>CM060920.1:870501685-875501685 GCA_030737875.1 Allium sativum | reverse complement strand
TAGCTGGACTAGACCGTAGGGTTAAGTAAACTTGAACACTTAACCATCAGATTGTGATAAAGGAATAGGGTTAAGTCTAAAACATGAAGGGATAATACTTAACCATTAATAATGACATGTTAGTTAAAACAAACGGGCAAGGTTAAGTTAAAAAGGAACACTTAACCAATACAGGATGAATGGGTAGGGTTAAGTAATAAGATATACTTAACCAATTTAACTTGGTTTGTGGTAGGGTTAAGTCAACATGAATTACTGTTAACACTTAACCAGTTTGACAGGATAAATGAAGAGGGTTAAGTTAGCTTGAATTGACTAATGACACTTAACCAATCCAAATTGACGGGAAAGAGAACTAAGTAGTAAACCTTAGTTAAAAGGAGCTAAGTAGTAAACCTTAGTTAAGAAAACAACGATTCTGGAAACTAAGTGGTAAACCTTAGTTAGTAAAACTAAGTACTAATTCTTAGTATAACACGGGAAGGAGCGAATGTCCGCTGAGTAAAAAAAAGGCTCCAACGAATTGGGTTACAAAGCCCGAGGCTTCGAGAGGACGTGAGGGTACTCTTGGTATCCCTATGTGAGGCTGCAGATGATCCTCTTGGGCTCACAGAGGTTAAGGTCTGCGTAGAAGAACCAGGGGTATCCCTTGGTTGCAATATATGGCAACCTAAAGACTAGGATGGACCAACGTGATTCGGCGAGAAAACGGTAGCCCTGTGATAGCAACTCGTCGTCTACCATCCATTTTGAGTCAGTCGAGATACGTGAAGCGGAAAGGCGGAGAACTCCAAAAGACCATATACTTGCTATCTAGTTATGGGTGAGGATGGCCATAGGTTGGTGGGGGCATAGGGGGCCTGCGTATAGTTCTCATTTTTTTTCAAGGTGTGCCTTTCATTAGTTGAGGGAGGGGTCGAGTGGGACCATAGCCACTGGAATAAAAACAGACCTTAGCATCTGCATCGGCAGATATCTGAAATCTCCCGACCGAGTTCTGTGTTTCTTGATTTTCCCTGCCACGGGACTCGGGCCGCACATTACAGGACATGTGCATCTAGACAAGCGATAACGATTCGCGATACATGCGTGGAGAAGTATAGGAACATATACCACTCTAGGTAGTGTGTCCTAGACTCGGGGGCATCGCTCGACTGGTAGCATAATCCCTAGTTGGACTAGGTGGCATAAACCCTGAATCCGAGAAGCGTTCAGCAGATAGCGTAAACTCTAGTTGAATCTAGAAAGCACTTGATAGAAAACCCTAGATTAGGTCTAGGTAATAAATAATAAATGTATGCCTGAAGGCAATGGAAACTACAGGGATTGGGATCACGTTATCGTTACTAGTTGGGACACTAGTTAGGTGGTGCAGAGATATAGAAACCAGTATAACAAGGAAATAGCAAAGCGGCGAAAGTATTAGAGCATATCCAATTTATCTTAGCTTAGCATATCTTGTGCTTATCTTGTCTAATCTTGCTGACCCTATCGTCATGGTGTTATCTTGTATTCAGTTAATTCATGTCGTTTTGTTTTTCCATGTTCACATGCTAGAAGTTACTGAACTTACTTAGGCTTTATGTCTGACTCTGTTTTTCTTTCGTCTTCTTTTCTTCCGTCCCCCCCCCCCAAGGTAGTAAAGGAGGGAATAGTATAGCTCAGGTTAAGTTGGACTGTCACTCTTTCCCAGCTTGAAGATTTGTCGAAGTTTTTTTTGGATTCTCTTTTCAGATGCTATGGCTGGCTCTTGCAAAAATTTGGGGAATATAAATGCTGTTTTATGCTTCTTTATTTTGTAAGACAGATGATACTCTGATATTGTAAAGAAATCATTGTATAAACTATTTTATCAATAAAGCAAAGTTTTATTTTCCGCTGTTGTAACTTTTGTCTGTCTTGTAATTTATCTGCATCTTTTACCCTAAATGCTCCGCAGAACTTAGTGCATTCCCTTTGTGAGTGACACTAACGGATGTGGGGTATTACAAAAACTGGATAAGAGATGGTAGTAACATGAGCAGCAGATAAAACAGCAGAAACAGAATGATGTAGACTAATCCATGCTTCTTATTTATATCTTACTTCTCTTCACTAATACTAGTATAACAGAATTAGGTGTCACCCTAATGTCTAAACTGAAACAGAAATGGGTACAGAATAATTTCCACAGAAGAGAATGCTAGTAATGGGCCTTTACCACCCGAGCAGAAACAGACAGAAGCAGAAACAGACTAATCCCTACGGAAACAGAATGTAGAATTAGGTGTACACTAGTAATGGGCCTTTACCACCCGAACAGATGGTACCACACAGAAACAGACAGGTGTTACCACCCAATAGAAACAGACGGTACCAACAGAAACAGACAGAACTAAGTGTACCCTAAAACCCTACCCCAAGCGATCGGCTCCCTAATACATAAATACCCTGTGTCGGCCCCACAGTAGGGTGTATCACTCCCTAAAGTGACAACCAATTGGCACATACCTATATACAGATGTCACGACATCTTACATCCTCAGAGGCAGACCGGGATCCATGCACGCACATGACCCGGTTGGAACGCACCATCAACACCCCGCGCCATTATCAGAATGAACCGCTTATAATTAGTTCAGTAAGCGTGCCCGGACCCTACCTACTGTTGGGTCAAAGTTTTGATACCAGAAAGGGTTACTGACTAATATGGGTCCCAAACAACAGATGACACAAGTAATTCCCCTCCTAACCTTGTGTTCCCAGACTAACAGATTTCAGATTTACTTGTTTACAAGTTTCAGACATACAGAGTTTAGGTCAACTAGTTCACAGATCAGACAATCAAATTAACAGGTTTTCAGATTAGCGGATCAGATGTTCGGATTAATAGACTTACAGATTAACTGGTTACAGATTAACGGACTTACAGATTAACTGGTTATAGATTAACCGGTTACAGATTGTCTAACTTTGTATTGGGCCTACAGATTCACGAAACGGGTTTATCTGATTCATTGGTCCAATTGGTTTAACCTTACCCACCCAACACGTTTTAGACATCATATTTATCTCATATTTTCATTAATTAAATACTAATGCCCAGACCTCTCACATTAGACTGACTGTTTGCGGCTACTGGTTAGGCTGGTTGGTTCCGGGCAGATTTCTGTCGCAAACTGAGTCTAACCTCGGGTTTCAAGCACGTTATGACTAACTTCTCACATTAGAACCTATTGTTTGCGGCCACTGGATGTGCCGGGCGGTTCCGAGCAGGATTACACTGCAAACTCATTCTAACCTCGAGTTAGCCACGTTTATCTTTGCGTCCAATTAATTAATAATTTACCCTTTTCGCCACGCCTAATATACATGTCAATTATTCATAGCTAATTCAGATTTTGTCGATAACAGACTAATTGTATCAACTCACAGATATAGCAGGTAACAGATTTTTTAGATTAGGTGACTTAACGGATTTAGCAGACTAGCAGATAACAGATTAGGCATCTCAACAGATTTAGCAGTTTAGGCATCTCAACAGATTTGGTTTAGCAGATTTGGCATTTTCAACAGACTTAGCAGATGACAGATTTAGCAGATTAGGCAATATAACAGAACTAGCAGGTTAGGAAAATATAGCAAAACTAGCAAATTAGGTAAATATAACAGATTTAATCGTTCCTTAAAGTTTCACAAACATGTCTTGCCTAATTATAAATTTGGCCTAAGTTTACATGCCTAAATAGTTATCATGATTCACACTATGATCATCTACCCCACGTTTGCATTGAATTTACATGTCACAGATTATGGTCATAATTTACATGTCCCAATTTAGTTCAACTTGCCTAGTACAAAAGATTCACATATAAATTATACCAAATATAGCCATTGATTTCAATGCATGTCATATATTCCAAAGATCCCTCACCTAGGTGTTTATTTACATTTAATAGGTATCGTAATTTAATGTAAATCTTTATACCTAAGCCATATTCTCTTTATCTCAAGTCATATGTTCAATACAGTCTATATGTTATAAATATAACATGTCCAGTCATATGTCTCAGATTTATGTTCTAGCTACAGTCCATGTTCTTTCCTCAAATCAGTCACCTATTAGTCATGCCCAATTTATGCATCATTCATTTTGTTGTCCCAAACATTTTAGCGTACGTTAATCTCTTATGAGATCGGCTCAGGCTCGTGGTAGCCTGGCTATAGAACAGAAAGAGGAAAGAGATACAGGATAAGATAGGTCTAAACAGAACAGAACATATATAACCTCAGATTCAGATTTACAATTCATGTCACAATTAAAATTAATGTTTATATCGAAAAATAACTGTACTTTCCTTGATTGGATTAAAGAAAGAACTTTAATTGTTGTAGAATCATTGCAGAAGCTTTAATCTCTAGTTTGAATTAAGTTGCTTAGGTTGATGTTGATTAGCTTCTAGTTTTGATTCCAGCAGAGTAGCGACGCTATTTTTATTTTTTATTTAGAACAGAGGCAGAGAAGAAGCAGAATAGAATTGTGTGTAGAGAAGGCTAGGTCTTAGGATGTATTTATAGGTGTAGGAACTCATTTTAAGCCCTCAGATTAACCCTAGAACTCATCAGGTCTGTCCAAACACGTCACAGTCCTCAAAATCGCACATACACGCACCAGGTTCGACCAGGCAGGTCGACTGCCTAGTCGACCTGGTCTGGTGGGTCGACTGCCCAGTCGACTCCCCAGTCGACCTGGGTCCTGGGGGGACGACTGCCCAGTCGACTCCCCAATCGACTTGGGCCCTGGGCGGGAAATTTCCCGCCCAGCCCGCTTCTGGGTTTGAATTCGGATTTTGAATTCGAATTTCAAGCTGTTTTCGATTCTGAATATTTCTGAAACTTCGGAGGGTCATATCTCCCTCATACGGACTCCGATTCTTGCAAACTCAGACTCTTTTTCAAGCAGAATTCCGAGACGAACGCAATGGCGCAACCCGTTTCCCTTGATTCTTATTTTAAAAATTAATTATCCTCCGATTTGTTACCTATACGTTCACAGAAAATACGGGGTGTTACAGTCCAAAGCATCAACAAGAGTGCCATAAGCTAACATTCTCATAGCAGTCGTCATTTTCTGAAAACCGGACACCCCCTGTGTCTTCGATGCATTTTGTTTGTACTTAAAGTAATCATTGTTACCTTGAATACCCGCCAGTATTCGAAGAAATATATTTCTATGCATCTTGAATCTTCTACGAAACATATCAGTCCTGTAAGTGCAATTGTCATTGAAGTAATCTTGCATCAGAGACTTATGGTATTTAACATGATTTCGGTGTATAAATCTCCTTTCAGGAACCGATCCCCCTAAACTTGTGGTTGATGAAATGTAGGCTTCATGGTATAGGTCCCGTATTTCTTGTATTTCTTTCGCTTCCTCTTGAAGGATTTCCTCTTCCTCCGAATCGCTGTTAAAAGCCATGATGCCCGTCATAAAATATGAATCCATTTTGTGTTTGCGAATTTGTTTGGATATGAGAAATGGTTGCGACGTTGCTGTTGTATATATGGTATGAGGTCTTGGTCAATGGGTAGCTTTATTGGGTGGAGTGTGCTCTTTATTGATAAAGTGCTCCTTTATTGAACAGAGTGCTCCTTTATTGGACAGAGTGCTGTTTTACTGGACATGGTGCTCTTTTATTGGACAAAGCACTCCTTTTTTGGACAGAGTGCTCCTTTGTTGGATAGAGAGCTCCTTTATTGGACAGGTGCTTCTTTATTGGTACGAGTGCTCCTTTATTGTTACGAGTGCTCCTCTATCGGTACGAGTGCTTCTTTATTGGTACATGTCCTGGTCTACTTGATAGTGGGCACGGTCGTCCACATAATATCTGCCTGGGAATTTATGTGTGCAGGGTCATCCACGTAATGTAGCCAGGGAATTTAACAAGTAGGGTCGTCCACGTTGTAACTCGTGTTGAATGCTAAGGCAGAACAATAGTAAATAAAATTAAAATCCTTTATTTTATATTGTTTTGAGAAATAAATAAGATTTCAATGTTTCTTGTTTTGAGATGTTTTGAGAAATTCCAACTTATATTGACACTTGTACAACCATTTAAAGTTCAAAACTTAATATGACTACCTACCTTACTAAACGATTGGACGTTTCACATTTGGCAGTGTTTCCTGTGCGTATAGTGCACATGGCATTAACAGTGTCCAGTGCCAGTGTATAGTGTAAATTCTCTATCATGGCTACAGTGGACAGTGATTGGTGCATAGTGGAGATTCTCAATCACGGATGTTCTATGCATTAGACTATGCGTAATATTTGTATTATTAAAGTGCATATCCTTATGTACCCCAGTTTTTAGTAATGAACACAACAATAAGATAGTTTCCACATAAATATATGAACTACAATATTATAACATTAATAAATGCCAAACTACAATCATACAAACTACTACAACTGAACACATAAACATCAAATTCAAAGTACAATAAAACACAATAAGATAGCTTCCACTTAGACCTAACATGGACGTGGGTAAGATCCAGCTCTAGTTGGCTTAGCAACAATTTTGTTCAAGCATCTTATTTCGGCTTGCGCTTCCAGTGCATATTGAACACCACGTTCACACTTCAAAGGGTCAATGCACTGCTTAAAGTAACAACAATCAATTTCATCAGGAAAAACCTTGTGGTCCTCGTAAGCTTCACAACCGAAAAATTGACGACCAACATTTTTTCGGTTTTCGAAACAACGACCACCAATTCTTCTCCACAATAAAAGAAAGGGTTGGATCCACCCGGACCTAATGGCTCGACAACGTGCCCTTAAACTACCCTTTCTTTTCTAGGTCGTTGATTTTCTACCGCCTCATCATCATTTCCCAAGTTGGCCATGGTGGAGCATACACTTTCTTTTCCCTGTTTCGACATACACCAATAAGGCAACTATACTATTTTCTTTTCAAGTAGAAGGCTGAAATGGGAAAAGAGGAAGGAGTAGGCGGCTGGAAGAATAGAAATTGCGAATGAGGATTTAGCCTGTTAGGAAGTAAAGAAAATAAGCCGCTTTATATAACGAAAAAAGGGTCGTCCCCAACGATATTACAAGCGAAAAACAGGGTCGTCCCCACCTATATATAGCGAATTGAGTGTACATCATGTCGTGCGCCGCTTTATTGGTTGAATTTCAAGAGTAAATGATTTTACATTAAATAAAATTCATTTGATTTAATCTAAATAAACGTTTTAATTTATAAAGGAATTCCACATCGACTATTTGAAAATTTGATTTGGACATAAAACAAAATTTACAACATGAAAACTCTATTTTTCTCTTCCATTAGAAAAATATTAACAATTAGATTCAAACGTTTCTTGTTTCGAATAAATCCGACTTAAATTGGATCCTGTACAACCAATTAAAGTTCAAAACGTTATATTACGAACTATTGTGCCACTGCAGTTCGTTTTATAATTAAATTATAAATTGAACGTTTCAAACATCATTTAATAATTAAATGTTTCAAACATCGTTTAACATTACACAGAGCATCATAAAATATAGATAATAAAGGGTCCAGTACACAGAACATCATAAAATATAGTTGTCGACGGTAATAAACATAAAATGTAGATAATATAGTACAGCATGCACCAGCGTGACATATGAAAATGAGCAAACATGAAAGAATAACGTAAAGTCCACTACCAATCCACACACATATATACATCATGATAAAAAAAAACAAAATATCATCAGCATGATCCTTATGAAAGTCTTCTTAAATCCGTAGCATCATCGTCATCATCGTGCTCAGGCTCCTCACCATCTTCCTCCATGTCATCCCCTCTATCACCACCGTCATAATAAGGAAAATCGTCATCATCACTACCTAATCCTCCATCACCACCTAATCCTCCGTCACTGCCTAATCCTCCATTACCACCTAATCCTCCACCCCCACCTAATCCTCCACCCCCTCCCAGTCCTCCAGTAGCACCTGAACCTCCACCACTACATGACCCTCCAACCGTACCTGATGCTCCTGTATCGCCACCCCCTGTTGCCGCTAGTCTGGCCTGTAAGTCGTCGATCTGGTCCTGCAAACCCTGAACTATCGCCTGGTGCTCCTGATATAAGGACTAAGAATGTAGTAGAGCCATCTCCTGAATAACGACAATATGTATCCTATGCTAGTCTAGCCGGGGTGCAAATTGCAAATATAGAACATATAAAATCAGTTTCTACAACTTAGAAATACAAGGCGATAAATCCACAAGTAAGAATAATACCTCATGCGCCGAATATAATCCACCAGTAGGGACACTGTGTACCATGTGAGCAGGTGGGTAGATAATAGGCAGGGATAGCTGTGTACTGCTAAGATCATATACCTAAAATGTATCGGCCAGAGCGAAATCCATAGGATGGTCGGAGATATGTGAAGGGGTCGGGTCAAAATTAAACGGTGGAGGATGAACTCTACCAGTAACCAATCAGAGACCAGTGTGATCGGAGTTCACACCCTTCATATAATTCGACAACAAGCACCGCCTAGGAGCTACCCGAACCCAATAATGGTCAAAATCTACGGCGGGAATGTAAAAATCGGTCGTATCAACCAATCCTCCCTTTCTCAGACCCTGTATGTACTATCTCCCTATAGAATGACGAAGCCCGAACATATCATCGGGAAGAGGTGAATCTCCGGGTATGCACAACTGACCGGGCCCCTAATAATAACAGCGATCGCCCATGTACCAAATAGGAAGGTGGGCCGGTGGGAGCAAGAGGACACGGCGAAGAGATAAGCGACATGCAATGACGAGCGGGTGGTCATCGGGAAGCGGGCCATCTGCTGAAAGTAACATCCAATTAGTGTTCCAAGGTGCTCGTAATATGTTGCCCTCTCCCTCAAATCTAACTGAGTACGGGCCTCCATCAAATCGTGTCTCACACCAGTAGGAACACATCGGACTAGGTGACTACTCTCCCTTCTACGCATGCGTGGGAAAAAGGACTTGACGGTATGACTGGCGGTGGGCAACATACGTGGATGCATGTTGGCCGTGTACTCGTAGTACCAGCACGACAACATGTAACAAAATCCAAACATCTGCTAAACCTCTCCAAAAGCGTGAGAGTTAAGAGCCGTATATAGATAACCCAAAATATCAATGCCCAATCAATCATATGCAGCTGATCTATATCGGCTAATGCTGCTAGATAGCCCAATCTAATTGTACTCCGTTCGTTCGAAAAGAATATTGAACCAAGGAGATATAAAATTGTTGTAACACCCCGTGTTTTCGATAAACCTTAAAGTAACGAATTAAAGAATAATTAATTCTAAATGTGAGAACTAAGGGAAATAGGATACGCCATTGCGTTCGTCTCGGAATTCTGGTTGAGATAGAGTCCGAGTTTACGTTAATTGGACTTCGTACGAAGAAGTTATGCCTTTGAAAGTTTCAAAAATTCGAAATTCAAATTCAAACACAGAAGAGGGCATGGTAGGAAAATTCCCTCCCAGGCCAGGTCGACCCTAGTGTCGACCTACCCTACAGGTCGACCAGGGGGTCGACCTACCCCCCAGGCAGATCTGAAAGGACGACGATTTCTGACTCCCTGCTGAGTCATTAGGGCTGAGGTGTTAACCTATCTTGACTGGATAGTCTAGATTATTTCTAGGGTTAATCTGACGGCTCTAAATTAATTAAAACTCTATAAAAGCAACCTAACTCTTAACCCGAAATCACAAATACTCATACCAAGAACCGCCATGCCGTCAAGGGTGAACCTAGGATAGCCTTCATCTCTTTCAACTCAAAGGCAAGATTGAAGCTACATCAAAAATTAAATCTAATCTAATTCAACTAAGAAAATTCAACGATCCACATCAAAGGCGAGCAAATGAATTTCAGAATACAGATCCCAGAACTCAAGAATTCCTTTTTGTTTGTAAGTGTAGTTATCTTTCAGATGCGAATGAATTAAAGGCATGGTTTGTAATGAATTGTAAAATAGAATTGTATCAAGTTGTATGTGATGCTGATTTATGTTTATTCATGTCTGTTCTATCGTATATGCCTATGAATTATTGTGGTTTATCATGTTTTGTGGAAATTGGTGAATAAACCTATGATGTTATGAAATTATCATATGTAAGTTTGGTGATATTATACAAGTTTTAGGCTAAGTCATATAGTTTATGCGTAATTGTTTAGATCCATTATGCATACATGTTTAGATCCACGACCTTGTGATGGCATCTATATGTTGTATGTTAATTTAGAAATTATGCCATGTTTATGCAAGGTAAGTGATGCTATCATGTTATGAATACATGCAAGTTTATAGGTTAAAAACATGACTATGTAAACCTATATGTTTAGATCTACAACTTTACATGTTAGAACCATATGCCTTTATGTTAGATCAGTATTAACATGATTCAACCTATGCAAGTTCACCACTACACGTCTAATTAGATTTTGGTAGTTCTATGTAATACTATAATTTATGAATCATGTTGCATAGATCTAGTTTGCAAGTTCATAATTAAAAGTATATTATGCCAAGTTCATGTGACACATCTATAATTAGATCCATATTTTTGTATGATGTTGGAATGTTGCAAGTTCCTCTTTTTCCCCTTTTAGTTTATTAGTTAGGCTAAAATGTCGAGCATAACATCCTATGAAATTTTGCTAAAGTACAACGGGGGTAACGTTGGGGAAAACTTGAAATTATACATCATTAACATCTTTGGCTCATAACCATGTAAACGGTATGGCATTGAAATGGTATAATTTACTTACCAAAAATTATGAATTTTATTTAGAAGGAAAGTGATCCATAACAATAAATTGTTGACAAATTTACATATAAGCATAAAAGGATAAAAATATAAATTTAGATAAGACGAGTATGCCTAACCCGAGGTTAGACTGAGTTGTGGTGTAAAACTGCCCAGAACCGACCGACACATCCAGTGACCACAACAATACCTGTCTAATGTGGGTGGTTAGTGCATTGAGCCCAAAAAAGGACCCGAGGTTAGACTGAGTTGTGGTGCAAAACTGCCCGGAACCGACCGACACATCCAGTGACCACAACAATACATGTCTAATATGAGTGGTTGGTGCTATAATAAAGCTAAGTCAAGAGAGGTAGGGTTAAGTCAATTTAGGAAACACTTAACCAATCCAACATGTTAGCTAAACTGATGGGTGGGGTTAGGTAAATTTGGACACTTAGCCAATTTAACATGTTGACTGGACAACCCTAGCAACGGGCACTCATTTCAGCAGTAACCCACGTAGATGTATCATGGGACCCTGAACTAGGCTGGGTGGGGCACAATTACTGGGCTGATTATAAGCTTCAAAAACATCGGCGGTGATGGATCAGTGTAGGTTCCGGTGGAGTATCGGGCGTGCACGTACTCCGGAGTGGAAAAAGAAGGCATTGGGCATCAGTACTGATACACTGCGCATCTTGAATCGTGTCGGGTTGCCACCATAGGATTTGATACACCCCTTGGTGGGACCAACACAGGTATCTACAGTCAAGCAGGGGTCGAAGGAAACACATGATAAATGTATGCTTGTAGGAGCCAATCGATATAAGGGAATCATTTCACCATGAACACGTGGTGCTAGTCGGACAAGTATAAATAGGTGCAGAAGAATTAAACATGGGTGCGGTGTACATTCGGTTTATCCTACCTTATATAATCTTTTGTTAGTTTGCTGTTTTGGTACCGTCCTATTTTCAGTTTATTCCTATCATGACCTTTTCCTTATTCACACACTAAAAAGTCACTAAACTTACTCAGACTTATGTTTGACCCATTTTTCTTTCGTCTTCTTTTCTTCCGTTCCCCCCCTCAAGTAGCCAGGGAGGGAATAGCTCAGCTTAATTTGGACCGTTCATCTTTCCAAGCTTGAAGACTCTATGATGTACAGCTTGGAATCTTTTATTTTTTGCTATGGCTTTGGACACACTAGACTTGGGGATTTATGCAGTTTTATTTATGTTATATGCTTCTTTATGTTTTAATCAAGACATAGATTATGATGAAGTATTTTGGAAGTTGTGTTGAGACAATTTACTATAATGGTTTTTGTATTGAACCACGTATGAAATAAATGTTAGTTTTATTTTCCGCTGCTTATATTTTTGTCTTGTAAATTTTCTGTGCCTTTTACCTATAACGCTCCATCGAAGTTAAGGCATTCCCTTTGTGAGTGACCTTAATGGAGGTGGGGTGTTTCACTTGGTATCGGAGCCAGGTTTACTAGATCAGATAAAAGTTTTTGAAAACTATTTTCAAAAAGAAGCATTTTCAAGAAAAAAGTGTTATTTTACTTTAAAAGGCATAATCCTCCAAAGCCATATGCACTATCTTTCTATCCTTTGTCTTGAATCTTTCCTTTTTCATTTCAGCATGTCTGGGAATCTTAACCTTCCAGAGGGTGTACCGATACCCGGCAGGTTCAGGAGGTACCTAGAGGCTAGGGCCAACGACGTAGGCCCAACAGACATTCCTCCTCCCCCAGCTGTAGCGGTGCCTCCTCCTCCTCCTCCTCCTCGTGCAAATGCTTTCTCAAAAATATGTAGGGACTTTCGAGCCATGGGTGGAAAGAATTGCAATGGAAAAGAATCCTTCGTGGAAGCAAGAAACTGGCTCAAAGAAACCGAGGATTTTTTCGAGATCTTCAAAGTGGATGATAGGCAGAAGATACAGTTGGCAGTATGGTTGCTCAAAGAGGAAGCTTCCTATTGGTCGGAAGTCACTAACACTGAAAGACTAATTGAAAATTGGATGGATTTTAGGATGAGTTTTTAAATGAAATTTCTCTCACAAGCTGAACGAGGCTTACAGATGGAGAAATTCTTAGCTCTCAGACAGGGAAGTATGTCGGTCAAGGAGTACGTTAACCAATTTAATCAGCTGGCTAGGTTCGGATTGGAGTTAGTGAACACTCCTCATAAGAAGGCTCTCCGCTTTGTTAAAGGATTTACTGAGCCACTGCACAGCGTAGCTATGTCCCATATATCTATGGGTGCGACTTATGAAAGACTGTTGGACATGGCACTGTTACAAGAAGAAGATAAGGTTAGCAAGAAGGAGACAAAGGTGGAAGCATCTCAAGATAAGAAAGGGGAAGGATCACAGAGCAAGAAGACAGACTCCAAGAAGGGCGGGAAAAACAACAAAACCCATGACAAGAGGAAGTGTAATTTTTGTGGCATTCCTGGGCATCTGGTCAAGGACTGTAGGAAGAAGAAAAGAAAGATGGGTGGCTGTTTCCATTGCGGCGAGGCAGGACACATGGCTAGGGACTGCCCAAGAAAGCAAGGGCAAGGGCAGAGAGTTGGATCTACTTCTGGAGGACAGGTCCACGCTCTCATGGCACCTCTGCAAGAACAAGGTAGAAATGTTTATGTTGAGAGTTTAGTTTATCTTTTTGATCATCCTGTTCGTACACTCTTTGATTCTGGCGCATCGCACTCTTTTATATCTACTGCTTTAGTTGAATCTCTGCACCTAGACAACATTTTAGTAGAGGATTCCTTGGTTGTTTCAAATCCAATTGGGGGCTCAACTTATTTGTCAATGATCTGTTTGGATTTGGAAATTTCTATATTGAGTGTGGGGTTTAGATGCAATGCCTATGTTTTGGGCTTCACGGGCTATGGGTTAATTCTAGGCATGGATTGGCTATCCAGTAATGGTGTCATACTCGACTGTGAAAAGAGAGTGGTTAGACTCATGACTCGCCTTGGTAACACTCTCGAAATTTCTTGTAATCCCATGAACTCGGTTATGCTTAGTTATCTAGAATATCTGGATGCGTCTATTGAGAATTTGCCGTCTGCTAGGGTAGTCCGTGAATACCCGAATGTCTTTGAAGAGGTTTAAGGGTTACCTCTAAAGCAGGAGATAGACTTCCGCATATATCTCATCGATAACGCAAAACCCGTCGCTTTGCCCGTTAGACACATGACTCCAAGGGAGACTAAAGAACTCAGCAAGCAAGTTAAAGAGCTGTTGAGAAGGGGTTTATAAGGCGGAGTATTTCTGAATGGGGTGCTCTAGTAGTGTTCGCAACTAAAGCGGACAATTCGCTTTGCCTATGTGTTGATTATAGGGAGCTAAACAAGCTAACCAAGAAGAATAGGCACCCACTCCCAAGAATAGACGACTTGTTCGATTAACTTGTAGGTGCATTAGTTTTCTCCCAACTAGATTTAGCTACCGGATTTCATCAGCTAAGAGTGGCTGAAGACAGCATCGACAAGACCGCGTTCAGAACTCCGGATGGTTTCTTCGAATGGCCTGTCATGCCTTTCGTTTTGACAAACGCACCCGCTTACTTCGTCGATTTGATGAGCAGGGTGTTTAGGGAGTTCCTCTATAAGTTTGTAGTTGTCTCCGTAGATGACATTTTGATTTTCTCGAAGAGTGAGGAAGAGCATGCTCAGCATCTAAAGGAAGTCATGGACACTCTTCGTGCACACCAGTTAAAATCCAAATTCTCCAAATGCCACTTCTGGTGAGAAGAAGTAAGATTTCTTGGACATGTGGTGTCCAAAGAAGGATTAGCTGTGGACCCCGCAAAAGTAGTTGCGGTGCAAGATTGGAAGGTCCCACAAAATGCAACCGAAGTCCAAAGCTTCCTGGGGCTAGCGGGCTTTTTCCGGAAGTTCATCAAAGATTTTGCAAAAATCTCAGCTCCACTTACAAAGTTGACAAAGAAGAACTTAACTTTCACTTGTGATTTGGATTGCGATATTGCTTTCCAACGCTTAAAAAGAGCTCTAACGATAGCCCCAGTTCTGACATTGCCGGATGGGAGCAAGATGTTTACCATATACACGGATGCTTGTGGTACGGGATCAGGAGCTGTCTTGATGCAAGAAGGGAAGGTAGTAGCTTATGGAGGCCGACAACTAAAAATACATGAGAAAAACTACCCAACCCCCGATATAAAGTTGGCTGCCATCATCTTTGCGCTTAAGTCTTGGCGCCACTATAGCCTAGGTGAGAAGTTTGAATTATATACTGACAATAAATCGTTGAAGTACCTTTTCTCATGGAAAGATCTTAACTTGAGGCAACAAAGGTGGATGGAATTCTTAGCATCCTACGATTTCGAGATTTCCTATATCCCTTGCAAGGGCAATGTAGTAGCAGACGCCTTAAGTAGAAAGAAACTGACCTTAAGCCCTCTCTTTGTTGAAAGGCAGATCTTGGAGTATATAGCCAACTTTGATTTTAGACCCTCTATCGATCATGTGACTGGTTTGTTAGCATCGCTAGAGGTGTGCCCTACTCTTTTGGACTCAATAGGGACTGCACAACGTGAAGACCCTCAGCTAGTAGATATGATAGGTAAGTTAAGTACGGGTGAGACTTCTAGTCACCTTAATAGATACTCCATCAATGATAAGGGTTGGTTGAGACGGGATGGGAGGCTATGCATCCTACGAGCAATGGATTTGGTGAAGAAGGTTCTCGAAGAGGCACACCATTCCAAGTTGACCATACACCCCGGTAGAGACAAAATGTACAAGGACATCAAAAGGGTTTTCTTTTCGGATGGCATGAAGAGGGATGTAGCTGAATTCGTCTCGAAGGGCTTAGTATGCCAGCAAGTCAAGGCGGAACAAAGGAAGCCTGGTGGTTTGCTTCATCCTCTAGAGGTCCCACAGTGGAAGTGGGATAGCATCTCGATGGACTTTATTGATGGGCTGCCTAGGTCAAGAAGAGGCAATACCAGTATTTGGGTAATAGTGGACAGGCTCACAAAAAGCGCTCACTTCATACCCGTTAAGAGTAGAAGGACTGCCTTATCTTTAGCATCCATATATCTTAAAGAGATAATCCGGCTCCATGGGATACCCTCCAACATTGTTAGCGACCGAGATCCTATCTTTACGAGCGAGTTTTGGAAGAGCTTACAAGAGGCTGTAGGCACACAGTTATGCTTAAGCACGGCCTATCACCCTCAAACCGATGGTCAGACGGAAAGAGTGAATAGAGTGTTGGAAGACCTCTTGAGATTATGCATTCTCGACTTCAGACGAACATGGGAAGATCACCTTCCTTTGGTGGAGTTTGCCTACAACAATAGTTACCAAGCCACCATAGGTAAGGCACCCTTCGAAGCTTTATATGGAAGACCGTGCCGATCACTAACTTGTTGGTGGGAGTCTACAGATAAGCTCATACTTGGACCAGATATAATTAGAGAAACTTCAGAGAAGGTGGACTTGATACGAAAAAGAATGAAGACTGCCCAAGATAGGCAAAAGTCCTACGCAGATAAGAGAAGGACCGACCTTGAGTTTGAGGTTGGGAACATGCTTTTCCTTAAAGTATCTCCTTTAAGGAACGTCGTTCGCTTCAGATCCGCAGGAAAGTTGGAACCAAGATTTGTAGGGTCGTTTCCTATCATTGAAAGGATTGGGAAGATGGCTTACAGAGTAGAGCTGCCCGGAAGATTGGATGGAGTTCATAATGTCTTTCACATTTCTCACTTACGAAAGTGCTTACTTGAGTCTGCGGAAGTGGTGGAACCAAGCATATTAGAGGAAATAGAAGTAGAACGAGAGGCGACTGTGAGGAGAGTTCCAACTCGTATCTTGGGTATAGAAGTCAAAAAGATACGCAACCGCGAAGTCAAACTTATAAAAGTTCAATGGAGTGACGCTGAGGAAGACTCGACTTGGGAGACTGAGGCCAAAATACGCGCAACCTACTCTTTTCTTTTTGAGGGTACATCTTTGATCTCTTTCTCCTTAAGTATATGTTCATACTCGTATCTATCTTTTTTTCTTAGTATTTTCCTTAGTGTTGTTCTCGATCCTTAGGTAGGAACCAATGGATGTAAACATGTATTTGAGACATGATTGATGGTTGCAAGTGGTTGCAAGTGATTGCTAGTGGTTGCTCGTGGATGCATATACACACAATTTAGGTATTAGATCGGCCCAGTCACTTTCATATTGCATATGCATATATGTACTTGTATATGACTGAAACTTGATGTGTTATCATGTGGATGTTGCATTTGTATGAATGATTGTGCACTCATGTAGAAAGCATGATTAGGGAAGACTGCATACTTATGGATGCATGACACCAACATGACTTACATTAAGGAGGTCAACTGAATCAGTAGGCCACCTGATTTTGCATTATATAAGGACATGTACACACACTATACATATGATCATGAAGCATTAGAAGTCTTTTAAGGACAATGGACGCCTGTGTTTGATGGTTGAGTAGATGGACAATTGGATTGTAGGATATACATTCTTCTTGACTTGAAGATTTCGGGGACGAAATCCTTTAAGGAGGGGAGAATGTAACACCCCGTGTTTTCGATAAACCTTAAAGTAACGAATTAAAGAACAATTAATTCTAAATGTGAGAACTAAGGGAAATGAGATATGCCATTGCATTCTCTCGGAATTCTGGTTGAGATAGAGTCCGAATTTGCGTGAATTGGACTTCGTATGAAGAAGTTATGGCCTTCGGAAGTTTCAAAAATTCGAAATTCAAATTCAAACACAAAAGAGGGTAGGGCAGGAAAATTCCCGCTCAGGCAAGGTCGACCAGGAGGTCGACCCTAGTATCGACCTACCCTACAGGTCGACCTGGGGGTCGACCTACCCCCCGGGCAGATCTGAAAGGATGGCGATTTCTGACTCCCTGCTGAGTCATTTGGGCTGAGGTGTTATCCTATCTTGACTGGATGGTCTAGATTATTTCTAAGGTTAATCTGACGGCTCTAAATTAATTAAAACTCTATAAAAACAACCTAACTCTTAACCCCAAATCACAAATACTCATACCAAGAGCCGCCATGCCGTCAATGGTGAACCTCGGATAGCCGTCGTCTCTTTCAACTCAAAGGCAAGATTGAAGCTACGTCAAAAATTAAATCTAATCTAATTCAACTAAGAAAATTCAACAATCTACATCAAAGACGAGCAATTCAGTTTCAGAATATAGATCCTAGAACTCAAGAATTCCTTTTTGTCTGTAAGTGTAGTTATCTTTCAGATGCGAATGAATTAAAGACATGATTTGTAATGAATTGTAAAATAGAATTGCATCAAGTTATATGTGATGCTGATTTATGTTTATTCATGTTTGTTCTATCGTATAAGCCTGTGAATTATTGTGGTTTATCATGTTTTGTGGAAATTGGTGAATAAACCTATGATGTTATGAAATTATCATATGTAAGTTTGGTGATATTATACAAGTTTTAGGCTAAGTCATATAGTTTATGCGTAATTGTTTAGACCCATTATGCATACATGTTTAGATCCACGACCTTGTGATGGCATCTATATGTTGTATGTTAATTTAGAAATTATGCCATGTTTATGCAAGGTAAGTGATGCTATCATGTTATGAATACATGCAAGTTTATATGTTAAAAACATGACTATGTAAACCTATATGTTTAGATCTACAACTTTACATGTTAGAACCATATGCCTTTATGTTAGATCAGTATTAACATGATTCAACCTATGCAAGTTCACCACTACACGTCTAATTAGATTTTGGTAGTTCTATGTAATACTATAATTTATGAATCATGTTGCATAGATCTAGTTTGCAAGTTCATAATTAAAAGTATATTATGCCAAGTTCATGTGACACATCTATAGTTAGATCCATATTTTTGTATGATGTTGGAATGTTGCAAGTTCCTCTTTTTCCCCTTTTAGTTTATTAGTTAGGCTAAAATGTCAAGCCTAACATCCTATGAAATTTTGTGAACGTACAACGGGGGTAACGTTGGTGAAAACTTGAAATTATACATCATTAACATGTTTGGCTCATAACCATGTAAATGGTATAATTTACTTACCAAAAATTATGAATTTGATTTAGAAGGAAAGTGATCCATAACAATAAATTGTTGACAAATTTATATATAAGCATAAAAGGATAAAAATATAAATTTAGAAAAGACGAGTATGCCTAATCCGAGGTTAGACTGAGTTGTGGTGTAAAACTAGCCGGAACCGACCGGCACATCCAGTGACCACAACAATACCTGTCTAATGTGGGCGGTTAGTGCATTGAGCCCAAAAAAGGACCCGAGGTTTGACTGAGTTGTGGTGTAAAATTGCCCGGAACCGACCGGCACATCCAGTGACCACAACAATACCTGTCTAATGTGAGTGGTTGGTGCTCTAATAAAGCTAAGTCAAGAGAGGTAGGGTTAATTCAATTTAGGAAACACTTAACCAATCCAACATGTTAGCTGAACTAATGGGTGAGGTTAGGTAAATTTGGACACTCAACCAATTTAACATGTTGACTGGAAAACCCTAGCAACGGGGACCCATTTCAGCAGTAACCCATGTAGATGTATCATTGGACCCTGAACTAGGCAGGGTGAGGCACGATTACTGGGCTGATTATAAGCGGTCAAAAACATCGGCGGTGATGGATCGGTGTAGGTTCCAGAGGAGTATCAGGCATGCACGTACTCCGGAGTGGAAAAAGCAGGCACTAAGCATCAATAGTCATGCACTATGCATCTTGAATCATGTCGGGTTGCCACCATAGGATTTTATACACCCCTTGGTGGGACCAACATAAGTATCTACAGTCAAGCGGGGGCAGAAGGACACACATGATAAATGTATGCTAGTAGGAGCCGATCGATATAAGGGAATCATTTCACCATGAGCACATGGTGCTAGTTGGACAAGTATAAATAGGTGCAGAAGAATTAAACATAGGTGCGATGTACATTCGGTTTATCCTGCCTTATATAGTCTCATATAGTCTTATGTTAGTTTGCTATTATATAGCCTTATATAGTCTTATGTTAGTTTGCTGTTAATTAAACATGGGCGCGATGTACTTGGAATCTCTTATCTTTGGCTATGGCTTTGGACGCACTAGACTTGGGGATTTATGCGGTTTTATTTATGTTATATGCTTCTTTATGTTTTAATCAAGACAGAGATTATGATGAAGTATTTTGGAAGTTGTGTTGAGACAATTTACTATAATGGTTTTTGTATTGAACCACGTGTGAAATGAATGTTAGTTTTTTCCACTACTTATATTTCTGTCTTTTAAATTTTCCGTGTCTTTTACCTATAATGCTCCATCGAAGTTAAGGCATTCCCTTTGTGAGTGACCTTAATGGAGGTGGGGTGTTTCAATTGTGGCCCGATATACTATGCCCTGGAAATCCACTAGATCGAGATGCCCTCTAATGTAATCAAGTAAATATGAGACTGAAATAACACCATTGGAGATATGAGCCGCGGTCAAATCTGGCTAATACTGAAGGTAAGACTCAGGTGACGCATAGGAGGTCTCGAATGGGCAGGAGACTTTGTCGAGGCGGCCAATCTCAATCCCCGTAAGCATGTAAAAATCTGCTGGGGTGATACCTAGCTCAAAATCGAGGAAGTGAAATGTGTGTGTCGTAGGCCACCATCTCTCAAAAAAGGCCTCTAGAAAAGGCCGATCGAAGGACTGGGGAGGTATAATCTGTAAAAATAGTCCAAACGGACTAGCCAATAGCCTCTCTCGAATATGTAATGGTAATATGTCAAGGGCCTGTGTACTAAAGTTCGCCTAACTACCATGAACATAGATGTAAGTGGCCTATTAAAATTATAACAGTTCAATAACTACAAAATCAACAGCTCATACTTTTAAAAATTATAACCTAAATGCACTAAACTATAACTATAAAACCAACAGGTTATGCTACCTAAGTAATAAAGTAAATGATTTAACAGTTCAATAAATTTAAATGTAAAAATTATAACAGTTAAATAACTATAAAATCAACAGTTCATACTTTTAAAAATTATAACCTAAATGCACTAAACTATAACTATAAAACCAACAAGTCATGCTACCTAAGTAATATAGTAACGATTTAACAGTTCAATAAATTTAAATGTTAAAATTAGAATTTATACCGGAACGGTGGCGAGTGCGGTAAATGAACGGTGCATGTATCCCTCTGGAAACTCATGAAGGATCCGTAAGTCCTCAATCGTCGTCCCTGCTGGTGGAGGAAGGTGCGCTGGACCAGCTGCGTCGTTCAGCTGAGCTGGAACTGTACGTCTCCCCATCTTCGTTTGGTGTGGCGGCATCCCGGCGCCTAGAAGAACGAAAAAAATTAAAAAGACGAATTAGAGATGGGAATGGGGTTTAAGGGCTACCCCACGCCATACTTATAGGCGCTTGGAAGATATCAAAAATATCTCCCTGAATGTTACGGGTCGTAAGGTTATGACCCGCAACCTTGTTAGAGATGCTCTAAGGATATAATTGTAGAAGAAGTCACGCGGGTAGAGGCAATGCTACCCCTCAAAACTATGCGTTATGCATTCAATATATTTTCGTATCCCACACTACCCAAAGTTTCGAACCCCTTTGGTTTGACTCCCTCCGGTTCGCTCCCGAAAGCTCGGATCCCTCCATTTAATACCGGAGAACTTCGACTCCCTCTCCACCAAGAAAAGTTCGACTCCCTTCCCCAAATTTTTGACTCCCTCACCTCCATAAAACTTGGACCCCCTCGACCATACAATAATTTCGACTCCCTCGGTCCCAGCGTTCTTCGACTTGCCTCCATCACCATATACTACATTCACCGTACCCCAAAGGGATTCGAGTCCGTATCAATAATCGTTTCACTTAAGGGTATGTTATTTCGTATCCCTCGGGAGGAATACGAGTTTTTCCACACATGCTAGGAGGGAGTCGAAATTCTAGACAATGGTCTAAGTTGCCGGAGCATCGGAGTCAAAATACCCCCATGCTCATTCATTACAAGGGTTCTGCTGATTTGACATCTTCTAGAGCTCCAAGAACTCTAATGGCAACCTTGCTTTAAGGAAGAAGAAAGATAAAAACTATTTTTTCCCAAGATTCATATATGACAACTATGACTCCAAATTACATGGAAATACTTGTAATCAAACGCCTAGATGATGGTCAAAGCTTGTAATCTATTATTGTGAATAAAATACCAACGAAATCCTTTAAAGTGGATGTAGGTCCCTTACGGGATCGAATAACTATAAATCTACTGTGTTACTTACTGCTTTCTGCACTTACTTTCCTAGGTGAAACATAATTCTCTAAGTAATGTAGAATCTTTGGGTGTTACGACATTTTTTGCTGTCAACATTCTGCTGCTTTCACTGAGAGCTTAAACTTACTTCTTTGTCGCAAATTTCCATCTCGACTTCGATGCGCTACTCAGGTTTCTTCCTAACCTAACGCTCGTGTCCTCTTACGGTGGTTAAGTGCATAAAGAACCTAATGATTGGAACTTCGGCAGCAGCCGAAGACGCTACTACTCAACAACGTCAATCGGAGGCAAACCCAATTGATGCAAACATCCTTCTACCTATGGACCCCGATGCTCTGGTAACTTAAGCGCAGATTCAAGCGCTCAATAAGAGGTTGGAAAACAGATCCATAGAGATCAAGGAGGCGTTGAAAAATAACATCGACCTTATGCGTCAACTCAAGGAGAGTCAAACGTCTTATCGCTCAACATCAGTTCACTCAGAACAAAGCCTGACCATGACACTACTCCTTAGAAAGTGCCTTTTTCAAAACTCGGGGCCGAAGTCAAAAATGAAGGTTCACTCTTAATACAAATGCCGCTATCCGCACCAATGCCCATACAAACACCAACAGTAATGACAACGCTAACAGAACCACCATTACCATCAGCCTGGTTGGTTATCAATGACGAACTAGGTTTGAGTAACTGAAACATTCCTCGATAGAACACTACTGTCATCACTCTAAACTTGAGGCCCACGTTTCTAGCAACACAACATGCCCAAGTCCTACCTAATTAGAAACTAAGTCAACCCGCTCAACCGCATCTGCAATACTAAAACCAGATCAGCAGTGACGATGACATGGATGAGGACAAGCCTGATGTCCACCATAGGCGACGTCCATGACCGAGAACCCCATGGCGAACCACAACCGCTGGATTCCACCATAGATTGTTCAACTGTCATTTCTCCCCGATATGATCTGAACAATCATGAGGAATATGCGAGAGAACGTCAACGATATGTGGGAAACCCACTTGAGACATAATCCCTTCACCCGGGTCGTACATGAGGCCGAGTGTCCACGGCGCTTCAACATGCCACAGCTTGCGGTCTACGTAGGAACCACTGACCCATGCGCTTTTTTGAACCGCTACGAGTGGCACGTGGACTCCAGCCGAGCCACCGATGCAGCCAGATGTAAATGCTTTCCAATATTTCTGGAAGGCACAACCTTACTTTGGTTCACCTGCCTCCACTCGATTCTATCAGCAACTTTGACCAACTGACAACTGAGACGGTCAAACAGTTTAAAATGCACATTCCTACTCCGAAGAGCTCTCTTACCCTCTCCAACCTCTACCAGGGCCCAATAGAAAGCCTCAAAAGCTACCTCGAGTGCTTCAACACCGCTCTTGTTGAGTTTGACGATTAGGAACACTGCACTATCCTTATCCGGCTTGCCATGGTGTCCGCACTAACTCTGAATCGGGGCATGGATAGATAGATGACAACCTAAGACTTTGGAAGCTTTCTACGAAAAAGTTGGACAATTCCTATGCCAAGAGGGAGCTCGACGAAACAGGGCTACTCAAGGGAGTCACCCCAACAACACACATGCTGAGACGATCGAGGATAGAGTCAAGGAAAACACGTTAGGGAATATCCCAACAAGGGTAAAGGGGGCCCACATGCTAGCCCAAGCCAAACAACGGAAAGGCTGGCGGTCGCAACAATGAAGCCTTTGGTGTCCCAAAGAAGCGCGGTCGCTATCAAAATTACAGGAAATACACTCCACTCAATTGAGATATGGAGACAATCTACTTAAAGACATGTGATACTCATTAGTACATGAAGCCCAACTCCGTGGACAAAGATAAAAGCTCCGGCAAGTATTGCAGATTCCATGACATGTATGGGCATAACACTAAAGACTGCTGTCATCTCAAGGATGCGATTGAAAAACTCATTTGCGAGAATTGCCTAGAGCAGTACATTTAGGATCCTTGTAACGACCCTGTTTTTACAGCTAAACTTTTAGGTGTGTTAATTAAAATAAAAATATTAATTTTGAATTAGAACTATTGTTAAATTGAATAAACGGATTAAATTTGATAAAGCTATTTGTGGCATTAAATAACTTTATTTATCTATGATTGAAATTTATGGAAATATAATCCTTTGATAGTGAATGTTAGATTATTAAATAAAATACTGAGCTTTGTGTTAAATAAAATTATTTGTAATTAACAAACAAATCATGAAGCGCGACATAAATTGAACTGTAATGAATTAAAGGTGGTTTTGGAATTGTTAAATAATTTGATGTACTTAAAAATAAATAAATAACAGATATTTTATTATCTTGAACGTTGAGTTACCTAATAAATTAGGCAAACACTCTTAAGGCCCATAGCCGAAGTCTTACATTATCTAGAAAGGAAAAATAAGGATCTGGAGCATTCTCAAAAAGAAAAGAGACCCTCTTCGTCGAACTTTTTTTTACCCTAATCCCCTTTATCCTGAAGGAACCACAATTTGGAGAAGCGAAAAAAAATCGGAAATCCAATTCGACCAAGAAAAAAAAACATGATGAGGCGAACCGCAACACCTGTAATCATCATGAGCGAACTCGAGGGTTGAGTGACGCTCGATGGATGAAGGTGCCACGATAATTGAGGCACATAAGTTCTTGGTCACTAGTTGGGGAGGCGTGTTGGTGATGGCATTCATGGACACTGGTTGCATGCCAGGCTCGGAGCAGAGGATAGCAATTGCAAGTTCTAAGGAAAAGCTGATCATCGAGTCTGAGCGATGTATTGTTTAGGGTTCGGAAGCACGGCAGTAAAGCTCACATAGGGTATACAATGTGTTAGGCTGCGATTGGAAATTCAACAAGCAGCGATTTCAGTCAGTTATTCACAACCTACTCCTCTATTTCTTATTAGATATATCCCTATTGAATGGTTGATCTATGAATCACTTATAATTTGCCTAGCATTTTAATAATGATTGGATACAAATAATTGAAATAGATCGCATGTTAACATATTAACTTTATTTCATAATTGAGTTGGTTATGGTGAATTATTCGTAATTCACTCTATTATATCTATATAAATTCTTATAGCATGCATGTCTTATGTATCGCTTATAAATTACATAGAATATTAGTAGCGATCATATATATATATATATATATATATATATATATATATATATATATATAAGAACAACAAATGAAGTATATGTTGCATGTTATGGATTCACTTTGTTTGATAGACAAATTGGTCGAAAATAAATTGTTCGACCCTTGTTTGTGTATTTTTGTGGTTCTTGTGCATTCTTTTCTATTTCAAAGTGCAATATTTTGCGATTTTGTATATCCTTTTAAGATGGTTTCAAAAGGCTAATTCCTATAAATTGGAAGAGCCAACATTACCACTAATGTATACTTTGAATTGGTGAGGTTTTTGGTATTTCGTATGTTGACTTTATGAATAATTTCGTGAATTTGTTGACACTGTACATGTTTTAATAAATTGTTTTTAGAAGTATATTATGTTTATAAATTATTGCTTTAAGATAAATGTTTTCTAAGTTTGTTTTAAAATTATAATTATCTCATAGCTATATGTACACACTATTTTCAATAAAGTTCTTTTTTAGAGTGAATATCCAAATGATTTCAAAACTGTTTTATAAACCCGCTTTCTCAAATTCAGTATTTCCAGCATATAAAAACTCACACAATTTCTGCACCCTTCGGGAGGGCGTAATGGAGATTAAACGGTATCGTAAACCTCGTGGTATAGGACACGATGGTATACAAAATCAATTGATCCCAGATTCGTCTAATTGAAGTTGATGATTAGATGTTTCTGTTGATTTGAAGATCTTTGTTATTTTCATTGTGGAGCTGACTAGCGGGTAGTAAACCGGTAGTGAGAACATGTGGTATGGGACGCACAATTACCACTGGTTGTGTAAAAACCCGAAATTTCCCCGGTGAGGAAAGCGCGGATAGTTCGAGAACAAGCCACAAAAGGACGCAGACAGAAGAACATTTCATTGTATATTACAACAATTCATCAGATTACAAGAATACACAGAGTATTAACAAATAAAATACATTCGATAAATATCAGAGATTACAATACATTACATAGCAGCGGAAAATAATACAATACACAACTAGAAGTAATACGCGGATACAAAGCTTTCCGAGGATCGTTCCAGCTGTAAATCAGGATCCTGTGAATATAAATCTACAAAACCAAAACTACTAGCTGCCCATGTCAAAATAAGGGCACCCAGAGTTTACGTTAAAACAATAAACTCCAGGTCAGTCATGGGACTGGTGTGAGAACTAAAACAGTTATTAATCTTTATTTTTAAAGTTCGGTAAATCAAGGGACCACGCCGTATAACACGGAACGGGTTTCCTCCCAAGAACACCAGTGCATAAAACAAACAGCGCAATGCTAAAGAAAGAAAAATGAAGCTATTATAAGACCCAGGTCCCATCACACAATGCAACGCAAGCCGGAGGATAGGGTTTTTACCTTATAATAGCCAAAGAATGCTTGATACGTTTAAAATAGATTATTTTGATAGTACTATAAGTGTATAGTGTCAAAAACAACTTCAAATCATAAGTATCAATCATAGACGGCATAAGCGCCCCATCCCACTATGTCGCCATACTAGGCTCTACAAATAAAACCGCAAAAACACGTATTGGAAGCTGGATTTCCATCTGTGAACCGAGGCAAATGATAGTCCTCTACCGATTCGAGACTGTCTAGCCCGAGTCTCAGGACCCAGACACAGGTGAGCCCTTGGATCGTCAGGGCCGGTCCACCGATGTGGATTAAAATGCCTGAACACTACGTTTCCCCGCCCTATGGGGCGTAAGTGAGCCAACGAATGACTCCATCGAACCCGGATCGTCCGATCAAACCGAGTCACCTCACTACAGCAACAACCACATAAGTCAAACTCGTCAGGGCGTGTAAAACCACTGACGCCAACGCATGCCCTCCCTGAGGTCCTCTCCTGTTTTTGGTTCACACCGGGGTGTGAGGCTCGCGAATAAACGCTACACAAAGCTATGCCACACATGCCGTGCTTTGATCAACAACCACAAGACCTTGCTTTTCAACAGAAGCCTTGATCAATTGCCACTTAGGCATGCCACACAGGCAATTCACCCCATGCGTTTGATATCCATCAATATATAACCTCTGAGCTCGTACGTATCAGAGAAGGGCATTAAGCAAGAGAATAAATTCTCCGCCGCCAAACAGATATATATTTAATAGAAATCAATCACACAGACTAAAATCCAATGTCAGACACACAGTCCATTTACAAGTTCGTTCTGGGTCTGAATGAAATCGAGGAACCTACTACCCTGCATATCCATCGATCTCCAAGTACGTCTGGACGATCACCAGCTGTTTCCATCTTCTAGGGTGTACAGCCCAATCAAGATCATCAGTAACCAGCCAAACGACGTGAAGACCTCCGGTCTTCGACCACCGTCTTCACCTTCGACTTATCGTCGTATCAGTTATTCAGAATGGGATAAACCCGATCTTTCCGAATAACTCACGTATATAATAAACAAGTGTTACACAAACACAACATACGCCTCATTCCAATTCAGAATATTCTTTTATTCAAATATTCTTATACTTTGGGAAAGATTCCCATTAATTTTATCCAAGATAAATTCTTTAAATTTATTCTTTAATCTTCTTTGAATATCAATTCAAACTATTCGGGATTAGCGAACCACACCGAAGTAATCATTTATTTCCCAATCCCCACCTATTCATCCCATGAAGTAAAACTGGTAATACTTCATTTCTAACACCATGGTGTTATCGGTAAATTCAATTACCATTTCACGTTCAAATCTAATTAGAGATTTAACTATCGCCTGGAGTAAAACTGGTGATACTCCATTCTCGATCTTTTCAATCTAATTAAAGATTCATTAAAACTCCACTTGGTTTTAATCTTTAACTGGGTTAAAGAACCAGTGTCTTTTAAAACACGGTTCACGATAAACCCAAAATCACATCACATTTCAATTTCAATTAAATATCATTTAATTGGTACACTTCATTAAATCTAAATAAAAGATTTAATCTTTTTCTCCACTGGGCTTAAGAACAGTGTTAATGAAGACACCATTCTTGACAAACCCAAATCACATTTGATATTAAATACAAGGCTCTGAATAGAAAATATATCGGCTTATATTCAATATCAAATTCTACGTCCAACAAATATCGTATTGGAAATAACGATATATATTTCTTTCAAATTCCCATAACAATATCTGTATAATCACAAAATCCGACATCGAAATATTCCAAAGACAATTTCGATTCAAACCCATTCCCATTCAATTATTGGAAAATCTGGTTATTTCCAAAACCATTTTAAATCCAATTTATTTATTTTAAAAATAAATAAATTCTTATTCTAGTTCAAAACTAGTTCATCTCGATAAAAATCTATTTTTATCTTTTCAAATATGGAATTTTTCATACCGATTCTTCACAAATCATTTCTTATGATTCTACACAAATTATTATTATTTTTAATAATTTTATCAAGGCCCGTACAGTCGATTTCCATCAACGGCCATCGAACTGCACTTACAGCGACCTTTTCCAAATTTGATTTGGACATAATTCCAAATCCAGCCGTTAGATTTCAAGTTTCTAATATTCGTTAGAAATCTCTTTTCGATACGAACCCAACGGTTCCAGTTTTAGGAGAATCCGACGGTCGGATCTCCCGCAATAACCATTCGAAGTCAATGGTCGAAATTCGCGAACTGCCGCGGCGCGGCGCGTTCTATTCAGGCCATTATATTATATATATTATATATATAATATATATACTTCGTTTATTTTCTTTTTAAAACGTATTTTATAAATCATTTTAAATTCGTTTTCAAAACGATTTCAATTTCCATCTCAAATTCAAATCAAAATTGAATTTTCCAATATAAATTCATTTTAAATTCATTTCAATTCAAATCGATTTTAATTCAATTTCAGTTCGTTTTCAATTCAAATCAATTCTCAATTCGTTTTCAATTCAATTCAATTCAATCTAATTCGAATTTCAATTCTTTTCAATATAATTTGAATTTCAATTCTTTTCAATATAATTCTAATTTCAAAATCACTTTCAATATTCATTGAAAAATGAATAAAACCGATATAAATATCGTTCCCGTCAAAATAGCGTCAATCTAATCAACACGGCTTCATATATTTCTATTTTCAAATATTCGATTTCAAATATTTCTTTTTCAAATATTTCTATTCAAATATTTCTTTTTCAAATATTTCTATTCAAATATGTCTTTTCAAATATTTCTATTCAAAACTGGAATGAGGCCCACCCAATTACCATATAACGTTAGTTATACGGATTTTCTACAACACATGTATAAAATAACAACGATAAAGAATCAACCATCATCCACAGTCCACCACACAACTACATAAGCATTAGATATAACTAATCAACGCTTACACAGCCTGTCAATCAAACGACCGACGAATCACTAAACAATTGGGATTAGCGTACGCCAAATATCATCCCAACACCCGTGTGGAGTTTCAAATCAAAAAACACATTTTTTTTATTAACACACACACACGTTAAAAATAATATTTATAACGATCAAATATTTTTAACTATATAAATATTTTATTTCATTTCACATCACACAATCAATTTTCAAAACACATCAAACATACAAGCCATCCATGGTCTGTGGACGATGGGTGTCGGGTGCTGCTAAACACCGTCTGCATCCTAGTATATTTTTAACTAGAAAAACAAGATTTAAAGTGAGAAGTTCTCACAGAGGGTTCCACTCCGCCGTGCTTTGCTGTTCAACTGCTGAATCGCCTAGATTGGTTTGAAATTCCAATTCCATTCTCGTCCCGTTGTTCACAATAAAAATTATATTTTTATTATTTCACTTCAATAAATAAAAATCATATTTTTATTTCAAATTTATATATATTTTACAATGCTTATTTCTATATAAAAATTATATTTTTATACTTCTACTTCATATATAAAAATCTATTTACCTCGCTTTCACGATGCTAAAAATCTCATCTTCATCTTATAAAAATCTAATTTTTATCTTAGCAAAATAATCATTTTCCTTAAAAAAAAATCTAATCTTGTTCATCATTAAAAATTCATACTTTATGTTGATAAAAATCTAATCCTTATACCGATAAAAATCACACCTTTTTATTCGACTAAAAATCATATTTTTAGCTAAATAAAAAATCGTATTTTTACTTCATTCAAAATCATACCTTTATATATGAGATTTACAACTAAAGATCACATTTTTATTACTCTACATATTTTTTAAAACTGAATTCTTTCTCTAAGTAAAAATATAATCTTTCTAGATATAAAAATTATAATCTCTCTATTTTATAAATACCCTACCTTTCTATTTTATAAAAACCAATGCTTTTTCTATTTTCAAAACCAATTCTATTTTATATTTTCAATGCCAATTTCAGTTTCAAAAATAAGGTTATTTTTATTTCAGAAACATGTCAATTTCAGGTTTTTTTAAAACAATTTTATTTCAGTTTTAAATAAAATAAACATCTAAAAGAAAATGAAATAAAACTAAATTTCATTTACCTTTCTTTCACGGGGGGGGGGGGGGGGGGGGGTTCGCTATTGTCGTTTGAAGGGAGGGATCTGGTGATGGCGCCGGGTGGAGGAGCAATAGGGGGGCGGCGGCGCTGGGGTTAGCGGGGGTCGGAGGTGGGGCCTAGGGTTTTCCAGCGGTGGTCGATAGGGGATTGGGGAATTTCGTGGGGGGCTTCGATCAGACAGAGCAACGAGGGGGGTGTGGGGATCTGCGGTGCGAGGTGGTGGAGGCCCGGAGCGGTGACGAGGGGGTACGGGAATGGCGTCGTCGGCTAGGGCTGGAGGAGGGGTTTCGATCGTGCTCTTCGTTTTTTTCTTTCTTTACTAACTGAGGTCAACGGGGGTAAGGAAAGGAGAAGGGAGAGAAAAGTAAGGGGGCTATCTAATTTAAATATTTATTTTATTTTCAATCCAAAAAGTAACTTTTTACAATGAACTCAAAATCGAACCCACCGACTGTCGCCCCCAGCCAATTACCCCCATTCTGAACATAATGGGATATGCTGCGTAAGCCAATTCGATCTTTACAATCAGTTTTCTTCAAAATCCCAAATATAACTCTATATATTGAATTAAACGCGCATTTCAATTTACCGGAGCCACATACTAACTCTATAAATTCCCGAAAAATATTTTCTAGCTTCGTATTGACGATATGGTCCTAACAAAACTAGTTTCGTCAAATTCTGAGACCGTTTGAAAAATGGCCATTTACCAGTTGATTAAAATCAACTGAAACTGGTCAAACGCGTTTTCCTTTGCCACGCTCACATATTGATTCAGAAAATTATGAAATTTGAAACCTAGTAATAACTAGACATCACAGATCCAACAAAAGTGGTTTCGTCGAAAACCGAGGTCGTTTGGAAAATGGCTATTTTTAAGGGCTAGAATTCCATAGCAACTATTCAGAATTTTCAACTGGATGTATCTTTTAATTCCCGCTATGAAATTTTGATTCTTCAGATTCGTTGGAAAGATACTCACAACTAGATTCTAATATTTTTGGTTTCACTAAAATCCGGTTTATTTTGCACCCGGTACATTCATTTGAAATTTGAAATCGAATTATCGAACTACCACGCCATTTTCAATTCCTTTTATAATTTAAAATAAAATTTTATATTCTAACGATGACGTATATAATTATGTACGTTCTAATTCTATTCAAAATGAATTTCTCATCGTTTTTATTTAAAATAATTCATTTTAAATAATCAAAATTCGCTAAAATTGCCAAAATAAAAATTTTAAATTGGCTCGGATTTCCGGGTTATTACAGGTTGGGTTACTGACTGTGAGTCTGTTACGCATATTGTCATTTGTTGTTGAGCTAGTACTCGCTTTGGAGAAGCTAGACTCGGGGGGAGTCTCATATATGTATTTATTTGATCGAAGTGGTCAAGTTACACATGAGGGGGGGTCGTAGTGTTAAAATTACATCCGATGGGGGATCACATTAAATACGTATATAGTACTTGGCTAAGCTCGGGGGAGCCTATATGCACGTGCAATACTATGTTGTTTCGGATCCGAATTGTTGCTTTGAGAAATTGGTTGTTTTGGATCCACATTATGTTGTTGACTTTGTTGATTCTTTTGCTATTCGATACTTTGGATCCAATTTATGATTTTATTTCTGGATTTCATTATTTTGATTTGTAGAATTGTTAAATTACAAATATTGATCGTTTTTTTATTGATTTTTTTAATGGATTTAAACGTAGACGGATCCATTTATTGTTTATATAATACACGAGTCAGACAGAGACATCACAAGTGCAGGGACCTTGAGACCGGCTTGTATTTATTGGGCTTAAAAGAGTATAGCAACCTAGTTTATCATTTATTATCGTGTATTGTATGGATTAATGTATATATTGATGTGTATTAGATAAATGTATATAAAATGTTAAATATTATACGTTATATTTATTGATGCGATTGACTCAGTGATCTCTTTATTCATGTATATTCTGTATTGTTCTGTCCTGGAGGCACACGTATAATTATTTTGTACGAGCATTGAGTACGTAAGAGCAAGTGATATTTCAGAAATTTTAATATGTACCAGTGTTAGTCCAAGAGAATTTGCACATGTGTGCCCCTACAGCCTCATTCTGCATATTTTCTGACGGTATTACTTAGTAATATTCTTGGATAATATGGTATACAGGTGGGGCGTTACCGTTGGTATCAGAGTGAGGTTTAGAGCAATACATTATACTTATATATATATAAATAGAGGCAAAAGTCTAGACCATAGAAATGACTTAGAGTCCGTGTTTCCTGCATCGGTGTGGCGGATTTTGTTGCAATTATAGAATAATAGGTGTACACGATGATTACGTGGGTAATCTATAGGGGGCGTGTTTGTTATTTTCTATTGTATAATAATATCAATTTACTTCACTCATAACTTAGTGTTATTTTTATTTGTAATTCAAATAATTGAGTGTAATTGAGAAATTAGAAGCAAGCTCGACTAGTAGGTTGGCATTATCAAAGTGAAAAACTAGTAATAATAATATTTAGGTGATAAGTTTGTGACATTTCCTATTTCAAATATAATTATTTCAAAATTTACTTGATATTTGTTGATGATGATTTGATTTTATAATCGATTACTAGAAAATAAAAAATTCTTGCTAGACTTTTATATGTTTCAAATTTTTAGATTTGAAATTCTTAACTCTTGAGTGATGGCTCTATTTTTGCATTTCTGTTTTTCTACTTGGCACATTGATTTTTAATCGATATTCTGACAACTTGGACCTGAAATTTTCGACTTATTCAACACATTTGCTTAGACTTTGAATTTTTTCAGTGTTGCTAACTTCTTTTTGTATACGGTATTTCATGTATCTTGTTACTCTTTGATCAGTGTTCCATCTTGTGTCTTTCTTGAATGTTTTTCCTGCTTAGAAAATCTTGCAATATGGTGTATTGTTTCAACTTATCATTCCTATTGTTGTGCACATTACTATGAATTACTGTGTTGATATCTTTTTAGTATTTGCTTGTAAAGCTTAATCTGCTATTGCATTTCTAATTTGTGCACTGTTTCTGTTTCATACCCATATGCTTTTGAGTTTCTGGCTTTGTTTTTGTTTAAGCTTGTTGAGAATGTATTTGCACTGTTCTACATGAATGTGTTTTGTGTACATTTATATGTGTGTGGCTGCAAAATTTTGCATTTCGAACAACATCTAATAAATAACTAACTAACAACAAGTTGGTTGTAGCTGTAGCAACAGGCTACCGCAGCCGCTACCAATGGCAGCGTTGGAGGCTGCTAACGTCGGATGCTGCGGCAGAGGCTGCAACAAGTTACCTGAAAGAAAAGAAGGGGAAAAAATCGTCCAAAAACCAGTCAAGGTGAGTTGATATCTAGCTTAAATAAGGGCATGCTGAATCCCTGTGTTCCATTAATGAATTAGAGATTAATGCAAACAATTTTGAAATATTTTGAGTTTACAGTAACAACATGTTGTAAGTTGAATCTTGCAACTATCTTTAATCAATATTCTATGTTAGATGGTTGTTTTGAATGTGAATATATGAATTAGCATTTATCTGCGCGATGATTTAAAAATAAAATACAATTGTTAACTATGTTGTTTATCGTCATTAAATTACCGACAGTAAAATTATCCAAGATCTTGATTTCGTACATCCTGCCCTGCTTTGAAAGTTTTGTTTACATAATACGTTGAAGCCAGATAAGCTTTAGCGCACCTTTCACCATCGGTTTTGTTTGCTGCGAAAGCTTACCGGTTTGTCGCCATGAATTGACATGTTACTACTTCCTTGTCCTTGCGCTTTAAACACATGTTTACAGTGTCCATTGTTTGAAGAAAAAATCATCATAAGAATGTATTTGGCTTTAATTATTTTATTCCTTATCAGTAGCATTTTTACCTGTTAAGCCACATTGATATATGGCATTAAATACGCATATAGTACTTGGCTAAGCTCGGGGGGAGCCTATATGCACATGCAATACTATGTTGTTTCGGATCCGAATTGTTGCTTTGAGAAATTGGTTGTTTTGGATCCACTTTATGTTGTTGACTTTAATGATTCCTTTGCTATTCGATGCTTTGGATCCAATTTATGATTTTATTTCTAGATTTCATTATTTTGATTTCTAGAATTGTTGAATTATAAATGTTGATCATTTTTTTATTGATTTTTTAATGGATTTAAACATAGACCGATCCATTTATTATTTATATAATACTCGGGTCAGATCGAGACATCACAGGTGTAGGGACCTTGAGACCGGCTTGTATTTATTAGGCTTAGAAGAGTATAGCAACTTAGTTTATCATTTATTATAGTGTATTGTAGAGATTAATGTATATATTGATGTGTATTAGAAAAATGTATAAAAAATGTTAAATATTATACATTATATTTATCGATGCGATTGACTCAGTGATCTCTGTATTCATGTACATTCTATATTGTTCTGTCTTGGAGGCACACATGTAATTGTTTTGTACGAGCATTGAGTACGTAAGAGAAAGTGATATTTCAAAAATTTTAATATGTACCAGTGTTAGTCCAAGAGAATTTGCATGTGTCTGCGCCCCTATAGCCTCATTCTTCATATTATCTGACGATATTACTTAGTAATACTCGTGTATAATATGGGTATAGAGGTGGGGCGTTACAATCCTGCTCCCTCCGAAGTAGCCGTGGGCCTCTCAATCCCCGCTCTTCCTCCATTTAATGCGACCACTGGGTCATTAGATTGAAGGCCACGTGGAATCGTGATCAACACCATCTACGGTGGACCTTACCCCCACACACAAGAGCTTCCAAAAGATGGAGGAATATGCCAACTCCATCAAGCATGCCTGCTACGAAGCATGCTCTACTTTGACGAATCTGTCCCCACCAAGCTTTAGGAGACAGTATGGGTCGATATCGTCTTCCCGAAAGGGAATCTATGGGAATTGAGATCCCAACCATCGACCCTCTCATCATCTCTGCTCAGATTGGCCCCGCCTTCATTCGAAGAATTCTAATCGATTCAGGAAGCTCGGTCAACATCATCTTCAAAGCGGCCTATAATCAAATTAAACCAAAGGCCTAAGACTTGAACTCTTGTCATGTCATGATTCACGGCTTCAACGATTCATCCAACCAACCCATGGGCATGATCGACCTACCAGTAGAACTCAAAGATGGGGATCAAAGCCGGATTTGAATCCTAACTTTTGTGGTCATCGACATCATCTCTCCATATAATGTCTTCTTCAGGCGTCCTTTGCTTGTAGATTTCAGAGTATGCATGTCCCCATGGTCCTTTCTCATGAAATTTCCGATAGAAAACGGGATCGACACAATCAAGGGCGACCAAGCAACTACAAGAGCTTGCTACCTCACATATAGTGGAAGAATGCATACAATAAGGAAAAAGGCAAGACAATGCCTCCACCTTCTTGCGCCAAGACCCTCTCCATGTAGCAATCAAAGGCATCAAAGTCCTGGCTCAGGCGCCATTTCCATCTTTCTGACGATCTCGATCTGAGGGAAGACGAAGAATCCGACTTCAAGAGGTTTATGTAACACCCCAGAATTTAAACACATTATAACCATGATTAAGATGATGAATTAAGAATAACTTAGTTAGATATTCAGAATTAAGTGAAACCGGCATTACCTTGCATTCGTCTTGGAATTTTGATTTAGATAGACACCAAGTTTGCGTAAAACGGATAACGTATGAAGAAATTGGGAGCTTTAGCAGTTTGTATACGTATAACAAGCTTATATATAAATTAATAATTAAACATATTCCAGAAAATCAAATGAGAGAATGAGTGGGAATATGTCCCGTTAGGGGACGACCCAATCCTCAGCCCGGCTCGACCTATGGGTCGACCCATAGGAGGCTGGGTCGACCCTACAATGGGTCGACCCACCATGAATCTAGCCAGATCCATTTTGCGAACCTGGACTGTTTTGTACACCATATTCGTTGCTGACTCATTATGATTTGTTATGTTTGGAATTAAAACCTAAAATCTAAGTGTTGATGTTGACTCTGTAACTCTATAAATAGATGGCTTCCCTCATTCCCGATTCACAACTTCTTCATATTTCTTCCTCTCTGAAATTACTTTGAAAATTATAAACATACAAATGGGGGAATGCTGCTAGAGATTGGATTAAATAGAGGCAACATCAAGACTTGGACTTGTATTGGACTTCTTACGGCGTAGTGTTATAAAATTTTCTTCACCAAGATTCACTGTGAGTTACAGTTATTTACAGATATGATTTCTTAGGCCTTGAACGTGACAGTTAGATAAAACTGGTTAGGATCTACCTTGTTAGTAACATGAACATTATGCCTGTTTTCACTGTAAATCACTTATGCCTGTGATGTTAAATAAGTTATACATATGCCTGTGATGTTAACTAAACAAGTTATACATATGCATGTTAAACAAGTTATACACATGCCTGTGATGTTGATTAAACAAAGTTAGACATATGCCTGTGATGTTAGATAAATAAAAAGATAAATGTATCTATCTTTCTTTTCCCATTTTCTATGTTTATTTCCAGTCTTGCATATATGCCCATATAATTCTATTCTTCCCCATCTGTTTCCTTTTTATTTTTACGCCATGCCTAGGCCTTTAGAAGCCTAGGCTATATCCGATTAGCATGTGCGTATAATTGGGGCGATAATGAATGACATACGAAGGAAAATTAGGCATGTTAATTAATTGGGACCGATTGACCGTATTTTGGAAAAAAGGACAAATATACACATGTTAGACTTGCTATAAACTAATAAGAGGGGTAATGTGTATATATTGCTATAACTTGGTAGAAATTTGCATAAACCTATATATGTGTAATTTAGTTAAGATGCATATGAAATGGACATGTTAGATTTGACTTAAAATGGACATAAAGTAAATTGACATGTTTAGAGCAGGGTATGTACTAGATGTTGTTTAATGAACTGAAATACTATGGGAATTGTATACAATTTGGCAGGTGTTTTGTAAGCGTTGTACACTTAATGACATGTAATAATTACAACCTTGCTTATTAGTAAACTTAAACCTACTAGGTTAAATATGAGTATTAATAAGCTAAGAGGACCCTCGTTCTTGTTGTTGTATCGGGTTTTGGGACTCTTAAATCCTAGTTTCAGGGGCACAAGCTTAGGGGGTTTCGCTTGTGTCAATCTGCAGTTGGAACCCATATCAGTCAGCACCGCTGTTGATATCTTATTAGAAGGGGCCTCACACTAGGTAGGGGCCAGGGCATGCTTTACTGAACTGGATAGTAAGAGGTGCACATGTGGGTGGTTACGGGCGCATTCCGACGGAGTCATGAGTGTGCATGGGCCCGATTAGGGAAGATAATATGCTATAACACCAGTAAATAGGTTTGTATCATATAGTTGTTAGGTTAGGGAGTGACACACCCTACTGCTGGGGCTGACACAGGGTATTTACGAAGCAGGGAGCCAATCTCTTGAGTAGTAATTAGGGTACACCTAATCCTACTGCTATGTTATTAGGTTAACACCTAATCCTGTTATGTAATTAGGGTATGACTAATCCTAATATTTATTTCTGTAGTTAATCCTACTGATTATCTTGTTGTTATGAAATCATTTTGAACTTGCTATACTAGTATTAGTGTCGACTTAATACATAAGACCTAAGACATATATGTTCAGACATTACCTATTTTAGGGCTGTTAGGGAATGCAGAATGGATCCTTAAGGCAAAGCAAACACTAGAGGGGGAGGGGGTGAATAGTGTTTGTATGAATTTAAACAAAATCTAAAACTAAAGTGAAATATGGGATGAATCAAACACAACAAATGCAATCACAAACACAGATTCAAACAAAAATGCAAAATAATCAGAAATAAAGATGTAGAAAAGGAAAGAACACACCGGATTTTACACTGGTTTGGATTGCTCCTAGGTCCAGTCCCACACAACGCTGGATTGCTCAGAGTTTTATTACTATTTCCAATTGTCAAATACAACCTCCTTGATTTCACAGCTCAACAAGGAGACATCGACTCTTATTCCTTGATTTTACGGCCCAACAAGGACACACCGACTCCTTTTTAATTGATTTCACGGCTATAAGGACACATCGATTCCTCTTTGATTCAACCCTGACAAGGTTTATTCAACCAAGCAATTACAAACAGCCTTGTTACTCTTCAGTAGCACTTGATTCAGAGAGTAGAGAGAAGAAGTTTGATCAAAACAGAATTGAATTTAACAGAGTATAAATGCAAAAACCATAAAAATGATTAAGAATAATGGTGTAGAGAAAGAGGATGAAGTTTGAGAAGAAGAGACGATAAAAAATTCGGTTTTAACCCCATTTTAAAGAGTATAAAAGGTTGCAATGGTTCTGAAACGTTTCAAATAGTGAAAAGACACTTCCTTTCAAAATTGGAAAAAGTGACAGTTATATGTCGACATGGAGTTTTTGTTATATCGACATACTCCTTTGAAAATTTAAATTCTGAAATATTTTACAAATGTTTTTGAAATAAATATAATTCTTGGATTAAAATATAATGATATAAATTAATATTATAAATTAGAAAAATATATGAAAACATAATTTTAAATCATATAAACATATTTATACTTTTATAAGGTTTTAAACTCAATAAATATAAAGTATAAGAATATAAAATATAAATATAAAAGTTATGTTTGAAAAATAAAGAAAAATAGAAACAAATAGAAAAATATAATAAGAGGATTGAGGATAGAATTGAAAATCAGAATTTGAAAAATAGAATTTGAATTTGAACCTGGAGTGCTATTTAGAGTGTGACACCCCACGTCCGTTAATGTCACTCACGAAGGGAATGCATTAAGTTTTGTGAAGCGTAATAGTAAACAGAACAAAAATATTACAAGACAGACATATATAATAGTAACAGCGAAATAAAAAATTTATTTATCATTAGATACCATGTTCCAAAAAAATCACATGTCTGAAATACAAAAGCCCATTACAACATAAAAGCTGCAGTCTTATAATTCAAAAATATCGGAATACAAAAAAGAATAAAGTTCCCCAAAAACAAAAAATAGCCATATCAACAACGATAGGAGCTTGAGCCATACATATCAGCAGCTCTAGCAAAAGTATGCAGAATCACGACCAAGCCTAAGTGTATCCTCCCTGAGGACCTGCAGAGGGGGAGGGGAACGGAAGAAAGAACGAGAAACAAAAAGGGTCAGGCATAAAGTCTGGCGAGTCTAGTTACTTTTAGCAATTAAATAAATAAAAGTAGCATGACAGACATATAAAGTGGATAAGAGAGATTACTACATAAAAGACAATTGTGACAAGATAGACATGATAAGGTGCATGCGCTTCCCTAATGATTACTCTGCACCATCACTAGTATATCCAGAATGAGATGATCATTTCCACTGTAAGGTGGTAGACTTAGGCATACGTCCAAATGTACCCTAACTACTACCTTAATCGATCGGCTCCCTAATCCGCGTAGATACTCTGTGTCGGCCCCACTGTAGGATGTATCACGTCCTAAAGTAGCAACCCCTCGTTGATTTGCACAACCCCATATTTACAGGTGTCACAGTCGTCTTATCCCCTTCTGCCAGGCTCATGCACGCACATGGCCCGATCGGTTTGCGCCGCCCACACCGTCCTCCACGTTTGGATCTCTTACAATCAGTCTAGTAAGCGTGCCCTTTCTCTGACCTAGTACAGAGTACATGTTTTGATACCTACTCCGGGTTACTGGATGAAATGGGTTCCACACAATATGATACAAGCTCTCCCCTTGTCTTGCATCCCACACTAGATTTTCATGGGCTATGTATACTACCAGATGTCTTTAATTTCATAACCCTATCATTTCCATTAGTTATGTTTGCCCTAAAAGATGTCTTTAATTACATAACTTCATTATTCTCATTGGTTATGTATACCACTAGGTGTCTTTAATTACATAACCTTATCGGGTTAAGTTTGCGGGCCTATACGTAAATATTACCCACCCCCTCCAGATTTGCTTAACCCATCCACTGTCCAACCAATTTTACTTAACCTTAACTTTAGTTCATAATCATACAATCCCTATGGATTAGATTAGGTTAAGTAGTCCAATTTGTTTCCATGTCCATTTATGGTTTATAATGGGATAGACCTCCCACATTAGGCCTACAACTTGTGGATGCTGGATATGCAGGTCCGGTCCGGGCAGTCTTATTCCATGAGTTGGGCCTAACCTCGTTTCTTAGCCGATTCGTATTTGTTCACTTAGACTGCTCACATTAGATTCAACATTAGTGGCTGCTGGATATGTCGGTCGGGTCCGGGCAGACCTCCACTACTAATAAAACCTAACCTCGTGTCATAAGTGTAATTACTATTTCTAATTGTAATTATTAGTCATTTCATTCTTGTCTAGTTTCTTACCTATGTCTTTATAGGTGATTATGCCCCTTTTTCCCCATTTTGAATTATATGTCCAGTTCATATAAACATTATTCCAATTATGCCAATTCTAACCTTTTTCCCTCATTCCCTAACTAACGCATTCACATATATTTTGCGGCATCTTGGCTAGAAAGTAGCCTAGTCATAAAAAGGGAAAAGTGATGGGAATAATGACAATAGTGATCATTCTAAAAGTGACATAAACATATATACTGGATAGACAAGTAATAGGCATAATAAGGTGGACATGAAAACAGATCTAGTAAAAAGGGTGATGATAAAACTAGATCCAATATACATAGGATGAACATATCCAAATAAGAGTTCATATGTCCAATAATAACAGATCTCAGTTAATCACAACTTGATGGTCTAGATCTAAACAAAGGTTCAATTGTCCATATAATGATAATCCCAAATTAACCACAAACTTGACAAAGGTTTAGATTTATAAAGGCGACATTATAAACTAATCACAGGTGAATTAGATCTGTAAAAATAGATCTAGCATAATAAAGTTTGAGATCCAATAATAACATAGGTTTATGATTCAAGACAGATCTAAATCACAGTACTATCACGTTACAATTTTAGTCATTTAAATCTAAAAGTAACCTAGAACTCACAGAGTTTGGATTACAAAATAGAGAAAGAATGGATCTTGAATCTCTAACTGATTTGCTTAGGTTGATAGTTGTAGAAGAAAACGTATCCAATTCAGTTCAGACACCAGCAGAGTCTGGCCCCCATGGATTCTCAATGAAGAAAACAGAGAAAAGGGACCTCTATATATAGCTTCCAGTCCTCTAAAACGACCGCCACCTCAGCTTTATGGGGGTCGGTTCCCCCCCTTTATGGGGCCGACCCCCCTTAAAGGGTTGACACCCCTACTTAGGGGTCGACACCCTTGGGGATGGAGTTTTGCCGCCAATGTAATTTTTGAAATTCGAACTGAATTTTTATTTTCTGGACTCTATATATATATATATATATATATATATATATATATATATATATATATAAATAATCCTTTTGCTTTTATGCAAACTTCAAATCTTCATAACTTCTTCATACGGCGTCCGTTTTACGCAAACTGAATGTCTATCATGGCCAGAATTTCGGGATGGATGAATGGCTCAGTCCATTTCCCTTAATTCCGAATATTAAATTAATTATAATTTAATTTACCCTCCTTAATGTTAACAAATTACGAGGTGTTCTATTCCCCTCTACTTAAAGTATTTCGTCCCCGAAATCTTTAAGTTGAGAAGAATGCATATCCTACCATCCATCATCCATCTACTCAACCATCAATCACTGGCATCCATTATCCTTAAATATTTCTAATGCTTATATGAATATATACAAAGGTGTGTGTATATGTCCCTATTCTAATGCAAAGATCAGGCAATCTACTAATTCACTTGTCCTCCTTAATGCAATGTATGTTATTGCCATGAATCCATTATGTATGCAAATAATCCTATATAACATGGAAGTTCTATATGTGTGCACACTCACTCGTCCAAATGCAACATCCATTTGATAATACATCCATTTTCACCCATTAAAATAAAAGAAAAATGCACACACATCCATAGGCAGTATGAGAGTGATTGAGCCGATCTAGTGCCTAATGTGTGTGTATATGCATCCACAGGAAACCACTAGCAAACAATTGCATCCACTTGCATCCATCAAACATAACATGTCTTAAACACATGTTTACATCCATAAGATTCCTATTTAAAGGTAGAGAATACTATTGATAGGACATACTGAAATGATAGAAACATGTATAGATAAACTTTAGAAAAAGAGTTAAGAACATACCCTCCAAAAGAAAAGGGTACGAAGCACGAATCTTGTCTTTGGTCTCCCAATTTGCGTCATCTGGGTTATCTCCTTATTGAATCTTTATTAACTTGATTTCTTTATTGCGTAGCTTCTTAAATTCTGATCCAAGAATACGGGTAGGGACTCGTCTGACTGTCGCCTCCCGCTCTAGTTCCACTTCTTCCAATATGCTTGGCTCAACAACTTCCGCGATGTCATGCAAGCACTTTGGTAGATGAGAAACGTGGAAAACATCATGAACACCGGATAAATTTTCTGGAAGCTTTACTCTATAGGCCATTTGGCTAATCCTCTCGGTTATGGGAGATGGTCCCACAAACCTAGGTGCCACCTTCCCTGTTGATCCGAAGCGAACCACATTCCTCAGACGTGACACTTTAATAAAAACTTAATCTACCACTTCAAATTCGATGTCGGTCCTTCTCTTCTCTGCATAGGATTTCTGGCTATCTTAGGCTATCTTCATCCGCCATCGAATAAGGTCAATCTTCTCGGACGTTTCCCTAACCATATCTGGTGCAAGTAATAATCTTTCTGTAGATTCCCACCAACAAGTTGGTGATCTACAAGGTCGTCCGTACAATGCTTCGAAGGGTGCCATGTCAATGCTTAATTGTTGTTATAGGCAAACTCTACTAAAGGAAGATGCTCTTCCCAAGTCCCTCCAAAGTCCAGAATACATAGCCTTAAAAGATATTCAAGAATTCTGTTCACCCTCTCCGTCTGCCCATTGGTCTGAGGATGATAAGCGGTGCTCAAACACAACTGTGTACCTAATGCTTCTTGCAAGATCCTCCAAAATTCACTGGTAAAGATAGGGTCACGATCGCTTACGATACTGGAAGATACTCCATGAAGACGAACTATCACACAAATGTAAATCGCTGCCAACCATGATGTCGTCCGCTTACTCTTCACTGGAATGAAATGAGCGCTCTTAGTCAATCTTTCCACTACTTCCCAAATACTAGTGTTGCCTTTCATTGATCTAGACAAACCATCTATGAAGTCCATGGATACGCTCTTCACCTTCCATAGTGGAACCTCGAAAGGATGAAGTAAACCACCGGGCTACTTTTGCTCAGCTTTAACTTGCTGGCAAACTAAACATTGAGAAACAAATTCAGCCGCATCTTCTTCATTCTAGACCAAAAGAAAACCCTCTTCATGTCTTTGTACATCTTATCGCCGCCTGGATGAATTGTATTCTTAGAATGCTAGGCTTCTTCTAGTACTGCCTTTATTAAGCTTCCCGTTTGAGGGACACATAGCCTTCCATCTCATCGCAACCACCCCTTTTCATCTATGGTATATCTACTGAGGTGACTGGAAGTCTCCCCTTTTCTGAGCTTATCCATGATGACTAAAATCTGTAGGTCACCTTGCTGCGAAGCTCCTATCTAATCCATAAGAGTTGGTTGTATTTCTAACAATGCAAACAAATCTGGCAAAATCTCGATGGAGGGTCTGAAGTCAAAGGTTGATATGAACTCTAAGCTCTTCCTCTCCACAAATAGAGGACTCAAGGCCATCCACTGCCTACTTAGTGCGTCATACACCACATTACTCTTGCCAGGGGTATAAGCGATTTCAAAATTGTAAGAAGCTAAGAATTCCATCCGCCTTTGTTGCCTTAAATCAAAATCCTTCTGTGAGAACAAATACTTGAGAGATTTATGATCGGTGTATAACTCGAACTTCTCTCCAAGTAAATAATGACGCCACGTCTTTAGCGTAAATACTGTGGCAGTTAGCTCTAGATCATGGGCGAGGTAGTTCTTCTCATGAACTCTCAACTGTCTACCCCCATAACACACTACCTTTCCTTCTTGCATCAGAACCGCACCAAGCCCTGTACAACATGCATCGGTGTAAACTGTAAACATTTTGTTCCCATCGGGCAGAGTCAAGACTGAGGCTGTTGTAAGAGCCCTCTTTAGACGTTGGAAAGCAACATCACAATCTATATCCCATGGAAATGCCAAGTTCTTCTTCGTCAGCCTGGTGACTGGGGCTGATATCTTCACGAAGTCCTTAATGAACTTCCTATAATAACCTGCCAACCTAAGAAAGCTTCTCACCTCTGTTGCATTCTTAGGAATCTGCCAATCTTGCACCATAACTACTTTCGCGGGATCCACAACTATCCCTTCTTTGGAGCTACATGCCTTAAGAATCTCACCTCCTTTCTCCAAAAATGGCATTTGTTGAACTTTGCCTTAAGCTGATGGTCATGGAGAGTTTTCAAAACTTCTCCCAAATGTTGGACATGCTCTTCTTCGCTCTTGGAGAAGATTAAAATATCATCAACAAAGACTACTACAAATTTATTTTGGAACTCCCGAAACACCCTACTCATTAGACCGACAAAATAGGCAGGTGCATTCGTCAGGCCAAAAGGCATAACTAGTCATTCAAAGAAACCATCTGGAGTCCTAAAGCAGTCTTATCTATGCTGTCCTCATCCACCCTCAACTGATGAAACCCCATGGCCAAGTCTAACTGAGAAAATACCGAGGCACCAACAAGCTGAACGAATAAATCATCAATCCTCAGGAGCGGGCGCCTATTCTTCTTAGTGAGTTTATTCAACTCCCTATAGTCATCACACAAACAAAGCGAACCATCCGCCTTAGTTGCAAATACAACTGGAGCGCCCCATTCAGATATGCTTCATCTGATAAATCCTTTCTCAAGTAGCTCCCCTACTTGCTTACTCAGCTCCCTCCTTTCCCTTGGAGCCATATGGAGCACTGGCATTGCAATTGGCTTTGCATTGTCCACGAAATATATACGAAAGTCGATCTCGCGCCTCGGAGTAAACCCCGTACCTCATTAGAAACATCAGAATAATTTTGAACTATTGGAACATATTGGATCATCGATAGATGCATCAAGAGACTCTAGGAAACTAAGCATAACAGACCCTTGGGGGTCACAAGAAATCCCGAGCTCATATGCGTCGCATTCAAACTCGATGACTACACAAATATTTTCAAACCTCGACAAATCATAGATAAATGATCCGAACCACCAATGGGGTTTGAAACAACTATGGGATCCACTAACATACTAGTAATTAAGTGCAGAGATTCAACCACATAACTAGATATAAATGAATGTGAAGCGCCAGAATCAAAAAGTGTTCTAATAGGATGGTTTGAAAGAGAAATTAAACCTTCCACATAAATTTTTCTACCTCTATCAGGAGCACTGATCGCGAGAGCATGCGCCTTCCCTCCAGAAGTTCCTGTCCTTTGACCTTATCCCTGTTTCTCAGGGCACTCCCCAGCAAAGTGTCCGACTTCTCCATAATTAAAGTGAGTTTTTTTCCTTCTTTTATAGTCTTTGATCAAGTGACCTTCTTTCCCACAACTATGGCACTTCCTTTTCTCCTTACCCTTGTCATTCTTTCCTTATTTCTTCTGTTGTTGTTATTGTTGTTATTATTGTCCGTTCTTGGGCCAGGTCTTCTTGTTTTGTGTTGTTTTCTCATCTTTAACCTCCTTCTTTTCCCCTTTCTCTTCCTTATACATCAAGGCCATATCAATAAGTCTTTCAAAGGTGGCTCCCATTGGAATATGGGACATCGTTAACCCATGAAGGGGTTCATTTAGCCCTTTAGCAAACCGCAAAGCCTTCTTATGCAACGTGTCTACCAGTTCCAGTCCAAATCTTGCCAGCTGATTAAATTTGTTCACATACTCTTTCACCATCAAATTCCCTTGTCTGAGAGCTAAGAACCTCTCCATCTGCATGCTCCATTTGATTACTCTTTCACCGTCAAGTTTCCACTAGACGACCTGCTTGGGTTACCTTCCACCAAAATGAAGCTTCATCCTTCAGTAGCCAAGCAGCTAACTGAATTTTTCTTCGATCCTCTACTTCAAAGATTACGAACAAGTCCTCAGTCTCCTTGAGCCAATTCCGCGCTTCTACGAATGTCTCGTTCCCATGAAATGTCTTCCCTCCCATTGCACGGAAGTCTTTGCAGATCTTGGCAAAATTATCTACTCTTGGAGGGGAAGGAAGAGGAATGACTGGTATAGCTGGGGGAGGAACGTTTCTTAGGCCTTCGGCAGGTCCCGTGGCCTCTAGATACCTGCGGAACCATCCGGGTATCGTGACGCCCTCCGGGATATTAGGAATTTTAGGTTCCCCAGACATGCAGAAAAGAAAAAGGAAAGAGATTTAGACAAAGGACCGAAGGATACTACATATGGCTTTGTGGAAATATGATTTTCAAAAAAACTTTTATTTTTGAAATTTCTTTCTTTAAAAACCTTTTTGAAAATAGTTTCCCAAAAACTTTTATCTAATCTGGTAACCTTCAGCTCTGATACCAAGTGTGACACCCCACGCCCGTTAATGTCACTTATAAAGGGAATGCATTAAGTTTCGTGAAGCGTTATAGTAAACAGAACCGAAATATTACAAGACAGACATATATAATAATAACAGCGGTATAAAAACTATATTTATCATATGATACCATGATCCAAAAACATCACATGTCTGAAATACAAAAGCTCATTACAACATAAAATCTAATGTCTTGTACTTCAAAAATATCAGAGTACATAAAAAAATAAAGTTCCCCAAAAACAAAATATAGCCATAGCAACAACGATAGGAGCTTGAGCCATACATATCAGAAGCTCCAACAAAAGTAAGCAGAATCATGGCCAAGCCCATGTGTTTCCTCCCTGAGAACCTGGGGGGGAAACAGAAGAAAGAAGGAGAAACAAAAAGGGTCAGACATAAAGTCTGGTGAGTCTAGTTACTTTTAGCAAGTAAATAAATAAAAGTAGCATGATAGGCACATAAAGTGCATAAGAGAGATTACTACATAAAAGACAGGTGTGACAAGGTAGACAGGATAAGGTGTATACGCTTCCCTAATGATTACTCTGCACCATTACCAGTATATCCAGAATGAGATGATCACTTCCACTATAAGGTGGTAGACTAAGGCATACGTCCAAGTGTACCCTAACTACTACCCTAATCAATCGTCTCCCTAATCCGCGTAGATACTCTGTGCCGGCCCCACCGTAGGATGTATCACATCCTAAAGTGGCAACCCCTCATTGATATGCACAACCCCATATCTACATGTGTCTAGGTCATCTTATCCCTTTCTGCCCGGCTCATGCACAAACATGGCGCGACCGGTTTGCGCCGCCCACACCGTCCTCCATGTTTGGATCTCTCACAATCAGTCCAGTAAGCGTGCCCCTTCTCCGACCTAGTACAGAGTACATGATTTGATACCTTCTCTAGGTTAATGGATGAAATGGGTCCCACACAATATGATACAAGCTCTCCCCTTGTCTTGTATCCCCCACTAGGTTTTCATTGGCTATGTATACTACCAGCTGTCTTTAATTACATAACCCTATCATTTCCATTAGCTATGCTTACCTAAAAGGTGTCTTTAATTACATAACTTTATTATTCTCACCGGTCATGTATACCATTCGGTGTCCTTAATTACATAACCTTATCTAGTTAAGTTTGTGGGCTTATATGTAAATATTACCCACCCCCTCCAGATTTGATTAATCCACCCACTGTCCAACCAATTTTACTTAACCCTAACTTTAGTTCATAATCATATCCCTATGGATTAGATTAGGTTAAGTAGTCCAATTTATTTCCATGTCCATTTATGGTATATAATGGGCTAGACCTCCCACATTAGGCCTGCAACTTGTGGATGCTGGATATGCCGGTCGGGTCCGAGCATTCTTATTCCACGAGTTGGGCCTAACCTCGTCTTAGCCCGATTCGTATTTATGCACTTAGACCTCTCATATTAGGTTCAACATTAGTGACTGCTGGATATGCCGGTCGGGTCAGGGCAGACTTTCACCACTAATGCAACCTAACCTCGTGTCATAAGTGCAATTACAATTTCTAATTGTAATTATCAGTCATTTCATTCTTATCCAATTTCTTACCGATGTCTTTATAGGTGATTATGCCCCTTTTCCCCCATTTTGAATTATATGTCCAGTTCATATAAACATTATTTCAATTATGCCAATTCTAACGTTTTTCCCCCGTTCCCTAACTAACGCATTCACATATATTTGGCGGCATCTTGGCTAGAAAGTAGCCTAGTCATAAAAAGGGAAAAGTGATGGGAATAATGACAATAGTGATCATTCTAAAAGTGACATAAACATATATACTGGCATAGACAAGTAATAGGCATAATAAGGTGGACATGAAAACATATCTAGTAAAAAGGGTAACGATAAAACTAGATCCAATATACATAGGATGAATAGAACCAAATAAGAGTTCATATGTCCAACAATAACAGATCTTAATTAATCACAACTTGATGATCTAGATCTAAACAAATGTTCAGTTGTCCATTTAATGATAATCCCAATTAACCACAAACTTGACAATGGTTCAGATTTATAATGGTGACATGATAAACTAATCATAGGTGAATTAGATCTGTAAAAATAGATCTAGCGTAATAAAGTTTGAGATCCAAGAATAACATAGGTTTATGATTCAAGACAGATCCAAATCACAGTACTATCACATTATACTTTTAGTCATTTAAATCTAAAAGTAACCTAGAACTCCCTAAGTTTGGATTAGAAAATAGAGAAAGAATGGATCTTGAATCTCTAACTGATTTTCTTAGGTTGATAGTTGTGGAAGATAACGTATCCAATCAGTTCACACACCGGCAGAGTTTGGCCCTCATGGATTCTCAATGAAGAAAACAGAGAAAAGGGACCTCTATATATAGCTGCCAGCCCTCTAAAACGACTGCCACCTCAGCCCTAGGGGAGTTGACCCCCCCTTAAGGGGTTGACACCTCTGCTTAGGGTCGACACCCCTGGGCAGGAGTTTTACCGCCAACGTAATTTTTGAAATTCGAACTAAATTTTGATTTTCTGGACTATATATATATATATATATATATATATATATAATCCTTCTGCGCGTATTCCAACTTCAAACCTTCATAACTTCTTCATACGATGTCCGTTTTATGCAAACCGAATGTCTATCTTGGCCAGAATTTCGAGTTGGAAGCAATGGCACTTTCTGTTTCCCTTAATTCCGAATATTAAATTAACTATAATTTAATTTATCCTCTTTAATGTTAACAAATTACGTGGTGTTACATAGAGTCTTACAAAATCTAGACTCTATAGCTACATTAATCTTGAACTCTTGAAATCTTGATTACTCATGAGTCTTGAAATTTCTTTGATCTTTGAATCTCTATCATCTTTATAATTGTATAGTCTTTAGTAATATTTCTTGTATATAATTCCTGCACGCACACACACACACACACATATATATTCTATACAAAAAGTGTTAGCATATATTTTATAATCAATGATAATTGAAATAAGTTTATTGTCATCGAAACTCCATTCTCCAACAATCTCCCCCTTTTTGATGATGACAACCTTAGTTTATAAAATGTCAAACCTGTATAAACCTGTTTGAAAATGTTCCTTCTATACTTCCCCTGTCTGTAAGAATCCTATAAACTATGCCTATATTTTATAATTTCTCCCCCTTTGGCATTATCAAAAAGAAATCCTAAAGATACTCCCCCTAAGTTGTATAATTCTCTAAATAGAACATAAGTAATTATCCTAATAAAAATACTCTCCCTTAATCTAGTAACTATTTCTTTGTAGAGTACTCCCTTAATCTATTCAAATTAAAAATAATACTTAATATGATGATTAAATACAAACCAATCCAAGTACTATTATTACATATGTTTGTCTGATATATATACAAATCAAACCAAATCAAATCACACCATATGTCTTAATATATACAAGTTTCAAATAATTGAATCCAAATCACACCACACCATATGTTTTTAGAATACTTAAACAAATCGTACCGAATAATTAAACATTTCTTGGAACTTCAACCCAACCATCTTCTCCAAAGATATTATCCTTCTTAATTACTTCCCAACCTTCATCTTCTTTGGTTGGTGGAGCCTTTGTGAGATTATTATCTTCTCTCTGAAAAGAGAAGAGACTAGCCATCGCATTGCATAAAAATGTTTCTCTTGTTGTTTGAACATCTTTATTTGGCTTAATTCAAGATGACACTGATTTCGTAGAATGATAAAGAGGATATTTTTGAATGAATTGAGAGTTTCTGTGACGGCCCGCCCCGCACCAACCGACATTTACTCCAAAAGTGCGCTGTACACATGTCTAGTTAGCACGGAACGGGTCGTCAGAAAGAAAAGGAAGAAGGAAATGAACATACAAAGAACCTGTAGAATGTCTCACAGCGCATAGAACAAAATATAATAATAACATACTTGACATAAAACAGGAGAGACAGTGCATAAGCTGAAAATCAGAACCAAACATCATAGCAGCGGAAATCCAAAATACAGCTTATTACAACTTTTCAAACTGTCTCAAAGCAAAGTAAGATAGATGAGGTACACTACTAATGCCCAAGTAGCGACCACCAACGACACAGGGAGAATGTGTGTGTGTGTATATATATATATATATATATATATATATATATATATATATATATATATATATATATATTCTACGTGGAAGCCTCCTGCCTGCCTCCGAATCAGTTACTCACGCATCACCAGCTAACCTGTCTCTATTCTGCTCATGTGAGCACCCAGAGTAATAAGAGGAGACATAAAACTCTGGGTCAGACATAAAGCCTGGTATGAGCGATAAGCATCTAAAGTGAACAATAACAGGTAGACTAAAAACATACCTGAACCTGGACCTGCAACCAAAGAGTTAGCACTACATACTGTACAACACTCTAAGGTATCATATCAAACAGTGTAAAGATACGGCGGTGGGGGAGGTGTGCATGTCATAATGATAGCAAACAATCAAACGTAGCATCCATCCTCACATCTCTCACTCAGTGCATAAAGCATACAATATTCACCACTTCGATCACCCAACATTCCTTGCTACGATCACTTTGCCCCATGAAGTCATAAATGGCTTCACTGCACTGATAACGTAGCCACAAATCCTTTGCTATGTCCACTTTACCCCATGGAGTCACAAGAACCCCACTGCACTGGCTCATAGTCTTACTACGCATCACCTTGCCCCTCGGGTCATAATGACCCTACTGCACTGATAACGTAGTCTCGCTACCATCACTTTGCCCCTCAGGTCATAATGACCCTACTGCACTGATAAGTAGCCCATCATTCCTTTTTAGTGGTGAATCGAAGTTATGAACGTCGACAACTCCTTAGCACACGCCCCGCAGCGAAGTCCAACCATGAAGTGAACTCCTTGGTTCCCAACTGGTTCCGGGATCCTGAGCTCTAACTTCCCCTATTGGACTACCTTTGCATCTCGGGTTATTGGTCCATACTGGGTCGGGTCGGGTTCCTCCTTCTGGTTATCGGTTCGGGTCGGTGTTCTTCATCCATTCGGGTCGGGTCCCCCCCTCTGGTGCGGTTCGGGTCGGCATTCCTCTGGGTTCGAGTCAGATGCTTCTCTTCGGGTCGGGCCGGGTGCTTCCTTTCGGGTCGGGTCGGGTGTCCCTTCTTGGTTCGCGTTTTCGATCCGTCTTCATGCTCCCTTCATATGCTCCTATCCGATCCGCTTCCGTGCTCCTGCCCTGATTCGTCTTCGTGCTTCCGATCCGATCCGTCCACCTTAATCCGATCCGTCTTCCTCTATCCGATCCGATCCGTCTTCCTCTATCTGATCCGATCCCAGTTCAGCTAGCGTGGCCTTCCTTTTTGCCACTTTTCCCAAGTGTTGGGTTCCGATCCGATCAGATTCTTTGCTCAGTTCTACATATCCGATCCGAGCCCCCTTATCCGATCCGATCCGAACCCTGCACTGTTTTCTGAAACTGTTCCAGCAAGTGTTTACGCCATTCGACGACGTTTTCGACCATTCTAACTATTGAAATCAATCACAAAGCATTTCATACAGTCATAGCAACATGCATAATCAACCACAAACATCATTCACATCAATATCATAGGTTAAAATGGATCAAACATACCCAAAATCCCATATTTCCCCTTAAGCATGTTTAAGTGAAACTAATGATAGGATTAGCAAAACTTAACCAAATTAACCCAAATTCATATCAGAGGTCTAAAACATCATTTAGGAATTTATGAACATTTTCCCCAAATTTTTTCATGCTTAAATTCGCTAATCAGCACTAATCACCCCTAATTAGCCATAATTAGTGTAAAACTATGCAAATCACTCACCTTAGCCACAAAATAAACTAAGATCTGAAACAAATCTCTGATTTGATGTGAATCTCAATGCCAAACAGCAGCTCCTTTGTTGATTTGGTGAAGATCTTCCTTGATTAGGGGTTGCTAAGCCAAATCCTTGACCAAAAGATGATTTGGAGGTGATTTAGAGGTTAGAGGCCATTTTTAGGGATCCTTGGTGATAAGTGGAGGCTAGAAAACTGAAATGGAATGATTCTCCATCTCATTTCAGCCCTCCCATAACCCCAATCCCGAAATGAGTTATGGGCCTACTCACTAATCACCCGATTTGGCCCGGTTAAGCAGTTTTTCACCCTCCAAACCTTGTTTCAGCCATATCTCCCAAACGGTAAGTCCGTTTGGCTAATGTAACCACTCTACGGAAAGATAAACCATCAAACGAATCAAATGGAAGTGGTTTCAGGTCAAAATTCCTTTCCAATCAAAAGTTATGGCCAAAACAGTACCAACTAGGGGCAAAATGGTCATTTAAAAAAAATCGACAAAAATCATGAACATGGGAAATGACTCAAATGGATGTTTCCCAAAGTTACATGACCATACAACTTCATATGAGAAAGAAATAAATATTCTACGATCCTACGGTGTGTAGAATACAGGTCATTACACTCTCCCCCCTTAAGAAATTTCGCCCCCGAAATTCCCAAATCAAAACATACACAAAGGTTCCCGCATACCTATCAACCATAAAACAATCATCATACATGCAAAACGAATAAAATAAGTCTACCCTAGCATGCGGGAAACTAAATTACAAAGTAAGTCTTACCAGGCAAAGAGTTCTGGATATGCCTCCCCGATGCTCTCCTCTGTTTCCCAAGTACAATCATTCTCGTCCTCGCCCCACTGAACCTTGACTAGCTTCACCGCCTTCCTTCGAAGTTGCTTCGTATCGTGCCCCACAATACGAATCGGCTTGCGGTTCCCAACCGCCTCGGGTTCTACTTCGAAGTCCTCTAACTGATCAGGTGAAATAGTCACATCTGAGTCGTGAACGAATTTCCTCAGTTAGGAAACATGAAATACATCGTGAACTCCCGCCATTTTCTCTGGTAAGCCAACTCTATATGCCAAATTCCCGACTAGTTCAAGAAAAGGGAATGGGCCAACAAATATTGGTGCCAACTTGCCTCTCCTGCCAAATCGTATCACGCTCTTCAACGGAGAGATCTTGACAAACACCAAGTCACCAACGGAGAATTTCAAGTCTCTTCTCCTCTTATCAGCATAACTCTTCTGCCTATCTTGAGCAGCTTTCATTCATTGCTGAATGATCTTAATCTTATCTGAAGTTTCCCTCACCACATCTGGTCCAAGCACAAACTTATCGCTGGTCTCTATCCAACATGACGGTGAGTTGCAAGGTCTTCCGTACAAAGCTTCATATGGAGCCATACCGATACTGGATTGGTAGCTATTATTATTTGCAAACTCTACTAGATGCAAATGGTCATCCCATGATCCACCAAAATCCAATATACACGCTCTCAAGAGATCTTCCAAGATACGATTCACCCTCTCCGTCTGACCGTCGGTCTGAGGATGATATGCGGTACTGAGATGTAATCCCGGCCCTAGAGCCTCTTGTAAGCTTTTCCAAAACCCACTAGTGAACAACGGGTCTCGGTCACTCACGATGCTTTTGGGTACTCCATGAAATCTCACTACCCACTTCATATACAATTCTGCCAACTTGGCTGTTGTCTTGGTCGATTTGACTGGTATAAATCTGGCACTCTTAGTCAAACGATCCATAATTACCCAAATGCTATCATATCCCGATCTAGTCCTCGGTAAACCATCGATGAAATCCATCGAGACTTGCTCCCATTTCCATTCGGGAATTTCTAATGGTTGCAATAACCCACTAGGCTTCTTTTGCTCGACTTTAACTAGCTGGCAATTCATGCATTTGGATATAAACTTCCCAACGTCTCTTTTCATCCCCTCCCAGTAGTAAGTCTGCTTCATGTCTCGATGCATCTTATTACTACCGGGATGTATAGTCAGTTTCGAATGATGACATTCTCTAAGCACTTCATCTCTCAAACCATTCACGTTGGGCACAACTAATCTTCCATTCTTTCGAAGCCATCCATCCCGATCAAGCCCATACACCTTCATCTCCTCATCAATAACCATCTTTAACTTGGAGATGATTTTCAATAGATTAGGATCGTCCCTCTGGCTAGAACCAATCCGCTCTATCAAAGTGGGTCTGATCGTCAAACTAGCTAGCATAACTGGATCCAATTCGCACTTTGGTCTGAAATCAAACCCCGCGATATACTCCAGTTGCTTCCATTCAAGAAACATTGCCCCTAAGCTGGCATGTCTCCTACTCAAGGCATTGGCTACCGCATTACCTTTCCCAGGTGTGTATGCGATATCAAAATCATACGAAGCCAAGAACTCTAACCATCTCTGCTGACGGAGATTCAGATCTTTCTGGGAGAAGAGATACTTTAACGATTTATCATCGGTAAACAACTCAAATCTTTCTCCCAAGAGATAATGTCTCCACATCTTCAGCGCAAATACAATCGCTGCTAATTCCAAATCATGGGTAGGGTACTTCTTCTCATGCGGCTTTAGCTGTCGACTAGCATAAGCTACAACCGTACCTCCTTGCATCAATACTGCACCCAGTCCGGTACCACAAGCATCCGTGTATACCGTCATCTCTTCATTCCCTTTAGGAATGACTAACACTGGCGCACGCGTCAACCTCTCCTTTAGACTCTTGAAGGCATCCTCACACACTTCGTCCCAGACGAAGGACTGATTCTTCTTAGTCAACTGAGTCAATGGTGCTGCAATCTTGGAGAAGTCCTGGATAAACTTACGATAATATCCAGCTAATCCCAAGAAACTTCTTACATCTGTAGCATTCTTGGGCGTAGGCCAATCCTATACCATAGCCACCTTTGCAGGGTCCACGGCAATACCACTCTCTGAAACAACATGACCCAAGAATCTCACTTCCCTTCTCCAAAAATGACATTTAGAGAATTTCGCTTTTAATTGGTGTTTCCTCAACACCTCCATCACTATCCTCAAGTGTCCCTTGTGTTCCTCCTCTGTCCTTGAATAAACAAGGATATCATCCACGAACACAAGAACAAACTTATTCAACTGATCTCTGAATACTCGATTCATAAGATCCACAAAATAGGCTGGTGCATTGGTCAACCCAAACGGCATGACCAACCACTCATAAAATCCAGACGGCGTCCTAAATGCCGTTTTCGAAACACTCTCATCTGCTACCCGAAGCTGATGAAATCCTGTCGCAAGGTCCAACTGGGAGAACTCTCTAGCTCCTTCCAGATGATCAAACAAATCATCTATCCGTGGTAGAGGATACTTATTCTTCCTCGTCACCTTATTCAACTCGCGATAGTCCACACACAAACGAAGGGAACCATCTGCCTTAGTGGCAAACAAAACTGGTGCTCCCCACTCGGAGACACTCCTTCTAATAAATCCCTTCTTCAAAAGATTGCTGACTTGCACCCCGAGCTCTCGCTGCTCCCTTGGTGCCATACGACGAAGTGGCATCACTATAGGTCTGGCATCTTTCACTAAATCAATACGGAACTCAATCTCTCGGTGTGGTGGAAGCCCGGTCACCTCCTCGAAGACGTCCGGATACTGGCCAACCACGGGCACATCTGACAACTCATCCTGCGGGATGTCGAGGGAATTTACAAAACTAGCCATAACCCCATCACTAGGTAGGCTACCAAACACTACCCTCCGCCCATCATCCGCCCTCACTGTCACCAAAAAGCCCTCACAGTCTACCACCACCCTGTATCTTTGGAGCCAATCGACTCCCAATATAATGCCATACCCAGTAAAGCCCAAAATAAAGCAATCACATACAAACATACATCCATGACTCGATAAGACCAAGTTCCTGCAAATCATACTAAGGCTAGTCGAACCACCAATCGGGTTCGTCACAATCAATGGTCGATCGACTATCTCGGGTTCCAGTCCCAACCTATCTACCAGGTCACTAGATATGAAGGAAAGGGAAGCCCCAGTATCAAACAAAACTCGAACTGGCATATCATAAATAGAAAGCATACCTTGAATAACAACATTCTTTCCTTTCTCCGCCACAGTTGGGGCATTCGACGAAGAAGGAACAGCATCAATAGCATATGCTTTCACAATCTGCTTCTCCTTAAGAGGTTGCGGACACTTATCCTTATGATGTCCCACTTGGCCACAGTTGTAGCACTTCCTTTCCGCTGGCTTGGCTCGGCATTCCTTAGCATAATGGCCCTTCTTTCAACAGCTGAAGCACTCAACATCCTTCTTGCTCTTTTTCTGGCCACCTTTAGATTGGTCCTGCTTCCTCTTATTCTGAGAGTTATTCTTGCCTCCACCGCCTGCTTGCGGCTTTGGCCCTTCTACAGATGCAGCCTCAGTCTTTGACTTAGGGAAAAGACTCTCTGATCTCAAAGCTTTCCCCACGATCGATTCAAAAGTCTCATCGATGTGGTTGATAAGCCTTTCCCCCAAGTATCCATCCAAACCAGTGATGAACTTCTCATTCTTCTTTTCAGGAGTGTCGATAAAAGACAGTCCATACTTCGACAAAGTGTCGAACTCAGCAATATAACCAGAAACTGCCCTTCCGTTCTGCTTAAGTTCCAAGAACTTCTTAAACAATACTGACTTCTGGGCAGCTGGAATGAACTTCTCGCTAAAGCGAGCCTTGAACTGATCCCAAGTAACCTGATCCTCTGGAGTAGCTGTTCTAATGGCATTCCACCAATTCATCGCTCGCCCTTGCAGCTGACGAGACGCTAGCCTTCTCTTCATCGCATCTTCAAGACCCAAGTCATCAAAGATACGGTCACAGCTATCCATCCAATCTTGAATATCCATGGCCGACTTCGTTCCGTGGAACGGCTTCCCACCAAGATTAGTGTAATCCTTGCACAACTTGGCGAAATCGACCCTAGGCGCCTGCACTACTGGGCTAACACCAACTCCGGGATTGGGAACTGCCCCTTGCACTTCTCTGAGCATGTCCCTCATGAGGTTAGTAAACATTGCCCTCATGTCGGCGGCATTCCCTTGGTTGGTCCCTCTACCAGCACCCCTCGTGTCACGGCTCATCGTCAATCTGAAAAAGGGAAACGATTAACGACCCCATAGTGGTGCTAGTGCAGTGCGACTTCATTCTTATACTACTAATAGTATATACATACATAGCTTTTTAAAAACCAAAGTAATCACAAATACGCGCTCTCATATACGTACTATCTCTCCCTAGTGTCTTTCCCTAGGTTAACTATGCAACCTAGAGCTCTGATACCAAGTGTGACGGCCCGCCCCGCACCAACCGACATTTACTCCAAAAGTGCGATGTACACATGTCCAGTTAGCACGGAACGGGTCGTCAGAAAGAAAAGGAAGAAGGGAATGAACATACAAAGAACCTGTAGAATGTCTCATAGCGCATAGAACAAAATATAATAATAACATACTTGACATAAAACAGGAGAGACAGTGCATAAGCTGAAAATCAGAACCAAACATCATAGCAGCGGAAATCCAAAATACAGCTTATTACAACTTTTCAAACTGTCTCAAAGCAAAGTAAGATAGATGAGGTACACTACTAATGCCCAAGTAGCGACCACCAACGACACAGGGAGAATGTGTGTGTATATATATATACATATATATATATATATATATATATATATTCTACGTGGAAGCCTCCTGCCCGCCTCCGAATCAGCTACTCGCGCATCACCAGCTAACCTGTCTCTAGTCTGCTCGTGTGAGCACCCAGAGTAATAAGAGGAGACATAAAACTCTGGGTCAGACATAAAGCCTGGTATGAGCAATAAGCATCTAAAGTGAACAATAACAGGTAGACTAAAAACATACCTGAACCTGGACCTGCAACCAAAGAGTTAGCACTACATACTGTACAACACTCTAAGGTATCATATCAAACAGTGTAAAGATACGGAGGTGGGGGAGGTGTGCATGTCATAATGATAGCAAACAATCAAACATAGCATCCATCCTCACATCTCTCACTCGGTGCATAAAGCATACGATATTTACCACTTCGATCACCCAACATTCCTTGCTACGATCACTTTGCCCCATGAAGTCATAAATGCCTTCACTGCACTGATAACGTAGCCACAAATCCTTTGCTATGTCCACTTTGCCCCATGGAGTCACAAGAACCCCACTGCACTGGCTCATAGTCTTACTACGCATCACCTTGCCCCTCGGGTCATAATGACCCTACTGCACTGATAACGTAGTCTCACTACCATCACTTTGCCCCTCAGGTCATAATGACCCTACTGCACTGATAAGTAGCCCATCATTCCTTTTTAGTGGCGATTGAAGTTATGAACGTCGACAACTCCTTAGCACACGCCCCACAGCGAAGTCCAACCATGAAGTGAACTCCTTGGTTCCCAACTGGTTCCGGGATCCTGAGCTCTAACTTCCCCTATTGGACTACCTTTGCATCTCGGGTTATTGGTCCATACTGGGTCGGGTCGGGTTCCTCCTTCTGGTTATCGGTTCGGGTCGATGTTCTTCATCCGTTCGGGTCGGGTCCCCCCCTCTGGTGCGGTTCAGGTCGGCATTCCTCTGGGTTCGAGTCAGATGCTTCTCTTCGGGTCGGGTCGGGTGCTTCCTTTCGGGTCGGGTCAGGTGTCCCTTCTTGGTTCGCGTTTTTGATCTGTCTTCATGCTCCCTTCATATGCTACTATCCGATCCGCTTCCGTGCTCCTGCGCTGATTCGTCTTCGTGCTTCCGATCCGATCCGTCCACCTTAATCCTATCCGTCTTCCTCTATCCGATCTGATCCTTCTTTCTCTATCCGATCTGATCCCAGTTCAGCTAGCGTGGCCTTCCTTTTTTCCACTTTTCCCAAGTGTTGGGTTCCGATCCGATCAGATTCTTTGCTCAGTTCTACATATCCGATCCGAGCCCCCTTATCCGATCCGATCCAAACCCTGCACTGTTTTCTGAAACTATTCCAGCAAGTGTTTACGCCATTCGACGACATTTTCGACCATTCTAACTATTGAAATCAATCACAAAGCATTTCATACAGTCATAGCAACATGCATAATCAACCACAAACATCATTCACATCAATATCATAGGTTAAAATGGATCAAACATACCCAAAATCCATATTTCCCCTTAAGCATGTTTAAGTGAAACTAATGATAGGATTAGCAAAACTTAACCAAATTAACCCAAATTCATATCCGAGGTCTAAAACATCATTTAGGAATTTATGAACATTTTTCCCAATTTTTTTCATGCTTAAATTCGCTAATCAGCACTAATCACCCCTAATTAGCCATAATTAGTGTAAAACTATGCAAATCACTCACCTTAGCCACAAAATAAACTAAGATCTGAAACAAATCTCTGATTTGATGTGAATCTCAATGCCAAACAGCAGCTCCTTTGTTGATTTGGTGAAGATCTTCCTTGATTAGGGGTTGCTAAGCCAAATCCTTGACCAAAAGATGATTTGGAGGTGATTTAGAGGTTAGAGGCCATTTTTAGGGATCCTTGGTGATAAGTGGAGGCTAGAAAACTGAAATGGAATGATTCTCCATCTCATTTCAGCCCTCCCATAACCCCAATCCCGAAATGGGTTATGGGCCTACTCACTAATCACCCGATTTGGCCCGGTTAAGCAGTTTTTCACCCTCCAAACCTTGTTTCAGCCATATCTCCCAAACGGTAAGTCCGTTTGGCTAATGTAACCACTCTACGGAAAGGTAAACCATCAAACGAATCAAATGGAAGTGGTTTCAGGTCAAAATTCCTTTCCAATCAAAAGTTATGGCCAAAACAGTACCAACTAGGGGCAAAATGGTCATTTAAAAAAATCGACAAAAATCATGAACATGGGAAATGACTCAAATGGATGTTTCCCAAAGTTACATGACCATACAACTTCATATGAGAAAGAAATAAATATTCTACGATCCTATGGTGTGTAGAATACGGGTCATTACAGTTTCTTCAAGATTTTCACTAAGATTATCGATAGGATTTGCCATGGATTTGATGAGAAATGATTAAGGAAGAAAGAGTAATGGAATAATGAAGTTTTCTGGGAGAAATGGACTTAAATAGGTCTGGAATTCATTGGATTTTGAATGGACATGCTTAGTTAATTTAATTTTAAAATTTGAAATAATTTGAAAATATTTGAGTTATATGTCGACATACTCTTTTTGTCATGTCGACATACTATAGTGTTATGTTCGAAACATTTGAAATTTTGAATTATATTATATTATAATTAGTTAGATAGTTTTTCTAGAAACATAAAGATGACTATATCATAAATAAAAACTCCATTCATTACTTGATAGAAAGTAAATAAATCTAACTAAACAAGACATGCTTTAAATACGAGATTCGAAAGAAAATACAAGGAAATATATAAAGATAGATTAAACTAGATGGCTTAGTTTTCGGACGATGATGAGGAAGATGAAATTCCAAGTTTTCTACATATCTTGACCATGAATTTGGATATTTTGGAAAGCCTCTTGTTAAGCTTCTTTTGATTGTTGACGATTTTCACTTGATTTTGAACAATCATGTTTGTAGATACGCTTTGAGGTTGGCGAGATGACCGAACTTCCCCGTGAAGGAAAGCATGGATTGAGTTGAGAACAAGACGAATTAGAACACAAACAGAAGAACATTTCATTGGTTAATACAACTATTTCATCAGAATACAAGAAAATACAGAGCATGAATAAATATTACACATTTACTAAACATCAGAGATTTACAAGTTACAATGCAGTGGAAAATAATACAAAACACAACTGAAAAGAATATGCGGATACAAAGCTTTCCGAATATCGTTCCAGCTATAAACCAGGATCCTGTGAATATAAATCTGCAAAACCAAAACTACCAGCTGCCCGTGGAGAACAAGGGCACCCAGAGTTTAGGTTAAAACAATAAACTCCAGGTCAGTCATGTGACTGGTGTGAGAACTAAAACAGTTATTAATCTGATTTTAAAGTTAGGTATATCAAGGGACCACGCCGTTAACATGGAATTGGTTTCCTCCCAAGAATACCAGTGCATAAAAACAACAATGCAATGCTAAATACGAAAAAATGAAGCTATTCTAAGACCCATGTCCCATCTCACAATGCAACGCAAGCCGGAGGATAGAGATTTTACCTTATAATAGCCAAAAATGCTTGGTACGTGAAATTTCATATTTTACTATTACTATAAGTGATAGTGTCAAAACAATTTCAATCATAAGTATCAATCACAGACGTCATAAGTGCCCCATACCACTATTTCGCCATATATAGGTCTACAATTAAAACCGCAAAATATCGTATTGGAAGTTGGATTTCCATCTGTGAACCGAGGCAAGGGATCGTCCTCACCGCTTCGAGACTCTCTAGCCCGAGCCTCAGGCAAGCACGCAGACAAGCCTTAGTTCATCAGGGCCGGTCCACACGGAGTGGATTAAAATGCATGTGCATGCGTTTCCCCGCCCTATGGGGCGTAAACTGGTCATATCCCGACCAAACCATCGGCCTCGGAGCGACCGATATAACTGAGGCGCCTCATAATCCACATCCACATAAGTAAAATGTCAAGGTCAGTAAAACGCTGACACCGCTCCTAGCTAGAAGGAAACGCATGCCCTCCCTGGGGTCCTCTCCCGTTTCTGGTTCACACCAGGGTGTGAGGCTCGCGAATTAACGCTACACAAAGCTATGCTATATTAAAGTCGTGCCTTGATCATCAACCAGAAGACTCTGCTTTTCAACAGAAGCCTTGATCATTTGCATCTCAGCATGCCACACAGGAAATTCACGCTATGCAACCGATGACTATCAATCACATAGAATGAAATCTGATGTTAGACACCCATCCATTTACAAGTTCATTCTGGATATGAACGAAACCGGAGGCACCTTATTCCTCCCCCATATGTCCAATATAGGGGAGAGGCTCTCGCATATCCGTCGATCTCCAAGTACGTCTGGACGATCACCACTTATCACCTCGTCTTGGGTGTACAGCCCAATCAAGACATCAGTAGTCATCTAAACGATGTGAAGACCTCCGGCCTTCAACCACCGTCTTCATCCTCGACACATTGTCGAATAAGTTATTCAGAATGGGATAAACCTGGTCTTTTTGAATTACTCGCGTATATAATAAACAAGTGCTATAAAAACACAACATACGCCTCATTCCAATCTAGAATATTTCTACATCTAAATATTCATAAACTTTGGGAAAGGTTCCCATAAATTTTATCAAAGATAAATTCTTTAAATTTATTCTTTAATCTTCCTTTGAATATCGATTCAAACGAAATTATGATTTATCCGAACTAGTCAGTATTAGCGCACCTTACCGAAATAATCATTTGTTTAATTTCCCAATCCCAACCTATTCATCCCATGAAGCAAAACTGGTAATATTTCATATCTAACATCACGGTGTTATCGGTAAATTCAATTACCATTTCACATTCAAATCTAATTAAAGATTTAACTATCGCTTGGAGCAAAACTGGTGATACTCCATTCTTGATCATTTCGATCTAATTAAAGATTCATTAAAACTCCACTTTGTTTTAATCTTCCCAAAAATCAATATTAATGATTGTTTAACTTGGGAAATCATATCCTGTCTTTAACTGGGTTAAAGAACCAATGTCATTCAAAACACGGTTCATCATAAACCCAAAATCACATTCCGTTCCATTAGCCTTCAACCATGAATTAGTAATTGAACAATTCCCTAAGTATTAACCCCGAAGGCCGAAACCAAAATCAGATCAATACCCAGAAAACCATTTAACTTAACTAATCTCCAGTTAGTTTCTGATTTTCTTAACTCCATTGGGTCTAAGAACAGTATTATTAAAGATACCATTCATGACAACCCAAAATCTTATTCCTGCCTTTAACTGGGTTAAAGAACCAATGTCCTTTAAAACACGGTTCACGATAAACCTAAAATCACATTCCATTCCATCATCCTTTAACCGTAAATTAGCAAGTGAACAATTCCCTAAGTATTAACCCCGAAGGCCGAAACCAACATTAGATCAATACCCAGAAAACCATTCAACTTAACTAATCTCCAGTTAGATTCTGATTTACTTAACTCCATTGGGTTTAAGAACAGTATTATTAAAGATACCATTCACGACAACCCAAAATCTCATTCCATTGTTAATCGGGTTAAAGAAGAAGTGTTATTTAAAACACCGTTCACGATAAACCCAAAGACCAATTTCAATTCAATTCCAATTAAATATTAATTAATTGGTATACTTCATTAAATCTAATTAAAAAGACTTAATCTTTTCTCAACTGGGTTCAAGAACAGTGTTAATGAAGACACCATTCACGACAAACCCAAAATCACATTTGATATTAAATACAAGGCTCTGAATAGAAAATATATCGACTTATATTCAATATCAAATTCTGGAATCAACAAATACTGTATTGGAATAATAACAATATATATATCTTCCAAATTCCATCACAATATCTGTATAATCACGGAATCCAATATCGAAATATTCCGAAGATAATTTCGATTCAAATCCATTCCAATTCATATATTGGAAATTCTGGTTATTTTTGAAACCATTTCAAATCCAGTTTAATTATTTAAAAACATTGGATTTATTATTCTAGTTCATAACTAGTTCATTTCAATAAAAATACCTTTGTATCTTTTCAAATATGGAATTTTTCATCCCAATTCTTTCCAAATCATTTATTATGATTTTACACAAATTATTGATATTTTTAATAATTTTATCAAGGCCCGTAAGTCGATTTCCACAAACGGCCATCAAACTACACTTATCGCGACCTTTTTCAAATTTGATTTGGACATAATACCAAATCCAACCATTAGATTTCAAATCTCTAATATTCGTTAGAAATCTCTTTTCGATACGAACCCAATGGTTCTAGTTTTAGGAGAATCCGACGGTCGGATCTCCCGTAATATCCATTCGAAGTCAATGGTCAAAATTCGTGAACTGGCGCACCGCGACGCGTTCTATTCAGGCCATTATATTATATATATAATATATATAATATATATCTCGTCGATTTCCATTTAAAAAGTATTTTATAAATCGTTTTAAATTCGTTTTCAAAACGATTTCAACTTCATATTCAATTTCAAATCAAAATTGAATATTCCATACCATCGATATATAACTGATAGTATTTTCAAAACATTAGATTTTGAAATCAATTCCTTTTCGATATTCATTATAAAAATGAATAAAATCGATATAAATATTGTTCACGTCAAAATGGCGTCAAATTTATCAACACGACTTTATATATTTAAATATATTCGTGTCCATCCCAAATCGGACATCAAAATCATATTTTGACCTTTTACTGAATATTGATTTAAAATATTTGTTATTATAAAATAATCGTTATTTTAAAATATTCATTCTTTCTGAACAAGAATCAGACATAGTCAATCACCATATAATTTGATTTATATGGATTTCATACACACATGTACATAACAACAATCAAACACAATCAACCATCATCCAAAGTGCATTCTACACTGCATAAGCATCAAATATAAATATTTAACGCTTAGAACAGCCTGTCAATCAATCGATCGACATACAGCTAATTATTGGGACTAGTGTATGTCATATATCTTCCTAATACCCGTGTGGGGTTTCAATAAGCAAATACAGATTTATTTGTGCAGTTGGGCGATTTGTAGAATTTATCGTCTCAATCTATATCAGTCAAATTTGTGTACATAAACAAATCGTCCGATTTGTTTACAAATATTTATTTTATTCATATACACGTTAATAATTATATTTTTAACTATAAAATATTTTATTTCATTCCACATCACACAATCAATCAAACAAACAAGCCGTCCATGGTCTGTGGACGCCGGGTGTCGGGTGCTGCTAAGCACCGTCTGCATCCTAGTATATATTTTTAACTAGAAATAAAATTAAAGTGAGAAGTTCTCGCCTTTGGTTCCACTCCGTCGTGCTTTGATTGTCGATCTATGTAGTATACCTATGTTAGAAATTATATTTTTAACCAATCAATAATTATTTCTTTGTATGATTATTTTATAAATAAAATACATAGGCTAAAAATTATATTTTTAGCTTTCTAAAAATAATTTCATATTTATTACAACGCTACATAGATAAAAATCACATTTTTATACCGCAACTATATAGATAAAAAACGAATCTTTTTATCGCTAATGAATATATAAAAATCACATTTTTACATTGCCATTCAAACGACAAAAATCCTATTTTTACTTCCCTAACTTCATAATGAAAATCGTATTTTTATTTACCTTTCATACATATAAAAATCCTATTTTTACTTCGCTTACTAGATAATAAAAATCATATTTTTACTTTTCTACATAAATAAAAATCATATTTTTATATCTTCCATATAATAAAAATTATATTTTGATTATCTCTATAATATAAAAATCATATTTTTCATACCAACAAAAATCATATTTTTCTCTTATGAAAAATCTAATCTTCTCTAATGAAAGATCATATCTTTACTAATAAAAATCATTTCTTTTACTTAGCAAAGATCGTATTTTTATCTTGCTTTAATATACATAAAAATCTGATTTTTATTCGCTATTCATATATATATATATGATATTTTTATATCGCTTCTCATATATATAAAAATTAAATCTTTGTTTGCTACCCTTATAATAAAAATCAATTTTTATTTGGCTTTTCATAAAAAAACTGATTTTTTATTTTTAAATTCAAATTTCTGGAACATAAATAAACGAATGAAATCAAAACAGGCTTACATGGTTTGTGGATGGAGCGCGCCACGGTCCGGAGGTGGTGGCGGTAGTCCGGTGTCGGCGGTGGGCCCTCAGGCGCGGTGGCAGCGGGTTCTTCTCGGGTTTGGGGATGTTTGTGGGCGGAGGAGTGAATTTAGAGGAAGGAGAAGAGGAGGGAGGAGACTAAGGGGGGTGCGCCGGAGCTGTAGGGGCGGGGGAGACGTTCAGTGGTGGAGCGCGCGGCTAGGGCGACGGGTGGCGTGGCCAATCGGAGGGGAGCCGACGAGATTCCGTCATTTCCCTTTTTTTAATTCTTTTTGTTTCCTGAATCGATCATGAAGAACCAAAAGGGGGGTTGACTGGGGTTGAGGAGAAGGAAGGGTGTTATAATATTTTATATATTTTATTATGTTTCAAATTCCAAAACGCAACTTTTTATTTTGAACTCGAAATCGAGCCCACCGACTATCGTCCCTAGCTAATTACCCCTATTCCAAACACAGTGGGATATGTATCGCAAGCCAGTTCAGCAGTTTCAGCCAGTTTTCGCTAAAATCCAAAATATATATCTATATATTGAATTTGAACGCACATTTTAATTTATCGGGGCCACATCAGCACCCCAAAAATTTCAGAAAAATAAATCTGGTTATGTTTTTACGATACAGTCCTCACAAAACTAATTTCGTCCAATTTGGAGACCGTTTGAAAAATGGCCATTTTCTGGTCGATCCAAATTGACTAAAACTGTCAAAACACGTTTTCTTTTGCCACACTTACATATTGATTCAGAAAATTATGATTTTTGGAATCTAGCAATAATTTGACATCCCGGATCCAACAAAAGTGGTTTCGTCGAATACGAAGGTCGTTTGCAAAATTTTCATTTTTAAGGGCTATATTTTCCATAGCGACTATTCAAATTTTCAACTGAGCATAACTTTTTATTCCCACTATGAAATTTTGATTTTTCGGACTCGTTGGAAAGATATTTACTAATAGATTCTAATATTTTTGGTTTCGCCAAAATTCGGTTTATTTTGAATCCTGCACATTCATTTGAAATTTGAAATCGAATTTTCAAACTACCGCGCCATTTTCAATTCCTTTTATAATTAAAATAAATATTTATACTCTAACGTCGATTCAAATAAATATATACGTTCTAATTCTATTCAAAACAAATTTCTCGTCATTATTATTTAAAATAATTCATTTTAAATATCCAAAATTCATTAAAATTGCCAAAATAAAAATTTTAAATTGGTTCGGATTTTCCGGGTTGTTATAATCTCCCCCACTTAAAATCTTTTTGTCCTCGAAAAGGAACGAAGGTGAAAGTTGTTTTACAAATCAACTAAACATTCGCTATTTTAATTATGGCTTAAGTTTTTCAACTTTTCAGTTTCTAAAAACTTTTCAAAATTTTCAAAAATTTGGTTAACACCCTAAAATTTCGCTATAACCTCCCTTGTACGGGAGCACCGGGAAAATCCTCAAACCGCCACCCAGGCCTCTCCAATCAAAAAGAAAAAGAAACAACCAAGCGACTAGCCAATCGGCTCATAAAATCATCAAAAACCCCAAGAAATACAATAAACATGTACCTATTTCTCGGGCAAACAATTTTATTCCTCCTCTCTTGACTCCTTGCTATGACCTATTCAATGTGTATACATGTATATGCATGCAACTCCAAGTAATTTTCAATTCAATATTTGATACAATTTGGTTATATGTACCGTTCTTGTACCTATTAGTTTCAACAATCTCTTTAGTTAAACTAATAATCAAACAACACAACCATCAATCAATTAGTTGATTAACGTTTCAAATTTATAGCTTTTTTGTATCCAAAAATCATGTTTTTGATGCCAATTCACAACAATATATTATAACTATATTTTGGTTCTCACACCAGTCTAATGGAAATATATAAATATCCCACTTTCGAAACTCGAACACAAATTCTGATGATACTATAGTAATCATCAGGATCATCTTCGGGCGACTAGAGTGTGATTCTATATCTATCGAATATATTTGAGGCTTCAAATACACGTGGATCAGACGTATATTAGAATCTCTATATACTTGATTATCCAAATCGATTTAAAATAAATATTCAAATACGTATAAACGGGTTTAAACTTTTAAAACAAAATTTGTTTTCATTTTATTTTCAAAAATACACTCTTCACACTTGTTCTAGGATACTACTGATCCTATCTCTAACGAGTCATTCCTATTGGATATTAATAATCCAATCCTTGATGAATTCTTTCATTTGGTTCTAACGTGTCTTGTTCTCCGAGCTCTGTAAACCAAAGCTCTGATACCAAATGAGATGACCCGAACTTCCCCGTGAAGGAAAGCACGGATTGAGTTGAGAACAAGACAAATTAGAACACAAACAGAATAACATTTCGTTACTTAATACAACTATTTCATCATAATACAAGAATATACAGAGTATGAATAAGTAATAAACATTTACTAAACATCAGAGATTTACAAGTTACAATGCAGCGGAAAATAATACAAAACACAACTGAAAAGAATATGTGGATACAGAGCTTTCCGAATATCATTCCAGCTGTAAACCAGGATCCAATGAATATAAATCTGCAAAACCAAAACTACTAGCTGCCCGTGGAAAACAAGGGCACCCAGAGTTTAGGTTAAAACAATAAATTCCAGGTCAGTCATGTGACTGGTGTGAGAAATAAAACAGTTATTAATCTAATTTTAAAGTTAGGTATATCAAGGGACCACGCCGTATAACATCGAACGGGTTTCCTCCCAAGAATACCAGTGCATAAAAACAATAGTGCAATGCTAAATACAGAACAATGAAGCTATTATAAGACTCAGGTCCCATCACACAATGCAACGCAAGCCGAAGGACAGAGTTTTTACCTTATAACAGCCAAAAATGCTTGGTACGTGAAATTTCATATTTTACTATTACTATAAGTGATAGTGTCAAAACAATTTCAATCATAAGTATCAATCATAGATGACATAAGTGCCCCCATACCACTATGTCACCATATATAGTTTTACAATTAGAACCGCAAAATGTCGTATTGGAAGTTGGATTTCCATCTGTGAACCGAGGCAAGGGATCGTCCTCACCGCTTCGAGATTCTCTAGCCCGAGCCTCAGCCAAGCACGCAGACAAGCCTTGGATCGTCAGGTTCGGTCCATACGGAGTGGATTAAAATGCCTGAACTTGCGTTTCCCCGCACTGTGGGGGCGTAAACAGGTCTTATCCCGACCAAACCATTAGCCCCGGAACGACCGATATAACCGAGGCGCCTCGCAATCCATCATCCACATAAGTAAAATGTCAGGGCTAGTAAAACGCTGGCACCACTCCTAGCTAGAAGGAAACGCATGCCCTCCCTGAGGTCCTCTCCCGTTTCTGGCTCACACCGGGGTGTGAGGCTCGCGAATTAACGCTACACAAAGCTATGCTATATTAAAGCCGTGCCTTGATCATCAACCACAAGACTCTGCTTTTCAATAGAAGCCTTGATCATTTGCATCTCAGCATGCCACACAGGAAATTCACGCTATGCAACCGATGATTATCAATCATACAGAATGAAATCCGATGTCAAACACCCATCCATTTACAAGTTCGTTCTGGGTCTGAATGAAACCGGAGGCACCTTATTCCTCCCCCATATGTCCAATATAGGGGAGAGGCCCTCGCATATCCGTCGATCTCCAAGTACGTCTGGACGATCGCCTCTTATTACCTCGTCTTGGCTGTACAGCCCAATCAAGACATCAGTAATCATCCAAACGATGTGAAGACCTGCGGTCTTCAACCACTGTCTTCATCCTCGACACATCGTCGAATTAGTTATCCAGAATGGGATAAACCTGGTCTTTCTGAATAACTCGCGTATATAATAAACAAGTGCTATAAAAACACAGCATACGCCTCATTCCAATCTAGAATATTTCTATCCAAATATTCATATACTTTGGGAAAGGTTCCCATATATTTTATCAAAGATAAATTCTATAAATTTATTCTTTAATCTTCCTTTGGATATCGATTCAAACCAAATTATGGTTTACCCAAACTAGTCGCGATTAGCGCACCTTACCGAAGTAATCATTTGTTTAATTTCCCAATCCCAACCTATTCATTCCATGAAGCAAAACCGATAATACTTCATATCTTACACCACAGTGTTATGGTAAATTCAATTACCATTTCACATTCAAATCTAATTAAAGATTTAACTATCGCCTGGAGCAAAACTGGTGATACTCCATTCTCGATCATTTCGATCTAATTAAAGATTCATTAAAACTCCACTTTGTTTTAATCTTCCCAAAAATCAATATTAATGATTGTTTAACTTGGGAAATCATATCCTATCTTTAAATGGGTTAAAGAACCAATGTCTTTTAAAACACGGTTCACTATAAACCCAAAATCACATTCCGTTCCATCATCCTTTAACCGTAAATTAGCAAGTCAATAATTCCCTAAGTATTAACCCCGAAGGCCGAAACCAACATCAGATCAATAACCAGAAAACCATTCAACTTAACTAATCTCCAGTTAGTTTCTGATTTTCTTAAATCCATTGGGTCTAAGAACATTATTATTAAAGATACCATTCACGATAACCCAAAATCTTATTTTTGTCTTTAACTGGGTTAAAGAACCAATGTCCTTTAAAACACGGTTCACGATAAACCCAAAATCACATTCCATTCCATCAGCCTTCAACCGTAAATTAGCAAGTGAACAATTCCCTAAGTATTAACCCTGAAGGCCGAAACCAACATCAGATCAATACCCAGAAAACCATTCAACTTAACTAATCTCCAGTTAGTTTCTGATTTTCATAATTCCATTGGGTCTAAGAACAGTATTAATAAAGATACCATTCGCGACAACCCAAAATCTCATTCCATTGTTAATCGGGTTAAAGAACAAGTGTTATTTAAAACACCGTTCATGATAATCCCAAAGACCAATTTCAATTCAATTCCAATTAAATATTAATTATTTGGTATACTTCATCAAATCTAAATAAAAAGATATAATCTTTTCTCAACTGGGTTCAAGAACAGTGTTAATAAAGACACCATTCACGACAAAACCAAAATCACATTTGATATTAAATATAAGGCTCTGAATAGAAAATATATCGGCTTATATTCAATATCAAATTCTGGAATCAACAAATACCATATTGGAATAACGATATATATATCTTCCAAATTCCTCCACAATATTCATATAACCATGGAATCCAATATCGAAATATTCCGAAGATAATTTCGATTCAAATCCATTCCAATTCATATATTGAAAATTCTGGTTATTTTTAAAACCATTTCAAATCCAATTTAATTATTTAAAAACATTGGATTTATTATTCTAGTTCATAACTAGTTCATTTAGATAAAAATACCTTTTTGTCTTTTCAAATATGGAATTTTTCATCCCAATTCTTTCCAAATCATTTATTGTGATTTTACACAAATTATCGATATTTTTAATAATTTTATCAAGGCCCGTACAGTCGATTTCCACAAATGGCCATCGAACTACATTTACAGTGACCTTTTCCAAATTTGATTTGGACATAATTCCAAATCCAACCGCTAGATTTCAAATCTCTAGTATTTAGAAAGCTCTTTTCGATACGCACCCAATGGTTCCGGTTTTAGGAGAATCCGACGGTCGGATCTCCCGTAATGTCCATTGAAGTCAATGGTTGAAATTCGCGAACTGCGGTAGCGCGGCATGTTCTATTCAGGCCATTATATTATATATATAATATATATTTCATCGATTTCCATTTAAAACGTATTTTATAAACCGTTTTAAATTCATTTTCAAAACGATTTCAACTTCATATTCAATTTCAAATCAAAATTGAATATTCCGTATCATCGATATATAAATGATAGTATTTTCAAAACATTAGATTTTCAAATCAATTCCTTTTCGATATTCATTATAAAAATGAATAAAATTGATAAAAATATCGTTCACGTCAAAATGGCGTCCAATTTATCAACACAGCTTTATATATTTAAATATATTCGTGTCCATCCCAAATCGGACATCAAAATCAGAATTTGACCTTTTACTGAATATTGCTGTAAAATATTCATTATTTTAAAATAATTGTTATTTTAAAATATTCATTATTTCTGAACTGGAAGACACAGTCAATTACCATATAATTTGATTTATATGGATTTCATACACACATGTATATAACAACAATTAGACACAGTCAACATTCATCCAGAGTGCATTCTACACTGCATAAGCATCAAATATAAATATTTAATGCTTACAACAGCCTGTCAATCAATTGATCGACATACAACTAATTATTGGGACTGATGTATGTCATATATCTTCCCAATACCCGTGTGGGGTTCCAATCAACAAATAAAGATTTATTTGTGCAGTTGGGCGATGTGTAAAATCTATCGTCCCAATCAATATCAGTCAAATGTGTGTACATAAACAAATCGTCCGATTTGTTTACAAATGTTTATTTTATTCTTATACACGTTAAAAATTATATTTTTAACTATAAAATATTTTATTCCATTCCATTCCACATCACACAATCAATTTCATAACACAATCAATCAAACAAACAAGCCGTCCATGGTCTGTGGACGACGGGTATCGGGTGCTGCTAAGCACCGACGGCATCCTAGTATATATTTTTAACTAGAAATAAAATTAAAGTGAGAAGTTCTCACCCTTGGATTCCACTCCGCCGTGTTTTGATTGTCGATCGATGTAGTATACCTATGTTAAAAATTATTTTTTTAACCAATCAATAATTATTTCTTTGTATGATTATTTATAAATAACATACATAGGCTAAAAATTATATTTTTAGCTTTCTAAAAATAAATTCATATTTATGACAACGCTACATAGATAAAAATCACATTTTTATACTGCTACTATATAGATAAAATTTGAATCTTTCTATCGCTAATGAATATATAAAAATCACATTTTTACATTGCCATCTAACGACAAAAATCATATTTTTACTTCGCTAACTTCATAATGAAAATCGTATTTTTATTTACCTTTCATACATATAAAAATCCTATTTTACTTCGCTTCCTAGATAATAAAAATCATATTTTTACTACTCTACATAAATAAAAATCATATTTTTATATCTTCTATATAATAAAAATTATATTTTGATTATCTCTATAATATAAAAATCATATTTTTCCTACCAACAAAAATCATATTTTTCTCTTATGAAAAATCTAATCTTTTTCTAATGAAAGATCATATCTTTACTAATAAAAATCATTTCTTTTTCTAAGAAAAGATCATGTTTTTTATCTTTCTTTAATATACATAAAAATCTAGTTTTTATTCGCTATTCATATATATATGTATATATATGATATTTTTATATCGCTTCTCATATATATAAAAATTAAATCTTTGTTTGCTACCCTTATAATAAAATCAATTTTTATTTGGCTTTTCATAAAAAATCTGATTTTTTATTTTTAAAACCAATTTTCTAGAACATAATAAACGAATGAAATCAAAACAGGCTTACATGGTTTTTGGATGGAGCGCGCCACGGTCCGGAGGTGGTGGCGGGAGTCCGACGTCGGCGGTGGGCCCTCAGGCGCGGTGGCAGCGGGTTCTTCTCGGGTTTGGGGTTGTTTGTGGGCGGAGTAGTGGATTTAGAGGAAGGAGAATAGGAGGGAGGAGCCTAGGGGGTGCGCTGGAGCTTTAGGGGTGGGGGCGACTTCGGTGGTGGGGCGCGCGACCTGGGCGGTGGGTGGCGTAGCCAATCGGAGGGAGGCCGACGGGATTTCATCATTTCTCCTTTTTTATTCTTTTGTTTCCTGAGTTGATCGTGAAGAACCAAAAGGGAGGAGGGTTGACTTGGGTTGAGGAGAAGGAAGGGTGTTATAATATTTTATATATTTTATTATATTTTAAATTTCAAAAAGCAACTTTTTATTTTGAACTCGAAATTGAACCCACCGACTGTCATTCCTAGCTAACTACCCCCATTCCGAACACAATGAGATATGTATCATAAGCCAGTTTGGCTGTTTCGACCAGCTTTCGCTAAAATCCAAAATATATATCTATATATTGAATTTGAACGCACATTTTAATTTATCGAGGCCACATACGAACCCCAAAAATTCCAGAAAAATAAATCTGGTTATGTTTTGACGATATGGTCCTAACAAAACTAATTTCATCAAATTTGTAGACCGTTTGAAAAATGGCCATTTTTTGGTCAATCCAAATTGATTGAAACTGTCAAAACACGTTTTCTGTTGCCACGCTCACATATTGATTCAGAAAATTATGATTTTTGGAATTTAGCAATAATTTGACATCCTGGATCGAACAAAAGAGGTTTCGTCAAAAACGGAGGTCATTTGCAAAATTTCCATTTTTAAGGGCTATATTTTCCATAGCGACTATTCTGAATTTTCAATTGGGCATAACTTTTCATTCCCGTTATGAAATTTTAATTTTTCGGATTTGTTGGAAAGATATTTTCTAATAGATTCTAATATTTTTGGTTTTGCGAAAATCTAGTTTATTTTGAATCCTGTACATTCATTTTAAATTTGAAATCGGCTTTTCAAACTACCCCGCCGTTTTCAATTCCTTTTATAATTAAAGTAAATATTTATATTCTAACGTTGATTCAAATAAATATATATGTTCTAATTCTATTCAAAACAAATTTCTCATCGTTATTATTTAAAATAATTCATTTTAAATATCCAAAATTCATTAAAATTGCCAAAAAAAAAAAATTAAATTGGTTTGGCTTTTCTTGGTTGTTACGATTGGATACTCAATGCTTTCCATAGAAGTCTCTTCTTCTTCTTCGACTTCAATTATGTCTTGTTCTTGTTGCAATTGAGCTTGTTTGGCCTCAAATGTCTCATAAGTTTGAAAGTGAGAGGAATTTGCATGAGATGAATGTTTGATGCCTCAAACACTTTTCTAAGGACAAAATTTTCTCCATGAAGATCAACATTAAAGTGTTTGAAAATACGAGTGAGGCAAACACCATAGTAGAGAGTGTTTTCTCTTATAGATAAATCTATGGGCTTGATTTCATTTAGAATCATATCGGCCCAATTGATAAGATAATTACCCATAATAGCAAAGAGAGCCTTTTGGAATTTAAGAGTTGAATTGTTGAACTTTCTGGAACAGGGAGTGATGGTGTGTTGAAGGAGAAGGTGGACAATTCCTGATTTTGGACGTAAGAAACGATTTTTAAAATCCATTGGAGCAATATCTTCGAAGATATCGTAATTTCCATATCAGTTTTGCCGATAGCGAAAGTTGAGAAATCCGAGCCCAGGCTTTTACAATTTAGAATTTCGCCTAAAAGTTCAGCATCGAGAACAATTTGAGTTCCCTTAACACTACTCCAAATTTTGTTTTCGTTTCCTTCGTAAAATCCATGATTAAGATTTGCATAGAACATCTTCATGAGTTTGGGATAACATACTTGGTCGTTATCACGAGAGTTAATTAGACTCAAGACTTCATTGTGTTCAAAAAGAGAGACGAGATCATAAGATGGAAAATCGCTAAAGACGGCAAAAGCACCCGTGTTAACTTTAGCATTTTCTAAATAGTTACCATAGGTTTTAATGGCCTCTTTGTCATTGTAAAGACAACCTTTAATAGATTGGTTATTTTTTATTTCTGAGTTAAACTTGAGGAAGCAATGGAAATGATAATTTTGAAGAGGATAGATATGAAGAATACTGTTTTGAGTTGTGAACGAAAGGGAGAAAGGATATATATATATATATATATATATATATAGAAAATGAATATATATGAATTGAATGAATATGAACTAAATAGGCAAAACTTTCCAGATTGGAAGGACACATTTTCAGACCTTAGGAGTTGGTGAAAAGATTGGAGGGAAATTTGAAAGTTTAAACTTTTGAAATTCAAAATTTCAATTTCAAAACTGGTTGGATATGTCGACATGTATTTTTCTGTACGTCTTCACACTAGGCTTATTTCAAAAGGGAATTGGATTTTCAAGTTTTTGGAATATATTATCGATCTATATTCTGGGTTTAACGATTTCTTGAAATAATTATAATCCTAATAAACACATAAACAATTTATTTTATTAATTTATTGGTTATTTAATATTATATTATTATTTTGAATTTCAAATTTCAAAAAAAAAATTATTTATTTTTTAAACATTTTAAATTCAAACCAAAGCAAACAAACAAAGCAACCATTCAACCAAATAAAATTAAAATTTAATTAATATGTACCCACACTTTTGATCCTTTTCTTCATGATCTTCTAAACTCTGAATTGTGGTAAAGCAGATATTTGTATTTCCAGTTTCTGATTCTTCATCACTTGATGATGAATCAAAATCATCTAATGTTGCTGCAGATGCTTTCTTTCTTTTTCTTGATAAATTGGTTTTGTCCGTTTGTTGAGTAGATTTGTCTGGATATGGACACATTTTCTTTACATGACCTAGTTTGTTTTAGTTAAAACATCGCCCATCATATAAGCCTTCCTTCTATATTTTAGAAATCTTCTAAAATGATTTGTCATGGGTGATGTTTCCTCATCTTCACTGCTGAGTCAGAATCACTTGTTGTTTTCACTGCAATATTTTTCTTTTTAGTTGATCTATTTTCTTTTCTTTTCTACAATTGAACTTCATTTGACATCAAATTTCCGATTAACTCTTCAATCTTCATTTCATTGACATCATTGGCTTCTTCTATAGCCAAAGTCTTCTGATCCCATTCTTGAGTTAATGAATTTAATATTTTTCTGACTTGATCTGCTTCTGAATAAGTTTTTCAAGTGCTGTTAGCGAATGCATTATCTCTTGAAATCTGTAATAAATATCTGAAATAGACTCATTCTAGTTCATTTTGAATAATTCAAACTGATTAACTAACATGCCTATCTTAGTCAGTTTAACTTTACTAGTTCCATCATGAGTAACTTGTAAAGTTCTCCAGATTTCATAAGCAGTCTTACATACTGATACTGTTTTAAACTTATTCCCCTCTAATGAACAAAATAACATATTCATAACTTTAGAATTGCTCTGTGCAGCAACCTTTTGTTCATTTGTCCATTGTGCAAATGCAGTTGTGGGTTCAACACATTCATTTTGTGTACTATTCCATGTGTCTAATCCTATAGATTGTAAATAAATTTTCATTCTACATGCCCAATATGAATATTTACTACCATTAAACAATGGTGGTCTAACAGTGGATTGACCCGCTATAAAAGAACTATTATTGCTACCAGTGTTGGTTGCCATTATCACTATTTTCAAAAATTAGATTATGAACTTTTGAAAGACTTTGCTCTGATACCAATTGTTAGGGAATGTGGAATGGATTGTTAAGGCAAAGCAAACACTAGAGAGGGGTGAATAGTGTTTGTAAGAATTTAAACAAAATCTAAAACTAAAGTGAACTACGAGATGAATCAAGCACTACAAACGCAATCATAGACACAGATTCAAACACAAATGCAAAATAAACAGAAATAAAGATGCAGAAAAGGAAAGAACACACAGGATTTTATACTGGTTCGGATTGCTCCTATGTCCAGTCCCGCACAACGCTGGATTGCGCAGAGTTTTATTACTATTTCCAATAGTCAAAATACAACCTCCTTGATTTCACGGCTCAACAAGGAGACACCGACTCCTAATCCTTGATTTCATGGCTCAACAAGGACACACCCACTCCTATTTCCTTGATTTCACGGCCACAAGGACACACCGATTCCTCTTTGATTCAATACTAACAAGGTTTATTCAACCCAAGAAATTACAAACAGCCGTATAGCTCTTCAATAACACTTGATTCAGAGAGTAGAGAGTGTAGGGAGAAGAAGTTTGATCAAAACAGAAATGAATTTGGTAGAGTATAAGTGTAAAAACCATAAAAATGGTTAAGAATAGTGATGTAGAGAAAAAGGATGAAGTTAGAGAAGAAGAGATGATAAAAAATTGGGTTTTAACCCTTTTTATAGAGTATGAAAGGTTGCAACGGTTCTGAAACGTTTCAAATAGTGAAAAGATACTTCCATTCAAAATTGGAAAAAGTGACAGTTATATGACGACATGGAGTTTTTGTTATGTTGACATACTCCTTTGAAAATTTAATTTTTGAATATTTTTCAAATGTTTTTAATATAAAAATAATTCTGGAAATTCTTGAATTAAAATATAATGATATAAATTAATATTATAAACTAGACAAATATCTGAAAACATAATTTTAAATCATATAAACATATTTATAATTTTATAAGGTTTTAAACTATATAAATATAAAGTATAATAATATAAAATATAAATATAAAAGTTAAGTTTGAAAAACAAAGAAAAATAGAAAAAAATAGAAAAATAAATTAGAGTAGATTGAGGATAGAATTGAAAATCAGAATTTGAAATTCAGAATTTGAAAATTAGAATTAGAATTTGAAAATTTGAATTTGAATTTGAACCTAAAGTGCTATTTAGAGTCTTACAAAATCTAGACTCTATAACTATATTAATCTTGAACTCTTGAAATCTCGATTACTCATGAGTCTTGAAATTTATCTGATCTTTGAGTCTCTATCATCTTTATAACTGTACAGTCTTTAGTAATATTTCATGTATATAATTCCTGCGTATATATATATATATATATATATATATATATATATATATATATATATATATATATGTTTTATACAAAAAGTGTTAGCATATATTTTATAATCAATGATAATTGAAATAAGGTTGTTGTCATCAAAACTCCATTCTCCAACAAGGGAATAAATGTGAAGCATTACTCGATCATAAGTTTATTCGTGTTATTCTGTCCACTATGCTATTCTGTTTAGTTTAGTTTATCTTTCTTAACATTGTACCTTTCTTATCCAGTCTTATTTACCTATCTTGGCATTCCTAATTATGCATATTTGTAAATCATTGGAACTCGCCATACTTTATGTTTGACCCTTTTCTTTCACTTCTTTCTTCCTTTTCCCTCCCTAGGTCCTCAGAATGGAAGCACACAACAGTGACTAGGACATTCTGCAGTAGCTTGGACTTGAATTTCTTGAGATGTATCTTTTTGTCTTTATTCCATCATGGCTTGTGGCGAGGACATGGTTTGGTTTTATGGCATTATTTTATTTTGTTTTAGAAAGATAGATTTGAAGTACTTTGTAAGTGGTTGATGTAACCGGTTTTGAGAAATACGTTTTATTTTGATAATAAAGTTGAAAGTTTTTCCACTGCATATTTTATATCTGCTCTATAAATTTGAAAGTTTTTCAGCTGCTTATTTTATATCCGATCTATAAATTTATGTACTGTTACTTATTGCGCTTCACAGAACTTAATGCATTCTCTTATGAGTGACATTAATGGACGTGGGGTGTCACATTTGGTATCAGAGCTGAAGATTACAAGATTGGAGAAAAAGTTTTTACAACTATTTTCGAAAAGCAAAGTATTTTCAAGTAAAAATCTGTTTTTGAACAACATATCCCCGCAAGCCATAGTCAAAATTCTCTCGATCTCTTATTGAATCATTTTTCTTTTCTTTTCAGCATGTCTGGGGAACCTAGTCCGAGGGCCTTCAGATACCGGTGTGGTTCCGTAAATATCTCGAGGCTACGACACCCGCCGAAGGTCTAGAAGATGCCCTGTAACACCCCGCCTCCGCCAGGGTGTCTCTTGCAAGCACTCTGACTTTGGAGGGGCGTTTGAATCAGGTAAACATGCATAATGATATATCAAGGCAGAACAAGAATATATGTATATATGTAAACAGAGTAAATAACATAGATAGAGCAGCGAAAGATTTCAAAACATTTCAAAACTAGTCTGGTACATCATAATGTCAATTTTCCAAATAAACAAGTCTAGATAAAACAACATCAACTGAAAAACTGCAATACATAAGTACTAATCCCCAAAAGAAGTGATAGCCATAGCTAGCTTCATGTCAAACCGCACATGAGCTAAATCCCACAAGCAAGCAATCCGAAATCCAAGCTAAGCTCCAGTATTCCCTCCCTGAGAACCTGTGGGGGGGGGGGGGGAAACGGAAGAAAAGAGGCGAAAGAAAACAGGTCAGTCAAAAAGACTGAGTAAGCCCTACTACAATCAATGTAAACTGATAAAGTTAACTGGCATGAGCAGCAGGGATGAACATAAGGATAACAACATACTAGCATGATGATTAACTAACAAGGTAGATAAAGGTGTCATCGCATAATCAGGATTAAGGTTTTGCACCACAGGTGTACTAGCAAACTAACATGACTTGAATAAACAAGTATTGATCCCTTGGCCCAAGCTTTGGCCCAATAACATGAAGTGACCCTAACCCGCGGTCCAATAACATGAAATGACCCTAATACAAGGTCCAACCAAACGGTCTAGTCGATCGGCTCCCTAAGCCTAACTCGTCACGTGTTGGTGTCAATACAGCCCAATCATAATTGTAGTCGAACTGTGCCGGGTCCACCCTTCGGGTGTATCAAGCCCTAGGGTGTCAACCCCTGGAAACCATGAACATGAGTGCACAGTCCCAATCTACTGGTAACCGTGCATGTTTTCTCCGGCTACGGACTATGTGCACGACCAGAGTCCGCCCGGAACTACACCGGCGTACCCTCTGCCGTCGCTTTTGGTCACGTACCTCCAGTCCAGTAATCGTGCCCCCACCCTAGCCTAGTCCCTAGGGTCACGATGATACTTACTTGGGATTACTGCTGGAGTGGGCCCCCATTACTAGGATTTTTCTAGTGGGTTAAATACGGTTTAACCCTCTTGCTAATCATGGATTAACTTGGTTAAGTGTAACGATGAGTTCACGACTTAACCCCGATTAATCTACCAAGCCCAGATTGGTTAAGTACTAAGTGGACCATGACTTAACCCTAATCACGAGGCATTAATTAATTTTAATGCGCCTTAACCTCTCACATTAGACCTTGTTGTGGTTACTAGTTAAGCCGGGCGGGTCCGGGTAGCTTTACACCACAACTTGGTCTAACCTCGGGTCCAAGGTACAACATGACTAACTTCTCACATTGGGTCCTATTGTTTGTAGCAACTAGTTAAGCCGGTCGGTTCCGGGTAGGTTTACGCTACAAACTCAACCCAACCTCGAGTTGGCCACACTTATCTTTTCTAAGTGTCATGTCCATCATGTTTCCAAAACATGTTACAAGTTTTCAAGCAATTGGGTAGACCTAACTTAATAGGTAAATTCCCAATGGGTAGACCTAACTTAATAGGTAAATTCCCAAGCTTATGTTTTTATGTCTTTTACTTTTACCCAACCCCAAACGCAATCCCATCGCTTACATATCGCAATAGCGCATAAAGGATAGAAAGAGGGAACTTGGCATAATCATGACATAAAAGGTGTTGAAGCCCCAAGTTCAACATGGTGGCATATGGAGTGTACATATGTTCATATACTTGCATATTACATTTTTAGGCCCCAAAAGCATGCATAAAACCAAACTTGGCATATTGATGATACATGGTGCTAAATGACATGTAGACATGGCCATAAGTTCGCATTTAGCCTCACATGCAAGTTATCATAAGAGATATGATAACTTACATGTTGCCAAAATGCAACCTTTGGCATAAAGCTTGAAGCTTTATGTTCATAAACCCAAAATAAGCTTGCATAACATGATAGCATGAACAAAATGTTCAACCCAAACTTGCATACACAACTTGCATATCATATGACAACTTGCATATCAAACTTGCATAACATAACATGATGAACTTGCATATCATATCATAGCATACTTGCATAACATGATAAACTTGCATATTACATCATAGAAAACTTGCATAACATGATAAACTTGCATATAAACTTGCATTTCATAGCATAGTAAACTTGCATATAAACTTGCATATCATACATTTAACTTTAGAGTTTAAGTATGAAAGTAGAATAGGGCTTACAATGCTTAGGAAATATGACAAGGCCCTTATGCAACCAAATTAAACCCAAAATGCAAGCTAAAATGATCAAAACCCTTCCTTTATGATGCAAATATAGAAACTTGACTTGAATGCAAGCTAATGATGCTCATACAAGTTTAAAAACACTTGTATGCATGGAAAATCACTTAGAAATTGATTTAGGAATTTTATGAAGAGAGTGGAGGCCATGAGAGGATTGATTTTGCCATAGTTTAGTTGTAGGATAGATTAATGATGATTTAGGGTAGGTTAGGGTCTTATTTATAGATTAGGCAAGTGTTTTAGGCCATAGGATTAAACCCTAGTTCCAATCTCAGCCCTCAAAACCGAATCTGGCCCCCAAGCTCAACACAATCTCAAAATGGTGCACCAGGCTAAACAGCCCGGCTGGACCAAGTCGACAGCCAAGTCGACAGGGCTGTCGACTTGGGTCCAACCAAGTCGACTTCCAAGTCGACAGGGCTGTCGACTTGGGTGTTCTGGCGGGAATTCTCCCGCCTGGCCCAAACTGGCCCAATTTTCCAAATTCATGTTTGAATTTGAAATCTGTTTTTACTTAGAAATTTTCTGAAAACTTCGTTGGACCTTAATCGGGTCATACGGACTCCGATTTTCGAAAACTCGGACTCTATTTCGCGTATTTTTCCGAGACGAACGCAATGGCACAGCCCGTTTCCCTTGATTCAGATTTTAGAATTAAATTCTGCCTCGATTTATGTTATAACAGGTTATTGAAAATACGGGTTGTTACATTCTCCCCTCCTTAAAGGATTTCGTCCCCGAAATCTTCAAGTTAGGAAGAACGTATCCTACCATCAAACATCCATCTACTCAAAACATCATCCACGAGCAATCATTGTCCTTACAAGATTCTAAATGTTGTATGAACGTATGCAAAGGTGTGTGTATATGTACTTATCTAATGCAAATATCATCAATGCAAATTATGTTGGTGAAATGAATCCATATGTATGCAATTCCTAACATAATGTATGACATCTATATGTGTGCTCATAACATACATCCATATGCAGCATCCATGTGATAACACAAAAATTTTCATCCATGAATAAGCATAAACACTCATGCATATGCAATATGAGGAGTGTGTGAGCCGATCTAGTGCCTAACGTGTATAATGCATCCACGAGTAACCACTTGCAAACACTTGCAACCACTTGCAACCATCAAGCATAACATGTTTCAAACACATGTTTCATCCAAAGGGTTTCTACCTAAGGTTCTCATGACAAGATTAACACGATAAACTAGATAAACATGGATAGCAAAGAGAAAGATATGCTAATCAAAGAAAAGAGATTGAGAGTGTACCCTCAAAAAGGAATGGATAAAGCCCACGCATCTTCTCCTCGGTTTCCCAAGTTGCGTCTTCTTCGGCTTCACCCCATTGAACCTTCACCAACTTGACCTCTCGATTCCTTAGCTTCTTGGTCTCCGCCCCCAAGATACGAATCGGAGCTCTCCTCAAGGTAGCCGCTTTCTCTACTTCTACATCTTTTAGAACACTTGGCTCAGCAACCTCTGCTGATTCATGTAAACACTTCCGGAGATGCGAGACATGAAAAACATCGTGTACTCCGGCAAGCTTCTCGGGAAACTTCACTCTATAAGCCATCTGCCCGATCCTCTCTACAATAGGGAATGGTCCAACAAACCTCAGTGCCAACTTTCCCATGGCTCCAAATCGGACCACATTCCGCAAAGGAGAAACCTTCACGAAAACCATATCCCCAACATCAAACTCCAAATCAGTTCTTCGCTTATCAGCATAGGATATCTGTCGGTCTTGGGCCGCTTTCATCCGTCTCCGAATCAACTCGATCTTTTTGGATGTATCTCTGATCATATCAGGCCCAAGTATAAGCTTATCTGTCGTCTCCCACCAACATGTGGGCGACTTGCACGACCTCCCATATAAAGCATCAAATGGTGTCGTCCCTATGCTTGCCTGATAACTGTTATTATATGCAAACTCAACAAGAGGAAGATGGTCTTCCCAAGTACCACCAAAATCCAGAATACAAAGCCTCAACAGATCCTCGAGCACCCTATTCACCCTTTCGGTTTGACCGTCCGTCTGTGGGTGATAAGCAGTACTTAGATTCAATCTTGTGCCCATGGCTTCTTGCAAGCTATTCCAGAACTGACTTGTAAAGATTGGGTCACGGTCACTGACAATACTAGAAGGGACTCCATGTAGTCTCACAATCTCACGAAGATATACAGATGCTAGCCAAGATGCGGTCCTCTTGCTCTTCACCGGGATAAAATGAGCACTCTTCATAAGTCTATCCACAATAACCCAAATGCTCGTATTCCCTTTCCTTGACCTTGGTAGCCCATCGATAAAATCCATGGAAATACTCTCCCACTTCCAAAGTGGAACGTCTAGAGGATGCAATAGCCCACCGGGCTTCTTCGACTCGGCCTTGACTTGCTGGCAAATGATACATCTAGAGACAAACTCTGCCACATCCTTCTTCATCCCAGGCCAAAAGAAAATGCGCTTCATATCTTTATACATCTTATCTCCGCCTGGATGTATAGTCAACTTAGAGCGATGCGCTTCCTCAAGAACTTTTCTTACTAAATCTTCTACCATGGGAACACATAGCCTTCCGTCTCTTCTCAGCCAACCCTTGTCATCAATAGAATATCGAGCGAGATGACTAGACGTCTCTCCTCGAATCAGCTTATCCATAATCTCAACTATCTGAGGGTCTTCTCTCTGCGAAGCCCCAACTTGATCAAGAAGGGTAGGCCTGAGTTCCAGATATGCTAAAGAACCGGTCGTCGACTCAACCGCCAAAGAGAAATCAAAGGTTGCCACATACTCTAAATTCTTCATCTCAACGAATAGAGGACTTAGGGTCAACCTTCTTCTACTCAATGCATCAGCTACCACATTCCCCTTGCCAGGGGTATAGGCTATCTCAAAATCATAGGATGCCAAGAATTCCATCCATCTTTGCTGCCTCAGATTCAGATCCTTCTGAGAAAAGAGATACTTCAATGACTTGTGATCGGTATAAAGCTCAAATCTTTCTCCCAGAAGATAATGGCGCCAAGCCTTGAGTGCATATACTATTGCTGCCAACTCTAAGTCATGAGTGGGATAATTCTTCTCATGCACTTTGAGTTGTCTACCGCCAAAGCATATCACCCTTCCTTCTTGCATCAACACAGCTCCTAACCCCGTGCCACATGCATCGGTGTATACTGTAAATAACTTCCCTCCATCGGGCAAAGCTAGAACAGGTGCTGATGTGAGAGCTCTCTTGAGCTTCTGGAAAGCAAGCTCGCATTCTATGCTCCAAGCAAAAACTAAATTCTTCTTCGTCAATTTAGTGAGAGGAGCGGAAATCTTCGCGAAGTCCTTGATGAACTTCCGGTAAAAACCCGCAAGACCTAGAAAACTTCTCACTTCGGTTGCATTCCTTGGAGTCTTCCAATCCTGAACTGCAACTACCTTAGCAGGATCCACCGCTAAGCCTTGCTTAGATACTATATGCCCAAGGAATCTAACTTCCCTTCTCCAAAAGTGACACTTGGAGAACTTGGCCTTCAACTGATGCGCTCTAAGCGTATCCATCACCTCCATGAGATGCCTTGCGTGCTCTTCCTCATCCTTAGAGAAGATCAGAATATCATCTACGAAGACCGCGACAAACTTGTTCAAGAACTCCCTGAACACCCTACTCATCAAGTCCACGAAATATGCGGGTGCATTAGTCAAGCCGAACGGCATGACAAGCCATTCGAAGAATCCATCTGGAGTCCTGAATGCAGTCTTGTCTATACTATCTTCAGCTACCCTGAGCTGATGGAATCCCGTAGCAAGATCAAGCTGAGAGAAAATAGAAGCACCGACAAGCTGGTCAAAGAGATCATCAATCCTCGGTAACGGGTGTCTGTTCTTCTTAGTCAGCTTATTCAACTCTCGATAGTCAACACAAAGTCGGAGAGAACCATCTGCCTTGGTAGCAAATACCACAGGCGCTCCCCATTCAGATATACTTCGTCTAATGAAGTTCTTCTCAAGCAACTCTTTCACTTGCTTACTTAACTCCCACCTTTCACGCGGAGCCATGTGCCGAACAGGCAAAGAAACAGGCTTTGCATTATCCACCAGATAAATGCGGAAATCAATCTCTCGCTTAGGGGGCAACCCCCTAACTTCATCAAAAACATCCGGATACTCTCGAACCACTCTTACAGACTGAAGAGTTTCCATTGACGAGTCGAGTGATTCCAGATAGCATAACATGACGGGACCCCTCGGATCACAAGAAATTTCTAGGGTGTTTCCGAGGCGAGTCACGAGCCTCACAACCCTATGCTCACAATCAAGAATGGCTCCATATCTGGACAGCCAATCCATGCCCAATATCAATCCGTATCCACTGAAACCAAGAACATAATCACTACACAAGAACTCTACACTCAGTATAGAGATCCTTAAATCCCCACATATCATAGACAAATGGGCGGAACCCCCAATAGGATTTGAGACACAGACGGGATCATCTACCAAGCTAGTACTAAGGTGCAAACTATCAACAAGATCATATGAGATAAAGCTATGCGATGCACCAGAATCAAACAGGGTACGAACTTGAAAACCAGAAATATATACAAGGCTCTCAACAGAAATACTACCTCGATCGGGAACTGGAGCGGTACTGAGAGCGTGAACTTGCCCTCCTGAAGGTCCAACACGCTGAGCCTGACCCTGGCCTTGCCCCCGCTTCTTCGGGCAATCCTTACTGAAATGTCCAGTCTCACCGCAGAAAAAGCACTCGCCATTCTTCCTTTTTCTCTTCTTACAATCCTTAATAAGATGCCCAACTGAACCGCAATAATGGCACTTCCCCTTGTTGTTCTTGCCCTTGCTGTTGTTCCCCTTGTTGCCTTGACTCTTGTTCTTGTTCTGATTGCCTTGACTGCTTTGACCACTTGGATTTCCCTGATTTCCTTTTCCCTGGGAATCAGTCTTCTTGGCTTGAGTATCATTCCCCTTGATCTCTTTCTTGACATCTCCCTGAAGTAACGCCATATCAACCAAACTCTCAAATGTGGCCCCATGGGGAATATGTGACATAGCCAATCCCTGCAACGGCTCATTCAATCCTCTAGCAAAACGAAGAGCCTTCTTCTGAGGAGTATTCACCATATCCAAGCCAAAACGAGCTAACTGATTGAACTTGTTCACATATTCTTTGACAGACATATCTCCTTGTCTCAAAGTTATGAACCTCTCCATTTGCAGATTCTCCTCAGCAGAAGATAGAAACTTAAGCATGAACCTTGCCCTGAAATCGGCCCAAGTCTCAACAGGCCTAGTACCATTGGTGACTTCCCACCAATAAGCGGCTTCATCCTTCATAAGCCAAACCGCCAACAAGAGCTTCCTCTGATCGTCTAACCCAAAGATGGCAAATAAATCCTCGGTCTCTTTCAACCAATTTCTGGCTTCTACAAAAGTCTCAGTGCCTTGAAAATTCTTGCCACCCATTGCTTTGAAATCTTTGCAAGTCTTTGCGAAGTCAGGTTGAGGATGCTGAGGGGGAGGAGGAAGAGGAACCTCAGCGACAGGAGGAGGAGGAACATTAACTACCGGAGGAGGAGGAGCATTAACTACTGGAGGAGGAGGAGGGACGTCCGCGGGGCCGGCTTCGGTCGCCCTAGCCTCCAAAAGTCTCCTATACCACACAGGTACGTGTACTCCCTCCGGAAGAGCAAAGTTATCGGCCATACTGAAAATGAAGAAAAAGACAGATTCAGAATGGAGAAAAAACGAAGGAATTTTGCTAATGGCTTTTTGGGGAATAGCCTTTAAAATAAACTAGACTTTTCTTTGGAAAATACTTTATACTTTGTTTTGAAAATAGTTTTCCAAAAGTTTTCTAAAAACCTTTTTGTTCCTTCTCGTAAACCATACGCTCTGATACCAAATTGTAACACCCCGCCTCCGCCAGGGTGTCTCTTGCAAGCACTCTGACTTTGGAGGGGCGTTTGAATCAGGTAAACATGCATAATGATATATCAAGGCAGAACAAGAACATATGTATATATGTAAACAGAGTAAATAACATAGATAGAGCAGCGAAAGATTTCAAAACATTTCAAAACCAGTCTGGTACATCATAATGTCAATTTTCCAAATAAACAAGTCTAGATAAAACAACATCAACTGAAAAACTGCAATACATAAGTACTAATCCCCAAAAGAAGTGATAGCCATAGCTAGCTTCATGTCAAACCGCACATGAGCTAAATCCCACAAGCAAGCAATCCGAAATCCAAGCTAAGCTCCAGTATTCCCTCCCTGAGAACCTGGGGGGGGGGGGGGAAACGGAAGAAAAGAGGCGAAAGAAAACAGGTCAGTCAAAAAGACTGAGTAAGCCCTACTACGATCAATGTAAACTGATAAAGTTAACTGGCATGAGCAGCAGGGATGAACATAAGGATAACAACATACTAGCATGATGATTAACTAACAAGGTAGATAAAGGTGTCATCGCATAATCAGGATTAAGGTTTTGCACCACAGGTGTACTAGCAAACTAACATGACTTGAATAAACCAGTATTGATCCCTTGGCCCAAGCTTTGGCCCAATAACATGAAGTGACCCTAACCCGCGGTCCAATAACATGAAATGACCCTAATACAAGGTCCAACCAAACGGTCTAGTCGATCGGCTCCCTAAGCCTAACTCGCCACGTGTTGGTGTCAATACGGCCCAATCATAATTGTAGTCGAACTGTGTCGGGTCCACCCTTCGGGTGTATCAAGCCCTAGGATGTCAAACCCTGGACACCATGAACATGAGTGCACAGTCCCGATCTACTGGTACCCGTGCATGTTTTCTCCGGCTACGAACTATGTGCACGACCAGAGTCCGCCCGGAACTACACCGGCGTACCCTCTGCCGTTGCTTTTGGTCGTTTACCTCCAGTCCAGTAATCGTGCCCCCACCCAAGCCTAGTCCCTAGGGTCACGATGATACTAACTTGGGATTACTGCTGGAGTGGGCCCCCATTGCTAGGATTTTTCTAGTGGGTTAAATACGGTTTAACCCTCTTGCTAATCATGGATTAACTTGGTTAAGTTTAACGATGAGTTCACGACTTAACCCCAATTAATCTACCAAGCCCAGATTGGTTAAGTACTAAGTGGACCATGACTTAACCCTAATCACGAGGCATTAATTAATTTTAATGCGCCTTAACCTCTCACATTAGACCTTGTTGTGGTTACTAGTTAAGCCGGCCGGGTCCGGGTAGCTTTACACCACAACTTGGTCTAACCTCGGGTCCAAGGTACAACATGACTAACTTCTCACATTGGGTCCTATTGTTTGTAGCAACTAGTTAAGCCGGTCGGTTCCGGGTAGGTTTACGCTACAAACTCAACCCAACCTCGAGTTGGCCACACTTATCTTTTCTAAGTGTCATGTCCATCATGTTTCCAAAACATGTTACAAGTTTTCAAGCAATTGGGTAGACCTAACTTAATAGGTAAATTCCCAATGGGTAGACCTAACTTAATAGGTAAATTCCCAAGCTTATGTTTTTATGTCTTTTACTTTTACCCAACCCCAAACGCAATCCCATCGCTTACATATCGCAATAGCGCATAAAGGATAGAAAGAGGGAACTTGGCATAATCATGACATAAAAGGTGTTGAAGCCCCAAGTTCAACATGGTGGCATATGGAGTGTACATATGTTCATATACTTGCATATTACATTTTTAGGCCCCAAAAGCATGCATAAAACCAAACTTGGCATATTGATGATACATGGTGCTAAATGACATGTAGACATGGCCATAAGTTCACATTTAGCCTCACATGCAAGTTATCATAAGAGATATGATAACTTACATGTTGCCAAAATGCAACCTTTGGCATAAAGCTTGAAGCTTTATGTTCATAAACCCAAAATAAGCTTGCATAACATGATAGCATGAACAAAATGTTCAACCCAAACTTGCATACACAACTTGCATATCATATGACAACTTGCATATCAAACTTGCATAACATAACATGATGAACTTGCATATCATATCATAGCATACTTGCATAACATGATAAACTTGCATATTACATCATAGAAAACTTGCATAACATGATAAACTTGCATATAAACTTGCATTTCATAGCATAGTAAACTTGCATATAAACTTGCATATCATACATTTAACTTTAGAGTTTAAGTATGAAAGTAGAATAGGGCTTACAATGCTTAGGAAATATGACAAGGCCCTTATGCAACCAAATTAAACCCAAAATGCAAGCTAAAATGATCAAAACCCTTCCTTTATGATGCAAATATAGAAACTTGACTTTAATGCAAGCTAATGATGCTCATACAAGTTTAAAAACACTTGTATGCATGGAAAATCACTTAGAAATTGATTTAGGAATTTTATGAAGAGAGTGGAGGCCATGAGAGGATTGATTTTGCCATAGTTTAGTTGTAGGATAGATTAATGATGATTTAGGGTAGGTTAGGGTCTTATTTATAGATTAGGCAAGTGTTTTAGGCCATAGGATTAAACCCTAGTTCCAATCTCAGCCCTCAAAACCGAATCTGGCCCCCAAGCTCAACACAATCTCAAAATGGTGCACCAGGCTAAACAGCCCGGCTGGACCAAGTCGACAGCCAAGTCGACAGGGCTGTCGACTTGGGTCCAACCAAGTCGACTCCCAAGTCGACAGGGCTGTCGACTTGGGTGTTCTGGCGGGAATTCTCCCGCCTGGCCCAAACTGGCCCAATTTTCCAAATTCATGTTTGAATTTGAAATCTGTTTTTACTTAGAAATTTTCTGAAAACTTCGTTGGACCTTAATCGGGTCATACGGACTCCGATTTTCGAAAACTCGGACTCTATATCGCGTATTTTTCCGAGACGAACGCAATGGCACAGCCCGTTTCCCTTGATTCAGATTTTAGAATTAAATTCTGCCTCGATTTATGTTATAACAGGTTATTGAAAATACGGGTTGTTACATTCTCCCCTCCTTAAAGGATTTCGTCCCCGAAATCTTCAAGTTAGGAAGAACGTATCCTACCATCAAACATCCATCTACTCAAAACATCATCCACGAGCAATCATTGTCCTTACAAGATTCTAAATGTTGTATGAACGTATGCAAAGGTGTGTGTATATGTACTTATCTAATGCAAATATCATCAATGCAAATTATGTTGGTGAAATGAATCCATATGTATGCAATTCCTAACATAATGTATGACATCTATATGTGTGCTCATAACATACATCCATATGCAGCATCCATGTGATAACACAAAAATTTTCATCCATGAATAAGCATAAACACTCATGCATATGCAATATGAGGAGTGTGTGAGCCGATCTAGTGCCTAACGTGTATAATGCATCCACGAGTAACCACTTGCAAACACTTGCAACCACTTGCAACCATCAAGCATAACATGTTTCAAACACATGTTTCATCCAAAGGGTTTCTACCTAAGGTTCTCATGACAAGATTAACACGATAAACTAGATAAACATGGATAGCAAAGAGAAAGATATGCTAATCAAAGAAAAGAGATTGAGAGTGTACCCTCAAAAAGGAATGGATAAAGCCCACGCATCTTCTCCTCGGTTTCCCAAGTTGCGTCTTCTTCGGCTTCACCCCATTGAACCTTCACCAACTTGACCTCTCGATTCCTTAGCTTCTTGGTCTCCGCCCCCAAGATACGAATCGGAGCTCTCCTCAAGGTAGCCGCTTTCTCTACTTCCACATCTTTTAGAACACTTGGCTCAGCAACCTCTGCTGATTCATGTAAACACTTCCGGAGATGCGAGACATGAAAAACATCGTGTACTCCGGCAAGCTTCTCGGGCAACTTCACTCTATAAGCCATCTGCCCGATCCTCTCTACAATAGGGAATGGTCCAACAAACCTCAGTGCCAACTTTCCCACGGCTCCAAATCGGACCACATTCCGCAAAGGAGAAACCTTCACGAAAACCATATCCCCAACATCAAACTCCAAATCAGTTCTTCGCTTATCAGCATAGGATATCTGTCGGTCTTGGGCCGCTTTCATCCGTCTCCGAATCAACTCGATCTTTTCGGATGTATCTCTGATCATATCAGGCCCAAGTATAAGCTTATCTGTAGTCTCCCACCAACATGTAGGCGACTTGCACGACCTCCCATATAAAGCTTCAAATGGTGCCATCCCTATGCTTGCCTGATAACTGTTATTATATGCAAACTCAACAAGAGGAAGATGGTCTTCCCAAGTACCACCAAAATCCAGAATACAAAGCCTCAACAGATCCTCGAGCACCCTATTCACCCTTTCGGTTTGACCGTCCGTCTGTGGGTGATAAGCAGTACTTAGATTCAATCTTGTGCCCATGGCTTCTTGCAAGCTATTCCAGAACTGACTTGTAAAGATTGGGTCACGGTCACTGACAATACTAGAAGGGACTCCATGTAGTCTCACAATCTCACGAAGATATACAGATGCTAGCCAAGATGCGGTCCTCTTGCTCTTCACCGGGATAAAATGAGCACTCTTCGTAAGTCTATCCACAATAACCCAAATGCTCGTATTCCCTTTCCTTGACCTTGGTAGCCCATCGATAAAATCCATGGAAATACTCTCCCACTTCCAAAGTGGAATGTCTAGAGGATGCAATAGCCCACCGGGCTTCTTCGACTCGGCCTTGACTTGCTGGCAAATGATACATCTAGAGACAAACTCTGCCACATCCTTCTTCATCCCAGGCCAAAAGAAAATGCGCTTCATATCTTTATACATCTTATCTCCGCCTGGATGTATAGTCAACTTAGAGCGATGCGCTTCCTCAAGAACTTTTCTTACTAAATCTTCTACCATGGGAACACATAGCCTTCCGTCTCTTCTCAGCCAACCCTTGTCATCAATAGAATATCGAGCGAGATGACTAGACGTCTCTCCTCGAATCAGCTTATCCATAATCTCAACTATCTGAGGGTCTTCTCTCTGCGAAGCCCCAACTTGATCAAGAAGGGTAGGCCTGAGTTCCAGATATGCTAAAGAACCGGTCGTCGACTCAACCGCCAAAGAGAAATCAAAGGTTGCCACATACTCTAAATTCTTCATCTCAACGAATAGAGGACTTAGGGTCAACCTTCTTCTACTCAATGCATCAGCTACCACATTCCCCTTGCCAGGGGTATAGGCTATCTCAAAATCATAGGATGCCAAGAATTCCATCCATCTTTGCTGCCTCAGATTCAGATCCTTCTGAGAAAAGAGATACTTCAATGACTTGTGATCGGTATAAAGCTCAAATCTTTCTCCCAGAAGATAATGGCGCCAAGCCTTGAGTGCATATACTATTGCTGCCAACTCTAAGTCATGAGTGGGATAATTCTTCTCATGCACTTTGAGTTGTCTACCGCCAAAGCATATCACCCTTCCTTCTTGCATCAACACAGCTCCTAACCCCGTGCCACATGCATCGGTGTATACTGTAAATAACTTCCCTCCATCGGGCAAAGCTAGAACAGGTGCTGATGTGAGAGCTCTCTTGAGCTTCTGGAAAGCAAGCTCGCATTCTATGCTCCAAGCAAAAACTAAATTCTTCTTCGTCAATTTAGTGAGAGGAGCGGAAATCTTCGCGAAGTCCTTGATGAACTTCCGGTAAAAACCCGCAAGACCTAGAAAACTTCTCACTTCGGTTGCATTCCTTGGAGTCTTCCAATCCTGAACTGCAACTACCTTAGCAGGATCCACCGCTAAGCCTTGCTTAGATACTATATGCCCAAGGAATCTAACTTCCCTTCTCCAAAAGTGACACTTGGAGAACTTGGCCTTCAACTGATGCGCTCTAAGCGTATCCATCACCTCCATGAGATGCCTTGCGTGCTCTTCCTCATCCTTAGAGAAGATCAGAATATCATCTACGAAGACCGCGACAAACTTGTTCAAGAACTCCCTGAACACCCTACTCATCAAGTCCACGAAATATGCGGGTGCATTAGTCAAGCCGAACGGCATGACAAGCCATTCGAAGAATCCATCTGGAGTCCTGAATGCAGTCTTGTCTATACTATCTTCAGCTACACTGAGCTGATGGAATCCCGTAGCAAGATCAAGCTGAGAGAAAATAGAAGCACCGACAAGCTGGTCAAAGAGATCATCAATCCTCGGTAACGGGTGTCTGTTCTTCTTAGTCAGCTTATTCAACTCTCGATAGTCAACACAAAGTCAGAGAGAACCATCTGCCTTGGTAGCAAATACCACAGGCGCTCCCCATTCAGATATACTTCGTCTAATGAAGTTCTTCTCAAGCAACTCTTTCACTTGCTTACTTAACTCCCACCTTTCACGCGGAGCCATGTGCCGAACAGGCAAAGAAACAGGCTTTGCATTATCCACCAGATAAATGCGGAAATCAATCTCTCGCTTAGGGGGCAACCCCCTAACTTCATCAAAAACATCCGGATACTCTCGAACCACTCTTACAGACTGAAGAGTTTCCATTGACGAGTCGAGTGATTCCAGATAGCATAACATGACGGGACCCCTCGGATCACAAGAAATTTCTAGGGTGTTTCCGAGGCGAGTCACGAGCCTCACAACCCTATGCTCACAATCAAGAATGGCTCCATATCTGGACAGCCAATCCATGCCCAATATCAATCCGTATCCACTGAAACCAAGAACATAATCACTACACAAGAACTCTACACTCAGTATAGAGATCCTTAAATCCCCACATATCATAGACAAATGGGCGGAACCCCCAATAGGATTTGAGACACAGACGGGATCATCTACCAAGCTAGTACTAAGGTGCAAACTATCAACAAGATCATATGAGATAAAGCTATGCGATGCACCAGAATCAAACAGGGTACGAACTTGAAAACCAGAAATATATACAAGGCTCTCAACAGAAATACTACCTCGATCGGGAACTGGAGCGGTACTGAGAGCGTGAACTTGCCCTCCTGAAGGTCCAACACGCTGAGCCTGACCCTGGCCTTGCCCCCGCTTCTTCGGGCAATCCTTACTGAAATGTCCAGTCTCACAGAAGAAGCACTCGCCATTCTTCCTTTTTCTCTTCTTACAATCCTTAATAAGATGCCCAACTGAACCGCAATAATGGCACTTCCCCTTGTTGTTCTTGCCCTTGCTGTTGTTCCCCTTGTTGCCTTGACTCTTGTTCTTGTTCTGATTGCCTTGACTGCTTTGACCACTTGGATTTCCCTGATTTCCTTTTCCCTGGGAATCAGTCTTCTTGGCTTGAGTATCATTCCCCTTGATCTCTTTCTTGACATCTCCCTGAAGTAACGCCATATCAACCAAACTTTCAAATGTGGCCCCATGGGGAATATGTGACATAGCCAATCCCTGCAACGGCTCATTCAATCCTCTAGCAAAACGAAGAGCCTTCTTCTGAGGAGTATTCACCATATCCAAGCCAAAACGAGCTAACTGATTGAACTTGTTCACATATTCTTTGACAGACATATCTCCTTGCTTAAAGTTATGAACCTCTCCATTTGCAGATTCTCCTCAGCAGAAGATAGAAACTTAAGCATGAACCTTGCCCTGAAATCGGCCCAAGTCTCAACAGGCCTAGTACCATTGGTGACTTCCCACCAATAAGCGGCTTCATCCTTCATAAGCCAAACCGCCAACAAGAGCTTCCTCTGATCGTCTAACCCAAAGATGGCAAATAAATCCTCGGTCTCTTTCAACCAATTTCTGGCTTCTACAAAAGTCTCAGTGCCTTGAAAATTCTTGCCACCCATTGCTTTGAAATCTTTGCAAGTCTTTGCGAAGTCAGGTTGAGGATGCTGAGGGGGAGGAGGAAGAGGAACCTCAGCGACAGGAGGAGGAGGAACATTAACTACCGGAGGAGGAGGAGCATTAACTACTGGAGGAGGAGGAGGGACGTCCGCGGGGCCGGCTTCGGTCGCCCTAGCCTCCAAAAGTCTCCTATACCACACAGGTACGTGTACTCCCTCCGGAAGAGCAAAGTTATCGGCCATACTGAAAATGAAGAAAAAGACAGATTCAGAATGGAGAAAAAACGAAGGAATTTTGCTAATGGCTTTTTGGGGAATAGCCTTTAAAATAAACTAGACTTTTCTTTGGAAAATACTTTATACTTTGTTTTGAAAATAGTTTTCCAAAAGTTTTCTAAAAACCTTTTTGTTCCTTCTCGTAAACCATACGCTCTGATACCAAATTGTAACACCCCGCCTCCGCCAGGGTGTCTCTTGCAAGCACTCTGACTTTGGAGGGGCGTTTGAATCAGGTAAACATGCATAATGATATATCAAGGCAGAACAAGAACATATGTATATATGTAAACAGAGTAAATAACATAGATAGAGCAGCGAAAGATTTCAAAACATTTCAAAACCAGTCTGGTACATCATAATGTCAATTTTCCAAATAAACAAGTCTAGATAAAACAACATCAACTGAAAAACTGCAATACATAAGTACTAATCCCCAAAAGAAGTGATAGCCATAGCTAGCTTCATGTCAAACCGCACATGAGCTAAATCCCACAAGCAAGCAATCCGAAATCCAAGCTAAGCTCCAGTATTCCCTCCCTGAGAACCTGGGGGGGGGGGGAAACGGAAGAAAAGAGGCGAAAGAAAACAGGTCAGTCAAAAAGACTGAGTAAGCCCTACTACAATCAATGTAAACTGATAAAGTTAACTGGCATGAGAAGCAGGGATGAACATAAGGATAACAACATACTAGCATGATGATTAACTAACAAGGTAGATAAAGGTGTCATCGCATAATCAGGATTAAGGTTTTGCACCACAGGTGTACTAGCAAACTAACATGACTTGAATAAACAAGTATTGATCCCTTGGCCCAAGCTTTGGCCCAATAACATGAAGTGACCCTAACCCGCGGTCCAATAACATGAAATGACCCTAATACAAGGTCCAACCAAACGGTCTAGTCGATCGGCTCCCTAAGCCTAACTCGCCACGTGTTGGTGTCAATACGGCCCAATCATAATTGTAGTCGAACTGTGTGGGGTCCACCCTTCGGGTGTATCAAGCCCTAGGGTGTCAACCCCTGGACACCATGAACATGAGTGCACAGTCCCGATCTACTGGTACCCGTGCATGTTTTCTCCGGCTACGAACTATGTGCACGACCAGAGTCCGCCCGGAACTACACCGGCGTACCCTCTGCCGTTGCTTTTGGTCGCTTACCTCCAGTCCAGTAATCGTGCCCCTACCCAAGCCTAGTCCCTAGGGTCACGATGATACTAACTTGGGATTACTGCTGGAGTGGGCCCCCATTGCTAGGATTTTTCTAGTGGGTTAAATACGGTTTAACCCTCTTGCTAATCATGGATTAACTTGGTTAAGTTTAACGATGAGTTCACGACTTAACCCCAATTAATCTACCAAGCCCAGATTGGTTAAGTACTAAGTGGACCATGACTTAACCCTAATCACGAGGCATTAATTAATTTTAATGCGCCTTAACCTCTCACATTAGACCTTGTTGTGGTTACTAGTTAAGCCGGGCGGGTCCGGGTAGCTTTACACCACAACTTGGTCTAACCTCGGGTCCAAGGTACAACATGACTAACTTCTCACATTGGGTCCTATTGTTTGTAGCAACTAGTTAAGCCGGTCGGTTCCGGGTAGGTTTACGCTACAAACTCAACCCAACCTCGAGTTGGCCACACTTATCTTTTCTAAGTGTCATGTCCATCATGTTTCCAAAACATGTTACAAGTTTTCAAGCAATTGGGTAGACCTAACTTAATAGGTAAATTCCCAATGGGTAGACCTAACTTAATAGGTAAATTCCCAAGCTTATGTTTTTATGTCTTTTACTTTTACCCAACCCCAAACGCAATCCCATCGCTTACATATCGCAATAGCGCATAAAGGATAGAAAGAGGGAACTTGGCATAATCATGACATAAAAGGTGTTGAAGCCCCAAGTTCAACATGGTGGCATATGGAGTGTACATATGTTCATATACTTGCATATTACATTTTTAGGCCCCAAAAGCATGCATAAAACCAAACTTGGCATATTGATGATACATGGTGCTAAATGACATGTAGACATGGCCATAAGTTCGCATTTAGCCTCACATGCAAGTTATCATAAGAGATATGATAACTTACATGTTGCCAAAATGCAACCTTTGGCATAAAGCTTGAAGCTTTATGTTCATAAACCCAAAATAAGCTTGCATAACATGATAGCATGAACAAAATGTTCAACCCAAACTTGCATACACAACTTGCATATCATATGACAACTTGCATATCAAACTTGCATAACATAACATGATGAACTTGCATATCATATCATAGCATACTTGCATAACATGATAAACTTGCATATTACATCATAGAAAACTTGCATAACATGATAAACTTGCATATAAACTTGCATTTCATAGCATAGTAAACTTGCATATAAACTTGCATATCATACATTTAACTTTAGAGTTTAAGTATGAAAGTAGAATAGGGCTTACAATGCTTAGGAAATATGACAAGGCCCTTATGCAACCAAATTAAACCCAAAATGCAAGCTAAAATGATCAAAACCCTTCCTTTATGATGCAAATATAGAAACTTGACTTGAATGCAAGCTAATGATGCTCATACAAGTTTAAAAACACTTGTATGCATGGAAAATCACTTAGAAATTGATTTAGGAATTTTATGAAGAGAGTGGAGGCCATGAGAGGATTGATTTTGCCATAGTTTAGTTGTAGGATAGATTAATGATGATTTAGGGTAGGTTAGGGTCTTATTTATAGATTAGGCAAGTGTTTTAGGCCATAGGATTAAACCCTAGTTCCAATCTCAGCCCTCAAAACCGAATCTGGCCCCCAAGCTCAACACAATCTCAAAATGGTGCACCAGGCTAAACAGCCCGGCTGGACCAAGTCGAAAGCCAAGTCGACAGGGCTGTCGACTTGGGTCCAACCAAGTCGACTCCCAAGTCGACAGGGCTGTCGACTTGGGTGTTCTGGCGGGAATTCTCCCGCCTGGCCCAAACTGGCCCAATTTTCCAAATTCATGTTTGAATTTGAAATCTGTTTTTACTTAGAAATTTTCTGAAAACTTCGTTGGACCTTAACCGGGTCATACGGACTCCGATTTTCGAAAACTCGGACTCTATTTCGCGTATTTTTCCGAGACGAACGCAATGGCACAGCCCATTTCCCTTGATTCAGATTTTAGAATTAAATTCTTCCTCGATTTATGTTATAACAGGTTATTGAAAATACGGGTTGTTACATGCCCTCCCCTAGCTGCATCCGCTGTTCCTCCACCTCCACGAGTAGATAACTTATCAAAGACATGAAAAGTCTTCTGCGCTATGGGAGGAAAACCATTTCATGGAACTAAAAGATTTGTTGAAGCATGAAATTGCCTACGAGGGACTGAGAACTTATTTGGACTTTGCGAGGACGACGACCAAAGGAAAATACAACTGGCTGCATTGCAACTTAAGGATGAGGCTTCCAACGGGTGAGAAGTAACGCAAGAGGGACAACCCGTAGTGACTTGGGATGACTTTAGGCAAAGGTTCGAGTGATATTCTTATCTCAGGTAGAGGAGGTACTGCAAATGGATAGGTTCTTAGCTTTAAAGCAAGGGGACATGTCGAATAAGGAGTATGTGAATAAGTTTAATCAACTAGCGAGGTTTGGACTAGAGCTGGTGAATACGCCCCACAAGAAGGTGCTTAGGTTTGCGAGAGGGTTGAATGAACCTCTCCAAGGACTTTCTTTTTCTTACATACCAATGGGGGAAACTTTTTAAAGGCTAGTTGATATGGAGCTCTGTTAGGGATTGCGGAATGGATCGGTAAGGCAAAACAAACACTAGAGGGGGAGGGGATGAATAGTGTTTGTGAGAATCTAAACAAGATCTAAAACTTATGTGAATAACAGAATGTAATAAACATCACAAACAAAATCAAAGACACAAATTCAAACAGAGATGCAAAATAAATAGAAATAAAAATGCACCAAAAGGAAAGAACAAACCGGATTTTATACTGGTTCAGATTACTTCTACGTCCAGTCCTGCACAACGCTGGATTGCACAGAGTTTTATTACTATATCAGTAGTCAGGTACAACCTCGATTTCACAACTACAAGGGATACCACCGACTCCTACTTCCTTGATTTCACGGCTATAAGGAAAACACCAATTCCTTCTTCCTTAATTTCACGGCTACAAGGAACACACTGATTCCTACTTTATTCAACCCAAGAAATTACAAACAGCCCTATAACTCTTCAATAGCACTTGATTCAGAGAGAGATGAGAGGGGAGTGTAGAGAGAAGAAGTTTGGAATAAACAGAATTGAATTTGGCAGAGTATAAGTGTATAAATCATAAAACTGACTAAGAATAATTATATAATGAAAGAAAGTGAATGTGGAGAATAAGATATGATTAAAATTTCGAATTCAAGCCCTTTTTATAGTGTGCGAAAGGTTGCAACATTTCTGAAACGTTTCAAATAGTGAAAAGACACTTCCTTTCAAATTTAAATTTCTGACAATTATATGTCAATATAGTGTTTTATGTATGTCGACATACTCTAGTGTAAATTTGATTTTTGAACATTTTTTCAAGTGTTTTGATATAAATATAATTCTGGAAATTCTTGAATAAAAATATAGTGTTGTAAATTAATATTATAAAATAGAAAAATATATGAAAACATAAATTTAAACTATATAAACATATTTATAAAATTATAAGGTTTTAAACTATATAAATATAAAGTATAAAAACATAAATATTTAAAACTTAAGTTTGAAAAACAACGATAAAAAGTAAATAAAAAAGATAAAAAAATAAAATAGAGAGAATTGAGGGTAGACAATAGAATTTGAAAATCAGAGTTTGAAAATCAGAATTTGAATATTAAACCTGGAGTGTTATAAAGAGTCTTACAAAATCTAGACTTTATAACTATATTAATCTTGAACTCTTGAAATCTTGAATAATCATGAGTCTTGAAATTTTTATGAATTCTGAATCTCTATCATCTTTAAAATGTACAGTCTTCAGTAATATTTCCTATATATAATTCCTACATATGCGTATATGTATTCTATACAAAAAGTGTTAGTATGTATTTTATAATCAATGGTAATTCAAAAATCTCCCCCTTTTGATGATGATAACCTTAGTTTATAAAATATCATACATATATACACCTGTTGATAATGATTCTTCTAATACTGATAATGATCCTTCTAATACTCCTACTGCTTGTAAGAATCCTATAAACTATGTCGATATTTTCTAATTTCTCTTCCTTTGGCATTATCAAAAAAGAAATTCTAAAGGTAGCCCCCCTAAACTGTACAACTTTCTGAATAGAACTTGAGTTACTAACCCATTAAAGATACTCCCCTTTAATCGTATATCCATATTTTTGTATTTAGAGAGTTATAACCAATTAAACCATAAACATAAATGACAATTTTATTAAACATGAATTCGTACAAATACACGAATTTATACAAATATGTTTTATCATAGAAGCGCAATAAAACGAAAAACAAGAAAATCCTTAAACACTTAATTATTTGACAATGAGAGATTTGTAAATTGGACAATTTGGATAATGGAGACAAAATTCTTCATTCTTTTCAATCACATTCCCATTTTGAACAAATAAACCTCTCCAACACACTCAACCTTATTGTCTTCTTCCGTAATCGTTGGTTGAGTCCCTTGTTGTTCTTCCTCCTCGATCATTTCTTCTTCCTCTTCTGGTTATTCCACTTGGCCTTCTTTTAGTTCTTCCTCCTCCATGGCTTGATCATCTTCATCGATGATAATCGGATTAGCCTGATTATCCATTATGTATTTAATAAACTCCTTAGTACTTTTCCTTGCCTGTTTTGTTCTTGATTCATCTTATCTGGAGTACTTGAATTTCAACCATTATTATTAGAACATTATTCCATCTTTTCTTCGATTTTGATAACCAAAGATAGCATAGATCATTGAAAAGGACTCTTAGATGGTCCAGCGTGTGAATCAGAGTTGATTTGAGTACTTAGATTAGTGGAGGCCATTGTATTTTTTAATTTAGATTTTTTACAGAGAAGAGGAATGAAAATGAAGAAGAAAAGTAGAAATAGAAGGTTTAAATAATTGAAATAACTAACTTTTGGTGGGAATTTAATTTGAAATTATGGCAGTTATATGTCGACATACCAAAAGCTCTATGTTGACATACTATTGTTTTAAATTTTATTATTTTAGTTTCTTATGTTATATTTATATATTTTAATTTATTTAATTATTCTAACTCACTTAATCAACATATGCCTAATTCTCTCCTAAATTTAGTGAATGTTGCTTTATTTAATGGTTTAGTTAATATATCTGCTATTTGTTTATCTGTTTCTATAAATTCAAGTGAAATCTTTTCTTTACTTACGTTATCTCTTAGAAAATGATGTCTCACATCGATATATTTAGTTCTCGAATGATGAGTTGGATTTTTAGAAATATTTGTATCACTTGTATTACCGTAATATATAGGTGATTTATTTATATTTAAACCCAAATCATTTAAAGTTTGTTGCATATATATTACTTGTGAACAAGCCAAAGCAGCAGAGATATATTCCGCTTTAGTGTGACAAAGATACGGTATTTTTCTTTTTACTGAACCATGATACAAGGGTATGTCCTTGGAAGTGACATGTTCCGTTGGTACTTTTACGATCAGATTTGCATCTTGCATAGTCAGCGTCACAGTGCAAACTAAATTGAATGAATCATTCTTAGGATAAAATAATCCAAAATCTAATGTATGCTTTACATACCTCAGAATACTTTTTACGGCTTTTAAATGTGTTTTAGGTTTTGATTGATATCTTGCACAGAGACATACACTATGCATTATATCTGGTCTACTAGCGGTTATATATAATAATGATCCTATCATTCCTCTATATAGTTTTTGATCAACGTCTTTTGATGTATCATCTTGACTTAAAGCAATATTAGTTGCCATAGGTTTTGGTCTACCATTTGTTGTTGTTAGATTATATTTATTAATTAAATCTCTTGCATATTTTTCTTGATTAATAAATATTCCATTCTTCAATTGTCAAATTTGTAACCCTAAAAAGAATTATAATTCTCCTATATGGCTCATTTCAAATTCTTTGGTCATAATATCTTAGAATTCTTTATTCATTTTATCATTTGTTGACCCAAAAATTATATCATCAACATATATTTGTACTAGTTGTATATCTTTGTTATTCTTCTTGATAAACAAAGTATTATCTAATTTTCCTATTTCAAAGTTTGATTGTAACAAATAATTTTGTAATCTATCATACCAAGCCCTAGGAGGCTATTTTAATCCATATATTGCTTTCTTCAGCTTATATATGTGATTTGGTAATTTTTCATCTTCAAATTAGGGTGGTCGTTCTACATATATGTCTTCCTAGACAAATTCATTTAGAAAAGCACTTTTGACATCCATTTAATATAATTTGAAATTATTATAGTTCGCAAAAGCTAGTAAAATTCTAATAGCCTCTAGTCTTGCTACGGGGGCAAATGTTTTGTCGTAATCTATTCTTTCTTCTTGAGTATAAACTTGTGCAACTAGTCGTGCCTTATTTCTTACTACCTCACCATGTTCATTCATTTTATTTTTATAGACCGATTTGGTTCCTATTATTGTTTTACACTCTGGTCTAGGGACAATTTCCCATACTTCATTCCTAGTAAACTGATTCAGTTCTTCTTTCATAGCAAATACCCATGAATCATCGGAAGAAGCTTCCTTTGGATTTTTGGGTTCAGTAATTGATATAAATGCAGTATTACTCATATTATTTAATTGATTACGAGTTCTAACAACGGATTCAATATCTCCAAAGATATTTTCTACAGGATGGTCTCTAAGTAATCTAATTCTTTTATTTGGTTGATTATCCTCATAATTTATGTCATTAATATCATTTTCACAATCGTCTTCATTGTTTTGAGTTATACTTTTATAGTTTTCTTTGAAAGATACATTTAATGTTTCTTCTATAGTATTGGTTTGAGTATTGAAAACTCTATAAGCCTTGCTTCATTCTGAATGTCCAATAAACATTCCTTTATCAGATTTTGAATCAAACTTGTCTAGACTATCTTTTGTATTTAGCATAAAACATCTACTTCCAAATATTTTAAAATATGATAGGTAGTAAATTGAAATTCTATTAATAATATAGCACGCTGTTGCAACTGCCTCTGCCCAAAAATTCCTTAGTAAATTACTATTGGATAACATAGTTCTTGCACATCCTTATATTGTTCTATTTTTATGTTCAACTACTCTGTTTTGTTGAGGGGTTCTTGGAATTGAAAAATTGTGGGTTATTCCCTTTTTATTACAATATTTTTCAAAATTCTCATTTTCGAATTCTCTGCCATAACCACTACGTATTATTTTAATTTTTAGTGATAATAAGTTTTGAATTCTTTTAGAAAAAGTTTTAAACTGAGAAAAAGCATCACTTTTATTTTTAAGAAACAAAGTCCGAGTAAATCTAGAAATGTCGTCAACTATTACACACACATATCTGTTATGATTTATTGATTGAACTTGAGATGGACCAAATAAATCCATGTGTATTAACTCTAATTGTTTTGAAGTAGTAATTTCTTCTTTTGATTTAAATGAACTCTTCTTTAATTTTTCGAATTGATAAGCGTCGCATAAATTATTAAATTTAAATTTCAGTTTGGGTAATCCTCTAACTGAATTTAATTTAGAAATCCTAGAAATGTGTTTAAAATTTGTATGGCCAAATCTCTTATGCCAGATCTAGGGATCACTTGTATTGGCCATAAGACATAAATTATCGCTGGAGATTTTCATACTCAATATATAGACATTTTTCTTTCTATCTCCTTCGAATATAACTTTTGAATTCCTATTTTCTATGAAACATTTATTCTTTTCAAAATTTATTTTGTAACCCTTTTCACAAAGTTGACATATACTTAGCAAGTTGTGTTTTAAATTCCTAACTAATAAAACATCAGAAATAGTAGGAGTTTCAGAATTACCGACATTGTCGATTCCAATAATGTATCCTTTAGAGTTATCTTCAAAATTCACCATTCCACCATCTTCATACTTCATATTAATGAGTAGTTCCAGATTTCCAGTCATATGGCACGAACAGCCACTATCCAGTATCCATGTGTCCTTTTTTATTTCCACCAATTGCTTTCCAGAATTTGAATTTTCAACAGCCATGTAACACACCAGTTGGGATTTGAATTTACAACAACCACCTTTTTAGAATTTTAATTGCCAACGGCCATTTTACTCATCTTTTCAACTTTTGAATTTTCAAAAGTCATAGAACTCATCCTTTTCTGAATTGAACAATATTTTAGTAGATCACATGCCTCTTTAACATTACTATATGCAGAATCTTTCAACATTGATACAATGTATGAATTGACACTAGTATTAGCAGAGATTCCAAAATTTGCCATTTAAAAAATTTCAAAAATCAGATTATGAACTTTTTGAAAGACCTTTCTCTGATACCAATTGTTAAGGATTGCAGAATGGATTGCTAAGGCAAAATAAACACTAGAGGGGGGTGTGAATAGTGTGTGAGAATCTAAACAAAACCTAAAACTTATGTGAATAAAAAATGAAACAAACACGACAAACATAATCACAGACACAGATTCAAACTTTGATGCAAAACGAATAGAAATAAAAATGCAGAAAAAGAAAGAACACACCGGATTTTATACTGGTTCGGATTGCTCTTACGTCCAGCCCCGCACAACGATGGATTGCGCAGAGTTTTATTACTATATCAATAATCAAGCACAACCTCCTTGATTTCATGGCTACAAGGGATACCACCGATTCCTACTTCCTTGATTTCAAGGCTACAAGGAAAACTCCAATTCCTACTTCCTTGATTTCACGCCTACAAGGAAAACACCACTTACTACTTCCTTGATTTCACGTCTATAGGGAACAAACCAATTCCTACCACTCAACCCAAGCAATTGCAGACATCCCTATGACTCTTCAGTAACACTTGATTTGTTGAGAGATGAGAAAAGAGTGTAGAGAGAAGAAGTTTGATCAAAACAGAATTGAATTTGGCAGAGTATAGGTGTATAAATCATAAAAATGATGAAGAATAATTATATAATGAAAGAGAGTGAAAGTGGAGAAGAAGATATGATTAAAAATTCGAATTCAATCCCTTTTTATAGTGTGTGAAAGGTTGCAATGTTTCTAAAACATTTCAAATAGTGAAACGACATTTCCTTTCAAATTTAAATTTCTAACTGTTATATGTCGACATAGCGTTTTATGTATTTCGACATATTCTAGTGGAAATTTGAATTTTGAACATTTTTTCAAGTGTTTTAATATAAAAATAATTCTGGAAATTCTTGAATAAAAAATAGTGTTGTAAATTAATATTATAAAGTAGAAAAACATATGAAAACATAAGTTTAAGCTATATAAACATATTTATAAAATCATAAGGTTTTAAACTCTATAAATATAAAGTATAAAAACATAAATATATAAAACTTAAGTTTGAAAAACAAAGTTAAAAAGAAAATAAAAAAGATAAAAAAATAAAATAGTGAGAATTGAGGGTAGAAAATAGAATTTGAAAATCAGAGTTTGAAAATCAGAATTTGAATATTGAACCTGGAGTGCTATATAGAGTCTTACAAAATCCAGACTCTATAACTATATTAATCATGAACTCTTTAAATCTTGAATAGTCATGGGTCTTGAAATTTTTCTGAATTCTGAATCTATCATCTTTAAACTATGCAGTCTTTAGTAATATTTCCTGTATATAATACCTGCATATGTGTATATATTCATTCTATACAAAAAGTTTAGTATGTATTTTATAATCAATGATAATTGAAATAAGGTTGTTGTCATCAAAACTCCATTCTCCAACAAGCTCATGCAAGAGGATGGCAAGGAGGAAAAGAAAGGAAATAAGACCGAGGAGACTCAAGCAAATGGAGAAAAGTAGATGTGGTGGCCCAAGAAAGGAAAGAAACAAAAGAAAGGTGGAAATCCTGACAAGGCCCAAATCAAAAAGGATGTAAAGTGTCATGGTTGTGGAGCTATGGGTCATTTTGCAAAAGACTGTAAAGGACAATGGGAGCTTGCTTTCATTATGGACAGATGGGACATTTCACAAAGAAATGCCCTTGCAAGCAAGGACAAGGGGCAGGAACTTCTGGACAGGTGCATGCTTTGGAAGCAAGTGGACATGACCGAGGTAGGAAAGTCACAGTTAAAGGTTTGATTTCCCTTTTTGACTATCTTGTACGAACCTTGTTTGATTTTGGCACTTCACACTCATTTGTATCTAGTTCTTTAGTAGATAGTCTGTACCTAAATACTAATATAGTCTCTGAACCTGTTGTGGTCTCAAACCACATAAGAGGGTCGACTCATTTATCCATGATGTGTAGGGGTTTGAGGATTTTTATCTCGGGTGTCAAATTTGAATGCAACGCATACGCACTGGCTTTATGGGCCATGATTTAATTCTAGGCATGGATTGGCTAGCCATGTATTTGATTGCGAAAAGTGAGTGGTTATACTTCTTTTTTGTCATGGTAGGACTCTTGAAATATCCTACGACCTACAGGGGTCGGTGATGCTTAGTTTTCTAGAATCACTTGATACTTTTGTTGATGACTTGCGATCTGTGCCCATAGTTAAGGACTACCCTGATGTGTTTGAGGAGGTTATGGGTCTACATTCAAAGTGTGAGACAGACTTCCATATTTACTTGGTAGAAAACATGAAGCCAATTGCTCTACCGTTGCGCCACATGGCTCCTTGGGAGAGGAGGGAGCTATGTAAGCAAGTAGGGGAGCTATTCGAGAAAGTTTTCACTAAGTGAGGCATTTCAGAGTGGGGAGCTCCAACCATCTTCGCAACTAAGGCAGATGGCTCACTTCGTCTATGTGTGGATTATAGGGTGCTGAATAAGCTCACTTAGAAGAATAGGCACCCGTTACCGAGAATTGATGAACTGTTTGTTCAGCTAGTTGGCACATCAGTATTCTCCCAAATGGATTTGGCCACGGAGTCTCATCAGTGGAGAGACGCAGAGGACAGCATAGATAAAACTACATTCATAATGCGAGATGGCTTCTTCGAATGGTTAGTTATGCCTTTTGGGTTAACCAATGCACCGGCCTATTTTGTGGACTTGATGAGTAGGGTGTTTAGGAAGGTTCTGAAAAAGTTTGTGGTGGTCTTTATGGATGAAATCCTAATCTTTGCAAAAAATGAGGAGGAGCGTACCCAACACTTAGGGGAGGTTCTACGCGTCCTTAGGTCACATCAACTCAAGGCAATATTTTATAAATGACACTTTTGGAGAAGGAAGTAAGGTTCCTAGGGCATGTGGTCTCCAAGGATGGGATAGCAGTGGATCCCGTGAAAGTCGTTGTAGTTCAAGATTGGAGGGCTCCAAAGAATGCAACGGAGGTGAGAAGTTTCCTAGAGTCGGCGGGCTACTATACAAAGTTTATCAAGGATTTTGCAAGAGTATCGACCCCGCTTAAACGATTGATGAAAAAAAAACTTGACTTTTTCATGGAGCGTTGATTGTGGGAATGATTTTAAGAGGTTGAAGAGGGATCTGACAATAATCCCGTTTCTGACTATCCCAGACGGAAGTAAGATATTTACAGTTTACATCGATGGTTGTGGCATTGGGCTTGGTGCCGTCTTGATGCAAGAGGGAAGGGTAGTGTGCTATTGAAGCAGGCAGTCGAGGGTTCATGAAAATAGCTACCCAACCCACGGTCTTGAGTTGACTACTATAGTGTTCACATTGAAGTCTTGGAACACTATCTACTTGGAGAAAAGTTTGAGCTGTATACAGATCATAAATCACTCAAGTGCTTGCTCGCACAAAAGGATCTCAATTTGAGGCAGCAGCGGTTGATGAAGTTCCCAACGTCCTAAAACTTTGAGATAGCTTATACCCTTAGCAAGGGTAATGTAGTGGCCGACACACTGAGTAAGCAGAGGAAGAATTTGAGCCCTCTATTCATAAAAAGGAGGAGCTTGTTGTACATCTCAACCTTTGATTTTAAGCCTTCTACAGATTTCACAATTTGATTGTTAGCATCTTTTGAAGTGCGACCTACTCTACTGGAGCGAGTTGGATTTATGCAACGAGAGGACCCACAGATTTCAGACATCTTAGACAAGCTCAATAAAGGAGAGACTTCTAGTCACCTTGATAGATATACCATGGATGATAAGGGGTGGTTAAGGCGGGATGGAACGCTATGAGTCCTTAAGATTGGGAAATTGCTTAAGGCAGTGCTTGAGGAAGCTCATCATTCTCGAATGACTATCCATCCAAGCGGCGACAAAATGTATCGAAACATAAAGAGGGTTTTCTTTTGGACTGGAATGAAGAAAGATATGGAGGAATTGGGAGCTCAATGCATGATTTGTCAAAATGTAAAGGCTGAACAAAAGAAATCTGGCGGATTGCTTCAGCCCTTGGATATTCCACAATGGAAGTGGGAGAGCGTCTCTGTGGATTTCAACTATGGATTACCCAGATCCAAAAAGGGAAACACGAGCATTTGGGTGATAGTAGATAGACTTACAAAGAGCGCTCATTTTATTCCTGTGAAGTGCAGGAGGACAACATCTTGGTTGGCATCTGTTTATCTCTGAGAGATAGTTTGATTGCAAAGGGTACCTTCCAGTATAGTGAGCGACCGCGACCCCATCTTTACTAGCGAGTTTTAGAAAAACTTGCAAGGAGCTTTAGGTACACAACTACGTTTGAGCACATCATACCACCCTTAGATGGATGGACAAACTGAGAGGGCGAATAGAGTTCTTGAGGATCATCTAAGACTGTGTATCCTAGACTTTGGAGGGACTTGGGAAGAACATCTTCCTTTGGTGGAGTTCGCCTACAATAACAGTTACCAAGCAAGCATAGGCATGGCACCCTTCGAAGCATTATACGGATGACCTTGTAGATCGCCGACTTGTTGGTGGAAGTCTAGGGACAGACTTCTACTTGGATTGGAAATGATTCGAGATACCTCTGAGAAGATTGATCTTATCCATAGAAGGATGAAGACTGCTCAAGATAGATAGAAATCTTATGTTGACAAAAGGAGGACCGACTTGGAATTTGGGATGGGAGATATGGTCTTCATTAAATTGTCACCGCTAAGGAGTGTTGTTAGCATTGGTTCAGTAGGGAAGTTGGCATCGAGACTTATTGGGCCATTCCCTAACACAGAGAGGATTGGGTAGATGGCTTATTGGATTAAGCTACCAGATAGGCTGGCAGGCGTACACGGTGTATTTTATGTTTACCATTTAAGGAAATGTCTCCATGATACAAAAGAGACAGTAGAGCCGAGCACTCTTGAAGACATAGAAGTTGAGAAGGAAGCATCAGTTAGACGAGTTTCTACTCATATCCTTGGATTAGAAAACAAGAAGCTTCGCAATAAAGAAATCAAATTAGTTAAAGTGCAATGGGGAGAAGACCGCGAAGATGCGACATGGTAACCAGAAGATAGGATTCACGCTTCTTATCCTTTTATTTTTTGGAGTACGTTCTTGACTTCTTTTCCAAGCTTCTACTTTGCATTTGCTTCTATCATTCTAGTTTATTTATCCTATCAGTCGAACCTCCTGATCCTTAGGTAGAAACCAATGGTTGGAAACATGTGTTTGAAACATGTTATGTTTGATAGTTGCAAGTGGATGCAAGTGTTTGCCAGTGGTTGCTCGTGGATGCATATACACACACACTAGGCACTAGGTTGGCTCAATCACTTATATATTGCATATGGATGAATGTGCATTAGCATTTTATATGGATGGAAATGAATGTATCATCATGTGGATGTTGCATTTTGGTGAATGATTGTGCACACATATAGAGCTTATATGTTATACTAGGATTATTTGCATACATTTTGGATACATGGAACAACAGTGCATTAAGGAGGTCAACTGAATCAGTCGACCGCCTAATTTTCGCAAGGACATACACACACACATTTGCATATGTTCGTACAAGCATTAAAAAAATCTTTAGGACAATGAATGCTTGTGGATGATGGATGAGTAGATGGTTGTGGTTGTTAGGACCGTAGCATTCTTCTTAACTTGGAGATTTCAGGGACGAAATCCTTTAAATAGGGGAGAATGTAACACCCCAAAATTTAAACACTCTATAACCATGCTTAAGATGATGAATTAAGAATAACTTAATTAGATATTCAGAATTAAGTGAAACGGTATTACCGTTGCATGCGTCTCGGAATTCTAATTCAGATAGACAACAAGTTTGCGTAAAACGGATAACATATGAAGAAGTTAGGAGATTTAAAAGTTTGTATACATATATAAAGCTTATATAAATAAATAATAAAACATATTATAGAAAATCAAATGAGAGAACGGGCAGGAAAATGTCACGTTGGAGGACAACCCAAACCTCAGCTCGGATCAACCTATGGATCGACCCATAGGAGGCTGGGTGAAACTTCGAATACACGTTTGCAAGACATATATACAAAATCTTTATATATTGGATTGTCCAAATTCATATAAATAAATAATCAAATACGAATAATTGATTTAAATTTTCAGAACAAAATTTGTTTTCATTTTAAAAATATACCCTTCACACTCGTTCTAGGATACTACTGATCCCATCTCTAACGAGTCATTCCCAGTGGATATTACTAATCCAATCATCTGATGAATTCTTTCGTATGGTTCTAATGTGACTTGTTCTCTGAGCTTTGTAAACCAAAGCTCTGATACCACGATGAAATGACCCGAACTTCTCCGGTCTCCAACGAGAAGAGAAAGAACGAATTGTTTTGAGAACACGAAAAAATAGAACGCGGACGGAAGAACATTTCATTGTATATTACAACAAATCCATCATAATACAAGAATATATAGAGTATAAATGAATATTACACAGAAATATCAGAGATTTAAATTACATTTAAATACATAGCAGCGGAAAATAATACAATACACAACTAGAAGGGATATACGGATACAAAGCTTTCCGGATATCATTCCAGCTGTAAACCAGGATCCTGTGAATATAAATCTGCAGAACCAAAACTACTAGCTGCCTATGTCAAAATAAGGGCACCCAGAGTTTAGGTTAAAACAATAAACTCCGGGTCAGTCATGTGACCGGTGTGAGAACTAAAACAGTTATTTAAAACTTTAGTTTAAATCAGATATATCAAGGAACCACGCCGTATAACACGGAACGGGTTTCCTCCCAAGAATACCAGTGCATATAACAAAACAGCACAATGCTTTTTGGAAAAATGAAGCTATTATAAGACCCAGGTCCTATCACACAATGCAACGCAAGCCGGGGGATAGGGTTTTCCCTTATAATAGCCAAATATGCTTAGTACGTTTAAAACAAATCATTTGATACTACTATAAGTGCATAGTGTATAAAACAACTTCAAATCATAAGTATCAATCATAGACGGCATGGGTACCATATATCATGTCGCCATACTAGTTCTACAATTAAAACCGCAAATGTCACGTATTTGGAAATTGGATTTCCATCTATGAACCGAGGCAAAAGATAGTCCTCTACCGATTCGAGACAATCTCGCCCATGTCTCAGGAACAGCCGCAACTTCCCCCTGGATCCTCAGGGCCGGTCCACCGATGTGGATTATTATGCCTGAACAATACGTCTCTCCACCCTATGGGGCGTAAATGAGCCATAAAATGACTCCATCGGACCCGGATCGTCCGATCAAACCGAGGTGCCTCGCAACAGCAACAACCACATAAGTCAAACTCGTCAGGGCGCGTAAAACCATTGACGCCACTTCTAGCTAGAAAGAAACGCATGCCCTCCCTGACGTCCTCTCCCATTTTTGGTTCATACCGGGTGCGAAACTCGCGAAGTAAACGTTACACAAAGCTACGCCACAAAGGTCGTGCTTCGATCATCAACCATAAGACTTTGCTTTTCAACAGAAGCCTTGATCATTCGCCACTTAGGCATGCCACACAGGCAATTCACTCTATGCGTTTGATATCCATCAGTATATAACCCCTGAGCTCGTACGTCTCTGAGAAGGGCGTTAAGCAAGAGAATAAATTTTCTGCTGCCAAACAGATATATATTTAATAGAAATCAATCACACGGACTAAATTCCAATGTCAGACACACAGTCCATTTACAAGTTCGTTCTGGGTCTGAACGAAACCGGAGGCACCTAGTACCCCGCATATCCATCGATCTCCTAGTACGTCTGGACGACCACCAACTGTTTCCATCTTCTTGGGTGTACATCCCAATCAAGATCATTAGTAATCACCAAAACGACGTGAAGACCTCCGGTCTTCGACACCCGTCTTTATCTTCGACTTATCGTCCTATCAGTTATTCAGAATGGGATAAACCCGGTCTTCCCGAATAACTCGCGTATACTTCAAATAAGTGTTACACAAACACAACATACGCCTCATTCCAATTCATCAGTCACTAACCGTAAATTAATCAAGAGAATAATCCCCCAGATATTAACCCCGAAGGCTGAAACCAACATCAGATCAATACCCAGGAAATCACTCTGCTTAGCCAATCTACAGCTAGTTTCTAAATTTCACGTTCTTAGGGAAAGGTTCCGATTAATTTTATCAAAGGTAAATCCATTAAATTTATTCTTTAATCCACTTTTGAATATCAATTCAAACTAGTCGGGATTAGCGAACCTTACCGAAGTAATCATTTATTTTATTTCTCAATCCCAACCTATTCATCCCATGAAGTAAAACTGGTAATACTTCATATCTAACACCACGGTGTTATCGGTAAATTCAATTACCATTTCACGTTCAAATCTAATTAAAGATTTAACTATCGTCTGGAGCAAAACTGGTGATACTCCATTCTCGATCATTTCAATCTAATTAAAGATTCATTAAAACTCCACTTAGTTTTAATCTGTGACTGGGTTAAAGAATCAGTGTCATTTGAAACACGGTTCACGATAAACCCAAAATCACATCACATTTCAATCAGTCCCTAACCGTAAATTAGCAAGTGAGCAATCCCCTAAGTATTAACCACGAAGGCCGAAACCAACATCAGATCAATACCTGTGAAACCATTCAACTTAACTAATCTCCAGTTAGTTTCTGATTTTCTTAACTCCTTTAGGTCTAAGAACAGTATTATTGAAGATACCGTTCACAACAACCCAAAATCACGTTCCATTAATTATTAGGTTAAAGAACAAGTGTTATTTAAAACACTGTTCACGATAAACCCAAAAATCAATATCAGTGCAATTCCAATTAAATATTTTTTAATTGGTACACTTCATTAAATCTAAATAAAAAGATTTAATCTTTTTCTCAACTGGGCTTAAGAACAGTGTTAATGAAGACACCATTCACGACAAACCCAAATCACATTTGATATTAAATACAAGGCTCTGAATAGAAAATATATCGGCTTATATTCAATTTCAAATTCTACGACCAACAAATATCGTATTGGAAATAACGATATAAATATCTTTCAAATTTCCATAACAATACTTGTATCATCACGAAATCCAACATCGAAATATTCCAAAGACAATTTCGATTCAAATCCATTCCAATATAATTATTGGAAATTCTAGTTATTTTCAAAACCATTTCAAATCCAATTTATTTATTTAAAAATAAATAGAACTATAATTCTAGTTCAAAACTCGTTCATTTCGATAAAAAACTATTTTTATCTTTTCAAATATGGAGTTTTTCATCCCAATTCTTCCCAAATCATTTCTTATGATTTTACTCAAATTATTGATATTTTTAATAATTTTATCAAGGCCCGTATAGTCGATTTCCATCAACGGCCATCGAACAGCACTTACAGCGACCTTTTCCAAATTTGATTTGGACATAATTCCGAATCCAACCGTTATATTTCTAATTTCTAATATTCGTTAGAAAGCTCTTTTCGATACGAACCCAACAGTTCTGGTTTTAGGAGAATCCGACGGTCGGATCTCCCGTAATATCCGTTCGAAGTGAATGGTCGAAATTCGCGAACTGCCGCGGCGCGGCGCGTTCTATTCAGGCCATTATATATATAATATATATATTATATATATTTCGTCGATTTCCTTTTCAAAACGTATTTTATAAATCGTTTTAAATTCGTTTTCAAAATGATTTCAACTTCTTATTCAATTTCAAATCAAAATTGAATATTCCCATATAAATTCGTTTTAAATTCATTTCAAATCGATTTCAATTCAATTTCAATTCGAATTCATTTATATTCAATTTCAATTCGAATTCATTTATATTCAGTTTCAATTCGAATTCATTTATATTCAATTTCAATTCGAATTCATTTATATACAATTTCAATTCTTTTCGAAAAATCATATTTTGAAATCACTTTCGTTATTCATTATGAAATGAATAAAATCGATATAAATGTCGTTCACGTCAAAATGGCGTCAATCTAATCAATACGGCTTCATATATTCCTATTTTCAGATATTCTATTTCAAATATTTCTATTCAAATATTTCTTTTCAAATATTTCTATTCAAATATTTCTTTTTCAAAACTGGAATGAGGCCCAATCAATAAATAATCAACCATCATCCAAAGTGCATTCTACACTATATAAGCATCAAATATAAATATTTAACGCTCATAACAGTCTGTCCATCAATCGATCGACATACAACTAATTATTAGGACTAGTGTATGTCATATATCATCCCAATACCCGTGTGGGGTTTTCAAACAATCAAACACAGATTTTATTTGTGCAATCGGGCGATGTGTAAAATTTATCGTCCCAATCAATATTAGTCAAATGTGTGTATATAAACAAATCGTCCGATTTGTTTATTTTTATTTCATTTCATATACACGTTAAAAATTCTATTTTTAACTATAAAATATTTTTAACTATATAAATATTTCATTTCATTTCACATCACATCACACAATCAACTACACATCAAAATCAAACAAACAAGCATACAAGCCGTCCATAGTCTGTGGACGACGGGTGTCGGGTGCTACTAAACACCATCTGCATCCTAGTATATATTTTAACTAGAAAAATTAAATTAAAGGTGAGAAGTTCTCACAGATTAGCTAATCCAATCCCACGACTCTTCTTATGTAGAAATCTTCGCTGTTCTTGCCTCTTGTCACTTTCTTTGCCCGTATTCTCTACATATGTAAAAATCGAATTTTTACTTTGCTATTCAATATATAAAAATCGAATTTTTACTTTGCTATTCAATATATAAAAATCGAATTTTTACTTTGCTATTCAATATATAAAAATTATATTTTTACTTCGCTATTCAATATATAAAAATCATATTTTTACTTCGCTACTATATAGATAAAAATTCTATTTTTACACCGGTGTTCATATAATAAAGATTATATTTTTATCACGCTATGCTCTATATAAAGACTTCGCCTTTTCAAATATAAAGATTACGCCTTTTCAAATATAAAGATTTAATTTTTATTTTATCACTTATAAAAATCACATCTTTATTATTTCTAAAACAAAAACTGATTTCTCTTCAATGTATTTAAATTAAATTAACTAACTATAAATTAAAACAAAACAAAGACTCACATTGGAAGAAGGGGCGAAACGCTCGCTGGGGTTTTTCTGCAAATCAAAGTAAAGAGGAAGGTTTTTCTGCAAATCAAAGGGAAGAGGGGGGGTTGACTATCGAAGAAGAGGAGAGGGAAGAGGAGGTCAGTGGCCGGGGGGGGTTCAAGGTGGCTGCAGCCGGGGGGGGGGGGGTGCGGCGGTCGTTGGGTCGTCTCGGGTTTTGGCAGGGGGTCACGTCGGTCGAGGGGAAGAGGAGAAGAATGAGGGGGCTTGGTGGTAGGCGTGCCACCTGGAGCGGCGGCAGCGGTGAAGGAGGCGCGCGCCCCTCCGTCCTCTTTTTTTTTTACTTCGATCTGGTTTAGAACGAAAGGGGGGCCTGATCGTGGGTGTAGGAGAGAAAAGGGGGGATATTATTTTTTTATTTATTTAATTAATTTACTTTCAAAAAGGTACTTTTATTTTTGAACTCGAAACGGGACCCACCGCCTGTCGTCCATAGCTATTTACCCCCATTCCGAACACAATGGGATATGTATCATTGTCCAATTCAACCGTTATGATCAGTTTCCATTGAATTTAAAATATAAATCTATATATATTCAATTTGAACGCACATTTCAATTTACTGGGGTCACATACTAACTCGAAAAATTCCAGAAAAATATTTTCTAGCTTCGTATTAATGATATGGTCCTAACAAAACTAATTTCGTCGAATTCCGAGACCGTTTGAAAATTGACCATTTTCCAGTCGATTAAAATCAACTGAAACTGGTCAAACACGTTTTCCTTTGCCACGCTCACATATTGAATCAAAAAATTATGAAATTTGAAATCTAGCAATAATTTTACATCACAGATCCAACAAAAGTGGTTTCGTCGAAATCCGAGGTCATTTGCAAAATTCCCATTTTTAAGGGCCTGAATTCCATAGCGACTATTCATAATTTTCATTTGGGCATAACATTTGATTCCCGCTATGAAATTTCAATTTTTCGGATTCATTGGAAAGATACTTACAATTAGATTCCATTATTTTTGGTTTCACTAAAATCCGGTTTATTTTGCACCCGGTATGTTCAATTGAAGTTTGAAATCAAATTATCGAACTACCGCGCCATTTTCAATTCCTTTTATAAATATAAATAATTATTTATATTCTAATGACGAACTATATAATATATACGTTCGAATTCTATTCAAAATAAATTTCTCGTCGTTATTATTCAAAATGATTCATTTTAAATAATCAAAATCCGCTAAAATTGCCAAAATAAAAATTTTAAACTAGCCCAGATTTCCGGGTTATTACACTGGGTCGACCCACCGTGGATGTAGGCAGATCTATTTTGCGAACCTGGACTGTTTTGTACACCGTATTCGCTGGTGACACCGCATGACTTGTACGGTTTGGATTTAGAACCTAAAATCTAAGGGTTGATGTTGGCTCTGTAACTCTATAAATATATGGCCTCCCCCATTCCCAATTCACAACTTCTTCATATCTTCTTCCTCTCTGAAATTACTCTAAAAATTATAAACATACAAATGAGGGAATACTACTAGAGGTTGGATTAAACAGAGGCAACATCAAGACTTGGACTTGGACTTCTTACGGCATAGTGTTATATAATTATCTTCACCAAGATTCACTTTGAGTTACAGTTATTTACAAATCTGATTTCTTAGGCCTTGAACATGACATTTAAATAAAACTGGTTAGGATCTACAGTGGCAGTAACATGAATATTATGCATATTTTAACTGTAAATCACTTATGCATGTGATTTTAAACGATTTATACATACGCATGTGATGTTAACTGAACAAGTTATACATATACCCGTTAAACAAGTTTATACACATGCCTATGATGTTGATTAAACAAAGTAGATTCATATACAACATTAGTCTTTTTAACATGTCATAAACAGTTCTAATACACAATTTTCCACATTTATAAAATGTTTAGTAGAGTAATTATAGCGGTGAATACAAACGATAAATACACCGTTATTTAAAATGGTATAATTTAGATCCACTCTCCTAACAGCTTTTCGATCCATGAACCTGATCCGGACTTGTTGTTCCATGGCATCCCTAACTTAATCTGTATTCAAAAACATCCACAGATTCACAAATCTGTTACTAATAAGAGGGAAAAGTAAGAGAAACATAAATAAACCAGATTCGAAGAGTTACCTAACATCGATCAGAATTATGAACACCCGTTTGTAGATATATATTCTTTTCCTCCAAATCTTGAATCAGAATTTTTTAAGTCTAATTATTCTATTTTCTGAAGAGATTTGAGGAGGAAGGACAATGGAAGAGTCTAGGCAGCCTCTCAGGAAACGTGAGATTTAGGCTAGGCTCAGTTAGTCTATTTACAGGTATTCAAGAAAGTGGATTTGATCTTAATCATACACGTAGTGCTGAGTCAGCAAAAAATAAAGCCTCAAAACAGTCCAGGTTCGACGGACGAATCCACCCAAATCTGGGGTGGGTCGACCCACCTACCCCGTGGGTCGACCCAGCCCCCTTGGGTCGACCCAGACAGAGCGTGGGTCACCCCACAACGGACCAGGTTCCCTCTTTACTTTCCCGCTCCGTTCGTTTGAATTTCTAGAGTTATTTAAATATTATATTTACATATAAACTCCATATATGCATACAAAACTTCTAATGCCCATTTTATCTCAACATTTGAATTTACATGTTGTGACGAAAAGGAATTCCGCTCGATCCGAATCAGTCGCTAAACCGATCTAGACCGTTCGAAACGCCCTATCGTTTGAGAACACGACAAAGTAGAACGCATACAAAAGAACATTTCATTGTATATTACAATAATACATCAGATCACAAGAATATACAGAGTATAAATGAATATTACACAGAAATATCAGAGATTTAAATTACATTTAAATACATAGCAGCGGAAAATAATACAATACACAACTAGAAGAGATATATGGATACAAAGCTTTCCAGATATCGTTCCAGCTGTAAACCAGGATCCTGTGAATATAAATCTGCAAAACCAAAACTACTAGCTGCCCGTGTCGAAATAAGGGCACCTAGAGTTTAGGTTAAAACAATAAACTCCAGGCCAGTCATGTGACTGGTGTGAGAACTAAAACAGTTAATCTTTATTTTTAAAGTTTGGTAAATCAAAGGACCACGCCGTATAACACGGAACGGGTTTCCTCCCAAGAACACCAGTGCATAAAACAACAGTGCAATGCTAAATAAAGAAAAATGAAGCTATTATAAGACCCAGGTCCTATCACACAATGCAACGCAAGCCGGGGTATAGGGTTTTTACCTTATAATAGCCAAGAATGCTTGATACGTTTAAAAGAAATCATTTGATACCATTACAAGTGTATAGTGTATAAAACAACTTCAAATCATAAGTATCAATCATAGGCGGCATGAACGCCCCATAACACTATGTCGCCATATATAAGTTTACAATCAAAACCGCAAGACGTCGTATTGGAAGTTGGGTTATCATTTATGGTATGAACCAAGGCTAAAGATAGTCCTCAACCGATTCGAGACTGCCTAGCCCGAGTCTCAGGATCAGAACGCATCGACCCTTGGATCGTCAGGGCCGGTCCACCGATGTGGATTAAAATGCCTGAGCACTACGTTTCGCCGCCCTTTGGGGTGTAAGCGAGCCAACGAATGACTCCATCGGACCCGGATCGTCCGATCTAACCGAGGGGCCTCGCAACAGCAACAACCACATAAGTCAAACTCGTCAGGGCGTGTAAAACCACTGACGCCACTTTTAGCTAGGAGGAAACGTAGGCCCTCCCTGAGGTCCTTCTCCCGTTTTTGGTTCATACCGGGTGTGAAACTCGCGAAGCAAACGTTACACAAAGCTATGCCACAAAGGCCGTGCTTTGATCATCACCACAAGACTTTGCTTTTCAACAGAAGCCTCGATCAATTGCCACTTAGGCATGCCACACAGGCAATTCACTCCATGCGTTTGATATCCATCAATATATAACCCCTGAGCTCGTACGTCTCAGAGAAGGGCATTAAGCAAGAGAATAAACTCTCCGCCGCCAAACAGATATATATATATATTTAATAGAGATCAATCACACGGACTAAAATCCAATGTCAGACACACAGTCCATTTACAAGTCCGTTCTGGGTCTGAACGAAACCGGAGGTACCTAGTACCCCGCATATCCATCGATCTCCAAGTACGTCTGGACGATCACCAACTGTTTCCATCTTCTTGGGTGTACAACCCAATCAAGATCATCAGTAATCACCCAAACAACGTGAAGACTTCTGGTCTTCGACCACCGTCTTCATCTTCGACTTATCGTCGTATCAGTTATTCAGAATGGGATAAACCCGGTCTTTCCGAATAACTCGCGTATATTTTAAATAAGTGTTACACAAACACAACATACGCCTTATTCCAATTCATCAGTCACTAACCGTAAATTAACAAGAGAATAATTCCCCAAATATTAGCCCCGAAGGCCGAAACCAACATCAGATCAATATCCAGAAAACCATTCTGCTTAGCTAACCGACAGTTAGTTTCTAAATTTCACATTCACAGGGAAAGGTTCCCATTAATTTTATCCAAGATAAATTTCTTGAATTTATTCTTTAATCTATTTTTGAATATCAATTCAAACTAGTCGGGATTAGCGAACCTTACCGAAGTAATCATTTGTTTTAATTTCCCAATCCCAACCTATTCATCCCATGAAGTAAAACTGGTTATACTTCATGTCTAACACCACGGTGTTATCGGTAAATTCAATTACCATTTCACGTTTAAGTCTAATTAAAGATTTAACTATCGCCTGGAGTAAAACTGGTGATACTCCATTCTCGATCTTTTCAATCTAATTAAAGATTCATTAAAACTCCACTTAGTTTTAATCTGTGACTGGGTTAAAGAATCAGTGTCATTTAAAACACGGTTCACGATAAACCCAAAATCACATTTCCATTAATTATCGGGTTAAAGAACGAGTGTTATTTAAAAACACCATTCACGATAAACCCAAGAATCAATATCAATTCAATTCCAATTAAATATTATTTAATTGGTACACTTCATTAAATCTAAATAAAAAGATTTAATCTTTTCTCAACTGGGTTCAAGAACAGTGTTAGTGAAGACACCATTCACGACAAACCCAAATCACATTTGATATTCAATACGAGGCTCTGAATAGAAAATATATCGGCTTATATTCAATATCAAATTCTACGATTAACAAATGTCGTATTGGAAATAACGATATATATATCTACATCTTTCAAATTTCCATAACAACATCTCTATAATCCCGAAATCCAACGTCGAAATATTCCGAAGACAATTTCGATTCAAATCCATTCCAATGCAATCATTGGAAATTCTGGTTATTTTCAAAACCATTTCAAATTCGATTTATTTATCTAAAAATAAATAGAATTATAATTCTAGTTCAAAACTAGTTCATTTCGATAAAAATCTATTTTTATCTTTTCAAATATGGAGTTTTTCATCCCAATTCTTTCTAAATCATTTCCTATGATTTTACACAAATTATTACTATTTTTAATAATTTTATCAAGGCCCGTACAGTCGATTTCCACCAATGGCCATCGAACTGCACTTACAGCGACCTTTTTTCAAATTTGATTTGGACATAATTCCAAATCCAACCATTAGATTTCTAATTTCTAATATTCGTTAGAAAGCTCTTTTCGATACGAACCCAACGGTTCCGGGTTTAGGAGAATCCGACGGTCGGATCTCCCGTAATGTCCGTTTGGAATAAATGGTCGAAATTCACAAACTGCCGCGGCGCGGCGCGTTCTATTCAGGCCATTATATTATATATATATATATATAATATATATATAATATATATATCGTCGATTTCTATTTAAAACAAATTATATAAATAGTTTTAAATTCGTTTCAAAAGCAATTTCAACTTCCATTTCAATTCAAATCAAAATTGAATTCTTCTTTATAAATTCGTTTTAAAATTCATTTCTATTCAATTCAAATTTCAATTCAATTTGAATTCATTTCAATTTGTTTCCAATTCAATTCGATTCGAATTCGTTTCGTTTGCTATTCAATTGAAATCAAATTCGTTTTCCATTCAATTCGAATTCATTATATATTCAATTCATTTCGAAATCGTTTTATATTCAATTCATTTCGAAATCGTTATATATTCAATTCATTTCGATTTCGTTTCAAAATATGCGTTTTCGAAATCACTTTTCAATATGCATTTTAAAATGAATAAAATCGATATAAATATCGTTCACGTCAAAATGGCGTCAATCTAACCAACACGGCTTCATATATTTCTATTTTCAAATATTCTATTCAACAAATGAATATTTATTTTTGTCAACACACGACTAATCTCAACGAATGAGTACTGTCCACGTGTGACAATTTTTGTTAAATTATTTCGTTCAGCACATGACTAATCTCAACGGATGAGTACAGTCAACACATGAACCTTTATTTTATATTGATAAAGATGCAAATTTTATTATTAAAATATTTCGTTCAACACATGACTAATCTCAACGAATGAGTACCGTCAACACATGAACTTTTATGTTATAATATTCTTTATTTTCTAAATTGGAATGAGGCCCAATCAATCACCATATAAAATTAATTATATGGATTTCCATACATCACACGCATATAATAGCATTGAAAAATAATCAACCATCAACCAAAGTGCACTACACTGTATAAGCATCAAATATAGATATATAACGCTTATAACAGCCTGTCAATCAATCGATCGACATATTTAATCAATCAGGATGAGTGAACTTCAAATTTCATCCCAACACCCGTGTGGGGTTTCAAACAATCAAACACTGATTTTATTTGTGCAGTTGGGCGATGTGTGAAATTTATCGTCCCAATCAATGTCCTTCAAATAGGTGTGCATAAACAAACCGTCCGGTTTGTAAATGAATATTTTATTTTATTTACTTCACGTTAAAAATTATATTTTTAACGATAAAACATTTTATTTTAACATATGAATTTCTATTCAGTTCATTCTTTAAATAAAATGATATTTTTATTTTTCTAACTTATTTTAGAAAATTTCGGCGGCATAACGGCACGATACTAGAAACGGGACGAGGCCTAGCCTTATCCCCGGTCTAGTGAAGGCCCACGCCATTCACACATCAATCAAATCCACCAAACAACCAAATTCAAATCAAATCATCTAACTAATTTATGCAATCAAACAAACAAGTCCATGGTCTGTGGACGATTGTGTCGGGTGCTACTAAACACCGTCTGCATCCTAGTATATATATATAACTAGAAAAAGAGAATTTAGAGTGAGGAGTTCTCACAGATAGCTGTCCAACTCCACGGCACTTCTAATGCAGGAAATCTTCGTCGTTCTGCCTCTTGTCACTTTTCACTGCCCGTATTCACTGCATATGTAAAAATCGAATTTTTACTTTGCTATTCAATATATAAAAATCGAATTTTTATACCGCTACTATATAGATAAAAATTCTATTTTTACAACGCTATTCTCTATATAAAGACTCCGTCTTTTCAACTATAAAGATTTTGCCTTTTCAATTTCATCACTATAAAAATCCTAGATTTATATAAATAAATTTCTTATCTTCTCATAAGTAAATTTCACATCTTTACATAAATAAGAATTATAACTTCGTATATAAAAAAACTTTTCAAACAATAAAAATCATTACTTTTCAATTCAAAAATCACAGCTTTTTAATTTCAAAAGAAATCAAAGCTTTTCATATATATAAATTCATATCTTTTCATATATGTAAATTCATAACTTCATGTTACAAAAAAATCATAACTTTTTAAATGAAATTGATTAATAGAAAAAACTGAAAAAAAAATCACGATTAAAAAGAAAATTGCTCACTTTTTCCATTTGAACTCGAAGCGCCGGAGGTGGCATCAGCAAACTGGAGGGGGTGTTTACTGCGGCGTAGATCGGAGGTGAAGGGCTCGATGCGGTCGGCGGTCTTCAGGCAGAGGCTTGCGAAGTAGGCGTCATCGACTAGGGCTTCTCGTTTGGTTTTGTTGCGGTGCCTTCTACAGCAGAGGAGAGAGAGAGCATCGAGAGAGGGGGGGCTGAACTCCGGCGACGGCGAATCTGACCAGGGTGGTGGCGCGATGTCGAACTGGTTTTTTTTTATTTCTTCTTTTTTTTTTCCTTCGTTGACTGAGATTAGAAAGTGAGGGAGAGAGAGAGTAGGGGGAGAGTTATATATATTATTTTTAATTAATTATTTAGTTCCATAAAGAAATTTGTTAATTCGAACTCCAAACGAAACCCACCGACTGTCGTCCCTAGCCAAATACCCCCATTCCGAACACAATGGGATATGTCACGAAGGCCAATTCGACCGTTTCGATCAGTTTTCGTTTAAATTAAAATTTAAATCATTAAATTGAATTTTAAACGTACATTTCAATTTACCGGGGCCACCTACTAACTCGAAAATTTCCAGAAAAATATTTTCTAGCTTCGTATTGACGATACGGTCCTAACGAAACTAGTTTCGTCGAATTCTGAGACCGTTGGAAAAATGGCCAATTTCCAGTTGATTAAAATCAACTAAAACTGGCCAAACGCGTTTTCCATTGCCACGCTCACATATTGATTCGAAAAATTATGAAATTTGGAATCTAGCAATAATTTGACATCACGGACCCAACAAAACTGGTTTCGTCGAAATCCGAGGTCATTTGCAAAATGTCCATTTTTAAGGGCCTGAATTCCATAGCGACTATTCAGAATTTTCAACTGGACATATCTTTTGATTCCCGCTATGAAATTTTGATTTGTCGGATTCATTGGAAAGATATTCTCAATTAGATCCTATTGTTTTTGGTTTCACTAAAATCCGGATTGTTTTGCACCCGGTACATTCAATTGAAGTTTGAAATCGGATTATCGAACTACCGCGCCATTTTCAATTCCTTTTATAATTATATATATAATTATTTATATTCTAACGACGACGTATATAATATATATGTTCGAATTCCATTCAAAATAAATTTCTCGTCGATATTATTTAAAATAATTCATTTTAAATAATCAAAATTCGCTAAAATTGCCAAAATAAAATTTTTAAACTGGCCCAGATTTTCGGGTTGTTACAATCTCCCCCACTTAAAACTTTTCATCCCCGAAATGGAACAAAGTCGAAAGTGGTTTGATCAATCAACTCTACGTTCGATCTGGCTTCCATTCTCCAACTTTTCAGTTTCTGAGAATTTTGAAATTTTCAAAAATTTGGCTAACACCCTAAATTTTTGAAAAATTTCGCCATAACCTTCCCTGCAATGGGAGCATCGGGAAATCTCAAATAGCTTCCCCGGTCCTTCAGATCTCAAAAAGAAAAAGAAAAAGCCAAGCGGCTAGCCAATAGGCTCATAAAATCATCATCACCCAAACAAAACAGTAAATTATGTAGTAAACATGTACCTATTTGTCGGGCAAACAAATTTTATTCTCTGGCTCTAGCCTCCTTGCTATGACCTGTTCAATGTAAGTACAAGTATATGCAAGCACACGCAACCAATTTTCAATATAATTCAATATTTGGTTCAATTAGGCTAAATGGTTCAAAATTATCAACCAAATAAACAAATAACACAAACATCAATTAATTAGTGAATTAGAGTCTCAAATTCATAATTTTGATACATATACAAAAATCATGTTTTTGATGCCAAATCACAACAATAGGCCTTATCTAATTTTTGGTTCTCACACCAGTCAATAGGAAATATATAGATATCACACCTTCGAAACACGAATACCAATTCTGATGATGTTCGAACTATCATCAGAATCATCTCCGGGCGACTAGAGTGTGATTCTATATCTATCCAGTAAATTAAAACTTCAAATACACGTTTGCAAGGCGTATATGCAAAATCTTTATATACTGGACTGTCCTAATCAATATGAAATAAATAATCAAATACGAATAGTTGATTTAAATTTTCAAAACAAAAATTGTTTTCATTTTAAAAATATACTCTTCATACTCGTCCTAGGATACTACTGATCCCATCTCTAACGAGTCATTCTAATTGGACATTACTAATCCAATATCTGATGAATCCTTTCGTATGGTTCTAATGTGTCCTGTTCTCTGAGCTTTGTAAACCAAAGCTCTGATACCAACTGTGATGAAAAGGAATTCCGCTCGGTCCGAATCAGTCGCTAAACCGATCTAGACCGTTCTAAACGCCCTATCGTTTGAGAACACGACAAAGTAGAACGCATACAAAAGAACATTTCATTGTATATTACAACAATACATCAGATCACAAGAATATACAGAGTATAAATGAATATTACACAGAAATATCAGAGATTTAAATTACATTTAAATACATAGCAGCGGAAAATAATACAATACACAACTAGAAGAGATATACGGATACAAAGCTTTCCGGATATCGTTCCAGCTGTAAACCAGGATCCTGTGAATATAAATATGCAAAACCAAAACTACTAGCTGCCCGTGTCGAAATAAGGGCACCCAGAATTTAGGTTAAAACAATAAACTCCAGGTCAGTCATGTGACTGGTGTGAGAACTAAAACAGTTAATCTTTATTTTTAAAGTTTGGTAAATCAAGGGACCACGCCGTATAACACGGAACGGGTTTCCTCCCAAGAACACCAGTGCATAAAACAACAGCGCAATGCTAAATAAAGAAAAATGAAGCTATTATAAGACCCAGGTCCTATCACACAATGCAACGCAAGCCGGGGGATAGGGTTTTTACCTTATAATAGCCAAGAATGCTTGATACGTTTAAAAGAAATCATTTGATACCAATACAAGTGTATAGTGTATAAAACAACTTCAAATCATAAGTATCAATCATAGGCGGCATGAATGCCCCATAACACTATGTCGCCATATATAAGTTTACAATCAAAACCGCAAGACGTCGTATTGGAAGTTGGGTTATCATTTATGGTATGAACCGAGGCTAAAGATAGTCCTCAACCGATTCGAGACTGCCTAGCCCGAGTCTCAGGATTAGAATGCATCGACCCTTGGATCGTCAGGGCCGGTCCACCGATGTGGATTAAAATGCCTGAGCACTACATTTCGCCGCCCTTTGGGGCGTAAGCGAGCCAACGAATGACTCCATCGGACCCGGATCGTCCGATCTAACCGAGGCGCCTCGCAACAGCAACAACCACATAAGACAAACTCGTCAGGGCGTGTAAAACCACTGATGCCACTTTTAGCTAGGAGGAAACGTAGGCCCTCCCTGAGGTCCTTCTCCCGTTTTTGGTTCATACCGGGTGTGAAGCTCGCGAAGCAAACGTTACACAAAGCTATGCCACAAAGGCCGTGCTTTGATCATCACCACAAGACTTTGCTTTTCAACAGAAGCCTCGATCAATTGCCACTTAGGCATGCCACACAGGCAATTCACTCCATGCGTTTGATATCCATCAATATATAACCCCTGAGCTCGTACGTCTCAGAGAAGGGCGTTAAGCAAGAGAATAAATTCTCCGCCGCCAAACAGATATATATTTAATAGAGATCAATCACACGGACTAAAATCCAATGTCAGACACACAGTCCATTTACAAGTCCGTTCTGGGTCTGAACGAAACCGGAGGCACCTAGTACCCCGCATATCCATCGATCTCCAAGTACGTCTGGACGATCACCAACTGTTTCCATCTTCTTGGGTGTACAGCCCAATCAAGATCATCAGTAATCACCCAAACAACGTGAAGACTTCTGGTCTTCGACCACCGTCTTCATCTTCGACTTATCGTCGTATCAGTTATTCAGAATGGGATAAACCCGGTCTTTCCGAATAACTCGCGTATATTTTAAATAAGTGTTACACAAACACAACATATGCCTCATTCCAATTCATCAGTCACCAACCGTAAATTAACAAGAGAATAATTCCCCAAATATTAACCCCGAAGGCCGAAACCAACATCAGATCAATATCCAGAAAACCATTCTGCTTAGCTAACCGACAGTTAGTTTCTAAATTTCACATTCATAGGGAAAGGTTCCCATTAATTTTATCCAAGATAAATTTCTTGAATTTATTCTTTAATCTATTTTTGAATATCAATTCAAACTAGTCGGGATTAGCGAACCTTACCGAAGTAATCATTTGTTTTAATTTCCCAATCCCAACCTATTCATCCCATGAAGTAAAACTGGTTATACTTCATGTCTAACACCACGGTGTTATAGGTAAATTCAATTACCATTTCACGTTTAAATCTAATTAAAGATTTAACTATCTGTGAGAACCCGTAACTTCCCCGTAAAGGAAAGCGTCGGATAGTTCGAGAACAAGCCACAACAGAACACATGCAGAAGAACATTTCATTGTTATTACACCAATGCATCAGATTACAAGAATATACAGAGTATAAATGAATATTACACAGAAATATCAGAGATTTAAGTTACATTTAAAGACATCGCAGCGGAAAATAATACAATACACAACTAGAAGAAATACGGATACAAAGCTTTCCGGATATCGTTCCAGCTGTAAACCAGGATCCTGTGAATATAAATCTGCAAAACCAAAACTACTAGCTGCCCGTGTCAAAATAGGGGCACCCAGAGTTTAGGTTAAAACAATAAACTCCAGGTCAGTCATGTGACTGGTGTGAGAACTAAAACAGTTATTAATCTTTATTTTAAATCATTAGGTAAATCAAGGGACCACGCCGTATAACACGGAACGGGTTTCCTCCCAAGAATACCAGTGCATAAAACAAACAGCGCAATGCTAAATAAAGAAAAATGAAGCTGTTATAAGACCCAGGTCCCATCACACATTGCAACGCAGCCGAGGATAGGGTTTTCCCTTATAACAGCCAAAGAATGCTTGATACGGTTGAAACAAATCGTTTGATACTATTATAAGTGCATAGTGTATAAAACAACTTCAAATCATAAGTATCAATCATAGGCGGCATGAGCGCCCCATCCCACTATGTCGCCATACTAGGCTCTACAAATAAAACCGTAAATGTCACGTATTTGGAAATTGGATTCCGTCTATGAACCGAGGCAAAAGATAGTCCTCTACCGCTTCGTGACTCTCTAGCCCGAGCCACAGGACCCAGACTCAGGTGGGCCCTTGGATCCTCAGGGCCAGTCCACCGATGTGGATTAAACTTAAACCCTGAACATGCGTTTCCCCGCCCTATGGGGCGTAGGTGAGCCAACTAAATGACTCCATCGGTTCGAGAATGACCGATCAATCCGAGGCACCTCGCAACAGCAACAACCACATAAGTCAAACTCGTCAGGGCGTGTAAAACCACTGACGCCACTTCTAGCTAGAAAGAAACGCATGCCCTCCCTGACGTCCTCTCCCGTTTTTGGTTCATACCGGGTGTGAAACACGCGAAGTAAACGTTACACAAAGCTACGCCACAAAGGCCTTGCTTTGATCATCACCACAAGACTTTGCTTTTCAACAGAAGCCTCGATCAATTGCCACTTAGGCATGCCACACAGGTAATTCACTCCATGCGTTTGATATCCATCAATATATAACCCCTGAGCTCGTACGTCTCAGAGAAGGGCGTTAAGCAAGAGAATAAATTCTCCGCCGCCAAACAGATATATATTTAATAGAGATCAATCACACGGACTAAAATCCAATGTCAGACAAACAGTCCATTTACAAGTCCGTTCTGGGGCTGAACGAAACCGGAGGCACCTAGTACCCCGCATATCCATCGATCTCCAAGTACGTCTGGACGATCACCAACTGTTTCCATCTTCTTGGGTGTACAGCCCAATCAAGATCATCAGTAATTACCCAAACGACGTGAAGACCTCCGGTCTTCGACCATCGTCTTCATCTTTGACTTATCGTCGTATCAGTTATTCAGAATGGGATAAACCCGGTCTTTCCGAATAACTCACGTATATTTAAATAAGTGTTACACAAACACAACATACGCCTCATTCCAATTCATCAGTCACTAACCGTAAATTAATCAAGAGAATAATTCCCCAAATATTAACCCCGAAGGCCGAAACCAACATCAGATCAATATCCAGAAAACCATTCTGCTTAGCTAACCGACAGCTAGTTTCTAAATTTCACATTCATAGGGAAAGGTTCCCATTAATTTTATCCAAGATAAATTCCTTGAATTTATTCTTTAATCTTCTTTTGAATTTCGATTCAACTAGTCGGGATTAAGAGCCTTACCGAAGTAATCATTTGTTTTAATTTCCCAACCCCAACCTATTAATCCCATGAAGTAAAACTGGTAATACTTCATATCTAACACCACAGTGTTATCGGTAATTCAATTACCATTTCACGTTCAAATCTAATTAAAGATTTAACTATCGCCTGGAGCAAAACTGGTAATACTCCATTCTCGATCATTTTAATCTAATTAAAGATTCATTAAAACTCCACTTAGTTTTAATCGTTAACTGGGTTAAAGAATCAGTGTCATTTAAAACACGGTTCACGATAAACCCAAAATCCCATTCATTAATGATCGGGTTAAAGAACAAGTGTTATTTAAAACACTGTTCACGATAAACCCAGAAATCAATATCAATTCAATCCCAATTAAATATTATTCATTTGGTACTCTTCATTAAATCTAAATAAAAAGATTTAATCTTTTCTCAACTGGGTTCAAGAACAGTGTTAATGAAGACACCATTCACGACAAACCCAAATCACATTTGATATTCAATACAAGGCACTGAATAGAAAATATATCGGCTTATATTCAATATCAAATTCTACGATTAACAAATGTCGTATTGGAAATAACGATATAAATATATATCTTTCAAATTTCCATAACAACATCTGTATAATCACGAATTTCAACATCGAAATATTCCGAAGACAATTTCGATTCAAATCCATTCCAATGCAATCATCGTAAATTTTGGTTATTTTTAAAACCCTTTTCGAATTCAATTTATTTATTTAAAAATAAATAGAATTATAATCCTAGTTCAAAACTAGTTCATTTCGATAAAAATCTATTTTTATCCTTTCAAATATGGAGTTTTTCATCCCAATTTTTCCCAAATCATTTCTTATGATTTTACACAAATTATTACTATTTTTAATAATTTTATCAAGGCCCGTACAGTCGATTTCCATCAATGGCCATCGAACTGCACTTACGGAGACCTTTTTCAAATTTGATTTGGACGTAACTCCAAATCCAACCATTAGATTTTAAATTTCTAATATTCGTTAGAAAGCTCTTTTCGATATGAACCCAACGGTTCCGGTTTTAGGAGAATCCGACGGTCGGATCTCCCGTAATGTCCGTTTGAAATAAATGGTCGAAATTTACGAACTGCCGCGGCGCGGCGCGTTCTATTCAGGCCATTATATTATATATATAATATATATAATATATATTTCGTCGATTTCTATTTAAAACGAATTATATAAATAGTTTTAAATTCGTTTCAAAAGCAATTTCAACTTCCTTTTCAATTCAAATCAAAATTGAATTCTTCTTTATAAATTCGTTTTAAAATTCATTTCAATTCAATTCAAATTTCAATTCAATTTGAATTCATTTCAATTCGCTTTCAATTCAATTTGAATTCGTTTTCAATTCAATTCATTTCGAAATCGTTTTCGATTCAATTCATTTCGAAATCGTTTTCAATTCATTTCATTTCGAAATCGTTTTCAATTCAATTCATTTCGAAATCGTTTTCAATTCATTTCATTTCGAAATCGTTTTCAATTCATTTCATTTCGAAATCGTTTTCAATTCATTTCATTTCGAAATCGTTTTCAATTCATTTCATTTCGAAATCGTTTTCAATTCATTTCATTTCGAAATCGTTTTCAATTCATTTCATTTCGAAATCGTTTTCAATTCATTTCATTTCGAAATCGTTTTCAATTCATTTCATTTCGAAATCGTTTTCAATTCATTTCATTTCGAAATCGTTTTCAATTCATTTCATTTCGAAATCGTTTTCAATTCATTTCATTTCGAAATCGTTTTCAATTCAATATAAATATCGTTCACGTCAAAATGGCGTCAATCTATTCAACACGGCTTCATTAATTTCTATTTTCAAATATTCTATTTCAAATATTTCTTTTTCAAAATAGTTATTATTATCAAAATATTTCGTTCAACACATGACCAATCTCAATGGATGAGTACTGTCAACACATGAACCTTTATTTTATATTATAAAGATGTAAATTTTATTACTAAAATATTTCGTTCAACACATGACCAATCTCAATGGATGAAACTGTCAACACATGAACCTTTATTTTATATTATTCTTTATTTTTCAAATTGGAATGAGGCCCAACCAATTACCATATAAAGTTAATTATATGGATTCCATCCAACACATGTATATAATAGCATTGAAAAATAATCAACCATCAACCAAAGTGCACTACACTGTATAAGCATCAAATATAGATATCTAACGCTTATAACAGCCTGTCAATCGATCGATCGACACATTTAATCAATCAGGATGAGTGAACTTCCAATTTCATCCCAACACCCGTGTGGGGTTTCAAACAATTAAACACAGATTTTATTTGTACAGTTGGGCGATGTGTAAAATTTATCGACCCAATCAATGTCCTTCAAATAGGTGTACATAAACAAACCGTCTGGTTTGTAAATGAATATTTATTTATTCACATTCACGTTAAAAATTATATTTTTAACGATAAAACATTTTATTCCAACATATGAATTTCTATTCAGTTCATTCTTTAAATAAAATGATATTTTTATTTATCTAACTTATTTTAGAAAATTTCGGCGGCATAACGGCACGATACTAGAAACGGGACGAGGCCTAGCCTTATCCCCGGTCTAGTGAAGGCCCACGCCATTCACACATCAATCAAATTCACCAAACAACCAAATTCAAATCAAATCATCTTACTAATTTATGCAACCAAACAAACAAGTCCATGGTCTGTGGACGATTGTGTCGGGTGCTACTAAGCACCGTCTGCATCCTAGTATATATGTATAACTAGAAAAAGAAATTGAAAGGTGAGAAATTCTCACAGATAGCTATCCTAGCTCCACGGCACTTCATTGATAGAAATCTTCATCGCTATCGCATCTTCGTCATCTTCGTTGCCCGTAGCCACTACATATATAAAAATTACACATTTTTATATTTTGATGTCTTTAAAATAAAAATCACATTTTTATTTATTCATTTTAAATTTAAAAATCATATTTTTATAATTGCTTCATACTTGTAAAAATCGAATTTTTACTTCGTTATTCAATATATAAAAATCGAATTTTTACTACTATGTTATATAGATAAAAATTATATTTTTATCACGCTATTTTCCACCTAAAGATTTCGCCTTTTCTAAAATAAAGATTTCGCCTTTATAAAAACATAGACTTTGCCTTTCATTTAAATAAAAATCCGACCTTTGTTTATTTAAAAATCACATCTTTGCTTCATTAAAAATCACATCTTTATTTCATTAAAAATCAAGTCTTGTCTACATAAGTAAAAATCAAATCTTGCCTACAAAAATCATAATTTTAATCAAACAAAAATTATATTTTTTTTTAATCATATAAAAATCCTATTCATTTTATTTATAATTAAATATACAAAAACAGAAAAGAATATTAAATAATAAATTAAAACTCACGGTTTTTCAAGAAGAGGGAGAGATGGGCGAGGTGGAGGATGGCGCCGACGTTTGGGAGTGGTGCAGGAGGCGCAGTGGGGCCTGCATTGGCCGGCGATGGTCTTTAGGTGGTGGAGCATCGGATTTTGGGCGCTGGAGCTTTTTTTGGGGGGGGGGGGGGGGGTCTCGGAATTCAGAAGAGGGGGGAAGGAGAGTGGAGCGAGCGAGGGGGGGCACGTCGGAGGGCCTCCGACGAAGGCGCGGCGGCGACAGTCCGCCTGGAGGCGGCGGATTCGAACGACTCCTTCGTTCTTCTTTTTTTTTTTTTTGAATTTCTGTATTGAAAGAAACGAGGGGGGGGGGGGCAGAAGATAAGGGAAAGGGATTTTTTATTTTATTTTATTTTATTATTTAATTATTTAATTCAACCTAAAGTTGACTTTTTCATACGACCTCGAAACGAGGCCCACCGCCTGTCGCCCATAGCGTTTTACCCCCATTCCGAACACAATGGGATATGTATCGCTAGCTGATTTGATCGTTTTGATCAGTTTCCTTTAAATCTACATTTAAATCGCTATATTGAATTTTAAACGTACATTTCAAATTACCGGGGTCACATACTAACTCTAAAAATTCTCGAAAAATATTTTCTAACTTCGTATTGACGCTACGGTCCTAACAAAACTAATTTCGTTGAATTCTGAGACCGCTGGAAAAATGGCCAATTTCCAGTCGATTAAAATCAACTGAAACTGGTCAAACGCGTTTTCCTTTGCCACGCTCACATATTGATTCGAAAAATTATGAAATTTGGAATCTAGCAATAACTTAACATCACGGACCCAACAAAACTGGTTTCGTCGAAATCCGAGGTCGTTTGCAAAAAGTCTATTTTTAAGGGCCTGAATTCCATAGCGACTATTCAGAATTTTCAACAGGACATATCTTTTGATTCCCGCTATGAAATCTTGATTTGTTGGATTCGTTGGAAAGATATTATCAAATTGATCCTAATGTTTTTGGTTTCACTAAAATCCGGATTGTTTTGCACCCGGTACATTCAATTGAAGTTTGAAATCGAATTATCGAACTACCGCGCCATTTTCAATTCCTTTTATAATTATATATAATTATTTATATTCTAACGACGACGCGTATAATATATACGTTCTAATTCTATTCAAAATAAATTTCTCGTCGATATTATTTAAAATAATTCATTTTAAATAATCAAAATTCGCTAAAATTGCCAAAATAAAAATTTTAAACTGGCCCAGATTTTCGGGTTGTTACAATCTCCCCCACTTAAAACTTTTCGTCCCCGAAAAGGAACAAAGTCGAAAGTGGTTTGATTAATCAACTCTACGTTCGATTTGGCTTCCATTCTCCAACTTTTCAGTTTTTGAGAATTTTCAAAAAAAAATCAAAAATTTGGCTAACACCCTAAATTTTCGAAAAATTTCGCCATAACCTCCCCTGTAATGGGAGCGTCGGGGAATTTCAAATAGCTTCCCCGGTCCTTCAGATCTCAAAAAGAAAAAGAAAAAGCCAAGCGGCTAGCCAATAGGCTCATAAAATCATCATCACCCAAACAAAACAGTAAATTATGTAGTAAACATGTACCTATTTGTCGGGCAAACAAATTTTATTCTCTGTTCTAGCCTCCTTACTATGACCTGTTCAAGGATATACATGTATATGCAAGCAAATGCGACCAATTTTCAATATAGTTCAATATTTGGTTCCATTAGGCATAATGATTCAAAAATTATCAAACAAATAAACAAACAACACAAACATCAATCAATTAGTGAATTAGAGTTTTCAAATTCATAATTTTGATACATATACAAAAATCACATTTTTGATGCCAAATCACAACAAAGTGTTCTAACTATATTAGTTTTGGTTCTCACACCAGTCTAATGGAAATATATAGAAAATCACACCTTCGCCACTCGAATTTAAATTCTGATGATGATATATCAATCATCAGAATCACTCCCGGGCGACTAGAGCGTAATTCTATATCTATCCAGTATATTAAAATTTCAAATACACGTGGATCAGACATATACGCAAAATCTTTATATACTGGACTGTCCAACTCAATATAAATAGATAATCAAATACGAATAATTGATTTAAATTTTCAAAACAAAAATTTGTTTTCACTTTCAAAAATACACTCTTCACACTCGTTCTAGGATACTACTGATCCCATCTCTAACGAGTCACTCTCATTGGATATTGCTAATCCAATATCTGATGAATTCTTTCGTACGGTTCTAATGTGCCTTGTTCTCTGCTTTGTAAACCAAAGCTCTGATACCAACTGTGAGAACCCGTAACTTCCCCGTAAAGGAAAGCGTCGGATAGTTCGAGAACAAGCCACAACAGAACACATGCAGAAGAACATTTCATTGTTATTACACCAATGCATCAGATTACAAGAATATACAGAGTATAAATGAATATTACACAGAAATATCAGAGATTTAAGTTACATTTAAAGACATCGCAGCGGAAAATAATACAATACACAACTAGAAGAAGATATACGGATACAAAGCTTTCCGGATATCGTTCCAGCTGTAAACCAGGATCCTGTGAATATAAATCTGCAAAACCAAAACTACTAGCTACCCGTGTCAAAATAGGGGCACCCAGAGTTTAGGTTAAAACAATAAACTCCAGGTCAGTCATGTGACTGGTGTGAGAACTAAAACAGTTATTAATCTTTATTTTAAATCATTAGGTAAATCAAGGGACCACGCCGTATAACACGGAACGGGTTTCCTCCCAAGAATACCAGTGCATAAAACAAACAGTGCAATGCTAAATAAAGAAAAATGAAGCTGTTATAAGACCCAGGTCCCATCACACAATGCAACGCAGCCGAGGATAGGGTTTTCCCTTATAACAGCCAAAGAATGCTTGATACGGTTGAAACAAATCGTTTGATACTATTATAAGTGCATAGTGTATAAAACAACTTCAAATCATAAGTATCAATCATAGGCGGCATGAGCGCCCCATCCCACTATGTCGCCATACTAGGCTCTACAAATAAAACCGCAAATGTCACGTATTTGGAAATTGGATTTCTGTCTATGAACCGAGGCAAAAGATAGTCCTCTACCGCTTCGTGACTCTCTAGCCCGAGCCACAGGACCCAGACTCAGGTGGGCCCTTGGATCCTCAGGGCCAGTCCACCGATGTGGATTAAACTTAAACCCTGAACATGCGTTTCCCTGCCCTTTGGGGCGTAGGTGAGCCAACTAAATGACTCCATCGGTTCGAGAACTACCGATCAATCCGAGGCGCCTCGCAACAGCAACAACCACATAAGTCAAACTCGTCAGGGCGTGTAAAACCACTGATGCCACTTCTAGCTAGAAAGAAACGCATGCCCTCCCTGACGTCCTCTCCCGTTTTTGGTTCATACCGGGTGTGAAACACGCGAAGTAAACGTTACACAAAGCTACGCCACAAAGGCCTTGCTTTGATCATCACCACAAGACTTTGCTTTTCAACAGAAGCCTCGATCAATTGCCACTTAGGCATGCCACACAGGCAATTCACTCCATGCGCTTGATATCCATCAATATATAACCCCTGAGCTCGTACGTCGCAGAGAAGGGCGTTAAGCAAGAGAATAAATTCTCCGCCACCAAACAGATATATATTTAATAGAGATCAATCACACGGACTAAAATCCAATGTCAGACACACAGTCCATTTACAAGTCCGTTCTGGGGCTGAACGAAACCGGAGGCACCTAGTACCCCGCATATCCATCGATCTCCAAGTACGTCTGGACGATCACCAACTGTTTCCATCTTCTTGGGTGTACAGCCCAATCAAGATCATCAGTAATTACCCAAACGACGTGAAGACCTCCGGTCTTCGACCATCGTCTTCATCTTCGACTTATCGTCGTATCAGTTATTCAGAATGGGATAAACCCGGTCTTTCCGAATAACTCACGTATATTTAAATAAGTGTTACACAAACACAATATACGCCTCATTCCAATTCATCAGTCACTAACCGTAAATTAATCAAGAGAATAATTCCCCAAATATTAACCCCGAAGACCGAAACCAACATCAGATCAATATCCAGAAAACCATTCTGCTTAGCTAACCGACAGCTAGTTTCTAAATTTCACATTCATAGGGAAAGGTTCCCATTAATTTTATCCAAGATAAATTCCTTGAATTTATTCTTTAATCTTCTTTTGAATTTCGATTCAACTAGTCGGGATTAAGAGCCTTACCGAAGTAATCATTTGTTTTAATTTCCCAACCCCAACCTATTAATCCCATGAAGTAAAACTGGTAATACTTCATATCTAACACCACAGTGTTATCGGTAATTCAATTACCATTTCACGTTCAAATCTAATTAAAGATTTAACTATCGCCTGGAGCAAAACTGGTAATACTCCATTCTCGATCATTTTAATCTAATTAAAGATTCATTAAAACTCCACTTAGTTTTAATCGTTAACTGGGTTAAAGAATCAGTGTCATTTAAAACACGGTTCACGATAAACCCAAAATCCCATTCATTAATTATCGGGTTAAAGAACAAGTGTTATTTAAAACACTGTTCACGATAAACCCAGAAATCAATATCAATTCAATCCCAATTAAATATCATTCAATTGGTACTCTTCATTAAATCTAAATAAAAAGATTTAATCTTTTCTCAACTGGGTTCAAGAACAGTGTTAATGAAGACACCATTCACGACAAACCCAAATCACATTTGATATTCAATACAAGGCACTGAATAGAAAATATATCGGCTTATATTCAATATCAAATTCTACGATTAACAAATGTCGTATTGGAAATAACGATATAAATATATATCTTTCAAATTTCCATAACAACATCTGTATAATCACGAATTTCAACATCGAAATATTCCGAAGACAATTTCGATTCAAATCCATTCCAATGCAATCATCGGAAATTTTGGTTATTTTTAAAACCCTTTTCGAATTCAATTTATTTATTTAAAAATAAATAGAATTATAATCCTAGTTCAAAACTAGTTCATTTCGATAAAAATCTATTTTTATCCTTTCAAATATGGAGTTTTCATCCCAATTTTTCCCAAATCATTTCTTATGATTTTACACAAATTATTACTATTTTTAATAATTTTATCAAGGCCCGTACAGTCGATTTCCATCAATGGCCATCGAACTGCACTTACGGCGACCTTTTTCAAATTTGATTTGGACGTAACTCCAAATCCAACCATTAGATTTTAAATTTCTAATATTCGTTAGAAAGCGCTTTTCGATACGAACCCAACGGTTCCGGTTTTAGGAGAATCCGACGGTCGGATCTCCCGTAATGTCCGTTTGAAATAATTGGTCGAAATTTACGAACTGTCGCGGCGCGGCGCGTTCTATTCAGGCCATTATATTATATATATAATATATATAATATATATTTCGTCGATTTCTATTTAAAACGAATTATATAAATAGTTTTAAATTCGTTTCAAAAGCAATTTCAACTTCCTTTTCAATTCAAATCAAAATTGAATTCTTCTTTATAAATTCGTTTTAAAATTCATTTCAATTCAATTCAAATTTCAATTCAATTTGAATTCATTTCAATTCGCTTTCAATTCAATTTGAATTCGTTTTCAATTCAATTCATTTCGAAATCGTTTTCGATTCAATTCATTTCGAAATCGTTTTCAATTCATTTCATTTCGAAATCGTTTTCAATTCAATTCATTTCGAAATCGTTTTCAATTCATTTCATTTCGAAATCGTTTTCAATTCATTTCATTTCGAAATCGTTTTCAATTCATTTCATTTCGAAATCGTTTTCAATTCATTTCATTTCGAAATCGTTTTCAATTCATTTCATTTCGAAATCGTTTTCAATTCATTTCATTTCGAAATCGTTTTCAATTCATTTCATTTCGAAATCGTTTTCAATTCATTTCATTTCGAAATCGTTTTCAATTCATTTCATTTCGAAATCGTTTTCAATTCAATATAAATATCGTTCACGTCAAAATGGCGTCAATCTATTCAACACGGCTTCATAAATTTCTATTTCAAATATTTCTTTTTCAAAATAGTTATTATTATCAAAATATTTCGTTCAACACATGACCAATCTCAATGGATGAGTACTGTCAACACATGAACCTTTATTTTATATTATAAAGATGTAAATTTTATTACTAAAATATTTCGTTCAACACATGACCAATCTCAATGGATGAAACTGTCAACACATGAACCTTTATTTTATATTATTCTTTATTTTTCAAATTGGAATGAGGCCCAACCAATTACCATATAAAGTTAATTATATGGATTCCATCCAACACATGTATATAATAGCATTGAAAAATAATCAACCATCAACCAAAGTGCACTACACTGTATAAGCATCAAATATATATATCTAACGCTTATAACAGCCTGTCAATCGATCGATCGACACATTTAATCAATCAGGATGAGTGAACTTCCAATTTCATCCCAACACCCGTGTGGGGTTTCAAACAATTAAACACAGATTTTATTTGTGCAGTTGGGCGATATGTAAAATTTATCGACCCAATCAATGTCCTTCAAATAGGTGTACATAAACAAACCGTCTGGTTTGTAAATGAATATTTATTTATTCACATTCACGTTAAAAATTATATTTTTAACGATAAAACATTTTATTCCAACATATGAATTTCTATTCAGTTCATTCTTTAAATAAAATGATATTTTTATTTATCTAACTTATTTTAGAAAATTTCGGCGGCATAACGGCACGATACTAGAAACGGGACGAGGCCTAGCCTTATCCCCGGTCTAGTGAAGGCCCACGCCATTCACACATCAATCAAATTCACCAAACAACCAAATTCAAATCAAATCATCTTACTAATTTATGCAACCAAACAAACAAGTCCATGGTCTGTGGACGATTGTGTCGGGTGCTACTAAGCACCGTCTGCATCCTAGTATATATATATAACTAGAAAAAGAAATTGAAAGGTGAGAAATTCTCACAGATAGCTATCCTAGCTCCACGGCACTTCATTGATAGAAATCTTCATCGCTATCGCATCTTCGTCATCTTCGTTGCCCGTAGCCACTACATATATAAAAATTACACATTTTTATATTTTGATGTCTTTAAAATAAAAATCACATTTTTATTTATTCATTTTAAATTTAAAAATCATATTTTTATAATTGCTTCATACTTGTAAAAATCGAATTTTTACTTCGTTATTCAATATATAAAAATCGAATTTTTACTACTATGTTATATAGATAAAAATTATATTTTTATCACGCTATTTTCCACCTAAAGATTTCGCCTTTTCTAAAATAAAGATTTCGTCTTTATAAAAACATAGACTTCGCCTTTCATTTAAATAAAAATCCGACCTTTGTTTATTTAAAAATCACATCTTTGCTTCATTAAAAATCACATCTTTATTTCATTAAAAATCAAGTCTTGTCTACATAAGTAAAAATCAAATCTTGCCTACAAAAATCATAATTTTAATCAAACAAAAATTATATTTTTTTTAATCATATAAAAATCCTATTCATTTTATTTATAATTAAATATACAAAAACAGAAAAGAATATTAAATAATAAATTAAAACTCACGGTTTTTCAAGAAGAGGGAGAGATGGGCGAGGTGGAGGATGGCGCCGACGTTTGGGAGTGGTGTAGGAGGCGCAGTGGGGCCTGCATTGGCCGGCGATGGTCTTTAGGTGGTGGAGCATCGGATTTTGGGCGCTGGAGCTTTTTTTGGGCGGGGGGGTCTCGGAATTCAGAAGAGGGGGGAAGGAGAGTGGAGCGAGCGGGGGGGGGGGGCACGTCGGAGGGCCTCCGACGAAGGCGCGGCGGCGACAGTCCGCCTGGAGGCGGCGGATTCGAACGACTCCTTCGTTCTTCTTTTTTTTTTTTTTGAATTTCTGTATTGAAAGAAACGAGGGGGGCCAGAAGATAAGGGAAAGGGATTTTTTATTCTATTTTATTTTATTATTTAATTATTTAATTCAACCTAAAGTTGACTTTTTCATACGACCTCGAAACGAGGCCCACCGCCTGTCGCCCATAGCGTTTTACCCCCATTTCGAACACAATGGGATATGTATCGCTAGCTGATTTGATCGTTTTGATCAGTTTCCCTTAAATCTACATTTAAATCGCTATATTGAATTTTAAACGTACATTTCAAATTACCGGGGTCACATACTAACTCTAAAAATTCTCGAAAAATATTTTCTAACTTCGTATTGACGCTACGGTCCTAACAAAACTAATTTCGTTGAATTCTGAGACCGCTGGAAAAATGGCCAATTTCCAGTCGATTAAAATCAACTGAAACTGGTCAAACACGTTTTCCTTTGCCACGCTCACATATTGATTCGAAAAATTATGAAATTTGGAATCTAGCAATAACTTAACATCACGGACCCAACAAAACTGGTTTCGTCGAAATCCGAGGTCGTTTGCAAAAAGTCTATTTTTAAGGGCCTGAATTCCATAGCGACTATTCAGAATTTTCAACAGGACATATCTTTTGATTCCCGCTATGAAATCTTGATTTGTTGGATTCGTTGGAAAGATATTATCAAATTGATCCTAATGTTTTTGGTTTCACTAAAATCCGGATTGTTTTGCACCCGGTACATTCAATTGAAGTTTGAAATCGAATTATCGAACTACCGCGCCATTTTCAATTCCTTTTATAATTATATATAATTATTTATATTCTAACGACGACGCGTATAATATATACGTTCTAATTCTATTCAAAATAAATTTCTCGTCGATATTATTTAAAATAATTCATTTTAAATAATCAAAATTCGCTAAAATTGCCAAAATAAAAATTTTAAACTAGCCCAGATTTTCGGGTTGTTACACTATCGCCTGGAGTAAAACTGGTGATACTCCATTCTCGATCTTTTCAATCTAATTAAAGATTCATTAAAACTCCACTTAGTTTTAATCTGTGACTGGGTTAAAGAATCAGTGTCATTTAAAACACGGTTCACGATAAACCCAAAATCACATTTCCATTAATTATCGGGTTAAAGAACGAGTGTTATTTAAAAACACCATTCACGATAAACCCAAGAATCAATATCAATTCAATTCCAATTAAATATTATTTAATTGGTACACTTCATTAAATCTAAATAAAAAGATTTAATCTTTTCTCAACTGGGTTCAAGAACAGTGTTAGTGAAGACACCATTCACGACAAACCCAAATCACATTTGATATTCAATACGAGGCTCTGAATAGAAAATATATCGGCTTATATTCAATATCAAATTCTACGATTAACAAATGTCGTATTGGAAATAACGATATATATATCTACATCTTTCAAATTTCCATAACAACATCTCTATAATCCCGAAATCCAACGTCGAAATATTCCGAAGACAATTTCGATTCAAATCCATTCCAATGCAATCATTGGAAATTCTGGTTATTTTCAAAACCATTTCAAATTCGATTTATTTATCTAAAAATAAATAGAATTATAATTCTAGTTCAAAACTAGTTCATTTCGATAAAAATCTATTTTTATCTTTTCAAATATGGAGTTTTTCATCCCAATTCTTTCTAAATCATTTCCTATGATTTTACACAAATTATTACTATTTTTAATAATTTTATCAAGGCCCGTACAGTCGATTTCCACCAATGGCCATCGAACTGCACTTACAGCGACCTTTTTTCAAATTTGATTTGGACATAATTCCAAATCCAACCGTTAGATTTCTAATTTCTAATATTCGTTAGAAAGCTCTTTTCGATACGAACCCAACGGTTCCGGTTTTAGGAGAATCCGACGGTCGGATCTCCCGTAATGTCCGTTTGAAATAAATGGTCGAAATTCACGAACTGCCGCGGCGCGGCGCGTTCTATTCAGGCCATTATATTATATATATATAATATATATAATATATATATCGTCGATTTCTATTTAAAACGAATTATATAAATAGTTTTAAATTCGTTTCAAAAGCAATTTCAACTTCCATTTCAATTCAAATCAAAATTGAATTCTTCTTTATAAATTCGTTTTAAAATTCATTTCTATTCAATTCAAATTTCAATTCAATTTGAATTCATTTCAATTTGTTTCCAATTCAATTCGATTCGAATTCGTTTCGTTTGCTATTCAATTGAAATCAAATTCGTTTTCCATTCAATTCGAATTCATTATATATTCAATTCATTTCGAAATCGTTTTATATTCAATTCATTTCGAAATCGTTATATATTCAATTCATTTCGATTTCGTTTCAAAATATGCGTTTTCGAAATCACTTTTCAATATGCATTTTAAAATGAATAAAATCGATATAAATATCGTTCACGTCAAAATGGCGTCAATCTAACCAACACGGCTTCATATATTTCTATTTTCAAATATTCTATTCAACAAATGAATATTTATTTTTGTCAACACACGACTAATCTCAACGAATGAGTACTGTCCACGTGTGACAATTTTTGTTAAAATATTTCGTTCAACACATGACTAATCTCAACGGATGAGTACAGTCAACACATGAACCTTTATTTTATATTGATAAAGATGCAAATTTTATTATTAAAATATTTCGTTCAACACATGACTAATCTCAACGAATGAGTACAGTCAACACATGAACTTTTATGTTATAATATTCTTTATTTTCTAAATTGGAATGAGGCCCAATCAATCACCATATAAAATTAATTATATGGATTTCCATACATCACACGCATATAATAGCATTGAAAAATAATCAACCATCAACCAAAGTGCACTACACTGTATAAGCATCAAATATAGATATATAACGCTTATAACAACCTGTCAATCAATCGATCGACATATTTAATCAATCAGGATGAGTGAACTTCAAATTTCATCCCAACACCCGTGTGGGGTTTCAAACAATCAAACACAGATTTTATTTGTGCAGTTGGGCGATGTGTGAAATTTATCGTCCCAATCAATGTCCTTCAAATAGGTGTGCATAAACAAACCGTCCGGTTTGTAAATGAATATTTTATTTTATTTACTTCACGTTAAAAATTATATTTTTAACGATAAAACATTTTATTTTAACATATGAATTTCTATTCAGTTCATTCTTTAAATAAAATGATATTTTTATTTTTCTAACTTATTTTAGAAAATTTCGGCGGCATAACGGCACGATACTAGAAACGGCACGAGGCCTAGCCTTATCCCCGGTCTAGTGAAGGCCCACGCCATTCACACATCAATCAAATCCACCAAACAACCAAATTCAAATCAAATCATCTAACTAATTTATGCAATCAAACAAACAAGTCCATGGTCTGTGGACGATTGTGTCGGGTGCTACTAAACACCGTCTGCATCCTAGTATATATATATAACTAGAAAAAGAGAATTTAGAGTGAGGAGTTCTCACAGATAGCTGTCCAACTCCACGGCACTTCTAATGCAGGAAATCTTCGTCGTTCTGCCTCTTGTCACTTTTCACTGACCGTATTCACTACATATGTAAAAATCGAATTTTTACTTTGCTATTCAATATACAAAAATCGAATTATTATACCGCTACTATATAGATAAAAATTCTATTTTTACAACGCTATTCTCTATATAAAGACTCCGTCTTTTCAACTATAAAGATTTTACCTTTTCAATTTCATCACTATAAAAATCCTAGATTTATATAAATAAATTTCTTATCTTCTCATAAGTAAATTTCACATCTTTACATAAATAAGAATTATAACTTCGTATATAAAAAAACTTTTCAAACAATAAAAATCATTACTTTTAAATTCAAAAATCACAGCTTTTTAATTTCAAAAGAAATCAAAGCTTTTCATATATATAAATTCATATCTTTTCATATATGTAAATTCATAACTTCATGTTACACAAAAATCATAACTTTTTAAATGAAATTGATTAATAGAAAAAACTGAAAAAAAATCACAATTAAAAAGAAAAATGCTCACTTTTTCCATTTGAACTCGAAGCGCCGGAGGTGGCATCAGCGAACTGGAGGGGGTGTTTACTGCGGCGTTGATCGGAGGTGAAGGGCTCCCTGCGGTCGGCGGTCTTCAGGCAGAGGCTTGCGAAGTAGGCGTCATCGACTAGGGCTTCTCGTTTGGTTTTGTTGCGGTGCCTTCTACAGCAGAGGAGAGAGAGAGCATCGAGAGAGGGGGGGCTGAACTCCGGCGACGGCGAATCTGACCAGGGCGGTGGCGCGATGTCGAACTGGGTTTTTTTTATTTCTTCTTTTTTTTCCCTTCGTTGACTGAGATTAGAAAGTGAGGGAGAGTGAGAGTAGGGGAGAGTTATATATATTATTTTTAATTAATTATTTAGTTCCATAAAGAAATTTGTTAATTCGAACTCCAAACGAAACCCACCAACTGTCGTCCCTAGCCAAATACCCCCATTCCGAACACAATGGGATATGTCACGAAGGCCAATTCGACCGTTTCGATCAGTTTTCGTTTAAATTAAAATTTAAATCATTAAATTGAATTTTAAACGTACATTTCAATTTACCGGGGCCACCTACTAACTCGAAAATTTCCAGAAAAATATTTTCTAGCTTCGTATTGACGATACGGTCCTAACAAAACTAGTTTCGTCGAATTCTGAGACCGTTGGAAAAATGGTCAATTTCCAGTCGATTAAAATTAACTGAAACTGGCCAAACGCGTTTTCCATTGCCACGCTCACATATTGATTCAAAAAATTATGAAATTTGGAATCTAGCAATAATTTGACATCACGGACCCAACAAAACTGGTTTCGTCGAAATCCGAGGTCATTTGCAAAATGTCCATTTTTAAGGGCCTGAATTCCATAGCGACTATTCAGAATTTTCAACTGGACATATCTTTTGATTCCCGCTATGAAATTTTGATTTGTCGGATTCATTGGAAAGATATTCTCAATTAGATCCTATTGTTTTTGGTTTCACTAAAATCCGGATTGTTTTGCACCCGGTGCATTCAATTGAAGTTTGAAATCGGATTATCGAACTACCGCGCCATTTTCAATTCCTTTTATAATTATATATATAATTATTTATATTCTAACGACGACGTATATAATATATACGTTCGAATTCCATTCAAAATAAATTTCTCGTCGATATTATTTAAAATAATTCATTTTAAATAATCAAAATTCACTAAAATTGCCAAAATAAAAATTTTAAACTGGCCCAGATTTTCGGGTTGTTACACATGTATATATATACACGTAACTTTTATTCCATTTTCAAAATTCAAATGGTGCTATGTCATCATTAAATTCTTACCATTTTCACTGATTGCAGGTTTATTATGAATTTCTCTTTTGCGTGTATATATATATATATATATATATATTTGCATATAAATATATATATGCATATATTTACGTATGCATACATATATTTTTGTACTTCCTTTTATGTATAATTTTCCTTATATGTGCATTTATACATATTTTCCTCTTACAGCATGTATTATTTTAGTCGTTCATCTAAAATAAAATATGGTGCCTGTGGGATTCGAACATACGCCACTCACTTGGGTGCCACACGTCTTTACCAACTGAGCTACATAGGCTTTTGCTAATAAGACTAAAAACAATATTGCTCATTGTTCTTTCTTAAACCTTCTTATCATGTTTGTTGTAATATTTCATTTTAAGATATCTTTTTCATCTTAAATCCATTTTCTGCAATCCGTAGGTCCAAATTGATCAAAAAATTGCCATGGATGCAATGACACTAATTTCGTGACCAAATTCTGAACATTCTTCAAACTTAATTTTATTATTTAATTAAAAACGTGGAGAGTTACACCTGGCCTCTCCCCAAGACAACCAAAAAGGTTAGTCAAAAGCCAGTATTGATACTAGGTCTGTTATGATAATGATAAATTTAATATTATGATATCATTATTGGAAAATCGGTTAGCATTTTCGAGTAACATCGGTATACCAGTTTACTTGATATGTTAATGGTAAATTTACCATTTTCCATAGAAAAACATAAATATTTTTTTCCAAAATAAGTGGTAACGGTAATTTACCGGTCGATTCACGATGCGTGAGTATTCATATAATACTTTGTATTATAGTTTATTTGAAACAAGAAAACGATTAAATTTAATTAAACTGTTTAATTCAAATTATGTTAAATACACTTTTTTTCCTCTATCATTGAAATCATTATTAAATGACTAATAAAATGTACAATAAGGCATCATTATAGTGTAAACACATGTTAAATTGTTGATTTAATAGGTAAATGATAATTTACCATTAATAGTGTAATGATTGACAATTTGTCGATATATCAGTCTTTGGAATACAAGTCTATCGGTAACGGTAAAGTATTTTAGCTTATAAATAAAAACGGTATGGTAACGGTGTTTGCTAAACGATAGCGGTAACCATTACTATAACAATCCTAATTGATACTGCTAATAGATACCTAACTTGGAAGTGTCAGTATTTCGGTAAATACCTTCCTATTATTATATTTTAAATTATTCCTTTGTGAGTTATTTACTTGAGATCTAATAAATATCTTTGTTTTTTTGCACTATTCCAAACAAAAGATCTATGTTTCAATGAACTTGAGTTTTCGCTTTTTATGAAAATTTAAGATCACTGACGCACGGGTTGTCGAAACAAAGGGAGATTAAAAATTTGAAAAGTAGAGATTTCTAGATTAAAAAAAGCGTTTTGTACTCACTTCATTTGCTTTATTACAATGGTTAAATCTATTTAATTATATGTGAGAAAAGTTTTTTGGAGGGAAAGAAACTTATACGTATTCTGCTAGAACTGGCTCACCTAAAATGTCATTAAAATTTAACTGGTATAGTAATTTGTTATGATATATTGTGCTGAATGATTTAAACTAAACATTCGTAAATCATAATCCTTTGGAAAAGTAAATAAAATAAAAAGGCATAAATTGGGAAAACTCTAAATATCATAAGTTAACCTTGTAATCATATTATGTTATTATTACGAGTATATAGGCACGCCCAGGTGGGCTTGCATCTAATAATAATATGTATGCATTAATCCAAGCATGTATGGACTATCTATAGTAAACATGCATGACGTGATATGAAAATTTTCAAACCAAACTCTAGTTTATTTCCAAGCGAACATCTTTTATGTAACTACATGTAGGTTTCCAAACATTTTATACATAGTTACTAAGTAATAAACTTACTGGTTATGCAGGTTTCAAAAACATAGAGGATATGTTATTTTATATATGGTACAAATAACAAAAAATCATTTTTAATGAAAAAAATCAAGAAAATTAATAGCCAAAGCATCACTAATAGTACCATATAAACAATAGTCTAATGAAAACAAAATTTAAAATGGATGTAGCACCTAATGAGTTTGTAACAAAATAACATAGTCAATTCACATATAAGAAATGAATCACAATGAATGTTGGATGGAGCTTGGGCCATGACTTGTTACTAAAGAACGAAGGTTGGATCGCTGAAGGTTTTTAGGTCATTCGGATCATGTTATTGGAGTTAGGTCGTTGAAACTTTGAAGTCGAGTCGTTGGGGACTTCAAAGAGGCAGGTCGGCAATCTGGGTCATGGCAGAATGCTTGGGTCGGGTCGGCTTGAGTGGTATGGTGACCAGGTCATCGAAGCTTCTCAAGCAGTCAGGTCGTAGAGGCTTTTGAAGCATCAAGTTGTCAGGAGTCCTAGGAGGTTTGGTCGTTAACGACCTAGGTAGGTCGTTAACGACCGGGGAAGGTCGGGTCGTTGTATGATTAGAACGACCTGACTATGTTGGACCATAATTTGATGTTATTTTGGTTCGGTGATGAATGTGACTTCGAAGTGAATTCAAGTAGGAATGTTAAAAGTGTTGTGATGTATTTGTTGATCGTCGTAATGCAACGAATGTGAAGATGAGTCAAGGTGGTGAGTTCATGGATGATGATTGCTCTAGAAGTGGCTCGAGCAAATGAACAATCATCAGGTTGGATGGTTGGAGATATCGTAGGCCGAGGAATTATGTTGCCATAGATTCTAGTGGACTCAAAGCAGGTGTATAATGGGGACGTCCAAAAGACTAGAAGTGGCTAGGCGAGTACCTTGGGCAGTCATGATGGGCCTAGAGGTACGTTTCATCGTATGGCATATGGAGTTTTGCTAGAACCGAGGTTTACCCTTTGCCCTTGACGGAAGGCAAGGTGGTTATCTGGTCATACGATTGACGATGGTTTCAAAGCAGGATTGGCAGTGATAGCCAGAGTAATGGATAATGATTGCTTTGCGTTATCACATGAGTAGATTATTCGACGTTGACCAGAGTCATGGATAGTGATTGCTTTGCGTTATCACTTGAGTAGATTATTCGACGTTGAAGGAGAAATCTCTGGGGTGCTTGTCTGATGTTGGTTTAGGCCTTCGGGGTTTATTCTTAAGAGATGTCGATTACAATTAGGATGGTCTACGCTTGATAACTGTTTGCCATGGATGTACTATTATTTCTACTTGGGTGTTTGTAATGGCTATCACTATCGGTTGTGGGGAAGACAGTTTTGGGTTCTTCTCTGGTGTGTTGGTAGATTGGTTGATTAATCTGCCTATTCTTATTTACTTTATTGATGATGTTAGATAATCGTTTTATCGCTCACTAAGACTGTTTTTTCCTCAGGGTTTTATGTCTCCCTCTTATTACCTTGGGCTGTTCATTCGGTTGTGGATGGGTAGACTAGGTAGCAGTTGACAGGTGATGGATCTTGATGAGGACGATGTTACTGAGCGATGACGAGAAGGAGGCTGGCGTATTATTTTCCGCAATCTAGTATATCTTGTTTCCGCTGTATGATGTTTTCTCTAAGTGCTTATTGTGAGGCTTATTGTATAGACTCTTATGGTATAATCCAAGGTTGTATGGATATCTCATGGTGATATGAAAGAGTTTAAGATTCTATTCAATTCTGCTTCACTATTATTGTATGTTGTATATGTTCTATTATATTTTATCCTTGCGTTGTGATTTATACGACCAGTTCCTCTAATATTATCCTACCTTGATGATCATCCACAGCTATCTGGCACATCATTCAGTGCATTATTTCCCTTGTTAAGTGCAAGAGTTGTGGGCGGTCATCACATCTGGTACTAGAGCTCTGGTTGTCGATTTTAGCCAAAGTTCAAAGACATAATTACGTACGAAAGACTTATTTGTAGATTTTAAGGAACGTATGCCATATATTAGTGTATGGTATAGTAGCATTTGAACTTCATTCGCAGTTTTTCTCATTCAGGGACTAATCATTCTATTTTACAGATTTAGAATGAGTCATAGACCATCAATACACGCTGCTAGGGAGGGAATTGTTCTTGTAGGGGGTAATGGCTGTATACAGACTACCCAGCTATGTTCGAGGCCATGTTGGTAGCGATTATGACGAGGGTACCCACTCAGGAGACAGTCGCAATAGATGTAGTAGCTCAAGTGCAAGTATATAGGGTTGTGCACTTCGTGAAGCTATGCGAAGATTTCACTACTCTAGAGGAGAAGTAGTTTGAGGAGACAGAGCTGATTGAAGAGATACAAGGGTGGCTTAATACTTGTATTAGGATCTTTGGAGACTTAGGAATTGATGATGCGACTAAGAAGAAGCTTGCATCGAGACAACTATAGAGCAGAGCTATGGATTGGTGGAACTCTGTCACTTTAGAGACCCCAGAAGATGAGATTTCAGCGGAGCAATTTCAAGTTAAGTTTGGGACAGAGTTTATTTCTATAGTTCATAAGTCTACTCTATTTAAGAGGTTTGTCGACCTGAAGCAGAATGGTCGACCGGTGTTGGAGTATGTTTCTGACTTCGAAGCATTGTCAAAGTATGCTCGTTCATATATCGATACTCCTTATTAGAAGAACGAGAAGTTTATCGTGGGCTTAGACAAGTACCTTGTGAACCGATTAGTGGATCATCTGGATGACACCTATGAGAAAATTATGGAAAAAGCTCTCTAAGGCATGAGGATATATTTCCCAAGGAAGGGACTGTTGTTGCAGCTAAGGAAGACCCGAAACCAAAATAGGGTGGTAATAACAAGAAGACGAAGCAACAACAGCAGAAAGCGAAGGATGGTCAGAAAAAGCAGAAGGGTGAAGTGACTTGCTTTAACTACTGCCAGAAGGGTTGTTATTCCAAGGATTGTAAGAATCCAAAATACAAAAAGAAGTGCTTTAAGTGTGGAAAGCTTAGGCATGACAATAAGGATTGACCAGAACTATCTAAGGGTAGGCAGGTTGTGAAGACGTATGCTTTGGAAGCTGTACCATCATCTTCAAGGGCTCCTACGACAGAGGAGAAGGGGAAGAAAGAGACGACCCAAAATCCCCCTTACGGGAAATCACGGATTGTACTGAGGACAAGATGAATCAGAACACAAACAGAAGAACATTTCATTGTTTATTACAACAATTTTATCAGATTACAAGAATATACAGAGTATGAATGAATAAAATACATTCAATAAATATCAGAGATTACAATAAATTACATAGCAGCGGAAAATAATACAAAAAATAACTGAAAGGAATATACGGATACAGAGCTTTCCGAATATCATTCCAGCTGTAAACCAGGTTCCTGTGAATATAAATCTGCAAAACCAAAAATACTAGCTGCCCGTGTCAAAATAAGGGCAACCAGAGTTTAGGTTAAACAATAAACTCCGGGTCAGTCATGTGACTGGTGTGAGAACTAAAACAGTTATTTAAAACTTTACTTCTAAAGTTAGGTAAATCAAGGGACCACACCGTTTAACACGGAACGGGTTTCCTCCCAAGAACACTAGTGCATATAACAACAACGCAATGCTAAATAAAGAACAATGAAGCTATTATAAGACCCAGGTCCCATCACACAATGCAACACAAGCCGGAGGATAGGGTTTTACCTTATAATAGCCAAAGAATGCTTGGTATGTGAAATTTCATGTTTTATTATTACTATAAATGTATAATGTTAAAACAATTTCAATCATAAGTATCAATCATAGACGGCATAAGTGCCCCATACCACTATGTCGCCATATATAGGTTCTACAATCAAAACCGCAAAGTCGCGTATTGGAAGTTGGGTTTCCATCTGTGAACCAAGGCAAAAGATAGTCCTCTACCGAATTCGAGACTCTCTAGCCCGAGCCTCAGGCAAGTACTCTGTCAAGCCTTAGGAGCCACAGAGCCGGTCCACCGATGTGGATTAAAATGCCTGAACACTGCGTTTCCCCGCCCTTTGGGCTGTAAATGAGTCCTATGACTCCATCGGCTCCACATAGTCACCGATATATCTGAGGCGCCTCGCAAACCAACAATCACACAGGTGAAAATAATATAAATGTCAGGGCTAGTAGGTCACTGACACCACACTAGCTAGAAGGAAATGCATGTCCTCCCTGGATCCTTCTCCTGTTTCTGGTTCACAACCGGGGTGTGAGGCTCGCGAATTAACGCTACACAAAGCTATGCCACACATGCCATGCTTTGATCATCAACCACCAGAGTCTTCTTTTCAACAAAAGCCTTGATCATTTGCTACATAGGCATGCCACACAGGCAATTCACTCTATGCAATTGATATCCATCCATATATAACCTTTGAGCTCGTACGTCTCAGAGAAGGGCGTTAAGCAAGAGAATAAATTCTCCGCCGCCAAACAGATATATATTTAATAGAAATCAATCACACAGAATAAAATCCAATGTCAGACACAAAGTCCATTTACAAGTTCGTTCTGGGTCTAAACGAAACCGAAGGCACCTTGTACCTCGCATATCCATCGATCTCCGTGTACGTCTGGACGATCACCAACTGATTCCCTCCTCTTGGGTGTACAGCCCAATCAAGATCATCAGTAATTATCCAAATGATGTGAAGACCTCCGGTCTTCGATCACCGTCTTCATCCTCGACACATCGTCGAAATAGTTATTCAGAATGGGATAAACCCGGTCTTTCTGAATAACTCGCGTATATAATAAACAAGTGTTACACAAACACAACGTACGCCTCATTCCAATTCAGCATATTCTTTTATTCAAATATTCGTATACTTTGGGATAGGTTCCCATTAATTTTATCAAAGATAAATTCTTCAAATTTATTCTTTAATCTTCTTTTGAATATCAATTCAAACCAAATTATGGTTTATCCAAACTAGTCGGGATTAATGAACCTTACCGAAGTAATCATTTGTTTTAATTTTCCAATCCCAACCTATTCATCCCATGAAGTAAAACTGGTAATACTTCATATCTAACACCATGGTGTTATCGGTAAATTCAATTACCATTTCACGTTCAAATCTAATTAAAGATTTAACTATCGCCTGGAGCAAAACTGGTGATACTCCATTCTCAATCATTTCAATCTAATTAAAGATTCATTAAAACTCCACTTGGTATTAATCTTCCCAAAAATCATTATCAATGATTATTTAACTTGGGAAATCATATCCTGTCTTTAACTAGGTTAAAGAACCAATGTCATTTAAAACACGGTTCACGATAAACCCAAAATCACATTTGATATTAAATACAAGGCTCTGAATAGAAAATATATCGGCTTATATTCAATATCAAATTCTATGACCAATAAATATCGTATTGGAAATAATGATATAAATATATCTTTCAAATTTCCATAACAATATCTGTATAATCACGAAATCCAACATCGAAATATTCCAAAGACAATTTTGATTCAAATCTATTCCAATTCAATTATTGGAAATTCTGTTTACTTTTAAAACCCCTTTCAAATCCAATTTATTTATTTCAAAAATGAATGGATTATAATTCTAGTTCAAAACTAGTTCATTTCGATAAAAATCTATTTTTATGTTTTCAAATATGGAATTTTTCATCCCAATTCTTTCCAAATCATTTCTTATGATTTTACACGAATTATTACTATTTTTAATAATTTTATCAAGGCCCGTACAGTCGAATTCCATCAACGGCCATCGAACTGCACTTACAGTGACCTTTTCCAAATTTGATTTGGACATAATTCCGAATCCAACCGTTAGATTTCAAATCTCTAATATTCGTTAGAAATCTCTCTTTTCGATACGAACTCAACGGTTCCGGTTTTAGGAGAATCCGACGGTCGGATCTCACGTAATATCCATTCGAAGTCAATCGTCGAAATTCGCGAACTGCCGCGGCGCGACGCGTTCTATTCAGGCCATTTAATATATATAATATATTTATTATATATACTTCATCGATTTCAATTCTAAACGTATTTTATAAATCGTTTTAAATTCGTTTTAAAAACGATTTCAAATTCATATTCAATTTTTAATCAAAACTGTATATTCCTCATCATCGATATACAAATGATAATATTTTCAAAACGTTATATTTTGAAATCACTTCTTTTTCTATATTCATTATAAAAATGAAGAAAATCGATATAAGTATCGTTCACATCAAAATGGCGCATATCTAACCAACACGGCTTTATATTTCAATAACTTCGTTAATCTGTTCAACAAGTGAATATTTTCTTCAACACATGAATATACATTTTTATTCAACACATGAATATTTATTTTTATTCAACACATGAATATATACTTTTATTTAACACATGAATATATATTTTTATTCAACACATAAATATTTATTTTTATTCAACACATGAATATTTTCTTTCTATTCAACACATGAATATATATTTTATTTCAACACATGAATATATATTTTTAATATTCCTTATATTCCAAATTGGAATGAGGCCCAATCAATTACCATATAACGTTAATTATATGGATTCCCTACAACACATGTATATAATAGCAACGATAAATCATCAACCATCATCCAGAGTGCACCACACAACTGCATAAGCATTAATTATAAATAATTAACGCTTACACAGTCTGTCAATCCATCGATTAACATACAACTAAACAATCGGGATAAGTGTACGTCAAATCTCATCCCAATACCCATGTGGGGTTTCAAATCAACAAACACAGATTTTATTTGTGCAGTTCGGCGATGTGTAAAATTTATCGTCCCAATCAATATCAGTCAAATGGGTGTACATAAACAAATCGTTCGATTTGTAAATGAATATTTATTTATTCATATTCATGTTAATTTTATATTTTTAACGATAAATAATTTATTTCAACACATGAATATATTTCCTATTCAACATATGAATATATTTCCTATTCAACACATGAATATATTTTATTTCAACATCATAATCAATTTTCGCAACACAACAAAATCAAACAAGTCGTCCATGGTCTGTGGACGACGGGTGTCGGGTGCTGCTAAGCACCGTCTGCATCCTAGTATGTATTTCAACTAGAAAATAAATTAAAAGTGAGGAGTTCTCACCTTTGGGATCGACTCTGCCAGTTTTATTTTTGTATTTCAGAACAGTCGTAGTTTGCCTTACATTCCAACGCAGTCTTCTCAATGTTGTTCATATTAAAATCACATTTTTAATATGATGTTTATATATTTAAAAATTGTATTTCCTTACAAAAATCGTATTTTTACTTCACTAAAAATCATATTTTTATTTCACTACATATATGACAAAACCACATTTTTATGTTGTCACTTCATATATTAAAATCGTATTTTTATCCTATCGCTACATATATAAAGATCAAATTTTTACTATCTATATAATATAAAAATCATATTTCTCTTCGCTATATGAATATATAAAGATCATATTTTTCTCCCTAATCAAAAATCAAATCTTTACTTGTATAAAAATCATCCCTTTATGTTGTTAAAATTCCAAGCTTTGTGTTGTTAAATATTCGACCTTTATGTTGTTAAAAATCCGACCTTTATACAATAAAATCCTAGCTTTTAAACGTAAACAAAAATCGAATAAACTATACTTTACTGTATAAAAATAAATAAAATATCCATTGTTAAACCGCTTGGAATCAAGGAAGCCAACTTCGAAGCCCTTCCTCCACGTGGTGCCTGAATTCGATCAGAGGCTCGAAGTGGCGGCTGTTGGCAACGGGGATCGGTTCAGGTGGTGGTGGCATTATCTGGTGTGGAGGTCTCAAGAGGAAGGGGGAACCGGGAGTGAGCGTCGGAGAGGGGGTCTGGGCGCGACCTGAGGCGCGGCGGTGCTGTGGTGAAGGGGGGTAGCGGGTCTGGTTGAAAGGGGGGGTGCGGTGTTTAGAAAAGGAGAGGGAAACGACGCGGGGAGGAGATAGGGAGACGGAGGAGGGGTTGATCGGAGGGGCTCGCCTAGGGGCGGTGCACGCTGGCTGAGGGGGGTACGGCGCCCTGGTGCGCGGCAGTGGGGCAAAGGCTAGGGTTCGTCGATGTTAGGTTTTTTTTTAATTCTCGTTCTGATCGAAGAAGGGAAAGGGAGATGGGGGTGTATGTGTATATGAATTTATATATATATATATATATATTAATTTATTTATTTAAACCTATAAAGATTGACTTCGTATACGAACCCCAAACGAGACCCAACGACTGTCGTCTATAGCTAATTACCCCCATTCCGAACACAATGGGATATGTATCGTAAGCTGATTCAATCGTTTCGATCAATTTTCGTCAAAATCAAAATATAAATCTATATATTGAATTTGAACGCGCATTTCAATTTACCGGGGCCATATACGGACTCTAAAAATTCCCGAAAAATATTTTCTAGCTTCGTATTGACGATATGGTCCTAACAAAACTAATTTCATTGAATTCTCAGACCGTTTGAAAAATGGCCATTTTCCAGTCGATCGAAATTGACTAAAACTATCAAAACACGTTTTACTTCGCCATGCTCACAAATTGACTCGAAAAATAATGAATTTTGGAATCTAGCAATAACTCGACATCACAGATCCAACAAAAGTGGTTTCGTCGGAAACCGAGGCCGTTTGCAAAATTTCCATTTTTAAGGGCCAAAATTCCATAGCGACTATTATAAATTTTCAACTGGGCATAACTTTTTATCCCCAATATGAAATTTCAATTTTTTGGATTCGTTGGAAAGATATTCTCAAATAGATTCTAATATTTTTGGTTTTGCTAAAATCCGGTTTATTTTGAATCCTATACATTCATTTGAACTTTGAAATCGAAGTTTTCGAACTACCACGCCATTTTCAATTCCTTTTATAATTAAAATAAAATATTATATTCTAACGTCAGTTCGAATAAATATATACGTTCTAATTCTATTCAAAATAAATTTCTCGACGTTATTATTTAAAATAATTCATTTCAATTAATCAAAATTGCCAAAATAAAATTTTTAAATTGGCTCGGATTTCCGGGTTATTACAATCTCACCCACTTAAAACTTTTCGTCCCCGAAAAGGAATGAAGCCGAAAGTTGTTTCACAAACCAGCTCAACTTTCATTATTTTCTTTACGGCTTAAGTTCTTCAACTTTTCAGTTTCTAAGAACTTTTCAAATTTTTCAAAAGTTTGGCTAACACCCTAAATTTTCGAATTTTTTTGCCATGACCTCCCCTGCACCGGGAGCTTCGGGATATTTCAAATAGCCTCCCATGGCCCTCACCAATCCAAAAGAAAAAGAAAAAGAAAAAGCCAAGCGGCTAGCCAATCGGCTCATAAAATCATCCAAAACCAAAGAAATACAATAAACATGTACCTGTTTGTCGGGAAAACAATTTTATTCTTCTGCTCTAGCCCCCTTGCTCTGACCTGTCCAATGTATGTACATGTACAAGCATGCAAATGCGATAAATTTTCAATACAATCCACTATTTGGTTCAATTTGGCTAAAGGTTCAAATTCTAATGAATCAACCAATAATCAAACCAACACAATCATCAATCAATTAGTTGATTATCATTTCAAACTCATAACTTTGATATATAGTCAAAAATCACGTTTTTGATGCCAAGTCACAACAATATATTCCAACTTTATTTTGATTCTCACACCAGTCAATTGGAAATATATAAACATCCCACTTTCGAAACTCGAACACAAATACTGATGATACTATAGTAATCATCAGGATCGTCTCCGGGCGACTACAGTGTGATTCTATATCTATCCAGTATATTAAAATTTCAAATACACGCAGATCAGACTTATACGTAAAATCTTTATATACTGGATTGTCCAAATCAATACAAGTAAATATTCAAATCCGAATAACTGAATTAAATTTTCAAAACAAAACTTGTTTTCACTTTTATTTAAAAAACATCACTCTTCACACTCGTTTTAGGATACTACTGATCCTATCTCTAACGAGTCAGTCTCGTTGGATATTACTAATCCAATCTCCGATGAATTCTTTCACTCGGTTCTAACGTGTCTTGTTCTCCGAGCTCTTTAAACCAAAGCTCTGATACCAAAATTAGACGACCTGAAATCCCCCTTACGGGAAATCACGGATTGTACTGAGGACAAGACGAATCAGAACACAAACAGAAGAACATTTCATTGTTTATTACAACAATTTCATCAGATTACAAGAATATACAGAGTATGAATGAATAAAAAACATTCGATAAATATCAGAGATTACAATAAATTACATAGCAGCGGAAAATAATACAAAACACAACTGAAAGGAATATACGGATACAGAGCTTTCCGAATATCATTCCAGCTGTAAACCAGGTTCTGTGAATATAAATCTGCAAACCCAAAACTACTAGCTGCCCATGTCAAAATAAGGGCACCTAGAGTTTAGGTTAAAACAATAAACTCCAGGTCAGTCATGTGACTGGTGTTAGAACTAAAACAGTTATTTAAAACTTTACTTTTAAAGTTAGGTAAATCAAGGGACCACGCCGTTTAGCACGGAACGGGTTTCCTCCCAAGAACACTAGTGCATATAGCAACAGCGCAATGCTAATTAAAGAACAATGAAGCTATTATAAGACCCAGGTCCCGTCACACAATGCAACATAAGCCGGAGGATAGGGTTTTACCTTATAATAGCCAAAGAATGCTTGGTACGTGAAATTTCATGTTTTACTATTACTATAAGTGTATAGTGTCAAAACAATTTCAATTATAAATATCAATCATAGACGGCATAAGTGACCCATACCACTATGTCGCCATATATAGGTTCTACAATCAAAACCGCAAAGTGTAAAGACCCGCAACTTCCCCGTAAAGGAAAGCGTCGGATAGTTCGAGAACAAACCACAACAGAACGCATACGGAAGAACATTTCATTGTATATTACAACAATGCATCAGATTACAAGAACATACAGAGTAACAATGAATATTACACAGAAATATCAGAGATTTAAATTACATTTAAATACATAGCAGCGGAAAATAATGCAATACACAACTAGAATGAGATATACGGATACAAAGCTTTCCGGATATCGTTCCAGCTGTAAACCAGGATCCTGTGAATATAAATCTGCAAAACCAAAACTACTAGCTGCCCGTGTCAAAATAGGGGCACCCAGAGTTTAGGTTAAAACAATAAACTCCAGGTCAGTCATGTGACTGGTGTGAGAACTAAAACAGTTATTAATCTTTATTTTAAATCATTAGGTAAAACAAGGGACCACGCCGTATAACACGGAACGGGTTTCCTCCCAAGAATACCAGTGCATAAAACAAACAGCGCAATGCTAAATAAAGAAAAATGAAGCTGTTATAAGACCCAGGTCCCATCACACAATGCAACGCAAGCCGGAGGATAGGGTTTTTACCTTATAACAGCCAAAGCATGCTTGATACGTTTAAAACAAATCATTTGATACTATTATAAGTGCATAGTGTATAAAACAACTTCAAATCATAAGTATCAATCATAGGCGGCATGAATGCCCCATACCACTATGTCGCCATATATAGGTTATACAATCAAAATCGCAAAGTCACGTATTTGGAAATTGGATTTCCGTCTATGAACCGAGGCAAAAGATAGTCCTCAACCGATTCGAGACAATCTAGCCCATGTCTCAGGCAAGCGCGCAGGCAAGCCTTGGATCGTCAGGGCCGGTCCACACGGAGTGGATTATTATGCCTGAACAATACGTCTCCCCACCCTATGGGGTGTAAGTCTGGTCCGTCAGCCGACCAGAATGCATTCGGCCGAAACCGATATAACCGAGGCGCCTCGCAACAGCAACAACCACATAAGTCAAACTCGTCAGGGCGTGTAAAACCACTGACGCCACTTCTAGCTAGAAAGAAACGCAAGTCCTCCCTGAGGTCCGTCTCCCGTTTTTGGTTCATACCTGGTGTGAAACACGCGAGGTAAACGTTACACAAAGCTACGCCACAAAGGCCGTGCTTTGATCATCACCACAAGACTTTGCTTTTCAACAGAAGCCTTGATCATTTGCATCTTAGCATGCCACACAGGCAAACCATCCTATGCAACCGATATCAGTCACACAGAATGAAATCCGATGTCAGACACACAGTCCATTTACAAGTCCGTTCTGGGTCTGAACGAAACCGGAGGCACCTAGTACCCCGCATATCCATCGATCTCCAAGTACGTCTGGACGATCACTAACTGTTTCCATCTTCTTGGGTGTACAGCCCAATCAAGATCATCAGTTATCACCCAAACGACGTGAAGACTTCCGGTCTTCGACCATCGTCTTCATCTTCGACTTATCGTCGTATCAGTTATTCAGAATGGGATAAACCCGGTCTTTCCGAATAACTCGCGTATATTTTAAGTAAGTGTTACACAAACACAACATACGCCTCATTCCAGTTCATTAGTCACTAACCGTAAATTAATCAAGAGAATAATTCCCCAAATATTAACCCCGAAGGCCGAAACCAACATCAGATCAATATCCAGAAAACCATTCTGCTTGGCTAACCGACAGTTAGTTTCTAAATTTCACGTTCAAATCTAATTAAAGATTTAACTATCGCCTGGAGCAAAACTGGTGATACTCCATTCTCGATCCTTTCAATCTAATTAAAGATTCATTAAAACTCCACTTAGTTTTAATCATTATCTGGGTTAAAGAATCAGTGTCATTTAAAAACACGATTCACGATAAACCCAAAATCACATTCCATTAATTATCGGGTTAAAGAACAAGTGTTATTTAAAACACTATTCACGATAAACCCAAAAATCAATACCAATTCAATTCCAATTAAATATCATTTAATTGGTACACTTCATTAAATCTAAATAAAAAGATTTAATCTTTTCTCAACTGGGTTCAAGAACAGTGTTAGTGAAGACACCATTCACGACAAACCCAAATCACATTCGATATATTATCGGGTTAAAGAACAAGTGTTATTTAAAACACTGTTCACGATAAACCCAAAAATCAATATCAATTCAATTCCAATTAAATCTCATTTAATTGGTACACTTCATTAAATCTAAATAAAAAGATTTAATCTTTTCTCAACTGGGTTCAAGAACAGTGTTAGTGAAGACACCATTCACGACAAACCCAAATCACATTCGATTAATTATCGGGTTAAAGAACAAGTGTTATTTAAAACACTGTTCACGATAAACCCAAAAATCAATATCAATTCAATTCCAATTAAATATCATTTAATTGGTACACTTCATTAAATCTAAATAAAAAGATTTAATCTTTTCTCAACTGGGTTCAAGAACAGTGTTAGTGAAGACACCATTCACGACAAACCCAAATCACATTCGATTAATTATCGGGTTAAAGAACAAGTGTTATTTAAAACACTGTTCACGATAAACCCAAAAATCAATACCAATTCAATTCCAATTAAATATCATTTAATTGGTACACTTCATTAAATCTAAATAAAAAGATTTAATCTTTTCTCAACTGGGTTCAAGAACAGTGTTAGTGAAGACACCATTCACGACAAACCCAAATCACATTCGATATTCAATACAAGGCTCTGAATAGAAACTATATCGGCCTATATTCAATATCAAATTCTACGATTAACAAATGTCGTATTGGAAATAACGATATACATATATATCTTTCAAATTTCCATAACAACACCTGTAATATCACGAATTCCAACATCGAAATATTCCGAAGACAATTTCGATTCAAATCCACTCCAATGCAATCATTGGAAATTTTGGTTATTTTCAAAACCATTTCAAATTCAATTTATTTATTTAAAAATAAATAGAATTATAATTCTAGTTCAAAACTAGTTCATTTCGATAAAAATCTATTTTTATCTTTTCAAATATGGAGTTTTTCATCCCAAACTTTCACAAATCATTTCTTATGATTTTACACAAATTATTACTATTTTTAATAATTTTATCAAGGCCCGTACGGTCGATTTCCATTAACGGCCATCGAACTGCACTTACAGCGACCTTTTTCGAATTTGATTTGGACGTATCTCCAAATCCAACCGTTAGATTTCAAATTTCTAACATTCATTAGAAAGCTCTTTTCGATACGAACCCAACGGTTCCGGTTTTAGGAGAATCCGACGGTCGGATCTCCCGTAATGTCCGTTTGAAACAAATGGTCGAAATTCGCGAACTGCCGCAGCGCGGCGCGTTCTATTCAGGCCATTATATTATATATATAATATATATTTCGTCGATTACTATTTAAAACGAATTATATAAATGGTTTTAAATTCGTTTCAAAAGCAATTTCAACTTCCTTTTCAATTCAAATCAAAATTGAATTCTTCTTTATAAATTCGTTTCAAAATTCATTTCTATTCAATTCAAATTTCAATTCAATTTGAATTCATTTCAATTCGCTTTCAATTCAATTCGAATTCGTTTTCAATTCAATTCATTTCGAAATCGTTTTCAATTCAATTCATTTCGAAATCGTTTTCAATTCAATTCATTTCGAAATCGTTTTCAATTCAATTCATTTCGAAATCGTTTTCAATTCAATTCATTTCGAAATCGTTTTCAATTCAATTCATTTCGAAATCGTTTTCAATTCAATTCATTTCGAAATCGTTTTCAATTCAATTCATTTCGAAATCGTTTTCAATTCAATTCATTTCGAAATCGTTTTCAATTCAATTCATTTCGAAATCGTTTTCAATTCAATTCATTTCAAAATATTCGATTTCGAAATCACGTTTCAATATTCATTTTAAAATGAATAAAATCGATATAAATATCGTTCACGTCAAAATGGCGTCAATCTAATCCTCACGGCTTCACATATTTCTATTTTCAAATATTCTATTTCAAATATTTCTATTTCAAATATTTCTATTTCAAATATTTCTATTTCAAATATTTCTTTTTTTCTCGAAACTGGAATGAGGCCCAATCAATTACCATATAATGTTAATTATATGGATTTTCTACAACACATGTATATATCAACAACGATGAATAATCAACCATCAACCAAAGTGCACTACACTGTATAAGCATCAAATATAGACATTTAACGCTTATAGCAGCTTGTCAATCAATCGATCGACATATTTAATAAATCAGGATGAGTGAACTTCAAATTTCATCCTAACACCCGTGTGGGGTTTCAAACAATCAAACACATATTTTATTTGTGCAGTTAGGCGATGTGTAAAATTTATCGACCCAATCAACGTCATTCAAATAGGTGTACATAAACAAACCGTCTGGTTTGTAAATGAATATTTATTTATTCACATTCACGTTAAAAATTATATTTTTAACGATAACACATTTTATTTTAACATATGAATTTATATTCAGTTCATTCGTTAAATAAAATGCTATTTTTATTTTTCTAACTTATTTTAGAAAATTTCGGCGGCATAACGGCACGATACTAGAAACGGGACAAGGCCTAGCCTTATCCCCGGTCTAGTGAAGGCCCACGCCATTCACTCATCAATCAAATCAATTTCATTTTGCAAACCACAAAATTTGGAGTAAGGGTCTAACCTAGCCTTACTCCTACGCCTTATAACGGCGCACGTCTAATCCTAACCAATTTATCGATTCGATTTTTCACACCACAAACCACATTCAAACCAATATCGCAATCAATCACCAAACAGTCAAACAAACAAGTCCATGGTCTGTGGACGGTTGTGTCGGGTGCTACTAAGCACCGTCTGCATCCTAGTATATATATAACTAGAAAAATAAATTGAAAGGTGAGAAATTCTCACATATAGCTATCCTAGCTCCACGGCACTTCATTTGCAGAAGTCTTCGTCGTTTTCGCATCTTCGTCAGCTTCGTCGCCCGTAGCCACTATATATAAAAAATCGAATTTTTATTTCAAAGTTCAATATATAAAAATCGAGTTTTTATTTCAAAGTTCAATATATAAAAATCGAGTTTTTATTTCAAAGTTCAATATATAAAAATCGAGTTTTTATTTCAAAGTGCAATATATAAAAATCGAATTTTTATTTCAAAGTGCAATATATAAAAATCGAATTTTTATTTCAAAGTTCAATATATAAAAATCGAATTTTTATTTCCAATTTTAAAAATAGGATCTTTATTTTTCTAAAGTTCTAATCTCTTTCTATAAAAAAAATTAAACCTTTAAAATAAAATCAGTTTTTATTTATTTCTTTTCAAATCAGTTTTTAAAGCTTTAACAAATCAGTTTTTAATCATTTTATAAAAACAGTTTTTTTTTTTTTTTTTTTTAAAATCAAAATAGTATTAACCTAAAAAAATAGCATTACAGAGTTAAAAATAAAAATAAAATAAATAAAATAAAATACTATACTTACAGTGGTTAGCCGAACAGGGGGGGGAGTTTTTGCGGGTTCGGGTCGGGATCGGGTGTCGCAGGCGAAGGGAAGGGGAGGAGGAGCTAAACGAGGCGTCGCTCGAGCAGGGGGGTGCTCAGGTCGGCCATCGACTTCAGGGGGGGGGCGCTGCGTACGGTGGTGTGGTTCTCGCTGGAAGAGGAGGGTCGCGAGGAAGAAGAGGGGGTGGAAGCGGCGGGCGGTGGCTTCGACGGCGACTGGGCTTCGTCGCGATGGATTTAGGGATTCCCCCCTTTTTTCTTTTTTTTTTTTTTTTATTTCTGTATGAATGAATCGGGGGGGGGGGGGGGCCAGAAAGGAGGTAAAGGAGGGAAAGTATATTTTTTTTTTTTTTTTTTTATTATTTAATTATTAAATTTCGCAAAAAGGTTGACTTTTATATATGACCTCGAAACGAGGCCCACCGCCTGTCGTCCATAGCGTTTCACCCCCATTCCGAACGCAATGGGATATGTATCGCAAGCTGATTTGATAGTTTGAATCAGTTTCCTTTTGAATTTACATTTAAATCACTATATTGAATTTTAAACGCACATTTCAAATTACCGGGGTCGCATACGAACTTTAAAAATTCCAGAAAAATATTTTCTAGCTTCGCATTGGCGATACGGTCCTAACAAAACTAGTTTCGTCGAATTCTGAGACCGTTTGAAAAATGGCCAATTTCCAGTCGATTAAAATCAACTGAAACCGGTCAAACGCGTTTTCCTTTGCCACGCTCACATATTGATTCGAAAAATTATGAAATTTGAAACCTAGCAATAACTTTACATCCCGGACCCAACAAAACTGGTTTCGTCGAAATCCGAGGTCGTTTGCAAAATTGCTATTTTTAAGGGCCTTATATATATAAAAATATATATAAATTCCACAGCGACTATTTCTAATTTTAAACTGGACATATCTTATCATTTCTAAGATGAAATCTCAGTTTGTTAACTTCGTTACAAAGATATAGTTATACAGATTCAAATATTTCTTGTTTCGTTCAATTCTGACTTATATTGAATTCTGTATATTCATTTGAAATTAGAAATCGAATTTTCGAACTACCGCGCCATTTTCTATTCCTTTTATAATTATATATAATTATTATATATTCTAACGACGACGTATATAATATATACGTCGAATTCTATTCAAAATAAATTTTCTCGTCGATATTATTTAAAATAATTCATTTTAAATAATCAAAATTCGCTAAAATGGCCAAAATAAAAATTTTAAACTGGCCCAGATTTTCCGGGTTGTTACAATCTCCCCCACTTAAAACTTTTCGTCCCCGAAAAGGAACAAAGTCGAAAGTGGTTTGATTATTCAACTCTACGCTCGACCTGGCTTCCATTCCCGAACTTTTCAGTTTCTGAGAATTTCTAAAATTTCAAAAATTTGGCTAACACCCTAAATTTTCGAAAAATTTCGCCATAACCTCCCCTGCAATGGGAGCATCGGGGAATTTCAAATAGCTTCCCCGGTCCTTCAGATCTCAAAAAGAAAAAGAAAAAGCCAAGCGGCTAGCCAATAGGCTCACAAAATCATCATCACCCAAACAAAACAGTAAATTATGTAGTAAACATGTACCTATTTGTCGGGCAAACAAATTTTATTCTCTGGCTCTAGCCTCCTTGCTATGACCTGTTCAAGGATATATATGTATATGCAAGCAAATGCAACCAATTTTCAATATCATTCAATATTCGATCAAATTAGGCATATTGGTTCAAAATTATCAAACAACTAAACAAACAACACAAACATCAATCAATTAGTGAATTAGAGTTTTCAAATTCATAATTTTGATATATAAGCTAAAATCATGTTTTTGATGCCAATTCACAACAATGTGTTCCTAACTATATAAGTTTTGGTTCTCACACCAGTCTAATGGAAATATATAGAAATCACACCTTCGTCACTCGAAAATAAATGCTGATGATGTTTCGAACCACCATCAGAACCTTGTCGGGCTACTAGAGTGCGGTTCTATATCTACCCGGTATATTAAAACTTCGAATATACGCGGATCAGACGTATACGCAAAATCTATATATACTGGATTGTCCAAATCAATATAAATAAATAATCAACTACGAATAATTGATTTAAATTTTCAAAACAAAATTTTGTTTTCATTTTAAAAATATACTCTTCACACTCGTTCTAGGATACTACTGATCCCATCTCTAACGAGTCATTCCCATTGGATATTGCTAATCCAATATCTGATGAATTCTTTCGTATGGTTCTAATGTGTCTTGTTCTCTGCTTTGTAAACCAAAGCTCTGATACCAAATGTAAAGACCCGCAACTTCCCCGTAAAGGAAAGCGTCGGATAGTTCGAGAACAAACCACAACAGAACGCATACGGAAGAACATTTCATTGTATATTACAACAATGCATCAGATTACAAGAACATACAGAGTAACAATGAATATTACACAGAAATATCAGAGATTTAAATTACATTTAAATACATAGCAGCGGAAAATAATGCAATACACAACTAGAATGAGATATACGGATACAAAGCTTTCCGGATATCGTTCCAGCTGTAAACCAGGATCCTGTGAATATAAATCTGCAAAACCAAAACTACTAGCTGCCCGTGTCAAAATAGGGGCACCCAGAGTTTAGGTTAAAACAATAAACTCCAGGTCAGTCATGTGACTGGTGTGAGAACTAAAACAGTTATTAATCTTTATTTTAAATCATTAGGTAAAACAAGGGACCACGCCTGTAACAACCCGAAAATCTGGGCCAGTTTGAAATTTTTTATTTCGGCGATTTTAGCGAATTTTGAATATTTAAAATGAATTATTTTAAATAATATCGACGAGAAATTTATTTTGAATAAAATTCGAACGTATATATTATACGCGTCGTCGTTAGAATATAAATATTTATATATAATTATAAATAGAATTGAAAATGGCGCGGTAGTTCGATAATTCGATTTCAAACTTCAATTGAATGTACCGGGTGCAAAACAATCCAGATTTTAGTGAAACCAAAAATAATGGAATCTAATAGTGGATATCTTTCTATCGAATCCGAAAAATTAGGATTTCATCTTAGGAATGGTAAGATATGTCCAGTTGAAAATTCTGAATAGTCGCTATGGAATTCAGGCCCTTAAAAATGGACATTTTGCAAATGACCTCGGATTTCGACGAAACCACTTTTGTTGGGTCCGCAGTGTCAAGTTATTGCTAGATTTCAAATTTCGTAATTTTTCGAATCAATATGTGAGCGTGGCAAAGGAAAACGCGTTTGACCAGTTTCAGTTGATTTTAATCGACTGGAAATTGGCCATTTTTCTAACGGTCTCAGAATTCGACGAAACTAGTTTTGTTAGGACCGTATCGTCAATACGAAGCTAGAAAATATTTTTCTGGGATTTTTCGTGTTCGTATGTGGCCCCGGTAATTTAAAATGTACGTTTAAAATCCAATATAATGATTTAAATGTAAATTTAACAAAAACTGATTGTAACGATCAAATCAGCTTGCGATACATATCCCATTGTGTTCGGAATGGGGGTAGAACGTTATGGGCGACAGGCGGTGGGCCTCATTTAGAGGTCGTATGTAAAAGTCAACATTTTTACAAATTAAATAATTAAAAAAAAAAAAAACCTTCTCCTACATCCTCTCTGGCCCCCCCCCCTGTATCATTTCAGAACTAAATCGAAAAAAAAAAAAAAAAAAAAAAAAGAAAAAAAAACGTCGCTCCTCCACGATCTGGCCACCGCGCCTCCTCTCTGGCGGCGTGCCCCCTTCCTCCTCTGCCTCGCCCTCTTCTTCCTCGAGCTCGAGACCCCTGAAACCCCGAAGAACCCCCAATCGAACCGCACCTCCCTGGGTCCCACGCCACCTGCGAGTTCCACCACCGCCACCCCACAACGGCCGTCGCGCCTCCCTCTACCCAATTCGAGCACCCTCTGAACCCGCGACCCCCCCCCCCCTCCGATCTGAAAACCTCGACGAAGCCCCCCCCCCGACCACTCGACAGCCCCCCTGTAAGTTCCCTGCTTTTTTATTTATTTATTTACTTTTTCTGATTTTTTTTATTTTACTTCAACTGTTTTTTTTATTTTATTTTACTTTAAACTGTTTTTCTTTTTTTTATTATTTACTTTTTCTGTTTTTTTTATATAAAAGAATTTAAAAACTGCATTTATATAAAAGAATTTAAAAAACTGCATTTATTTAAAAGGAAAAAAAAAAAAACTGCATTTATTTAAAAGGAAAAAAAAACTGCATTTATTTAAAAGGAAAAAAAAAACTGCATTTATTTAAAAGGAAAAAAAAACTGCATCTTTTTAAAAAAAGAAGGAAAAACTCTATTTTGAAAAAGATATAAAAACTGCATTTTCAAAAAGATAAAAGAAAAAGGGTAGATCTTTTAATAGAAAAAGATTGTTTAGAAAACATATATGAAATTGTTTTGAAAATATATGTTGTTTTAAAAATAAAGATAACAACTTTGTTTTTATAAAGATAACAACTTGGTTTTTAGAAAGATGAAAACTTTAAATTGAAAAGTTGAAAACTTTATTTTAAAAAGGCGAAAACTTTAAATTGAAAAGTTGAAAACTTTATTTTAGAAAGGCGAAAACTTTAAATTGAAAAGTTGAAAACTTTATTTTAGAAAGATGAAAACTTTAAATTGAAAAGTTGAAAACTTTATTTTAGAAAGATGAAAACTTTAAATTGAAAAGTTGAAAACTTTATTTTAGAAAGGCGAAAACTTTAAATTGAAAAGTTGAAAACTTTATTTTTATAAAGGCGGAATTTTTAAATATATGATAGTGAAATAAAAATTCGATTTTTATATATTGAACTTCGAACTGAAAATTCGATTTTTATATATTGAACTTCGAAGTAAAAATTCGATTTTTATATATTGAACTTTGAAGTAAAAATTCGATTTTTATATATTGAACTTTGAAGTAAAAATTCGATTTTTATATATTGAACTTTGAAGTAAAAATTCGATTTTTATATATTGAACTTTGAAATAAAAATTCGATTTTTATATATTGAACTTTGAAATAAAAATTCGATTTTTATATATTGAACTTCGAAATAAAAATTCGATTTTTATATATATTGAACTTTGAACTAAAAATATGATTTTTATTTATTGAACTTTGAAATAAAAATTCGATTTTTATATATTGAACTTCGAACTGAAAATTCGATTTTTATATATTGAACTTTGAAGTAAAAATTCGATTTTTATATATTGAACTTTGAAATAAAAATTCGATTTTTATATATTGAACTTCGAAATAAAAATATGATTTTTATTTATTAAATAGCGAGGTAAAAATATGATTTTTACATATGTAGTGAAAGCGGGCAACGAAGATGACGAAGGTGCGATAGCAATGAAGTTTTCTATCAGTGAAGTGTCGTGGAGCTAGGATAGCTATATGTGAGAACTTCTCACTCAAAATTCTTTTTCTAGTTATATATATATATATATATACTAGGATGCAGACGGTGCTTATTAGAAGCACCCGACACCCGTCCACATACCATGGACTTGTTTGTTTGGATGTTTGGTGATTGATTGAGATATTGGTTTGAATGTGGTTTGTGGTGTGAAAAATCGAATCGATAAATTGGTTAGGATTAGACGTGCGCCGTTATAAGGCGAAGGAGTAAGGCTAGGTTAGACCCTTACTCCAAATTTTGTGGTTTGCATAACGAAAGTGAATTTGATTGATATGTGAATGGCGTGGGCCTTCACTAGACCGGGGATAAGGCTAGGCCTTGTCCCGTTTCTAGTATCGTGCCGTTATGCCGCCGAAATTTTCTAAAATAAGTTAGAAAAATAAAAATAGCATTTTATTTAAAGAATGAATTGAATAGAAATTCATAGGTTGAAATAAAATGTTTTATCGTTAAAAATATAATTTTTAACGTGAAGTGAATAAAATAAATATTCATTTACAAACCAGACGGTTTGTTTATGCACACTTATTTGAATGACATTGATTGGGACGATAAATTTTACACATCGCCCAACTGCACAACTAAAAAAAAATCAGTGTTTGATTGTTTGAAACCCCACACGGGTGTTAGGATGAAATTTGAAGTTCACTCATCCTGATTGATTAAACATGTCGATCGATTGATTGACAGGCTGTTATAAGCGTTGAATATCTATATTTGATGCTTATACAGTGTAGTGCACTTTGGTTGATGGTTGATTATTTTCAATGCTATTATATACATGTGTTGTATGAAAATCCATATAATTAATTTTATATGGTAATTGATTGGGCCTCATTCCAGTTTTGAAAAAGAAATATTTGAAAAAGAAATATTCGAAATAGAATATTTGAAAATAAAGGAATATATGAAGCCGTGTTGATTAGATTGACGCCATTTTGACGTGAACGATATTTATATCGATTTTAGAAAACGATTTCGAAATGAATTGAATTGAAAACGAATTCGAAATGAATTGAATTGAAAACGATTTCGAAATGAATTGAATTGAAAACGATTTCGAAATGAATTGAATTGAATATGAATTCAAATTGAATTGAAATTTGAATTGAACAGAAATGAATTTTGAAACGAATTTATAAAGAAGAATTCAATTTTGCTTTGAATTGAAATGGAAGTTGAAATAGGTTTTGAAACGATTTTAAAACTATTTATATAATTCGTTTTGAATAGAAATCGACGAAGTATATATTATATATATTATATATATAATATAATGGCCTGAATAGAACGCGTCGCGCCGCGGCAGTTCGTGAATTTCGACCATTTATTTCAAACGGACATTGCGGGAGATCCGACCGTCGGATTCTCCTAAAACCGGAACCGTTGGGTTCGTATCGAAAAGAGCTTTCTAATGAATGTTAGAAATTTGAAATCTAACGGTTGGATTTGGAGATACGTCCAAATCAAATTCGAAAAAGGTCGCTGTAAGTGCAGTTCGATGGCCGTTGATGGAAATCGACTGTACGGGCCTTGATAAAATTATTAAAAATAGTAATAATTTATGTAAAATCATAAGAAATGATTTAGAAAGAATTGGGATGAAAAACTCCATATTTGAAAAGATAAAAATAGATTTTTATCGAAATGAACTAGTTTTGAACTAGAATTATAATTCTATTTATTTTTAAATAAATAAATTGAATTTGAAAAGGGTTTTAAAAATAACCAAAATTTCCAATGATTGCATTGGAGTGGATTTGAATCGAAATTGTCTTCGGAATATTTCGATGTTGGAATTCGTGATTATACAGGTGTTGTTATGGAAATTTGAAAGATATATATTTATATCGTTATTTCCAATACGACATTTGTTAATCGTAGGATTTGATATTGAATATAAGCCGGGATATTTTCTATTCAGAGCCTTGTATTGAATATCAAATGTGATTTGGGTTTGTCGTGAATGGTGTCTTCACTAACACTGTTCTTGAACTCAGTTGAGAAAAGATTAAATCTTTTTATTTAGATTTAATGAAGTGTACCAATTAAATGATATTTAATTGGAATTGAATTGATATTGATTTTTGGGTTTATCGTGAACAGTGTTTTAAATAACACTTATTCTTTAACCCGATAATTAATGAATGTGACTTTGGGTTTATCGTGAACCGTGTTTTTAAATGACACGGATTCTTTAACCCAGTTAACGATTAAAACTAAGTGGAGTTTTAATGAATCTTTAATTAGATTGAAAAGATCGAGAATGGAGTATCACCAGTTTTGCTCCAGGCGATAGTTAAATCTTTAATTAGATTTGAACGTGAAATTTAGAAACTAACTGTCGGTTAGCCAAGCAGAATGGTTTTCTGGATATTGATCTGATGTTGGTTTCGGCCTTCGGGGTTAATATTTGGGGAATTATTCTCTTGATTAATTTACGGTTAGTGACTAATGAATTGGAATGAGGCGTATGTTGTGTTTGTGTAACACTTATTTAAAATATACGCGAGTTATTCGGAAAGGCCGGGTTTATCCCATTCTGAATAACTGATACGACGATAAGTCGAAGATGAAGACGATGGTCGAAGACCGGAGGTCTTCACGTCGTTTGGGGGATAACTGATGATCTTGATTGGGCTGTACACCCAAGAAGATGGAAACAGTTAGTGATCGTCCAGACGTACTTGGAGATCGATGGATATGCGGGGTACTAGGTGCCTCCGGTTTCGTTCAGGCCCAGAACGGACTTGTAAATGGACTGTGTGTCTGACATCGGATTTCATTCTGTGTGACTGATATCGGTTGCATAGGATGGTTTGCCTGTGTGGCATGCTAAGATGCAAATGATCAAGGCTTCTGTTGAAAAGCAAAGTCTTGTGGTGATGATCAAAGCACGGCCTTTGTGGCGTAGCTTTGTGTAACGTTTACCTCGCGTGTTTCACACCAGGTATGAACCAAAAACGGGAGACGGACCTCAGGGAGGACTTGCGTTTCTTTCTAGCTAGAAGTGGCGTCAGTGGTTTTACACGCCCTGACGAGTTTGACTTATGTGGTTGTTGCTGTTGCGAGGCGCCTCGGTTATATCGGTTTCGGCCGAATGCATTCTGGTCGGCTGACGGACCAGACTTACACCCCATAGGGTGGGGAGACGTATTGTTCAGGCATAATAATCCACCCCGTGTGGACCGGCCCTGACGATCCAAGGCTTGCCTGCGCGCTTGCCTGAGACATGGGCTAGATTGTCTCGAATCGGTTGAGGACTATCTTTTGCCTCGGTTCATAGATGGAAACCCAATTTCCAAATACGAGACTTTGCGGTTTTGATTGTATATCCTATATATGGCGACATAGTGGGATGGGGCGCTCATGCCGCCTATGATTGATACTTATGATTTGAAGTGTTTTATATACTATGCACTTATAATAGTATCAAATGAGTTGTTTTAAACGTATCAAGCATTCTTTGGCTGTTATAAGGGAAAACCCTATCCTCGACTGCGTTGCATTGTGTGATGGGACCTGGGTCTTACAACAGCTTCATTTTTCTTTATTTAGCATTGCGCTGTTGGTTTTATGCACTGGTATTCTTGGGAGGAAACCCGTTCCGTGTTATACGGCGTGGTCCCTTGATTTACCTAATGATTTGAAATAAAGATTAATAACTGTTTTAGTTCTCACACCAGTCACATGACTGACCTGGAGTTTATTGTTTTAACCTAAACTCTGGGTGCCCTTATTTTCGACACGGGCAGCTAGTAGTTTTGGTTTTGCAGATTTATATTCACAGGATCCTGGTTTACAGCTGGAACGATATCCGGAAAGCTTTGTATCCGTATATCTCCTTCTAGTTGTGTATTGTATTATTTTCCGCTGCTATGTATTTAAATGTAATTTAAACCTCTGATATTTCTGTGTAATATTCATTTATACTCTGTATATTCTTGTAATCTGATGCATTGTTGTAATATACAGTGAAATGTTCTTCTGTATGCGTTCTGTTGTGGTTTGTTCTCGAACTATCCGACGCTTTCCCTTACGGGGAGGTTGCGGGTCGTCACACGTGGTATCAGAGCTTTGGTTTACAAAGCTCAGAGAACAAGACACATTAGAACCATACGAAAGAATTCATCAGATATTGGATTAGCAATATCCAATTAGAATGACTCGTTAGAGATAGGATCAGTAGTATCCTAGAACGAGTGTGAAGAGTATATTTTTCAAATGAAAACAAATTTCGTTTTGAAAATTTAAATCAATTATTCGTATTTGATTATTTATTTTATATTGATTAGGACAATCCAATATATAAAGATTTTGCATATATGTCTTGCAAACGTGTATTCGAAGTTTTAATATATTGGGTAGATATAGAATCCCTCTAGTGCCCGGGAATAATTCTGGTGATGGGGCACTGTCGCCAGTATTTATTTTCGAGCGACGAAAGTGAGATTTCTATATATTTCCTATTGGCTGGTGTGAGAACCAAAATTAGATAGGGCCTATTGTTGTGATTTGGCATCAAAAATCTGATTTTTGTATATGTATCAAAATTATGAATTTGAAACGTTAATTCACTAATTGATTGATGTTTGTGCTGTTTATTTAATTGTTTGATAATTTTGAACTAGTATGCCTAATTTGATCGAATATTGAATTGTATTGAAAATTGGTCGCATTTGCTTGCATATACATATATATCATTGAACAGGTCATAGCAAGGAGGCTAGAGCCAGAGAATAAAATTTGTTTGCCCGACAAATAGGTACATGTTTACTACATAATTTCCTGTTTTGTTTGGGTGATGATGATTTTGTGAGCCTATTGGCTAGCCGCTTGGCTTTTTCTTTTTCTTTTTGAGATCTGAAGGACCGGGGAAGCTATTTGAAATTCCCCGATGCTCCCATTGCAGGGGAGGTTATGGCGAAATTTTTCAAAAATTTAGGGTGTTAGCCAAATTTTTGAAATTTTAGAAATTCTCAGAAACTGAAAAGTTGGAGAATGGAAGCCAGGTCGAGCGTAGTGTTGAATAATCAAACCGCTTTCGACTTTGTTCCTTTTCGGGGACGAAAAGTTTTAAGTGGGGGAGATTGTAACAACCCGAAAATCTGGGCCAGTTTGAAATTTTTTATTTCGGCGATTTTAGCGAATTTTGAATATTTAAAATGAATTATTTTAAATAATATCGACGAGAAATTTATTTTGAATAAAATTCGAACGTATATATTATACGCGTCGTCGTTAGAATATAAATATTTATATATAATTATAAATAGAATTGAAAATGGCGCGGTAGTTCGATAATTCGATTTCAAACTTCAATTGAATGTACCGGGTGCAAAACAATCCAGATTTTAGTGAAACCAAAAATAATGGAATCTAATAGTGGATATCTTTCTATCGAATCCGAAAAATTAGGATTTCATCTTAGGAATGGTAAGATATGTCCAGTTGAAAATTCTGAATAGTCGCTATGGAATTCAGGCCCTTAAAAATGGACATTTTGCAAATGACCTCGGATTTCGACGAAACCACTTTTGTTGGGTCCGCAGTGTCAAGTTATTGCTAGATTTCAAATTTCGTAATTTTTCGAATCAATATGTGAGCGTGGCAAAGGAAAACGCGTTTGACCAGTTTCAGTTGATTTTAATCGACTGGAAATTGGCCATTTTTCTAACGGTCTCAGAATTCGACGAAACTAGTTTTGTTAGGACCGTATCGTCAATACGAAGCTAGAAAATATTTTTCTGGGATTTTTCGTGTTCGTATGTGGCCCCGGTAATTTAAAATGTACGTTTAAAATCCAATATAATGATTTAAATGTAAATTTAACAAAAACTGATTGTAACGATCAAATCAGCTTGCGATACATATCCCATTGTGTTCGGAATGGGGGTAGAACGTTATGGGCGACAGGCGGTGGGCCTCATTTAGAGGTCGTATGTAAAAGTCAACATTTTTACAAATTAAATAATTAAAAAAAAAAAAAAACCTTCTCCTACATCCTCTCTGGCCCCCCCCCCTGTATCATTTCAGAACTAAATCGAAAAAAAAAAAAAAAAAAAAAAAAGAAAAAAAAACGTCGCTCCTCCACGATCTGGCCACCGCGCCTCCTCTCTGGCGGCGTGCCCCCTTCCTCCTCTGCCTCGCCCTCTTCTTCCTCGAGCTCGAGACCCCTGAAACCCCGAAGAACCCCCAATCGAACCGCACCTCCCTGGGTCCCACGCCACCTGCGAGTTCCACCACCGCCACCCCACAACGGCCGTCGCGCCTCCCTCTACCCAATTCGAGCACCCTCTGAACCCGCGACCCCCCCCCCTCCGATCTGAAAACCTCGACGAAGCCCCCCCCCGACCACTCGACAGCCCCCCTGTAAGTTCCCTGCTTTTTTATTTATTTATTTACTTTTTCTGATTTTTTTTATTTTACTTCAACTGTTTTTTTTATTTTATTTTACTTTAAACTGTTTTTCTTTTTTTTATTATTTACTTTTTCTGTTTTTTTTATATAAAAGAATTTAAAAACTGCATTTATATAAAAGAATTTAAAAAACTGCATTTATTTAAAAGGAAAAAAAAAAAACTGCATTTATTTAAAAGGAAAAAAAAACTGCATTTATTTAAAAGGAAAAAAAAAACTGCATTTATTTAAAAGGAAAAAAAAACTGCATCTTTTTAAAAAAAGAAGGAAAAACTCTATTTTGAAAAAGATATAAAAACTGCATTTTCAAAAAGATAAAAGAAAAAGGGTAGATCTTTTAATAGAAAAAGATTGTTTAGAAAACATATATGAAATTGTTTTGAAAATATATGTTGTTTTAAAAATAAAGATAACAACTTTGTTTTTATAAAGATAACAACTTGGTTTTTAGAAAGATGAAAACTTTAAATTGAAAAGTTGAAAACTTTATTTTAAAAAGGCGAAAACTTTAAATTGAAAAGTTGAAAACTTTATTTTAGAAAGGCGAAAACTTTAAATTGAAAAGTTGAAAACTTTATTTTAGAAAGATGAAAACTTTAAATTGAAAAGTTGAAAACTTTATTTTAGAAAGATGAAAACTTTAAATTGAAAAGTTGAAAACTTTATTTTAGAAAGGCGAAAACTTTAAATTGAAAAGTTGAAAACTTTATTTTTATAAAGGCGGAATTTTTAAATATATGATAGTGAAATAAAAATTCGATTTTTATATATTGAACTTCGAACTGAAAATTCGATTTTTATATATTGAACTTCGAAGTAAAAATTCGATTTTTATATATTGAACTTTGAAGTAAAAATTCGATTTTTATATATTGAACTTTGAAGTAAAAATTCGATTTTTATATATTGAACTTTGAAGTAAAAATTCGATTTTTATATATTGAACTTTGAAATAAAAATTCGATTTTTATATATTGAACTTTGAAATAAAAATTCGATTTTTATATATTGAACTTCGAAATAAAAATTCGATTTTTATATATATTGAACTTTGAACTAAAAATATGATTTTTATTTATTGAACTTTGAAATAAAAATTCGATTTTTATATATTGAACTTCGAACTGAAAATTCGATTTTTATATATTGAACTTTGAAGTAAAAATTCGATTTTTATATATTGAACTTTGAAATAAAAATTCGATTTTTATATATTGAACTTCGAAATAAAAATATGATTTTTATTTATTAAATAGCGAGGTAAAAATATGATTTTTACATATGTAGTGAAAGCGGGCAACGAAGATGACGAAGGTGCGATAGCAATGAAGTTTTCTATCAGTGAAGTGTCGTGGAGCTAGGATAGCTATATGTGAGAACTTCTCACTCAAAATTCTTTTTCTAGTTATATATATATATATATACTAGGATGCAGACGGTGCTTATTAGAAGCACCCGACACCCGTCCACATACCATGGACTTGTTTGTTTGGATGTTTGGTGATTGATTGAGATATTGGTTTGAATGTGGTTTGTGGTGTGAAAAATCGAATCGATAAATTGGTTAGGATTAGACGTGCGCCGTTATAAGGCGAAGGAGTAAGGCTAGGTTAGACCCTTACTCCAAATTTTGTGGTTTGCATAACGAAAGTGAATTTGATTGATATGTGAATGGCGTGGGCCTTCACTAGACCGGGGATAAGGCTAGGCCTTGTCCCGTTTCTAGTATCGTGCCGTTATGCCGCCGAAATTTTCTAAAATAAGTTAGAAAAATAAAAATAGCATTTTATTTAAAGAATGAATTGAATAGAAATTCATAGGTTGAAATAAAATGTTTTATCGTTAAAAATATAATTTTTAACGTGAAGTGAATAAAATAAATATTCATTTACAAACCAGACGGTTTGTTTATGCACACTTATTTGAATGACATTGATTGGGACGATAAATTTTACACATCGCCCAACTGCACAACTAAAAAAAAATCAGTGTTTGATTGTTTGAAACCCCACACGGGTGTTAGGATGAAATTTGAAGTTCACTCATCCTGATTGATTAAACATGTCGATCGATTGATTGACAGGCTGTTATAAGCGTTGAATATCTATATTTGATGCTTATACAGTGTAGTGCACTTTGGTTGATGGTTGATTATTTTCAATGCTATTATATACATGTGTTGTATGAAAATCCATATAATTAATTTTATATGGTAATTGATTGGGCCTCATTCCAGTTTTGAAAAAGAAATATTTGAAAAAGAAATATTCGAAATAGAATATTTGAAAATAAAGGAATATATGAAGCCGTGTTGATTAGATTGACGCCATTTTGACGTGAACGATATTTATATCGATTTTAGAAAACGATTTCGAAATGAATTGAATTGAAAACGAATTCGAAATGAATTGAATTGAAAACGATTTCGAAATGAATTGAATTGAAAACGATTTCGAAATGAATTGAATTGAATATGAATTCAAATTGAATTGAAATTTGAATTGAACAGAAATGAATTTTGAAACGAATTTATAAAGAAGAATTCAATTTTGCTTTGAATTGAAATGGAAGTTGAAATAGGTTTTGAAACGATTTTAAAACTATTTATATAATTCGTTTTGAATAGAAATCGACGAAGTATATATTATATATATTATATATATAATATAATGGCCTGAATAGAACGCGTCGCGCCGCGGCAGTTCGTGAATTTCGACCATTTATTTCAAACGGACATTGCGGGAGATCCGACCGTCGGATTCTCCTAAAACCGGAACCGTTGGGTTCGTATCGAAAAGAGCTTTCTAATGAATGTTAGAAATTTGAAATCTAACGGTTGGATTTGGAGATACGTCCAAATCAAATTCGAAAAAGGTCGCTGTAAGTGCAGTTCGATGGCCGTTGATGGAAATCGACTGTACGGGCCTTGATAAAATTATTAAAAATAGTAATAATTTATGTAAAATCATAAGAAATGATTTAGAAAGAATTGGGATGAAAAACTCCATATTTGAAAAGATAAAAATAGATTTTTATCGAAATGAACTAGTTTTGAACTAGAATTATAATTCTATTTATTTTTAAATAAATAAATTGAATTTGAAAAGGGTTTTAAAAATAACCAAAATTTCCAATGATTGCATTGGAGTGGATTTGAATCGAAATTGTCTTCGGAATATTTCGATGTTGGAATTCGTGATTATACAGGTGTTGTTATGGAAATTTGAAAGATATATATTTATATCGTTATTTCCAATACGACATTTGTTAATCGTAGGATTTGATATTGAATATAAGCCGGGATATTTTCTATTCAGAGCCTTGTATTGAATATCAAATGTGATTTGGGTTTGTCGTGAATGGTGTCTTCACTAACACTGTTCTTGAACTCAGTTGAGAAAAGATTAAATCTTTTTATTTAGATTTAATGAAGTGTACCAATTAAATGATATTTAATTGGAATTGAATTGATATTGATTTTTGGGTTTATCGTGAACAGTGTTTTAAATAACACTTATTCTTTAACCCGATAATTAATGAATGTGACTTTGGGTTTATCGTGAACCGTGTTTTTAAATGACACGGATTCTTTAACCCAGTTAACGATTAAAACTAAGTGGAGTTTTAATGAATCTTTAATTAGATTGAAAAGATCGAGAATGGAGTATCACCAGTTTTGCTCCAGGCGATAGTTAAATCTTTAATTAGATTTGAACGTGAAATTTAGAAACTAACTGTCGGTTAGCCAAGCAGAATGGTTTTCTGGATATTGATCTGATGTTGGTTTCGGCCTTCGGGGTTAATATTTGGGGAATTATTCTCTTGATTAATTTACGGTTAGTGACTAATGAATTGGAATGAGGCGTATGTTGTGTTTGTGTAACACTTATTTAAAATATACGCGAGTTATTCGGAAAGGCCGGGTTTATCCCATTCTGAATAACTGATACGACGATAAGTCGAAGATGAAGACGATGGTCGAAGACCGGAGGTCTTCACGTCGTTTGGGGGATAACTGATGATCTTGATTGGGCTGTACACCCAAGAAGATGGAAACAGTTAGTGATCGTCCAGACGTACTTGGAGATCGATGGATATGCGGGGTACTAGGTGCCTCCGGTTTCGTTCAGGCCCAGAACGGACTTGTAAATGGACTGTGTGTCTGACATCGGATTTCATTCTGTGTGACTGATATCGGTTGCATAGGATGGTTTGCCTGTGTGGCATGCTAAGATGCAAATGATCAAGGCTTCTGTTGAAAAGCAAAGTCTTGTGGTGATGATCAAAGCACGGCCTTTGTGGCGTAGCTTTGTGTAACGTTTACCTCGCGTGTTTCACACCAGGTATGAACCAAAAACGGGAGACGGACCTCAGGGAGGACTTGCGTTTCTTTCTAGCTAGAAGTGGCGTCAGTGGTTTTACACGCCCTGACGAGTTTGACTTATGTGGTTGTTGCTGTTGCGAGGCGCCTCGGTTATATCGGTTTCGGCCGAATGCATTCTGGTCGGCTGACGGACCAGACTTACACCCCATAGGGTGGGGAGACGTATTGTTCAGGCATAATAATCCACCCCGTGTGGACCGGCCCTGACGATCCAAGGCTTGCCTGCGCGCTTGCCTGAGACATGGGCTAGATTGTCTCGAATCGGTTGAGGACTATCTTTTGCCTCGGTTCATAGATGGAAACCCAATTTCCAAATACGAGACTTTGCGGTTTTGATTGTATATCCTATATATGGCGACATAGTGGGATGGGGCGCTCATGCCGCCTATGATTGATACTTATGATTTGAAGTGTTTTATATACTATGCACTTATAATAGTATCAAATGAGTTGTTTTAAACGTATCAAGCATTCTTTGGCTGTTATAAGGGAAAACCCTATCCTCGACTGCGTTGCATTGTGTGATGGGACCTGGGTCTTACAACAGCTTCATTTTTCTTTATTTAGCATTGCGCTGTTGGTTTTATGCACTGGTATTCTTGGGAGGAAACCCGTTCCGTGTTATACGGCGTGGTCCCTTGATTTACCTAATGATTTGAAATAAAGATTAATAACTGTTTTAGTTCTCACACCAGTCACATGACTGACCTGGAGTTTATTGTTTTAACCTAAACTCTGGGTGCCCTTATTTTCGACACGGGCAGCTAGTAGTTTTGGTTTTGCAGATTTATATTCACAGGATCCTGGTTTACAGCTGGAACGATATCCGGAAAGCTTTGTATCCGTATATCTCCTTCTAGTTGTGTATTGTATTATTTTCCGCTGCTATGTATTTAAATGTAATTTAAACCTCTGATATTTCTGTGTAATATTCATTTATACTCTGTATATTCTTGTAATCTGATGCATTGTTGTAATATACAGTGAAATGTTCTTCTGTATGCGTTCTGTTGTGGTTTGTTCTCGAACTATCCGACGCTTTCCCTTACGGGGAGGTTGCGGGTCGTCACAACGCCGTATAACACGGAACGGGTTTCCTCCCAAGAATACCAGTGCATAAAACAAACAGCGCAATGCTAAATAAAGAAAAATGAAGCTGTTATAAGACCCAGGTCCCATCACACAATGCAACGCAAGCCGGAGGATAGGGTTTTTACCTTATAACAGCCAAAGCATGCTTGATACGTTTAAAACAAATCATTTGATACTATTATAAGTGCATAGTGTATAAAACAACTTCAAATCATAAGTATCAATCATAGGCGGCATGAATGCCCCATACCACTATGTCGCCATATATAGGTTATACAATCAAAATCGCAAAGTCACGTATTTGGAAATTGGATTTCCGTCTATGAACCGAGGCAAAAGATAGTCCTCAACCGATTCGAGACAATCTAGCCCATGTCTCAGGCAAGCGCGCAGGCAAGCCTTGGATCGTCAGGGCCGGTCCACACGGAGTGGATTATTATGCCTGAACAATACGTCTCCCCACCCTATGGGGTGTAAGTCTGGTCCGTCAGCCGACCAGAATGCATTCGGCCGAAACCGATATAACCGAGGCGCCTCGCAACAGCAACAACCACATAAGTCAAACTCGTCAGGGCGTGTAAAACCACTGACGCCACTTCTAGCTAGAAAGAAACGCAAGTCCTCCCTGAGGTCCGTCTCCCGTTTTTGGTTCATACCTGGTGTGAAACACGCGAGGTAAACGTTACACAAAGCTACGCCACAAAGGCCGTGCTTTGATCATCACCACAAGACTTTGCTTTTCAACAGAAGCCTTGATCATTTGCATCTTAGCATGCCACACAGGCAAACCATCCTATGCAACCGATATCAGTCACACAGAATGAAATCCGATGTCAGACACACAGTCCATTTACAAGTCCGTTCTGGGTCTGAACGAAACCGGAGGCACCTAGTACCCCGCATATCCATCGATCTCCAAGTACGTCTGGACGATCACTAACTGTTTCCATCTTCTTGGGTGTACAGCCCAATCAAGATCATCAGTTATCACCCAAACGACGTGAAGACTTCCGGTCTTCGACCATCGTCTTCATCTTCGACTTATCGTCGTATCAGTTATTCAGAATGGGATAAACCCGGTCTTTCCGAATAACTCGCGTATATTTTAAGTAAGTGTTACACAAACACAACATACGCCTCATTCCAGTTCATTAGTCACTAACCGTAAATTAATCAAGAGAATAATTCCCCAAATATTAACCCCGAAGGCCGAAACCAACATCAGATCAATATCCAGAAAACCATTCTGCTTGGCTAACCGACAGTTAGTTTCTAAATTTCACGTTCAAATCTAATTAAAGATTTAACTATCGCCTGGAGCAAAACTGGTGATACTCCATTCTCGATCCTTTCAATCTAATTAAAGATTCATTAAAACTCCACTTAGTTTTAATCATTATCTGGGTTAAAGAATCAGTGTCATTTAAAAACACGATTCACGATAAACCCAAAATCACATTCCATTAATTATCGGGTTAAAGAACAAGTGTTATTTAAAACACTATTCACGATAAACCCAAAAATCAATACCAATTCAATTCCAATTAAATATCATTTAATTGGTACACTTCATTAAATCTAAATAAAAAGATTTAATCTTTTCTCAACTGGGTTCAAGAACAGTGTTAGTGAAGACACCATTCACGACAAACCCAAATCACATTCGATATATTATCGGGTTAAAGAACAAGTGTTATTTAAAACACTGTTCACGATAAACCCAAAAATCAATATCAATTCAATTCCAATTAAATCTCATTTAATTGGTACACTTCATTAAATCTAAATAAAAAGATTTAATCTTTTCTCAACTGGGTTCAAGAACAGTGTTAGTGAAGACACCATTCACGACAAACCCAAATCACATTCGATTAATTATCGGGTTAAAGAACAAGTGTTATTTAAAACACTGTTCACGATAAACCCAAAAATCAATATCAATTCAATTCCAATTAAATATCATTTAATTGGTACACTTCATTAAATCTAAATAAAAAGATTTAATCTTTTCTCAACTGGGTTCAAGAACAGTGTTAGTGAAGACACCATTCACGACAAACCCAAATCACATTCGATTAATTATCGGGTTAAAGAACAAGTGTTATTTAAAACACTGTTCACGATAAACCCAAAAATCAATACCAATTCAATTCCAATTAAATATCATTTAATTGGTACACTTCATTAAATCTAAATAAAAAGATTTAATCTTTTCTCAACTGGGTTCAAGAACAGTGTTAGTGAAGACACCATTCACGACAAACCCAAATCACATTCGATATTCAATACAAGGCTCTGAATAGAAACTATATCGGCCTATATTCAATATCAAATTCTACGATTAACAAATGTCGTATTGGAAATAACGATATACATATATATCTTTCAAATTTCCATAACAACACCTGTAATATCACGAATTCCAACATCGAAATATTCCGAAGACAATTTCGATTCAAATCCACTCCAATGCAATCATTGGAAATTTTGGTTATTTTCAAAACCATTTCAAATTCAATTTATTTATTTAAAAATAAATAGAATTATAATTCTAGTTCAAAACTAGTTCATTTCGATAAAAATCTATTTTTATCTTTTCAAATATGGAGTTTTTCATCCCAAACTTTCACAAATCATTTCTTATGATTTTACACAAATTATTACTATTTTTAATAATTTTATCAAGGCCCGTACGGTCGATTTCCATTAACGGCCATCGAACTGCACTTACAGCGACCTTTTTCGAATTTGATTTGGACGTATCTCCAAATCCAACCGTTAGATTTCAAATTTCTAACATTCATTAGAAAGCTCTTTTCGATACGAACCCAACGGTTCCGGTTTTAGGAGAATCCGACGGTCGGATCTCCCGTAATGTCCGTTTGAAACAAATGGTCGAAATTCGCGAACTGCCGCAGCGCGGCGCGTTCTATTCAGGCCATTATATTATATATATAATATATATTTCGTCGATTACTATTTAAAACGAATTATATAAATGGTTTTAAATTCGTTTCAAAAGCAATTTCAACTTCCTTTTCAATTCAAATCAAAATTGAATTCTTCTTTATAAATTCGTTTCAAAATTCATTTCTATTCAATTCAAATTTCAATTCAATTTGAATTCATTTCAATTCGCTTTCAATTCAATTCGAATTCGTTTTCAATTCAATTCATTTCGAAATCGTTTTCAATTCAATTCATTTCGAAATCGTTTTCAATTCAATTCATTTCGAAATCGTTTTCAATTCAATTCATTTCGAAATCGTTTTCAATTCAATTCATTTCGAAATCGTTTTCAATTCAATTCATTTCGAAATCGTTTTCAATTCAATTCATTTCGAAATCGTTTTCAATTCAATTCATTTCGAAATCGTTTTCAATTCAATTCATTTCGAAATCGTTTTCAATTCAATTCATTTCGAAATCGTTTTCAATTCAATTCATTTCAAAATATTCGATTTCGAAATCACGTTTCAATATTCATTTTAAAATGAATAAAATCGATATAAATATCGTTCACGTCAAAATGGCGTCAATCTAATCCTCACGGCTTCACATATTTCTATTTTCAAATATTCTATTTCAAATATTTCTATTTCAAATATTTCTATTTCAAATATTTCTATTTCAAATATTTCTTTTTTTCTCGAAACTGGAATGAGGCCCAATCAATTACCATATAATGTTAATTATATGGATTTTCTACAACACATGTATATATCAACAACGATGAATAATCAACCATCAACCAAAGTGCACTACACTGTATAAGCATCAAATATAGACATTTAACGCTTATAGCAGCTTGTCAATCAATCGATCGACATATTTAATAAATCAGGATGAGTGAACTTCAAATTTCATCCTAACACCCGTGTGGGGTTTCAAACAATCAAACACATATTTTATTTGTGCAGTTAGGCGATGTGTAAAATTTATCGACCCAATCAACGTCATTCAAATAGGTGTACATAAACAAACCGTCTGGTTTGTAAATGAATATTTATTTATTCACATTCACGTTAAAAATTATATTTTTAACGATAACACATTTTATTTTAACATATGAATTTATATTCAGTTCATTCGTTAAATAAAATGCTATTTTTATTTTTCTAACTTATTTTAGAAAATTTCGGCGGCATAACGGCACGATACTAGAAACGGGACAAGGCCTAGCCTTATCCCCGGTCTAGTGAAGGCCCACGCCATTCACTCATCAATCAAATCAATTTCATTTTGCAAACCACAAAATTTGGAGTAAGGGTCTAACCTAGCCTTACTCCTACGCCTTATAACGGCGCACGTCTAATCCTAACCAATTTATCGATTCGATTTTTCACACCACAAACCACATTCAAACCAATATCGCAATCAATCACCAAACAGTCAAACAAACAAGTCCATGGTCTGTGGACGGTTGTGTCGGGTGCTACTAAGCACCGTCTGCATCCTAGTATATATATAACTAGAAAAATAAATTGAAAGGTGAGAAATTCTCACATATAGCTATCCTAGCTCCACGGCACTTCATTTGCAGAAGTCTTCGTCGTTTTCGCATCTTCGTCAGCTTCGTCGCCCGTAGCCACTATATATAAAAAATCGAATTTTTATTTCAAAGTTCAATATATAAAAATCGAGTTTTTATTTCAAAGTTCAATATATAAAAATCGAGTTTTTATTTCAAAGTTCAATATATAAAAATCGAGTTTTTATTTCAAAGTGCAATATATAAAAATCGAATTTTTATTTCAAAGTGCAATATATAAAAATCGAATTTTTATTTCAAAGTTCAATATATAAAAATCGAATTTTTATTTCCAATTTTAAAAATAGGATCTTTATTTTTCTAAAGTTCTAATCTCTTTCTATAAAAAAAATTAAACCTTTAAAATAAAATCAGTTTTTATTTATTTCTTTTCAAATCAGTTTTTAAAGCTTTAACAAATCAGTTTTTAATCATTTTATAAAAACAGTTTTTTTTTTTTTTTTTTTTAAAATCAAAATAGTATTAACCTAAAAAAATAGCATTACAGAGTTAAAAATAAAAATAAAATAAATAAAATAAAATACTATACTTACAGTGGTTAGCCGAACAGGGGGGGGAGTTTTTGCGGGTTCGGGTCGGGATCGGGTGTCGCAGGCGAAGGGAAGGGGAGGAGGAGCTAAACGAGGCGTCGCTCGAGCAGGGGGGTGCTCAGGTCGGCCATCGACTTCAGGGGGGGGGGGCGCTGCGTACGGTGGTGTGGTTCTCGCTGGAAGAGGAGGGTCGCGAGGAAGAAGAGGGGGTGGAAGCGGCGGGCGGTGGCTTCGACGGCGACTGGGCTTCGTCGCGATGGATTTAGGGATTCCCCCCTTTTTTCTTTTTTTTTTTTTTTTATTTCTGTATGAATGAATCGGGGGGGGGGGGCCAGAAAGGAGGTAAAGGAGGGAAAGTATATTTTTTTTTTTTTTTTTTTATTATTTAATTATTAAATTTCGCAAAAAGGTTGACTTTTATATATGACCTCGAAACGAGGCCCACCGCCTGTCGTCCATAGCGTTTCACCCCCATTCCGAACGCAATGGGATATGTATCGCAAGCTGATTTGATAGTTTGAATCAGTTTCCTTTTGAATTTACATTTAAATCACTATATTGAATTTTAAACGCACATTTCAAATTACCGGGGTCGCATACGAACTTTAAAAATTCCAGAAAAATATTTTCTAGCTTCGCATTGGCGATACGGTCCTAACAAAACTAGTTTCGTCGAATTCTGAGACCGTTTGAAAAATGGCCAATTTCCAGTCGATTAAAATCAACTGAAACCGGTCAAACGCGTTTTCCTTTGCCACGCTCACATATTGATTCGAAAAATTATGAAATTTGAAACCTAGCAATAACTTTACATCCCGGACCCAACAAAACTGGTTTCGTCGAAATCCGAGGTCGTTTGCAAAATTGCTATTTTTAAGGGCCTTATATATATAAAAATATATATAAATTCCACAGCGACTATTTCTAATTTTAAACTGGACATATCTTATCATTTCTAAGATGAAATCTCAGTTTGTTAACTTCGTTACAAAGATATAGTTATACAGATTCAAATATTTCTTGTTTCGTTCAATTCTGACTTATATTGAATTCTGTATATTCATTTGAAATTAGAAATCGAATTTTCGAACTACCGCGCCATTTTCTATTCCTTTTATAATTATATATAATTATTATATATTCTAACGACGACGTATATAATATATACGTCGAATTCTATTCAAAATAAATTTTCTCGTCGATATTATTTAAAATAATTCATTTTAAATAATCAAAATTCGCTAAAATGGCCAAAATAAAAATTTTAAACTGGCCCAGATTTTCCGGGTTGTTACACAAAGTCACGTATTGGAAGTTGGGTTTCCATCTGTGAACCGAGGCAAAAGATAGTCCTTCAACGAATTCGAGACTCTCTAGCCCGAGCCTCAGGCAAGTACTCTGTCAAGCCTTAGGAGCCACAGGGCCAGTCCACCGATGTGGATTAAAGTGCCTGAACACTGCGTTTCCCTGCCCTTTGGTGCGTAAATGAGTCCTATGACTCCATCGACTCCACAAAGTCACCAATATATCCGAGGCGCCTCGCAATCCAACAACCACACCGGTGAAAATAATATAAATGTCAGGGCTGGTAGGTCACTGACACCACCCTAGCTAGAAGGAAACGCATGTCCTCCCTGGATCCTTCTCCCGTTTCTGGTTCACAACCGGGGTGTGAGGCTCGCGAATTAATGCTACACAAAGCTATGCCACACAGGCCGTGCTTTGATCATCAACAAGACTATGCTTTTCAACAAAAGCCTTGATCATTTTCCACTTAGGCATGCCACACAGGCAATTCACTCTATGCGATTGATATCCAACAATATATAACCTCTAAGCTCGTACGTCTCAGAGAAGGGCGTTAAGCAAGAGAATAAATTCTCCGCCACCAAACAGATATATATTTAATAGAAATCAATCACACAGAATAAAATCCAATGTCAGACACACAGTCCATTTACAAGTTCGTTCTGGGTCTGAACGAAACCGGAGGCACCTTGTACCTCTCATATCCATCGATCTCCAAGTACGCCTGGACGATCACCAACTGATTCCCTCCTCTTCGGTGTACAGCCCAATCAAGATCATCAGTAATTATCCAAATGACGTGAATACCTCCGGTCTTCGACCACCGTCTTCATCCTCGACACATCGTCGAATTAGTTATTCAGAATGGGATAACCTGGTCTTTCTGAATAACTCATGTATATAATAAACAAGTGTTTCACAAACACGACATACGCCTCATTCCAATTCAGAATAATCTTTTATTCAAATTTTCTTATACTTTGGGAAAGGTTCCCATTTATTTTATCAAAGATAAATTCTTTAAATTTATTCTTTAATCTTCTTTTGAATATCAATTCATAACAAATTATGGTTTATCCAAACTAGTCGGGATTAACGAACCTTACCGAAGTAATCATTTGTTTTAATTTCCCAATCCCAACCTATTCATCCCATGAAGTAAAACTGGTAATACTTCATATCTAACACCACGGTGTTATCGGTAAATTCAATTACCATTTCACGTTCAAATCTAATTAAAGATTTAACTATCGCCTGGAGCAAAACTGTTGATACTCCATTCTCGATTATTTCAATCTAATTAAAGATTCATTAAAACTACACTTGGTTTTAATCTTCCCAAAAATCATTATCAATGATTATTTAACTTGGGAAATCATATCCTGTCTTTAACTGGGTTAAAGAACCAATGTCATTTAAAACACGGTTCACGATAAACCCAAAATCACATTTGATATTAAATACAAGGCTATGAATAGAAAATATATCGACTTATATTCAATATCAAATTCTACGACCAACAAATATCGTATTGGAAATAACAATATAAATATATCTTTCAAATTTCCATAACAATATCTGTATAATCACGAAATCCAACATTAAAATATTCCAAAGACAATTTCGATTCAAATCTATTCCAATTCAATTATTGGAAATTCTGGTTACTTTTAAAACCCTTTCAAATCCAATTTATTTATTTCAAAAATGAATGGATTATAATTCTAGTTCAAAACTAGTTCATTTCGATAAAAATCTATTTTTATCTTTTCAGTTATGGAATTTTTCATCCCAATTCTTTCCAAATCATTTCTTATGATTTTACACAAATTATTACTATTTTTACTAATTTTACCAAGGCCCGTACAATCGGATTCCATTAACGGCCATCGAACTTCACTTACAGCGACCTTTTCCAAATTTGATTTGGACATAATTCCAAATCCAACTATTAGATTTCAAATCTCTAATTTAGAAAGCTCTTTTCGATACGAACCCAACAGTTCCGATTTTAGGAGAATCCGACGGTCGGATCTCCCGTAATATCCATTCAAAGTCAATGGTCGAAATTCGCGAGCTGCCGCGGCGCAGTGCTTTCTATTCAGGCCATTTAATATATATAATATATTTATTATATATACTTCATCGATTTTAAGTCTAAACGTATTTTATAAATCATTTTAAATTCGTTTTAAAAACAATTTCAATTTCATATTCAATTTTAAATCAAAATTGAATATTCCTCATCATCGATATACAAATGATTATAATTTCAAAATGTTTTATTTTTAAATCACTTTGTTTTCTATATTCATTATAAATATGAATAAAATCGTTATAAATATCGTTCACATCAAAATGGCGCATACCTAACCAACACGGCTTTATATATTTCAATAACTTCGTTAATCTATTCAACAAGTGAATATTTTCTTCAACACATGAATATATATTTTTATTCAACACATGAATATTTAATTTTATTCAACACATGAATATATATTTTTATTCAACACATGAATATATATTTTTATTCAACACATGAATATATAATTTTATTCAACACATGAATATTTTCTTTCTATTCAACACATGAATATATATTTTACTTCAACACATGAATATATAATTTTAATATTCCTTATTTTCCAAATTTGAATGAGGCCCAATCAATTACCATATAACGTTAATTATATGGATTCCCTACAACACATGTATATAATAGCAACGATAAATCATCAACCATCATCCCGAGTGCACCACATAACTGTATAAGCATTAAATACAAATAATTAACGCTTAAACAGTCTGTCAATCCATCGATTGGCATATAACTAAACAATCGGGATTAGTGTACGTCATGTAACACCCCGTATTTTCTGTGTTCATAAGAGTAACAAATCAGGGAATAATTAAATTGTAAACGAATAATTAAGGAAAATGGGCTACACCATTGCGTTCCACTCGAAATTCTGCTTGGAATAGAGTCCAAGTTTGCGTAAATCGGACTCCGTATGAAGAAGATACGGCCTTCAGAAGTTTCAGCCCTAAATTCAAAACAGACAGGACCCAGGTCGACACTAGGGTCGACCTGGGGGTCAACCTACCTACACAGGTCGACAATAAGGTCGACCTGGGGGTTGACCTGGGTATACACGTCGACACTAGGGTCGACCCAAGGGTCGACCTCCCTCCTGTTTTCCAGATCTGTAGACAGATCCATTTTTCTGCACCTGGACGCCTTTCTGACCAGATTTGTAACCCCTATGCTATTTAAACACCCCCCAGACCTAGCTTTCTCTCGACACAATTTCATTCTGCCTATACTCTGCCTCAATTCTAATTAAAAATAAAAACATGGCGTCGCTACTCTGCTGGAATCAAAACTAGGATTAGTGCATCTTCTCCCAATTTGAATAGAATTAAAAGAGAATCAAGTTAAAGCTTCAAGTTGGACCATAGGCATTCTGCTTCAAGCAACGTCACGCGAATCATAGAAAATCGCCACGACGCTATCTTATTATCCTCTTCTAAACCGATCGTTGTAAGTTCGGTTATTCCTTAGATTTGAACGTGTAATTAGAATTGCGAATGTAATGAATCAAAATACAGAACTATACCAATTTGCAAGTTAATTATCTTTGATTCGTGCTTATGTCAAAATCTAACATTATGTATGCCTTTGGATCCGATTCTCGATTGTGGCCTAGAACTTATTGTGGCTAATTGCCAATGACTATGATTGTGGGACTTTTGCCTAAGACTATGACTATGAGACTGTGGCCCATGAAACTATCGCCTATGACTATGATCCATGACAAAGAGAATATTACATATGACTCTGACTATAAGACTGTTGCCTATGACTATGACTCATAATTTTGAGACTATTGCATATGATTCATGATTATGAGACTATTACCAAGATTTATGACTACGAGACTATTGCCTATGACATTGATTAAGAAACTATTGTGATTAGTCGCCCATGACTGTTGTGGTTAATTGCCTATAACTATTGTAGTTAGTGACTTATGCCTATTCCCATTAACCTATTAGGTTGTACTTCGAACTGGCATTATGTTGGACCAAATCACCTATGCTTATTCCCTTAATTATGTTGGATCCCATTTTTTTGGGGTGTAACTTGTCTAGTTTATTCCTATTCACTGTTATGTACATCAAACCCATTGGAACCATTATTTTTGTATTTGGTTCATTCTTGCATGGCTATTATTTTATGTCAATTCTCGTGCTTATCCCCTATTCTTGCTTTGATACTATTAGTATCATTTCATGAGTACTTAGAAACTTGTGAAATCATGTTATACGTACGATTACGGCGCGAGAATTTGTGCGTAGCTTAATGAAGTTAGTTTGGCATAATAAATATGTTGGCATAATCTAAATTGGCTATAATAGTGAATGATTTACATGCATATTAGACTTGGGCATAAGTTGATAAATTTAATCGGCCGCAAAGGGTGTAATTGGCATGTAAACCTAGTTTTGGACATAAACGGTAAACTATAATATTAAATCAAGTTTTGACATAAACCGTAAATTGGAATATTAATCTAGATTGGGCATGAATTGTAAAATGGGAATATTAAATCAAAAATTGGTATAAACTTCAAGTTGGGCTGATTGATAGGTAAATCAAGTTTTGGGCATATAATATAAATATGCTAATTTGCATGACAAATAATTATGATATAGGCTAAATTAATTTACGAAAAATTTACATAAATAGTAAATATGCAAATTTAGTAAAAGACGAATATGCCTAACCCGAGGTTAGACTAAGTTGTGGTGTAAAACTGCCCGGAACCGACCGGCACATCCAGTGACCACAACAATACCTGTCTAATGTGGGTGGTTAGTGGATCAAGCCCAGAAAGACCCGAGGTTAGACTGAGTTGTGGTGAAAACCTGCCCGGAACCGACCGACACATCTAGTAACCACAACAATATCTGTCTAATGTGAGTGGTTGGTGCTTTAATTAATTAATTAATTAAGGCTCATGAATAAATCAAGCTAGAAATGGTGAGGTTAAGTAATTAGGGAAACACGACTTAACCGTAATAACATGTTAACTAGGCAAGTGGGTGAGGTTAAGTAAATTTAGAACACTTAACCATTGTAACATGTTAATTAAGCAGATGATAGGGTTAAGTTAACTAAGGTAACACTTAACCAAAATATATAATGACATGTGGTGGGGTTTAGTAATACAAGAGGAAAACACTTAACCAATTATATAACATGATATATGGGAAGAGTTAAGTTAACACGAGAACAACACTTAACCAATATAACAAGATTTGAGGTAGGGTCAAGTCAACACAAGATGGAAACACTTAACCAACATGACGTGACGGGTGGATGGGTTAAGTTAACTTGAATTGATTAATGACACTTGACCAATGTAACTTAATGAACGAATGGGGTTAAGTTAAATGGGAAATACTTAACCAATATAACCTGATGAATGAGCAGGGTTATGTTAATAAATTACACTTAACCAATCCAACATGATAAGCAAGAAAGGTTAAGTTAATAAGAACCACTTAACCAACAAGACTTGACGAGTAAGAGTTTAAGTACATGTCGGGTAGGTGGGTAATATTAGTAAATATAGGCCCACAAAACTTAACCATTAAAATAAACATGCTTGAATCCATGGGAAGGTTAGTACATCTCGTGTAGGTGGGCAATATTAGTACATATAGGCCCGCAAACTTAACCGTTAAGAAAACATGCTAGAATCGGTGGGAGGGTTAAGTGCATCTCGTATGGGTGGGTAATATTTGTATATATAGGCCCACAAACTTAACCAGTTGGAAACCCTAGTAACGGGGACCCATTTCAGTAATAACCCACATAGATGTATCATTGTACCCTGAAACTAGGCAGGGTGGGGCACGATTACTGGGCTGATTATAAGTGGTCAAAGATAGCGGCAAGGGGTACGTCAGTGTAGGTTCCGATGGTTTACGGGCGTGCACGTACTCCGAAGTGGGAAAAGGTAGGCACTGGGTACCAGTAGTTATACACTGTGCATCTTGAATCATGTCGGGTCACTATCATAAGGCTTGATACACCTTATGGTGGGGCCAGCACATAGTATCTACACGCAAGGGAGGGCCGTTTGACACAGACACATGGAAAATTAATACAGGTAGGTAGCATAATCCCTAGTTGAACCTAGGTCACGTAAACCCTGAATCCGAGAAGCGTTCAATAGGTAGCATAAACCCCAGTGGCCCTGGGTAGCGTAAACCCTTGTTGAATCTAGTAAGCACTCGATAGTAAACCCTAGATTAGATCTAGGTAAAAAACGGAATCCCCATAATAGATGTACACCTGAAGGCAACCACAAATACGGGGATTGGGATCACGTTATCATATGATCATAAATTACTAGTTTGGACACCAGTTAGGTAGTGCAGAGATATTGAAATCAGTATAAACAGGGTAGTTGCGAAGCAGAGGAGTAGAAGCGCATTCAGTGTATCAGTACATTCAGTTTATCAGTACATTCAATTTATCGGTGCATTCAGTTTAGCTTGCGATATCCCATGCTTATCCCATATTATCTCGTTACTAGGGTTTAGTCTTATATTTAGTTTATTCATGTCATGACCCTTTTCCTCGTTTAAATACTAAGAATCACTGGACATACCAGACTTTATGTCTGACCTAGTTTGCTTTTGCCTCTTTTCTTCCGTCCCCCTCAGGTAGTCAGGGAGGGAATAGCTCAGGTTTTTTTGGACCGTTACTCTTTCCAAGATTGAAGACTCTTTGACGTGTTGCCTTGGACTCGCTCTTCTACTGCAATGGCTGGCTCATGCTTTATTTGGGGAAATCATTTTATGCTCCTTTATTTTTGTAAGCAAGACAGGATACTTTGGTATTGTAAAACAATCTTTGTACAAGCTGTTTATCAATGAAATAAAGTTTTATTTATTTGTCGCTACTTTAGTTGTCTGTCTTGTAATTTATCTGCATCTGTTACCTATAATGCTCCCCCAAAATTAAGGCATTCCCTTTGTGAGTGACCTTAACGGAGGTGGGGTGTTACACTTGGTATCATAGCTGAAGGTTACCAGATCAGATAAAAAGATTTGAAAAATTATTTTCAAAACGGTTTTAAAAGAAGCATTTTAAAGAGAAAAGTTTTGTTTTAAAGGCGTATTCCCCAAAGCCATATGCACTATCTTTTGACCCTCTGTTTGAATCCTTGTTTCCTTCTTTCCTATGTCTCTGGGGCTCCTGGCTTTCTAGGAGGTAACCTCATTTCGGCATGGTCCCGTAGGCTTGATGAGACTACGACACTTGTCAAAGGGCAAGTAAGTGCCTAACTTCCAACTGTAGCCGTAAATTTCTTTCGAGCTTTGTAGGATTCTCCGTGCGATGGATGCAGCTTTCGAGAGACATGTCGACAAGTTACACAAGGATGAAAAAGTTGAGAATGAGGGAGATTGGCTAAGGAGCACAACACAAGGATGAAGAACCCATGGATATAGACTTGGTTCACAAAGGAGGGGAGGAAAGAATAGTAAAACCTAAAACAAGATGATGTATCTTTATAACGAGTCATATAATTAAGGGCAAGGGCAAGAACAAAGGACTGGATTTTCTGGAAGGCAAGTGCATGCTCTCACCGCCGGCGTACCTGAGAGAGAGGTAGTAAGATTTCTGTTGATAGAGTTTTTTCCCTTTGATCATCCTGTTAGTACTCCATCTGATTTAAGCGCTTCACATTCGTATATGTCTGCTTCCATATTTGAGTCTCTGCACCCTAGATATTGTATAGTAGAGGATCCCGTTATAGTCTCAAATCAAATTGCTGGTTCGGCTCATTTATCGTTGACTTGTGAGGATTTGAGAATAGCTGTATTAATGCTTATGTAATTTGTTTCATGGGCTATGGGTTGATTCTAGGCATGGATTGGTTAGCTAGTAATTGTGAAAGGAGGGTAGTTAGACTTTCGACTTGCCTCTGGAATACCCTCGAGATTTCGTGCGATACTAAGGGATCAGTTTGTCTTAGCTACCTAGAATCACTTTATGTATTTATCGACGATTTTCGATCTGTTGAAGTAGCCCATGAGTACGCAAGATGTTTTTGATTAGGGTAGGGTTTTCCCCTAAAACTCGAGACAGACTTCCTCATATATCTAGTTGACAATGCAAAGCCAGTTATACGATCAACGATAGTTTTGGAGCAAGATTGGCGAGGATAGCCATAGTCGGTTAAGTGCTCAATTGTTTGGTTGTTTTGCTAGTATCATCTCACATAAATCGTCCAAATTCGAAGGAGATATTCCTTGGGTTCCTGTCTGATATTGGTTTAGGCCTTTGGGGCTTGTACTTGAGGGATGTCGAGTTCGACTAGGATGGTTTGCATGAGAGATATCGACCATCAGATGTGTGACAGGATGGACAAGCTGAGTAGAAGAGAGACCTCTAATCATCTTAGTATATACACTTGGTATCATGATTAACATCTGTTCATCTTGGAAAGATAGTTCGACAACATTGGATACCCTCTAGCATAGTAAGTGATCGAGGTCCTATCTTTACTAGTGGGTTTTGGAAATGGAGGTCAAGAAGCTTCGCAATCGTGAAGTTAAATTAGTTAAGGTACGATGGATTGAAGCTCAAGAAGGTGCAACTTAGAAGAATAAAGACTAGATACGCACATCATACCCTTTTTGAGGGAATACCCTTGATTCCTCCTTTTCTATTAAGTTTATACTAGTCTTTATCTTTTGAGGTATATCCTCCAAGTTATATCTTCGATCCTTAGGTAGAAGCCAATGGATGTAAACATATGTTTGAAACATGTTATGATTGATCGTTGCAAGTGGTTGCTAGTGGTTGATCGTGGATGCATATGCACACATTAGGCACTAGATCAACTCAGTCACTTTCATATAGCATTTGCATATATGTAGTTGTTTATGGATTGAACTTGATGTGTTATCCTGTGGACATTGCATTTGGATGAGTGGTTATGCACACATATAGAAATGATATGTATCAATTAGGATTTCTTGTATACATAATTGGACTCATGACACTAACAAAATCCGCATTGAGGAGGTCAACCGAATCAGCAGACTGCCTGATCTTTGCATTAGATAAGGGACATATACACACACTTTTGCATATGTTCATACAACATTAGAAGTTTTCTAAGGACAATGGATGCTTGTGGATGATGGTTAAGTAGATGGATGATGGTTGAGTAGATGGATGATTGGATGGTAGGACACATTCTTCTTAACTTGAAGATTTCGGGGACGAAATCCTTTAAGGAGGGGAGAATATAACACCCCGTATTTTCTATGTTCATAAGAGTAACAAATCAGGGAGTAAGTAAATTGCAATAGAATAATTAAGGGAAACGGGCTACGCATTGCGTTCATCTCGAAATTCTTCTTGGAATAGAGTCCAAGTTTGCGTAAATCGGACTCCGTATGAAGAAGATATGGCCTTCAGAAGTTTCAGCCCGAAATTCAAAACAGACAGGACCCAGGTCGACACTAGGGTCGACCTGGGGGTCAACCTACCTACACAGGTCGACACTAAGGTCGACCTGGGTATACAGGTCGACACTAGGGTCGACCCTAGGGTCGACCTCCCCCCTTGTTTTCCAGATCTGGAGACAGATCCATTTTTTTGCACCTGGACGCCTTTCTGACCAGATTCATGACCCCTATGCTATTTAAACACCCCCAAACCTAGCTTTCTCTCCACACAATTTCATTCGGCCTATATTCTGCCTCAATTCTAATTAAAAATAAAAAAATGGCGTCGCTACTCTGCTGGAATCAAAACTAGGATTAATGCATCTTCTTACAAACTGAATAGAATTAAAAGAGAATCAAGTTAAAGCTTCATGTTGGAACGTAGGCATTCTACTTCAAGCAACGTCACGCGAATCATAGCAAATCACCACAACACTATCTTATTATCCTCTTCTAAACTGATCACTGTAAGTTCGGTTATTCCTTATATTTGAACGTGTAGTTGGAATTGTGAATGTAATGAATCAAAATATAGAACTATACCAATTTGCAAGTTAATTTTCTTTGATTCGTGCTTATGTCAAAATCTAACATTATCTATGCCTTTGGATCTGATTCTCGATTGTGGCCTAGAACTTATTGTGCTAATTGCCAATGACTATGATTATGGGACTTTTTCCTAAGACTATGACTATGAGACTGTGGCCCATGAAACTATCGCCTATGACTATGATCCATGGCAAAGAGACTATTACATATGACTATGACTATAAGACTGTTGCCTATGACTATGGCTATGATTCATAATTTTGAGACTATTGCATATGATTCTTGACCATGAGACTATTACCAAGATTTATGACTATGAGACTATTGCCTATGACATTGATTAAGAAACTGTTGTGATTAGTTGCCAATGACTATTGTGGTTAATTGCCTATAACTGTTGTAGTCAGTGACTTATGCCTATTCCCATTAACCTATTAGGTTGTACTTCGAACTGGCATTATGTTGGACCAAATCACTTATGCCTATTCCCTTAGTTGTGTTGGATCCCCTTTTTTTGGGGTGTAACTTGTCTAGTTTATTCCTATTCACTGTTATGTACATCAAACCCATTGGAACCATTATTTTTGTATTTGGTTCATTTTTGCATGGCTATTCTTTTATGTCAATTCTCGTGCTTATCCCCTATTCCTTGCTTTTATACTATTAGTATCATTTCATGAGTACTTAGAAACTTGTAAAATCATGTTATATGTACAATTACGGCGCGAGAATTTGGGCGTATCTTAATGAAGTTAGTTTGGCATAATAAATATGTTGGCATAATCTAAATTGGCTATAATAGTGAATGATTTACATGCATATTAGACTTGGGCATAAGTTGATAAATTTAATTGGCTGCAAAGGGTGTAATTGGCGTGTAAACCTAGTTTTGGACATAAACGGTAAACTAGAATATTAAATCTAGTTTTGCCATAAACCGTAAATTGGAATATTAATCTAGATTGGGCATGAATTGTAAAAGGGGAATATTAAATCAAAAATTGGTATAAACTGCAAGTTGGGCTGATTGATAGGTAAATCAAGTTTTGGGCATAGCATATAAATATGCTAATTTGCATGAAAAATAAATATGATCTAGGCTAAATTGATTTACGGAAAATTTACATAAATAGTAAATATGTAAATTTAGTAAAAGACGAATATGCCTAACCCGAGGTTAGAATAAGTTGTGGTGTAAAACTGCCCGGAACCGACCGGCACATCCAGTGACCACAACAATACCTGTCTAATGTGGGTGGTTAGTGCATCAAGCCTAGAAAGACCCAAGGTTATACCGAGTTGTGGGGTAAACCTGCACGGAACCGACCGACACATTCAGTAACCACAACAATATCTGTCTAATGTGAGTGGTTGGTGCTTTAATTAATTAATTAATTAAGGCTCATGAATAAATCAAGCTAGAAATGGTGAGGTTAAGTAATTAAGGAAACACGACTTAACCGTAATAATATGTTAACTAGGCAAGTGGGTGAGGTTAAGTAAATTTAGAACACTTAACCGTTGTAACATGTTAATTAAGCAGATGATAGGGTTAAGTTAACTAAGGTAACACTTAACCAAAATATATTATGACATGTGGTGGAGTTAAGTAATACAAGAGGAAAACACTTAACCAATTATATAACATGATATATGGGAAGGGTTGAGTTAACACGAGAACAACACTTAACCAATATAACAAGATTTGAGGTAGGGTCAAGTCAACACCAGAAGGAAACACTTAACCAACATGACATGACGGGTGGATGGGTTAAGTTAACTTGAATTGATTAATGACACTTGGCCAATGTAACTCGATGAATGAATGGGGTTAAGTTAAATGGGAAATACTTAACCAATATAACCTGATGAATGAATAGGGTTAAGTTAATAAATCACACTTAACCAATCCAACATGATAAGCAATAAAGGTTAAGTTAATAAGAACCACTTAAGCAACACGACTTGACGAGTAGGAGGTTAAGTACACGTCGGGTAGGTGAGTAATATTAGTAAATATAGGCCCACAAAACTTAACCATTAAATAAACATGCTTGAATCCGTGGGAAGGTTAAGTACATCTCGTGTAGGTAGGTAATATTCGTACACATAGTCCCGCAAACTTAACCGTTAAGAAAACATGCTAGAATCGGTGGGAGGGTTAAGTACATCTCGTATGGGTGGGTAATATTTGTATATATATGCCCACAAACTTAACCAGCAGGAAACCCTAGTAATGGGGGGCAGTAACCCACATAGATGTATCATGGTATCCTGAAACTAGGAAGGGTGGGGCACGATTACTGGGCTGATTATAAGCGGTCAAAGATAACGGCAGGGGGTACGTCAGTGTAGGTTCCAATGGTTTACGGGCGTACACGTACTCCGGAGTGGGAAAAGGCAGGCACTGGGAGCCAGTAGTTATACACTGTGCATCTTGAATCGTGTCGGGTCACTATCATAAGGCTTGATACACCTTATGGTGGGGCCAGCACATAGTATCTACACGCAAGGGAGGGCCGACTGACACAGACACATGGAAAATTAATACAGGTAGGTAGCATAATCCTTAGTTGGACCTAGGTCGCGTAAACCCTGAATCCGAGAAGCGTTCAATAGGTAGCATAAACCCCAGTGGCCCTGGGTAGCGTAAACCCTGGTTTAATCTAGTAAGCACTCGGTAGTAAACCCTAGATTAGATCTAGGTAACAAACGGAATCCCCATAATAGATGTACACCTTAAGGCAACCGCAAATAAGGGGATTGGGATCACGTTATCATATGATCATAGATTACTAGTTTGGACACCAGTTAGGTAGCGCAGAGATATCGAAATCAGTATAAACAGGGTAGTTGCGAAGCAGAGGAGTAGAAGCACATTCAGTTTATCAGTACATTCAGTTTATCAGTACATTCAGTTTATCGGTGCATTCAGTTTAGCTTGCCATATCCCATATTATCTCGTTACTATGGTTTAGTCTTATATTTAGTTTATTCATGTCATGACCCTTTTCCTCGTTTAAATACTAAGAATCACTGGACTTACCAGACTTTATGTCTGACCTAGTTTGCTTTCGCCTCTTTTCTTCCGTTCCCCCCGGTAGTCAGGGAGGGAATAGCTCAGGTTTGTTTGGACCGTTACGCTTTCCAAGCTTGAAGACTCTTTGACGTGCTGCCTTGGACTCTCTCTTCTACTGCTATGGCTGGCTCATGCTTTATTTAGGGAAATCATTTTATGCTTCTTTATTTTTGTAAGCAAGACAGGATACTTTGGTATTGTAAAAAAATCTTTGTACAAGCTATTTATCAATGAAATAAAGTTTTATTTATTTGCCGCTGCTTTAACTGTCTGTCTTGTAATTTATCTGCATCTTTTACCTATAATGCTCCACCGAAATTAAGGCATTCCCTTCGTGAGTGACCTTAGCGGAGGTGGGGTGTTACACGTCAAATCTCATCCCAATACCCGTGTGGGGTTTCAAATCAACAAACACAGATTTTATTTGTGCAGTTGGACGATGTGTAAAAATTTATCGTCCCAATCAATATCAGTCAAATGGGTGTGCATAAACAAATCGTTCGATTTGTAAATGATTATTTATTTATTCATATTCACGTTAAATTTATATTTTTAATGATAAATAATTTATTTCAACACATGAATATATTTCCTATTCAACACATGAATATATTTTATTTCAACATCACAATCAATTTTCGCAACATAACAAAATCAAACAAGTCGTCCATGGTCTGTGGACGACGGGTGTCCGCTGCTGCTAAGTACCGTCTGCATCCTAGTATATATTTCAACTAGAAAATAAATTAAAAGTGAGGAGTTCTCACCTTTGGGATCCACTCTGCCAGTTTTATTTCTGTATTTCAGAACAGTCGTAGTCTCCCTTACATTCCAATGCAGTCTTCTCAACGCTGTTCATATTAAAAATCACATTTTTAATATGATGTTTATATATTTAAAAATCGCTATTTCCTTATAAAAATTGTATTTTTACTTCACTAATAATCATATTTTTATTTCACTATGTATATGACAAAAACCACATTTTTATATTGTCACTTCATATATAAAAATCGTATTTTTATCCTATCGCTACATATATAAAGATCAAATTTTTACTATCTATATAATATAAAAATCATATTTTTCTTCGCTATATGAATATATAATGATCATATTTTTCTCCTTAATCAAAAATCAAATCTTTACTTGTTTAAAAATCATCCCTTTATGTTGTTAAAAATCCAAGCTTTGTGTTGTTAAAAATCCGACCTTTATGTTGTTAAAAATCCGACCTTTATACAATAAAATCCTAGCTTTAAACATAAACAAAAATCGGATAAAACTATACTTTAATGTATAAAAATAAATAAAATACCCACTGTTAAACCGCTTGGAATCAAGGAAGCCAACTTCGAAGCCCTTCCTCCACGTGGCGCCGGAATTCGATCAGAGGCTCGAAGTGGTGGATGTTGGGGATCGGTTCAGGTGGCGGTGGCGTTATCTGGTGCGGAGGTCTCAAGAGGAAGGGGGAACAGGGAGTGAGCATCGGAGAGGGGGTCTGGGCGCGACCTGACGCACGGCGGCGCTGTGGTGAAGGGGGGTAGGGGGTCTGGTTGAAAGGGGGTGCGGTGTTTAGAAAAGGAGAGGGAAACGACGCGGGGAGGAGATAGGGAGACGGAGGAGGGGTTGACCGGAGGGGCTCGCCTAGGGGCGGCGCACGCTGGCTGAGGGGGATGCGGTGCCCTGGTGCGCGGCGGTGGGGTAGAGGCTAGGGTTCGTCGATGTTAGGTTTTTTTTAATTCTCGTTTTGATTGAAGAAGGGAAAGGGAGAGGGGGGTGTATGCGTAAATGAATATATATATATATATATATATATATTAATTAATTTATTTAATCCTCTAAAAGGTTGACTTCGTATACGAACCCCAAACGAGACCCAATGACTGCCGTCCATAGTTAATTACCCCCATTCCGAACACAATGGGATATGTATCATAAGCTGATTCGATCATTTCGATCTGTTTTCATCAAAATCAAAATATAAATCTATATATTGAATTTGAACGCGCATTTCAATTTACCGGGGCTACATACGGACTCTAAAAATTCCTGATGAATATTTTATAGCTTCGTATTGACGATACAGTCCTAAAAAAACTAATTTCATTGAATTCTGAGACCGTTTGAAAAATGGCCATTTTCCAGTCGATCGAAATTGACTGAAACTGTCGAAACACGTTTTACTTCACCATGCTCACAAATTGATTCGAAAAATTATGAATTTTGGAATCTAGCAATAACTCGACATCACGGATCCAACAAAAGTGGTTCCATCGAAAACCGAGGCCATCTGCAAAATTTCAATTTTTAAGGGCCAAAATTCCATAGCGATTATTCTGAATTTTCAACTGGGCATAACTTTTTATCCCCGCTATGAAATTTCAATTTTTCAGATTCTTGGAAAGATATTCTCAAATAGATTCAAATATTTTTGGTTTTGCTAAAATCCGGTTTATTTTGAATCCTGTACATTCATTTGAACTTTGAAATCGAAATTTTTGAATTACCGCGCCATTTTCATTTCCTTTTATAATTAAAATAAAATATTATATTCTAACATCGGTTCAAATAAATATATACGTTCTAATTCTATTCAAAATAAATTTCTCGATGTTATTATTTAAAATAATTCATTTTAAATATTCAAAATTCATAAAAATTGCCAAAATAAAAATTTTAAATTGGCTCGGATTTCCGGTTATTACAAAAAATGTCATTGTTCAAGGTATTCTTTCCGTTGGTGATGTTTTAGTTCGTGTGTTGTTTGATACTACAGCATTGCATTGCATTCATTTGTAATGAGCTTGTGTGCCACTTGGGTTTGGAACCTGAGATGTGTGATAGATCTTTTGTTGTGACTAATCCAGTTGGGGGTTCATCCCGCTCGTGTATGATTTGTCGTGGCCTAGTGTTCTTGAATTATGGTTGCTCCTTTGTACGTGATTGCTTTTTTCTAAAATTCGCAGGGTTTGGATTATTTTGGATATGGGCTGGCTCAAGAGGTATGCGTCAGAGGTGGATTGTGAGAAGCTGAAGGTGACAGATGAGAATTTGGAAGGGCGAATGGTTGTGATTCGGTGTAAGACCGAAGATGTGTCTTCGTGAGTTATTTATGTTCGCTTGTGATTTCATAGGAAGACTTGCCATCAGTGCCAATCGCAAGTGAGTTTGACGATGTCTTTAACGAGGTCAAAGGGTTGCCGCCACATTATGAGATTGAGTTCATAATCGATTTGGTCGAGAGTGCAAGACCTATCGTCATCCCTATTAGGAGGATTGCACCTAAGGAACAATGAGAGTTAGAGGTGCAAGTACGTGACCTTTTGGGAAAAGGATTCATTCGGAGAAGTGTATCCGAATGGGGTGCACCAGTTGTGTTTGCAACCAAGGTTGATGGATATTTGAGATTGTGTGTGGACTATCGTGATTTGAACAAGGTGACTAAGAAGAAAAAGTATCCGTTGCCAAAGATAGATGACTTGTTCGATCAGCTTCATAAGGCCAAGGTGTTTTCTTAGATGGATTTGGCAACGGGATTCGGCTAGTTGAGGGTGGCGAAGGATAGCGTGGCAAAGATAGCTTTTAGGACACCATACGGTTTCTTCAAATGGTTGGTGATGCCATTCAGGTTGACTAATGCACCAGCGTATTTCTTGGATCTTATGAATATGGTTTTCAGAGATCAGTTGAACAAGTTCGTGCTTGTGTTCGTGGATGATATTCCTGTTTACTCCCAAATGAGGAAGAGCATAAGACGCACTTGCGAGTTGTTTTGGAAATCTTGTGAAAGCATCAGCTGATAGCTAAGTTTTTAAAGTGTCACGACTGAGAGAGTGAAGTTAGGTTCTTAGGCCATTTTTTTTGGAAACGAAATAGCGGTTTACCCCGCTATGGTTGCAACAATCCAGGACTGGGATAGACCAAAGAATGCGACAGATGTTCAGAGTTTCCTTGGTTTGGCAGGATATTATCGTCTTTTTATCAAAGACTTCTCCAAAATAGTTGCATCATTAACAGGATTGATGAAGAAGAACTAAGTGTTCACATGGAATGCGAAGTGTGAACAAGCATTCAGAATCCTGAAAGAGAGACTGACGAGTGCTCCTGTTTTGGCCATTCGAAGCAGGAATGAAGAGATGGTGATACACGCTATTACACACGGTACTGGACTTAGAGCAGTGCTAATGCAGAAGGATAGAGTTGTGGCCTACGCTAGTCGACAACTAAAGTTGTATGAGAGGAAATATCGAGCTCATGATTTAGAGTTGGCAACGATAGTGTTTGCTTTGAAGAAGTGGAGAAATTACCTGTTGGGAGTTCGATTCAAGTTGTTAAAGGATCTCAAGTCATTGAAGTATTTTTCTCTCCTAAAAGGGCCTGAATCTTTGGCAGCAACGTTGGTTAGAATTTCTGGCATCGTATGATTTTGGTATAGTCTATATTCCTGGTAAAGGTAATGCATTTGCAGATGTGTTGAATCGAAGACACACAAGTTTGGGAGTGATGTTTTCGAAATGGAAGCACCTCGAGTACTTGGCAGGATTTGATTTTAGACCATGATGTGAGTTGGAATCTGAAATGTTGGCAAGCTTATCGATAAGATGTACTCTCATCGAAAGGATTGGCGAGAGCCAAAAGCGGGATGTAAAGCTTGCCGAGATTATCCAGAATTTGGGACCAAAGGATAAAGAGTTCGAAGTCGATCGAGAGGGTTGGCTTCGAAAGAAAGGACGACAGGTTGTTCCTGATATCGACGAATTGAGAGATGAGATTCTGAGGGAGTGTCATCTCTCGAATTTGACGATTCATCATGGTGGTAACAAGATGCATCAGGACATGAAGCAAGCCTACTACTAGGAAGGGATGAATTAGGATGTTGGAAAGTTTTTTTACAAGTGCATGAACTGTCAGTTAGTGAAAGATGAACAGAAGAAGCCAGGTGGATTACCTCAGCCATAGGAAATTCATATGTGAAATTGGGAGCAGATATCAATGGATTTTATCGATGGACCACCTGGAACCAGGGCAGGAAACAAAGGAATTTGGGTCATCGTGGATCTCCTGACCAAAGGTGCAAGGTTTATTTCTATCAGATCAACTAGGACAACATCGAAGTTGGTTGAGCTTTATATAAAGCAGATAGTTCGATTCCATGGTATCCCGAAGAGTATAGTGAGTGATCGAGATCCATTATTCACAAGTGGATGTTGGAAGAGTTTGCAAGAGACTTTGGGAACCGAGTTGTGTTTTAGTACGGCTTATCATTCCCAAATTGATGGTCAAACAGAGAGAATTAACCGAGTTTTGGAAGATCTCCTGAGGGCTTGTGTATTGGACTTTGTAGGATCATGGAAATACCATCTACATTTAGTTGAGTTTGCATACAACAACAACTACAAGTCGAGCATTAGGATGACACCATACGAAGCATTGTATGGGAGACCGTGTAATTCTCTGGCATATTGGGTGGAAACTGGGGATAAATTGATATTTGGCCAAAGATGATAAAACTGACCTCATATTGTATCGACATCGTTTGACAACGAATGAAGACAACCCTATACCGTTAGAAGTGTTATGCCAATAGATGTCGAAAAGATTTGGAGTTCAACATTGGCGACATGGTTTTTGTGAAGATTTCATTGTTGAATAGTGTTCTTCGGCTCGAAAGCAAAGGAAAGTTAGCTCAGGTTTGTTTGACCATTTTCGATAATCGAGCTGATCAGAAAGCTCGCATATAGATTGGTGTTACCCGAGAAGATGTCGAGTGTGCATAACATTTTCCACGTGTCGTTTCTACGAAAGCATGTGAATGATTCGAATGTGCTGGTATCTCTGGAATAGTATGAAGACTTAAAAGTTGAGAATGTAGTTATAAAACGTCGTAAGCTGCTTAACGCTATAAGGAATGCCACAAAACAACTTAGGAGAAAGACGGTTAAGCTAGTCAAGGTGCAGTGGGGTATGGATGATAATGACTGTACATAGGAGACGGAAGAGAGTAAGAAGAAGACCCATCCACAACTCTTCGTTGGTATGGCCCACTAAAGTTGTGTCACCTTACATCATTGTAACTTGTATTATTTCATTAGTATTCCGTGTGATAGAATAACACTATGGTTGCATGGCTGGATGGATGCTAGTTTGGATGGTAGTTCAGTTGTTTATGGATGATAGGCATGCAGAATTTTTTCTGATTGCTTGTGTTTGCTTGGAATTCCTGGGGCGAAATTCCTAAAGGGGAAGAATGTAACAACCCGCATTTTACGTTTTGGAGGGTCGTAAAATATTTTTATTTAATTTCTTGATGATTGGATCATTCTCATATTTTGATATTTTGGTTATGGGGATGTGAGACTTGTCCATAATTTTTACCAATTTCATTTGTGGTAATTTTGCCCTTGACAGTCTTGTACAGAGCATAATTTTTTACTGAGATCGAATCAGGTGCTGAGATCAATTTCATTGGAAAGGAAATGGTGTTGTCAATCCTATAGAGTGGTCACATTAAAGATTTGGTTTAGCGGTTTGTGAGTAATCGCTATTTTAGTGCAGCACAATTTCTGTTTAGGTTTTATAAGGCAATAATGGGCTGATTTGGTGTGGCCCATTAGTAGGTTGGTTTGAGGCTATAAATAGGGGGTTAAGGCATGAAGAATAGTTTACTTTCTTCATTCTCTCGTTTGGTTGAGCATGTAATCCTCCTTGCTCAATCAAATACACCTTTCCACCATTAAAATTCTAGATCTATATGTGAAGATTGAAGATCTACATCAATCGAAGCTAGATCGACATCGAGAGAAGGGAGATCGCATCAAACTGAGAGATTTGAAAAGTGTTCTTCCCTGTCCGGATTGGGAATTTAGTGATTTAGAGCTAATTCGAAGAATTGGTGAGTGATAAGCATCTCTCAAATGGATTCAATCAAGTATATGAGTTGTTTGATCTTTTTTTCATCATTTTAAGTTATTTTCACCGTGATCTACGTCATGTAAGTATATTTACATTTAAATCACCATAGGATCTAATCTAGAAACTTAAATCGGTAATTCTTGTGTAAACTCATATGTTTATGCAAGTTTAGATCCATTTCTTTAGTTTATTTACTGATTTATCATGATTTGGTGAATTCTATATAATTATGGACGAATAATTGTCATTTGAGTGTTGTTGATGATTTCATAAAGTGTCGATGGTTGAATTGGATGAGTTGTTTGCATCGATGTTGTCGTTTAACAATGATTTGGTCAAGACTAGAGCTAGAATGTTCAGACCTGGAGTCGGGTCTTTCTTGTTAGGTCGTGGATGACATGGCATGGAGCTTGGGTTGTGGCTTTTTACTCAAGAAATGAAGGTTGGATCGCTAAAGGGATTCAGTCGTTCAGACCCTGTTATTGGAGTTAGGTCGTTGAAACTCTAAAGTCGGGTCATTGGGGACTTCAAAGAGGTAGGTCGGCTAGTCTGGGTCATGGCGGAATGCTTGGGTCGGGTCGGCCTGAGTGGTATAGTAACCAGGTCGTTGAAGCTTCTCAAGAAGTCAGGTCGTGGAGGCTTTTGAAGCATCAAGTCGTGGGGAGACCTAGGAGGTCAGGTCATTAACAATCGGGGAAGGCCATGTTGTTGGATGACTAGAACGACCTGTGTTGGACCATAATTTGAAGTTATTTTGGTTCGGTGATGAATGTGACTTCGAAGTGAATTCAAATAGGAATGTTTGAAGTGTTTTGATGTGTTTGTTGATCGTCGTAATGCAACAAATGTGAAGATGACTTAAGGTGGTGAGTTCGTGGATGATGGCTGCTCGAGAAGTGGCTTGAGCCTATGAATAGTCATCAGGTTGGATGGCTAGAGATATGTAGGCCAGGAATTATCGTTGTCGTAGGTTCTATCGGACTCAAAGCAGAGGTATAATGGGGATGTCCAAAAGAATAGAAGTGGTTGGTCGAGTACCCTGGGCAGTCATGATGGGCCTAGAGATATGTTTCGTCGTATGGCGTACGGAGTTTTGCGAGAAATGGGGTTTACCATTAGCCCTTGACGGAAGGGCAAGGTGTTTAGCCTGTCATAGGATTAACGATGGTTTCAAAGCAGGATTGGAGGTGATAGCTAGAGTCATGGATGATGATTGCGTTGCGTGTATCATCTTGAGTTGATTATTCCACATCGAAGGAGATATTTTTGGGGTGCTTGTCTGATGTTGGCTTAGGCATTCGGGGCTTGTGCTTGGGAGATGTCGATATCGATATTGATTAGGATGGTCTACGCTTGATAATTGGTTGCCATGGATGTAATGTTATTTCTACTTGGGTTTTTATAAAGTCTATCACTGTCGAATGTGGGGAAGACAAGTGTGGGTTCTTCTTTGGTGTGTTGGTAGAATGGTTGATTAATCTTCCTATTCTCATGTACTTTATTGATGATGTTATATAGCTATTTTATCGCTCACTAAAACTGTTTTCTGACTCAAGGTTTTATGTCTCCCTCTTATTACCTTGGGTTCTTCATCTGATTGTGGATACAAAGACTAGGTAGCAGGTGACAGGTGATGGATTTTGATGAGGACGATGTGGCTGAACGATGACGAGCAGGAGGCTGACGTATTATTTTCTGTTATCTAGTATTTCTTATTTTCGCTGTATAATGTTTTCTCTGGGTGCTTGTTGTGAGGCTTATTGTATAAACTCTTATAGGGTAATCTAAGTTTGTATGGATATTTCATGGTGACATGAAAGAGTTTAAGATTATGTTCAAATCTGCTTCATTATTATTGCATGTTGTATGTTCTATTATATTGTATCCTTATGTTGTGAGTTATACGACAGGTTCCTCTTATGTTATCCTACCTTAATGATCATCCACAACTAAATGACACGTTTTTTAGTGCATTATTTCCCTTGTTAAGTGCATGAGTTGTGGGCGGTCATCACACTTCGTATGTAGACAGAGTTCAAATATGGGAATATAGTTTATTATTTTCTAAGTATAATTGGTAGTCGCCTTGGAGAACTACAGTGTTCGATCACAGGGCAAAACGTCGAGTATTTCACACTATCCATAATTTACGTGGGAATTTATCGGTCGAAGTCCATCCGGTTCTGAGGCAGTTGAAGAAATTACTGCAATTTTTACAAAAAAATAGTGACTTCGCATGTAAGTAGATTTCAAATATGGGAAAATGGAGATGACGGAAGCGAGATGATTTTTTGTTGAAAATGAAGACAGTAGCATGTAGATCGAAATTTTTGGATCGTTGGCTAATTAGTTTGTTATTTATAAGTATAAACGTTAATCACCTTGGAGAGCAGTAGTGTTCATTCATAAGATGAAATACTAGAGTATTTCATACTATCTACAATTTAATTAACAGCCTATCGGTCGAAGTCTCATTTAGTTCTGAGGTAATATAAAGAAATTACTGCAACTTTCAAAAAAAAATTGCAACTTCGTACGTAGGCAGAGTTCAAATATGCGAATATAGCTCGTTATTTTCTAAGTAAAACGGGAAGTCATCTCGAAGATCTACAGTGTTCGTTCATAGGTCGAAACGTTCGGGTATTCCACACAGCCCATATTTTGGGTGAGAGTCTACCGGTTGAAGTCTCTTTCGGTTCTGAAGATGTATGAAGAAATTACGGTTGTTTTTACAAAAAAAGATAGCGACTTTGTATATAGGCAAAAACTAAATATGGGAACATAGCATGTTATTTTCTAAGTACAACTGGTAGTCACCTTGGAGAAGTACAATGTTTGATCACAGGGAAAAACGTCCGAGCATTTCACACTGTCCAAAATTTTGGTAGGAATCTATCAGTCGAAGTCTCATCCGGTTCCAAGGAAGTATGAAGAAATTACTATAATTTTTACAAAAAAAATAGCGGCTTCTTATGTAAGCAGATTTCGAATATGGGAATATGGAGATAGTGGAAGCGGGATGGTCTTTTGTGGAAAATGGAGACAGTAGAAGATAGATCAAAAATTTTGGGCAACTAGTGAATTACTTAAAGGGTTAAGGGCAGTTTGGGAAGTTCAAAAGGATGCGTAGTAATTTAGTGGAAAAAAATTTCATTATTGGTAGTAAAGATTAGAATTAGTTTGTTATTTTCTAAGTATAAACATTAATCACCTTGGAGAGCTATATTGTCCATTCATATGACGAAATACCCGATTGTTCCATTCTATCTGTAATTTAGTTGAGAGCCTACCAGTCGAAGTCTCATTCATTTCCAAGGTATTATAAAGAAATTACTGCAGTTTTCACAAAAAAAATAGCGGCTTTGTATATAGGAAAAGTTCAAATATGCGAATATAGCCTGTTATTTTCTAAGTATAATTGTTAGTCACCTTGGATACCTACAGTGCTCGTTCACATGGTGAAACATTCGAGTATTCCTTCCATACTATCTATAATTTAGGTGAGAGTCTACCGGTTCAAGTCTCGTCCGGTTCCGAGGAAGTATGAAGAAATTACTGCAGTTTTTACAAAAAAAATAACGACTTCGTATCTGAGTAGATTTCAAATATGGGAATACGGAGACGGCAGAAGCGGGATGGTGTTTTGTTGAAAATGGAGATAGTAACATGTAGATCAAATTTTTTGGACGATTAGTGAATTAATTTGTTATTTTCTAAGTATAAAAGTTAATCACTTTGGAGAGCTATAGTGTTCGTTCGTAGGATGAAATACCTGAGTGTTCCATACTTTCTGTAATTTATTTAAGAGCCTATCAGTCGAAGTCTCATTCGGCTCCGAGGTAATATAAAGAAATTACTACAGTTTTCACAAAAAATAGCAACTTTCTATGCAGGAAGAGTTCAAGTATGCGAATATAACTTGTTATTTTCTAACTTAAACTATTAGTCACCTTGGAGATCTACATTTTTCGTTCACAGGACGAAACATTCGAGTATTCCATACCGTCCGTATTTTAGGTGAGAGTCTAACGGTCGAAATCTCTTCCGGTTCTGAAGTTGTATGAAGAAATTACTGCAGTTTCTACAAAAAAATAGCGACTTCGTATGTAGGAAGAGTTCAAATATGAGAATATAGCCATTTATTTTATAAGTACAGCTGGTAGTCACCTTGGAGAACTACAATGTTCGATCATAGGGCAAAACGATAGAGTATTTCACATTGTCTGTAATTTAGGTGGGAATCTATTGGTCGAAGTCTCATCCGGTTTTGAGATAGTATGAAGAAATTACTACTAGTTTTACAAAAAAATAGCAACTTTGTATGTAAGTAGATTACAAATATGAGAATATGGAGACGACGGAAGCGGGATGGTCTTTTGTGGAAAATGGAGACAACAGAAGATAGATCTAAATTTTTGGACGGCTGGTGAATTACTTGAAGGTTTAAGGGAACTTTGAGAAGTTCAGAAAGATGCCTAGTAATTTAAAGGAAAGAATATTCATTATTAGTAGTAAAGATTAGAATTAATTTGTTATTTTCTAAGTATATACGTTAATAACCTTGGAGAGCTTTAATTTTTGTTCATAGGACGAAATACCCAATTGTTCCATTCTATCCGTAATTTAGTTGAGCGCCTATCGGTCGAAGTGCCACTTGGTTCCAAGGTAATATAAAGAAATTGCTACAGTTTTCACAAAAAAATGGCAACTTTATATGTAGGCAGAGTTCAAATATGCATATATAGCCTGTTATTTTCTAAGTACAACTGTTAGCCACCTTGGGGATCTGTTGTGTTCGTTCATAGGATAAAACATTTGAGTATTCCATATTGTTCGTAATTTAGGTAAGAGTCTACGATTGAAGTCTCATCCGGTTCTGAGGCAGTATGAAGAAATTACTACATTTTTTTACAAAAAAATAGCGACTTCGTATGTAGGTAGAGTTCAAATATGGGAATATAGCTTGTTATTTTTGAAGTACAACTGGTAGCTACCTTGGAGAACTACAATGTTCGATCACGGGCAAAACACCCGAGTATTTCACACTGTCCATAATTTTGGTGGAAATTTATCGGTCGAAGTCTCATCCGGTTCCAAGGTAGCATGAAGAAATTACTACAATTTTTACAAAAAAATAGCAACTTCGTACGTAGGTAGATATAAAATATGAGAATATGGAGATGACAGAAGCGGGGTGATCTTTGTACAAAACAGAGACAACATAAGGTAGATTAAAAATTTTGGGCCACTGGTGAATTACTTGAAGAGTTAAGAGCATTTTGGGAAGTTCCAAAATACACCTAGTAATTTAATGGAAAGAGTTTTCATTATTAATTGTAAAGATTAGAATTAGTTTGTTCTTTTCTACGTATAAACATTAATTACTTTGAGGAGCTATAATGTTCGTTCATAGCACGAAATATCCGAGTGTTCCTTACTATCTGTAATTTGGACGAGAGCCTATTGGTCGAAGTCTCATTCGGTTCCGAGGTGATATAAAGAAAGTATTGCAATTTTCACAAAAAATAGCGGCATTGTATGTAGCAAGAGTTCAAATATGTGAGTATAGCCTGTTATTTTCTAAATACAACTGTTAGTCACCTTCGGGACCTGTAGTGTTCGTTGGCAGAACGAAAATTCGAGTATTTCATATTGTCCGTAACTTAGGTGAGAGTCTACCGGTTGAAGTCTCGTCCGGTTCCGAGGCAGTATGAAGAAATTACTGTAGTTTTTACAAAAAAAAGAATAGCGGCTTCGTATGTAGACAGAGTTCAAATATGAGAATATAGCCTGTTACTTTCTAAGTACAATTGCTAGTCACCATGGAGAACAACAGTGTTCAATTACAGAAAAACATCCGAGTATTTCAAACCGTCCGTAATTTAGGTGGGAATCTATCGGTCGAAGTATCATCCAGTTTCGAGGCAGTATGAAGAAATTACTCCAATTTTTACAAAAAAAAAGTAGCGACTTCGTAAGTAGGTGGATTTCAAATATGGGAATATGGAGATGCGGAAGCGGGATGATCTTTTTTGGAAAACGAACATAGCAGAAGGTAGATCAATTTTTTTGGGCGATTGGTGATTTACTTGAGGGGTAAAGGGCATTTTAGTAAGTTCAAAACACGCGCAACAATTTACTGGAAAGACTTTTCATTATTTGAAGTAAAGATTAGATTTAGTTTGTCATTTTCTATGTATAAACATTAATCACCTTGGAGAGCTATAATGTCGTTCATAGGACGAAATACCTGAGTATTCCATATTGTTAGTAATTTAGTTGAGAGCCTATCGGTCGAAGTCCCATTCGGTTTCAAGGTAATATAAAGTAATTACTACAGTTTTCACGAAAAAATTAGCGACTTTGTATGTAGGTAGAGTTCAAATATGTGAATATAGCCTGTTATTTTCTAAGTACAACTGTTAGTCGCCTTAGAGACCTACAATGTTCGTTCACATGACGAAACATTCGATTATTTCATATAGTCCGTAATTTAGGTGAGAGTCTACCGGTTGAAGTCTCGTTCAGTTTTGATGCAGTCTGAAAAAATTACTGCATTTTTTACAAAAAAATAGCGACTTCGTACGTAGGCAGAGTTAAAATATGAGAATATATCCTATTATTTTCTAAGTATAACTGGTAGTCATCTTGGATAATTACAATGTTCGATCACAGGGAAAAACGTCCGAGTATTTCACACTGTCCGTAATTTATGCGGGAATCCGTCGGTCAAAGTCTCATCCGGCCCTGAGACAGTATGAAGAAACTACTGCAATTTTTACAAAAAATAGCAATTTCGTATGTAGGTAGATTTCAAATATGGGAATATGGAGAAGACGGAAGCTGGATGATCTTTTATGGAAAATGAAGACAGTAAAAGGTAGATCGAAATTTTCGGACGATCGGTGAATTACTTGAAGGTTAAGGGCATTCTGGAAAGTTCATAAAGATGCTTAGTAATTTAGTGGAATGAATTTTCATTATTAGTGGTAAAGATAAGACATGAGATATAAGAATAAAATAAAATTAATCTACACTATAGTATTAAAGCTGAGTTGCTTTTAGATGGCTCTCAAGCCTGCTCCAATTTTTATTAGAATGGATTGTGAACTTGACACATGTAATGTGCACTCAAGCGTCTCCCTTTACAACTGCGTACCATTTTCTTTCTTTCGACGTCTGTTCCCTTCCACCTAACCCCCCTTTGGGTTGTCTATCGTCGTTTTGCCTCTTCCCTTCTTCCTCGCTAACGTCCTGTTTGTAGTGGTTGTCGTCCGTCCCTCTTCTCCATTCGCCCTGCACTCATTCTCTCCCACCCAACGGTTTTCCATGCCAAACCCTAAATTAAATTGGGTTTATTCGGTTCCGCCTTCAATATAATTCAATTGTTTTCCCTATTTTTATAATGAATTTCTCTTTGCATACGTAGCTACTTCTTCTTCCACTGGCCATCGACGTTGATCTCTTCAATTTTCCATCAAACCCTAATTTGTTCAAATCGTCAATAGTTTGTCGGTTGGCAAGAAGACTTGGAAATATGTTCTTCACTAGGATGAACTTATAAAGGTACCTTTTATATTTTGCTGACTAATCTATTTGTTTGAATAATTTTAATAGTTGCTTCATTAATTGGTTGTTTTCTGTCTTTGCAATTGTTTTATTTTTCTATTTTTCCGATGAATTTCATTTGTCTCCAATTTCAGATGTTTAACTGTGGAAGCAAGGACAAAGCGTCATTTGCATGGTTCCTCGAGGTATAGTTTCTTTCTATTACGTCTTTATATGGATTATGTTATATCTCTCTGTGTGTGTGTATTGGGTTCTTCTTATTGCCATCCGTCTATTCATTTTCATGTGGATGTTCTTCGCATTGACAACTGTACGAGTACATTTTATTTGCTAATTTGAAAATTTTCTTCCTGAGATGCCTTGCCTCCAAAAGGTTTTCGGTTTGTTACTGCACTTGGAATATTTATATTTTATGTGAATGATGGAATAATGTAAATACACACACTAACTCACTCTTCTGAAATGCTCCATTGGTTTAATTAAGACAGTTAAAACTATTTTAAAATGATATATTTTTAGTGTAAAATGATGGAATCTACTTCAGATGAAATTCTTATTTAAAATGATGGATAATAAGATTTAACATACTCATTCCTAAAAGGCTGTATAGGTTAGATTACGATGAATAATTTTATTCTCCAATTTGATATGCTATTTTAAGCGAAGTGTCGATATCTGTGTGTAATTAAATTGAGTTATAAATGTAATTGTTATTCTCCAATTCTTTCAGTTCTTCACTTTCATGCAAGCTTTTGGAACAAAAATAACATGGTCTCAAAAGGTATTTGACATTTTAATGAATTTTCTTATTACAGCCGGTCTATAGCTTTAAACTGCAGCTACTTAGTTCCTTGCTTTTGTGTTCTGTCCTTTTATATGTCCTTGCTTTAAGATTTCATTTACCATAAAATCTTGGGACTTATGCAAAATAATGCTTTTATATTCCAACTTAAATATTGACTAACTGACATCGATTGATACTTTATTGACCCTGAAAAATCGGCTGGCGCATTTGTTTTATACTTTTATGTCAATATGTGCATTTTTACAGAATGAATATTTTAATTATATTATTTTATCCTTAACTTGAAAATCAAAGAACTTTAATTTAGCAATTTTGGTTTTTTGATGCATATAGAAAAGTGATAAGTTGTGGAGTTTCTGTTCTTTGGGAGAGTGAGCTTTTTCATTTACTTAGCCACATGCAATAAAATGGGTCCAAACATTATCCAAAACATTTCATAATTTATTCATTCTCTAAGGTTAGTTTCTTGCACCTTTCTCTGTAGCATTAACGATAACGATTCCTTTAGTCATACCTTTTCTAATATTTCTTGGTTTTCGACAAATTAAACTCTAAACTTTGTGATATACTTTGGCGTTTATGACAGGGAGTGGTATTCCATTTTGTAAAATTACTATAGGCGATTTTTTCCTTTAACATTTGAAAATGCTGGATTTTTCTGAAATATTATAATATCTTTTATTTTATTTCTAAAAAATTTGATCCTCTTTATCATCAAACTAAAATTTAGCAATTTCCCTTTTATTATTGAAAGAAAACATAAAATTTTGTATTTGGCCTGAGAAAATGCTTTTGAATTTTATCAGAAAGGCTTTCTTGGAAATTATGATCTTTCTCAACTTCACTATATTTCCATATTTTATTTGCAAGTTGAAAAAACTAGGAACTTTGTTTTATTCTTCACTTTGCTTTCAAATGTTTTCCAACTTCTTTGATAAAAAGTTTAATATATTGATAAATCAAAGATACGTTATAGTTGATTTTTTTATTTTATTCTAATGTGTTATTAAGGCATTTTTCATTTTCTTTTAGGTTGTTCTAAACTTTAACCCAAAAATTGAATCATCCAGATTGTTTATTATTCAGGTGGTTGTTTTACTGTTGTAATTAGTGAATTTTTCAAAACAAATTATTAAATAGAGTATAGAAATTGACAAAGCTTTTATCATATAGTATATGGTAATGACTTTTGCAATTTTTAGTGCAATACAATTTCGAATTTGGTGTTGGCCACTCCTTATACAACGCTAAAGAAAAATGGTAATGTAAATACTAATACATGGATTTTCTACTGACAATCATAATTGTGTATGTTTACATAGAAACTCAATGCGTCTCAATTGTGCTGTTTTGAGACTATTTATTTCCTTCATTCAGTTTTCTTTTATCTTCCGTATTTGAATCTCCATTATCTTGGTATTAAAGTAGTTATCTTGAATCATCCATCCAACAGTAACCACCACTTTAAATGTTACATTAAAATTTTACTACTAGGTTATATTTTATATATAAAAATCCCACTACCTCTTATGGATTTTGTTTAACCTGCATTACACCATTAGGCACTACATTTGTATAAAACAAGTCTAAAAATGACTATTAGGATACAAGCTGGTTAATATATATTGATTTATACAATATCCATTCATAAATAATTACTAAGATGAAAGCTTTACATTCTAGATAGTATGGTTTACATTCATAAATAATCACCGGCTTGCATGAGTTAGCGTATGATATTTTTTAACCAAGAATTGAATCTTGTTTTGCAACAATACTCGGTTTCTTCGTTTAAAAAATAAAATATAAAGTGACGTGCCCATATTAGCTTAAAATGGTGATTCTTTGACAAGAACATATTGAAGAAAAATAATTACTATTTTTAGTTGTTTTCCTTTCCAAGTAATTTCTTTGAATATCTTGACATGTTGATGAATGTTTTTTTTTGTTGCCAATAAAATTACGGTGTTTACTTTATTATTTGGTGTAGGTTAAAATTTATATAATACAACTAAGCAGAAAGTTGGCTATTTGTGCTTATGTAATCATTCGGAGATACATCAACATTATTATCTTGGTAGAACATTACTAAAATATAATGGTTGGTTCGAGCAGAACATTTTCCAAACTATGTAATTAGTGTGTTGTGTTTGTTAGCATTACATGGTATGAATGATTATATTTTTGGTGTTAATAAAGAAGGTTGTGAGGGTTGAGGTTCGAATATAAATTGTGGTTGCAGAATATGTTATCTGGATGTATTTTTGAAGTAGTGATTTTAGGGATCACGAAGTAGATGCTGAATTTTGTCTTCACGAAACAAGTTCATCTACCAAATAGAATTTATGTTAAGACTGCATCATATTGAATATGTCTTCATGCCAGGTGTTTTATTTTTATGTATGATAATATTTCAAACGTTCAAACCAAAACACGGGTTATAGAGATAGGGTGGGCATTACTGAACATGGTTCTTTTGAGTTTAAAGTGTTATTTTTCTTTGCACAAGAGTAGCAAATGAAATATGAAATGCAATCTGTATATTCCCATAAATGTTATAATTTGTTTACGTTATTCCTTGACATAGATAATCATTTTGAATTAGTTTGGAGATATTCATATGGCATTTACTGCTTTGGCTTATGCATTTACATATAATGTTATTGTACTTACAACATTATATCTCCCTCTAGACTTTCAGAGAGAAAATTTACTGCTCAAAGACTAAAATGGATACGTGATTCTAGAACAGAATAAAAATACATATCCGCTGAATTTACAATGGACACCATTAACATATTTAAAATTTACAATGGTAATTGGTAGTAAAATTGACTTTCGATGATGATTGTTGTATTCACTTTGTAACATTGTTAAGTGGCATATAATTGTGAAGTCATGTTTCGCCACTTCATCATCTCTGTTTTGGAGTAGTTATATCCTTTCTACTCATATTATTTTTCAATGTAACCTCTTAAATTTCAACTAGCAATAATATTGATTTGATCAACTATTAGGGGTTCATCATATCATAAAAAGACTGATTATCCATGTGATCGATAACGGTTGACAATAAGTGGTTGGATGGGAAAATACAAATGTGCATAATAGATTTGAGCTTATTTTAAACGTAATGACAAGGCATGTTGTTGTTGAGTAATTATTTTTTTCTTGCTATATCGCATGTAATTATTCATTATATGATGAAATTTATTCAGTATTCTTTTCAAGTAGAATTGGAAGGTAACTATTACTGCAACCAGGTTTAGGTTGCTTTTAATATTTACGTGCATACATACATACATACATACATACATACATATGTATATACACACACACACACACACACACAGATATATATATATATATATAACTACATGTCATGTGTTGAAATGAGTATATACCTATGACAATGTGTCAAGAAGTTCAACAAATATATTTTATTTACCTACTTCCAAGTTGCAAATTTTGTCCAATGGTAGGGGGTTTTTGTGATTCTCGGTGTAAACTTAGAGAGCATGGTATTTAAAAATTTATGCAATTAATACACAAAGGAATATTTCATGATCTCGATAGAGGGGTTAAGTGTTGATTCTGACACTGTTAATATTGTCTTCAATTTTAAAATCCATCAACACATGGCCACTTTATATTGTAGTTTTGAAAAAGGAAAAAAATTCTCAATTTATCGAACATTAAAAATACAACTGCAATGTGAAACCATTTTTATTTAGTGCCTTTTTTTTGGAAAAAAGATTTTATATCCACAGTTAAAGGCTATACAACTATTATAACAATGTCAAAGATTATAATTAAAATATAGTTTCACGAATTTACCACTCATTACGTAAGGCATGTTCTTAATTTGTTGCCTAAATATAGGCTTTATAAGTTTTCAAGATCAAGTAAAGCTTAAAAAAATTGCATTTTATGTACACACAAAATTTTCTTTTACACTTCTATTATAAAAATTATTTTAACTAAGTATTGCAATTCCCAATAATAACGTTGATAGCGGTATGTGCTAGGCATATGAGTTATGGTTGCCATATACTAATTTTCTTTTATATGGAAAAAGATTCACTTACTAAATTAGCATTACCTAAACAAATGCACAGAGACAAATGAATAGTCTTACTTAACAAATTAATTTGTTATATTCCAATAAGTATTGTTACACATGTATACTGAGGGTTAAGAGGATATCCTCTTGGCTCCATCAAATAATCATAATATTTTTCTTCTTACATGACCACTCAGGTTTATGCGTTGTCCTAGCTGGTCATGTTACATGTTGTCTCGTGTTAATTCTCGAGTATGTGGTATTTGTACCACCATGGTGTAAGCAATGGTCCAGATAAAGCTAGCGCACAGTATCGGGTTACAGTACAAATTTACTCTTATCACTTTTATAACAATCCTTTGCTAATTTACATTATATCAACTGGAAGTAATGAATTCAAAATTTGGGTATCAGTAAACAAAGAGTTTATTAATTGACTTTATCTTATTGGCAACCGTTATGAGTTTATAACGATTAGAAAGGGTGGGTTTACCATTAAAAAAATCAATATTTTAAAAATGCACAAGATGAAGCATTATTCACTGTTATCATAACATGTATATTTACCAATTGGTATGCACTTATGTTTTACTGATTGACATATCTCTTGCAGTTTCACTAGCTCTACGTATTCCTTAAGGAAAAATAAGCTGTAACAATTTTACAATTTTATTTGCTACCTTAGACGCAAATTTTAGAAGGATAAAGATTTGCATTTTTGGCAGCCTAATTGGTATATGTTGCACATTTTATTTCTTAATGGTTCATCAAAAGAAATGGACCGTTGAAGTTAGAAAATTAATGGTTTTCAGCTTCCTTAACATGTATTTAATTGTGTTCAAGAGCTGAATAAAAGAACAGATTAGAGCATTCGAGCAGGATACAAGATGTCATAGGTTCGATTCCCGTCAGACCCTTTGTCAGGATAGTATGGTTTACTATCCAAATTTGTATATAAGTGCCCAAATTTCCAAAAAAAAAAAGAGCAGGTTAAAAGTACCTCCTTCATAAATAATAAACGGTATTCCATTCCGTTTGTTGTATAGATCTTTAACGTACTAATGAAATACTACTAATTTCCTCCCTATCTGCTGCCCAACTGCATTCAGCAATGGATGTTCATTATTCACCATTTATCTCAATTATGGTTGACTGCATAAGACTAATTGTACGATTGTGTGTAGGTAGGGTGCAGGATTCTATCAATTTAAGAAACAATTATGTTTCAGATTAGACATGCAATTTTGATATAGCAAAGCATGTTTGTTCACTGCATTTTTTTAGTTTTCCATGTTATTATTTTCGCACTCTTCTTAATTCTATTTATTTTTCTGTGAATGTTCCATATTGTCGGGTTTCTCACATTCTTTGCGTAAATTACATTTTATTTCAATTCCACGTTATTGCATATTTATGGAACCCTATGAATTCCTAACGAATTCCTTTTCTTCTCTTACCCACAAAATACAGATTGTTCATCTATCTTAATGTGTTTTGTTTTCTCATCTAATTTATCAAATAAAACAAACAAGGTGGTTACCGTACTGAGATCCATTTATTCAACAAACTTGCTTTACGATTTGTCAGTTTTTTTTTAATTGTACTTCTTTCTCCATGCGACCCTAGGTTTTGATTGTTCTTTTTTAAACCACATTTGAGCATATTGCTACTAACATTTGCTCTATTTTTATCAAATGATTGCTGTAATTTACTCTGTTGCTATTGTTGTGACATTTCAGTTATAAAGCCACCGATTCTAATTAATCGTTTAGAAATTATCTAGGTCAAAAGCCTTGGTTTTTAAAATTTTCCTCTGTTCCATCATTGTTTCCTTGGAATAGGATAATAGATTTAACATATACATTTCTTAAAAGTTAATATATCTTTAATTACATTGACTGGATCTATTTTATAACCAATATATCTTTTACACGAAATAATGGAATCTATTTTAGATGACACTCCTATTATAGTCTTTCTTTCATTCCTAACATTAGCTACAACTTTATATTAGGCGAAATATTAAACTTTGTGTTTTTTTGCTAATAGTTTGTTACTACTTGATTAAAATTAGTAGATTTGTAAATATAATGTACATATTCCTAAAAGACTATGTAGCCTAAACTATTATTATTTTTGTTTTCCAATCTAATATGATATTTTAGATTTACTATCGATATTTATTTTGGATGAAATCTGTTGTAAATGTGAAGATTTCTTTCCCATATTTCTCAGTTCATTGTTGGTATATGGGCATCAAAAGCATCATGATCATAAAAGTATTCAAACTGAAAGCATTAACAAAATTTTAGCAAAGTAAAGTTAGTATTAAGCACCCGAGTACAGCTAGAAATGATACTGAGTACTACTGTTACTACAATGTAGTACTACTGTATACTTCATATATTAACTTTCCCTATGTGCGCTTCCATTTTTGTCATGATCATTTTTCTTCTATGCTTCAACATGTTGCTTCTTATATTGTTACTTTACTCTTGCTATATATGCATGATATTTCACTTTAACTGGTGAACTTTACATTTTCAGTCAAACGAAAGAGAAAAGCATTGGCGAAATTTACCATATTGCCTTTATTGCTGTTTAATGTTAAAAATTGATTGATCTATTAGCAGCTAAGTATAAAAATGTTATATTCGCATATTTTGGGCACCCATTTAGTATTCAATTTAGTTGGTAAAAATCAAATACATACTCAGCATTTGCTATTACATAGGAAGAATAGTACGTTAATTTCTCCATACTCAGCATTTGATTATTCACGCAAAGTGAATAACGCACGAGAAGAGTGCACTATTAGCATGGCTATTAAAATACTTTTGTGAAATATGTACGTTTCGTTAAATAATATAGCTAATTCTTCACCTTTGATTATTTGTGTTTGTTTCTTCACCAATTTTAATTCAGTGCATATAACTTCTTGATACAGGGCGACACATGCCTGGCCTTTTTGTTCACAAACCCAAGTTGATCTATTGATAGGTGCGCCATGTGATGTCCATCTTAAAGAGTAATGATTTTGTCATTTCTACAGAACAAGTGCGTACACATTGAATTATGCCGAGGTAAATTATAATTTTTTTTATGCTAATCTTTATATAATCTACAACTCCCGATTTCCTTTTATTTAATTTTAAATTGTAATTAATGCCCACTTAAATAAAAAATGGATGAAATACATTTGTTTTTTCGAATGCATTTGGCTAGGTTTCCAATCAAGTAATCCTTTACTTTTGAGTTTTTTTGCATGAATTCATGAATGATTTGGTTGATTTTATGAATATAGTTTGCAATACCATGTAATGCATGAATTATGAGCTTTATAATAAATATATTTGGCTATTAGCATTGACTTTATGTATCATCACTCTATACTGTACTATTATTACCCAGTTAAAAACAGATAGTGATGACATATGCCATGTCATACTGAGCGCTGAATCGTTAAGCCTTCGTCTGCGTTTTAATCGATTCACATCCCCAGTCATTGCTTTATTCCCTAATTTTTATTTATCGTCCAAAGTCAAATTAAAGAGGCAACCTGAACATCGCCTTGAGGTTTCTCCAATGTTTTATATCCATGTTATGCTCGACAGTTCCAAGTCCTTCCTCATCGATCTGTTCCACCAGCTTGCTCGACATGATTTGAGGTAGCCTATCGTTCTGTTTGCCCTTCGCTTTTTTACCTAGTTAACCATCGTATTCCAAGTGAAGAATCCCTTTTTTCATTACTAGATCTGTTATGAGCCGCACGAAGTAGGAAGGTTGATGTTTAACAATGTGCTCAACTATCCATATTAACAGTGTATTAACTCCTGACATGCTATAATAGTTGTCTTTATAGTAGTTTTTGTTGTCTGGAAGTCATTGAAATCTGATGCTAATGTTCTTGCTTTACAGTTGATGACCACATTTGAGGTCGATAAGCCATGGTTGTATTTATTTACTTCTGTTGAGATTGTACAAATTATTGTTGAATAGAGTGAGCATTAGGCTGGGGTAGGCATTTTATTGTTTAAACAAATGGTTTGGCCCCTTTTAGTTAGATGACCTGAAAATATTTAGGTGTTTAATTGTTAGTTAGAAGGAGGAGTTGATCTGACTAGCGATGGTTGACCAAGTCTCTGCTATTTTTACCTGATAGTGCCCTGGGTGAATTAGCAGGTTGTGCATAGCTAAAGTACCCAATCATCCCTAATATTTGAAAACTAATGGGTTGCCTGACTTGAAGAGAACCAGGGTCAGCTGGAATAGAATGATGCCTAGGTGAATCAGCAAAAGAAGAACTGAAATTGCTGTTGTTGGGTGTTGATGATGATTTGAATGCAAAAATGAACAGCGCAGGAAACTGCATAACTTGATGCGGTCTAAATGCCCGATGATGATAGTTCGAGACAAGTGGAATTGTGATCTAATTATAGTTACGTTTTGCAATGGTGGTTGTTTCGTTGATTACTTTGTTGGATTTGTTGGTTCGGTTTTGACGTAGAAGGCGGTGGATCCTTAGAAGATAATTCAAGAGACACCGGTGGTACGATGATGGGTTCTAACTGGCGGTGGTTCTGATGTTGCGGGGGGTGGATCAGTTATAGGAGGAGCTTCAGATTTCTACATTATTATTTGCTTCATCAACATGGATATTAACGAGGAACGTTGTTCTTCTGTTGCATCCATTGAGATATCACCTATTTTTTTGAATTAAGCACTAAAAAAACTTTTATGGAATGAAGGATATGGTACCCTTAAAAAACTATCACTCTCTTCAAATCAATCAGACTGGGTTGCCAACTGCTGCTGATACCATATAACAGTCATAATTCTATTGGGATTGGGGATTTTAATTGGTGTGGTCTCATTGAAATATTCGTCTCAGGTTCGAATTTAAGATTTTGGGCATTATTTTTTTTTTTGGAAAAAGAACTGTAGTAGCTCACACTTTACAAAAAATTTTGACCTGTAACTAATGCCTTGGAATCATGCATAAATGTTATAAAACCCATTATTGGTCGTGTAATGTTGAATATAGTTGCTCCCATGTCACCATTTTTTTTAGAAGTACATTTTGAAGGGCTCATTAAAAAAAATCTGGCTATTGATTATTGAGAAAATTAACGGATTATTGGTTCTACATTAAAGTAATAATATTTGTTTTAGTTAATGCTTATTATATATAAACCTCCTCTCTTTAGAAACATTGAATTCGAACCTTCTTAGTGAATGAATAGTGTTGTAGAAAATTTTATGATTAATATTATAATCATTTTTGGTTTTGATTTGAGGCAGTAATCACACGGAAAGATTTTTTAGGTAACTAAGCTATCAATGTACACACTGTAGAAACTAAGAAGAGGAATTATTGTGGAGGAGGATACACAACAAATTTTGTTTTCTTTTATAATTCAACTTCCCTTCAAACAACATTATTTTTCTCTTTTTCTCTTTCCTCACACACTTTCTCTCTCTTTTTCTCTTTTCTATATTTTCCCTCTTTTCTCACTTTACATACAAAATGACCACCCTATTTATATAGTGGTCTACATGACCTTACAACTCCAATAGACACCTTTTCATCAATAGACATAACCCTTCGTAAATAGACACATCATTAATTATCTTGACCCTTTATCAATAAACATTACTTAGACACAAACTTTAACATGACTCTTAACACATAAAAGACACATCACTAATTAATATAACACTTGACTCATAAAAGACACATGACTCTTCATTTTTTATCATTTTCCACTAACATATTTAAAGTTTACCCTACATAGATATATGTATGTATGTACACATACATATACATACACATATATATAGTTTTGATGCTTTTTAGTTGAAAGAAAGAACTATTTATCTCAAAGACTGTGTTAAAAAGTTCCAAAGCATGCCATTATCTTTCATTTTTTTTTATAATATTCTTGCAGGTTTATCAACATGACATTATCTTTCAATTGGAAGAAGCATGCTCAAGCCTTAGGTCAGAGGAAGATGATGTTAGCAGAGATTAACCTGAGAAGGGCTATCTCATGAAGGGACGTGATAAGGAAGTTGGAAAAAAAGTTTCATGTGAGGTGGCTATTTGAATTAAACAATTTGAAGTTTCTTTTATCAAGAAATATACATGGGATGGGTATGATACTGGTGGGCGCAAGTCTTCCAAATTTAGTGCATTATTAAGGCATGTCTAGATGGTTGTATAATTACAATAAAAAAACACAATAGCCAGAAAAGGAAGATAGATCATGGAAGTAATATTTTGAAGCATAGGGGTAAACATCAGTCAAACCACTAGACAGAATCTTCATTCTTGCTATGTTGGTGAATAGATTTTGACTAAGCAAGTAGGAAACATTATTACAGTACGAGATGAACGACAATTGTATCTTCGCAGAAGCCAATATCAAAGAAGGGAGTGATTATCAACATAATTTCAGTATAAATTGATGAACACTTAAAAGGGTACGTGGCATTTGCAGGTTGATGTTCACTTTAGAAAATGTGGCCTGATATGAGTGAGCAACGAAATTAAAAGGACCATGATAGTGGACCTATTTCGCGAATCTGTGTCTTTCTATTTAATTATATTTGGATTTATATTATACATATGCATGAGTAGACAAGTAACTTAACATAATGGACCTATTTCGCAAGAAACCTTATCCGGCTATCTATTAGCTTGCTGCAAGCACTCCAAATTTTAAGACCTTCAGCTGTGTAGTAGTTGAAGATAGTGCAATAGGCCTTGCAGCAGCTATATCACCAGGAATGAAATGCATAATTACATGGAGCGGTTACAAGGATGAGGAAGACTTCTTGGAGACAGATGCGTTATTTGACTGTCATTGGACGAACACCTGAAGGAGGATTTGACTTGACATTTTGTGCAGGTCTTCTACTAAAACAGTTTGTGAACTGATTTATGGTATTTCGTATAAAACATTTACAATCCATGGGATGTTTGCTTTTTGTTGTTGAAGGATTTGCATTCGTATTTTGAATATTAAAAGAAAGTAACTCAAGATTAGTTGAGTGAGTACTGCAATATATTGAAAAAGTAATAGAAAGGAACCAGTTCTTAATAATATATGATTTCAAGAATTGCAATAATCAGATGATTCAAAAGAGTTTTAGTTCATGTTTTTCACAATTTATTTTTATGTTTTCTAAAAAATTAGTAGTTCTATGTCAATCCAATTTGAATTTCATGTTTTCTTAAAGCTTAGACTAATGCCTATACAATAACATCAGATTGGATGAAGGTAATGCTAAACAGACATGTACGGACGAGGGATGCATATAATTTAACTTATGATACATATATTCCAGCTGGTACGCTGTCAGATGTTTGTCTTTGTATAAGCTGATGTTTTTTCATATAAATAACTGATTTTTTGTTGTTGAAAATTATAATGAAATTTATGTCTAGATGGTATCTTTTAGATATTAAATTTTGCAACAACCTTGTAAAATCCTCCTCGGTTTCATATGTTTTTCTCTACTACTTTAATACATTGCTAATTATTCGCTCATTGAAAAATATTTAAGTTGGTCCATTTTTATGTTTAAGTGCACGTATACATCAATTTTTTGTACAATAAAATTGTTTATATCAATCAAGCACAACAATGTTATCTTCATACATATTCATGCTCTTATACGTTATGTATTACTCACCCTGTTCCTATTAGATATCTTTATATCATACTACACAAAAACTCTAAACCTACCAATTATTCACAACATCCGTAGAGTGAACTATAATTCAAAATTTTATTTCCAAAATTTACTTTGTACGCAGAATAAACTAAACTTTTAACCCATCTTCATATTTTAAAATATTACCAATTTAAACCTACCGAAAATTTATTTTGTTCCTTTCAATGCGACAAGTTCAACATATGTTTTGATTATTTAGCTTCCTTATTGCATCTGTAGTGTTGTGGTTACAACAATCACATTGTCCTATTAATAGATTATACATTATTAATTTTCCTTTATTACTTCTTTTACAAACTCCATTAACATTTTTGTCATTATTTTTGTGACGATCCCAAAACCCCGTGACACGGTGTTAAGGATAATCATTGGAATATAACACATTAATCATCATTAGCAGATCACAGATAATAGCATAAACAGAAAATAGAATAATTTACACACATATGACAACAGAATCATATAGATATCATCACATCAGAGAAGCACAGTACAGGATACAACTTAGTGCATAATGACACATAATCAGTCACCATCGCCAGAGGCGGAATCATACATAAAGAGTACACAAAGGAATATCAGTCTACATCGCCAATGGCGGAATCATAATATAGATACAATAATGGCGGAGAAAATCCAAGTCAGCACAGTGTAGTCAAGCCTCGCCATGAGCCAAAAGGTGCGTCAGAAACCTGTAACTAGGCTGCCCGAGTGAAAATGAGGGCACCCGAGTTTGCAAGGTGAAACAAACTACGAGTCAGTCATGGGACTGGTATGAGAAATCTACTCAACTTACTAACAACAATAATAAGGCAAATCAAAGGACCACGCTACTTTCGCGGAACGGGTTTACTCCAATGAGTGCTAGTGCATGAAATAAAATAAATGATTAAATCAACGCAATGCTTTTTATAAAATGAAGCCATTATAAGACTCAGGTCCCATCACACAATGCAACGCAAGCCGGAGGATAGAGTTTTTACCTTATAATGGCCAAAGATGCTTCATACGAATAAAACAAAAGTGCTTGATATTATTACTAGTGTATATATGTTTCAAAAGCGATTCAATCATAAATGTCAATCATAGGCGGCATAAATGACCCATACCACTATGTCTCCATACTAGTAATACAATCACGTCCGCATATTTCGTATTGGAAATTGGATTCCTTCATGAGTCGAGCCAAGGGGCAAGCTCCTCTCCGATTCGAGACACTCTAGCAAAAGTCCCAGGACCCCACTATGATCCTTGGATCTTCAGGGCCGGTCCTCTCTTATTTTTGAGGATTAGTTATTCCTGAACACACGTTTCCCGGTCCTTACAGACCTATATCGAGGCGCCTCGCATTCCAACAACCACACAGGTGAAAAGTATATATAATGTCAGGGCTGGTAGGTCACTGACACCACCTTAGGTAGAAAGAAACGACGTGCTCTCCCTGCAGTCACTCTCCCGTTTTTGACTCATACCGTGGTGTGAGGCTCGCGAATTCACGTTATACACAAAGCTACGTCACACAGACCATGCTTTGATCATCAACCACAAGACTTTGCTTTGCAACAGAAGCCTTGATCATATGCCACTTAGGCGTGCCACACAGGCAATCCACTCCATGTGACTGATTTCTGTCAATACATAACCTCTGAGCTCGTACGTCTCAGAGAAGGGCGTTAAGCAAGAGAATAAATTCTCTGCCGCCAAACAGATATATATTTAACAGAGATCAATCAACACAGAACAAAATCCAATGTCAGACACATAGTCCATTTACAAGTCCGTTCTGGGTCTGAACGAAACCGGAGGCACCAATTCCTCGCATATCCGTATAATCAACAGTATGTTTGGACGGCTACTACTTCAATTCCTTCATGGTAGCTACTCCAGTCACGAGTATCAGTAGCGCCCATCCATCCAATGTGGAGATCGTCGGTCTTCAGCCGTCTTTGACTCTTCGACTTCTCAACGTCGATCGATTATTTGAAATGAGATAAACTCGGCCTTTTCAAATAACCCCCGTATATTTAGATTTCCAAATCAATTAATCACGTGGTTGGACTATTCAACATTCACATTTCAGTTATTTAGTTATAATTTTCATGTCAAATACATTCAACCATCACATATCAAGCAAACACAACAAAATTGGTTTATTTCCACTCTATATCATCCATAGTACTTTATAACGATATATCGCCGTTTTTATTTGATTTAAAACGGCCATATTTAATTAAACGACGTTTCAGGTCGTGTCGATGCACTGGCGCTGCTTTTCACTAATTTTGTTTTACACATATATGAAAATCTAACCGTCGGATCTTCACAAACTTTACATCATTAGGAAGGTCTTTTCAAAACGAATCCAACGGTTTCAGTTTTGGGAAAATCCGACAGTCGGATCTTCCACACTAACCATTTGAAGTTACGATTTCAATTTACGAACTGCAGCGTCGTTATTCGATTTAATTTAATTATATATATATATATATATATAAATATATTCGTTTCTGACGCTGTTTTTCACTAATTTTGAATTAAACATTCCAGACAATCCAACCGTCGGATCTTCACAAAGTTGGTGCCGTTGGAAAGATATTTCCAAGGCGAACCCAACGGTTGCGATTTCGGGAAAATCCAATGGTCGGATTTCCCGCACTAGTCGTTTGAAATCACGGTTTCAAAACATGAACTGCACGGCCACGTTTCGTTTTAATTCTATTTATATTTATATATTTATATAAATATAGTTCATTCAAAAATTCCTATATCGTTTCCACTGCAATTATTTCACTAACGCCTTTAAATTTTGGAAAATTTCGCCATAACCTCCTTTGTACGGGAGGGTCTGGGAAAATTCCCAAATAGCCACACGGGCGTCTCATATCAAAAAGAAAAAGAAAAAGCCAAGCGGCTAGCCAACAGGCTCATAAAATCATCACCCAAATAAAGCGGTAAATGTGTACCTATTTGTCGGGCACAAAATTCTATTTCTCTTCTCTAGCCCCCTTTTGCTTTAACCTGTTCAATAGATATGCATGTACATATATACAATTTCTAACATTTATCATTTTCCATTCAATTTCATATTTGATTTGCTTTGGTTTAAAAACACCATTCATTCCAATGTTGCATGCATAGGCTAAAATCATATCATTAGCTAGTTAATGTATATTTCAACTCATGCACGTTTATTTGAACAAGTGGCTATTTTTAACACTTCACATTTCAAAGATGATAATTTTGGCGAACTAAAATAGATTTCAACACATGACTATTTTATTTAGTTCCTATGCATGTTAAAATTAATATTTCTATCACAAGTATTTACTTCAACGTCCGCATGTCTTTAGCATATCACAAATATGATAAAAATGATATTTTTATCGTTCAAAATATTTATTTGACAAATAGACGTTTCTGCACTTCATAGTTTCAATAAAAATGTAATTTTTATTGTTCGATCTTTTTATTCAACACATGAACTTTTCCACTACACACACTTCTCAACAAATGAGCATTTCCACACATGGACATTTTATTTATGTTGTTCATATTAGAAAGATGGGATTTTTATTGTTGAAACTATTTATATAAGGTGAATATTTTTATTGTTTAAACACTTCATTCACTCACAAATGAATTTAATTTTCACACAACACTTTTCAACACATGAACATCTTCCACACATGGATATAGTTTCAACATATGGCTTTAATTTCAACGCATGAAAATAATTTCAACATATGAAAAGAATTCTAACACACAAAGATTATTCAAAATTTCGGCAGCATAACGGCAGGGTAGTTAAAACCGGCACCGTCCCTAGTACGGCTCCTCGCTCTACCTTAAAACCTCGTGGGTTTTGACAATGGGGATTCATGCATCTAATTCGCACGCAGGAGGCATGTTTATTTTTATTTCCATAAATATTTCCAATTCATTTCAATCACCAATGGGTATTTTTCAACCACAACCAAACAATATCAACCACAAACAATTATTCAACCGTTCGTATTTTTTCATCCAATATTTCACACCAATTCACCACAATAAATATCGTCCATGGTTTGTGGACGAGGGGAGTATATATATATATAATATAATATATATTTGCTATATTTCACTAGCATTTCAACACATATATCACTTATTCTATGCATGTAAAAATTCATACTTCGCTTATATAGCTTACACTACGCATGTACATGAGGTATACAACACGTATGTAATTTATATTTCACTTATATAAATTATACACGACATTTTCCATTCAATTTCACGTTAATTTAGATTTCTCACCGTGGTTTTCTGAGCGCTAAAAATCGATACGATGTCAGAAAAATCCGCAACTTCTTCTATTGGGTAGAGAGCTTCCTTGCGGTCTCGATGTTTCCTGTTTCATCGAATTTCGTCAACATACCAAAAAGATATGATTTTTCAAAGTGTAAAGATCAAAGAAAAACTCACTTTCACGAAGCTTCAAAACTAGGTTTACAGTTTTCGCGAGAACCGGGGCACGAGGGGACGATCAGGGAGTTGGACGTGGAAGAGCTTCGAGAGGGCTACAGGCGCGCGGTGGTTTGGTGGCGTTCGGTGGTCCAGATCGGCGGCGGCGGCGGCTTAAAGGTCGGAACTTTGGAAGGGGATATCTCGACGTAGAGGCGACGATAGGGGGAGCTCCTTATATGGATTTGAAGCGGGGAGGGAGAACTACAAAAAGTTGAACTGGGGGAGGAGCTAATTCGGGCTGTGGCGATCAGAAATCGCCAGGGAAGGGGGGGAAAGATTTCCGTCGTCGATGTCGGGGTCGGGGGGGGGGGGGGGGGGTTTCTGATTTTTTTTTTAAATTTATGAATGGAGAAATATGATTGGTCGAGGACTATATTAAATTTTTAAATAGTGTTTTCTCAAACGAACTCCTTTTTAAACCCAACGACTGTCGCCCCTAACTAAATACCCCCATTCCGGACACAATGGGATATGTTTCGTAGGCCAATTCGACTGTTACAGTCAGTTATTTTTCAAATTAAAGTATAAAACATTTAATTTTTAACTCTGAACGCACATTTCAATTTTCCAGGGCCACAAACTAATTCGAAAAATTCCAGAAAAATAAATCTAGCTATGTTTTGACGCTACGGTCACAACAAAACTAGTTTCGTCGAATTCTGAGGTCGTTTGAAAAATGGCCATTTTCTGGTCGATCCAATTTAACAAAAATCGACCAAACACATTTTCTTTTGCCACGCTCACATACTAGCTTCAAAAATTATGAAATTTGAAACCTAGCAATAGTTTGACATCCCGGACCCAACAAAAGTGGTTTCGTCGAATTCCGAGGTCGTATGCAAAATATCAATTTTCCAGGCCTATATATTTTATATACCGACTCTCCTGAAAATTCATTCGGCCATAACTTTTGATTCCCGTTATGAAACTTCGATTTTTCAGTTTCGTTAGAAAGGTATTGACTAACAGATTTAAATATTTTTGGTTTCGCTAAAATCCGTTATATTTTCCACCCTGCATAGTCGGTCAAAGTTTGAATTCAAATTTTCAAACTGACTCACTATTTCTAATTCACTATTTTATTGAAATATTCTATTTCAATGGTTCAAATTCCTTTGAAATCACCATTTTAAAATTTTTAAATTGGCTCGTATTTTCCGGGTTATTACAATCTCCCCTACTTAAAACTTTTCGTCCTCGAAAAGGAAACAACAGTAAAGTAGGAAATAAAATGTAAATGCAAAGTATTGTAAAGGTACCTTGCACCGGAGTTAGTCAGAGATATCCACTCTGCATTTGGGATAAGCTTGCTTAATGCTTTCCTCAGTCTCCCAAGTACAGTCTCTAGGAGCACTGCTCCACTGCACTTTAACTAAATGAACCTTTTTGCTTCTGAGTTCTCTAGTTTCTTTGCCAACAATTTTTAATGGCTCTCTTTTGAGTGCTAATTATGGAGTTATCTCCACATCCCGTTGCGCTGCTTCTTCTACGACAAGATCCGGATCATGCACATGTCTCCTAAGTTGAGATACGTGAAAAACATTGTGCACTCCAGGCAACCAATCTGGTAATTGAACCCTATAAGCAAGAGTTCCAGTTCGCTCAAGTATAGGAAAGGGACCAATAAATCTCGGTGCCAACTTCCCAGTCTTTCCAAATCTGATTACTCCTCTCATCGGAGAAACCTTTAAATAAACATGATCACCAACAGCAAATGCCAAATCTCTCCTTCTAGAATCTGCATAACTTGTCTGTCGGCTTTGGGCGGTTTTCAATCGCTTCTTGATGAAGTCCACTTTATCAGATGCTTCCCTAATCATATCGGGTCCTAGTACAAGTATGTTGCCAGGTTCTACCCAACATGCTGGAGACCTGCAGGGTCTGCCATATAATGCTTCAAATGGGGACATTCTCAAACTTGCTTGATAGCTATTGTTATATGAGAATTCTGCCAAATGCAAATGATCTTCCCATGACCCACCAAAATCGATTATACAAGCCCGCAATAAATCTTCTAGAATTCTATTCACCCGCTCAGTTTGGCCATCTGTTTGAGGGTGATAAGCGGTGCTCATATTCAGTTTTGTTCCCAATTCTGTCTGGAAAGCCTCCCAGAATTTGCTAGTAAATAGGGGATCTCTATCACTGACTATGCTGATGGGAATTCCATACAGCTTAACAATTTCTTTGAAATATATCTGTGCTAGACTTTGAGCAGTTCTATTGGACCTGACAGGTATAAAATGGGCAGTCTTCGTGAAGCGATCTACGATTACCCAAATGTTGTCATTACCTTTCTTGGTTCGCGGCAAACCATCTATGAAATCCATGGAAATCTGTTCCCATTTCCAGCCTGGGACTTCCAACGGTTGCAACAGTCCAGCTAGCTTCTGTTGGTCACTCTTGACCAATTGACAAGTAGGACATCTGCTAACATACAAAGAAATATCACTTTTCATTGCCTTCCACCAGAAAGTGCGTTTGATATCGTTGTACATCTTACTCACCCCAGGATGGATGCAAAATTTGGATTTGTGGCATTCGTCCAGCACTTCTCTTTTAAGCTCGGGAATGTCGGGAACACATATTCTTCTATTCAGCCTCAGAACTCCCTCACTATCCACTAGGAAACTGGAGCCTTCGCCCCTTTGAATCCTTTTTATCATCTCTTTCACAAAATTGTCACTCTTCTGAAGAACAGATATCCTATCAATCAATCCAGGTGTAATTATAAGATTGGCAATGATTGCGGTTTTTCTACTAAGTGCATCCGCTACCACGTTAGCCTTTCCCGGCGTATACAGGATATCAAGATCATACGCTGCAAGAAATTCTAGCCAACGCTGCTGTCTCAGATTCAGATCTTTCTGGGTATATAAATACTTCAACAATTGGTGATCTGTGTACAGTATAAATTTCTCGCCCAACAAGTAATGCCTCCAGATTTTCAAGGCAAAAACGATGGCTAGCAACTCAAGATCATGAGTCACATAATTCTTCTCATGCGGTTTCAATTGGCGGTTTGCATAAGCGACTACTTGGCCTCTCTGCATTAACACTGCACCAAGACCTCTAATAGAAGCATCTGTCCAAACCGTTAAATCCTGATTGCCATCAATAATTGTTAACACTGGAGCGGTGGTCAGCTTCGATTTCAATTCCTGGAAAGCTTCTTCACAGTCGGAAGTCCACTTAAACTTCTCGTGTTTCTTTGTGAGCTTCGTTAACAGACCGGATATCTTCGAAAAATCCTTAACGAACTTTCGATAATAACTAGCTAACCCCATAAAACTTCTAACTTCTGTGGGAGTAGTGGGTTGTTTCCAGTCTTGAATCGCTATTATTTTGCTTGGGTCAACAGAAATTCCTTTCTCTGACACGACATGGCCAAGAAATTTGACTTCTTCTTGCCAGAAGACACATTTAGAGAATTTGGCTTTGAAGACATTCTTCCTTAGAATCTCCAATACTTGTTCTAGGTGTTTTTCATGCTCGGGTTTTGATTTGGAGTAGATTAAAATATCATCGATGAATACGAGGACAAATTTATTCAGAACTCCCCTGAACACTCTATTCATTAGATCGACAAAGTATGCTGGAGCGTTACATAGGCCAAACGACATTACTAACCATTCATAAAATATGTCTGGACCTCTGAAAGCTGTCAAAGGAACACACTCTTCTGCTATTCTCAATTGATGAAAACCTGTAGCTAGGTCCATTCGGGAAAATACTTTCGCCCCATTCAATTGGTCTAGCAAATCATCAATGCGGGGTAATGGATATTTATTTTTAAGCATCTGTTTGTTGAGGTCTCGGTAATCAACACATAATCGAAGAGTACCGTCTGACTTCGGGACAAACACAACAGCTGCACCCCAATTGGAAAAACTCGGTCTGATTAGACCCTTCCATAACAGTTGACGAGTTTGATCGCCTAATTCTTCTTTTTCTTTCGGAGTCATTCTACGAATTGGATGCACCACTGGTCTGGCATTGGGGATTAGATCGATTCGGAATTCTATTTCTCTTTGTGGAGGTAAGTTTTCAACTTCTTCAAACACATCCGCATAGTTTCTAACAATCGGAATCTTTTCTATGGAAGTGGGGATAAGTTCCAATGCTGACCAAAATTCTTCTCTATTCGGATTCGAACCATGACAGGGAACCGTAATATATCCAAGCTTCGTTCGAATTTTAACAATTCTTTCCGCACACTTCACTTCAGCTTCGTATTTCGTTAACCAATCTAGCCCGAGAATAATATCGAATTCGGGAAAATCCATAACGATTAAATTGAAAGGAAACTTGTAGGAAGAATAAGAGATCGGCACTCTACAATATGAACCGAGAGTAACGGGACCCCCTATCGGGTTATGAACTTCAACCGATTCTTTGAGCTTTCGCTGTTTTAACATTAATTTGTGCACTGTGTTTCTAGAAATAAAACTACGCGATGCACCTGTGTCAAATAATACAGAAACAGGAATATTTTTAATTGTAAGGGTACCTCCCAAAACATCAGGTTTACCTGCTCCGTCGGAAGCAGCCGGCGGGCTAGACCCGTCATAGACATGAGCTACTGTAGCTTTCTTCAGCAAAGGACAGTCTTTGACCAGATGATCGGTCTTGCTACAGTTGAAGCACGAGCGAGGGTTCTGAGAGCCTTGGCTCGAGCCTTGAGAATTTGTCTTCTGTCTCTTCGGAGCTGTGCAGACGTTTGAGTAGTGCCCCGGCTTACCGCAGTTAAAGCAATTTCCTCTTGGCGGCTTGCCAGTCTGAGGTTTTGAAGATGCTGCTTGGCTTGACTCGCCTTGATTTACAGCAGGCTTGCGCTTGTTTCCGGCTTGGCTTCTAGCGCGATCCTGATCCAGATGCCTTTGATCAAGGTCTTCATAGTTGCATGTCATTTCCACTAGCTCGTTGAATTCCAGCTTGACATGGGCCATGGCTCTATCATGATATTGTCGTCTTAGTCCAAGGATAAACCTCTTATTTTTGGATTTCGCGGTGGCGACGAGCTCTGGAGCATAGGGCGACAACATTGTAAATTTGTTCAGATAATCTTGCACGGAAAGATCCCCTTGCTGGAGATTGGTGAAGTCATCGTGCATTCTTTCTAGAGCTTGTTCTGGGACATATTTCTCCTTGAAGAGTTCTTTAAATCCATCCCATGTTCTTCCAGCTTCTCTATTCCCGACGGTAAGAGATTCCCACCATAATTCAGCTTGTTCCTGCATAAGCCAGGCGCCCATAATAGCTTTGTCTTCGTCTCCAAGCCTTAGGCCTTCAAGAATTTTCTCGCATGTTTTGAGCCATGCAAGGGCCTCTATTACGGTGCCAGTTCCCGAGAAGGTCTTGCCTCCTAAGTTCATATATCTCTTAGCTTCACGGTCAAGCTCGAAGTATTGAGCTGCCGGAGGTTGTATCAAAGGTCCTTCTTGAGCTGGGATTTCTCCCCTTCCTCGGCCTCGGCCGGCACGGCCTCCTCTAGCGGCGGCTGCTCTGGTAGCCATTTTCAAATTCTGTATAAGCAACGAAAAAGTCAGCTAACAGAAATGATAGTCTATTGCATAGTTAAGCAGAAATTCTACGGAAAGATAACGATGGACTGATCAATTGTTTTTGCTATTCTGCTAGGCTCATTCTAGGACTTTGCTAGTCCTATCTCTAGTGAGCGACTCGCCTTAGAATACTACTGATTCTATTTTGACGAAGTGTTTAATGTGTTAGACTCCAGAACTAAGGATAACCAAAGCTCCGATACCAGCTGTGACGATCCCAAAACCCCGTGACATGGTGTTAAGGATAATCATTGGAATATAACACATTAGTCATCATTAGCAGATCACAGATAATAGCATAAATAGAAAATAGAATAATTTACACACATATGACAGCGGAATCATATAGATATCATCACATCAGAGAAGCACAGTACAGGATACAACTTAGTGCATAATGACACATAATCAGTCACCATCGCCAGAGGCGGAATCATACATAAAGAGTACACAAAGGAATATCAGTCTACATCGCCAATGGCGGAATCATAATATAGATACAATAATGGCGGGGAAAATCCAAGTCAGCACAGTGTAGTCAAGCCTCGCCATGAGCCAAAAGGTGCGTCAGAAACCTGTAACTAGGCTGCCCGTGTGAAAATGAGGGCACCCGAGTTTGCAAGGTGAAACAAACTACGATTCAGTCATGGGACTGGTATGAGAAATCTACTCAACTTACTAACAACAATAATAAGGCAAATCAAAGGACCACGCCACTTTCGCGGAACGGGTTTACTCCAATGAGTGCTAGTGCATGAAATAAAATAAATGATTAAATCAACGCAATGCTTTTTATAAAATGAAGCCATTATAAGACTCAGGTCCCATCACACAATGCAACGCAAGCCGGAGGATAGAGTTTTTACCTTATAATGGCCAAAGATGCTTCATACAAATAAAACAAAAGTGCTTGATATTATTACTAGTGTATATATGTTTCAAAAGCGATTCAATCATAAATATCAATCATAGGCGGCATAAATGACCCATACCACTATGTCGCCATACTAGTAATACAATCACGTCCGCATATTTCGTATTGGAAATTGGATTCCTTCATGAGTCGAGGCAAGGGGCAAGCTCCTCTCTGATTCGAGACACTCTAGCAAATGTCCCAGGACCCCACTATGATCCTTGGATCTTCAGGGCCGGTCCTCTCTTACTTTTGAGGATTAGTTATTCCTGAACACACGTTTCCCGGTCCTTACAGACCTATATCGAGGCGCCTCGCATTCCAACAACCACACAGGTGAAAAGTATATATAATGTCAGGGCTGGTAGGTCACTGACACCACCTTAGCTAGAAAGAAACGTCGTGCTCTCCCTGCAGTCACTCTCCCGTTTTTGACTCATACCGAAGTGTGAGGCTCGCGAATTCACGTTATACACAAAGCTACGTCACACAGACCATGCTTTGATCATCAACCACAAGACTTTGCTTTGCAACAGAAGCCTTGATCATATGCCACTTAGGCGTGCCACACAGGCAATCCACTCCATGCGACTGATTTCTGTCAATACATAACCTCTGAGCTCGTACGTCTCAGAGAAGGGCGTTAAGCAAGAGAATAAATTCTCTGCCGCCAAACAGATATATATTTAACAGAAATCAATCAACACAGAACAAAATCCAATGTCAGACACACAGTCCATTTACAAGTCCGTTCTGGGTCTGAACGAAACCGGAGGCACCAATTCCTCGCATATCCGTACAATCAACAGTATGTTTGGACGGCTACTACTTCAATTCCTTCATGGTAGCTACTCCAGTCACGAGTATCAGTAGCGCCCATCCATCCAATGTGGAGATCGTCGGTCTTCAGCCGCCTTTGACTCTTCGACTTCTCAACGTCGATCGATTATTTGAAATGAGATAAACTCGGCCTTTTCAAATAACCCCCGTATATTTAGATTTCCAAATCAATCAATCACGTGGTTGGACTATTCAACATTCACATTTCAGTTATTTAGTTATAATTTTCATGTCAAATACATTCAACCATCACATATCAAGCAAACACAACAAAATTGGTTTATTTCCACTCTATATCGTCCATAGTACTTTATAACGATATATCGCCGTTTTTATTTGATTTAAAACGGCCATATTTAATTAAACGACGTTTCAGGTCGTGTCGATGCACTGGCGCTGCTTTTCACTAATTTTGTTTTACACATATATGAAAATCTAACCGTCGGATCTTCACAAACTTTACATCATTAGGAAGGTCTTTTCAAAACGAATCCAACGGTTTCAGTTTTGGGAAAATCCGACGGTCGGATCTTCCACACTAACCATTTGAAGTTACGATTTCAATTTACGAACTGCAGCGTCGTTATTCGATTTAATTTAATTATATTTATATATATATATATAAATATATTCGTTTCTGGCGCTGTTTTTCACTAATTTTGAATTAAACATTCCAGACAATCCAACCGTCGGATCTTCACAAAGTTGGTGCTGTTGGAAAGATATTTCCAAGGCGAACCCAACGGTTGCGATTTCGGGAAAATCCAATGGTCGGATTTCCCGCACTAGTCGTTTGAAATCACGGTTTCAAAACATGAACTGCACGGCCACGTTTCGTTTTAATTCTATTTATATTTATATATTTATATAAATATAGTTCATTCAAAAATTCCTATATCGTTTCCACTTCAATTATTTCACTAACGCCTTTAAATTTTGGAAAATTTCGCCATAACCTCCTTTGTACGGGAGGGTCTGGGAAAATTCCCAAATAGCCACACGGGCGTCTCATATCAAAAAGAAAAAGAAAAAGCCAAGCGGCTAGCCAACAGGCTCATAAAATCATCACCCAAACAAAGCGGTAAATGTGTACCTATTTGTCGGGCACAAAATTCTATTTCTCTTCTCTAGCCCCCTTTTGCTTTAACCTGTTCAATAGATATGCATGTACATATATACAATTTCTAACATTTATCATTTTCCATTCAATTTCATATTTGATTTGCTTTGGTTTAAAAACACCATTCATTCCAATGTTGCATGCATAGGCTAAAATCATATCATTAGCTAGTTAATGTATATTTCAACTCATGCACGTTTATTTGAACAAGTGGCTATTTTTAACACTTCACATTTCAAAGATGATAATTTTGGCGAATTAAATAGATTTCAACACATGACTATTTTATTTAGTTCCTATGCATGTTAAAATTAATATTTCTATCACAAGTATTTACTTCAACGTCCGCATGTCTTTAGCATATCACAAATATGATAAAAATGATATTTTTATCGTTCAAAATATTTATTCGACAAATAGACGTTTCTGCACTTCATAGTTTCAATAAAAATGTAATTTTTATTGTTCGATCTTTTTATTCAACACATGAACTTTTCCACTACACACACTTCTCAACAAATGAGCATTTCCACACATGGACATTTTATTTATGTTGTTCATATTAGAAAGATGGGATTTTTATTGTTGAAACTATTTATATAAGGTGAATATTTTTATTGTTTAAACACTTCATTCACTCACAAATGAATTTAATTTTCACACAACACTTTTCAACACATGAACATCTTCCACACATGGATATAGTTTCAACATATGGCTTTAATTTCAACGCATGAAAATAATTTCAACATATGAAAAGAATTCTAACACACAAAGATTATTCAAAATTTCGGCAGCATAACGGCAGGGTAGTTAAAACCGGCACCGTCCCTAGTACGGCACCTCGCTCTACCTTAAAACCTCGCGGTTTTTGACAATGGGGATTCATGCATCTAATTCGCACGCAGGCGGCATGTTTATTTTTATTTCCACAAATATTTCCAATTCATTTCAATCACCAATGGGTATTTTTCAACCACAACCAAACAATATCAACCACAAACAATTATTCAACCATTCGTATTTTTTCATCCAATATTTCACACCAATTCACCACAATAAATATCGTCCATGGTTTGTGGACGAGGGGAGTATATATATATAATATAATTTATATTTGCTATATTTCACTAGCATTTCAACACATATATCACTTATTCTATGCATGTAAAAATTCATACTTCGCTTATATAGCTTACACTACGCATGTACATGAGGTATACAACACGTATGTAATTTATATTTCGCTTATATAAATTATACACGACATTTTCCATTCAATTTCACGTTAATTTAGATTTCTCACCTTGGTTTTCTGAGTGCTAAAAATCGATACGATGTCAGAAAAATCCGCAGCTTCTTCTATTGGGTAGAGAGCTTCCTTGCGGTCTCGATGTTTCCTGTTTCATCGAATTTCGTCAACATACCAAAAAGATATGATTTTTCAAAGTGTAAAGATCAAAGAAAAACTCACTTTCACGAAGCTTCAAAACTAGGTTTACAGTTTTCGCGAGAACCGGGGCACGAGGGGACGATCAGGGAGTTGGACGTGGAAGAGCTTCGAGAGGGCTACAGGCGCGCGGCGGTTTGGTGGCGTTCGGTGGTCCAGATCGGCGGCAGCGGCGGCTTAAAGGTCGGAACTTTGGAAGGGGATATCTCGACGTAGAGGCGACGATAGGGGGAGCTCCTTATATGGATTTGAAGAGGGGAGGGAGAACTACAAAAAGTTGAATTGGGGGAGGAGCTAATTCGGGCTGTGGCGATCGGAAATCGCCAGGGAAGGGGGGGAAAGGTTTCCGTCGTCGATGTCGGGGTCGGGGGGGGGGGGGGGGGAGGGGGTTCTGATATTTTTTTTTTAATTTATGAATGGAGAAATATGATTGGTCGAGGACTATATTAAATTTTTAAATAGTGTTTTCTCAAACGAACTCCTTTTTAAACCCAACGACTGTCGCCCCTAGCTAAATACCCCCATTCCGGACACAATGGGATATGTTTCGTAGGCCAATTCGACTGTTACAGTCAGTTATTTTTCAAATTAAAGTATAAAACATTTAATTTTTAACTCTGAACGCACATTTCAATTTGCCAGGGCCACAAACTGATTCGAAAAATTCCAGAAAAATAAATCTAGCTATGTTTTGACGCTACGGTCACAACAAAACTAGTTTCGTCGAATTCTGAGGTCGTTTGAAAAATGGCCATTTTCTGGTCGATCCAATTTAACAGAAATCGACCAAACACATTTTCTTTTGCCACGCTCACATACTAGCTTCAAAAATTATGAAATTTGAAACGTAGCAATAGTTTGACATCCCGGACCCAACAAAAGTGGTTTCGTCGAATTCCGAGGTCGTATGCAAAATATCAATTTTCCAGGCCTATATATTTTATATACCGACTCTCCTGAAAATTCATTCGGCCATAACTTTTGATTCCCGTTATGAAACTTCGATTTTTCAGATTCGTTAGAAAGGTATTGACTAACAGATTTAAATATTTTTGGTTTCGCTAAAATCCGTTATATTTTCCACCCTGCATAGTCGGTCAAAGTTTGAATTCAAATTTTCAAACTGACTCACTATTTCTAATTCACTATTTTATTGAAATATTCTATTTCAATGGTACAAATTCCTTTGAAATCACCATTTTAAAATTTTTAAATTGACTCGTATTTTCCGGGTTATTACAATTTCATTATGATATACCGGATTCTTATAAATTTTATATCTCATATTCTTCTTTGAAAATCTAGGTTCATGGTTGGTGAAGTATGACATCATAGTAGCACAACGACAATATTTGATAGAATTGTAGATGCTTCCAAAGTTTAGAGCACGAATACGTTGGTGTACTTATAAACTTGGTTTTTATTCCAATTGATATCTTTTATGTATTCTAAATGGATACTTAAATTGGGATTTTGAGTGGTATTAATGTTTTCTTTTGTCTTTTTCCATATCGTGTGTTCTTTTTGTGTTATTCTATATAAATTTTTAAGGATCACACTTATTTATCTTACTGTAGCCGATTTTCTGCATAGTGAATATTGCTTTGAAATTCATGTTATTTTTTCCCGATAATGTAGGCTTCATCGGACCGTACTCCTTTTTCACACTGCTCCACCAATGTTCAAACAATGTGTTTTTTTCTTCAATGAAGTTCTCATGATTTTCCATATAAATATTTGAAAATAATAAATCACACTTGGATAAAAAATGTCATTATTTCACTGTTATGGTGTAGGTCAATATGATTCATTCTTTTAAATTAAAACAGGGGAAACTTCGTTTGTGTATTTAAATAAATACCCATAACATCTCCACCGGTTACACTATATTCCATAAACAAGTGTTTTTAGCTTTATATAACTTAAAATTTAAAAACGGAACTATCATAATTGTTATCTTCTTCCTGAACCACACTGCAACTCAAAATCACATATTGATACTTCCATTCCTCCATACGATGAACCTAGTTCACTGTTCAGAAAACCCATCCCCAGAAAATGTGTCGAACCCAGAAATAATTACACGAGTGTGTAGGGAAAGTTCATACGAACTCAAATATACATCCATTTTGATTTATATTTTTATTTGATTTAATATCAAATTATGAAATGAGGATTTTGCTGTAGAAAGGAGTAGAACCGGCGGCTGAAGAATTTGACCAAAAGAAAAAGTGAATTAGGTTTAGAAAGGGATGTGGTTTATTTATAGTACATTTATATATATTTTTTATTAGATTTTTATATTCCATTCTAATCAATCGCTCCTTGTATTTGTCCCTTAAAAATTTCTATGATCACATACAATACCCAAAAATCATGAAAATAGGCGTGCAACTACAATTCAACATTACGGACCCAATGAAACTGGTTTCGTCGAATTCCGACTCTGTTTGCTCACACAGCGTGTTTTTAACCGTCAAAATACTAACTGTTCTTCACATTAAAAATTCGTTTGGCCATACAGTGACCCCAAAAATCACGGAAATTGAAATATAACAATAATTAAATATTTCGGATCCAACAAAATTAGTTTCGTCGAAAACGGAGGTCGTTTGCAAAACTGACCATTTTTAAAGCTCTAAATAACCCATGAAGTTAGAAAGGAATGATGTATTAAATTGCAGCATAGTTAAACGAAGAAAGTTTCTGATGGGATTGCATTAGATTATAAATTCCAATCATGTACAATGATTTCGATGAGAATTTCAAGTGTTTCATAATTCTTACACTAGTTCATGTTTTTTTATTTTAACCTTAATTAAGCTCAATTTATGCCATTGCTAGTCATGGAATGGTTAAGAATTTGAAGTTTATATGGAGTATCATCACCGATTCCGACCCTCATATAACTATGATATGCTGAATTTTGTAGGAAACGGAATGTAGAACTAGTATGATAAATGTTTGAAACCATGAAAATGATTCCCAGATAAGAAAAAAATAAAAAATAAAAGAATCCTCCGTGTCATGATACGATCTCCCAGAAGAATAACTAAAGAAGCTGAGCAAATAGTTGGAACAGAATATCAATGACTGATCAAACAAGTGTTTGTTCATATACATAATATTTAACGAATATTTTGTTCCATTTGATCTTCCACGTTTAAAATAACCATGAAATAGAACAATGTTTGGATTACATCTACAAGTGATCAGACAAGTGTTTGTTATGCATAAGATATGATTCTTTTAGATTTTTTCTTCTTTTTTTTCATTCGATCTTGTTTTAAATTTTATCACGCAAATAGTTCGATTTCGAAATTAATTACAAAAACAGATCAATTTTGGTCAATTCGGCGCTGAATTGATTATAATACGTTGGCATAATTTCAAATCACGACAGTATACTTTATTTTATTTTATTTTATACTAGCAACATCTAAAATGACGCAAAAAAAAAAAAATTACATTGGCGTACCTTTTGAAATGGAATCAGTGCAAATTTGAAATGAAAATACACCGACGCCATTTCAAAAGACGACATGCTATTTTGGCTAACTCAGCGCTGATTGATCAAAACTGAGCTATAAAAATAATAAAATTTGAAATCGAACGAACTATTTGCGTAATATAGTTTTGAAACAAGACCAAATTGAGAAAAAAATCCAGTTCTTTTTTGTTCTAGCGAATCTTCCACGTTTAAAATAATCAAACAGTCATTTGTTCACATACATCAAAAGGTCGTTCAAATATCACGTTCGTATCAAAAAACACATTCCTTATTTACCACACTGCCACGTTCAAAAGTTACATTCAAATATCACGCTCAAATGCCCCATTACCATTCCTCAAAAACACAACCTATACAACCTAAGATCTTGGTACTAAGTTAGCTAGGTTGCACTTGTTTCATGTATGGTATTTCGAATCCAACACCTCTAATGGAACTCAATGCACAAAATGCACTGTAGACAAAAACTTTCAAATTAGACCACTTATTTACTAAAACTGATCCAGATCAAACAAACTTCAAAATAGCTTAAAAATATAGAAACTCTCTACCATTCGTTATTTTTCATATTACATTTCAACGAAAATAAATAAATAATATTTCCCCAACAAAAAATGGTTGGAATGCAAATACAATATACATGTTTTTAGGCTGTCAAACTACAGTGAATACTACATAAATATCCGGTCCTCAAATGTACCATAAGACTTGACAAATATATAAATAGAAGTTCTACCAATAAAAGTATAATGAAAATTATCATTTTTTTTATTGAGAGGGGATTTTGTATGCTAAGGTTGATATATCAACTTTCATAACCTTGAACCTAATTTGTTTAAAAAGAAAAAGAAAAAACAAAGAGAATAAAGAAAGAAACAAAAGAAATGAAAAGAAAAACAATTTTTTTCATCAAACTTGTTATATAATTTTAAGGCCTTAAAGGAGATTTTTTTTAAAATAAAATTAGAATGCTAAATATAGATAAGGCAGCTTGTTGTCCATCTGTGTAATTTCAAAAGTTCAAGTTAACTAGTATAATGCATAAATTTTGGTACCACGCAAAACTAATCATAAATCATCCAAGAATTGAATATAGTTATACAAGCGAGGCCCGACTCAAATGCAAGGCCCATGAAGCAAGTGAATTGGGCAATCCCAAATAACGTGGGGCAAGACCCAAGAACATAAATTGCACGTTTAGTCTTTTGAATAAACAACTTCCAGAATAACATAATAGTGCTAATATTGTATGATGTAGGTAGGGGTAAGCGTTTGGTTGGTTTGGTTTATCCTATGATGAAATTTGTCAAACCGAACTAAAACCAATAAAAATGAAAACCAAACCAAACCAATCAAATTAAGTTTGGCTGGTTTGGCTAGTTATCCGATTAAACCGAACTAAATATGTTTTACAATTTGTGTTTGGAATATTCACTATAATTTGAAATAAATTATAAATATATGATTAGAGTATTATTATTTATGATTTTTATGCTTTCTAATATTAATTTTGACACATAGGTGATGATTAAAATTTACTTAAGTAACTAAACTAACCCAAAATATTTATTATAATATTGATAATTTTGAAAATATAGTAAAAGTTCGGTTAATTTGGTTAACCGATAACTGAACTTAATATTTTTTCGGACCGATTACAAACCGATTACAAACCGATTTAATTTCAAAACCGAACCAAACCGACCAAAATAAGTTGAATTGGTTAGTTTATTTGGTTTAACCGAATAATGCTCACCCCTAGATGTAGGTCCGAATTTGACTCCTGGAAAAGGTAACATAAAATTTTCCTATTTCTATGTTGTTTATTTTTTCACCTCATAATTTCTGGACCATAGACTTTCCTAAGGCACTCGGCCCATTGGGCCAGCCCTGATACACAATCATATATTCTATAACTTTAATAATACAAATATTGTCAAACATGACCACCATTGTAAGAAATGGCATGCAAAATGGATAAAGTAGACAGAAAATATATAAACATTTGAACAATCTGAAGAGCATGCATTCCAGTAGGGCAGAGGCAAAGTTTGTGCGGAATTTCATAATAGTTAACACTTTAATTCATTGCGCAAGTAAAGCCTAATGGAGCCCAGGTGACGTCTATGCATCACGCACTGTTTTAAAGACCCGACCCAACCCAACTTTGGTTCGACCGTGGTTAACCTTCTTCGACCTTTAAGTGCCACGGCTCTGAAAATGAAATAACTTTGCACATGCACAGACCCGCGGTTTAACCTCAAAACTCTATAAAAAAACCCTAGTCCGACCTTTTTGAAACTCACTGTTCTTCAAATTTATGAAAAAATAATTGTTTTACTTTTTCATTTTTTGACATAATAAATTTAATAAATAATTTCATAGTAATTGTCATTAAATTTTGGATGGTATGATTAATTATTATGTACATTTTACAAACTATTGTTGAATTAATCTTCTTTTACTATAAAAAATTAGCAAATTTACAACTCTACTATGATAAGTTGTTATATAATTATTTCAATTGAAATTAAACTTATGACTTATTAGATCATGTCGAAGTGTCACAACCAACTGGACATGGGTGTTTGTCATAATTGGTTAAATTTTATCTATATTTAAAATAAATTTACGTTTAAATCAGAAAAATATAAATAAACTATCAGCGCGGTTCTCACGGTCTAGTTGATTATACCACGAAAATCTTACACTTCACCATAATGGCCATTTGGCAACTCTTATTTTTTTCAACTGCCAACACTTATATGTGTTGTAGACTAGTGACACTTATATGTGTTGTTATAGTAAAAATGTGTCACCAAAAATGTGCCAACACTTCTATGTGTTGTTATGTCTGGTCAACTTTTATATTCTAAGGGCAAAAGAGTAAGTTCTCACAATTTAACCTAATAGGCGCGTGAACGCTTATTCCTCAACGCTTATTCTCAAGGCCGCATATCTTTCCCTTTTCTGGATCTATCGTCAAAACCTCATCTTTCGGTTTCTTCATCTACAGCGAAAAAAAATCCGAGGTATATTTATAATCTCTGTTTTTTCGTGGAGTGTTGAGTGGTTCCAATCCACACTTGCGATTAAACTTTTTTTGATAATCCAACGACGTTGGGAGTATTTTTTGTATACCTAGTTTTTCGATTTGAGTTAGAATCATTGTGAATCGTCATGTGTTGCTTATCAGATCGAGTTCCAATAAACACTTGCCATTGTTATTGCTAAATTGAAGAAGTTTATCTCATTATGAAAATTGTATGTGTTAGTTCAAACTAGTAGGCAATGGTTGGGATTTTTAGATAAAAACGATGGTTTAATGATATGGAAAACTCACCCAACTGATATCTGAACTAACCCATTTTGTTGGGCACATTTGTGCAAGTACAGAAAACTTACCCAGTTGATAATGATATGAATGAACCAACTAATATGCTATACATATCAAAATGATATTTGAAATATGGATATGAAGTCTATAGCCTAACTGTGGCAACACACCTCAATTTTTACTCAGACTTCAACAATGAACCAATAATGAACTGATATAATCTCGAAATTAGACTATAAACACCATTGTTCCTTCATCTAAAAAAAGCTCTGAAGCTGATTTATTTGAGGTATACTGTTAACAAAAGAATTTCTTTGAAATATTTATTGTAATTTTAAGATATAATTGAGCTTTATTAAACACTATAGAACTGCATATTAGCTATAAAAACGCAGAATTCTCAATTAGATATGAAGTATTATCAAGTTGTTACCAATAAGAAGTTGTTTTTAATATGTAAAATTCTGTTGTAAATTTATCAACGTGGGATCCTCAATAAACATGGATTCCATGTTTCATGTTCACTAATTAGATTAAGGTGAACAAGTACAACTTAGTTTTTTGTCATGATTATGAAACTGGTTTTTGTTTCATGTTCACTAAAAGAGCCGCACAACTTGTCTTAGATCCCTTCAATTTTCTGTTTCTGTTTTTCAATTTGATTAATCATATTACTCCATTCAGGATTATTAATTACGTCTTGCTGCTGCATTGCTTTGAACTCAATGGAGGCCCTCTTCTTATCTACTTCATATGGTATTTCTCTGCTCACTCATTTCTTTTATATATTGTTGTATTTGCTAGTCTGATTCCTAAGTTTATTTTACTGTTCACCAGAGTTACTCAAACTTCATGTTTGCATTTTCCTCTACCACATTTTGCTTTGTCTAATTTTTGAATGCATGTTGATAATTGAGTTTTGCTCGACAACTCCTGCTTCCACATTTGTAACAACAATTTCCACTTACTATTGTCCATTTTTTTACTTCAGACTCAGAACTTAGTAGCTCACTAGTTGCATTAATTGAATATTTTGATTACTTGCGTAACTTTGATATTATTTTGATTCTTCAGAATTATTTTCATTACAGACACGATCAAATTATTGCAATGTTTATTCACCCATTTTGATTGCCATTTCACTTCCTGAATTATCGGCACTCTCCGTTTCTTGTTTTTCTTAACGGCTTTTGTATCTCTTTTGTTACTTCTATAATTTTACCTTGTTTCTTCTTTCGTATTTGTATTTTCTCAACTATCATAGTATTGTCTTTTTGAGTTTTCATTTTAGGGCCCTTCGGAACCCATAATTTTGAGCTAGTCATTATTATTCGATGTAAATGACATCTGCTCAAATAGCAAGCTGAGCTTGCTTGTTGTGTTATTTCAAACAGCAAGCTACGTGTGTGTATTTGTATTTTAAACTGAAACCTATTTTGGAATCTGCAAATACAAAATGTTGTTATATATAAACATGACCTATTTGTCAAACCCAAGCCTGGTAGATTAGCACCAGAGAAGCAACAAAACATCCAAACAGAAAATGAAACACCTAGCAACAGTGGATCTAAAACAGGTCGAAGATAAATTTGTGAAACCAAAAGTAACTATAAAATTATCGCCTGAAAGACAAAAGTAAATAAATCTTGTCTTGGACATTATTTGCTTTACAAATGAATTTCAGGACAATATTTATATCACGTTACTTTTGACTGCTGAGCTTATGTTTTCCTTATTTTTATTTTATTTTTGAAAGAAAAATGAGATAATATTTTTGCTAAATCGTTGCAGGCCATTGTCGCATTGAAGAAGGGTGCACATCTTCTTAAATGCGGAAGGAGGGGAAAGCCGAAATTTTGCCCTTTTAGACTGTCGACAGTAAGTATTCTTTCTATTTATTTCTGCAAATTTTGCAAATCTTCTCAAATGCGGAAGAAGTGCAATATACTGAATATTTTTGTTTTATTGATTTATAGTTGGCCGCGAACTGCGCTATATTTTTAAACTACTTAAAATAGAATATCCAAATAAATCGAACAAGAAAGAAAAATGACAATGCCATCAAAACTGATTTTGAAGAAGTGATATTAACAAGTAAAATGTGAGGCATCAGAACTAAGTGCCTGTAGCTTTTACTGTGTTAGAAATACTTGTTAGACTGATTATTATTTGTATGGCTCATGTTTCAACATCTGGATGGAAAATTTATCCTTGTCAACTGTTTTTAGGGACTAAGCCAGAAAATTGACAAAGGGGGCCAGGTCCAACAATTAATGTTCTAGAAAATGTATAACAGATACATTTTTTATTCACTTTGAGTATGTGTAAAAACCCGAAACTTCCCCGTAAAGGAAAGAGCGGATAGTTCGAGAACAAGCCACAACAGAACGCAGACGGAAAAACATTTTGTTGTATATTACAACAATACCATCAGAATACAAGAATATACAGAGTATAAACGAATATTACACAGAAATATCAGAGATTTAAATTAGATTTAAATACATAGCAGCGGAAAATAATACAATGCACAACTAGAAGAGATATGCGGATATAAAGCTTTCCGGATATCATTCCAGCTATAAATCAGGATCCTGTGAATATAAATCAGCAAAACCAAAACTACTAGCTGCCCGTGTCAAAATAAGGGCACCCAGAGTTTAGGTTAAAACAATAAACTCCAGGTCAGTCATGTGACTGGTGTGAGAACTAAAACAGTCATTAATCTTTATTTTAAAGTTAGGTAAATCAAGGGACCACGCCGTATAACACGGAACGGGTTTCCTCCCAAGAGTACCAGTGCATAAAACAACAGCGCAATGCTAAATAAAGAAAAATGAAGCTATTATAAGACCCAGGTCCCATCACACAATGCAACGCAAGCCGGAGGATAGGGTTTTTACCTTATAATAGCCAAAGAATGCTTGATACGTTTAAAATAGATTATTTTGATAGTACTATAAGTGTATAGTGTCAAAACAATTTCAAATCATAAGTATCAATCATAGACGACATAAGCGCCCCATACCACTATGTCGCCATACTAGGCTCAACAAATAAAACCGCAAAGTCACGTATTTGGAAATTGGATTTCCATCTATGAACCGAGGCAAAAGATAGTCCTCTACTGATTCGAGACGCTCTAGCCCGCCCCTCAGGAACAGCCGTAACTGCCCCTTGGATCGTCAGGGCCGGTCCACCGATGTGGATTATTATGCCTGAACACTGCGTTTCCCCACCCTTTGGGGTGTAAACGAGCCAACAAATGACCCCATCGGCTTCACATAGTCACCGGTATATCCGAGGCGCTTCGCAACAACCACATAAGTGAAACTCGTCAGGGCATGTAAAACCACTGACGCCACTTCTAGCTAGAAAGAAACGCAGGTCCTCCCTGATGTCCTCTCCCGTTTCTAGTTCATACCGGGTGTGAAACTCACGAAGTAAACGTTACACAAAGCTACGCCACAAAGGCCGTGCTTCGATCATCAACCACAAGACTTTTCTTTTCAACAGAATCCTTGATCATTTGCCACTTAGGCATGCCACACAGGCAATCCACTCCTTGCGATGGATATCCATCAATATATAACCTCTGAGCTCGTACGTCTCAGAGAAGGGCGTTAAGCAAGAGAATAAATTCTCCGCCGCCAAACAGATATATATTTAATAGAAATCAATCACACAGACTGAAATACAATGTCAGACACACAGTCCATTTACAAGTCCGTTCTGGGTTTGAACGAAACCGGAGGCACCTAGTACCCCGCATATCCATCGATCTCCAAGTACGTCTGGACGATCACCAACAATTTCCATCTTCTTGAGTGTACATCCCAATCAAGATCATCAGTAATCACCCAAACGACGTGAAGACCTCCGGACTTCGACCACCGTCTTCATCTTCGACTTATCGTCGTATCAGTTATTCAGAATGGGATAAACCTGGTCTTCCCGAATAACTCGCGTATGTAATAAACATGTGTTTCACAAACACAACATATGCCTCATTCCAATTCATCAGTCACTAACCGTAAATTAACAAGAGAATAATTCCCCAAATATTAACCTCGAAGGCCGAAACCAACATCAGATCAATATCCAGAAAACCATTCTGCTTAGCTAACCGACAGTTAGTTTCTAAATTTCACATTCATAGGGAAAGGTTCCCATTAATTTTATCAAAGATAAATTCCTTGAATTTATTCTTTAATCTTCTTTTGAATATCGATTCAACTAGTCGGGATTAACGAACCTTACCAAAGTAATCATTTGTTTTAATTTCCCAATCCCAACCTATTCATCCCACGAAGTAAAACTGGTAATACTTCATATCTAACACCACGGTGTTATCGGTAAATTCAATTACCATTTCACGTTCAAATCTAATTAAAGATTTAACTAATGCCTGGAGCAAAACTGGTGATACTCCATCCTCAATCATTTCAATCTAATTAATGATTCATTAAAACTCCACTTAGTTTTAATCTGTGACTGGGTTAAAGAATCAGTGTCATTTAAAACACGGTTCACGATAAACCCAAAATCACATCACATTTCAATCAGTCCCTAACCGTAAATTAGCAAGTGAGCAGTTCCCTAAGTATTAACCCCGATGGCCAAAACCAACATCAGGTCAATACCCCAGAAACCATTCAACTTAACTAATCTCCAGTTAGTTTCTGATTTTCTTAACTCCTTTGGGTCTAAGAATAGTATTGTTGAAGATACCGTTCACGACAACCCAAAATCCCATTCCATTAATTATCGGGTTAAAGAACAAGTATTATTTAAAACACTGTTCTCGATAAACCCAAAAATCAATATCAATTCAATTCCCATTAAATATTATTTAATTGGTATACTTCATAAAATCTAAATAAAAAGATTTAATCTTTTTCACAACTGGGTTCAAGAACAGTGTTAATAAAGACACCATTCACGACAAACCCAAATCACATTTGATATTAAATACAAGGCTCTGAATAGAAAATAACCCGGCTTATATTCAATATCAAATTCTACGACCAACAAATATCGTATTGGAAATAACGATATAAATATATCTTTCAAATTTCCATAACAACATCTGTATAATCACGAAATCCAACATCGAAATATTCCAAAGATAATTTCGATTCAAATTCATTCTAATGAAATTATTGGAAATTCTTGTTATTTTCAAAACCATTTCAATTCCAATTTATTAATTTAAAAATAAATAGAATTATAATTCTAGTTCAAAGCTAGTTCCTTTCGATAAAAGTCGATTTTTATCTTTTCAAATATGGAGTTTTTCATCCCAATTTTTCCCAAATCATTTCTTATGATTTCACATAAATTATTGCTATTTTTAATAATTTTATCAAGGCCCGTACAGACGATTTCCATCAACGGCCATCGAACTGCACTTACAGCGACCTTTTCCAAATTTGATTTGGACATAATTCCAAATCCAACCGTTAGATTTCTAACTTCTCATATTCGTTAGAAAGCTCTTTTCGATACGATTCTGGTTTTAGGAGAATCTGACGGTCGGATCTCCCGTAATATCCGTTCGAAGTCAATGGTCGAAATTCGCGAACTACGGCGGCGCGGCGCATTCTATTCAAGCCATTATATTATATATATATATATAATATATATATATAATATATAATTCGTCGATTTCCCTTTAAAACGTATTTTATAAATCGTTTTCAATTCATTTTCAAAACGATTTCAATTTCCTTTTCAAATTCATATCAAAATTGAATTTTCCAACATAAATTCGTTTTAAATTCATTTCAAATTGATTTCAATTCAAATCGATTTTCAGTTCAATTTCAATACGTTTTAAACCCAATTCAAAACGATTTCAATTCTATTTCAATCTAATTCGAATTTCAATTCTATTCAATTCAATTTCAACTTAAGATGAATTTCTATTCTTTTCAATATAATTCGAATTTCATTTCAAAATATTCGATTTTGAAAGCACTTTTTAATATTAATTATAAAAACGAATATAATCGATATAAATATCGTTCACGTCAAAATGGCGTCAATCTAATCAACACGGCTTCATATGTTTCTATTTTCAAATATTTTATTTCAAATATTTCTTTTTCAAATATTTCTATTTCAAAACTGGAATGAGGCCCAATCAATTACCATATAATGTCAATTATATGGATTTTCTACAACACATGTATACAATAACAACAATGAATACTCGACCATCATCCAAAGTGCATTCTACACTGTATAAGCATCAAATATAAATATTTAACGCTCATAACATTCTGTCAATCAATCGATCGACATACAACTAATTATTGGGATTAGTGTATGTCATATATCATCCCAATACCCGTGTGGGGTTTCAAACAATCAAACACAGATTTTATTTGTGCAGTTGGGCGATGTGTAAAATTTATCGTCCCAATCAATATCAGTCAAATGTGTGTATACAAACAAATCGTCCGATTTGTTTATTTTTATTTCATTCCATATACACATTAAAAAATTCTATTTTTAACTATAAAATATTTTATTTCACATCACACAATGAATTTTCACAACAACATGCAATCAAACAAACAAGCCGTCCATGGTCTGTGGACGACGGGTGTCGGGTGCTACTAAACACCGTCTGCATCCTAGTATATATTATTAACTAGAAAACAAAATTAAAAGGTGAGAAGTTCTCACTAAAATTTCCACTACGACAATTCTATTTCTGAACTTCTGAACCTTCTGGATTTGCTCAAAAATTCCAACGCAATCCTCTCTACGCTGTTCATATTAAAAATCACATTTTAAATATGTTGTTTATATTTAAAAATCTCTATTTTTACTTTGCTACATATATGATAAAAATCACATTTTTATATCACTACACGTACATAAAAATCATATTTTTATTTCTACTTCATATATATAAAAATCGTATTTTTATATCTCTAATACATATGTAAAAATCAAATTTTTATTCTGCTATTTCTATTTTAAAAACATCGCTAATTTTATTTCTATACTATCTGCCTAAAAATCTCATTTTTATAATTTCAAAAATCGTATCTTTAATTTTTTTTTTCCAAAATCAAGTCCTTTATATTTTTTTTAAAACAAGGTCTATATATTTTCAAAACAAGGTCTATATATTCTTCAAAACAAGGTCTATATATTTTTCAAAACAAGGTCTATATATTCTTTAAAACAAGGTCTATATATTCTTCAAAACAAATTCATTTTAAAAAATCATATTTTCTTTCTAAAACCATGTTATTTTTATCGAAAAGAAACAAAGCTAATTTCAGTTTCAAAATAATGCTATTTTCTGTTTTAAAATAATTATATTTTCTGTTTTAAAACTTAATCAAGTAATTAACTAATCTAATTAGGGTTTGTAAACTACCTTAATCTCGTTCAAAACAATCTAGGCCGCCCTGCATTTCCTTTTCCTTGTTGAAATCGGCTGTACCCTGCTCCAAATGAAATCCGTCATGTGCCACCACCAGCTTCGACTGGACGTTGATTGGCTTATGCCCCTCCACGCGCCTTCAGGTGTGCCACCCGCCGCCGTAGGTCTGGATGAACTCGACGCCCCACTCACGCCTGAAATCCCCTTGTAACGACACAGCTCCAGGTGATAAAATCGAGCACCATGAAACAGGAAACCCAATCACACATATATGGATCGAAAGATCTTGCCTTGATCTTAGATATTGGTTTAGGGTTAGGGTTTAATTTGAATCCGATGGGGAAAATTTTGGTATTGAATTTCTGACGTTTTCGCTCGTTTATTTCAAGTGGTGGCGGCGGATTTTTAATGAGAGGGAGTTAGGGTTTTATATGGGGGAGATATTTTAATTAATTTGTATTATTTAATTTGAATTTTAAATTCTTTAAGGTACCCTTTCCATTCGAACTCGAAATCGAACCTGCCGACTGTCGTCCCTAGCGCATTACCCTCATTCCGAACACAATGAGATATGTCACGTAGGCCAATTCGAACGTTACGATAGGTTTTCATTCAAATTAAAGTATAGATCTATATATATTCAATTTGAACGTACATTATAAATTACCGGGGCCACATACTAACCCTATAAATTTCAAAAAAAATATTTCTAGCTTCGTATTGATGATACGGTCCTAACAAAGCTAATTTCGTCAAATTATGAGACCGTTTGAAAAATGGCCATTTTCTGGTCGACTCGAATTTAATTGAAACTGTTAAAACACATTTAACTTCGCCACGCTCACATATTGACTCAGAAAATTATGAATTTTGAAACCTAGCAATAATTTGACATCCCGGATCCAACAAAAGTGGTTTCGTTGAAAACCGAGGTCGTTTGCAAAACGGCTATTTTCAAGGCCTTTATATATATATATATATATATATATATAAATTCCACAGCGACTTTTCTGAATTTTAAATTGGACATATCTTTTGATCCCCACTATGAAATTTCAATTTTTCGGATTTGTTGGAACGATATTCTCAATTAGATTCCATTATTTTTGGTTTCGCTAAAATCCGGTTTATTTTGCACCCGGTACATTCATTTGAAGTTTGAAATCGAATTATCGAACTACCGCGCCATTTTCAATTCCTTTTATAATTATATATAATTATTTATATTCTAACGACGACGTATATAATATATATGTTCGAATTCTATTCAAAATAAATTTCTCGTCGATATTATTTAAAATAATTCATTTTAAATGTTCAAAATTCACTAAAATTGCCAAAATAAAAATTTTAAACTGGCCCAGAATTTACGGGTTGTTATAATCTCCCCCACTTAAAACTTTTCGTCCCCGAAAAGGAACGAAGCCGAAAGTTGTTTTACAAATCAACTCAACTTCCAGTGTTTTCACTACGGCTTAAGTTCTTCAACCTTTCAGTTTCTAAGAATTTTTCAAATTTTTCAAAAATTTGGCTAACACCCTAAATTTTCGAAAAATTTCGCCATAACCTCCCCTACACCGGGAGCACCGGGAAAATCCCGAAATTGCCATACAGGCCTTCTGATCTCTAAAAGAAAAAGAAAAATCCAAGCGGCTAGCCAATCGGCTCATAAAATCATCATCACCCAAAGAAAACAGTAAATTATGATAAACATGTACCTATTTGTCGGGCAAACAATTTTATTCTTCTGCTCTAGCCTCTTTTCTATGACCTATTCATTGAAAGTACATGTATATGCAAGCAAATGCGACCAAATTTCAATACAATTCACTTTTTGGTACAATTTGACTAAATGGTTCAAATTTTAATTAATCCAACAATAATCAAACAACACAACCATCAATCAATTAGTTGATTAGCATTTCAAAAACATAATTTTGTTACATAGTCAAAAATCACATTTTTGATGCCAAATCACAACAATAGGCCCTATCTAATTTTGGTTCTCACACCAGTCAATAGGAAATATATAAATATCACACCTTCGACACTCGAACACTAATTCTGATGATGTAGCTACAATCATTAGAATCATCTCCGGGCATCTAGAGTGTGAATCTATATCTATCCAGTATATTAAAACTTCAAATACACGCAGATCAGACGTATACGCAAAATTTATATACACCGGAATGTCCAAATTCATATAAATAAATAATCAAATACGAATAATTGATTTAAATTTTCAAAAAAAAAATTGTTTTCATTTTAAAAATATACTCTTCACACTTGTTCTAGGATACTACTGATCCTATCTCTAACGAGTCATTCTCGTTGGATATTACTAATCCAATTTCTAATGAATCCTTTCGTATGGTTCTAATATGTCTTGTTCTCTGAGCTTTGTAAACCAAAGCTCTGATACCAACTGTAAAAACCCGAAACTTCCCTGTAAAGGAAAGAGCGGATAGTTCGAGAACAAGCCACAACAGAACGCAGACGGAAAAACATTTCATTGTATATTACAACAATACCATCATAATACAAGAATATACAGAGTATACATGAATATTACACAGAAATATCAGAGATTTAAATTACATTTAAATACATAGAAGTGGAAAATAATACAATGCACAACTAGAAGAGATATGCGGATACAAAGCTTTCCGGATATCATTCCAGCTGTAAATCAGGATCCTGTGAATATAAATCTGCGAAACCAAAACTACTAGCTGCCCATGTCAAAATAAGGGCACCCAGAGTTTAGGTTAAAACAATAAACTCCAGGTCAGTCATGTGACTGGTGTAAAAAATTAAAACAGACATTAATCTTTATTTTAAAGTTAGGTAAATCAAGGGACCACGCCGTATAACACGGAACGGGTTTCCTCCCAAGAATACCAGTGCATAAAACAACAACGCAAAAATGAAGCTATTATAAGACCCAGGTCCCATCACACAATGCAACGCAATCCGAGGGATAGGGTTTTTACCTTATAATAGCCAAAGAATGTTTGATACGTTTAAAACAGATTATTTTGATAGTACTATAAGTGTATAGTGTCAAAACAATTTCAAATCATAAGTATCAATCATAGACGGCATAAGCGCCCCCATCCAACTATGTCGCCATACTAGGCTCAACAAATAAAACTGCAAAGTCACGAATTTGGAAATTGGATTTCCATCTATGAGCCGAGGCAAAAGATAGCCCTCTACCGATTCGAGACGCTCTAGCCCGCCCCTCAGGAACAACCGCAACTGCCCCTTGGATCGTCAAGGCCGGTCCACCGATGTGGATTATTATGCTTGAACACTGCGTTTCCCCACCCTTTGGGGTGTAAACGAGCCAACAAATGACTCCATCGGCTTCACATAGTCACCGGTATATCCGAGACGCCTCGCAACAACAACAACAACCACATAAGTCAAGCTCGTCAAGGCGTGTAAAACCACTGACGCCACTTCTAGCTAGAAAGAAACGCAGGTCCTCCCTGATGTCCTCTCCCGTTTCTGGTTCATATCGGGTGTGAAACTCGCGAAGTAAACGTTACACAAAGCTACGCCACAAAGGCCGTGCTTCGATCATCAACCACCAGACTTTGCTTTTCAACAGAAGCCTTGATCATTTGCCACTTAGGCATGCCACACAGGCAATCCACTCCATGCGATGGATATCCATCAATATATAACCCCTGAGCTCGTACGTCTCATAGAAGGGCGTTAAGCAAGAGAATAAATTCTCCGCCGCCAAACAGATATATATTTAATAGAAATCAATCACACAGACTGAAATCCAATGTCAGACACACAGTCCATTTACAAGTCCGTTCTGGGTCTGAACGAAACCGGAGGCACCTAGTACCCCGCATATCCATCGATCTCCAAGTACGTCTGGACGATCACCAACTGTTTTCATCTTCTTGGGTGTACATCCCAATCAAGATCATCAGTAATCACCCAAACGACGCGAAGACCTCCGGTATTCGACCACCGTCTTCATCTTCGACTTATCGTCGTATCAGTTATTCAGAATGGGATAAACCCGGTTTTCCCGAATAACTCGCGTATATAATAAACATGTGTTACACAAACACAACATATGCCTCATTCCAATTCATCAGTCACTAACTGTAAATTAACAAGAGAATAATTCCCCAAATATTAACCCCGAAGGCCGAAACCAACATCAGATCAATATCCAGGAAACCATTCTGCTTAGCTAACCGACAGTTAGTTTCTAAATTTCACATTCATAGGGAAAGGTTCCTATTAATTTTATCAAAGATAAATTCCTTGAATTTATTCTTTAATCTTCTTTTGAATATCGATTCAACTAGTCGGGATTAACGAACCTTACCGAAGTAATCATTTGTTTTAATTTCCCAATCCCAACCTATTCATCCCATGAAGTAAAACTGGTAATACTTCATATCTAACACCACGGTGTTATTGGTAAATTCAATTACCATTTCACGTTCAAATCTAATTAAAGATTTAACTAACGCCTGGAGCAATACTGGTGATACTCCATCCTCGATCATTTCAATCTAATTAAAGATTCATTAAAACTCCACTTAGTTTTAATCTGTGACTGGGTTAAAGAATCAGTGTCATTTAAAACACGGTTCACAGTAAACCCAAAATCACATCACATTTCAATCAGTCCCTAACCGTAAATTAGCAAGTGAGCAGTTCCCTAAGTATTAACCCCGAAGGCCGAAACCAACATCAGATCAATACCCCAGAAACCATTCAACTTAACTAATCTCTAGTTAGTTTCTGATTTTCTTAACTCCTTTGGTTCTGAGAATAGTATTGTTGAAGATACCGTTCACAACAACCCAAAATCCCATTCCATTAATTATCTGGTTAAAGAACAAGTGTTATTTAAAACACTGTTCACGATAAACCCAAAAATCAATATCAATTCAATTCCATTAAATATTATTTAATTGGTACACTTCATTAAATCTAAATAAAAAGATTTAATCTTTTTCTCAACTGGGTTCAAGAACAGTGTTAAGAAAGACACCATTCACGACAAACCCAAATCACATTTGATATTAAATACAAGGCTCTGAATAGAAAATATCCCGGCTTATATTCAATATCAAATTCTACGACCAACAAATATCGTATTGGAAATAACGATATAAATATATCTTTCAAATTTCCATAATAACATCTGTATAATCACGAAATCCAACATTGAAATTTTCCAAAGACAATTTCGATTCAAATCCATTCCAATGCAATTATTGGAAATTCTGGTTATTTTCAAAACCATTTCAATTCCAATTTATTTATTTAAAAATAAATAGAATTATAATTCTAGTTCAAAACTAGTTCCTTTCGATAAAAGTCTATTTTTATCTTTTCAAATATGGAGTTTTTCATCCCAATTTTTCCCAAATCATTTCTTATGATTTTACATGAATTATTACTATTTTTAATAATTTTATCAAGGCCCGTACAGCCGATTTCCATCAACGGCCATCGAACTGCACTTACAGCGACCTTTTCCAAATTTGATTTGGACATAATTCCAAATCCAACCGTTAGATTTCTAATTTCTCATATTCGTTAGAAAGCTCTTTTCGATACGGTTCTGGTTTTAGGAGAATCCGACGGTCGGATCTCCTGTAATATCCGTTCGAAGTCAATGGTCGAAATTCACGAACTACCACGGCGCGACGCGTTCTATTCAGGCCATTATATTATATATATATATATATATATATATATAATATATATTGTAACACCTCACATCCGTTAGTGTCACTCACAAAGGGAATGCCCTAAGTTCTGTGGAGCATTTAGGGTAAAAGATGCAGATAAATTACAAGACAGACAGAAATTAAACAGCGGAAAATAAAACTTTGCTTTATTGATAAAATAGTTTGTACAATGATTTCTTTACAATATCAGAGTATCATCTGTCTTACAAAATAAAGAAGCATAAAACAACATTTATATTCCCCAATTTTTAGCAAGAGCCAGCCATAGCATCTGGAAAGAGAATCCAAGCAAAACTTCGACAAATCTTCAAACTGGGAAAGAGTGATAGTCCAACTTAATCTGAGCTATACTATTCCCTTCTTTACTACCTGGGGGGGGGGGGGGAACGAAAGAAAAGAAGACGAAAGAAAAACAGAGTCAGACATAAAGCCTGAGTAAGTTCAGTAACTTCTAGCATGTGAACATGGGAAAAACAAAATGACATGAATTAACTGAATACAAGATAACACCATGATGATAGGATCAGCAAGATTAGACAAGACTAACACAAGATATGCTAAGATAAGATTAACTGGGCATGCTCTAATACTTTCACCGCTTCGCTATTTCCTTGTTATACTGATTTCTATATCTCTGCACCACCTAACTAGTGTCCCAACTAGTAACGATAACGTGATCCCAATCCCTGTAGTTTCCATTGCCTTCAGGCATACATTTATTATTTATTACCTAGATCTAATCTAGGGTTTTATATCAAGTGTTTTCTAGATTCAACTATATTTTCCACTATCTGTTGAACGCTTCTCAGATTAAGGGTTTATGCCACCTAGTCCAACTAGGGATTATGCTACCTGTCGAACGATGCCCCCAAGTCTAGGACACACTACCTAGAGTGGTATATGTTCCTATACTTCCCCACGCATGTATCGCGAATCGTTATCGCTTGTCTAGATGCACATGTCCTGTAATGTGCGGCCCGAGTCCTGTGACAGGGCAAATCAGGGAATACAGAACTCGGTCGGGAGCTTTCAGATATCTGCCGATGCAGATGCTAAGGTCTATTTTTGTTCCAGTGGCTATTGTCCCACTTGACCCCTCCCTCAACTAATGAAAGGCACACCTTGAAAAATGAAAACTATACGCAGGCCCCCGGTGCCCCACTATCTTATGGCCATCCTCACCCATAACTAGATAACAAGTATATGGTGTTTTGGAGTTCTCCGCCTTTCCGCTTCACGTATCTCGACTGACTCAAGATGGATGGTAGACGACGAGTTGCTATCACAGGGCTACCGTTTTCTCGTCGAATCACGCTGGTCCATCCTGGTCTTTAGGTTGCCATATATTGCAACCAAGGCATACCCCTGGTTCTTCTACGCAGACCTTAACCTCTGTGAGCCCAGGAGGATCATCTGCAGCCTCACAGAGGGATACCAAGAGTACCCCCACGTCCCCTCGAAGCCTCGGGCTTCGTAACCCAATTTGTTGGAGCCTTCTTTTTACTCAGACGGACATTCGCTCCTTCCCATGTTATACTAAGAATTACTACTTAGTTCTATTAACTAAGGTTTACCACTTAGTTTCCCGAATCGTTGTTTTCTTAACTAAGGTTTACTACTTAGTTCCTTTTAACTAAGGTTTACTACTTAGTTCTCTTTCCCGTCAATTTGGATTGGTTAAGTGTCATTAGTCAATTCAAGCTAACTTAACCCCCTTCATTTATCCTGTTAAACTGGTTAAGTGTTATCAGTAATTCATGTTAACCTAACCCCACCACAAACCAAGTTATATTGGTTAAGTATTTCTTATTACTTAACCCTACCCATTCACCCTGTATTGGTTCAGTGTTCCTTTTTAACTTAACCTTGCCCGTCTGTTTTAACTAATATGCTATTAATGGTTAAGTATTATCCCTTCATGTTTTAGACTTAACCCTATTCCTTTATCACAATCTAATGGTTAAGTGTTCAAGTTTACTTAACCCTACGGTCTAGCCCAGCTAACATATCAAATTGGCTAAGTGTATTTACTTAACCCCAAACTCTAGTCTAGTTAACATGTTAATTTGGCTAAGTGTATTAACTTTACTTAACCCCACCTTCTAGTCTTGTTAACATGTTAATTCGGCTAAGTGATTTCTTAGTTACTTAACCCCTACAAATCTGGTCTTGTTACCATAAGTTTGGTTAAGTGTCCCTATGGACTTAACCCTCCCATTCTAGCTTAACTGTGTTAAGTGTCTTTATGAACCTAACCCCACCCATCGGTTTGGTTATCTTGTTGAATTGGTTAAGTGTCATAGTAAACTTAACCCTACCATTCTTGCTCTAGCTTTAATTAAATAGATTAAAGCCGCGACCACTCATATTAGACGGATATTGTTGCGAATACTGGATGTGCCGGTTGGTTCCGGGCAGGTTTACATCGCAACTCAGTCTAACCTCGGGTTAGGCATACTCGTGTTTTCTACATTCAAAAGGGTTTTGGTTAATTTTCAAAATCAGGTTTTGAAAGTAACCATCCCGTCCGTCGGATCAGTTAGGGATAGCCAGGGAGAGCAGGAAACTTGTATTTTCCAACCCAAGCCTAGACACTATCCTCTCTGTCACCCTAGAACTTTCTGGTGTTTCATTAAAAGAGATGTCGTTAATAAACCTTTAATTTGTCTAAATTTACATTTCTCATTTAGGATAAATTCTATAAGTAAATCATTCCTAATTTACTTATTTCCTAATTACTCTTTTAATGTAAATTGTCAACATTTATTCTTATGGCCCATTTTCCCCTCTATATCATATTTATGCCTTTTTGGTATGTAAACTATACCAAATTAAATGTCACTAACCATGATTTTGCTAAACCTGACAGGTACTCCCAATTAAGGCCAATTTCAAATTTATGCCAATATGCCAAATTAGCTAACCCAATACTGCTTTAACATTCTAATTATAGTTCATGTCAAACTAGACTTACTATTCTAGTTCACAGTTCATGTAAATGCTAGATTTACAAGTCAATACTATATTCAAATTACACATCCTATGTCAAATTTATCCAATTTGCATTTCTATGAACATGCCATAATACATGTTCCCAATTTATGCCAATTTCCAAGTTTATAACTATGTTTTTAGTAAATTTCATATTTTGCCCAAATCGTATTCCCACCGTTCGTATAATCGTGATTCAACCTAGATTATAGATAAATCTGGATCTGTAGAAAATAGGGAATGAACCAAAGATGCTACGAAAAAGATAGGCATAATAACTGGCATAAAAAGGGTTGAATAACGACGTAGGTTCAAGAACATGGGTAGACCTAACTTAATAGGTAAATTCCCAAGGTCTAAAACCAAAGAAAACCAAGAATAGACAGAATAGAGACGTAGGTTCAAGAACATGGGTAGACCTAACTTAATAGGTAAATTCCCAAGGTCTAAAACCAAAGAAAACCAAGAATAGACAGAATAGAAAATCAGGTTTAGACCCAATTTCGCAGTCACAAAACTTAAGCAGCACTTTCCTAGTCATGAATCACAGTTGTTCTTGTTATGTCATAGGCAATAGTTTATGTTTCCTAATCAAAGGTATAGGCTTGTGTTCATAGTCAAGGAAATAATTCTCATAGTCGCAGTCACAGTCATAGGCAATGTTCATAGTCATAGGCGATGTTCATAGTCATAGGCAAGGCCTAATTGGTCATCGAATCATAACAGTTCTTAATTAGGTCCAAAGATATAGGAACAGATTCGAATAGAGAGAGAGATTTGGCATATTCTTTTATTCCTTTAATTTCATGTCACGAATAGAGAAAGCGTTCATATCTAAAAATAACAGACTTACAGAGATTAGATTAGAATAGAAAGATGGCGATGCTATGATTCGTGCGACGTTGCTCGAAATCGTTTGAGGTAGCCTTTGATTCTCATTCTGAAGCCTTAATCTTGATTCGAACCTCCTCTTGACAACTTGAGCAGCACTTCCTCGTCTTGATTTATTTTATATATTACTTATTTATATATTTTCTCAGAGGCAGCATAAGGATAGAAAAGAATTGTGAAAAGAGAAGGAGACTAGGGCTGTTTATATAGTGTAGAAGTCAACGAATCTGGCCAAAATGGCATCCAGATACAGAGAAACGAATCAGGTTCAGAAAGCTGGAAAAAGCGGAGGGGGGAGGGGTCGACTACCCAGTCGACTCCCCAGTCGACCTTGGGGGGGGGGGTCGACTACCTAGTCGACCTGGGGGGGTTGACTACCCAGTCGACCTGGGTCCTGGGCGGGAAATTTCCTGCCCAGCCCGCTTCTGAGTCTGTTTTGAAATTTGAACTTTGCTGAAACTTCCGGAGGCCATATCTTCCTCATACGGACTCCGATTTACGCAAACTCGGACTCGTTTTCATGCAGAATTCCAAGACGAACGCAATGGGGCAGCCCGTTTCTCTTGATTTTGATTTTAACTTTTATTTCTGCCTTGATTTGTGAATCTTAGCGTTACAGAATTACGGGGTGTTACATTCTCCCCCACTTAAAAGGATTTCGTCCCCGAAATCTTCAAGTTAGGAAGAATGTGTCCTACCATCCAATCACCCATCTACTCAACCATTCAATCACATGCATTCATTGTCCTTAAAAGATTACTAATGCTTTCATATTCATATGCATAATGTGTGTATATGTCTTTATCTAATGCAAAATCAGGCGGTCTACTGATTCAGTTGACCTCCTTAATGCGAATCATGTCAGTGCCATGCGTCCAATCATGTATGCAAGCATCTCTAGTTATGTAAATACTACATGTGTGCATAGCCATTCATCCATATGCAACATTCATATGATAACATATCAAGTTCAACTTACAAACAAATACATATCTGTAAATGCAATATGAAAGCGTCCGAACTGATCTAGTGCCTGATACGTATGTATATGCATTCACGAGCAACCATTAGCAACCATCAACCATAACATGTTTCAAACACATGCTTACATCCATTGGCTTCTACCTAAAGGATCGAAGATACGACCTAGAGGTTATACTTTGGAAAGAGAGAAACAGTTATGCGTAAAGCTCCTACAGAAAAAGAAATCAAGAATGCACCCTTAAGGAAAAGGGTTTGATGCCAGTTTCTAGCCTTCTTGAGCTTTACTCCACTGTATCTTAACTAATTTAACTTCACGATTGTGATGTTTCTGACCTCCATTTCCAAAATAAACAGATGTCAATCACGGTACCAAGTGTATGTACTAAGATGATTAGAGGTCTCCCTCTTATCCACCATGCCATAACTATAAGGGTCGAAAGGTTACTACGAGATTTTTGGAGTTCCTGCCACAACTATTCATCTCTCACGCAAACCATCCTAGTCGAACTCGAAATTCCTCAAGTACAAGCCCCAAAGGCCTAAACCAATATCAGACAAGCACCCAAGGAATATCTCCTCCAAATTTAGACAATCTACATGAGATGATATAAGCAAACTCGATAGCTATTCTCAAATCCCTACTAACCAAAAATAAACTGGTCGGACCACCAATTGGATTTGAGGCTCTAGTGGGATCTTTCTACTATACAGGTACTATAGAGCAGAGACTCAACTATGGACGTGGATATGAACAAATGCGAAGCGCTAAAACCAAAGGAAAGAGTACGAACAACAAAACTAGACTCTTCCAACAGAACTTTACTACCTTTCTCCTAGGTATGCTTGATGGCGAAAGTAGGTACTTTCCCATCTGAAAATCTTGTTCCTCGTTCTTGCCCTTGTCCTTAATTATATGCCCTATCATACCCTAGTAAAGATACTTCCTCCTGTCTTAGGTTTTATAATTTCTTCCTCCTTCGTGAGCTAAATCTACATCCATGAATTCCTCATCCTAGGGTTATGCTCCTTAGCCAAACTCCTCATCCTCTTCCGTGTGTAGTCATGTTGACAAACCTCTTGAAAGCTGCTTCCATCGTACAGAAAACCCTATAAGCTTGAAAGAAAACTGGCCGTAGGTGAGACAATTACGGCTATGGATGGAAGCCGGGGCACTACTTCGCCCATCGATGAGGTCACCTCCCAGAAAGCCAGGAGCCCCAGAGACTCAAGAAGGAAGGAGACAAGAATTCAAATAGAGGAAGAGAAGATAATGCGTATGGCTTTGGGGAATATGCCTTTAAAACAAATCTTTTCTCTTGAAAATGCTTCTTTTAAAACCGTTTTGAAAATAATTTTTCAAATCCTTTATCTGATCTGGTAACCTTCAGCTATGATACCACGTGTAACACCCCACATCCGTTAGTGTCACTCACAAAGGGAATGCACTAAGTTCTGTGGAGCATTTAGGGTAAAAGATGCGGATAAATTACAAGACAGACAGAAATTAAACAGTGGAAAATAAAACTTTGCTTTATTGATAAAATAGTTTGTACAATGATTTCTTTACAATATCAGAGTATCATCTGTCTTACAAAATAAAGAAGCATAAAACAACATTTATATTCCCCAATTTTTAGCAAGAGCCAGCCATAGCATCTGGAAAGAGAATCCAAGCAAAACTTCGACAAATCTTCAAGCTGGGAAAGAGTGATAGTCCAACTTAACCTGAGCTATACTATTCCCTTCTTTACTACCTGGGGGGGGGGAACGGAAGAAAAGAAGACAAAAGAAAAACAGAGTCAGACATAAAGCCTGAGTAAGTTCAGTAACTTCTAGCATGTGAACATGGGAAAAACAAAACGATTTAAATAACTGAATACAAGATAACACCATGATGATAGGATCAGCAAGATTAGACAAGATTAACACAAGATATGCTAAGATAAGATTAACTGGATATGCTCTAATACTTTCGCCGCTTTGTTATTTCCTTGTTATACTGGTTTCTATATCTCTGCACCACCTAACTAGTGTCCCAACTAGTAACGATAACATGATGCCAATCCCCGTAGTTTCCATTGCCTTCAGGCATACATTTATTATTTATTACCTAGATCTAATCTAGGGTTTTCTATCAAGTGCTTTCTAGATTCAACTATAGTTTCCGCTATCTGCTGAACGCTTCTCGGATTCAGGGTTTATGCCACGTAGTCCAACTAGGGATTATGCTACCTGTCGAACGATGCCCCCAAGTCTAGGACACACTGCCTAGAGTGGTATATGTTCCTATACTTCCCCACGCACGTATCGCGAATCATTATCGCTTGTCGAGATGCACATGTCCTGTAATGTGCGGCCCGAGTCCGGTGACAGGGCAAATCAGTTAATACAGAACTCGGTCGGGAGCTTTCAGATATCTGCCGATGCAGATGCTAAGGTCTGTTTTTGTTCCAGTGGCTATGGTCCCACTTGACCCCTCCCTCAACTAGTGAAAGGCACACCTTGAAAAATGAGAACTATACGCAGGCCCACGGTGCCCCACTATCCTATGGCCATCCTCACCCATAATTAGATAGCAAGTATATGGTATTTTGGAGTTCTCCGCCTTTCTGCTTCACGTATCTCGACTGAGTCAAGATGGATGGTAGACGACGAGTTTCTATCACAGGGCTACCGTTTTCTCGCCGAATCACGCTGGTCCATCCTGGTCTTTAGGTTGCCATATATTGCAACCAAGGCATACCCTTGGTTCTTCTACACAGACCTTAACCTCTGTGAGCCCAGGAGGATCATCTGCAGCCTCACAGAGGGATACCAAGAGTACCCTCACGTCCCCTCGAAGCCTCGGGGTTCGTAACCCAATTCGTTGGAGCCTTCTTTTTTACTCAGACGGACATTCACTCCTTCCCGTGTTATACTAAGAATTACTACTTAGTTCTGTTAACTAAGGTTTACCACTTAGTTTCCCGAATCATTGTTTTCTTAACTAAGGTTTACTACTTAGTTCCTTTTAACTAAGGTTTACTACTTAGTTCTCTTTCGCGTCAATTTGGATTGGTTAAGTGTCATTAGTCAATTCAAGCTAACTTAACCCCCTTCATTTATCCTGTTAAACTGGTTAAGTGTTATCAGTAACTCATGTTAACCTAACCCCACCACAAACCAAGTTATATTGGTTAAGTATTTCTTATTACTTAACCCTACCCATTCACCCTGTATTGGTTCAGTGTTCCTTTTTAACTTAACCTTGCCCATCTGTTTTAACTAACATGTTATTAATGGTTAAGTATTATCCCTTCATGTTTTAGACTTAACCCTATTCCTTTATCACAATCTGATGGTTAAGTGTTCAAGTTTACTTAACCCTACGGTCTAGCCCAGCTAACATATCAAATTGGCTAAGTGTATTTACTTAACCCCAACCTCTAGTCTAGTTAACATGTTAATTTGGCTAAGTGTATTAACTTTACTTAACCCCACCTTCTAGTCTAGTTATCATGTTAATTTGACTAAGTGTTCTCATAGTTACTTAACCCCTACAAATCTGGTCTTGTTACCATAATTTTGGTTAAGTGTCCCTATGGACTTAACCCTCCCATTCTAGCTTAACTGTGTTAAGTGTCTGTATGAACCTAACCCCACCCATCGGTTTGGTTATCTTGTTGAATTGGTTAAGTGTCTTAGTTAACTTAACCCTACCATTCTTGCTCTAGCTTTAATTAAATAGATTAAAGCCGCGACCACTCACATTAGACGGATATTGTTGCGAATACTGGATGTGCCGGTTGGTTCCGGGAAGGTTTACATCGCAACTCAGTCTAACCTCGGGTTAGGCATACTCGTGTTTTCTACGTTCGAAAGGGTTTTGATTAATTTTCAAAATCAGGTTTTGAAAGTAACCATCTCGTCCGTCGGATCAGTTAGGGATAGCCAGGGAGAGCAGGAAACTTGTATTTTCCAAACCCAAGCCTAGACACTATCCTCTCTGTCACCCTAGAACTGTCTAGTGTTTCATTAAAAGAGATGTCGTTAATAAACCTTTAATTTGTCTAAATTTACATTTCTCATTTAGGACAAATTCTATAAGTAAATCATTCCTAATTTACTTATTTCCTAATTACTCTTTTAATGTAAATTGTCAACATTTATTCTTCTGGCCCATTTTCCCCTCTATATCATATTTATGCCTTTTTGGTATGTAAACTATACCAAATTAAATGTCACTAACCATGATTTTGCTAAACCTGACAGGTACTCCCAATTAAGGCCAATTTCAAATTTATTCCAATATGCCAAATTATCTAACCCAATACTGCTTTAACATTCTAATTATAGTTCATGTCAAACTAGACTTACTATTCTAGTTCACAGTTCATGTAAATGCTAGATTTACAAGTCAATACTATATTCAAATTACACATCCTATGTCAAATTTATCCAATTTGCATTTCTATGAACATGCCATAATACATGTTCCCAATTTATGCCAATTTCCAAGTTTATAACTATGTTTTTAGTAAATTTCATATTTTGCCCAAATCGTATTCCCACCGTTCGTATAATCGTGATTCAACCTAGATTATAGATAAATCTAGATCCGTAGAAAATAGGGAATGAACCAAAGATGCTACGAAAAAGATAGGAATACTAACTGGCATAAAAAGGGTTGAATAACGATGTAGGTTCAAGAACATGGATAGACCTAACTCAATAGGTAAATTCCCAAGGTCTAAAACCAAAGAAAACCAAGAATAGACAGAATAGAGACGTAGGTTCAAGAACATGGGTAAACCTAACTTAATAGGTAAATTCCCAAGGTCTAAAACCAAAGAAAACCAAGAATAGACATAATAGAAAATCAGGTTTAGACCCAATTTCGCAGTCACAAAACTTAAGCAGCACTTTCCTAGTCATGAATCACAGTTTTTCTTGTTATGTCATAGGCAATAGTTTATGTTTCCTAATCAAAGGTATAAGCTTGTGTTCATAGTCAAGGAAATAATTCTTATAGTCACAGTCATAGGCAATGTTCATAGTCATAGGCAATGTTCATAGTCATAGGCGATGCCTAATTGGTCATTGAATCATAACAGTTCTTAATTAGGTCCAAAGATATAGGCATAGATTCGAATAGAGAGAGAGATTTGGCATATTCTTTTATTCCTTTAATTTCATGTCACGAACAGATAAAGCGTTCATATCTAAAAATAAATGACTTACAAAGATTAGATTAGAATAGAAAGATGGCGATGCTATGATTCGTGCGACGTTGCTCGAAATCGTTTGAGGTAGCCTTTGATTCTCATTCTGAAGCCTTAATCTTGATTTGAACCTCCTCTTGACAACTTGACCAGCACTTCCTCGTCTTGATTTATTTTATATATTACTTATTTATATATTTTCTCAGAGGCAGCATAAGTGTAGAAAAGAATTGTGAATAGAGAAGGAGACTAGGGCTGTTTATATAGTGTAGAAGTCAACGAATCTGGTCAGAATGGCGTCCGGATACAGAGAAACGAATCTGGTTCAGAAAGCTGGAAAAAGCGGGGGGGGGGGGGGGGGGGTCGACTACCCGGTCGACCCGGGTCCTGGACGAGAAATTTCCCGCCCAGCCCGCTTCTGAGTCTGTTTTGAAATTTGAACTTTGCTGAAACTTCTGGAGGCCATATCTTCCTCAAACGGACTCCGTTTACGCAAACTCGGACTCGTTTTCATGTAGAATTCCGAGATGAACGCAATGGCGCATCCGTTTCCCTTGATTTTGATTTTAACTTTTAATTCTGCCTTGATTTGTGAATCTTAGCGTTACAGAATTACGGGGTGTTACATATATAATTTTTACTTCGTCGATTTCCTTTTAAAACGTATTTTATAAATCGTTTTAAATTCGTTTTCAAACGATTTCAATCTCCTTTTCGAATTCAAATCAAAATTGAATTTTCCAATATAAATTCGTTTTAAATTCATTTCAAATTGATTTTAATTCAAATCGATTTTCAGTTCAATTTCAATTCGTTTTAAATTCAATTCAAAATGATTTCAATTCTATTTCAATCTAATTCAAATTTCAATTCTATTCAGTTTCATTCGAATTTCAATTCTATTCAATTCAATTTCAACTTAAGCTGAATTTTTATTCTTTTCAATATAATTCGAATTTCATTTCAAAATATTCGATTTTGAAAGCACTTTTCAATATTCATTATAAAAACGAATATAATCGATATAAATATAATTCACGTCAAAATGGCGTCAATCTAATCAACACGGCTTCATATGTTTCTATTTTCAAATATTCTATTTCAAATATTTCTTTTTCAAATATTTCTATTTCAAAACTGGAATGAGGCCCAATCAATTACCATATAATGTTAATTATATGGATTTTCTACAACACATGTATACAATAACAACGATGAATACTCGACCATCATCCAAAGTGCATTCTACACTGTATAAGCATCAAATATAAATATTTAACGTTCATAACAGTCTGTCAATCAATCGATCGACATACAACTAATTATTGGGATTAGTGTATGTCATATATCATCCCAATACCCGTGTGGGGTTTCAAACAATCAAACACAGATTTTATTTGTGTAGTTGGGCGATGCGTAAAATTTATCATCCCAATCAATATAAGTCAAATGTGTGTATACAAACAAATCGTCCGATTTGTTCATTTTTATTTCATTCCATATACACATTAAAAATTCTATTTTTAACTATAAAATATTTTATTTCACATCACACAATGAATTTTCACAACAACATGCAATCAAACAAACAAGCCATCCATGGTCTGTGGACGACGGGTGTCGGGTGCTACTAAACACTGTTTGCATCCTAGTATATATTATTAACTAGAAAACAAAATTAAAAGGTGAGAAGTTCTCACTAAAAGTTCCACTCTGCCAATTCTATTTCTGAACTTCTGAACCTTCTGGATTTGCTCAAAAATTCCAATGCAATCTTCTCTATGCTGTTCATATTAAAAATCACATTTTAAATATGCTGTTTATATACTTAAAAATCGCTATTTTTACTTTGCTACATATATGATAAAAATCACATTTTTATATCACTACACGTACATAAAAATCATATTTTTGTTTCTACTTCATATATATAAAAATCGTATTTTTATATCTCTACTACATTTGTAAAAATAAAATTTTTATTCTGCTATTTCTATTTTAAAAACATCGATAAATTAATTTCTATACTATCTGCATAAAAATCTCATTTTTATAATTTCAAAAATCGTATCTTTAATTTTTTTTCCAAAATCAAGTCCTTTATATTTTTAAAACAAGGTCTATATATTTTCAAAACAAGGTCTATATATTCTTCAAAACAAGGTCTATATATTTTTCAAAACAAGGTCTATATAGTCTTCAAAACAAGGTCTATATATTCTTTAAAACAAATTCATTTAAAAAAATAATATTTTCTTTCTAAAACCATGCTAATTTTATAGAAAAGAAACAAAGCTAATTTCAGTTTCAAAATAATGCTATTTTCTGTTTTAAAATAATTCTATTTTCTGTTTTAAAACTTAATTAAGTAATTAACTAATTTAATTAGGGTTTGTAAACTACCTTAATCTCGTTCAAAACAATCTAGGCTGCCCTGCATTTCCTTTTCCTTGTTGAAATCGGCTGTACCCTGCTCCAAATGAAATCCGTCATGTGCCACCACCAGCTTCGACTGGACGTTGATCGACATATGCCCCTCCACGCGCCTTCAGGTGCGCCACCCGCCGCCGTAGGTCTGGACGAACTCGACGCCCCACTCACGCCTGAAACCCCCTTCTAACGATGCAGCTCCAGGTGATAAAATCGAGCACCATGAAACAGTAAACCCAATCACATATATATGGATCGAAAGATCTTGCCTTGATCTTCGATATTGGTTTAGGGTTGGGGTTTAATTTGAATCCGATGGGGAAAATTTTGGTCGTGAATTTCTGACGATTTCGCCCGTTTATTTTAAGTGGTGGCGCCGAATTATTAATGAGAGGGAGTTAGGGTTTAGATGGGGGAGATATTTTAATTAATTTGTATTATTTAATTTGAATTTTAAATTCTATAAGGTACCCTTTCCATTCGAACTCGAAATCGAACCTGCTGACTGTCGTCCCTAGCGTACTACCCCCATTCCGAACACAATGGGATATGTCACATAGGCCAATTCGAACGTTACGATAGGTTTTCATTCAAATTAAAGTATAAATATATATATATTCAATTTGAACGTACATTTTAAATTACCGGGGCCACATACTAACCCTAAAAATTTCAAAAAAAATATTTCTAGCTTCGTATTGACGATACGGTCCTAACAAAACTAATTTCGTCAAATTCTGAGACCGTTTGAAAAATGGCCATTTTCTGGTCGACCCGAATTTAATTGAAACTGTTAAAACACGTTTAACTTCGCCACGCTCACATATTGATTCAGAAAATTATGAATTTTGAAACCTAGCAATAATTTGACATCTCGGATCCAACAAAAGTGGTTTCATCGAAAACCGAAGTAGTTTGCAAAACAGCTATTTTCAAGGCATTTATATATATTAAAATATATAAATTCCACAGTGACTTTTCTAAATTTTAAACTGGACATATCTTTTGATCCCCACTATGAAATTTCAATTTTTCGGATTTGTTGGAAAGATATTCTCAATTAGATTCCATTATTTTTGGTTTCGCTAAAATTCGGTTTATTTTGCACCCGGTACATTCATTTGAAGTTTGAAATCGAATTATCGAACTACCGCGCCATTTTCAATTCCTTTTATAATTATATATAATTATTTATATTCTAACGACGACGTATATAATATATACGTTCGAATTCTATTCAAAATAAATTTCTCGTCGATATTATTTAAAATAATTCATTTTAAATGTTAAAAATTCACTAAAATTGCCAAAATAAATTTTTTAAACTGGCCCGAAATTTACGGGTTGTTACATTATGACATTTACAGGTTTGGAAACATTTGCCTAAAAACTATATTTCACTATAATAATATAACATATATAGCAACGGAAGTTAGTAGAATAACATGTAAGTTAAGGTATTAGTCAATGTAATTACATCTAAAATAGTCGAACTAATCAAACACCTTGAAATCAGTGCTATATTTGAATTCTCCTTTTTATTTTATCTCATCATCATCTAAGATTCGGTAGTCCAAGCAAGGGGGGAACACAAGGACATTATGAGAGACATTCATTGTGTATCAGGTCATAATAGCTTTGCAACCTTTAACAAAGACGCCAACAGTTTTAGTAATTTGGCTCAGGTTGGATCTAATAAGGCCAGCACAGGGCACTTAGGTTTTTTATTAGTTTTGTTATTGGTTTAGTAGAATGTAGTAATAGATTAGTATGATCCTGAATGGTTGATCATATTACTAAGGGTCTATTATTAATAAGGGTATCACGAAGGGTCTATTATTCCCGTATGGTTAATTAAGGTGTGAATGTTAGCACCGTCAATACTGATGTTTTTTTGGTCTGCTTTGTTATGCTTTATGTTGAATTCATTTTACCACTTCATGTTTATTGAACTATTGACTGATAATAGAAATTACAAGACAGCTATGCCTAATAATATATACTAAGACTTCCAGTTTGTTACCGAGTGGAAAAACAAAGACATGTACCCACATTAATGCTGAGATATTTATAGACTTTTGGGTACATACATGGCAGCATGTATACTATAATTTATCTGACTTATATCACTCTACTAGAGTTATTCTGTCAGTTGAGTTTTTCATTTATTGATAAACATATCTTGTATCAGCAGCAGCTAATCTACCCTTTTTTTTAATTACTTTTTCTTTATATAAACCAGTCTAGCTTGTTTCTAGTAACTTTTACCATGTCTACGTAGTTTCATTTTCCGGCAGCATGTACATAACTTGGAAAAACACTTTTTATTCACTTTACGAGTGGTTGTAGAGTTATATGCTTGCATGTCACTGACTTTTATATTGTTTGTTCTTGCTTTCAAGATTGTTTTCTAGATTATTGAAGATTTGTTATCAATTTGAACTATCAAAACGTTCTTGTTCTTATTGAAGAGTTGTTGTGGTTACATTGGCAAGGTACTATTTTTAACACTTACAATGTGTGTACTACACTTATCACGAATAACTATTAATAAGACATAAGACAGAAAATGAATACCCTTCTATAGCATAAATTTGAAATGATATTCAATTTATATGGATTTAAATTAAGGTTTTCACATCTTGATACTGTTATTGTTTATTTATTTTCCGTAGATGTCTTCATACTCAAGACCTTCGACTGATTACCATGATTACTTCCTAGTGTATTCAGACGATTCAGAAGATCCTTCTCAAATTGTTTGTTCAGCCGAATCTCGATCGGCAACTCCATTTAGCGTCTACGAGAGAATAGAGTCGAGCTTACAAAGAGATCTGGCATTATTAAGTGTTCAGAATGATATGACACCGCCTACCAGACAAGATTGTCATCCCTGCCAACATTCAATGTTGGACAAGTACAATCTCGAAGGTTGCTATGTCGTTGCAACATTGAACCAATATTCAAAACATGCTATTTGAATAAAAACGTTGGACGTCGATATTTTATTTGCGCAAACACTGGAACTCTTAGAGACTGTGGATTCATCCATTGGATTGACGAACCATTATGTGATCGTGGTGTGGAATTTGCGTTGGAGGTTCTTGAAGAAAACAGAAGGCTTAAAAAAGAGCTTAAATTGCAAGATTTCATCGAGTTCAATAGACAAAAGATATGTCAAAATTAAGAAGGTATGATTTTGAACTTATAACATTTGCCACTATTTGAAACTTAAATGATGCTATTTAATTAAATGCACGTAGGAAGCAGTGAAACGGAGAAAAAGATAAATATTTGTGGTACAAGCTATGCAAATTTTTGGATGTAAGGTTCGTTATATGGCTGGAGTTTCGCATTTGGTACTTGTAGACTTCAAATATGAAAAACATCTTGGATTTTGTTAATTATGTATTGTTTTTACTATGGAATTGGATATTGTATATGTGTTGAATTTAGTAATGTATTATTATTTTTTATTAGTTTGTACTTTGTTGTTGTCATAAATATGGATCTTTTTCTTATGGATTTCGTTACACGTTGTTATGTCGAGATAATATCATAGCTGAATGCATATTAAATAGAGCTTATGCCATCTTATATGCAAATATAAGTGTTAGCAATGAATATGTTTGCAACTCTTATAAGTGTTACCATATCTTATGGTTCCAACATTTATAAGTGTTAGCAATGAATATGTTTGTAACTCTTATAAGTGTTACCATATCATATAGTTCCACCATTTATAAGTGTTAGCAATGAATTTCCTGTAACACTTATAAGTGTTACCATATCTTATAGTTCCAACATTTATAAGTGTTAGCAATGAATTTCGTGTAACACTTATAAGTGTTGGCAATGATTATGTTTGTAACACTTGTAAGTGTTAGTAGTGAATCTGTTCGTAACACTTATAAGTGTTACAGGAAATTCCTCACACGCCGTTGGTGACACATAAAAGTGTTACAGAAATTATTTGTAATACATATACTTGTTGGGAATCCACTGTTTTGGTGTAGTGTTAGACCTTGCACTACCATGGTTTTACATACGGTTCGGTCTTCACAACTATGACATCATGTGAAAACCAGATGTGGAGTCTATTAAATCAACAAGAGTTGGGATGTTAGTTTTTGCCATGTAAGGAACCTCATCAGTTGGGTGGAAGTAATATTTGAACCGACTATTTAGTGAACAAGGATTATTCTCATCAATAGAAACAGTTTATCATTAAAATAAAGGCTAATATTTGAAACTAAGAACTTGTCCAGCAATTATTATGTAATGACGGCCGGAACAAAGCTCCCATAGGACGCACACATGTTTGTAACAAAAAAAAAATCCTAATATTAGATGTCTACCAACTCATATTTGTACACAACTCCTTAAATTGATTCGTAATGTGTGACTTTATATTCAAACCCATCATTCCTTCCTTTAGTACGTGTGAGACAATCCTAATGGTCTTTACCTTAACTCGCACCCTATGAGTAACTTTTGAGAGCACTGCCTTGCTTGCATGTCCCAGTCTGTAACCTGCCTCTGATACTACTGCTATGTAATGACGGTCGGAACAAAACGGCCCCTCCTCCTGCATAGGGCGCACGCATATGAGTTGGCACACACATCCTTATAACAAAAGGAATACCTGGTGTTACGTGTCTACCAACTCATATTTATACACGGCTCCTTCAATTTATTTCGTGATGTGGGGCTTTATATTCAAACCCATCATTCTTTCCTTAAGGACATGCGAGACAATCCTTACAACAATGATCTGTTCGATTTGTTGTGCTTAGTTATAATTACAGATTTCGTGAGTGGTTTACTGAACAATGATCAACTTTTAAAATGGTGAAAACATCGCCATTTTATTATAAATATGGGTTAAAACGTCAAAAAAATTGCAGTTTAAACATCATTTGCAATAAAATGACATAGTCTCTGTGTTTCATTCCAAACACAATAAAGTGGCAAAGAATTTAACACTTTTTATATTAAAATGCGGAAGTCCTTACTGTTTTATTTATTTTAGATTTTTTTAGAAACTAGTTTCGTGATTGGTTTTCTCTTTTTTGAGCTCTGCTGCAAAAATCTTTTTAGACCCACGCCTAGACCGAGGGCTGTATATCGGACAGGACAGTCCGTTGTCCAGCTCGGTCCGAATCTATAAGATGTTCGGTCCGTGTCCGTCCAATTCTCTTATAGGACAGAGTTTGGGCGCACTATTGTTCGGTCCGATTTAAAATGTTCAATGTTTTTCTATTATCCAAGATTATATTGGACATGATAGTCCGTTGTCCAGTCTGTGTCCGTCCGAATTCTTATAGGACAAAACTTGGGCACACCATTCAGCCCGGTCCAATCCGTTTACATTCCTACCTAGACCTCGCTTATGAGCTAAGCTAGCCTTACTATCTACATTTTTGTCTTATCCTAATAGATGAGACTTGTTGCATTATCTAAACATATAACAAAGCTTATATGCGCAATCTATGCACAAATTTAGGCTTGATGCCTTATATAAGCGTCAAATTGTTCGTTTTTAGCAATTTTTTCTGTATCGTCAGTTTCAATCTAACCAAATTCATGATACTACGTTGTTGGTCAATCAATGCTAAATGAAATAGTAAAATTTTATTTCAAACGCATGAGTTTATCTAAAATGCTTAGCTCTGATTAATTGTCGATTTATCCACGCAATGATGATCGATACCTAGTCAATGCTTACTACTTGATATATGTTTAAATTTTTACAATTTTATTTCTAGGTGCATAGCTCGTTCGCTCAGTTTTACAGTAAGAGAGAGAGGGTAAGTGAACATGTCCATCTTATATTAATACAATTATTTAAAGGACTGGTTTAGTTCTGATTGACGGCAAAAAAGCGCGATATTGTAATAAATTCTGCAAGCGTACAGGGGTGTAGTATGCAGGTCGAACACAGGGAGGATAAATTAAATTTTTTTATTTATATATTCCTTGGGCGAGTTAGACAAAATTGGAGGGTGATTAAAATTGAAATTGCAACTTGGTTCAAAACAAAACTAATTACAGACCTAACGAATTTCACTGAAATTGATCTAAAACATCGAAGGCCTATAGGTCTGAAAATCTGGTCAGAATGGTGTCCGGATACATAAGAATGAACCAGGTTCAGAAAACTGGAAAAAGCGATGGGGGGTCGACCCCCAGGTCGACTACCCAGTCGACCTGGGTGCCTCAGGCTGACTACCCAGTCGACCTGGGTCTTTGGGCGGGAAAATTCCCGCCCAGTCCAATCTGGGTTCGATTTTCGAATTTGAACTTGTTTTCTGACCAATCAGAGCCAATACCCAGCCGGAATTGTGGCTCCTGTGTGGACCACAACGCCTGGGTGAGGTGTTTGTGAGCCAACAGGGACGTTGGGCTCTGTAGGAGGGGAGAATGTAACACCCCTAAGTCCCACATCGTGAAAGCCTATGTGAAGTGGGTACTTATATAGTAGATCCCATCTCTTACTAATGCCGAGGCCTGGTGATGGAAAACCCTACACCTTAGAGGTGGCAAAGTAAGGACAATATCGGTGTTAGTAGGGAGGTTGGCTCAGTCTGTGTGGCAATGCCATGTGTTGGCGGATCTTGAAACTCAGCCGAGGCCTTTTGAGAAACAAAACCCCACACCTATATAGTGGCTAAGTTGGGGACAATATCTTGCGTGAACGGAGGTGCGGGTTGTTACATTACCCATTTTAAAACTGTGGTAAATATCAACCCACATGAATTATTATTTGAACTATCGATCCCTTACTATTTGGATTACCAATTCCCAATAGCTTATTTACTTCAGTTTTTTGGATTATCCATCCAACATTTAATAGATCCTCACATATTTTACTAAGATGACTATGAACAAATATTTCACCAAATAAATACTCTCTACTCACTGTGCTATGTGGATTATCCATCAGACACAATATTTTCTTAGTATAACTATAAACCCCTCATGTATATCATGTTTACAATTCAATACTGCATTCCACAAATAGAACACATTTCAATTGGTGTGTCCAATTAACATTACAAAGTGATGTATGACATTTGTTTTCCTAATGAAAATTTGTAAAATAATCATGTGGTTGTCCACTATAGGAAGGAATTGAGCATCATCTTTGTCGCTTCCATTGGTAGTCAAAGATGAAAAATGTGGTTATCCATCAATAGGCTCATTGGTTTTAATTTGGGGCGATATCCCAATCGCCATAATGCATGTTGACCCTCTACCAAAAGTGTCTATGTTAACAAACATTTTTCGGTCGAAAACGTGATCGACCTTCTATATAGGCTTTTCACCCTCAATACATATCATTTATAAAACAAATGGGGGTATATCGCCTCTGTTTATCTAACTTGGAAGCAATAACAAAAGGATTAACACCATTAAGTTTATTCTGTATGAAAAAATATAGTGTCTAAAGGGAATGAGGGAGAATCCTTATCTAGGTATCAACATACATTCATCAGCTATATAGGCCTATCGACTTGGTTGTTGCCCGTACTAAAATCGTAGGGTTTGTATACTCTAAACAATAGAATTGACAACATTAATATACTTTGAAAACTAGAGAGGCGAAAAAATCAATATACACTACAAGAACATTGAAAATTTTGAAAGGAAGGGACGACAGTTTCTGACGACTATTTTCCGATGGCTTTCAACAGGCCGTCGGAAAACGTCGATTATAATCAGAATAAACTACAGCCCGTAGCCTTTCTTCCTCCATTTTCCCCTTTCCTCCTAAAATTTCCAGCAAACGTTTCTCCAACCTACCAGCCCAAAAATCGAAATTTTCACCCCCAATCAAAGATTTATTCGCATATAATCCTCCCCTACTTCATCTCCAACTTCTTCGACAAGCAATTTAAGGTATAATATCTTTATTTGCTTAAAAATCATTTTTTTTTACCTAAACTGTATCTGCCTCAAATCGAAAATTAGGGTTATTTGTTGATTGCAATAGGTTCCAATAGCATAGTAGTGGGTAATAACATCCTATTATGTGCATATTGCATATGATATAGGGAAAATGAAAATTTTATGTGCAATGTTTGGTTATTGGTGAATAATTTTCCCTTAAGCTTGGTTTTTGCCATTGTATAATTGTGGATATTTGTGTATGTGCACCATTGTGCACGTGTGATTCTTGTATTGTGTTAGTTGATGTACGAAATTTTTTATGCACGAGCTAGGAATAGTACATTGTGCATATTTTGACTTATGCACAAAAAAACATGAGTCTAAATGTAACAGCCCGCATTTTACGTATCGGAGGATCGTAAAATATTTCTTTATTTAATTCCTTGAGGGTTGGTTGATTCTCATATTTTAATATGTTGTTTATGGGGATGTGAGACATATCCATAATTTTTACCAATTTTATTTATGACAATTTTGCCCCTGTCAGTTTTGTATAGGGCATAATTTTTTACTGGGATCAAATCAGGTGCTGAGATCAATTTTATTAGAAAGGAAATGATGTTTCCAATTCCGTAAAATGGTCACATTAAAGATTTGGTTCAATAGTATGGGAGGAATCGTTGTTTTAGTGTTGCACAAAATTCAGTTCAAGTTTGGATAGTCATTAGTGTGGCCTATTAGTGGGCTGTTGGCTATAAATAGGAGATCAGAGTGATGGAGAGAGAGTTACTTTTCTTAATTCTCTCATCTGGTTGAGCTCGTGATCCTCCTTGCTCAATCAAATACACATTTACACCATTAAAAAATCTAGATCTACGCAAAGGAATTAAAGATCTACATCAATCGAAGCTAGATCAACATCGAGACAAGGGAGATCACATCAAATCAAGAGATTTAGAGATAATTCTTCATTGTATGGATTGGAAATTTAGTGATTTCAAGTTAATTCGAAGAATTGGTTAGTGATAAACTTCTCTCGCACGGATTTAATCGAGTATATGGGTTGTATGATCTTATGTTCATCATTTCAGGTTGTTTTCATATAAATTTAATTGATGTAATTATGAATTCAATTTCAAATCACCATAGGATCTAATCTAACAACTTATAAACAGTAATTTAATATGTTAATTCTATGTTTAGATCCATTTAATTATTTGATTAGTTGTTAAATCGTTGTTTTAATATTTGTTGATAATTGCATGATTTGTTGTAGTTGTATTGATTGAATCGTTGTTGAAAAAGTTGGAATTTGATTAGTTTACGAGTATGGAACCGAGTTGTGTGCAAGCGTAAAGATTAGTCGAAGTTTTGGCAATTTTAGCGCATGGATTGGGTTGAAATATTAACCATGGATCGGGCCAAAAAGTGGCCAATGGATCGGACAAAATTCAGTGGATGGGTCGGCCAAAAATAAATTTTTGCCTTTTATGGCGTTTAAAAACACTATGATAGGCATGGATCAGGCAAAACTGCTGCACATGGATCGGGCAGTACCAACACAGGCCTGCGCATGTGCAAAAGTAGGATTTAGCTGAGTGCGCATAAAAGGATCTGCGCAACTCTGTGGATCGGGCAAAATCAATATTTATAGCGTTTGGAAACGCAACTATTTCTTATGGATAGGGCTAAATAATGTGGTGATTTACCACATGCGCTACACGCAAAAAGGGGTAGTCTGGCCATGCACACAACATGATTTCTGAATGTGGCAAGTACCAGACTTGGCGATTTGGCAAGTAGCAAGTGCCAAGTGCTAGGACGTGCTGTGCACGATGAAATTAATGATTTGCCAAGGCATGCGCTGGGGATTTACACTGTTTTCAAAGTACCAAGTGTCAGAGTGCCAGAATTGAACTAGGAGATATGATAGCATTTCAAAAACAATGTAAAAGGCTGTTTTGATGCCATGGCCAGTTTTTCATAGCGAAAAAGCTGGAAATTCTATAAAATGTAGTATCGACCAAGCGAAGTTTGTTTTTGAGTCAACGATGGTTCTAGCTTCGACACGAATTCAAGCAGGAATGTTCGAAGTGTTGTGAAGTGTTCGTTGATTGATGAAATGCAACAAATATGCTGATGACTCAAGTGTGTTTTGAGTTCGTGAATAATGGTTGCTCAAGTGTGTTTTGAGCTTATGGATAGTCTTCGGTGATGACGACTTGAGTTATGGAGGCCGGGAATTATCATTGTCGTAGTTTCTAGCGGACTCAAAGTAAGGGTATAATAGGGATATCTAAAAAACCAGTTGAATGGTCGAGTACCCTGGGCAGTCATGATAGGCCTAGTTTTCGAGAATGGAAAAAAACAAACATACGAGTCACGTTGACATATGGTGTTTTGCTAGAACTAGGGTTTACCATTAGCCCTTGACGGACGACATGATGTTGAGCCAGTCATACAATTAACGATGGTTTCAAAGCAAGATTGGCGGTGATTTCCTGAGTATGAATGATGATTGTTTTGATTGTATTGTCTTGTGTATATTATTCGACATCGAAGGAGATATTCTTAGGTGCTTGTCTGATGTTGATTTTCGGCTCTTGTTCTTGGGATATGTCGACATCGATTAGGATGGTCTATGCTTGATAACTGATTGCCATGAATGTACTATTTGTTTCTACTAGATTATTGTAAAGGCTATCACTATCAGATGTGAGGAAGACGTGTTTGGGTTCTTCTTGGTTGATGTTGGTAGATTAGTTGATTAATCGTCCTATTCTCATATACTTTATTGATGATGTTAGATAGTTGTTTTATCGATCAATAAGACTGTTATCTAACTCATGGTTCTATGTTTCCTATTATCACCTTGGGTTGTTCATCCATGTATTGGATGGGCATGTTGAGTAGCAGGTAATAGGTAGTTGATCTTGGTGAGGACGATGTTGTTGTGCGATGATGAGCTGGAAGCTTACGTATTAGTTTCCTATTAGCTATTGTTTGCTATTTTCTTCTTCTTTGTTGATGTATTCTTTGAGTGAGTTGTAGTGAGGCACTTTGTACAGAATTTGATGTTGTATCCAGTTTGTTGTATGGATAATTCATGATGATGTGAAAAGTTTAAAATTCTGCACAATTCTACTTTACTATTATTTCCTATTGTATATGTTCTATTATATTTTATCCTTGCACTGTGAGTTATACGACAAGTTTCGCATGTATTTACTCTTTGATGATCGTCCATAGCAGCCTAGCACATCTTTCAGCGCGTTATTCCTCTTGTTAAGTGCAGGAGTCATTGGCGGTCGTCACATCTGGTATTAAAACTCTAGATATCGATTTTAGCCAAAGTTCAAGGAGGTAATAATGTATGAGAGACGTATTTCTAGATTTTTGATGGATTTATTCTATATATTAGTGTATGGTATAATATGGTTTGAACTCCATTTGCAGTTTTTCTCGTACATGGTCTAATCGTTCTATTTTTAGATCCAGAATGAGTCATCGAACTATGGGAAGCACTACAATGGATGAGCCTACGACTATGAGGGCAGACGATTGTAGCCAACAGGGAGTTCAGCAGCTATACCTGATTATTTGGTTATGTTCGGGGCCATGATGGTTGCGATCATACAGAGAATGCCTATTCCAGAAGCGGTAGTAGAGCATAGTGTTCTTGTGCAAGTACCTAGGGTTGATCCCGCTAAGTGACAAAGGCATTATTCCCATGCAAATGAAGAAGATGAGTTAAGAAGAAGCGTAGCCTTGGAGAAACTTCGACGTCCAGTTAAAGAGCGAGAAGAAAAGCTTAACGCCGCTTGCGATTAGGCTTCTAAAAGCAGGAATGAGCCACTTGAGGGAACTTTTGCTGGTAAGTACAACAAAGAAACTGAATCAGAAAAAGAAGGGACAATAGAAAGGGAATGATTTCCAAAAGAAGAAACCTAAGAAGAAGGATATTTGCTTTAACTGTCAACGGAAGGGTCATTATTTCAAAGATTGTAAGAATCTGAAAGCTGGGAGGAGGTGCTATAAATGGGGAAACCCTGGGCATGAGAAGGACTGTCCAGATTTCCTGAAAAATAAGCAGTTAGTGGAAGCATGTGTTTTGGAAGCTACTCTGATTTCCTATTGTGTCCCTAATGAGAATTAGGAGAAGATGTTGTTTTTGTATGCATTCTACTAGAGGTGTTTGGTTTAGTGTCCTGTTTGATATTAGGGCATCCCCTTATTTTTATCCTTAATAAGCATGTATGTCGATTGGGTTTAGAACCCGAGATTGTAATGGACCTTTGATTGTGATTAATCTAGATGGGAGTTCATTTAATCTTGGTATGCATTGTTGTGATCTAGTTTATTTAGTCATGGTTGCTCCTTTGTGAACTTCACTGGGTTCGGGATTATTTTGGGTATGGACGAGCTCTTGAGGTATGTAGCTGAAGTGGATCGCGAGAAGTTAGAGGTGACAGTCGGGAATATGGAAGGGTAAATGGTTGTGATTCGATGTAAGCCCAAAGATGGTGTCTTCATGAGCTATTTATATTCGCTAGTGATTCCACGGGAAGACTTGTCATTGGTGTCGATCGCAAGAGTGTTTAGTGATGTCTTTGACGAGGTCAAAGGGTTGCCGCCGCTTCGCGAGATTGAGTTCAGAATCGATTTGGTTAAAGGTGCTAGACCTATCGTCATGCCTTTTAGGCGGATGGCACCTGAGAATAACGAGAGTTAGAGGTGCAGGTTCGTGACATTTTGGGAAAAGAGTTTATTTGGAGAAGTGTATCCGAATAGGGTGCAGCGGTTATGTTTGCAACCAAGGCTGATGGATCGTTGAGATTATGCATGGATTAGCGTGAGCTGAACAAGGTGACTAAGAAGAACAAGTATCCATTGCTGAGTATAGGTGACTTGTTCGATCAGCTTCACAAGGCTAAGGTGTTTTCTCAGATGGATTTGGCAGCAGGATTCTACCAGTTGATGGTGACAAAGGATAATGTGCCGAAGACTACTTTTAGGACACCAACCGGTTTCTTCGAGTGACTGGTGATGCCATTCGTTTTGACTAACGCACCAGTGTGTTTCATGGATCTTATGAATAGGGTTTTCAGAGATCAGTTGAACAAGTTCGTGCTTATGTTCATGGAAGATATTCTGGTTTACTCCTGGAATGAGGAAGAACATAAGATACACTTGTGAATTGTCTTGGAAATCTTGCGGAAGCATAAGCTAAGAACTAAGTTTTCTAAGTGTCGCTTCTGAAAGAGCGATGTGAGGTTCGTAGGCCATGTTGTTTCTAGAAATGGGATAGCGATTGACCCTGCTAAGGTGGTAGCAATCCAGGACTGGGTTGACCTAAGAATGCGACGGACGTGAGGAGTTTCCTTGGATTGGAAGGTTATTACCAATGGTTTATCAAGTATTTCTCCAAGCTAGTTGCACCGTTTACATGATTAATGAAGAAAAACCAAGTGTTTATATGGGATGTAAAGCATGAGCAAGCTTTCGAAATCCTAAAGGAGAGATTGATAAGTGCTCCTATTTTGACCAATTCGAGTGGTATTGAAGATATGATTGTGTATACTGATGCATGCGGTATTGGACATGGAGCAGTACTAATGCAGAAAGATAAAATTGTGGCATATGCAAGTCGACAACTGAAGCTGCATGGAAGGAATTATCCGACTCATGATTTGGAGTTGGCGGTGATCATGTTTGCTATGAAGATGTGAAGACATTAGAATTAAGGAGTTCGATTCAAGTTGTTTACGGATCACAAGTCGTTGAAGTATCTTTTCTCCCAAAAAGATCTGAAACTTTGGCAGTAGAGGTGGTTAGAGTTTTTGGCATTCGATGATTTCGGTATAGCCTATAGTCCTGGCAAAGGTAAGCAGTTGCCGATGCATTGAGTCGAAGACATGCAGGATTGGGAGCAATATTTTAGGAATGGAAGAGCCTCGAGTTTTTGGCAGGATTTGATTTCAGACAACGGTGTGAGTTAGAACCTGAAATGTTGACAAGCTTATCGATAAGACCAGCTCTCATCGAAAGGATTGGCGAAAGCCAAAACGTGATGGAAAGCTTATCGATATCATCCAGAAGTTGGAATCGGATAATAAGGAATTCGAAGTCGATAGAGATGGTTGGCTTCATAAGAAAGGATGACTTGTTGTTCCTTATATCAATGGATTGAGAGATGAGTTTCTGAGGGAATGTCATCACTCAGAGTTGACAATTCATCCTGGTGGTAATAAGATGTAACGGGACATGAAACGAGCTTAGTACTGGGTAGGAATGAAGAGGGATGTTGGAAAATTCATTTCCATGTGTATGAACTGTCAGTTGTAGAAAGTTGAACAGAAGAGGCTGAGTGGGTTGCTTTATCCATTGGAAGTTCCTGTGGGGAAGTAGGAGTAGATATTGATGGATTTTATCAATGGACTACCTAAAACCAGGACAAGACATGAAAGAATTTGGGTTATAGTGGATCTCTTAACTAATAGCGCTTGATTAATTCATGTAAAATGGACTAGGACAAGATCGAAGTTGGTTGAGCTTTATATAAAATGAATGATTCGGTTCCATGATATCCCGATGAGTATAGTGAGTGATCAAGATCCATTATTCACGAGTGGATTTTGGAAGAGTTTGTAAGAAGCTTTGGGAACTGAGTTGTGTTTGAGTGCAGCTTATCATCCCTAAACTGATGGCAAACCGAAAGAGTTAGCCATGTTTTGGAAGATCTCCTTTGGGCTAATGTATTGGATTTCGAGGGATCGTGGGAAGATGTAACACCCCATACTTTCTATGAACGTTATAATAATGAATTAAACAATACTTAATTTAGAATGTGAGAATTAAGGGAAACGAGTTACGCCATTGTGTTCATCTCGGAATTCTGGTTGAGATAGAGTCCGAGTTTGCGTAAATTGGACTTCGTATGAAGAAATTATGGCTGTCAGAAGTTTCCAGAAAATTCAAATAAATTCAAACAGCTCGAAAAACATGTTCAAATTCGAAACAGAAGTCAGAAGCGGGCTGGGCTGGAAAATTCCCACCCAGGCAGGTCGACCAGGGGGTCGACCTTAGTGTCGACCTCCCCCCTAGAGGTCGACTTGGGGGTCGACCTTAGGTTTGACCTGGCCCCCGGCCAGATCTGAATTTGGAACGACTGATGACTTGCTACTGAGTTACTAGGGTTTCTGGATGGTCCTGATCCGGTCTGAGTGGCTGTGATTAACCCTAGGTTCATCTGACGGCTATAATTAAACTGAAATTCTATACAAACAACTCAATGCTCAACCTAAAAACACACAGAAAAATAATCCTAGAACTGAAATGCTGTCAGTAGAGAACTAGGAGTAGCCGTCACTGTTTTCAATTCAAAGACGAGTTAGAAGCTTACATCTAAAATCAAATAAGAACTAGTCTAATTCAACGATCTTCATCAAAGGCGTGCATCTCCAATTTCAGAATTCAGAATTCAGAATGCAAGAATTCCTTTTAGTTTGTAAGTGGGTTATTACGTAGATTTAAACATTCTTTCGATTGAATCATGACATGTTAAAATTGGGATACAGAATGATGCTTACGTATAAGATTTTATTCTCGTTTATCCTAAAGTATCGTTATAATTAATCATGTCTATATGCTTATGGCGATGAACATGTTGTATATTAATCGTATATGTATGCTTGTGGTGATGAACATATTGTATGTTATTAAAATCTATTATAATTTGGGTAATGGATTTATTCTGCTAATTAAATGGTAAAACATGTCATGCTATAATTTGGTGGTTATTTGCAAGTTTCTGATCTAAAACACATGCTAATCCGAGGTTAGACTGAGTTGTAGTGTAAATCTGCCCGGAACCAACCGGCATATCCAGTGACCACAACAAGACCTGTCTAATGTGGGTGGTTAGTGCATCAGGCCCAAAAAGAACCGGAGGTTAGACTGAGTTATTGTGTAAACCTGCCCGGAACCGACCAACACATCCAGTTACCGCAACAAGACCTGTCTAGTGTGAGTGGTTGGTGCTTTAATAAATTAAAGCTAAGTCAGGATTGGTAGGGTTAAGTAAATTAGGAAAACACTTAACCGATTCAACATGTTAACTAAACGAATGGGTGGGGTTATGTAAACTTGGACACTTAACCAAATAAACATGTTGATTAGAAAACCCTAGTAATGGGGACACATTTCAGCAGTAACCCACATAGATGTATCATGGTACCCTGAAACTACGCAGGGTGGGGCACGATTACTGGGCTGAATTATAAGCGGTCAAAATGTCGGCGGTTGGTGGGTGAGTGTAGGTTCCGACGGAGTATGGGCATGCACGTACTCCGGAGTGGAAAAATCAGGCACTAGCATCATTAGTGTACACTGTGCATCTTGAATCGTGTCGGGTTTCCACCAGAGGGACTGATACACCCCATGGTGGGACCAGCACAGGTAGCTACAGTCAAGCGGGGCTGAATGACACAGGATATGAATGCATGCGAGTAGGAGCCGATAGGTAAGGGGATCGTTTGTTATATACACGTGGGGCTGGTTGAACCAATGGTTAAGTAGGTGCAGAGACTATAATAATGGGTGCGATCACATGTTCCTCTTATCTTATATAAGGGTATTGTCCTATGTTCTATTATCACTGTCATGATCCCTTTCCTTGTTTAAATACTAGTAATCACTGAACTTACCAGACTTATTGTCTGACCCATTTTATCTCATCTCCTCCCCCCGCCCAGGTCCACAAGGAGGGAATACTCCAGCTTAGTCAGACTCTTTGCAAGCTAAAAGAAAGTAGATGTATGATTGGGACTCTCTTACCTTGGCTATGGCTTTTGGATACTACACTTGGGGATTTATGCAGTTTTATTTATGATTTATGCTTCTTTATTAAATAATCAAGACAGAAATTATGGTGTAATGTTTTAGAAGTTATTTTGTGACAATTTGATGTAATGCTTTTGTATTGAACTGTATGCAATAAATATTTGAATTTTCGCTGCTTAAATTTATCTGTCTTGTCGATTTTTCTGTGTCTTGTACCTACAACTCTCCACCAAAGTTAAGGCATTCCTTTTGTGAGTGACCTTACCGGAGATGGGGTGTTTCACTTGGTATCAGCGCAAAGATTTACCAGATCAGATAAAAATTTCTGAAAAACTATTTTCAAAAGAAATATAAAGAAGCATTTTACAAGAAAGTGTGTTGTTTTAAATTTAAAAAGCGAAATCCCCAAAGCCATATGCATTATCTTTCTATCCTTCATTTTGAATCTTTTCTTTTTTGTCTCAACATGTCGGGAAATCTTAACCTTCCAGAGGGTGTACTGATACCTGGCTGGTTCAGGAGGTACTTAGAGGCTAGGGCCAATGACGCAGGCCCAGCAGATATTCCTCCTCCTTCAGCTATAGCAGCTCCTTTCCTCCTCCTCCTCCTCGTGCAAATGCTTTCTCAAATATTTGTAGGGTCTTTAGGGCCATGGGTGGAAAGGATTTCAAGGGAACTGAATCTGTGACTGACGGCCCGCCACACACCAGCCGGCATTTCCTCCAAAAGTGCACTGTACACATGCCCAACTAGCACGGAACGGTCGCAAAAGAAAGGAAAGAAGAGAATGAACTAATCAAAAACCTGTAGAATGCCTCACAACGCACGGAACAAAATATAATAATAATGTACTTGACATAAAACATGTGAGACAGTGCATAAGCTGATAACTAAAACCAACATCAACATCATCATCAGAGTAGCGGAAATCCAAATACATCTTATTACAACTTTCCAAATTACTGTATCTAAACAAAAGAAAGAAAGGTACACCACTAATGCCCAAAAAAGTGACCGCAGCAACACAGGGAGAATGTCTATATATATATATATATATATATATATCATACGTGGAAGCCTCCTGCTCGTCTCCGGTACAGCTACTCGTGCATACCACCTAACCTGTCTCTAGTCTTCTTGTGAGAGCACCCAGAGTAATAAGAAGAGATATAAAACTCTGGGTCAGACAAAAAGTCTGGTATGAGCGATAAGCAGCTAAACAGAACAATAATAGGTATACTAAACCATACCTGAACCTGGACCTGCAACCAAAGAGTTAGCACTACATACTGTAATATACTCTAAGGTGCCACTAACACATGGTATAAAGAATATGGGGGTGGGGGTGTGCATGTCATAGTGAGGGCAAACAAATAAAACATAGCAACCATCCTCACATCTCTCCGTCAGTGCGTAAAGCATACGATATCTACCGCTTCGATCATTAGACCCATCGAAGTAGTGACGGAGTTCAACTTGTACAACTACTGATACTACCAAGCTTACCACATGGAGTCATGACCAAATCTTTACCAATGATCCCACTTCATTGGTCTATAGCTCTTTAGTCGTACCTAGGCCGTTGTGGCCCTAAATCCGCTCACGTACTCTCTACACATAGTGATCCAAAGTTATAGACATCGATAACCCCTTAGCACACGTCCCGTAGCAAAGTCTAATCATGAAGTGAACTCGTTGGTTCCCAACTGGATCATGAGCTCTAACTTCCTATTTGGACTACCCTTGTATCTCGGGTTTTTAGTGATCACTAGATCGATTTGGGTCTCTCCCTAGTCATCGGTTCGGTTCGGGTTGTCCCAGTCATTGGCCATCGTCTCGGTTCGGATCCTCCACATCGCATTCATTCGGCTCGGATATACATGCTTTGGTTCGGTTCAGTGTACCCTTGCTCCATCGGTTCGGTTTGGATTCCTGGTCATGGTCCGATCCACTTCCTCATTCTCTTCCGCTCCGATCCCCCTCACTTCCCTTCAACTCAATGATAGGATTATTAAAACATGTTCCCTTAAGCATGTTCTAGCATAGTTAATGATGGGATTATTAAAACTTAACCAAATTAACCCAAGTTTCTAACAGAGGTCTAAAACATCATTTGAGAATTTATAAATATTTTTCCAGATTTTTAACATGTATAAATTCGCTAATTATCACTAATTACTCTTAATTAACCATAATTAGTGAGGAACTATGCAAATCATTCACCTTGGCCACAAATAAAATACCAAGTCTAAAATAATTCTCTATTTGGCGCTATTCCCAATGCAACACAGCAGCTCTAACCTTGCTTTGGTGCTTTCTCTCCTTAATTTGATGTAGTTTAAGCCAAAACTTGATTAAGAAGTGATTAGAGGTGTTTTTAGGTGTTGGAGGTCATTGTTAGGTCGAAGAGAGGGTTTGTGGCGGCTAGAAAATGAGTGAAAAACCGAAATCCTAACCCTAGCAGCCTTTAAATACCTCTAATCCCGAAATCCCCTATTGGGCCTAGCTGTTAATCACCCGGTTAAGCCCAATTAAGCTGTTTTTCACTATCTGAAACTTGTTTCAGCCATATCTCACAAACGGTAAGTCCGTTTGGCTAATGTGACCACTCTATGGAATTGTAAACCATCATCCGGAGCCAATGGAAGTGGTCTCAGGTCAAAAATCTTTTCCAATCAAAAGTTATGGCCAAAACAAGATCAACTAGGGGCAAAACGATCATTTAAAAATCGGCAAAAATCGTGAACATGGGAAATGACCCCAATAGTCGTCTCCCAAAGTTACTTTACCATACGACTTCGTATGTGAAAGAACTAAATATTCTACGATCCTATGATGCGTAGAATGCGGGTCGTTATAGAATCATTCGTAGAAGCAAGGAACTGGCTCAAAGAAACTAAGGATCTGTTCGTTATCTTCGAGGTGGACGATAGGCAGAAGATACAGTTAGCTGTATGGTTGCTCAAAGACGAAGCTTCCTATTGGTGGGAAGTCACTAACGTTGAAAGACCAGTTGACACATAGATGGATTTCAGGATAAGGTTTGAGATGAAATTCCTCTCACAAGTTGAACGAAGTTTACAGCTGGAAAAGTTCTTATCTCTTAAGAAAGGAAGTATGACGGTCAAGGAGTACGTCAATCAATTCAATCAGCTGGCCCAATTTGGACTGGACTTAGTGAATACTCCTCACAAGAAGGCTCTCCGTTTTGTCAAGGGATTGAATGAGCCACTTCACAGCCTGGCTATGACCCATATACCTATAGGGGCTACTTACGAGAGGTTAGTGGACATGGCACTCTTACATGAGGAAGACAAGGGCAAGAATAAGGCAAAAGCGAAAGTGCCTCAAGATAAGAAGGGGGAAGGGTCGCACTACAAGAAGGCTGATTCAAAGAATGGCGGAAAGAACAACAAACCCTATGAAAAGAGAAAGTGTAATTTCTGTGGCATTCCCGGGCATCTGGTCAAAGACTGCAAGAAGAAGAAAAGGAAGATGGGTGGATGTTTCCACTGTGGTGAGACATGACACATGGCTAGGGCCTGCCCAAGGAAGCAAGGGCAGAGAGCTGGACCTTCTTCTGGAGGACAAGTTCACGCTATCACGGCACCTCCACAAGAACGAGGTAGAAATATTTCTGTCGAAAGTTTAATCTATCTTTTTGATCATCCTGTTCATACACTATTTGATTCTGGCGCATCGCACTCTTTTATATCTACTGCTTTAGTGGAATCTCTGCACATAGACACCAGTATAGGACAGGATCCCTTGGTTGTTTCAAATCCAATTGGGGGCTCAGTCTATTTGTCAATGTTTTGTTTGGATTTGAAAATATCTATCCTAAGCGTTCGGGTTTAGATGTAATGCCTTTGTTTTAGGCTTCACGGGCTATGGGTCGATTCTAGGCATGGGCTGGCTATCCAATAATGGTGCCATCCTCGATTGTGAAAAGAGAGTGGTTAGACTCATGACTCGCCTCGTTAACACTCTCGAAATTTCTTGTAATCCCATGAAATCTGTTATGCTTAGTTATCTAAAATCTCTTGATGCGTCTTTTGAGAACTTGCAGTTTGTAAGGGTAGTCCGTGAATACTCGGATGTGTTTGAAGAAGTAAAGGGCTTACCTCCGAAGCGGGAGATAGACTTCCGCATATACCTCATTGATAATGCAAAGCCCGTTGCATCAACCGTTAAGCACATGGCCCCAAGGGAGAGAAAGGAGCTCAGCAAGAAAATCAAAGTGCTGCTTGAGAAGGGGTTTATAAGGCTGAGTATTTCTGAATGGGTGCTCTAGCAGTGTTCGCCACTAAAGCGGATGGTTCGCTTCAGTTGTGCGTTGATTATAGGGAGCTAAACAAGCTGACCAAAAGGAATAAGCACCCACTCCCGAGAATAGATGAATTGTTCGATCAGCTTATAGGCGCATCGCTTTTCTCCTAATTAGATTTAGCTACCGGGTTTCACCAGCTAAGAGTGGCTGAAGACAACATTGATAAAACAGCGTTCGGAACACCCGATGGTTTCTTCGAGTGGCTCGTCATGCCTTTTGGATTGACAAACGCATCCGCATACTTCGTTGATTTAATGAGCATGGTGTTCCGAGAGTTCCTCAATAAGTTTGTGGTGGTCTTCGTAGATGATATTTTGATCTTCTCAAAGAATGAGGAAGAGCATGCTCAACATCTAAAGGAAGTCAAGGGTACTCTCCGTGCACATTCGTTGAAAGCAAAATTCTCCAAATGCCATTTCTAGAGAGAAGAAGTCAGGTTCCTTGGACACGTGGTGTCCAAAGAGGGAATAACTGTGGACCCTGCAAAAGTAGTTGTTGTGCAAGATTGGAAGGTTCCTCGAAACGCAACCGAAGTCCGAAGCTTTCTCGGGCTTGCAGGCTTTTATAGAAAGTTCATCAAAGATTTTGCAAAAATCTCAGCTCCACTAACAAGATTGACAAAGAAGAACCTAGCTTTCAATTGGGATTTGGATTGCGATATTGCTTTCCAACGTTTGAAAAGGGCTCTAACAACAGCCCCAGTTCTGACATTGCCTGATGGAAGCAAGTTGTTTACAGTATACACAGATGCATGTGGAACGGGACTAGGCGCTGTTCTGATGCAAGAAGGGAAGGTAGTGGCTTATGGTGGAAGATAGTTGAAAGTACATGAGAAAAACTACCCAACCCACGACCTAGAGTTGGCAGCCATTGTTTTGGCGCTTAAGTCTTGGCACCATTATCTCCTAGGTGAGAAATTTGAACTGTATATTGACCAGAAATCGTTGAAGTACTTATTCTCGTAGAAAGATCTAAACTTGAGGCAACATAGATGGATGGAGTTTCTTGCCTCATATGATTTTGAGATTTCCTACACACCTGGCAAGGGCAATGCAGTAGCAGACGCCTTGAGTAGACGGAAGTTGGCCTTAAACCCTCTCTTTGTGGAAAGGAAAAGCTTGGAATTCATAGCAAGCTTTAACTTCGGACGCTCCACTGACTTTGTACCTGGCTTGCTAGCAACATTAGAAGTGTGACCAACTCTATTAGACTCAATCGGAGCCGCGCAAAGAAACACCCTCAGCTAGCCGAAGTGATGGACAAGTTAATTAGGGGTGAGACTTTTAGTCACCTCAAAAGATATTCCATTGTTGCCAAGGGCTGGTTGAGACGAGATGGAAGACTATGTATCCCACAAGCAAGGGGCTTGGTAAAGGCGGTTCAAGAAGAGGCACACCATTCTAAACTGACCATACACCCAGGCGGAGACAAAATGTATAAAGACATCAAAAGAGTTTTCTTTTGGAATGGCATGAAGCAAGACGTAGCTGAATTTGTTTCTAAGTGTTTAATATGCCAACAGGTCAAGGCAAGGCAGAAGTAGCCTGATGGTCTACTCCATCCTCTAGAGGTCCCATAGTGGAAATGGGATAGTATCTCGATGGACTTTATAGATGGGTTGCCTAGGTGAAGAAGGGGCAATACTAGCATTTGGGTAATAGTGGACAGGCTCACAAAAAGCACCCACTTTATACCCGTCAAGAGTAGAAGGACTGCCCCATCTCTAGCATCCATATATCTTAAAGAGATAGTTCGACTCCATGGGATACCCTCTAGCATTGTGAGTGATCGAGACCCTATCTTCATGAGCGAGTTTTGGAAGAGTTTACAAGAGGCTGTAGGCACACAGTTATGCTTAAGCACGACCTAACACCCTCAAACCGATAGCCATACGGAAAGGGTCAACAAAGTATTAGAAGACCTCTTGAGACTATGCATTCTTGACTTCGGAGGTACATGGGAGGATCATCTACCTTTGGTGGAATTTTCTTACAACAATAGCCACCAAGCTACCATAGGCATGGCGCCTTTCAAAGCTCTATATGGAAGACCGTGCAGGTCACCAACTTGCTGGTGGGAGTCCACAGACAAGCTCATACTTTGACCAGACATGATTAGGGAAACTTCAGAGAAAGTAGACTTGATACGAAGAAGAATGTAGACTGCCCAAGACAGATAGAAGTCCTACGTAGACAGAAGAAGAACTGACCTTGAGTTCGAAGTTGGAGGCAAGGTGTTCCTTAATGTGTCTCCTTTGAGGACCGTCGTTCGCTTTGGATCCACAGGGAAGTTAGCACCCAGATTTGTAGGGTCGTTCCTTGTCATCGAGAAGATTGGTAAGATGGCTTATAGGGTACAGCTGCCCAAAAGATTGGCCGGGGTTCATAATTTCTTTCATGTCTCTCACCTGCGGAAGTGCTTACACGAGTCTGCGGAAGTGGTGGAAACCAAGCATGATGGAGGAAGTAGAAGTTGAACGAGAAGCAACTATAAGGAGAGTTCCAACCCGTATCATGGGAACAGAAGTCAAGATGCTACGCAAGCGTGAAGTTAAGCTCGTCAAAGTTCAATGGAGCGACACCGAGGAAGATGCAACTTGGGAAACTAAGGACAGAATACGTGCAGCCTACCCTTTTCTTTTTGAGGGTACATCTTTGATCTCTCTTTCCTTAAGTTTATGCTCGTATCTATCTTTTTTGGTGTATCTCCAATCCTTTATCCTTAGGTAGAAACCTTTTTGGATGTAAACATGTAATTGAAACATGTTATGATTGATGGTTGCAAGCGGTTGCAAGTGGTTGCTAGTGGTTGCTAGTGGATGCATATACACACACATTAGGTATTAGATCGGCTAAGTCACTTTCATATTGCATATGCATATATTTATTTGTATATGAATTGAAACTTGATGTGTTAGCATATGGACGTTGCATTTGTATGAATGATTGTGCACTCATGTAAGAAATTTTGAGTAGGAAAAATTGCATACATAATGGACTCATGGCACTGACATAATTTGCATTAAGGAGGTCAATTGAATCAGTAGACCACCTGATTTTGCATTAGATAAGGACATGTACACACACAATGCATATGATCATGAAGCATTAGAAATCTTTTAAGGGCAATGGATGCCTGTGTTTGATGGATGAGTAGATGGGCGATTGGATGGTAGGATATAAGTCCTTCCCGACTTGAAGATTTCGGGGACGAAATCCTAAAAGGAGGGGAGAATGTAACACCCCGTACTTTCTATGAACGTTATAATAACGAATTAAGCAATATTTAATTTAAAATGTGAGAATTAAGAGAAACGGGTTATGCCATTGTGTTCGTCTCGGAATTCTGGTTGAGATAGAGTCCGAGTTTGCATAAATTAGACTTTTTATGAAGAAGTTATGACTGCCAGAAGTTTCCAGAAAATCCAAATAAATTCAAACATCTCGAAAAACAAGTTCAAGTTCGAAACAGAAGTCAGAAGCGGGCTGGACGGGAAAATTCCCGCCCAGGCAGGTCGACCAGGGGGTCGACCCTAGTGTCGACCTCCCCCCTAAAGGTCGACCTGGCCCCCGGCCAGATCTGAATTTTGAATGACTGATGACTTGCTGCTGAGTCACTAGGGTTTCTTGATGGTCCTAATCTGGTCTGAGTGGCTGTGATTAACCCTAGGTTCATCTGACGGCTATAATTAAACTGAAATTCTATATAAACAACTCAATGCTCAACCTAAAAACACACAGAAAAATAATCCTAGAACTGAAATGCCATCATTAGAGAACTTGGAGTAGCCGTCACCGTTTTCAATTCAAAGACGAGTTAGAAGCTTACATCTAAAATCAAATAAGAACTAGTCTAATTCAACGATCTTCATCAAAGGCGCGCATCTCCAATTTCAGAATTCAGATTTCAGAACGAAGAATTCCTTTTAGTTTGTAAGTGGGTTATTACGTAGATTTAAACATTCTTTTGATTGAATCATGACATGTTGTAATTGGGATATAGAATGATGCTTATGTATAAGATTTGATTCTCGTTTATCTTAAAGTATCATTGTAATTAATCATGTCTATATGCTTATGGCGATGAACATGTTGTAGATTAATCATGTCTATATGCTTGTGGTGATGAACATATTGTATGTTATTAAAATCTTGGGTAATGGATTTATTCTGCCAATTAAATGGTAAAACATGATGCTATAATTTGGTGGTTATTTGCAAGTTTGTGATCTAAAACACATGCTTATATGTTAGATCAACACTCATGTATATTCATGTTAGGTTGAATCTAATTATGTTGTAAAAGTGGAATTATAGTCCTCTTATGTTTTTAACATCATGCTAAATTGTGATTAAAAATGATTATAATAGCTTTCTTATGTTTTGACATACAAAAGATTATATGCTAAAGTCGTGGGTTGAAACTAGGATTATATGTTGAACTTCCATGCTAGACCTTTGTCAAGTTTACACGAACATTAGACCCAACTTAGTCGCAAGTTCACCTCTACCCATTTAATTAAAGTTAATGATACCTTTATGCCAAGTTACACATGACAAGTTAAAATGTATGTTATTTTATGTTTATTTCATGTCACTTGTTTATTACCCCTTTTCTTGTTTATGGGTTGGGCTAACTTTCTAGCTCAACATTTTATGTGATTCATGCGTACGTTCCACGGGGGTAGCGATGGGAAATATGAAAATCCATGGCATAGATTTGTTCATTAGATGGTATATTTGATATACCATTTATGTTGAGCATACTCAAAGGATAATTATGGCGTGATTAAATTAAATTTAATCCACATAAAGAAATTAGGCATATATATAGAAAAATATGTATTTAGAAAAGACGAATATGACTAACCCGAGGTTAGACTGAGTTGTAGTGTAAATCTGCCCGGAACCAACCGGCATATCCAGTGACCACAACAAGACCTGTCTAATGTGGGTGGTTAGTGCATCAGGCCCAAAAAGAACCGGAGGTTAGACTGAGCTATTGTGTAAACCTGCCCGGAACCGACCGACACATCCAGTAACCGCAACAAGACCTGTCTAATGTGAGTGGTTGGTGCTTTAATAAATTAAAGTTAAGTCAGGATTGGTAGGGTTAAGTAAATTAGGAAAACACTTAACCGATTCAACATGTTAACTAAACGAATGGGCGGGGTTAGGTAAACTTGGACACTTAACCAAATAAACATGTTGATTAGAAAACCCTAGTAACGGGGACACATTTCAGCAGTAACCCACATAGATGTATCATGGTACCCTGAAACTAAGCAGGGTAGGGCACGATTACTGGGCTGAATTATAAGCAGTCAAAACGTCGGCGGTTGGTGGGCGAGTGTAGGTTCCGACGGAGTATGGGCGTGCACGTACTCCGGAGTGGAAAAATCAGGCACTAGCATCAGTAGTGTACACTGTGCATCTTGAATCGTGTCGGGTTGCCACAGAGGGACTGATACACCCCATGGTGGGACCAGAACAGGTAGCTACAGTCAAGCGGGGCCGAATGACACAAGATATGAATGCATGCGAGCAGGAGCCGATCGGTATGGGGATCGTTTGTTAAAAACACGTGGGGCTAGTTGAACCAATGGTTAAGTAGGTGCAGAGACTATAGTAATGGGTGCGATCACATGTTCCTCTTATCTTATATTATGGTATTGTCCTATGTTCTGTTATCACTGTCATGATCCATTTCCTTGTTCAAATAATAGTAATCACTGAACTTACTAGACTTATTGTCTGACCCATTTTCTCTCGTCTCCTTTTCTTTCGTCCCCCCCCCCCCAAGGTCCACAAGGAGGGAATACTCCAGCTTAGTCAGACTCTTTGCAAGCTAAAAGAAAGTAGATGTATGATTGGGACTCTCTTACCTTGGCTATGGATTTTGGATACTACACTTGGGGATTTATGTAGTTTTATTTATGATTTATGCTTCTTTATTAAATAATCAAGACAGAAATTATGGTGTAATGTTTGGAAGTTATTTTGTGACAATTTGATGTAATGCTTTTGTATTGAACTATGTATGCAATAAATATTTGAATTTCCGCTGCTTAAATTTATCTGTCTTGTAGATTTTTCTATGTCTTGTACCTATAACTCTCCTCCAAAGTTAAGGCATTCCCTTTGTGACTGACCTTAACGGAGGTAGGGTGTTTCAGAAGACCATCTACATCTAGTCGAGTTTGTGTATAATAACAGTTACTAGTCGAGCATTAGGATGGCACCATATGAGGCGTTGTATGGAAGACCGTGTAATTCTCCAGCATGTTGGTTAGAAACTGGAGATAAGTTGATACTTGGGCCAAAGATTGTAAGAGAAACTTCAGATTATATCGAGATCGTTCGGCAACGAGTGAAGGCACCCAAGATCGTCATAAGGGTTACGCCGATAAGCATTGTAAGGATTTGTAATTTAGCGTTGGAGACATGGTTTTCATAAAGATTCTCCTTCAAAGAGTGTTGGAAGTAAAGGAAAGTTAACCCTAAGGTTCATTTGACATTTACCATTAATCGAGCAGATTGGAAAGCTCGCATATAGATTGGATTTACCCGAGAAGATGTCAAGTGTGCACAATGCTTTCCATGAGTCTTTTCTATGGAAGTTCGTGCACGATTCGAACGTGGTGGTATCTACGGATCCGTACGAAAACCTAGAAGTTGAGTCCATAATTACGAAGCCTCGTAAGCCTGTTCACGTTGTGGGGAATGACACAAAACAACTTAGGAGGAAGATAGTTAAGCTAGTTTAGATGCAATGGAGTGAGGATGATGACGATTGTACATGGGAAACAGAAGAGAGAATGAAGGCGATCCATCCAAAACTCTTCATTGATATGACCCATAAATGTCGTGTCATTCTTACCCTATTGTATTGTTGTTGATAAAATTCTACGTGCTAGGATAGGGCTATGGATGTATGGTTTGATGAATGCTAGTTTGGATGATAGAATTGGTTGCTTTTGGATAGTTGGCGTGCATAATTGTTTCTGATTGCTTGCGTTTGCTTGGGGTTTTGAGGGTGAAATTCCTAAAGGGGTTGGGGGGAGAATGTAACATCCCGCATTTTACATATCGGAGGATCGTAAAATATATTAATATTTAATTCCCTAAGGGTAGAATCATTCCCATATTTTAATATGTTGTTTATGGGGATGTGAGATATGTCCATAATTTTTCGAAATTTATTTGTGACCATTTTGCCTCTATATGTTTTGTACAGGGCATACGTTATGATTGGGATCGAATCAGGTGCGGAGACTGATTTCATTAGAAAGGAAATGATGTTTCCAGTTCCGTAGAGTGGTCACATTAAAGATTTGGTTCAACGCTTTGGGATAGTCACTGTTTTAATGTTTCACAAAATTCTATTCAGGTTTGGCTAGTCGTTAGTGGGCTGAATTAGTGTGGCCCATTGGTGGGTTGTTGGCTATAAATAAGGGGTTAGAGGGATGGAGAGAGGATTACTTTTCTTTATTCTCTCATTTGGTTGAGCTCGTGATCCTCCTTGCTCAATCAAATAAACCTTTCCATCAGTAAAATTCTAGATCTACGCAAAGGGATTGAAAATCTAAATCAAGCGAAGCTAGATCTACTTCGAGACAAGGGAAATCACATAAAATCAAGAGATTTAGAGATAATTCTTCGCTGCCCAATTGGTAATTTAGTGACTTCAAGTTAATTCGAGAATTGGTGAGTGATAAGAAACTCTCGCACTGATTTAATCGAGTACATTGGTTGTATGATCTTATGTTCATAATTTCAAGTTGTTTTCAGATAGATCTAATTGATGTAAGTATGATTTCAATTTCAAATCACCATAGGATCTTATCAGCAACTTATAAACGTAATTTCGTATGTTAATTTTATGTTTAGATCCATTTAATGATTTGATTAGTTGTTAAATCATTGTTTTAATGTTTGTTGATAATTGCATGGTTTGTTGTAGTTGTATTGACTGAATCGTTTCTGAAAAAGTTGGAGTTTGATTAGTTTTCGAGTATGGAATCGAATTGTGTGCAAGCATGATGATTAGTCGAAGTTTTGGAAATTTTAGCGTATGGATCAGGCTAAAATACTGGCCATGGATCGGGCGGAAAAGTGGTCAATGGGTCAGGCAAAATTTAGTGGTTGGATCAGCCAAAAATCAATTTCTAGCTTTTATAGCATTTAAAACGCTATAATAGGAATGGATCGTGCAAAACTGCTGCGCATGGAACGAGCAATACAAACACAGACCTGTGCACGTGAAAAAGTGGGATTTGGCTCAGTGCACATCGAAGGATCTGTGCAACTTTATGGATCAGACAAAATGAGTATTTATAACGTCTGGAAACACTACTATTTCTACAGATCGTGTAAAATAATATGGTGAATTGCCACATGCGCTACATGTAAAAAGGAGTGGTTTGGCCATGCGCACAACATGATTTCTGAACATGGCAAGTACCAGATTTGAGGATTTGGTAAGTACCAAGTGGCAGGACCTGCTGCGCACGGTTTGCCAAGGCGCGCACCGGGAATTTACACAATTTTCATAGTGCCAGAATTGAACCAGGAGATATGATAACATTTCAGAAACGCTGCAAAAGGCTGTTTTGACACTGTGGGCAGTTTTTCATAGTAAAAAAGCTGAAAATGCTAGGAAATGCAGTATCGACCAAATGAAGCTTGTTTTTGAGTTGATGATGGTTCTAGCTTTGACGCGGATTCAAGCAGGAATGTTTGAAGTGTTGTGCAGTGTTTGTTGATCGATGAAAAACGAATATGCCGAAGACTCAAGTGTGTTTTGAGTTCATGAATAATAGCTACTCAAGTGTGTTTGAGCTTATGGATAGTCATCTGTGACGACGACTAGAGTTATGGAGGCCGAGGAATAATCGTTATCGTAGGTTCTAGCGACTCAAAGCAGAGGTATAATAGGGATGCCTAAAAGACCGGTTGAATGGTCGAGTACCCTTGGAAATTATGATGGGCCTTGTTGTCGAGAATGGAAAAAGAAAAACATACGAGTCATGATGATGTATGGTGTTTTGCTAGAACCGGGGTTTACCATTAGCCCTTGACGGACGACATGATGTTGAGCCGGTTATACGAGTCATGAATGATGATTGTTTTGATTGTATCGTCTTGTGTAGATTATTCGATTTCAAGGAAATATCTCTTCGGTGATTGTCTGATGTTGGTTTAGACCTTCGGGGATTGTGCTTGGAAGAAATTGACATCGATTAGGATGGTCCACGCTTGATAACAGATTTCCATGAATGTACTGTTTGTTTCTACTTGATTATTGTAAAGGCTATCATTGTCGGATGTGGGGAAGACGTGTTTGGGTTCTTCTCGGTTGATGTTGGTAGATTAGTTGATTAATTTTCCTATTCTCATTTACTTTATTGATGATGTTAGATAGCTATTTTATTACTCACTAAGACTGTAGTTTGACTCAAGGTTTATGTTTCATCTTATTACCATAGGCTGTTCATCCATGAGTAGCAGGTAACAGGTAGTTGATCTTGGTGAGGGCGATGCTGTTGTGCGATTGTGAGTTGGAGGCATACGTATTAGTTTCCTATTACCTACTATTTGATATTTTCTGTTGCTTTGTTGATGTATTCTCTGAGTGACTTGTAGTGAGGCACTTTATACAGAATTTGATGTTGTATCCAGTGTGTTGTATGGATAATTCATGATGATATGGAAATTTTAAAATTCCACACAATTCTGCTTTACTGTTATTGCTTGTTGTATATGTTCTATTATATTTTATCCTTATACCGTGAGTTATACGACAACTTCTGCATGCGTTTACACTCTGATGATCGTTCATAGCTACGTGACACGTCTTTCAACGCATTATTTCTCCTGTTAAGTGCAGGAGTTATGGGCGGTCGTCACAGTAAATTCTGGCTGAGTCTATTGAAACGATAATAATAGAAAATTAGCTTTAGGCTGATTGATACGTCGAATAATGTGATAAAATAAAATACTTTTGTATTGTAGTAAAACTGTATTTTTATAGTAAAATGTGCACATCTAATTGACTAATATCCCCAAAGGTTTTCGGCCCCATCCGACGAGTGTTGTACATGATCATTATATAAATTGTCATTTTTACCAAATTAAAAAATAACTGTTTATATTCATTTGGTACAGCATTTGTTGGATTTGTTCTTATATTGGGCAAGTTATAAACGCAGTAAGCATCTACATTTTGTATACTACTTCGTTTCAAACGATTCACAAAATTTTGGATTAATTTTCTTTTTGTTTCCTACGTACATGCATTTGTGTACAATGCAAGAAACAAAAGGGAAATGCTACCAATTTTTTTTTCAATCGTTTGAGATGAAGTAATATTACAAAATGTAAATGTTTACTGTATTTAAAATGGGAAGTAGGATGCCAGACCATGTAAAAAAAGTTACGTTAAAAAAAGTGAAATTTGAAATTATTTTTAACTTTATGAAAGTGCTATTTGCTTTCAACCATTATATATTCATGCATTGTACGACCATAAAAACAAGCTTTTTCGAGTTTGTATTTTTAAAAATAAATATTAATTTTTGAACTTATGACTAAATTTCTCAAATAGGAAAAATGATTGATTATTTTGTTGATCGGAGGAGTTGGATGTACCAAAGAAGAGGACAGAGAGTTTCGATAAAAGAAGATTTTTATAATGGTACAAATATTTTTGTTGAATTCGCTATAAGTAATAATGGAAGTGATCCAGACATTCGTTGTCCGTGTAGCAAGTGTAGACATTCGAAGTACTTGTTACCCGATATTGTGAAAGTCCATTTGTGCAAAAACAGACTCGTACCTGAGTATTATTTTTTGGATCGTCATGGAGAAGTTGTAGCAAATACTTCTATAGTGACTGAGGTAGACAGTGCAATTAATGAAAATGTTAGTATGACCCATATTGAAAATATGGTCGAAGATGCAGCACGAACAATGTTTCCTATAGTTGCAGTTGACGAAGATGATGAAAATGCTGAAAAACCGAGTATTGAAGCTAAGAAAATTTATGGTTTACTGGATAATGCTAAGAAACCTATTTTGGATGGATGTAAAACCGACACTCAGATGTCGGTAATCGCAGAATACATTGCAATGAAGTCGAAATATAACATCACTAAAGCTAGGTCTATGGCTATGTACAAACTGCAAAAAGGCACATGCCGCTCGATAATTTAATGTGTGAAAATCGCTAAGAAGTTAGAAAGACTTATGTCGATATTTGATGTACCTTATCAGAAAATAGATGCATGTGTAAAATGATGCATATTGTTTTGAAAAGATGATGTAAACCTTAGAAATTGTAAAATATGTAACCATGAAAGATGTAAACCAAGAAAGAAGAAGGGAAAGGAAGTTCCATATAAACATATGCATTACTTACCCATTACTCCAGGGCTTCAAAGGTTATATGCATCTTCTGTAACTGCATCTCATATGAGGAGACATAAGTTGAGATCGGAGGAAGAAGGTACGTTGACCCATCCAGTCGATGAGGAAGAATGGAAGCATTTTGATGGAACTTATCCCAAATTTTCAGCGGAGAGTCATAATGTCAGACAAGGATTATGTACGGATGGTTTTTCACCATTTTATAAATTTGGTGCTAAATATTCATTATGGTCTATTATCATCACACCTTATAATTTATCTCCATGGATGTGTATGAAAACGCAATATATGTTTCTTATTGTTGTTGTTCTTGGCCTTGACGATCTGATACAAGGAATTGATGTTTATTTACAACCGTTAATAGAAGAATTAAGAAGATTGTGGAACGAAGAAGTAGAAACATACGATGTTTCAAGAAAAAATCGTATGTTTTCTTCTTTTTTGTTGATTAAAAATGATTTTCCTGCCTATGCAACGCTTTTAGGATGGAGTACTGCTGGTTGTTTGGCATGTCCATATTGCATGGATGAAACACGAGCATTTTCCTTACCACATGGTAAGAAAATTTCATGGTTTGTCTGTCATCGATGTTTTCTCCATGTAAATCATCCTTTCAGAGTAGACAAGAAATTTTTTAAGCTAATAGAGTAGAAACCTGACAACCTCCAACGATATGGTCTAACGAAGACATATATGAATTGGTTAAAGATTCAAACTCTCTGCTCGCTCCCAAATTATAATCCACGTTTCATACTCGAATTCCAATTTCAATTAACAAATTCAAATCACTTGAACAAAGTTAAATACGACCTAAAATTCTATTATCTATTTCTTTTGAGATTAATTAACTTCATTTAATAATTAAAAATCTGATTTTTGTTTTCAAAAATCAATCCAACTAAGTTCACATCAATTTTATAACTTTAATCTGGATTTTTCTAATGGTGATTCAGATTTTTATTCATTTAAAACCATTTTAATTTATTTAATAAACCGTTATGGTTTAAAAACGATTATAGCGTTGTTTTCCTGAAAATTTGATTTTGACATAACTCAAAATCCACAAGATGAAATCCAGATTTTTCTATTCCAATAGAAAACTATAATTTAACAAGTTTGGACGTCTCTTGGTCCTCCGAACTTCGACTTATATCGAGTTCTATACAATCAATTGAAGTTCAGAACGCTAAATTACAAACTACCGCGCCGCGGCTAGTTTATTTTAATTAAATTAATATAAACGTTTAAACTTCGTTTAGTAAATAAATTTCAACTCCATTTTCAATATTTTAAAATAAATTAAGCCGTTATCCAAATCTCACTCAACAATTCTAATTATCCAACTCATCGATTATTTAATTCCATATTCATAACTCGGTTATGAATTTATTCAAAACTCAAACTTTTTATATTCAAATTATTTATAAAATTCAATATAATCGAATTCCAATTATAAATTCCTTTTATGGGAATAATCAATTAATTTAACATCCTTTACCATTACAAACTAATATCATCCCTTGGTAATAGTGAAGTCATTTAAGTTGGGGTATTCTATTTACCACTCAGACCTTGACCGACAACGTTCTTATTTTGAGATAGACAAAAGCTTGTAATACAAAAACTTGATTTAAATCTCAACTTATATCCCATTAAAAATAGGTTTTGTAAGCCATACTTTGGAATAATCTGTTTCCAAATTATCAGATGGAATTTACTTTATTGCGTTTATAAACGTTGTTTATAAATTAGCTTCCTTATATAACCGACTTCCATTTTAATAATCTATTCCAAACTCGATTCCCATCTTGGAATATTTTATTTCCCTTCTAAATCTCAAAGTTTATTTTCAACTTCCGTTTGAAAAGATTTTATTACTATAAATTATATTTATCAAAATATAATCTATTTTTTGTGTTTTTAAATATGGGAAATATCATCTTCTTAAAATATTAAATTTAATTATAAGTTCCTACTACTAAATAAAATTTGAATGTCTTCCCTAAGAATAATTTATTTTTATAAACTTGACATACTCGAATTCTAGTCATAAATCCTAATGGATTTATTTCAATTCAATCACATTCCGAACATCAGAAATAATTCCCTCATTTCCTTTTTCTGAAACGATTTCCAATTATACATCCCCGTATAATTTCATACTTAGGTTCACATTTTCCGAATTATCAAATGATAATTTATTTCACTAAATTTATAAACATTGTTTATAAATTTAACTTCTTGTTTCATTATTTATACAAGTTAATAATTCTAGCACATTCGGCAATTAATTCGTGTGACGACAAGGAATTTCGCTAGATCCGAATCAGTCGTTAAACCGATCTATACCGTTCGAAACCCCTGATCGTTTTGAGAACAGGACAAATCAGAACGCAGACGGAAGAACATTTCATTGCTATTACAACAATTCCATCAGATACAAGAATATACAGAGTATAAATGAATAAATTACATTCGATAAATATCAGAGATTTAAATACAGTACTGCAGCGGAAAAAAATACAAAAGCACAAATAGAAATAATGCACGGATACAGAGCTTTCCGAGCATCGTTCCAGCTGTAAATCAGGATCCTGTGAATATAAATCTGCAAAACCAAAACTACTAGCTGCCCGTGTCGAAAATAGGGGCACCCAAAGTTTAGGTTAAAACAATAAACTCCAGGTCAGTCATGTGACTGGTGTGAGAACTAAAACAGTTATTTAAAACTTTATTTTAAAAGAGAGTAATTCAAGGGACCACGCCGTATAACACGGAACGGGTTTCCTCCCAAGAATACCAGTGCATAGAATAAACAATGCAATGCTTTTTCGAAAAATGAAGCTATTATAAGACCCAGGTCCCATCACACAATGCAACGCAAGCCGGAGGATAGTGTTTTCCCTTATAATAGCCAAACATGCTTGGTACGTTTTAAAAACAAATCATTTAGTTACTATAATAAGTGTATAGTGTCAAAACAATTCAATCATAAATATCAATCATAGGCGGCATGGGTACCGTCTATCATGTCGCCATACTAGTTCTACAATTAAAACCACAATATCACGTATTGAAAATTGGATTTCCGTCATGAGTCGAGGCAAGGGGCAAGCTCCTCTCCGCTTCGAGACACTCTAGCAAATGCTCAGGACTACACACTCTGGGCAGCCACTTGGATCGGTTGGGCCGGTCCTCTCTTACGTTTGAGGATTAATTATTCCTGAACACACGTTTCCCTGTCCTTATAGACCTAAAATCGAGGCGCTCATTCCAACAACCACAAAGGTGAAAAGTATATAAATGTCAGGGCTGGTAAGTCACTGACACCACCAAAGCTAGAAAGAAACGTCGTGTTCTCCCAACGGTCCGTATCCCATTTTAACTTATACCGAGGTGTGAGGCTCACGAATCCACGCTATACACAAAGCTGCCACGTAGGTCGTGCTTTGATCATCAACCACAAGACTTTGCTTTTCAAAAGAAGCCTTGATCCATGCAACTCCGCGTGCCACACAGGCAATTCATGCCATGCGATTGATATCTATCGATATATAACATCTAAGCTCGTACGTCTCAGAGAAGGGCGTTAATCAAGAGAATAAATTCTTCGCCGCCAAACAAATATATATTTAACAGAAATCAATCAACGCAGAATAAAATCCAATGTCAGACACACAATCCATTTACAAGTTCGTTCTGGGTCTGAACGAAACCGGAGGCACTTTCCTCGCATATCCATCGATCTCCAAGTACGTCTGAACGACCACCGACTATTTCCATCCTCTTGGGTGTACAGCCCAGTCAGGATCATCAGTAATTATCTAAACGATGTGAAGACTTCCGGTCTTCGACCACCGTCATCATCTTCGACTTATCGTCGAATCGGTTATGCAGAATGGTATAAACCCGGCCTTTCCGAACAACCCGCGTGTATAGTAAACAAATGTTACACAAACACAACATACGCCTCATTCCAATTCAGGAGCTACTAACCGTAAATCAACAAGAGAACAATTTCCCAAATATTAACCCCGAAGGCCGAAACCAACATCAGATCGATACCCAGGAAACCATTCTTCTTAGCTAACCTACAGCTAGTTTCTAAATTTCAATTCTTAGGGAAAGGTTCCCATTAATTTTATCCAAGATAAATTCTTTAAAATTTATCCTTTAATCTTCTTTCGGATGTCATCTCAAACCAAATTATGGTTTTTCCAAACTAGTCGAGATTAGCGAATCACATCGGAATAATTATTTATTTTATTTCCCAATCCAACCTATTCATTCCATGAAGCAAAACTGGTAATACTCCATATTTAACACCACAATGTTGTCGTTAAAATTAATTACCATTCCACGTTCAAATCTAATTAAAGATTTAACTATCGCTTTGGAGCAAAACTGGTGATACTCCATTCTCGCTCATTTTCCAAATTTGATAATTTAAATTATCAATTCGCATTTCAATCTAATTGCAGATTCCTTAAAACTCCTTTTCCTGGGTTAAAGAACTAATGTCATTTAAAACACAGTTCACGATAAACCCAAATCACATTCTATTTATTATCGGGTTAAAGAGCAAGTGTTGTTTAAAACACCCTTCACGATAAACCCACTAATCAATTCTATTTAAAACCCATTTCAAATCCAATTTATTTATTTAAAAATAAATGGATTTTAATTTTAGTTCAAAACTAGTTCATTTCGATAAAAATCTATTTTTATCTTTTCAAACATGGAGTTTTTCATCCCAGTTTTTCCCAAATCTTTTTTCATGATTTTACACAAATTATTACTATTTTTAATAATTTTATCAAGGCTCGTACAGTCGATTTCCATCAACGGCCATCGAACTGCACTTACAACGACCTTTTCCAAATTTGATTTAGACGTATCTCCAAATCCAACTGTTAGATTTCAAATTTCTAATATTCGTTAGAAAGCTCTTTTCGATACGAACCCAACGGTTCCGGTTTTAGGAGAATCCGACGGCAGGATCTCCCATAATGTCCGTTCGAAGTTAATGGTCGAAATTCGCGAACTGCCGCGGCGCGGCGTGTTCTATTCAATTGAATTCAAATTCGAATTCGTTTTATATTCAATTCAACTCGAATTCGTTATATATTCAATTCAATTCGAATTCGTTATATATTCAATTCAATTCGATTTCGTTATATATTCAATTCAATTCGAATTCGTTATATATTCAATTCAATTTTTATCTCTTTTCAATATTCATTAAAAAAACGAATATAATCGATATAAATATCGTTCGCGTCAAAATAGCTCATCTCTAATCAACACGGCTTTATATATTTCAATAATCCCGTTATTCTATTCAACAAATGAATATTTATTCTATTCAATACGTGAATCTATATTTTTGTCAACACATGACTAATCTCAACGAATGAGTACTATCCACGTGTGACTATTTTTGTTATTTAATATATTTTATAAAAATTAAGGTATCTATCATTTGACTTAAATCAGACTCCAACCGTAAATTAGTAAGAGAACGATTCCCTGAATATTAACCCCGAAGGCCGAAACCAACATCAGATCAATATCCAGGAGACCACTCATCTTATCTATTTTCCAGTTAGTTTCTAATTTTATATATGATAAAGATGTAAATTTTATTGTTAAAATATTTCGTTCAACACATGACTAATCTCAACGGATGAGTACTGTCAACACATGAACCTTTATTTTATAATGATAAAAATGTAAATTTTATTGTTAAAATATTTCGTTCAACACATGACTAATCTCAACGGATGAGTACTGTCAACACATGAACCTTTATTTTATAATATAAAAATGTAAATTTTATTGTTAAAATATTTCGTTCAACACATGACTAATCTCAATGGATGAGTACAGTCAACACATGAACCTTTATTTTATAATATAAAGATGTAAATTTTATTGTTAAAATATTTCGTTCAACACATGACTAATCTCAACGGATGAGTACAGTCAACACATGAACCTTTATTTTATAATATTCTTTATCTTCTAAATTGGAATGAGGCCCAATCAATTACCATACAAAGTTAATTATATGGATTCCATACGACAAATGTATATAATAGCAACGATAAATAATCAACCATCATCCAAAGTGCACTACACTGTATAAGCATCAAATATAGATATTTAACGCTTATCACAGCCTGTCAATCAATCGATCGACATACAACTAATTATTGGGATTAGTGTATGCTGTATTTTTATCCCAATACCCGTGTGGGGTTTCAAATCAACAAAAACAAATTTTTATTTGTGCAGTTGGGCGTTGTGTAAAATTTATCGTCCCATTCAATGTCTTTCAAATAGGTGTACATAAACAAACCGTCCGGTTTGTAAATGAATATTTATTTATTCCCTATTCACGTTAAAATTATATTTTTAATGACCAAATTATTTTATTCAACCTATGAATATTCTATTCAGTTCATTTATTAAATAAAATGATATCTTTATTTTTCTAACTTATTTTAGAAAATTTCGGCGGTATAATGGCACGATACTAGAAACGGGACAAGGCCTAGCCTTATCCCCGGTCTAATATTGGCCCACGCCATACACAAATCAATCAAATCCATTCCATTACACCAAACAATCAAATTCAAATCAAATAATCTAACCAACTACATAACCAAACAAACAAGTCCATGGTCTGTGGACGATGGTTTCGGGTGCTACTAAACACCATCTGCATCCTAGTATATATATATATATAACTAGAAAAAGAAATTAAAGTGAGAAGTTCTCACCGATAGCTAATCCAATACTACGACTCTTCCTTTGTAGAAGTCTTCGCCGTTCTCGCCTTTTGTCACTTTCGTCACTTTCGTTGCCCGTAGCCACTACATATATAAAAATCACATTTTTATATTGTTGCTATTTATATAAAAATCACATTTTTATTCTACTACTATATAGATAAAAATTCTATTTTTATACTGCTGTTCATATAGTAAAGATCAAATCTTTACTATCTATATAATATAAAAATCGTATTTTTATTATCTCTACTATATAAAAATTATATTTTTATTCTTTCTATAATATAAAAATCATATTTTTATTCTACTTCATTCATCGAAAACCATAGAAGCTTTAAAGCGGAGAAAACTCACTTTTTTTTCTAATGCCCGGATTCGCTGTTCGGGTCATAGAATTTGCAAACGAGCTTCAATCTTCACACCAACTTGGTCCTAGCTTAAACGCGCCATTCCGGACAACTTTAGCCTAAGGGTCTTTTTTCCAAAAATGCTCCAATTCGCCAGAATTCGCAAAAGTACACGATTTTTTCAGATTTTGAACAGCAGACTTCGAACGCGTTTTCCGAGCAGCTCCGTACTCCAAAACATGACTTCTATATAGCCAAATCGAAGAGAATTTCGTGCTCTACAACTTTGGTCTAGAGGGACTTTGGCTAAAAGTGCACCGTTTGAGAGATATAAGCCAAAACAGTCCGGGGTGTTTTGTGCAAAACGGGAATTTTGGTGAAAATGAGTTTTTGAGCGTAGCGGGGCCCACGGCCGGAGTTGGGTGGCTAGGGTTGGGCGCCGGACCTGATTGGGCGTGGGGAGCTCGCTGGTGGGTGGTGGCGGTGGAGCCTGTGGTGGTGGCGGTGGTTGGTGTTTGGGTGTAGGGTTTAGGAAATCAAAGAGAGAGAGAGAAGGAGGAGGAGGAGGAAGAGGAGGAGGTGGCGCCGGAGGGAGGAGGAGCGGCGGCGGTGGGTGTTGGCAGCGGGAGGAGGGGCGGCAGCGAGCTTTGGGAGGAGGTCTCCATTTTTGGAGAAAGAGGAAGAAAAGAGAGGTAGGAAAATAATGAAGAGAAAAGGAAGAGAAGTGGTTTATATGCCTGTTTCTCGCTTATTGTCCGAACGCCGACAATATCTAATTGCCGCAGATTTCGGACACGACATAGTAGACGTGAAGACGAGTCCAAGAAACAAGTTTCGTCGAATTCCGAGTTCGTTTGACCGTTCAAAAAAATCACAAAAATGCTCAGATAAACTCTAAAAATGCGATTTTGGCGCACCTTTTCTTCTTGCACGCTCACATGCTAACTCAAAAAATCAAGCCCTCTTGGATTTAACCATTATTAGACGATACGAACCCAAAAAAAAAAAACGAAATCGAATTCTGAGGTCGTATCAATAATGTTCCTTTGTAAAATGACTGCCTGCTTTTGAACAAATGGTTTTGCTTCGCACGGCCACATACTGACTCCGTTCGATGCGCCATTTGGAACTCAACAATGATTTGTCATTGTGAATCCATAAAAAGTTATCTCGTCGAATTCTGAGCTCGTATGCAAAATTCACTTTTTTAAGGGCTATGTATTGTTAACCGAACAACTCCAGCCCATAGCCACTATTCCGGATATCGGAATATATCGAAGCTTATACTTTTCGGAGTTCTAAACGGCATTTTGAACTCAATGGAAGTGGTTTCGTGTCCAAATTCATTCGTATGCAAAATTTGACTTTTTGGGCCATGTATAATTTACATAGCGACTATTCTGAATTTTCAACTGGGCATAACTTTTGATTCCCGCTATGAAATTTCGATTTTTCAGATTCGTTGGAGAGATATTTTCAACTAGATTCCAATATTTTTGGTTTCACTAAAATCCGGATTGTTTTGCACTCGGTACATTCATTTGAAGTCTGAAATCGAATTATCGAACTACCGCGCCATTTTCAATTCTATTTATAATTATATATAATTATTATATTCTAACGACGATGTATATAAATATATTCGTTCGAATTATATTCAAAATAAATTTCTCGTCAATATTATTTAAAATAATTCATTTTAAATATTCAAAATTCGCTAAAATTGCCAAAATAAAAATTTTAAATTGGCTCGCATTTCCGGGTTATTACAATCTCCCCCACTTAAAACTTTTCGTCCCCGAAAAGGAACGAAGCCGGAAGTTGTTTTTACTAATCAACTCAACTTCCGTTATTTTCATTACGGCTTAAGTTCTTCAACTTTTCAGTCTCTAAAAACTTTTCTAATTTTTCAAAAATTTGGCTAACACCCTAAATTTTCGAAATTTTTTGCCATAACCTCCCCTGCACCGGGAGCACGGGAAAATCCCGAAATTGCCATACAGGCCTTCTGATCTCAAAAAGAAAAAGAAAAAGCCAAGCGGCTAGCCAATAGGCTCATAAAATCATCATCAACCAAACAAAACAGTAGATTATAGTAAACATGTACCTATTTGTCGGGCAAACAAATTTTATTCTCTGCTCTAGCCTCCTTACTATGACCTGTTCAATGTAAGTACATGTATATGCAAGCAAATGCGACAAATTTCAATACAATTCTATATTTGGTACAATTAGGCATAATGGTTCAAATTTACCAAACAAATAAACAAACAACACAAACATCAATCAATTAGTGAATTAGAGTTTCAAATTCATAATTTTGATATATATACAAAAAATCATGTTTTTGATGCCAAATCACAGTCCATAAATCTATCTATATAAGTTTTGGTTCTCACATCAGTCTAATGGAAATATATAGATATCACACCTTCGAAGCACGAACACAAATTCTAATGATGATATATCAATCATCAGAATCATCTCCTGGTGTCTACAATGTGATTCTATATCTATCTAATATATTAAAACTTCGAATATACGTTCATGACGCGTATATGCAAAACCTTTATATACTGGATTGTCCAAATTCAAAATAAATAAATATTCAAATACGTATAAAATGGTTTAAATTTTCAAAACCAAATTGTTTTCATTTGAAAAATATACTCTTCACACTCGTTCTAAGATACTACTGATCCAATCTCTAACGAGTCATTCTAATTGGATATTACTAATCCAATATCTGATGAATTCTTTCGTATGGTTCTAATGTGTCTTATTCTCGAGCTCTGTAAACCAAAGCTCTGATACCAAATGTGACGACAAGGAATTTCGCTCGATCCGAATCAGTCGTTAAACCGATCTAGACCGTTCGAAACCCCTGATCGTTTTGAGAACAGGGCAAATCAGAACGCAGACGGAAGAACATTTCATTGCTATTACAACAATTCCATCAGATACAAGAATATACAGAGTATAAATGAATAAATTACATTCGATAAATATCAGAGATTTAAATACAGTACTGCAGCGGAAAAAAAATACAAAAGCACAAATAGAAATAATGCACGGATACAGAGCTTTCCGAGCATCGTTCCAGCTGTAAATCAGGATCCTGTGAATATAAATCTGCAAAACCAAAACTACTAGCTGCCCGTGTCGAAAATAGGGGCACCCAGAGTTTAGGTTAAAACAATAAACTCCAGGTCAGTCATGTGACTGGTGTGAGAACTAAAACAGTTATTTAAAACTTTATTTTAAAAGAGAGTAATTCAAGGGACCACGCCGTATAACACGGAACGGGTTTCCTCCCAAGAATACCAGTGCATAGAATAAACAACGCAATGCTTTTTCGAAAAATGAAGCTATTATAAGACACAGGTCCCATCACACAATGCAACGCAAGCCGGAGGATAGTGTTTTCCCTTATAATAGCCAAACATGCTTGGTACGTTTTAAAAACAAATCATTTAGTTACTATAATAAGTGTATAGTGTCAAAACAATTCAATCATAAATATCAATCATAGGCGGCATGGGTACCATCTATCATGTCGCCATACTAGTTCTACAATTAAAACCACAATATCACGTATTGAAAATTGGATTTCCGTCATGAGTCGAGGCAAGGGGCAAGCTCCTCTCCGCTTCGAGACACTCTAGCAAATGCTCAGGACTACGCACTCTGGGCAACCACTTGGATCGGTTGGGCCGGTCCTCTCTTACGTTTGAGGATTAATTATTCTTGAACACACGTTTCCCGGTCATTACAGACCTAAAATCGAGGCGCCTCATTCCAACAACCACAAAGGTGAAAAGTATATAAATGTCAGGGCTGGTAAGTCACTGACACCACCAAAGCTAGAAAGAAACGTCGTGTTCTCCCAACGGTCCGTATCCCGTTTTTAACTCATACCGAGTTGTGAGGCTCGCGAATCCATGCTATACACAAAGCTGCCACGTTGGACGTGCTTTGATCATCAACCACAAGACTTTTCTTTTCAACAGAAGCCTTGATCCATGCAACTCCGCATGCCACACAGGCAATTCATGCCATGCGATTGATATCTATCGATATATAACCTCTAAGCTCGTACGTCTCAGAGAAGGGCGTTAATCAAGAGAATAAATTCTCCGCCGCCAAACAGATATATATTTAACAGAAATCAATCAACACAGAATAAAATCCAATGTCAGACACACAATCCATTTACAAGTTCGTTCTGGGTCTGAACGAAACCGGAGGCACTTTCCTCGCATATCCATCGATCTCCAAGTACGTCTGGACGACCACCGACTATTTCCATCCTTTTGGGTGTACAGCCCAATCAGGATCACCAGTAATTATCCAAACGATGTGAAGACTTCCGGTCTTCGACCACCGTCATCATCTTTGACTTATCGTCGAATCGGTTATTCAGAATGGGTATAAACCCGGCCTTTCCGAAAAACCCGCGTATATAGTAAACAAATGTTACATAAACACAACATACGCCTTATTCCAATTCAGTAGCTACTAACCATAAATCAACAAGAGAACAATTTCCCAAATATTTACCCCGAAGTCCGAAACCAACATCAGATCGATACCCAGGAAACCATTCTTCTTAGCTAACCTACAGCTAGTTTCTAAATTTCAATTCTTGGGGAAAGGTTCCCATTAATTTTATCCAAGATAAATTCTTTAAAATTTATCCTTTAATCTTCCTTCGGATGTCATTTCAAACCAAATTATGGTTTTTCCAAACTAGTCGAGATTAGCGAATCACATTGGAGTAATTATTTATTTTATTTCCCAATCCCAACCTATTCATCCCATGAAGCAAAACTGGTAATACTCAATATTTAACACCACAGTGTTGTCGGTAAAATTAATTACCATTCCACGTTCAAATCTAATTAAAGATTTAACTATCGCTTTGGAGCAAAACTGGTGATACTCCATTCTCGCTCATTTTCCAAATTTGATAATTTAAATTATCAATTCGCATTTCAATCTAATTGCAGATTCTTTAAAACTCCTTTTCCTGGGTTAAAGAACTAATGTCATTTAAAACACAGTACACGATAAACCCAAATCACATTCTATTTATTATCGGGTTAAAGAGCAAGTGTTGTTTAAAACACCCTTCACGATAAACCCACTAATCAATTCTATTTAAAACCCATTTCAAATCAAATTTATTTATTTAAAAATAAATGGATTTTAATTTTAGTTCAAAACTAGTTCATTTCGATAAAATTCTATTTTTATCTTTTCAAACATGTAGTTTTTCTTCCCAATTTTTCCCAAATCATTTCTCATGATTTTACACAAATTATTACTATTTTTAATAATTTTATCAAGGCCCATACAGTCGATTTCCATCAACGGCCATCGAACTGCACTTACAACGACCTTTTCCAAATTTGATTTAGACGTATCTCCAAATCCAACCGTTAGATTTCATATTTCTAATATTCGTTAGAAAGCTCTTTTCGATACGAACCCAATGGTTCCAATTTTAGGAGAATTCGATGGCCGGATCTCCCGTAATGTCCGTTCAAAGTTAATGGTCGAAATTCGCGAACTGCCGTGGCGCGGCGCGTTCTATTCAATTCAATTCAAATTCCAATTCGTTTTATATTCAATTCAATTCGAATTCGTTATATATTCAATTCAATTCGAATTCGTTATATATTCAATTCAATTCGAATTCGTTATATATTCAATTCAATTCGAATTCGTTATATATTCAATTCAATTTTTATCTCTTTTCAATATTCATTAAAAAAACGAATATAATCGATATAAATATCGTTCGCGTCAAAATAGCGCATCTCTAATCAACACGGCTTTATATATTTCAATAATCCCGTTATTCTATTCAACAAATGAATATTTATTCTATTCATTACGTGAATCTATATTTTTGTCAACACATGACTAATCTCAACGAATGAGTACTGTCCACGTGTGACTATTTTTGTTATTTAATATATTTTATAAAAATTATGGTATCTATCGTTTGATTTAAATCAGACTCCAACCGTAAATTAATAAGAGAACGATTCCCTGAATATTAACCTCGAAGGCCGAAACCAACATCAGATCAATATCCAGGAGACCACTCATCTTATCTTATTTCCAGTTAGTTTCTAATTTTATATATGATAAAGATGTAAATTTTATTGTTAAAATATTTCGTTCAACACATGACTAATCTCAACGGATGATTACTGTCAACACATGAACCTTTATTTTTTAATGATAAAAATGTAAATTTTATTTTTAAAATATTTCGTTCAACACATGACTAATCTCAACGGATGAGTACTGTCAACACATGAACCTTTATTTTATAATATAAAGATGTAAATTTTATTGTTAAAATATTTCGTTCAACACATGACTAATCTCAACGGATGAGTACAGTCAACACATGAACCTTTATTTTATAATATAAATATGTAGATTTTATTGTTAAAATATTTCGTTCAACACATGACTAATCTCAACGGATGAGTACAGTCAACACATGAACCTTTATTTTATAATATTCTTTATCTTCTAAATTGGAATGAGGCCCAATCAATTACCATACAAAGTTAATTATATGGATTCCATACGACAAATGTATATAATAGCAATGATAAATAATCAACCATCATCCAAAGTGCACTACACTGTATAAGCATCAAATATAGATATTTAACGCTGATCACAGCCTGTCAATCAATCGATCGACATACAACTAATTATTGGGATTAGTGTATGCTGTATTTTTATCTCAATACCCGTGTGAGGTTTCAAATCAACAAACACAGATTTTTATTTGTGCAGTTGGACGATGTGTAAAATTTATCTTCCCATTCAATGTCCTTCAAATAGGTGTACATAAACAAACCATCCGGTTTGTGAATGAATAAATATTCATTCCCTATTCACGTTAAAAATTATATTTTTAACGACCAAATTATTTTATTCAACCTATGAATATTCTATTCGGTTCATTTATTAAATAAAATGATATCTTTATTTTTCTAACTTATTTTAGAAAATTTCGGCGGCATAACGGCACGATACTAGAAACGGGACAAGGCCTAGCCTTATCCCCGGTCTAATAATGGCCCGCGCCATACACATATCAATCAAATCCATTCCATTACACCAAACAATCAAATTCAAATCAAATAATCTAACCAACTACACAACCAAACAAACAAGTCAATGGTCTGTGGACGATGGTGTCGGGTGCTACTAAACACCGTCTGCATCGTAGTATATATATATAACTAGAAAAAGAAATTAAAGTGAGAAGTTCTCACCGATAGCTAATCCAATACCACGACTCTTCCTTTGTAGAAGTCTTCGCCGTTCTCGCCTTTTGTCACTTTCGTTGCCCGTAGCCACTACATATATAAAAATCACATTTTTATATTGTTGCTATGTATATAAAAATCACATTTTTATTCTACTACTATATAGATAAAAATTCTATTTTTATACTGCTGTTCATATAGTAAAGATCAAATTTTTACTATCTATATAATATAAAAATCGTATTTTTATTATCTCTACTATAGAAAAATCATATTTTTATTCTTTCTATAATATAAAAATCATTTTTTTATTCTACTTCATTCGTCAAAAACCGTAGAAGCTTTAAAGCGGAGAAAACTCGCTTTTTTCTAACGCCCGGATTCGCTGTTCGGGTCATAGAATTTGCAAACGAGCTTCAATCTTCACACCATCTTTTTTCTAGGTTAAACGCGCCATTCCGGACAACTTTCGCATAAGGGTCTTTTTGCCAAAAATGCTCCAATTCGCCAGAATTAGCAAAAGTACATGATTTTTTCAGCTTTTAAACCATAGACTTCGAACGCGTTTTCCGAGCAGCTCCGAACTCCAAAACACGACTTCCATATAGCCAAATCGAAGAGAATTTCGTGCTCTACAAGTTTGGTGTAGAGGGACTTTGGGCAAAAGCGCACTGTTTGAGAGATATAGGCCAAAACAGTCCGGGTTGTTTTGTGCAAAACGGGAATTTAGGTGAAAATAAGTTTTTGAGCGTAGCGGGGACCACGGCCGGAGTTGGGTGGCTAGGGTTGGGCGCCGGACCTGATTGGGCGTGGGGAGCTCGCTGGTGGGTGGTGGCGGTGGTGGTGGGGCCCGTGGTGGTGGCGGTGGTTGGTGTTTGGGTGTAGGGTTTAGGAAATCAAAGAGAGAGAGAGAGAAGGAGGAAGAGGAGGAGGAGGTGGCGCCGGAGGGAGGAGGAGCGGCGGTGGTGGGTGGTGGCAGCGGGAGGAGGGGCGGAAGCGAGCTTTGGGAGGAGGTCTACATTTTTGGAGAAAGAGGAAGAAAAGAGAGGTAGGAAAATAATGAAGAGAAAAAGAAGAGAAGTGGTTTATATGCCTGTTTCTCGCCTATCGTCCGAACGTCGACGATATCTAATTGCCGCGGATTTCGGACACGACATAATAGACGTGAAGACGAGTCCAACAAAACAAGTTTCGTCGAATTCCGAGTTCGTTTGACCGTTCAAAAAAAATCACAAAAATGCTCAGATAAGCTCTAAAAATACGATTTTGGCGCACCTTTTCTTCTTGCACGCTCACATGCTAACTCAAAAAATCAAGCCCTCTTGGATTTAACCAATATTAGACGATACGAATCCAGAAAAAAAAACGAAATCGAATTCTGAGGTCGTATCAATAATGTTCCTTTGTAAAATGACTGCCTGCTTTTGAACAAATGGTTTTGCTTCGCACAGCCACATACTGACTCCGTTCGACGCGCCATTTGGAACTCAACAATGATTTGTCATTGTGAATCCATAAAAATTTATCTCGTCGAATTCTGAGATCGTATGCAAAATTTCACTTTTTAAGGGCTATGTATTGTTAACCTAACAACTCCAGCCCATAGCCACTATTCCGGGTATCGAAATATATCGAAGCTTATACTTTTCGGAGTTCTAAACGGCATTTTGAACTCAATGGAAGTGGTTTCGAGTCCAAATTCATTCGTATGCAAAATTTGACTTTTTGGGCCATGTATAATTTACATAGCGACTATTCTGAATTTTCAATTGGGCATAACTTTTGATTCCCGCTATGAAATTTCGATTTTTCAGATTCGTTGGAGAGATATTTTCAACTATATTCCAATATTTTTGGTTTCACTAAAATCCGGATTGTTTTGCACTCGGTACATTCATTTGAAGTCTGAAATCGAATTATCGAACTACCACGCCATTTTCAATTCTATTTATAATTATATATAATTATTATATTCTAACGACGACGTATATAAATATATTCGTTCGAATTATATTCAAAATAAATTTCTCGTCGATGTTATTTAAAATAATTCATTTTAAATATTCAAAATTCGCTAAAATTGCCAAAATAAGTTTTTTAAATTGGCTCGCATTTCTGGGTTATTACAATTCGTTTTTAGAAAAATATAATTTTCTTTTACAATCTAAAAAAATCCCCTTTCTCATGATATTATTAAATATCAATAGTTTAAGGCTGGTGATATTCAAACATTTAAACACACAAACCATCAATCCAATTCAACATATCACACAAATATATAAATAACAGTAAATAATTTTTTGAGTAATTCAGTTGGATTCCTCTAACCTGTTTCCCCGCATCCACAGATGTTATACAATATAAATAATACCCATCCTGCTTTAAGGTAGGATATCATGGTATAGAAGGTCATCCACTATATATATTATGGGGCGCATAAGGAAATCATTCTCTAATGGTACTGTGGGCATTCGCTAATGGTACCACGGGAAATATCCAATATATATAATAGCCACAACCACCAAGCCCAAATATAATTAATATATATATATATATATATATATATATATATATATATATATAGCCACAATTCATCAATAAACAACAGTGCAACAAATCAACCAACAAACAACATATAAATATTAAATAAATATTCATTATCTAGAGTGTGAATTAACTCACCTTGATTTTTATTTGTTAAAATAACCACTGGTTTCTGATTAAATTGAACAAGTGTTTAATTTGATCAAAAATACCAGAATGCTCCAATCTAATTTAAACCAAGTTTATTTCGAAGTATTCATCGCTCCGGCTCCAGTGCACTTCACCTTGCTCGAATATAATATCGTAAAACAAGTTATGATTTTTATAACTTATTGAACGAATTAATTTAATTAACTAATCCACTAACGACTTTATTAAGATTGATTACCATAATTAACACATGTAATCCACGATTTTAAATGATAAAAATGTAAAGTCTAACTTTTCCTTCATCTTATATCAAACGGTTGGATTACAATTTAATTAATTCGTTAACTAACTCTATAAGTTTATTCAAATTGGTTTAATCAACTACCAATTATATAGACCAATTTCTATATATAATTTTAAGTTTCAAAATAAAAAATATACCTTATTGCAAATTGATTTTTCAGCGCTGCCTTATCACCCGAAAATGTCCAAAATAAAATCTGACACCTTCCGTCACCAATTAGTATGATGCCTTAACATTAATTCCCTCGATGCGTGCTACAGGGGAAGTCGACATATGTTTGATCAGAGTACCATGAAACCACATTACAAGCCGCCACTTCCATGAAATCGAATCCAGCTTGAACCCCTAACATCTATCATAGCTTCAAAAATTGGAGCGACTTCTCCTTTTTTTATCGTTTAGAAACCCCTAATTTCATTATTCAAATCGCAGCCTTAATCTCGTTAAAACAATGAACCCTAGCTCGAATACCTCAAAAACCCATCACGCCTTCGATGGCCAGAAAATGGCACACGAACGCGACAATCTTCGAATATGATTTTCACCTCTTCACTTTCTGATCAAGATTAGGCCGCCAATCTTCGATGCTGAATTCACTGGTGAGCTTAAAGCTCGCTCGATTTAATAAATTGAGGAAAGGGATTGGGCTGATTTCGAGTTAATTTGTGAAGATCGACATTATTAAAATTGAAGTCCTCGATTTGATCATCAGTAAGAGGAAGTGGGGAAGAGGTTTGAACGAGTTGGCTTTGATTTTAGAGGAAAGGGAAATACTAATTTTCGATTTTCTATCATCGACTTGTAATTAAAAATGAAGGGCGACATTGTTTTCATTGCCGAGGAATGGGAAATGGAAAACACATAGGATTAGGAATGGCAATGGGGCGGGTTGGGGCGGGTTTCTCGTGCCCCAGACCCGACCCGGACTTTTTAAACTTCGCCCCAGACCCGCCCCGTAGACCCGGTGCGGGTCTGGAATTTTGCCCCGTACCGGAAACCTGTACGGCTCAGGGTAGACCCGACCCGCCCCGTGACCCAGTGATTTTGTGTTCTAATGCACACAAATTTATAAACTTATGTTTTTTTAACATTGAATGATAAATTATATACATATTATAATGTGTTCACAATGATAAGAGAATATAATAAAATTAGTTGTAAGATAATATTTCAAAATGTATGCATTTATTATTGTATTATTATCATTGATGCAACCTAATACTATGAAAATTTTATAGTTTGTTGATTGAAAGAATAAAATATTCAAGTTACAACCATGTATACCTAAGAATTTAACACGTAATAATTATAGTTATAAAGTGTTTTTAATGATGTTTCGATCATGCGGGTTGGGTTGGGGCGGGTTAGCCGTGCTCCAGACCCGACCCTAGACCCGGACCTCCAAAAGTGGTTTGTGGGTCTACCCGACCCGAAGACCCTATGGGGCGGGTCTAAATGGGTCAAAACAGGGGGCGGGTCAAGCGGGTTTGGACCCTAGACCCGCCCCATTGCCATCCCTACATAGGATTAGTTGTGTATTTAAAGAAGTAGAAGGTGGGACAATTGTACACGGTATTAATTTTGTGTTGGGGTGAAGTGAACCCAAATTTAATATGATTTGATTTGATTTAATTTTATTTTGTTCTTATCTGTTTAAATTTATAATAATATACTTGGGGTCTTGAACCCAATTGAAACACAACAATGGAAATTCCCAACGGTATCTGTTATTTTACACTCAACAGAACATAATCTGAAATTCAATTCGACCATATATATATAGAGTTACCATATAAAATTGATATAATATAATCAAATTCAAACCAAACAAATTTATGGATAATAATTGTTATTATCATTATAATTCAAATTGAATCTATATTGATTGAGTGAATCATTTCAATTCAGTTTTAACTCTAAATTAGATTATTATCATTTTCGTATTACGATAATTCGATATTCGATATTAAATCGTATATCATTATTAAATCGATAAATTCCATATTAACATTCATTTAGAATTTAAATTCAATATTTAGATAAATTTAAGTGTTTGAAATTAGAAGACTAAAAATCTTGGACTTTACATTCCTTTCCCCTTAAAAGAATTTCGTCTCCGAAATTATTAAGATAGAAGAAATGCTATAGACCCGTTAACTTTTCAAAATCCCTCTTTGTTATAATTCAGTATTTCATATTCTATAACTCAAGCCCCGTACTATATTAAGTTTCATGGAAATATTCTACTTCCTATTTCCCGTTCGAAAACATTCAATTTGAAAATCATCTCTTTTATCTTTCTAAAAAATTTCAAAACATTAGTAAAAAAATTCTAACTCCATAAATTTTGGATTTTTTTTGGCAGAGTCTCCCCTATACAGAGGATCTTTTGTTCTTCTTTCGCTTCTAGATCTTACGGAGTATAGTTAGACAGTCGACAACCGGGGGTGATTATACATTCGGTACACTCAAGCTCAATGAGTGATCAGTCATGTGTGGTTGTGTTGCAAGATGTTATTGCTGAACCCCAGTGTATCACCTCTAGAGTACACTGATCGGGAGGCGGTCTCATACCTTGTCATAGTTGGAATCCAATCTCCAATAAGCACCCTATGGTTTTTGTTTTTATACTATGTATGTGGAGCGTGAGATGCAAGCGTTATGCTATTTGGTTATTTATTTGATATAGACACTATTATAATATCACTGGATTTTCATATCAAAAATGGTTTGGGTTATAGTAAGGTGAAAACCGTCCATGTTTTTGTGTGGGATGGTCTTACTATTATCAAGTGTAGACCATACCATATTAAGTTTTCATGGAAATATTGAACTTCCTATTTCCCATTAGAAAACCTTCAATTTGAAATTAATCTCTTATCTTTCTAAAAATTTTCGTAACTTTAGTAAAAAATTCAAACTCCATAAATTTTGGAAATTTTTTGGCAGAGTCTCCCCTGTACGGAGGAGCTTTTGTAATATACCAAAAGAGACGAAAAAGTGTACATTAACCGATACGGTCGCAAAACAGTTCATAAATCCTAATTTGATATTTTTACATAGGTGTACCTTGTATAGGTGTTATTAAGCGTGCATGCTTAGCATATAAGCAATCTGCATATCCAAAATCAAGCCAGGTAGCTCCATGTACCTATACTTACTCAATTTAAACTCATCAGCCTCATAATATTAAGGTTTCAATAACTTTCACTCATTTATTTAATTAAACGCTTGTGTTCAACTCAAACCTGTTATACCAGTATATTTAACATGTATATGCTAATATAAGTCCCAATATTTAGTTTATACTTCATTTTATTCATATTTTTCAGCAAATACTCACATTTATTTCACTTGAATGATTTACGATCAATATATTCACATTCAACTCATATTCCACACATATTCAATCATATTCATTCAAGTTGATTTCAATCAATTCATTTACTTCGTAATAAACGAGAATTTTCCTACCCATCTTTGGTATTATTTGGTTAACAAAGTAACCATTTATTTTTCTGTCTAATATTAAATTGATTTCAAATCAATTTATCCATTTCAATCTATTTAACTTGCACAAGTTAAGTTTTAAATTCCATAATTCAAATACCCGGGTTTTCACTTCAAATCCCTTTTTTCTGAAATCATATAAATATATATGCATATGCATTTATAACCATAAAAAATTCAAGACATTTGAATTTTTCAAACAATTTGTTTTCTAAAATAAATTTCCATTGGAAACTCACCATGGTAGCAATCCATCACTTATAAATTCGAAAATGAACACCGATGATGGCGCGCTTCATCATTGCAATTAATTTCCAGTGATCAAAGTGAATTCAGACCTTTATCATTTTCAAAAATCCATCCAAAATGACTTTTATTCAGAAATTCGTCCACAACAAAGCTATATTATTTTAATATACTTTTGGAAAATATTATCCAACTTTCCAAGATTTAACTTCCAATTCTAGTTTGAATCCAATCCAATTTCATCTCATTTGTATATATTATTCATATACAAATCCTATTTGATTATATATAACCATCTTAATTTTACAATCTCAGTTGATTATAATAACAACAACCAACAAATCCATATATAAATAATTTTAGAAAATTATTCTTTTATATCAAAATATAATTTTGGACAAAATTATTTCCTTTACCCACTTTAAAACAATATTTTGTCAATTCTTTTGTTCAAGTGTTTAGAAACTCTTATCGATGTCGTGGCATCCCACGATTCGACCAGAATTCATAAACCACTCAACAGACAAGCCAACATAATATACAACAATTTTTATATCAACTTACAAATACACTCTCTCATATATATACACTCAACTCATTCTAAAGTACTACTGACACTATTTCTAATGAGTAAACCCCCACCAAAGCCTAGCTGTTCGTTCAACCTAAGCTCTGATACCAAATGTAGTGGCCCACAAATCTATACTATCCGAGTTGACAAAAACAACACACGTCCAACTCAAATAACACGGAATTACGAGTCATTACAGTTAAGGAAATAGAAATAGATTGAGAAAAAAATCTGAAAGATCATCAGAATCTTAGAGCGGAACTGTACAAAATATAATATCATATATCATAACTTTGAAATACAAATCTGTATTGTATATACATACCATATTAGAGTACAACAAGTATACATCACATTGGAAATAACTCTTAATAACTAACGGTGAAGCCTCCTGCTTCAAGCTCCTCCAGGTGTACCTATAAAAGCCTGAAACAGTTGATTGCCCGTACAAATTTGGGCACCCAAGAGTTTAGAGTAAAACGAACAAATTAAACTCTTGGTCAGTTATAGAACTGGTGTGAGCAAACTCCAACTGTATTATTTAACTTTGAAAAATCCTTTTGAAGAAAAGGATAATAAATAGTAAGACCAGACCACACATAAAAATGGACGGTTTTTACCTTATTATAACCCAAACCATTTTTGATATGAAAATCCAGTGACATTATAATAGTGTCTATATCAAATAAATAACCAAATAGCATAACGCTTGCATCTCATGCTCCACATACATAGTATAAAATCAAAAACCGCAGGGTGCTTATTGGAGATTGGATTCCAACCATGACAAGGTATGGGACCACCTCCTGATCAGTGTACTTGAGAGGGGATACACTGGGGTTCAGCAAGAACATCTTGTAACCTGGTCACGCATGACCGTTCAGCTTGAGTGTACTAAATGTATTATCACCCCCGGTTGTCAACTGTCCAACTGTAATTTGTAAGACACAGAAGTGAAAGAAGAACAATTGAATTTTTATCTAGATCGATGATAATACGCCCTTCTTGGGTTTGACCCAACTAGCCATGCTGCCTGCCCGATTTTGTCATTTCCCGGTTGATGAGGAATGAGGCTTCGTTTAATTTTTTAGAACATCTGAACATCATTCACTTTGAATGTCACTTCGTCAAATCCATCAATCACCAATTTGATTTATACAAATACACTCTATATGTTAGAATAAAGAGAAGTTGCCCTCTCCCCACCAACTTGGATATCCGTAAAAACCAATGGGCATGATCAGTAGAAATACTCTACCAGCCGTTTGTTCGTATTTGTTCATTCTGGGACTGAGTTAAACCGAAGGCACAATTTCCATTAATCTATCTTAGGCAATTTCTAGCTAGGATTAATAGAAAAAACCCTTGCACTTCCTCCGCCTTCAATAATTTCCAGCATGATTTAATCTGCAACGCTTATGTCAATATGGAGTGGTTTTCGGATAATAAATCCAACCGGTATCTCCGTATTGACAATGATGGTCAAAAATCTTTGATAGTCGGTGAATTAGCTATCAAATGAAAACAAACGTCCATCAAACAATCACTGACCCCTTTTAATATTTTGGTAATAAAACCACTTCCCAAATTCCTTTCGATATCCTATATATATATATTGATTTCTAGTTATCAAAATTTCTTAAAAAATATTCTAACTCCGTAAATTTCCAAAAGATTTTGCCAGCACCTTCTTTGTACGGCTCAATCGATACAACTACAAAAAGCCTCTCTGGTCCCTTTGCATTCAAAAAGAAAATCAAAAAGCTAAGTGGCTTGCCCAAAAGGCTCATAAAATCTCATATGGAATTGAAACATTTAACTTTTTTGTCGAGCACTCAATATATAATCTTCGTTCTCTTCATTCCATACCAGTCTAACATATATCCAACCACCCACAATTTATTTCAGATTAATTCAATGCTTTTTGCTTTCCATTCGCTAATTAGTTTCTAATTAGCTTCTTTGCTTAATCTGCCTTTAATTTAAACATTCCACGTTTAAATATATTTATATTCACTTGTACACCATTCAAACTCGAACTCCTTACTCGCTTCCAAATTCTAATCCACGTTTCATACTCGAATTCGCAATTCCTATTAACTAATTCGAATCACTTGAACAAAGTTAAATTCGGCCTAAAATTCTATTAACTAATTTCTTTTGAGATTAGTAAACTTCATTTGATAATTAAAAATCTTATTTTTGTTTTCAAAAATCAATCCATTAACTCCACTTGAGTTCAAATCTATGTTATAACTTAATTTTGGATTTTTATTCACTTAAAATCCTTTTAATTTATTTAATAAACTGTTATGGTTTAAAAACGATTATAGCATTGTTTTTCTAAAAATTTGATTTTGACATAAATCAAAATCTATAAGAAAAAAATTAGTTTTTTTTTTCTTCCATTAGAAAACTATAATTTAATAAGTCCGGGCGTTTCTTGTTTCATCGAATTTCGACTTATATCAAGTTCTATACAATCAATTGATGTTTAGAATGCCAAATTATGAACTATTGCGCTGCAACGATTTCATTTTAATTAAATTAATATAAACGTTTGAACTTTTTTTAGTAAATAAATTTCAACTCCGTTTTCAATATTTTAAAATAAACTAAGTCGTTATCCAAATCTTTATTAACAATTCCGATTACTTAACTCATCGATTATTTTATTCCACATTCATAACTCGATTATGAATTTATTCAAAACTCAAAATTTCTATATTCAAATTATTTATAAAATTTGACATAATCGAATTCCAATTATAAATTCCTTTTATGGGAATAATCAATTAATTCAACATCCTTTACCATTACAAACTAATATCATCCCTTGATAATAGTGAAGTCATTCAAGTTGGGGTATTTTATTTACCTTTCAGACCTTGACCAACAACATTCTTATCTTGAGATAGATAAAAGCTTGTAATACAAAAACTCGATTTAAATCTCACCTTCTATTCCAATAAAAATTAATTTTTATGAGCCACACTTACTTTGGAAAAAATCTATTTCCGAATTATCAGATGGAAATTACTTCATCACTTTTGTAAACATTGTTTATAAATTAACTTTCTTATGCACCTAACTTCCATTTTAATAATCTATTCAAAACTCGATTCCCATTTTGGAACATTTTATTTTCCTTCTAAATCTCAAAGTTTATCTTTTATCTTTCGTTTGAAAATATTTTATTACTATAAATTATATTTATCAACATATAATATATTTTCATATTTTTAAACATGGGAAATATCAACTTCTTAAAATATTAAATTTTAAGTATAAGTTCTTACTACTAAATAAAATTTGAATGTCTTCCCTAAGAATAATTTATTTTTATAAACTCGCCATACTTGAATTCTATCATAAATCCGAATGGATTTATTTCAATTCAATTACATTCCGTACATCGGAAATAATTCCATTGTTTCCTTTTTTCTAAACGATTTCCAATTATACACCCCCTTTTAATTTCATAATTGGTTTCACATTTCCCGAATTAATAAATGGCAGTTTATTTCACTTCATTTATAAATATTGTTTATAAATTTAATTGCTCGTTTTATTATATAAACAAGTCAATAATTCTAGCCCATTCGACGTTTAATTCTTTTTTAGAAAAATATAATTTCCTTTTACAATCTAAAAATCCCCTTTTTTCATGATATTATTAAATATCAATATTTTATGGCCAGTGATATTCAAACATTTAAACACACAAACCATCAATCCAATTCAACATATCACACAAATATGTAAACAACAATAAATAAACTTTTGAGGAATCCAGTTGGATTCCTCCAACCTATTTCCCTGCATCCACAGATGTTATACAATATAAATAATACCCATCCTGCTTCAAGGCAGGATATCGTGGTATAGAAGGTCATCCACTATATATATTGTAGGGCGCATAGGTAAATCATCCGCTAATGGTACTACAGGAAATATCCAATATATATATATATATATATATATATATAATAGCACAACCACCAAGCCAAAATATAACTAATATATATAGTAGCCATAGTTCATCGATTAACAGCAATGCAACCAACCAACCAACAAACAACATATAAATATTAAATAAATATTCGTTATCTAGAGAGTGAATTTACTCACCTTGATTTTTATTTGTCGAAATAGCCTTTGGTTTCTGGTTAAATTAAACGAGTGTTTAATTTAATCAAAAATACCAACAAGCTCTAATATAATTCAAACCAAGTTTATTTCGAAGTATTCATCACTCTGCTTTCAGTGCATTGCTCTAATCTAATGTCATATAACAAGTTAAGCTTTTTATAACTTATTGAATGAATTAATTTAATTAACTAGTCCACTAATGACTTTATTAAGATTGATTACCACCACTGACACACTTAATCCATGATTTTAAATGATAAAATTAAATGTCTAACTTTTCCTTAATCTCATATCAGATGGTTGTTTACAATTTAATTAATTCACTTGCTAACTCTATAAGTTTATTCAAATTGGTTTAATCAACTACCAATTATATAAACCAATTTCTTTATATAATTTTAAGTTTCAAAACCAAAAATATACCTTACCGCAAATTGAGTTTTCAACACTGCCTTATCACCCGAGAATGTCCAGAACAAAATCTGACACCTTCTTTCACCAATTAGTACGATTCCTTAACATGAATTCCCTCAATGCATGCTATAGGAAAAGGCGACATATGTTTGATCAGATTACCATGAAACCACACTACAGGCCGCCACTTCCATGAAATCAAATCCAGCTTGAACCCCCAACATCCATCACAGCTTCAAAAATTGGAGCGACTTATCCTTTTTATTTATCGCTTAGAAACCCCTAAATTCCATTATTCACATTGCAGCCTTAATCTCATTAAAAAAATGAGCCCCAGTTCGACTACCACAAAAACCCATCGCACCTTCGATGACCAGAAATTGGCGCACGTACGCAACAATCTTCAAATCTGATTTTCGCCTCTCCACTTTTTGATCGAGATTCGGAGGCCAATCTTCGATGCTGAATTTGGTGAGCTTAGAGCTCGTTCGATTTCATAAATTGAGGAAAGGGAGTGGGTTGATTTCGAATTAATTTTTGAAGCTCGGCATTATTAAAGTTGAAGTCTTCGATTTGATTATTAGTAAAAGAAAGTAGGATAAAGGTTGGAACGAGTTGGCTTTGATTTTAGAGGAAAGGGAAATACTAATTTTCGATTTACTATCATCGACTTGTTATTAAAAATGTCATTGCCGAGGAATGGGAACTAGAAAACACAGAGGATCAGTCGCGTATTTAAAGAAGTAGATGGGGGACAAACATACATGATATTAATTTTTTATTGGGTGAAGTACAAACAAATTTAATACGATTTGATTTTTATTTAGTTTATTTGATTTTTTTTCTTGTTTGTTTAAATTTTATAATAATATATTTTAGGGTCTCGAACTCCAATCGAAACACCACAACCGACGTTCCCAGCATTATCCATTATTCCACACTCAACGGAACAGATTCCGAAATTTAATTCGACCATATGTATTGAGTAACCATATTAAATTGATATAATATAATTCACATTCAAACCAAACAAATTTATCGATAATAAATTATTATTATCATTATAATTCAAATAGAATTTATATTGATTGGCTGAATCGTTTCGATTCAGTTTTAACTCTAAATTCAATTATTATCGTTTTCGTATTACGATAATTCGATATATTCGACATTAAATCGTATATCATTATTAAATCGGTAAATTCCATATTAACATTCATTTAGAATTTAAATTCAATGTTTAGATAAAGTTAAATGTTTAAAATTAGATGACTAAAATTCCATGATGTTCCATATACACTACATTATTGCAAATGTTCTTAAAAAGCATTAGAAATCCAAAGGATAATGGATTCCCGTGATTGATGGATGAGTATATGGATGTTGATGATGTAGTTATAATATTTATGACATTCTTCTAGCACTGGAGATTTCGAAGGCGAAATCCTTTAACGAGGGGAGAATGTAACAACCCAAAATCTAATAAAGCAACATATACTAAAAGATTAATAAAATAAATATTAATCAGAAAATATTAGGAAATGGGCAACAGGGTTTACACCACTGAGTCTGTGTTATGGAATTCTGGTTAAGATAGACATTTGTTTGTTAAAACCGGACTTATAATTGAAAAGATATTAAAGAAAGAAGTTTGAAATTCGAATTTGAAATAGAATAAATGTTCAAACTAATTAGAATTTAATTCAAGAGTAAATCACATTCAGATGGGCGACCCGACCCATAGCTGGGTCACCCCAAGTTCGACCTAGACCGTAAGTGGGTCGACCCACCCGTTGGATGGATCAACCCACCTGTGTGACATGCGCAACCTGGTGCACACATCTTCGTCTGTTTCGGCTAGCTTTTAGAGTGGTTTTATTGGAGAGTTCCTAAATCAGATGGTTGAAATCTTAACCTAAAATCCAACGATCTAAAATACACTAGCTTTATTGTAAATATGTTCCAAACCTAGCCTAATTGTCACTACCCCATTCTCTGCCTCCATCTCAAATAACCTCTTCTCAAAAGTTTCTAATGGTGTACCGAGGCTTGGGTTTGCAAATACTTGGGAGAATATTCATTGATTAAGATTTTCCTACCAGAGCTAGATTCGATTGCTTTAAAATTGAGTATATTTCAGTAATTGCAAGATTTTGTACAATTTGTGGTTTCAAAGATTTCTTCTTATTTCTATTTTCCTTTCTGTCAATAATCTTTGTAATCTGATTACTGTTCTATCCTCTCTTCTTTCTGATTCATTAATCTATTCTATTACTCTAATTTTATTCAGTTCATCTATACCCCTTTTTCTTTATATGTGATTTCATTACATTTCAGTTTCAGCTCTATTTTTATATTAGATTTTTTTCTTATTTATTTGAGCCTTGGCCATACGGTAGCCTAGGTTGTTATTCTTATTATTTTGATGTTGGGTTTAGGCCTTCATGATCCTAAGCCATTTATTTCTTCCTGTTTATGCACTGTTTGGGTTAAAATATGACATTTACAATAAAATCGCAATTGGAAAAAAAATAAGAAATATCTATAAAAAGGGTAAAATGGGCTTAAAATTATGGAATAAAGATATTTGAACTGTAAATTTGATAAACCGAATAAATGATAACTGGATAGACATTAAAGTGGCCGGGGTTGGGTTGTACAATAAAATTAAACAAAAGAGATGTTTATAGATAACCTATAAATTTAAGTTGCATAAAGAAGATAGGCTTATTAATAAACTTAAGATTGGCGTTAAGTTTAAAATAAACATAATAATAAGCATGTGTATATGGGTCCGTTCTGGCAGTGACAGTAGATCAGGGAAAATAAAGGGCTCATAGTATTAGTCCATTCTGGTAGTAGGTGTTGGTTGATTAAGGAAAATATGTGGCCAATTAAAATAATTATTGGGGACTAAGTTTAGCGGTGACTTATGTCAATTTGCATTTTTTGGTTGGGGATCACTATCAGTCAGTGTTCCTTTTTATCACACTAACCTAGATATCACGAGGAGGTGAAGGCACGCTTATACTGAACTCAGTAGTAAGGGGTCGAAAACGTGATGGGTATGGGCATGTTTCGGCAAGGTGATAACCGTGAATTGCTCCAATTAGGGAAGATGAGACACTGTGAAGCCAATTTTTTTGCTATGTCCTTAGAGTTAATGGGTTGGATTTGATAAACCCGGGGCAATAGTCAGCATAGGTTATCACAACTTTGATTTCGGAGCCGAGTGATGGGTAGAATTAGGTTATATCCAAATTTATTAATTGTAACCAACGGTGTAGATATCGAATGATTTGACAATCGACTATATCCTTGTTCTTATTTATTGTATTGAGATTCAATTTATTATCCTGTCTAGATTTCCTCTTTTATCACTCATGTTAGTAATTACTGAACTCACCAGGCTTTATGTCTGAATAGTTTTCTTTTTCTCTTCTTCCTTTCCTTTCCCCCCAGGTTCTCAGGGTGGAGGATCTAATGCTCGAGAGACCTTTGGCCCCGCTCAGTCCTTTGGAGATTCTTATTTGTCTTGTTCATTGTGTTTACATGTATCTTTCCACGTTTGGTTTATTTTTTATACTTGATGTTGAGGGATACTTTTTATCTGGTACTATGATTATGTACTTTTGAGACAAGTATGGTTTTATGACTTATGTTGTAATATAACTTCTTATTTTTCTTTAAATGAAATTTCAAATTCCGTTGTGTTTCATTTATGTTATCTTGTGAATTTTACCTATGTGATATTATCTTATACCTAAAATGCTTCATAATTCTTAATGGAATCGTTATACGGGTAATGTTAATAAATATGTGGTGTTGCATTGATCATTGTCCTATAGGTTCTTATAAAGGGCAATCACCCTAGAACTAAATTAAGGACAAGGCTCTACCGAAAGCCTCTAGAGAGTTAGAGCGATTCTACTAGAAATCCGGTCAATGTATATGAGAAGAAGAAGTACATGAGGAACATGCTAAAGAGGGCTATCACCACAAACTTCAACGAGATGTCATGCAAAGCAATGTTATATTTGAACAAACTATTAAAGCTATGGAAAAGATAATGCAAATGCTTATAACAAGCCCAAAAAAGGAGAAAACAACTTTGAAGGCCATGACAAAAAGAAGGAATCAAAGAATTAGTTCTGACTTCCATTATATAACAACTACACTCCTTTGAATTCTCACCTAGAGACCATATACCTTTAAACCTGCTACACTACATAGTGCAAGAAACCCAGTCCGAGGAAACCCATGGAGATGGAGAAATATCTGGAAAATACTATAGGTTCCATGAGATGTATAGACATAATATTAGTCACTACTGGCTTCTTAGGCACATAATAGAAAAACTCATACATGAAAAGTGTCTTGAGATATATGTTCAAGCTCAAGCTCCAAAGGACAGGGCATTGGGTCCTCCAACACCCACTCGACCTCAAGCTATACCAGGGTCGTCTAGTTCCAGATTCTCTCAATGGGGTATTCTCATTAACAGTTTATGTAGTTCACGAATAAAAGCTTTAGACGTATTGAAGAGTACGCTAACTACATTAAGAATGCTGAATAGAAAGAGTGCTTTGTTGCGGGTGTCCCTACTAAGTTCCAAAGGATGAAAGATGACGACATCATCTTCCACAAAGGGAAGGCCGTAGAGGTGGAAGCCCCAACTATCGACCCTTTTGTCTTTTTAACCTATATAAGTCCTACTTATGTTCGGAAAGTCCTCATCGACTTGAGAAGTTCTATCAATATCATCTTTAAATGGTCCTATAATTAGATGAAACTCGAGACCAAAAACCTAAAATCATATATAAGCAGGATCCATGGCTTCAATGGCACCACGAATGAGCCAGCAGGATTTGTTGACCTATCGATGCAACTGAGCGAAGGAGAATGCAGAAATGTCTGAATCCTCTCTTTCATCATCATTGATAGTTATTCTCCCTACAACGCATTCTTGAGGCATCCCGATTAATCCAAGTTCCAAATCTGCATGGTGCTATGGTGCCTTTTGTTGAAATTTCTTATTGGTAACACAATCGAAGTCCTTAATGGAGACCAAATAACAAGGTGAGCTTTCTATTTCGCGGTAGAGGGATATGCCACCCATGTGAATAGGAGATGGGTGTAGAGACTTCACACTTCTCCAAGAACCTTAACGCTTAGTAACAAACATCCAAGGGCAGGTTTGGGCAGCACATCGTCCTTACAAACAACTTGACCCAAGAGAAGGCAAAGAACCAGAATATGAAATAGAAACTACAGCAAAGCAAATAACTGATGTCCTAATCAGCCATGACGATCCAACTAGGGTCTTGAAGATTGGATCATAGCTCAACCTTCTATAAGGAAGGAACTGGCCAACTTTATATGTGATAACCTTGATGTCTTTGCTTGGGCCCATTCGGATATGTACGACACTGGTCTAGGAATTACAAGCCATGTCCTTTGTATCAATCCAAAGTTCTTTTCTACGAAACAAAAATGTCGAATCTTTGAATAAGAGGGATCGACTACATAATAATGGTTTCATCCGTAACGCCCTTTATATTGAATGGATCTCCAATTTTGTACTTGTGAAGAAATCAAACGATAAACGGAGGATATGCATTGGTTATTCTTACTTGAATAAAGCCGGCTAGATGCACAACTTCCTACATCTGAAGTTGACCAGCTTGTCGACTCAAGCATTAGATGTCAGCTCTTATCATTCAGGGAAGTGGTCTCGGGTTATACTTAAATCCGAATGCATGTTCTTGATAAAGAACATGCATGCTTAATCATCATATTGCCATGTTGTTATGCCATTTAGATTGAAGAATGCTGGGGATACCCATCATTGACTTGTCAATCGTATGTTCAAAGATCAAATCGTGAAATCCTTGGAGGTTTACGTTGACAACATGCTCATAAAGTCAAGCCATTTGGATAACCATATCGACAACCTTGCAGAGACGTTCAGTGTTCTTCACATATATAGCATGAAACTCAATCCCTTGAAATGCTCTTTTAGCATTCCATCAGGTAAATTCATGGGTTCAGATGTCAGCTCATGTCGAATTGATGCCAATTATAAAAAAATTGAAGCTCACTCGGGGATCAGATTTTTGAAGAACATTTAAGATGTTCCGAGTCTAAACGAAAAGTTTCGCCCTAAGTAGTTTCATTTCCAAAGTCGTTGATAAATGCATTCCCTTATACTGTTTGATCAAAAGGGGAAATATAGCTTTGCTTTTTTATGCATATTATCATTTCCACATTTGTGAACAAGGAGAATCATATTCAGAGGAGAAAGAGGTTAACCAGAGCTGAAAGAAACTATTCGAAACTCGAAAAGCACGCATATTGCATGTGTATCTCTTAAAGCAAGCTCCGCCCATATTTTCAGTCACATCCAATCAAAGTCTATACTGATCAGTCGCTACAACAGGTCCTTTTTTGGCCTGAAGCATATGGTAGATTATTGAAATGGAACATTGAACTTAGCTAGTTTGACAACACACTTTCTCATAAAGTGTTATCAAAAGGGTTGGAAAAGTAGGGCTTCATTGTCGAATTCACAACTCCCAATGATTCACTGAAAAGCAGTGAACAACATAAAATCCAGTGGAAATTGTATGTGGATGGTTCCTCAAACAGTCAGTGTTCTAGCACTAGAGTCATACTAGTTACTTCTGAAGAACAGTCGATGTTATACACTTTGAAACTCGCCTTCCTCGCAACCAAAAAAATGTAGAGTATGAACCTTAGACCGTTCGACTTAAAATTGCCAAATGGTTGATAATCTAAGCTATTTAGATTTTCTTAGACTCTCAGTTCATCATATGTCAAGTGCGGGGGAGCTCCAAGCTAAAGGATTGCATGTAGATCCTAATTTTTTTTGGTTAAAGAACTTTGTGGTTTCGAGCATCATATTATCAATCACATTCCTTTAGATCAACATGAAGAAGTAGATTCATTAGTTAAGCTTTCCGGTTTTGGGGATGCACAACTAATGGGATTTGTCCCAATCGAAGTACTTCAATTTTCGAGTATTGACTAGATAGAGACTGATTGGATATTAATAATGGACCCTTAATCCGATCTACAGTCATGGATACTCAATTCTGAATTACTGCAATAGGGATTCCTTCTTTGAAAATGCAATGAGAAATGTTCACTATTTTGCAAAGCATCATGCTATATCATTCAAGGTGTAATGTATTGAAGAGGTTTCTCTACTCAAATACTTTGGTATGTATTCACAATAATGCCAAATTAGTGTTATATCGTTTACACCAAGGTGAGTGCGGAAACCACACCTGGGGCAGACTTTGCCAAAGAAGATTCTTTGCAACAACTATTTTTAGCTAATTATTAATCGAGATGCAACTGACTACACCCGAAAATGGTCAATCTGGGACTATACGCGATTTGTGGAATCAACAATATTGAAACCTTACCTATGTCTAGAGGGGGTGCTCGATATGCTATTTCACCGCTGATTACTTCACTAAATAGGGTAAAACTGAGCCTATACCATAATTACTGTAGCGACCCGAACTTCCTGGTCGACCTAAACCGAACAAGAAGGCGGGATGCTTTGAGAACAAGACTAACTGAAACACAAACAAAAGATCAATTCACTGCTGTTACAACAATTTACATCAGAGTACAAGAATATAACAGAGTATGAATAAATAATATACATCCGAAAAATATCAGAGATTAAAATAATTTACATAGCAGCAGAAAAAAAATACATAACACAACTAAAAGAAATACATGGATACAAAGCTTTCCAAATATAGCTCCAGCTGTAAATCCAGGATCTTGGAAGAGAAATATCTGCAAAACCAAAACTACTTGCTGCCTGTGTGAAAAATTGGGAAACCCATATTTTAGGTTAAAACAATAAACTCCAGGTCAGCCATGGGACTAGTGTGAGAACTAAAACAGTTATTAGCTTGATTTTAAAGTTAGATAAATCAAGGGACCACGCCGTATAACACGGAACGGGTTTAACCCCAAGAATACTAGTGCATGAAACATACAACGCAATGCTAAACAGAAAAATGAAGCTATTATAAGACTTAGGTCCCATCACACAATGAACGCGGTCGAGGATAGAGTTTTCCCTTATAATAGCCAAATATGCTTGATACGCGAAATTCCATCTTTTATTCCTAGTATAAGTGAAGAAATCAACTTCAAATATAAATGTATCAATCATAGGCGGCGTAAGTAGCATTATATTACGTTGCCATATATATATATATATATATATATATACGACTTAAATCGTGAAATCGCGTATTGGAATGTGGGTTTCCGTCTATGAACCAAGGCAACCGATCGTCCGTACCGAATTCGAGACTCTCTAGCTCGAGCCGCAGGACCTAGACTCATATGAGCCCTACGGTTAGCCGTATGGCCGGTCATCCATCGATGACCAGTAATACCATAAAATATATGTTAGCCTTCCCTATAGGGCATAAAATCTGGTGAGTATATCGACCATAACATTCATCGGCCTCGCAGTGACCGATATATTCGAGGTGCCTTGCTTTCCATCAAGTAATAACAAGCAACATCCACATGAGTAAACAGTCTGGGCTCCATACCATGACGTTACTCCTAGCCAGAAACAAACATATTTCCATCTTCATACGTTCCTCATTCGTTTTAGGTTCATACCGGGATGTGAAGCTCACGAATTAACGCTACACAATGCTATGCTATTTAAAGCCATGCTTTGATCATCAACCACAAGAATCTACTTTTCAATAAAAGCCTTGATCATTTGCATCTCAGCATGCCACACTGACCATTCATGCCATGCGACTGATGTCTATCGATATATAACCTCTAAGCTCGTACGCCTCAGAGAAGGGTGTTAAGAAAGAGAATAAATTCTCCGCCACCAAACAGATATATATTTAATAGAAATCAATCAACACAGAATAATATCCAATGTCAAACACACATCCATTTACTAGTTTGTTCTGGGACTGAACGAAACTGGAGGCACCTTATCCCTCGTCCCATATGTCGAATACAGGAGAGAGGTCCTCGCATATCCGGTCGATCTCCAAGTACGTTTGGACAATCACCACTTATTACCTTGTCTTGGATGTACAACCCAATTAAGACATCAATAATCATCCAAATGATGTGAAGATCTCCGATCTTCAGCTACCATCTTCATTGTCGACTCATCGTCGAATCAGTTATTTAGAATGGGTATAAGCCCAAACTTTCCAAATAACTTTCGTACCTCATAAACAAATGCTATAAAAACACGACATATGCCTCATTCCAATTCAGAATATTCTTTTATTCAAATACTCACATCATTAGGGAAAGGTTCCTATTAATTATATCAAAGATAAATTCTTTAAATTTATTCTTTAATCTTCCTTTGGATATCAGTTCAAACCAAATTAAGGTTTATAAACCAGTCGAAATTATCGAACCATACCGAAGTAATCATTTCTTTTATTATCCCAATCCCAACCTATTCATCCCATGGAGAAAAACTGGTAATACACTATACCTAACACCACGGTGTTATCGGTAAAATTAATTACCATTTCCTACTCAAATCTAATTAAAGATTTAATTATCGATTGGGGTAAAACTAGTGGTACTCCGTTCTCGATCATTTCCCAAATTTGATAATTTAAATTATTACATTGACATTTCAATCTAATTAAAGATTCATTAAAACACCACTTAGTTTTAATCTTCCAACAATTATTATTAATGATCATTTAATTTTGGGAAATCAAACATGCCGCATCGACAATCTACACCATACCATCATCAATTTCTACCGATATATAACCTCTAAGCTTGTACGTCTTAGAGAAGGGTTTTAAGCAAGAGAATAAATTCTCCACAACCAAATAGATATATATTTAGCAGAGATCAACAATACAGTTCGAAATACAATGTTAGACATACAATCCTATGGGTTAAAGAACCAATGTCATTTAAAACATAGTTCACGATAAACCCAAAATCACATTCCATTAACTATGAAATCTTCACGGAAATTATAACAATATATAATCGATATAAATTTCCATATCCGACTAGTAATATAAATGGAATAACGACAAAGACTTTTAAATTCCATATATATTAACAGTCTTCCTCCACAGAAGCTCACTTCGATGATTACCAAATCGAATTCCATTCAATTCAAATTAGTTTATTAAATTGGAAAAAATACTTTTGGAAAATTTCCATTAAATATTAATAAGAAGATTTATAAATTCCAAATCACATTTCACTATTAATTGGGTTAAAGAACGAATGTCTTTAAAAACACAGTTCACAATAAACCCAATTTACATTCCATTTATTCCAATTACAAAATATTACTGGAAACTCTAATAATCTTAATTAAAAGATTTATTATTTTCACATGAGGTTTAAGAACAGTGTTATTTAAGACACCATTCAGGACAAACCCAAAATCCAATTTGATATTAAATACAAGGCTCTAAACAGAAATTATTTCGACTTATATTCATTATCAAATTCTGAAACCAATACATATCATATGGGGAATAACAATATATATCTATCTTCCAAATTCCTCCACAATATCCGTATAGTCACACAATTCAATATTGAAATATCCTGAAGATGATTTCTATTCGTATCCATTCCAATTTATAGATTGGAAATTTCTGTTATGTTAAAACCTTTTATAAATCTAGTTAATAACTAGTTCATTTTGATAAAAATATATTTTAGTCTTTAAAAACGTGGAATTTTTCATCCAAATTCTTTCCAAATCATTTATTATGATCTTACACAAATTATTAATATTTTTATCAAGGCCTATACAGTCGGTTTCCAATAACGGCCACCGAACTACATCTACAACGACCTTTTCCAAATTTGATTTGGGCATAGTTCCAAATCCAACCATTAGATTTCAAATCTCTTATATTCTTGGAAAGCGCTTTTTGATATGAACCCAATGGTTCTAGTTTTAAGAGAATCCGACCGTCGGATCTCCCGTAATGTCAATTTGAAATCAATGGTCGAAATTCGCAAGTGGTCACTGTGCGGCGCGTTCTATTCAGGCCATTAAATATGTATAATATATATTATATATATTTCATCGATTTCCATTTAAAACATATTTTATAAATCGTTTTAAATTCCTTTTAAAAACGATTCCCACTTTCATTTCAATTTTAAATCAAATATGAATACTCCTTATCCTTATAATGTATAAATGATAATATTTTCAAAATGTCAGATTTTGAAATCATTTCCTTCTCGATATTCATTATAAAAATGAATAAAATCGATATAAATATCTTTTGCATCTAAATGTCGCATATCTAATCAACACAGCTTCACACATTTCAATATTTTCGTGTCCAACCAAAATGGGACATCAAATTCACATTTTAATCCTTTACTGAATATTATTTTAAAATATTCCTCATTTTAAAGTATTCTTTATTTTAAAAAATTCATTATTCCAAAATTGGAATTAGAAGTCAATTACCATATAATGTTATTTATATGGATTTCATACAACACACGTATACAATGATAATGATAAACAATCATCAAAAATTCATGCAACATCTAGTGTGTGTTTATATAAGCATTAAAATAAATAATGCTTATACAGTCAGTCAACCCAATGATTGACATACAGCTAAACAATCGGGATTAGTGTATGTCAAATATCATCCCAATACCCATTTGGGATTTCAACTAACAAATACTGTTTATTATTTGTGTAGTTGGGCGATGTGTAAAATTTATCACCCCAATCAATATCAGTTAAATGGGTGTACATAAACGAGTCGTCCGGCTTGTAAATGAATATTTATTTCAATTTCTCTTCATGATAATTATATATATATTTATATAAATAATTTTATATATATAAATATCAATCCATGACAATCCCAATCACAATCCAAACAAACAATCAACCATGTTTGTACAGAAAAATAGTATCAGGGGCTACTAAGCCCCATCTGCACCCTATTATATAATAACTGTAAAATAATTTAAGTGAGAAGGAGTTCTCACTTTGGGATCCACTCCGTCGCGCCTCCTCCTTATGGCCGGAATTGGGTGCGGCTCGCACCCTTCAGGCGCTCGATAAACGAGCCCGACCGTGAGTACTTTGAGACTCAAATTCGCAAAATGCTTTCTACATAGCCATATAGATCTGTAAGGAGGAAGAGTTCTACAATTCTAGTGTTGAAATTTCCTTGAATTGATTTAGAGATTTCGAATTAAAAGGAAAAAAATGGTCTTCCTTGGCCCTTGATATGAATTTGGCAGCAGTCCAAAATGTTTAGGGTTTGGCTGATTTCAAAGGGTATTTATAGCATGTTTAAATAATATTTAATTCCTTTATTTGTGAAAATTGAAGTTTAACTTTCTGAACTCCAAATGAATCCCAACGACTGTTTCCCCTAACCAAAAACTCCATTCCGGACACAATGGGATATGTTTCATTACCTAATTCGACTGTTTCAGTCAGTTTTTATCAAAATTAAAATATAAATCACTATATATTGAATTTGAACACACATTTTAATTTACCGGGGCCACATACTGACTCCAAAAATTGCTGAAAAATAAATGTATCTATATTTTGATGATATGGTCCTAATAAAACCAATTTCGTCGAATTTGGAGGCCGTTTGAAAAATGGCCATTTTCTGGTCGATCCAATTTAAACTGAAATTACCACACACATTTAAATTCACCACGCTCACATATTAATTCCAAAAATTATGAAAATTGGAATCTAGCAATAATTTAACATTCCATAACCAACAAAAGTGGTTTCATAGAAAATGGAGGTCATTTGCAAAATGGCAATTTTTAAAGGCTATAACATGTTATTTAAAATATATATGTATAAATTCTATAGCGACTATTCTGAATTTTAAACTGGACATAACTTTCACTTTATATTATGAAATCTCTATTTTTCACATCCATTAGAAAGGTTTTTTACTAAACAAATTCAATTATTTCTGGTTTTACATAAATCTGATTTATTTTGAATTCTGTACATTCAATTGAAATTTAAAATCGAATTTTCAAACTATCGCACCATTTCAGGCTCGTTTTATAGTTAAAATAAATTTATACATTTTAACTTCGATTAAAATAAATTTTTTAGTCGTTATTATTTAAAATAATTCATTTTGAATATTCGAAATCCATTAAAATAGCTACAATAAAAATTCTAAATTGGTTCTGAAAATCTGGGTTGTTACAATTACTAACTATAAAGTAATCAACTTTTTTTTTTGCAACATCATAAGATGTTTTGGAGTTCCCAAAATAATTATTTTGGATTATGGGACTCAATTCAGCAATATTAAGCTTAAGAAATTTTGCCCATTCCATAACATTAAAAGCAGTTTTCAGTTCTCGATTATCCTCAAGTAAGGGGAGAAGTTAAAGCGGTTAATTAAATCAAGTCCATACTCAAGAAGCGTTTGGAATAGGTTAGAGGAAAGTGTACAAATGAACATCAATTAGATCTTTGGTATATCAAACTACCTATAATTCAATTATTATCGCCAAAATGGCCAAGGAGAAATCGAAAGTCAAAGCTGCGGTGAAGGGGTGCTAAAGATAGTAGGCTTTCAGCACAACTAATACCATTCCTTTAACATATGCTTTCAAAATAAGAATTGAAGAAGCAAATCATTCTGACCCTAAAAGAAAACCCCAGTCGGCATAACCCGAAGGGATTGGTCACCAGGATGCTTATCTTCTAGCACATGGAAATAAGATATGCCTTTCAAACTACCAGAAGGGAAAATGTTGAGAGCTAAAGTTTCCACCTTATAATTTTCATAAGCAAACATCATATGCTAAAGAAGATGACACCACAAGTGGCACCGAAAGCCATGAGCTCCTGCAAGCTCTCTTCTCCCGCAATCAGCCAAAGCTTCTAATTCTTGAAGATTACCTTCGGAGAGCCTGATATTAGTACCACAGTTAATCTTCCAAGGAACAATATAGCGCATTTTGATTAGACCTCTGCATATGCTTTCGCAGGAAAGCCAGGATGAAGCCTATATGACGAAGTATTGGCCAACCTGTACCTACAAATATAATAACCCTAAGGGTCCAGAATCAGAATCAAATTTCTCATTCTCAATCTTATGTCTGTAAGTTTGAGTTATAATCCCTAATTTATGAGTCAACTTGGAAAAAGTATGTAACTTCAGAAGTTATCAGTAAAGAGGTTTAGTGTAATGACCCGCATTTTACATATTGGAGGATTGTAAAATATTTTTATTTAATTTCCTAAGGGCCGGATCGTTCTCAAATTTTGATATGTTGGTTACAGGGATGTAAGACATGTCCATAATTTTTATCAATTTTATTTGTGATCATTTTACCCCTATCAGTTTTGTAAAGGGCATAACTTTTGACTAAGATTGAATTAGGTGTTGATATCGATTTCATTCGAAAGGAAATGGTGTGGCCAATTTCGTAGGGTGGTCACTTTAAAGATTTGGTTCAACAGTTTGGGAGGAATCACTATTATTGTTTTACACAATTTCTAGATATGTTAACTAGTCAATAGTTGGCTGGTTTGGTAAGGTCCATTAGTGGGCTGGTTAGATGCCTATAAATAGGGGGTAGAGGCAAGGAGAATTGTTTACTTTCTTCATTTCTTATTTGGTTGGGGTTCGAGATTCTCCCCACTCCAATCAAATACATCTCTCCTCTATTAAAATCTTAGATCTATATTAGAAGATTGAAGATCTACATCAAGGAAGGCTAGGAAACATCAAGGAAGGCTAGGTCAACAAGTAGATCACATCAAATTGGGTGATCTGAAGATTATTCTTTGCTGTTTGGATTTGTAGATCATTGTTTTTAAGCTAATTTGAAGATTTGGTGAGTGATAAGCATCTCTCACATGGATTCAATCGAGTATATGGGTTGTTTGATCTTATTTTCATCATTTCAAGTTGTTTTCATCTAGATCTACATCATGGTATGTATATTTTCATTCGAACCACCATAGGATCTAATCTTGCAACTAAAATCGGTAAATTTCCATGTTGATTCATGTGTTATTACAAGTTAGATCCATTTGTTTAATTCGTTTATTGTTTATCATAAATTTGATGAATTTCTTATGTTTGCATAATGAATAATCGTTGTGTTAATGATTTTTGATGGTTTGGTATGATTGTTTGGTGAATGGAATGTTTTGCATAAGTTTTGAATTGGGTTGGAGCTGGATCGGGTAGGAAATTATATGGATCAATCACGACCTGGTATGGATCGGCTTGCCTTCTTCTCCAAGAAAGGATGGATCAGCAATGCAAAGTATGATGGATCGGACATGCAAAATATCAATGGATCTGTCCTTTGTGGTGATGGATCGACAATCCATGGATCGGACTGGGCGATGTGGTATAGATCGGGAATCTATGGATCAAACAGGGCGATGTGGCATAGGTCGGGCATCCACAGATCGGGCAGGGCGCTGTTGCATGGGTCGGGCATCCTCAGATCGGCCAGGGCGCTGTGCATTGATCGAGCATCCATGGATTGGACTGCGCGCTGTGGCATGGATCTGGCATCCATGGAAGTGATAGAGGGCTGTGGCATGGATCGGGAATTTCAATGGATCAGATATACTGATTTGGTATGCAACGAAAGTTGGATTACAACGTTTGAGAAATGCTGTGAATGTGGATTGGAACGTTGTGATTAATATTCATAGAAAAGGATGAACCACTGTGAATCGAGTATCAACCAAATGAAGTACGTTTTTGTTTCGATGATGGTTGTGGCTTCGAAGTGAATTCAAGACGGAATATTCGAAGTGTTTTAAAGTGTTCGTCGATCGTCAAAATGCAACGAATGTGAAGACAACTCAAGGTTATGAGTTCATCAATAATGGTTGCTCAACAAGTCACTTAAGCTTATAAACAATTATCAGGTTGGATGGTTAGAGATATCGAAGGCTGAGGAATTATTGTTGTTGTAGGTTCTAGCGAACTCAAAGCAGGGTATAATGGTGACAACCTGAAACTTCGAGCAATAAATAATTAAATATCACGGTTATTTAAACATTAGATTTAATATTATAAAAATGGTTTTATAACCTTGATTAAATCCCTTTATAAATAATTATTAATGAGGAGAAAACATGTTGTTGAATTTTTCTTTAGTTCGAAGAAAATTCGATAATGTGACCGAAAACAGTTTTGTCGATAAACGATGTTCACTTATTAGAATATCATGTGCATGTAGTAACAATATAAGAATACATATATTAATGTACATAACATATAAATAAAAAAATGCAAATGGAATATGTGTACATATTCTAGACTATGAAAAATGACTTAAAATGATAGGGACACGTGTGATCAAAAGAATGGTACACTTGTCTTGTAAGTAAATAACATAAAGACACATAAACCCATTAGGTGTCCATATGTGGAAACATCTAAAGACACCTAAGAAGGCATATATCTTCATCCTAAAACTTGGTTGAAGATAAGGAGGACAAGTGTCCAAAACTAAATTACCAAACTAGCTTTGAAGATTACTATATAAAAGAGTGGAAACGTTCTTTCAGTTTCATGCAATTCAAAAAACAAAATCAAGATAAGAAAAAGAAGAGAGGTTTAGGAGAAGCCAAGAGAAGGAATAAAATTTCAATTTTCAAGTCTAAGGTGAGAAAAACTATTTAAGTTCATGTATTCATTTCATATTTTGAAGAGAAGTTGTGAAAATTAAGAATAAATGATAGAACTTGAATCACTGAAGATGACGTTCGATATTTTAGTCATAACTTTTGCAACTCTTGATGAAATTTCGATTTCTTTATCAATATGGGAAGCTAATTCAAAGGGTTACAGCTTTCACTTATACCACTTTTTCTACTTCGGTCATTTGTACCTGAAAATTAGATGCAAAGTCAGTAAAAATCAACCCAAAATAGACATGTTAAAAATGCCTCTTGATGTTTAATTTTTTATATTAAATTGATAACTAATTTTGATATTTTCTTTTTATGATAATTAAGTAGACTTAGAAAGCTTCTTACTGTAGAAAATATGGAGTTAAAAACTATTTTTATCATAGAGAAATAGCATCAAACATTTTGCCCAAAAACAGACTAAAAATCTAAAATTCCGAGCCTTTTATAGCATTTTAAAATGCTGTCTTTTCTCTGAATTAGTTATGAAGCATAATAAGTTACCTAGAACTTTTCATGGAGTCTCAGAAAAGCTATAGGATGTTGTGTTTAGTCTAAATCATTATAAAACACCCAGAATTTGTCATAGTATTTCTGGAAGTGTTGTCTTTTCTTTGAATTGACTATGAAGTATTTTAAAACGAACAGAACTTTTCTTAGCATGACAGAAACACTGTTATAGATGTTTCAAGATTAAAAGTATGGATTAACTAATGCAAAAATGTATTAGGCAATAAATTAATAAAGATTTACTTTGACATATAATAAAATAAATGTTTGATATGACATTTGCTTTGACATAATAACAATAAATGTTTAATGTGACATTTGATTTGTCATAATAATAATTGTTTGATGCGACATTTGATTAGGCATAATAATAATAAATGTTTGATGTGACCTTTGATTTGACATATAATAATGATAAATGTTTGATGTGACATTTGATTTGACATATAATAATAAAAGTTTGATTTGACATTTGATTTGACATATGGAGTAATTACTAAACTATCCTTAAGGAATACTACAAATAGGATGGAAAACTTCATTTGTTTTCCATACTTGAAAATGAAAGAAAAATGGAAGATAATTAAGAGAAGTTTAGTGGGAGTAAAGAAGATAAAATACCAGGCAAAGAAGCAACATAAAGAGAGTCAAAATATGTCAGTCCCGAGAGCAATTTGTAAATTGATGTGAGCTTTGCGATGACTCGAGGAAGACATTTGAATGCTTTGAGGGGGTGGTAAAAACTAATTTATGTTCTACAAGGCTTTTGCATAAAGGTAGCAAGGCATACTATGAGTATACGTATCATCTAAACAATTACTTATTTCATAAGCTTCTGTTTTAATTTAATGTTGCACATGACTTCAACATACTATATTGACTGCAATCTTTGCTTTGGTAATTAAAGAACATATACGACTGATGATTAAGGCCATTGTAGACTTAGCATGACTGGCATAAAGTCTTGAAATCAAGGATTAGTAGGGTACTGGGACAGACATAGAATAAGTACGGTTTAATAGCCATAATTATCAAAATACATTACTTTGACAAATGTTTTATCTAAAATAATATTTTCATGTATTCCTTTTCTTAGTGGTTAGTTTGAAGTTATAAGCTATTTTATCGCAAGGAAGTTTTTGGTATTTAAAATAGAAGGGGTTTATCTTTTAAAAAAAGTTCTACAAGTGATATGTAGATACATTTCAAAACAAGTATTTGCAGAGTGTTTTACCCTTACTTGATATAAAGAGTATTTTTGGAAGTAAATATTGATTTGAAATGTTTTGTGTAAAGAAGAACTACGTTAGCTTGATCGTATATCTAATTGCTTACCCAATTAGTTAAGGTATGTAGGCAGTCACAAGTGGTAGTGATGCAGCTGCTATATTAATAAAAATAATTTTTGTTTATTATTCGTTATTACATCTCATGTTCATGCATGTAACACCCCGTATTTTCTGTGAACAGAAAAATAACAAAACAAAGTATACTTAATTTTTGAAAGAAGAATTAAGGAAATGGGTTACGTCATTGCGTTCGTCTCGGAATTCTGCTTGAGATAGAGTCCGAGTTTGCATAAATCGGACTTCATATGAAGAAGTTATGGCCTTTAGAAGTTTCAGAAAATTTAAATTAATTAAAACAGCTCAGATTTAAGTTTGAAATCCAAATCACACACCTGAGTTGGGCGGGAAATTTCCCGCCTAGGTCCTAGGTCGACCAGGGGGTCGACCTGGGTCAAATAGGTTGACTAAGTGGTCGACCTGGGGGTTGACCTCCCCCTATTTCCAGATCCGAGGATTAGTTTGTTTTTCTGCATTTGGACGCCCATTCTGACCAGATTCGTTGATCCGTATGCTATTTAAACACCCCTAAACCCCATTTTCTCTCCACACCAAACCATTGTAACGCTATGCTGCCTCAATTCTAATTAAAATAAATCAATGGCATCTCTACTCTGCTGAAACCTAAGATTGAACTGGTGCTTCTTCTTCTTCCAATCTGAATAGGATTAAAAGAGAACAACTACAACCCTTTTTCTTTTAGAATCCAACCAAGGTGCGTACAGTTATTTTCAGATATGAAATCTAATTATGATCATGACATGGTTATAAATCTGAATTTGAGATTATGCATATTCTTGTTTATCAGATCTGTTTTTCTATGTAGATATATCTTATTTGTATTATAGTAACTATTATGTATCCCTTCCTTCCTTCTATTCTATAGCCAGTGTACCACGAGCCTGAGCCAAATCTCATAAGAGATTGACGGATGAACACTGAATTTGGGAAAAATAGTGAATGATGCATAATTAGACATGATTGATTTGTGGCTGATTTGAGAAAAGAACATATGTTGTAATTTAAGATCTGGATCTGAGCATACTATATATGATAGTCTGTGATTTGGAAGAAGAAGAATTATTGTGTATATGACTTGGGCGCAAACATCTTATATTATAATAGGATAACTATTAAATGTGAATACGCTTAAATAGGGATTTTGGATATTAGGCATACGCTGAAAATCAAAGGCTATAATTTGGCATAATTCGTATTGTATATCATGATTTGGGGTTTTTAGAGAATATTCGGTACTGTGTAAATTTAACTAAAATTTGGGGCATATGTTATATTATGAGTTATGACCATAATTTGGGCATGTGAAATTAGGCTTAATTTTATGATTAAATTAGTTAAATTGTCTAATCTTCTAAATAAGTTGAAAATGAATACGCTGAATTTGGGGTATGAAAATCTGTAGGCTCGATCTAAAAATTGAGCAAAACAAGTTAATAGAACTTTGAATAATCAGCTGTAACTTGTAAAGAAGTTTAATTTGTTGAATTGGCATAATTAGTCTGATATTGGCATAATCTGTGAATGAATACTTTAGCTAAAAATAAGAATGCTGAGATACGAGGTTAGACTCTGTTTGCGGTAGAAGCTTGCCCGGACCCAACCATCTTAACCAGCAACCGCAAACTGTTAGTCTAATGTGAGAGGTCGTAGGCATAACTAAAAGATGCTTAGACATGAGGTTAGGTCTGGCTTGTGGCAGAAGTATGCCCGGAACCGCCCAACACATCCAGCCGCCACAAGCTACCGACCTAATGTGAGAGGTCTGTGCATTAGTGATTAATTAATGCAAATCTAGGATAAATATGATGCCTAAAACGTGTTGGATTGATAGGTTAAATCAACTCGGCGGATGAATCTAATAAACCCGTTTCGTAAATCTGTAGGCCTAATACAAGGTTAGGTGAGACACTATGTAAGTCTGTTAATTTGTATATCTGATCCGTTAGTCTGTAAACTTGTTAACCTGTATGTCGGATCTCAAAACTTTTTAATCTGAACTTTGTGTATATGAAATCTGTAAGCAAGTAAATTTGAAATCTGTTAATCTGGGGACACAAGGTTAGGAGGGAAAATTACTTGTGTCATCTGTTGTGTGGGACCCATATTAGTCAGTAACCCTTTTCTAGTATCAAAACTATGACCCAACACTAGGAGGGGTCCGGGGCACGCTTACTGAACTAATTGTAAGAGGTCTGTGTCTGTAGGTTGCCACTTTAGGGAATGATACACCCTTCTATGGGGCCAGCACAAGGTATTTATGTATTAGGGAGCCGATCTCTTTGGATAGAATTTAGGGTACACCTAGTTCTGTCTTTTCTGTTGGTGTACCATCTGTTTCTGTTGGGGTGGTAAAGGCCCATTAGTTGGAGTGGTAAAGGCCCATTATTAGCATTCTGTTTCTGTACTGTCTGTTTCTTTTGGGGTGGTAAAGGACCATTAGTTGGGGTGGTAAAGGCCCATTACTAGCATTCTGTTTTTGTACATTCTTTCTCTGTTGGGGTTGTTAAGGCCCATTACTAGCATTCTGTTTCTGTAGAGATTATCCGGTTTTCGTTTATGTTTTAGTTTAGACATTAGGGTGACACCTAATCCTGTTATACTAAGTATTTGTTCAGAGAAGTAAGATATAGGTAAGAAGCATATCTTTGTCTATATCATTCTGTTTCTTCTGTTTAACTTAAGCATACCTGCTACTCCTGTTGCTGTAATCTCTCATCCAGCTTTATTTACATGTCATGATATTACTATTTGTTTATATGCTGAAAGTCACTGGACTCGCCAGACTTTATGTCTGACCTCGTTTGTTTTCGCCTCTTTTTCTTTCTGTTTCCCCCCGCCCAGGTGCTTAGGGTGGAAACATAAGAGCTTGACTCAGATTCTCTCTGTTTGAAGTGCTTGAAGTGTTGCTTGGTTTTGACTCAACCTTCTTATCGTAGTTTATGTTGGGGATTATGGTTTTAAAATTATGCATTCTGAAGGACTTTGGTATAAGACTGATACTTGTGTACTTAGGTATTGCTATTGTGATTTTAAACGATGCAACCAAACTTATTTCGGTTTCTGCTGTAATAAAGTTATAAACTTTTCTTGTACTACTTCATGTATCTGTCTTGTCATATTCTGTTTACTTATAATGCTTCATGGAAGTTAATGCATTCCCTTTGTGAATGTCATTAATGGACATGGGGTGTTACACTTGGTATCAGAGCTGAAGGTTACCAGATTTGATAAAAAAGTTTTGGAAAACTATTTTCAAAAAGATTTTAAAAAAGAAGTACTTTCAAAAGTAAAGTTAATTTTGAAAAACATAATCCCCAAAAGCCATATATTTGTCTTTTAATTCTCTATTTTGAATCTCTTCCTTTTTCTTTTCAGCATGTTTGAGATACCCGAGGGCATACTGATACCAACCTGGTTCAGAAGGTATCAAGAGGCTTGAGCCACCGCTGAAGGCCCCGCAGATATCCCTCCTGCCCAGCTGCAGCCGCTCCTCCTCCTCCCCCTCCCCGCATTGATACTTTTTCGAAGATATGTAAAGACTTTCGGGCAATAGGCGGGAAACCTTTTCAAGGGTCAGAGACGTTTGTTGAAGCTCGAAATTGGTTTAAAGAGGTGGAAGATTTTTTTGGTATCTTTGAGATAGAAGATGGAAGGAAGGTCCAATTAGCTGCTCGGTTAATGAAGGACGAAGCCTCATTTTGGTGGGAGGTCACAAATGGAGAGCGTCCAGTAGAGACATGGATGTATTTCAGGCATAGGTTCCAGATGAAATTTTTCTCACGAGCAGAAGAGAACTTATACATGGAGAGGTTTTTTGCGTTGAAGCAGGGGAATTTATCAGTAAAGGAGTACGTTAACAAGTTCAACCAGTTGGCGAGATTTGGCTTAGACTTGGTGAACACACCTGAAAAGAAGGCCCTGAGATTCGTTAAACGTTTGAATGAGTCGCTACACGGGTTGGCTATAACCCACATTCCTATAGGGGCTACCTTCGAGAAATTGGTTGACATGGCATTGATGCATGAAGAGGAAGCCAAAAGTGAGAAAAAAGGAAAAGCTTCAAGGACCGCAGAACAAGAAAGCGTGGCTCAAAAAGGAAACACAAAAGAAGATGAAAATTCTGAAGATAAGAAGGAGAAAAGTGCTTTACTTGTGGAAGCTTGACTCATCTGAACAAGGATTGCAGAAAGAGGAAGGGCACTTGCTTCAACCGTGGTGAGATGGGAACTTCGCTAGGGACTGCCCGAAGAAATGAGGGCAAGGCAGAGGACAGGACCTACTTCTGAAGGGCAGGTAAATGCTCCCGCGGCTGGTGGATAGGACAGAGATAGGAAAATTTCTGTAGAAGGTTTAATTTCCTTATCTGATTATTGAGTTAAAACTCTTTTTGATTCTGTAATTGAGACTCTGCACTTTAATACTAGTCTTGTTTATGATCCCGTTATAGTCTCAAACCCCATAAGGGTTACGACTCATCTGTTTGTGATAAGTTGGGGGTATCTGTGCTGGGCATTAAGTTGACTATGACGCATACATTCTGGGTTTTGATAATCTAATCTATACCAGTAGTTTGTAAGTATCTGAATAATTCTGAAAAGGATAGGGGTTTTTATTCGAAGCGTGAAGTAGATTTCCAGTTTTGACATTGTTTAATGGGAGTAATTCTCTGAGTGTGAATCTGATGTTGATTTTGGTTCGGGGTTGATACTTAGAGATTTATTTTCTTAACCGATGTCTAATGGGAACCGAACTTTTGTTTCAATTGTGCTTGTTTCTATCACTCGGCTGTATCCTATCGATCGAGTCTTCGACCTTTAGCTAGAAACTAATGGGAATAAACATGTGTTTCAGACATTTTATGTTTGATGGTTGCAAGTGGATGCAAGTGGTTGCTCGTGGATGCATACACACACACTAGGCACTAGATTGGCCCAAAAGCACTCTCATACTACATATGGATGTGTGCGCATTTTTCATTTTTTGTGGATGCAAAATGATTGACTCATCATGTTGCATTTGGATGAATGGTTATGCACTCATATAGAAATGAAATGTATCAAATAGGATTTCTTGCATACATAATTGGACTCATGGCACCAACATAATTCGCATTGAGGAGGTCAACTGAATCAGTAGACCGCTTGATCTTTGCATTATATACGAGACATGTACACACACTTTTGCATATGTTCATACAACATTAGAAGTTTTCTAAGGACAATGGATTCTTGTGGATGATGTTTGAGTAGAGGGGTGATTGGATGGTAAGACACATTCCTCTTAACTTGAAGACTTCGGGGACGAAATCCTTTAAGGAGGGGGGAATGTAAAACCCTGTGTTTTCTGTGAACAGAAAAGTAACAAAACAAAGCATACTTAATTTTTAAAATAAGAATTAAGGAAAACGGGTTATGCCATTGCGTTCGTCTTGGAATTTTGCTTGGGATAGAGTCCGAGTTTGTGTAAATCGGACTCTGTATGAAGAAGTTACGGCCTTCAGAAGTTTCAGAAAATTTAAATTAATTAAAACAGATCAGATTTAAGTTTGAAATTCAAATCACACACCTGGGCTAGGCGGGAAATTTCCAGCCTAGGATCCAGGTCGACCTGGGTCACATAGGTCGACCAGGGGGTCGACCTCCCTTATCTCCAGATCCGAGGACTAGTTCATTTTTCTGCATTTGGACGCCCATTCTGACCAGATTCGTTGATTCCTATGTTATTTAAACACCCCTAATCCCCACTTTCTCTCCACACCAAACCATTGTAACGTTATGCCGCCTCAATTCTAATTAAAATAAATCAATGGCGTTTCCACTATGCTGAAACCTAAGCTAGAACCAGTACTTCTTCTTCTTCCAATCTGAATAGGATTAAAAGAGAACAGCTATATCCCTTTTTCTTTTAGAATCCAACCAAAGTGAGTACAGTTATGTCCAAATATGAAATTTAATTATGATCTTGACATGGTTATAAATCTGATTTTGAGATTATGCATATTCTTGTTTATCAGATCTGTTTTTTTGTGTGCATCTATATTATTTATAATATAGTAACTATTTTGTATCTCTTCCTTCCTTTTGTTCTATAGCCAGGTTACCACGAGCCTGAGCCAAATCTCATAAGAGATTGACGCACAAACGCTAATTTGGGAAAAATAGTGAATGATGCATAATTAGACATGACTGATTTGTGACTGATTTGAGAAAAGAACATATTTTGTAATTTAAGATCTAGATCTGGACATACTATATATGATAGTCTGTGATTTGGAAGAAGAAGAATTATTTTGTGTATGACTTGGGCGCAAAGATCTATATTATAATAGGATAACTATTAAATGTGAATACGCTTAAATGGGGATTTTGGATATTAGGCATACGCTGAATCAAAGGCTATAATTTGGCATAATTCTTATTATATATCATGATTTGGGGTTTTTAGAGAATTATTTATACTGTGTAAATTTAACTAAAATTTGGGTCATATGTTATACTATGAATTATGAACATAATTTGGGCATGTGAAATTAGGCTTAATTTTATGACTAAATCTGTTAAATTGCATAATCTGCTAAGTCGGTTGAAAATGAATACGGTGAATTTGGAGTATGAAAATCTATAGGCTCGATCTAAAAATTAAGCAAAACAAGTTAATAGAACTTTGAATAATCTGCTGTAACTTGTAAAGAAGTTTAATTTGTTGGATTGGCATAATTAGTCTGATATTGGCATAATCTGTGAATGAATACTTTAGCTAAAAATAAGAATGCTGAGGCACGAGGTTAGACTCTGTTTGCGGTAGAAGCCTGCTCGGACCCAACCGTCTTAACCAGCAATCGCAAACTGTCAGTCTAATGTGAGAGGTCGTAGGCGTAACTAAAAGATGCTTAGACACGAGGTAAGGTCTAGCTTGTGGCAAAATTCTTCCCAGAACCGCCCGACACATCCAGCGGCCACAAGCTACCGGCCTAATGTGAGAGGTCTATGCATTAGTGATTAATTAATGCAAATCTAGGATAAATATGATGTCTAAAACGTGTTGGGTGGATAAGGTTAAATCAACTGGGCGGGTGAATCTAATAAACCCGTTTCGTAAATCTGTAGGCCCAATACAAGGTTAGGTGAAACCCTCTGTAAGTCTGTTAATCTGTATATCTGATCCGTTAGTCTAAAAACTTGTTAACCTGTATGTCTGATCTCAGAACTAGTTAATCTGAACTTTGTACGTATGATATCTGTAAGCAAGTAAATCTGAAATCTGTTAATCTGGGGACACAAGTTTAGGAGGGGAAATTACTTGTGTCATCTATTGTATGGGACCCATATTAGTCAGTAACCCTTTTCGGGTATCAAAACTATGACCCAACACTAGGAGGGGTGCAAGGCACGCTTACTGAACTAATTGTAAGAGGTTCACGCTGATAATGGCGAGGGGTGTCGATGGCGCATTCCAACCGGGTCATGTGCGTGCATGGATCCGGTTTTCTTTGAGGATGTAGTACACCGTGACATCTATAAATAGGTCTGTGTCCATAGGTTGCCACTTTAAGGAATGATACACTCTTCTATGGCGCCAGCACAAGGTATTTGTGTATTAGGGAGCCGATCGCTTAGGGTAGAATTTAAGGTACACCTAGTTCTATCTGCTTCTATTGGTGTACCATCTGTTTCTGTTGGGGTGGTAAAGGCCCATTAGTTGGGGTGTTAAAGGCCCATTACTAGCATTCTGTTTCTGTACCTTCTGTCTCTGTTGAGGTGGTAAAGGCCCATTACTAGCATTTTCTTTCTGTAGAGATTATTCTATTTCCGTTTCAGTTTAGACATTAGGTCACACCTAATCCTGTTATACTAAGTATTAGTGCAGAGAAGTAAGATATACATAAGAAGCATATCTTTGTCTATATCACTCTGTTTCTTCTGTTTAACTTAAGCATACCTGCTACTCCTGTTGTTGTAATCTCTCATCCAGCTTTATTTACATGTCATGATATTACTATCTGTTTCTATACTGAAAGTCACTGGACTCGCTAGACTTTATTTCTGACCTCGTTTGTTTTCGCCTCTTTTTCTTTCTGTTTCCCTCCCCCCCAATGTACTCAGGGTGGAAACATAAGAGCTTGACTCAGATTCTCTCTATTTGAAGTGCTTGAAGTATTGCTTGGCTTTGACTCTACATTCTTATGGCAGTTTATGCTGGGGATTGTGGTTTTAAAATTATGCATTCTGAAGGATTTTGGTATAAGACTGATACTTGTGTACCTGGGTTTTGGTATTGTGATTTTAAAGGATGTAACCAAACTTATTTCTGTTTCTGCTGTAATAAAGTTATAAACTTTTCAAGTACTACTTTATGTATCTATCTTGTAATATTCTGTAATGTTTACTTATAATGCTTCATGGAAGTTAATGCATTACCTTTGTGAATGACATTAACGGACATGGGGTGTTACAGTGCATCTTTCATGTTTAAAATTTTAAGCCATACTGACATATTTAATAAGATTGCAGGAATAAATATCGATGTCCATCTCATCAGAATTGCATAATGGTAAATTAATGGTAATTGTGTTTAATTTTTATTTTAGCACACCCTGTGAATTAAATAAATATTCTGATAAGTGTTATTTATTAAACTATCCAATGCATTTAGTGATGTTGTATATTTATTCAAATAAAGTGGTAGCTGTTATTATTTGTTTTGAATGGATGAGGTTTTCGATAAATTTTGATTGGTCCGAATTTTCGGGGAATTATAAGTTGGTATCAGAGTTTAGGTAAGGTGTCTAAATAAAATATCATATAAAATTAGGAAATCATCCTAGAAATTTTAAAATGATGTTACCTTAAATTGATAAATAAAATCGGATAGGGTAAGGCATCGTTAGTCTGATGGGGTTTATGAGTAGTATTAATTTTTTGTATCTAACTTTTGTTTAGTGTCTATATATGATTCTTTATCATGCACCGTATAGAGAGGTTTAATAAAATTGTAAGTGCATGTGATTATGTTATAAAGTAATGAAGGAAGGAATGTAGTGGATTGTAAAGGAAGAAATGTAGTAGCATGAAATAGATGCAGCAGAGCGGCTTCAAAGGTATGTGGAATAACAACTTGTTGAGTAAGGAATTAAATGGGATTGGGCAAATAAAATTGAGGAAGACCAAGAGGAGTAACTTGAACAATACATTTATGCAAAACCAAGGTAAGAAAATCTCTTTAAATATTTATGTTATTACATAATGTGATATTGGGATTGTTTAGCATTAATGATGTTAGCTTAAAGCTGCTGAAACATCTCTCAGTAATTCGATCATAATTTTTGATTGCTTGATTTGGGTTTAGTCGAATTTAATCTTATTGGGAAGCTAGATTAATTATCAAAAATACTTACATCATATATATTAATTTTACTATCTCAAAACATTTTTGCAAACTAACTTTGTGTTTGAAAAAAAAGAATTCATACTTGAGATAATTTTTGAAGTTGAGAGTGTGGATTTTACAAAAAGAAATGATTATCCGTGTGGGTGTAATGATTACAAAGTATAAATTACTTTGGGAGAATAATTTTTTTAAACTTATAAAAGACATTCTTTTTTTTTATTATTTCGTCAATGATGGATACCTTCAGGTGACAATGATGATGTGCGGTATAAGACAATGGATCTTGGGTAGTGCACTATTACGCTATGTGGTATTGAGCCAGTAGAGTACATCCCCACTTAGTGAGGGGATTTCGGCCAATATATGATGGTTAACTTTGAATGATGATGATGATATGCGGTATAAGACAATAGATCTTGGGTAGTGCACTGTTACTCTATGTTGGTATTGAGCCAAGTAGGGTACATCCCTACTTGATGACGGGATGTCGACCACAATAGGATAAAATATCCTAAATTGAGTGTGAATCCACTTTGATGAATATGATCTTAGTTTTGACAAGATAATATCTTATAAAACTTGATTGACTTATTTAAATATATTATTTGAAAGTCTATTTGGAAAATTCTTATAATAACAGTGTCATGATTACTCTCCGGCACATTTCGATGGGTACCACAACATGGAGACCACATCCTTACTTGATGATGATGAGTCGAATGAGCTGGAGTACGATGAATCTTTGGTACATTTCAATGGTTACCAAACAAGAAGAGTATGCCTTTACCGGATGATTTGGCATTGGCAGCAACAATAAAAGAGAAAGAGAGAGAGAGAGAGAAAGAGGCTTTAGAAATTACTCCAAATTGAGTGTATACTCATGAGAAGGAGACTGGATATTGATGTGGATTGCAATGGACATGATCCTGAATTTGGGCATAAAAAGAAACTATGGCATGTCTGATCCAATAACAACTTGTAGGATTTGTAAAATGTTGATCACAAATTGAGAAGTTCCAATCATATAATATCCAGATATGTCTTAAACTCTAAATTTCAATTTATGAAATTGTTTTGAAAGCTTACTTTCAATAAAAATGCCCTGGATACATAGAGTTTCCTTCATGGAATATTTGGCATTCTTTTGACTAATTACTGTATTAAATGTCGAGGTCGAAATTCCTCTTAAGGAGGGAAGAATGTAACAACCTGAAACTTCGAGCAATAAATATTTAAATGTCGAGGTTATTTAAATATTTAAATCTTGGATTTAATATTATAAAAATGGTTTTATAAAATTAATTAAATCCATTTATCAATAATAATTAATGAGGAGAAAACAAGTTGTTGAATTTTTGTTTACGAAGATAAGTAGTTCGAAGAAATATTGATAATGTGACTAAAAACAGTTTTGTCGATAAATGACGTTTTACTTGTTAGAATATCATGTGCATGTAGTAACAATATAAGAACATATTTGAATGTGAGCTTTGCGATGGTTCGAGGAAGATATTTGAATGCTCTACGGGGGTGGTAAGAACTAATTTATGTTCTACAAGGTTTTTGCATGAAGCTATGCAGTTTATTCCCCGCTATTACCCCGCCCTATCCCCGCTATATCGTGTAGCAGATTTCTACCGCAACACTATTTCCAAATAGCCTATCAAATAGCCTTTCCGCTTTAATCCCCGCTCTAATTCGATATTCCCGATATATCCCCTTATTTTAGCTATATTCGCTATATCTTTAATAGGAGAAATGAATTAAAAATGACATTTATGTGTTATAAAATTATTTTTTAAATAAAATTTTTAACATGTACTTTTCAAAATATAAAATAGTATAGTATTCTATCAAAATTTGTCAAGCTAAATAAAATTTACAATTATTTACATATATTTGTTTATGATTTATTTAAAATTAAGAATGTACTAACTATAATTAAGGTAAATGTTAATTTTCAATTTATTTACCATTTATATATTTGTAAAAGCATTAAATACGAGTTTTATATCTATTTTAGACTCATCCTCCATATCCTGATAGTTCCTCACTTTATCCCTGCGACAACTTTTTGTTCCTCCACCACATTGGATCCACTGAGCGCTTTAACTGCACAGGCATGAAGATAGCAAAGAGTATTATGAGTAGACATATCATCTAAACAATTACTTATTTCATAAGCTCGTGGTTTAATTTGATGTTGCTCATGACTTCAACATGCTATATTGATTGCAATCTTTGCTTTAGTAAGTAAAGAACATATACGACTGATGATTGGGGACATTGATGACTTAGCATGACCGGCATAAAGTCCTGAAATCAAGGATTAGTAGGGGACTGGGACAGACATAGAATACCTATGGTTTGATAGCCATAATTATCAAAATGCATTACTTTGACAAATGTCTTGTGTAAAGTAATATTTTCAAGTATTCCTTTTCTTGTTGATTAGTTTGAAGTTATAAGCTATTTTATCGCAAGGAAGTTTTTGGTACTCAAAATAGAAGAGGTTTATCTTTTAAAAAGAAGTTCTACAAGAGATATATAAATATCTTTCAAAACAAGTATTTGCAGAGTGTTTTACCCTTACTTGATATAAAGACTATTTTTGGAAGTAAATATTGATTTTAAATGTTTTGTGTAAAGAAGAACTACGTTGGCTTGATCGTATATCTAATTGCTTACCCAATTAGGTAAAGGTATGTAGGCAGTCACAATGGGTAGTGATGCAGCATCTATATTAATAAAAATAATTTTTTGTTTATTATTCATTATTACATCTCATGTTGGTGCATCTTTCATATTTAAATTTATAATCAATACTAACATATTTAACGAGATTACAGGAATAAATATCGATGTCCATCTCGTCAGAATTGCATAATGGTAGAATTATGGTAATTGTGTTTAATTTGTATTTAAGCACACCCTGTGAATTAAATGAATATTCTGATAAGTGTTATTTATTAAACTATCCAATGCATTTAGTGATGTTGTATATCTATTCAAATAAAGTGGTAGTTGTTATTTTTTGTTTTGAACGGACGGGGTTTTCGATAAATTTTGACTGGTCCGAATTTTCGAGGCGTTACAAATGGGTGCTCCCAAGAGATTAGAAGTTAGCTGGTCGAGTAACTTGGACAGTCATGATGGACCTAGAGATACGAGTCACGATGGCATATGGAATTTTTGCTATAACTGGGGTTACGATTTTCCCTTGACGTATGACAAGTTAGGCCAATCATTTGATTAATGTTGGTTTGAAAGCAGGGTTGGCGGTGATAGCCAGAGTCATGGATGATGATTGTTTTTCTTGTATTGTCTTGTGTGGATTGTACGACGTAGAAGGAGATATCTCTTGAGTGTTTATTTGATGTTTGTTTAGGCCTTCGGGGCTTGTGCTTGGGAGATTTCGAAATTGATTAGATGATCTACACTTGATAACTGATTGTTATGAATGTACTATTTGTATCTATCTGATTGTCGTAAAGGCTGTCACTGTCGGATGTGGGGGAGGCGGGTTGTGTTCTTCTCTGTTGATGCTGTTAGATTTGTTGAATAATTTGCCTATTCTCATATACTTTATTGATGGTGTTAGATAGTTTTTTATCGCTAATTAAGACGGTTGTCTGACTCAAGGTTTCATGTTTCCTCCTATTACCTTGGGCTGTTCATCTTGTTGTGGATGGGAAGACTGAGTAGTAGGTCAGAAGTATCAGATCTTAGTGTATGATGTTGTAGATTGATGACGATCTAGAGGCTTACGTATCAGTTTTCTGCTATGCATATTTTGTTGTTTTCCGTTGTTTGATGTTTTCTCTGAGTGACCTGTATAGTAAGGCATTTTGTACAGACCCTTATGCTTTTCCTTTGTTATATGGATAATTCATGATGATATGAAAAGTTTAAGATTTTTCTCAATTCTGCTTCACTATTATTGCCTGTTGTATATGTTCTATTATATTTTATCTTTGTGCTGTGGGTTATATGATAGGTTCCGCTTGTGTTGTCCTACCTTGATGATCGTCCATAACTGTCTGACACGTCTTTCAGTGCATTATTTCCCTTTGTTAAGTGCAGGAGTTATGGGCGGTTGTCACATTTAGTCACACAATTGAGGTAATAAATGGTAAATTCTTAATTATTATACTCTTATAACTTTACTAGCTCGACACTAAAACTACCTAAAAGACAATAGTTCAACCGAAAAAACTTCTAGATGATCCAAAAGGCCATAAGTATTGAAATAAAGTAACAACATTACTTTGGAATTGGTACATCCAAATCCGCATATACTTACAATGATCCAGACTAGTAAGAACTAAGACCCTCTTCCGTAAGCTCTAGGAGACCCTTTATCAACCCAACCAATACCAATTTAAGTAGTAATTTATCGCAAGAATGTTAAGACCACACAAAGGACTTGCGGCCTATCTAAAAGCTAACTCCGAAACTAATAGAATATCATCTACAAAACCTAACACATAAGGGAATAAAGCGTTACAAGAAAATGTTATTTTAATAGTATTTAAGGATTACATGTAAACTTGACTTGATATGGTTAAGTGCTTTACCAGTGTTTAGGTTAAAAAATAGCCTATTTGGGTGCAATTATTTACCAAACACAAATGACATTAGCAACCTCATTTGCATTTTCCTTCCATGTTATTTATGTGCCGCTGAAATTTTCTACTTTCCCTTTATTCTCAACTCATGGTTCTCCTCTTCACCCTTCAACAATGAATTGCCCTGTTCAACAAAAAAATCCGTCTTTAATCAAAAAGCTCCATAGCACTCTCTCCGTTCCGATCGATTTTAGAACACAAAACAATGTCTGAGCTCTAATGAAGCTGAAGCAATTTTGCTTAGCAACCTTGAGCAAGTTTTCTCGATTTTTCACTTAAGCATGGTTTCACAATGAGCAACGACTTTGAGATTCCTTTAAAAAACTACAATGTGTTATCCTAGTCTTGCTCCATTCTTTAATGCAAGCAAGGCGCGACTCTTCGATGCAAGGGAAGCGCTATTCTTCAATGCAAGAGAAGGGCAACTTAAACCCGTATGATTCTCGAGATAAGATTAATTTTCTGAACCTTATGAATATGAGATCAAGTTTTCCTTTCCATAAACTAGTGTATAATGGGTGGTAATTTATTTACGCTTACAGATTTTCATTGTAGAATTATGATAGAGTCACTTACTGCTTTAATTTGTTGCATATATTAATACTAGTGTGCATTATAAGATTTGTAACTTGTCTACTAAATAATTTGTAGAATTATAAACATGCATATTGTTTATAATGAATTTAAATCTCATAACTAAAAACTTTTTTCAAAGGCTTGATAGACTGTAGTACTAGCCAAGGGCATGAGTAGCGACTGGCTGTTTCTTTTAATGTACATGAATTAGTTATCCACAATATTTACTTGTGCGGTGCAAGGATTTGAAGATATTAGTTTGTTGGGGAAGCTTTTAACAATAGCTTTACTCACTACGATTACATCAATGGTTAAGTTTATTTCGTAATGGAAGATGTCTATCTGGTTGGCGCTTTACATTATAATATTTATTTTGGTTTCAACTCAAAAATATGTACCGTGATTTGTTAGAATTTGGAACTATTAGTTTATAGAGAATTAATATTAATGATTTACCTCAATTTTCTACTACCTCACTCTTCTTTGGTCCTCTCTTCGCTTATTACAATAAACATCTCTTTGAGTTTTGCAATTTCTTGAATCGCCCTTGACGAGCATTAGTTTTGCAATCTAGAATTCATTATCATGTTTAATTTCTACTATTTATTAGAAATTTCTTCAACTATTAGATGAATTTTTGTCGATAATTGATTGGTTTTCATTAAGGGAAGAACTCCATTGTTTACGGAGTTCATATAAGACTACTCCAAACCTTCATAAGTCACTTTTGGTTGAAAGTTGTCTGGATTTTGTGTATTCTAGTGCATTGTATCCACGAGTCTCCACAACCTAATAATGATAGGTTTACTTAATATATATTTTTGGCAAGCCAACCAGTTTTTATAGTGGTCCGTAACACTGATTTCATTACACCAAATAATGAATACATAGAAATGCAAGAGGTAGGCACATCGCCTACATGCTAGAGACATTGTCTATAATAAAGCTACACACAACACGTAGAAACTCCACGCTGGGAGTAAATTAAAACTACGAAGTATTGTAAACCATGATAAAAAATAATGCAAGATACTGAAAATAAAACTCCACAAGGCTGCAAGAAGTCCCAATCTCTATCAGCAACTGATAAGAGAAGCAATCACTGAAATCAAGCAAAACTGCTAAAAAAGCCAAGTCTCTCGATGAGACTGCACACAGTCCTAAACACAAGCAACATTGCATGACCATAGCTCAAGCAACACCACTCGACATTAACCTGAATGATTACTTTGGGAAATATAGCAGTAAGGCAACAAACTAGTTGCACAGCCAAACTGAGTACCTAACAAAGCCCGAAGAACTACAAATTTACATAGCAGTGTCCATAAAAGATAGTGAAATGACATACGACACTCAGTCACATACAACTTCATGCTCCACAACTTGCATAGCCTAAACCAACCACAACAATCTAAGAAAACTGACAACCTCCCAACAAAAGAACATGCCATAGAAAATACCAAAAACAACTCAAGACTTAAGTCGAAAATCCCTCGAAACAATCCAACAGCAACAACCAGCACTTACATAGAACAATCAAGATCTAGAAAAGCAAGAATACTCACTAGCCTGTCGAAATGAATCGATCCACAATCGTAATTGTTCTGCCTTTCGGCATGCGCTCAAGCAGTCTGAGCGAAGGAGTGAATAGTGAGTGAGTGGAGAATGAAGCCAAAGAATGAATGAAAGGGGTTACACCGTGAGCTAGGGGAGATAAAAGGAAGATCTGGATGCACTTTAGTGTTAGATGACTGGATCTCATTAAAGTAAAAAGATTAGTGTTAGATTTAGGAATCGAAGGAAGCAACCGCGACGACAAAAGTTGAATATAGGTGGAGAAGAGATCTGGAGAGGCACGAAACTGAAGTAGAAAGAGAAAACAAAGAAGGTGGACCAAAGAAGGCATTATAGGGAAGAAAGGAAGAAAAATAAAAGCGGATATTATGTCGCCATTGAGTTTGAAGCTCCGAACTTTTTGACTTTTTATTTTGGTTTATTTAGTATATTTCACAAGTTTATAAACTAATTTGTCAAAAGAAATTTTGCTACAGTAAGAATGTGTTCGTTTATTTAAATAAAGTAAAAAATGCAACATTGAAAATCTTTTACATTTTTCACATCAAAATTGATATTTATTATACAAGAATAAAAGCAACTTCAAGAAGCCATGTGAATGGGCATTATACCAAACCATTATGAAAGGATTGTAAGAATGCGTATTGTAGTAAGAGCATCTCTAACACGGTTATGGATCGTAATCTTACGATCCGTAATATTTAGGGAGTTATTGTTGAGATATCCCAACATTCGCACACCGATTTTATCGGCGCGCCTTTATTAAGTCAGCGGTGCCGATTTTATTGCTCGTGACCCTCGTGAGCTGATAAAATTGGTGCGTGCGCCTATAAATACGGCGCACTAGGCCTTAACTCATACTTCCCCATTTCCTCTTTTTAATTTTTTTTAATTGGTCGAAACTCCGGGATGCCTCAACGCGTGACAAAGATGGGGAGACGTACATTTCGACCTCAGCTGGATGACGCAACTGGTCCAGTGAACCATCCTCCACACGCGGAGACGACGATTCAGGATTTTCAGATCTTCATGATTTGCCACAAGGATATACTCACAGTTCATTTACCAAGCTCACCATCCCATTTCCTATTTGTTACTTGGGAGATCGCTGTTATTACCAAGGGTCCGATGAGTTGTGCGTACCCAGAGATCCGTTTCATCCCGATGATATGTTCGGGCCGCATCGTTCTATAGGGAGATAGTACATGCAGGGTCTGAGACCGGTAGGATGGGTTGATACGTAGGATTTTCAATTACTCAGAGTGGATTTTGACACTTATTGGCATCGAGTAGCCCCTCAGCAGTACTTGTTGCTAGATTATATACGAGGTGTAAACTCCGACCACATTGGTCCCCGATTGGCTGTTGGTAGAGTTCATCCTCCATCGTTTACTTTCGACCCGACCCCTTCTTAGTACTCTGGCCAGCCTATGGATTTTGCTTTAGCTGACACATTTCAGGCATTTGATCTTAGCGGTGCAGAGCTATCCCTGCATGTTGTCTAGTCACCTGATCACATGATTGTCGGTATACCTACATTCTCTGTAACAACTCGCATTCTACGCATCAGAGGATCATAGAGTATTTATATCATTTTCATATGAAGTCATATGGTCGTGTAACTTTGGCGAATGACTATTGGGGTCATTTCCCATGTTCACGATTTTTGCCAAATTTTAAATGACTGTTTTACCCTTGGAGGATCTTGTTTCGTCTATAACTTCTGATTGGTGAGGAGTTTTGACCTGAAACCGCTACCATTGGATTTGGATGATGGTTTATCTTTCCGTAGAGTGGTTGCATTTATCAAACAGACTTACCGTTTGGGAGATATGGCTGAAGTAAGTTTTGGAAGGTGAAAAGCAGCATGGTTGGGCTTAACCGACTGATAAGCAGCTAAGCCATAACCCATTTCAGGAATAAGTTTATGGGAGGGGCGATAGGGTTTGGAAAATCAGTTTTGTTCATTTTTCTAGCTGACAATTACCTTCCTCTAACTCTAACAATGGCCTCCACCTTCTAAACTACCTCCTAATCATATTTTAGTCCAATATTAAGCTAATCAACATCAAATCAAGGCAAATTAACATCAAATTGGAGGTAGAGCTATGGTGTTGCATTGGGATTCAAACCAAATCAGAGATATTTTAAGATTTGAGATTTATTTGTTGCTAAGATGAGTGATTAGCGTGTTTTTACACTAATTACGACTAATTAGGGTTGATTTACGTTAATTAGCGAAATTATAACTCAGAAAAATATGAAAAAATATGTAGAAATTCTTAAATATTATTTTATGCCACTTTTAGAAATTTGGACTAAGTTTGTTAATGCTGTTGTTAGATATAGTTAAACAAGAGTAAGGGAAAATCATGGTTTTGGGTATGTTTGATCCATATTAACTTGTTAAATTGTTGTTTTGGTGTTTATGGTTGATCCTATATGTTATTGCTATTGTTTGGAATGCTTAGTGATTGCTTAGTAAAGTTAGAATGGTCGAAAATGCCATCGTGTGGCGTAAATAGGTCGTTGGAAAAGTTGTAGGAAATTGGAGCAGGTCCTCGATCGTAAGGCATATTAGGACCACGACCAGACCCCGGTCGTGAACCCCCCCTCACAAGCCGACCATTCCCTCGTGAACCAACCACTCTCCACGAGCCGGTCCCCCTGCCTCCACGAGCTAATAGCTTGCACGAGTTTATTGCTCGGCCCGAACCAGAAGACCACGACCAGGAGTACTTCCATAAGCCGCACCATGAATGGATGCATCAAGAACTGCTGGTGGCCCAAACCCATGAACCAGAGTTTGGGGGTCACAACGAGCCAAGCCACCATGGTCATCACGAGCCGACCACGTGTCACAAACCGGAGCATTCATGAACCGCGAGCCGAGCTGAAGACTTGAACATCGAACTGAGACATGATGAAGGGTACGAGCTGAACCAAATGGAAACTGAAATACGATCCGGGGAAGATTAATCCTAGATGGAAAGGTAATCCAAATAGGAAGTTAGAACTCAGGATCTAGATGGGAGCCAACGAGTTAACTTCATGATTGTACTTTGAAGTGGGACGTGTGCAAAGGGGTTATCGGTATCTATAGCTTTAGCTCACCACTGGGAGATGGATTAGTGACTATGCATCAGCGCAATGGGTTCAATAAGACACCCAAGGGAAAGTGGTCGTAGCATGGCTATGGATCAGTGCAATCGAGCCATTAGGGCTCCCAAGGGCAAGGTGATCGTAGCAAAGGATTAGTGGCTATGGACCAATGCAATGGGGTCATTAAGACCCCAAGGGCAAGTGGTCGTAGCAAAGGATTTGGTGATCCAAGTGGTGGATATTGTATACTTTACGTACTAAGTGAGAGATGTGAGGATGATTGCTATGCTTGATGTTTGCTATCACCATGACATGCACACTTCCATTTTTACACTTTATGTTAGTGTTACCTTAGAGTACTGTACCTCTTGTTGTGCTAACTCTTTGGTTGCAGGTCCAGGTTCAGGTATGATTATTTATACCTATTATTGTTTTATTTTGCTGCTATCGCTCATACCTGACTTTTGTTTGACCCAGATTTTTTCGTCTCTTCTTATTACTCTGAGTGCTCCTAAGCGAGTAAGCTAGAGATAGGTTCGGTGGTTATGCATGAGTATCTATCTGGAGACGAGCAGGAGGCTTCCATGTACTATTTACATATATTCTCCCTGTGTTGTTGATGGTCACTACTTTGGGCATTAGTAGTGTAACTTTGCTATTTTGATTTAGAGATAGTATTTTGAAGTTATAATAATGATGGTTCGGATCATAAGCTGTACATTAGACTCCACTGCTATGATGGTTTATTTTTTTAGCTTATGCACTGTCTCACCTGTTTTATGTCAAGTTATGTTGTTATTATATTTTTATTCCATGCGCTGTGAGGCATACTACAAGTTCTTTGGTGATTCATAGTTTCAAATCCTTTTCCTTTGACAATTGTCCCGTGCTAGTCAGGCATTAGCACAACGCATTTTAGGGAAATGTCGGCTGGTTCGGGGACGACCGTCATATTTGGTTACAGAGCCTAGGTTGCGTAGTTAACCTTGGTGAAGATATCAGGGAGAGATAGTATACGTATATGATATCGTGTATTTGTGATATTTTTGTTTTAAAAAACTATATATATATATATATTATTAGTATATCTAAGGATGAAGTCCCACTGTACAAGCACCATTATGGAGATGGTTAATCGTTTTATCTTTACAGATCAGAAGATGAGCCGAAATATGAGGAGTACGGGTTCAGGGGCCAATAATTGGAATGCCCTTGATATGAGGACGATGGTCGCTACCTTCATGAGAGATGCTTAGGGATAGGCAGGGAACAGTTCCTAATGCTACTAACGTTAGTGGTGCAGCGGTGTAGGCACCTAGAACCGATTTTGCCAAGCTTAACAAGGATCATACTAGTCTTAATGGAATGTCGTTCCATGGAACGGAATCGGCTACGGATGTTCAAGATTGGCTTGATAGTTGTGAGAGCATCTTCGAGGATTTAGGGATCGATGATGCAATGAAGAGAAGCTAGCATCGCGTCAGCTTCAAGGACGGGCAGTGAATTGGTGGAATGCCATTAAAGCAGTTACTCCCGATGATCAAGTTACTTGGAATTAGTTTAAAACTCGCTTCAGCGACAAGTTTATTCCGGCTGCTCATATATCAAAATTGTCTAGGAAATTCTTGGAACTTAGGCAGAATGGTAGGGCAGTCTCAGGATATATTGTTGCGTTCGATTCTTTATCGAAGTACGGATTATCTCTTATCGATACTGCCATGAAGAAGAAAAAGAAGTTCATAACCGGATTAGATGAGTACTTGGGGGAAAGACTTATAAACCATATTGATGAGACCTTCGAGTCGATTGTGAGAAAGGCACTAAAATTTGAGAGCCTTTACCTTAAGTTGAAAACCGAGGTTGCTATTACATCTGCAGCGGAGCCAAAGCCACAGGCAAGCGGTGGGGGCATTAATAATTTGTAGAATAAGAGGAAACAGAACAAAGCTAAGGATGGTCAAAAGAAGAAAAGAAAGATGTTTAGTGCTATAGCTGTGGCAAGAAGAGCCACTATATCAAAGATTGTCGAACAAAGCCAACGGACAAGAAGTGCTTCAATTGCAGCTAAGCGGGACATCACAAGGATAAATTTCCACAACCTCCTAAACAGAAGAAGATTGTGAAAGCATATGCTATCAACGTTGTTCCTTCTTCGTTGAATTCCCCAACAACGGTGCAGAAGGGAAAGGGGGGCGTTATTCAAGGTATGCTTTCTATTTGTGATGGTCATGTTCGAGTGTTGTTTGATACCGGGGCTTCTTATTCCTTCATATTTAGTGACTTGGTATATAGTTTAGGATTGGAACCCAAGATTGTCAATAAACCTTTAGTTGCGACGAACTCGATCGGTGGTTCGACTAGGCTCAGTATGATTTGTCGTAATTTGGTCTTATCGAGTCATGGACGTATGTTTGCTTGTGATTACTTTGTTTTGGGCTTTACTAGGTTTTGCATTATTTTGGGAGTCGATTGGCTCCAAAGTTATGGGGTGGTGGTAGACTTTGAGGGGTCTTCGGTCACCATTAGAGTGGATGATGGGCAGAGGGTACTGTTTGGTTGCCTACCTAGTGATGGGGTGATGGCTAGTTTTCTAAATTCCCTCGACATCACGCATGATGTGTTGTCAGATGTGCCTATTGCTGGCGAGTATCCGAACATCTTTGGGGAAGTGACCGGACTTCCACCACATCGAGAGATTGAGTTTCGTATTAATTTAGTGAAAGATGCCATACCTATGGTGATGCCACATCGTCGTATGGCACCAAGGGAGCAGCGAGAGCTCGGGATGCAAGTAAGCGACCTTTTGAAGAATGGATTTATCAGAAGAAATGTTTTCGAGTGGTGAGCACCAGTTATATTTGCTACTAAGGCTGATGGTTCGCTTCGTTTATGTGTAGACTACTGCGAGTTGAACAAGGTGACGAGGAAGAATAAGTATCCTCTTCTACGGATGGATGATTTGTTTGATCAGTTAACTGACGCAAGAGTGATCTCCCAGTTAGATCTCGCGACAGGATTTCATCAGCTCTGAGGAGTAGCTCGGAGTATACCCAAAACAGCATTTCAGAAGTTGCCTGGATTCTATGAGTGGTTGGTCATGCCATTCAGGTTGACCAATTCACTAGCATCCTTTGTGGATCTTACGAAAAGGGTATTCAGGAATCAATTAAATAAATTTGTTCTTGTGTTCGTGGATGATATCTTGGTTTACTCGAGGACAGAGGAAGAACACAAGGGACATCTGAGGACAGTGATGGAGGTGTTGAGGAAACATCAATTGAAAGCAAAATTTTCTAAGTGTCACTTCTGGAGGAGGGAAGTGAGGTTCTTGGGCCATGTTGTTTCAGAGAATGGTATTGCTGTAGATCCTGCGAAGGTGGCTATGGTACAATATTTGTCAACGCCCAAGAATGCAACGGACGTGAGAAGTTTCTTGGGATTAGCTGGATATTATCGTAAGTTCATCCAAAACTTTTCCAAGATGGCAGCACCATTAACTCAGTTGACCAAAAAGAATCAAGCTTTCGTCTGGGACGAAAGGGATGAAAATGCATTTAAGAGTCTAAAGGAAAAGTTGACATGTGCACCAGTGTTAGTTATTCCAAAGGAGAACGAAGAGATGATGGTATACACGGACGCCTCTGGTACCGGACTGGTTGCTGTACTGGTGCAAGGAGGTAGGGTTGTAGCTTATGCTAGTCGGCAACTGAAGTCGCATGAGAAGAGATATCCTACACATGATTTGGAATTAGCAGTGATCGTGTTCGCGATAAAGATGTGGAGACACTATCTCTTGGGAGAAAGATTCGAGTTGTTTACTGATCATAAGTCATTAAAGTATCTTTTCTCCCAAAAGGTTTTAAATCTTCATCAGCAAAGATGATTAGAGTTCTTGGCTTCATATGATTTCAATATCGCATACACACCCGGGAAGGACAATGCGATAGCTGATGCATTAAGTAGGAGACATGCCAGTTTGGGGGCTATGTTTCTAGAAAGGAAGCAACTAGAATATACCGCAGGATATGATTTCAGACCTAAGTGCGAACTGAATCCAGAGATGTTAGCAAGTTTAACGATCAGACCCACTTTGATTGAACGGATTGGCTCCAGCCAGAGGAACGATCCTTATCTATTGGAAATCATCTCCAGAGTAGAGATAGTTATAGACTGTGAGGAAATGAACGAGTATGGTATTGATCGAGAAGGATGGCTTCGAAAGAATAGGAGGCTAGTTGTACCCATTGTTAATGGGTTGAGAGATGAAGTGCTTAGAATGTCTCATCATTCGAAACTGACTATACATCCTCGTGGTAACAAAATGTATCGAGACATGAAGCAGACCTACTACTGGAAAGGATGAAGAGAGACGTTGGAAGGTTTATATCCAAGTGCATGAACTGCCAGCTAGTTAATGCTGAGCAAAAGAAGCCTAGTGGTTCGTTACAACCGCTGGAAATTTCTGGAGTGGAAATGGGAACAAGTTTCAACGGATTTCATTGATGGGTTACCAAGGATTAGATCGGGTCATGATAGTATTTGGGTGATTGTGGATCGATTAACCAAAAGTGCAAGGTTTATACCGGTCAAGCGAATAGAACGGTAGCTAAGTTAGCAGAACTGTATATGAAGTGAGTAGTGAGATTTCATGGAGTACCAAAAGGTATTGTGAGTAACCGAGATCCATTATTTACTAGTGGGTTTTGGAAGAGCCAACGAGAGGCTTTAGGTCAGAGTTTCATCTCAGTACCGCATACCATCCTCAAACTGATGGTCAAACAGAGAGGGTGAATCATGTATTAGAGGATCTCTTGAGGGCTTGTATATTGGATTTTGGTGGATCATGGGTGACCATTTACATTTGTTTGAGTTTTCATATAATAATAGCTATCAATTCAGTATTGGTATAGCTCCATTTGAAGCTTTGTACAAAAGACCGTGCAACTCACCATCATGTTGGTTGGAAACCAGTGAGAAATTTGTGCTTGGACCAGATGAAATAAGAGAAACTTCAGGTAAGATCAAGGTTATCCAACAATGAATTAAGGCTGCCCAAGACAGGCAGAAGAGTTGTGCGGATAAAAGGCAAGAGATTTGAAATTCTCCATTGGCGATTTGGTATTCATCATGATTTCTCTGTTAAAGCATGTAATTCATTTTGGTAGGAGAGGTAAACTAGCACTAAGGTTTGTTGGTCCATTTCTAACTCGAGAAAATAGGGAATTTGGCATATAAAGTTAGGTTGCCTGACAAGATAGAAGGAGTTCACAACGTATTTCATGTTTCCCGGTTAAGGAAGTTTGTGCATGATTCTGATATGACTATTTCAGCAGATCAGTTGGACGATATCGTGTTAGAATCCGAGGCAGTTGGGAGCTGCAGGACGATTTGTATTGTTGGACACGATATGAAAAAACTTCGACGGAAGATGATGGAACTAGTCAAGATTCAATGGAGCGATAATGATCTGCACTTGGGAAACGTAGGAGAGCATAAGGAAGTCATATGCAGAACTCTTTGCCTGGTAAGATTTTAATCGCGATATAGTTATTCCCTTGTTAGTAAACCGCATGCTAGGATAGGATTGTTGTGTTATTATGAATGTTTGATTGTTTGTAAAAGGATGATAGGTGTGCGGGACACCATTGTTTGTTTTTCTTAGTTAAGGAATTTCGGGGGCGAAATTTCTTAAGAGGGGAGAGTGTAACGACCTGCATTTTACGCATCGGAGGATCATAGAGTATTTTTCTCATTTTCATATGAAGTCGTACGATCGTGTAACTTTGGGGAACGACTATTGGACTCGTTTCCCATGTTCACGATTTTTTGTCGAATTGTAGATGACCATTTTACCCCTGATGAATCTTGTTTCGCCTATAACTTTTGATTGGTGAGGAGATTCGACCTAAAACCATTCCATTGGATTCGGACGATGGTTTAACTCTTCGTAGAGTGGTCACATTAATTAAAAGGACTTACCGTTGGGGAGATATGGCTAAAGTAATGTTTTGAAGGTGAAAAACAACATAATTGAGCTTAACCGGGTGATTAGCTGCTAAGTCCATAACCCATTTCGGAACTCGGGTTATGGGAGGGCTGATAGGGTTTGGGAAGACAGTTTTATTCAAAGTTCTAGTCGTCATTTACCATCCTCTAACCCTAACAATGGCCTCCTCCACCTTCTAAACTACATCCTAATCACATTTTAGTCCAATATTAAGCTAATCAACATCAAATCAAGGCAAATTAACATCAAATTGGAGGTAAAGCTGCTGTATTGCATTAGGATTCGAACCAAATCAGAGATAATTTCAGATCTGAGATTTATTTATCGCCTAGGTGAGTGGTTAGCATGTTTTTACACAAATTATGGCTAATTAGGGGTGATTAGTGATAACTAATTAAATTATGACTCAAAAAATATGGAAAAATATTTAGAAATTCTTAAATATTATTTTACGCCTCTGTTAGAAATTTGGGTTAATTTGGATTAAGTTTGTTAGTCCTATTGTTAGATATAGTTAAACAGGAGTAAGGGAAAATCATGGTTTTGGGTATGTTTGATCCGTATTAACTTGTTAAATTGTTGTTTTGGTGTTTATGATCCTTTATGTTATTACAACTGTTTGGAATGCTTATTGATTGCATAATAAAGTTAGAATGATCGAAAACACCATCATGTGGCGTAAATAGGCCGTTGAAAAAGTTATAGGAAAATGGAGCAGGTCACCGATCGTGAGGCATATCACGACCACGAACCGACCCCGGTCATGAACCCCCCTCACGAGCCAACCATTCCCTCACGAATCGACCACTCTCCACGAGCTGGTCCCCCGCCTCCATGAGCTGATAGCTTGCACGATTTTAATGCTCGACCCGAACCAGAAGACCCCGACCAGGACCCATGAACCGCACCACGAATGGATGTATCACGAACCATTGGTGCCCCGAACCCATGAACCGGAGTTTGGGGGGTCACCACGAGCCGAGCCACCATGGTCGTCATGAGCTGACCACGTGTCACGAACCGGAGCATCCATGAACCGCGAGCCGAGCTGAAGACATGAACATTGAACCGAGATATGACGAAGGATATGAGCTGAACCGAATGGAAATTGAAATATGATCCAAGGAAGACTAAAATCCGAGATGCAAAGGTAGTCCAAATAGGAAGCTAGAACTTAGGATCCAGATGGGAGCCAACGAGTTAACTTCATGACTGGGCTTTGCCGCGGGACATGTGCAAAGGGGTTATCAATATCTATTGCTTTAGTTCACCACTGGGAGATAGATTAGTGGCTATGGATCAACGCAATGGGATCGTTAAGACGACCAAGGGCAAGTGATCGTAGCATGGCTATGGATCAGTGCAATGGGGCCATTAGGATTCCCAAGGGCAAGGTGATCGTAGCAAGGGATTAGTGGCTATGGACCAGTGCAATGGGGTCATTGACACCCTAAGGGCAAGTGGTCGTAGCGAAGGATTTGGTGATCACAGAGGTGGATATCGTATATTTTACACACTGAGTGAGAGATGTGAGGATTACTTCTATGCTTGATGTTTGCTATCACCATGACGTGCACACTCCCATTTATACACTTTATGTTAGTGTTACCTTAGAGTACTGTAACTCTTGTTGTGCTAACTCTTTGGTTGCAGGTCCAGGTTCAAGTATGATTATTTATACCAGCTATTATTTCATTTTGCTGCTATTGCTCATACCAGACTTTTATCTGACACTGAGTTTTATGTCTCTTCTTGTTACTCTGGGTGCTCCTAAATGAGCAGACTAGTGACAGGTTAGGTGGTTATGCAGGAGTAGCTGTCCGGAGACGAGCAGGAGGCTTCTACGTACTGTTTACATATATTTCCATGTGTTTTTGATGGTAGCTTCTTTGGGCATCAGTAGTGTACCTTTTCTATTTTTCTTTAGAGACGGTATTTTGAAGTTGTAATAATGATGGTTTGGATCATAAGCTGTACATTGGATTCCGCTGTTATGATGGTTTAGTTTTCAGCTTATGCATTGTCTTGCCTGTTTTATGTCAAGTTATGTTGTTATTATATTTTTATTCCATGCGCTGTGAGACATACTACAAGTTCTTTGGTGATTCATAGTTTCAAATCCTTTTCCTTTGACGATTGTCCCGTGCTAGTCAGGCATTAGCACAACGCATTTTACGGAAATGTCGGCTGGTTCGGGGCGACCTGTCACATTCTCAGTCTTAATTCAGGAGCACCAGACGATAGTTCAGGGTTTGTAGGCCTAAGATGATGAATTATAGGCCCAAGAAGGGGGTGGTGGTGATGCAGGAGCATCGGGTACCGTTGGAGGATCATGTATTGCTGGGGGATCAGGTGGTGCTGGAGGACCAGGAGGTGGTGGAGGATCAGTTGGTGCTGGAGGACCAGGAGTGGGTGGAGGAGTAGGTGATGGTGGAGGATTAGGTGGTCCTGGCGGACCGGGGGGTAGTGACGATGATAGCCTTATTCTGTATTATAGTGGGGATGACATGGAGGAGGATGTTGAGGAGCCTGAGCACAATGATGACAATGATGTTGCGGATTTAGGATGACTTTCCTTAGGATCCTGATGATGATATTTTTTTTCTGGTTATCATGATGTGTATATGTCTATTGTTTGATGTACTAGACTTTATTTATTTTTTCATGTTTGCTCGTTTTCATATGTCACTTTGATGCATGATGTACTGTGCTTTATTATCTACATGTTATGTTTACTTATGTCAACAACTTTATTATCTACATGTTTGGTTTTAAATTATATTAACGAATTCATTTATTAAACGATGTTTAAAATATTTAATTTACAATTTAATTATAAAACGAACTGCCGTGGTCTGGTAGTTCATAATATAGCGTTTTGAACTTTAAATGGTTGTATACGAGTCAATATAAATTGGAATTTCTCGAAATAAGAAACGTTCAAATCTATTTGATAATATTTTCCTTGAGGTGAAAATTTGAGTTTTCATGTTGTTGATTTTATTTTATGTCCAAATCAAAATTTCAAATAGTCGTTATAGAATTCGTTTATAAATTATAACGGTCATTAATATAAAATAAAGGATTTTTATTTTATTTAATATTGTTTTCACTTGGAATTCAACCCGAGATACTTTATCTGGAAAATATATGAAATTCTTCTTGGGCTTGGAGCACTCTGTCCAATAAAGGAGGACATTCCAACCAATAAAGAAGCACATAACACAATGTACACTCCAACCAATAAAGAAGCACACAATAAAGCCCCACTCTGTCCAATATTACATGGACAACCCTACTTGTTAAATTCCTTGGCTACATTATGTGGAGGACCCTACTTGTTAAATTCTTAGGCTACATTAGATGGACGACCCTTCTTGTTAAATTCCTTTGCTATATTACGTGGACAACCCTTCGTGTTAAATTCCTTGGCTATATTACGTGGACGACCCTACTTGTTAAATTCCTTGGCCACATTACGTGGATGACCCTGCACACTACAAACTGGACCAATACAAGTACCAATAAAGGGGAACTTTGTCCAATAAAGGAGCACTCTGTCCAATAAAGGAGCACTCTATCGAAAAAGGAGTACAATCCACCCAATAAAGCTACCCACTTACTAAGAAATCATACCTTATATACAACAACAACATTGCAACCATATCTCATATCCAAACATATTCACACAAAAAAATGGATTCCTATTTTATGAAATACATGATGGCTTTTAATAGCGATTCAAAGGAAGAGGAAATCCTTTAGGAGGAAGCGGAAGAAATACAAGAAATACGGGACTTATACCATGAAGCCTATGGTTCATCATCCATAACTCGAGGGGGATCGGTTCCTGGAAGGAAGTTTATACACCGAAATCAAGCTAAATACCATAAGTCTTTGATGCAAGATTACTCCAATGACAACTGCACTTACGGGCCTAATATGTTTTGTAGAAGATACATATCTGGAGAAACCTATTTCTTTGGATATTGGCGGGTACTCAAGGTAACAATGATTACTTTAAGTACAAACAAAATGCATGAATGACACAGCGGTTATCTGGTGAACAGAAAATGACGGCTGCTATAAGAATGTTAACTTATGGGACTCTTGCTGATGCGTTGGACGATGCATACCAAATAGCGGAGAGAACTACACTTGAAACACTTGAAAAATTCTGTCAAGCTGTGGTAGACGTCTACGAAGAAGAATACTTACGGTCTCTAAACGAAGTAGATGTAGTGCGAATCAAAGAGATGCACGAAAGCAAGGGATGGCCAGGCATGTTAGGAAGTCAAGACTGTATGCATTGGGAATAGTGGAACCGCCATAAGAGATTACAAGGTGCATACAACGGCAAGGTAAGGTGACCGACCATCATTTTGGAAGCTGTGGTATCATACGATTTTTGGATATGGCACGCTTTCTTCGGAATCCCTGGTTCAAATAATGACTTAAATGTTATAGAAAGTTCCCATCTATTCAATGATATTGCTCAAGGTCAGTGTAACACCCCATATTTTCTATGAACGTATAAGTAACAAATCAGAGGATAATTAATTTTTAAAATAAGAATCAAGGGAAACGAGTTGCGCCATTGCGTTCGTCTCGGAGTTCTGCTTGGAAACGAGTCCGAGTTTGCAAGAATCGGAGTCCATAGAGGGAGATACGACCCTCCGAAGTTTCAGAAATATTCAGAGTTCAGAACAGCTCGAATTCGAATTCAAAATTCGAATTTCAAACCCAGAACGGAGCCTAGGTCGACTGCGGAGTCGACTGGGCAGTCGCCCCCCGACCCAGGTCGACTGGGCAGTCGACCCCCCCAGACCAGGTCGACTGGTCAGTCGACCTGGGGGTCGACCTCCCTGGTCGAACCTGGTACGTGTGTATGTGCGATTTTGGGGGCTGTGACGTGTTTGGATGGACCTGATGAGTTCAAGGGTTAATCTGAGGGCCTAAATGAGTTCCTACACCTATAAATACATCCTAATACATAACCTAATGGATAACAAAACATTCTTACATCAAAATGTTGCTGGACTTCCTCTTGATCATGACCTCCGCTCTCTAAGCAATTCTCTTAGCCTCCAAACTCAATCAAACTAGAGATTAAAGCTCCTACAACGATTCTACAACAAATTAAAGTTCTTTCTTTAACCACGGAAGGCAAGTGTAGTTATTTTCCGATATAAACTTTAATCATAATTGTGAAATGATTGTAAATCTGAATTTGAGATTGTGTATGTTCCGTTCTGATCTATTTTATTCTGTATCTCTTCTTCTTTCTGTTCTATAGCCAGGCTACTACGAGCCTATGCCAATCTCCTAAGAGATTAACGCACGAACGCAAAAATGTTTGGGACAAATAATGAATGTGGCATAATTGGACATGGCTAATCTGTGACCGATTTAAGAAAAAGGACATATGTTGTAAACTAGATTTAGATCTATGCATATTCTATGAATTGGAAGAAGAGGAACCATGGTATGTTAACATGTGACTTGAGACATTGGACATAACGCATATTTTGAATTAAGATCTGTTATAACTAGATTGTTGGGCATATTGTTTATATAACAATTCATGATTTGAAAGAGAATATGACTTAGGTGTGAAGATCTATATTAAGATTTGATAACTATCAAATGTGAATAACACCTAAGTAGGAGATTTTTGAATATATGACATGCATTGAAATCGATGGCTATATTTGGTATAATTTATATGTGAATCTTTTGTACTAGGCAAGTTGAACTAAATTGGGACATGTAAATTATGACCATAATCTGTGACACGTAAATTCAATGCAAACGTGGGGTATATGATCATAGTGTGAATCATGACAACTAATTAGGCATGCAAACTTAGGCCAAATTTATAATTAGGCAAGATATGTTTGTGAAACTTTAAGGAATGATTAAATCTGTTATATTTGCCTAATTTGCTAGTTCTGCTATATTTGCTTGATCTGCTAGTTCTATTATATTGCCTAATCTGCTAGTTCTGTTATATTGCTTAATCTGCTAGTTCTGATCTACTGGCTAGCCTGCTAGATCTGTTCATCTGCCAAATTTGTCATCTGCTAGTTCTGATCTACTGGCTAGCCTGCTAGATCTGTTCATCTGCCAAATTTGTCATCTGCTAAGTCTGTTGAAAATGCCAAATCTGCTTCTGTTATTTTTCCTAATCTGCTAGTTTTGTTATATTGCTTAATCTGCTAGTTCTGCTCTACTGCCTAGCCTGCTAGATCTGTTCATCTACCAAATCTGTCATCTGCTAAGTCTGTTGAAAATGCCAAATCTGCTAAACTAAATCTATTGAGATGCCTAATCCGTAACTGCTAAATCTGCTAGTTTACTTAATCTGCTAAATCCGTTAAGTCGCCTAATCCGCAAAACCTGTTATCTGCTAAATCTGTCATCTGCTATATCTGTTGAGTGGATTAGTCTGTTATTGACATAATCTGAATAATTGACATATATATATTAGGCGTGGGCATAAATGGTAAATTATTAATTAATTGGCCGCAAAGATAAATATGGCTAACTCGAGGTTAGAATGAGTTTTCGGCGTAATCCTGCCCGGAACAGCCCGGCACATCCAGTGGCCACAAACAATAGGTTCTAATGTGAGAAGTTAGTCATAACGTGCTTGAAACCCGAGGTTAGACTCAGTTTGTGGCAGAAACCTGCCCAGAACCAACCGGCCTAACCAGTAGCCGCAAACTGTCAGTCTAATATGAGAGGTCTGGGCATTAATATTTAATTAATGAAAATCTGAGATAAATATGATGTCTAAAACGTGTTGGGTGGGTAAGGTTAAACCAATTGGACCAATGAATCTGTAAACCTATTTCGTGAATCTGCAGGCCCAATACAAAGTTAGACAATCTGTAACCGGTTAATCTGTAACCGGTTAATCTGTAAGTCTTTTAATCTGTAACCAGTTAATCTATAAGTCTGTTAATCTATAACCAGTTAATCTGTAAGTCTGTTAATCTGTAACCAGTTAATCTGTAAGCCTGTTAATCCGAACATCTGATCCTTAGTCTGAAAACCTGTTAACTTGATTGTCTGATCTGTGAACTAGTTGATCTAAACTCTGTATGTCTGAAACTTGTAAACAAGTTAATCTGAAATCTGTCAGTTTGGGGACACAAGGTTAGGAGGGGAATTACTTGTGTCATCTATTGTTTGGGACCCATATTAGTCAGTAACCCTTTCTGGTATCAAAACTTTGACCCAACAGTAGGTAGGGTTCGGGCATGCTTACTGAACTAATTATAAGCGGTTCATTCTGGTAATGGCGAGGGGTGTTGATGGTGCGTTCCAACCGGGTCATGTGCGTGCATGGATCCCGGTCTGCCCCTGAGGATGTAAGACGCCGTGACATCTGTAAATATGTCTGTGCCAATTGGTTGTCACTTTAGGGAGTGATACACCCTACTGTGGGGCCGACACAGGGTATTTATGTATTAGGGAGCCGATCGATTGGGGTAGGGTTTTATGGTACACTTAGTTCTGTCTATTTCTGTTGGTACCGCCTGTTTCTGTTGGGTGGTAACATCTGTCTGTTTCTGCGTGGTACCGTCTGTTTAGGTGGTAAAGGCCCATTACTAGTGTACACCTAATTCTACATTCTGTTTCCGTAGGGATTAAACTATTTCTGCTTCTGTCTGTTTCTGTTCGGGTGGTAAAGGCCCATTACTAGCACTCTCTTCTGTGGAAATTATTCTGTACCCGTTTCTGTTTCAGTTTAGACATTAGGGTGACACCTAATTCTTTTATACTGGTATTAGTGTAGAGAAGTGTAAAGCAATAGCTTATATCATTCTGTTCTTCTGTTATATCTGTTACACCTGTTACGGTTATCTCTCATCCAGTTTTATTTTCATGTCATGTTATTATTATCTGTTCATAACTGAAAATCACTGGAATTGCCAGACTTTTTGTTTGACCCTTGTTGTTTCGCCCCCTTTCTTGCGTTCCCCCCCCAGGTTTTGTAGAAGGGAATACTCAAGCTTAATCCAGATTTCTTCTGCTTGAAGTGCTTAAAGTATGGCTTGTCTTCTTCTGTGGGGATTATGATTTTAAACTATGCATTCTGAAGGCTTTTGTACAAGACTGATATTTTGTACTTGAATTCTGATATTGTGATTTGAAAGGATGTAAACAAGCTTATTACGGTTTCTGTTGTAATAAAGTTATAAATTTTTCAAGTACTGTTTTATCTGTCTTGTAAGTTTCTGTTCTGTTTACTAAAATGCTCCACCAAAGTTAAGGCATTCCCTTTGTGAGTGACCTTAACGGATGTGGGGTGTTACACTTGGTATCAGAGCCAAAGGTTACCAGATTGGGTAAAGTTTTTGAAAACTATTTTCAAAAAGGTTTTTAAAGGAAATATTTTCAAAAAAAATAAAAGCTTATTTTGAAAAACATGATCCCCAAGAGCCATATATATTTCCTTCAGTCCTTTTTGTATTGAATCTTTACTTTTTCGTTTCAGCATGTCTGAAGCATCTAAGATACCAGAGGGTGTTCATGTACCCGGCTGGTTTCGTCAATATCTTGAGGCTAGGACCGCCGCCGCAGGTCCAGCAAATGATCCCCCTTCTCTGCCCCCTCCTCGTGCAATTCCTTTCTCAAAGATCTATAGAGATTTTAGGGCCATGGGTGGTAAGGATTTCTAGGGAACTGAATCATTCGTAGAAGCGAGGAATTGGCTCAAAGAAACTGAGGATCTATTCGTTATCTTCGAGGTGGACGATAGGCAGAAGGTACAGTTAGCGGTATGGCTGCTCAAAGACGAAGCTTCCTATTGGTGGGAAGTCACTAACGCCGAGAGGCCAGTTGAAACATGGATGGATTTCATAACAAGGTTTGAGACAAAATTCCTCTCGCAAGCTGAATGAAGTCTACAATTGGAAAAGTTCTTATCTCTTAAGCAAGGAAGTATGACGGTCAAGGAATACGTCAACCAATTCAACCAACTGGCTAGGTTCGGATTGGATTTAGTCAACAATCTGCATAAAAAGGCTCTCCGCTTTGTTAAAGGATTGAACGAGCCACTGCACAGCCTAGCCATGACCCATGTACCCATGGGAGCGACTTACGAGAAATTGGTGGACATGGCACTACTGCACGAGGAAGACAAGGGCCTGAAAGAGACAAAGAAGGAAGAACCACAGAATAAGAAAGCATGGCCCAAAAAGGAAACACAAAAGAAGGATGAGAAGTATGAAGATAAGAAGGGGAAAAAGTGCTTTACTTGTGGAAGCTCGACTCATCTGAACAATGATTGAAGAAAAAGGAAGGGCACTTGCTTCAACTGTGGTGAGATGGGACACTTCACTAGGGACTGCCCGAAGAAACGAGGGCAAGGGCAGAGGGCAGAACCCACTTCTAGAGGACAGGCGAATGCTCAAGGGACTGGTAGATAGGGTAGAAATAATAAAATTTAAGTAGAAGGTTTAATTTTCTTATCTGATTGTTGAGTTAAAACTCTTTCTAATTCTGGCATTTTGATTCTGTAATCGATACTCTGCACTTTAATACTAGTATTGTTTCTGATTCCGCTATAGACCCAAACCCATAAGGGTTATGACTAATCTGTTTGTGATAGATTGGGGTTTGAGAGATATCTGTGTTAGGCATCAAGTAGGACGCATACATTCTGGGTTTTATCATGCTTAGTTCGGTAACCTGATCTGTACCAGTAATCTGTAAATATCTGAATATTCCCGATAAGGTTAAGATTTCCAGTTTTGACATTATCTAAAGAGGGTAATCCTTTGGGTGTCAATCTGATGTTGGTTTTGGTCTTCGGGGCCGATACTTAGGACCCATGTCTAATGGGAACCAAGTTTTTGTTTTATCTGTACTCGCTTCCATCATTCGACTGTATCCTATCGATCGAATCTTCGAACTTTAGGTAGAAACTAATGGGTGTAAACATGTATTTGAGACATGTTATGTTTGATGGTTGCAAGTGGATGCAAGTGGTTACTAGTGGTTGCTCGTGGATGCATATACACACACTAGGCACTAGATCGGCTCGAAAACACTCTCATACTGCATATGGATGTGTGAGCATTTTCAATTTTTGTGGATGCAAAATGATTGACTCAGCACATGGATGTTGCGTATGACTGAATGGTTGTGCACTCATATAGATATGTATTGAGTAGGAAAATTGCATACATGTTGGACTCATGGCACTGGCATAATTCGCATTAAGGAGGTCAATTGAATCAGTGGACCGCCTGATCTTTGCATTAGATAAGAAGCATATACACACACTTTTGCATATGTTCATACAACATTAGAAGTTTCTAAGGACAATGGATGCCAGTGATTGATGATTGAGTAGATGGATGTTGGATGTTAGGACACATTCTTCTGAACTTGAAGATTTCAGGGATGAAATCCTTTAAGGAGGTGAGAATGTAACACCCCATATTTTCTGTGAACGTATAAGTAACAAATCAGAGGATAATTAATTTTTAAAATAAGAATCAAGGGAAACGGGTTGCGCCATTGCGTTCATCTCGGAATTCTGCTTGGAAACGAGTCCGAGTTTGCAAGAATCGGAGTCTGTATGAGGGAGATATGACCCTCCGAAGTTTCAGAAATATTCAGAGTTCAAAACAGCTCGAATTCGAATTCAAAATTCGAATTTCAAACCCAGAACAGAGCCCAGGTCGACTGGGGAGTCGACTGGGCAGTCGACCCCCCCAGACCAGGTCGACTGGGCAGTCGACCTGGGGGTCGACCTCCCTGGTTGAACCTGGTACGTGTGTGTGTGTGCGATTTTGGGGGCTGTGACGTGTTTGGACGGACCAGATGAGTTCTAGGGTTAATCTGAGGGCCTAAATGTGTTCCTGCACCTATAAATACATCCTAAGACATAACCTAACGGATAACAAAACATTCTTACATCAAAATGTTGCTGGATTTCCTCTTGATCATGGCCGCCGCTCTCTAAGCAATTCTCTTAGCCTCCAAACTCAATCAAACTAGAGATTAAAGCTCCTACAACGATTCTACAACAAATTAAAGTTCTTTCTTTAACCATGGAAGGCAAGTGTAGTTATTTTCCGATATAAACTTTAATCATAATTGTGACATGATTGTAAATCTGAATTTGAGATTGTGTATGTTCTGTTCTGATCTATTTTATTCTGTATCTCTTCTTCTTTCTGTTCTATAGCCAGGCTACTATGAGCCTGCGCCAATATCCTAAGAGATTAACGCACGAACGCAAAAATGTTTGGGACAAAAAATGAATGTGGCATAATTGGACATGGATAATCTGTGACTGATTTAAGAAAAAGGACGTAGGTTGTAAACTAGATTTAGATCTATGCATATTCTGTGAATTGGAAGAAGAGGAACCATGGTATGTTAACATGTGACTTAAGACATTGGACATAACACATATTTTGAATTAAGATCTATTATAACTATATTGTTGGGCATATTGTTTATATAACAATTCATGATTTGAAAGAGAATATGACTTAGGTGTGAAGATCTATATTAAGATTTGATAACTATCAAATGTGAATAACACCTAAGTAGGAGATTTTTGAATATATGACATGCATTGAAATCGATGGCAATATTTGGTATAATTTATATGTGAATCTTTTGTACTAGGCAAGTTGAACTAAATTGGTACATGTAAATTATGACCATAATCTGTGACATGTAAATTCAATGCAAACGTGGGGTATATGATCATAGTGTGAATCATGACAACTATTTAGGCATGCAAACTTAGGCCAAATTTATAATTAGGCAAGATATGTTTGTGAAACTTTAAGGAATGATTAAATCTGTTATATTTGCCTAATTTGCTAGTTCTGCTATATTTGCCTAATCTGCTAGTTCTGTTATATTGCCTAATCTGCTAGTTCTGTTATATTTCTTAATCTGCTAGTTCTGCTCTACTGCCTAGTCTGCTAGATCTGTTCATCTGCCAAATCTGTCATCTGCTAAGTCTGTTGAAAATGCCAAATCTGCTAAACTAAATCTGTTGAAATGCCTAATCCGTTATCTGCTAAATCTGCTAGTTTACTTAATCTGCTAAATCCGTTAAGTCGCCTAATCCGCAAAACCTGTTATCTGCTAAATCTATCATCTGCTATATCTGTTGAGTTGATTAGTCTGTTATTGACATAATCTGAATCATTGACATATATATTAGGTGTGGGCATAAAAGGTAAATTATTAATTAATTGGCCGCAAAGATAAATATGGCTAACTCGAGGTTAGAATGAGTTTGAGGCGTAATCCTGCCCGGAACCGCCCGGCACATCCAGTGGCCGCAAACAATAGGTTCTAATGTGAGAAGTTAGTCATAATGTGCTTGAAACCCGAGGTTAGACTCAGTTTGTGGCAAAAACCTGCCCGGAACCAACCGGCCTAACCAGTAGTCGCAAACTGTCAGTCTAATGTGAGAGGTCTGGGCACTAATATTTAATTAATGAAAATCTGAGATAAATATGATGTCTAAAACATGTTGGGTGGGTAAGGTTAAACCAATTGGACCAATCAATCTGATAAACCTGTTTCGTGTATCTGTAGGCCCAATACAAAGTTAGACAATCTGTAACCGGTTAATCTGTAAGTCTTTTAATCTGTAACCAGTTAATCTATAACCAGTTAATCTGTAAGTCTGTTAATCTGTAACCAGTTAATCTGCAAGCCTGTTAATCCGAACATCTGATCCGTTAGTCTGAAAACCTGTTAACTTGATTGTCTGATCTGTGAACTAGTTGATCTAAACTCTGTATGTCTGAAACTTGTAAACAAGTTAATCTGAAATCTGTTAGTCTGGGGACACAAGCTTAGGAGGGGAATTACTTGTGTCATCTATTGTTTGGGACCCATATTAGTCAGTAACCCTTTCTGGTATCAAAACTTTGACCCAACAGTAGGTAGGGTCCATGCACGCTTACTGAACTAATTATAAGCGGTTCATTCTGATAATGGCGAGGGGTGTTGATGGTGCGTTCCAACCGGGTCATGTGCGTGCATGGATCCCGGTCTGCCCCTGAGGATGTAAGACGCCGTGACATATGTAAATAGGTCTGTGCCAATTGGTTGTCACTTTAGGGAGTGATACACCCTACTGTGGGGCCGACACAGGGTATTTATGTATTAGGGAGCCGATCGCTTGGGGTAGGGTTTTAGGGTACACTTAGTTCTGTCTGTTTCTGTTGGTACCGCCTATTTCTGTTGGGTGGTAACATCTGTTTGTTTTTGCGTGGTACCGTCTGTTCGGGTGGTAAAGGCCCATTACTAGTGTACACCTAATTCTACATTCTGTTTCCGTAGGGATTAAACTGTTTCTGCTTCTGTCTGTTTCTGTTCGGGTGGTAAAGGCCCATTACTAGCACTCTCTTCTGTGGAAATTATTCTGTACCCGTTTCTGTTTCAGTTTAGACATTAGGGTGACACCTAATTCTGTTATACTGGTATTAGTGTAGAGAAGTGTAAAGCAATAGCTTATATCATTCTGTTCTTCTGTTATATCTGTTACACCTGTTACGGTTATCTCTCATCCAGTTTTATTTTCATGTCATGTTATTATTATCTGTTCATAACTGAAAATCACTGGACTTGCCAGACTTTTTGTCTGACCCTTGTTGTTTCGCTTCCTTTCTTCCGTTTCCCCCCCAGGTTTTGTAGAAGGGAATACTCTAGCTTGATCCAGATTTCTTCTGCTTGAAGTGCTTAAAGTATGGCTTGTCTTCTTCTATGGGGATTATGATTTTAAACTATGCATTCTGAAGGCATTTGTACAAGACTGATATTTTGTACTTGAATTCTGATATTGTGATTTGAAAGGATGTAACCAAGCTTATTACGGTTTCTGTTGTAATAAAGTTATAAATTTTTCAAGTACTGTTTTATCTGTCTTGTAAGTTTCTGTTCTGTTTAATAAAATGCTCCACCAAAGTTAAGGCATTCCCTTTGTGAGTGACCTTAACGGAGGTGGGGTGTTACAGTCAGGTACCTCCTTCAACATTTATCCAAGGCCGAAATACTTTCAACTATGGCTATTACCTAGGTGATGCCATTTACCTGAAATGGAGCACCATTGTTAAATCATGTCTGAATCCATTGACACCTAAACAAGTCAAATTCGCGGCGATGTAGGAGGGACAAAGAAAAGATGTAGAACGAGCATTTGGTGTTTTACAATCTAGATTTTGAGTGATAAGCAATCCATATCGATTGTGGTCTAGGAAAAATATGTCTACAATCATGTTTGCCTGCATTGTTCTACACAACTTGATTATAGAAGATGAAAGAGATGTGGATGAAGGGCAACACCACTATGAATACAAAGGTGCTTCGCAAGAACCCGAAGTATTCCGACAAAATACACCAATAACATAAGAGGACTTCAACATTCATTTGAACCATCATATTATGTTTAGAGGTACACAACTCCATAACCGACTGCAAAAAGATCTTATGAATAATTTATGGAACCACTATTGCGATACCTACTTATAAAGCCTGCTTGTCCGAACTCGTGTTTTATTTTATGATTGTACGAATTCATGCAGTAATGATGTTGTAGTTTTTATTTTACCGATCGCGTTCTATTGTATTTGTACGTGTTATTAGCTAGCTATTATTATGATCTGAAGCTAAATTAGTTTACTTCGGTCTTCCTAAACATAACTGTTTTCTACGAAAATAATAACGATTTCATTTCGTCAGATTAAAATATAAGCTAGGATAGGTAAAAAATGTAAATGAAACACGCGTCGAATTTATCGGCTCGTTATGTAAGGAGCCAATTTGTTCGGCGCACGTCGAAAAAATCGGCTTGTTACGTGACGAGCCGATAAATTTGGCATATGGGACCAATTCAGAATTCAAAATTGGTCCCGTAGCATTTCCCTTAATATTACATGATGTAATATTTGTTGGGCATCAAATTGGAAAAATATTCCTAATTAAGAGTATGAGTACTCCACCGTTGGAGATGCTCTAAGCATGTAAAATAAATAACTGAACATGTACTATGTTTTTTTTGGAATTGAATTTATGTGTATGAAGCTATCCAAGGCTATTTCATGTTTAGATAACCTCAAAATGAATAAATAAATATAACAAAAGTAGAATAAAGGTTTACCTTGATACATGGCTATGTCCCTTTGGCCTATCTATTTCTATCTCAAATTCAGATAATTTTGATATGTTTTTCTGCTCAGCAAAACATTAATCGCTTTGAAACCTCTGTAAATGACTTGCATGTTTTAAACATTGAAATTTTCTCAAAGTTCAAGATTTTGTCACAATGTACAGATTTTTAAGAAATTAAGCTATAGTGGGACTCAATGTCTTTCAGGCCTCTAAATGGCTTGTTTACTTTTGATTCTCCAATATGACGCATGTATTTCAATGAATTATAAATGAGGGAAAATAAAACTAGCTAACAATTACATGCATCTTGTTTCTACATAACTTGGGTCGAATATCGCCATGAGAAGTAACATATGGTTTGGGTAATATTTGACAATGGGTGAGATTTTTTTATTTAATTCACATTGATTATTTGTGTTAATAATGTATGACTCTTTGTAAAAAAAAGTGAGAATTAATAGCCCCTTGCCCATACCTTTTTCCCTGATTGTTAATTTTTATTATGATAATTGAAGATCTTACTTGTTAAATTCAATAACTATTGAAGCTGCATGCTCGGTTAGATGTTTTACATCACAAATAACTTTTGGTGGTAAATCTCTTAAAACTATTTTCAAACAATTTTAGTACTGCTATAGCTTCTTTCATCCACATAAATTATTAAATAGAAGGCAATAATTATGTTCTTACTTTCCTCGTATAATTATCCAATGCATACATAAATATATGTAATCACTCTTATAGCTTGTTTATTTTGAGGCACCTCAGGAAAATACTAAGATTTAAGCATAAGTGAAGACAGATATGGCAAAGTTCACCAAACAGCTGATGCTACTGAAATTTTTAGAAGACGTGCACATTCTTTACTGCTTATACACAGGCGCACTTTATTTGATATGCTATTATATTTATCATTTTTACTGAGCTAGTAGTAGTAGCAATTCAGTATGGTTTGCTATTATTCTCAAGGACATGCAGGGAATGTTTATTAAGGTTATATTACACTTCAATATGGAATGGTTAGTATGAAAAATTTGTTTCCTTTCCACTATTTTTCACTATATGGAACTGTTTATTATATGATATTTATCTTACTGATCGTTAGGGAGTCAAACCGACCGTTAGAGAGGTTTGCCTACTGTGGCTCATAATCAATTTTCGTTTGAAGCCAAAAAAACGTGTTCCCTGTTTCACACGCTATTTTCCATCTTCGCAAAGTCATGGTTTTCCTACAGATTCCTCCTCATACCTTGTTCCTCTTCGATCAAATCTCGCAGTAAATTTTCATTATATCCATCCCCATTAAATTATGATCTCACCTAATCTTCTCCTCAAACCCCATTCCTCTCCGAATTTTCCTAATATATTCCCAAATCTCATAGGAACGTTTTCGTTTTAGTTTGCCTATTTATAACCACCGAAAGGAGCAATATTCGTCAACAGAAACTAACTCGAATTGATCCACCACTTCAAATAAGTTGCGTGTGTTTTAATTGCTTCAAATAAGGTGCGTGTGTTTTAATTATTACTTGTTTCAATCAATTCATTTTTTCTATTCATCCAATCTAATTTCCTATAAAATTTTATTTTAGTCCAAATAAAATTGATTTTTATTTTTCTATATACCTATTGTCCTTAATTGATTTGTAGTTTTTTCATTAATTGAATGATAATTCCAATCAGTTTGGTTAAATAAATACATTTTTTTTAAAATGTATATTTTTTTAAAACTTAAATATCAGCTATATTCTAAATCAAAGGAAATAAAAAAATAGTCCACTAATTTGGAGAAAATAGACCAAAATTCAAAAATGAATGGTTTCGTGCATTATTAATAAACTTGAACGGTTTATTTTAATTTGTCTTTAGTTTCTATCGTTGTTAGATAATTACATTTCATTATTATCTCATTGCTTTCCATATCTGTAGTATGCTGAGTGCGGGCTTAGAATTCATGTTTATTGCTATGTCATTTCCAATATGAGATATACATGTGTGTAAAGTAGAATGGCAATCATTTTGTGAATGCTACACTACAATACTGCTTACCTCTTTTCTAATATATAAAAGCTAAACTATAACGAAATTTTAAGCATTTGCAATTTCACATAATTTTCTAAGTTGGAAAGTGTTTAACTTCTGAATATGTATCTCTACAATATTATGTTGCCTCAGTTTCATTCTGGTCAATTCTATACTTAAAAATGTTCACTTCTCTTGTTATTGATATTGTGCAGTTAATTACATATAACATATTGGATCACAGTACTACTTGAATTTGCTAATTGCTTTTATTTACAAGCTAAAGTAAAATTTCAACCATTAACATGTTTATTGTGTTCCGTTGTACCTGCTACATGTCAACTTCTCCATTGCTCTACAACACAATTTGTTTGATATCTATGTGCAAAGCACAAGTTCACAACTAGTTTCATACATAATTTTTGGGATAGCTTAGTGGTTTTGTTATTGTTTTTTTAGCATTTTTGAAATGACCCAAACTCGCCCTTACGAGAAAGCCCGGATTGAGTTGAGAAAACGACAAATTATAACACAAACAATAGAACATTTCATTGTTGTTACAACAATTTACAGCGGAGTACAAGAATATAATAGAGTTTGGATAAAAAATATACAACAGAAAATATCAAAGATTGAAAATACATAACATGGCAGTGAAAAAATGATACATAACACGACTGAAATAGTTATACGGATACAGAGCTTTTCGAATATTGCTCCAGCTGTAAACCAAATCCTAAAAAATAGAAATCTACAAAACCAAAACTACTAGATGCCCGTGTGGAAAATAGGGGCAACCAGAGTTTAGGTTAAAACAATAAACTCCAAGTTAGTCATGTGACTAGTGTTATAACTAAAACAGTTATTAAATCTTTACTTTAAAAATAAAGTAAATCATGGGACCACACCGTATAACATGGAACGGGTTTCCTCCCAAGAATACCAGTGCATAAAACAAACAACGCAATGTTTTTTGGAAAAATGAAGCTATTATAAGACTCAGGTCCCATCACATAGTGCAACGCAAGCCTGAGGATAAATTTTACCTTATAATAGCCAAACATGCTTGATACGTTTAAAACAAATCATTTTGTATTACTATAAATGTATAGTGTCAGAACAACCTTATATATAAATGTATCAATCATAGACGGCATAGTACCCCATCCTACTATGTCGTCATACTAGTTCTACAATCAAAACTGAAATGTCATATATTGGAAATTGGATTCCATCTATGAGTAAAGGCCAGGGATGGCTCCTCACCTATTCGAGACACTCTAGCAAATGCCTCAGGATCCCCTGTAGTGAACCCTTGGATCTTCAGGGCCAGTCCACCCTTACGTTTGTGGATTAATTATTCCTGAACACCGTTTCCCATACCTATCGAACCTATCCATCGGCCCCGTAGTAACCAATATATCCAAAGTGCCTCGTAATCCATCATCTACATAGGTATAAAAAAACAAAAATATCTGGGCTCCATACCATGACACCACCCACAGCTAGAAGGAAACGTCGTGCACTCCCTGCAGTCATGATCCCGTTTTTGACTCATATCGAGGTGTGAGGCTTGCGAATTAACGCTATACACAAAGCTATGCTACTTAAAACTGTGCTTTGATCATCAACCACAAGACTTTGCTTTTCAACAAAAGCCTTGATCATTTGCATCTCAGCATGCCACACTGATAATTCACGCCATGCAACTGATGTCTATCAATATATAACCTCTAAGCTCGTACGTATCAGAGAAGGGTGTTAAGCAAGAGAATAAATTCTCCTCCACCAAACAGATATGTATTTAAAAGAGATCAAACAACACATAATAAAATCCAATGTCAGACACACATCCATTGACCAGTTCGTTCTGGGTCTAAACGAAACCGGAGGCACCTTATTCCTTGTCCCATATGTCCAATACAGGAGAGAGGTCCTCGCATATCCGGTCGATCTCCAAGTACGTCTGGAAGATCACCACCTATTTCTTTGTCTTGGGTGTACACCTAAATCAAGACATCAGTAATCATCCAAACGATGTGAAGACCTCTGGTCTTCAACCACCATCTTCGTCGTTGACTTATCGTCGAATCAAATATTCATAATGGGTATAAACTCAGCCTTTCCGAATAGTTCACGTATCTTATAATCAAGTGCTATATAAACACAACATACGCCTCATTCCAATTCTGAATATTATTTATTCAAATATTGACATCACTAGGGAAAGGTTCCCACTAATTTTATCGAAGATAAATTCTTTAAATTTATTCTTCAATCTTCCTTTAGATGTCAATTCAAACCAAATTAGGTTTATCCAAACTAGTCGGGATTAGCGCACCTTGCCGAAGTAATCATTTGTTTAATTTCCCAACCCCAACCTATTCATTCCATGGAGCAAATCTGGTAATACTCTATATCTAACACCACGGTGTTATCGGTAAAATGAATTACCATTTCACATTCAAATCTAATTAATGATTTAACTATCTCTTGGAGTAAACCTGGTGGTACTCCATTCTCGATCATTTCACAAATTTGATAATTTAAATTATTGCACTCACATTTCAATCTAATTAAAGATTCATTAAAACTTCACTTAGTTTTAATCTTCCAACAATCATTTTTTAATGAACATGCCACATCTACAATCTACACCATACCATTGATTTTTGTCGATATATAACCTCTAAGCTCGTACGTCTTAAAGATGGGTGTTAAGCAAGAGAATAAATTCTCTGCCACCAAACAGATATATATTTAGAAAAGATTAACAACACAATTCGAAATACAATGTTAGACCTGTGATCCTATCATTAACTTGGTTAAAGAACAAATGTCATTTAAAGCATAGTTCAAGATAAACCCAAAATCACATTCCATTAATTATGGAATCTTCACAGATAACAGATCAATATATGATTGATATTAATTTCCGAATCCGATTAATAATATAAATGGAATAACGACAAAGCCTTTTAAACTCCATATATATTTACAGTCTTCCTCTATAGAAGCTCACTTCGATTATTACCAAATCGAATTCCATTTGATCCCAATTTGTTTTATTAAATTGGAAAACTTTACCTTGGAAAATTTCCACTAAATCTTAATAAAAACATTTATATATTCCACATCACATTTCACTGTTAACCGGGTTAAAGAACGAATGTCGTTAAAAAGACAATTCACAATAAACCCAATTCACGTTCCATTTTATTCCAATTACTAAATATAATTGGAAACTCTAATAAACTTAATTAAAAGATTTATTCTTCTCTCAACTGGGTTTTAGAACAGTGTTAATGAAGACACCATTCACAACAAATCTAAAATCCAATTTAATATTAAATACAAGACTCTGAATAGAAATTATATCGGCTTATATTCAATATCAAATTCTGAAACTAACGGATATCGTATTGGGAATAACGATATCTGTATCTTCCAAATTCCTATAATAATATTCATATAACATGGAATCCAATATCAAAATATTCCGTAGATTATTTCCATTCCAATTTATTCATTGGAAAATTTTGGTTATTTTAAAACCATTTCAAATCCATTTTATTTCTTTTAAAAAATTTGGATTATTATTCTAGTTAATAACTAGTTCATTTTGATAAAAATATATTTTTGTGTTTGAAAACATGGAGTTACTCATCCTAATCCTTTCCAAATCATTTATTATGGTTTTACACAAATTATTAATATTTTTAATAATTTTATCAAGCCCGTGTAGTCGGTTTCCAATAACGACCAATGAATTGCATCCATAGCGACCTTTTCCAAATTTGATTTGGACACAATTCCAAATCCGACCATTAGATTTCAAATCGCTTATATCCATTGGAAATCTATTTCCGATACGAACCCAACGGTTCTGGGTTTAGGAGAATTCGACAATCGGATCTCCCGTAATGTCAATTCGAAATCAGTGGTCGAAATTTACGAACGGTCGCGACATGTTCTATTCTGTCCATTTAATATTATATATATATATATCATCGATTTTCGTTTAAAATGTATTTTATAAATTCGTTTATAAATTCATTTCAAACGATTTCAACTTCGTTTCAACTTTCAAAACAAATTTGAATATTCCTTAATAAATTCGTTTTAAATTCATTTTAAAACGATTTTACGGGTAGATAAATTCCTGTAAGGTACAAAGTCAAAAAACTTAAGGTATAAATACCTGATATACATGGAAACAACAAAATATATAATTTTGATTTCGCTTTACTTCCGAAAGAATTTGGCGTTGAATGTATTCTTGGAATGGACAATCTTCGTCGTTTTCCTCCATTTGATAAACACTATTTTGAATTTGATGGAGCCTTGATTCCAAGAGTTCCTTTACTTGCAACAATTGCAGCCCATTATTTAACAGCAGCACAGCGTGGTGATAACCCTATAACCATGATAGAAAATGTAAAAATTACAATGTTAGTACAACCAAAAGTTTGCACTTACAACATAAAAATATCTAATGAATTTGAGATATTAATTCATAATATGCTTGAACCTTTGTATTTAGAAAATCCATTAAAATGGTTTGATAAAGCACCAAGGTATTGCGAAATTGAATTAATGGAACAATGTAAAGATGTCAAGGTTCAGGTGAACATCATTATAGTTTCGCCTATGGATAAAGAAGAAATTGCAAAGCAAATAAACGATCTTATGGAATTAGAACTTATACAAAGAGTTTTGTACTCATTCATCTCCAGCATTCTTAGTTAGAAATCATGCTGAGATAAAAAGAGGAAAAGCGAGAATGGTAATAAATTACAGAAAACTCAATAGTCATACCAAATTTGATGGGTATTTTATTCCATCTGCTGAAAATTTAACTACGTAAATCCAAGGAGCAAAATATTATAGTAAATTACAGAAGTAGACAGAGAAGCAAAAAACTCAAGTATAAAAGGAGCACAATAAATCAGTTCAAGGCATCGAAAAAATATACTCTGGTTCTCTGTAATAATTATCTTTTAATATTCGGAGTGCTTTGTAACATTAAGTTGTACTCTATCAATTTGTAATAATATTAAATGGAAGTTTGTTTTCTTATCTTCCTGCTTCAATCTGGTATCAGAGCCAGGATGGTAGTAGGCATGATTCATTGATTTTATTTTTCTGTAGTTTAGTTTCTTATCAGTTATTATTTAGTTCATTAAAAAAGTTACTATTTGCTATAGTACAAACTTTGCTATAATGTTTTCTAAACATTTTCCAGATACGTCAGCTTAAAAATATTCTTTTGGGCATAATTAGGTTATGAGTATAAGTTTTTCTATATAAATATTTCTTTGAAAATTATAAATCATAATCTGAACTTTCTAGTAAAATTATTATGCAAGGTGTAGGAAACAAACCATTGTTGTGCCCTAATTAGGTGAGGCGACGATATAAGCTTGTGGTTATCTTAATTTGAGGCTTAACCTAACCATAAATCCACGGTTCATTATAAAACTGAATTGGGGTATCATGTCTAGCCGCTTAATTAAGGTTTAAAACTAATTTTGCTGAAAGTAAAGATTAAGCTTTTATTATTAAAATGATTTTATATAGAAAATTCTGAAAGCTTATAACTCAAATATGTTCAAAAGGCTTTTCTAAATGGATAAAAATATGCTTATTGTTCCTAACAAACATAAATGTCATTTCAATTTGGACTCTGAATTATATGAACATATAATTCATATACCTACTCATGAGAATCCCGAAAATGGTATTCAAAATTTAATAGTTGATTTACTTCAAGAAATAAAAACAGACGTTAAAGAATTAAAACATAAATTGTACAAACAAACTCTTAATGGATGGTTTGGGCAAAATATATCAAAGATTCATTGGTTAAATAGAATTAGGATGGTAAAATATACATCAGAAAAAAAAATTGATGTTAACAAAATAAATCAGACTTACTACCAGGATTTTCTTAAACTTCAAGAAAAGGAATTAAACAGAGAAACAGAAAGTGCTGAACTTTATTCTTATTATGAACAACATTCAACTGCAATAAATTATTTCAAGAAAAATGAAGAAACTCTTCTTGTAAAGATTCTGAACATGAATCTGAAGACTCTATAGAGTCATATGATTTATTTGACACATCAGATAAAATTATTTTCAAAATAAACACAAGTGGAGCGGAATCCAGTAGATCAATAATGATGCTTCCCACACCAGAAGGAGCGTCTAGGGTTGATGTACCGAACCCAAATATAGTAATGGGAGAACATATTGAAAATACATATGAAAATGCTGTTGAGGATCCCTATCCCTAAATTTTAAGACATGGTACTAGATTTGATTGGATTAATTATCATTCTTCTCGCAAACACTTAAAAGAACTTTTACAATGATCAACCAAAAGATACTCTTACCTTCAATATTGATAAAATTCCCCAGAAAAAGATTCGAAAGTACATACTAACTTGGCTTCAACATATTTCCGGAACTAAATGTTTATTACCTCCCCTATTAAATATTCCAGAATTTATAAACTATGCAACAAGTTATTGGGATGGAGATGCTTTAGATTGGTTAATAAATCTAGAACAAACAAATTTAACTCAATTACAGGCTACTAAAAATAATCAAAATAAACAAGATGCTCTAGGAGATCTGTGTAAGTTATTACTTGCAGATTTTACTAGAGAAACTTTTCTTGATGACATTGACTATGAGAAACAATTACTAAAGATAATTTTATGTGATATTTGTATGTCAAAAGAATTTATAGCCACATATATTGGATTACTTTTTCATTTAAAGAATTTTGATCAAAATATCTTTTGGATTAAAGGCTTTTTTTACAAAAGTACCATATCCATGGAATAATATAATCCAAGAAAGTTATAACTTTCTAAGACAAAGTAATACTGATGAAAATCATGCCACGGGTGAAACACCCCACCTCCGTTAGGGTCACTCTCAAAGGGAATGCCCTAATTTTGGTGGAGGTTTATAAGTATAAATCACAGATATACAAGACAGATATGATAACACATATTTTTGAATAGCGGAAAACAACAACTTTTATTTCATTCAAATACGTGTTACACCAACCATAATTGTCTTACAACATTTCCAAAAACATAACATCTTCATAACTGTCTTGATTACATTATTTAAAGAAGCATAAAGAAAACATAAATAAACTGCAAAAGCCCCATAATTGCTGTCCAAAGCCATAGTCCAAAACGAAAAGGTCCAAGCAATACATTCTTTCTCTTCAAGCTGAATATGAAGGCTGGTCAAGCTGCTGTATTCCCTCCCTGTGGACCTGGGGGGGGGGGGGGGGTGAAACGGAAAAAAAGAAGACGAAAGAAAAGTAGAGTCAGACATAAAGCCTGAGTAAGTCTAGGACTATTAAGTCCATGAATAAAGAACTGGGTATGATAAGTATAAACTAGAAATGGGAAAGCACCATAAACCAAGTTAAGTTGTCCAGGATCGAATATACTATCGTACCCCATATTAATCTCTGTACCCATATAAACTAGTTCCCAACAGGCACCCCATAATCAGGGTGAAGTGATCCATTTTATGATGATCGGCTCCTACTCGCATAGTTACATTTGTCTTACGGCCCCCGATGTTATAGTTACCTATGCTGGTCCCACCATGGGGTGTATCAAGTCCCATGGTGGCGGCCCGACACAATCCTAGAATGCACAGGTATGCTACTGGTGCCCAGTGCCTTGTTTTTCTGCGCCGGAGTGTGTGCACGCCCGCACCCCGTTAGAACCTACACTGCTGCACCACCGCCGTCGATTTGACCTCTTATATTCAGCCCAGTAATCGTGCCCCAACTTGCCTAGTTTCAGGGTATCATGATACGCCTTGTAGGGTTACTGCTGAAAAGGGTCCCCCGCTACTAGGTTTTCTATTTCTAGCCAACATGCTAAGTTGGTTAAGTGTTTTATAAACCTAACCTCCAATCAGTCTGTTTAGTTAAGCATGTTCTATTTTGATTAAGTCTTAATTCACTTAATCCTATCAATCCTGACTCAGCCTTAATTGTCTTATTAAAGCCTTGACCTCTCACATTAGACATGTATTGTTGTGGCTGCCTGTTGCCGGTTGGGTCCGGGCAGTCTTACGCCACAACTCAGTCTAACCTCGGGTCCTTATTGGGCTCCGTGTTTAACCACCCACATTGGATAGGTATTGTTGTGACTACTGGACAGCCGGGCGGTTCCGGGCAGGTTTACATCACAACTCAATCCAACCTCGGGTTAAACACATCATATTTTCTACATTTACATATTTTGTCTCTTTTCTTTTTATATGTAAATATTTGCGGCCCATTATTCAAATTTATCTTTATTGATTAAAATTTATTTATGTCACTTAATTGATTTTCAAGGTTGTTGGCATGCGTCGAACATGCCAACACATATGTTCTATATTTTAGCCCAAACGTCATTACCCCCGTTTTACACGTTCGTTCAGATGTAAGGTGTGTTGGGTTTAATACTTAAACCCAATTTAGCCATATGAAAAGGGGAGGCTTATAACATGATGTTTATAAGGTAACATAAAAAGGGGAGTGTGAACGCATGAACTTGCAACATAACGATTAAATTAACATAAGGTAGGCACATGTGAACTTGCAATTGTAACAACATATAATATAAGCAATACTTAAACATGAATCATTCTATTCACATAATCATGGTATAAACAAAACATGAATCATTCTATTCGTGTAGTCATGGCATAAATGATACTTAAACATGAACCATTCTAATCATATAATTATGGCATAATTGAACATGAGTCCTTCTATTCATATAGTCATGGCATAAACATGAATCATATAATCATGGTTTTTATCCTATCTATGTAACTTGTAAGTGGGATGTAATCCTAGTATAATTTCTAACGTAACTTATGTGCCAAATATATTATCATATGATTATGATAACAACATAAGCCTAGAAACATGTTTTTAACTAGGCATAATAACAAACATAGTTTAGTCATGTTCATAAAATTAATACAAGCTTACAAAAACGCTTGCTTTTATCACAAAATCATGATTTTTACACTTGAACTATGATGCCAATTCCAACATAACTTTCATATGAATCATGATACTTAAGTGGATCAAATTACACTAAAGGTGACCATAGAATTATACATCATGTTGGCATAACAATAAATCATAGACTTGCATGAATTTCAAATAAACTATTACAACATATAGTTGTTATTTTCAACATGAATTATACACTTGCAATTATCAAATGGGTGTTGTAAATAACCACCACAAAAATGTAGTTTTCAATTTGAATCATATGCTTGCATGAATCCCAATTAAAATTCCACAACATGTGGTTGTCAACATAAACCATATACTTGTATGAATCAAACCATAGCATTGCCAAATCGTTTATAATCAAAATAACATACGAATATGAGTCATTATCGCCACAATTCCATTTCGTTTTCAACGCAAATCGCGTACTTGCAAATATCCAAACATACACCATAATATTCCCAAATCGTTTCGCATCAAAGCAACATACAAATACAGATTATTATCGCCACAATTCCATTTCTTACATTACACAAATCAACACAATTATTTAATTCACATCGGAATAGCACTCTACTTACAGCGTATGACGAATCTTTAATTCAGGAATCTGAATTCTGAATTTGGAGATGCTATCCTTTGTTGTAGGCGTTGCTTTAATTTGATTAACATTGCTTTAAGCTTTTGATTTATCTCCTAATTGTCTCTCTATTTTCTGACGGCTATCCTCAGTCTCTCCTCAGCAGCATGACGGTCTCATCTCCATTTTAGTTTATGTGAATTAGGGTTAGACTTAGGTCCTTTTTATAGAGTTTCTGAGTTGATTTAGACCGTCGATGGAGCTTGGTGTAATAATAGCCGTTCGTTCAAAGAAGAGACCAACTAGGAGCTGACACCTAGCCCTAGTGACAAGGTAGGGCTCAGAAAATCGACCAAACACAGACTAGGCCAGCCAGGGTGGGCTGGGTTCGACCTGGCTCAGTGGCCAGGTCGACTCCCAGGTCGACCCCCAGGTCGACTGGGGAGTCGACCTGCCTGGGCAGGTCGACACCCAGGTCGACTCCCAGGTCGACCTGGCCTGGCAGGTCGACCCTAGGGTCGACCCCCAGGTCGACCTGGTGGGTTTGGGCGGGAATTTTCCCGCCTACTCTGATTGGGCTGAATTTAAATTCTGTTTTCGAAATTTGAATTTTCTGAAACTTCGTCGGGCCATAATTTGGTCATACGGGCTCCGTTTTTCGAAAACTCGGACTCTATTTCACGTATTTTTCCGAGACGAACACAATGGCGTATCCCGTTTCCCTTAATACTTTGTTTTGAAATTATTTATACTTTAATTTGTGAATTTCACTGTTATAAAATACACGGGGTGTTACATTCTCCCCCACTTAAAAGGATTTCGTCCCGAAATCTTCAAGTTCTGGAAGAATGTACATCCTAACATCCAAACATCCATCTACTCATCCATCAAACACGAGCATCCATTGTCCTTAAAAGACTTCTAATGTTTCATGATAATATGCGAAGTGTGTGTGTACATGTACTTATCTAATGCAAAATCAGGCGGTCTACTGATTCAGTTGGCCTCCTTAATGCGAATTATGTAAGTGCTATGAATCCATTATGTATACAAATCCTCTTATTCATGATTCTACATGAGTGCACAATCATTCATACAAATGCAACATCCATATGACAACATATTAAAGTTCAACCATATACGAATGCAAACATATATGCATATGCAATATGAAGTGATTGAGCCGATCTAAAACATAGATTGTGTGTGTATATGCAACCACGAGCAACCACTAGCAATCACTTGTAACCACTTGCAATCATCATCCATAACATGTTTCAATTACATGTTTTCATCCAAAGGGTTTCTACCTAAAAGATAAGGTCGAGGAGATATACCTAAAAAGATAGATAAAAGCGCAACTTAAGGAAAAAGGAAAGATCAAAGGTGTACCCTCAAAAAGAAAAGGGTAGGCTGCGCGTATTTTAGCTTCAGTTTCCCAAGTTGCATCTCCTTCGGCGTCGCTCCACTGAACTTTGACGAGCTTGACTTCGCGGTTGCGTAGCTTCTTCACTTCCGTTCCTAATATGCGGATTGGAACTTTCCTTACGGTTGCTTCACGTTCCACTTCAGCTTCTTCTAGGATATTTGGCTCTACCACTTCAGCAGGCTCATGTAGACATTTTCGGAGATGTGAAACGTGAAAGACGTTGTGAACTCCAACCAATTTTTCGGGTAGCTCTAATCTATAGGCCATTTTCCCAATTTTCTCAATGATAGGGAATGTCCCTACGAACCTTGGTGCTAGCTTTCCTGTGGTTCCAAAACGAACAACGTTCCTTAGTGGAGATACCTTAAGAAAAACTCTGTCTCCAACCTCAAATTCAAGGTCGGTCCTCCTCTTGTCGGCGTAGGACTTTTGTCTGTCATGGGCCGTCTTCATCCTTCTTCGTATTAAGTCTACTTTTTCTGAAGTCTCTCGGATCATATCTGGTCCAAGTATGAGCTTATCAGTAGACCCCCACCAATAAGTGGGCGATCGGCACGGTCTTCCATATAAAGCTTCGAAGGGCGCCATTCCGATGGTTGCTTGATAGCTGTTGTTGTAGGCAAATTCCACCAAAGGAAGATGGTCTTCCCACGTCCCTCCGAAGTCAAGGACGCACAGTCTTAAAAGGTCCTCCAAAACTTTGTTCACTCTTTCTGTTTGGCCGTCGATTTGGGGATGATAGGCTGTGCTCAAGCATAATTGTGTTCCTACCACTTCTTGCAGACTCCACCAAAACTCACTGGTGAAGATAGGGTCTCGGTCACTAACGATGCTGGATGGTATTCCATGGAGTCGAACGATTTCCTTGAGGTAAAGAGATGCTAGAGATGAGGCAGTTCTTCTGCTTTTGACAGGTAAAAAGTGGGCGCTTTTAGTAAGCCTATCCACTATTACCCAAATGCTAGTGTTGCCTCTTCTAGACCTAGGCAGCCCATCGATGAAATCCATTGAGATGCTGTCCCACTTCCACTGCGGGACCTCTAGAGGATGTAGCAGACCGCCAGGCTTTTTCTGTTCCGCCTTAACCTGTTGGCACACCATACACTTAGAAACGAATTCTGCCACGTCCTTCTTCATGCCGTTCCAAAAGAAAGTTCTTTTTATGTCCTTGTACATTTTATCGCCGCCTGGGTGTATCGTCATCTTGGAGTGATGTGCTTCCTCGAGGACCTTCTTTACTAAATCCCTTGTCTGTGGGACGCATAGTCTTCCGTCTCGCCTTAGCCAACCCTTATCGTCGATGGAGAATCTGTTGAGGTGACTTGAAGTCTCACCCCTAATTAGCCTATCAATCGTCTCCACAAGCTAAGGGTCCTCGCGTTGTGTTGTCCCTATCGAGTCCACTAAAGTCGGGCGTACTTCGAGCGATGCTAGCAAGCCTGGTACAAAATCGGAGGAAGGCCTAAAGTCGAAGCTGGCTATAAACTCTAGGCTTTGTCTTTCAACAAACAGTGGGCTTAAGGTCAGTTTCTTTCGGCTCAACGCGTCTGCCACTACGTTGCCTTTGCCCGGAGTATAGGAGATCTCGAAATCATACGAGGCAAGAAACTCCATCCATCTCTGTTGCCTCAAGTTAAGATCTTTCTGCAAGAAAAGATATTTCAACGATTTATGGTCAGTGTAAAGTTCAAACTTCTCACCTAGGAGATAGTGTTGCCAAGACTTGAGTGCAAAGACGATGGCAGCTAATTCAAGATCGTGGGTCGGGTAGTTCTTTTCGTGCACTTTCAATTGTCTCCCGCCATAAGCTACTACCCTTCCTTCTTGCATTAAGACGGCGCCTAGCCCTGTCCCACATGCATCTGTATAAACGGTGAACATCTTGCTTCCATCTGGCAACGTCAAAACTGGGGCTGTTGTAAGAGCCCTTTTCAGTCGCTGGAAAGCAAACTCGCAATCCAAGTCCCAATTGAACACTAGATTCTTCTTGGTCAACTTTGTGAGCGGAGCTGAGATTTTCGCAAAATCCTTAATGAACATTCGATAGAAACCCGCTAGTCCTAGAAAACTTCGGACCTCAGTTGCATTCCTTGGTGTCTTCCAATCCTGTACCGCCACTACCTTAGCAGGGTCCACTGCTAACCCTTGTTTGGATACTATGTGCCCAAGGAACCTCACTTCTTCTCTCCAAAAGTGGGATTTGGAAAATTTGGCTTTTAGCTGATGGACTCGCAGAGTTTCCATGATTGCCCTTAAGTGCTGAGCATGTTCCTCTTCATTCTTTGAGAAGATAAGGATATCGTCTACGAAGACCACTACGAACTTATTGAGGAAATCTCTGAATACCCTACTCATCAGGTCCACGAAGTAAGCATGTGCATTTGTCAAGCTGGAAGGCATGAAAAGCCATTCAAAGAAGCCGTCTGGGGTTCTGAATGCCGTTTTATCGATACTATCTTCAGCCACCCTTAGCTGATGAAAACCGGTCGCTAAATCGAGTTGGGAGAAAACAGACGCTCCTACAAGCTGATCAAACAGATCGTCAATTCTGGGGAGAGGGTGCCTATTCTTTTTCGTTAGCTTGTTGAGCTCCCTATAGTCAACACATAAACGGAGTGAACCATCCGCCTTTGTAGCGAACACCACTGGAGCGCCCCATTCTGAAATACTCCTCCTAATGAACCCCTTTGCTAGAAGCTCTTTAATCTGTTTACTGAGCTCTTTCCTTTCCCGTGGAGCCATGTGTCTAACGAGCAACGCAACGGGCTTTGCATTATCTACAAGATATATACGGAAGTCTATCTCCCGCTTCAGAGGCAAGCCCTTCACCTCTTCGAAGACATCCGGATATTCCCGGACCACTATAACCGATTGCAAATTTTCAATGGAGGCATCTAGCGATTCAAGGTAACTAAGCATAACCGCATACGAGGGATTACAAGAAATTTCCAAAGTATTACCGAGCTGGGTTAGGAGCCTAACAACCCTTTTCTCACAATCAAGGATGGCCCCGTTACTGGATAGCCAATCCATGCCCAAAATCAAACCATATCCCGAAAAGCCCAAAACAAAGGCACTACATTCAAATTCTACGCTTAGAATAGAAATTTTTAATCCCAAACAGATCATAGACAAATGAGCTGGGCCCTCAATTGGGTTTGAAACAATTAAGGGGTCCTCTACCATACTAGTTTTTAGGTGCAGAGATTCTACTAAAGCAGACGAGATAAAGGAGTGTGATGTGCCGGAATCAAATAAAGTGCGAACGGGGTGATCATAAAGATAAACTACACTTTCTACAGAAGTATTTATACCTCGCTGTTGCAGAGGTGGCGCCTCTAGCACATGAACTTGTGCCCCTGAGGTGGATCCAGCCCTCTGCCCCTGTCCTCGTTTCTTTGGGCAGTCCTTTGCCATGTGGCCTGTCTCACCGCAAGAAAAGCACCCACCATTCATCTTGGCCTTCTTTTTCCGGCAATCTTTCACTAAGTGCCCCACTTTGCCACAGAAATTACACTTCCTCTTCTCTTTGTTGCCTTTTCCGCCCTTCTTAAAGTCTGTCTTCTTAGGCTGCAAACCCTCTTTCTTCCCTTGAGAGTTTTCTGCGTTTGTCTCCTTCTTGCCCTTATCCTCTTCGTTCAGCAACGCCATCTGTACCAACCTTTCATACGTAGCTTCCATGGGTATATGGGTCATGGCCAAACTGTGTAATGGCTCATTCAACCCTTTGACAAAACGGAGAGCCTTCTTATGCGGGGTGTTGACTAGGTCCAGTCCGAACCTAGCCAGCTCATCGAACTGATTAACATACTCTTTGACTGTCTTGTTCCCTTGCTTAAGAAATAAGAATTTTTTCAACTGCAAACTCCTTTCCACATCTGAGAGAAATTTTTCCTCAAATCTTGCCCTAAAGTTCTCCCATGTTTCCACTGGTCTTTCTGCATTAGTGACTTCCCACCAGTAGGAAGCCTCGCTTTTTAGTAGCCATACTGCCAGTTGTACTTTCTGTCTATCCACTACCTCAATGATGATGAATAAGTCCTCGGTTTCTTTCAGCCAATTTCTAACTGCCATGAAGGACTCAGTTCCATGAAAATCCTTTCCTCCCATAGCTTTAAAATCTTTACATATCTTAGCAAAGGTGTTTCCCCGCGGAGGAGGTGGAGGAAGAGGTGCTGCTGCAGCTGGATGATATCCTGCAGCTGGGGGAGGAGGAACGGTAGGACCTGGCTGAGTGGCCCTTGCTTCTAAGAACCGTCTAAACCAACCAGTTATTGGTACACCCTTTGGCAAGTTAAGTTCTTCGGACATGCTGAAACAAAAAGGATAGATTCAAAACGAAGGATAAGAGATAGTTCCTATGGCTTTGGGGGGGACTTTGCCTTTTAAAATAAAATAATATTTTATCTTAAAAATGCTTCTTTAAATTTCTTTTTGAAAAATAAATTTTCAAAACTTTTTATCTTATCTGGTAAACCTATGCTCTGATACCAAGAGAAACACCCCACCTCCGTAAGGGTCACTCTCAAAGGGAATGCCCTAATTTTGGTGGAGGTTTATAAGTATAAATCACAGATATACAAGACAGATATGATAACACATATTTTTGAACAGCGGAAAACAACAACTTTTATTTCATTCAAATACGTGTTACACCAACCATAATTGTCTTACAACATTTCCAAAAACATAACATCTTCATAACTATCTTGATTACATTATTTAAAGAAGCATAAAGAAAACATAAATAAACTGCAAAAGCCCCATAATAGCTGTCCAAAGCCATAGTCCAAAACGAAAAGGTCCAAGCAATACATTCTTTCTCTTCAAGCTGGATATGAAGGCTGGTCAAGCTGCGGTATTCCCTCCCTGTGGACCTGGGGGGGGGGGGGGGGAACGGAAGAAAAGAAGACGAAAGAAAAGTGGAGTCAAACATAAAGTCTGAGTAAGTCTAGGACTATTCGGTCTATGAATAAAGAACTGGGTATGATAAGTATAAACTAGAAATGGAAAAGCACCATAAACCAAGTTAAGTTGTCCAGGGTCGAATATACTATCGTACCCCATATTAATCTCTGTACCCATATAAACTAGTTCCCAACAAGCACCCCATAATCAGGGTGAAGTGATCCATTTTATGATGATCGGCTCCTACTCGCATAATTACATGTGTCTTACGGCCCCCGATGTTGTAGTTACCTATGCTGGTCCCACCATGGGGTGTATCAAGTCCCATGGTGGCGGCCCGACACAATCCTAGAATGCACAGGTATGCAACTAGTGCCCAGTTCCTTGTTTTTCTGCGCCGGAGTGTGTGCACGCCCGCACCCCGTTAGAACCTACACTGCACCACCGCCGTCGATTTGACCTCTTACAGTCAGCCCAGTAATCGTGCCCCACCCTGCCTAGTTTCAGGGTATCATGATACGCCTTGTAGGGTTACTGCTGAAAAGGGTCCCCCGCTACTAGGTTTTCTATTTCTAGCCAACATGCTAAGTTGGTTAAGTGTTTTATAAACCTAACCCCCAATCAGTCTGTTTAGTTTAGCATGTTCTATTTTGATTAAGTCTTAATTCACTTAATCCTATCAATCCTGACTCAGCCTTAATTGTCTTATTAAAGCCTTGACCTCTCACATTAGACAGGTATTGTTGTGGCTGCCTGTTGCCGGTTGGGTCCGGGCAGTCTTACGCCACAACTCAGTCTAACCTCGGGTCCTTATTGGGCTCCGTGTTTAACCACCCACATTGGATAGGTATTGTTGTGACTACAGGACAGCCGGGCGGTTCCAGGCAGGTTTACATCACAACTCAATCCAACCTCGGGTTAAACACATCGTATTTTCTACATTTACATATTTTGTCTCTTTTCTTTTTACATGTAAATATTTGCGGCCCATTATTCAAATTTATCTTTATTGATTAAAATTTATTTATGTCACTTAATTGATTTTCAAGATTGTTGGCATGTGTCGAACATGCCAACACATATGTTCTATATTTTAGCACAAACGTCATTACCCCCGTTTTACACGTTCGTTCAGATGTAAGGTGTGTTAGGTTTAATACTTAAACCCAATTTAGCCATATGAAAAGGGGAGGCTTATAACATGATGTTTATAAGGTAACATAAAAAGGGGAGTGTGAACGCATGAACTTGCAACATAACGATTAAATTAACATAAGGTAGGCACATGTGAACTTGCAATTGTAACAACATATAGTATAAGCAATACTTAAACATGAATCATTCTATTCACATAATCATGGTATAAACAAAACATGAATCATTCTATTCGCGTAGTCATGGCATAAATGATACTTAAACATGAACCATTCTAATCATATAATTATGGCATAATTGAACATGAGTCCTTCTATTCATATAGTCACGGCATAAACATGAATCATATAATCATGGTTTTATCCTGTCTATGTAACTTGTAAGTGGGATGTAATCCTAGTATAATTTCTAACGTAACTTATGTTCCAAATATATTATCATATGATTATGATAACAACATAAGCCTAGAAACATGTTTTTAACTAGGCATAATAACAAACATAGTTTAGTCATGTTCATAAAATTAATACAAGCTTACAAAAACGCTTGCTTTTATCACAAAATCATGATTTTTACACTTGAACTATGATGCCAATTCCAACATAACTTTCATATGAATCATGATACTTAAGTGGATCAAATTACACTAAAGGTGACCATAGAATTATACATCATGTTGGCATAACAATAAATCATAGACTTGCATGAATTTCAAATAAACTATTACAACATATAGTTGTTATTTTCAACATGAATTATACACTTGCAATTATCAAATGGGTGTTGTAAATAACCACCACAAACATGTAGTTTTCAATTTGAATCATATGCTTGCATGAATCCCAATTAAAATTCCACAACATGTGGTTGTCAACATAAACCATATACTTGTATGAATCAAACCATAGCATTGCCAAATCGTTTATAATCAAAATAACATACGAATATGAGTCATTATCGCCACAATTCCATTTCGTTTTCAACGCAAATCGCGTACTTGCAAATATCCAAACGTACACCATAATATTCCCAAATCGTTTCGCATCAAAGCAACATACTAATACAGATTATTATCGCCACAATTCCATTTCTTACATTACACAAATGAACACAATTATTTAATTCACATCGGAATAGCACTCTACTTACAGCGTATGACGAATCTTCAATTCAGGAATCTGAATTCTGAATTTGGAGATGCTATCCTTTGTTGTAGGCGTTGCTTTAATTTGATTAACGTTGCTTTAAGCTTTTGATTTATCTCCTAATTGTCTCTCTATTTTCTGACGGCTATCCTCAGTCTCTCCTCAGCAGCATGACGGTCTCATCTCCATTTTAGTTTATGTGAATTAGGGTTAGACTTAGGTCCTTTTTATAGAGTTTCTGAGTTGATTTAGACCGTCGATGGAGCTTGGTGTAATAATAGCCGTTCGTTCAAAGAAGAGACCAACTAGGAGCTGACACCTAGCCCTAGTGACAAGGCAGGGCTTAGAAAATCGACCAAACACAGACTAGGCCAGCCAGGGTGGGATGGGTTCGACCTGGCTCAAGGGCCAGGTCGACTCCCAGGTCGACCCCCAGGTCGACTGGGGAGTCGACCTGCCTGGGCAGGTCGACACCCAGGTCGACTCCCAGGTCGACCTGGCCTGGCAGGTCGACCCCCAGGTCGACCTAGTGGGTTTGGGCGGGAATTTTCCCGCCTACTCTGATTGGGCTGAATTTAAATTCTGTTTTCGAAATTTGAATTTTCCGAAACTTCGTCGGGCCATAATTTGGTCATACGGGCTCCGTTTTTCAAAAACTCGGACTCTGTTTCGCGTATTTTTCCGAGACGAACACAATGGCGTATCTCGTTTCCCTTAATACTTTGTTTTGAAATTAGTTATACTTTAATTTGTGAATTTCACTATTATAAAATACACGGGGTGTTACAACGGGCCTCTTAAAGAAGGCATGCATGGATACAATGGAAAGAGTTTGTAAACAGACTAGTGCTAAAAAAGTAATGACAAAAAAAAATCAAACATTCTAAACTAAGATTTAATTGTTATACAAAATACTCAGAAGACATTAACACACAGTTTTGATGTCAACCTAAATATGTAAAGTGGTTTAATAAGTTTAATAGGAAAAGGAAGCCTAAATACAAAATTACTCAAAGAAAATGAAAACACAAATATACGAAAAAAATTCATAGTAATAATAAATTTTCAAAGAAATTTTTTATTAAAAACAAACTTTAAAAAGGGTTGCAACTGTTTTAAATGCAATCAAGAAGAACATTATGCTAAAGAATGCCCTGCAAATGTTAAAAATATTATAATATCAAATATTGAAGAACATGGTATTCATATTGGCACTATTGAGGATATATCAAGTGATGCTAATTCTTCTATATATGAAATTGAACCATTTTATTCAGATATACTGAAGAAATTGATGACGTCATTGATGATTTTGACAACTTCAAAGTCAACATGATAATTATAAATCAAACATATAATCAAATAAAAATAATACCATTAACAGTATATGCAATCTTCCCTAAAAAGAGAGAATAAACTCTCCTAGATATACTTTATATGCAACAAAAAATATTGCTTTAAAAGATATTGTACTACAAAAGTCTTTTTCGACTTATTAATAAGAATTCCTTTGGGATACTACGGAAAAATATATAATATTCCTAAACATACAAAAGAAAATATTTTTATAACACATGATTTAATTGAACCTCTTTCCAAGAATAACGCTACTATATTAGTCAACAGTACTAGTTTGGAAAATAAAGATTATATTGTAGATCAAGGAGACCCAATTATACTTTTAGTTATTCATAGATATGAAGATCTTCCGATTATAAAGGAAGAAATATAAGGCTGTGATACGCTCACTGTAAGAATCCGGAAAATTAGAACCAATTTAAAATTTTTAATTTGGCTATTTTAATGAACTTAAATATTTAAAATATTTTTTTTTAAATAATAACACTAAAAATTTATTTAAATTTAAGTTAGAACAAATATATTTATTTTAATTATAAAATGAGTTAGAAATAGCGATGTAGTTTGAAAATTTGACTTTGAACTTTGACTAAATGTATAGGATTCAAAGTAAATTGGATTTCAGTGAAACCAAAAATATTTAAATCTCTTTAAAAATATCTTTCTAAAAAATCTGAAAAATTGAAATTTCATAGCGGGATCAAAAGTTATGGCTAGTTGAATATTCGAAATAGTCGCAATGGAATAAATATAGCCCTTAGAAATAGACATTTTGCAAGCGACCTCCATTTTCGACGAAACCACTTTGTTTCGATCCAGAATGTCAAATTATTGCTAGCTTTAAAATTCCACAATTTTGGAGTTAATATGTAAGCATGGCAAAGGAAAACCATTTGGTAATTTCAGTTTGAAGTGGATCGACTAGAAAATGGCCTTTTTCAGAAGGTCTCCAAATTCGACAAAATTAATTTTGTTGGGACCGTATCGTCCAAACATAGCTAGATTTATTTTTCGGGAATTTTTTGAATCAGTATATGGCCTCGACAAATTAAAATGTACGTTCAAATCCATATTTGAATGGTTTGTATTTTAATTTGAAGAATAACTGACTGAAACCGTCAAACATGCCTACGAAACATATTCCATTGTGTCCAAAATGGGCGTATTTTGCTAGGGCCGATAGTCGTTGGGTTTGATTTGGAGTTTGGGTAGGAAAACACTATTTTTGGAATTTAAATATATATATATCAACCAATAATATTTTCTCATTCATTAACTAAATTTCTAAAAAAAAATCAAGAAAACCCGATACTCTCTAGTCGACGGCAGAATAAAGCTCTGACCTTCTCTCCTCTTTATCTCCTAATCCACACAACAAAACCCAATGCTCTAGTTGAAGATTTTGTAGTGCTCACCTCCAGCTTCAAATCCATACCTGATTCGATCCCTGTAGTTGCGCATATGACGAGATCTGAGCCCTCAAAGTTGCTGATTTAAAACTTTTGCCGTGCCCTGACCCCGCCACCGATCATGACCAGACCACCAGTGCTTGGGGCACCCTTCCAAGCTCTTGGACGTGGCAGAGGCCGATCACCTTCAAGTGCTACTGTTTGAGTGCAAATCAAAAACCTAATTTTGAATAATATCGAAAGGTAATGGCTGAATAAATATTTAATGGTTTATAACACTTTAAAGTGCGACAAAGTTTGATTATCGAATAAAAGTCATATCTTTTTTGTATGTTGTCGAAATCCAGTGAAACAAGAGACATTGGACTCGTGATGACGTCTTCTACATCCTAGAAGAGACCGGATAATTTTTGGAGCATCCTACAATTTTAGAAGGAGTGGAACCCAATATGAGCAATCTAAATTCAAATTGGAATAAAATAGCGATGTATAAATTATATAATCGATGTATAAATTATATATGCATTGTATACCTCATATATGGGCGTTGTATAAATTATATGAGCGATGTATAAATTGTACATGCATTTTATAAACCACGTATAGCGATATGGAATTGAAATGGAAATATATATGCTTATACATATACATATACATACACATACATACATACATACATACATATATGTACTCCCCTCATCCACAGGCAATGAATGATATATATTGATTATGTTGTGGAAATTGATTGTGGTTTTGAATGATAGATTGTGGTAGCAACAACATTGTTTGGGTTTGTGGTAAATTCACATGGTTGTGAAAATGAATTGTTTAGAGAAAACAAATTGTACAGGAAAAACAATACCCCTTGTATATGCCGCGAGGCCTAAGATAGCGTGAGAAGCCGTACTCGGGACGGTGCCGGTTTTAATTACCCTGCCGTTATAATGCCGAAATTTTCTGAAATATTCATGTGTTGAATTATATCCCTATGTTAATAAAATATTCATGAATGCCATAAATTGTTTAGATAATAAAAAATATCATTTTTATTACGCATATGAAGTATTTAAAAAATTTATGTTTGAAAGAAAATGTTTAAACAATAAAAATCACATTTTTATTGTATGGCCGAGTCACTAAAAATACTCAAGTGTTAATAAATTATTGAAACGATAAAAATCACATTTTTATCATGTATGTGAGTCACTAAAAATACTCAAGTGTTAATAAAAAATTTTGAACGATAAAAATAACATTTTTATCATGTATGTGAATCACTAAAAATATTCATGAGTTGAATAAATTGATAGAACAATAAAATTAACATTTTTGTTGTGTAGGTGAAGTGCTAAAAACATTCATGTGTTTAATAAATTCTTTGAACGATAAAAATATCATTTTTATCATGTATACGACTCACTAAAAATACATATGTGTCGAAACAAACATTTGGTTGCTATGAATATTATTTTTATCAAGTATATGAACTAAGCAAAATACACATGTGATTGAAATATATTTTTGTTTGCCAAAAATATCATTTTTATCCTATGTAAGATGAGCTAAAAATAACCACAAGTTGAAATAAATATTCGTTGATTGAAAATATTATTTTTAACAGGTATATGAACTGTTAAAAATAAACTTAGGTTGAAATAAATATTTGATGATTGAAAATATAATTTTTAACATGTATATGAACTATTAAAAATAACCTTAGGTTGAAATAATTAGTTGTTGATTGAAAATATTATTTTTAACATGTATATGAACTATTAAAATAACCTTAGGTTGAAATAAATATTTGTTGATTGAAAATATTATTTTTAACATGTATATGAACTTTTAAAAATAACCTTAGGTTGAAATAAATATTTGTTGATTGAAATAATATTTTTAACATGTATTTGAGGTGTTAAAAATCATTATGTGTGGAAATAATTATTTGATTGCTAAAAATATTATTTTTAGCTTAGATATGCATATATACACACACATGATAAACAGGTAAATAGATTTGCTGTTGAGTAAAGAATTTATTTGCATGCCCGACAAATAGGTAAACCTTAATGAGTTGGCTACTCAATTTTGTTTATATAGCAACTCATGTGAATGCCATTGGATGCGGTGTGCTGGTTGTTCCGTGTGAGATTATAAACGTCGCCATAGGATAATAATAATTAATTTTGAACTATATTACATGGCATACTTCGTGAAGATAACATACTCTATCATATTCCATACAAGCATTTGGAGCTTGTATGACGAGGTTGGAATAACCATAAAAGCGAGATGTTTGTATGGCGATGACTGTATTTCAGGTTGAACCAAAGACGAACTATTGATGTCATAGCATATCATAATTCCATATAAGTATTTGGAGATTGTATGGCGAGGTTGAGATTGCCATACGAGCGAGATGTTCGTATGGCGATGATTGAATTACATGTTGAATTGAGGACTGATACGGACAAAATAAATATAATGGTAAATTGCCAGATTAAATAAAACCCCCACATGGGTGTAGAGTTGACAATAATCACATCTGTCTAGTTATTAGATACGAAACATGGATTATTTATTTTCCAACATTAGGACGAGGTAGTGAGATTTATCTCTGGAGTAATTTTACACACTCCCTTGGGCATAGATAGAACACTAAAAATTGTGTGTGCTTATACTGGATTTATTGGGTATCTAATATGGCCCAATAAATTTCCAAACCCCTCCCTATATAAAGGAGGTTACGGTGAAATTTTCCGAAATTTAAAGATGGTTGCCAAATTTTTGAAGTGAAAATGGTTTGGAAATCGTTGAATGAATTATATTTATAAATAAAATAAAATGAATCGCGCATCTGTAGCTCGTGTTTTGGAATCGTGATTTTAAACGATTATATCGAGAAAGTTGACCATCATATTTCCCCGAAATTGAAACCATTGGGTTCGCTTTAAAAATACCTTTCCAACGATATAAAATTTGTTGAGATCCAACAGTTAGATTGTGTGAAATGTTTAAATCAAATCTAGGGAAAAATGTAACAACCCGGAATTTTAACAACGTGTTAAGACAAGAATCAAGGCAGAATTAAATGTTAAAATCTGAATCAGATAAAACGGGCTGTGCCATTGTGTTCGTCTCGGAAAAATACGCGAAATAGAGTCCGAAATTTCATAAATCGGAGTCCGTATGACCGATATATGGCCTTCGGAAGTTTCACGAAAAATCAGAATTCAAAACAGATTTCAAATTTTCAGAAATCAGGCTAGGCGGGAAAAATCCCGCCAGAACCAGGTCGACCTGGGGGTCGACCTGGGTGGGACTAGGTCGACTGGGGAGTCGACCCCAGGGTTGACCTGGGGGTCGACCTGCCTGGTCGGCCAGGTCGGCCAGGTGCACCTGTTTTGGCTCCTGGGTCCTGTTTTGGAGGCTTGTGACGATTTTTGAGGGCTGGGATCTATCCTAGGGTTAATCTAACGGCCTAAACTACTCCTAATCTCTATAAAAAGACCCTAAGCCTACCCTAAACCTCTCATAATTCACTCATACCACGAAGTGCTGCCCAAATGTCGAGTGATCATGGCTTCCATCTCCAATTCCTAGAGACTATGCATTCAAATCGGGTTCAAATCAAAAGGTGCAAGCTTGCTACACCAAATCGAGGCCAAATCAACGTTGCTATGCGAGTTTCATGACGGTTCTTCGACAAAGGAGCCACCTTTCTTCGTCAAGATGATGCATGACCCTTTTCCTAAGCCACGCTATGTAAGTTCTAGCTACTTCGAGATGTTAACGGTAGTTTAATGATGGCATGGGATAAAATGCGATTAAACATAAGTGCTATAACCCATGTGAACCTAGTTTTGCCTCTTACCTTGAATATATGACTTGGAACTATGTTTTAGCGACTATATCATGTCACTCATGTTATGTTTAGCCTAGTCTATCATGAAAGATTGAACCTTTAACTTGTGAATGTGGGCATAAGACCTTAGAACCACTTTGGGCTTGTGAAATATGTGCATGAGCTTAACTTGGGGCTTATGCAAGTATATGAACCCGAAACCCCTTATGATAATATGCAAGTTTGTGGCCAATCACCTTTTTATGTTATGCATGCTTGTGGCCAACCCCTTCTTGATTTGTCATGCATGCTTGTGGCCAAATTCCCTTATGATACTATGCATGTTTGTGGCCAAATTCTCTTATGACACAATGCATGTTTGTGGCCAAATTCTCTTATGACACAATGCATGTTTGTGGCCAAATTCCCTTATGACACTATGCATGTTTGTGGCCAATATGTTGGCATAACACCCTACTATGTGACTCGCTTCCACTTGGGTTGGAAATACGTTTGGGTAGCTTAGGAAAAACGTGGTTATGACATGACATGGGGCTTACATGAGAACATGACATTCATGATACATTTAAATATGGTCATGACACGTGGGAAAACATGGAACTTGAACTAGACATGGGTGGGTTGTAAGTGTAAAAAAGACACTAGACCAAACATGAAAGTGGCCAACTCGAGGTTGGGTTGAGTTTGTAGCATAAATCTACCCGGACCCGCCTGGCTTAACTAGTGGCTACAAACAATAGGATCCAATGTGAGAAGTTGGTCATGTCGCGCTTAAGACCGGAGGTTAGACTAGGTTGTGGGGTAAATCTACCCGGACCCGCCCGGCTTAACTAGTAACCACAACAAGGTCAAATGTGAGAGGTTGAGAGTGCATTAATTAAATTAATGCCACATGATAAGGTTAAGTAAATTTGACTAAGGACACTTAACCGATATGACACGAATGGGTAGGTTAAGTGGGACCGGATTTGATTTCTTAAAGACACTTAACCATACAAGACGATTAGGGGATGGGGTTAAGTAATTAAGGCTTAACTAATCTAAACACGGTAATTAGATGGGGTTAAGTAATTAAGACTTAACTAATATAAACACGGTAATTAGATGGGGTTAAGTAACCTATACTTAACTAATCTAAACACAGGAATTCGAGGGGGTTAAGCTAAACACTTAACCAATCTAAACTTGGTAATTCAATGGGGTTAAGTAAACAATACTTAACCAATTTAACATGATAATTTAATGGGGTTAAGTAACCTATACTTAACCAATTATACGTGATGATTTAATGAGGTTAAGTAACCTATACTTAACCAATCTAATAGGTGGACCTGATAGGGTTAAGCCACAAGACCTTTTTAGAAGTAGGCTTAACCATGGTAATACGATTAGTGGATGGGGTTAAGCTAACCCATACTTAACTAATTTGACTCGATAACCTGATGGGATTAAGATAATCTATGCTTAATCAATCTAACATGATAATCTGATAGGGTTAAGTCATGAGCTTCTTGGTACACTTAACCAACTTGTAGGGCTAAGCCTTGAACTTGAAGTACTTAGCCAATCTTGACATGATTCGTAGGCGGGTTAAGTCATGAACTTGGATAACAACACTTAACCCATTTGACAAAACCCTAGCTCAGGGGACTAGGTTGGAAATCGTAGTTAACAAGGATAGTGGAAAGAGGGGCTAAGTGGTAAACCTTAGTTAAGGGTAACTAAGTAATAATTCTTAGCTAAGGACATGGACTAGTTCATAAAGAGATGAGTAACCTGGTACGGTAGGTCATCGCTTAGTATACGAGGAGGAGCAAGTTATCTGACTTGGATAAAAGCTCCAGCGAACTGGATGACGAAGCGAAAGCTTCGGGGAACGTGAGGGTACTCTTGGTATCCCTCTGTGAGGTGGCGAGTGGTCCATGAAACCCGGCCTCACAGAGGTTAAGGTCTGCGGTAGAAGAGCCAAGAGTATGCCTTGGTTGCTATGCGAGCGACCTAAAGACTGGGATGGATTAGCGTGGAGTCGACGATACTTGATTTTGCCCCGGGATAGCATGTCGCCGACTACCTACCATCTTTAGTCAATCGTGTACGTACGGAAAGGCAGGGAACTCCCAAAAGACCATATACTAGCTATCAAGTTATGGGTGAGGTTGGCTATCTGGAAGTGGGCATCGATGGGCCTTAGTGTAGTTCTCATACATGATTTTTCTTGGGTTGCCTTTCAGTAGTTGAGGGAGGGGTCACGTGGGACCATAGCCATGGGTACAAAAACAGACCTTGATATCTGCATCCGCAGACGACTTAAAGCTCCCGACCGAGTTCCGTATTTCTTGATTTGCCCTGGCACGGAACTCGGATGGCACATTGAGGAACATGTGCATCTAGACATGGAAAACGGTTCACGATACATACGTGGGATAAAAGGGCGCGGTTGACGGGTGGCATAATCCCTAGTGGTCCTAGGTGGCCAAAACCCAAACCGAGACACGGAAACGTTCATTAGGTAGCATAATCCCTAGTGGTCCTAGGCGGCATAAATCCTAAGGGAACGCGCGATAGTTCATGGTAAGGAAACGTAACAAGATCAAGGGTAGCAGTCCAAAATAACCTCAAGGATAAAACGTTCACATGGGAAAGCCCGTACGGCCTACGGCAAAGGACTGAACTCGTACATGGGAAAAGAAACATCCGAGTTGGGAAAACCCACATATGCTATATATATTAGGTTGACATGGACCATTACATGACATTGGGCAAGGGACATTCATAGTTAACACATGACGCGGGTTGGGATACTAGTACGAGAGGTGCAGAGCAAATATACATGTTAGGACCATGAGAAATATACATGATAGATACCGTGGGACATTACACAGGATAGACATCTCGGGATATTATACTTGATAGAAACCGGACGATGAGATACCTTGACTTATCATGACACGGTAGTTTATCATGATAACTTAGTTTACCTTGCTACAGTAGTTCAGCCTGTTCTAGTTTATCTATCTTGTAGTCATCCTTATGTTTACTTTCAATTTATGCATGTCATGTTACCTTTACCTATTTTTATACTGGAAGTAGATAGGACTTACCAGTCTTTATGACTGACCCCGTTTTCTTTCGCCTCTTGTCTTCCGTCCCCCCCCCCCCCCCCCAGGTTTTCAGGGAGGAAACACTGTTATCTAGTTCGGACTTCTTCTACTTGAAGGTCATCACGCATGGCTTGGACTTTTCTTGGCTATGGCTACTTTACTGTTTTACTTGGGGAATAATTTATGAAATGGTTTTATGCTTCTTTATTATTGCAAGACAGGTTTTGATGTATTCTGATGTAAAAGGCTTTAGACCTTATTTTATAAGGTAATGAAATTTGTTTTACTTCCGCTGTTTTATATATATATGTTCTGTCTTGTAATATTTCTGTGCATGTTTACCTCGATAATGCTTCACCAAACCTAGTGCATTCCCTTTGTGAGTGATCCTAGCGGAGGTGGGGTGTTACAAAAAAACAGTACCAGAATGAATTATATATATATATATATATAAATTAAAATAAAACGAATAACGACGCTAAGTTCGCGTTTTGAAATCATAATTTTAAATGATTATTACGGGAGATCCGACCGTCGGATTTTCTCGGAACCAGAACCGTTGGGATCGCTTTGGAAAGATCTTTCCAAAGATATAGAATTCGTTAAGATCCAACAGTTAGATTTTGCGAAATGTTTAAATCAAATTTAGATGAGAGTAGCGCCACGGCCATCAAATGACCTGAAACGTCGTTCGATGGGGATGGACTGTTTTTAAATAAATAAAAATGGTGAAAAATCATTCTAAAATATTATAAACGATGTGGAATGGAGATAAACCGATTTTACTTGGTTTATTAGATATTTTGATGGTTGGATGTATTTGACATGAAAATTTACTAATGAACTAAAATGTGGATGTCGAATAGTTTAACCGTAGAAAGAATTGATTTGAATTTTATACATGAGTGAATTATTTGAAAAGGCCGAGTTAATTCTCATTTCAAATAATTGATGGATGTTGAAAAAGTCGAAGGATGAAGACGATGGTTGAAGACCGGAGATCTTCACATCGTTTGGATGATTACTGATGTCTTAATTGGGAGGCATCCCAAGACAAGGTAATAAGTGGTGATCATCCAGACATACTTGGAGATTGACCGAATATGCTAGGGCCTCTCTCCTGTATTGGACATACGGGATGAGGAATAAGGTGCCTCCGATATTATTCAGACCCGGAATGAACTCGTAAATGGATGTTATCTGACATTGGATTTTTTTATCTGTTGATTGATCTCTAGTAAATATATATCTGTTTGGTGGCGGAGAATTTATTCTCTTGCTTAACAACCTTCTCTAAGATGTACGAGCTTAGAGGTTATATATCGATAAACATCAGTCGCATGGCGTGGAATGTCAATGTGGCTTGCTGAGATGCAATGATCAGGGCTTTTGTTGAAAAGCAGAGCCTTGTGGTTGATGATCAAAGCAAGGCTTTAATATAGCATAGCTTTGTGTATGGTGTCAATTCGTGAGCCTCACACCCTGGGTATGAACCAGAAACGAGAGAGGACTTCAAGGAGGACATGTGTTTCCTTCTAGCTAGGATTGGAGTCATGGTATGGAGCCCAGACATTTTACTTATGTGGATGATGGAAAGCGAGGCGCCTCGGTTATATTGGTCACAACGGTGCCGATGGATGAGTTGGTCGATATATTACCAGTTTACGCCCCATAGGGTGCAGAAACATATTGTTCATGCATTTTAATTGACCTCGTGTTCACAGACCCTGACGATCCACGGCTTGTCTGCGCGCTTGCCTGAGACATGGGCTAGAGCATCTCGAAGTCGGTAAGGATGATCCCTTGCCTTGGTTCATGATGGAAACCTAACTTCCAATATGACATGTGCGGTTTAGATTGTAAGTCTATATACAGCGACATAGTAGATAGTAGCTATGTCGTCTATGATTGATAGATTATGATTGAAATTGATTTTGAAACATATATGCTTTAGTAATAATATCAAATGGTTTTGATTTATATGTATCAAGCATAATATGGCCATTATAAGGTAAAACTCTATCCTTCGGCTTGCGTTGCATTGTGTGATGGGACCTGAGTCATACAATGGCTTCATTTTCTATATAAAGCATTGCATTGTTTAAATGATTTACTTTACTTGTGCACTGGCAATCCAATGGAGTAAACTCATTCCGCATTAGCGGCGTGGTCCTGTGATTGACCTTATTGTTAAATAGGTTAACTAAGATTTCTCATACTAGTCCCATGAATGACTCATAGTTTGTTTCACTTGCAAACTCGGGTGCCCCTATTTCTACATGGGCAGCCTTGTTTCAGGTTTTAGCAGGCTAATTCTGGATAGCTATGGATCTGAAGATGGATTCTATCATTTTTATTATGCTGTGAAGACTTTATTATGTATATTATGTTTGATTCCACTGCAGACATTTTATATAAAGCTGAGATTGTATTTTGTACTAAGTGTGATCCTGTTATACTGTGTAACTCTTATGATTATATTTGTTCCAGTGCAATTTGTTGTACATTTTCTGGTGGAATGATATATGTAAAAACCCGTAAATTCCCCGGTGAGGAAAGCGCAGATAGTTAGAGAACAAGCCACATCAGAACGCAGACAGAAGAACATTTCATTGTATATTACAACAATTCCATCAGAATACAAGAATATACAGAGTATAAATGAATATTACACATAAATATTAGAGATTTAAATTACATTTAAATACATAGCAGCGGAAAATAATACAATACACAACTGAAGGAGATATATGGATACAAAGCTTTCCGGATATCATTCCAGCTATAAACCAGGATCCTGTGAATATAAATCTGCAAAACCAAAACTACTAGCTTCCCGTGTCAAAATAGGGGCACCCAGAGTTTAGGTTAAAACAATAAACTCCAGGTCAGTCATGGGACAGGTGTGAGAACTAAAACAGCTGTTTAAAACTTTAATTTAAAGTTAGTTAAATCAAGGGACCACGCCATATAACACGTAACGGGTTTCCTCCCATGAATACCAGTGCATAAAACAACAGCGCAATGCTAAATAAAGAAAAATGAAGCTATTATAAGACCCAGGTCCTATCACACAATGCAACGAAAGCCGGGGGATAGGGTTTTCCCTTATAATAGCCAAATATGCTTAGTACGTTTAAAACAAATCATTTGATACTATAATAAGTGTATAGTGTATAAAACAACTTCAAATCATAAATATCAATCATAGACGGCATAAGCGCCCCATCCCACTATGTCGCCATACTAGGCTCTACAAATAAAACCACAAATGTCACGTATTTGGAAATTGGATTTCCTTCTATGAACCGAGGCAAGAGATAGTCCTCAACCGATTTTAGACAATCTAGCCCATGTCTCAGGAACAGCCGCAACTGCCCCTTGGATCGTCAGGGTCGGTCTACCGATGTGGATTATTATGCCTGAACAATACGTCTCTCTGCCCTATGGGGCATAAATGAGCCAACAAATGACTCCATCGGACCCGGATCGTCCGATCAAACCGAGGCGCCTCGCAACAGCAACAACCACATAAGTGAAACTCGTCAGGGCATGTAAAACCACTGACGCCACTTCTAGCTAGAAAGAAACGCATGCCCTCCCTGAGGTCCTCTCCCGTTTTTGGTTCACCACTGGTGTGAGACTCGCGAAGTAAACGTTACACAAAGCTACGCCACAAAGGCCATGCTTCGATCATCAACCAGAAGACTTTGCTTTTCAACAGAAGCCTTGATCATTTGCCACATAGGCATGCCACACAGGCAATTCACTCTATGCATTTGATATCCATCAGTATATAACCCCTGAGCTCGTACGTCTCAGAGAAGGGCATTAAGCAAGAGAATAAATTCTCCGCCGCCAAATAGATATATATTTAATAGAAATCAACCACACAGACTAAAATCCCATGTCAGACACACAGTCCATTTACAAGTTCGTTCTGGGTCTGAACTAAACCGGAGCACCTAGTACCCCGCATATCCATCGATATCCAAGTACGTCTGGACGATCACTAACTTTTTCCATCTTCTTGCGTGTACAACCCAATCAAGATCATCAGTAACCACCCAAACGACGTGAAGACCTCTGGTCTTTGACCACCATCTTCATCTTCGACTTATCGTCGTATCAGTTATTCAGAATGGGATAAACCCGGTCTTTCCGAATAACTCGCGTATATTTTAAATAAGTGTTACACAAACACAACATACACCTCATTCCAATTCATTAGTCACTGACCTAAAACTAATCAAGAGAATAATTCCCCAAATATTAACCCCGAAGGCCGAAACCAACATCAGATCAATATCCAGAAAACCATTCTGCTTAGCTAACCGATAGTTAGTTTCTAAATTTCACATTCATAGGGAAAGGTTCCCATTAATTTTATCAAAGATAAATTCCTTGAATTTATTCTTTAATCTTCTTTTGAATTTCGATTCAACTAGTTGGGATTAACGAACCTTACCGAAGTAATCATTTGTTTTAATTTCCCAATCCCAACCTATTCATCCCATGAAGTAAAACTGGTAAGCCTTCATATCTAACACCACGGTGTTATCGGTAAATTCAATTACCATTTCAAATTCAAATCTAATTAAAGATTTAACTATCGCCTGGAGCAAAACTGGTGATACTCCATTCTCAACCATTTCAATCTAATTAAAGATTCATTAAAACTCCACTTAGTTTTAATCTATGACTGGGTTAAAGAATCAGTGTTACTTAAAACACGGTTCACGATAAACCCAAAATCGCATCACATTTCAATCAGTCCCTAACCGTAAATTAGCGAGTAGGCAGTTCCCTAAGTATTAACCCCGAAGGCCGAAACCAACATCAGATCAATACCCCAGAAACCATTCAACTAAACTAATCTCCAGTTAGTTTCTGATTTTCTTAACTCCTTTGGCTTTAAGAACAATATTATTGAAGATACCGTTCACGACAACCTAAAATCACATTTCATTAATTGTCGGGTTAAAGGACAAGTGTTATTTAAAACACTGTTCACGATAAACCCAAAAATCAATACCAATTCAATTCCAATTAAATGTTATTTAATTGGTACACTTCATTAAATCTAAATAAAAAGATTTAATCTTTTTCTCAACTGGGTTCAAGAACAGTGTTAATGAAGACACCATTCACAACAAACCCAAATCACATTTGATATTAAATACAAGGATCTGAATAGAAAATATATCGGCTTATATTCAATATCAAATTCTACGACTAACAAATATCATATTGGAAATAATGATATAAATATATCTTTCAAATTTCCATAACAATCTCTGTATAATCACGAAATCCAACATCGAAATAATCCAAAGACAATTTCGATTCAAATCCATTCCAGTTCAGTTATTGGAAATTCTAGTTACTTTTAAAACCCTTTTCAAATCCAATTTATTTATTTAAAAAAAAAATTACTATTCTATTTCAAAACTAGTTCATTTCGATAAAAATCTATTTTTATCTTTTCAAATATGGAGTTTTTCATCCCAATTTTTCCCAAATCATTTCTTATGATTTTACACAAATTATTACTATTTTTAATAATTTTATCAAGGCCCGTACAGTCGATTTCCATCAGTGGCCATCAAACTGCACTTACAGCGACCTTTTCCAAATTTTATTTGGACATAATTCCAAATCCAACCTTCAGATTTCTAATTTCTAATATTCGTTAGAAAGCTCTTTTCGATACGAACCCAACGGTTCCGATTTTAGGAGAATCCGACGGTCGGATCTCCCGCAATATCCATTTGAAGTCAATGGTCGAAATTCACGAACTACCGCAGCGCGGCGCATTCTATTCAGGCCATTATATTATAAATATAATATATACTTCATCGATTTCCTTTTAAAACGTATTTTATAATTCGTTTTAAATTTGTTTTCAAAACGATTTCAAATTCAAATCAAAATTGAATTTTCCAATATAAATTCGTTTTAAATTCATTTCAATTCTGTTTCAATTTAAATCAATTTCAGTTCAATTTCAATACGTTTTAAATTCAATTCAAAACGATTTCAATTCTAATTCAAATTTCAATTCTATTCAGTTTAATTCGAATTTCCTTTCAATTCAGTTTAATTCGAATTTCAATTCCTTTCAAAATATCATATTTTGAAATCACTTTCGATATTCATTGTAAGATGAATAAAATCGATATAAATATCGTTCACGTCAAAATGGCGTCAATCTAATCAACACGGCTTCATATATTTCTATTTTCAAATATTCTATTTCAAATATTTCTTTTTCAAATATTTTTATTCAAATATTTCTTTTCAAAACTGGAATGAGGCCCAATCAATTACCATATAATGTTAATTCTATGGATTTTCTACAACGCATGTTTACAATAACCACGATGAATAATCAACCATCATCCAAAGTGCATTCTACACTGTACAAGCATCAAATGTAAATATTTAACGCTCATAACAGTCTGGCCATCAATTGATCGACATACAGCTAATTATTGGGACTAATGTATGTCATATATCATCCCAATACCCGTGTGGGGTTTTCAAACAATCAAACACAGATTTTATTTGTGCAGTTGGGCGATGTGTAAAATTTATCGTCCCAATCAATATCAGTCAGATGTGTGTATATAAATAAATCGTCCGATCTGTTTTTTATTTCATTTCATATACACGTTAAAAATTCTATTTTTAACTATAAAATATTTTCAACTATATAAATATTTTATTTCATTTCACATCACATCACACAATCAACTACACATCAAAATCAAACAACCAAGCATAAAAGCCGTCCATGGTCTATGGACGACGGGTGTCGGGTGCTACTAAACACCGTCTGCATCCAAGTATATATTTTAACTAGAATATTAAATAAAAGGTAAGGAGTTCTCACCGACTAGCTAATCCAAATGCCACGACTCTTCTTATGTAGAAGTCTTTGTCGTGCTTGCCTTTTGTCACTTTCGTTGCCCGTAGCCACTACATATATAAAAATCGAATTTTTACTTTGTTATTCAATATATAAAAATTGAATTTTTACTTTGCTATTCAATATACAAAAATCGAATTTTTACTTTGCTATTCAATATATAAAAATCGAATTTTTACTTTGCTATTCAATATATAAAAATCGAATTTTTACTTTGCTATTCAATATATATCAAAATCGAATTTTTACTTTGCTATTCAATATATAAAAATCGAATTTTTACTTTGCTATTCAATATATAAAAATCGAATTTTTACTTTGCTTAAAAATCTAATCTTTCCTTGATTAAAAACCATACATTTCCTTGCTTAAAAATCCAACCTTTCATTTGTTAAAAATCTCGCCTTTACTTCATTAAAAATCACGTCTTTACTTCATTAAAAATCACAATCTTTCTATATAGATAACCTAATCGTTTTCATTATAAAAATCTATTCTTTTCTATTTTAAAGATCAAATCTTTATTTAAATTAAAAATCAAATCTTTATATCAATATATATATATATATATAAACCCTATTTTTTTCCTAATAAACCAATTGCTGTGAAATAAAAATCAACCACTAAAAAGGATAAAATAAAAATGATTAAAATAAAACTCATAGTAATCGGAGAGGGGGGCATTGCCTGTGCGTCGGATGGGAGGCGCACCATCGTCTGAGGTCGGAGGGGTCGGCGGCCGGTGCTTCCCAAGCTAGGGCGTGGGGTTTGCTTCGAATTGGGGGTGCGCGGTTTTGTGGGTTACGCGGGGGGGAGAGGAAGTTTTTATATTTATCTTCGACGGCGGCGGTGGAAGAACTGGGGGGGTATCGAGGTGAGGTTCGTCATCGTTTTTTTTTCTTTCTATTATTTTTTCCTCGGTTCTGAACGAATGGTATGGGGGGGTGGGCGTTGACCAAGAAAAGGGGAGACGGGAAGTTTTATTTTATTTTTAATTTATTTAATTAATTTAATTTCAAAAAGGTACTTTTATTTTCGAACTCGAAATCGAACCCACCGCCTGTCGTCTATAGCTAATTACCCCCATTCCGAACACATTGGGATATATATCTTAGGCTGATTCGATCGTTTCGATCAGTTTCGGTCAAAATCAACATATAACTCTATACATTGAATTTGAACGTGCATTTCAATTTACTAGGGTCACATACTAACCAGAAAAATTCCAGAAAAATATTTTCTAGCTTCGTATTGACGATACGGTCCTAACAAAGCTAATTTCGTCGAATTCTGAGACCGTTGGAAAAATGGTCATTTTCCAATCGATTAAAATCAACTGAAACTGGTCAAATGTGTTTTCCATTGCCACGCTCACATATTGGTTCGAAAAATTATGAAAATTGGAATCTAGCAATAACTTGACATCACGAATCCAACAAAAGTGGTTTCGTCGAAATCCGAGGACGTTTGCAAAATTTCCTTTTCTAAGGGTCTGAATTCCCTAGCAACTATTCAGAATTTTCAACTAGACATATCTTTTGATCCCCGCTATGAAATTTCAATTTTTCGGATTCTTTGGAAAGATATTCTCGCATAGATTCGAATATTTTTGGTTTCACTAAAATCCGGTTTATTTTGCACCCAGTATGTTCATTTGAATTTTGAAATCGAATTATCGAACTACCGCGCCATTTTCAATTCCTTATATATATATATATATAAATAAATATTTATATTCTAACGACGATTCGAATAAATATATACGTTCGAATTCTAATCAAAATAAATTTCTCGTCGTGATTATTTAAAATAATTCATTTTAAATAATCAAAATTCACTAAAATTGCCAAAATAAAAATTTTAAACTGGCCCAGATTTCCGGGTTATTACAATATATTTATGTTCTGCTGTTATTGTTTATGTGTTATATTCCAAAGATTATCTTTGCTTCCATGGCACAGGAGTTTAGGGTCATCACACTCACCCCATTTGGGCGGCTCTACATCTCATTCTTCACGGAATAATGAAACTGAAATATATCGTGAATACAGAATATGCATGAACATAATTTCATCTGAAGAAACATCATATTAACACATTCAAGATTGTGAAGGAGAACAATTTATTATTACAGATGAAGATCTTGAAAAATTAAAAGAGGCAATTCCAAGATCAGACAAAAGGGAAATTTATAAACCTATAACACTTAAATCTAGATTCCTTGAACTGACTTATTACAGAGAACCAGAAAATATTTTTTTGATGCCTTGAACTGATTTATTGTTCTCCTTTTATACTTGAGTTTTTTGCTTCTCTGTCTTCTTCTGTAGGATGCATTTCTGCAAATATGGTTTTTAATTCACTTTGAGCAGCTGTATTGTCTGTGAACAACCCTGCTTCTTTTGTATTTAGTGCCTCTGACTTGGAATTACTAGAGTATAAGGATAGTCTTTGTACTATCTTTTGTGTGTCTTGAATTTTTTATCCTTTTGGGATATAGTTCCTTTTAATCCCAAATATTTTTTCTCTAGTTGTGTTAACCAGTAATTTGTAGCTCTATGGTCATATGACTGTATTGCTTTAAAGCAACCATTAAAGTTTTCATACAGACTTGGATTAGATTCTCTCATTTCTTGATTATGCCAGTCCTTTACGACTACAGAGGTAAAAGGTGTGGGAGCAGTAGCTTTGCCTTTGTTCATTGGAACAAATTTCTGGACTCCAGTGGAAGTTGTAGCTTTGGCTTTATCTATCGCCATTGGTTTAGTATGTCGGACTTTTTCATTGTCTTCTCCATTGGGAGAGATTGTTTGAGAAGAAGAAGCTTCTCCAGATTTTGCATTTTTAGAAGATTAGATTCGCTGAAAATTTTCTTGTCTTTTCATGTTTTCTAGCAATTCTTTTATCCTTATAAGGTCTTCTTCATCCATCTCATAATCTGGTAAGAAGATCGGCTAGAAAATTAGTATAGCGAGGAATGTATTTTACATCATAACTATAAATTTCTAAAGACATTACTAGTCTTATTCTTCTAAGGTTTTGTTCCGGGTTATTCACAGTTTTTCTTTTCAAAAACTAAGCAACAGACTTATTATCTGTTTTGATTATAAATTGTCTATGTAAAAGGTAAATTTTTAAACTTTTGGTTGTTATCTTGATAGCTAGTAATTCTTTGTCATAAGTAGCATATTTGAGTTGAGTTCTGTTAAATCTTCCAGAAGAGTATGCTACAACTTCTTTCTGTTTTGCAATCAATACTCCTGCCCTATAATTGTTAGAAGCATCAGTTTGAAGTGTAAGAAGTTCATCTTTTGAAGGAAAATAAAGGACTTTTTTATCCTTAATTAGTTCTTTTATTTTATTTATTTCCTCTTCTTCTTTAGAGTGTAAGGAAATACTAATTTTATATATATATTCCATTTTCTTGGTTGTTCTCCACTTTGTTGTTTATATTTAGCTTGTTCTTCGGTAAGCTTTTTTGCAAATTTGTGTTATTGCTGATAGATTAGGAATAAATTTTCTACCATAGTTTTATAATCCTAAAAAACTTTGAAGTTCTTTTAATGTTTTAAAAGTATTAGGAAAATCTTTTATTTTAGTGTATATATGTGGTTAAAGTTCAATTTGGCCATTTTTAATTTTCTTTCCAAGAAAATCAATTTCTTTTTTAAACAATTCTATTTTTTAGGGCTAAGTATTACATCATTTTGTAATAAGAATTGGACAACTACTTAAAGGTGTTCTTTATGTTCATTAGCACTATTTGAAAAAACTAAAATGTCACCTATATAACAAGCGTAAAAGGTAAATGTCCTACATTTCCTTGCATTCGTTCAAATACATAAGTATGTTGATTAAGGAATCTAGATTCAAGGGTTATAGTTTTATAAATTTCCATTTTGTTTGATCTTGGAATTGTCTCTTTTAATTTTTCAAGATCTTCGTCTGTAATAAATTGTTCTCCTTCATAATCTTGAATTGGTGAATCTGATGTTTCTTCAAATGAAATTGTATTCATGTATATTCTGTATTCACGATATTTTTCAGTTTCATTATTCCGTTAAGAATGAGATGTAGAGTTTCCCAATAGGGTGAGCGTATCACAATCATATATTTCTTCCTTTATAATCGGAAGATCTTCATATTTATGAATAACTAAAAGTCCAACTGGGTCTCCTTGATCTATAATATAATCTTTGTTTTACAAACTAGTACTTTTGAATAATATAGTAGCGTTATTCTTAAAAAGAGGTTCAATTAAACCATGTGTTAAAAAAATATTTTCTTTTGTATGTTAGGAATATTATATATTTTTCCGTAGTATATCAAAGGAATTTTTATTAATAAGTCAAAAAAGACTTTTGTAGTAATATCTTCTTAAAGCAATATTTTTTGCTACATATAAAGTATATCCAGGAGAGTTTATTCTCTCTTTTTTAGGGAGGATTGCATATACTGTTAATGGTATTATTTTTATTTGATTATGTGTTTGATTTATAGTAATCATGTTGACTTTGAAGTTGTCAAAATCATCAATGATGTCATCAATTTATTCAGTAGTATCCGAATAAAATGATTCAATTTCATATATAGAAGAATTAGAATCACTTGATATATCCTCTATAGTGCCAACCTGAATACCGTAATCTTCAGTATTTGATATTATATTATTTTTAACATTTGCAGGGCATTCATTAGCATAATGTCCTTCTTGATTGCATTTAAAACATTTGCAACCCTTTTTAAAGTTTTTCTTTTTAATAATTTTTTTTCTTTGAAAATTTATTGTTTCTATGAAATTTTTTCTTATATTCGGGTTTCCATTTTATTGGAGTAATTTTGTATTTAGGCTTCCTTTTCCTATTAAAGTTATTGAACTGCTTTTCATATTTAGGTTGACATTCAAACTGTGCGTTAATATCTTCTGAGTATTTTGTACAGTAATTAAATCCTAGTTTAGGATGTTTGACTTTATTTTTCATTTCTTTTTGAGCACTAGTCTGTTTGCAAACTCTTTCCATAGTATCCATTCATGCCTTCTTTAAGAGGCCTGTGGCATGGTTTTCATCAGTATTACTTTGTCTTAGAAAGTTATATGTTTTTTGGATTATATTATTCCATGGATATGGTACTTTTGTAAAAAATCCTTTAATCCAAAATATTTTTTGATCAAAATTCTTTAAATGAAAAAGTAATCCAACATATGTGGCTATAAACTCTTCTAACACACAAATATCACATAAAATTATCTTTAGTAATTGTTTCTCATAGTCAATGTCATCATGAAAAGTATCTCCAGTAAAATCTGCAAGTAATAACTTACACTAAAATGACAAGGAATTTCACCCGATCCGAATCGATCGTTAAACCGACAAAGACCATTCGAAACCCCTGATTGTTTTGAGAGCATGACAAATCGGAACGCAAACAGAAGAACATTTCATTGTTAATTACAACAATTCTATCAGAATACAAGAATATTACAGAGTATGAATAAATATTACACAGAAAATATCAGAGATTTAAACTACATTTAAAAACATCGCAGCGGAAAAATAATACAAAACACAACTGAAAGAGATATACAGATACATTGCTTTCCGGATATCATTCCAGTTGTAAACCAGGTTCCTGTGAATATAAATCTGCAAAACCAAAACTACTAGCAGCCCATGTCAAAATAAGGGCACCCAGAGTTTAGGTTAAAACAATAAACTCCAGGTCAGTCATGTGACTGGTGTGAGAACTAAAACATTTATTAATCTTTATTTTAAAGTTAGGTAAATCAAGGGACCACGTCGTATAACATGGAATAGGTTTCCTCCCAAGAACACCAGTGCCTAAAACAACAGCGCAATGCTAAATAAAGAACAATGAAGCTATTATAAGACCCAGGTCTCATCACACAATGCAACATAAGCCGAAGGATAGGGTATTACCTTATAATAGCCAAAGAATGCTTGATACATTAAATTTCATGTTTTATTATTATTATAAGTGTATAGTGTCAAAACAATTTCAGTCATAAGTATCAATCATATACGGCATAAGTGCTCCATACCACTATGTCGCCATATATAGGTATACAATCAAAATCGCAAAGTCACGTATTGGAAGTTGGATTTCCATCTATGAATCGAGGCAAAAGATAATCCTCATTGATTCGAGATGCTCTAGCCCGTGTCTCAGGATCAGAGCTCAAGTGACCCTTGGATCATCAGGGCCGGTCCACCGATGTGGATTAAAATGCCTGAACACTGCGTTTCCCTACCCTATGGAGTGTCAATGAGTCCACTGACTCCATCGGCTCCACATAGTCACCGATATATCCGAGGCGCCTCGCAATCCAACAACTACATAAGTCAAACTCATCAGGGTGTGTAAAACCACTGATGCCACTTTTAGCTAGAAAGAAATGCATGTCCTCCCTGAGGTCCTTCTCCCGTTTCTGGTTCACACCGGGGTGTGAGGCTCGCGAATCAACGCTACATAAAGCTGTGCCACACAGGCGGTGCTTTGATCAACAACCACAAGACTCTTCTTTCCAACAAAAGCCTTGATCATTTGCCACTTAGGCATGCCACACAGGCAATTCACTCGATGCGATTGATATCCATCAATATAAAACCTATGAGCTCGTACGTCTCAGAGAAGGGCGTTAAGCAAGAGAATAAATTTTCCGCGTCCAAACAGATATATATTTAAAAAAAATCAATCACATAGAATAAAATCCAGTGTCAGACACACAATCCATTTACAAGTCTATTCTGGGTCTGAACGAAACCGGAGGCAGCTTGTACCTCGCATATCCATCGATCTCCAAGTATGTCTGGACGATCACCAACTGATTCCCTCCTCTTAGGTGTACAGGCCAATCAAGATCATCACTAATTATCCAAACGATGTGAAGACCTCCGGTCTTCGACCATCGTCTTCATCCTCAACACATCGTCGAATCAGTTATTCATAATGGGATAAACCCGGTCTTTCTGAATAACTCGCGTATATAATAAACAAGTGTTACACAAACACAACATATGCCTCATTCCAATTCAGAATATTCTTTTATTCACTTATTCTTATACTTTGGGAAAGGTTCCCATTAATTTTATCAAAGATAAAATCTTTAAAATTTATTCTTCAATCTTCCTTTAGATATCAAATAAAACTGTATTAAGGTTTTCTAAACTAGTCGGGATTAGCGAACCACATCGAAGTAATCATTTATTTTATTTCCATATCCCAACCTATTCATCCCATGAAGTAAAACTGGTAATACTTCATATCTAACACCACGTTTTTATCGGTAAATTCAATTACCATTTCGCGTTTAAATCTAATTAAAGATTTAACTACCGCCTAGAGCAAAACAGGTGATACTCCATTCGCGATCTTTTCAATCTAATTAAAGGTTCATTAAAACTCCACTTGGTTTTAATCTTCCCAAAAATCAATATTAATGATTGTTTAACTTGGGAAATCATATCCTGTCTTTAACTGGGTTAAAGAACCAATGTCATCTAAAACACGGTTCACTATAAACCCAAATCCCATTTGATATTAAATACAAGGCTCTGAATAGAAAATATATCGGCTTATATTCAATATAAAATTCTATGACCAACAAATATCGTATAGGAAATAAAGATATAAATATATCTTTCAAATTTCAATAACAATATCTGTATAATCACGAAATCCAACACCGAAATATTCCAAAGATAATTTCTATTCAAATCCATTCCAATTCAATTATTGGAAATTTTGGTTATTTTCAAAACCATTTCAAATCCACTTTATTTATTTTAAAAACAAATGGGATTATAATTCAAGTTCAAAACTAGTTCATTTCGATAAAAATCTATTTTTATCTTTTCAAATATGGAGATTTTCATCCCAATTCTTCACAAATAATTTCTTATGATTTTACACAAATTGTTACAATTTTTAATAATTTTTACAAGGCCCGTACAGTCGATTTACATCAATTTCCAACGAACTGCACTTACAACGACCTTTTCCAAATTTGATTTGGGCAAAATTCCAAATCCAATTGTTAGACTTCAAATCTCTAATATTCGTTAGAAAGCTCTTTTCGATACGAACTCAACGGTTCCTGTTTTAGGAGAATCTGACGGTCGGATCTCCCGTAATGTCCGTTCAAAGTCAATGGTCGAAATTCGCGAACTGCCGCAGCGCGACGCATTCTATTCAGGCCATAATGTATATAATATATATATTATATATATTTCGTCGATATCCTTTTAAAACATACTTTATAATTCGTTTTAAATTCGTTTTCAAAACGATTTCAACTTCATATTCAATTTCTAATCAAAATTGAATATTTCATATCATCGGTATATTAATGATAGTATTTTCAAAATGTTATATTTTGAAATCACTTCGTCTTCTATATTCATTATAAAAACTAATATAACCGATATAAATATCGTTCGCGTCAAAATGGTGCATATCTAACCAACGCGGCTTTTATTCAACACATGAATGTTTATGTGAGGACCCGTAACTTCCCCGGTAAGGAAAGCCCGGATACTTCGAGAACATCACACAAAAGAACGCAGACAGAAGAACATTTCATTGCTTATTACATCAATTCATCAAATTACAAGAATATACAGAGTATGAATGAATAAAATACATTCGATAAATATCAGAGATTACAATAAATTACATAGCAGCGGAAAATAATACAAAACACAACTGAAGGAGATATACAGATACAAAGCTTTCCGAATATCGTTCCATCTGTAAACCAGGTTCTTATGAATAAAAATCTGCAAAACCAAAACTACTGGCTGCCCGTGTCAAAATAAGGGCACCTAGAGTTTAGGTTAAAACAATAAACTCCAGGTCAGTCATGTAACTGGTGTGAGAACTAAAACAGTTATTAATCTTTATTTTAAAGTTAGGTAAATCAAGGGACCACGCCGTATAACACAGAACAGGTTTCCTCCCTAGAATACCAGTGCATAAAACAACAGCGCAATGCTAAATAAAGAACAATGAAGCTATTATAAGACCCAGGTCCCATCACACAATGCAACACAAGCCGGAGGATAGGGTTTTACCTTATAATAGCCAAAGAATGCTTGGTATGCTTAAAACAAATCATTTGATACTATTATAAGTGCATAGTGTCAAAACAATTTCAATCATAAATATCAATCATAGACGACATGGGTACCATATATCATGTTGCCATACTAGGCTTCACAATCAAAAACGCAAAGTCACGTATTGGAAGTTGGATTTCCATCTGTGAACCAAGGCAAGGGATCGTCCTCTACCGAATTCGAGACGCTCTAGCCCGTGTCTCAGGAACAGCCGCAACTGCGCCTTGGATCGTCAGGGCCGGTCCACCGATGTAGATTATAATGCCTGAACATTGCGTTTCCCCACCCTATGGGGTGTCAATGAGCCAACAAATGACTCCATCGGCTCCTAATAGTCACCGATATATCTGAGGCGCCTCGCAATAGCAACAACCACATAAGTCAAATTCGTCAGGGCGTGTAAAACCACTGACGCCACTTCTAGCTAGAAAGAAACGCATGTCCACCCGAGGTCCTTCTCCCATTTCTGGTTCACAACCGGGGTGTGAGGCTCGCGAATCCACGCTACACAAAGTTATGCCACACAGGCCGTGCTTTGATTTTCAACCACAAGACTCTGCTTTTCAACAGAAGCCTTGATCATTTGCATCTTAGCATGCCACACAGGCAAACCACTCCATGCAACCGATATTCGTCAATCACACAGAATGACATCCAATGTCAGACACACAGTCCATTTACAAGTCCCTTCCGGGTCCAAACGAAACCGGAGGCACCTTGTACCTCACATATCCATCAATCTCCAAGTACATCTGGACGGCCACTAACAGATTCCCCCCTCTTGGGTGTACGACCCAATCAAGATCATCAGTGTTTATTCTATTCAACACATGAATATTTATTTTATTAAACACATGAATATTTATTCTATTCCACACATGAATATTTACTTTATTCAACACATGAATGTTTATTCTGTTCAACACATGAATTTTTATTCTATTCAACACATGAATATTTATTTTATTCAATACATGAATTTTTATTCTATTCAACACATGAATATTTATTCTATTCCACACATGAATATTTATTCTACTCCACACATGAATTTTTATTCTATTCAAGACATGAATTTTTATTCTATTCAACACATGAATATTTATTTTATTCAGTACATGAATATTAATTTTATTCAACACATGAATTTTTGTTTTATACAACACATGAATTTTTATATTATAATATTCCTTATTTTCCCAATTGGAATGAGGCCCAATCAATTACCATATAATGTTAATTATATGGATTCCCTACAACACATGTATATAATAGCAACGAAAAATCATCAACCATCATCTAGAGTGCACCACACAACTGTATAAGCATTAAATATAAATAATTAATGCTTACACAGTCTGTCAACCCATCGATTGACATACAACTAAACAATCGGGATTAGTGTACGTCATACTCCTGTGGGGTTTCAAATCAACAAACACAGATTTTTATTTGTGCAGTAGGGCGAAGTGTAAAATTTATCGTCCCAATCAATATTAGTCAAATGGGCGTACATAAACAAATCGTCCGATTTGTTTATAAATATTTATTTTATATACACATTAAAAATTATATCTTGAACTATAAAATATTTATAATGATAAAATATTTTATTTCATTCCATACCACACCATAAAATTTCACATCACAACAATCAAACAAGTCATCCATGGCCTGTGGACGACGGGTGTCGGGTGCTGCTAAGCACTGTCTACATCCTAGTATATATTTCAACTAGTAATAAAATTAGAAGTGAGGAGTTCTCACCGATTAGCTAAACCAAACACCGCGACTCTTCATATGTAGAAAATCTTGCCGTGTCCGCCTTTTGTCACTTTCGTTATCCGTATCCACTACATATATAAAAATCGCATCTTTATATTGTTGCCATGTATATAAAAATCACATTTTTATAACTACACTATATGGAAAATGTAATGACCCGCATTTGCAGAGGTATTATAATTAATTTATTTAATTATATAAATAGTGATATAATGAATTTAATGGTCGTGGAATTAAATAATGATGAATATTTAATTAAAATAATAAATTAAATAATATATTTATTTTTGAAATAATTAGAATTGGCTGAAAATGGCGATATGGTGTGAACTGGATCATCTGTGATATTTGATTCAGTTTAGAATTTGAATTAGAATAACGAAAATATTATTTGAACGACAGTTTGAACGTATAATTATATTATATTTATAATCGAGCTCGAAATGGCGCTGCAGTTCGTATTTTGGCGATTTGAACTTCAACTGAATATACAGAATTCGTTTTAAGCTGGATTTCTGTGAAACAAGAAACGTGTGGAGCTGGTGGAGTATATCTTTCTAGTGGAAGAGAAAAATCGGGATTTCGTCGTGTAGATTTTGATTTACAACCAAATCAAATTTTAGAAAAGTCGTTGTGGAATTCCTTTATGATTTATAAAGGAATTATTTATATTTTAAAAAGGAATTTCATTATAAATCGAATATCGATTAAATCGGGATTTGAAATATCAAGCTAGAAATTCATATAGGAATATTCTAAAGCTGTATGGTATTCCACAGTGAATATATACGATAATATTTATTTATAAATATTTAATTGAATTATATTTAAATATAATTATATATTTAAATAGGTTATTTAGAGCGTTAAAAATAGCCACTTTTGCAAACAAAGTCGGAATTCGACGAAACTAATTTAGTTGGATTCGTAATGTCAAATTATTGTTAGATTCCAAGTTTAGTGATTTTTAGAGTCACTGTGTGGCCATACGGATTTTTAGAGTGAAAAACAGTTAGTATTTTGATGGTTAAAAATACGCTGTGTGAGCATACGGAGTCGGAATTCGACGAAACCAGTTTAGTTGGGACCGTAATGTCGAACTCTAGTTATATGTCGAGTTTGGTGATTTTTGGGTATCGTATGTGGTCGCAGGGATTTTTAAGGACCACAAGCAAATATAAAAGCGAGTAAAATAAAATATAAAAATCAAAATAAAAACATCCACCCATTTTTCGTGGACAATATGAAGGCCACGCACTGACCCTTCTCATCCACAAGTGTTACCAACCACCACCACATCTATATAAGGCCGACAATGAATTTTATAGTAGAAAATCCCAATGGAAAAATCAAAACAAATTGTAGAGAGATCAATAAATCATGGAGTGAGTATATCCTTGATCTCTGAGCGAATCTCTTCATTGTGCATAGATTTCATTGCATTCGAAACCATTTCTATCGAACTGGATTTTTATAATAGAAGCTAGGGTTAAGATCCGAGAGAAATTGGGGTATTAATACTCGAATTCGAGTTCGTTTTTGAGCTTAGCCCATAGAGTAGCATCGTTGGTGATCTTTTTGTGGATTTCGGTTACAATTTGTGTCGATCGAAAACTGTACAGGGGCTCGAGTTGTAATCGTCGCGATTCACACCGGAGGGCCGAGCTGGATATTTGTGGTCCGAGGTGAAGGAGGTTGGAATGAGAAGTGTAATGGTGGTTCCTGTTTTAAGTTTCATGGAGAAACGTGGAAGGAGGATTGATCGAAGTAAGTGGAAATGGTTGTTTTGGGTTACTGGAGTTTGAAGTAATCGGAGAAGAAGACTTGGGTAGCTGGTTGGGTGTTCAATGAGGGTGATGGGCCGAGTAACAATGGGTGAGGCCCAGTTTGGATTTAATTCATGTTTATTTCAATATAAATAACGTATTAAGTTGTAAAGCACGTATCTATCTCATATGATATCGGTTTTCAGTGAAACAAGATCCGACAGGATCGTATGGACGGACACTACACGATGGAACTGTATGGAAATCCATTGGAGCTCGCTGCAATTTATAGCAAAATAAATTGTCCGTCTGAATCAAGCAATGGTTATCGTTATTAACGATGATCGTCCAATGTGAGTAAATCTCACTAACTCTGAACAGTTTATAATTTCATGTGGTATTTTTAGAACTGTTAAATATTGGCTGATTGACTGTGTGTTGACCGTTTGATTGAACTGCTAGTCAGTTAGTTGAATTTCTATATTGATTCTGTTTAACAGAATATATCATATGGAACTGAAAGTGATGTTGATTTTATTATTTAACATCTGTGGATGCAGGGAAATAGTTGGAGGAATCCGACGGGATTCCTCAACAGTTATTTTATTGTTTTTCATATATTTTGATATATGATGTGTCATAATCTGTTGTTGATTATGTATGTTTGAGTGGTATGGATCATTGTTATACGACACGTTAAACACCATCAGTGATACTAGAATATCAAAAAGGAATTTTCAAATATGTATATTGAAAATGAAATGTTTATAAAATCATAGGATTTTATAAAAGAAATATTTATTTAGAAAATAAATAAAAGTAAATATTTATTTGGAAAATAAATAAAGAAAATAAAAAGGGGATATTTATTTAGGGAATAAATAGAATTATAAAAAGAGAATAATTATGTAGGGAATAAATAGGATTATTAAAAGGGATTTGTCAAATGAGTTAGTTAAACCAGATTTGTCAAATAAGTTAGTTAAACCAGATTAACCAAATGGGCTAAGTTAGTCAGGTTAACCAAATGGGCTAAGTTAGTCAAGTTAACCAAATAGGTGAAGTTAGTCGAGTTAATCAAATTGAATTTAGTAAAAGGAGTTAATCGAACTGAGTTAGTCAAAGGAGCTAGTCAAACAGAATTAATCAATTTGAGTTAGCGAGTTAAGTTATTCAAATTGAGTTAGCGAGTTAAGTTATTCAATTGAGTTAGCGAGTTAAGTTATTCAATTTGAGTTAGCGAGTTAAGGTAATCAAATTGAGTTATCGAGTTAAGGTAATCAAATTGAGTTATCGAGTTAAGTGAATCAAATTGAGTTAACCAAAAAGTGAGTTAATCAAAGTAGAGTCCAAATTAAGTAACCAAGTTAAGTGGATCGAGTAAGTTCGTCAAGTTGAGTTAATTAAGTCGAGTTGGTAAACCGAGTTAATTAAATTGAGTTTATCAAATGGAATTTATCAAAAGGAGTTATTCGAATTGGAGTCAATCAATTAGAGAATAAGAGTTAATCGAACATAGTTAATCAAATGGAGTTAAACAGAAATTGGAAACTGACTAGAGATTAATAAGTTGAATGTTTTCCTGAGTATCGATCTGATGTTGGTTTCGGCCTTCGGGGTTTATACTTAGGAATTTGTTCTCTTGTTAGTTTATAATTAGAATCTGATAGATGTGGAAGAATAATGATACGTAAATAAGTTAATTTTTTCCAGCGTTAACGTATATTTTCTAAACATAGAAAATAAGGAACATATGAATATATATATATAGATATATATATAAAAATGATTGATGATCGATCGATATAATTTCCACTTGGAAATAATATCGTTGTTTGCACACCTGTTTTTCTTTGATAGTTAAATCACAGACTATCAAAGTTTTGACCATTTTAACGTTGTTAATATGGAGAGACCGGTTGAATTATTATCCAAAGAACCACTCTGTATTGGCATAAGCGTTGCGAATCATATATGCCAAAGATAATTGAAGACAGAGTAAAGTGCAAGGGCTGTTGTATAAATCTTAGATAACAGTGTCTAAGATGGATATACTAAATAGTACCTTCGGTTCATCCTATTCCTGGATGACTTGTATGGATGAATGTCTGACAGAGTATTTCCATAAAGGTCACGTACGTTGATTTCTTCAACCGTACCAAGAGTGGTAGCAGAGAAAGAAACTTCTTTAGCTAACACGTAATGTACTGTTGTAGACGTCAATAAGTGATTTTCGATGGATCTGACAATGCGGCATTCGAAGTGAATCTGATGCGATGATGAAGCGTAACCTCAAGCCTCATCAACCGGTAAATGACAGAAATCGGGCAGGCAGCATGGCTAAGTCGGTCGCTCCGAAGTAGGTTGTATAATCACCTGATCTAGAGTTTCATTTATTTCTAAAAATCTATTGTTGATGCTGTCCCATTCGGGAAATGGTTGCTGATCCCAACTATTGGTGTATACATTCGATACACTCAAGCGAAATGAGTGGTCGGTCATGTGTGACCGGGTTGCAAGATGTTCTTGTTGAACCCAGTGTATTTCTCTCTAGAGGTACACTAGCAAAAGGTTTGTCATAGTTGGAAATCCATTACCCAATACGTGCTTGCGGTTTTGATTGTACTATATGTGTAGAACGTGAGATGAAAGCGTTTCTGCTAGATGATTATTATATTGTGGTTGATAGACATTATTATAATATCAAAAGGTTTTTGATATAAAGATAATTTGGATTCTCATAAGGAAAAAACCCGTTCCTTTATACGGCATGGTCTTATGAGATATCATTTACCTGCTTAAACTATTTTAAACTGTTTTACTCATACCAGTCCCATGACTGACCCGGAGTTTTTTTTTTCCCTAAATTCTTGGGTGCCCAATTTTGTACGGGCAGTCAAGTAGTCGGGATTTACAGATACTTGAAGAGTTGGAGCAGGATGCTTCAGGATCATATAGCTATAGTTTATTTCCACTATGTTGCAAGTGCTGTACTTTGAAAATGATATGTATATTCAAGTACAGATTTATATTTCAAAGATATGTTATCTATTATATGTTATTCGTTCCGCTGTGAGGTTCGTGTTACTCTGATGTTGTGTTCTTCTTCTTCTTCTTCTATTCTAAGTTTCTATCTTATCTTTCCTCGCCCTCTAATTTCTTTCATTAATCATCCGGTATTTTTCGATGTTTGGTTAGTCATCCTTGAGTTTATGGCGATAACCAAGGTCAACAAAAACCCGGGTCATTACAGTTGGTATCAGAGCTTAAGTTAAGTGATTTACCTTGGTTCTGTGGCGTGACTCAGTAGAGATAGGGTTAGTAATACCCTAGATTGAGTTGAGTGTATATATACGAGTGAACGTATTTGTTATTGATATAAAAATTGTTTTATATTGTGGAGATTTATTGGTTGAGTTGTTTATCGGTTCTGGTCGATCAGTTTGATCCACTGTATTGGTAGGAGTTTCTAAACACTTGAATACGATGGGTCGACACGATATGTTTTGAAAAGAGGGTAAATGAAATAAATTTACCCAAATTGTATCTTGATATAGAGAAATTAATATATTGGATATTGGTTGATATTATAATCGAATAAGATTATAAAAATGTGAAATGGTTATGTAAATAACCAATCAAAATTCAGATAAGTATAATGAATTGAATTAAAATCTAAAAATTTAAATCAGAATTGAAATTTAAAACCTTGGAAATTGGAATAGAGTTTGTAAATGGATTTGGATTAAAAATAAGGAAAATTTAAGATCCTGGGAGATTTTAAATTGTTTTACAAGCAGTGTTAATTATATTTTGAAATGAATTTCAAAGTGGAAATGTTTAGAAATGATTTTATAGTGTTGAACTCACTTCGATCGCTGGAAAATAGATTCTGATGATGACAGCTGCATCATCAGTATTCATTTTCGAGTTGTAAGTGACGAATTACTACCAGAGATACTGTTTTGAATTTTTTTTGGGAAAGACAAGTTGTGTTGAATTTCAAAAAGGAAAATTTGATTTTTGAAAAGAGTAAACTGTTTAAAAACTCCCAAGGAAAGACTGTTTGAATTAAAAACAAATTTAACATAAATTTGTGAAAGCAAATTTGAATTAAAGTAAAGCCAGTAAAGTGGTAACTGAGAGTGAATTAGAATGATATCAAGACAAATTGGATTGTGAGATTCAAATTTGATTTGTAATGTGATAACCAAGTTAAGAGTTGGGAATCGAGAAGAAACTCGAGTTGAAATGATATTTGGCTCGGATATAAGCGAATGGTTGTGTTGTGGATAAAAGCAGATTGGAATTTGATTGGGATGACCCTTGTATCTGCTGAATTGATTACAGGTGGAAAGGATATAATGATATGCCGACAAAAAGGTATAAGTTTATATTTCTATTGGATATAAGATTTATGAGCCGAATTGGCAAGCCGCTTGGCTGTTTGATTTTCTTTTGGGTTGGAGATTGCCCAGAGAGGCAAGTGGTGGTTTGACCTATTGACCAGTACAAAGGAGGTGCTGGCGAAATTTTTCAAAAAATTAAGGCGTTAGAAAATTTTCAAAATTTTTGAAAATTTTCGTTGATAAGAATTAAATAAATTTTTAATTGAAATTAAATTGGTTCAGTTGAAACTGAAGTTAAGAAGTGAACAAATATGTTCTAACCAGTCAATAGGGTCGTTCTCTACCTTAGCAATCTCGAGGACGAAATTATTTTAAGTGGGGAAGAATATAATGACCCGCATTTGCAGGGGTATTATAATTAATTTATTTAATTATATAAATAGTGATATAGTGAATTTAATGGTCGTGGAATAAAATAATGGTGAATATTTAATTAAAATAATAAATTAAATAATATATTTAATTCTGAAATAATTAGAATTGGCTGAAAATGGCTATATGTTATGAACTGGATCATCTGTGATATTTGATTCAATTTAGAATTTGAATTAGAATAACGAATATATTATTTGAACGACAGTTTGAACGTATAATTATATTATATTTATAATCGAGCTCGAAATGGCGCTGCAGTTCGTAATTTGGCGATTTTAACTTCAACTGAATATACAGAATTCGTTTTAAGCCGGATTTCTGTGAAACAAGAAATTGTGTGGAGCTGGTGGAGTATATCTTTCTAGTGGAAGAGAAAAATCGGGATTTTGTCGTGTAGATTTTGATTTACGTCCAAATCAAATTTTAGAAAAGTCGCTATGGAATTCCTTTATGATTTATAAAGGAATTATTTATACTTTAAAAAGGAATTTCATTATAAATCGAATATCGATTAAATCGGGATTTGAAATATCAAGCTAGAAATTCATATAGGAATATTCTAGAGCTGTATGGTATTCCATTGTGAATATATACGATAATATTTATTTATAAATATTTAATTGAATTATATTTAAATATAGTGAAAATTAGGCTCACATCCTTAAAGCTAACTTTATTAAGCACACATCCTCCCATTTTAAAACGTATAAATTTCATCCTTATTTTTGAAATTAAGCGTGCAGCGGGTTTTTTTTTCCAAAACTGCCCTTCGTATAATCAACGGTGTAATTAAGATGTCTGAATATCCGTAATTAAGATTTAATCATTCTGTCGATCTAAAATTTCTGTGTCCATGGCGGCGCAGTAATCAATTACAATTTTATCAATTTTGTAATCGATCGATCTAAATTTGTTACTACTCAGTTCTTTTTTCAGAGATTTAATTATATCGATCCTTGATCGTTCCTTGATCTAAAATTCTTGCTGCTCGGTTGCTATTTTGGAGTCTGTCGATCTTGAATTCTTGGTAATATAATGGTTGTTTCTTCTTCAAGGTATTTTATAGTTTTTAATAAAAAATAATGTGTTCCGATATCATATTTTTTTTCCCGATGTTTGTTAATTAATTATTAATTCTGATGTTATTTTATTGTTTTTTTTCATCGATGGATAATGTAATTAGGTAATATTTTTTTTTTTGGTTTTATTCATTGAGCAGTCGTATTTATTAATTTTTCAATATGTTTGTTTTTTAAATCTGAATACGTGTATAAAATCGTGCATATATATATTTAATATTAGTGGAGAAGTATGCAACTATTGAAAGAAACGTGCGTACTTGTTTGTATATGTTCAGGAAAGTTGCATATAAGTATGCATATATTCTGAATATATGCATGCTTATATACAGCTATTTTTTTTTTTTTTGGGTTTTATTCATTGAGCAGTCGTATTTATTAATTTTTCAATATGTTTGTTTTTTAAATCTGAATACGTGTATAAAATCGTGCATATATATTTAATATTAGCGGAGAAGTATGCAACTATTGAAAGAAACGTGCGTACTTGTTGGTATATGTTCAGGAAAGTTGCATATAAGTATGCATATATTCTGAATATATGCATGCTTATGTACAGCTGTTTTTTTTTGGGTTTTATTCATTGAGCAGTCGTATTTATTAATTTTTCAATATGTTTGTTTTTTAAATCTGAATACGTGTATAAAATCGTGCATATATATTTAATATTAGCGGAGAAGTATGCAACTATTGAAAGAAACGTGCGTACTTGTTGGAATATGTTCAGGAAAGTTGCATATAAGTATGCATATATTCTGAATATATGCATGCTTATGTATAGCTGTTTTTTTTTGGTTTTATTCATTGAGCAGTCGTATTTATTAATTTTTCAATATGTTTGTTTTTTAAATCTGAATACGTGTATAAAATCGTGCATATATATTTAATATTAGCGGGGAAGTATGCAACTATTGAAAGAAACATGCGTACTTGTTGGTATATGTTCAGGAAAGTTGCATACAAGTATGCATATATTCTGAATATATGCATGCTTATGTACAGCTGTTTTGTAATTTTTTTTGATTGCGTGTATGATGATTAGTTGCATACAAATATGTATATATTCGTAATATATGTTTGTTATACGTCTGTTTCATATATTATGAACATAAGTTTGTGTAATTTCTTGAATATTTGCATACAAGTATGCAGATATTATTGATATCTGCAGACATTTATTGATTTATTTATTATTATTTTGAAGGCGTTTACATAATTTTATACATTATTTACTGCATAATTTGTCTAATTAATGTTGAATTTCTTGTTTGTATAACAGTGTTCCGCCTGATATTGGTGTATTGGTGTTGTTGAAGTTTGGCAGTGATAGTTGCTCTATTCGTTTATATTTTGATAGTTGTGTTTCTATGGTAAGAGAAGCTGTTTGTGGTAAGTGGACTGATTTAAGTCCATTGTCGTTTGAATTATATCATCTCAGAGATGGTTTGAGAAGGAACATTGAAAGTAATTCTGATCTTCAATCTATTCTTTTGTTGGCTGCACATAATCGAGAGGATTATTTGGTTATTTTTGTTGACACCAATCGTAGTAGTTCTTCAGTTAATAATTGTAGTGATTGTTCTTTTGGTGGTGATTCATCGTTTGCGAGTACTAGTGATTCAAGTAATCAAATTAGGCAATTGTTGAGAAGTGATATGCAACAACCTGTTTTTTCTGGTGTTGGTCAGCAATTTCCAGGAGGTGTTACTGAATTTAGACTGTATATTATGATGTATAGTATGAAGACTGGATATAAACTTACTTTGGTTAAGAATGACAAAGAACGAGTAACAGCTATTTGTTCTAAACAAAATTGTAGTTTCAGGATTCATGCTTCTCTAAAATTTAATCTTCCTGGATATTTTGTTGTAAAGAAATTTCAACCGGAACATACTTGTGGTCCTGGAATTCATGACATCAACAATCCTGTTATATCTAGTAAATTGATTAAGTTGTTGGTTGCTGATCATATTCAAGCTAATCCATTAATGAAGACGAAAGACATTGTTAACTTGTTTCAAACCGAGTACAATGTTATCTTGAAATATTATTATGCTTATAGTGGGAAGAGGTTGGCTCTAGAAGATTTGCATGGAAGTGATGTAATGTCGTATCATCACTTGCAGTCATTTTGTGATGCAATTGGTACTACTAACCCTGGAAGTAAAGTTGTTTTGGAGTGCAATGATTCTACAAGGCAATTTGAGAGGGTTTTTATTGGATTTGAAGCTTGTTCATATGGATTTCAATTTTGTCGACCATTAATTTTTGTTGATGCTACATTTATGAAGGGAAGAGCTCAAGGATGTTTAATGGCTGCTACTGGTAAAAATGGTAATGAAGGTATGTTGTTTTGTACTTCCGTTTTTATTATTAACAGCAAATTTAAGTAATTTAATGCATAAATGTATGCAATTTTATAAAATATATGCATTAATATATGCAGTTATTATGAACAAATTTGCATGCATTGTATACTCATTCAATTGTTTTTCTACTGTTTAATTCTTGCGTGCAAGAATGCAATTATCTTAACTAACTGCATACATTTATGCATTAATCTTGGCATACAGTACTGAAATATTTGAAAAACTGCACGAATGTATGCAAATATTTTAGACATATGCATACCTGAATGCTATTATTCTGACATATACAATTGTTATGTTAATGTGCATTTATGTATGCTAATATTCTTAATATCTGCATACAATGAAGTTATGTTGTTTTGCACTTTAGTTTTCATTATTAACATCAAATTAACTATTTTAATGCATAAATGTATGCAATTTTATAAAATATATGCATTAATATATGCAATTATTATGAACAAATTTGCATGCTTTGTATACTCATTCAATTGTTTTTCTACTGTTTAATTCTAGCGTGCAAGAATGCAATTATCTTAAATAACTGCATACAATTATGCATTAATCCTGGCATATAGTACTGAAATATTTGAAAAACTGCATGAATGTATGCAAATATTTTAGACATATGCATACCTGAATGCTATTATTCTGACATACAGTACTGAAATATTTGAAAAACTGCACGAATGTATGCAAATATTTTAGACATATGCATACCTGAATGCTATTATTCTGACATATACAACTGTTATGTTAATGTGCATTCAGGTATGCTAATATTCTTAATATCTGCATACAATGAAGTTATGTTGTTTTGCACTTCAGTTTTCATTATTAACAGCAAATTAACTATTTTAATGCATAAATGTATGCAATTTTATAAAATATATGCATTAATATATGCAATTATTATGAACAAATTTGCATTCTTTGTATACTCATTCAATTGTTTTTCTACTGTTTAATTCTAGCGTGCAAGAATGCAATTATCTTAAATAACCGCATACATTTATGCATTAATCCTGGCATATAGTACTGAAATATTTGAAAAACTGCACGAATGTATGCAAATATTTTAGACATATGCATACCTAAATGCTATTATTCTGACATACAGTACTGAAATATTTGAAAAACTGCACGAATGTATGCAAATATTTTAGACATATGCATACCTGAATGCTATTATTCTGACATATACAACTGTTATGTTAATGTGCATTCAGGTATGCTAATATATTTAAAAAATTCATACAATTGTGAAATTAACATTACATATGGTAATATTAGTTGAAATTGTTTGTATAATTGTTGTTCTTTAGTCTACTCTTTTGTTATCTATTATTTTTTCTATAGGTTTTTTCCCGCTAGCTATTGTTGTTGTGTCTGGAGAAGATGAAGATAATTGGATTTGGTTTTGTGAACAGCTTAAAGGGTTTCTTTACGATGATAGTAGACGGTTTGTTTTCATTTCTGATCGTCATCCTGGTATTCTTGTTGCTATTCCAAAGGTGTTTCCAAATTTTGTTCATGGATCTTGTTTTTATCACTTGACCAACAATTTAAAGGTTGCTTTAAAATCTCATTTTTCCAAAACAAATAAGAGGTTGTTGTTGGATACATTTGCAAGACTTGCTTATGCATACAACTTGACTGATTTTAATGCTGCATTGAAGAATTTTAGAGATGTTGGTGGATCGATTGTTTCAAACTTCTTGAATGGAATCCCTTTTGAGAAGTTTACTAGTGTATTTTTCCCTTGTTGTCGTTATGGTGAAATGTCTTCAAATTGTTCAGAAAGTTTTAACAAGTGGATATTGGAAGAAAGACATCTACCAATCACTGCATGTATGGATAGAATTAGATTGAAGTTAATGAAACTTATGTCTGATCGTCGTGAAGCTGCTTCTACTTGGAATAGTGTTTTATGTCCTGTTAATGAAAGTCGGTTGAGAAATCTTCATTTGGAAGGAGGTTTGTGGTTTGTTATCAAATCAAGTGAATATAATTATGAAGTTCATTCTCCCATTCATCAATTTGTTGATTTATATAATCGAGTTTGCTTTTGTCATGTGTGGCAAATTAGTGGTTTTCCTTGTGCTCATGCTGTTAGATGTATTCTAAGTTGTGAAAAGTTGAATGTGTATGACTACATTGAAGATTATTTCAAAGTTAGTTATTTTCAATCATCCTATTCTCATCCAATCAATCCTATCATAAACTATATGGGTGAAGATGTGGGTGTTGAAGATGCAATTATAGCTCCTCCAAAAGGTAGAAGAATGCCTGGTCGTCCATCATCTTCTAAAAGATTGAAATCTGCAGGCGAATTTACCAAGACTACTAGATGTGCTTTGTGCAAGAAGTTGGATCATAATAGAAGGACGTGCTCTTCAAAAGACTTGTAGATGTTTTTTTTTATTTTTTTTTTAAACTTGGTTATATTGTTTACTGTTGTGAATTTTTCCTTGCTGCAATAAAGTTGGTACAGTTTTTTAAGGTTAATTCTGTGTTTTTTATCTTACATTCTTGTTTATAGCTTAGATGTATGCAATTATTCAGTATAGTTGCATACATATATGCAGTTATATTGAATAATTGAATCAAATTTGCATCTTTTTAATAGGTGCATAGATATATGCAATTATTCAATATAGTTGCATATACATATGCGATTATTCAGTATAATTTTATACATATACGCAATTATTCAGTATTATATAATTCTTAGTATATGTATCCAGTCTTCATTTCGATTGTGTTTATTAATTTTTCACTGTAGGTTTTATTGCTGTAATTAAATAATTGTTTAATATCCTGCATACATACATTTTATATTAATTTATTAGTATGCAATTACTGGTAGAAATGTGCATGATGTGCTACATATGTTCACGAAAATTTGCATATAAGTATGCATATATTTAGTTTATATGCATACTTATGTTCATTTCATTTTAAATTCTGTTTGCTTGCTTGTATACATTTCAAGTATTTTTATTCCTGGTAATATACGGAAGTATTATTTATTGTTGCTTACATGTATGCAACATTTTCTTATTATGTGCATGCAAGTTTTTTAATTTTCAATGCTGCAAAAATTAGCACCTGAGTAATAAATAATATTGAAAAATGGATAAAAGTATGCTATACATCATTTATAACAGTACACAAGAAATCAACATTTCATAACATCATGAAAAAGTAGTAGAACTTAATACAGTACAAAAATTTTCAAGCTAAATCATTTCAGACACTACATATTCTGGACCACGTGATTCAAAAACATTATATCAGTCAATAGTTTTAGCAGACATATATAAATAACAGTTTTCAACATTTTAAACTTTTAGTCCGTTAAATTCTGAATCCATAAACTTCTGCGTCATGTAAGTGTCTACAGTCCAACTATAGAATTTGCAATTCAGTATTTCGTTAGCAAGTTCTACACGTTGATCATTAACAGCCTCTGCACCATACACTTTATCATCTTCAACGATTTGTTGGTTTTCACATCTCTGGTTCATGATGTTTATAACAAACATGCCACAATCAACACTGCAAAAATTTATAAGACATTATTAATTTTTTAATATTTGACTTAAATTATGCAACTGTACTTGTTATTTGCATTAACACATGCAGATTTTTTTAAAAAATGCATTAAAACCTGCAGATATTAATAATATCTGCAAATAAACATGGAAAATATTGTTAATAATGCATAGAAGCATGCACATAACTTCATTATTTGCACACAAGCATGCAAATATACATGATAACTAGCAACAATCATGCAAAAACATACATATATGCATATGGATACTTGCAAGTGAACAGAGTTTATTTGCTTACGTAGCATGTAATAACCCGGAAATTCTGAGCCAGTTTAAAATTTTTATTTTGGCAATTTTAGCGAATTTTGAATATTTAAAATGAATTATTTTAAATAAAAACGACGAGAAATTTATTTTTGAATATAATTCGAACGCGGAGAGGAGCTTGCCCCTTGCCTCGACTCATGACGGAATCCAATTCCCAATACGTGTAATTCGGTTTTAATTGTAGAACTAGTATGGCGACATAGTAGATGGTAGCTATGCCGCCTATGATTTATATTTATGATTGAAATTGTTTTGACACTATACACTTATTATAGTATCAAATGATTTGTTTTAAACGTATCAAGCATGCTTTGGCTGTTATAAGGGAAAACCCTATCCCCCGGCTTGCGTTGCATTGTGTGATAGGACCTGGGTCTTATAACAGCTTCATTTTTCTTTATTTAGCATTGCGCTGTTTGTTCTATGCACTGGTATTCTTGGGAGGAAACCCGTTCCGTGTTATACGGCGTGGTCCCTTGATTTACCTAACTTTAAAACCAATATTAATAACTGTTTTAGTTCTCACACCAGTCACATGACTGACCTGGAGTTTATTGTTTTAACCTAAACTCTGGGTGCCCCTATTTTCCGCACGGGCAGCTAGTAGTTTTGGTTTTTGCAGATTTATATTCACAGGATCCTGGTTTACAGCTGGAGTGATATCCGGAAAGCTCTGTATCCGTATATCACCTTCAGTTGTGCTTTGTATTATTTCCGCTGCTATGTAATTTATTGTAATCTCTGATAAATTATCGAATGTAATTTATTCAATTATACTCTGTATATTCTTGTATCTGATGGAATTGTTGTAATAGCAATGAAATGTTCTTCCGTCTGCGTTCTGTTTTGTCATGTTCTCAACGATCAGGGGTTTCGAACGGTCTAGATCGGTTTAACGACTGATTCGGATCGAGCGAAATTCCTTGCCGTCACATTTGGTATCAGAGCTTTGGTTTACAAAGCTCGAGAACAAGACACATTAGAACCATACGAAAGAATTCATCAGATATTGGATTAGTAATATCCAATTAGAATGACTCGTTAGAGATAGGATCAGTAGTATCCTTGAACGAGTGTGAAGAGTATATTTTTCAATTGAAAACAATTTTTGTTTTGCAATTTAAATCATTTTATACGTATTTGATTATTTATTTATTTAGAATATGGACAATCTAGTATATAAAGATTTCGCGTATACGCGTCATGAACGTATATTCGAAGTTTTAATATATTGGATAGATATAGAATCATACTCTAGTGGCCCGAAGATGATTCCGATGATTGACTAGTCGTCATTAGTATTCATGTTCGAGTAGCGAAGGTGTGATATCGATATATTTCCATTAGACTGGTGTGAGAACCAAAACTTATATAGTTAGAACACATTGTTGTGAATTGGCATCAAAAACATGATTTTGTGTATATGTATCAAAATTATGAATTTGAAACGTTAATCCGCTAATTGATTGATGTTTGTGTTGTTTGTTTATTTGTTTGCTAATAATTTAACCATTATGCCTAATTGAACCAAATATTGAACTATATTGAAAATTGGTCGCATTTGCTTGCATATACATATACTTACATTGAACAGGTCATAGCAAGGAGGCTAAAGCAGAGAATAAAATTTGTTTGCCCGACAAATAGGTACATGTTTACCATAATTTACTGTTTTGTTTGGGTGATGATGATTTTATGAGCCTATTGGCTAGCCGCTTGGCTTTTTCTTTTTCTTTTTGTGATGAGAAGGACCGGGGAAGCTATTTGAAATTCCCCGATGCTCCCGGTGCAGGGGAGGTTATGGCGAAATTTTTCGAAAATTTAGGGTGTTAGCTAAATTTTTGAAAATTTGAAAATTCTCAGAAACTGAAAAGTTGGAGAATGCAAGCCAGATCGAACGTAGAGTTGATTAATAAAACCACTTTCGACTTTGTTCCTTTTCGGGGACGAAAAGTTTTAAGTGGGGGAGATTGTAATAACCCGGAAATTCTGAGCCAATTTAAAATTTTTATTTTGGCAATTTTAGCGAATTTTGAATATTTAAAATGAATTATTTTAAATAAAAACGACGAGAAATTTATTTTTGAATATAATTCGAACGCGGAGAGGAGCTTGCCCCTTGCCTCGACTCATGACGGAATCCAATTCCCAATACGTGTAATTCGGTTTTAATTGTAGAACTAGTATGGCGACATAGTAGATGGTAGCTATGCCGCCTATGATTTATATTTATGATTGAAATTGTTTTGACACTATACACTTATTATAGTATCAAATGATTTGTTTTAAACGTCTCAAGCATGCTTTGGCTGTTATATAGCACCCTGTTGTGGGCAATTAGCATTTCAAGCTCTTTAGGTTGTTGAAAACTCCTCTTCTCAAATTTTCTGATCACTTCATTTATGTAAAGTCTCTGCATTAAAACAAAAACATACATATATAATATGTATATATATGTATATATATATGTATGTATGTATATATATATATATATGTATATATATATATGTTGTTAAAGGTTTATATACCAACTTGCATATGAAATATTTTCAATCTACGTACAATTAGTTTTGCTCTTCTTTGATGTCTTCCTTCATGGCGTGGTTTGTTGGAATCGTAGTGAATCCATCGTCTACTATCTTTAATAAATTCCAAAAATGAAAAATGTTTGTCCTCGTGGATAGGAATGAATATTTTTGTGCATGATTGGAAGCCTGTTTCCATCGGTTTATCAATGAAATGCTCCAACTCTTTTTCTCTATGTGGATCGACATATGCCTGTAATTGTAATCATTTTAGTGGAAAAGGGTAAAGATGTTCATTATTTCATCAAGAGAAAAAATAAAGGAAACTTACAGAAGCCCATATTCTGATGAACAAAATTTCTGGATGTTTTTTTTGCAGATTGTTTGCAACAATGTCAATTATCTATTTGCATTAGTAGATTGTAAGTGATATAGAAACGTGAATTAATACTTATGTAATAAAATATCAACGAAATTAGTATTGTTATATTTGAGTTTGAATGAACTTATACATGTCCGTCAATGAATCTTCCAGTTATCAAATCTCCCAAAGAAGAACCAATTATGCATATTCCATCAGGACCATTCAAGTAAGCGCTTTTACTGGCAAAATTATTCAAATATTGTCAATATATATCATGCAATCATGCAAAAATACTAGTTGTATGCACTGAATCATAAAAATATTTTGAAAATCATCATACAAATATGCAGATATTGTCAATATCTGCATACATTCATGCAAAAATACTAGATGTATGCACTGCATCATAAAAATATTTTGAAAATCATTATACAAATGAGAAGATATTGTCAATATCTGCATACAATCATGCAAAAATACTAGATGTATGCACTGAATCATAAAAATATTTTGAAAATCATCATACAAATATGCAGATAGTGTCCATATCTGCATACATTCATGTAGATATATGTAGTATTCTGCTTCACTTTGGCTACTGCTATGATACATTAATAGTTAAAGTAAATTTGATTAAATTTTTGAATACTTTTACCTTAGATCTGAAAGTGTAAAAAATTGGTCTAGTCTCTGGATTTGCCACTCCTCTAATTTTCTAACATTCTTATACTTTCTAACTTTCACTTTAGCGTTAGTACTCAATTCTACATCCCTTGGTCCTTCGTCAAAGTCATATACTTCCAGCGTTTCTTTCTCTTTCTTTCTTCTTTTATATAGAACTAAGAATAAAATCAAATTTATGAGCCATGTAATGTTGTAAATTACACAACACAAATATTGGTACAATCAAAAAAAATTGTTTACCTTTTCTGTTTCTTAAAGTTAAATGTCTCTTGTTTTTCCCTTGCTTTTCAACCTGCTCCTTGTAATCAACAATTTCCTTCTGTTTTTGATCTTTTAGACTTTCAGCATTATTGGTACCAATGTTCGCATTATTACTCTTCTTTTGTTTCTCTTCAATTGAATTGTCCTTATCCTTGTCTATCATCTTGACTTGCTTATTTTCTATTCCTTTATCGTTTTTCTTTTCAGCTTCTTCTATAGTCTTCTCAGGATCATTCTTTTCTTGTGATTTATCCTCATGCTTCTCCATGTTCTTATTTTGATCATCTTCAATCTCATTGTCTTTTACTTCTTCAGGTTTTTCTTCACTATTGCTGTCATTTTAATTTTTTTCGATGTCAGTATCCATGTTATTTTGCTCCTCTTCTTTCTCCAGTTCCTCATTACAATCTTCAATAACTTCATCTGCTTTTTCGTGTATTCCATCATCATTTTTTCCCATTTCATCTATTATTAAACTAATGATGTATTGCTCTCTCTCCTTCTCAATCTTCTCTTCGTCTAATTCGTTTTCGCTTTCAGTTTCTTCAGTATCTTCCTTATCCATCATTTCATCATTTTCTTTGTATTCTTTTTCTTCATTTTCATCATTATCATCACAGTCTGTATTAAACTCAACTTCATTTTTTCCTAATTGTAACTGTTCATCTTCAACACTTTCAGATGTAGTGTCGGCAGTAAGCTCCTGTATTCTTAATTTTAGCATTCTATTCTCTTCTGCTAATTGCCTATTCTCTTGTTTTAATTTTGTTATCAGATCTCTCAATCTTCGTTCCTTTTTTTTGTAAAATTCCTCATATTCATCATCTTTGTCCACATTTTGTTGAATTAATTTCAATTCTTTCCCTTGTAAGTCCTGAAAATAAAAATTCCACACTTAATTTTTAAGTAACAATACATTAATTAGCATTTTTGTAAACATGCATATGGAAAATCTGCACAAAACCATGCAAAAAATGTCTTGATTTGCACACTAGTTAGCAAGTTTTGAGAATAATTTCTTACAACTGTGCAAAAATTGGCAATAAAAGCATACAAGCATGCAAGTATCGATAAACTTTTCATACAAGTATGCAAATGTTGATACATTCATATATGCGTTTATATATTTAAAATACGTACATAAAAGTATGGAACTATTGGCAATTTATGCATAAAAATATGCAAATACTGTAAGTATCTTCATGTAGTTATACACATATTATAAATATCAGGTTTCAAAAATGCAAATAATGTAAACATGTGCATACAAACACGCAAATATTCTTCTAGCTTGCAACAAGGAAAAAAAATAAATTGATATTAGCATAAAATTATGCAAATTTTGATAATATTTGAATACAAGTATGCAGATATGGAATATATAGCAATATAAGCATGCAATAATAACTAATATATGCATAAAAGCATGCAAATATTAATTTTTTTTTGCACAAATGTAAGCATAAATCAAGTACATCAGAATACATTAATGCATTTATACTACATACTTGCATACGGTGTGAAAAAAATCAAAAATATTTGCATACAAGCATGCACATATAATCATATATTTATTCAGGTAATCATGATACTTAAGTAGTTCAATAAAAATGGTGCAGATATACATTATACTTACATGGTTGAATTTGATATCCATAAGCATTGTAGGCTTTAACAATTTGATATCCCATTTTCCAGCTCGTGGAAAATGTTCACTGTACTCTGCCTTTGATGTTGATAGAACATGAGTCTTTTCGCAAATCCACCACTACAAAATTTACATGATAACAAACCATTATGCATAGCATGAACAATAATTTAATAAAAAAATTAATACATTTTGTTAAAAGCATACCAAAAATAGTGTCACACAAGCATTGATTTTGCGGGGAGTCTCACAATACTTGTCTACTTGGCTGATTAGATGGTGGTGCACAGTTTTTGGCCATGAAATTGTATTTAACTTCTGATCACAAACACAATAGGGTACCAACGCCCATGGTAAAGTGTAATTAGGAGTGGATATGAGAAAAGTTGCTACTAAGTAGAGTAGCAAAAGTTTTACAGTATCAAAAAATGCTACTTCTGAGTTGTCTTTAATTGTAGCAAATATTTCTCTTTCAACATTTTTCTTGTTGACTGTATCTTCTCCTTTAAAATGTCGCTCTATGAATTCTTTGAAATCTTGATCATTTTTATCTTCTTTCTTTAAATGTGCACTGGTCTTAATCAACTGTCCTTGCAAAGGAGCTCCCAATAACAATGCAACATCCTGTTCAGTAAATGTCAACAATAACTCTCCAAACTGAAAATATTTCAGATTCTTCCTGTAACTTTTGATTATGAGATCTAATGTTGTTGAAGTTTTAGCAGCTTCAGATGGTGAGATTAAGCCATCTTTGATCATCTCAATGAATCCATTTAATGGCATTTTTTCAAGAAATACTGAATGGTTATGAGTGAATAGGTTATCTTCGTTCAGTCTGTCAATCAGCTTGATGAATGATTTTAGATTATTCCTATAAACGTTTTCTTTTTTGTTAGTCTTTTGTACTTCTTCAACTTGTTGTTCTTTGCATAGTATTTTAGATTGGGATGGCTGTTCTTTAACTACTATTGCTTTATTCTGTGCAATCTTTTCTGTACGATCATCTTCTGCTGAAATTCTCTGCATAAAGGAGTAGAAATAAAATAATAATCGGGTTTAAAGTGTTTTAACTATATGCGTAGAACTGTGCAATAATTCAGAATGTATGCATACAAGTGTGCGTGTATTCTGGGTAAATGTACAAATTATGGAAATTATTGTTAATACTTGACCAATTGTGTGCAAATATTGTCAATAATTTCACATAATTCTGCTTATAATACTTAAAAAAAAAGAACAAAGATGTAAAAATATTTGTACATGTAGCACGAAGGTGCAATTATTTTGAATATTAGCACATTATTGTGCAATTATTCTGATTATAAGCACTTTTTTGTGCTAATATTTCAAATACATGGAAAAATTTACCTATTTTCAATATATGCACAGAATTGTGCAAGATTTCTGAACAGATGCATCCATTTCTGCAATAATTAACAACATAAGCTTAAAATCATGCAAGAACTGTTATTACATTTCTTACAATATTTGCATACCAGTATAGAATTATTCATTATACATGCATATAATTATGCAAGATTTCTAAATTACTTTATACCACTTTTTAAGAACTGATGAAAAAATCTTTCTTCTTCTCAACATTTTACAATAAACATATACATTAACCTTACTATTCCTATGCATGTATTCGTATATGCCACTGTTTTTAATATATTCATCCTTGCATGCATATGTTTTGAAAATATGCATACAAAAATGCAACATATTAAACTCTAAGCAGACAATTATGCAAGTATTTCGAATATCAACATACCAGTTTTCTTCTAGTCCAAATAATCTTTATCATACAAACATATAAAATTACTGACTACAAATCATACAATCACGCAAGAAAACTTTATGAATTCATACTAACACGGAATAAAATAGGTAAGCAACAAATTAATAGCATACAATCATGCAATAATTCGTGTTTTCTTCTACCAATCATGTATTAATTCAGATGGGTATTAAAATAATCAAAGTTATACCTTCTTTTTAGCCATTTCTTGCAATTTGAAGACGACGAAAACAATTCTGAACAAATATATTAGATAGCGATTTAGTTGTTGACGATCGGCTGTTTTTTTTTTTTGAAAATGAGTTCTCGCTTGAAGTTTTTTCTAGAATCGTCGGTTTAGGGTTTTGATTCAGATTAGCAGATCGAAATGAAAAATGAAAGGAAGACTAATCGTGCTTTGAGGGTTTAAGACATGCGTGAAGGGCAACACAGGAATTTTAGTGCGCACGATTCAAAAATAGGGACGTATTCTGTATTATGTTTATGGATGGGTTTTTTATTAATTTTAAAAGTTTATAGGGATGTGTGCCTAATGGACCCTTAAATATAATTATATATTTAAATAGGTTATTTAGAGTGTTAAAAATAGCCACTTTTGCAAACGAAGTCGGAATTCGACGAAACTAATTTTTTTGGATCCGCAATGTCAAATTATTGTTAGATTCCAAGTTTGGTGATTTTTAGAGTCACTGTGTGGCCGTATGGATTTTTAGAGTGAAAAACAGTCAGTATTTTGATGGTTAAAAATACGCTGTTTAAGCATACGGTGTCGGAATTCGACGAAACCAGTTTCATTGGGACTGTAATATCGACCTCTACCTACTTGTCCAGTTTGGTGATTTTTGGGTATCGTATGTGGTCGTAGGGATTTTTAAGGACCACAAACGAATATAAAAGCGAGTAAAATAAAATATAAAAATCAAAATAAAAACATCCACCCATTTTTCGTGGACAATATGAAGGCCACGCACTGACCCTTCTCATCCACAAGTGTTACCAACCACCACCACATCTATATAAGGCCGACAATGAATTTTATAGTAGAAAATCCCAATGGAAAAATCAAAACAAATTGTAGAGAGATCAATAAATCATGGAGTGAGTATATCCTTGATCTCTAAGCGAATCTCTTCATTCGTGCATAGATTTCATTGCATTCGAAACCATTTCTATCGAACTGGATTTTTATAATAGAAGCTAGGGTTAAGATCCGAGAGAAATTGGGGTATTAATACTCGAATTCGAGTTCGTTTTTGAGCTTAGCCCGTAGAGTAGCATCGTTGGTGATCTTTTTGTGGATTTCGGTTACAATTTGTGTCGATCGAAAACTGTACAGGGGCTCGAGTTATAATCGTCGCGATTCACACCGGAGGGCCGAGCTGGATATTTGTGGTACGAGGTGAAGGAGGTTGGAATGAGAAGTGTAATGGTGGTTCCTGTTTTAAGTTTCATGGAGAAACGTGGAAGGAGGATTGATCGAAGTAAGTGGAAATGGTTGTTTTGGGTTACTGGAGTTTGAAGTAATCGGAGAAGAAGACTTGGGTAGCGGGTTGGGCGTTCAATGAGGGTGATGGGCCGAGTAACAATGGGTGAGGCCCAGTTTGGATTTAATTCATGTTTATTTCAATATAAATAACGTATTAAGTTGTAAAGCACGTATCTATCTCATATGATATCGGTTTTCAGTGAAACAAGATCCGATAGGATCGTATGGACGGACACTACACGATGGAACTGTATGGAAATCCATTGGAGCTCGCTGCAATTTATAGCAAAATAAATTGTCCGTCTGAATCAAGCAATGGTTATCATTATTAACGATGATCGTCCAATGTGAGTAAATCTCACTAACTCTGAACAGTTTATAATTTCATGTGGTATTTTTAGAACTGTTAAATATTAGCTAATTGACTGTGTGTTGACCATTTGATTGAACAACTAGTCAGTTAGTTGAATTTCTATATTGATTCTGTTTAACAGAATATATCATATGGAACTGAAAGTGATGTTGATTTTATTGTGTAACATCTGTGGATGCAGGGAAACAGGTTTAGAGGAATCCGACCGGATTCCTCAACAGTTATTTTATTGTTTTTTCTATATTTTGATATATGATGTGTCGTATAATCTGTTGTTGATTATGTATGTTTGAGTGTTATGGATCATTGTTATACGACACGTTAAATACCATCAGTGATACTAGAATATCAAAAAGGAATTTTCAAATATGTATATTGAAAATGAAATGTTTATAAAATCATAGGATTTTATAAAAGAAATATTTATTTAGAAAATAAATAAAAGTAAATATTTATTTCGAAAATAAATAGAGAAAATAAAAAGGGGATATTTATTTAGGGAATAAATAGAATTATAAAAAGAGAAAATTATTTAGGGAATAAATAGGATTATTAAAAGGGATTTGTCAAATGAGTTAGTTAAACCTGATTTGTCAAATAAGTTAGTTAAACCAGATTAACCAAATGGGCTAAGTTAGTCAGGTTAACCAAATGGGCTAAGTTAGTCAAGTTAACTAAATGGGTGAAATTAGTCGAGTTAATCAAATTGAATTTAGTAAAAGGAGTTAATCGAACTGAGTTAGTCAAAGGAGCTAGTCAAACAGAATTAATCAATTTGAGTTAGCGAGTTAAGTTATTCAAGTCGAGTTAGCAACTTAAGTTATTCAAATTGAGTTAGCGAGTTAAGTTATTCAATTTGAGTTAGCGAGTTAAGGTAATCAAATTGAGTTATCGAGTTAAGGTAATCAAATTGAGTTATCGAGTTAAGTGAATCAAATTGAGTTAACCAAAGAGAGTTAATCAAAGTAGAGTTAGCCAAGTTAAGCAACCAAGTTAAGTGGATCGAGTAAGTTCGTCAAGTTGAGTTAATTAAGTCGAGTTGGTAAAACAAGTTAATTAAATTGAGTTTATCAAATGGAATTTATCAAAAGGAGTTATTCGAATTGGAGTCAGTCAATTAGAGAATAAGAGTTAATCGAACATAGTTAATAAAATGGAGTTAAACAGAAATTGGAAACTGACAAGAGATTAATAAGTTGAATGGTTTCCTGAGTATCGATTTGATGTTGGTTTCGGCCTTCGGGGTTTATACTTAGGAAGTTGTTCTCTTGTTAGTTTATAGTTAGAATCTGATAGGTGTGGAAGAATAGCGATACGTAAATAAGTTATGGAAATGTTTTCTAGTGTTAATGTATATTTTCTAAACATAGAAAATAAGGAACATATGAATGTGTGTATATATATATATATATGATTGATGATTGATCGATATAATTTCCACTTGGAAATAATATCGTTGTTTGCACACCTGTTTTTCTTTGATAGTTAAATCACAGACTATCGAAGTTTTAACCATTTTAACGTTGTTAATATGGAGACACCGGTTGGATTATTATCCAAAGAACCACTCTGTATTGGCATAAGCATTGCGAATCATATATGCCAAGGATGTTTGAAGACAGAGTAAAGTGCAAGGGCTGTTGTATAAATCTTAGATAACAGTGTCTAAGATGGATATACTAAATAGTACCTTCGGTTCATCCCGTTCTTGGATGACTTGTATGGATGAATGTCTGACAGAGTTTTTCCATAAAGGTCACGTACATTTATTTCTTCAACCGTACCAAGAGTGGAAGCAGAGAAAGAAACTTCTTTAGCTAACATGTAATGTACTGTTGTAGACGTCAATTAGTGATTTTCGATGGATCTGACAATGTGGCATTCAAAGTGATTGTGATGTGATGATGAAGCGTAACCTCAAGCCTCATCAACCGGTAAATGACAGAAATTAGGCAGACAGCATGGCTAAGTCGGTCACTCCAAAGTAGGGTGTATAATCACCTAATCTAGAGTTTCATTTATTTCTAAAAATCTATTGTTGATGCTGTCCCGTTTGGGAAACGGTTGCTGATCCCAACTGTTGGTGATATACATTCGATACACTCAAGAGAAATGAGTGGTCGGTCATGTGTGGCCGGGTTGCAAGATGTTCTTGTTGAACCCAGTGTATTCCTCTCTAGAGGTACACTAACGAAAGGTGGTTCCATACCTTGTCATAGTTGGAAATCCATTACCCAATACGTGCTTGCTGTTTTGATTATACTATATATGTAAAACGTGAGATGAAAGCGTTTCTGCTAGATGATTATTATATTGTGGTTGTTAGACATTATTATAATATCAAAAGGTTTTTGATATAAAGATAATTTGGATTCTCATAAGGAAAAAACCTGTTCCGTTATACGGCGTGGTCTTATGAGATATCATTTACCTGCTTAAACTGTTTGAAACTGTTTTACTCATACCAGTCCCATGACTGACCTGGAGTTTATTTTGGTTTGTTTTCCCTAAACTCTTGGGTGCCCAATTTTGTACGGGCAGTCAAGTAGTCAGGATTTACAGATACTTGAAGAGCTGGAGGCTTCAGGATCATATAGCTATAGTTTATTTCCGCTATGTTGCAAGTGCTGTACTTTGAAAATGATATGTATATTCAAGTACAGATTTATATTTCAAAGATATGTTATCTATTATAAGTTATTCGTTCCGCTGTGAGGTTCGTGCTACTCTGATGTTGTGTTCTTCTTCTTCTATTCTAAGTTTCTATCTTATCTTTCCTCACTCTCTAATTTCTTTCATTAATCATTCGGTATTTTTCGATGTTTGGTTAGTCATCCTTGAGTTTATGGCGATTACCAAGGTCGAAAAAAACCCGGGTCATTACAGAAAAAATTCTATTTTTATAACGCAAAAATTCTATTTTTATACCGCTACTATATGGATAAAAATTCTATTTTTATACCGCTACTATATGGATAAAAATTCTATTTCTATACCGCTACTCATATAAAAATCGAATTTTTATTTCGCTACAACATATATAAAAGTCGTATTTTTATGTTCTATTTGATAAAAATCATATTTTTACAATCTCTACTATATAAAAATCATATTTTTATTATTTATATAATATAAAAAATCATATTTTTATTATCTCTATAATATAAAAATCATATTTTTATTCTTACTATAATATAAAAATCATATTTTTATTCTCATAAAAATAATATTTCTATATACTAAAAATCTAATCTTTTTATTTACGTAAAAATAAAATCTTTTCAAATTTAAAAATATAATCCTTTCCAAAAGTTAAGAATCTAATCATTTCTATGGATTTATATAAATTAAAACTGAATTTAAACCAAGTATTTTTTAAATTAAAACTAAATTAAAATAAACTAAAAAAAGAAAAAACACACTGTTTTCGGAGGACGAGGTGTTGCAGTGGTCGTCAGAGGGGAGAATGCAGCAGGAAGACGGTTAAACGGTGGTGGGAGTTCACTGGCGGTGGGAGCGTCGGGTTTGGGGGCTAGGGTTTGGGGGAGGCTCGAGCGGAGGCCGGGGAGAGAGGGGGAAGAGGGAGAGGGGTGTGCCGGAGTGCGGTGGGGGCGGCGGTGGAACGATGGGGGGCGACGAGAGGGAGTGATGCGGTTTTTTTCCTTTTCTTTCGATTTTCTAATTTGGTCAACGGGGGTTAAGGGAAAAGGTATAGGGGTTTTATTAATTTATTTATATTATATTTAATTACCCCAAAAAGCAACTTTTATTTTCGAACTCGAAACCAAACCCACCGACTGTCGTCCATAACTAATTACCCCCATTCCGAACACAATGGGATATGTATCGTAAGCTAGTTTGGCTGTTTCGATCGGTTTCCATCAAAATCAAAATATAAATCTATATATTGAATTTGAACGCACATTTCAATTTGCCAAGGCCACACACGGACTCTAAAAATTCCCAAAAAATATTATCTAGCTTCGTATTGACGATACAGTCCTAAAAAACTAATTTCGTCGAATTCTGAGACCGTTTGAAAAATGGCCATTTTTTGGTCGATCGAAATTGACTGAAACTGCCAAAACACGTTTTACTTCGCCACGCTCACATATTGATTCGAAAAATTATGAATTTTGGAATCTTGCAATAATTTGACATCCCGGATCCAACAAAAGTAGTTTCGTTGAAAATAGAGGTCGTTTGCAAAATGGCTATTTTTAAGGGCCAAAATTCCATAGCGACTATTCTGAATTTTCAATTGGACGTATCTTTTGATTCCCGCTATGAAAATTTGATTTTTCGGATTCTTTGGAAAGATATTCTCAAATAGATTCAAATATTTTTAGTTTCACTAAAATCTGGTTTATTTTGAATCCTGTACATTCATTTGGAAATTTGAAATCGAAATTTCGAACTACCGCGCCATTTTCAATTCCTTTTATAATTTAAAATAAATATTTATATTCTAACGTCGATTCTAATAAATATATTTACTCTAATTCTATTCAAAATAAATTTCTCGTCGTTATTATTTAAAATAATTCATTTTAAATATCCAAAATTCATTAAAATTGCCAAAATAAAAAATTTAGACTGGCTCAGATTTCCGGGTTATTACAATCTCCCCCACTTACAACTTTTCATCCCCGAAAAGGAACGAAGTAGAAAGTTGTTTTACAAATCAACTCAACTTTCATTATTTTCATTATGGCTTAAGTTCTTCAACTTTTCAGTTTTTAAGAACTTTTCAAATTTTTCAAAAATTTGGCTAACACCCTAAATTTTTGAAAAATTTCGCCATGACCTCCCCTACACCGGGAGCTTCGGGATATTTCAAATAGCCTCCCATAGCCCTTACCAATCCAAAAAAAAACAGCCAATCGGCTCATAAAATCATCAAAAACCCAAGAAATACAATAAACATGTACCTATTTGTCGGGCAAACAATTTTATTCCTCTGCTCTAGTCTCATTGCTATGACCTTTTCAATGTAAGTACATGTATGTGCATGCAAAGGTTCAACATATAATTAATCAAACAATAATCAAACAAGACAACCATCAATCAGTTAGTTGATTATATTTTCAAATCCATAACTTTGATACATAGTCAAAAAAAAAAGATTTTTGATGCCAAATCACAACAATAAGCCCTATCTAGTTTCGTTTCTCACACCAGTCAAATGGAAATGTATAAATATCCTACTTTCAAAACTCGAATATAAATTCTGATGATGTACGTACTATAGCGATCATCAAATCCATCTCCGGGCGACTGGAGTGTGATTCTATATCTATCCAGTATATTAAAATTTCGAATACATGTTGATCAGACGTATATACAAAATCTTTATATATTGGATTGTCCAAATTCAATACAAATAAATATTCAAATACGAATAATAAAGTTTAAATTTTCAAAACAAAATTTGTTTTCAATTTTATCTTAAGAACATCACTCTTCACACTCGTTCTAGGATACTACTGATCCTATCTCTAATGAGTCATTCTCATTGGATATTACTAATCGAATCTCTAGTGAATTCTTTCGTTTGGTTCTAATGTGTCTTGTTCTCCGAGCTCTGTAAACCAAAGCTCTGATACCAAATGAAATGATTAGGAATTTCGCCTAATCCGAATCGATCGTTAAACTAACAAAGACCGTTCGAAACCCCTGATTGTTTTGAGAAAGAAAAATCGGAACGCAAAGAGAAGAACATTTCATTATTAATTACAACAATTCCATTAGAATACAAGAATATTACGGAGTATTAATAAATATTACACAGAAAATATCAGAGATTTAAATTACATTTAAATACATCGTAGCGGAAAAATAATACAAAACACAACTGAAAGAGATATACGGATACAGAGCTTTCCGGATATCATTCCAACTGTAAACCAGGTTCCCGTGAATATAAATATGCAAAACCAAAACTACTAGCTGCCCATGTCAAAATAAGGGCACCTAGAGTTTAGGTTAAAACAATAAACGCCAGGTCAGTCATATGACTGGTGTGAGAACTAAAACAGTTATTAATTTTTATTTTTAAGTTAGGTAAATTAAGGGACCACGCCGTATAACACGGAAAGGGTTTCTTCCCAAGAATATCAGTGCATAAAACAACAGCGCAATGTTAAATAAAGAACAATGAAGCTATTATAAGACCTAGGCCCCATCGCACTATGCAACACAAGCCGGAGGATGGGGTTTTACCTTATAATAGCCAAAGAATGCATGATACATTAAATTTCATGTTTTATTATTACTATAAGTGTATAGTGTCAAAACAATTTCAATCATAAGTATCAATCATAGACGGCATAAGTGCCCCATACCACTATGTCGCCATATATAGGTATACAATCAAAACCGCAAAGTCACGTATTGGAAGTTGGATTTCCATCTATGAATCAAGGCAAAAGATAGTCCTCACCGATTCGAGACGCTCTAGCCCATGTCTCAGGATCAAAGCTCGCGTGATCCTTGGATCATCAGGGCCAGTCCATCGATGTGGATTAAAATGCCTGAACACTGCGTTTCCCCACACTATGGGGTGTCAATGAGTCCACTGACTCCATCGGCTCCACATAGTCATCGATATATCCGAGGCACCTCGCAATCCAACAACCACATAAGTCAAACTCGTCAGGGCGTGTAAAACCACTGACGCCACTTTTAGCTAGAAAGAAATGCATGTCCTCCCTGAGGTCCTTCTCCCGTTTCTGGTTCACACCGGGGTGTGAGGCTCGCGAATCAACGCTACGCAAAGCTGTGCCACACAGGCGGTGCTTTGATCATCAACCACATGACTCTGCTTTTCAATAAAAGCCTTGATCATTTGCCACTAAGGCATACCACACAGGCAATTCACTCCATGCGATTGATATCCATCAATATATAACCTCTAAGCTCATACGTCTCAGAGAAGGGCGTTAAGAATGAGAATAAATTCTCTACCGCCAAACAGATATATATTTAATAGAAATCAATCGCACAGAATAAAATCCAATGTCAAACGCACAGTCCATTTACAAGTCCGTTCTGGGTCTGAACGAAACCGGAGGCACCTTGTACCTCGCATATCCATCGATCTCCATGTACATCTGGACGATCATCAACTGATTCCCTCCTCTTGGATGTACAACCCAATCAAGATCATCAGTAATTATCTAAACGATGTGAAGACCTCCGGTCTTCGACCACTATTTTCATCATCGACACATCGTCGAATCAGTTATTCAGAATGGGATAAACCCAGTCTTTCTGAATAACTCGCGAATATAATAAACAAATGTTACACAAACACAACATACGCCTCATTCCAATTCAGAATATTCTTTTATTCAAAAGCTCTTATACTTTGGGAAAGGTTCCCATTAATTTTATCAAAGATAAATTCTTTAAAATTTATTCTTCAATCTTCCTTTGGATATCAAATCAAACTGTATTAAGGTTTTCTAAACTAGTCGGGATTAGCGAACCACACCGAAGTAATCATTTATTTTATTTCCCAATCCCAACCTATTCATCCCATGAAGTAAAACTGGTAATACTTCATATCTAACACCACGGTGTTATCGGTAAATTCAATTACCATTTCACATTCAAATCTAATTAAAGATTTAACTATTGCCTGGAGCAAAACTGGTGATACTCCATTCTCGATCTTTTCAATCTAATTAAAGATTCATTAAAACTCCACTTGGTTTTAATCTTCCCAAAAATCAATATTAATGATTGTTTAACTTGGGAAATCATATCCTGTTTTTAACTGGGTTAAAGAACCAATGTCATCTAAAACACGGTTCACTATAAACCCAAATCCCATTCGATATTAAATACAAGGCTCTGAATAGAAAATATATCGGCTTATATTCAATATCAAATTCTACGACCAACAAATATCGTATTGGAAATAATGATATAAATATATCTTTAAAATTTCCGTAACAATATCTGTTTAATCACGAAATCCAACATCGAAATATTTCAAAGACAATTTCGATTCAAATCCATTCCAATTCAATTGTTGGAAATTCTGGTTATTTTCAAAACCATTTCAAATCCACTTTATTTATTTTAAAAATAAATGGGATTATAATTCTAGTTCAAAACTAGTTCATTTTGATAAAAATCTATTTTTATCTTTTCAAATATGGATTTTTTCATCCCAATTCTTCACAAATCATTTCTTATGATTTTACACAAATTATTACTATTTTTAATAATTTTATCAAGGCCCGTACAGTGATTTCCATCAACAGCCATCGAACTGCACTTACAACGACCTTTTCCAAATTTGATTTAGACATAATTCCAAATCCAACTGTTAGAATTCAAATCTCTAATATTCGTTAGAATGATCTTTTCGATACGAACCCAACGGTTCCGGTTTTAGGAGAATCCGATGGTCGGATCTCCCATAATGTCCGTTCAAAGTCAATGGTCGAAATTCGCGAACTGCCGCAGCGCGGCGCGTTCTATTCAGGCCAGTATATATATATATATATAATATATATATATTGTCGATTTCCTTTTAAAACGTATTTTATAAATCGTTTTAAATTCGTTTTCAAAATGATTTCAACTTCATATTCAATTTCTAATCAAAATTGAATATTTCATATCATCGATATATATAAATGATAGTATTTTCAAAACATTATATTTTGAAATCACTTGTTCTTCTATATTCATTGTAAAAATGAATATAATCGATATAAATATCGTTCGCATCAAAATGGTGCATATCTAATCAACACGGCTTTTATTCAACACGTGAATGTTCATTATATTCAACACATGAATGTTTATTCTATTCAACACATGAATATTTATTTTACTCAACACATGAATATTTATTCTATTCCACACATGAATATTTATTATATTCAACACATGAATTTTTATTCTATTCAACACATGAATATTTATTTTATTAAACACATGAATATTTATTTTATTCAACACATGAATATTTATTCTATTCAACACATGAATTTTTATTCTATTTAACACATGAATTTTTATTCTATTCCATACATGAATATTTATTTTATTCAATACATGAATTTTTATTCTATTCAACACATAAAATTTTATTCTATTCAACACATGAATATTTATTTTATTCAACACATGAATATTTATTTTATTCAACACATGAATTTTTATTTTATTCAACAAATGAATTTTTATTTTATAGTATTCCTTATTTTCCCAATAGGAATGAGGCCCAATCAATTACCATATAATGTTAATTATATGGATTCCCTACAACACACGTATATAATAGCAACGATAAATCATCAACCATCATTCAGAGTGCACCACACAACTGCATAAGCATTAAATATAAATAATTAACGCTTAAACAGTCTGTCAACCCATCGATTGACATACAACTAAACAACCGGGATTAGTGTACGTCAAATATCATCCCCATACCCGGTTTCAAATAAACAAACATAGATTTTTATTTGTGCAGTTGGGCGATGTGTAAAATTTATCATCCTAATCAATATCAGTCAAATGGATGTACATAAACAAATCGTCCGATTTGTTTATAAATATTTATTTTATATACACGTTAAAAATTATAATTTTAACTATAAAATATTTATAACGATAAAATATTTTATTTCATTCCACACCTTACAATCAAATTTCACAACACAGCAATCAAACAAGTCATCCACGGTCTGTGGACGACGGGTGTCGGGTGCTGCTAAGCACCGTCCACATCCTAGTATATATTTCAACTAGAAATAAAATTAAAAGTGAGGAGTTCTCACCGATTAGATAAACCAAACACCATGACTCTTCATATGTAGAAAATCTTGCCGTGTCCACCTTTTGTCACTTTCGTTATCCGTATCCACTACATATATAAAAATCGCATCTTTATATTGTTTCCATGTATATAAAAATCACATTTTTAAAACTACGCTATATGGAAACAAAATTCTATTTTTATAACGCTACTATATAGATAAAAATTATATTTTTATACTGCTACTACATAGATAAAAATTCTATTTTTATACCGCAACTATATAGATAAAAATTCTATTTTTATACCGCTACTATATAGATAAAAATTCTATTTTTATACCGTACTCATATAAAAATCGAATTTTTATTTCGCTACAACATATATAAAAGTCATATTTTTGTACTCTCTATCTTATAAAAATCATATGTTTACAATCTTTATTTTATAAAATCATATTTTTATTATTTCTATAATATAAAAATCATATTTTTATTATCTCTATAATATAAAAATCATATTTTTATTCTTACTATAATACAAATGTCATATTTTATTATCATAAAAATAATATTTCTATCTAGTAAAAATCTAATCTTTTATTTACTTTAAAATAAAATCTTTTCAAAGTTAAAAATATAATCCTTTTCAAAAGTTAAGAATCTAATCATTTCTATGTATTTATATAAATTAAAACTGAATTTAAACTAAGTATTTTACAAATTAAAACTAAATTAAAATAAACTAAAAAAAGAAAAAGCTTACTGTTTTCGAAGGAGGAGGTGTTGCAGAGGTCGTCAGAGGGGAGCATGGCAGTAGGAAGGCAGTCAGATGGTGGTGGGGGTTCACTAGCGGCGAGAGCATCGGGTTTGGGGGAGGCTCGAGCGGAGGCCGGGGAGAGAGGGGGAAGAGGGAGAGGGGTGCGCCGGAGTGCGGTGGGGGCAGGCGGAGGTAGCGGCGGTGGATCGAGGGGGGGCGATGAGAGGGAGTGGTGCGGTTTTTTTCCTTTTCTTTTGATTTTCTGATTTGGTCAACGGGGGTAAGGGAAAAGGTATAGGGGTTTTATTAATTTATTTATATTATATTTAATTACCCCAAAAAGCAACTTTTATTTTCGAACTCGAAATCAAACCCACCGACTGTCGTCCATAACTAATTACCCCTATTCCGAAAAAAATGGGATATGTGTCGTAAGCCAATTTGGCTGTTTCGATCGGTTTCCATCAAAATCAAAATATAAATCTATATATTGAATTTGAACGCACATTTCAATTTACCAAGGCCACACACGGACTCTAAAAATTCCGGAAAAATATTTTCTAGCTTCATATTGACGATATGGTCCTAACAAAATAAATTTCGTCGAATTTTGAGACCAATTGAAAAATGACCATTTTTTGGTCAATCGAAATTGACTAAAACTGCCAAAACACGTTTTACTTCGCCACGCTCACATATTGATTCGAAAAATTATGAATTTTGGAATCTAGTAATAATTTGACATCCCGGATCCAAAAAAAGTGGTTTCGTTGAAAACAGAGGTCGTTTGCAAAATGGCTATTTTTAAGGGCTAAAATTCCATAGCGACTATTCTGAATTTTCAACTGGACGTATCTTTTGATTCCCGCTATGAAATTTTGATTTTTCAGATTTGTTGGAAAGATATTCTCAAATAGATTCAAATATTTTTGGTTTCACTAAAATCTGGTTTATTTGGAATCCTGTACGTTCATTTGAAATTTGAAATCGAAATTTCGAACTACCACGCCATTTTCTATTCCTTTTATAATTTAAAATAAATGTTTATATTCTAACGTCGATTCTAATAAATATATTTATTCTAATTCTATTCGAAATAAATTTCTCGTCGTTATTATTTAAAATAATTCATTTTAAATATCCAAAATTCATTAAAATTGCCAAAATAAAATTTTTAAATTAGCTCAGATTTCCAGGTTATTTCAATCACAAATCTCCTAGAGCATCTTGTTTATTTTGTTTATTTTTAATAGCCTGTAATTGAGTTGAATTTTTTTGTTCTAAATTTATTAACCAAGCTAAAGCATCTTATTCCCAATAACTTGTTGCATAGTTTATAAATTCTTGAATATTTAATTGGGGAGGTAATAAATATATAGTTCCAGAAATATGTTGAAGCCAAGTTAGTATATACTTTCGAATCATTTTATGGAGAATTTTATATATATTGAAAGTAAGAGTATCTTTTGGTTGATCATCGTAAAAGTTCTTTAAGCGTTTGCGAGAAGAATGATACTTAAACCAATCAGATCTAGTACCATGTCTTAGCATTTGTGGATACAGATACTCAACCGTATTTTCATATGTATTTTCGTCCTGTTCTCCGATTATTATATCTGGGTTCGGTACATCAACCCTAGATGCTCCTTCTGGCGCAGGAAGCATAATTGTTGATCTACTAGATTTCGCTCCATTTGTGCTTATTTTAAAAATAATTTTATCTGATGTGTCAGATAAATCATATGACTCTATAGAGTCTTCAGATTCATGTTCAGAATCTTCACAAGAAGAGGTTTCTTCTTTTTCCTTGAAATAATTTATTGTAGCTGAATGTTGTTGTGACACCCCACGTCCGTTTATGTCACTCCCTAAGGGAATGCATTAAGTTTCATGAAGCGTTATAGGTAAATAGAATAGAAACATTACAAGACAAATACAAAATAGCAGCGGAATTAAAAACTTTTATTAATCATAAAGCACGGTTACACCATATGTCCGAAAATATATGAACTCGGTATATCATTAAAACTTCTGTCTTATACTTTAAATATCATAGGGCACTAACAAAGTAAGCATAATCCCTAAATCATAAGCCATAGTAGCAATGATAGAAGCTTTACCAATACATCTAGAAGCTCTAAGCAAGACGATGGCAAATTCCTGACTAAGCCTGAGAATTCCCTCCCTTGATGACCTTGGGGGGGAGGGGAACGAAAGAAAGTAGGGGAAACAAAAAGGGTCATACATTAAGTCTAGTGAGTCTAGTTACTTTTAGCCAGTAATTAAATAAAAGTAACATGATAGACATATAAAGTGGATAAGAGAGATCACTACATAAATGGCAGGTGTGACAAGGTAGACAGGATAAGGTGTATATGTTACTAGCATATCCAGAAAGAGATGATCCCTTCCACTATAAGTTGGTAGGCTTAGGTCATACGTCCAAGTATACCCTAACCAAAACCCTAATCCATCGGCTCCCGATTCCGTAGATATCTTGTGCCAGCCCCATAGTAGGAGGTATCACTTCCTAAAGTGGCAACTCAAGATGTGCACAACCATATCTACTAGTGTCTCGGTCGTCTTAGCCCCCTCTACCCGGCCCATGTACGCATATGTCCCCGGTCAGTTTGTGCCGCCCACACCATTCGCCTCTCTTGGATCTCTTACAATCAATCAGTAAGCATGCCCCTTCTCTACCTAGTACGGAGGTCTTTACTTGATGCCAACTTCGGTTTACTGACAGAAATGGGTCCCACACAATATGATACAAGCTCTCCCCTTTGTCTTGTATCCCCACTAAGTTTTACACTGACTATGTATACCCTTAGGTGGCTTTAATTACATAGCCCTATGTCAGTTATGCTTACCCTAAAAGGGTGTCTTTAATGACATAACTTTATTATATTTTACACCTGGTTATGTATACCACTAGATGTCTTTAATCACATAACATTATTTATTTCTACTAGTTATGCTTACCCTAAAGGGTGTCTTTAATTAGATAATTCCAAACTTTCTACCAGTTATGCTTACCTACAGGTGTCTTTAACACATAACCCCCAATCTTCCAACCGGTTATGCTTTCCTATAGGTGTCTTTAATGCATAACCTGCAATAACCCGGAAATCTGAGCCAATTAAAAAAATTTATTTTGGCAATTTTGATGAATTTTGAATATTTAAAATGAATTATTTTAAATAATAATGACGAGAAATTTATTTTGAATAGAATTCGAACGTATATATTTATTTGAATCGTCGTTAGAATATAAATAATTATTTATAATTATAAAAGGAATTGAAAATTGCGCGGTAGTTTGAAAATTCGATTTCAAAGTTCAAATGAATGTATAGGATTCAAATTAAACCAGATTTTTGCGAAATAAAAAATATTTGAATCTATTTGAGAATATCTTTCCAACGAATCCAAAAAATTGAAATTTCATAGCGGGAATAAAAAGTTATGCCCAGTTGAAATTTCGGAATAGTCGCTATGGAATTCTGGCCCTTAAAAATAGCCATTTTACAAACGACCTCGGTTTTCGATGAAACCACTTTTGTTGGATCCGGAATGTCAAATTATTGCTAGATTCCAAAATTCGTAATTTTTGAAATCAATATGTGAGCGTGGCAAAAGAAAACGAGTTTTGACAGTTTCACTCAATTTCCGTTGACCAGAAAATGGCCATTTTTCAAACGGTCTTCAAATTTGACGAAATTAGTTTTGTTAGACCATAACGTCAAAACGAAGTTAGAAAATATTTTTTGAGAATTTTTAAAGTCCGTATGTGGCCCTGGTAAATTGAAATGTACGTTCAAATTGAATATATATAGATTTATATTTTAATTATGATGAAAACCTATCGTAACGGCCGAACTTGGTTACAAAATATATCCCATTGTGTTCAGAATGGGGGTAATTAGCTAGGGATAACAGTCGTTGGGTTCGAATCGGGGTTCGGATGAAAAGTCAACTTTTGGTGAAGTAAATTAAATAATAAATTAATTATAATATATAAATCCTCCTTCCTTATACCCCCTCTCATGTTCTCTCCTCACTCTTCTAAAAAAAACACGATCAAATAAAAAAGAAAAAGAAAAAAAACTGAAAGTCGTGCCTCCAGGCGATCGACGCCTCCGTCGTGCCACCTAACCCCGACGTCCAACTACCCCCCTCCGACCTCCCCATCGCTCGCTCCTCCCTCTCCTCTCAACGGCGCTTCAACCAAAGGCCCTAACCCCCAAATTAAAGGAAACCGCCGCCAGTCCAAGCCTTAGCCCGCCTCCGGTTAGCTTCGCCCCCCCCCCCCCCGACCATCTGAACCTGCGCACCCCACCTCCGACGAACCCCGGCAGCCCTTCCCTCTCCCAAACTTTCAACTGTAAGTTTTTTTAATTAATTATTAACTTGTTTTATTTATTTATTTCTACCTATCCTTGCTAATATAAAAACATACGATTTTTTTAGGTATGTGGTTTCAGTTTGAAATAAAAATCCAATTTTTAGGTATAGGAATTTGAAATAAAAATCCAATTTTTATGTAAACGAAAAACTTTGTAAAAAGTTTTGGTTTTTAATATAAAAAGTTATGAACTTTAAAAATAGAAAGTTAAGATTTTTAATGTAGAAAAGACGATATTTTAATGTAGAAAGGTTAGATTTTTAATGATATAAAAATATGATTTTTATATTATAGAGATATAAAAATATGATTTTTTATATTATAGAGATAATAAAAATAAGAATTTTTATATAATAGAGAATATAAGTATGAAGCGAAATAAAAATCTAATTTTTATTATATATGTGTTAAGATAAAAATGTGATTTTTATAGCATCGAAATAAAAGTTCTTTCTTTATATAAGAAGTAGGAATATAAAAATATAATTTTTATATAGAAAGAAGCATCGAAAAAAAATATGAAATAGAAATAAAAATGTGATTTTTATTTATTGGAATGCAGCAATAAAAATATATTTTTTATTATGAACAGCGAGGTAAGGACTGCATTGGAATTCCAAGCAAATCCAAACGGTTCAGATATTCAGAAATATATAGGAGGAGTGGAACCTTCGGTGAGAACTTCACACTTTAATTCTTATTTTCTAATTAAAAATATATACTAGGATGCAGACGGTGCTTAGCAGCACCCGACACCCGTCGTCCACAGACCATGGACGACTTGTATGCTTTTTTGATGCATTGTGAAGTTTGTCTGTGATGTTGATGTGAAATGGATAATAAAACATTCATGTGTGAAATAAAATATTTTATCGTTAAAAATATAATTTTTAACATGTACGTGAACAAAATAAATATTCATTTACAAACCGGACAGTTTGTTTATGTACACCTATTTGAAGGATATTGATTTGGACGATAAATTTTACACATCGCCTAACTGCACAAATAAAAATATGTGTTTGTTGATTTGAAACCCCACACGGGTATTGGGATGATATTTGACATACACTAATCCTGATTGTTTAGTTGTATGTCAATCGATGGGTTGACAGACTGTGTGAGCGTTAATTATTTATATTTAATGCTTATGCAGTTGTGTGGTGCACTCTGGATGATGGTAGATGATTTATCATTGCTATTATCTGCATGTGTTGTAGGGAATCCATATAATTAACATTATATGGTAATTGATTGGGCCTCATTCCAATTTGGAAAATAAGTAATATTATAAAAGTAAATTCATGTGTTGAATAGAAAGAAAACTCATGTATTGAACAGAATAAATATTCATGTGTTGAATAAAAATATATATTCATGTGTTGAATAGAAAGAAAATTTATGTGTTGAATAGAATAAAAATTCATGTGTAGAATAAAATAAAAATTCATGTGTTGAATAGAAAAAAAAAATCACGTGTTCAGTAGAATATAAATTCATGTGTTGAATAGAATAAAAATATATATTCTTATGTTGATGAAAATATTCATTTGTTGAATAGAATAATGAAGTTTTTGAAATATATAAAGCCGTGTGGGTTAGATATGCGCCATTTTGACGCGAATGATATTTATATCGATTATATTCGTTTTTATAATGATTATAGAAAAGGAAGTAATTTCAAAATATACATTTTGAAAATATTATCATTTGTATATCGATGATATGGAATATCCAATTTTGATTAGAAATTGAATATGAAGTTGAAATCATTTTGAAAATGAATTTAAAATGGTATAATATACGTTTTGAAAGGAAATCGATGATATATATATATATAATGGCCTGAATAAAACATGCCGCGACAGTTCGCGAATTTTGACCATTGACTTCGAATTATCCTAAAACCAGAACCGTTGGGTTCGTATCGAAAAGAGATTTCTAACGAATATTAGAGATTTGAAATCTAACGGTTGGATAAAAGGTCGCTGTAAGTGCAGTTCGATGGCCGTTGATGGAAATCGACTGTATGGGCCTTGATAAAATTATTAAAAATAGTAATAATCTGTGTAAAATCATAAGAAATTATTTGTGAAGAATTGTGATGAAAAACTCCATAATTGAAAAGATAAAAAATAGATTTTTATCGAAATGAACTAATTTTGAACTAGAATTAAAATCCATTTATTTTTGAAATAAATAAAGTGGATTTGAAATGGTTTTGAAAATAACTAGAATTTCCAATATATAAAGTGGAAATGAATTTTAATCGAAATTGTCTTTGGAATATTTCGATGTTGGATTTTGTGATTACACAGATATTGTTATGGAAATTTGAAAGATATATTTATATCATTATTTTCAATATGATATTTGTTGGTCGTAGAATTTGATATTGAATATAAGCCGATATATTTTCTATTCAGAGCCTTGTATTTAATGTCAAATGGGATTTGGGTTTGTTGTGAATGGTGTCTTCATTAACACTGTTCTTAAACTTAGTTGAAGAAAAGATTAAATCTTTTTATTTAGATTTAATGAAGTGTACCAATTAAATGGAACTTAATTGGAATTGGATTAGAATGTGATTTTGGGTTTATCGTGAACCGTGTTTTAAATGACATTGATTCTTTAACCCAGTTAAAGACAGGATATTGATTTTTGGGAAGATTAAAACTAAGTGGAGTTTTAACGAATCTTTAATTAGACTGAAATGATCGAGAACGGAGTATCACCAGTTTTGCTCCAGGTGATAGTTAAATCTTTAATTAGATTTGAACGTGAAATGATAATTGAATTTACCGCTAACACCGTGGTGTTAGATATGAAGTATGACCAGTTTTACTTCGTGGGATGAATAGGTTGGGATTGGGAAATAAAATAAATGATTACTTCGGTGTGGTTCGCTAATCCCGAGTAATTTGAATTGATATTCAGAGTAAGATTAATGATTAAATTTAAAGAATTTATCTTTGATAAAATTAATGGGAACCTTTCACAAAGTATAAGAATATTTGAATAAAAGAATATTCTGAATTGGAATGAGGCGTATGTTGTGTTTGTGTAACACTTGTTTATTATATACGCGAATTATTCAGAAAGACCGGGTTTATCCCATTCTGAATAACTGATTCGACGATGTGTCGAAGATGAAGACGGTGGTCGAAGATCGGAGGTCTTCACATCATTTGGATAATTACTGATGATTGGGATTGGGCTATGCACCCAAGAGGAGGGAATCAGTTGGTGATCGTTCAAACGTACTTGGAGATCTATGGATATGCGAGGTACAAGGTGCGTCCGGTTTGGTTCAGACCCAGAATGAACTTGTAAATGGACTGTGTGTGACTTTGTATTTTATTCTGTGTGATCGATTTCTATTAAATACATATCTGTTGTGCAGCGGAGAATTTATTCTCTTGCTTAACGCCCTTCTCTGAGACGTACGAGTTCAGAGATTATATATTGATGGATATCAATCGCATGGAGTGAATTGCCTGTGTGGCATGCCTAAGTGGAAAATGATCGAGGCTTTTGTTGAAAAGCAAAGTCTTGTGGTTGATGATCAAAGCACGGCATGCGTGGCATAACTTTGTGTAGCATTGATTCACGAGCCTCACACCCCGTTGTGAACCAGAAACGGGAGAGGACCTCAGGAAGGGCATGCGTTTCCTTCTGGCTAGGGTGGTCTTAGTGACCTACTAGCCCTAACATTTATATTATTTTCACCTGTGTGGTTGTTACTGTTGCGAGGCGCCTCGGATATATCGGTGACTATGTGGAGCCGATGGAGTCATTTGGCTCATTTACGCCTCAAAGGGCGGGGAAACGCAGTGTTCAGGCATAATAATCCACATCGGTGGACCGGCCCTGACGATCCAAGGCTTGCCTGCGCGCTTGCCTGAGGCTCGGGCTAGACCGTCTCCAATTCGGTGAGGACGATCCGTTGCCTCGGTTCACAGATGGAAATCAAACTTCCAATACGTGACTTTGCGGTTTTGATTGTAGAGCCTAGTAGGCGACATAGTGGTGTAGGGAACTTATGCCGTCTATGATTGACACTTATGATTGAAATTGTTTTGACACTATGCACTTATTATAGTATCAAATGATTTTTTTAACGTACCAAGCATTCTTGGCTATTATAAGGTAAAAACCCTATCCTCCGGCTTGCGTTGCATTGTGTGATAGGGCCTGGGTCTTATAATAGCTTCATTGTTTTTTATTTAGCATTGCGTTGTTGTTTTATGCACTGGTATTCTTGGGAGGAAACCCGTTCCGTGTTATATGGCGCGGTCCCTTGATTTACCTAACTTTAAAATAAAGATTAATAACTGTTTTAGTTCTCACACTAGTCACATGACTGACCTGGAGTTTATTGTTTTAACCTAAAATCTGGGTGCCCTTATTTTCGACACAGGCAGCTAGTAGTTTGGTTTTGCAGATTTATATTCATAGGATCCTAGTTTACAGCTAGAACGATACTCGGAAAGCTCTGTATCCATGTATTACTTTTAGTTGTGTATTGTATTATTTTTCCGCTGCTGTAGTGTATTTAAATCTCTGATATTTTTCTGATGTATTTTTTTATTTACATTTTTCTGATGTATTTTATTCATTCATACTCTGTATATTCTTGTATTCTGATGGAATTGTTGTAATACACAATGAAATGTTCTTCTGTTTGTGTTCTGATTCGTCTTGTCCTCAGTACAATCCGCGATTTCCCGCAAGGGGGATTTCGGGTCGTTATATAACCCAATCATTTCTACAAGTTATGTTTACCCTAAAAGGTGTCTTTAATTACACAACTTTATTATTTCCAACAATAATGTATACCATTAGGTGTCTTTAATTACATAAACTTATCGAGTTAAGTTTGTGGACCTATGCATACTAATATTACCCACCTAACCAAAATTTACTTAACCCTCCCGCTTATTCAAGTATGTTTATTTAACGGTTTAGTTTGTGGGCCTATGTATCCTAATATTACCCACTTACCCAAGATTTTCTTAACCTCCCACTGATCCAAGCATGTTTGTTCAATGGTTAAGTTGTGGGCCTATATATACTAATATTACCCACCTACCCAAGATTTACTTAACCTCTCACTGATCCAATCAATTTTACTTAACCCTAACTTCGGTTCTATATCATTCAATCCCCATGGATTAGATTTGGTTAAGTAATCCAATTCATTACCATGTCCATTTATGGTTTATAGTGGGCTAGACCTCCCACATTAGGCCTACAACGTGTGGATGTTGGATATGCCGGTAGGGTCCGGGCAGTCTTATTCCACAGTTGGGCCTAACCTCGTGTCTTAGCTCGATTCGTATTTGCGTACTTAGACCTCCCACAGTAGGTGCAACATTAGTGGCTGCTAGATATGCTTGTCGGGCCCGGGCAGACTTCCATCACAAATGTAACCTAACATCGTGTCATAAGTACAATTACAATTCCTAACAATTCCTAATTGTAATTACTAAACATTCAATTTTTAAATAATTTACCAATTAATTAATCATTTCCTTTTGTAGGTGTCACTAACTATCGTACCCAATAATTTGAATTACATGTCCAAAAAGGTTTATAATCAAAATATGTCAATATTAACCCCTTTCCCCCCGTTCCTTAACTAGTGCCCTCACAAAATTGGCAGTATGCCTAGGCTAGATAACAACCTAGTCATAAACGATAATAGGGAAAAATAATAGGAATGTAATAAAAGTGATCGTCTTGGCATAAACATAAACTTAGAACGATAATGTGAACATACATACTAGCATGGACATGTAATTATTATCATAACAAGATGAAATTAAAAATAGTGAACATAATATGATGTCTCAATAAGCACAGTGAGATCTAAATCAGCAGTTTAGATGTCCCATTTGTTTGGATCTAACATAATAACACATGGTGATAGATTGGATCACATGATCTAGATCCAGAGGTTAAAAGAGATCTAACATGGTAACACAAGGTGATAAATTAGATCACATAGAATAGATCTAACATAATAACACAAGGTGATAATCTAGATCTGACTAACAGTTTCAATGTTCACATAAATTAGATCTACTAGTTTAGAAATAGATCTACACAAATCCACATAATAACATGCCATAGAAGTTACAATTTAGATAAAGATTTAGATCCAATCCTAACCAATTCAAGGTGGCATATGTTTATGATTTACATAAATGATTAGATCTGCCCAATGACATAACTATTCAAATTAACCGATTTATATTAACCACAATATAGTTACAAACCAAGATCCACAATAATATTATAGTAGAATAATCACAATTGAACTGGATCTAAAGAAATAGATCTATCATGACATAGCAGAATTATCACAATTGCATTGGATCTAAAGAAATGGATCTATCACGACATAGTATCAGACATGATAATAGCATAGATTCATGGTTTACACAAATCCAAATCACAGTCTTTCATAATTTACTTTTATTTATCTAAACCTAAAAGCAACTAGAACTCACAGCGTCAGGTTTAGAGAATAAAGGGAATGGATCTTGAATTTCCGGAGTTGATTTACAAAGTATGAAGAAAACGGTTCAGTTCGCATTCCAGTAGCATATGGCCTCCATAACCCCAATGAAGAAATTATGAGAAATAGCCACATATTTATAGCTGTAGAGCCCTTTGGAACCGACTTCCACCTTAGCCTTAAGGGCGTCGACACCCATGTGGGTGGGTCGACACCGCTTCACGGGGGTCGACCCCTAGATCGACACCCTTCTAGGAGGGTCGACCCCCTAGAGCGGGAATTTTGGCGCTCTGATGAATTTTTCGAATTTGAATCTTTTTAGATAAAAACCTAACTCAGCTCTGACTCAGCTCTGACTCATGCATATATATATATATATATATAATCTTTCTATGCATATACAAACTTAAAACTCTCATAACTTCCTCATACGGTGTCTGTTTTATGCAAACCAAAATATCTATCTTGACCAGAATTTCGAGACGAACACAATGGAGTAGGCCGTTTCCTCTAATTTTGAACATTAAATTAATTATTATTTAATTTAACCTCTTTTTGTGTCGGTTCAAATTTGGGGTGTTACAGTCTCCCCTACTCGAAGGATTTCGTCCCCGAAATCTTTAAGTTGAGAAGAATGCATATCCTACAATCCATCATACATCTACCCATCCACCAATCACTGGCATCCATTACCATTAAAGATTTCTAATGCTTATATAAATATATGCGAAGGTGTGTGTATTGTCCCAACACTAATGCGAAGTTCAGGTGGTTTACTGATTCAGTTGACCTCCTTAATGCAATGTATGTTAGTGCCATGAATCCAATTTGTATGCAAATAAACCTATCATATCATATAAGTTCTATATGTGTGCACATTCATTCGTCCAAATGCGACATCCATATCCCAACTCATCCATTTCCATTCATAAAAGAAAATAAAATGCACACACATCCATATGCAGTATGAGAGCGATTGAGCCGAACTTAGTGCCTAATGTCTGTGTGTGTGTGTATGCGTCCACATACAACCGCTAGCAAACACTTGCATCCATCAAACATAACATGTTTCAAACACATGTTTACATCCATAGGATTCCTATCTAAAGGTCGAAATACTATGGATAAGATATACTTTATTGACAGAAACAGGCACTGATAGAACTTAGGAAAAGGAGTTAAGAACATACCCTCGAAAAGAAAAGGGTACGAAGCACGAATCTTATCTTCGATCTGGCAAGTCGCATCTCTGGGTTATCTCCCCATTGGACCTTTAGCAACTTGATATCCTTATTGCGTAGCTTCTTAACTTCTGTCCCAAGAATACGGGTAGGGACTCGTCTGGCTATCGCCTCCCTTTCCACTTCGACTTCTTCCAACATACTTGGCTCAACAACTTCCGTGGTGTCATGCAGGCACTTCCGCAGATGAGAGGTTTAGAAAAGGTCATGAACACAGGATAGATTTTCTGCGAGTTTTACTCGGTAGGCCTTTTGGCCAATCCTCTCGGTTATGGGAAATTGTCCCACAAACCTAGGTGCCAACTTCCTTATTGATCCGAAGCGAACCACATTCCTTAAAGGTGATACTTTGATAAAAACCAAGTCTCCCAATTCAAATTCGATGTCAGTCCTTCTATTGTTTGCATAGGACTTCTACCTACCTTGAGCCGTCTTCATTCGCCATCGAATAAGGCCAATCTTTTCAGATGTTACCCTAACCATATCTGGCCCAAGTAATAGTCTTTCTATAGATTCCCACTAACAAGTTGGCAATCTATAGGGTCGCCCGTACAATGCTTTGAAGAGTGCCATGCCGATGCTGGCCTGATAGCTATTATTATAGGCAAACTCTACTAAAGGAAGATGCTCTTCCCAAGTCCCTCCGAAGTCTAGGGTACAAAGACTCAAAGATCTTCAAGAATTATGTCCATCCTCTTCGTCAGTCTGTCGGTCTGAGGATGATAAGTGGTGCTCAAACACAACTATGTACCCAATGCTTCTTGCAAGCTCCTCCAAAATTCGCTGGTAAAGATGGGGTCACGATCGCTCACGATGCTGGAAGGAACTCCATGAAGGCGAACTATCTCTCGGACATAAATTGCTACCAACCATGATGTCGTCCTCTTACTCTTTACAGGAATAAAGTGAGCGCCCTTAGTGAGTCTATCCACTACCACCCAAATACTGGTGTTATCTTTCTTTGATCTAGGCAACCCATCTATGAAATCCATCGATACACTCTCCCACTTCTAATGCGGGACCTCTAAAGGATGAATTAAACCACCGAGCTCCCTTTGCTCAGCTTTGACTTGCTGGCAAATCAGATATTGAGAAAAAATGCTGCTACATCATTCTTCATCCCGTCCAAAAAGAAAACCCTTTCTCAAGTAGCTCCCCTACTTGCTTACTCAGCTCCCTCCTTTTCCTTGGAGCCATATAACGCACGGGTAATGCAGCTGGCTTTGCACCGTCAACCGGATATATACGAAAGTCGATCTCGCGCCTCAGAGGTAAGTCCCGTACCTCATCAAAAACGGTAGAATAATCTCAAACCACTAGAACAGATTGCAAATTATTGACAGATGCATCAAGAGACTCTAGGAAGCTAAGCATAACCGACCCTTGTGGGTCACAAGAAATCTCGAGGGTCCTCCTATGACAAGTCAGAAGCCTAAAGACCCTCCTTTCACAATCCATAATGGCACCATATATGGTAAGCCAGTCCATTCCTAGAATCAACGCATAGCCGACAAACCCGAGCACATATATATCGCACTCAAACTCGACGCCAAACACAGATTTTCTCAAACCCTGATAAATCATAGATTAATGAGCCGAATCACCTATGGGTTTGAGAAAATAATGGGATCCATTACCATACTAGTATTTAAATGCAGAGATTCAACTACCAAACTAGATATAAACGAATGCGAAGCGCTACAATAAAAAAGAGTTCTCATAGGAAGATTGGAAAGAGAAATCAAACCTTCCATGGAAACTTTCCTTCCTCTATCTGGTGCACTAGCCACGAGAGAATTCGCTTGCCCTTCAGAGGTTCTTGTCCTTTGACCTTGCCTTGCTTCCTTTGGCACTCCCTAGAATAGTGTCCAACCTCTTCACAAACGAAGAAAACATTCTTCCTTTTCCTGCTGTCCTGGGCCAAGTGACCCTCTCGCCCGCAACTATGGCACTTCCTCTTACCCTTAGCCTTGTCATTCTTTCTGCCCTTCTTCTATTGTTGTTGCCGTCTTTTCTTAGGCCATACCTTCTTATTTTGTGCTTCCTCAACCTTAACTTTTTCCTTTTCACCATTATTTGAACTTTATCTATGTTACCTTCCCGGGCCATCATTTTTCTCATCCTTTGGTTGTGCTCCTTAGCCCTAACTCCCTTATTCTCCTTTTTACCATATTTGTGTAACAAGCTAATTAGTCTCTTGACAGCTGCCTCCATCGCATGGAAATCCTTACGAAGCTCGAGAAAATTAGTCGTAGGTGATACTACTGCAACTACAGATAGAGATTAGGCACTTAATTTCCCTTCAATATGTGCCGCAGCTTAAACATACCTATGGCATCATGCTGGAATTGAAACACCTTTCGAGAAGAATCGGTCCCCCAAACAAAAAGGAAAAGGGAATCAAGCGGAAAATCGAAAGGTGCTTCCTATGGCTCTGGGGAATATGTTTTTCAAAGAAGATTTTTCTTTTTGGAAATGCTTTCTTTTAAAACCATTTTGAAAATATTTTTCAAAAACTTTATCCAATCTAGTAACATTCAGCTCTGATACCAAGTATGACACCCCACGTCCGTTAACGTCACTCACTAAGGGAATGCATTAAGTTTTAAGAAGCGTTATAGGTAAACAGAATATAAACATTACAACACAAATATAAAATAGCAGCGGAATTAAAAACTTTTATTAATCTTAAAGCACGGTTACACCATATGTCTGAAAATACATAAACTCAGTACATCATTAAAAATTCTGTCTTGTACATTAAATATCAGAGTGCACTAACAAAGAAAGCATGATCCCCAAATCATAAGCTATAGTAGCAAAGATAGAAGCTTGAGCAATACATCTAGAAGCTCCAAGCAAGACGATAGAAGAATCCTGACTAAGACTGAGAATTCCCTCCATTAAGAACCTGGGGGAGGGGGGAACGGAAGAAAGAAGGAGAAACAGAAAGGGTCAGACATATAGTCTGGTGAGTCTAGTTACTTTTACCCGATAAATAAATAAAAGTAACATGATAGGCATATAAAGTGGATAAGAGAGATCACTACATAAATGGAAGGTGTGCCAAGGTAGATAGGATAAGGTGTATATGCTTCTAATGATTACTCTGCACTGTTACTAGTATATCCAGAAAGAGATGATCCCTTCCACTATAAGTTGGTGGTCTTAGGTCATACTTCCAAGTATACCCTAACCACTACCCGAATCGATCGGCTCCCTACTTCGTAGATATCCTGTTCTAGCCCCATAGTAGGAGGTATCACTTCCTAAAGTGGCAACTCAAGATGTGCACAACCATATATACTAGTGTCACGGTCGTCTTAGCCCCCTCTGCCCGACCCATGCACGCACATGTCCCCAGTCGGTTTGTGCCGCCCACACCATCCGCCTCATTTGGATTTCTTACAATCAATCAGTAAGCGTGCCCCTTTTCCGCCTAGTATGGAGGTCTTTACTTGATACCAACTCCGGTTACTGACTAAAATGGGTCCGACACAATATGATACAAGCTCTCCCCTTTGTCTTGTATCCCCACTAGGTTTTTCACTGACTATGTATACCCTTAGGTGTCTTTAATTACATAGCCCTATGTCAGTTATGCTTACCCTAAAAGGGTGTCTTTAATGACATAACTATATTATATAACTTATTTATTTCTACCAGTTATGCTTACTCTAAAGGGTGTCTTTATTACATAATTCCAATCTTTCTACCGGTTATGCTTACCTACAGTGTCTTAAATACATAACCCCTAATCTTCCAACTGGTTATGCTTACCTATAGGTGTCTTTAATACATAACCCTATCATTTCTACAAGTTATGTTTACCCTAAAAGGTGTCTTTATTTACATAACTTTATTATTTCCACCAATTATGTATACCATTAGGTGTCTTTTATTGCATAACTTTATCGGGTTAAGTTTGTGGGCCTATATATACTAATATTACCAACCTACCCAATGTTTACTTAACCCTCCCGTTGATTCAATCATGTTTATTTAACGGTTAAGTTTGTGGGCCTATATATCCTAATATTACCCACCTACCCAACATTTACTAACCTCCCATTGATCCAAGCATGTTTGTTTAATGGTTAAGTTGTGGGCCTATATATACTAATATTACCCATCTACCCAAGAATTACTTAACCTCCCACTGATCAAGTTAATTTTACTTAACCCTAACTTTAGTTCTATATCATACAATCCCTATGGATTAGATTTGGTTAAGTAGTCCAATTCATTACCACGTCATTTATGGTTTATAATGGGCTAGACCTCCCACATTAGGCCTACAACTTGTGGATGTTGGATATGCCGGTCGGGTCCGGGCAGTCTTATTCCATAGTTGGGCCTACCCTTGTGTCTTAGCCCTATTCGTATTTGCGTACTTAGACCTCCCACATTAGGTTCAACATTAGTGGCTGTTGGATATGCCGATCGATTCCGGGCAGTCTTCCACCACTAATGTAACCTAACCTCGTGTCATAAGTATAATTACAATTCCTAATTGTAATTACTAAACATTCGATTTTTAATTAATTTACCAACTAATTAATCCTTTCCTTTTATACGTGTTAATACCTATCTTACCCAATAATTTGAAATACATGTCCAAAAATGTTCATATTCAAATTATGCCAATATTAACCCCTTTTCCCTTGTTCCTTAACTTGCGCCCTCACAAAATTGGCAGTATGCCTAGGCTAGACAACAACCTAGTCATAAACGATAATAGGGAAAAACAATAGGAATGTAACAAAAGTGGTCATGTTGGCATAAACATAAACTTAGCATGATAATGTGAACGTGCATACTGGCATGGACATGTAATTAATATCATCACAAGATGAACATAAAAATAGGTAACAGAACATGATGTCTCAATAAGCATAGTAAGATCTAAATCAGCAGTTTAGATGTCCCATCTGTTTAGATTTAACATAATAACACATGGTTATAGATTGGGTCACATGATCTAGATCTAGAGGTTAAAATAGATCTAACACGGCAACACAAGGTGATAAATTAGATAACATACAATAGATCTAACATGATAACACAAAGTGATAATCTATATCTGACTAACAGTTTCAATGTCCACATAAATTAGATTTACTAGTTTTGAAATAGATCTACACAAATCCACTTAATAGCATGCCATAGAAGTTACAATTTAGACAAAGATTTAGATCCAATCCTAACCAATTCAAGGTGGCATATTTTCATGATTTACACAAATGATTAGATCTACCCAATGACATAACTATTCAAGTTAACAGATTTATATTAACCACAATATAGTTACAAACCAAGATCCACAATAATATTATAGTAGAATAATCACAATTGAACTAGATCTAAAGAAATAGGTCTATCATGACATAGTTAAATAGCCACAATTGCATTGGATCTAAAGAAATAGTTTTATCATGACATAGTATCAGATATGATAATAGCATAGAGTCATGGTTTACACGTATCCAAATCACAGTTTTCATAATTTACTTTTATTTATCTAAACCTAAAAGCAACTAGAACTCACAGCGTCAGGTTTAGAGAATAGAGAGAACGAATCTTGAATTTCTGGATTTTATTTACAAAGTATGCAGAAAACAGTTCAATTTGCATTCCAGCAGCATATGGCCTCCATAACCTCCAATGAATTAATTATGAGAAATAGCCACATATTTATAGCTGCAGAGACCTCTGGAACCAACTGCCACCTCAACCCTTGGGGTATCGACACCCCTATGAGTAGGTCGACCCTTAGGTCGACACCGCTTCAAGGGAGTCGTCCCCTAGGTCTACACCCCTCTAGGGGGGTCGACCCCCTAGAGCGGAATTTTGGCTCTTTGAGGAATTTTTTGAATTTGAATCTTTATGAATAAAAACCTGACTTAGCTCTGACTCATCTCTAACTTATGCATATATATATATATATATAATTTCTCTGTTCATATACAAACTTAAAGCTCTCATAACTTCCTCACACGGTGTCTGTTTTACGCAAAGTAAATGTCTATCTTGACCAGAATTTTTAGATGGACACAATGGTGCAGTCCGTTTCCTCTAATTCTGAATATTAAATTAATTATTATTTAATTTATCCTCTTTTAGTGCCGGTACAAATTCGGGGAGTTACAGTTTTTCATAATACGAATAAAGTTCAGCACTTCCTATTTCTCCATTTAATTCCTTTTCTTGAAGTTTATGAAAATCCTGATAGTAAGTCTGATTTATTTCATTAACATCAATTTTTTTTCTTCCGATGTTTTTACCATCCTTATTCTATTTAACTATTGAATATTTGACATATTTTGCCCAAACCCTCCATTAAGAGTTTGTTTGTACAATTTATGTTTTAATTCTTTAATGTACGTTTTTATTTCTTGAAGTAAATCGATCATTAAATTTTGAATACCATTTTTCGGGATTCTCATGAGTAGGTATATGAATTATATGTTCATATAATTCAGAGTCCAAATTGAAGTGACTTTTATGTTTGTCAGGAACAATAAGCATATTTTTATCCATTTAGAAAAGACTTTCGAACATAATTGAATTATAAGCTTTCAGAATTTTCTATATAAAATTTTTGTAACAATAAAAGCTTAATCTTTACTATTAGAAAAATTAGTGTTGACCCTAAACTAAGCAGCTGGACACGATACCCCAATTTAGTTTTATAACAAACCGTGGATTTATGGTTGGGTTAAGCCTCGAATTAAGATAACCATAAGCTTATATTGTCGCTTCACCTAATTAGAGCACAACAATGGTTCATTTCCTACACCTTGCGTAATAATTTCAGTAGAAAGTTCAGATTATGATTTATAATTTTCAAAGAAATATTTATATTTAAAAACTTATACTCATAGCCTAATTATGTCCAAAAGAATATTTTTAAGCTGACATATCTGGAAAATGTTCGGAAAACACTATAGAAAAGTTCGTATTGTAGCAAATAGTAACTTTTTTTAATGAACTAAATAATAACTAATAAGAAACTAAACTACAGAAAAATAAAATCAATGAATCATACCTAGTAGCATCCAGGCTCTGATACCAGATTGAAACAGCAAGATAAGAAACCAAACTTCCACTTAATATTATTACAAACTAATAGAATACAACTTAATATTACAAAGCACCCGGAATATTAAAAGATAATTAATACAGAGAACCAAAGAATATTTTTTCGATGCCTTGAACTGATTTATTGTGCTCCATTTATACTTGAGTTTTTTGCTTCTCTGTCTACTTCTATAGGATGCATCTGTCCATCACTAGAAGAGGAGGTGTCTTCAATTATATATGTCCTTCTGCTACGTGTCCAAATCCAGGAATAGTAGGATAAAATTTTCGGATATGTGTCCAAATCTGAAACAGTAGGATAATGTGTCATTTTGGGATTTAGCGTGTCGGTAGGATAATATGTCGGTAAAATAATGTGTTGATAGGATAAAGTGTCGGCAAAGGAAATAATGTGTCGGTAAAGTTTGGAAATTGAGTGAAAAAGTGTCTTATAGTCCACCATGCTTCTGATTCAACTCTGCTTCTTTTGAATTTGGTGCCTGTGACGTGGAAGTACTAGAGTATAAAGATAGTCTTTGTACTATCTTTTGTGTGTCCTGAATTTTTTATCCTTTTGGGATATTGTTCCTTTTAATCCCAAATATTTCTTCTCTAGTTGTGTTAACCAGTAATTTGCAGCTTTGTGGTCAGATGACTGTATTGCTTTAAAGCAACCACTAAAGTTTTCATACAGACTTGGATTAGATTCTAACATTTCTTGATTATACCCGTCCTTTATGACTGTAGAGGTATAAGGCTTGGTACTCCCGTGGGAGCGGTAGCTTTCCCTTTGTTCATTGGAACAAATTTCTGGACTCCAGTGGAAGTCATAGCTTTGGCTTTATCTGTTGCCATTGGTTTAGTTTGTTGGACTTTTTCGTTGTCTTCTCCATTCGGAGAGATTGTTTAAGAAGAAGAAGCTTCTCCAGATTTTGCTTTTTTAGAAGATTCGATTTGCTAAATTTTTTTTGTCTTTTCATGTTTTTTAGCAGTTCTTTTGTCCTTCTAAGGTCTTCTTCGTCCATCTCATAATGTGGTAAGAAGATTGGCTGCAAAATTAGTATAGCCAGGAATGTATTTAACATTATAATTATAGATTTCGAAATACATTGCTAGTCTTATTCTTCTAAGGTTTTCTTCCGGGTTATTAACAGCTTTTCTTTTTAAAAATTAAGCAACGGACATATTATCGTTTTCGATTATAAATTGTCTATGCAAAAGGTAAATTATTAAACTTTTGATTGTTATCTTGATAGCTAGTAATTCTTTGTCATAAGTAGCATATTTGCGTTGAGTTCTGTTAAATCTTCCAGAAGAGTATGCTATAACTTCTTTCCGTTTTGCAATTAATACTCCTACCCAATAATTGTCAGAAGCATCAATTTAAAGTGTAAGAAGTTCTTCTTTTGAGGGAAAATAAAGGATTTTTTATCCTTAATTTGTTCTTTTGTTTTCTTTATTTCCTCTTCTTCTTTAGAGTGTAAGGAAACGCCAATTTTATCTGTACTTTGCTGTTTATATTTAGCTTGTTCTTCGGTAAGATTTTTTTGCAAATTTTGTGTTATTGCTGATAGATTAGGAATAAATTTTCTACCCTAGTTTAATAATCCTAAAAAACTTTGAAGTTCTTTTAATGTTTTAAAAGTATAAGGAAAATCTTTTATTTTAGTGTATATACGTTGTTGAAGTTCAATTTGGCCATTTTCAATTTTCTTTCCAAGAAAATCAATTTCTTTTTTAAACAATTCTATTTTTTAGGGCTAATTATTACACCATTTTTAATAAGATTTGGACTATTACTAAAAGGTGTTCTTAATGTTCTTCAGCACTATTAGAAAAAACTAAAATGTTATCTATATACACAAGCGTAAAAGGTATACGTTCAAACATAGAATTCATCCATTTTTGAAATACTTGAGGTGCATTTTTTAATCCAAAAGGCATAACTAGCCATTCAAAATGTCCTTAAGGGCAACTGAATGCTGTTAATTCAATAGATTGTTTATCAGAAAGTTTTTAATGCCAAAATCTAGATTTAGCGTCAAATTTACTATAATATTTTGCTCCTTAGATTTGCTTAGTTAAATGTTCAGCAGACCGAATAAAATACCCATCGAATTTGGTATGACTATTAAGTTTTCTGTAATTAATTACCATTTTTGCTTTTCCTCTTTTTATCTCAACATGATTTCTAACTAAAATGCTAGAGATAAATGAGTACTAAAACTCTTTTGTATAAGTTTTAAATCCATAAGATCCTTTATTTGCTTTGCAAATTCTTCTTTATCTGTAGGTGAAACCATAATGTTGTTCACCTGAACCTTGACATCTTTATATTATTCCATTAATTCAATTTTGCAATACCTTCATGCTTTATCAAACCATTTTAACAGATTTTTTGAATACAATGGTTCAAGCATATTATGAATTATTATCTCAAATTCACCAGATGTTTTTATGTTGTAAGTGCAAACTTTTGGTTGTACTAATGTTGGAATTTTTACATTTTCTATCAGAGTTATAGGGTTATCACCATGCTGTGCTACTGGTAAATAAAGGGCTGCAATTGCTGTTGGTAAAGGAACTCTTGGAATAAATGCTCCATCAAATTCAAAGTAGTGTTTATCAAATGGAGGAAAACGACGAAGATGTCCATTCTAAGTGTATAATCAACACCAAATTCTTTTGGAAGTAAACCGAAATCAAAATTATATATTTTGTTGTTTCCGTGTATATCAGGTAAAGCATGTAATCATTTAGCATACCTTTTTTTGTCTAAAGGTACCCAAAATGGTTGGGGAATAAATACTTCTTGTGTGCTAGACTGGCTTCTGCACCAGAATCTAATAAAGCATGTATTGTGAATTCCTGATAATCAGAGATACATATTGTTAATGGAAGATATTTATATGTAATTGAGCTTTCTTTTTAAGATCAAGATGTCTAATCATAATGTTTATATTTTCAAAGGGACCTTTATCACCATTGGGTTTGGCTCTTGTTCTTTTTGTTATCAAGTACCTGTATGGTTTTTCCTTCCGTTGTATTAGATTTTCAAAAACTCATACGATTATTTATTCCTCTTCGAATGTCAGATGTTAGTTCAACTTCTGATAAAGATAGCGATCTTCTTGGTTTATCTGATATTGAATCATCTTCATTCTTTTTTACTATAGTGGAAATAATATTTCCTGAAGCAAAAAAAATACTCTGTAGGTATTTGTACTTTCGGTCTAAGAGATTTTATGAAAACTTGAATATCAAATTTTAAGTGTCTCATATATACTAATCTAGGTTGAATTATTTTTCCCATTACAACCTCGAATAATTTTACGAATTGTTTTAGAGTAATAGATTTAAATGTAGCTGTATCATTTAAAGCCATACAATGTTCCCATTGAATTCCTAAGACCTTAGAGCCTGCTGATAGCTAAATATTCTGCAAATTTACTGAAAGGTACATGCTATCTCAATATTTTTATCTTCAAGGCTTATACAAAAATCAGGATGTATATTTACTCCAAATATTCTATTTGCTAAATTAGAATTAGCTCCTCTTATAATACTATTTAGAGGATCGTTAATTATTCTTTCATCAACATATACTATCATAATAGGAGTATCTATTCCAAATCTAAAAAGAGATGTAATTTTTAATTGTATCAATCTTATATGTAAATATCTCATTTTAGGATATCTTGCTTTTAATTTTTCTATTTTGTTTATGTTTAGAAGATTATAGAAGTAAAATCTTCATCTCCTTTTAGCTCAACATTTCCTTGCATTCATTCAAATACATAAGTATGTTGACTAAGGAATATAGATTTAAGAGTTATAGGTTCATAAATTTCCCTTTTATCTGATATTGGAATTGCCTCTTTTAATTTTTCAAGATCTTCATCTGTAATAATAAATTGTTCTCCTTCACATTCTTTAATTCATGAATATGATGTTTCTTCAAATGAAATTATATTCATGTATATTATGTGTTCACGATATATTTCGGTTTCATTATTCCGTGAAGAATGAGATGCAGAGCCACGCAATGGGCTAAGCGTATCACACTCATATATTTCTTCGTTTATAATCGGAAAAACTTCATATTAATGAATAACTAAAAGTCCAATTGGGTTTCCTTGATCTATAATATAATCTTTATTTTCCAAACTAGTACTTTTGAATAATATAATAGCATTATTCTTGGAAAGAGATTCAATTAAACCATGTGTTATAAAAATATTTTCTTTTGTACGTTTAGGAATATAATATATTTTTCCATAGTATGCCAAAGGAATTTCTATTAGTAAGTCGAAAAAGACTTCTATAGTATAATATCTTCTTAAAGCAATATTTTTTGCTGCATATGAAGTATATCCAGGACAGTTTATTCTCTCTCTTTTAGGAAGGATTGTGTATACTATTAATGGTATTATTTTTATTTGATTATGCGTTTGATTTATAGTTATCTTGTGGACTTTGAAGTTGTCAAAATCATCAAAGACGTCATCAATTTCTTCAGTAGTATCCGAATAAAATGATTCAATTTCATATGTAGAAGAATTAGCATCACTTTATATATCCTCAATAGTGCCAACATGAATACCGTATTCTTCAATATTTGATATTATAATATTTTTAACATTTGCAGGGCAATTTATTAGCATAATGTCCTTCTTGATTGCATTTAAAACATTTGCAACCCTTTTTAAAGTTTTCCTTTTTAACACAATTTTTCTTTGAAAATTTATAGTTTCTATGAATTTTTTTCTTATATTTGGGTTTCCATTTTCTTCGAGTTATTTTGTGTTTAGGCTTCCTTTTCCTATTAAAGTTATTGAACCGCTTTTCATATTTAGGTTGACATCCAAACTGAGCATTAATGTCTTCTGAGTATTCTGTACAACAATTAAATCCTAGTTTAGAATGTTTGATTTTATTTTTCATTTCTTTTTTAGCACTAGTCTGTTCACAAACTCTTTCCATTGTATCCATGCATTCCATCTTTAAGAGGCATGTGGCATGATTTTCATCAGTATTAATTTGTCTTAGAAAGTTGTATCTTTCTTGGATCATATTATTCCATGGATATGGTACTTTTGTAAAAAGCCTTGAATCCAAAAGATCTTTTCATAAAAAATCTTTAAATGAAAGGGTAATCCAATATATATGGCTGTAAATTCTTCTAACATACAAATATCACATAAAATCATCTTTAGTAATTGTTTCTCATAGTCAATGCCATAAAGAAAAGTTTCTCCAGTAAAATCTGCAAGTAATAACTTACACAAATCTCCTAGGGCATCTTGTTTATTTTGATTATTTTTAATAGCCTGTAATTGAGTTGAATTTGTTTGTTCTATATTTATTAACAAAGCTAAAGTGTCTCCTTCCCAATAAATTGTAGCATAGTTTATAAATTATGGAATATTTAATTGGGGAGGTAATAAATATATAGTTCCGGAAATACGTTGAAGCCAAGTTAGTATATACTTTCGAGTCTTTTTATGGGGAATTTTTGTCGATATTGAAAGTAAGAGTATCTTTTGGTTGGTCATTGTAAAAGTTCTTTAAGCGTTTGTGAGAAGAATGATACTTAATCCAATCAGATCTAGTACCATGTCTTAGCATTTATGTATAGGGATTGTCAACCGTATTTTCATATGTATTTTCATCCTGTTCTCCCATTACTATATCTGGGTTCAGTACATCAACCCTAGGCGCTCCTTCTAGTGGGCGAAGCATCATTGTTGATCTACTGGATTCTGCTCCATTTGTGTTTATTTTGAAAATAATTTTATCTGATTGACGAACAAGATGATGAATGGATCAACCATACGCAAGACGTCCATGCAAGAATCAGTTTAGCTATGCAGGTTTTCTTTCCTTAAATTTGTAACTTTTAAAATAAAATGTCAAATTTTAGCATAAGAACTTGTGTTTTGGTCTTTTAATTCGAATATTATTATATGGTATTAAAAATACAAATTTTAAATTATAAACGTATATCGCAGGATGTAATAAACAAACCTACGACTAGAGAGGAGCCTTTGTCACATTCGAATGCTTTATATGTTGATTCCAATTCTTTTAAAGGAACTTTTGATTCATCCAAAAGGTTAAAAGCGTCCAGTCTACCTTGTTCCGGTACATGTCATATGTTTGATGATTCTTTTGGTGCTTTTGGACTATTTAATTTTTCATGTGCTTCGAAAAGGTATATTATTCTATATTTAGCTTAAATGTTATAATAGTTGATTAGAAGTACTAATTTGAGAAATTTGCTAATATAAGAAATTTTTATATAACAGAGATTTGTCGATATTTAAAAAATACGGTGAAATCATGGATAAATACAGAAGAAATCATACATCTACCCAACGAGCTAGACATTCAACTTAAACTACTGAAAAACTACAATGTAGAAAAGCACATGATGCTGCAAGACATAAAGAATTTAGAGCTGCTCGTAAAACTCAAACATGATTAATAGTCCATCCCCCATTTCAAAATTTAACAATGCTCAGAAATTTAGAAGCTCATGTCAAAATATTCAATGGAAAAATTGTTAAGCTTGCTCTCGATATTTTCCAGATCTAACTGTTTCACCAACTTCTTGTTCTGATTGTTGCACAGATAAACCACAACATGGTCTTCCTTATTTGTTCAATTCTGAAAATTTAATGGAATCCGGATTCATTCCGCCTGTATTATCTTGTCTAACAAGTTTAGAACAAATATTAATTGCGCATATTCGTCCTGTTTTGTCACTTTATCATTTTAAAGGGCAAGAATATAATATAGTGGAAATATTATTAATTTCCCTCAAGATATTAATGCAATCGCATGTTCTCCTTTCAGGTTGAAAATTTTATCCGCAATATTAATTGCCAATATAAATGGAACACACGAAAGTAAGGAATTTCGTGTAAGATGTGAGCATGTAAGACAAGCACTACTCTGGCTTAAAACACATAATATGTATTACTCTTATGTGCAAATTAATGAAATATCTCTTAATGTGATATCATTCGATGGATTGCCCTCAACCTTTCCTTATATTCCAGATAATTCGCAGACAAATTCAACACAATATTCTGATGATAATGCACGAGGACCACCGGAATTTGAAAACGAAGTTACATGCATTGATGAATTTGAGATATTAGGCACTGTCACATCTTCAGTATAAACAAATCAGCAAGCCCACACTTTATCTCTTTTAGAAAATCAAGAAAAGCATGGAACAGTTGTTCAAATGCCGATCTCATCAAATGCTATTGATTAGTTTAATACTTCTGGGTATATCTCCATGGCATTTCCACTATTGTTTCCATTAGGAAGTTCTGATTTGAGACAAGCTTGACCAAGAAAAATTAGGCCTTTATAATATTTTCATTATCTTATGAAATATCATGATCAGAGATTTGCAAAAGATCCAAGATTTCGATACTTTGCTTATAACTCAACTAGTAGATGGCATGCCTTTGATATTGGTAATATTTACGTATAGAAAATCCAGAGGATGGAGACCTGTCAATTCAAGGCATCTGTGAAATGTTAAAATCATGAGATAAAAAGTTGTCTCAGCGTATTTCTTACTTCACAAAAGGCATCTGTGGAAGTCATTCTCATTGGTCAGCAAGGTTAAAAGAGTTAACCGCAATGGTAAAACAATTAGGAGCTCCAACAATATTTTTCACTTTAAGTTCAGCGGATATGCAATAGCCAGAACTTTATAAACTTCTCGACCCGACAGATGAATTGGAAAATTTGAATCTCTATGAGAAAAGAAAAAGAAAGGCGCAATTACTAAACAAAAATCCACTTATCGCTTTATAGTTTTTTCAAACAAGGGTTCATATAAGATTTCTTAGCCCCAGAGTTTTCAAAAGGATTGACTTTTGGTATAGATTTGAACAGCAAAATCGCGGAAGTGGACATATTAATGGCTTTCTATGTTCAAGGATGCACCAAACTTATCATATGTTAGTGAAAATTTATCAGAGAATTCTATAATGATTGAATATTTTGATCATCTTGTTCGTACAATAAATCCTAATATGGGTGAATCATTAAATGCACAAGAACATCCTTGCGCATGGGTTATTCCGACTGATGCAAATTTAGATCCTGACGATGATGATTATGCAAATGTGATAAATTGGGTTATGCGTCATTCATGGTGTTGAAGTTATTTTTTGCGCTTGCACAAGACAACCAAGCAAATGACATGTCGGTTTAAATATCCATTTGATGTCATTCCACAATCTAAAATTGTTGAAGATCCTCCAAATAGTAAAACCTTTCGTTTTGTCTCAAAGCATAATGACCCTTTGGTATGCTTTCATAATAGGAAAGTACTTCAAGTTTGGCGTGCTAATATTGATTGGTCTCCGGTGCTATTCGTTCATGCCGTGGTAAATTATATTGGAAAATACGTAGCTAAATCTGAACCGGTATCAAAGATGTTTATAGATACATTCAGATCAATAGTAGAAAACATTCATAAACCATGCAAAACATCTACCTCCGCAATAAAGAAACATCTTCTTAAGACTCTATCTGAACGTGACATTTCTGCACAGGAAGTGTGTCATCTTCTAATGTCATATCCTTTAGTACATTCATCCAGAATTTTAGTGTAGCTTACTGTAAGCAAGAAAAGCATGTTGTCAATAGTGATCAAATGTCGAAAGACTGCAACGGACGAAGATATGGTAGAGTCTGATTCAAATTTTAATATAAGATAAATGGATCGACAAACCGAGCATGAAAATCTCTCACTGTTTGATATGGCAAAAAGCTTCCGCTTTTATAATAAAGGTTGGCATAAATTATGAACAAAGGCAGTAGTATGAATAATACCAGATCTAAAGAGCAATACCCCACCATTTTGTGAAAACTGGAAGTTATTTTTGCGAACAACAGGTAATACAACTTTAATTTTATTTTCTTACTATTGTTGATTGCATTAAAAATTTATAAGTTTTTTTTTGTAAATACAACAGCGTTTCCTTTTCAAAGTTACTTTAACTGAATAGCCTTTAATACCTTGATTGTTGAAATAGTACATTTTTCTATAATAATTGTTATAACCTTTGGATTTTGTACAACTAATCAAACTAATTAATATAGGTGTTGCTACACCATCATTATCGAAATCTAAATGAAACAAAATGAAACTTTGATACTTGGTCTGATAGATATATTGATCTGTGTTTGATTCAACCTCGGTCACTTCCAGATGCCGTAGAAGATGAATTTGAAATCAATAACGATGTAAATGACATTTAGCAAAATCAACAAGAGGAATGGATGATGGCGGTGGCAATGGGTCCTTTATTTGTTCCAGAAGAGGAGGTGGAAATAGGTTAACGAGATTTCGATACCTCATATAATTGGAATGAATCACTTCAGCGATATCCTAATATAGAAACCGAACCTAATTTCATACATACCAATTTACGTTCCGTTCTTGATTCTACAAATGACCGCTTAAATGGTTCCATTCCCGTTCCTTTAGAAAGGTTGTCTGAAAATCAACAAACTGCACATGATATGATATACAAATCCATAATAGATGGAAAATCAATTTGAAGGATTATATGCAGTGGAGCTGGTACAGGGAAATCAACTCTTATAAATACTATTATTCATACGATTGTTACTCATTTTGGAAATAGTAAAGCAGTTCATATAATGGCTCCGACTGGAGTTGCATGCAAGATGATTTTGAAGATACCAAGTTGATTATAATTGATGAATATAGCATGATCGGTAGAACAATGATTGCAAATATTGATTTACAATGTCGTGATATTTTTTTAGGTAATGACATATTCCGCGGCGTATCAATTGTGTTAGTCAGTGATATAAGACAACTACCTCCTGTGTGTGATAGTCCGTTATACATGAAAGGTTGGAATCTAATACAAGAACGTGGCGAGCTTGCTTATACGAGTTTCAATATGTATAAGGCTATCTTATGTATTTTATCAAGCCGGAGATGATCAAGCGCCTTTTCGAGAGGCTTTAGAAAGATAGAGCAGATGTGCTTCTACTATAGACGATTGGAAACTTTTCAAAACTAGAGATTGGCTTACACTGTCTGGGGATGTGAAGGAAAATTTTAGAAATGCTCTTTATCATTTTTCCAACAAGAATGACAGCTAATGAACATAACAAAAATCATTCGATTCAACTTGGAAAACCCATTTCTCGCATTCCTACTTTAAACAATTGTGAAACAGCATCTACTGCTTCTGCTGATGATGCAAAGGGTTTAGAAAATTGTATTTATCTCTCTGTAGGTGCTCGAGTAATGCAGCGATCTAATCTTTCAGTTCAAAATGGGTTGGTTAATGGTGCCATGGGTAGTGTGTATTCTCAATCAACAAGCTCTCCTAATGATCAGTGATTGTCAGTTTTGATAAATATCATGGTACTGAGTTTCGACATGGAACAAACATCATTCCAATTATTTCTCAAACTGTAAATTGGAAAACTCCTTCTGGTACAAAATGCACGCGAACTCAATTATCTTTAGGTTTGTGTTGGGAAATAACGATACGTAAAAGTCAAGGACTAACACTTGATCAAACTATTATTGACATAGGCGACAAAGAAAGTCTTGGTTTAACATTTGTTGCATTATCAAGAACTAGAAAATTAGAGGATCTTACTTTCAATCGTATGTTCACATTCGAAAGGCTTGCACATATTGGAAAATCTAAAGGTCTACCGTCTAGTTTAATGGAGGAAGAACAATTGGATGGGATGTCTTTTTGATAAAAGGTAAGTAAAATTAATGCTTAATATGATTTTCTTTTCGATAAAAAGAAAAAAAAATAGTCTAGTCACAATATATAACAGAAACCAATGAATTATAACCCGTACATGTAGAAGTTATGTGCATGTTTCCTAGAATTGATTTTTCATGAACATGAATAGAATTATTTTTCATGCTTATATGCTTGTTTCCACGAATTGAGCCTCATGTTATTTTGTCGCACTTTGACACACCTCCAGTTCTTGATGATGAATATGAACATTGGTTGAATCCAAGAATAATTTCGGTATATTCATACATCAATCTTTGTATACATTTTATTTTAATTATATTTCACTCTTTAAAAAAGATAGAAACTATATCATGCATAGTGCATTAACTATAGTACTTGTGTAAATTCAGCACTATCATGATTATCCTACTGCAACTATAGTGCTTGGTGATTGAAGATTCTCCGTAAGTACTTGAATAAGTAACTGATATAGTTCATTATCTTTGGACTATAAATTTATAATCAATCTCATGAGACTATAAACAGAGTTTGGGTTACAGTTGCAAAATTTTCTGGTGCTCATGTTGTACCCGTTCCATCTATTAAAAATCAAGACAAGCGTTATATTATTGCGGATTATAAATTTAATCCCCATCTCGAGTTTTAGCCTGATTTATGAGGCCTTCCCGCATTTAATGATTGAGAGTTCCTCCTTTTAATTTTGTAGCTTATAAACTTTTGTTGCTGAAAATCACAATCCAATAATCCATTTCTAACAAGCCATACACCTATTTTATTTTGACATCGTCCAATAGGTATTTGAATAGAAATTCATCTCTAAAATTTTGTGTAACACCCCATATTTCTGTTAACACTATAGTAACAAATTAAAGAATAACCAATCTTAGATGTGGGAATTAAGGGAAACGGTTGCGCTATTGTGTTCGTCTCGGAATTCTGGTTGAGATAGAGTCTGAGTTTGCGTGAATTGGACTTCGTATGAAGAAGTTATGGCCATCGGAAGTTTCAGATAATTCAAAACAGATTTCAGACAATTCAAATTTCAAAGTCAAACAGGCTAGGCGGGAACATTCCCGCCAGGGCCAGGTCAACCATAGGGTCGACCTACCCTGACCAGGTCGACCATAGGGTCGACCTGGGGGTCGACCTAGGGGTCGACATGCCCCCTCCCCCCCCCTCCCCGGGAAGATTTGATTAGTGACCTGTTAATGACTGTGTGATGATTCATTAAGGTTTCTGATCTACTCTGAATGGCTGGGATTAATTCTGGGTTGATCGGACGGCCTAAACTAATCCTAAACTCTATAAAAAGACATAAAGACTCAAACCCTAAAATCGAATTAAAATTAGATTCATGGCCTCCATGTTGTCACATTGCAACTCAGAATAGCCTCCACCAATTAGAGAGGAAGAAAGCTAATCAAATTCAATCCTTTTCAACTCTGACAACTAATCTACTTCAAAGGAAAGCTAATACAACTTCAGAATTCAGAACTCAAGAACTTCTTTGAGTTGTGAGTTTGATTTCATTAATAAAATAATTAGCAATTTAATTGGATTAAGTTATGATGTGAATTATATGGATATGATGTGAATTAGCGACCGCATGTTATATTTATGTTGCAAAATTGTGATGTTATCATACATGTTGTAAATTCTGTGATGTTATGTTATGATGTTATCATCTATGTTGTAAAGTTATGATGTTATCACCTATGTTGTAATTCTATGATTGGCTTATGTATAATCAAATCATCATGTTGTTCATATGCTAGTTTGATTATGTTGATTCATATGATAAATCATATATGCAAGTTTAGATATTGATTTAGACATGAACCATATGCACGTTAGTAAAGATTATGTATAACCTTACATGTTTCATGACATCTATTTTAGATCTAAAGTTAGGCTATGACATGTGTGAGTTATATGCTAAATTCTACATGCTAGTTTACATGTTTAAATGTAAGTTTACAACATTGATATGTTGTATAAATCACATATGCAAGTTTATATAAATATATGAGTTTGGAAGATGAATCATGTTATGCAAGTCTGTGGTTATTGCATATGCAAGTTTACACCTTTAGATGTAGATCTATGACATACATGATTTATGTAAGTTTGTGACTATTAACTAAACAAGTTCACACCTTTAGATTTGGATCTATGAGATATGTAGTTTTATGCAAGTTGTAACTTTGGCCTATGCAAGTTTTAGATGTAGGACATCATTCACACATGCAAGTTCACCCCTTATGTTTTGATCTAGTTTTAATTATATGTATGTTGTGATGTTTTCTCTTTATTCCGTGAGTTAGACTATTCGAGTCTAACATATATTTTACGTTAAACGAACAAACGTACAACGTGGGGGTAATGGGATAATATTAAAAGATCTAATATTGAGAATTGGCATAAATGCCTTAAATGGCATAAAATAAATTTGTGATGAAAATTGGTATGATTTTTCATACCATAAATAGATGGACATAATTGAGTCAATTATGGCTATAGTTAAATTTGGAATTAATTGATAATTTGAATAGGGAAATTAATTCAAATTGGGGAATGATTAATTAGGTGTAGTTAATCATCTAAGACACGAGGTTAGGCTCTTTTGTGGTGTAAGACTGCCTGGAACCGCCCGACAAATCCAGCTGCCACAAGTGCCAGTCTAATGTGGGAGGTCTTAGGCATAAATTAAATACGTAACAATTGTAAAGACACGAGGTTAGGCTCGTTTGTGGTGTAAGAGTTCCCGGACCCGCCCGACAAATCCAGTTTCCACAAATGCCAGTCTAATGTGGGAGGTCTTAATGAATTAAGAAACACTTAACCAGATAAACATGTAGTGAGACATGAGGGGGTTAAGTGGGTGCCTTGGGTGGCATGTGGAATCTCGTGGGTGCCTTGGGTGGAATTTGAAATACGATTAGAAACACTTAACCAAAATTGAAACATGTAAGTGAACATGAATAAGAAGAGGGTTAAGTGGGATGTACTAGAGGGGACCAAGCTTAGGTGGATAGCTTGTGTCAAGTAATGGGGGCCCGTTTCAACCAGTAACCCATAAGTATCTTTGTGGGCTCGACCCAAGTCGAGGACGGGACACGCGTACTGGGCTTGACTGTAAGAGGCCAAAACGGGTTAGCAGTGGCAACGCAAGTCCAACGGAATCATATGCATGTGTGGGCCCGGGCTAGTAGGTAAGACATTGTTGCATCGTGTAGGTATAAGCCATGCATTATTTGTGGTATCGGGTTGGCACTTTGGGAGTGATACACCCCACTGTGGGGCCAGCACGGGTATCTACGAGTTAGGGAGCCGATCGCATGGGGGTAGTGGGTACACCTAGTGGAGATAGGGGCAGGCGGCACCCATGAAGGCAACTAGGGGTGCACGAAACTACCATTATCATATTTAAGTTCTGTAGGCGGGATCAACCTTAGGGTAACTAGTGGTGGTGCAATATAGTAATTATCTTATAGTGGTTTAGGTGCGCTTTAATGTTATCTTAGTTCAACCTTATTTCCTTGTTTACTCTGCCATATTCAATTGTTCACAGTCATTTCCTTATTTTCCAACTTATTCCTTAACCTAGTTATTTTGGTAATTATATTGTTAAAGTTATCGCACTCACCAGACTTTATGTCTGACCCCCTTTGTTTCCTCCTCTTTTCTTCCTTTCCCCCCCAGGTGCTCAGGTTGGAACTAGCACCAGTGCAGCTCGATTTTGGACAGCTGTATCTCTTGCTTTTAGAAGTTGCTTGGATCGCTGAAGTAAAGTTCAGCCTCTTTTATTTATGGGTATTCTGTACTGGGGTTATGTCTTTCAATTTATGTACTTTGATTTAGTCAAGATGGATATTATGTACTTTGACTCTGGTTTTTGATGATGTAATCAAACTTATGTGTTTACCGCTGCAATGAATAAATTTTTAAATTTTTAATTACTATTTATATATGTCTTGTTGTTAAGTTTCTGTTCTAAACTCACTTAAAATGCTCCATAGCAGTTAATGCATTCCCTTTGTGAGTGACATTAAATGGACGTGGGGTGTTACACGTGGTATCAGAGCTGAAGGTTACCAGAACAGATATGAATTTTGAAAAGTGTTTTTGAAAAACAACTTTTATAAAGAAGAACCTTCAAAAGTATGTTTTAAGGAAAGTATTTTCAAGAGAAAAGCTTATTTTAGAAAGCATAACCCCAAGAGCCATATATCTTTCCTTCGGTTCTTTTGTATTGAATCTTTCCTTTTTCGTTTCAGCATGTCTGGAATTCCTGAGATAATGGAGGGGATACCGATACCAGGATGGTTTAGGAGGTCTTTGGAGACTAGGGCCGCCACCGTAGGTCCAGCAAATGATCCTCCCCCTCCTCCTCGCATCGATACTTTTGCTAAGGTATGTACGGACTTTCAGGCAATGGGTGGAAAACCTTTTCATGGGACAGAGATATTTGTTGAAGCTCGTAATTGGCTAAAGGAGGTGGAAGAATTGTTTGGGATCTTTGAAGTGGAAGATGGAAGAAAGGTCCAGTTAGCTGCCTGGCTAATGAAGGATGAGGCCTCGTTTTGGTGGGAGGTCACTAATGTGGAGCGTCCAGTTGACACATGGCCAAATTTTAGGTGGAGGTTTGAGGCGAAGTTTCTCTCACGGGCTGAAGAGAATTTATACATGGAAAGGCTTCTAGCATTGAAGCAAGGGAATCTATTGGTGAAAGAATACGTCAGCAAATTCAATCAGTTGGCGAGATTTGGCTCGGACTTGGAATACACCAGAAAAGAAGGCCCTGAGATTTGTTAAGGGTTTGAATGAGTCGCTTCGTGGTTTAGCTATGACCCACATCCCCATGGGGGCAACCTTTGAGAGACTAGTTGATATGGCGCTTATGCATGAAGAAGAGAAGGGCGCTAAAGCTAATAAGGCACCTGAGAAGAAAGGGGATCAAAAGAAACCGCAACAGAAACAACAGAACAAGAAAGGTGGCAAAGGCAACAATGGTAAGGGAAAGAAAAGATGCTTTAACTGTGGGACACCCGGCCGTCTAAGCAAAGATTGTAGGAAGAAAAAGAAGACTGGTTGTTTCCACTGTGGTGAAGTGGGACATCTGGTTAAGGATTGCCCAAGGAAAGAGCAGAGGGCAGGGTCTACCTCGGGAGGACAGGTGCAGGCTCTTATGGCACCAGGGAAGGCAAGGGGGCATGTTCAGGCTCTCGTAGTCCCACCGCTGTAAGAACGAAGTAGAGCAATTTCCGTTGAAAGTTTAGTTTTTCTGTTTGATCATCTTGCCCATACTTTATTCGATTCTGGGGCATCACATTCGTTTATCTCTACATCATTAGTTGAAACACTGCACCTAGATACTAGTCTAGTTACAGATCCCTTAGTAGTCTCAAATCCTATTGGTGGTTCGGCTCATCTTTCTATGATTTGTCGGGATTTGAGAGTGTTTATCTTGGGCGTTGAGTTTGAATGCAACGCCTTTGTTCTTGGCTTCATGGGCTACGGCTTGATTCTAGGTATGGATTAGTTAACTAGATATGGAGTCATCCTAGATTGTGAAAGAAGGGTAGTTAGATTGTTGACTCGTTGTGGAAAGACCCTTGATATTTTTTGTGACCCTAAAGGTCCAGTAATGCTTATCTACCTAGAATCCCTTGACGCATCCGATGATGATTTACATTCTGTTCGTATAGTTCGTGAATATGTTGATGTCTTTGATGAGGTGAGGGGTTTACCCCCAAAACGTGAGATAGACTTTCGAATATATCTAGTAGATAATGCAAAGCCAGTTGCATTGCCAGTGTGCCGCATAGCTCCAAGAGAGAGAAGAGAACTCAATAAGCAAGTGAAAGAATTGCTTGAGAAGGAATTCATCAGACGTAGTATATCGGAGTAGGGTGCTCTAGTAGTATTTTCCCATGAAGGCAGATGGGGACTTTGTGTGGACTATAGAGAACTCAATAAGCTTACTAAGAAGAATAGACACCTACTGCCGAGGATTGACGATCTCTTCGATCAGTTAGTTGGCGCCTCAGCGTTTTCGCAGTTGGATTTAGCCACTGGTTTCCATTAGTTGAGAGTGGCTGAGGATAGCACTGACAAGACTGCCTTTAGGACTCCAGACGGTTTCTTCGAGTGGCTTGTGATACCCTTCGGTTTGACAAACGCCCCCGCATACTTTGTTTACTTGATGAGTAGGGTGTTTAGGGAATACCTTAATAAATTTGTGGTACTCTTTGTGGACGACATCTTGATCTTTTCTAAAAGCGAGGAAGAGCATGCCCTACATCTTAGGGAAGTGTTGGAGACCCTTCGAGCGCATAGCCTTAAAGCTAAATTTTCTAAATGTCACTTTTGGAGAAAGGAAGTGTGATTCTTAGGGCACGTGGTTTCCAAAGAAGGGATAGCTGTGGATCCCGCGAAGGTAGTGACCATCCAAGATTGGAAGATCCCTAAAAATACTACCGAGTTGAGGAGTTTCTTAGGGTTGGCTAGCTACTATAGAAAGTTTATCAAAGACTTCGAAAAAATATCAGCCCCATTAACACGCTTGACGACGAAGAACCTAGTTTTCACATGGGACGTAGATTGTGATGATGCGTTCCAACGTTTAAAGAGAGCTTTGACCACAGCCCCAGTCTTAGTGTTGCTAGATGGGAGTAAGCCATTTACCGTTTATACCGATGCTTGTGGGACAGAATAGGCGCAGTCTTAATGCAAGAGGGAAGGGTAATAGCTTATGGTGGAAGGCAGTTGAGAGTGCATGAGAGAAATTACCCTACATATGACCTAGAGTTGGTTGCTATTGTTTTCGTGCTTAAGTCTTGGCGCCATTATCTTCTTGGCGAAAAATTCGAATTGTTCACTGACCACAAATCGCTAAAATACTTGTTCTCTCAGAAGGACTTGAACTTAAGGCAGCAAAGGTGGATGGAATTCTTAGCGTCCTACGATTTCGAGATAGCATATACCCCTGGCAAGGGTAACGTGGTGGCAGACGTCTTAAGTAGAAAAAGGTTGTCCTTGAGTCCGTTGTTTGTTGAGCGGCGAAGCTTAGAGTTTATCTCTACGTTTGACTTTAGACCCTCCATTGACTTTGTATGTGGTTTACTAGCATCCTTAGAGGTCAGACATACGCTTTTGGGACGGATCGGTGAGGCACAGCGAAATGACCCACAATTGGTTGAGTTAATAGAGAAGCTCAAAAGGGGGGAGTCATCGAGCCATCTCAGTAGGTATACCCTAGATGATAAGGGTTGGTTATGTAGGGAAGGTATACTTTATGTACCATGGGACGAGGATTTGGGGAAGACCATTCTTGATGGTGCACATTGTTCGAAGATAACCATCCATCCCGGCGGGGACAAGATGTACATGGACATGAGACGAGTTTACTTTTGGGCCGGCATGAAGAGGGATGTGACAGAGTTTGTCGCTAGATGCTTGGTGTGCCAACAGGTAAAAGCAGAGCAAAAGAAGCCCGGTGGGTTGCTTCACCCATTGGAGGTCCCACAATGGAAGTGGGAAAGTGTCTCGATGGACTTTATTGATGGGTTACCAAGGTCGAGGAAGGGTAATACAGGGATTTGGGTCGTGGTAGACAGACTTACTAAGAGCGCCCATTTCATTCCCGTAAAGAGTAAGAGGACTGCTCCATGGTTAGCCTCCGTATACATTCAAGAAATAGTTCGTTTGCACTGTGTTCCTTCTAGCATAGTGAGCGACCGCGATCCTATCTTTATGAGCGAATTTTGGAAGAGCTTGCAAGAGGCGGTAGGGACTCAGTTATGTTTGAGCACCGCATATCATCCTCAGACGGACGACCAAACCGAGAGGGTGAATCGTATTCTAGAGGACCTATTGTGGTTGTGTGTCTTAGACTTCGGAGGCACATGGGAGGAACATCTTCCGTTGGTGGAGTTCGCATATAATAATAGCTTTCAGTCTAGCATTGGCATGGCATCGTTCGAGGCTCTTTATGGACGGCCGTGTCGTTCGCCTACATGTTGGTGGGAGTCTACAGATAAGATCTTACTTGGGCCCGATATGATTAGAGAGACTTCGGAAAAGATCGATTTGATTCGAAGGAGGATGAAGATGGCGCAAGATAGGCAGAAATCTTATGCTGATAAGAGGAAGACAGATCTTGAGTTTGATATTGGGGACATGGTCTTTGTCAAGGTGTCTCCATTATGGAATGTAGTTTGCTTTGGGTCTGTTGGGAAGTTAGCACCAAGGTTCGTGGGGCCGTTTCCTATTAAGGAGAGGATTGGGCAGATGGCGTATAGAGTGGAGTTGCCCGAGAGACTTAGTGGTGTACATGATGTGTTCCATGTATCGCAATTGAGGAAGTGCTTGCATGAGACCGCGGAAGCGGTAGAGCCGAGCTTGCTTAGAGAGGTGGAGATAGAACGTGAAGCGATGATTCGACGAGCTCCTATGTGCATTCTTGGGTAGGAGGTTAAGAAGTTGAGGAATTGAGAGGTCAAGCTAGTGAAAGTGCAATGGGGAGATGACGAGAGCAACGCTATTTGGGAGACGGAAGATAGGTTGCGTTCATTATACCCTTTTCTTTTCGAGGGTATGTCTTTTAATTTCTCCTTTATCGCTTAGCTTGTACTTGTTCTATCTTTAGTATGTCCTCTCGCTAGTATCTTTGACCTTTAGATAGGGAAGTCCTATGGTTGAAGCATGTGTTTGAGACATGTTATGTATGATGGATGCATGTGGATGCAAGTGTTTGCTACTGGTTGCTCGTGGATGCATATACACACACTTTAGGCACTAGATCGGCTCAGTCACTTCATATTGCATATTGCATATAAATGTGTGTACATGTTTAAGTTAATGGATGTATAATGGTTATGCTATCATATGGATGCTGCATTTTGGTGAATGGTTGTGTACACATGTAGGAATAATATGTATCGATAGGATTCTTTCGCATACATAGTGGATGCATGGCACTATCATGGTTTGCATTAAGGAAGTCAACTGAATCAGTAGACTGCCTGATTTTGCATTAGATAAGGAACATATACACACACTTCTAGCATATGTTCGTACAGCATTAGGAATTTTATGAGGACAATGGATGCCTGCGTTTGATGGTTGAGTAGATGGTTGTTTGTATGTTAGGATATGCATTCTCCTTAACTTGGAGATTTCGGAGGCGAAATCCTTTAAGGAGGGGAGAATGTAACACCCCGTATTTCTGTCAACACTATAGTAAAAAATTAAAGAATAACTAATCTCATATATGGGAATTAAGGAAACGGGTTGCGCCATTGTGTTCGTCTCGGAATTCTGGTTAAGATAGAGTCCGAGTTTGCGTGAATTGGACTTCGTATGAAGAAGTTATGGCCATCGGAAGTTTTAGAAAATTCAAAACAGATTTCAGAAAATTCAAATTTCAGAGTCAAACAGGCTAGGCAGGAAGATTCCCGCTAGGGCCAGGTCGACCATAGGGCCGACCTACCCTGACCAGGTCGACCATAGGGTCGACCTGCCCCCCCTCCCCCCACCCCCCCCCCCCCCCCCCCGGGCAGATTTGATTAGTGACCTGTTAATGACTGTGTGCTGACTCATTAGGGTTTCTGATCTGCTCTGATTGGCTAGGATTAATTCTGGGTTGATTAGACAACCTAAACTAATCCTAAACTCTATAAAAGACATGAAGACTCAAACCCTAAAATCAAATTAAAATTAGATTCATGGCCTCCATGCCGTCACCTTGCACCTCATAATAGCCGCCACCAATTAGAGTAGAAGAAAGCTAATCAAATTCAATCCTTTTCAACTCTAACAACAAATCTACTTCAAAGGAAAGCTAATACAACTTCAGAACTCAAAATTCAGAACTCAAGACCTTCTTTGAGTTGTGAGTTCGATTTCTTTAATAAAATAATTAGCAATTTAATTGGATTAAGTTATGATGTGAATTATATGGATATGATGTGAATTATTGACCGCATGTTATAATTATATGTAAAATTGTGATCATCTATGTTGTAAAGTTATGATGCTATCACCTATGTTGTATTTTTTGTGTGGCTTATGTATAATCAAATCATCATGTTGTTCATATGCTAGTTTGATTATGTTGATTCATATGATAAATCATATATGCAAGTTTAGATATTGATTTAGACATGAACCATATGCAAGTTAGTAAAGATTATGTATAACCTTACATGTTTCATGACATCTATTTTAGATCTAAAGTTAGGCTATGATAGGTGTGAGTTATATGCTAAATTCTACATGCTACTTTACATGTTTAAATGTAAGTTTACACCATTGATATGTTGCGTAAATCACATATGCAAGTTTGTATAAATATATGAGTTTGGAAGACGAATCATGTTATGCAACTCTGTGGTTATTGCCTATGCAAGTTTACACCTTTAGATGTAGATCTATGACATACATGATTTATGCAAGTTTGTGACTACTACCTAAACAAGTTCACACCTTTAGATTTGGATCTATGACATATGTAGTTTTATGCAAGTTGTAACTTTGGCCTATGCAAGTTTTAGATGCAGGACATCATTCACACATGCAAGTTCACCCCTTATGTTTTGATCTAGTTTTAATTATATGTATGTTGTGATGTTTTCTCTTTATTCCATGAGTTAGACTATTCGAGTCTAACGTATATTTTACGTTAAACGAACAAATGTACAATGTGGGTGAAACACCCCACCTCTGTTAAGGTCACTCACAAAGGGAATGCCTTAATTTTGGTGGTGGTTTATAAGTAAAAGCCACAGATATACTCAAGACAGATATAAATGCACATATTTTAAACAGCGGAAACTAAATAGACTTTTATTTCATCAATATGTGTTCAAAACCAAACACTCCATAATTGTCTCAAAATACTTCCAACATTACAACATCATCACTGTCTTGATAATTAAAGAACCAGAAAACATAAATAAAGTGACAAAAATCCCCATAGTGATATCCAAAGCCATAGTCCGCGCAAAAGAGACCCAAATCATACATTTACGTTCTTGGAGCTTGTACAGAGCCTGACTGAGCTGAGCTGCTTCCTCCCTGTGGACCTGGGGGGGTGAGGGAACGAAAGAAAAGAAGACGAAAAGAAAATAGGGTCAGACATAAAGCCTGAGTAAATCTAGTAACTCTTCAGTATATGAATAAAAAAGGGCATGATAGATATATACTGAAAATAGGATGGTGTCACAAGCTAAGGGAGTGTCGAATGTACTATCGCACCTATACTATATCTCTGCATCTACTTGAGTTTATTCTAACAGGCACCCCGTGGTGAGGGTGAAGTGATCCCCATTTTCGAAAGATCGGCTCCTATTAACATGTGTCATACGGCCCCCAAGAATTGTAGAGACCTATGCTGGTCCCACCATGGGGTGTATCAAGACCCATGGTGGCGGCCCTGACACAAATTCTAGAAGTCATAGGTTATACTACTGGTGTCCCCAGTGCCTTGGTTGTCCGCTCCGGAGTGTATGCACGCCCGCACCCCGTTAGACCTACGCTGTGCACCCACCGCCGTCGTTTTGACCGCTTACAATCAGCCCAGTAATCGTGCCCCACCCTGCCTAGTTTCAAGTTACCGTTGATACCTAACTTGGGTTACTGCTGAAATGGGACCCACGTTACCAGGATTTTCTAGTCAAACATGTTAAGTGGTTAAGTGTCTGTGTTTACCTAACCCCACCCATCAATTCTTGTTAACATGTTGAATTTGGTTAAGTGTTATAGTTGACTTAACCCTACCATCTGTCCTTAGCCTCTTTGGAGCACCTGACCACTCACATTAGACAGGTATTGCTACGGTTACTGGATATGTCGGTCGGTTCTGGGCAGGTTTACAACGTAGCTCAGTCTAACCTCGGGTCATTATTGGGCACAATGCTTAACCACCCACATTGGATAGGTATTGTTGTGACTACTGGACAGCCGGGCGGTTCCGGGCAGGTTTACATCACAACTCAATCCAACCTTGAGTTAAGCATATCGTGTTTTCTAAATTTACATATTTTATTACTTCTCAATTATATATGTAAATGTCATATCTTTTATTTTGGGTATAAAAATTCATACCGCTCTAAATGTCATTGTCGTTGGCATGTGCCAAACATGCCAACATATATTTTCATGTTTTACACCCAACGTTATTTCCACCGGTTATACGTTCGCAACGTTATAACAAATGTTGGGCTTGACACAATTCAGCCCAACTTTATAAGCGTAAGAAAAGGGGAAATCAAGAACATGTAATATTTTACAACATATAAGGGTGTGTGGCGCATGAACTTGCAATTTAGCGGTACTAATATAAATGATGGGTCATGTGAACTTGCATTCAAATCAAAGTATAACTAAGTAGGTGACAAATGAAATGGCATAGTTTAGGCTAATACAAACTTGTGTTTAAACATGTTTAACTTGGCATAATGTCAAACACAAAAACTAGAATGATGTATATTCACCAAAAGGTCCAATTATAACATCTAATCACATAGTCTATTTCAACATGAACTTGCATAGTTTATGAAACCCAAACGATACTTAACATAGATCCAATTATACTTGCAAATAAACATGAAATTGCATAATTTATGAAACCCAAACGATGCTTAACATAGATCAATTATACTTGTAAATAGACATGAAAATTATATCATAGGTTTTGGGTCATGTAGACATAAAAGGTTTCAAGGCTAAAACATGTTTACATAAATTCTGATTTAGACTAAGGGAATATACATAGTCCATGCCTTCGGCATATACATAAAGGGATCAATTTCTAATCTTTGCCACAAACTTGCAAGTGCCATTGTTTTCATATACAATTATTCAATAGGCTTGCATCAATCAATTTATGCCACAAACATCAATACATAAGTCATGATAGAACCATCACAATACATAACATTTTATACAATACAATAACACAATTCTATTTTCATTCACATCGAATCACATCACAATTTTTATTCATATATTGAAAGGTCACTATACTTACAACGAATGCAGAATCTTGAATTTTGGATTCTGAATTCTGAAATTGAGATGCGCTCCTTTGGGTAGACTAACGTTGCGTTGATTAATTTGATTAACTTTAATCTTCTTCTTAATTTGATTCGTCTCTAGGCCTTTGTCTCTTGACGGTTATGTTCAATTCCTCCCTAGTAGCATGATGACTCCTTTCTCTCTTTTTTTGTGTGAATTTTCAGTTGAGACCTAGGGTGTATTTATAGATTTTTAAGTTGTTTTGAGCCGTCAGATGAAGACTGGAGGAATCTAGACCATTCAGAGTTCAAAGAGCCAATCAAAAGGTGACACGTCAGCCTGGTGACACACAGAGCCACAGAAATTCGAGCCAGAGCCAGACCTGGCCAGCCAGGTCAACCAGGCAGGTCGACACCCAGGTCGACACTATGGTCGACCTGGGGGGACCAGGTCAACACCATGGTCGACCTGGTCTCTGGGTGGGAATTTTGCAGCCCAGCCCAGTTTGAACCTGAATTTCGAATTTTGAATTTAAAACTGAGCTGTTTGAATTTAAATTTGATTCTGAAACTTCCGAAGGCCATAACTCCTTCATACGGAGTCTGATTCGCGCAAACTCGGACTCTATCTCAAGCAGAATTTCGAGACGAACGCAATGGCTTAACTCGTTTCCCTTAGTTCTTTCATTTAGAATTAATTATACATTAATTTGCGAAGTTTAACGTTATAGAATTCACGGGGTGTTACATTCTCCCCCCTTAAAAGGATTTCGTCCCCGAAATCTTCAAGTTAGGAAGAATTTATATCGTACCATCGAACAGTCCATCTACTCAACCAACAAACACAGGCATCCACTGTCCTTAAAAGACTTCTAATGCTTCATGATCATATGCATAGTGTGTGTACATGTCGATATCCAATGCATAAATCAGGCGGTCTACTGATTCAGTTGACCTCCTTAATGCGAATCATGTAAGTGTCATGAATCCATTATGTATGCAAATTTTCCAACTCATAATTCTACATGACTGCACAACTATTCATACAAATGCGACAACCATATGATAGCATATCAAGTTTCAACCATATACAAATGAGAATACATATATGCATATGCAATATGAAGTGACTGAGCCGATCTATACCTTAGGGGGTGTGTGTGTATGTGCATCCACGAGCAACCACTAGCAACCATTTGCAGCCATCATCCATAACATGTTTTAAAATACATGTTTGCATCCATTTGTTTTCTACCTAAGGAGTTAGGAAAAGGACCGAGAAGATATACCTAAAAAGATAGATATAGCATAACTTAAGGAAATAGAGAGAGATCAAAGATGTACCCTAAAAAAGAAGAGGGTAGGCAGCGCGTATTCTATCCTCAGTTTCCCAAGTCGCGTCTTCCTCGGCGTCGCTCCACTGGACTTTAACGAGTTTGACTTCGCGGTTGCGTAGCTTTTTCACTTCAGTTCCTAGGATGTGGGTTGGAACTCTCCTCGCGGTTGCTTCACGCTCCACTTCGGCTTCTTCTAGAATGCTAGGTTCCACCGCTTCCGCAGACTCATGCAAACACTTCCGGAGGTGAGAAACATGAAAGACGTTGTGAACTCTGGCCAGTCTCAAGGGTAGCTCTAATCTATAGGACATCTTTCCAACCTTCTCGATGATAGGAGACGGTCCTACAAATCTTGGTGCTAGCTTTCCTGCGGATCCAAAGCGAATGACGTTCCTTAAAGGTGATACCTTAAGGAAAACCCTGTCCCCAACCTCAAACTCAAGGTCGGTCCTCCTTTTGTCGGCGTAGGATTTCTGTCTGTCTTGAGAAGTCTTCATTCTCCTACGTATCAAGTCCACTTTCTCCGAAGTCTCTCGAATCATATCTGGCCCAAGTATAAGCTTATCTGTAGACTCCCACCAACAAGTTGGTGATTTGCACGGTCTTCCGTACAGGGCTTCGAAGGGTGCCATACCGATGGTAGCTTGGTAGCTGTTGTTGTAGGCAAATTCCACTAAGGGAAGGTGATCCTCCCAAGTCCCTCCAAAGTCTAGAACGCAAAGTCTCAAAAGATCCTCCAAAACACTATTCACCCTTTCCGTCTGACCATCGGTTTGGGGGTGATAGGTCGTGCCCAAACATAACCGTGTGCCTACAGCTTCTTGCAGACTCTGCCAAAACTCGCTTGTGAAGATAGTGTCTCGGTCACTAACAATGTTGGACGGTATCCCATTGGGTTGAACTATTTCCTTGAGATAAAGAGATGCTAGAGATGAGGCGGTCCTTCAACTCTTGATAGATATGAAGTGGGCGCTCTTAGTAAGCCTATCCACTATTACCCAAATCCTAGTGTTGCCTCTTCTCGACCTAGGCAGTCCATCAATGAAGTCCATTGAAATGCTATCCCACTTCCACTGTGGGACCTCTAAAGGATGAAGTAGTCCTCCAGGCTTCTTATGTTCTGGCTTAACCCGTTGGCAGGTCATGCACTTAGAAACAAAATCTGCCACGTCTTGCTTCATGCCATTCCAAAAGAAAGTCCTTTTTATATCCTTGTCATCTTGTCGCTGCCAGGGTGTATAGTCATCTTAGAATGATGTGCTTCTTCGAGAACCTTCTCTGTCAACTCCCTTGCTTGTGGGACACAAAATCTTCCATCTCGTCTCAGCCAACCTTTATCATCGATGGTGTACCTACTGAGGTGACTAGAAGTCTTACCCCTAATAAGTTTATCAATCACATCCACAAGCTGAGGGTCTTCACGTTGTGCAGCCCCTATTGAGTCCAAGAGAGTAGAGCGTACTTCGAGAGATGCTAACAAACCCAGTACAAAATCCTAGGAGTGCCTAAAGTTAAAACTGGCTATATACTCCAGGCTTTGCCTTTCCACAAAGAGCGGACTTAAGGTCAGTTTCTTACGGCTCAACGCGTCTGCTACTACGTTGCCTTTGCCGGAAGTATAGGAAATTTCAGAGTCGTACGAGGCAAGAAACTCCATCCATCCTTGCTGCCTCAAGTTAAGATCCTTCTGCGAGAAGAGATATTTCAACGATTTATGGTCAGTGTATAATTCAAACTTCTCTCCTAGGAGATAATGGCGTCATGTCTTAAGCGCAAAGACGATGGCGGCTAACTCAAGATCGTGGGTTGGGTAGTTCTTTTCATGAACTTTCAATTGTCTTCCGCCATAAGCTACTACCCTGCCTTCTTGCATTAGAACAGCGCCTAGTCCCGTTCCACATGCATCCGTGTATACTGTGAACATTTTGCTTCCATCTGGCAAAGTCAGAACTGGGGCTGTCGTGAGAGCCCGTTTTAATCGTTGGAAAGCAAACTCGCAGTCCAAGTCCCAAGTGAACGCCGGATTCTTCTTTGTTAACCTTGTGAGTGGGGCTGAGATTTTCGCGAAATCCCTAATAAACTTTCGGTAAAAATCGGCTAGCCCAAGAAATCTTCGAACTTCGGTTGCATTTCTTGGTATCTTCCAATCTTGCATTGCCACCACTTTTGCGGGGTCCATAGACAACCTCTCTTTGGACTATATATGCCCAAGAAATCTTACTTCTTTTCTCCAGAAGTGACACTTGGAGAATTTGGCTTTTAGTTGATGGGCTCGAAGAGTTTCCATGATTTCTTTCAGATGCTGGGCATGCTCTTCCTCACTCTTTGAGAAGATTAAGACATCATCTACGAAGACAACCACAAATTTGTTGAGAACACCCTGCTCATTAGGTCTACGAAATAAGCGGGTGCTTTTGTCAAGCCGTAAGGCATGACAAGCCACTCAAAGAAACCGTCTGGTGTTCTGAACGTTGTCTTATCAATACTATCCTCAGGGACTCTTAGCTGATGGAACCTAGTTGCCAGATCAAGTTGGGAGAAGACCGTCGCACCAACAAGCTGATCAAACAAATCGTCGATTCGGGGAAGAGGGTGCCTATTTTTCTTGGTCAATTTGTTTAACTCCCTATATTCAACGCAAAGGCAAAGCGAACCGTCCACTTTGGTTGCGAACACCACTGGAGCACCCCATTCCGAAATGCTCCTTCTAATGAACCCCTTTTCGAGAAGTTCTTTAACCTGCTTACTGAGCTCCTTTCTCTCCCTTGGAGCCATGTGTCTGACAGTTAAAGCTACAGGCTTTGCGTTATCCACAAGATATATGCGGAAGTCTATTTCCCGCCTCGGAGGTAAGCCTTTCACCTCCTCAAAGACATCCGGATATTCCCGGACTACTCTTACTGATTGCAAATTCTCATCAGAAGCATCAAGCGACTCTAGATAACTTAGCATAACAGCATTCAAGGGATTACAAGAAATTTCTAGAGTGTTACCAAGCCGAGTCAAGAGTCTAACTACTCTTTTCTCACAATCAAGAATGGCACTATTATTGGATAACTAGTCCATGCCTAAGATCAAACCATATCCCGAGAATCCTAAGACAAAGGCATCATAACTAAACTCAACGCTGAGAATAGAGATTTTCAAACCCAAACAAACCATTGACAAATAAGCGGAGCCCCCAATTGGATTTGAAACTACTAAGGGATCTTCTACCATACTAGTGTGTAGATGCAGAGATTCTACTAAGGCAGATGAAATAAAAGAGTGTGATGCGCCAGAGTCAAAAAGTGTATGAACTGGATGATCATAAAGATAGACTACACTTTCTACAGAAATATTACTACCTCGTTCCTGCTGAGGTGCCACTAGCGCATGAACCTGGCCCCCTGAAGTGGATCCGGCTTTCTATCCCTGCCCTTTCTTCTTTGGGCAGTCCTTAGCTTGGTGCCCAGTCTCTCCACAATGAAAGCAACCACCCATCTTCGCCTTCCTTTTCCGGCAGTCTTTTGATATATGGCCCACAATGCCACAGAAATTGCACCTTCTCTTATCACGGGGCTTATTGTTCTTCCCTCCTTTCTTGAAGTCTGTTTTCTTTGCTTGTAGACCTTCTTTCTTCTCTTCCACCTTAGTTTCTTTCTTACTGTGGTCTTCCTCGTGTAGTAACGCCATGTACACCAAGCTTTCATAAGTCGCTCTCGTGGATACATGAGTCATGGCAAGGTTGTGTAAAGGCTCATTCAAACCCTTGATGAAGCGAAGTGCCTTCTTGTGTTGGGTGTTTACTAAGTCTAACCCAAATCTGGCCAGTTGATTAAACTGATTAACATATTCCCTGATAGTCATGCTCCCCTGTTTCAGAGTTAGGAACTTCTCCATTTGCAGGCTTCTTTCCGCTTGGGAGAGAAATTTCATTTCAAACCTTGTCCTAAAATCTTCCCATGTTTCCACCGCCCTCTGAGCATTGGTAACTTCCCACCAATAGGAAGCTTCATCCTTAAGAAACCACACCGCTAGTTGTATCTTTTGCCTGTCATCAACCCTGAAGATGACAAACAGGTCCTCAGTCTCCTTTAGCCATTTTCTTGCTCCTACAAAGGATTCTGTCTCATAAAAGTCTTTTCCACCCATAGCCTTAAAGTCTCTACAGGTTTTTGCGAAGGTATTTCCATGAGGAGGAGGGGGAGGAGGAACCGCGGCCACTGGAGGAGGGATGTCTCCTGGGCCCGCGCCATTGGCCCTTGCTTCTAAGTACCTACTAAACTAACCGGGAATCGGCACTCCTTCCGAGAGGTTAAGGTCTCTAGACATGCTGAAACAGAAAGGAAAAATTCAAAACGAAGGATAGAGAGAGATAGATAGGGCACATGGCTTTGGGGGATTTTGTCTCTTTATAAACATAACACTTTTTCTTGGAAAAAATGCTTCTTTAAACTTTCTTTTTGAAAACAATTTTCAAATACTTTTATCTTATCTGGTAAACCTATGCTCTGATACCAAGTGAAACATCCCACCTCCGTTAAGGTCACTCACAAAGGTAATGCCTTAATTTTGGTGGAGGTTTATAAGTAAAAGCCACAGATATACTCAAGACAGATATAAATACACATATTTTAAACAGCGGAAACTAAACAGACTTTTATTTCATCAATATGTGTTCAAAACAAAACATTCCATAATTGTCTCAAAATACTTCCAAGATTACAACATCATCACTGTCTTGATAATTAAAGAAGTAGAAAACATAAATAAAGTGACAAAAATCCCCATAGTGATATCCAAAGCCATAGTCCAAGCAAAAGAGACCCAAATCATACATCTACGTTCTTGGAGCTTGTACAGAGCCTGACTGAGCTGAGTTGTTTCCTCCCTGTGGACCTGGGGGGGACGAAAGAAAAGAAGACGAAAAGAAAATAGGGTCAGACATAAAGCCTGAGTAAATCTAGTAACTCTTCAGTATGTGAATAAGAAAAGGGCATGATATATATACTGAAAATAGGATGGTGTCACAAGCTAAGGGAGTGTCGAATGTACTAACGCACCCATACTATATCTCTGCATCTACTTGAGTTTATTCTAACAGGCACCCCATGGTGAGGGTGAAGTGATCCCCATTTTCGAAAGATCGGCTCCTACTCATGTTAACATGTGTCATACGACCCCCAAGAATTGTAGATACCTATGCTGGTCCCACCATGGGGTGTATCAAGACCCATCGTGGCGGCCCCGACACAAATTCTAGAAGGCATAGGTTATACTACTGGTATCCCAGTGCCCTGGTTGTCTGCTCCAGAGTGTGTGCACGCCCGTACCCTGTTAGACCTACACTGTGCTCCCACCGCCGTCGTTTTGACCGCTTACAATCAGCCCAGTAATCGTGCCCCACCCTGCCTAGTTTTAGTGTACCGTTGATACCTAACTTGGGTTACTGCTGAAACTGATCCCACGTTACCAGGATTTTCTAGTCAAACATGTTAAGTGGTTAAGTGTCTGTGTTTAACTAACCCCACCCATCAATTCTTGTTAACATGTTGAATTTGGTTAAGTGTTATAGTTGACTTAACCCTACCATCTGTCCTTAGCCTCTTAGGAGCACTTAACTACTCACATTAGACAGGTATTGCTACGGTTACTGGATATGCCGGTCGGTTCCGGGCAGGTTTACACCGTAGCTCAGTCTAACCTCGGGTCATTATTGGGCTCAATGCTTAACCACCCACATTGGATAGGTATTGTTGTGACTACTAGACAACCGGGCGGTTCCGGGTAGGTTTACATCACAACTCAATCCAACCTCGGGTTAAGCATATCGTGTTTTCTAAATTTACATATTTTATTACTTCTCAATTCTATATGTAAATGTCATATCTTTTACTTTGGGTATAAAAGTTCATACCGCTCTAAATGTCATTGTCATTGGCATGTGCGAAACATGCCAACATATATTTTCATGTTTTACACCCAACGTTATTACCCCCATTTATACGTTCGCAACGTTATAACAAATGTTGGGCTCGACACAATTCAGCCCAACTTTATAAGCGTAAGAAAAGGGGAAATCAAGAACATGTAATATTTTACAACATATAAGGGTGTGTGGCGCATGAACTTGCAATTTAGCGATACTAACATAAATGATGGGTCATGTGAACTTGCATTCAAATAAAAGTATAACTAAGTAGGTGACAAATGAAATGGCATAGTTTAGGCTAATACAAACTTGTGTCTAAACATGTTTAACTTGGCATAATGTCAAACACAAAAACTAGCATGATGTATATTCACCAAAAGGTCCAATTATAACATCTGATCACATAGCCTATTTCAACATGAACTTGCATAGTTTATGAAACCCAAACGATACTTAACATAGATCAAATTATACTTGCAAATAAACATGAACTTGCATATTTATGAAACCTAAACGATGCTTAACATAGATCAATTATACTTGCAAATAGACATGAAAATGATATCATAGGTTTTGGGTCATGTAGACATAAAAGGTTTCAAGTCTAAAACATGTTTAAACATGTTTACATAAATTCCGATTTAGACTAAGGGAATATACATAGTCCATGCCTTCGACATATACATAAAGGGATCAATTTCTAATCTTTGCCACAAACTTGCAAGTGCCATTGTTTTCATATACAATTGTTCAATAGGCTTGCATCAATTAATTTATGCCACAAACATCAATACTTAAGTCATGATAGAACCATCACAATACATAGAATTTTATACAATACAATAACACAATTCTATTTTCATTCACATCGAATCACATCACAATTTTTATTCATACTCTGAAAGGTCACTATACTTACAACGAATGCAGAATCTTGAATTCTGGATTATGAATTCTGAAATTGAGATGCACTCCTTTGGGTAGACTAACGTTGCGTTGATTAATTTGATTAACTTTAATCTTCTTCTTAATTTGATTCGTCTCTAGGCCTTTCTCTCTTGACGGTTATGTTCAATTCCTTCCTAGCAGCATGACGACTCCTTTCTCATTTTTTTTGTGTGAATTTTCAATTGAGTCCTAGGGTGTATTTATAGATTTTTAAGTTGTTTTGAGCCGTTAGATGAAGATAGTAGGAATCTAGACCATTCAGAGTTCAAAGAGCCAATCAAGAGGTGACAAGGCAGCCCTAGTGACACATAGAGCCACAAAAATTCAAGCCAGACCTGGCCAGCCAGGTCAACCAGGCAGGTCGACACTATGGTCGACCTGGGAGGGACTAGGTCGACACTATGGTCGACCTGGGGTGACCAGGTCGACACCATGGCCGACCTGGTCTCTCGGCGGGAATTTTCCCGCCCAGCCAAGTTTGAACCTGAATTTTGAATTTTGAATTTAAAACTGAGCTGTTTGAATTTAAATTTGATTCTGAAACTTCCGAAGGCCATAACTCCTTCATATGGAGTCCGATTCGCACAAACTCGGACTCTATCTCAAGCAGAATTTCGAGACGAACGCAATGGCATAACCTGTTTCCCTTAATTCTTCCATTTAGAATTAATTATACTTTAATTTGCGAAGTTAAACGTTATAGAATTCACGGGGTGTTACAGCGGGGTAATGGGATAATATTAAAAGATTTAATATTGAGAATTGGCATAAATGCCTTAAATGGCATAAAATAAATTTTTGATGAAAATTGGTATGATTTTTCATACCATAAATAGATGGACATAATTGAGTCAATTATGGCCATAGTTAAATTTGGAATTATTTGATAATTTGAATAGGGAAATTAATTCAAATTGGGGAATGATTAATTAGGTGTAATTAATCGTCTAAGACACGAGGTTAGGCTCTTTTGTGTTGTAAGACTGCCCGGAACCGCCCGGCAAATCCAGCTGCCACAAATGCCAGTCTAATGTGGGAGGTCTTAGCCATAAATTAAATACATAAAAATTGTAAAGACACGAGGTTAGGCTAGTTTGTGGTGTAAGACTGCCCGGACCCGCCCGGCAAATCCAGCTGCCACAAATGCCAGTCTAATGTGGGACCTCTTTATGAGGTTACGGTCTTAATGAATCAAGAAACACTTAACCAGATAAACATGTAATGGGACATGAGGGGGTTAAGTGGGTGCTATGGGTGGCATGTGGAATCTAGTGGGTGCCTTGGGTGGCATTTGAAATACGATTAGAAACACTTAAACAAAATTGAAACATGTAAGTGAACATGAATAAGAAGAGGGTTAAGTGGGATGTACCAGAGGGGACCAAGCTTAGGTGGATAGCTTGTGTGAAGTAATGGGGGCCCATTTCAACCAGTAACCCATAAGTATCTTTGTGGGCTCGATCCAAGTCGAGGACGGGACACGCGTACTGGGCTTGACTGTAAGAGGCCAAAATGGGTTAGCGGTGGCAATGCAAGTCCAACGGGTTCATATGCGTGTGTGGGCCCGGGCTGGTAGGTAAGACATTGTTGCATCGTGTAGGTATAAGCCGTGCATTATTTGTGATATCGTGATGCCACTTTGGGGAGTGATACACCCCACTGTGGGGCCAGCACCGGTATCTACGAGTTAGGGAGCCGATCGCATGGGAGTAGTGGGTACACCTAGTGGAGATGGGCAGGCGGCACCTATGAAGACAACTAGGGGTGCACGAAACTACCATTATCATATTTAAGTTCTGTAGGCGGGATCAACCTTAGGGTAACTAGTGGTGGTGCAGTATAGTAGTGATGGTGCAGTATAGTAATTATCTTATAGCGGTTTTGGTGAGCTTTAACGTTATCTTAGTTCAACCTTATTTCCTTGTTTACTCTGCCATATTCAATTGTTCACAGTCATTTCCTTATTTTCCAACTTATGACTTAGCCTAGTTATTTTGGTAATTATATTGTTAAAGTTATCGCACTCGCCAGACTTTATGTCTGACCCCCTTTGTTTCCTCCTCTTTTCTTCCTTTCCCCCCATGGTGCTCAGGTTGGAACTAGCACCAGTGGATCTTGATTTTGGACAGCTGTATCTCTTGCTTTTAGAAGTTGCTTGGATCGCTGAAGTAAAGTCAGCCTCTCTTATTTATGGTTATTCTGTACTGGGGTTATGTCCTTCAATTTATGTACTTTGATTTAGTCAAGATGGATATTATGTATTTTGACTCTGGATTTTGATGATGTAATCAAACTTATGTGTTTACCGTTGCAATGAATAAAGTTTTAAATTTTTAAGTATTGTTTATATCTATCTTGTTGTTAAGTTTCCGTTCTATACTCACTTAAAACGCTCCATAGAAGTTAATGCGTACCCTTTGTGAGTGACATTAATGGACGTGGGGTGTTACTTTTTGTATTGAAATTTTTGCTTGTTGTCTTGCTCCTGAGGACATTTAGGCATAATGCTACACCAAAGTGTAGTTTTGATTTTTACCTTTTTTTTGTTGTTGCACGAATCAGATGTTGCCTTTTCTTTTCCTCTCAAAATAAAGTAAGCATCTGATTTGAATAATTTGCTATTCATATCTATTTTGTTTACGTGAACATATTATTATATTTGATATTTGATGATAAACTATTAGAACCAGTTTATTGCAATGGATGTCATCTACGTCAACATCTATAATTATGATTACACTCTGTTTAGGTATGTTGAATGGGAAACTTGTGATGATCACTGCACATGGGAACTCATGACGATCTATTATTATGTATCTTGACCAAATTGACTTCTCAAGAGGTGATGATTTGATCATAACTAAAATACTATCTCATTAGCTTGAGCTTTTAGATTTTATTTGCTATTTACCTATATACGATATGTTTATATTTCATTTGAATTGTGTCTAGAAACAAGTTCTTGGATATCTGATGATATAACACGTATTGAATTCCATTTAAATAGTGGTTTACAGTTCAACTCCTTAAAGTGTTGTGGAGGACGCCTGCTTTTTCATTGTTCAATCAGGGATGTTTGGTGCATCAACTCTTCCTTTAATAGTTTAAGTTAATGGATGGTGTAATATTACTAAGTAGATGTTGATTATAATATTTCATTCAACCTATACAGTGTAGATAATATAACCATATAAAATCAAGAAAAAACATTAAACAAAGAGAACTGACTTTTGATTAATGTAGGTATATATTATTTAATTAGTTGAATTAGAGCCACTATCAATCACTTATGCATGATAAATTAAACGATCATGCTTCATGCTAGTAATCCTTATCAATATAAGGTTTCTCATTGCCAATTATCTTCTCTTTTGGTAGCATTAAATTAAAATATCTTAAGGGATTTTGAAATTGCACTGTATTATAAAAAAGGAAGAAACAATAGAAATGTAAAGAAAAATAATAACTTAGTGGTGTTTAGCTATATTTTTATCAATAAATGTCAAATTTTTAGACATGACTAACTTTTTTGCTTGTAAGATTATTATTATAACAAAAATTTTACTAGTTGGTTCGAAAATTTTGTCTTCAAGAGCTAAATGCTATTTTTGTGGCAGACATTAAGGCGCTTAGCTCTGAACCGAGAGGCAGAGAAAAAGAGCAAACGTTGAAGGAAGGTAAGTACCATTCTTAGCAGTTCTTGTATCAATAAAGCTATTCATATATCTTTACATGTACATCTGACATAGGGAAAGATATTTTAAAAGGCTTATGCACAACAACTCGAATCTAGTCGAAACAAACTTGCTCAATTGGAACAAGATCTTCATAGGACTAGATCACAGGTTAGTGCTTATGCTCCATTAATGATATGTGTGAATATTGTGTTACTGAAACCAACAAAAAGGTTAACAAATATATTATAGGGTATCTTTCTAGGTGAAGGTAATGCAAATGGGAGTATCAGTTCAGGTAACTAAAATTTTCTATGATACAGACATTGCACTTATTCACTGTGACGAAATGGAATTTCGCTCGGTCCGAACCAGTCGCTAAACCGACCCAGACCATTCGAAACGCCCTATCGTTTGAGAACAAGCCACAACAAAACACAAACGAAAGAACATTTCATTGTATATTACAACAATGCATCAGATTACAAGAATATACAGAGTAAGAATAAATATTACACAGAAATATCAGAGATTTAAATTACATTTAAATACATAGCAGCGGAAAATAATACAATACACAACTAGAAGAGATATACGGATACAAAGCTTTCCGGATATCGTTCCAGCTGTAATCCAGGATCCTGTGAATATAAATCTGCAAAACCAAAACTACTAGCTGCCCGTGTCAAAATAGGGGCACCCAGAGTTTAGGTTAAAACAATAAACTCCAGGTCAGTCATGTGACTGGTGTGAGAACTAAAACAGTTATTTATCTTTATTTTCAAAGTTTGGTAAATCAAGGGACCACGCCGTATAACACGGAACGGGTTTCCTCCCAAGAATACCAGTGCATAAAACAAACAGCGCAATGCTAAATAAAGAAAAATGGAGCTATTATAAGACCCAGTTCCCATCACACAATGCAACGCAAGCCGGAGGATAGGGTTTTTACCTTATAATAGCCAAGAATGCTTGATACGTTTAAAACAAATCATTTGATACTATTGTAAGTGCATAGTGTATAAAACAACTTCAAATCATAAGTATCAATCATAGGCGGCATAAGTGCCCCATCCCACTATGTCGCCATACTAGGCTCTACAAATAAAACCGCAAATGTCACGTATTTGGAAATTGGATTTCCGTCTATGAACCGAGGCAAAAGATAGTCCTCAACCGATTCGAGACGCTCTAGCCCGCCCCTCAGGACCCAGACTCAGGTGGGCCCTTGGATCCTCAGGGCCAGTCCACCGATGTGGATTAAACTTAAACCCTGAACATGCATTTCCCCGCCCTATGGGGCGTAAACGAGCCAACTAAATGACTCCATCGGTTCGAGAACGACCGATCAATCCGAGGCGCCTCGCAACAGCAACAACCACATAAGTCAAACTCGTCAGGGCGTGTAAAACCACTGACGCCACTTCTAGCTAGAAAGAAACGCATGCCCTCCCTGACGTCCTCTCCCGTTTTTGGTTCATACCGGGTGTGAAGCTCGCGAATCAACGTTACACAAAGCTACGCCACAAAGGCCGTGCTTTGATCATCACCACAAGACTTTGCTTTTCAACAGAAGCCTCGATCAATTGCCACTTAGGCATGCCACACAGGCAATTCACTCCATGCGTTTGATATCCATCAATATATAACCCCTGAGCTCGTACGTCTCAGAGAAGGGCGTTAAGCAAGAGAATAAATTCTCCGCCGCCAAACAGATATATATTTAATAGAGATCAATCACACGGACTAAAATCCAATGTCGGACACACAGTCCATTTACAAGTCCGTTCTGGGTCTGAACGAAACCGGAGGCACCTGGTACCCCGCATATCCATCGATCTCCAAGTACGTCTGGACGATCACCAACTGTTTCCATCTTCTTGGGTGTACAGCCCAATCAAGATCATCAGTAATTACCCAAACGACGTGAAGACTTCTGGTCTTCGACCACCGTCTTCATCTTCGACACCACGTCGAATCAGTTATTCAGAATGGGATAAACCCGGTCTTTCTGAATAACTCGCGTATATATTATAAAAGTGTTACACAAACACAACATACGCCTCATTCCAATTCAGAATATTCTTTTATTCAAATATTCCTATACTTTGGGAAAAGTTCCCATTAATTTTATCCAAGATAAATTCTTTAAATTTATTCTTTAATCTCCTTTGAATATCGATTCAAACTAGTCGGGATTAGCGAACCACACCGAAGTAATCATTTATTTTATTTCCCAATCCCAACCTATTCATCCCATGAAGTAAAACTGGTAATACTTCATATCTAACACCACAGTGTTATCGGTAAATTCAATTACCATTTCACGTTCAAATCTAATTAAAGATTTAACCATCGCCTGGAGCAAAACTGGTGATACTCCATTTTCGATCATTTCAATCTAATTAAAGATTCATTAAAACTCCACTTAGTTTTAATCTTCGACTGGGTTAAAGAATCAGTGTCATTTAAAACACGGTTCACGATAAACCCCAAATCACCTTCCATTAATTATCGGGTTAAAGAACGAGTGTTATTTAAAACACTGTCCACGATAAACCCAAAAATCAATATCAATTCAATTCCAATTAAATATTATTTAATTGGTACACTTCATTAAATCTAAATAAAAAGATTTAATCTTTCCTCAACTGGGTTCAAGAACAGTGTTAGTGAAGACACCATTCACGACAAACCCAAATCACATTTGATATTCAATACAAGGCTCTGAATAGAAAATATACCGGCTTATATTCAATATCAAATTCTACGACTAACAAATGTCGTATTGGAAATAACGATATAAATATATATCTTTCAAAATTCCATAACAACATCTGTATAATCACGAATTCCAACATCGAAATATTCCGAAGACAATTTCGATTCAAATCCACTCCAATGCAATCATTGGATATTCTGGTTATTTTTAAAACCCTTTTTAAATTCAATTTATTTATTTAAAAATAAATAGAATTATAATTCTAGTTCAAAACCAGTTCATTTCGATAAAAATCTATTTTTATCTTTTCAAACATGAAGTTTTTCATCCCAAATCTTCACAAATCATTTCTTATGATTTTACACAAATTATTACTATTTTTAATAATTTTATCAAGGCCCGTACAGTCGATTTCCATCAATGGCCATCGAACTGCACTTACAGCGACCTTTTTCAAATTTGATTTGGACATAATTCCAAATCCAACCGTTAGATTTCAAATTTCTAATATTCGTTAGAAAGCTCTTTTCGATACGAACCCAACGGTTCCGGTTTTAGGAGAATCCGACGGTCGGATCTCCCGTAATGTCCGTTTGAAATAAATGGTCGAAATTCACGAACTGCCGCGGCGCGGCACGTTCTATTCAGGCCATTATATTATATATATAATATATATAATATACACTTCGTCGATTTCTATTTAAAACGAATTATATAAATAGTTTTAAATTCGTTTCAAAAGCAATTTCAACTTCCTTTTCAATTCAAATCAAAATTGAATTCTTCTTTATAAATTCGTTTTAAAATTCATTTCTATTCAATTCAAATTTCAATTCAATTTGAATTCATTTCAATTCAATTCGAATTCGTTTTCAATTCAATTCATTTCGAAATCGTCGATTTCGAAATCACTTTTCAATATTCATTTTAAAATGAATAAAATCGATATAAATATCGTTCACGTCAAAATGGCGTCAATCTAATCAACACGGCTTCATAATTTCTATTTTCAAATTTTCTTTATTTTTCAAATTGGAATGAGGCCCAATCAATTACCATATAAAATTAATTATATGGATTTCCATACAACACATGTATATAATAGCATTGAAAAATAATCAACCATCAACCAAAGTGCACTACACTGTATAAGCATCAAATATAGATATTCAACGCTTATAACAGCCTGTCAATCAATCGATCGACATATTTAATCAATCAGGATGAGTGAAATTCATATTTCATCCCAACACCCGTGTGGGGTTTCAAACAATCAAACACAGATTTTAGTTGTGGAGTTGGGCGATGTGTAAAATTTATCGTCCCAATCAATGTCATTCAAATAAGTGTACATAAACAAACCGTCTGGTTTGTAAATGAATATTTATTTATTCACATTCACGTTAAAAATTATATTTTTAACGACAAAACATTTTATTCCAACATATGAATTTCTATTCAGTTCATTTTTTTTAAATAAAATGATATTTTTATTTTTCTAACTTATTTTAGAAAATTTCGGCGGTATAACGGCACGATACTAGGAACGGGACAAGGCCTAGCCTTATCCCCGGTCTAGTGAAGGCCCACGCCATTCACACATCAATCAAAATCACCAAACAACCAAATTCAAATCACATCATATAACTAATCTATGCAACCAAACAAACAAGTCCATGGTCTGTGGACGATTGTGTCGGGTGCTACTAAGCACCGTCTGCATCCTAGTATATATATATATATATATATATATATAACTAGAAAAATAAATTGAAAGGTGAGAAATTCTCACCGAAAGCTATCCAAACATCTTGACTCTTCTTTGATATAAATCTTCTTCGTTTTCGCCTTTTTGTTACCTTCGTTGCCTGCTTTCACTACCTATGTAAAAATCGAATTTTTACTTCGCTATTCAAAATATAAAAATCATATTTTTAATTCGAAGTTCAATATATAAAAATCATATTTTTAATTCGAAGTTCAATATATAAAAATCATATTTTTAATTCGAAGTTCAATATATAAAAATCATATTTTTAATTCGAAGTTCAATATATAAAAATCATATTTTTAATTCGAAGTTCAATATATAAAAATCATATTTTTAATTCGAAGTTCAATATATAAAAATCATATTTTTAATTTGAAGTTCAATATATAAAAATTCTATTTTTAATTCTAAAACAAATGCAAAATTCCTTTTAAAAACAAAGCTAATTTCATTTTAAAAATCTGTTCTATTTATATTTCAAAAATCATTTTTCTATGCTGTTCTTTCTATTTTTAAACAAAGTAAATTCCTATCTTCTATTTCAAAACATTGCTAATTTTATTTCAAAATTCAATGCTAATTTTATTTCAAAAACCAAACTATTTTTATTTCAAACACTTATGTTTATTTCTATTTTTAGAACCCATGTTTTTAAAACAAAGCGATTTCATAAAAAAAACAATATTAATTTCAGATTTTTTTTCTTGATATACAAAAAAAAACGAAATCAGAAATTCACTTAATTAAATAAAACAAAAAAAACTCAACGTTTCTTTTTTATTTGAAGGTCGGATTAAGGAGGTCTTGGTCGGAGGAGAGGGCGTCTGAGGGGGGAGGTCCTGCTGGCGGTCGGCAGCCTAGTGGCTCAGCGGCGGTTGGTGGTTGGGTCTCGGGTTTCTGGGGGGAATATGGGGTCGCGGCCCGTTTAGAAGAGGGGGAGGAGGAGAAGAGGGACGGGGCGAGGAGGAAGGGGCCTTGGCCATTCTGGTGGTGGGTACAAGAAGGTGGCGGCGAGGTAAGGCGGTGGTCAGGGCAGGGTCGGCGGGCGCGATGTCCTAGGGTTTTTTTTATTTTATTTTCTGTATCGATTTAAAAATGAGAAGGGGGGCCAGAGTATAGAGATAAAGGAGAGGAGGGATTTAATTTTAATTTATTTAATTATTTTATTTACAAAAATGTTGACTTTTACATACGACCTCTAAACGAGGCCCACCGCCTGTCGTCCATAGCATATTGCCCCCATTCCGAACACAATGGGATATGTATCGTAAGCTGATTCGATTCTTTTGATTAGTTTCCGTTGAATTTACATTTAAATCACTATATTGAATTTTAAACGTACATTTCAAATTATCGGGGTCACATACTAACTAGAAAAATTCCCGAAAAATATTTTCTAGCTTCGTATTGACGATACGGTCCTAACAAAACTAGTTTCGTCGAATTCTGAGACCGTTTGAAAAATGGCCAATTTCCAGTCGATTAAAATCAACTGAAACTGGTCAAACGTGTTTTCCTTTGCCACGCTCACATATTGATTCGAAAAATTATGAAATTTGGAATCTAGCAATAATTTGACATCACGGACCCAACAAAACTGGTTTCGTCGAAATCCGAGGTCATTTGCAAAATTTCCATTTTTAAGGGCCTGAATTCCATAGCGACTATTCAGAATTTTCAACTGGACATATCTTTTGATTCCCGTTAGGAAATTTCGATTTTTCGGATTCGTTGGAAAGATATCATCAATTAGATCCTAATGTTTTTGGTTTCACTAAAATCCGGATTGTTTTGCACCCGGTACATTCAAATGAAGTTTGAAATCGAATTATCGAACTACCGCGCCATTTTCAATTCTATTTATAATTATATATAAATATTTATATTCTAACGACGGCGTATATAATATATACGTTCGAATTATATTCAAAATAAATTTCTCGTCGATTTTATTTAAAATAATTCATTTTAAATAATCAAAATTCGCTAAAATTGCCAAAATAAAAATTTTAAACTGGCCCAGATTTTCGGGTTATTACATTCTCATTATGCTAATGATTAATGCTTTGAAAATAGCAGCAGCAATTTTTGACATGGAATATACTCGATGGTTGGATGAGAAAAACAAACAAATGAATGAGTTGAGAGGAGGATTGCAAACTCATTTATCCGATAGCGATTAGAGGAATGCCTCTCAGGTAATAATGGGATTTTTCGATTAAAGGGTATAGCTGCAAAACCAATGTGTTGCATATAATCATGGGAATGTGGATATCTCCTGCTGAAAATCGTTTCATATGGATGGGTGGATTCAGACCGTGTGATTTGATCTTTAACCATTATGTGACACGTTTTCAAGTGAATTGACATGGTTGTCATCGGGACTTCATGGGCTGGCATGCACATGCATATCGGTGTTGTAGTTGGACACAGGGGATGTAGCAAGGCTTTTTCTAGTGTTAGAAACGAGGCTAACTGGAATTATTTACGCCAAATCCTGATTGCCTTCGAACTAAATTTCATCACACTAAGTAGTTCAGACAAGCTGTTAGAACTAGTTGTATCACCACTGATGTTATTAGACAAATATTCAACAGCTTCAATTCTATTTAGCACAGGACCAATGGGAAGACTGCTGTCAACTTTATCACAAGTGGAATCCAAGTGTATAGCAGACTTCACAGTGTTTTCATAAACTTTCAACTTCATAGTGTTGTCATTCGTTACCATACGCACTGCGACCCAAGATCGAATGCTTCACAATCTAAAGATCTATCTTTTTTTATTACCGACAGTCTTAGAAAGAGAAGAATGGCCACACCCTTACTGAGCTTGGATTGGAATTTGCATCATTTGGTCTTTAATCTATGATTTGTTTGGAATGTGCTGCTATTTGTATGTAATTTTTACATTGTTTTCGAAATTATACTTATATTAAACGGGGTTATATACAACCTATTATTTTTGAGTATGGTTGAGTAAATAAAACTATAAGGTGATTCTATTATACTGTTTGTTATGTGGAGAGCTAAATTTTCAACTTGGCGCTTAAAAAATGTTTATTTCTACTCGGGTATATTGTATGTTTATTGTTATGTATGTTTCCTATTTTGCATGTTTAAATTTTGTAATTTTTATAATCACAAAAAACAGATGTTATCCATGTTTTGTATACATATATATGTTTCAGTGCTTTGTATACAGCCAGTTGTTGGGATTATAAATTATAGTATAAGTAAGAACTTGAAGGCTCTTAGCATGCTCATGGATTTCTAATTTTTTTTTGAAAACATCATTATATGGATTGTCAATTACATGTTTACTATTATTAGGCCCGTTTCTGGAATATAGCTTTAATTTTTTTGTATCAGACTTGTCTATAATCAGTTATAAATTTGAATGTTATAACAGTGCTCTTATACTGTAAAATAATGCAATACACTAGCAAAATACAGTAGAAAGCGGTGTTGTGAAATAAAAATATTAAAAAGAAAATTGAAAAAAGGTCATATACATTGGTGAATGAAATCTGAATGGTGTATTTACAATGATTTAGCTTGAGATATTATTCACCTCAGCCATAAACCTTTCCCAAACCTTGTATGCATATATGCTTATACATATATAGACACATACAAAATGTGGTGTTTTTCCCTTCTAAAAGGGCAATATTTCATAACTTCATGTCAATTGTTCTCCTCTCACATGGCCAATAACCATTCCCTTACACGTCATATAACTAGATAACTAAATAAAATCACTTTGAGTCCATGCCTTTTTAGTGACTGTTGCACAAATTTTAAATTCTTTTTGCAAATTGTCTAAATTGGTTGCATATGAAAGGATGACTAGGCAATGAAGTAATATGGAAATCTTAGTAAATTAAACTGACTGTTTTTAAATGTTTAGTTTGATTTGTTGAAAACCGACAAAACATATATGGAAATCTTATCAAAACTAAGTTCTAATTTTGTATCTCATGTTACTATTGTTAATATTTTCCATATGGACCAGTGGCAGTAGCTTGCTTCCTTATTTCATACTTTATTTTATTCATATGACTGTATGTTGTTTATGAATCTGTTTCTAAAAATTAAAGTTTTCTTTTGGTGCTATCTATACAGCATTTTGGTTTTACAACATAGATTACTGTGTTTCTAGAGTATGATTTATCTGTTTCTGTTCAAAAATGCATGATTTGTTAAATATAATAAAAATATATCTAGAGTATGATTAATGCTGGTAGCAAGAGCTAAAAGTTCATTGTTTACATGGAAGGGTAATTCTGCTACTAGAAAAACATGAATGATAAAAAAAAATATTTTTTTGGTATATATTGCAAAATAGAAAGAAATGGATTAAGTTCATATATTTGCTTACCTTAAAGTCACACACACAACAAAATTCTTAATAGCTATTTATGTATATGTTTACTTACGCTTTATTTAAACTGTATTTAAAGCTTGACAGAAAAATTCTGCTACTCAGATAGATTCAACTAGAAATATTATTCCTCTTGCGTTGCTTAATCCACATTAGCATAATTGGATGATCAAAGTCCGACTAACATACAAAGGGAATTTGCGATCTTATAAAAATAGTAAAGGAGAAGGATGTGTCTTCAGTACAATGCTCATAGATGAAGATGTAAGTTTTATATTTTAATAATTTTTTTCATTTTTTTTCAACAATTAATTTATTATTATAATGCTTATGTTCTTCAAATTAATAGGGTACCCAGATTCAAGCTACCATGTTTAACAAAGCTGCAGACAAATATTATCCCATATTTGAGTATGGAAAAATTTACAATATGTCCAAGGGAAGTGTTAGACTTGCAAAAAAGGAATTTAGCACCGTAAAAAATGATTATGAGTTGAATATAAATGACTTTTCGTTGGTCGAAAGAGTGGGCGATGTGAGCTTTCGTATACCTGAAACCGATTACAATTTTGTAAAAATCGACCAACTTAAAAATATATTGCAGAAAAGGAAGTAGTAGGTAATGAATTTACATTATAATTTTGTATTTAAATCATCGTATGATTTATTAACAGATTTTCTTCTACTTTAGATATGATCGATCTTGTTCAAAGCACCTCAGCAATCAAATATGTTAAAGAAAAATCAATAATCAGACCATTCCAGAATGTGATTTAACTAGTGCAGATGATTCGTAAGTAAATATAGTAAATACATTTATTTCTCTAATGTATACATTTAGATGTGGATTTAAATTATAGGACTAAGATAGTTAATGTTGCGTTATGGGGAGAACTTGTTGTCGGAGTAGGATCTGAACTAATGGAAATGGTTGATAAAGCTCGTATAATAGCCATTAAATGTGTCAAAGTTGGAGATTTTCAGGGTAAAAAAACTTTTATTTTCTTTAGTTTATTTTAGCTTGTAACCAACATTTAAAATTTCGTATTACTCCTCTAGGTTTGACTTTATCCACACTAACTAGTAGCATTCTAGCTATAAATCCAAACATACCAAAAGCTAAAAAGCTTAGAATTTGGTATGATACCGAAGGCAAAAATGCACAAATAAAATTTACTACTTATGACAAAGTAACGCTTTCCATATAATAAACAATCCGAGTTTGGGTCTTGACAAGGTTAGTACTACTAATCATTTCAATTTATATCATATGTACATTGATAATATCATGTAAATTAAGTTTTTTTTTTTAATATATAGACTATTTTCTTCAGTGTGTTCGGTTACTTAACTTATATTAAGACTGAACCAGTGTGATATCAAGCATGCAAAAGTTGCAATAAAAAGGTTACTGAAGCTACAACATCAGGCTATTGGTGTGAATTATGCCAAAAGAATGAAGATGCATGCAATCTGAGGTAAAAATAATAATTAAAGCTACAAATTTTTGTTTAACGTTACTATTCGTAATTATATATTTATACAATGCAGATATATTATGATAATGAAGATTTCCGACACAACTAATGAGGCCTGGATTACTGCTTTTAATGATCAAGCAAAAGAAATTATAGGTTGTAGTGCAGATGATCTTTATAAAATTAAGATTGATGAAATTGAAGATATATTCCAACAAAAGCTAAAGAAATTGCTATGGGGTCCTCGCGTTTTTCCAGTTGCTGTTACTCAAGCTGAATATTTGAACGAAAAAGGCAAAAGATTGTTGTTATGTCGCAATCAGCCGTTGATTATTCAGCCGAATCAAGCTTGTTATTGGAAGAAATATCTAAAAATACAGAGTCCAACATTTAGTTTTATCTTCAGCATTTTTATTTTAGCAGTTTTAGTTTTTAAAATGATAATGTTACTTTTATTTTAAGTGACTTATTTAAATAAATTAGTTTACTTGTTTGGGATTTATTTATTACATTTTACTCTTGTGTTTTTTTTATTTCAATTAAATATTCATTGATATAATTGTTAAGTTTTTGGCATTCCCTGCGTACCATACACACTTCACCGTGTCTATCAGAGACAACGGTCGAAGTCTCTCATGCCAGCATCCCGATTGAACATCCTCATCGCCACCCATCGGGCATATAGTTTGGTATTGGCAAACACTTGTAACAAAAGGAATCACGATTGTTACATGTCACCAATACCATATATATACCACGATCTTTCTTAATATCTTGCGATGTGGGACAATTCTCTCGTTCAATCCATGCACCCACTCCATTCCAATGCGAGCCATACCTAACAATCTCCACCTTAGCGAGCATTGATCAAGTCACCTTAGAGTTACACCATGAGTCCTCTTCACAATTGGCTTGGTTGCTACCCTGAGTTCTCTTAAGCAGTGGCGTCAGGCTGCTTTTACCATTTTATCTCCACCTTGACGAGCATCCCATGCTCAAGCCCCTTAGGAGCCATGTTTCTATCATGCTACACATACCAGTCCCCTCGAAACATGAAGCTCTGATACCATGTTAAGTTTTAGGCATTCCCTGCGTACCGTACGTGCTCCACCGTGTCTATCGGAGTCAACAGTCGAAGTCTCTCATGCCGGCGTCCCGATTGAGCATCCTCATCGCCACCCATCAGGCATATAGTTTGGTATTGGCAAACACTTGTTGTAACAAAAGGAATCCTCATTGTTACATGCCACCAATACCATATATATACCACGTTCTTTTTTAGATCTTGCGATTTAGGAAAATTCTCTCATTCAATCCACGCACACACTCTATTCCAATGCGAGCCACACCTAACAATAATGATATGTTATATGCTTATATTTGTTTCATTTCTCTTTTTTATTTCATGATTCCATTGACGGTTTATAGTTGCGAAATAACTAAACATTAAGATTATATTGATCTTACTTGATATATAATAAAAATGCATGTACATTTTTGTGACTAATTCGAATCAATACATTGATACGATATTCTTATCTCAAGTTGGTTTGCATGTAAAATTCAGCTTAATTGAATTTCTACTTTATTAGTTACTTTCATTTCCTCTTAAAATATCCTGCAATATTTAAAATAAAAACTAATTTTATAAATATTTTAACAAATAGTTTTTATTTCCTATTGAACACTAACGGTCTGTTTTTCCCACCCTTGTACGGTAATACTAGTATTATTTTTCCCTTGTTCTTTGTCACAATTTCATATTGAGTTTCCAAAATTTGTTAGTATTGCAAATAGTTGCAGTGGAATATGTTTTTTTAATTTCCATTATGTTCGTGTAATTTTCCTTCAATCTCAAGCTAAACTGAAACGACCCGAACTTCCCCGAGAAGGAAAGCCCGGATTGCTTTGAGGACAAGCCACCTCAGGACACAAACAGAAGAACATTTTATTGTTAATTACAACAATTCCATCAGAATACAAGAATATACAGAGTATGAATAAATATTATACATCAGAGAAATATCAGAGATTTAATTACATTATGTAGCCGAAAAATAATACAATACACAAATGAAAGAGATATACAGATACAGAGCTTTTCGGATATCATTCTAGCTGCAAATCAGGATCTTGTGAATATAAATCTGCAAAACCAAACTACTAGCTGCCCGTGTCAAAATAAGGGCACCCAAAGTTTAGGTTAAAACAATAAACTCCAGGTCAGTCATGTGACTGGTGTGAGAACTAAAACAGTTATTTAAAACTTTACTTTAAATCAGATATATCAAGGGGCCACGCCGTATAACACGGAACGGGTTTCCTCCCAAGAATACAAGTGCATATAACAAAATAGCGCAATGCTTTTTGGAAAAATGAAGGTATTATAAGACCCAGGTCCTATCACACAATGTGTAACACCCCACCTCCATTAAGGTCACTCACAAAGGGAATGCCTTAACTTTGGTGGATTGTTTTAGTAGACAGAACAGAAATTTACAAGACAGATAAACAATACTTGAGAAATTATTACTTTATTACAGCGGAAAACAGAAATCAGTTTGGTTACATCTTTCCCAAAAACTCAAGTACATAAATATCAGCCTTGTTCAGAAAATCATTAGAGTACAAAATTTTAAAATCATAATCCCCACAGAAGCTGCCATAAGGAGTCAAGCCATACTTCGAGCACTCTAAGTACTTCGAGCTGAAGAAATACAGATCAAACTAAAGTATTCCCTCCTTGGAAAACCTGGGGGGAAACGGAAGAAAAGGGGGCGAAAACAAGCAAGGTCAGACATAAAGTCTGGCAAGTCCAGTGACTTTCAGCATATGAACAGATAATAATAATCATGGCATGCAAATAAAACTGGATGAGAGATAACAGTAACCGGAGCAACAGATGTACTTAGGTTAAACGGAAGGAACAGAATAATATTACTTTTCATTTCTCTGCACTAATACTAGTGTAACAGGATTAGGTGTCACCCTAATGTCTAAACTAAAGCAGAAACAGGAACAGGATAATTTCCACAGAAACAGAAAGCTATTAATGGGCCTTTACCACCCAAACAGAAACAGATAGAAACAAAATAGTAATAATGGGCCTTTACCACCCGAACAGAAACAGACAGAAACAGAATAGTAATAATGGGCCTTTACCACCCAAACAGAAACAGACAGATTAATCCCTACGGAAACAGAATGTAGAATTAGGTGTACACTAGTAAATGGGCCTTTACCACCCGAACAGACGGTACCACGCAGACAGGTTTTGCCACCCAATAGAAACACACGGTACCAACAGAAACAGACAGAAACTAAGTGTACTCTAAAACCCTACCCCAAGCGATCGGCTCCCTAATACATAAACACCCTGTGTCGGCTCCACAATAGGGTGTATCACTCCCTAAAGTGACAACCAATTGGCACAGACCTATTTACAGATGTCACGGCGTCTTACATCCACAGAGGCAGGCCGGGATCCATGCACGCACATGACCCGGTTGGAACGCACCATTAACACTCTCGCCATAATCAGAATGTACCACTTATAATTAGTTCAGTAAGCGTGCCCGGACCCTACCTACTGTTGGGTCAAAGTTTTGATACCAGAAAGGGTTACTGACTAATTTGGGTCCCAAACAACAGATGACACAAGTAATTTCCCTCCTAACCTTGTGTCCCCAGACTAACAGATTTCAGATTAACTTGTTTACAAGTTCAGACATACAGAATTTAGATCTACCATTTCACATATTAGACAAGTTTTCAGACCAACGGATCAGATATACGGATTTAACAGACTTACAGATTAACCGGTTACAGATTAACAAACTTACAGATTAACTGATTACAGATTAACAGACTTACAGATTAACCGATTATAGATTAACAGACTTACAGATTAACCGATTACATATTAACGGACTTACAGATTGCCTAACTTTGTATTGGGCCTACAGATTCATGAAACGGGTTTATTAATTTCATCAGTCTAGTTGGTTTAACCCTATCAACCCAACATGTTTTAGACATCATATTTATCCCAGATTTTCATTAATTAAATATTAATGCCCAGACCTCTCACATTAGACTGACAGTTTGCGGCTACTGGTTAGGCCGGTAGGTTCCGGGCAGGTTTCTGCCACAAACTGAGTCTAACCTCGGGTTTCAAGCACGTTATGACTAACTTCTCACATTAGAACCTATTGTTTGCGGCCACTGGATGTACCGGGCGGTTCCGGGCAGAATTACGCCGTAAACTCATTCTAACCTCGAGTTAGCCATGTTTATCTTTGCGGCCAATTAATTAATAATTTACCATTTTTCCCATGCCTAATATACATGTCAATTATTCACAACTATAGCCAATTCAGATTATGCCAATAACAGACTAAATATCAACTCGACAGATATGGCAGATAACAGATTTCGCAGATTAGGTGACTTAACGGGTTTAGCAGACTAAGCAATTTAACAGATTTAGCATATAACAAATTAGGCATTTTCAGCAGACTTAGTAGATGACAGATTTAGCAGATGAACAGATCTAACAGATTAGGCAATATAGCAGAACTAGCAAATTAGGCAATATAACAGAACTAGCAGATTTGGCAATATAACAGATTTAATTATTCCTTAAAGTTTCATAAACATATCTTGCCTAATTGTAAATTTGGCCTAAGTTTGCATGCCTAAATAGTTGTCATGATTCCTAATATGATCATATACCTCGCGTTTGCATTGAATTTACATGGCACATATTATGGTCATAATTTACCATATAACACATGTCCCAAATTTAGTTAAACTTGCCTGGTACAAAATATTCACATATAAATTATACCAAATATAGCCGTCGATTTCAATGCGCGTCATATATTCAAAAATCTCCACTTAGGTGTTATTCACATTTAATAGTTATCAAATCTTAATATAAACCTTCACATCTAAGTCATATTCTCTTTTTATCCCCAAATCATGAATTGTTATATAAACAGTATGCCCAACAATCTAGAACTTTAAATTATAACAGATCTTAATTCAAAATATGCGTTATGTCAAAGTCTCAAGTCATATGTTAATTTAAAATGATTCCTCTTCTTCCAATTCACAGAATATGCATAGATCTAAATCTAGTTTACAACCTATGTCCTTTTCTTAAATCAGTCACAGATTAGCCATATCCCATTTATTCCATCATTCATTATTTGTTCCAAAGTTTAACGTTCGTGCGTTAATCTCTTATGAGATTTGGAGCAGGCTCGTGGTAGCCTGCCTATAGAACAGAAAGAAGAAAGAGATGCAGAATAAAATAGATCAGAACAGGACAGAACAGACATAACCTAAAATTCAGATTTACAGTTCATGTCACAATCATAATTAACGTTCATAGCGGAAAATAACTGTACTTGCCTTGATTGGATTAAAGAAGGAGAAGAGTTGTAGTTGTTCTCTTTTAATTTTAATCAGTTTGGAAGAAGATGCTTTAGTCTTATTTCCAGTTCATATTTCAGCAGAGTAGCAACGCCATTTTTATTTTAATTAGAACAGAGGCAGAGCATAGGTAGAATGAAATGGTGTGGAGAGAAAGTGAGGTCTGGGGGAGTTTAAGGCGGACGAATCTAGACAGAAAACGAGTCTAAATACATCAGAATGCATCAGGTTCAGAAAGTGGGTTTCGGGAGGCAGGTCGACCCCCAGGTCGACACTATGGTCGACCTGGTCCCCCCAGGTCGACACTATGGTCTACCTGGCCCTGGGGAGGTCGACTACCCAGTCGACCACCTAGTCGACCTAGGTCCTGGGCGGGAAATTTCCCTCCCAACCAGCTTCTGGGTTTGAATTCGAATTTCGAATTCGAATTTCGAGCTGTTTTCGATTCTGAAATTCTCTGAAACTTCGGAGGGCCATATCTCCCTAATACGGACTCCGTTTCTCGAAAACTCGGACTCGTTCCCAAGTAGAATTTTGAGACGAACGCAATGGCGCAACACGTTTCCCTTGATTCTTATTTTAAAAATAAATTTTTCTCTAGTTTGTTACTTATACGATCACAGAAAATACGGGGTGTTACATTCTCCCCTCCTTAAAGGATTTCATCCCCGAAATCTTCAAGTTGAGAAGAATATGTGTCCTACCATCCAGTCATCCATCTACTCAACCATCATCCACAAGCATCCATTGTCCTTAGAAAACTTTTAATGTTGTATGAACATATGCAAAAGTGTGTGTATATGTTCCTTATCTAATGCAAAGATCAGGCGGTCCACTGATTCAGTTGACCTCCTTAATGCGAACTATGTCAGTGTCATGAGTCCAACATGTATGCAATCTTCCTATTTGATACATATTATTTCTAAATGTGTGCTCAATCATTCATCCAAATGCAACATCCATGTGATGAGTCAACCATTTTGCATCCACAAAAATTGAAAATGCTCACACATCCATATGCAGTATGAGAGTGTTTTCGAGCCGATCTAGTGCCTAGTGTGTGTATATGCATCCACGAGCAACCACTTGCATCCACTTGCAACCATCAAACAAAACATGTCTCAAACACATGTTTACATCTATAGGGTTCCTATCTATAGGTCGAAGACTTGATCGATATGATACAGTCGAATGATGGAAGCGAGTACAGATAAAACAGAAACTTGGTTTCCATTAGACCTTGGTTGAGAGACAAATTCCCTAAGTATCCACCACGAAGTCCGAGATCAACATCAGATTGATGCCCAGAGGATTACCCTCTTTAGGCAATGTCAAAATTGGAAGTCTTAACCTTTTCAGAAATACCCAAATGCTTACAGACTACTAGTACAGATCAGATTATCGAATGATTCTTAGAAAACTAAGCATGATAAAACCCAGAATGTATGTGTACTTCTTAATGCCTAACACAGATATCTCTCAAACCCCAATCTATCACAAGAAGAGGAGTCATAACCCTTATGGGTTTGAGCCTACAGTGGAATCAGAAACAATACTAGTATTAAAGTGCAGAATATCGGTTGCAGAATCAAAATGCCAGAATCAGAAAGAGTTTCAACTCAATAATCAGATAAAGAAATTAAACTTCCTACAGAAAGTTTTCCTATTTCTATCCTATTCACTAGCCTCGAGAGTGTTTGATTGCCTTCCAGAAGTTGGTCCTGCCCTCTGCCCTTGCCCTCGTTTCTTCGGACAGTCCCTAGTGAAGTGTCCCATCTCACCACAGTTGAAGCAAGTGCCCTTTCTTTTTCTGCAATCCTTTTTCAGATGAGTCGAGCTTCCACAAGTAAAGCACTTTTTCTCCTTCTTATCTTCAGACTTTTCACCTTTCTTTTGTGTTTCCTTTTTGGGCCATGCTTTCTTTTTTTGTGGTTCTTCCTTCTTTGCCTCTTCTTTCTTGTCGTTGTCTTCCTCGTGCAGTAGTGCCATATCCACCAATCTCTCGTAAGTCGCTCCCATGGGTACATGAGTCATGGCTAGGCTGTGCAGTGGCTCGTTCAATCCTTTAACAAAGCGGAGAGCCTTTTTATGCTGGGTGTTGACTAAATCTAGTCCGAATCTAGCCAGTTGGTTGAACTGATTGACGTATTCCCTGATCGTCATACTTCCTTGCTCAAGAGATAAGAACTTTTCCAGTTGTAGACTTCGTTCAGCTTGCGAGAGGAATTTTGTCTCAAACCTTGTTCTGAAATCCATCCATGTTTCAACCAACCTCTCGGCGTTAGTGATTTCCCACCAGTAGGAAGCTTCGTCCATGAGCAACCATACCGCCAATTTTACCTTCTGCATATCGTCCACCTCGAAGATAACGAATAGATCCTCAGTTTCCTTGAGCCAGTTCCTCGCTTCTACGAATGATTCAGTTCCCTTGAAATCCTTTCCACCCATGGCCCTAAAATCTTTACAGATCTTTGAGAAAGCAATTGCATGAGGAGGGGGTGGAGGAGGGGGATCATTTGTTGGACCTGCGGCAGCGGTCCTAGCCTCAAGATATTGACGAAACCAACCGGGTACATGAACACCCTCTGGTATCTCAGATGCTTCAGACATGCTGAAACGAAAAAGGAAATATTCAATAAAAAAAGGACCGAAGGAAAGATATATGGCTCTTGGGGATTACGTTTTTCAACACTTTATTTTTGAAAATACTTCCTTTTAAAACCTTTGTGAAAATAGTTTTCAAAATTTTTACCCAGTCTGGTAAACTTCAACTCTGATACCAAGTGTAACACCCCACCTCCATTAAGGTCACTCACAAAGGGAATGCCTTAATTTTGGTGGATTGTTTTAGTAGACAGAACAAAAATTTACAAGCCAGATAAACAATACTTGAGAAATTATAACTTTATTTCACCGGAAAACAGAAATCAGTTTGGTTACATCTTTCCCAAAAACTCAAGTACATAAATATCAGCCTTGTTCAGAAAATCATCAGAGTAAAAAAATTTAAAATCATAATCCCCACAGAAGCTGCCATAAGGAGTCAAGCCATACTTTGAGCACTATAAGTACTTCGAGCAGAAGAAATCCGGATCAAACTAAAGTATTCCCTCCTTGGAAAACCAGGGGGAAGGAAGAAAAGGGGGCGAAAACAAGCAAGGTCAGACATAAAGTCTGGCAAGTCCAGTGACTTTCAGCATATGAATAGATAATAATAATAATCATGGCATGCAAATAAAACTGGATGAGAGATAACAGTAACAGGAGCAACAGATGTACTTAGGTTAAATAGAAGGAACAAAATAATATTACTTTTCATTTCTCTGCACTAATACTAGTGTAACAGGATTAGGTGTCACCCTAATGTGTAAACTGAAGCAGAAACAGGAACAGAATAATTTCCATAGAAACAGAAAGCTAATAATGGGCCTTTACTACCCGAATAGAAATTGATAGAAACAGAATAGTAATAATGGGCCTTTAACACCCGAGCAGAAACAGACAGAAACAAAATAGTAATAATGGGCCTTTACCACCCGAACAGAAACAGACAGATTAATCCCTATGGAAACAGAATGTAGAATTAGGTGTACACTAGTAAATGGGCCTTTACCACCTGAACAGACGGTACCACGCAGACAGGTGTTGCCACCCAACAGAAACAGACGGTACCAACAGAAACAGACAGAAACTAAGTGTACCCTAAAACCCTACCCCAAGCGATCGGCTCCCAAATACATAAATACCCTGTGTCGGCTCCACAATAGGGTGTATCACTCCCTAAAGTGACAACCAATTGGCACAGACCTATTTACAGATGTCACGGCGTCTTACATCCACAGAGGCAGGCTGGGATCCATGCATGCACATGACCCGGTTGGGACGCACCATCAACACCCCTCGCCATTATCAGAATGAACCACTTATAATTAGTTCAGTAAGCGTGCCCGGACCCTACCTACTGTTAGGTCAAAGTTTTGATACCAGAAAGGGTTACAGACTAATATGGGTCCCAAACAACAGATGACACAAGTAATTTCCCTCCTAACCTTGTGTCCCCAGACTAACAGATTTCAGATTAACTTGTTTACAAGTTCAGACATACAAAATTCAGATCAACCAGTTCACAGATTAGACAAGTTTTCAGACCAACGGCTCAGATATACGGATTTAACAGACTTACAGATTACTCGGTTACAGATTAACAGACTTACAGATTAACCGGTTACAGATTAACAGACTTACAGATTAACCTATTACAGATTAACAGACTTACAGATTAACCGATTACAGATTAACAGACTCACAGATTGCCTAACTTTGTATTGGGCCTACAAATTCATGAAACGGGTTTATTAATTTCATCAGTCTAGTTGGTTTAATCCTATCCACCCAACATGTTTTAGACATCATATTTATCCCAGATTTTCATTAATTAAATATTAATGCCCAGACCTCTCACATTAGACTGACAGTTTGCGGCTACTGGTTAGGCCGGTTGGTTCCGGGCAGGTTTCTACCACAAACTGAGTCTAACCTCGGGTTTCAAGCACGTTATGACTAACTTCTCACATTAGAACCTATTGTTTGCGGCCACTGGATGTGCCGGGCGGTTCCGGGCAGAATTACGCCGCAAACTCATTCTAACCTCGAGTTAGCCATTTTTATCTTTGCGGCCAATTAATTAATAATTTTCCATTTTTGCCCATGCCTAACATACTTGTCAATTATTCACAACTATAGCCAATTCAGAATATGCCAATAACAGACTAAATATCAACTCAACAGATATGGCAAATAACAGATTTCGCAGATTAGGCGACTTAATAGGGTTTAGCAGACTAAGCAATTTAGCAGATTTAGCATTTAACAGATTAGGCATTTTCAGCAGACTTAGCAGATGACAGATTTAGCAGATGAACAGATCTAGCATATTAGGCAATATAGCAGAACTAGCAAATTAGGCAATATAACAGAACTAGCAGATTTGGCAATATAACAGATTTACTAAAGTTTCATAAACATATCTTTCCTAATTGTAAATTTGGCCTAAGTTTGCATGCCTAAATAGTTGTCATGATTCCTAATATGATCATATACCTCGCGTTTGCATTGAATTTACATGGCACAGATTATGGTCATAATTTACCATATAACACATGTCCCAAATTTAGTTAAACTTGCCGAGTACAAAATATTCACATATAAATTATACCAAATATAGCCATCGATTTCAATGCACGTCATATATTCAAAAATCTCCCACTTAGGTGTTATTCACATTTAATAGTTATCAAATCTTAATATAAACCTTCACACCTAAGTCATATTCTCTTTTTATCCCCAAATCATGAATCGTTATATAAACAATATGCCCAACAATCTAAAACTTTAAATTATAACAGATCTTAATTCAAAATATGCGTTATGTCAAAGTCTCAAGTCATATGTTAATTTATAATGATTCCTCTTCTTCTAATTCACAGAATATGTATAGATCTAAATCTAGTTTACAACCTATGTCCTTTTCTTAAATTAGTCACAGATTAGCCATATCCCATTTGTGCCATCATTCATTATTTGTCCAAAAGTTTAACGTTCGTGCGTTAATCTCTTATGAGATTTGGAGCAGGCTCGTGGTAGCCTGCCTATAGAACAGAAAGAAGAAAGAGATGCAGAATAAAATAGATCAAAATAGGACAGAACAGACATAACCTAAAATTCAGATTTACAGTTCATGTCACAATCATAATTAACGTTCATAGCAGAAAATAATTGTACTTGCCTTGATTGGATTAAAGAAGGAGAAGAGTTGCAGTTGTTCTCTTTTAATTTTAATCAATTTGGAAGAAGATGCTTTAGTCCTAGTTCCAGTTCATATTTCAGCAGAGTAGCGACGCCATTTTTATTTTAATTAGAACAGAGGCAGAGCATAGGTAGAATGAAATGGTGTGGAGAGAAAGTGAGGTCTGGGGGTGTTTAAATAGGATTAGGCAGACGAATCTAGACAGAAAACGAGTCTAAATACATCAGAATGCATCAGGTTCAGAAAGTGGGTTTTGGGAGGTAGGTCGACCCCCAGGTCGACACTATGGTCGACCTGGTCCCCCCAGGTCGACACTATGGTCGACCTGGCCCTGGGGTGGTCGACTACCCGGTCGACCACCCAGTCGACCTGGGTCCTGGGCAGGAAATTTCCCGCCCAGCCCGCTTCTGGGTTTGAATTCGAATTTCGAATTCGAATTTCGAGCTGTTTTCGATTCTAAAATTCTCTGAAACTTCGGAGGGCCATATCTCCCTCATACGGACTCCATTTCTCGAAAAATCGAACTCGTTTCCAAGCTGAATTTCGAGATGAACGCAATGGCGCAACCCGTTTCCCTTGATTCTTATTTTGAAAATTAATTATTCTCTGGTTTGTTACTTATATGATCACAGAAAATAAGGGGTGTTACACAATGCAACGCAAGCCGGGGGATAGGTTTTTCCCTTATAGTAGACAAACATGCTTGGTACGTTAAAAACAAATCATTTGATACTATAATAAGTGCATAGTGTGAAAACAATTTCAATCATAAATATCAATCATAGACGGCATAAGTGCCCCATACCACTATGTCGCCATATATAGGTTTACAATTAAAACCACAAAATGTCACATATTGGAAGTTTGATTTCCATCTGTGAACCAAGGCAAGGGATCGTCCTTACCGCTTCGAGACTGTCTAGCCCGAGCCTCAGGCAAGCGCGTAGGCAAGCCTTGGATCATCAGGGCCGGTCCACCGGATGTGGATTATAATGCCTAAACACTGCGTTGCCCCGCCCTATGGGGCGTAAATGAGCCAAATGACTCCATCGGTCCCGGATCGACCGATATAACCGAGGCGCCTCGCTATCCATCATCCACATAAGTAAAACGTCTGGACGTGTAAAACCCAAAACACCACTCCTAGCCATAAGGAAACGCATGCCCTCCCTGAGGTCCTTCTCCCGTTACTGGTTCACACCAGAGTGTGAGGTTTGCGAATTAACGCTACACAAAGATACGTTGTACTAAAGCCGTGCTTTGATCATCAACCACAAGACTTTGCTTTTCAACAGAAGTCTTGATCATTTGCATCTCAGCATGTCACACAGGAAATTCATGTCATGCGACTGATATCTATCGATATATAACCTCTGAGCTCGTATGTCTCAGAGAAGGGCATTAAGCAAGAGAATAAATACTCCGCCGCTAAACAGATATATATTTAATAGAAACCCAATGTCTGACACATCCATTTACAAGTCCGTTCTGGGTCTGAACGAAACTGGAGGAACCTTATTCCTCGCATATCCATCGATCACCAAGTACGTCTGGACGATCACCAACTGATTCCCTCCTCTTGGGTGTACAGCCCAATCAAGATCATCAGTAATTATCCAAACGATGTGAAGATGTAACGATCCAGAATTTTTAACCAATTTAAAATTTGGAATTTTATTACTTAATTTGAATTTGATATAAATATATATGGTTAAGAGTATATAATAATTTTGATAAGTTATATGATAGATTTTACTTGAATTATAAATGAGAATCGTTATTAATAAGTTTGGATTTATTGAAACTATTTGTCGTTCGATCGGATTTGTCAAACTATAACATGAATTAGTAGCATTAGAATTAAGTGTTGCCTTTAGTTTTCATAACATTTAAAAGAAAATGCTACCAAAAGTTCTTTTTTCTTTTTAAGACAAGTGTTAAGACACATGTCTTTATGCATGCTCCCTTTCATGCATGATTGCCACTTGCCCCCTCATGTGTCTTTACCTCCTTACTCCTCCTTTCCTATATAAGGAGGCTCTTTCTCCATTTTTTTACCATTCCATTTCCATTTCCTTCTTTCCACCTTCTTCTTAAAGCTTATGGCCATGGTTTCCATGGCATAAGTCTTCCTCTTTTCAACCACCACCTTGCCAAAGTTCGTCATTCTCCTCCTCCTCTTATAATATAAAGAGATTAGTGTATATTGTATTATTTATATTTTGGTGAAGAAGACGTTGCACTAAAATACTGTCCGACGGTATGCTTAGCTATGCTCGCATACCGTGAAGATTGGGAAAGCTGTTAGGTGAGAACTCTTCAACCACGATTTATATAGTAGTTAGACTAATTTAAATATAGTGATTAATTATTATTGGTTAATGATGATTGATATTTGTTGTGATGGATGATGGATGTGAAGTTTAGAAAACACACTATTAAGCGTTAGTGTTATAACGCTTGTGCACAGTTATGATTTATTTAATCATGTTGATGATGGTTGCTATGGATGTTTAAATAGTTGTTGATATTGTTTCGCACACACTATGACACAACAGTTATGTTATCACATGGGTGATCGGTGAATCTCCTTCGTAATTAGAAACAGTATCATTATTGAAATTGAAGGTTAATAATCTGGAAAGGCCGTATTCATATATTGGAATTTGATTTATTAAGTTAAAAGTAAAACTTGAATTTGGAACCCAAAATAAATTTGGAAAGTCAATGTAAATTACTTTAAATGGTTTACATAAGTATATAATGGTTTTCTAAGGTATTTTGAAGTAGTGAAGAATAATTTTTATTGTGGTCAAAATAGAGCTTGTCTCATAACGACAATTTACGTATTTTAGATATAAACTTTAAACGCTCATAACTTTTGCAATTTAAATCGGATTTCCACGAAACAAAGTACGTTTGATTTATATTAACAAGAACTTTCAAATGAGTGAAAGAAGATTTTAAATTCGAGTTATTATTTTTAAGTTATGTTTAAAACCATTTTGGAAAAGGTCGCTATAAGAGAAGTTATCGACTATAACCATAAACAGCTATTTTTTAATGTTTCTAAAAATATGGAAAAAAAAGGTAAAATCATTATAAATTATGTAAAAAATGTTTTGAATTGTAAAGTTTAAGTTTTGACTAAGAAAAGCGATGTTTTGATCGAAGTAATAGAGATAATTGTTTGTAACGCTTTTGTAACGCTTTTGAAACACTATTGTAACGCTTTCTTTGAAAACAACCTATTTTGAAGTTTTTAACCCGCAAACTATTTTCCAAACCACAAGTAATCATTTTTAAATAATTTGTGGAATGTTCTCAAAGGTCTAAAAATATTGGAAATATTTTATGGAATTTAATTTAATATTAAAATGGATTTTAAATAATTGGATATGGTTGGAGATAAATCTTTGGATATTTGATATTAATCCGTTAGATGATGACTCTTACTATTTGAGGAATTATAAAGATAGTTCGCTATTATTCCGCTTATAGTGTGAGTTGGATACAGAGATTAATATTAAGTATAATGGATGATATTTCTATCCAGATCTAATGTCAAAGGTTTGGATAAATCTTTATATTAAGATACGGGTTTCCCAATTTGACTGGGATAAGTTGGGTAGAAATAATCTTCGGATATTTAATATGAAATTCTTTGGTATAATCGTATACTATTTGAGGAATTTGGAAGATACTATTATTATATCGTTATTCCACTTATAGTATTCATTGATTATGAGAATTGATATCGAATATAAGTAGATAAAATTTCTGTGTAACTTATGTTCCATATCAATTGATTTGGGTTTTGTCGTGAATCATATCTTCAATAATACTATTCTTGAAACCCAATGAGATTGAGCTATGGAAATTCATATCGTAATTTGAGGATTTAACCAGATCTTTGATTTGAGGAAATTAAAAGTGAGGAATTGGAAAGAAAACATAATCTTTTAGTTAAGATTAAAGAATGGAATGTTGGAAAATCAATTATTTGGAAACTAGGGCTGAAATGTGGGGTAAGGGTTTTCAAAGGAAACTGGATTTTTGATAACGAGTTATCAAACGGAAAATTAATTAAGGCTTTGGGGCTAGATTATCTTGGATTTAAGGGATGTGTTTTAAAGAGTGTAACACCCCACCTCCGCTAGGGTCACTCATAAAGGGAATGCACTAGGTTTGGTGAAGCATTATCGAGGTAAACATGCACATAAATATTACAAGACAGAACATATATAAAACAGCGGAAGTAAAACAAATTTCATTACCTTATAAAATAAGGTCTAAAGCCTTTTACATCAGAATACATCAAAACCTGTCTTGCAATGCTAAAGAAACATAAAACCTTTTCATAAATTATTCCCCAAAATAAAGCAGTGAAGCAGCCACAGCCAAAGAAGACCAAGCAATACATGATGACCTTCGAGCATAAGAGGTCCGAACTAACCAACATCATTTCCTCCCTGAAACCTGGGGGGGAAACGGAAGACAAAGAGGCGGAAGAAAACGGGGTCAGTCATAAAGACTGGTAAGTCCTATCTACTTCCAGTAGAAAAACAGGTAAAGGTAACATGACATGCATAAACTGAAAGTAAACATAAGGATGACGATAAGATAGATAAGCTAAACCAGGATAACTGGATGAACTACTATAGCAAGATAAACTAAGGTATCATGATAAACTACGGTGTCAAGATAAATCAAGGTATCACATAGTCAGGTTCCTATCCAGTATACAATCCCAAGTTACCTATCATGTATAATATCCCACGGTATTTATCATGTATATTTGCTCTGCACCTCTCGTACTAGTATCCTAACCCGCGTCATGTGTTAACTAGGAATGTCCCTGGCCCAATGTCATGTAATGGTCCATGTCAACCTAATATATAGCATATGTAGGTTTTTCCCAACCCATATGTTTCTTTCCATGTATAAGTTCATTCCTTTGCCGTAGGCCGTATGGGCTTTCCCATGTGAATCTATACCACCCCAACGTAGTACCATTTTATCCTTGAAGTTGTTTTGGACTGCTACCCTTGATCTAGTTATGTTTTCTTACCATGAACTATCGCGTGTTCACTTAGGGTTTATGCCACCTAGGACCACTAGGGATTATGCTACCTAATGAACGTTCCCGTTTCTCGGTTTGGGTTCAGGCCACCTAGGGCCACTAGGGATTATGCCACCCGTCAACCGCGCCCTTTATCCCACGTATGTATCGTGAATCATTTTCCATGTCTAGATGCACATGTATCTCAATGTGCCATCTGAGTTCCGTGCCAGGGCAAATCAAGAAATACGGAACTCGGTCGGGAGCTTTAAGTCGTCTGCTAATGCAGATATCAAGGTCTGTTTTTGTATCCGTGGCTATGGTCCCACGTGACCCCTCCCTCAACTACTGAAAGGCAATCAAAGAAAAATCATGTATGAGAACCACATCCCGGCCCCACTATAGCCCCACTTTCCTATGGGCCAACCTCACCCATGACTCGATAGCAAGGACATGGTCTGTCGGGGGTTCTCTGCCTTTCCATTCGTACACGATTGACTAAAGATGGTAGGTAGTCGGCGACGTGCTATCCAGGGCAAAATCAAGTATCGTCGACTCCACGCTAATCCATCCCAGTCTTTAGGTCGCTCGCATAGCAAGCAAGGCATACTCTTGGCTCTTCTATCGCAGACCTTAACCTTTGTGAGGCCGGGTTTCATGGACCACCTGCCACCTCACAGAGGGATACCAAGAGTACCCTCACGTCCCCCGAAGCTACCGCTTCGTCACCCAGTTCGTTGGAGCCTTTATCCAAGTCGGGTAATTTGCTCCTCCTCGTGTGTTTAAGCGATGACCTACCATATCGGGTTACTCATCCATTCATGAACTAGTCCCATGTCCTTGGCTAAGAATTTTTACTTAGTTATACTTAACTAAGGTTTACCACTTAACTTCTTTTCCCCGTTACCCTTGATTAACCACGATTTTCTACTTAGTTCGTCTAACTAGGGTTTTGTCTATTGGGTTAAGTGTTGTTATTCAGTTTCATGACTTAGCCCGACTACGAATCATGTCAAGATTGGCTAAGTATTTAAGTTCAACGCTTAGCCCTACAAGGAGGTTAAATATACCAAGAAGCGCATGACTTAACCCTATCAAGTCATATTGGTTAAGTATTGGTTTGTCTTAACCCTATCAGATTATCGTGTTAGATTGATTAAGCATAGATTATCTTAATCGCATCAGATCATCGAGTCGGATTGGTTAAGTATGGGTTAGCTTAACCTCATCCACTAATCGTACTACAAGGGTTAAGTATATTCAAAAGGTCTTGTGACTTAACCCTATCAAGTCCACATGTTAGATTGGTTAAGTATAGGTTACTTAACCTCATCAAATCATCATGTATAATTGGTTAATTATAAGTTACTTAACCCCATTAAATTATCATGTTAAGTTGGTTAAGTATTGGTTGCTTAACCTCATTGAATTACCAAGTTTAGATTGGTTAAGTGTTTAAATTAACCCCATCGAATTACCGTGTTTAGATTAGTTAAGTATAGGTTACTTAACCTCATCTAATTACTGTGTTAAGATTAGTTAAGTCTAAATAACTTAACCCCATCTAATTACCAAGTCGGATTAGTTAAGCGTAAATTACTTAACCCCATCTAATTACCAAGTAGGATTAGTTAAGCGTAAATTACTTAACCCCATCCCCTAATTGTCTTGTATGGTTAAGTGTCATTAAGAAATCAAGCCCGGTCCCACTTAACCTACCCATTCGTGTCATATCGGTTAAGTGTCACTAGTCAAATTTACTTAACCTTATAATGTGTCATTAATTTAATTAATGCACTCTCAACCTCTCACATTAGACCTTGTTGTGGTTACTAGTTAAGCCGGGCGGGTCCGGGTAGTTTTACACCACAACCTAGTCTAACCTCGGGTCTTAAGCGCGACATGACCAACTTCTCACATTGGATCCTATTGTTTGTAGCCACTAGTTAAGTCGGGCGGGTCCGGGTAGATTTATGCTACAAACTCAACCCAACCTCGAGTTGGCCACTTTCATGTTCGGTCTAGTGTCATATTACACTTACAACCCACACGTGTCTAGTTTCAAGTCCCATGTTTACCCCACATGTCATGCCCACATTTAGGTGTATCATACGTGCCATATTTCCATGAAACCCCATGTCAAATTATCATTTCGTAATCACGCACGTCTAACCTACCCCAAAGCGTGTTTCCAACCTAAGTAAAAACGAGTCAACATAGTAAGGGTACTATGCTACATATTGGCCTCACAACATGCACGATGTCAAAAAGGAATTGGCCACCAACATGCATGGTATCATAAGGGATTTGGCCTCAAAATATGCATAGCATCATAAGAGAATTTGGCCACAAGCATGCATAGTATCATAAGGAAATTTGGCCACAAACATGCATAGTTTCATAAGGGAATTTAGCCACCAACATGCATAGTTTCATAAGGGAATTTGACCACAAACATGTATGATAACATAAGGGGTTTGGGTTCGTTTACATGCATAAGCCCCAAAGTCAAGTCTTTGCCAATGTTTCACAAGTCAAATGGTTCCCCAAAGGTTCATGCTAACATTCCATAGATAAAGATTCAAACTTGCAAGATAAACTAGGCTAAACATAACATGAGTGGCATGATTAAGTCGCTAAAACTTAGCCCAAGGTCATGGATCATAGAAAAGGGGCAAAGTTAGGTTCACATAGGCTAGCATACTTGCATTTTATTCCATGTCATATTAGAACCACCGTTAGAATCTACAAGTAGCTAGAACTTACATAGCATGGCAAGAGGGCTAGGAATATGAATCGTCTTGACGAAGAAAGGTGGCTCCTTTGTTGAAGAATCATCATGAAACTTGCATAGCAACGTTGACCTACCCTCGATTTGATGTAGGAAGCTTGCACCTTTTGATTTGAACTCGATTTGAATGCATAAGCCCTTGGAGTTGGAGATGGAGGCCATGATCAAGGTAGATTTTGGCAGCACTTAGTTGCTAGAATGATTTTTAGTGATGTAGGTTAGGTCCTAGGGTGTTTTTATAGAGATTAGGAGTAGTTTAGGCCGTTAGATTAACCCTAGGATATATTTGAACCCTCAAAACCCGTCAGAAGCTTCCAGAACAGGACCAGAGACACAAGCAGGCGCACCCAGGTGGCCTGGGCTCGACCACCCAGGTCGACAGGGGTGTCGACTTGCAAGTCGACACCACCTTGGGTGTGTCGACACCCAAGTCGACACCACCTTAGGTGTGTCGACACCCAAGTCGACACCCATGTCGACTTGGGTGCTGGGCGGGAAATTTTCCCGCCCAGTCTTTTCGGCTCCAGATTTGAATTTTGAACTGTTTTTCGGACTTGGAATTTTCTGAAACTTCGTTGGGCCCTAACTTGGTCATAAGGACTCCGTTTTTCGAAAACTCGGACTCTAATTCGCGTATTTTTCCGAGAAGAACGCAATGGCACCGCCCGTTTCCCTTGATTTAGATTTTAAAATTAAATTCTGCCTTGATTCTTGTCTTAACACGTTATTAAAATTCGGGTTGCTACATTCTCCTCTCCTTTAAGGATTTCGTCCCCGAAATCTCCAAGTTAGGAAGAACATATCCTACCATCCATCATCCATCTACTCAAAACATCATCCACAGGCAACCATTGTCCTTAGACGATTTCTAATGCCATATGAACATCTGCAAAACGTGTGTGTATATGCTCCTTATCTAATGCTAATGATCAGGCCTGAATGATCTTTCTAATGCAAAATATGTTTAGTGCCATGAGTCCAACATGTATGCAAATAGTCCTAGTCATATAAACACTACATGTATGCACAAACATTCATCCACATGCAACACCCACATGGTAACACATTCGATTTCATCCATAGACAAGTATAAATACTCGTGCATATGCAACATGAAACGTGACAGCGTCAATCTAGTATCTAATGTGTATTCGCGCATCCACGAGCAACCACTTGCAACCATTTGCAACCATATCAATCATAACATGTTTCAAATACATGTTTACATCCATAGAGTTCTATCTAAGGTTCCCAAGATAAGATCTAGGAGTTAAAAAGACAAACTCCTTACGGGGTTTGCAACAGAAACAGGACCGAGAGGATATCCACCAAGCGATAGCATGCAAGCAAGCTCTACCAGGGATCAACGATATACTCTTACAAAGAGACACGATGCGCATGTTTAAGCCGCATTTCCCTGAGCTTAATTCCAGTATGCCTTGACTGCCTTTGACTTCATGATTTCGTAGCTCCTTAATTCCTATTTCCAAGGTACGAGTCGGAACTCTTTTCACTGTCGCCTCTCGTTTCACTTTCATTTATTCTTTCCCTAGTATACTTGGCTCAACCATATCTACGTACTCATGCAAGCTCTCCAAAATTCACTAGTGAATTCTGGATCTCGTTTACCAATGCCAATCCATGTTACCACGTGCACTTACTAGGGTGATTCCTATAACCCATGCTTAAGCGGAATGGACCATCCGCCTTAGTGGCGAACGTTACTCGATCGGATCAGAGATTTTCGATAAATGCATTAAGAGATTCTAGGTAACTAACCATGACAGAACCCAAAAGGTTACACGAGACTTCGAGGGTATTACCAAGGCAAGCTAAGAGTTTAACTACCCTCCTTTCAAAACCGAGAATGGCATCCCTTACTGGATAACCACTTCATCCCTAGAATCCCTCCATAGCTCAACAATAGAAGTATTGTTTCTAATCTCAACACTTGACATTTACACTCTCAATTCCAAACAAGTCATGAATAAATGGACCGACTCTCCAACCAGATTTTTGGGCCAAGAGTGGGATCTTCTACCATGCTAGTACTAAGGTGTAGAGACTTAACTATCGAGGCAGACTTAAATGATGTGATGATCAATACAAAGTCTGGACGGGATGATAGAAAAGAAAGGCTAAGCCTTTAACAGAAACGGTACCATTTCTCTTAGGTACGCTAGAAATGAGAGCATACAATTGCCCTCTCGCTGATCTTGTCCTTATCTTCCTTTGTTGATCAAGCCATACCAACAAGTTGCTTATTCTTAAGCTCGTGTCCTTTATCCTTGCTCTTATTATCCCTTCTTATAACTTCGGTAACAGGTCTCTTGAGAACTTTCTCCATCGCACGGGGAAAACACTCACGTAGTTAGACAAGGATTAGTCGCAGTTAAAACTACTGTGACTACAGATGGAGGAAAGAAAGGAAAAGAGATTCAATCAAGGAAACAAAGGATAGTGCTAATGGCTTTTGGGGAATAGCCTTTAAAAACTTTTCTTGAAAAATGCTTCTTTGTAAATGGTTTGTCAAATAGTTTTCAGAAGGTTTTAAAAACTTTTGCCCGGTCTGGTAACCTTCTGCCCTGATACCAAATGTAACACCCCACCTCCGCTAGGGTCACTCACAAAGGGAATTCACTAGGTTTGGTGAAGCATTATCGAGGTAAACATGCACAGAAATATTACAAGACAGAACTATATAAAACAGCGGAAGTAAAACAAATTTCATTACCTTATAAAATAAGGTCTAAAGCCTTTTACATCAGAATACATCAAAACCTGTCTTGCAATGGTAAAGAAGCATAAAACATTTTCATAAATTATTCCCCAAAATAAAGCGGTGAAGCAGCCATAGCCAAAGAAGACCAAGCTATACATGATGACCTTCGAGCATAAGAGGTCTGAACTAACCAACATCATTTCCTCCCTGAAACCTGGGGGGAAACGGAAGACAAAGAGGCGGAAGAAAACGGGGTCAGTCATAATGACTGGTAAGTCCTATCTACTTCCAGTATAAAAACAAGTAAAGGTAACATGACATGCATAAACTGAAAGTAAACATAAGGATGACGATAAGATAGATAAGCTAAACCATGATAACTGGATGAACTACTATAGCAAGATAAACTAAGGTATCATGATAAACTACGGTGTCAAGATAAATCAAGGTATCACATAGTCAGGTTCCTATCCAGTATACAATCCCAAGGTATCTATCATGTATAATATCCCACGGTATTTATCATGTATATTTGCTCTGCACCTCTCGTACTAGTATCCTAACCCGCGTCATGTGTTAACTAGGAATGTCCCTGGCCCAATGTCATGTAATGGTCCACGTCAACCTAATATATAGCATATGTAGGTTTTTCCCAACCCATATGTTTCTTTCCATGTATAAGTTCAGTCCTTTGCCGTAGGCCGTACGTGCTTTCCCATGTGAATCTATACCACCCCAACGTAGTACCATTTTATCCTTGAAGTTGTTTTGGACTGCTACCCTTGATCTAGTTATGTTTTCTTACCATGAACTATCGCGTGTTCACTTAGGGTTTATGCCACCTAGGACCACTAGGGATTATGCTACCTAATGAACGTTCCCGTGTCTCGGTTTGGGTTCAGGCCACCTAGGGCCACTAGGGATTATGCCACCTGTCAACCGCGCCCTTTCTCCCACGTATGTATCGTGAATCGTTTTCCATGTCTAGACGCACATGTATCTCAATGTGCCATCCGAGTTCCGTGCCAGGGCAAATCAAGAAATACGGAACTCGGTCGGGAGCTTTAAGTCGTGTGCTAATGCAGATATCAAGGTCTGTTTTTGTATCCGTGGCTATGGTCCCACGTGACCCCTCCTTCAACTACTGAAAGGCAATCCAAGAAAAATCATGTATGAGAACCACATCCCGGCCCCACTATAGCCCCACTTTCCTATGGGGCAACCTTACCCATGACTCTATAGCAAGAACATGGTCTGTTGGGGGTTCTCTGCCTTTCCGTTCGTACACGATTGACTAAAGATGGTAGGTAGTCGGCGACGTGCTATCCAGGGCAAAATCAAGTATCGTCGACTTCACGCTAATCCATCCCAGTCTTTAGGTCGCTCGCATAGCAACCAAGGCATACTCTTGGCTCTTCTATCGCAGACTTTAACCTTTGTGAAGCCGGGTTTCATGGACCACCAGCAACCTCACAGAGGGATACCAAGAGTACCCTCACGTCCCCCGAAGCTACCGCTTCGTCACCCAGTTCGTTGGAGCCTTTATCCAAGTCGGGTAATTTGCTCCTCCTCGTGTGTTTAAGCGATGACCTACCATATCGGGTTACTCATCCATCATGTACTAGTCCCATGTCCTTGGCTAAGAATTATTACTTAGTTATACTTAACTAAGGTTTACCACTTAGCTTCTTTTCCCCGTTACCCTTGATTAACCACGATTTTCTACCTAGTTACTCTAACTAGGGTTTTGTCTATTGGGTTAAGTGTTGTTATTCAGTTTCATGACTTAGCCCGACTACGAATCATGTCAAGATTGGTTAAGTATTTAAGTTCAAGGCTTAGCCCTACAAGGAGGTTAAGTATACCAAGAAGCGCATGACTTAACCCTATCAAGTCAAATTGGTTAAGTATTGGTTTGTCTTAACCCTATCAGATTATCGTGTTAGATTGATTAAGCATAGATTATCTTAATCGCATCAGATCATCGAGTCGGATTGGTTAAGTATGGGTTAGCTTAACCTCATCCACTAATCGTACTACAAGGGTTAAGTATATTCAAAAGGTCTTGTGACTTAACCCTATCAAGTCCACATGTTAGATTGGTTAAGTATAGGTTACTTAACCTCATCAAATCATCATGTATAATTGGTTAATTATAAGTTACTTAACCCCATTAAATTATCATGTTAAGTTGGTTAAGTATTGGTTGCTTAACCTCATTGAATTACCAAGTTTAGATTGGTTAAGTGTTTAAATTTACCCCATCGAATTACCGTGTTTAGACTAGTTAAGTATAGGTTACTTAACCCCATCTAATTTCTGTGTTTAGATTAGTTAAGTCTAAATAACTTAACCCCATCTAATTACCAAATCGGATTAGTTAAGCGTAAATTACTTAACCCCATCTAATTACCAACTCGGATTAGTTAAGCGTAAATTACTTAACCCCATCCCCTAATTGTCTTGTATGGTTAAGTGTCATTAAGAAATCAAGCCCGGTCCCACTTAACCTACCCATTCGTGTCATATCGGTTAAGTGTCACTAGTCAAATTTACTTAACCTTATCATGTGGCATTAATTTAATTAATGCACTCTCAACCTCTCACATTAGACCTTGTTGTGGTTACTAGTTAAGCCGGGCGGGTCCGGGTAGTTTTACACCACAACCTAGTCTAACCTCGGGTCTTAAGCGCGACATGACCAACTTCTCACATTGGATCCTATTGTTTGTAGCCACTAGTTAAGTCGGGTGGGTCCGGGTAGATTTATGCTACAAACTCAACCCAACCTCGAGTTGGCCACTTTCATGTTCGGTCTAGTGTCATATTATACTTACAACCAACACGTGTCTAGTTTCAAGTCCCATGTTTACCCCCACATGTCATGCCCACATTTAGGTGTATCATACGTGCCATATTTCCATGAAACCCCATGTCAAATTATCATTTCGTAATCACGCACGTCTAACCTACCCCAAAGCGTGTTTCCAACCCAAGTAAAAACGAGTCAACATAGTAAGGGTACTATGCTACATATTGGCCTCACAACATGCACGATGTCAAAAAGGAATTGGCCACCAACATGCATGGTATCATAAGGGATTTGGCCTCAAAATATGCATAGCATCATAAGAGAATTTGGCCACAAGCATGCATAGTATCACAAGGGAATTTGGCCACAAACATGCATAGTTTCATAAGGGAATTTGGCCACCAACATGCATAGTTTCATAAGGGAATTTGACCACAAACATGCATGATAACATAAGGGGTTTGGGTTCGTTTACATGCATAAGCCCCAAAGTCAAGTCTTTGCCAATGTTTCACAAGTCAAATGGTTCCCCAAAGGTTCATGCTAACATTCCATAGATAAAGATTCAAACTTGCAAGATAAACTAGGCTAAACATAACATGAGTGGCATGATTAAGTCGCTAAAACTTAGCCCAAGGTCATGGATCATAGAAAAGGGGCAAAGTTAGGTTCACATAGGCTAGCATACTTGCATTTTATTCCATGTCATATTAGAACCACCGTAAGAATCTACAAGTAGCTAGAACTTACATAGCATGGCAAGAGGGCTAGGAACATGAATCGTCTTGACGAAGAAAGGTGGCTCCTTTGTTGAATAATCATCATGAAACTTGCGTAGCAACTTTGATCTACCCTCGATTTGATGTAGGAAGCTTGCACCTCTTGATTTGAACCCGATTTGAATGCATAAGCCCTTGGAGTTGGAGATGGAGGCCATGATCAAGGTAGATTTTGGCAGCACTTAGTTGCTAGAATGATTTTTAGTGATTTAGGTTAGGTCCTAGGGTGTTTTTATAGAGATTAAGAGTAGTTTAGGCCCTTAGATTAACCCTAGGATAGATCTGAACCCTCAAAACCCATCAGAAGCTTCATGAACAGGACCAGAGACACAAGCAGGCGCACCCAGGTGGCCTGGGCTCGACCACCCAGGTCGACAGGGGTGTCGACTTGCAAGTCGACACCACCTTGGGTGTGTCGACACCCAAGTCGACACCACCTTGGTTGTGTCGACACCCAAGTCGACTTGGGTGCTGGGCGGGAAATTTTCCCGCCCAGTCTTTTCGGCTCCAGATTTGAATTTTGAACTGTTTTTCGAACTTGGAATTTTATGAAACTTCGTTGGGCCATAACTTGGTCATACGGACTCCGTTTTTCGAAAACTCGGACTCTAATTCGCGTATTTTTCTGAGACGAACGCAATGGCACATCTGTTTCCCTTGTTTCAGATTTTAAAATTAAATTATGCCTTGATTCTTGTCTTAACACGTTATTAAAATTCGGGTTGCTACAAAGAGGAAGGGTTAAATATGGATTTTGTTAAAGATGATTCGAGAATAGATTTAAAGAAGTTTAATTTAACGAAATCCAAAATCGAAGGAGATTTGGTAGAAAGCCTGTGTGTTATGTGATTGTGTTTTTAATCGCGCTTATTATTTGGAAAGACCGGGATCGGAATTATGTCTGAAAACCATCCCAAGTAATAATATGACGTTGTGGAGCAATTGAACACATTGGAGGCGGCATTGAAGACCGGACCCTTCGTGTCGTAAGGGCGACTTGCTGAATATCTCGAATGGCTGGCTCCCATTCGTAGATGGATTTTATATATCAGCTAAGTGGTAAGAAGCCCGAACGTATGTGAATGAATTCCAGATTGTTGTTTTGTTCAGACCTTGAACGGACATGTATGGATTGGGTGTCTAACATTGTAATTGACCGCGTAGCACTGATCTTTATTAATATATATCTGCTTAGTGGCGGAGAATTTATTCTCTTTCTTAACACCCTTCTCTAAGACGTATGAGCTTAGAGGTGAAAGGACAATGTGGCATACTTAAGTTATGTGATGAGCTATGGATATATCGTGACCTCGACGGACCTCACACCCCGAATTGATGGTAATTTGGTGGTCAGATTTTTATGTCCGTTTCGCATGTTCGGTGCACCGGGATGTGATGATGAAAGGGTACTGCAAAGTCCCTAGTTTGGGACGCTATTTGCTCGGTACTCTGATTCATGTAGGGTGGGTTAGTATAACGGAGTCCGAGTCTGGACGTTATCCGCGAGTACTGGGATGATGCAAGCGAGAAAGTTTTGTGACCCCACGAATGATCTTTCGTACCAGGAACCATCATGTTGTAAACCCAATCTCCACCACGAGCCCGTACGGTTTTAATTGTATAGCCTGCTAGTTACCGGTAGGATTGTAAGTATTAAGGGATGGGGCATTATGCTGGCTAGGATTAATACATTTATCTGCGAAAAGGTTTTCACACTATATATAGTATTAAAAGAGGATTTTCACGTATGAAGGCATTTTTGGTTATCATAAGGCAAAAGTCGCCCATCTGGTGTGCGCTTGCATTGTGTGATGTGGGACGAGCTTATGATAGCTTCATTTTCAAAAAAGTCGTTGCGTATTTCTATACACTGGTATTTACATGGAGTAAACCCGTTCCGCATTAGCGGCGTGGTCCGGTAAGTTACCTAACTTTAAAATAAACCCTAAAAGTAACTGTTTTGAGTTCTCACACCAGTCCTATGACTGACCTAGAGTTTATTTTTCCCACACCTAAACTCTGGGTTCCCATAATTTTTACACGGGCAGCCTAGTAGTTTGGTTTGCAGTTTAGACTTGGAGTTGTTTGGAGCAAGATGCTGGTTTGGCTGGAGCTATTATATCTTGGAGCATGCATAGTCTTCCGCTGAGTTTTGTATCTCTTCCGCTGTGTATTCAGTGTACTCTGATGTATCTCTCGTAACTCTGATGTAGTATTATTGTAATGATAATGGAAAAGTTCTTTTTATTTTGTGCAAATGTGTAAGTACCCCTAATAATCTGTCCTTATGAACGGTTTAAGTTGGTTTAATTACCAGCGAAAACCGGCAAAAAGCCGGGTTGTTTCATTTGGTATCAGAGTTTTGGTTTATACAAAGGAATGGGGTATGACACATTTGAACAAAAGGGAAGACTCATCAGAGTTATATATCTCATTAGAGATAGGGTTAGTAATGCCCTAGAATGAGATTTTGGAATACTACATTTGAGAGTGCGCCTTCCGAGTAAAATTAATTAAGTTTGGGATTATAATATATTAGAATTCATGTTAAGAGAAAAACTTAGGTATTGTTAAAGTAATTCTCCTTTAAAGGAACTAATCAATATGGTTAGAAGCCAAAATGAATAATAAGATTTGAGTATTTTATTTGATGTTGAGGTTGGACTATCGAGTATAAGAAGATTTTGCGTATACGTCTGATCAACGTATATACGAAGTCTTTAGTATACTAAATAGATATAGAATCACACTCTAGTCGCTTGAAGATGATTCTGTTGATGACTGCAACATCATCGATATGTATTTTCGAGTTTCGAAAGTGGGATGGCTAAACGATTCCGATTAAAACATCAACATATATTTAAACCAATTTAGATAAGTGTTTGAAAATATTTCGTAAATTGATGTGAATTAGAATAAGTAAGCGAGATCTTGAAAATTTGATAAGTTGTAAGAATTATATTAGGTGAACCTGTAATAAGGATAAACCACTAAATTAAGTAGAGAGTATATGAGAAAGTGTATTTGTGAAAAAAATGGTTTTGAAAAGATATATAGTTTGGAAAACTCAAATCAATATTTTGAGTAAGAATTGGCAATTACTTTGAAATTAATTTTTGTAATTGATTTTGAAAGAAAAAATTTCAATATAAAGGAAAAAGGGTCTTTGAAAATATTTGGGAATTCAAAACTTGAGCACGACATCTTGTGATTAGAATTTCTTAGTTGATTAAAAGACGTTTATGTAAAGTTGAAATTTACATAAGCAATCCAATTAGTTCGGGAAACGATTTAAAGGCTAAGTTGGAATTAATCAATTAGAATGTTTATAATTATTCCACCCTAACTAATTAAATTTGAAATGCAAATATTGAGAATTCAATATGACTATAAGATATTTGATGATATTTTGGTTGAGGACTACATTGGTTAAAGTTGTTTCTCTAAAGTTTGAAGGAAATAAGTTTTAGAATAATTAATGAGGATAGCCAAACTTAAACAATATAAGAAAAATAAATCTAGAATTATCGGAAATTTTGGACAGTCGATAAGTTCTAAAGTATATGGTGACAACAAGAGGAATTATTTAAGTAAGCAATGAATATCTTGTGAATAAAGTTCCACAATTTGATTAAAGGATATTTGGCAAGCGGGTATAGTAAGATGAAATTACCTCAACTAAAACATTTATATAAGTTGAATTTTGAGGATCGAGTTTTACGTGTAACAAATAACAGTAAGTTTGGCGAATTAAAAGGGAATAAGTCCCATAACCATTGTATTTGTAAGACAAGATCAAAGAGAATAATTTATACCTCTAAATCTTTTGGAAAGCAGTAAATGTTTGAGTATAAGTAATTGGCCCAGTAAACGATGAATCAAAAGTAATGGGTAACTGGAGGTTATCGTTGGAGGACATGTAGATATGGTTATCCGTTAATATGTGTGAGAACAGGGAGCTTTGAAAAAAAAATTGTCGAATGAGTAGTTACAATTCCCTTTCCTTTTCGACGACGAAAAGTTTCAGGGGGGTGAATGTAAAGATCCAGAATTTTTAACCAATTTAAAATTTGGAATTTTATTACTTAATTTGAATTAAAATTTGAATTTGATATAAATATATATGGTTAAGAGTATTTAAAAATTTTGATAAGTTATATGATAGATTTTACTTGAATTATAAATGATAATGATTATTAATAAGTTTGGATTTATTGATACTATTTGTCGTTCGATCGGATTTGTCAAACTATAACATGAATTAGTAGCGTTAGAATTAAGTGTTGCCTTTAATTTTCATAACATTTAAAAGAAAATGCAACCAAAATTCTTTTTTCTTTTTAAGACAAGTGTTAAGACACATGTCTTTATGCATGCTTCCTTTCATGCATGATTGCCACTTGCCCCCTTATGTGTCTTTACCTCCTTACTCCTCCTTTCCTATATAAGGAGGCTCTTTCTCCATCTTTTTACCATTCCATTTCCATTTCCTCCTTTCCACCTTCTTCTTAAAGCTTATGGCCATGGTTTCCATGGCATAAGGCTTCCTCTTTTCGACCACCACCTTGTCAAAGTTCGTCATTCTCCTCCTCCTCTTATAATATAAAGAGATTAGTGTATATTATATTATGTATATTTTGGTGAAGAAGACGTTGCGCTGAAATACTGTCCGACGGTTCGCTTAGCTAGGCTCGCATACCGTGAAGATTTGGAAAGTTGTTAGTTGAGAACTCTTCAACCACGATTTATATAGTAGTTAGACTAATTTATATATAGTGATGAATTATTATTGGTTAATGATGATTGATATTTGTTGTGATGGATGATGGATGTGAAGTTTAGAACACACACTATTAAGCATTAGTGTTATAACGCTTGTGCACAGTTATGATTTATTTAATCATGTTGATGATGGTTTCTATGGATGTTTAAATAGTTGTTGATGTTGTTTCGCACACACTATGACACAACGATTATGGTTTCACATGAGTGATCGGCAAATCTCCTTCGTAATTAGAAACAATATCATTATTGAAATTGAAGGTTAGTAATCAGGAAAGGCCGTATTCATATATGTGGATAAAGTTCTTTAAATGAATAAATTAATGCCAGAACATTCTTGGATGACAGAGAGGATAATGTCTAGGCTTGGGTTTGGAAATGAAGTTTCCTGCTCTCCCTGGCTATCCCTAACTGGTCCGACGAATGGGATGGTTAAGTTGAAGTTATTTGAATTTAGAAATGAATTGGAATTTGATTTATTAAGTAAAAAGTAAAACTTGAATTTGGAACCCAAAATAAATTTGGAAAGTCAATGTAAATTACTTTAAATGGTTTACATAAATATATAATGGTTTTCTAAGGTATTTTGAAGTAGTGAAGAATAATTTTTATTGCGGTCAAAATAGAGCTTATTGCATAACGACAATTTACGTATTTTAGATATAAACTTTAAACGCTTATAACTTTTGCAATTTAAATCGGATTTCCACGAAACAAAATACGTTTATTTATATTAACAAGAACTTTCAAATGAGTGAAAGCAGATTTTAAATTCAAGTTATAATTTTCAAGTTATGTTTAAAACCATTTTGGAAAAGGTTGCTATAAGAGAAGTTATTGAGTATAACCATAAACAGCCATTTTTTTAATGAGAAAATAAATGGTAAAATCAATATAAGTTATTTAAAAAATGTTTTGAACTGTAAAGTTTAAGTTTTGACTAAGAAAAGCTATGTTTTGATCGAAGTAGTTGAGATAACTGTTTGTTACGCTTTTGTAACGCTATTGTAATGCTTTCTTTGAAAACAATCTATTTTAAGTTTTTAACCCGCAAACTATCTTCCGAACTACAAGTAATCATTTTTAAATGATTTGTGGAATGTTTTCAAAGATTTAAAAATATTGGAAATATTTTATGGAATTTAATATTAAAATGGATTTTAAATAATTGGTTATGGTTGGAGATAAATCTTTGGATGTTTGATATTAATCCGTTAGATGATAACTCTTACTATTTGAGGAATTATAAAGGTAGTTCACTGTTATTCCTCTTATAGTGTGAGTTGGATACAGAGATTAATATTAAGTATAATTGGATGATATTTCTATCCAGATCTAATATCAAAGGTTTGGATAAATCTTTAAATTTAGATACGGGTTTCCCAGTTTGATTGGGATAAGTTAGGTAGTAATAATCTTTAGATATTTGATATGAAATTCTTTGGTATAAGTGTATACTATTTGAGGAATTTGGAAGACACTATTATTATATCGTTATTCCACTTATAATATTCGTTGATTATGAGAATTGACATCAAATATAAGTAGATTAAATTTCTGTGTAACATATGTTCCATATATATTGATTTGGGTTTTGTCGTGAATCATATCTTCAATAATATTATTCTTGAAACCCAATGAGATTGAGTTATGGAAATTCATATCGTAATTTGAGGATTCAATCAGATCTTTGATTAGAGGAAATTAAAAGTGAGGAATGGGAAAGAAAGCACAATCTTTTATTTAAAATTAAAGAATGGAATTTTGGAAAATCAATTTAATTTGAAACTAGGGTTGAAATGTGGGGTAAGGGTTTTCAAAGGAAACTGGATTTTTGATAACGAGTTATCAAACGAAAAATTAATTAAGGCTTTAGGGCTAGATTATCTTGGATTTAAGGGATGTGTTTTAAAGAAGAAGGGTTACATATGGATTTTGCTAAAGATAATTTGAGGATAGATTTAAAGAAGTTTAATTTAATGAAATCCAAAATCGAAGGAGATTTAGTAGAAAGCCTGTGTGTTTTGTGATTGTGTTTTTAATTGCGCTTATTATTTGGAAAGACCGGGATCAGAATTATGTCTGAAAACCATCCCAAGTAATAATACGACGTTGTGGAGTAATTAAAGACATTGGAGGCAGTATTGAAGACCGGACCCTTCGTTTCGTAAGGGCGACTTGCTGAATGTCTCGAATGGCTAGCTCCCATTCACAGATGGATTTTATATATCAGCTAAGTGGTAAGAAGCCCGAACGGATGTGAGGGAATTCCGGATTGTTGTTTCATTCAGACCTAGAACGGACATGTATAGATTGGGTGTTTGACATTGTAATTGACCGCGTAGCACTGATCTTTATTAATATATATTTTCTTGGTGGCAAAGAATTTATTCTCTTGCTTAACACCCTTCTCTAAGATGTATGAGCTTAGAGGTGAATGGACAATGTGGCATACTTAAGTTCTGTGATGAGCTATGGATGATCAAAGCATGGCTTATTTAAGCGTAGCTTTGTATATCTTGACCTCGACGGACCTCAAACCCCGAATTGATGGTAAACTGGTAGTCAGATTTTTATGTTCGTTTCGTATGTTCGGTGCACCAGGATGTGATGATGAAAGGGTACTGCGAAGTCCGCAGTCTGGGAAGCTATTTGCTAGGTACTCTGATTCATGTAAGGTGGGTTAGTATAACGGAGTCCGAGTCTGGACTTATCCGCGGGTACTGGGATGATGCACGCAAGAAAGTTTTGTGAGCCCACGAATGATCTTTCGTACCAGGAACAATCATGTTGGAAACCAAATCTCCACTACGAGCCCGTACGGTTTTGATTGTATAGCCTGCTGGTTACCGGCAGGATTGGCAGTATAAAGGGATGGGGCATTATGCTAGCTAGGATTAATACATTTATCTGCGTAAATGTTTTTCACACTATATATAGTATTAAAAGAGGATTTTCACGTTTGAAGGCATTTTTTGTTATCATAAGGCAAAACTCGCCCATCTAGTGTGTGCTTGCATTGTGTGATGTGGGACGAGCTTTTGATAACTTCATTTTCAAAAAAGTCATTGCGTATTTCTATGCACTAGTATTCACATGGAGTAAGCTCGTTCCGCATTAGCGGCGTGGTCCGGTGAGTTACCTAACTTTAAAATAAACACTAAAAAAACTGTTTTGAGTTCTCACACCAGTCCCATGACTGACCTAGAGTTTATTGTTCCCACACCTAAACTCTGGGTACCTATAATTTTTACATGGGCAGCCTAGTAGTTTGGTTTGTAGTTTAGACTTGGCATTGTTTGGAGCAAGATGTTGGTTTGGCTAGAGCTATTATATCCTGGAGCATGCATATTCTTCCGCTGAGTTTTGTATCTCTTCCATTGTGTATTCAGTGTACTCTGGTGTATCTCTCGTAAATCTGATGTAATATTGTTGTAATGATAATGGAAAAGTTCTTTTTATTTTGTGCAAATGTGTAAGTACCCCTAATAATCCGTCCTTATGAACGGTTTAAGTTGGTTTACTTACTGGCGAAAACCGGGAAAAAACCAGGTTGTTTCATTTGGTACCAGAGCTTTGGTTTATACAAAGCAATGGGATATGACACATTTGAACAAAAGGAAAGACTCATCGGAGTTATATATCTCATTAGAGATAGGGTTAGTTGTAACACCCCGTAACTTTAATATTAATGTTAACAAATTAAAGAATACTTAATTGTAAATGTGAGAATTAAGGGAAACGGGTTACGCCATTGCGTTCTCCTTGGAATTCTGGTTGAGATAGATTCCGTGTTTGCGTAAAACGGATACCGTATGAAGAAGATATGGACGAACGAAGTTAGGCAGAAAAATCAGAAACAGGCCAGAATGCACTGGCGCACTTGGGAAGTGCGCTAGACCAAAATTGCACTGGCGCACTTGGGAAGTGCGCCCATGCAAAGTTGCACTGGCGCACTTGGCAGGTGCGCCCAAGCCGAGCAGAAAACCTGCACAGATTTCTGAGGCTCAAATTCGAAAAGTGAGTCAGTGCTGAGTCATTTCTGACTAGTTACTGAGTCATTAAGGTTTCTGGATAGTTTTAATCTGGACTGAGTGGTTTTGATTAACCCTAAGATCATCGGACGACTATAATTAAACTGAAATTCTATATAAACAAGGGTAGACTCAAACCCTAAAATCAAATCAATATTAGATCAATGGTCGTCATGTTGTCACTCCAAACCCTAGAGTAGCCGCCACCAACTAGAAGCAAAGTAAAGCAACTCAATTCAAATCAAATCAAGCTTAAACTAAAACAACGAAATTGCCTACATCAAGGGAACGCTAATCAATTACAGAAATCAGATCCCAGAACTCAAGACCCTCTTTTTCTGTGAGTTATAGTCACTTTTAGGTTTAAATAAATAAAAGTGAATCGTTGTAGACTATGATTTGGGTATATGTTGTTTGTAGTTATGCAAGTTTATTGTTGTTGTAGATCATGAAATTATACACGTTCATTGTTGTTGTGGATCATGGAATTATGCAAGTTTATTGTTATTGTGGATCATGAAATGTGACGGCAAGGAATTTCGCTCGGTCCGAACCAGTCGCTAAACCGATCCAGGCCGTTCGAAACGCCCTATCGTTTGAGAACACGACAAAACAGAACGCATACAGAAGAACATTTCATTGTATATTACAACAACGCATCAGGTTACAAGAATATACAGAGTATAAATGAATAAATATTACACAGAAATATCAGAGATTTAAATTACATTTAAATACATCGCAGCGGAAAATAATACAATACACAACTAGAAGAGATATACGGATACAAAGCTTTCCGGATATCGTTCCAGCTGTAAACCAGGATCCTGTGAATATAAATCTGCAAAACCAAAACTACTAGCTGCCCGTGTCAAAATAGGGGCACCCAGAGTTTAGGTTAAAACAATAAACTCCAGGTCAGTCATGTGACTGGTGTGAGAACTAAAACAGTTATTAATCTTTATTTTAAGTCATTAGGTAAATCAAGGGACCACGCCGTATAACACGGAACGGGTTTCCTCCCAAGAATACCAGTGCATAAAACAAACAGCGCAATGCTAAATAAAGAAAAATGAAGCTGTTATAAGACCCAGGTCCCATCACACAATGCAACGCAGCCGAGGATAGGGTTTTCCCTTATAACAGCCAAAGAATGCTTGATACGGTTAAACAAATCGTTTGATACTATAGTAAGTGCATAGTGTATAAAACAACTTCAAATCATAAGTATCAATCATAGGCGACATGAGCGTCCCATGCCACTATGTCGCCATGTATAGGTTTACAAATAAAACCGCAAAGTCACGTATTTGGAAATTGGATTTCCATCTATGAACCGAGGCAAAAGATAGTCCTCAACCGATTCGAGACAATCTAGCCTACCATGTCTCAGGAACAGCCGCAACTGCCCCCTGGATCGTCAGGGCCGGTCCACCGATGTGGATTATTATGCCTGAACAATACGTCTCCCTGCCCTTTGGGGCGCAAACGAGCCAACGAATGACTCCATCGGTTCGAGAACGACCGATCAATCCGAGGCGCCTCGCAACAGCAACAACCACATAAGTCAATCTCGTCAGGGCGTGTAAAACCACTGACGCCACTTTTAGCTAGAAAGAAACGCAAGTCCTCCCTGAGGTCCGTCTCCCGTTTTTGGTTCATACCGGGTGTGAAACACGCGAGGTAAACGTTACACAAAGCTACGCCACAAAGGCTGTGCTTTGATCATCACCACAAGACTTTGCTTTTCAACAGAAGCCTCGATCAATTGCCACTTAGGCATGCCACACAGGCAATTCACTCCATGCGTTTGATATCCATCAATATATAACCCCTGAGCTCGTGCGTCTCAGAGAAGGGCGTTAAGCAAGAGAATAAATTCTCCGCCGCCAAACAGATATATATTTAATAGAGATCAATCACACGGATTAAAATCCAATGTCAGACACACAGTCCATTTACAAGTCCGTTCTGGGTCTGAACGAAACCGGAGGCACCTAGTACCCCGCATATCCATCGATCTCCAAGTACGTCTGGACGATCACTAACTGTTTCCATCTTCTTGGGTGTACAGCCCAATCAAGATCATCAGTAATTACCCAAACGACGTGAAGACTTCCGGTCTTCGACCATCGTCTTCATCTTCGACTTATCGTCGCATCAGTTATTCAGAATGGGATAAACCCGGTCTTTCCGAATAACTCGCGTATATTTTAAATAAGTGTTACACAAACACAACATACGCCTCATTCCAGTCCATTAGTCACTAACCGTAAATTAATCAAGAGAATAATTCCCCAAATATTAACCCCGAAGGCCGAAACCAACATCAGATCACTATCCAGAAAACCATTCTGCTTGGCTAACCGACAGTTAGTTTCTAAATTTCACATTCATAGGGAAAAGTTCCCATAAATTTTATCCAAGATAAATTCCTGAATTTATTCTCTAATCTTCCTTTGAATTTCGATTCAACTAGTCGGAATTAGCGAACCTTACCGTAGTAATCATTGGTTTTAATTTCCCAATCCCAACCTATTAATCCCATGAAGTAAAACTGGTAATACTTCATATCTAACACCACAGTGTTATCGGTAAATTCAGTTACCATTTCACGTTCAAATCTAATTAAAGATTTAACTATCGCCTGGAGTAAAACTGGTGATACTCCATTCTCGATTATTTCAATCTAATTAAAGATTCATTAAAACTCCACTTAGTTTTAATCGTTAACTGGGTTAAAGAATCAGTGTCATTTAAAACACGGTTCACGATAAACCCAAAATCACTGTCCATTAATTATCGGGTTAAAGAACGAGTGTTATTTAAAACACCATTCACGATAAACCCAAGAATCAATATCAATTCAATTCCAATTAAATATTGTTTAATTGGTACACTTCATTAAATCTAAATAAAAAGATTTAATCCTTTCTCAACTGGGTTCAAGAACAGTGTTAATGAAGACACCATTCACGACAAACCCAAATCACATTTGATATTCAATACAAGGCTCTGAATAGAAAATATATCGGCTTATATTCAATATCAAATTCTACGATTAACAAATGTCGTATTGGAAATAACGATATGAATATATATATCTTTCAAATTTCCATAACAACATCCGTATAATCACGAATTCCAACATCGAAATATTCCGAAGACAATTTCGATTCAAATCCACTCCAATGCAATCATTGGAAATTCTGGTTGTTTTTAAAACCCTTTTCAAATTCAATTTATTTATTTAAAAATAAATAGAATTATATTTCTAGTTCAAAACTAGTTCATTTCGATAAAAAATCTATTTTTATCTTTTCAAATATGGGGTTTTTCATCCCAATTCTTTCTAAATCATTTCTTACGATTTTACACAAATTATTACTATTTTTAATAATTTTATCAAGGCCCGTACAGTCGATTTCCATCAATGGCCCTCGAACTGCACTTACAGCGACCTTTTTCAAATTTGATTTGGACATAATTCCAAATCCAACCGTTAGATTTCTAATTTCTAATATTCGTTAGAAAGCTCTTTTCGATACGAACCCAACGGTTCCGGTTTTAGGAGAATCCGACGGTCGGATCTCCCGTAATGTCCGTTTGAAATAAATGGTCGAAATTCACGAACTGCCGCGGCGCGGCGCGTTCTATTCCGGCCATTATATTATATATATAATATATATAATATATACTTCGTCGATTTCTATTTAAAACGAATTATATAAATAGTTTTAAAATCGTTTCAAAAGCAATTTCAACTTTCTTTTCAATTCAAATCAAAATTGAATTCTTCTTTATAAATTCGTTTTAAAATTCATTTCTATTCAATTCAAATTTCAATTCAATTTGAATTCATTTCAATTCAATTTGAATTCATTTCAATTCGCTTTCAATTCAATTTGAATTCGTTTTCAATTCAATTCATTTCGAAATCGTTTTCAATTCAATTCATTTCGAAATCGTTTTATATTCAATTCATTTCGAAATCGTTTTCAATTCAATTCATTTCGAAATCGTTATATATTCAATTCATTTCGAAATCGTTATATATTCAATTCATTTCGAAATCATTATATATTCAATTCATTTCGAAATCGTTATATATTCAATTCTTTTCGAAATGGTTTTCAATTCAATTCAATTCGAAATCGTTTTCAATTCAATTCAATTCGAAATCGTTATATATTCAATTCTTTTCGAAATGAATAAAATCGATATAAATATCGTTCACGTCAAAATGGCGTCAAACTAATCAACACGGCTTCATAAATTTCTATTTTCAAATATTCTATTTCAAATATTTCTTTTTCAAAATAGTTGTTATTATCAAAATATTTCGTTCAACACATGACCAATCTCAATGGATGAGTACTGTCAACACATGAACTTTTATTTTATATCGATAAAGATGTAAATTTTATTACTAAAATATTTCGTTCAACACATGACCAATCTCAATGGATGAGTACTGTCAACACATGAACTTTTATTTTATAATATTCTTTATTTTCTAAATTGGAATGAGGCCCAATCAATCACCATATAATGTTAATTATATGGATTTTCATACAACACATGTATATAATAGCATTGAAAAATAATCAACCATCAACCAAAGTGCACTACACTGTATAAGCATCAAATATAGACATTTAACGCTTATAGCAGCTTGTCAATCAATCGATCGACATATTTAATCAATCAGGATGAGTGAACTTCAAGTTTCATCCCAACACCCGTGTGGGGTTTCAAACAATCAAACACAGATTTTATTTGTGCAGTTGGGCGATGTGTAAAATTTATCGTCCCAATCAATGTCCTTCAAATAGGCGTACATGAACAAACCGTCCGGTTTGTAAATGAATATTTTATTCTATTCACTTCACATTAAAAATTATATTTTTAACGATAAAACATTTTATTTTAACATATGAATTTCTATTCAGTTCATTCTTTAAATAAAATGATATTTTTATTTTTCTAACATATTTTAGAAAATTTCGGCGGCATAACGGCACGATACTAGAAACGGGACAAGGCCTAGCCTTATCCCCGGTCTAGTGAAGGCCCACGCCATTCACACATCAATCATATCAATTCATTTCACCACACAATTCAAACCAAATAATTTAATCAACTACACAACCAAACAATTTAACAAACAAGCCATCCATGGTCTGTGGATGACGGGTGTCAGGTGCTACTAAGCACCGTCTGCATCCAAGTATATATATATATATAACTAGAAAATTTAAATTGAAAGGTGAGAAGTTCTCACATATAGCTATCCAATCATCTTGACTCTTCATTTAAAGAAGACTTCGCCAATCTCGCCCTTTGTCGCTTTCATTGCCCGTATTCACTACATATGTAAAAATCGAATTTTTACCTCGCTTTTCAATATATAAAAATCACATTTTTAATTCGAAGTTCAATATATAAAAACCATATTTTTAATTCGAAGTTCAACACATAAAAATCATATTTTTATTTCTGCTATTCCTATTTATAAAAACAATGTTAATTTTATTTTCAAAATCAATGCAAAATTCATTTTCAAAAAGAATGCAAATTTCGTTTCTAAAGCAAATTCAAATTTTTCGTTTCTTGTCAAACTAATTTTTCGTTTCTTGTCAAACTAATTTTTAACAATGTATTAAATTAAATAAAAACTGAATTTTTCTTTCCAATGTAAATCATATGCATTAAAAATCAAATTTTTAAATACATTCTTGAATAAAATTTTAAAAATAAAACTCACAGCGAGGAGCTTTACGGATCTGAGGTCGGAGAGGGTGCTCGGATAGTTGGCGGTGGTCCACTTTGGCCGAGGGGTTGCGGTTTGGTGATTTGAAGGTAGGGAGTGTGGACTGGAAGGGGAAAAGAGGAGAGGGAGGCTGTGGAGATGGAGGGGAGGGCCGATTCGAGGTCTGGAGGGACTGGTAGTGGAGGGCGCTTCTGCGGCGGAGCTAGGGTTTGATTTGATGGGGGGGTTACGGGTTCGAATTGGGGAAAGAAGCGAGGAGGGCGAGCTGAGGACGGAGAGGGGGGGTTATCGATCACCGGCGGAGGCTTGTGGGGGCGGTGGTGGCCTTGGCGGAGCGGGAGCGCGGAGCGCGATTCCGTCGATGCTTCTCCCTTTTTTTTTATTCTGAAATGATTTTGAAAATAAGGGGGGGGCCTAAGCGGGTTAACGGGGAGAGGCTTCCTTTTTTTTAATTAATTAATTTTCAAAAAGCTGACTTTTACATACGACCTCGAAACGAGGCCCACTGTAACAACCCGTAAAATGCGGGCCAGTTTAAAATTTTTATTTTTGGCAATTTTAGCGAATTTTGATTATTTAAAATGAATTATTTTAAATAATATCGACGTGAAATTTATTTTGAATATAATTCGAACGTATATATTATACGCGTCGTCGTTAGAATATAAATATTTATATATAATTATAAATAGAATTGAAAATGGCGCGGTAGTTCGATAATTCGATTTCAAACTTCAATTGAATGTACCGGGTGCAAAACAATCCGGATTTTAGTGAAACCAAAAACATTAGGATCTAATTGATAATATCTTTCTAACGAATCCGAAAAATCAAGATTTCATATCGGGAATCAAAAGATACGTCCAGTTGAAAATTCTGAATAGTCGCTATGGAATTCAGGCCCTTAAAAATGGACATTTTGCAAACGACCTCGGATTTCGACGAAACCACTCTTGTTGGGTCCATGATGTTAAGTTATTGCTAGATTCCAAATTTCATAAATTTCCGAATCAATATGTGAGCGTGGCAAAGGAAAACGCGTTTGACCGGTTTCAGTTGATTTTAATCGACTGGAAATTGGCCATTTTTCAAACGGTCTCAGAATTCGACGAAACTAGTTTTGTTAGGACCGTATCGTCAATACGAAGCTAGAAAATATTTTTCTGGGATTTTTCTAGTTAGTATGTGACCCCGGTAATTTGAAATGTACCTTTAAAATTCAATATAAGGATTTAAATGTAAATTTCAACGGAAACTAATTGTAACGATCAAACCAACTTACGATACATATCCCATTGTGTTCTGAATGGGGGTAAAACGCTATGGACGACAGGCGGTGGGCCTCGTTTCGAGGTCATAAGTAAAAGTCAACCCTTTTGCAAAATTTAATAATTAAATAATAATAAAATAAAAAAAAAGATTTCCTTCCCTCCTTTTCTTCTTCAACTGCCCCCCCCCCCCCCCCCCCCCCCCCGCAGGTTCATTATTCAGAAAGCAAAACAAATAAAAAAAAAGAAACCTAAAACCTAACCCTAAGTTCATCGAGCCGCCGCCTTATCCTTGCCGCCGACGATCGAGCTGACGCCCCACCACCCTCGCGACCTCCTCCCTCCAGGCGACGCAACTCGCGACGCAATCGAAGCAGCCTCCCCCCAATCGGAGCCTCCACCATCGAACGCCTCATCGCGACACCACGAGCCACCGCCGACGCTCTTCTTCCCTCCTCCACTTCGAAATCTCGGTGAGCTTTTAAATTGTTTTGTTTTTGTTTTTATTTTTGTTTTACAGTAAAGTTTTAAAACTGTATTTTTATAATAATTTAAAAACTGTTTTAAAAAGAAACTGTTTTTTTTGTTTAAGGAATTTTAAAACTATTTTAAAAAGAAAGTAAAACTGATTTAAAAAGATTTTAAAAACAGATTTTTATAAAAAGATTTTAAAAACTGTTTTTTTTTAAAAGAAACTGAAAACTGGATTGTTAAATGATGTAAAAACTGCATTTTTTAAAAAGATAAAAACTGCATTTTTTTAAAAGAGCAAAAACTGTTTCTTTTATAAGATTTTAAAAACTGTTTTGTTTTTAAAGAGTTAAAACTGAATTTTTAAAAGAATTTTAAAACTGTTTTTTTTTAAGAAGAAACTAAAACTGCATTTTTTATAAAAATAAAAACTGCATCTTTTATAAAAGATAAAAACTGCATTTGGAAAAGGATGTAAAAACTGCATTTGAAAAAGGATGTAAAAACTGCATTTTTATAAAAGAGAAAAACCTGATTTGAAAAGAAATAAATAAAACTGATTTTATTTTAAAAGTTTAATCTTTTAATAGGAAAAGATTTGAACTTGCAAAAATAAAGATCATATTTTTAAAAATAGAAAAGATGGAATTTTTGTTAAGTAGAAGAAGTAAGGTATGATTCTTATATTTTTAAAGCAATAAAAATATAATTGTTACATCATGAGAATGATAAAAATATAATCTTTATATTTAATAGCGAAGTCAAAATGCAATCTTTATATATGGAATAACATAGTGAAAATTCGATTTTTACATATGTAGAGAATACGGGTGAAAGCGACAAAAGGCGAAGATTTCTATAAAGGAAGAATCGTGTAGTTGGATAGCTATTGGTGAGGATTTCTCACTCTTCAATTTCTTTTTATAATTTTTATATATGTGTTAAAAATGTAAGTGAATTGCTATATATAAATAAATATATATATATACGCCCCTCGTCCACAAACCATGGACGATATTTATTGATTGAAATGGTTGGGATAATTGGTTGATAGCGATTGATTGTTTGGGATTGTTTGTGATTGAGGTTGAAAAATACCCGTTTGTGGTTGTGAAATATTTGGTTGAAACCACTTAGGATTAGTTTGTGGAAATGAAATAAATATATACATGCCGCCTGCGTGCGAACTAGATGCATGATCCCCATTGTCAAAAACCGCGAGGTTTTAAGGTAGAGCGAGGAGCCGTACTAGGGACGGTGCCGGTGTAACTACCCTGCCGTTATGCTGCCGAAATTTTGAATAATATTTGTGTGTTTGAATTATTTTCATATACTTAAACTATAGAAAACATTCATGTGTTGAATTGATATTCATTCGTTGTTTAGAAATTCATGTGTTGAATGGTATTCATATTTTGAAATAAATCGTTTGATAATAAAAATCACATTTTTATCTATATATAGAAACTATAGAAAACATTCATGTGTTGAATTGATATTCATTCGTTGTTTAGAAATTCATGTGTTGAATGGTATTCATATTTTGAAATAAATCGTTTGATAATAAAAATCACATTTTTATCTATATATAGAAACTATAGAAAACATTCATGTGTTGAATTGATATTCATTCGTTGTTTAGAAATTCATGTGTTGAATGGTATTCATATTTTGAAATAAATCGTTTGATAATAAAAATCACATTTTTATATATATATATAGAAACTATAGAAAACATTCATGTGTTGAATTGATATTCATTCGTTGTTTAGCAATTCATGTGTTGAATGGTATTCATATTTTGAAATAAATTGTTCGATAACAAAAATCACATTTTTATCTATATATAAAAACTATTGAAAACATTCATGTGTTGAATTGATATTCATTCGTTGTTTAGAAATTCATGTGTTGAATGGTATTCATATTTTGAAATAAATTGTTTGATAATAAAAATCACCTTTTATCGACTATATGAACTATATAGAAAAATAGTGTTTTGAAATGAATTGTTTTACAATAAAAATCACATTTTTATTGTATGCATAAATCGTTGAAATGTGAAGTGTTAAAAATAGCCACTTGTTCAAAATAAACATATATGAGTTGAAATATTCATTAATTAGCTAATGAAATGATTTGCACCTATTTATGTAACATTAGAATGAATGGTGTTTTTAAACCAAATAGAAATCAAATATGAAGTTGAATAGAAAATGAATTCGAATTGAACTGAATAGAAAATGAATTCGAATTGAACTGAATAGAAAATGAATTCGAATTGAAATGAATAGAAAATGAATTCGAATTGAAATGAATAGAAAATGAATTCGAATTGAAATGAATAGAAAATGAATTCGAATTGAAATGAATTCAAATTGAATTGAAATTTGAATTGAATAGAAATGAATTTTAAAACGAATTTATAAGGAAGAATTCAATTTTGATTTGAATTGAAATGGAAGTTGGAATTGTTTTTGAAACGAATTTAAAAACTATTTATAAACTTCGTTTTAAATAGAAATCGACGAAATATATATTATATATATTATATATATAATATAATGGCCTGAATAGAACGCGCCGCGCCGCGGCAGTTCGTGAATTTCGACCATTTATTTCAAACGGACATTACGGGAGATCCGACCGTCGGATTCTCCTGAAACCGGAACCGTCGGGTTCGTATCGAAAAGAGCTTTCTAACGAATATTAGAAATTAGAAATCTAACGGTTGGATTTGGAATTATGTCCAAATCAAATTTGAAAAAAGGTCGCTGTAAGTGCAGTTCGATGGCCGTTGATGGAAATCGACTGTACGGGCCTTGATAAAATTATTAAAAATAGTAATAATTTGTGTAAAATCATAAGAAATGATTTGTGAAGAATTGGGATGAAAAACTCCATATTTGAAAAGATAAAAATATATTTTTATCGAAATGAACTAGTTATTAACTAGAAAAATAATCCAATGGTTATAAATAAATAATTTGGATTAGATTTAAATTGAAATTATCAAATGGATATTTTCGATATGGGGTTCCGTGATTATACAGATATTGTGATGGGAATTTGGAAGATATCGATATCGTTATTCCCGATATGATATCTGATGGTTTCAGGATTTGATGTTGAATATAAGTCGATACTATCTTTATTCAAAACCTTATATTTAATGTCAAATTTGATTGATTGATGGTTTGGATTGTGCTCGACCAGTTTATGAGCAAAATATGCTTTTGCAATTAGCATTGGGTTGGGTTGAAAATATCTGTGTGCTAACGCCGTGTGAAACACTTCACGATTTGACGATAAGGTGTTTAGCGATGTTGTGTTCATTTCAAATTTAATGAATGATTGTGAAATGATATTTTTCTTAAAGCGAAAAGAAACGTATTCCCGATTTTGGACAGGGAATGTTTTATAAAAAATGTTTTATAAAACAGAAAGGATTTCGAGGCCCAAAACCCGATGATTTCTAAAGTGATTTAGAAAATGTATTATATGTTACATTGTGGTTCATCGTATATTCGATTAGTTGCTATTGATGATGTATCTGTTTGGTGGCGGAGAATTTATTCTCTTGCTTAACACCCTTCTTTGAGACGTACGAGCTCAAAGGTTACGTGATTAATAGTGACTGATCATATGCGTGAATTACTGATGTGAAGTACTATATTTTGAAAGTACTTGTGATTATTACGTTGTGAAATGATTTTCCCTACTTCGGGATATGAAATGATTTAGTATGTGGCTAAAGAGTCGGGTAACCCTGAGACTAAAAGTATGGGTGAGAGGGCGGTGTATGCTCTCCATGAGTGGGAGGTGCATCGTCGGTGTAGCCTACTCCTACGTGGGGTAGGTGCACATATATATATATCGAGTTGCGAGGTGCGTACCCTTTGCCTTGTCGATGGGGAGCACGATATTTGGTTGCATACTTGTTTGTATGCATTGTTATGTTTTGGAATTCACATTTCCAAATGATTTGATTTGAGATCCCGAAGTGAAATCTACTTTAATATAGAAAGTTAGATATGTATTTCAAATGATTTGAAATAAGAAATCGGGAATAAAATCCAAAGGAATAATTTCTGTAAATTGAATTGGATTTAGAAAATCTGAGTGTAGTGATTAATCTAAATGGGTAGATTGGGATATTGCATGTTGATTGATGCATAGTAGATCCATATATCTATATTGATTGTTGTTTATACACTGGCTTTCATGGGGGTAAACCCGTTCCGCGAAAGTGGCGTGGTCCCGTGATTTGCCTTATTTTTAAACAAGTTTAACAACTGTTTTTGAGTTCTCACACCAGTCCCATGACTGACATGTAGTTTGCTTTTCCCTTGCGAACTCGGGTGCCCCTATTTTCCACACGGGCAGTCGAGTAGTTTTATTTTGCAGATGTATTGAGCAGGATTCTGGATTGAAGCTTTAAGCTGTGTCCAGACATTTACAGTCTTCCGCTGTGTAGTTTATATTTCCGCTGTGCATTGTATTACATTTATGTAAATTTATCTTCCGCTGTGTATTATCTTCGATGTACTCTGATATTCTGTACTCTGATGTAACATTATTATGATGTCTATTGAAGTCTTCTGTTATTTGTTCTGATGTGTTGTATACCCAAAGTTAGCGTATGCGGGATTCGAACGGTCTTGGTCGGTTTAGCGATCGATTAGGTCCGAGCGAAATCCGTTGTCGTTACACGTGGTATCAGAGCTTTGGTTAAACTCAAATCTTTAGGGTACAACTCGTTAGAACTGAACAAAAGACTCATCAGAGGTAGGATTAGTAATGTCCTATAAAAGAATCCTCATTAGAGATAGAATCAGTAGCATTCTAGAATGAGTGACTCGTTAGAGATGGGGTTAGAAATGCCCTAGAATGAGTCGAGAGTTATTTGTTTATAAATAACGTATTTGTGATTATATATATAATCTGGTTTTAGAAAATATGATTTTTAAATATATAAAATTATATATTTGAAAATATAATCAATTAATTGATTGATGTTTGTGTTGTTGGTTTACTTGTTTGATAATTTTGAATCATTTAGCCTAATTGTATCAAATATTGAACGATATTGAAATTGGTTGCATTTGCTTGCATATACATATACTTACATTGAACAGGTCATAGCAAGGAGGCTAGAGCCGAGAATAAAATTTGTTTGCCCGACAAATAGGTACATGTTTACTACATAATTTACTGTTTTGTTTGGGTGATGATGATTTTATGAGCCTATTGGCTAGCCGCTTGGCTTTTTCTTTTTCTTTTTGAGATCTGAAGGACCGGGGAAGCTATTTGAAATTCCCCGATGCTCCCATTGCAGGGGAGGTTATGGCGAAATTTTTCGAAAATTTAGGGTGTTAGCCAAATTTTTGAAATTTTGAAAATTCTCAGAAACTGAAAAGTTGGAGAACGGAAGCCTGACCGATCGTAGAATTGATTAATCAAACCACTTTCGACTTTGTTCCTTTTCGGGGACGAAAAGTTTTAAGTGGGGGAGATTGTAACAACCCGTAAAATGCGGGCCAGTTTAAAATTTTTATTTTGGCAATTTTAGCGAATTTTGATTATTTAAAATGAATTATTTTAAATAATATCGACGTGAAATTTATTTTGAATATAATTCGAACGTATATATTATACGCGTCGTCGTTAGAATATAAATATTTATATATAATTATAAATAGAATTGAAAATGGCGCGGTAGTTCGATAATTCGATTTCAAACTTCAATTGAATGTACCGGGTGCAAAACAATCCGGATTTTAGTGAAACCAAAAACATTAGGATCTAATTGATAATATCTTTCTAACGAATCCGAAAAATCAAGATTTCATATCGGGAATCAAAAGATATGTCCAGTTGAAAATTCTGAATAGTCGCTATGGAATTCAGGCCCTTAAAAATGGACATTTTGCAAACGACCTCGGATTTCGACGAAACCACTCTTGTTGGGTCCGTGATGTTAAGTTATTGCTAGATTCCAAATTTCATAAATTTTCGAATCAATATGTGAGCGTGGCAAAGGAAAACGCGTTTGACCGGTTTCAGTTGATTTTAATCGACTGGAAATTGGCCATTTTTCAAACGGTCTCAGAATTCGACGAAACTAGTTTTGTTAGGACCGTATCGTCAATACGAAGCTAGAAAATATTTTTCTGGGATTTTTCTAGTTAGTATGTGACCCCGGTAATTTGAAATGTACCTTTAAAATTCAATATAAGGATTTAAATGTAAATTTCAACGGATACTAATTGTAACGATCAAACCAGCTTACGATACATATCCCATTGTGTTCGGAATGGGGGTAAAACGCTATGGACGACAGGCGGTGGGCCTCGTTTCGAGGTCATAAGTAAAAGTCAACCCTTTTGCAAAATTTAATAATTAAATAATAATAAAATAAAAAAAAAAGATTTCCTTCCCTCCTTTTCTTCTTCAACTGCCCCCCCCCCCCCCCCCCCCCGCAGGTTCATTATTCAGAAAGCAAAACAAATATAAAAAAAAGAAACCTAAAACCTAACCCTAAGTTCATCGAGCCGCCGCCTTATCCTTGCCGCCGACGATCGAGCTGACGCCCCACCACCCTCGCGACCTCCTCCCTCCAGGCGACGCAACTCGCGACGCAATCGAAGCAGCCTCCCCCCAATCGGAGCCTCCACCATCGAACGCCTCATCGCGACACCATGAGCCACCGCCGACGCTCTTCTTCCCTCCTCCACTTCGAAATCTCGGTGAGCTTTTAAATTGTTTTGTTTTTGTTTTTATTTTTGTTTTACAGTAAAGTTTTAAAACTGTATTTTTATAATAATTTAAAAACTGTTTTAAAAAGAAACTGTTTTTTTTGTTTAAGGAATTTTAAAACTATTTTAAAAAGAAAGTAAAACTGATTTAAAAAGATTTTAAAAACAGATTTTTATAAAAAGATTTTAAAAACTGTTTTTTTTAAAAGAAACTGAAAACTGGATTGTTAAATGATGTAAAAACTGCATTTTTTAAAAAGATAAAAACTGCATTTTTTTAAAAGAGCAAAAACTGTTTCTTTTATAAGATTTTAAAAACTGTTTTGTTTTTAAAGAGTTAAAACTGAATTTTTAAAAGAATTTTAAAACTGTTTTTTTTTAAGAAGAAACTAAAACTGCATTTTTTATAAAAATAAAAACTGCATCTTTTATAAAAGATAAAAACTGCATTTGGAAAAGGATGTAAAAACTGCATTTGAAAAAGGATGTAAAAACTGCATTTTTATAAAAGAGAAAAACCTGATTTGAAAAGAAATAAATAAAACTGATTTTATTTTAAAAGTTTAATCTTTTAATAGGAAAAGATTTGAACTTGCAAAAATAAAGATCATATTTTTAAAAATAGAAAAGATGGAATTTTTGTTAAGTAGAAGAAGTAAGGTATGATTCTTATATTTTTAAAGCAATAAAAATATAATTGTTACATCATGAGAATGATAAAAATATAATCTTTATATTTAATAGCGAAGTCAAAATGCAATCTTTATATATGGAATAACATAGTGAAAATTCGATTTTTACATATGTAGAGAATACGGGTGAAAGCGACAAAAGGCGAAGATTTCTATAAAGGAAGAATCGTGTAGTTGGATAGCTATTGGTGAGGATTTCTCACTCTTCAATTTCTTTTTATAATTTTTATATATGTGTTAAAAATGTAAGTGAATTTCTATATATAAATAAATATATATATATATATACGCCCCTCGTCCACAAACCATGGACGATATTTATTGATTGAAATGGTTGGGATAATTGGTTGATAGCGATTGATTGTTTGGGATTGTTTGTGATTGAGGTTGAAAAATACCCGTTTGTGGTTGTGAAATATTTGGTTGAAACCACTTAGGATTAGTTTGTGGAAATGAAATAAATATATACATGCCGCCTGCGTGCGAACTAGATGCATGATCCCCATTGTCAAAAACCGCGAGGTTTTAAGGTAGAGCGAGGAGCCGTACTAGGGACGGTGCCGGTGTAACTACCCTGCCGTTATGCTGCCGAAATTTTGAATAATATTTGTGTGTTTGAATTATTTTCATATACTTAAACTATAGAAAACATTCATGTGTTGAATTGATATTCATTCGTTGTTTAGAAATTCATGTGTTGAATGGTATTCATATTTTGAAATAAATCGTTTGATAATAAAAATCACATTTTTATCTATATATAGAAACTATAGAAAACATTCATGTGTTGAATTGATATTCATTCGTTGTTTAGAAATTCATGTGTTGAATGGTATTCATATTTTGAAATAAATCGTTTGATAATAAAAATCACATTTTTATCTATATATAGAAACTATAGAAAACATTCATGTGTTGAATTGATATTCATTCGTTGTTTAGAAATTCATGTGTTGAATGGTATTCATATTTTGAAATAAATCGTTTGATAATAAAAATCACATTTTTATATATATATATAGAAACTATAGAAAACATTCATGTGTTGAATTGATATTCATTCGTTGTTTAGCAATTCATGTGTTGAATGGTATTCATATTTTGAAATAAATTGTTCGATAACAAAAATCACATTTTTATCTATATATAAAAACTATTGAAAACATTCATGTGTTGAATTGATATTCATTCGTTGTTTAGAAATTCATGTGTTGAATGGTATTCATATTTTGAAATAAATTGTTTGATAATAAAAATCACCTTTTATCGACTATATGAACTATATAGAAAAATAGTGTTTTGAAATGAATTGTTTTACAATAAAAATCACATTTTTATTGTATGCATAAATCGTTGAAATGTGAAGTGTTAAAAATAGCCACTTGTTCAAAATAAACATATATGAGTTGAAATATTCATTAATTAGCTAATGAAATGATTTGCACCTATTTATGTAACATTAGAATGAATGGTGTTTTTAAACCAAATAGAAATCAAATATGAAGTTGAATAGAAAATGAATTCGAATTGAACTGAATAGAAAATGAATTCGAATTGAACTGAATAAAAAATGAATTCGAATTGAAATGAATAGAAAATGAATTCGAATTGAAATGAATAGAAAATGAATTCGAATTGAAATGAATAGAAAATGAATTCGAATTGAAATGAATTCAAATTGAATTGAAATTTGAATTGAATAGAAATGAATTTTAAAACGAATTTATAAGGAAGAATTCAATTTTGATTTGAATTGAAATGGAAGTTGGAATTGTTTTTGAAACGAATTTAAAAACTATTTATAAACTTCGTTTTAAATAGAAATCGACGAAATATATATTATATATATTATATATATAATATAATGGCCTGAATAGAACGCGCCGCGCCGCGGCAGTTCGTGAATTTCGACCATTTATTTCAAACGGACATTACGGGAGATCCGACCGTCGGATTCTCCTGAAACCGGAACCGTCGGGTTCGTATCGAAAAGAGCTTTCTAACGAATATTAGAAATTAGAAATCTAACGGTTGGATTTGGAATTATGTCCAAATCAAATTTGAAAAAAGGTCGTTGTAAGTGCAGTTCGATGGCCGTTGATGGAAATCGACTGTACGGGCCTTGATAAAATTATTAAAAATAGTAATAATTTGTGTAAAATCATAAGAAATGATTTGTGAAGAATTGGGATGAAAAACTCCATATTTGAAAAGATAAAAATATATTTTTATCGAAATGAACTAGTTATTAACTAGAAAAATAATCCAATGGTTATAAATAAATAATTTGGATTAGATTTAAATTGAAATTATCAAATGGATATTTTCGATATGGGGTTCCGTGATTATACAGATATTGTGATGGGAATTTGGAAGATATCGATATCGTTATTCCCGATATGATATCTGATGGTTTCAGGATTTGATGTTGAATATAAGTCGATACTATCTTTATTCAAAACCTTATATTTAATGTCAAATTTGATTGATTGATGGTTTGGATTGTGCTCGACCAGTTTATGAGCAAAATATGCTTTTGCAATTAGCATTGGGTTGGGTTGAAAATATCTGTGTGCTAACGCCGTGTGAAACACTTCACGATTTGACGATAAGGTGTTTAGCGATGTTGTGTTCATTTCAAATTTAATGAATGATTGTGAAATGATATTTTTCTTAAAGCGAAAAGAAACGTATTCCCGATTTTGGACAGGGAATGTTTTATAAAAAATGTTTTATAAAACAGAAAGGATTTCGAGGCCCAAAACCCGATGATTTCTAAAGTGATTTAGAAAATGTATTATATGTTACATTGTGGTTCATCGTATATTCGATTAGTTGCTATTGATGATGTATCTGTTTGGTGGCGGAGAATTTATTCTCTTGCTTAACACCCTTCTTTGAGACGTACGAGCTCAAAGGTTATGTGATTAATAGTGACTGATCATATGCGTGAATTACTGATGTGAAGTACTATATTTTGAAAGTACTTGTGATTATTACGTTGTGAAATGATTTTCCCTACTTCGGGATATGAAATGATTTAGTATGTGGCTAAAGAGCCGGGTAACCCTGAGACTAAAAGTATGGGTGAGAGGGCGGTGTATGCTCTCCATGAGTGGGAGGTGCATCGTCGGTGTAGCCTACTCCTACGTGGGGTAGGTGCACATATATATATCGAGTTGCGAGGTGCGTACCCTTTGCCTTGTCGATGGGGAGCACGATATTTGGTTGCATACTTGTTTGTATGCATTGTTATGTTTTGGAATTCACATTTCCAAATGATTTGATTTGAGATCCCGAAGTGAAATCTACTTTAATATAGAAAGTTAGATATGTATTTCAAATGATTTGAAATAAGAAATCGGGAATAAAATCCAAAGGAATAATTTCTGTAAATTGAATTGGATTTAGAAAATCTGAGTGTAGTGATTAATCTAAATGGGTAGATTGGGATATTGCATGTTGATTGATGCATAGTAGATCCATATATCTATATTGATTGTTGTTTATACACTGGCTTTCATGGGGGTAAACCCGTTTCGCGAAAGTGGCGTGGTCCCGTGATTTGCCTTATTTTTAAACAAGTTTAACAACTGTTTTTGAGTTCTCACACCAGTCCCATGACTGACCTGTAGTTTGCTTTTCCCTTGCGAACTCGGGTGCCCCTATTTTCCACACGGGCAGTCGAGTAGTTTTATTTTGCAGATGTATTGAGCAGGATTCTGGATTGAAGCTTTAAGCTGTGTCCAGACATTTACAGTCTTCCGCTGTGTAGTTTATATTTCCGCTGTGCATTGTATTACATTTATGTAAATTTATCTTCCGCTGTGTATTATCTTCGATGTACTCTGATATTCTGTACTCTGATGTAACATTATTATGATGTCTATTGAAGTCTTCTGTTATTTGTTCTGATGTGTTGTATACCCAAAGTTAGCGTATGCGGGATTCGAACGGTCTTGGTCGGTTTAGCGATCGATTAGGTCCGAGCGAAATCCGTTGTCGTTACACCCACCGCCTGTCGTCCATAGCATTTTACCCCCATTCCGAACACAATGGGATATGCATCGTAAGCTGATTCAAACGTTACAATCAGTTTTCGTTAGATTTACATTTAAATCACTATATTGAATTTTAAACGTACATTTCAAATTACCGGGGTCACATACTAACTAGAAAAATTCCAGAAATATATTTTCTAGCTTCGTATTGACGATACGGTCCTAACAAAACTAGTTTCGTCGAATTCTGAGACCGTTTGAAAAATGGCCAATTTCCAGTCGATTAAAATCAACTGAAACTGGTCAAACGCGTTTTCTTTTGCCACGCTCACATATTGATTCGAAAAATTATGAAATTTGGAATCTAGCAATAACTTGACATCACGGACCCAACAAAACTGGTTTCGTCGAAATCCGAGGTCATTTGCAAAATGTCCATTTTTAAGGGCCTGAATTCCATAGCGACTATTCAGAATTTTCAACTGGACATATCTTTTGATCCCCGCTATGAAAATTTGATTATTCGGATTCGTTGGAAAGATATTATCAATTAGATCCCATTATTTTTGGTTTCACTAAAATCCGGATTGTTTTGCACCCGGTACATTCAATTGAAGTTTGAAATCGAATTATCGAACTACCGCGCCATTTTCAATTCTATTTATAATTATATATAATTATTTATATTCTAACGACGACGCGTAAAATATATACGTTCGAATTATATTTAAAATAAATTTCTCGTCGATATTATTTAAAATAATTCATTTTAAATAATAAAAATTCGCTAAAATTGCCAAAATAAAAATTTCAAACTGGCTCGCATTTTACGGGTTGTTACAATCTCCCCCACTTAAAACTTTTCGTCCCCGAAAAGGAACAAAGTCGAAAGTGGTTTGATAATTCAACTCTACGTTCGATCTGGCTTTCATTCTCCAACTTTTCAGTTTCTGAGAATTTTCAAATTCTTCAAAAATTTGGCTAACACCCTAAATTTTTGAAAAATTTCGCCATAACCTCCCCTGCACCGGGAGCATCGGGGAATTTCAAATAGCTTCCCCGGTCCTTCAGATCTCAAAAAGAAAAAGCCAAGCGGCTAGCCAATAGGCTCATAAAATCATCATCACCCAAACAAAACAGTAAATTATGTAGTAAGCATGTACCTATTTGTCGGGCAAACAAATTTTATTCTCTGCTCTAGCCTCCTTGCTATGACCTGTTCAATGTAAGTATATGTATATGCAAGCAAATGCGACCAATTTCAATACAATTCAATATTTGATCAAATTAGGCATAATTGTTCAAAATTATCAATCAAATAAACAAACAACACAAACATCAATCAATTAGTGAATTAGAGTTTCAAATTCATAATTTTGATATATATAAAGAAAATCATGTTTTGATGCCAATTCACAACAATGTGTCCTAGCTATATATATAGGTTTTGGTTCTCACACCAGTCTAATGGAAATATATAGGTATCACACCTTCGTCACTCGAAAATAAATGCTGATGATGTTTCGAACCACCATCAGAACATCTCCGGGCTACTAGAGTGTGGTCCTATATCTATCCAGTATATTAAAACTTCGAATATACGTTCATGACGCGTATATGCAAAATCTTTATATATTGGAATGTCCATATTCCAAATAAATAAATAATCAAATACATACAATTGATTTATATTTCAAAACAAAATTTGTTTTCATTTTCAAAAATATACTCTTCACACTCGTTCTAGGATACTACTGATCCTATCTCTAACGAGTCATCCCATTGGATATTACTAATCCAATTATCTGATGAATTCTTTCGTATGGTTCTAATGTGCCTTGTTCTCTGCTTTGTAAACCAAAGCACTGATACCAACTGTGACGGCAAGGAATTTCGCTCGGTCTGAACCAGTCGCTAAACCGATCCAGGCCGTTCGAAACGCCCTATCGTTTGAGAACACGACAAAACAGAACGCATACAGAAGAACATTTCATTGTATATTACAACAACGCATCAGGTTACAAGAATATACAGAGTATAAATGAATAAATATTACACAGAAATATCAGAGATTTAAATTACATTTAAATACATCGCAGCGGAAAATAATACAATACACAACTAGAAGAGATATACGGATACAAAGCTTTCCTGATATCGTTCCAGCTGTAAACCAGGATCCTGTGAATATAAATCTGCAAAACCAAAACTACTAGCTGCCCGTGTCAAAATAGGGGCACCCAGAGTTTAGGTTAAAACAATAAACTCCAGGTCAGTCATGTGACTGGTGTGAGAACTAAAACAGTTATTAATCTTTATTTTAAGTCATTAGGTAAATCAAGGGACCACGCCGTATAACACGGAACGGGTTTCCTCCCAAGAATACCAGTGCATAAAACAAATAGCGTAATGCTAAATAAAGAAAAATGAAGCTGTTATAAGACCCAGGTCCCATCACACAATGCAACGCAGCCGAGGATAGGGTTTTCCCTTATAACAGCCAAAGAATGCTTGATACGGTTAAACAAATCGTTTGATACTATAGTAAGTGCATAGTGTATAAAACAACTTCAAATCATAAGTATCAATCATAGGCGACATGAGCGTCCCATGCCACTATGTCGCCATGTATAGGTTTACAAATAAAACCGCAAAGTCACGTATTTGGAAATTGGATTTCCATCTATGAACCGAGGCAAAAGATAGTCCTCAACCGATTCGAGACAATCTAGCCTACCATGTCTCAGGAACAGCCGCAACTGCCCCCTGGATCGTCAGGGCCGGTCCACCGATGTGGATTATTATGCCTGAACAATACGTCTCCCCGCCCTTTGGGGCGCAAACGAGCCAACGAATGACTCCATCGGTTCGAGAACGACCGATCAATCCGAGGCGCCTCGCAACAGCAACAACCACATAAGTCAATCTCGTCAGGGCGTGTAAAACCACTGACGCCACTTTTAGCTAGAAAGAAACGCAAGTCCTCCCTGAGGTCCGTCTCCCGTTTTTGGTTCATACCGGGTGTGAAACACGCGAGATAAACGTTACACAAAGCTACGCCACAAAGGCCGTGCTTTGATCATCACCACAAGACTTTGCTTTTCAACAGAAGCCTCGATCAATTGCCACTTAGGCATGCCACACAGGCAATTCACTCCATGCGTTTGATATCCATCAATATATAACCCCTGAGCTCGTGCGTCTCAGAGAAGGGCGTTAAGCAAGAGAATAAATTCTCCGCCGCCAAACAGATATATATTTAATAGAGATCAATCACACGGATTAAAATCCAATGTCAGACACACAGTCCATTTACAAGTCCGTTCTGGGTCTGAACGAAACCGGAGGCACCTAGTACCCCGCATATCCATCGATCTCCAAGTACGTCTGGACGATCACTAACTGTTTCCATCTTCTTGGGTGTACAGCCCAATCAAGATCATCAGTAATTACCCAAACGACGTGAAGACTTCCGGTCTTCGACCATCGTCTTCATCTTCGACTTATCGTCGCATCAATTATTCAGAATGGGATAAACCCGGTCTTTCCGAATAACTCGCGTATATTTTAAATAAGTGTTACACAAACACAACATACGCCTCATTCCAATCCATTAGTCACTAACCGTAAATTAATCAAGAGAATAATTCCCCAAATATTAACCCCGAAGGCCGAAACCAACATCAGATCACTATCCAGAAAACCATTCTGCTTGGCTAACCGACAGTTAGTTTCTAAATTTCACATTCATAGGGAAAAGTTCCCATAAATTTTATCCAAGATAAATTCCTGAATTTATTCTCTAATCTTCCTTTGAATTTCGATTCAACTAGTCGGAATTAGCGAACCTTACCGTAGTAATCATTGGTTTTAATTTCCCAATCCCAACCTATTAATCCCATGAAGTAAAACTGGTAATACTTCATATCTAACACCACAGTGTTATCGGTAAATTCAGTTACCATTTCACGTTCAAATCTAATTAAAGATTTAACTATCGCCTGGAGTAAAACTGGTGATACTCCATTCTCGATTATTTCAATCTAATTAAAGATTCATTAAAACTCCACTTAGTTTTAATCGTTAACTGGGTTAAAGAATCAGTGTCATTTAAAACACGGTTCACGATAAACCCAAAATCACTGTCCATTAATTATCGGGTTAAAGAACGAGTGTTATTTAAAACACCATTCACGATAAACCCAAGAATCAATATCAATTCAATTCCAATTAAATATTGTTTAATTGGTACACTTCATTAAATCTAAATAAAAAGATTTAATCCTTTCTCAACTGGGTTCAAGAACAGTGTTAATGAAGACACCATTCACGACAAACCCAAATCACATTTGATATTCAATACAAGGCTCTGAATAGAAAATATATCGGCTTATATTCAATATCAAATTCTACGATTAACAAATGTCGTATTGGAAATAACGATATGAATATATATATCTTTCAAATTTCCATAACAACATCCGTATAATCACGAATTCCAACATCGAAATATTCCGAAGACAATTTCGATTCAAATCCACTCCAATGCAATCATTGGAAATTCTGGTTGTTTTTAAAACCCTTTTCAAATTCAATTTATTTATTTAAAAATAAATAGAATTATATTTCTAGTTCAAAACTAGTTCATTTCGATAAAAAATCTATTTTTATCTTTTCAAATATGGGGTTTTTCATCCCAATTCTTTCTAAATCATTTCTTACGATTTTACACAAATTATTACTATTTTTAATAATTTTATCAAGGCCCGTACAGTCGATTTCCATCAATGGCCCTCGAACTGCACTTACAGCGACCTTTTTCAAATTTGATTTGGAAATAATTCCAAATCCAACTGTTAGATTTCTAATTTCTAATATTCGTTAGAAAGCTCTTTTCGATACGAACCCAACGGTTCCGGTTTTAGGAGAATCCGACGGTCGGATCTCCCGTAATGTCCGTTTGAAATAAATGGTCGAAATTCACGAACTGCCGCGGCGCGGCGCGTTCTATTCCGGCCATTATATTATATATATAATATATATAATATATACTTCGTCGATTTCTATTTAAAACGAATTATATAAATAGTTTTAAAATCGTTTCAAAAGCAATTTCAACTTTCTTTTCAATTCAAATCAAAATTGAATTCTTCTTTATAAATTCGTTTTAAAATTCATTTCTATTCAATTCAAATTTCAATTCAATTTGAATTCATTTCAATTCGCTTTCAATTCAATTTGAATTCGTTTTCAATTCAATTCATTTCGAAATCGTTTTCAATTCAATTCATTTCGAAATCGTTTTATATTCAATTCATTTCGAAATCGTTTTCAATTCAATTCATTTCGAAATCGTTATATATTCAATTCATTTCGAAATCGTTATATATTCAATTCATTTCGAAATCATTATATATTCAATTCATTTCGAAATCGTTATATATTCAATTCTTTTCGAAATGGTTTTCAATTCAATTCAATTCGAAATCGTTTTCAATTCAATTCAATTCGAAATCGTTATATATTCAATTCTTTTCGAAATGAATAAAATCGATATAAATATCGTTCACGTCAAAATGGCGTCAAACTAATCAACACGGCTTCATAAATTTCTATTTTCAAATATTCTATTTCAAATATTTCTTTTTCAAAATAGTTGTTATTATCAAAATATTTCGTTCAACACATGACCAATCTCAATGGATGAGTACTGTCAACACATGAACTTTTATTTTATATCGATAAAGATGTAAATTTTATTACTAAAATATTTCGTTCAACACATGACCAATCTCAATGGATGAGTACTGTCAACATATGAACTTTTATTTTATAATATTCTTTATTTTCTAAATTGGAATGAGGCCCAATCAATCACCATATAATGTTAATTATATGGATTTTCATACAACACATGTATATAATAGCATTGAAAAATAATCAACCATCAACCAAAGTGCACTACACTGTATAAGCATCAAATATAGACATTTAACGCTTATAGCAGCTTGTCAATCAATCGATCGACATATTTAATCAATCAGGATGAGTGAACTTCAAGTTTCATCCCAACACCCGTGTGGGGTTTCAAACAATCAAACACAGATTTTATTTGTGCAGTTGGGCGATGTGTAAAATTTATCGTCCCAATCAATGTCCTTCAAATAGGCGTACATGAACAAACCGTCCGGTTTGTAAATGAATATTTTATTCTATTCACTTCACGTTAAAAATTATATTTTTAACGATAAAACATTTTATTTTAACATATGAATTTCTATTCAGTTCATTCTTTAAATAAAATGATATTTTTATTTTTCTAACATATTTTAGAAAATTTCGGCGGCATAACGGCACGATACTAGAAACGGGACAAGGCCTAGCCTTATCCCCGGTCTAGTGAAGGCCCACGCCATTCACACATCAATCATATCAATTCATTTCACCACACAATTCAAACCAAATAATTTAATCAACTACACAACCAAACAATTTAACAAACAAGCCATCCATGGTCTGTGGATGACGGGTGTCAGGTGCTACTAAGCACCGTCTGCATCCAAGTATATATATATAACTAGAAAATTTAAATTGAAAGGTGAGAAGTTCTCACATATAGCTATCCAATCATCTTGACTCTTCATTTATAGAAGACTTCGCCAATCTCGCCCTTTGTCGCTTTCATTGCCCGTATTCACTACATATGTAAAAATCGAATTTTTACCTCGCTTTTCAATATATAAAAATCACATTTTTAATTCGAAGTTCAATATATAAAAACCATATTTTTAATTCGAAGTTCAACACATAAAAATCATATTTTTATTTCTGCTATTCCTATTTATAAAAACAATGTTAATTTTATTTTCAAAATCAATGCAAAATTCATTTTCAAAAAGAATGCAAATTTCGTTTCTAAAGCAAATTCAAATTTTTCGTTTCTTGTCAAACTAATTTTTCGTTTCTTGTCAAACTAATTTTTAACAATGTATTAAATTAAATAAAAACTGAATTTTTCTTTCCAATGTAAATCATATGCATTAAAAATCAAATTTTTAAATACATTCTTGAATAAAATTTTAAAAATAAAACTCACAGCGAGGAGCTTTACGGATCTGAGGTCGGAGAGGGTGCTCGGATAGTTGGCGGTGGTCCACTTTGGCCGAGGGGTTGCGGTTTGGTGATTTGAAGGTAGGGAGTGTGGATTGGAAGGGGAAAAGAGGAGAGGGAGGCTGTGGAGATGGAGGGGAGGGCCGATTCGAGGTCTGGAGGGACTGGTGGTGGAGGGCGCTTCTGCGGCGGAGCTAGGGTTTGATTTGATGGGGGGTTACGAGTTCGAATTGGGGAAAGAAGCGAGGAGGGCGAGCTGAGGACGGAGAGGGGGGGGGTTATCGATCACCGGCGGAGGCTTGTGGGGGCGGTGGTGGCCTTGGCGGAGCGGGAGCGCGGAGCGCGATTCCGTCGATGCTTCTCCCTTTTTTTTTATTCTGAAATGATTTTGAAAATAAGGGGGGGCCTAAGCGGGTTAACGGGGAGAGGCTTCCTTTTTTTTATTTAATTAATTAATTAATTTTCAAAAAGCTGACTTTTACATACGACCTCGAAACGAGGCCCACCGCCTGTCGTCCATAGCATTTTACCCCCATTCCGAACACAATGGGATATGCATCGTAAGCTGATTCGAACGTTACAATCAGTTTTCGTTAGATTTACATTTAAATCACTATATTGAATTTTAAACGTACATTTCAAATTACCGGGGTCACATACTAACTAGAAAAATTCCAGAAAAATGTTTTCTAGCTTCGTACTGACGATACGGTCCTAACAAAACTAGTTTCGTCGAATTCTGAGACCGTTTGAAAAATGGCCAATTTCCAGTCGATTAAAATCAACTGAAACTGGTCAAACGCGTTTTCTTTTGCCACGCTCACATATTGATTCGAAAAATTATGAAATTTGGAATCTAGCAATAACTTGACATCACGGACCCAACAAAACTGGTTTCGTCGAAATCCGAGGTCATTTGCAAAATGTCCATTTTAAGGGCCTGAATTCCATAGCGACTATTCAGAATTTTCAACTGGACATATCTTTTGATCCCCGCTATGAAAATTTGATTATTCGGATTCGTTGGAAAGATATTATCAATTAGATCCCATTATTTTTGGTTTCACTAAAATTCGGATTGTTTTGCACCCGGTACATTCAATTGAAGTTTGAAATCGAATTATCGAACTACCGCGCCATTTTCAATTCTATTTATAATTATATATAATTATTTATATTCTAACGACGAGGCGTAAAATATATACGTTCGAATTATATTTAAAATAAATTTCTCGTCGATATTATTTAAAATAATTCATTTTAAATAATCAAAATTCGCTAAAATTGCCAAAATAAAAATTTCAAACTGGCTCGCATTTTACGGGTTGTTACATGAAATTACGTAAGTTATTGTGTGATGAATTCATGAATCTATGCAAGTCGTTATCATGAATCTATGCAAGTCGTTATCATGGATCTATGCAAGTTTTTATGAGATCATGCAAGTTACCTATGCAAGTTATTGTGTGATGAATTCATGAACCTATGCTAGTTGTTATGTTGTGAATCATGAATCTATGCAAGTCACCTATGTAAGTTGTTATGTTGTCAATCATGAACCTATGCAAGTCACCTATGCAAGTTGTTATGTTGTGAATCATAAACCTATGCAAGTCACCTATTCAAGTTGTTATGTTGTGAATCATGAACGTATGCAAGTCACCTATGCAAGTTGTTATGTTGTGAACCTATGTGAGTTGTTAGTTATGTTGTTAATTCATGAACCTATGCAAGTTGTTATGTTGAAAATCATGAACCTATGCAAGTTGTTATGTTGCAAAATCATCAATCTATGCAAGTTGTTAATTATGTGGTGAATCATAATTATATGCGAAGTTATCATGTCATTTTCCCTAGTTGTCATGCTTATGCCAAAAATTGTACTGAAAACGATCACCTTGTCATTCCCTTTATTTTATTGTTATGGCGAGGCTACCTTGTAGCTTCGATGACGCCAAAAATGAAATAGTTACGCTAGTTAAGAAACGGGGAAAAAGGGGAATTTGTAATAGGCATAATTTACAAAGTGATTATGTAAATTGGACATATGATTCTAGTAGGGAAACATATAAATAATTACCTATTATGACATAGGTAAAGTTAATTTGAATATGACCATTTATGGATAGGAAATTCAAATTGTTAATTAGATGGGTATTGACACCTATAAAAAGGAAAGGATTAATTAATTAACTTAATTAATCATAAGAGGAATGTTTAGGCAATTAAAGTCTGAAAATTTAATTAACACTTGTGACACGAGGTTAGGTTACATTAGTGGTGGAAGTCTGCCCGGACCCGACCGGCATATCCAGCAGCCACTAATGTTGAACCTAATGTGAGAGGTCCAAGTGTGTGAATATGACTCAGGCTAAGACACGAGGTTAGACCCAACTGTGGAATAAGACTGCCCGGACCCGACCAGCATATCCAGCATCCACATGTTGTAGGCCTAATGTGGGAGGTCTAGCCCAATATAACCATAATCGGACATGGTAATAAGAAAAGACTACTTAACCTAACTTAACACATGTGGACTGTATGATGATAGATATAAGTTAGGGTTATGTAAAATAAATTGGATTGTGGGTGGGTTAAGTACAACTGATGGGTAGGTGGGTAATATTAGTATATATAGGCCCACAAACTTAACCATTAAATAAACAGGATTAAATCAGTGAGTGGATTATGTACAACTGATGGGTAGGTGGATAATATTAGTATATATAGGCCAACAAACTTAACCATTAAATAAACAGGATTAAATCAGTGAGTGGGTTATGTACAACTGATGGGTAGGTGGGTAATATTAGTATATATAGGCCCACAAACTTAACCATTAAATAAACAGAATAAAATCAGTAGGAGAGTTAAGTACAACTGATGGGTAGGTGGGTAATATTAGTATATATAGGCCCACAAACTTAACCATTAAATAAACAGGATTAAATCAGTGGGAGCGTTAAGTACAACTGATGGGTAGGTGGGTAATATTAGTATATGTAGGCCCACAAACTTAACCGGATAAAAAGGGTTATGTAATTAAAGACACCAAATGGTATACATAACCGGGGCAAAATAGTAAAGTTATGTCTTAAAGACACCCTTAAGGGTATGCATAACTAATGGGAATAGATAGAGTTATGTATTAAAGACTCCTATAGGTAAGAATAACCGATAGGTAGATTAAGGGTTATGTATTAAAGACACCTATAGGTACGCATAACTGATTGAGGGCTATGTAATTAAAGACACCTTAGGGTATACATAGTTAGTAGAAAATCTAGTGGGGATACAAGACATAGGGGAGAGCTTGTATCATGTTGTGTGGGACCCATTTCAGTCAGTAACCCGGAGGGGTATCAAAGTAAAGAACTCGGTACTAGGCGGGGAAGGGGCACGCTTACTGATTGATTGTAAGAGATCCAAAATGAGATGGATGGTGTGGGCTGCACAAACTGACCGGGGACATGTGCGTGCATGGGCCGGGCAGAAGGGGACAAGACGACCGTGACACCAGTAGGTATAACTGTGCACACCTTGGGTTGTCACTTTAGGGAAGTGATACCCCCTAGTTGTGGGACCAGCACAGGGTATCTACTGAGTAGGGAGCCAATCGATTAGGGTAGTGGTTAGGGTATACCCGGACATATGCCCTAAGTCTACCAATTTATAGTAGGAGGGTAGTGGGTACGACTGGTTGAGATTGGAGAAGGCGGCACCTATGACAGCAGCTAGGAATACACGAAACTACCACCATCGTTGTCGTTGGCATTAGCGGAAGGGATCACCCCATCTTGATTTTACTAGTAATAGTGCAAAGTAGTTTGTAGTGAAGCATGCATACACCTTACCTTATTTGTCCTGTCGTACCTGTCATCTGTACCGTGAATCCTCTTATCCACTTTGTATGCGTATCATGTTTACCTTTATTTATTTACTGGGTAAAAGTTACTAGACTCACCAGACGTATGTCTGACCTAGTTTGTTTCGCCTCTTTTCTTCTGTTCCCCCCAGGTTCTTAGGGAGGAAACATCCAGGTTTAGTCAGGATTTGGATATCATCTTCTAGGAGCTACTTCTGAAGTATGGCTCGAGTCTCTGTCTCTTATATGGCTTGCTCTTTAATCTGGGGAATGACGTTTTTCTTTTAAATACCTATGTACTCTGATAATGTAAGACAAAAGTGTTTTATGACTCATGGTATTATGTACCAAAGTATTTTGGTGATTTAATAAAGTTGTTTATTTTCCGCTGCAAAATATTTTATATCTATCTTGTGATATTTTGTGTCTGTTTACCAAAAATGCTCCACTGAAGTTAAGGCATTCCCTTTGTGAGTGACCTTAATGGCGGTGGGATGTACACTTGGTATCAGAGCTGAAGGTTACCAGATTAAATAAAAGTTTTGAAAATATTTTTCAAAAAGGTTTTAAGAGAAAGTATTTTCAAAAAGGAAAGCCTGTTTTGAAAAATATTCCCCGAAAAGCCATATGTAGTATCCTTCGGTCCTTTGTCTAAAATCTCTTCCTCCAATAGGATAGGCGAACGCTCTCGCGACTGATGGATAAGACAGGGATAGGAAAAATTTATGTAGAAGGTTTAATTTCCTTAACTGGGTATGAAGTTAAGACTCTTTTTGATTCTGTAATTGAGACTCTGCACTTTAATACTAGTCTTGTTTCTGATCCCGCAGTTGTTTCAAACCCCTTTGGTGGTTCAGCAAATTTATTGGTGATTCGTAAGGGGTTGAAATTATCTATTTAGGCGTCAAAAATTTGATTGTGACATTTGTGTGCTCAAGTTTATGGGCTATGGGTTGGGTCTAAATGGACCATCTTTCTACGTAGAGGGCCGTTCTAGATTTTGAGAGGAGGGTCGTTAAATTTCTAACTTGTCATGGGAAGACCCCTAAAGTTTCTTGTGACCCGCAAGGGTCTGTTATTCTTAGCTTTCTGAGAATCATTCTGTAATCTGATCAGAACCAGTAGTCTGTAAGTATCTGAATATTTCTGAAGGATAGGGGTCTCTACTCGAAGCATGACGTAGATTTCCAGTTTTGAAATTGTTTAATGGGGTGTTTCTCTGAGTGTCAGTCTGATGTTGATTTCGGTCTTCGGGGCTGAAACTTAGGGAATTATTCTCTTAACTGATGTCAAATGGGAGCAGAGCTTTTGTTTTAGTTATATCATTTGTTTGTTTCCCATCAACCGAATCTTCGACCTTTAGATAGGAAATCCATGGATGTAAACATGTGTTTGAGACATGTTATGTTTGATGGTTGCAAGTGGATGCAAATGTTTGCTAGTGGTTGCCTGTGGACGCATATATACACACATTAGGCACTAGATCGGCACAAACACTCTCTCGTTCTGCATATGGATGTATGTGCATTTTCTTTTATTTTTATGGATGAAAATGCATGAGCTAGCATATGGATGTTGATTTGGATTAATGTGTGTGCACACATAAAGAACTTATATGATGTAATAGGTTTACTTGCATACATAATAGACGCATGGCACTATCATGATTTCCATTAAGGAGGTCAACTGAATCAGTAGACCGCCAGATTTTGCATTAGATAAGGACATGTACACACACTTTTTGCATATGTTCATACGACATTAGAAATCTTTTAAGGACAATGGACGCTTGCGTTTGATGGTTGAGTAGATGGATGATTGGATGGTAGGATGCACATTCTTCTTGACTTGAAGATTTCGGGGATGAAATCCTTTAAGGAGGGGAGAATGTAACACCCCGTAATTTTAATATTAATGCTAACGAATTAAAAAATACTTAATTGTAAATGTGAGAATTAAGGGAAACGGGTTATTCCATTGCGTTCATCTTGGAATTCTGGTTGAGATAGAGTCCGAGTTTGCGTAAAACGGATAACATATGAAGAAGATATGGACGAACGAAGTTAGGCAGAAAAACCATAAACAGGCCAGAATGCACTAGCGAACTTGGGAAGTGCGCCCGAGCAAAATTGCACTGGCGCACTTGGGAAGTGCGCCCATGCAAAGTTGCATTGGCGCACTTGGCAGGTGCACCCAGGCTGAGCAGAAAACCTACACAGATTTCTGAGGCTCTGATTCGAACAGTGAGTCAGTGCTGAGTCATTTCTGACTAGTTACTGAGTCATTAGGGTTTCTGGATAGTTCTAATCTGGACTGAGTGGTTTTGATTAACCCTAAGATCATCGGACGGCTATAATTAAATTGAAATTATATATAAACAGGGATAGACTCAATCCCTAAAATCAAATCAAAATTAGATCAATGGCCGACATGTTGTCACTCCAAACCCTAGAGTAGCCGCCACCAACTAGAAGCAAAGTAAAGCAACTCAATTCAAATCAAATCAAGCCTAAAACTACAACAAAGAAATTGCCTACATCAAGGGAACGCTAATCAATTACAAAATTCAGATCCCAGAACTCAAGATCCTCTTTTTCTGCGAGTTCTAGTCACTTTTAGGTTTAAATAAATAAAAGTGAATCGTGGTAGACTATGATTTGGGTATATGTTGTTTGTAGTTGTGGATCATGAAATTATACAAGTTCATTGTTGTTGTGGATCATAAAATTATGCAAGTTTATTGTTATTGTGGATCATGAAATTATTTAAGTTATTGTGTGATGAATTCGTGAATCTATGCAAGTCGTTATCATGAATCTATGCAAGTTGTTATCATGAACCTATGCAAGTTGTTATGAGATCATGAAGTTAACTATGCAAGTTATTGTGTGATGAATTCATGAACCTATGCTAGTTGTTATGTTGTGAATCATGAATCTATGCAACTCACCTATGCAAGTTGTTGTATTGTGAATCATGAACCTATGCAAGTAACCTATGCAAGTTGTTATGTTGTGAATCATGAACCTATGAAAGTCACCTATGCAAGTTGTTATATTGTGAATCATGAACCTATGCAAGTCACCTATGCGAGTTGTTATGTTGTGAACCTATGTGAGTTGTTAATTATGTTGTTAATTCATGAACCTATGCAAGTTGTTATGTTGAAAATCATGAACCTATGCAAGTTGTTATGTTGCAAAATCATCAATCTATGCAAGTTGTTAATTATGTGGTGAATCATAATTATATGTGAATTTATCATGTCATTTTCCCTAGTTGTCATGCTTATGCCAAAAATTGTACTGAAAACGATCACCTTGTCATTCCCTTTATATTATTGTTATGGCGAGGCTACCTTGTAGCCTCGATGACGCCAAAAACGAAATAGTTATGCTAGTTAAGAAACGGGGAAAAAGGGGAATTTGTAATAGGCATACTTTGCAAAGTGATTATGTAAATTGGACTTATGATTCTAGTAGGGAAACATATAAATAATTACCTATTATGACATAGGTAAAGTTGATTTGAATATGACCATTTATGGATAGGAAATTCAAATTGTTAATAAGATAGGTATTGACACCTATAAAAAGGAAAGGATTAATTAATTAACTTAATTAATCAAAAGAGGAATGTTTAGGCAATTAAAGTCAGAAAATTTAATTAACACTTGGGACAATAGGTTAGGTTACATTAGTGGTGGAAGTCTGCCCGGACCCGACTGGCATATCCAACAGCCACTAATGTTGAACCTAATGTGAGAGGTCCAAGTGTGTGAATACAACTCGGGCTAAGACACGAGGTTAGACCCAACTATGGAATAAGACTGCCCGGACCCGACCGACATATCCAGCATCCACATGTTGTAGGCCTAATGTTGGAGGTCTAGCGCAATATAACCATATTTGGATATGGTAATAAGAAAAGACTACTTAACCTAACTTAACACATGTGGACTGTATGATGATAGACATAAGTTAGGGTTAAGTAAAATAAATTGGATTGTGGGTGGGTTAAGTACAATTGATTGGTAGGTGGGTAATATTAGTATATATAGGCCCAATCAATGAGTGGGTTAAGTACAACTGATGGGTAGGTGGGTAATATTAGTATATATAGGCCCACAAACTTAACCATTAAACAAACAGGATTAAATCAGTGAGTGTGTTAAGTACAACTGATGGGTAGGTAGGTAATATTAGTATATATAGGCCCACAAACTTAAACATTAAATAAACAGGATAAAATCAGTGGGAGGGTTAAGTACAACGGATGGGTAGAAGGGTAATATTAGTATATATAGGCCCACAAACTTAACCTTTAAATAAACAGGATAAAATCAGTTGGTGGGTTGAGTTGAATTGATGGGTAGGTGGTTAATATTAGTGTATATAGGCCCACAAACTAACCCTTAAATAAACAGGATTAAATCAGTGGGAGGGTTAAGTACAACTGATGGGTAGGTGGGTAATATTAGTATATATAGGCCTACAAACTTAACCGGATAAAAAGGGTTATGTAATTAACGACACCAAATGGTATACATAACTGGGGCAAAATAGTAAAGTTATGTATTAAAGACACCCTTAGGGGTACGCATAACTAATGGGAATAGATAGAGTTATGTATTAAAGACACCTATAGGTAAGCATAACCGAAAGGTAGATTAAGGGTTATGTATTAAAGACACCTATAGGTACGCATAACTGATTGAGGGCTATGTAATTAAAGACACCTTAGGGTATACATAGTTAGGAGAAAATCTAGTGGGGATACAAGACATAAGGGAGAGCTTGTATCATGTTGTGTGGGACCCATTTCAGTCAGTAACCCGGAGGGGTATCAAAGTAAAGAACTCGGTACTAGGCGGGGAAGGGGCACGCTTACTGATTGATTGTAAGAGATCCAAAACGAGACGGATGGTGTGGGCGACACAAACCGATCGGGAACATGTGCGTGCATTGGCCGGGCAGAGGGGGACAAGAAGAACGTGACCAGTAGGTATAACTGTGCACACCTAGGGTTGTCACTTTAGGGAAGTGATACCCCCTAGTTGTGGGACCAGCACAGGGTATCTGCAGAGTAGGGAGCCGGTCGATTAGGGTAGTTGTTAGGGTATACTCGGACGTATGCCCTAAGTCTACCAATTTGTAGTAGGAGGGTAGTGGGTACGTCTAGTTGAGATTGGAGCAGGCGACACCTATGACAGCAGCTAGGAATACACAAAACTACCACCATCGTTATCGTTATCATTAGCGGAAGGGATCACCCCATCCTGATTTTACTAGTAATAGTGCAGAGTAGTTTGTAGTGAAGCATGCATACACCTTACCTTATTTGTCATGTAATACCTTTCGTATGTACCGTGAATCCTCTTATTCACTTTGTATGCCTGTCATGTTTACCTTTATTTATTTACTGGCTAAAAGTTGCTAGACTCACCAGACGTATGTCTGACCTAGTTTGTTTCGCCTCTTTTCTTCCGTTCCCCCCTTAGGTTCTCATGGAGGAAACACCCAGGTTTAGTCAGGATTTGGATATCATCTTCTAGGAGCTACTTCTGAAGTATGGCTCGAGTCTCTGTCTCTTATATGGCTTGCTCTTTAATCCGGGGAATGACGTTTTTCTTAAATACCTATGTACTCTGATAATGTAAGACAGAAGTGTTTTATGACTCATGGTATTGTGTAACAAAGTATTTTGATGATTTAATAAAGTTGTTTATTTTCCGCTGCAATTTTTTTTATATCTATCTTGTTATATTATGTGTCTGTTTACCAAAAACGCTCCACTGAAGTTAAGGTATTACCTTTGTGAGTGACCTTAATGGAGGTGGGGTGTTACATTAGTAATGTCCTATAATGAGATTTTGGAATACTACGTTTGAGAGTGCGCCATCGAAGTAAAATTAATTAAGTTCTGGATTATAATATATTAGGATTCATGTTAAGAGAAAAACTTAGGTATTGTTAAAGTAATTCTCCTCTAAAGGAACTAATCAATATGGTTAGAAACCAAAATGGATAATAAGAGTTTGAGTATTTTATTTGATGTTGAGGTTGGACTATCGAGTATAAGAAGATTTTGCGTATACGTCTGATCAACGTATGTACGAAGTTTTTAGTATACTAAGTATATATAGAATCACACTCTAGTCGCTTGAAGATGATTCTGTTGATGACTGCAGCATCATCGGAATGTATTTTCGAGTTTTGAAAGTGGGATGATATATGATTCCGATTAAAACATCAATATATATTTAAACCAATTAGATAAGTGTTTGAAAATATTTGGTAAATTGATCTGAATTAGAATAAGTAAGCGAGATCTTGAAAATTTGATAAGTTGTAAGAATTATATCAGGTGAACCTGTAATAAGGATAAACCAGTAAATTAAGTAGAGCGTATATGAGAAAGTGTATTTGTGAAAAAAAATTGGTTTTGAAAAGATATATAGTTTGGAAACTCAAATCAATATTTTGAGTAAGAATTGGCAATTACTTTGAAATTAATTTTTGTAATTGATTTTGAAAGAATATATCTTCAATATAAAGGAAAAAGGGTCTTTGAAAATATTTGGGAATTCAAAACTTGAGCACGACATCTTGTGATTGGAATTTCTTAGTTGATTAAAAGACGTTTATGTAAAGTTGTCATTTACATAAGCAATCCAATTAGTTCGGGAAATGATTTTAAGGCTAAGTTGGAATTAATCAATTAGATTGTTTATAATTATTCCTCCCTAACTAATTAAATTTGAAATGCAAATATTGAGAATTCAATATGACGATAAGATATTTGATGATATTTTGGTTGAGGACTACATTGGTTAAAGTTCGTTCTCTAAAGTTTGAAGGAAATAAGTTTTAGAATAATTAATGAGGATAGCTAAACTTAAACAATATAAGAAAAAAAAATCTAGAATTATCGGCAATTTTGGACAGTCGATAAGTTCTAAAGTATATGGTGACAACAAGAGGAATTATTTAAGTAAGCTTGAAATTCTTGTGAATTAAGTTTCACAATTTGATTAAAGGATATTTGGCAAGCGGGTATAGTAAGAAGAAATTACCTCAACTGAAACATTTAGAAAAGTTGAATCTTGATGATCGAGTTTTACGTGTAAAGAATAACAGTAAGTTTGGCGAATTAAAATGGAATATGTCCCATAACCATTGTATTTGCATGACATGATCAAAGAGAATAATTTATACCTCTAAATTTTTTGGAAAGCAGTAAATGGTTGAGTATAAGTAATTGGCCCAGTAAACGATGAATCGAATGTAATGGGTAACTGGAGGTTATCGTTGGAGGACATGTAGATATGGTTATCCGTTAATATGTGTGAGAACTGGGAGCTTTGAAAAAAAATTGTCGAATGAGTAGTTACAATTCCCTTTCCTTTTCGAGGACGAAAAGTTTTTAGGGGGGAGGGGTGAATGTAACGATCCAGAATTTTTAACCAATATAAAATTTGGAATTTTATTACTTAATTTGAATTAAAATTTGAATTTGATATAAATATATATGGTTAAGAGTATTTAATAGTTTTGATAAGTTATATGATAGATTTTACTTGAATTATAAATGAGAATGATTATTAATAAGTTTGGATTTATTGATACGATTTGTCGTTCGATCAGATTTATCAAACTATAACATGAATTAGTAGTGATAGAATTAAGTGTTGCCTTTAGTTTTCATACCATTTAAAAGAAAATTCTACCAAAGGTTCTTTTTTCTTTTTAAGACAAGTGTTAAGACACATGTCTTTATGCATGCTCCCTTTCATGCATGATTGTCACTTGCCCCCTTATGTATCTTTACCTCCTTACTCCTCCTTTCCTATATAAGGAGGCTCTTTCTCCATGTTTTTTACCATTCCATTTCCATTTCCTCCTTTCCACCTGCTTCTTAAATCTTATGGCAATGGTTTCCATGGCATAATCTTCCTCTTTTCCACCACCACCTTGCCAAAGTTCGTCATTCTCCTCCTCCTCTTATAATATAAAGAGAGATTAGTGTATATTATATTATGTATATTTTGGTGAAGAAGACGTTGCGCTGAAATACTGTCCGATGGTTCGCTTAGTCAGGCTCGCCTACCGTGAAGATTTGGAAAGCTGTTAGGTGAGAACTCTTCAACCACGATTTATATATTAGTTAGACTAATTTAAATATAGTGATGAATTATTATTGGTTAATGATGATTGATATTTGTTGTGATGGATGATGGATGTAAAGTTTAGAACACACACTATTAAGCGTTAGTGTTATAATGCTTGTGCCGCAGTTATGATTTATTTAATCATGTTGATGATGGTTACTATGGATGTTTAAATAGTTGTTGATGTTGTTTCGCACAAACTATGACACAACAGTTATGGTATCACATGGGTGATCGTCAAATCTCCTTCGTAACTAGAAACAATATCATTATTGAAATTGAAGGTTAATAATCAGGAAAGACCGTATTCATATATGTGGATAAAGTTCTTTAAATGAATAAATTAATGCTAGAACATTCTAGGATGACAGAGAGGATAGTGTCTAGGCTTGGGTTTGGAAATGAAGTTTCCTGCTTTCCCTGGCTATCCCTAACTGGCCCGAAGAATGTGATGGTTAATTTGAAGTTATTTGAATTTAGAAATGAATTGGAATTTGATTTATTAAGTAAAAACTAAAACTTTAATTTGGAACCCAAAATAAATTTGGAAAGTCAATGTAAATTACTTTAATGGTTTACATAAGCATATAATGGTTTTCTAAGGTATTTTGACGTAGTGAAGAATAATTTTTATTGCGGTCAAAATAGAGCTTGTCGCATAACGACAATTTACGTATTTTAGATATAAACTTTAAACGCTTATAACTTTTGCAATTTAAATCGGATTTCCACTAAATAAAGTACGTTTGATTTATATTAACAAGAACTTTCAAATGAGTGAAAGCAGATTTTAAATTCAAGTTAAATTTTTCAAGTTATGTTTAAAACCATTTTGGAAAAGGTCGCTATAAGAGAAGTTATCGACTATAACCATAAATAGCCATTTTTTAATGTTCCTATAAGTATGGAAAAAATAGTAAAATCATTATAAATTATGTAAAAAATGTTTTGAATTGTAAAGTTTAAGTTTTGACTAAGAAAAGCGATGTTTTGATCGAAGTAATTGAGATAATTGTTTGTAACGCTTTTGTAATGCTATTGTAACACTTTCTTTGAAAACAACCTGTTTTGAAGTTTTTAACCCGCAAACTATTTTCCGAACTACAAGTAATCATTTTTAAATGATTTGTGGAATGTTATCAAAGGTCTAAAAATATTGGAAATATTTTATGGAATTTAATTTAATATTAAAACAGATTTTAAATAATTGGATATGGTCGGAGATAAATCTTTGGATGTTTGATATTAATCCGTTAGATGACGACTCTTACTGTTTGAGGAATTATAAAGTAGTTCACTATTATTCTTCTTATAGTGTGAGTTGGATACGGAGATTAATATTAAGTATAAATGGGTGATATTTCTATCCAGATCTTATGTCAAAGGTTTTATATAAATTTTTAAATTAAGACACGGGTTTCCCAATTTGATTGGGATAAGTTGGGTAGAAATAATCTTTGGATATTTGATATGAAATTCTTTGGTACAAGCGTATACTATTTGAGGAATTTGGAAGATACTATTATTATATCGTTATTCCACTTATAATATTTGTTGATTATGAGAATTGATATCGAATATAAGTAGACAAAATTTCTGTGTAACTTATGTTCCAAATCAATTGATTTGGGTTTTGTCGTGAATCAAATCTTCAATAATATTATTCTTGAAACCCAGTGAGATTGAGCTATGGAAATTCATGTCGTAATTTGAGGAATTAGTCAGATCATTGATTTGAGGAAATTAAAAGTTAGGAATTGGAAAGAAAGCATAATCTTTTAGTTAAGATTAAAGAATGGAATATTGGAAAATCAATTTAATTGGAAACTAGGGTTGAAATGCGGGGTAAGGGTTTTCAAAGGAAACTGGATTTTTGATAACGAGTTATCAAATGGAAAATTAATTAAGGCTGTGGGGCTAGATTATCTTGGATTTAAGGGATGTGTTTTAAAGAAGAAGAGTTAAATATGGATTTTGTTAAAGATAATTTGAGGATAGATTTAAAGAAGTTTAATTTAACGAAATCCAAAGTCGAAGGAGATTTGGTAGAAAGCCTGTGTGTTCTATGATTGTGTTTTTAATTGCGCTTATTATTTGGAAATACCAAGATCGGAATTATGTCTGAAAACCATTCCAAGTAATAATACGACGTTTGGAGCAATTAAAGACATTGGAGGCGGCATTGAAGACCGGACCCTTCATGTCGTAAGGGCGACTTGCTAAATGTCTTGAATGGTTGGCTCCCATTCGCAGATGGATTTTATATATCAGCTAAGTGGCAAGAAGCCCGAACCTATGTGAAGGAATTCCGGATTGTTGTTTCGTTCAGACCTAAAACGGACATGTATGGACTGCGTGGCTGACATTGTAATTGACAGCGTAGCACTGATCTTTATTAATATATATCTGCTTGGTAGCGGAGAATTTATTCTCTTCCTTAACACCCTTCTCTAAGACATATGAGCTTAGAGGTTACTTATTGATAGAAATCAGTGATGTGTAGCGAATGGACAATGTGGCTTACTTAAGTTCTATGATGAGCTATGGATGATCAAAGCATGTCTTATTTAAGCGTAGCTTTGTATATCGTGACCTCGACGGACCTCACACCCCGAATTGATGGTAAACTGGTGGTCAGATTTTTAAGTTCGTTTCGTATGTTCGGTGCACCATGATGTGATGATGAAAGGGTACTGCGAAGTCCCCAGTCTGGGACGCTATTTGCTGGGTACTCTGATTCAGGTAGGATGGGTTAGTATAACGGAGTCCGAGTCAGGACATTATCCACGAGTACTGGGATGATGCACGCAAGAAAGTTTTTTGAGCCCACGAATGATCTTTCGTACCAGGAACCATCATGTTGGAAACCCAATCTCCACTACGAGCCCGTACGGTTTTGATTGTATAGCCTGCTGGTTACCGGCAGGATTGTCAGTATAAAGGGACGGGGCATTATGCTGGCTAGGATTAATACATTTATTTGCGAAAAGGTTTTTCACAATATATATAGTATTAAAAGAGGATTTTCACGTATGAAGGCATTTTTGGTTATCATAAGGCAAAAATCACCCATCTGGTATGCGCTTGCATTGTGTGATGTGGGACGAGCTTATGATAGCTTCATTTTCAAAAAAGTCATTGCGTATTTCTATGCACTGGTATTCACATGGAGTAAACCCGTTCCGCATTAGCGGCGTGGTCCGGTGAATTACCTAACTTTAAAATAAACCCTAAAATTAACTGTTTTGAGTTCTCACACTAGTCCCATGATTGACCTGGAGTTTATTGTTCCCACACCTAAACTCTGGGTGCCCATAATTTTTATATGGGCAGCCTAGTAGTTTGGTTTGCAGTTTAGACATGGAGTTGTTTGGAACATGATGTTGGTTTGGCTGTAGCTATTATATCTTGGAGCATGCTTATTCTTCCACTTAGTTTTGTATCTCTTCTGCTGCGTATTCAGTGTACTCTGATGTATCTCTCAGAACTCTGATGTGATATTACTGTAATGATAATGGAAAAGTTCTTTTTATTTTGTGGAAATGTGTAAGTACGTCTAACAATCCGTCTTTATGAACAATTTAAGTTGGTTTAATTACCGGCGAAAACCGGGCAAAAAGCTGGATCGTTTCAGAAGACCTCCGGTCTTCAACCACCGTCTTCATCGTCGACTTCTCGTTGATTCAGTTATTCAGAATGGGATAAACCCGGTCTTTCCGGATAACTCGCGTATATAATAAACAAGTATTATAAAAACGCAACATACGCCTTATTCCAATCCAGAATATTCCTTTATTCAAATATTCTTTTACTTTGGGAAAGGTTCCCATTAATTTTATCAAAGATAAATTCTTTAAATTTATTCTTTGAATATCAATTCAAACCATATTATGGTTTATCCAAACTAGTCGGGATTAACGAACCTTACCGAAGTAATCTGTAAGGACCCAGAAATTTGCCATCTTGGTTATCTGATATACAACACATATCGAACATCCAAGGACCGAAAATACCGGTAGTTAATGAAAGAAATTAGAGGTTGAGAATTGATAAGATAGAAACTTAGAATATAAGAAGAAGAATAACACAACGTCAGAGTAACACAAACCTCATAGCGGAACGAATAACATATAATATATATAACATAACTTGAAATATATATATCTGTACTTGAATATACATCATTATCAAAGTACAGCACTTACAACACAGCGGAAATAAACTATAGCTATATGATCCTGAAGCCTCATGCTGCAGCTCTTCAAGTATCTGTAAATCCCGACTACTTGATTGCCCGTACAAAATTGGGCACCCAAGAGTTTAGGGAAGACAAAAATAAACAAACTTCGGGTCAGTCATGGGACTGGTATGAGTAAAACAGTTTAAAACAGTTCGAACAAGTAAATGATATCTCATAAGACCATGCCGTATAATGGAATGGGTTTTTCCCTTTCGAGAATCCAAAATATCTTTATATCAAAACCTTTTGATATTATAATAATGTCTATCAACCACAATATAATAATCATCTAGCAGAAACGCTTTCATCTCACGTTCTACATATATAGTATACAATCAAAACCGCAAGCATGTATTAGGTAATGGATTTCAAACTATGACAAGGTATGGAACCACCTTTCGCTAGTGTACCTCTAGAAAGGAATACACTGGGTTCAACAAGAACATCTTGCAACCCGGCCACAATGACCGACCACTCATTTCGCTTGAGTGTATCGAATGTATGTAACCAACGATTGGGATCATCAACCGTTTCCCGAATGGGACAACATCAACAATAGATTTTTAGAAGTAAATGAAACTCTAGATCAGGTGATTATACACCCTAATAGGTGCGACTTACATAGCCATGCTACCTGCCCGATTTCTGTCATTTACCAGTTTATGAGGCTTGAGGTTACGCCTTATCATCACATCAGATTCACTTCGAATGCCACATTGTCAGATCCATCGAAAATCACTAATTGATGTCTACAACAATACATTATTTGTTACCTAAAGAAGTTTCCTTCTCCGCTTCCACTCTTGGTGCGGTTGAAGAAACCAATGTACGTGACCTTTCTGGAAATACTCTGTCAGATATTCATCCATACAAGTCATCCAGGAACAGGATGAACCGAAGGCACTATTCAGTACATCCATCTTAGACACTGTTATCTAAGACTTATACAATAGCCCTTGCACTTTACTCCGTCTTCAATTATCTTTGGCATATATGATTCGTAATGCTTATGTCAATACAGAGTGGTTCTTTGGATAATAATACAACTGGTCTCTCCATATTAACAACGTTAAAATGGTCAAAAACTTCGACAGTCGGTGAGTTAACTATCAAAGAAAAATACGTGTGCAAACAACGATATTATTTCCAGATGGAAATTCTATCAAATCAATCATCAATCGTATATATATATCTATATGTATATATATTCATATGTTCCTTATTTTCTATGTTTAGAAAATATACGTTAACACTGGAAAACAATTCCATAACTTATTTACGTATCACTATTCTTCTACAGCTATCAGTCTCTGATTGTAAACTAATATAAGAACAATTCCCTAAGTACCAATCCCGAAGGTCGAAACCAACATCAGATAGACACTTAGGAAACCATTCAACTTAACAAGTCTCCAGTCAAATTCTGATTTAGTTTAACTCCATTTCTTAACTCCTTATACATGAACACTTCCTTTTGTAATTCATATTTCAAATTTCAATATTTGATTACGTTTCTGATTATACTTGGAAAACATTTCCAAATCTTCTTTACTTGGATTTAAACAGATGTTTAAATCAACATTGCGACGACAATTCAAACCACTATACTTATTTACTAAAATCACTTAACCACTTTCACTCTCGAACCTTAACCATTTCTAGATTAAAAACGAAGTCAACCAAGTTGGGGTATAACTACCTCTCAGACCTTAACTGAACAACATTTCAAATCTCGAAATAGGGTAAGTTCATCATTTAATCCTTTAACACTTCCTTATGAACCCTCGGATTCTATTTACGAACCCCCTTCTTTTATAAGTTTACGTGATTATAACAATGTTGTTATAATATGACTTTTATTTCCGAACTCGAATAATATAACGAAAACTAATTTATTTACTCCTATTCGGTTAACTCTAATCTATAACTCTTATTTGAATAACTCCAACCTAATAACTCTTACTGGATTAACTCTTATTCGAATAAGTTATTTGAATAACTTATATTCGATTTGCTTACTTTCGAATACTTATATTCGAAAATCTCTTTCTTCGAATAAATCTTATTTGATTTAACTCCTGTCGAATAACTAGATTCGATTAACTCACTTCGAATATTTCTGATTCGTTTATCTCACTTCGAATATCTCTGATTCGATTATCTCACTTCGAATATCTCTGATTCGATTATCTCACTTCGAATATCTACTATTCGATTATCTCACTTCGAATATCTCTAGATCGATTCCCTTCTTCGAATAACTAAATTCGATTAACTCACTTCAACTTTATTCGAATAAACTAAATTCGATTAACTCCATTTGAATAACTCTAGTTTGAATTAACTCTATTAAATAACTCTAGTTCGATTTAACTCTATTGATTAACTCTAACTGATTAGCTCTAACTGGTTTAACTCTAACTGATTAACTCTAACTGGTTTAACTCTACGGTTTAACCTAACTGGTTTAACTCTACGGTTTAACCTAACTGGTTAACCCTAATGGTTTTACTCTAACTGGTTAACCCTAACTGATTAACTCTTTGTCCTTATTCAGTTTCAAACATTGATGTTGAAATCGATTTTTACTTCTTTATATAAGTCCTAACTTATATATTCTATTTATCCAAATGATAAATATTTAACGTAATTTATAAATATCATTTATAAATTAATCTACTCCATTTATCTGTTTTCTCCATACATAAGTCCTGACTTGTGTATATATATATATATATATATATATATATATATATCTGTTTATCCAAAGATAAATATTTCCTTTATAATCTATTTATTTCTAAATGCCTTTACCAATATTTCCTTTTTAATCCTATTTGTAAATTGTTTACAAATATTTCCTTTTCAAATTCTATTTGCAAATGGTTTGCAAATATTTAGGGTTCTATTTCCAAGTATTCCCTTTATTAACCTTATTAATTTATCCTAAGTGTTTCCTTTATTATTATCTTATTTATTTTCTAAATAAATATTCCTTATATCTTGTCTTATTTATTTAACAAATAAATATCTCCTTTTCTTATTCTATTTATTTAACAAATAAATAATCCTTTTAATAACTTATTCTGCTTCCTAAGTCAGTATCTCTTTTATAACTTATTTACTTAACAAATAAGTATCTCGTTTAGCATCTCCTATTTATTTAACCAATAAATATCTCATTTATAAAATCTTATGATTTTATAAATATTCCCTTTTCTTTATAAATATTTCATTTACAAAGATTTCCCCTTTCTATATAATTTCACCTATAAAGATTTCTATTTATAAATATTTCATTTATAAATATTTTATTTATAAACATTTCATTTACAAAACCCTTTTGATTTTATAAATATTTTATTTTCAAATACCATTTGAAAATTCCCCTTTTTCACATTTCGGTGTGTTATGATGTTTAACATATCAAGTCATGATGTCAAATATCGTTCATACACATATAATCAACAACAGATTATGTACCACATCATATATCACAATATATGAAAATAATAAAATAGCAGTTAAGGAATCCAGTCAGATTCCTCCAATCTGTTTCCCTGCATCCACAGATGTTATAAAATAAAATCAACATCACTTTCAGATCCATATGATATATTCTGATAAACAGAATCAATATAGAAATTCAACTAACTGACTAGCAGTTCAATCAAACGGTCAACACATAGTCAATCAACCAATATTTAACAGTTCTAAAAATACAACATGAAATTATAAACTGTTCAGAGTTTGTGAGATTTACTCACATTGGCAGTTCATCGTTAAAGAACGATAAACTATTTGTTTGATTTGAATCAAACAATTTGTTTCGCCATAAATTCAAACGAGCTCCACTGCACTCCCAGTCAGTCCCATTGGGTTGCTCCCATCCATACGATCCCAATGGATTGTTTTTCGTCAGATTCCAACTAATTCCTTCTTCCTCTTCCTGATTTACACAAACTCGTATCCCCACATTTCCAAACTCTCAGCCTCACCGTACCATTCATGCTTCTTCCATGAATATACCCCCTGCTAGCTTTAACTCAAATTAAAGTCTGCACCTTTATCCAATTCGGAAACAACTTGCCTTAGTTCCCCTCAACTTAGACAAGCTGCTCCATCAAACAAACATTCACCCCAAACCAAACAGTCAAACCCGCAATACACAGAATGACCCCATCAATATTTCATCACCGCTCCTTCTCCGATGTATTTCAAACCGCCGCCAACCCTCTGGCACCACCGCCGTTCTTCACCTTCACTTCACCAGAACCCGTGGCCTTCAGTAACTCTCCAGGTCACCAGAAAACTCCACATAACCGAACCCCTTCTTCACTAAAACCCACCGATAAAATCACAACAAATGCTCTCGGAAATCCCCCTATCTCCTTATATTCATAACTTCGAACTCGAACTCCATGACTTAAACCTCGATTTGCTTGAACCCTAGGTTCGTTAAAAGAACTCGGCATCCCAAATCGTGGATCGCACTGTGTAAAAACCACACAGAAATGAAGCTGCGTCTCTAAAAGGATCAACACATCAAACCATTTTCCATTTCCATTTGTTTTTTATTTACTAGGATTTTTCTGTGATTTGTTTTTAGTTGAGGTACTTCCCGTTTTGAAGAATGGGAGTGGCGGAATTTGCTTCGACTGTGGAGAATGATAGAAATCAGGTTTAGAAAGGGTTTATATTATATATGATTTCTTTTTCTTGATTTTCCTTGATCAAAATTTATCCATGTTTGCTTTTGTTTGTGCAGTTGGAAAGGTGGGAAGGTGGTCTCTTTTTAATCACAGGAATACACGGAAGAAGGTTTTGAAATAATTCCATGTTATTATTATATTCATATACCCTCGTTTCATTAAATTACTTTCACGTACAGACTGAAATAAGGATACCGTTGTATTTAGTAAAGTGTCACGATTCCAGAAATATAATAATATCAGTAGTTTAACTCATTTTGTGAAACCACAAAATCGCTGATTAAGGGTGCAAAATACTCCAAATAAAAAAGTTGCTTATTTAATTAATTAAAATTACAGTAAAATTCTAAAAATTAAATTATCACTATGTCTCAAAAGAACCTTGTCTAAATTCGAAACCGATATCTGGTTATATCGAATAAACTGTAATGGTCGATAAACGATTGTGTAGCGACTATTTTAAAATTTAATTTGGACATAACTCAAAATCTGCACGACGAAATCCAGATCTTTCTCTTCCATTAGAAAAATATACTCCACCAGCTCCACACGTTTCTTGTTTCATAGAAATCCGATTTAAAACGAACCCTGTACATTCAGTTGAAGTTCGAATCGCCAATTTACGAACTACAGCGCCATTTCGAGCTCGATTTTAATTATAATATAATTATACATTCAAACTTCATTTGTATAATATATTCGTTATCGTCATTCAATCCTAAACTGAAATATATATATTTTGAATTTCCCAATTCACACCATATCGTCATTTAAGCCAATTCAGATTATTTCAGAATTTAATATATTATTTAATTATTATTTTAAATTAAATATTCATTATTGTTTAATTCAACGACCATTAAATCCTCTTAATCACCTTTTAAATAATTAAATAAATTAATTATTATACTACTGAAAATGCGGGTCATTACATTCTTCCCCACTTAAAATAATTTCATCCTCGAAATTGCTAAGGTAGAAAACAAACTCTTTTAACTGGTTAGAACTTATTTGTTCACTTCTTAATTTCAGTTTCAACTGAACCAATTTAATTTTAATTAAAATATTAATTAATCCTTATCAACGAAAATTTTCAAAAATCTTGAAAATTTTCTAACACCTTAGCTTTTCGAAATATTTCGCCAACACCTCCTTTGTACTGGTCAATAGGTTAGACTCCAATTCGCCTCTCTGGGCCTTCTACAACCTAAAAGAAAATCAAACAGCCAAGCGGCTTGCCAATTCGGCTCATCAAAATCTCATACCATATGAAATATAAACTTGTACCTTTTTGTCGGGCATATCAACTCTATCACTTCCATATGCTATCAACTCAGCATATACCAATGTTATCCCAATCAAATTCTGAAATCACTTTTATCTCCAACACAGCCATTCGCTTTTTACCAAGCCAAATTTTCATTTCAAACTCAAGTTTCGTTCTTGATCCCGAATCGTTAACTCACCAACACAATATCATTTCAAATCAATTTCTATTACCACTTAATTGGCTTTACTTTAATCCCGATTTGCTTTCACAAAATTCTTTTTAATTTGTCTTAAATTAAACAAACCAAATTCTGGGAGTTCTAAATAGCTTTGTTTTTCTCAAAACAATTCAAAAACAAATTCCTTTGGTAGTAATCCGCCACTTAGCAACTCGAAAATGAACACCAATGATGTCTAGCTCATCATCGGGGTTATTTCCCAACTATCGAAGTGAGTTCAATACTATATCACTTTCAAAATCATTCTTAAACACTTTTATTTTGAAATCAATTCAGAATATCATTCACCATTGCTTGGAATACAATTTAAAATCTCCCAGGATCTTAAAATTTACATATTTTTAATCCAAGTCTATTTACAAACTCTGTTCCAAATTTCCAGGGTTTCAATTTCAATTCTGATTTAAATTTCAGATTTAATTAATTTCAATTTCATATATTTCACTTATATGAATTCTGATCGATTATTTACATAACCTTTTCACTTTATAATCTTACTCGTTTATAATATCAACCAATATATCCAATATATATCAAAATTTACTTTAGTTATTTTCATTTACTCTCTTTTCAAAACATATCGTGCCGACCCATCGTATTTGAGTGTTTATAAACTCCTACCGATACAGTGGATCAAACTGATCGACCAGAACTCATAAACTACTCAACCAGTAAATCTTCAAAATATAAAATTATTTTTATGTCATCTACCAATATGTTCACTCGTATATATATACTCAACTCATTCTAGGGTATTACTAACTCTATCTCTACCGAGTCACGCTACAAAGCCAAGTTAATTCACTTAACTTAAGCTATGATACCAACTGTGATGACCCAGAAATTTGCGATCTTGGATATCCGATATACAACACATATCGAACATCCAAGGATCGAAAATACCGGTAGTTAATGAAAGAAATTAGAGGGTGAGAATAGATAAGATAGAAACTTAGAATAGAAGAAGAAGAACACAACATCAGAGTAACACAAACCTCACTGCGGAACGAATAACATATAATATATAACATAACTTGAAATATAAATTTATACTTGAATATACATCATTATCAAAGTACAACACTTACTACACAGCGGAAATAAACTATAGCTATATGATCCTGAGGCCTCCTGCTCCAGCTCTTCAAGTATCTGTAAATCCTGACTACTTGACTGCCTGTACAAAATTGGGCACCCAAGAGTTTAGGGAAAACAAAACAAAATAAACTCCGGGTCAGTCACGGGACTGGTATGAGTAAAACAGTTTAAAACAGTTCGAACAAGAAAACGATATCTCATAAGACCACGCCGTATAACGGAACGGGTTTTTCCCTTATGAGAATCCAAAATATCTTTATATCAAAACCTTTTGATATTATAATAATGTCTATCAACCGCAATATAATAATCATCTAGCAGAAACGCTTTCATCTCATGTTCTACATATATAGTATACAATCAAGACCACAAGCACGTATTGGGTAATGGATTTCCAACTATGACAAGGTATGGAACCACCTTTCACTAGTGTACCTCTAGAAAGGAATACACTGGGTTCAACAAGAACATCTTGCAACCCGGCCACACATGACTGACCACTCATTTCGCTTGAGTGTATCGAATGTATATCATCAACGGTTGGGATCAGCAACCGTTTCCCGAATGGTACAGCATCAACAATAGATTTTTAGAAGTAAATGAAACTCTAGATCAGGTGATTATACACCCTAATAGGTGCTACCTACATAGTCATGCTACCTGCCCGATTTCTGTCATTTGCCGGTTGATGAGGCTTAAAGTTACGCCTTATCATCACATCAGGTTCACTTCGAATGCCACATTGTCAGATCCATCGAAAATCACTAATTGACGTCTACAACAGTACATTATGTGTTAGCTAAAAAAATTTCCTTCTCCGCTTCCACTCTTGGTACGGTTGAATAAATCAATGTACGTGACCTTTCTGGAGATACTCTGTCAGACATTCATCCATACAAATCATCCAGGAATAGGATGAACCGAAGGCACTATTCAGTACATCCATCTTAGGCACTGTTATCTAAGACTTATACAATAGCCCTTGCACTTTACTCCATCTTCAGTTATCTTTGGCATATATGATTCACAACGCTTATGCCAATACAGAGTGGTTCTTTGGATAATAATCCAACTGGTCTCTCCATATTAACAACATTAAAATGGTCAAAAACTTCGATAGTCGGTGAGTTAACTATCAAAGAAAAATAGGTGTGCAAACAACGATATTATTTCCAGATGTAAATTCTATCAAATCAATTATCAATCATATATATATCTATATGTATATATATATTCATATATTCCTTATTTTCTATGTTTTGAAAATATATGTTAACGCTGGAAAACGTTTCCATAACTTATTTATGTATCACTATTCTTCTACAACTATTAGTCTCTGATTGTAAACTAGTATAAGGACAATTTCCTAAGTACCAATCCCGAAGGTCGAAACCAACATCAGATAGACACTTAGGAAACCATTCAACTTAACAAGTCTCTAGTCAAATTCTGATTTAGTTTAACTCCATTTCTTAACTCCTTATACATGAACACTTCCTTTTCTATTTCATATTTCAAATTTCAATATTTGATTACGTTTCTGATTATATTTAGAAAACATTTCCAAATCTTCTTTACTTGGATTTAAACAGATGTTTAAATCAACATCGCGAAGACAACTCAAACCGCTATACTTATTTAATAAATCACTTAACCACTTTCACTCTCGAACCTTAACCATTTCTAAATTAAAATCGAAGTCAATCAAGTTGGGGTATAACAACCTCTCAGACCTTAACTGAAAAAACATTTCAAATTTCAAAATAAGGTAAGTTCATCTTTTAACCCTTTAACACTTCCTTACGAACCCTCGGATTCTATTTACGAACCCCTTTCTTTTACAAGTTTACGTGATTATAACAATGGTGTTATAATCTCCTGCATCCGAATTATATTATGAGATGACCCCAAACCCCGTACTGACGGCGGCAAGGGTAATCCTTGGAATATAACACATAAACAGAAAACAACCAAGCAGAAATAAATAAATACACCAGATAATGAGCAATAGAATATACTGGATAAACGTAATCATCGGAGTTACACAATATACAGGATCATACTTAGTACAAATACAGTTCAGCTATACATAAATGTCTAAAGCGGAAAACAAACATAATGTACAATAGGAGCTGAACAGCATAAAAAGAGATAAATGGTAGAATCCATCTTCAGCTCCAGTTATCCGGATAAAGCCAACTAAACCTGAATACAAGGCTGCCCGTGTAGAAAAAGGGGCACCCGAGTTTGAAAGTGAAACAAACTACGAGGCAATCATGGGACTGGTATGAGAAATCTACTCAACACATTTAAAATATGGCTAATCACAGGACCACGCCACTTCCGTGGAACGGGTTTACTCCATCGGATTGCCAGTGCTTTAAAACAAATAATTCTTTTAAACATCGCAATGCTTTTTATAAAAATGAAGCCATTATAAGACTCAGTTCCCATCACACAATGCAACGCAAACCGGAGGATAGAGTTTTTACCTTATAATGGCCAAGATATGCTTGATACGAATAAAACAAAAGCATTTGATATTATTACTAGTGTTTATAGGTTTAAAAAACAATTTCAAATCATAAGTATCAGTCATAGACGGCATTAATGCCCCCATACCTCTATGTCGCCATATATAGGTATACAATCAAAACCGCACAGTCACGTATTTGGAAATTGGATTTCCGTCATGAACCAAAGCAAAAGATAGTCCTTACCGACTTCGAGACAATCTAGCCCATGTCTCAGGGTCAGAACGCATCAACCCTTTGGATCGTCAGGGTCGGTCCACCGATGTGGATTATTATGCCTGAACACTACGTTTCCCCGCCCTATGGGGCGTAAATGAGCCAACGAATGACTCCATTGGTCCCGAATCGAACGATAAAACCGAGGCGCCTCACTATCCATCATCCACATAAGTAAAATGTCAGGCCGTGTAAAAACACTGACACAACTCCTAGCTAGAAAGAAACGCAGGCCCTCCCTAATGTTCTCTCACGTTTCTGGTTCATACCGGGATGTGAGGTTCGCGAATTCACGTTATACACAAAGCTACGCCACACAGGCGGTGCTTTGATCATCAATCACAAGACTTTGCTTTTCAACAGAAGCCCTGATCACTGCATCTTAGCATGTCACACAGGCAATTCACACCATGCAACTGATGGCTATCAATCACATATAATAAATTCCAATGTCAGACACACAATCCGTTTACAAGTCCGTTCTGGGTCAGAACGAAACCGGAGGCACTATATACCTCGCAAACCCATCGATCTCCACGTATGTCTGGACGATCACCACTCAATATCCATATTTCGGGATGCCTCCCAATCAGGACATCAGTTACCATCCAAACGAGGCGAAGATTTCCGGTCTTCAACCACCGTCTTCATCTTCGATTTCTTATCGTCGATTTAGTTATTCAGAATGGGATAAACCCGGTCTTTCTGAGCAACTCGCGTATATAATAAATACGTGCTACACAAACACTACATACGCATCATTTCAATTCATTACTCACTAACCGTAAATCAGTAAGAGAACGATTTCCCAAATATTAACCCCGAAGGCCGAAACCAACATCAGATCAAAATCCAGGAAACCATTCGACTTAGCCAACCTTCAGTTAGTTTCTAAATTTCACATCCATATCGTTTATAATATTTTATAATGATTTATCGCTATTTTTATTTATTTTAAAATAGCCAATTTATTCAAAACGACGCTTCGGGCCATAACGCGGTCGTGGCGCTGTTTTTCTTCAGATTTGATTTACACATATCTGAAAATCTAACCGTTGGATCTTCACAAAATTTACATCACTAGAAAGATCTTTTCAAAACGAATCCAACGGTTTCAGTTTTGGGAAAATCCGATGGTCGGATCTCCCGGTATAATCGTTTGAAGTTTCGATTTCAAAATACGAACTGCAGCATCGTTATTCGATTAAATATAATTATATATATATATAATCGATTCTGGCGCTGTTTTTCTTTAGATTTGAATTAAACATTCTAGACAATCCAACCGTTGGATGTTTACAAAGTTGGTGCCGTTGGAAAGATATTTCCAAAGCGAACCCAACGGTTGCGGTTTCGGGAAAATCCGATGGTCGGATCTCCCGCACTAATCGTTTGAAATCACGATTTCAAAATACGAACTGCAGCTTCGTTATTCGATATATTTCAATTCTATTTATATATATATCGATTCTTCGATTTCAAAACTATATTCTTTTCATACATTTGATAAAAATGATATTTTTATCTATCTGTCTTCTATTTCAACACTTCACTATTTTTAACAATTCATTTATATAGTAAAAATGTGATTTTTATTATAAAACGATTTATTTCAAAACCCGACTATTTTATATAGTTCATATAGATGATAAAAAATATGATTTTTATTATAAAACAATTTATTTCAAAACACAACTATTTTATATAGTTCATATAGATGATAAAAATATGATTTTTATTATAAAACAGTTTATTTCAAAACACGACTATTTTATATAGTCGTATAGATGATAAAAATATGATTTTTATTATAAAACAATTTATTTCAAAACACGACTATTTTATATAGTCGTATAGATGATAAAAATATGATTTTTATTATAAAACAATTTATTTCAAAACTTGACTATGTTATATAGTCGTATAGATGATAAAAATATGATTTTTATTATAAAACAATTTATTTCAAAATATGAATACCATTCAACACATGAATTTCAATTCAACGAATGAATTTCGATTCAACACATGAAGGTTTTCTATAGTTCGTATATATAGATAAAAAGGTGATTTTTATATTTAAAACACGAATACCATTCAACATATGAATTTCTATTCAACGAATGAATTTCAATTCAACACATGAAGGTTTTCTATAGTTTGTATATATAGATAAAAAGGTGATTTTTATATTTAAAACACGAATACCATTCAACACATGAATTTCTATTCAACGAACGAATTTCCATTCAACACATGAAGGTTTTCTATTCAACGGGCGAATATAATTTAAACACAGGAAAATAATTCTAACACATGAATATTATTCAAAATTTCGACAGCATAACAGCAGGGTAGTTAAAACCGGGACCGTCCCTAGTACGGCATCTCGCTCTACCATAAAGCCTCGCAGCTTTTGACAATGGGGAATCATGCATCTAGTTCGCACGCAGGTGGCATGTATATTTTTTTCATTTCCGCAAACTAATCCTATGTGGTTTCAACCAAACATTTCTCAACCACAGACGGGTATTTTTCAACCACAATCAATCAATTTCAACCACAAATAATTTCAATCAACCATTCGCTATCAATCAATTTTCACACTAATCACAACCAATAAATATCGTCCATGGTTTGTGGACGAGGGGCGTGTGTATATATATATATATATATATATATAGCATTTCACTTCTATTACACATATATAATTTTTATAACGCATATACATCTAACGTACAACTTATACAACGCTTATACAAGAGGTGTACAATGCTTTTATAACTCATATATCGATTATATAAATTATACATCGTCGTTTTCCATATCGCTTATAAATTAGAAATCTCACATTGGGTTCCACTCCACCAAAAATAGCAGAAGGCTCAGAATAATATTCAGTCTCTTCTAAAATGTAGAAGACGTCCTCACGGTCCTGGTGTCTCTTGTTTCACTGGATTTCGACAAGAAACGAAAAAGATATGATTTTTACAAATTTGCAACACTTAAAAGTGTTATTTTCAATTCAGAAAAATCAAGCCGTTTACCTACTTCGATTCTTCAAAACTAGGGTTCGAATTAAAATCCAATCCGCTGCACTTCGTCGAGATCCAACTGCACCACGTTGACGGGCCTCGAGAGGCGCCTTTGCGCCAGGAAGATGGTGGAGCTCGAACTCCAACCATGGTTGGAAATCGGTGCGAAACTGACGAACTTTGGAGGGTTCTTTCTCGCGATAGGCTGCACGATAGGAGGTGCGGTTTGTTTTGACTTGAAGAGGGCGTCGAGCTCTTCGAAAAGTTCAACTGTGGTCGGGTCTATCGAGGCGTTGTTTCGTCGAAAAGTGGACGGGAACATAGGGGAGGGTTCCGCCGTCGATATCGGATAACGCAGGGGAGGGGGGGGTTGAGATTTTTAATAAATTAATTTATGAAGGAAAATTCTGATTGGCCGGAATATATATATTTCAAAAAATTAGGGTTTTCACAAATGGACTCCTTTTCAAACCCAACGACTGTCGTCCCTAGCGTTTTAACCCCATTCCGAACACAATGGGATATGTTTCGTAGGCCCATTCGACTGTTTTAGTCAGTTTTCATTTAGATTATAATATAAAACATTCAATATTTGATTTGAACGTACATTTCAATTTGCCAGGGCCACAAACTGATTTGAAAAATTCCAGAAAAATAAATCCAGCTATGTATTGATGATACGGTCCCAACAAATCTAGTTTTGTCGAATTCTGAGACCGTTTGAAAAATGGCCCATTTCTGGTCGATCCAATTTAACTGTAATTGACCAAAACACGTTTTCCTTTGCCACGCTCACATACTAGCTTCAAATATTATGAAATTTGAAACTTAGCAATAACTTGACATCCCGGATCCAACAAAAGTGGTTTCGTCGAATTCCCAGGTCGTTTGCAAAATGGCCATTTTCACGGGCTATATAAATTCCATAGCGACCTTTCTAAAAATTCATTTGGCCATAACTTTTGCTTTCCGCTATGAAACTTCGATTTTTCAGATTTGTTAGAAAGGTATCCACTAACAGATTTAAATATTTTTGGTTTCACTCAAATCCGTTTTGTTTTGCACCCGGTACAGTCAGTTAAAGTTTGAATTCAAATTTTGAAACTACCGCGCCATTTCAGGCCTTGTTTATAATTAGAATTAATTATATTCCTTTTCAATTGTCGATTCAAACTCAGTTTTCATCGTTATTATCTAAAATATTTATTTTAAATATTTAAAATCCACTAAATTGCGAATTTAAAATTTTTAAATTGGTTCAGATTTTCCGGGTCATTACAATCTCCCCCACTTAAAACTTTTCGTCCCCGAAAAGGAACAAAGTCAAAAGTGGTTTGATTAATCAACTCTATGTTCAATCTGGCTTCCATTCTCCAACTTTTCAGTTTCTGAGAATTTTCAAATTCTTCAAAAATTTGGCTAACACCCAGAATTTTCGAAAAATTTCGCCATAACCTCCTTTGTACGGGGAGGGCTTTGGAAATTTATTGGGCCGTATTAGGTACCCAATAAATCCTAAAAAGAATACGCATATTTATAGTGATATAATCTGGTGTTTACAGGGCAGCGTGTATAGATAACAACTCCAGAGAATAAATTCTTGTCACCCTGTCAAAGCCTGAGGGAGTGTGTATTTTAATTGCTCCAGAGGATAAATCCTCGTCACCTCATCCCGTGTGGGAAATAAATAGTCCATGTGCCATATCTAATGACTAGAGAGACGTGATTATTGTCAACTCCAGACCCGTGTGGGGTTTTTATTTATCTGGCAATTTTATCGTTACAATTTATATGGTCATATCAATCATCAGTTCAACTTGTAAAATATAGTCATCGCCATACAAGCCTCTCGCTCGTATGTTAAATCTTCCACCTCGTCACACAAGCTCCAAAGGCTTATGTGGTATATGATGAAGTATGCCTATCTTCAGAAGTATGCCATGTAATGTAGTTCAAAATTAATTGTTACTATCCTATGGCGACGTCACACAGAATAACCAGCACTCCGCATCCAATGGCATTCACAGGAGTTGATATAATAATATTTCGCATCCAACTCATTAAGGTTTACCGATTTGTCGGGCACGCAAATAAAATCTTTACTCAACTGCTATCCATTTACCTGTTCAAACATATAAAATGCACATGTATATATTTCTATCTATTTTTAAATCAGTTCAATGTGTGAGTTAATCGAATAAATTCTACCATTCATCCAATTATTGATTAAATTAACTATCGTTTCAATAATTTTAATTAATCAAATCTACTATCACACAACACAAACAACAAGCAATTCGTTTTTAACTTTTCAAAAATATACTAATCAATTTCTATACTCTTTTAAAATCATTTAGGCTATAGAATTAAAAGTGCACATCCATGGAAAGAAAATAACAATAGAGTAGAGAACTAATTGGTAATGCAAAGTATGGTAAATGTACCTTGCACCGGAGTCAATCAGAGATGTCTACTCGACGCTTAGGATAGGCTTTCTGAATGCTCTCCTCAGTTTCCCAAGTACAATCTCGTGGATCTCCACTCCATTGCACTTTGACTAAGTGAACCTTCTTGTTCCTCAGCTCTTTGGTTTCTTTGCCGATAATCTTTAGCGGCTCTCTTCTCACAGCTAATTCAGGGGTAATTTCAATATCCTGTTGAGCTGCTTCTTCCAAGATCAAGTCTGGATCATGAACGTGCTTTCGAAGTTGAGATATGTGAAATACATCATGCACTCCAGGCAACCAATCAGGAAATTTAACCCTATAAGCAAGCGTTCCGATCCGTTCAAGAATAGGAAACGGACCAATGAATTTGGGCGCCAACTGCCCAGTTTTACCGAACCGGATAACTCCTCTCATCGGCGATACTTTAAAATATACATAGTCGCCAACAGTAAATGATATATCCCCTCTTCTCCTGTCGGCATAACTCTTTTGTCGGCTTTGAGCGACGAGTAATCGTTTCTTAACGAAATCGACTTTGTCGGCAGCCTCTCGGATCATATCAGGCCCTAACACGAGTCTATTACCGGGTTCGACCCAACAAGCTGGGGATCAGTATGGTCTACCATACAATGCTTTGAATGGTGACATTGTCAGACTCGTCTGGTAGCTGTTGTTATAAGAGAATTCAGCTAAATGCAGATGGCCTTCCCATGATCCGCCGAAATCTAGAACACAAGCCTGCAATAGATCTTCCAGTATACGATTCACCCTCTCAGTCTGACCATCTGTCTGAGGATGATAAGCGGTGCTTAGATTCAGCTTTTTTCCCAGTTCTACTTGAAACGCCTCCCAGAATTTACTAGTAAATATCGGGTCTCTATCACTGACTATACTGAGCGGCACTCCATGTAGTCTGACAATTTCCTTGAAGTATATCTACGCCAGACTCTGAGCAGTTCTGTTTGATCTGACAGGTATGAAATGGGCGGTCCTCGTGAAGCGATCTACGATCGCCCAAATACTGTCATTTCCTTTTCTGGTTTTGGGCAAACCATCAATGAATTCCATAGAAATATGTTTCCATTTCTAGCCTGCAACATCCAGCGGTTGCAACAGTCCAACAAGTTTCTATTGGTCGCTTTTGACTAGCTGGCAAGTAGGGCATCGGCTAACATATATTGAAACGTCTCTTTTCATAGCCTTCCACAGGAATGTTCGCTTGAGATCATTGTACATTTTGGCCACACCGGGATGGATACTCAGCTTGGATTTGTGACACTCGTCTAACACTTCCCTTTTTAACTCTGGGATGTCTGGAACACAAATCCTTCCTTTCAATCTCAGGGTCCCGTCATTATCTATTTGAAAACACGAGGGTTCGCCTTTCTGAATCCTTTTGATCATATCCTTAATAAAGTTATCCTCCTTCTGAAGAATAGATATTTTGTCAATCAAGGAATTCGTAATAATAAAGCTGGCGACCATTACATTCTTTCGACTCGGTGCATCGGCCACGACATTGGCTTTCCCTAGAGTGTATAGAATCTCAAAATCGATGCTGTAAGGAATTCTAGCCAACGTTGCTGCCTCAGATTCAAGTCTTTCTGAGTGAACAAATACTTCAATGACTGGTGATCTGTAAACAGTTCAAATCTCTCACCCAGAAGATAGTGTCTCCAGATTTTCAAAGCGAATACTATAGCCAATAACTCAAGATCATGAGTGGCGTAGTTTTTCTCGTGCGGCTTCAACTGACGGCTTGCATAAGCGATCACTTGACCTCTTTGCATTAACACTGCACCCAGGCCTTCTCTAGAGGCATCTGTCCAGACTTTTAAATCCTGATTGCCGTCAATAATGGTTAACACTGGAGCAGTCGTTAATCTTAACTTTAGCTCTTCAAAAGCTTCCTCACATTCTGGAGTCCATTTGAATTTAGAGTGCTTCTTTGTAAGCTTCGTTAAGTGACCAGATATCTTCGAGAAGTTTTTAACGAACTTCCGGTAATAATTAGCCAATCTAAGAAAGTCGCGAACATCTGTAGGAGTACTAGGCTGCTTCCAGTTTTGAATAGCTGTGGTTTTACTTGGATCCACAGCAATTCCTACTTTCGATACGACGTGGCCCAGAAATTTCACTTCTTCTTGCCAGAATATACATTTGGATAGTTTGGCTTTTAATACATTACTTCTGAGGATTTCCAGAACCTGTTCCAAGTGTTTTTCATGTTCGGCCTTTGATTTAGAGAAGATTAGAATATCGTCAATAAAAACCAGAAAAAATTTATTCAAAACCCCTCTGAACACTATATTCATCAAATCGACGAAGTAAGCTGGAGCGTTACATAAGCCGAACGACATTACTAACCACTCGTAGAATAAGTCTGGACCTCTGAATGTTGTCATTGGAACACACTCTTCGGCAATTCGAAGCTGGTGGAAGCCTGTAGCTAGGTCCATCCTTGAAAATACTTGTGCTCCATTCAGACGATCCAATAATCATCGATTCGCGGTAATGGATATTTGTTCTTTATCGTCTGCTTGTTCAAATCGCGATAATCCACACATAGTCGCAGAGTACCATCTGATTTTGGGACAAACGCCACTTCTGCTCCCCAATCAGAGAAACTAGGCCTGATCAGACCCTTCCATACAAGCTGCCTTGTTTGATTGTCTAATTCCTCTTTCTCTTTCAAGGACATTCTTCGAATAGCATGAACTACCCGCCTTGCATTCGGAATTAAAGCAATTTTGAAATCAATTTCTCTCTGCGGAGGTAAGCGAACAACTTCTTCAAACACATCCGCATAATTCTTGACGACAGGAATATCTTTCACTAGGTCGGGAATATTCTCTGTGACTTCAGGGATATTTTCTATTTGGGCTAGAGAAACATCGAGAGCTGCCCAGAAGTCTTTTCTATTAGAATTTTGACCTTCACAGGGTATGGTTATATAATTCCCTGATTTAATCTTAGCCCTAACAACTCTCTCGGCGCATCTAGCCTCTGCCTCATATTTGATTAGCCAATCCAATCCCAAAATAAGATCGAATTCAGTAAAATTCATGACGATAGAGATAGTAGGGAATTTATAGTAGGAAAAAGAGACAGGTACTGCACAAACCCAACTGAGATCGATGGAACCCTCGACCGGATTTTGGACAGTCATCGGTTCTTTGAGATTCTTCAAATTCAAATCCAGCTTCTTAACTGCATTCTTGGCAATGAAGCTTCGTGACGCGCCTATATCAAATAGTACTTTAACTAGAATGTTCTTAACAGTAAGTGTGCCTTCCAAAACATCAGACCTTCCCTGACTAGCTGAGGGTGCTGAAGTTTCTGCCACTTCATTCACTTGTACCATTCCAGGCTTCTTTAAGAGACAGCAATCCTTTGCAAGATGACCAATCTGATGGCATTTACTGCAACCCATTTTCTCTTGAAAATTCTCCTTGGATTTAGATCCTCTCTTTATTCGTTTCTTCGAGGATTTGCAATTCCCCTGCAAATGCCCTTTCTTATGGCAGTTATTGCATATGACAGTCGTTACTGGTTCCTTCTCAGCTCTGGCCCTTTTCCGATTGACTTTGGGCTTCTTACTGACCTCAGACATCGTACTAGCCTCAGGACGATCAGTTTCAGACTCAACTCTATTACTAGAACTGACCTCCTCTTCGTAGCATAACATACCTTTCTTGTTTAGATCTTCATACTGATAAGCCATATAAATCATTTCTGAAAAAGGAAGCTTCACATGCCCCATTACTTTATTCTGGTATTTCCTTTGAAGCCCGTTCATAAATCTCAGATTCTTCCTCTTCGTATTTTGAATTAGATGGGGAGCAAAGTGAGAAAGTTCGTTGAATTTCTTATGATATTCTGGAATGGTCATATCTCCTTGTATCAGATAAGAAATTCATCACATAATCGCTCAGTTGCTTCTGGAGGAGTAAATCTTTCTAGGAAAATCACTTTGAATCTATCCCAGGTGATATCACCTTCTGGATTATTCTCAATAACCGAATCCCACCAGAACAAAGCTTCATCTTTGAGTGCCCAGGATGCCAGTAATCTTTTCTGGTCATCCCTCAGCTTTAAACCATCAAAGATTTTCTCAGCAGAACGAATCCAAGCCTGTGTCTTCATAATAGATTCTTCCCCAAAGAACGGTATTCCACCCATATTCCGATACTTGATTAATAGGGCCTCAATATCCGGTTCTGCATTCCTTCTGTTTCTGACACTCATTTTCTAGTACTTCTGCAAATAGCAGATCAAGTGTCAGGCCACAGAAAAGATATTTTAAAACATAGAAACATATACTTGAATGTAAATGTATCTATCGAGGTGTTATTTCATTCTGCTACTCATACTAGGATATTATTGATCCTATCTGTATTGAGTTTCCCATCCTAGAACACTACAGGTTTTATTTCTGACGAGTTCATTAATATGTTATATTCCAGAACTAAGCTTAACCAAAGCTCTGATACGAAATGAGACGACCCAAACCCCGTACTGACGGCGGCAAGGGTAATCCTTGGAATATAACACATAAACAGAAAACAACCAAGCAGAAATAAATAAATACACCAGATAATGAACAATAGAATATACTGCATAAACGTAATCATCGGAGTTACACAGTATACAGGATCATACTTAGTACAAATACAGTTCAGCTATACATAAATGTCTACAGCGCAAAACAAACATAATGTACAATAGGAGTTGAACATCATAAAAAGAGATAAATGATAGAATCCATCTTCAGCTCCAGCTATCTGGATAAAGCCAGCTAAACCTGAATACAAGGCTGCCCGTGTAGAAAAAGGGGCACCAGAGTTTGAAAGTGAATCAAACTATGAGTCATTCGTGGGACTGGTATGAGAAATCTACTCAACACATTTAAAATATGGCTAATCACAGGACCACACCACTTTCGTGGAACAGGTTTACTCCATCGGATCGCCAGTGCTTTAAAACAAATAATTCTTTTAAACATCGCAATGATTTTTATAAAAATGAAGCCATTATAAGACTCAGTTCCCATCACACAATGCAAAGCAATAAGACTCAGCTCCCATCACACAATGCAACGCAAACCGAAGGATAGAGTTCTTACCTTATAATGGCCAAGATATGCTTGAAACGAATAAAACAAAAGCATTTGATATTATTACTAGTGTTTATAGGTTTCAAAAACAATTTCAAATCATAAGTATCAATCATATATGGCATTAATGCCCCATACCACTATGTCGCCATATATAGGTATACAATCAAAACCGCACAGTCACGTATTTGGAAATTGGATTTCCGTCATGAACCAAGGCAAAAGATAGTCCTTACCGACTTCGAGACAATCTAGCCCATGTCTCAGGGTCAGAACGCATCAACCCTTTGGATCGTCAGGGTCGGTCCACCGATGTGGATTATTATGCATGAACACTACGTTTCCCCGCCCTATGGGGCGTAAATGAGCCAACGAATGACTCCATCGGTCCCGGATCGACCGATAAAATCGAGGCGCCTCACTATCCATCATCCACATAAGTAAAATGTTAGGCTGTGTAAAAACACTGACACAACTCCTAGCTAGAAAGAAACGCAGGCCCTCCCTGATGTCCTCTCCCGTTTCTGGTTCATACCGGGGTGTGAGGTTCGCGAATTCACGTTATACACAAAGCAACGCCATACAGGCGGTGCTTTGATCATCAATCACAAGACTTTGCTTTTCAACAGAAGCCCTGGTCACTGCATCTTAGCATGTCACACAGGTAATTCACACCATGCAACTGATGGCTGTCAATCACATAGAATAAATTCCAATGTAAGACACACAATCCATTTACAAGTCCGTTCTGGATCGGAACGAAATCGGAGGCACTATATACCTCGCAAACCCATCGATCTCCACGTACGTCTGGACGATCACCACTCATTATCCATATTTTGGGATGCCTCCCAATCAGGACATTAGTTACAATCCAAACGAGGCGAAGATTTTCGGTCTTCAACCACCTCTTCATCTTCGATTTCTTATCGTCGATTTAGTTATTCAGAATGGGATAAACCCGGTCTTTCTGAGCAACTCGCGTATATAATAAACACGTGCTACACAAACACTACATACGCATCATTTCAATTCATTAGTCACTAACCGTAAATCAGTAAGAGAACGATTTCCCAAATATTAACCCCGAAGGCCGAAACCAACATCAGATCAAAATCCAGGAAACCATTCGACTTAGCCAACCTTTAGTTAGATTCTAAATTTCACATCCATATCGTTTATAATATTTTATAACGATTTATCGCTATTTTTATTTATTTTAAAATAGCCAATTTATTCAAAACGACGCTTCGGGCCATAACGCGGCCGTGGCGCTATTTTTCTTCAGATTTGATTTACACATATCTGAAAATCTAACCGTTGGATCTTCACAAAATTTACATCACTAGAAAGATCTTTTCAAAACGAATCCAAGGTTCCAGTTTCGAGAAAATCCGACGGTCGGAGCTCCCGGTATAATCGTTTGAAGTTTCGATTTCAAAATACGAACTACAGCGTCGTTATTCAATTAAATATAATTATATTTATATATATAAAAATATAATCGATTCTGGTGCTGTTTTTCTTCAGATTTGAATTAAACATTCCAGACAATCCAACCGTTGGATTTTTACAAAGTTGGTGCCGTTGGAAAGATATTTCCAAAGCGAACCCAACGGTTGCGGTTTCGGGAAAATCCGATGGTCGGATCTCCCGCACTAATCGTTTGAAATCACGGTTTCAAAATACGAATTGCAGCTTTGTTATTTGATATATTTCAATTCTATATATATATATATATATATATATATATATATCGATTCTTAGATTTCAAAACAATATTCTTTTCATACATTTGATAAAAATGATATTTTTATCTAATTGTCTTCTATTTCAACACTTCACTATTTTTAACAATTCATGTAAATAGTAAAAATGTGATTTTTATTATAAAATGATTTATTTCAAAACCTGACTATTTTATATAGTTCATATAGATGATAAAAAATATGATTTTTATTATAAAACAATTTATTTCAAAACACGACTATTTTATAAAGTTCATATAGATGATAAAAATATGATTTTTATTATAAAACAATTTATTTCAAAACACGACTATTTTATATAGTTCATATAGATGATAAAATTATGATTTTTATTATAAAACAATTTATTTCAAAACACGACTATTTTATATAGTCTTATAGATGATAAAAATATGATTTTTATTATAGAACAATTTATTTCAAAACAGGACTATTTTATATGGTTGTATAGATGATAAAAATATGATTTTTATTATAAAACGATTTATTTCAAAATATGAATACCATTCAACACATGAATTTCAATTCAACGAATGAATTTCGATTCAACACATAAAGGTTTTCTATAGTACGTATATATAGATAAAAAGGTGATTTTTATATTTAAAACACGAATACCATTCAACACATGAATTTCTATTCAACGAATGAATTTCAATTCAACACATGAAGGTTTTCTATAGTTTGTATATATAGATAAAAAGGTGATTTTTATATTTAAAACACGAATACCATTCAACACATGAATTTCTATTCAACGAATAAATTTCCATTCAACACATGAAGGTTTTCTATTCAACAGATGAATATAATTTCAACACAGGAAAATAATTCTAACACATGAATATTATTCAAAATTTCGGCAGCATAACGGCAGGGTAGTTAAAACTGGGACCGTCCCTAGTACGGCTCCTCGCTCTACCTTAAAGCCTCGCAGCTTTTGACAATGGGGAATCATGCATCTAGTTCGCACGCAGGCGGCATGTATATTTTTTTCATTTCCACAAACTAATCCTATGTGGTTTCAACCAAATATTTCTCAACCACAAACGGGTATTTTTCAACCACAATCAATCAATTTCAACCACAAAAAATTTCAATCAACCATTCGCTATCAATCAATTTTCACACCAATCACAACCAATAAATATCGTCAATGGTTTGTGAACGAGGGGCGTGTATATGTATATATATATAGCATTTCACTTCTATTTCAACACATATATAATTTTTACAACACATATACAACTTATACATCGAACGTACAACTTATACAATGCTTATACAAGAGGTGTACAACACTTATATAACTCATACATCGATTATATAATTTATACATCGTCCTTTTCCATATCGTTTATAAATTAGAAATCTCACATTGGGTTTCACTCCACCAAAAATAGCAGAAGGCTCAGAAAAATATCCGGTCTCTTCTAAAATGTAGAAGACGTCCTCACGGTCCTGGTGTCTCTTGTTTCACTGGATTTCGACAAGAAACAAAAAAGATATGATTTTTACAAATTTGCAACACTTAAAAGTGTTATTTTCAATTCAGAAAAATCAAGCCGTTTACCTTCTTCGATTCTTCAAAACTAGGGTTCGAATTAAAATCAAATCCGCTGCACTTCGTCGAGATCCAACTGCACCACGTTGACGGGCCTCGTGAGGCGCCTCTGCGCCAGGAAGATGGTGGAGCTCGAACTCCAACCCTGGCCGGATATCAGTGCGAAACTGGCGAATTTGGAGGGTTCGTTCTCGCGATAAGCTGCACGATAGGAGGTGCGGTTTGTTTTGATTTAAAGAGGGCGTCGAGCTCTTCGAAAAGTTCAATTGTGGCCAGGTCTATCGAGGCGTGGTTTCATCGGAAAGTGGACGGGAAGATAGGGGAGGGTTCCGCCGTCGATATCGGATAACGGAGGGGGGTTTTGAGATTTTTAATAAATTAATTTATGAAGGAAAATTCTGATTGGCTGGAATATATATATTTCAAAAAATTAGGGTTTTCACAAATGAACTCCTTTTCAAACCCAACGACTATCATCCCTAGCGTTTTACCCCCATTCCGAACACAATGGGATATGTTTCGTAGCCCATTCGACTAATTCAGTCAGTTTTCAATCAGATTATAATATAAAACATTCAATATTTGATCTGAACGTACATTTCAATTTGCCAGGGCCACAAACTGATTCAAAAAATTCCAGAAAAATAAATCCAGCTATGTTTTGACGATCCGGTCCCAACAAAACTAGTTTCGTCGAATTCTGAGACCGTTTGAAAAATGGCCCATTTCTGGTTGATCCAATTTAACTATAATTGACCAAAACACGTTTTCCTTTGCCACGCTCACATACTAGCTTCAAAAATTATGAAATTTGAAACTTAGCAATAACTTGACATCCCGGATCCAACAAAAGTGGTTTCGTCGAATTTCGAGGTCGTTTGTAAAATGGCCATTTTCACGGGCTATATAAATTCCATAGCGACCTTTCTGAAAATTCATTTGGCCATAACTTTTGCTTTCCGCTATGAAACTTCGATTTTTCAGATTTGTTAGAAAGGTATCCACTAACAGATTTAAATATTTTTGGTTTCACTCAAATCCGTTTTGTTTTGCACCCGGTACAGTCAGTCAAAGTTTGAATTCAAATTTTGAAACTACCGCACCATTTCAGGCCTTGTTTATAATTAGAATTAATTATATTCCTTTTCAATTGTCGATTCAAACTCATTTTTCATCGTTATTATTTAAAATATTTATTTTAAATATTTAAAATCCACTAAAATAGCCAATTTAAAATTGTTAAATTGGTTAAGTTTTCCGAGTCGTTACATATTATCTTTAATATGACTTTTATTTCCTAACTCGAATAATATAACGACAACTAATTTATTTACTCCTATTCGGTTAACTCTAATCTATAACTCTTATTTGAATAACTCCAACCTAATAACTCTTACTGGATTAACTCTTATTCGAATAACTTATATTCGATTTGCTTACTTTCGAATACTTATATTCGAAAATCTCTTTCTTTGAATAAATCTTATTCGATTTAACTCCTGTCGAATAACTAGATTCGATCAACTCACTTCGAATATTTCTGATTCGTTTATCTCACTTTGAATATCTCTGATTCGATTATCTCACTTTGAATATCTATGATTCGATTATCTCACTTCGAATATCTACTATTCGATTATCTCACTTCAAATATCTCTGATTCGATTATCTCACTTCGAATATCTACTACTCGATTATCTCACTTCAAATATCTCTTATTCAGTTCCCTTCTTCGAATAACTAAATTCGATTAACTCACTTTAACTTTATTCGAATAAACTAAATTCGATTAACTCCATTTGAATAACTCTAGTTCGATTTAACTCTATTCAATAACTCTAGTTCGATTAAACTCTATCAATTAACTCTAACCGATTAACTCTAACTGGTTTAACTCTAAATGATTAACTCTAACTGGTTTAACTCTACGGTTTAACCTAACTGGTTAACTCTAACTAGTTTAACTTTACGGTTTAACCTAACTGGTTAACCCTAATAGTTTTACTCTAACTGGTTAACCCTAACTGATTAACTCTTTGTCCTTATTCAGTTTCAAACACTGATGTTGAAATCGATTTTTACTTCTTTATATAAGTCCTGACTTATATATTCAATTTATCCAAATGATAAATATTTAACTTGATTTATAAATATCATTTATAATTAATCTACTCCATTTATCTGTTTTCTCCATATATAAGTCCTGACTTAGATATACATACATATATATATATCTATTTATCCAAAGATAAATATTTCCTTTATAATCTATTTATTTCTAAATGCGTTTACCAATATTTCCTTTTTAATCCTATTTGTAAATAGTTTACAAATATTTCCTTTTCAAATTCTATTTGCAAATGGTTTGCAAATATTTCCTTTTAGGGTTCTATTTCCAAGTATTCCCTTTATTAACCTTATTAATTTATCCTAAGTATTTCCTTTATTAATATCTTATTTATTTTCTAAATAAATATTCCTTATATCATGTATTATTTATTTAACAAATAAATATCTCCTTTTCTTATTCTATTTATTTAACAAATAAATAATCCTTTTAATAACTTATTCTGTTTCCCAAGTCAATATCTCTTTTATGACTTATTTACTTAATAAATAAGTATCTCATTTAACATCTCCTATTTATTTAACCAATAAATATCTCATTTATAAAATCTTATGATTTTATAAATATTCCCTTTTCTTTATAAATATTTCATTTATAAAGATTTCCCCTTTCTATATAATTTCACATATAAAGATTTCTATTTATAAATATTTCATTTATAAATATTTCATTTATAAACATTTCATTTACAAAACCCTTTTGATTTTATAAATATTTTATTTTCAAATACCATTTGAAAATTCCCCTTTTTCACATTCCGGTGTGTTATGGTGTTTAACATATCAAGTCATGATGTCAAATATCGTTCATACATATATAATCAACAACAGATTATAAACCATGTCATATATCACAATATATGAAAATAATAAAATAGCTGTTGAGGAATCCAGCCGGATTCCTCCAATCTGTTTCCCTGCATCCACATATGTTACACAATAAAATCAACATCACTTTCAGTTACATATGATATATTCTGATAAACAGAATCAATATAGAAATACAACTAACTGACTAGTAGTTCAATCAAACGGTCAACACACAAACAATCAGCCAATATTTAACATTTCTAAAAATACAACATGAAATTATAAACTGTTCAAAGTTAGTGAGATTTACTCACATTGGCAGTTCATCGTTAAAGAACGACAAACTGTTTGTTTGATTTGAATCAAACAATTTGTTTCGCCATAAATTCAAACGAGCTGCACTCCACTCCTAGTCAGTCTCATTGGGTTGCTCCTATCCATACAATTCCAACGGATTAATTTTTCATCAAATTCCAACTCATTCCTTCTTCCTCTTCCTGATTTACACAAACTCGTACCCCCACATTGCCAAACTCTCAACCCCACCGCACCATTCATGCTTCTTCCATGAATATACCCCCCGTACGCTTTAACTCAAATTAAAGTCTGCACCTTTATCCAATTCGGAAACAACTTGCCTTAGTTCCCCTCAACTTAGACAAGCTGCTCCATCAAACAAACATTCACCCCAAACCAAACAGTCGAACCCGCAATACACAGAACGACCCCATCAATACTTCATCACCGCTCCTTCTCCGATGGATTTCAGACCGCCGCCAACCCTCTAGCACCACCGCCGTTCTTCACCTTCACTTCACCAGAACCCGTGGCCTTCAGTAACTCTCCAGGTCACCAGAAAACTCCACATAACCGATCCCCTTCTTCACTAAAACCAAATGATAAAATCACAACAAATGCTCTCGGAATCCCCCTATCTTCTCATATTCATAACTTCGAACTCGAACTCCATGACTCAAACCTCGATTTGCTTGAACCCTAGGTTCGCTGGAACAACTCGGCATCCCAAATCGTGGATCGCACTGTGTAAAAACCACACAGAAATGAAGCATCGTCTCTAAAAGGATCAACACATCAAACTATTTTCCATTTCTATTTGTTTTTTATTTAATAGGATTTTTCTATGAATCGTTTTTGGCTGAGGTACTTCGCGTTTTGAAGAATGGGAGCGGCGAAATTTGCTTTGACTGTGGAGAACGATATAAATTAGGTTTAGAAAGGGTTTGTATTATATATGGTTTCTTTTTCTTGATTTTCCTTAATCGGAATTTCTCCACGTTTGCTTTTGTTTGTGCAGTTGGAAAGGTGGGAAGGTATTCTCTTTTTAATCACAGGAATTCATGGAAGAAGGTTTTGAAACAATTCCATGTTATTATTATATTCATATACCCCCGTTTCATTAAATTACTTTCACGTACAGACTGAAATAAGGATACCGTTGTATTCAGTAAAGTGTCATGATTCAAGAAATATAATAATATCGGTAGTTTAACTCATTTTGTGAAACCCTAAAATCGCTGATTAAGGGTGCAAAATACTCCAAATAAAAAAGTTGCTTATTTAATTAATTAAAATTACAGTAAAATTCTAAAAATTAAATTATCACTACGTCTCAAAAGAACCTTGTCTAAATTCGAAATCGGTATCTGGTTATATCGAATAAACTGTTATGGTGGATAAACGATTCTATAGCGACTATTTTAAAATTTGATTTGGACATAACTCAAAATCTACAACGAAGAAATCCAGATCTTTCTCTTCCATTAGAAAAATATACTCCACCAGCTCCACACGTTTCTTGTTTCATAGAAATCCGATTTAAAATGAACCATGTACATTCAGTTGAAGTTCGAATCGCCAATTTACGAACTGCAGCGCCATTTCGAGCTCGATTTTAATTATAATATAATTATACATTCAAACTTCGTTTATATAATATATTCGTTATCGTCATTCAATCCTAAACTGCAATATATATTTTTTGAATTTCCCAATTCACACCATATCGCCATTTCAGCCAATTCAGATTATTTCAGAATTTAATATATTATTTAATTATTATTTTAAATTAAATATTCACAATTGTTTAATTCAACGACCATTAAATCCTCTTAATCACCTTTTAAATAATTAAATAAATTAATTATTATACCGCTGAAAATGCGGGTCATTACATTCTTCCCCACTTAAAATAATTTCATCCTCGAAATTGCTAAGGTAGAAAACAAACTCTATTAACTGTTTAGAACTTGTTTGTTCACTTCTTAATTTCAGTTTCAACTGAACCAATTTAATTTTAATTAAAATATTAATTAATCCTTATCAACGAAAATTTTCAAAAATCTTGAAAATTTTCTAACACCTTAGCTTTTCGAAATATTTCGCCAGCACCTCCTTTGTACTGGTCAATAGGTCAGACTCCAACTCACCTCTCTGGGCCTTCTCCAACCCAAAAGAAAATCAAACAGACAAGCGGCTTGCCAATTTGGCTCATCAAAATCACATACCATATGAAATATAAACTTGTACCTTTTTGTCGGGCATATCAACTCTATCACTTCCATATGCTATCAACTCAGCATATACCAATGTTATCCCAATCAAATTCTGAAATCACTTTATCTCCAACACAAACATTCGCTTTTTACCAAGCCAAATTTTCATTCAAACTCAAATTTTGTTCTTGATCCCAAATCCTTAACTCACCAACACAATATCATTTCAAATCAATTTCTATTACCACTTAACTGGTTTACTTTAATCCCAATTTGCTTTCACAAATTTCTATTTAATTTGTCTCAAATTAAACAAACCAAATTCTGGGAGTTCTAAACAGCTTTGTTTTTCTCAAAACAATTCAAAAACAAATTCCTTTGGTACTAATCCATCACTCAGCAACTCGAAAATGAACACAATGATGTCTAGCTCATCATCAGGGTTATTTCCTAGCTATCGAAGTGAGTTCAATACTATGCCACTTTCAAAATCATTCATAAACACTTTTATTTTGAAATCAGTTCAAAATATCATTCACCATTGCTTGGAATAAAATCTCCCAGGATCTTAAAATTTACATATTTTTAATCCAAGTCTATTTACAAATTTTGTTCCAAATTTCTAGGGTTTCAATTTCAATTCTGATCTAAATTTCAGATTTAATTCATTTCAATTTCATATATTTCACTTATATGAACTCTGATCGATTATTTACATAACCTTTTCACTTTATAATCTTACTCGATTATAATATCAACCAATATATCCAATATATATCAAAATATATTTTGGTTAAAATAATTTTCATTTACCCTCTTTTCGAAACATATCGTGCCGACCCATCATATTTAGTGTTTATAAACTCCTACCGATACAGTGGATCAAACTGATCGACCAGAACTCATAAACTACTCAACCAATAAATCTTCACAATATAAAATTATTTTTATATCATCTACAAATACGTTGACTCGTATATATACACTTAACTCAATCTAGGGTATTACTAACCCTATATCTACCGAGTCACGCCACAGAGCCAAGGTAATTCACTTAACTTAAGCTCTGATACCAAGTTTTAACTACCGGTATTTTCGATCCTTGGATGTTCGATATGTGTTGTATATCGGATAACCAAGATCGCAAATTTCCGAGTCATTACGTAATCATTTGTTTTAATTTCCCAATCCCAACCTATTCATCCCATGAAGTAAAACTGGTAATACTTCATATCTAACACCACGGTGTTATCGGTAAATTCAATTACCATTTCACGTTCAAATCTAATTAAAGATTTAACTATCGCCTGGAGCAAAACTGGTGATACTCCATTCTCGATCATTTCAATCTAATTAAAGATTCATTAAAATGCCACTTGGTTTTACTTTTCCCAAAAATCAATATTAATGATTGTTTAACTTGGGAAATCATATCCTGTCTTTAACTGGGTTAAAGATCCAATGTCATTTAAAACACGGTTCACGATAAACCTAAAATCACATTCTATTCCATAAGCCTTTTACCGTAAATTAGCAAGTGAATAATTCCCTAAGTGTTAACCCCGAAGGCTGAAACCAACATCAGATCAATACCTAAGAAACTATCCAACTTAACTAATCTCCAGTTAGTTTCTGATTTTCTTAACTCCATTGGGTCTAAGAACAATATCATTAAAGATACCATTCACGACAACCCAAAATCACATTCAATTAATGATGGAATCTTCATGGAAAACAAATCGATATATATAATCGATATAAACTTCAATATCCGACTAACAAATGGAATAACGGCAAAGCCTTTTAAATTCCATATATATTAGCAGTCCTCATCCACGGAAATTCACTTCGATTATTACCACATCGAATTCCGTTCCATTCCAATTTATTTTATTTAAATTGGAAAACTTTACTTTGGAAAATCTCCTTTAAATCTTAACAGAAGATTTATAAATTCCAAATCACATTTCACTGTGAATCGGGTTAAAGAACGAATGTCGTTAAAACACAGTTCACAACAAACCCAATTCATATTCCATAAATTGTCGGGTTAAAAAACAAATGTTATTTAAAACACCGTTCACGATAAAACCACAAATCAATTCCAATTCGATTCCAATTAATTATTATTTAATTGGTATACTTCATTAAATCCAAATAAAAAGATTTAATCTTTTTCTCAATTAGGTTTAAGAACAGCGTTAATGAAGAAACCATTCACGACAGACCCAAATCCCATTTGATATTAAATACAAGGCTCTGAATAGAAAATATATCGGCTTATATTCAATATCAAATTCTACGACCAATAATTATCATGTTGGAATTAACGATATAAATATATCTTTCAAATTTCTATAACAATATCTGTATAATCACGAAATCCATCATCGAAATATTCCAAAGACAATTTTGATTCAAATCCATTTCCACTCTATATATTGGAAATTCTGGTTATTTTCAAAACCAATTCAAATCCAATTTATTTATTTTAAAAATAAACGGATTATAATTCTAGTTCAAAACTAGTTCATTTTGATAAAAATCTATTTTTATCTTTTCAAATATAGGATTTTTCATCCCAACTCTTTCCAAATCATTTCTTATGATTTTACACTAATTATTGATATTTTTAATAATTTTATTAAGGTTCGTTCAGTCGATTTCCATCAACGGCCATCAAACTCCACTTACAGCAACCTTTTCCGTATTTGATTTGGACATAATTCCAAATCCAACCGTTAGATTTCTAATTTATTGCATTCGTTAGAAAGCTCTTCTTGATACGAACCAAACGGTTCCGGTTTAAGGAGAATTCGACAGTTGGATCTCCCACAATGTCCGTTCGAAGTCAATGGTCGAAATTCACGAACTACCGCAACGCGGTGCGTTCTATTCAGGCCATTATATTATATATATATAATATATATATTTCGTCGATTTCCGTTTAAAATGTATTTTATAAATTGTTTTAAATTCATTTTCAAAACGATTTCAACTTCCATCTCAAATTCAAATCAAAATTGAATTTTCCAATATAAATTCGTTTTAAATTCATTTCAAATCGATTTCAATTCAAATCGATTTCAATTCAAATCGATTTCAATTCAATTTCAATCCATTTTAAATTCAATTCAAAATGATTTAAATTCTATTTCAATTTAATTCGAATTTCAAATTCAATTTCAATTTAATTCGAAATTAAATTCTATTTCAATTTAATTCGAATTTCAATTCTATTACAACTTCATATTCAATTTTAAATCAAAATTGAATATTCCATATCATCGATATATAAATGATAATATTTTCAAAACATTATATTTTGAAATCAATTCCTTTCCGATATACATTATAAAAATGAATAAAATTGATATGACTATCGTTCACGTCAAAATGGCGTCAATCTAATTGACACGGCTTTACATATTTAAATATAATCGTGTCCACCCAAATCGGACATCAAAATTAGATTTTGATTCTTTTACTGAGTATTATTTGAAAATATTCGCTATTTTAAAATAATCGTTATTTTAAAATATTTATTCTTTCTGAACTGGAATCAGACACAGTCAATTACCATATAATATGATTATATGGATTTCACACAACAAATGTGTATAACCACAATGAAAACATCAATCCATCATCCAGAGTGCATTCTACACTGTAAAAGCATCAAATATTAATATTTAACGCTTATGACAGCCTGCCAATCAATCGATTGACATACAACTAATTATTGGGATTAGTGTATATCCAATATCATCCAAATACCCATATGGGGTTTCAAACAATCAAACACAGGTTTTATTTGTGCAGTTGGGCGATGTGTAAAATTTATCGTCCCAATCAATATCAGTCAAATGTGTGTATACAAACAAATCGTTCGATTTGTTTATAAATATTTATTTTATATATACGTTAAAAATTATATTTTTAACTATAAAATATTTATTCATTCCACATTACACAATAAAATTTCTCAACACATCAATCATACAAACAAGTCATCAATGGTCTGTGCACGACAGGTGTCGGGTGCTGCTAAGCACCGTCTGCATCCTAGTATATATTTCAACTAGTTTATAAAATAAAAGTGAGAAGTTCCCACCTTTGGGATCCACTCCTACATTCTCTATTTCTGAACGGTCCGGATATGCCCTAAATTCCAATGCGACCTTTTCACGCTGTTCATAGTAAAAATCACATTTTTATTTTTACTTCATATATTTTTGCAACACTCCTTCCTATATAAAAATTATATTTTTATATTTCTACCTCTTATATAAATATCAACTTTTTATTTCGACGCTATAAAAATCACATTTTTATTTCAACATATATATAATAAAAATCAGATTTTTATTTCGCTACGTATATAAAAATTATATTTTTATATTCTCTATTATATAATAATTCTATTTTCAATCCGCTACTCATATAAAAATTGAATTTTTATTTCTCTACAACATATATAAAAATCGTATTTTAATATTCTCTATCTTATAAAAATCATATTTTTATACTGTTACTTCATACATAAAAATCATATTTTTATGTTGATGTTTTATTATAAAGATCTAAAAATCAAATTTTTATATCCTTAAAAAATCAAATCCTTGTATGAACAAAAATCAAATCCTTTTTCTGTTAGAAATCTAACCTTTCTTGTGTATAAAAATCCAATCTTTCTTTATAAAAATCCTAACTTTCTTTTATAAAAATCCTAGCTTTCTTTTATAAAAATAAAAACCAAAGCTTTATGTAGAATAAAAATCAAAGCTTTAGGTAGAATGAAATCAAAGCTTTAGGTAGAAATCACATTCCTATAACTATATTTCATATGTTTATAAAACTGAAATTAAAATTCAAGGTTATAAAACTCGCGGTTCATTAGGGAAATCGAATCTTGCCGCTGAAGGGGGAGGGGGTTCAGCGCGGATTTAAGAAGGAGGGGGGGAGAGAAGGCAGCTCGGCGACGGAAGGTGGCGGCTTGGGGGGTTCGGTGCTAGGTTGAAGTGGGGGTTCAGTTTTGGGTTGGGCTAAGGGAATCAGGCGCAGTTTTCAACGAAGGAAGGGGAAGGGACTCCGGCGACGAGGACCACCAGAGGGGGTGGCGCGACGATCATTAGTGGAGGGGAAGACTGGCCGAAGCGGGTTTAGGATTGGGGTTTTTTATTTGTATTTTAATTTCGATCATTTACTGAGAATAGAGAGAGGGAGGAGAGGGTGTTAACATACATACATACATATATATATATATATATATTAATTTATTTAATTTATTATTTATCTCTTTAAAAAGTAACTTTTTTATTTTGAACTCGAAATCAAACCCACCGACTGTCATCCCTAGCTAATTACCCCCATTCCGAACACAATGGGATATGTTTCATAAGCTAATTCGACTGTTTCGATCAGTTTTTGTCAAAATCAAAATATAAATCTATATATTGAATTTGAACGCACATTTCAATTTACCGGGGCCACATACGGACTTTAAAAATTCTGGAAAAATATTTTGTAGCTTCTTATTGACGATACGGTCCTAATAAAACTGTTCATCAAATTTTGAGATCGTTTGAAAAATGGCCATTTTCTGATTGATCGAAATTGGCCGAAACTATTAAAACACGTTTTACTTTGCCACACTCACATATTGATTCTAAAAATTATGGATTTTGGAATCTAGCAATAACTAGACATCCTGGATCCAACAAAAGTGGTTTCGTTGAAAACCGAGGTCGTTTGCAAAATTTCCATTTTTAAGGGCCAGAATTCCATAACGACTATTCTGAATTTTTAACTGGACGTAACTTCTTATCCCCGCTATGAAATTTCAATTTTTTGGATACGTTGGAAAGATATTCTCAAATAGATTCAAACAATTTTGGTTTTGCTAAAATCCAGTTTATTTTGAATCCTGTACATTCATTTGAAACTTGAAATCGAATTTTTAAAGTACCACGCTATTTTCAATTCCTTTTATAATTTGAAAATAAATATTTATATTTTAACGTCGATTCAAATAAATATTTCCGTTCTATTCAAAATAAATTTCTCGTCGTTATTATTTAAAATAATTCATTTTAGATATTCAAAATTCATTAAAATTACCAAAATAAAAATTTTAAATTGGCTCTGATTTCCGGGTTATTACATAAACAAAATTATTTACCATTTCTGTAATAACTCGGAAATCGGAGCCAATTTAAAATTTTTATTTTGGCAATTTTAGCGAATTTTGATTATATAAAATGGTATATTTTAAATAATAATGACGAGAAATTTATTTTGAATAGAATTAGAATGTATATATTTATTTGAATCGTCGTTAGAATATAAATATTTTATTTTAATTATAAAAGGAGTTGAAAATGGCGCGGTAGTTCGAAAAATTGATTTCAAAATTCAAATGAACGTACAGTATTCAAAATAAACTGGATTTTAGCGAAACAAAAAATATATTGGAATCTAATTGAGAATATCTTTTGATCGATTCTGAAAAATTGAAATTTCATAGCGGGAACCAAAAGATATGCCTAGTTGAAAATTCAGAATAGTCGCTATGGAATTCTGGCCCTTAAAAATAGCCATTTTGCAAACGACCTCTATTTTTGACGAAACCGCTTTTGTTGGATCCATGGTATCAAGTTACTACTAGGTTTCAAAATTCATAATTTTCTGAATCAATATGTGAGTGTGGCAAAGGAAAACGCATTTGACCAGTTTCAGTTGATTTTAATCGACTGGAAAATAGCCATTTTTTCAGATGGTCTCAGAATTGGATGAAATTAGTTTCGTTAGGACTGTATCGTCAATACGAAGCAAGAAAATATTTTTCGGGGATTTTTCGAGTTAGTATGTGACCCCAGTAAATTGAAATGCACGTTCAAATTCAACATGTAGATTTATATTTTGATTTTGGCGAAAACTGATCGAAACGACTGAATCAGCTGATGAAACATATCCCATTGTGTTCAGAATAGGGGTAATTAGCTGTGGAAGACAGTCGATGGGCTCGATTTGGTCTTCGAATTTTAAAGTTACTTTATCGGGATAGTTAATTATAAAATTTAATGAAATAAAAGGGGGGTCAACCCTTTCTTCCCAGTCACAAATCAGAAAGAAGAAATAAAAAAACTGCTCCTTTATCTCATCGCTCCCTCCTCCTCCGCCCATCGCGCACCTCCGCGAGGTCCCCTCCGCCAGCCTCCGATAGCGCCACCACCCCACGACCCCCCTCTTGCTTTCTCCGTCCTATCGAGAACCCCCTTCCTCTGAAAAGATCCGCCGCCCTAACCCTAAATCGCCACCGCCGGAGCTCCGTTCGAGGCTGTACGACCACAATTCGCCGCCGACCACCCTGGAGCCCCCATTTGCCTACAACGAGCGCTCAGACCTTTCCCCACTTACAAAGTGAGTTTTTCTGATTTTGATTAATCTATACAAGTTTATTTATGAATTAGTTGAATAAAAATATAACTTTTAGGGATTTAAAAATCTGAAAATATATATATATATATGGTTTTGATAATAAAAATATGATTTTTATATATTAGAGAATATAAAAATGTGATTTTTGTATATATTATAGCATTGTAAAAGTACGTTTCTTCTATATAAAATATTGAATTTATTTTCAGTTTTAAAGTAGTAATTTTTATTTATTCAATAGAAAGAGAAAGTAGTGATTTTTATTTATGCATATAGCAAAGAAAAATGCGATTTTTATATAAATGGTAGCGGGATAAAAATATGATTTTTATCATCTTGAAAGTGAGAATAAAAATATGATTTTTATATATTAGAGAATATAAAAATGTGATTTTTATATATGTAGCGAATTAAAAATATGATTTTTATATACTAGAGAATATAAAAATGTGATTTTTATACATGTAGTGGACAAGGACGACGAAAGTGACGAAGGGCAAGCACGATGAAGATTTCCTACATATGAAGAGCCGTGGCATTTGGTTTAGCTAGTCGGTGAGAACTCCTCACTTTTATTTTGATTTCTAGTTGAAATATATGTAAATGGTGCTTAGTAGCACCCGACACCCGTCGTCCAAAGACCATGGACGACTTGTATGCTTGTGTGATTGTTTGTGTTGAAGTAAAATATATATTCATGTGTTGAAATAAAATATATATTCATGTGTTGAAATAAAATATATATTCATGTGTTGAAAAGAATAAATTCATGTGTTGAATAGAAAATATATATTTATGTGTCGAATATAAAATATATATTCATGTGTTGAATAGAATAAATATTCATGTGTTAAATAGAATAAATATTCATGTATTGAATAGAATAAACATTCATGTGTTGAATAAAAGCGTGTTGGTTAGATTGACGCCATTTTGTCGTGAACGATATTTATATCGATTATATTCGTTTTTATAATGAATATAGAAAAGGAAGTGATTTCTAAATATAACGTTTTGAAAATATTATCATTTATATATTGATGATATGGAATATTCAATTTTGATTAGAAATTGAATATGAGGTAGAGATCGTTTTGAAAACGAATTTAAAATGATTTATAAAATACGTTTTAAAAGGAAATCGATGAAATATATATAATATATATGTTATATATATATATATATATATATATATATAATGGCCTGAATAGAACGCGTCGCGCTGCGGCAGTTCGCGAATTTCGACCATTGACTTCGAATGGATATTATGGGAGATCCGACTGTCGGATTCTCCTAAAACCGGAACCGTTGGGTTCGTATCAAAAAGAGCTTTCTAACGAATATAAGAAATTAGAAATCTAACTGTTGGATTTGGAATTATGTCCAAATCAAATGTGATAATCCCAAACTACCACAAAGTGAAATTAAGAGATGATCATTTGGAATACAACATAAATACAATAATACATATCACAGATACAAAATAGCATGGAAAATTCATAGAGTAACAACATCATAGCAGCGGAAATATAATGCCGTTGTAACGAGTCGGATTTTGCCCGGCCTTAATCGATCGCAAAATCGACCAAAACCGTTCAAATCCCGCCTACGTTAACTTTGGGAATACAACACATCAGAACAACAACAGCAGACTTTTATTACATCATGATAATATAACATCAGAGTACAGAATATATCAGAGTACATCAAAATTAAAATACAGCGGAAGAAAATTTTACAATAAATTTAATACAGTGCAGCAGAAATAAAATAGATACAGCGGAAGACAACTATGCTCTGGACACAGCTTTAAGCTTCAATCCAGAATCCTGCTCGAGATAAACCTGTAGACAAACTACTCGACTGCCCGTGTGGAAAAGAGGGCACACGAGTTTGCAAAGGTGGAAACAAACAACGGGTCAGTCGTGGGAATGGTGTGAGAATTCTTAACTAATTTAACTAATAGTAATAAGGCAAATCCATGGACCACGCCGCTAATACGGAACGGGTTTTATTCCAATGGATTGTCGTGCATAACTTGAAGTAAATCGTAAAACAACGCAATGCTTTTTACAAAAATGAAATCACCATAAGACTCAGGTCCCATCACACAATGCAACGCACACCAGAAGATAGAGTTTTACCTTATGGTGATTAAATATGCTTGATACGTTAAAAACGAATTTGATATTATTATTAGTGTGTATATGTTTTAAAAACAATTTCAATCATAATGTATCAATCCTAGGAAGCATAGGTATCCATATATTATGCCTCCGTACTAGTAATACAATCAAAATGGAATGGGGCGTATTGGAAATTGATTTCCATCATGAGTCAAGGCTAGGGAGGAGCTCCTACCGATTCGAGACACTCTAGCTAATGTCTCAGGATTCCCCGCGGAGAACCCTTGGATAGTTGCAGGGCCGGTCCGCAAATACAGCTTAGCGGATTAGTTATACCTGAACACACGTTTCCCAATCCTATAGGACCTATCATCCGAGGCGCCTCATTCCTTCATCCACATAAGTAAAATGTCAGGGTTGGTAGGTCACTGACACCACTCTAGCTAGAAAGAAACGTGCTGCTCTCCCTGAGTTCCCTTCTCCCGTTTTAGACTCCGCCGGTGTGTGACGCTCGCGAAGTCACGCTATACACAAAGCTATGCCTAAACAGACTATGCTTTGATCGTCCTACAAGGCCTGCTTTTCAACAAAGCCTTGATCATATGCAACTTAGCATGCCACATCATCACTCCATATCACACTACCAATCCTTTGCCGAAATATATGAACGGGTGTTAAGCAAGAGAATAAATTCTCCGCCACCAAACATCTATACATTCGACCGAAGATTAATAACATGATATATAATGGAGTACGATGTCAGACACACCATCCATTTATAAGCTTATGCTCTGGGTCTGAGCGAAAGCCAAATCCGTACAAATCAACACTACGTCCGGGCAACTCCGACTATTACCTGATCATGGTAGCGAGCCATTCTAAGGCAACAGTCATCACCGTCCATTCGATGTGGAGATTTGACGGTCTTCAATCGCCGTCTTCCAATCTTGGATTTTTAAACGTCGTTTAATTATTTGGAATGAGATAAACTCGGACTTTCCAAATAATCCTCGTATATATATTGAAAATCCTTCTTACACATTAATAATTATTTTTATTAACGATTCCTTCCTATTTTAATTATTTAAAATAATTAAATTTTTATATAATGACGCCTTAAGTCTATGGGCGACTATGGCGCTGCATTCAACCAATTTTGATTTTTACATTTCTCAAAATCTAACCGTTGGATCTTAACGTAATATATATCATTGGAAAGATTTTTCCAAGACGGTCCTATCGGTTTCAGTTTCAAGAAATTCCGACGGTCTGATCTTCTTGTATAGTCATTTAAAAGTACAATTTCAAAACGCGAACTACCACGCCCTATTCGTTTAATTTTGATTACATATATAATCATTGAATCGTAATAACGTCGTTTGATTAAAACAACACTCCACACAATTACCGATACTCACTAAATTTTAATTCATTTGAAAATGAAGATAATATTACCGCATCCTAAATTCATTCTTTCCTTACATTGAAAATGTAAATTACATCCTTTTTATTTACATAAAAATGTAAGTTTAATTCCTATGCAAATTCCTATATTCTTTATTTATATGTAAAACAAATGTAAATTTTGATACATACAAAATCCTATTTTTAAACGTAGATTTCAACTTCAATGTACATTCTCATCTTAGTTACATTATAAAAATGTAACTTATTTTTGCAGTGACTCCTATTTTAAATTTACATATCAAATTGCAAGTTTTCTTTACAATGCAAACTCTACTCCCTATTTACATTGTAAAAATATGGTTTTTAATTACAATGCAAACACTACTTCTAATTCACATTGTAAAAATATGATTTTTAATTACAATGCAAACACTACACCTAATTCACATTGTAAAAATATGATTTACATATAAAAAATGTAAATTTTAACATATGATGGAATTCTCATATTAATTACAAAGAAAAATGTAATTTTTAATATACGACATAAATTCACTTTATGATTTACATATAAAAATGTAAAATTTAACATAAAGTGGCATTCACATGTTAATTACAAAGAAAAATGTAATTTTTACAATACGGTGTATATTCCTATATAATTTATATATAAAAAATGTAAATTTTATCATACGATGAAATTTCTATTCTAATTACAAAGAAAAATGTACCTTTTGTTCATGCGGTATAAATTCATTCATAAATATCAAAATAAAATGTTATATAATTCATGCGATGAAAAATCATTCATAAATAACATATAAAAATATGTTACCTTTCATACAATGTAAAAACATTTTCTTTTTATGTACAATGCAACAATATCATCTTTTTATATTTATAATATATTAACTTTACTATTTTATGACGTAAAAATATGATCTTTTCTATTTTACAAAGTAAAAATATTAACTTTTCTACTTTACAATGTAAAAAATGTAATCTCTACTATTTTACAATGTAAAAATATTATCTTTTCTATTTTACAAAGTAAAAATATCAACTTTTCTACTTTACAATGTAAAAAATGTAATCTTTACTATTTTACAATGTAAAAATATTATCTTTTCTATTTTACAGTGTAAAAAATGTAATCTTTACTATTTTACAATGTAAAAATATTATCTTTTCTATTTTACAAAGTAAAAATATCAACTTTTCTACTTTACAATGTAAAATTTACTCTTTAATTACAATGTAAAATCCATTCTTTTTATTACATAAAAAAAATGTAAATCTTCCTAATTTAACATGTTGACAATTAAAAAGGGTATCTTTTTAATTCTAATCTCTTATTGTAAAAAAATTTACTAATAAAAATGTTATCTTTCAAATTCACTCTTTTTATTGTAACTTTGACAATACGTACCTTCCCATTTGAAAACATGGAAACCATCCTTTGGTTCTTTTAATTGAATACTGGATTATAATATTCTTTAACTCAAAATTGGAATGAGACTCACACAATTTCCACGTAATTTAATTACATGGATTTCAAACATTGTACTTATTCTATAATAATGTCAACCATTCGCATAACAGCCAAAGTGCAATTTACACTAAACACAAGGGTGATGTGTAGTCAAATATCAACCCAAGACCCGTGTGGGATTTCAGCCAACACATAATTTTGTGCACTTGGGCGAGGTGTAAAACAATCGTCCCAATCAACATCAACAAGTCAAGTAACTTGTCAATGGTAGTGTAACATCATTTTAAATTATCATAAATAATAAATCATTAGTTTAACCTGTTGAATATTTTCAATTTTCAAACATAACATGACATGACATCCAAATCCACAATCCGTTCAACAAACAATTACTTCCATCACCAATAATTTATTTACCTTTAATTATAAAAATAAATAACTATTCGAAAATTGAGTGAGCAAAAGAGTTCTCACATTTGCCGGCTTTAAATGACGGTTCGGGCCCAATTTTAGCCCAAAATTCAACATGCTCCAAATTTGATGAAATTAGTGTCTACGCGTAGCTCTCGACTCACTGATCGCAGCAAATCCTGTTTCGTGCGATTTCGAGTTCGTATCAAAAAGAAATGAATTTTCGAAGTTTGTAATAATTAAATAATTAATTTAAATTATAAAAATTACCCAAATTTTCAACTTGCTCCAAATTGGTCAAAATTACTGCTCGCTCGAAGCTCTTGACATAACGATCTCAACGGATTCAGTTTCATGCAATTTCGATAACGTGACAAAAAGTTATGCACTTGCGAAGTTAACAAATCGATTAAAATAATATTTAAATTTGTAAAAATTACCCAAAATTTCAATTTTCTCCAAATTGGACAAATTTGGTGTACACGCGAAGCTCTCATCGCCATGAACACAGCAGATCTGAAATCGTCAAATTTCGATCTCGTATGTAAAAGATATTGCATTACGAACATAGAACATAAATGTTTCACGTTTAAGCCACTAACCTTTTTTTTTCAAACAGCACCCTGAACTTAAAATGCTCGCCACGGCCAAACCGTACGTCGGAATTGCACGAAACCAGCGCCATTCTCTCTGGCTTCTCCCCCTCTTTCCACGGCTGGTGGTCCCCCCTCCAATTCGCCACGTGGGGCCCACGATCTGCAGATGAACGGAAAAGTACAGTTTCCGTTCATCTTGGTGCTGCGGCCGCCTCGATGCTCTAAATGTCCCCAACTTTTACAGTAGCTTGGCCTCGACCTCCCGAACAACTTCTCTGTTTGTCACTTCGCCTGAAAATGCACGGATTGGCGGGAAATTGCTCATCTTTGCGACTGTCTTGTTTTCAGCACCCCTCCAATAAAATTGACATTCCGGCCAACTCCGGCCACCTGAGACCATGCCACCACCGCCTAAAGAACCGTATGGTTCCCCTCTACCTCTGCCTGAAGTCGCTCGACCTAATTCTCTTCGTGGGGCCCGCAATAGCCAAAAAAGGAAAATATGGCTGTTGCCTTTAGATTGAGATTACGACGAACCCGTGCGACGATAGGTCTTGAATTTTCGTGGTAGATAGAGGATAAGATGATGAACAAATCCCAAAAAGGGTTTGGTCTGATTTGGCTTGGATTGAGAGTTATAAATTGTTTTATTTTCAGGGGCTTATTTGCAAAGAATTATTTAAAGTGGAGGCCATGAAAATGAAGAAGGAGAAGGTGGCTGGTAGGTTTAGGGTTATGATTCAGATAATGGCTGAGGAAAAGATATTTTATATGGGGTTAAGAATGTTATTAGGCCCAATTACCCTTTTATGTATTTATTTATACAATTTGCACCCATTTTCATATTCTAAAAATTCGTGTTAACACCTACGAATTCCAATTTTTATGAAAATTGAAACATAAATATTTCTTGACATTACGGAATCAAAAAAATAGGTTTCGTTAAATTCCGAGTCCGTATGAATAAATTATGAATTTTTAAAGTCTGAAAATTGACCGTTTTTCACTGTAAAATTAATAACGACCACATACTGACTCCAAAAATTACGAATTTTGGAATCTAGTAATAATTTAATATTCCGAATCCAACAAAAATGGTCTCGTCAAAAACGGAGGTCGTTTGAAAAAATTCCATTTTTAAGGCGTATATATTTAATATTAAAAATACATTTTTAAATCAATAATTTCCGAAACTCGTAATATATAAGTGTTTATACTTTTTCAATGCATAAACATCATTTTGAACTCAATGAAAGTGGTTTCAAGTCGAAATTCCTTTATATGCAAAAAGTAGCATTATTGACCTATGCAAATTACCTAGCGACCTTTCTAAAAATTGAATTGGCCATAACTTTTGATTTCCGCTATGAAATTTCGATTTTTCGGATTCGTTGGAAAGATATTTTTAAATAGATTCTAATATTTTTGGTTTCACTCAAATCCGTTAAATTTTGCGTCCTGTATGGTCAGTCAAAGTTCAAGTTTGACTTTTCAAACTACCGCGCTATTTCTAACTCTTTTTATAATTAAAATTAAATTATTCATTCTAACTTCGATTTGAACCAAATTCTTGATCATTATTATTTAAAATAGATTAATTTAAATATCAAAACTCATTAAAATCACTTAAAATAAATTTTAAATTGGCCCCAAAATTCAGGGTTGTTACAGTCTCCCCCACTTAAAAACTTTTCATCCTCGAAAAGGAACGAAGCTAAAAGTTGATTAATTAACTAACTAATTTATATATATATATATTCTCCATTGGTTTAAATAATTTCATTAGTTGATTAACTTTCAAATATATAACTTTTTATATATTCAAAATCATATTTTCCAAAATAGATTATAATTAATCACAAATACGTATATTATAGGCTTGCTACTCTCAACTCATTCTAGGGCATTACTAACCCTATCTCTAATGAGTTTTCTCATTCTAGGATACTGCTGATCCTATCTCTAATGAGTATTCTTATTGGATGTTACTAATCCAATCTCTGATGAGCCTTTTGTTCAGTTCTAATGAGTTGTACCCCAAAGATTTGAGCTAACCAAAGCTCTGATACCAACTGTAACGAGTCGGATTTTGCCCGGCCTTAGTCGATCGCAGAATCGACCAAAACCGTTCAAATCCCGCCTACGTTAACTTTGGGAATACAACACATCAGAACAACAATAGCAGACTTTTATTACATCATGATAATATAACATCAGAGTATAGAATATATCAGAGTACATCAAAATTAAAATACAGCGGAAGAAAATTTTACAATAAATTTAATACAGTGCAGCAGAAATAAAATAGATACAGCGGAAGACAACTATACTCTGGACACAGCTTTAAGCTTCAATCCAGAATCCTGCTCGAGATAAACCTGTAGACAAACTACTCGACTGCCCGTGTGGAAAAGAGGGCACTCGAGTTTGCAAAGGTGGAAACAAACAACGGGTCAGTCGTGGGACTGGTGTGAGAACTCTTAACTAATTTAACTAATAGTAATAAGGCAAATCCATGGACCACGCCGCTAATATGGAACGGGTTTTATTCCAATGGATTGTCGTGCATAACTTGAAGTAAATCGTAAAACAACGCAATGCTTTTTAGAAAAATGAAATCACCATAAGACTCAGGTCCCATCACACAATGCAACGCACACCAGAAGATAGAGTTTTACCTTATGGTGATTAAACATGCTTGATACGTTAAAAACGAATTTGATATTATTATTAGTGTGTATATGTTTTAAAAACAATTCCAATCATAATGTACCAATCCTAGGAAGCATAGGTACCCATATATTATGCCTCCGTACTAGTAATACAATCAAAACTGAATGGGGCGTATTGGAAATTGATTTCCATCATGAGTCAAGGCTAGGGAGGAGCTCCTACCGATTCGAGACACTCTAGCTAATGTCTCAGGATTCCCCGCGGAGAACCCTTGGATAGCTGCAGGGCCGGTCCGCAAATACAACTTAGCGGTTTAGTTATACCTGAGCACACGTTTCCCAGTCCTATAGGACCTATCATCCGAGGCGCCTCATTCCTTCATCCACATAAGTAAAATGTCAGGGCTGGTAGGTCACTGACACCACTCTAACTAGAAAGAAACGTGATGCTCTCCCTGCATTCCCTTCTCCCGTTTTAGACTCCGTCGGTGTGTGAGGCTCGCGAAGTCACGCTATACACAAAGCTATGCCTAAACAGACTATGCTTTGATCGTCCCACAAGGCCTGCTTTTCAACAAAGCCTTGATCATATGCATCTTAGCATGCCACATCATTACTCCATATCACACTACCAATCCTTTGCCGAAATATATGAACGGGTGTTAAGCAAGAGAATAAATTCTCCGCCACCAAACATCTATACATTCGACCGAAGATTAATAACATGATATATAACGGAGTACGATGTCAGACACACCATCCATTTATAAGCTTATGCTCTGGGTCTGAGCGAAAGCCAAATCCGTACAAATCAACACTACGTCCGGGCAACTCCGACTATTACCTTATCATGGTAGCGAGCCATTCTAAGGCAACAGTCATCACCGTCCATTCGATGTGGAGATTTGACGGTCTTCAATCGTCGTCTTCCAATCTTGGATTTTTAAACGTCGTTTAATTATTTGGAATGAGATAAACTCGGACTTTCCAAATAATCCTCGTGTATATATATATATATATATTGAAAATCCTTCTTAAACATTAATAATTATTTTTATTAACGATTCCTTCCTATTTTAATTATTTAAAATAATTAAATTTTTATATAATGACGCCTTAAGTCTATGGGCGACTATGGCGCTGCATTCAACCAATTTTGATTTTTACATTTCTCAAAATTTAACCGTTGGATCTTAACGTAATATATATCATTGGAAAGATTTTTCCAAGACGGTCCTATCGGTTTCAGTTTCAAGAAATTCCGACGGTCGGATCTTCTTGTATAGTCATTTAAAAGTACAATTTCAAAACGCAAACTACCACGCCCTATTTGTTTAATTTTGATTATATATATAATCATTGAATCGTCATAACGTCGTTTGATTAAAACAACACTCCACACAATTACCGATACTTACTAAATTTTAATTCATTTGAAAATGAAGATAATATTACCGCATCCTAAATTCATTCTTTACTTACATTGAAAATGTAAATTACATCCTTTTTATTTACATAAAAATGTAAGTTTAATTCCTATGCAAATTCCTATATTCTTTATTTATATGTAAAACAAATGTAAATTTTGATACATACAAAATCCTACTTTTAAACGTAGATTTCAACTTCAATGTACATTCTCATCTTAGTTACATTATAAAAATGTAACTTATTTTTGCAGTGACTCCTATTTTAAATTTACATATCAAATTGCAAGTTTTCTTTACAATGCAAACTCTATCCCTATTTACATTGTAAAAATATGATTTTTAATTACAATGCAAACACTACTTCTAATTCACATTGTAAAAATATGATTTTTAATTACAATGCAAACACTACACCTAATTCACATTGTAAAAATATGATTTACATATAAAAAATGTAAATTTTAACATATGATGGAATTATCATATTAATTACAAAGAAAAATGTAATTTTTAATATACGACATAAATTCACTTTATGATTTACATATAAAAATGTAAAATTTAACATAAAGTGGCATTCACATGTTAATTACAAAGAAAAATGTAATTTTTACAATATGGTGTATATTCCTATATAATTTACATATAAAAAATGTAAATTTTATCGTACGATGAAATTTCTATTCTAATTACAAAGAAAAATGTACCTTTTGTTCATGCGGTATAAATTCATTCATAAATATCAAAATAAAATGTTATATAATTCATGCGATGAAAAATCATTCATAAATAACATATAAAAATATGTTACCTTTCATACAATGTAAAAACATTTTCTTTTTATGTACAATGCAACAATATCATCTTTTTATATTTATAATATATTAACTTTACTATTTTACGACGTAAAAATATGATCTTTTCTATTTTACAAAGTAAAAATATTAACTTTTCTACTTTACAATGTAAAAAATGTAATCTCTACTATTTTACAATGTAAAAATATTATCTTTTCTATTTTACAAAGTAAAAATATCAACTTTTCTACTTTACAATGTAAAAAATGTAATCTTTACTATTTTACAATGTAAAATGTTATCTTTTCTATTTTACAATGTAAAAAATATAATCTTTACTATTTTACAATATAAAAATATTATCTTTTCTATTTTACAAAGTAAAAATATCAACTTTTCTACTTTACAATGTAAAATTTACTCTTTAATTACAATGTAAAGTCCATTCTTTTTATTACATAAAAAAAAATGTAAATCTTCCTAATTTAACATGTTGACAATTAAAAAGGGTATCTTTTTAATTCTAATCTCTTATTGTAAAAAATTTTACTAATAAAAATGTTATCTTTCAAATTCACTCTTTTTATTGTAACTTTGACAATACGTACCTTCCCATTTGAAAACATGGAAACCATCCTTTGGTTCTTTTAATTGAATACTGGATTATAATATTCTTTAACTCAAAATTGGAATGAGACTCACGCAATTTCCATGTAATTTAATTACACGGATTTCAAACATTGCACTTATTCTATAATAATGTCAACCATTCACATAACAGCCAAAGTGCAATTTACACTAAACACAAGGGTGATGTGTAGTCAAATATCAACCCAAGGCCCGTGTGGGGTTTCAGCCAACACATAATTTTGTGCACTTGGGCGAGGTGTAAAAAAATCGTCCCAATCAACATCAACAAGTCAAGTAACTTGTTAATGGCAGTGTAACATCATTTTAAATTATCATAAATAATAAATCATTAGTTTAACCTGTTGAATATTTTAAATTTTCAAACATAACATGACATGACATCCAAATCCACAATCCGTTCAACAAACAATTACTTCCATCACCAATAATTTATTTACCTTTAATTATAAAAATAAATAACTATTCGAAAATTGAGTGAGCAAAAGAGTTCTCACCTTTGCCGGCTTTAAATGACGGTTCGGGCCCAATTTTAGCCCAAAATTCAACATGCTTCAAATTTGATGAAATTAGTGTCTACGCGTAGCTCTCGACTCACTGATCGCAGCAAATCCTGTTTCGTACGATTTCGAGTTAGTATCAAAAATATATGAATTTTCGAAGTTTGTAATAATTAAATAATTAATTTAAATTATAAAAATTACCCAAATTTTCAACTTTCTCCAAATTGGTCAAAATTACTGCTCGCTCGAAGCTCTTGACATAACGATCTCAACGGATTCAGTTTCATGCAATTTCGATAACGTGACAAAAAGTTATGCACTTGCGAAGTTAACAAATCGATTAAAATAATATTTAAATTTGTAAAATTTGTAATAATTCAATTTTCTCCAAATTGGACAAATTTGGTATCCACGCGAAGCTCTCATCGCCAAGATCACAGCAGATCTGAAATCGTCAAATTTCGATCTCGTATGTAAAAGATATTGCATTACGAACATAGAACATAAATGTTTCGCGTTTAAGCCCCTAACCTTTTTTTTTCAAACAGCACCCTGAACTTAAAATGCTCGCCACGGCCAAACCGTACATCGGAATTGCACGAAACCAGCGCCATTCTCTCCGGCTTCTCCCCCTCTTTCCACGACTGGTGGTCCTCCCCTCCGTTTCGCCACGTGTAGCCCACGATCTGCCGATGAACGGAAAAGTACAGTTTCCGTTCATCTTGGTGTTGCGGCCGCCTCGGTGCTCTAAATGCCCCCAAATTTTTACAGTAGCTTGGCCTCGACCTCCCGAACAACTACTCTGTTTGTCACTTCGCCTGAAAATGTACGGATTGGCGGGAAATTGTTCATCTTTGCGACTGTCCTGTTTTCAGCACCCCTCCAATAAAATTGACATTCCGGCCAACTCCGACCACCTGAGACCATGCCACCACCGCCTAAAGAACCGTATGGTTCCCCTCTACCTCTGCCTAAAGTCGCTCGACCTAACTATCTTCGTGGGGCCCGCAATAGCCAAAAAACGAAAATATGGCTGCTGCCTTTAGATTGAGATTCCGACGAACCCGTGCGACGATAGGTCTTGAATTTTTCGTGGTAGATAGAGGATAAGAAGATGAACAAAACCCAGAAAGGGTTTGGTCTGATTTGGTTTGGATTAAGAGTTATAAATTGTTTTGTTTTCAGGGGCTTATTTGCAAAGAATTATTTAGAGTGGAGGCCATGAAAATGAAGAAGGAGAAGGTGGCTGGTAGGTTTAGGGTTATGATTCAGATAATGGCTGAGGAAAAGATATTTTATATGGGGTTAAGAATGTTATTAGGCCCAATTACCCTTTTATGTATTTATTTATACAATTTGCACCCATTTTCATATTCTAAAAATTCGTGTTAACACCTACGAATTCCAATTTTTATGAAAATTGAAACATAAATATTTCTTGACATTACGGATTCAAAGAAACTGGTTTCGTTAAATTCGGAGTCCGTATGAATAAATTATGAATTTTTAAAGTCTGCAAATTGACCGTTTTTCACTGTAAAATTAATAACGACCACATACTGACTCCAAAAATTACGAATTTTGGAATCTAGTAATAATTAAATATTCCGAATCCAACAAAAGTGGTCTCGTCAAAAACGGAGGTCGTTTGCAAAATTTCCATTTTTAAGGCGTATATATTTAATATTAAAAATACATTTTTAAATCAATAATTTCCGAAACTAGTAATATATAAGTGTTTATACTTTTTCAATGCATAAACATCATTTTGAACTCAATGGAAGTGGTTTCAAGTCGAAATTCCTTTATATGCAAAAAGTAGCATTATTGATCTATGCAAATTACCTAGCGACCTTTCTAAAAATTGAATTGGCCATAACTTTTGATTTCCGCTATGAAATTTCGATTTTTCAGATTCGTTGGAAAGATATTTTCAAATAGAATCTAATATTTTTGTTTTCACTAAAATCCGTTAAATTTTGCATCCTGTATGGTCAGTCAAAGTTCAAGTTTGACTTTTCAAACTATCGCGCTATTTCTAACTCTTTTTATAATTAAAATTAAATTATTCATTCTAACTTCGATTTGAACCAAATTCTTGATCATTATTATTTAAAATAGATTATTTTAAATATCAAAACTCATTAAAATCACTTAAAATAAATTTTAAATTGGCCCCAAAATTCAGGGTTGTTACAGTCGTCCATCACAGAAAATCCACAGTCACAGACTTCTACATTATTACATCAAATTCGCAGAAAAGAAATAAGTTCCAACTCCAACTTAAACAACGTGGAATAAAACAAGTTTCATGTCTGAAATAAAAGGAAAGAGAAAAATGTAAGAGCAGTGAATGATAAGTCTTCAAACTCCTAGTCATCACCTCCCCACAAGCAAATCCAAGAGAAATAATCAGCAACTCCAAGGAAAGGCTCCCAGCGAAAGATAACCTATTTACTTGGCTGCCCGTGTAGAGAAGAGGACAGCCGAGTTTGCAAAAAGGTGAAACAAACTACAGGTCAGTCGTGGGACTGGTGTGAGAATTCTTAACTAACATACTAATAATAATATGGCAAATCCAAAGACCATGCCGCTAATGCGGAACGGATTTATTTCAATGGATTGTCGTGCATAATTTTAAAAGTGTCAGAACAAGCAGATAAATAAATCGTGCAACAACGCAATGCTTTTTAGAAAAATGGAATCACCATAAGACTCAAGTCCCATAACACAATGCAACGCACACCAGAGGATAGAGTTTTCCCTTATGGTGATTAAACATGCTAAATACGGCAAATACGAGTTTAATATTATTATTAGTATATATAACAAAACATTTCAAAATAAATGTATCAATCCTAGGAAGCATAGGTACCAAATGCTATGCCTCCGTACTAGTAATACAATCAAATCCGTAGGGTCGTATTTGGAATTTGGATTTCCATCTGAGTCCAGGCTAGGGAGGAGCTCCTACCGATTCGAGACACTCTAGCTAATGTCTCAGGATTCCCCGTAGTGAACCCTTGGATCCTGCAGGGTCGGTCCACACATACAGCTTCGTGGATTGGCAATTCCTGAACACACGTTTCCCGAACCTATAGGACCTATCCGAGGTGCCTCATTCCATCATCCACATAAGTAAAATGTCAGGGCTGGTAGGTCACTGACACCACTCTAGCTAGAAAGAAACGTGCTGCTCTCCCTGCGTTCCCTTCTCCCGTTTTAGACTCCGCCGGTGTGTGAGGCTCGCGAAGTCACGTTGTACACAAAGCTATGCCTAAACAGGCTATGCTTTGATCGTCCCACAAGGCCTGCTTTTCAACAAACCCTTGATCATATGCACCTTAGCGTGCCACATCATCACTCCATACCATACTACCAACCCTTTGCCGAAATATATGAACGGGTGGTAAGCAAGAGAATAAATTCCCCGCCACCAAACATCCATACCTTCGACAAAAGATCAATAACGCGATATTTGATAGAGTATGATGTCAGACACACAATCCATTTAATAGCTTATGCTCTGGGTCTGAGCGAAAGCCTAACCCGTTCAATCAACATGTTTGTTCGGGCAATGACCATGACCTTGAATTGGGAGCAAATCAATTCAAAGCCTCAATCGTTATCCTCCTGAGGGGAAGATTGACGGTCTTCATTCGTCATCTTCTACTTCAAATCTTAACGTCGTTTGATTATTCGGAATGAGATTAACTCGGCCTTTCCAAATAATCTTCGTATATAGATATATATAGTGAAAATTCTTCCTTATCGTTATTTTTAATTTATGACGATTTCTTCCTATTTTTATTTAATTAAGAACAATTTAATCCTTAATTAACGACGATCCAGGTCAATGTCGATTCTGGCGCTGTTTTCAATCAATTTTGATTTCCACATATCTCGAAATCTAACCGTTGGATTTTGACGTAGTATATATCATTGGAAAGATTTTTCCAAGGCAGTCCTCACGGTTTCAGTTTCAAGAAAATCCGACGGTCGGATCTTCTTGTATAGTCGTTTAAAGGTAAGATTTTAAAAAGCGAACTATCGCGCTCGATTCGTTTAATTTTAATTATATATATATAAATATATGAACATAAACCGTTTAATTCTTAATTCTTATGTATCTTTTCCATTCTTTATCCTTTCATTCCTTTATTTACAGGAAAATGTAAATCATAAATGGATGATGAATTATTCCCTTTTTATTTCTTTGGTTTCTTTAATTGACAATAAAATGTAAATTATAATCCATCGTCTCATTTCGTTCTTTTAATCTTACATTTACATTGGAATGTAATTTATATTTCACTGTTCTTAATTAAATATAAAAATATAAATTTTATTTACAATGTAAGTCCTACTTCTTATTTACATTATAAAAATGTAATCTTTAATTACAATGTAACTTCTACTACTTGTTTACATTATAATTTTTTTTTTACAATGTAAATTCATACATTCATTTCATAGCATAAAATGAAATTTCATTCATGCGGGTTAAATTCATTCATCAATTACATAATAAAGTGTAATTTACTTCATGCAGACTAATTTCATTCATAAATTACATAATAAAATGTAATTTATTTAATATGATGTAAATTCATTCATAAATTACATATAAAAACGTAATTTATTTCATACAATGTATATTCATTCATGAATAACATATAAAAATGTTATTTATTTCATGCGATGAAAATTCCTTCATAATTAACATATAAAGATGTTATTTGTTTCATGCGATGAAAATTCCTTCATAATTAACATATAAAGATGTTATTTATTTCATGCGATGAAAATTCATTCATAATTAACATATAAAGATGTTATTTATTTCATGCGATGAAAATTTCTTCAGATTACATTATAAAATAATGTAACTTATCCTACGATCAATTTTCTTTTTATTAACATCATAAATAATGTCAATCATCCCACGGTGTCATTCTTTTATATTAACATCATAAATATGTTGATTCCTACGGTATAAATTCTTTAATATTAACATTAAAAATAATGTTAATTCCTACGGTATAAATCCTTTTATATTAACATCATAAGTATGTTAATTTTACACAGTGTAAATCCCCTTTTTTATTTACATTATAAAATAATGTAAAATTATCCTACGTTGTAATTACTATTCAATTTATATTAAAAATAATGTAAAATATACGTACGGTGAAATTCATATATATTTACATAAAAAAAATGTAAATTCCACATACGGTGAAATTCATACATATTTACATTAAGAAAAATGTAAATTTTCATTCTTGTCACATTTTTATTAAATTTGCATTAAATAAAATGTACTCCTCCATTCTCTAATTACAATAAAAAAATCCATTTTTCTTTTCAATGTAAAATTTACTCTTTAATTACACTGTAAAGTCCATTCTTTATATTACATTAAAAATAATGTAAATCTTCTTACGGTTAAATTCCTTTTTAATATTAAAAATGTTAATGACAACCTATGGGGTTATATTAACATTAAAAATATTAATGACATCCTACAGTTGAATTTTTATAATATTAACATTAAAAATGTTAATGACAATCCTACGGTTGAATTTTTATAATATTAACAATAAAAATGTTAATGACAATCCTACGGTTGAATTTTTATAATATTAACATTAAAAATGTTAATGACATCCTACGGTTGAATTTTTATAATATTAACATTAAAAATGTTAATGACAATCCTACGGTTGAATTTTTATAATATTAACATTAGAAATGTTAATGACAATCCTACGGTTGAATTTTTATAATATTAACATTAAAAATGTTAATTTATACATGCGGTGAAATTACTTATTATGACACTAAGATTAATGTTAATTTTTCATGCATTGTAAATTACTTATTATTAATATCAAAAAAATAATAATGTTAATTTCTCATGCGATGTAAATTTCTTATTTTAATTTTACATAATAAAATGTAAATTCTACCACAAGTCGCATTCTTATTTTATTAGCATCAAATAAAATGTAAATTTTCATCACATAACATAACAACAACATCCAAACATACAACAAGTCCAAATCCAACAACTAGCATCAAGGTAATTACGAGGTGATGTTATAACTTGGCATATGTAAAATCAACACGGCATGATTAAACACATAATTAATTTTAATTAATTATTAATTCAGATTTAAACCTCAAAATTTCAGATCTAATCTCATGCAATTCAGATTCAACATCATATGGGGTGAACAGTTCAAATCCATGTTCTAAACATCATGTCTTATTAGATCTACTTATTAATAATCATAGAAATAATGATTAAATAAATCAAATTAAATTTTAAAAATAAATTCTCACTTTTATTTTATAACAAAAAAAAGTTTCAGATCTAAATAACAGAAAATGAATCTAGAGGGGAGGAGCATATTTTGAATCTAAACTAGAATGGTTTGAATTGGAATGCATGTAGATAATCCAAATGTGATTTCAGATCTAAATAAATCAATGACTAAATGGATAGCCATATAACACCTCAAAATAAATCAATAATCAATCGCAACATCACATACCAGAACTAATAACATACACAACATGATTTATAAGCAAACGAAATGACTAGATTAAAATTAATTAAATCAGAATACTCACATTGGTATAAAGATCAGATTCAGAATACAAATCTAGTCAGATTTGTGTACAACAAAGTCTAAGATGTTGGGTGATGTCACGTTGTCCCACTTTGGTCAGTTTCGGGAGCTATAGTGCACGGTTTGATGTAAAACTTGTCTAGAATCGAGGAGGATGGGAAGATCTTTAAAAAGTTTAACTATGGCCTTGTCTAATTCTTCCTAGATTAAGGGAAAAAGAAGAGAGAAGGGGAGGGAGAAAAATGGTGAAGAAAGATTTGAGCAAAGGGGAATTAAGAGGATGTATATTTTAGAAATGAAAGTATATGAATAAAATAGGACATGTGAAAATAAAAAGAAGAGAAAGAAATTAATGTAATAAACGAATGAAATAAATGCGTGCTTAAAGGAAAAATAGAGTAAAGGGAAACGTGGTACTGAATTTGAGGAACGTAGAGAAAATAAAAGGGAAAGAAATTGATACAATGAAGGGAAAGAATAAATGCTGCATTAAAAACACAACAAAGAGAGAAGGGCATTGGAAACTTTTGTACTATTCATATTTCAAAATAAATTAATGACGCTTTTACAAATTCTTAAATGCTACATTTATCAAACATTAAATTCCCAACTTACAAAAATCGAATTTAATTAGTTGCTTTTACTTTTGGACGAATTATGTTCAAATGGGTCCTTAAATGCTTTACATATCACTTTCCTACCGAGCAGGACACACTAACTCTTTGTTTTGTATATTTATGGTTTCATTTGTTCATTATATATATTTTTCATGTGTATGAAATATTAATTTCAAGTGTCACAGCAGTATGCTTCATGCGCAGAGGTTTATACATTGTCATCCTTTGTTTCATACATATACCATGAAACGCTCAGCATTAAAGAAAGAAAAAGAAAAAGAAAGTATAAATGCAATAACTTCCTTTTACACGTTATTAAATGCATGCATAAATTTCTATTTTTAAAATTAATATGAACGTATTGTCTAATTACATTCGTTGACAAATTTGTATGTTTCTCAAATTTACATGCACATATTCTCTAAATTAATGTCAATGACATATTCTCAATTGAATATATTTTCCTAATTAATGCATATATTAGCATACTTATAATCAATGTCAAATGTCATGTTTACTAAATTAATGACATGTTCACAAATCAATATAAATTAACATATTTTCTAATCAATGCATATATTAATATATTTAAAATCAATGTCAAAATAATATCAAATCAACTGGTCCCATAGAATAAAAACTTTAGGCATATAACTTAATACCCATTTTAATGTTAAGCCTAATTGTTTCATGTCAAGGTCTTGCTCATATTTACAAATAAACTATTCAGGTTTATTATGGTTCTCAGCCCACTTTATTAATGCAATATAGGCTACAATCAAATTTTCTGTTATATTCATACCTACAAATAAATTATGTTCATTCATTATGAACTCCCAGTTATAATTCTCTCAAGGTTCAAAATCAATTATTGAAATTTCCGCGTCATTTCAAGTTCAGAATATAATTATTATTATAAACTTAAAATTTTCAACCATTCTTATTTAAAATAAATTATTTAAAAATAGAATTTTTAATTTCTGACTCAATTTATTAACACAATAAATTAAAATAAAATTTAAAATTAGCCCCAAATTTTCGGGTTGTTACATCAAATTTGGAAAAGGTCGCTGTAAGTGCAGTTCGATGGCCGTTGATGGAAATCGACTGTACGGGCCTTGATAAAATTATTAAAAATATCAATAATTAGTGTAAAATCATAAGAAATGATTTGGGAAGAATTGGGATGAAAAACTCCATATTTGAAAAGATAAAAATAGATTTTTATCGAAATGAACTAGTTTTGAATTAGAATTAGAATCCATTTATTTTTTTTAAATAAATAAAGTAAATTTGAAATGGTTTTGAAAATAACCAGAATTTCCAATAATTGAATTGGAATGGATTTGAATCACAATTGTCTTTGGAATATTTCGATGTTGGATTTCGAGATTATACAGATATTGTTACGGAAATTTGAAAGATATATTTATATCGTTATTTCCAATACGATATTTGTTGGTCGTAGAATTTGGTATTGAATATAAGCCGATATATTTTCTATTAAGAGCCTTGTATTTAATATCAAATGGGATTTGGGTTTGTCGTGAATGGTGTCTTCATTAACACTGTTCTTAAACCCGGTTGAGAAAAAGATCAAATCTTTTTATTTAGATTTAATGAAGTATACCAATTAAATGGTATTCAATTGGAATTGAATTTGAATGTGATTTTGGGGTTTATCGTGAACCGTGTTTTAAATGACATTGGTTCTTTAACCCAGTTAAAGACAGGATATGATTTCCCAAGTTAAGTAATCATTGACAGTGATTATTGGGAAGATTAAAACCAAGTGGAGTTTTAATGTATCTTTAATTAGATTGAAATGGTCGAGAATGGACTATCACTTATTTTGCTCCAGGCGATAGTTAAATCTTTAATTAGATTTGAACGTGAAATGTTAGTTGAATTTACCGAAAACGCCGTGGTGTTAGATATGAAATATGACCAGTTTTACTTCATGGGATGAATAGATTGGGATTGGGAAATAAATGATTACATCGGTGTGGTTCGCTAATCCCAACTAGTTTGAATTGATATTCAAAGAAGATTAAAGAATAAATTTAAAGAATTTATCTTTGATAAAATTAATGGGAACCTTTCCCAAAGTATACGAATATTTGAATAAAATAATATTCGGAATTGGAATGAGCCGTATGTTGTGTTTGTGTAACACTTGTTTATTATATACGCGAGTTATTCAAAAAGACCGGGTTTATCCCATTCTGAATAACTGATTCACGTGATGTCGAGGATGAAGACGGTGGTTGAAGAACGGAGGTCTTCACATCGTTTGGGTGATTACTGATGATCTTGATTGGGCTGTACACCCAAGAGGAGGGAATCAGTTGGTGGTCGTCCAGACGTACTAGGAGATCGACGGATATGTGAGGTACAAGGTGCCTCCGGTTTCATTCAGACCCAGAACGGACTTGTAAATGTAATGTGTGTCTCACATTGGATTTTATTCTTTGTGATTGATTTCTATTAAATATATATCTGTTTGGCGGCGGAGAATTTATTCTCTTGCTTAACGCCCTTCTTTGAGGCGTACGAGCTCAGAAGTTATATATTGATGGATATCAAACGCATGGAGTGAATTACCTGTGTGGCATGCCTAAGTGGCAATATGATCAAGACTTCTGTTGAAAAGCAGAGTCTTGTGGTTGATGATCAAAGCATGGCCTGTGTGGCATAGCTTTGTGTAGTGTTGATTCGCGAGCCTCACACCCCAGTTGTGAACCAGAAACGGGAGAGGACATCAGGGAGGGCACGCGTTTCCTTCTAGCTAGAAGTGGCGTCAGTGGTTTTACATACCCTGACGAGTTTGACTTATGTGGTTGTTGCTATTGTGAGGCGCCTCGGATATATCGGTGACTGTATGGAGCCAACGGAGTCATTGGACTAATTAACACCCCATAGGGTGGGAAACGTAGTGTTCAGGCATTTTAATCCACATCGGTGGACCGGCCCTGACGATCCAAAGTCTTGACTGAGTACTTGCCTGAGGGGCGGGCTAGAGCATCTCGAATCGGTAAAAGACGATCCCTTGCCTCGGTTCACAGATGGAAATCTAACTTCCGAATACGTGATTTTGCAGTTTTAATTGTAGAACTAGTATGGCGACATGATATATGGTACCCATGCTGCCTATGATTGATACATTTATATTTGAAGTTGTTTTCTTCACTTATAGTAATAATAAAAGATTAAATTTAGCGTATCAAGCATTCTTTGGCTATTATAAGGGAAAACCCTATCCTCCGGCTTGTGTTGCATTGTGTGATGGGACTTGGGTTTTATAATAGCTTCATTGTTCTTTATTTAGCATTGCGCTGTTGTTTTATGCACTGGTATTCATGGGAGGAAACCCATTCCGTGTTATACGGCGTGGTCCCCTGATTTACCTAACTTTAAAATAAAGATTAATAACTGTTTTAGTTCTCACACTCGTCACATGACTGACCTGGAGTTTATTGTTTTAACCTAAACTCTGGGTGCCCTTATTTTGACACGGGCAGCTAGTAGTTTTGGTTTTGCAGATTTATATCCACAGGAACCTGGTTTACAGCTGGAACGATACTCGAAAAGCTCTGTATCCGTGTATTACTTTCAGTTGTGTTTTGTATTATTTTCTAGTGCTATGTAATTTATTGTAATCTCTGATATTTTGTGATGTATAATATTTATTCATACTCTGTATATTCTTGTATTCTTATGGAATTGTTGTAATTAACAATGAAATGTTCTTCTATTTGCGTCTCGATGTGGCTTGTTCCTAACTCAATCCGGGCTTATCTTATCGGGGAAGTTCAGGTCGTTTCAGCGTGGTATCAGAGCTCTGGTTTACAGAGCTCGAGAACAAGACATATTAGAACCGAACGAAAGAATTCATCAGAGACTGGATTAGTAATATCCAATAGGAATGACTCATTAGAGATGCGATCGGTAGTATCCTAGAACGAGTGTAAAGAGTGTTGCTTTGAAAAATAAAAATTGAAAACAAGTTTTGTTTTGAAAATTTAATTCAATTATTCGTATTTGAATATTTATTTATATTGATTTGGACTATTAGGTATATAGAGATTTTAATATACGTCTGATCCGCGTGTATTTGAAGTTTCAATATACTGAATAGATATAGAATCACACTCTAGACACCCGGGGATGATTCTGATGATGTGGCCACATCATCAGTATTTATTTTCGAGTTTCGAAAGTAAGATTTCTATATATTTCAAATTGACCGGTGTGAGAAATAAAACTTGATAGGGCTTATTGTTGTGATTTGGCATCAAAAATCTGATTTTTTTTACTATGTACCAAAGTTTTGAATTTGAAAAGATAATCAACAAATTGATTGCTGGTTGTGTTGTCTGATTATTGTTTGATTAATTAAATGTTGAACCTTTAGCCAAATTGTATAAAATAGTGAGTGTATTGAAAACTAGTCGCATTTTCTTGCATATACATGTACTTACATTCAACAGGTCATAGCAAGGAGGTTAGAGAAGAGGAATAAAATTGTTTGCCCGACAAATAGGTACATGTTTACAATTTTATTGGGTTTGGATGATTTTATGAGCCGATTGGCTGTTTCTTTTTCATTTCGGATTGATGAGGGCCATGGGAGGCTATTTGAAATATCCCGAAGTCCCCGGTGTAGGGGAGGTTATGGCAAAAAAATTCAAAAATTTAGGGTGTTAGCCAAATTTTTGAAAAATTTGAAAAGTTCTCAGAAACCGAAAAGTTGAAGAACTTAAGCCGTAATGAAAATAATGAAAGTTGAGTTGATTTGTGAAACAACTATCGGCTTTGTTCCTTTTCGGGAACGAAAAGCTTTAAGTGGGGGAGATTGTAATAACCCGGAAATATGAGCCAATTTAAAAATTTTATTTTGGCAATTTTAGCGAATATTGATTATTTAAAATGATTTATTTTAAATAATAACGACGAGAAATTTATTTTGAATAGAATTAGAACGTATATATTTATTTGAATCGTCGTTAGAATATAAATATCTTATTTTAATTATAAAAGGAATTGAAAACGGCGCGGTAGTTCGAAAATTCGACTTCAAAATTCAAATGAATGTACAGGATTCAAAATAAAACGGATTTTAGCGAAACCAAAAATATTAGAATCTAATTGAGAATATCTTTTCAATGAATCCGAAAAATTGAAATTTCATAGTGGGAATCAAAAGAAATGCCCAGTTGAAAATTCAGAATAGTCGCTATGGATTTCTAGCCCTTAAAAATAGCCATTTTGCAAATGACCTCTGTTTTCGACGGAACCACTTTTGTTGGATCCGTGATGTTAAGTTATTGCTAGGTTTCAAAATTTGTAATTTTCTGAATCAATATGTGAGCGTGGCAAAGGAAAACGCGTTTGACCAGTTTTAGTTGATTTTAATCGACTGGAAAATGGCCATTTTTCAGACGGTCTCAGAATTGGATGAAATTAGTTTCGTTAGGACTGTATCTTCAATACGAAGCTAGAAAATATTTTTTGGGGATTTTTCGAGTTAGTATGTGATCCTTGAAATTGAAATGCGCGTTCAAATTTAATATATAGATTTATATTTTGATTTTGGCGAAAACTGATTGAAACGACTGAATCAGCTGATGAAACATATCCCATTGTGTTCGAAATGGGGGTAATTAGCTATGGAAGACAGTCGGTGGGCTCGATTTGGTGTTCGAATTTTAAAGTTACTTTATCGGGGTAGTTACTTATAAAACTTAATTAAATAAAAGGGGGGTCAACCCTTTCTTCCCTGTCACAAATCAGAAAGAAGAAATAAAAAAACCCGCTTCTTTATCTCGTCGCTCCCTCCTCCTCCGTCCAACGCGCATCTCCGCAAGGTCCCTTCTGCCAGCCTACGACCACGCCACCACCCCACGACCCCCATCTTGCTTCCTCCGTCCTATCGAGAACCCCCTTCCTCTGAAAAGATCCGCCGCCCTAACCCGAAATCGTCACTGCCGGAGCTCCTTTCAAGGCTGCACCACCACCATTCCGCCACCGACCACCCTGAAGCCCCTCCTTTGCCTACAACGAGCGCTCAGACCTTCCCCCTCCGCCCGCCCCTCCAAAGTGAGTTTTTCTGATTTTGATTAATTTATACAAGTTTATTTATGAATTAGTTGAATAAAAATATAACTTTTAGGGATTTAAAAATCTAAATATATATATATATGGTTTTGATAATAAAAATATGATATTTATATATTAGAGAATATAAAAATGTGATTTTTGTATATATTATAGCATTGTAAAAATTTGTTTCTTCTACATAAAATATTGAATTTGTTTTCAGTTTTAAAGTAGTAATTTTTATTTATTCATTAGCAAGAGAAAGTAGTGATTTTTATTTATGCATATAGCAAAGAAAGCTACGATTTTTATATAAAGGGTAGCGGGATAAAAATACGATTTTTATCGTCCTAAAAGCAAGAATAAAAATATGATTTTTATATATTAGAGAATATTAAAATGTGATTTTTGTATATGTAGCGAATTAAAAATATGATTTTTATATACAAGAGAATATAAAAATGTGATTTTTATATATGTAGTGGATAAGGACGACGAAAGTGACGAAGGGCAAGCACGATGAAGATTTCCTACATATGAAGAGTCGTGGCGTTTGGTTTAGCTAGTCGGTGAGAACTCCTTACTTTTATTTTGATTTCTAGTTGAAATATATACTAGGATGCAGACGGTGCTTAGTAGCACCTGACACCCGTCGTCCACAGACCATGGACGACTTGTATGCTTGTGTGATTGTTTGTGTTGAAGTAAAATATATATTCGTGTGTTGAAGTGAAATATATATTCATGTGTTGAAGTAAAATATATATTCATGTGTTGAAATAAAATATATATTCATGTCATGTGTTGAAGTAAAATCAATATTCATTTACAAATCGAACGATTTGTTTATGTACACCAATTTGACTGATACTGATTGGGACGATAAATTTTACACATCGCCCAACTGTACAAATAAAAATCTGTGTTTGTAGGTGTGAAACTCCACACGGGTATTGGGATGATATTTGACGTACGCTAATCCCGATTATTTAATTGTATGTCAATCGATGGGTTGACAGGCTGTGTAAGCATTAATTATTTATATTTAATTCTTATGCAGTTGTGTGGTGCACTCTGGATGATGGTTGATTATTTGTCGTTGCTGTTATATACGTGTGTTGTATAGAATCCATATAATTAACATTATATGGTAATTGATTGGGCCTTATTCCAATTTGGAAAATAAAGAATATTATAAAAATAAATATTCATGTGTTGAATAGAAAATATATATTCATGTGTTGAATAGAATAAATATTCATGTGTTGAATAGAATAAATATTCATGTGTTGAATAGAATAAACATTCATGGGTTGAATAAAAGCTGTGTTGATTAGATTGACGCCATTTTGACGTGAGCGATATTAATATCGATTATATTCGTTTTTATAATGAATATAGAAAAGGAAGTAATTTCAAAATATAACGTTTTGAAAATATTATCATTTATATATCGATGATATGGAATATTCAATTTTGATTAGAAATTGAATAAGAAGTTGAAATCTTTTAGAAAACGAATTTAAAACGATTTATAAAATACATTTTAAAAGGAAATCGACGAAATATATATAATATATATATATATATTATATATATATAATGGCCTGAATAGAACGCGACGCACTGCGGCAGTTCGCGAATTTCGACCATTGACTTCGAATGGATATTACGGGAGATCCGACCGTCGGATTCTCCTAAAACCGGAACTATTGGGTTCATATCGAAAAGAGCTTTCTAACGAATGTAAGAAATTAGAAATCTAATGGTTGGATTTGGAATTATGTCCAAATCAAATTAGGAAAAGTTCGTTGTAAGTGCAGTTCGATGGCCGTTGATGGAAATCGACTGTACGGGCCTTGATAAAATTATTAAAAATATCAATAATTAGTGTAAAATCATAAGAAATAATTTGGGAAGAATTGGTATGAAAAAATCCATATTTGAAAAGATAAAAATAGATTTTTATCGAAATGAACTAGAATTTGAATCCATTTATTTTTTTAAAATAAATAAAGTGAATTTGAAATGGTTTTGAAAATAATCAGAATTTCCAATAATTGAATTGGATTGGATTTGAATCGAAATTGTCTTTGGAATATTTCGATGTTGGATTTCGTGATTATACAGATATTGTTATGGTAATTTGAAAGATATATTTATATTGTTATTTCTAATACGATATTTTTTGGTCGTAGAATTTGGTATTGAATATAAGGCGATATATTTTCTATTCAGAGCCTTGTATTTAATATCAAATGGGATTTGGGTTTGTCGTGAATGGTGTCTTCATTAACACTGTTCTTAAACCTAGTTGAGAAAAAGATTAAACCTTTTTATTTAGATTTAATGAAGTATGCCAATTAAATGGTATTTAATTGGAATTGAATTTGAATGTGATTTTGGGGTTTATCGTGAACCGTGTTTTAAATGACATTGGTTCTTTAACCCAGTTAAAGGCAGGATATGATTTCCCAAGTTAAATAATCATTGATAGTGATTATTGGGAAGATTAAAACCAAGTGGAGTTTCAATGAATCTTTAATTAGATTTAAATGGTCGAGAATGGAGTATCACCCATTTTGCTCCAGGCGATAGTTAAATCTTTAATTAGATTTGAACATGAAATGGTAATTGAATCTACCGATAACACCATAGTGTTAGATATGAAGTATGACCAGTTTAACTTCATGGGATGAATAGGTTAGGATTGGGAAATAAATGATTACTTCGGTGTGGTTCGCTAGTCCCGACTAGTTTGAATTGATATTCAAAGAAGATTAAAGAATAAATTAAAAGAATTTATCTTTGATAAAATTAATGGTAACCTTTCCCAAAGTATAAGAATATTTGAATAAAAGAATATTCTGAATTGGAATGAGGCATATGTTGTGTTTGTGTAATACTTGTTTATTATATACGCGAGTTATTCAGAAAGACCGGGTTTATCCCATTCTGAAAAACTATTCGACGTGGTGTCGAGGATGAAGACGGTGGTTGAAGACCGGAGGTCTTCACATCGTTTGGGTGATTACTGATGATCTTGATTGGGACGTACACCCAAGAGGAGGGAATCAGTTGGTGATCGTCCTGACGTACTTGGAGATCGATGGATATGCGAGGTACAAGGTGCCTCCGGTTTCGTTCAGACCCAGAACGGACTTGTAAATGGACTGTGTGTCTGACATTGGATTTTATTCTTTGTGATTGATTTCTATTAAATATCTATCTGTTTGGCGACGGAGAATTTATTCTCTTGCTTAACGCCCTTCTCTGAGACGTACGAGCTCAAAGGTTATATATTGATGGATATCAAACGCATGGAGTGAATTGCCTGTGTGGCATGCCTAAGTGGCAATATGATCAAGACTTCTGTTGAAAAGCAGAGTCTTGTGGTTGATGATCAAAGCACGGCCTGTGTGGCATAGCTTTGTGTAGCGTTGATTTGCGAGCCTCATATCCCTGTTGTGAACCAGAAACGTGAGAGGACATAAGGGAGGACATGCGTTTCCTTCTAGCTAGAAGTGGCGTCAGTGGTTTTACATGCCCTGACGAGTTTGACTAATGTGGTTGTTGCTGTTGCGAGGCGCCTCGGATATATCGGTGACTGTGTGGAGCCGACGGAGTCATTGGACTCATTGACACCCCGTAAGGTGGGGAAACGCGGTGTTCAGGCATTTTAATCCACATCGGTGGACCAGCCCTGACGATCCAAAGGCTTAACTGAGTACTTGCCTGAGGGGCGGGCTAGAGCGTCTCGAATCGGTAGAGGACAATCCCTTGCCTCGGTTCACAGATGGAAATCCAACTTCCAAATACGTGATTTTGCGGTTTTAATTGTAGAACTAGTATGACGACATGATATATGGTACTCATGCCGCCTATGATTGATACATTTGTATTTGAAGTTGTTTTTTTCACTTATAGTAATAATAAAAGATTAAATTTAGCGTATCAAGCATTCTTTGGCTATTATAAGGGAAACCCTATCCTCCGGCTTGTGTTGCATTGTGTGATGGGACCTGGGTCTTATAATAGCTTCATTGTTCTTTATTTAGCATTGCGCTGTTGTTTTATGCACTGGTATTCTTCGGAGGAAACCCGTTTCGTGTTATACGGCGTGTTCCTTTGATTTACCTAACTTTAAAATAAAGATTAATAACTGTTTTAGTTCTCACACCAGTCACATGACTGACCTGGAGTTTATTGTTTTAACCTAAACTCTTGGTGCCCTTATTTTGACACGAGCAGCTATTAGTTTTGGTTTTGCAGATTTATATCCATAGGAACCTGGTTCACAACTGGAACGATACTCGGAAAGCTCTGTATCCGTGTACTACTTTCAGTCGTGTTTTGTATTATTTTCCGCTGCTATGTAATTTATTGTAATTTCTGATATTTTGTGATGTATAATATTTATTCGTACTCTGTATATTCTTGTATTTTGATGGAATTGTTGTAATTAACAATGAAATGTTCTTCTGTTTTCGTCCCAATGTGGCTTGTTCTCAGCTCAATCCGGGCTTACCTTACTGGGGAAGTTCGGGTCGTTTCAATTTCCATTTTCATACTATCGAAATTTGCAAGGCTTATTGGCAATAAATGCAAGAAAATATAGTAATTCTAAACTGTCATGATAATATGAAAAGCAAACGACTAAACCAAGCATAACCACATATACACGCATACATAAGTCTTGGTTAAACCTGAAATGATATAATTTTTTAACACTATATTATTTATTTCCAAGATAAAATTTTGATACCTTTTTGTAGGTTTTTTAACTAGAATCCGGATTTTGCAAAGCAGTGTTATTCTCAGTTTTTGCAAGTTTTTTGACTGAAATTTGTCCTGTTTGACACTTTACCAGAATATTTTTATTTCGAACTATAAATCCAAGATCATGTACGGAGATTGAACTATGGAAGTTTGTAATGTCTTAATACAGTATAAAGTAGACAAAACCACAGAAATAGTAAAAACTCACCATTTGAAACTTCTACACTTTAGTACTTGGCATAATGAGAGGAAGGAAGAAGGTTATAACAATCTCAAATATTTTCATGTTAAACCCTTGCAATCTTTAATTTGATAAAACAAGGTGACTGTTAGAGTAACCTCACTTTAGATTAAAAGCCAAACAATTTTCAATGAACTTAATAAAATGAATGAAGGATGCAGTAAAGGTCTAGATATATTATCAAGTATATCGCATTCAAAGCCCAACATCAATTCGAAGCTTACTTGGACCACAAAGAATCAAAAGAACCAAATTAGTAATGTAACGTTATAATATACAATTGTATATACATGGGCATTGTACACTTATCTTATTATCGAAAATACAATCATTTCTTCACTTTTACATTTCGTAATCCCTTTATATCAAACTATTGAACCATTTCTATTTGTAAATCAATTGAGATAGAAAATAAATCATTCAATCCGTACTCTCAAAACCTTATATGGTATTAGAGCATCTGCTTCACTGCAAGATCCGCATCTGAATATCAGTAAAGTTTGTGTTTTAACATCCCCATCAGAGTAACTTCATAATTTGGGGATTCCTCTCATCAAGGTGATTGCACTCATCACTTGAGAGTTGTTGTGATCATCAAGATCAGTGTTATGCCAACCCATTGCTACTGGCTACATCAGATCTGTGACTAGCCAAGCATTTATCACTAGCTGCATCAGATCTAAGCCACATCAAGCAACCATCACTGGCTGTGACAAATCTTGATAATCAGTTATTCATGGCAGAACAGAAAGAAAGCATAAAGAAGATCAAATTCAGGCCACCAGAAAATCAAGACTTCAATTCAAAGTGCTGTCATACCATAGAAATCTGTTATTCTTCTAATTGCAAGTCATAGTTGAACTGCAGTCTTGTTTTAGCATTCTGAATTGATCAAGTGTTTGATTTGTTTTCTTCTTGATCTATTTCTTTATCATCATGGGTGACAAATCTGAAACTGATTTTGCCTCATCATCACATGTTCAGCCAATTTTATTCTCACAGCTATAGATCAATTGGTTAAATCCTCCACTTGTCCTCAAACTCAATTAATCTCCATAAAACTTGATGAAACAAACTATTTGAATTGGAAATATCAAGTCAAAACAGCTATTTTGGGATATGGTCTTGAAGGATACATTTATGGCACTTTACCTATACCATATGCATATATTACTAATCAAGAAAACATAGTGGTCCCAAATGAGGAATATGTAAAGTACCACAGACAAGATAGATTGATTAGTGCATGGTTATTGTCAACTATTAGTCTGATTTCATAAGTCATTGGGTGTAAAAGCTCTAATGAAATATGGACAAATATGAAGAAAAAAATGCAAAATCTTCTACAAAGATAATGCATTGCAGAAGACAGATTCAGAATGCCAAGAAAGTCAATAGCACTATGAGAGAATACCTCTCAAAAATGAAAACCTTAAGTTATCAACTTGAGGCAACAAGCAACAAAGTCACTGAATCCGAGCAAGTGTTGAATATCTTGAATGGTCTATGCAATGAATATGAGGCTATTGAGGAAATTATCTCATCATAAAGAATAACACCACCTCTTGAAGAGGTGCACTCTATTCTCTTGTCACATGAGGCAAGACTGGAAATCAAGAAACCTCAAGAAACAGATTTAACTATCAACTATGACAATAGTTTTAGAAATGGAGGTCAAAGAACAGGCCAAAATCAACAAAGAGGAGGTTTTAACAACATAGGAAGAGGTAGAGGAAGAGACAATAATAGTAACATGACTAAATTTCAAATTTGTGGAAGGAGTGGACATAAAACATTCAAATGTTACTTCAGATTCAATCAAAGTTATACACCCAACCAGTCGACAAACAATCAAAGAAACAATGCAAATGCAAATGTTGCACAAATCCCGAATGATCAAGCTAATTAAAATGATGGAAAGACTACCAGAAGTGGAGAAACAACAAGACCTGAACAATTAAATGATGAATGCTGGTATCCAGATTCAGGAGCAACGAATCATGAACAACCAAGAAATTCTAAATCTAGGTTGCAAGGATTACAAAGGTAATCAGTCTGTTAGCATGGGAAATGGTAATTCTATTTGCATTACTCATACTGGTTGTGGTATAATAAATGGTAACAAAAATTTACTTCTAAAGAATTTGCTAAGGGTGCCAGATATAAAGAAGAACCTACTAAGTGTGTCACAATTTGCTCAGGATAATCAAGTATACTTTGAGTTTTATCTTGAATATTGCTTAATTAAAGGCATTCCAACTAGGAAAATTTTGTTACAGGGCATTGAAGTTAATGGACTATACAAATTCGGTTGAAGGGCCTGCAACAATAATGAGGGAAAAGAACTGAATTGCAATTTCAGTGACAATACTTCTAAAAAATAAATTAGTGTGTTTGATATATGGCATAACAAACTAGGTCATCCTAGTATTAGTGTTACAAATCAAGTCATTGTTGAAAATAATATAAAATGTGATGATATTTCTTTGCCATACACGTGCACTTATTGTCAAATGGGAAAATGTCATAAATTACTATTTTTTAATTCTACCGTAGAATACACTAAACCATTAGAGTTAATTGTTACTGACCTATGGGGTCCACCACCAGTTAACTCAAATTATGGGTACAACTATTATGTTTCATTTGTACATGATCACGGTAGATTTACTTGTATATATCTATTAAAGTAAAAAATCAATCACATGTTGTACTGTGATGCATTTTATTAATCAAGCTGAAAAGAAAGCTAGTTCGAAAGTCAAAGTGTTTCAATCAGATGGTGGTGTAAAGTATAAACCATTAAAAGATTATTTTCATAAAAAAGGAATATTTCATAGAATTACCTGCCCACACACATCTGAACAGAATGGGCTTGTTGAAAGAAAGCATAGACACAGTGTCAAAACAAGTTTAACTTTATTGGCTCAAGCAAAATTGCCACTAAAATTCTGGCCTGATTCCTTCAAAACTGCTGTGTATTTTATAAAAATATTGCCAACTAAAGTGCTTAAGGGAATCAGTCCATATCAAAAGTTATTTGAAATAAAACCTGATTATAATTTTCTGAAATCTTTTGGATGTTTATGCTGTCCATACTTAATACCTTATAACAAACACAAATTTGATTGTAGGTTTAAACCCTGTACATATTTGGGATATGCAGATAATCAAAAAGGGTACAAATGTTTAGATGATAGTGGCCATATATGTGTGTGTCTATATATACACACACACACACACACACACACACACACACACATATATATATATATATATATATATATATATATATATATATCAGCATACATGTTATGTTCAATGAGAAAATATTTCCATATCATGTCAATACTGTAAAGACAACAATGAAAATCCATGATGCTAGTATATCTATTCCATCCATATCTGTATATTCTGAGTTCTTAAGTGAAGGTGAATATGAGAATACACATGAAGAAACATCATCATAAAATAGTGATATTGTTCAATCATTAAGCCAACACAGCATGTCACCTGTTTCGTACAATAATGAAGACAACATTAGTCATGAACAAGATGAAGATCAAAACAACGATGTACAAGAATCTGATGAGGAGTCACAACCTATCACTCAAAGTCAAGCAAGACCCACTCATCCAATGATCACAAAGGATAAATGTGGAATTTTCAAACCCAAAATATATACTGCACTCATGGATCATGAAGGGCTATGTAGTTATGATCAGGCAAAAACTGATGACAGATGGGTTAAGGCTATGAATGATGAATATCAAGCACTTATAGGAAATCGGACATGGGAACTTGTAAAACCACCACAAGATAAAAATATTATAAGGTGCAAGTGGACAAACAAGGTCAAAAGGAAATCAGATGGGTATCTAGGTAGATATAAAGCAAGACTAGTAGCGAAAGCAGCAACAAGACTTTGACTACAAGGAAACTTTCTCCCCTGTAGTCAAGCCAACTACAATAAGAGAATTGCTATCAGCAGAGGGTGGAAACAAAGACAACTAGATGTCAACAATGCATTTCTCAATGGATACTCAATGAGGATTTTTACATGGAATAACCTCATGGATACAATCAAAATCCAAATTTAGAGTGCAAATTACATAAAGCAATTTATGGGCTTAAACAGGCTCCAAGAGTCAGGTTTGATAGATTGAAATCCACTTTAGGAAACATGGGATTTCAATCTATCAAATCAGATAACTCTCACTTTATGAAGTCAAACATTGAGTGCACTACATACATTCTCATTTATGTTGATGACTTGATAATTACAGGTAATAACAACACTGAGGTTAAAAAGCTAGTGCAGTATCTAGATAAGCAGTTTTATGTCACAGATTTAGGAGAGCTAAACTACTTTCTTGGAATTGAAGTAAATTAAAAAACATCAGTAGAAAACACTTTATCATAGAAAAATATATTGGGGAGCTACTGGCAAAAATACAAATGCATGAAGCAAAGGGTCTACCTACTCCAATGGTCAGTAGTCAGACACTATCCAAATACAGGGGAGAATCCGTATACAACACTAAACAATACAGAAGTGTAGTTGGTGCATTACAATATGCAACAATTACCAAACCTAATCATACAATGTTAACAAAGTGTGCCAATTTATGCAGGATCCACTTGACATACACTGGAAAGCAGTAAAGAGGATACTGAGTTATTTGAATGCAACTACAAACTATGGACTAACTTTCAAGGCATGCAACAACTACCACATTACTGGGTATCCAGATGCAAACTGGGCATCTGACCCAGATGACAGAAAGTCTACAACAGGGTGTTGCATTTACATTGGAGACAACATAGATTCATGGTGTTCAAAGAAGCAGTCAACAGTTTCTAAATCAAGTACGAAGCAAAATATCGAAGTATTGCAAATGCAATAGCTGAAACAATGTGGTTAGGGTCCCTACTCACAGAGTTAATGATCAATTAAGCCAAATCAATACTATGGTATGACAATCAAAGCACATTGTATATGTCAGCAAATCGAGTGTTACACTCACGAGCAAAACATGTCGAAATTGATCTCAATTTTGTAAGAGAACGAGTATTGAAAGGGAGCTTAAAGGTAACATTACAACAAAATGGCCATATTAAAATGGTGAAAAATCGTTGTAATATACATTTTTCAATAGTGGGCTAACCGTCGTGTATTAAGAAGTTGTAATAGACTAAAATCTTTTACAACTTTTTTGCACCGTTGCAACACCATTGTAATATATATATTTTACAACTTTTTTCCACCGTTGTAATAAAGTTTATTACAAAAATTATGCACCGTTGTGATATATTTCATTACAACTTTTGTTTTACGGTTGTTATATATCCACAAATTATATGCATAAGAATCTATATGTATTATATATCTGCAGCAATATATAGATAAATAAATAAGAAATAGATGTAAGTTTAAAGGCATCATGATCCAATCATTGATAAAAATCACAACTTTATATCCTTAATACAAATTATAAATCGTATACCACATAAAAAGTCTACAAAATTACAATTGTCCTCATTTTCCGCTGAAAGCCTTTAACCCAATTACGAAGCTCATTTGCGTATGAAATCTACAAAGTTTATTTGCCCCTCAAATGTAATTGGCCTCCACCTAATGTTATCCTCATTATCTTCTATTCACATCAGGAATTGCCTCTAAAATCTGCAAAGCTCATTTGCCTCTGAAAGTTACGAAACCTACAAAGTTAAATTATAAATACAAATAAACATCTTGGAATTTTTGTTCAACACGAATCAAAGCAAAAAAAAGGGAAAATTTTGGGAGACTCAACAAAAGTTCTTAACAATCAGTACAATGTTTGCCAAAAATGTTTCAACTAGCATGGTTAATTTGACTCAGAATTTTCCATTCTAATCCGTGCGAGAATATAGGCAAATCATCGATGAACATAGAAGAACTGTACATTGTCTCTAAAATTTGATTTTGCTTACCAAATGGGAAGGAGGCATCACTAGCCAGCGCAGCGCCCTTAGCTTCTTCTCCAGCTTTCCTAAATGCTATCCTTAAGCTCTCAACCCTATTTGGTTGCCCACTTCCCTTTCCTAGCAAACAATTATTCTGGAAATAAAAAAGTTTTCTATTGAAATGCAATAGTCAAGACAACAATAGTTTAAAAGCTATTGTGAAGCAAGTGATTAAAGAACGAGAAAGCAAGGCCTTTCTTTATTACAGCAATCACAAAAATTAATAGCATATATAGGCAATAACTGGGGCATTTTCCTATAGCAACACCAAAATGGATGGTCTATTTTAATATCATCGCTTATATATATAAAACCAGCAATTATGATATTCACATTATTAAACCACATATCTGGACCATGGTAAAATTTTGCAGAAACTCTTGGTTATACCACTATTGTTATAGTTATTTTACTTTCGTTTCATATGAGAGCTATTTCAAATAGAAATTTTGCTTGCTGCTTTATGCCATAGGTTTTGAAACTTGAAATGAGATTACTGAATTGCCTTTATAGTGGTACACTAACAACAAAGAAAAACGAACCTTAGCAATGACTATAGCATTACTCTTGACGTGTCTGACACAAAACCAAGCAAACTCAGCATCATGAATTGCATTTTCATTTGGAACGTTCTCTGATTTCACTTTAAATTTGATATCTTCAGGAGGCTTATCATCAGAATTTTGTAAAATAAATATATCATATACAAAATAATCATATCTGTAAAATAAAACAAGACGGTTTAACATTATATCAGTAAAATATTCATATTTATAATAAAATCAAAGAAATTTTCAGATTTGCATAGGCATGGAACTTTGCATTCATCAGCCTCGTCAGGATCGAACAAATAATCATATCTATAAAATAAAACAAGACGGTTTAACATTATATTGTAATAATCTATATATGAATACATAAGTATGAAGATGTATATGTATGTATGTAAGCATACACACACACATGATTATGCATACATAAAAAATATGAGGATTACATACGTCAACTCATCGCTTGCAGGCACATTTGCCTTTGCAATGAGAACTATTCTGCTTTCATCATCGCCATCACCAACACTCATTATCCTTGCATAACAATTTAGTGTACACTACAGAAATATTATGTCAGTATAAACAATGTATTGTGATCATAAATATCATATCATATGCAAAATATTAATCAAAAATAAAGTCTTACTAAGTGATTTATTAGACGTGCAATATTTCCTTTATTAGTCGCATCTACAACCACTTCTTCACTGATTTTGAACAACTGCAACAAAGAATAAGGGACATAAATCGTCTATATATACACCAAAAGTAATTGTACTGCCAATGAACTTATAATTTTGCACTAAATTAGAATGTATTTTATCAGAGTTTTCTTCTTGAAACAAAGAGTAGTAGATGTAATTTACAAACTTATTTCCCTAAATGAAGTTAATTTATAACCAAGTGTAACTCAACAACCAAAATATTGTTTCAGAACATTTTTTTAACTTTTGGCATGTTTAAACTTGTTGCTATTCGTTTTTCGTCGAAATTTTCAACATTTTATATTGGCGTTTTGATTTCGTTTTCAACTCTTCAGCAACATCCAAAGCAAATTTATCACCCAATTGTACACAATACTCGTAATTTCCAGAATGCCAATTTCTAGAAATTAAAATTATGTTAGTTACCCAATTGTACACAATACAATATTGGTAATTTTCGGAATAATGGAGTTTGATACACAACATGCAAAATTTCTGGTAATTTTCACAATACTGGTAATTTTTGTTTTCTATTTATTATTAAATGCTTAAACCCATACACAATCCAAACCATGCATTCTAATCTGATTTTATAACTAGATTGTGAATGGATTTCCAGTAACCTCCTTTTGAAATTGATCTTGTGCGGAAGCAGCAGTTTTAATGTGGTACATGATGAAAAACTCATATGCTACATACTGAGTATCATCTAACGTCATATAAAATGCATGTAACTGTATAGGAATAAAAAAATCAACAAAATATACCAAGCTGTAATGAATATTTGTTAAGATAAACATTGCATTCTTTAAAAAAAATCTTTTCCAACTCTGAAATGCAGTGATTCGCATCACTACAACATTCTTTTAAGGTAGCAGGAGCCTTGGCTGCTTTTCACCGACTTGGAGCTACTACCTATTTAATTATTTCATTTCTATAAAAAATTACTTGCTTTCAACAAAAAAGTAACTTCCTGCTTAATGCTATATTAATAAAGTCAAGTTGCCATTTATTACTGAACTTTTGGTTGTCATCCAATTTCTACTGGAGCATCATTTATTATTGATCAACCTCATTTTTAGTTTTTTCTGAACATTCATCTCCCTTGATGTAAAATGTTTTTAAACTATTTAGTATATGTAGATAATATGAAACTTCTACATAAAAAGGCCTGCATGTAAATTGATAGTCAAACAAATTTCTGTATTTGCAGTGTATTTATAGTAAGGAAGAATAGGACGGAGCAGCTATAGTGATAGAAACAACATCTACTATTGGTTTAACCAAGATAGCACTATCAGTGTGCTTACCACAACCATTAACAATAATTGATTCTCAATTGAACTGACTATGCTAGCATCCACAGCATCCACAATAGTATTAGCATCCATGACATGATTCAATGCTTTCAAAACCAAATCAACTCTATTTTCATTCTAATGTTTACCAACAAAGGAAAATAGCATAGGGCTAATAGTACCTGATTTAGAGCGAACTGCTACCAAATGCTCCACTATAGGATCGATAGCAGGCAAGTCATTTAGATTGTTGAGCAGACTCGAAAGCGGATTTTCAAGCAATGCTACAGAATTTTCCTCAATTAACTAACAAAGTTTAATCGATACCAGAGCTCGACGGCGCTGATGACAAATTAGGGCTCACCATACCACATGCCCATTCAGATTTATTGCTGAAGCAGCGGTTATTACAGTGAGATACACACTACCAGAAGATTAGCATGTAGATTTCTGTGACGATCCCAAAACCCCGTGACACGGTGTTAAGGATAATCATTGGAATATAACACATTAATCATCATTAGCAGATCACAGATTATAGCATAAACAGAAAATAGAATAATTTACACACATATGACAGCGGAATCATATAGATATCATCACATCAGAGAAGCACAGTACAGGATACAACTTAGTGCATAATGATACATAGTCAGTCACCATCGCCTGAGGCGGAATCATACATAAAGAGTACACAAAATAAATATCAGTCTACATCGCCAATGGCGAAATCATAATATAGATACAATAATGGCGGGGAAAATCCAAGTCGGCACGGTGCAGTCAAGCCTCGCCATGAGCCAAAAGGTGCGTCAGAAACCTGTAAGTAGGCTGCCCGTGTGAAAATGAGGGCACCCGAGTTTGAAAGGTGAAACAAACTACGAGTCAGTCATGGGACTGGTATGAGAAATCTACATAACTTATTAACAACAATAATAAGGCAAATCAAAGGACCACGCCACTTTCGCGGAACGGGTTTACTCCAATGAGTGCTAGTGCATGAAATAAAGTAAATGATTAAATCATCGCAATGCTTTTTATAAAATGAAGCCATTATAAGACTCAGGTCCCATCACACAATGCAACGCAAGCCGGAGGATAGAGTTTTTACCTTATAATGGCCAAAAATGTTTCATACGAATTAAACAAAAGTGTTTGATATTATTACTAGTGCATATATATTTCAAAAGCGATTTCAATCATAACTATCAATCATAAGGGGCATAAATGACCCATACCACTATGTCGCCGTACTAGTAATACAATCACATTCGCATATTTCGTATTGGAAATTGGATTCCTTCATGAGTCGAGGCAAGGGGCAAGCTCCTTTCCGATTCGAGACACTCTAGCAAATGTCCCAGGACCCCACTATGATCCTTGGATCTTCAGGGCCGGTCCTCTCTTACTTTTGAGGATTGGCAATTCCTGAACACACGTTTCCCGGTCCTTACAAACCTATATCGAGGCGCCTCGCATTCCAACAACCACACAGGTGAAAATTATATATAATGTTAGGGCTGGTAGGTCACTGACACCACCTTAGCTAGAAAGAAACGTCGTGCTCTCCCTACAGTCACTCTCCCGTTTTTGACTTATACCGAGGTGTGAGGCTCGCGAATTCACGTTATACACAAAGCTACGTCACACAGACCATGCTTTGATCATCAACCACAAGACTTTGCTTTGCAACAGAAGCCTTGATCATATGCGACTCAGGCGTGCCACACAGGCAATCCACTCCATGCGACTGATTTCTGTCAATACATAACCTCTGAGCTCGTATGTCTCAGAGAAAGGCGTTAAGCAAGAGAATAAATTCTCCGCCGCCAAACAGATATATATTTAACAGAGATCAATCAGCACGAAACAAAATCCAATGTCAGACACACAGTCCATTTACAAGTCCGTTCTGGGTCTGAACGAAACCGGAGGCACCAATTCCTCGCATATCCGTACAATCAACAGTATGTTTGGACGGCTACTACTTCAGTTCCTTCATGGTAGCTACTCCAATCACAAGCATCAGTAACGCCCATCCATCCAATGTGAAGATCGTCGGTCTTCAACCGTCTTCCACTCTTCGACTTCTCAACGCCGATCGATTATTTGAAATGAGATGAACTCGGCCTTTTCAAATAATCCACGTATATTTAGATTTTCAAATCAATTTATCACATGGTTGAACTATTCAACATTCACATTTCAGTTCTTTAGTTATAATTTTCATGTAAAATACATTCAACCATCACATATCAAGCAAACACAACAAAATTGGTTTATTTCCACTCTATATCGTCTATAGTATTTTATAACGATATATCGCCATTTTTATTTATTTTAAAATGGCCATATTTAATTAAACGACGTTTCAGGTCGTGTCGATGCACTGGCGCTGCTTTTCACTAATTTTGTTTTACACCTATCTGAAAATCTAACCGTTTGGATCTTCACAAATTTTATATCATTAGAAAGATCATTTCAAAACGAATCCAACGGTTTCAGTTTTGGGAAAATCCGACGGTCGGATCTTCCACACTAGCCATTTGAAGTTACGATTTCAATTTACGAACTGCAGCGTCGTTATTCGATTTAATTTAATTATACTTATATACATATATAAATATAATCGTTTCTGGCGCTGTTTTTCTTCAGATTTGAATTAAACATTCTAGACAATCCAACCGTCGGATCTTCACAAAGTTGGTGTCGTTGGAAAGATATTTCCAAGGCGAACCCAACGGTTGCGATTTCGGGAAAATCCAATGGTCGGATTTCCCGCACTAGTCGTTTGAAATCATGGTTTCAAAACACGAACTGCACGGCCACGTTTCGTTTTAATTTTATTTATATTTATATAAATATAGTTCATTCAAAAATTCCTATATCGTTTTCACTTCAATTATTTCACTAACGCCTTTAAATTTCAGAAAATTTCGCCATAACCTCCTTTGTACGGGAGGGGCTGGGAAAATTCCCAAATAGCCACACGGGCGTCTCATGTCAAAAAGAAAAAGAAAAAGCCAAGCGGCTAGCCAACAGGCTCATAAAATCATCACCCAAACAAAACAGTAAATGTGTACCTATTTGTCGGGCACAAAATTTTATTCCTCTTCTCTAGCCCCTTTGCTATAACCTGTTCAATAAATATGCATGTACATATATACAGTTTTTATCACTTATCATTTTCCATTCAACTTCATATTTGATTTACTTTGGTTTAAAAACACCATTCATTCTAATGTTGCATGCATAGGCTAAAATCATATCATTAGCTAATTAATGTATATTTCAACTCATGCACATTTATTTGAACAAATGGCTATTTTTAATACTTCACATTTCAAAGATGATAATTTTGGCGAACTAAAATAGATTTCAACACATGACTATTTTATTTAGTTCCTATGCATGTTAAAAATAATATTTCATTCACAAATATTTATTTCAACGTCCGCATATCTCTAGCATATCACATACATGATAAAAATGATATTTTTATCATTTAAAATATTTATTCGACAAATGGATGTTTTCAACACTTCATAGTTTCAATAAAAATGTATTTTTTATTGTTCGATCTTTTTATTCAACACATGAACTTTTCCACTACACACGTTTCTCAACACATGAGCATTTCCACACATGGATATTTTACTTATGTTGTTCATATTAGAAAGATGGGATTTTTATTGTTGAAACAATTTATATATAAGGCGAATATTTTTCATACTTCATATATATTATAAAAATGTGATATTTATTGTTTAGACACTTCATTCATTCACAAATAAATTTAATTTTCACACATCACTTTTCAACACATGAACATTTCCTCACATGGATATAGTTTCAACATATGGCTTTAATTTCAACACATGAAATAATTTCAACATATGAAAATAATTCTAACACATAAAGATTATTCAAAATTTCGGTAGCATAACGGCAGGGTAGTTAAAATCGGCACCGTCCCTAGTACGGCTCCTCGCTCTACCTTAAAACCTCGCGGTTTTTGACAATGGGGATTCATGCATCTAATTCGCACACAGGCGGCATGTTTTCTTTTTATTTCCACAAATATTTCCAATTCATTTCAATCACCAATGGGTATTTTTCAACCACAACCAAACAATATCAACCACAAACATCATTCAACCATTCGTATTTTTCATCCAATATTTCACACCAATAAATATCGTCCATGGTTTGTGGACGAGGGGAGTATATATATATATATATACATATATATATATATATATATATATATAATTGCTATATTTCACTTGCATTTCAACACATATGTCAATTATTCTATGCATGTATAATTCATACTTCGCTTATATAGCTTACACATCGCATGTACATGAGGTATACAACACGTGTGTAATTTATATTTCGCTAATATAGTTTATACACGACAATTTCCATTCAAATTCATTTAATTTAGATTTCTCACATTGGTTTGCGGAGTGCTAAAAATCGTAGATGACTCAGAAAAATCCGCGGCTTCTTCTATGAGGTAGAGAGCTTTCTTGCGGTCCCGATGTTTCCTGTTTCATCGAATTTCGTCAACACACCAAAAAGATATGATTTTTCAAAGTGCAAACATCAAAAAGAACTCATCTTTCACGATGGTTCAAAACTAGGTTTGCGGTTTTCGCGAGAACCGAGGCACGAGGGGATGATCGGCGGGTTGGACGTGGAAGAGGGAGGAGAGGGCTACAGGCGCGCGGCGGCGGCAGGAAGGTCGGGACTTTGGAGGGAGATATCTCGACGTAGGAGCAACGATAGGGGGAGCTCCTTATATGGATTTGAAGAGGGGAAGGAGAACTACAAAAAGTTGAACTGGGGGAGGGGCTGATTCGGGCTGTGGCGATCGGAAATCGCCAGGGAAGGGGAGGAAGCTTTCCGTCGTCGAAGTATGAATTATACATGCATAGAATTACAAAAAGTTGAACAAGATTAAACCAGAGCCGCTCACACAGAAGAAAAACGCTGTCCTAGCCCGAAAATGGGCTTATCTATCCTAGAAGTGTGCGGACCATAGGGTCTACACACTTCTGGCTTGGTTATACGATTAAAAATTAGGTCTTCTTTTTCTATATGATTTTCTCTGTTTAAATGTTGCTTTTTGCATTATATTTCTTGCTTGTTTTAAGTGATTTTGCTTTTACTTCTGGACCCATATTTGCTTCCATATATTATTATATTAATTTCCAGTTTTGATATAATTTCAAATTCAAACGCAAAATCAATGCGTGCATTAATGATTCTTGTGTGTTTAATTCTTTTAATTTCATGAATGTTATTTTCAACATTTATTTTTACCATTTTAACATGCATTCATTTTCAATTTCAAACGTGTATTCTCAATACACGCATATCATTAAAATTGAAAAGTTACTTAATTAATGTTATTTAAACTTTCTTTTCTATATGGTCGTATACATTTATGAGACGCGTTTATTTTGCTTTTTTGTAATTTATGTCTATATATATCTATAAATGTGTGTTAATATTTCAAAATTAGTTATCCATTTTCAATCTTTGACGTTTATTTCCAATGTTTCTCTTTTAATGTTATGCATTATCAATTAAAGGAAATATTGCCATTTTAATATTACTTTGTTTCCCTTCCTTAATTTAGTCATTTCTTTCACTCGTATTTTCCTGTTTTATTAATTAGTTAAGTTTGTTAATAAGTTAATGTTAATAATTTTCCATTACTTTAAAATTCTAATTCATATTACTTATACAATTAATATGTGCATATATCTTTTGAATATTCTATAATACACCATTTATTAACTTACATTTTTTTTGTTTCTTTTAATTTAATTCTAGTTATACATTGCACGTCGTATTTGCATAGTGACAAATTTTTATTTGTTGTTCATTCTATAACATGCATTTGTTTTCGAAATTCAAACGCACATTGCTTCCATAATTATTTTGATAATCTTGTTAAATTTTGTTACTTATAAGTGTGGGGTACATATATGTTGTTTATATTATTGCTGGTATAGAGATGGATCAAATTTTATCTTTCCCGATCTACTATTACTTTTCATATTTAATATTTTTGGAAAGACTAAGAACAAAATATCCCTTGATTTTTTTTATGTATACCTAATAGAATTATGGATATAAAATATAATAGTGTAGCGTTTGAATTCAATAGTAATATTGATTTATCACTGGAAGTGAAATTGAAAATTCATTATGTAAGAATTTTTTTTCAAATAAGGAATCTGAAATTCATATGCAAAAAGCTGAAAAGTAAAAGCTTTCAAAAGATAAAATAAAGCCTCAAAGCATACAAACACGCTTAATATTTTCTTATGGCAAAGGACATAGGATTCAATAATATGAAAGAATTAGATAAATCAATGAAAGGAAAAGTTTGGCAAAATGCTTATACTCCAATTTTATGCTAAACAAATTTCTTGAAGAAATTTATTATTAGGAGAGATCATTACATTTGTAATAAATACTATTTTCTTAAAGAAAATTAGTGGAATGACTCTCATACATAAACAAAAGCACTTTTTAAAGAAGTTTCTTAAATTTAAAATATACAATAATAATATGTAAATTAGGATAAAACTTGAAGTCTTATTATAATCGCATTTCTAGAAGAAATATATTATTGTTTCTTAAAATAGCTTTTATAAAAAAATATGTATCTTGAAGATCAAATTAAGTTAAGATCCAATTATTGATATAGATTTAGCGTACCTAAAATGAATGCAAAAGCAACTTTTGTTATAAAATGAAAAATTTAGAACTTGTAATTTCTATAATGGTAAGAGGTAAAAAAAATTGGCATAGCCGACCGGTTTTTATAGTGTTCCGTAACACTTTTTATTATAACCAATAATAAAAATATAGTATAGTACAGGTGATTGTGGTTACAATCAACTATTTTGGTTTTTAAGGTGGACCATCCACCGCCTACGAAGTTTATAGTGTTCCGTCCATTCTACTTATCAGGCTTACAGTACCGGAGCTAGTCAAATTACTAGACTATAATATGACTCCACGCAGGGAGCATTACATACTGAATAAATAGTAAATTACATGAATAAATAACATTAAAAGCACTGGAAAAACCAATGTCACATGTAAGAAAATAGGGACAGGTAACCCATGCTTCTCGATCCACACAACATGTACAGCTTCCATACCGCAACATTAGTAGTCAAATCACATCTCCATAGACAACCCTACCAAAAGGTACTTCAACAAGTGGAGCATTGACATTAGAGATGACATCTTTATCCAAAACATAGACAACAAAGAACAGGAACAGAACACAGATGACCATACAGTATACTTGCCACCGACGAGAAGACATACAGCCATAGAATAGTGGCAAAGCATATAGGATTTACAAAAGAAGAACTAACAGATATTTATATGAATTGTATAATGAAAATAAAATTATGAATGTTTTTTTTGGAATGATCTTGATTCTCCAAAGTTGTGCAACAATTTAATCTTAATTCTGATATGTTGATTTGTGGATCTACATATTTATTTTGTCATGTTTAGTTAGAAAAAAATTTGTGGAATTAATTTCCGTAAGAGGAAAATAATTTGAACCTAAGGCATGTAGTTTTTATTTTATGATTATGAATTTTATGTGTAGATCTGCAGGTTTCGAATCATTCATATTAGAGAATGTAAAATCTTGGCTCTATGTTTATACAGTTTTACTCAATTTTTGGTTAGGTATTATGCATATATATGGTATTTTTAGAAAATATGATTATTGATATAGAACAAATTTAAGTTGTTCAATTTATTTTTCATTGATCAATACTATAGCAAGATCCAAATTTTATTCTATTGATTTAAGTAAAATTTGTTTATTCGATTACAAAACAAAGGGCTCTTTGCAATGGCTAAATGGCGTCAGCGGCCGTTGCTAGCCATTGCAAGTAGTCGTTGCAATTTAAGTCGTCGCCAATAGAAAAGGAGATTGTTCCACCGCTAGATTCGCAACGGTTTGCAGTAGCAATGTGTCCACGTGGCATCCAACGTGACAGTTAGTTTGTATACCAGGTGTCTGTTGCAAGTCGTTGCTAATCTGAAACAATAAGCCATCTCGAGTTATTGCAGACCGTCGCTAATTATGACCACATTGTTGTTGCAAGGCATTGTTAGTCGTCGCTACTCTGGATATTATTTGTTGCACTATGCAGTGATTCCATTCTCTCAAGTCACATGTACTATTATTCATCATAAATATTATCGAGCAATATCCACACAATATCATATCGCATCATTATCATTGCATCAATATTCCATATTTTATCAACCAAAATTCACCAAAAAAAACTACTAACTTCAAAATTAACAAGAACATATGTCCATCATAACATACATAAAACAAGTGCTATGTACCAAGTGTCACAAAGTCCAAAAAACTACCAAATCCATCAACCATTCACTAAGTACCATCATGCATTAACCATACAATATCAAGTATCATAGCTAGTAAAAATATGTGCAGACTCATAAGAAAAATCAAACTATGCAGCGTTGTCGTCATCATCATCAGCAATTGCATCTTCCTCCCCGAGTATCAACCCATGCTCCTAATAGTAGGCTACAATACGCTCATCTATTTGCTTGGCCAAGTAGCTTTTTCGCCAATCATTCTGCTTATTTAATTGTTGCTGCATTCGAGATATATCCTTCACTCAATAGATCTCCTGTAAGCTCTTTGGAAATTAAGAGCCTGTGAAATAATTCAAGTTAATATTCAAGTTACTATTCATTATGTTATCATAAAATTCTTAAAAGGGTTTATCTCCTGATTACCGAAACTGTATCGCCTATTTTGATTAGGCAGGTCAATTATAGAATCCCATATGTAATTGGACTCTTTAAGAGTAATCTCCTCTCGTCTACTAGCCTATGTTGCTCTTGTCTGCTCTCCTTCATATCTCTCCTACAATTACGAATGTAATTTTGACACAATTATTATACAATTTACTTATATATTTTGAGATTATTGAATATGAAATATTTTAATTGCAAATAAACATATTTACCATTACATCTGCAGCTTTTGGTCCGTCCAATCATAAGAAACATTCCCATCTTCATTTGTAAGTTTGACCGCATGTGTGAGTCTAGAAACTTCTGCCATTGTAGGATCCCTTCTGTACTTTGCAAACTGAAGATATACATTGATAAAAAAATATTGAAAATAAGAATGCATAATATACATAAGGGTATACATGAACATATGCTAAATATATTGAAAATTTATATCAATTATCTCATACATTGTTGGGGAGATTTGCAGTCACCACGATGTAAAGTCGGATTCTTATTCCTATTCGCCACATTCCTTGTTGCTACTTCCTATTAAATATGAAATAAGATAATGCAACCAACATAAATTTAAGTATTTTCATTATAGATTACTTTAGCTGCTTTGGTTTCCCAATATTTAAGAAATGCAGCCCAAATGTCATCACTTATCCAATTTGGTTTCTTTGCAGCTTTATTCGCCCTTGAAATCATCACTTTGTAATTTTTTCGCATTTTCATATTCTATTGAGTCATAAAAACATCCATATTCTACATCTCCACATGTACTACAGCCTACATGTTTAATTTATTTCGAATTATATACAGTATATTAATTTTTAATAGTAATATAAAATTATACTTGCCATCAAATCAACTAAAATAACATACTTAATATGAGGTGGGATACTATCCCAATGTGGGCAACATCCTGACATCCTACTCTTATATGATTCCTTCAATACTTTTAAAATAATGGATGACGGCTCCACATCGAACCCCATATAAATGTTGACATGGATATTTAATATATTTCAAATAATTTAATTGAAATAAATTTGATATTTACCAAGCACTCTTTGGAACAATCTCTGCAACCGGGCACAGATTTGGCTTTGAGCTGCTGGGACCTGCTAACAGCTGCAAGAGACTGTGAACGAGAAGGTTGAGACATACTCCTGAATCACCTTCTATCAGACATATTCGTCACGGTAACACCCTGTATCTTCTATGAATATTATAATTAACAAATTTAAGAGCACTTAAATTTTAGAGGAAGAATTGGTTGAAACGGGTTGCTACACCATTGCGTTAGTCTCTGAATTCTGCTTGAGATAGAGTCTGATTTTGCGTAAATTGGGCTCCGTATGAAGAAGTTATGGAGTTCAGAAGAATTCTAGTTTAAACAGAAATTAAAGTAAAATAATATTTAAAGGTCAAAACTGTTCAAAACTCAAAATTAGGTTAGAGCGGGCTGAGCAGGAAATTTCCCGCTCAGAGGTGTCGACACCCCCAGCGGGAGTCGACATATGTGTCGACCCCCTATAGGGGTGTCGACATAGGTGTCGACCCCCCTGTAGGAAGTCGACCCCTTTTTGATCCAGAACCAGTAACGTATTTTTACAGCCTAGGGCTGATGTGTCGTTACCTGATTGGCCTGATGACGAATTTTCTTGGACTGGATGGCTTGGATGGATACTAGGTTGATCTAAAGGCTCTTAATAATCCTAAACATCTATATATACACTCATAACCCTACCCTAATTCTATTGCTCCAAAGCTATGATGTCATCATGCTGTTCATCTTCAATCTAGCCGAGCCACCACCATCTTCTCCAAACTAGAAATCAAATTAGAGAGCCTCAAATCAACTTAGAAGATTAATCAACATCAAATTAGAGTCTCTGCAACAACAGTGATTCGAATTATCTTTTCTTAGTCCTAGCTATGTAAGTTCATGTTATTTTCAGATTTAAACACCTAGTAGTAATCTGGGCATGTAATAAAATGGATTTAAGTCTATGCTTGATGATGAGATAATCTTTTCAGATTTACCCCTATCTTTCTATTGAATCTACGATTTTACATGCCTAAGAAGTTATTATATCGATTCAATCATGCCTATCTTTGTTGAACATCGAATATATAATCCTTTTTTGTTCATGATGTTATTCTTATACCTGCGATAATGATTGTATCAGCTTATTCAAGAATCTATCTTTGTCGGATCTAAATTTCTTGTATTAGGTCTGTTGTTACATGCCTATTTTTACGCCTATTCTTATTTTATGCCCCTTCTCTCTCTTCCCCTATTTCCTTTTTCTTTTATGAACCTGGTTTACCTTAGAACCTAGGCTGAAATCGCGAAATGTGAATGATTGGAATACGGGGAATATTTGGGTATAAATTGTAATTGATATTGGGGGACAATCTATTTGGTAATAGTGGAACATAATTTGTAACTTGTGATTTAGGGGCATAATTGTTATTGTTGCGAACTTGGGGTAAATTGAAATATTAAATCTAAATTGGGCGGAAACTGTAAATTGGAATATTAAATCTAGATTGGGCATAACTATTGGTTGGGACGCCAAGCATAATATATATTGCGATTTTGGGGCATGACTATTATTGCAAATTTAGGGAGATTGGGTGTAACCTATTTTGAGTAATAACTTGTAATTGAATTAGTTGGACATAACCTGGGAATTGGAACATGACTAGTTTGGTGAATTTGGGATAATTATCATATAAAATCTAGACTTGGACATGTATAGTATATATGTAAATTGGCTAAAGATGAACGTGCCTAACCCGAGGTTAGATTGAGTTGCGGTGTAAGACTGCCCGGAACTGCCCAGCACATCCAGCAACCGCAACAATATAGATCTAATGTGAGAGGTTAGCGCATTAAGCCCAATACCCGAGGTTAGAATGAGTTTGCGGTAGAAGTCTGCCCGGAACCGCCCAGCACATCCAGCAACCACAAACAACAGTTCTAATGTGAGCGGTTAAGGCATTAATGAATGAATTAATGCTAATGAACAGGGTTAAGTTAATAGGAAACACTTAACCAATATAACATGATGAATGAACAGGGTTAAGTTAATAGGAAACACTTAACCAATATAACATGATGAATGAACAGGGTTAAGTTAATAGGAAACACTTAACCAATATAACATGATGAATGAACAGGGTTAAGTTAATAGGAAACACTTAACCAATACAATGAATGGGAAGGGTTAAGTCAATAGGAAAGACTTAACCAATATGACATGTTAGGTGGGTGGGTAAAGTTAACATGGACAAGAAGACAACTTAACCAATATTATATGAACAAAGTGGATAGGGTTAACGCAATCTTAACCAATAATACATACGGACTTGATAAAAGGAAGGGTTAAGTAAATCTTGGGTAAGTGGGTAATATTAGTATATATAGGCCTACAAACTTAACCGTTAAATAGACATGCGTGAATCGGTGAGAAGGTTAATTAACATATGAATAGGCAATACTTAACCAGTACAACATGTTAATTAAGCAAATGGGTGGGGTTAAGTTAAATTGAGAACACTTAACCATTAAAACATGTTGATTAGGAAACCCTAGTAACGGGGACCCATTTTAGCAGTAACCCACATAGATGTATCATGGTACCATGAGCTGGGCAGGGTAGGGCACGATTACTGGGCTAATTATAAGCGGTCAAAATAGCGGCGGGTGGTGCAGCAGTGTAGTTCCGACGGAGTATAGGCGTGCACGTGCTCCGAAGTGGAAGAGCAGGCACTGGGCATCAGTAGTATACACTGTGCATCTTGAATCGTGTTGGATTGCCATCATGGGAATTGATACACCCATGATGGGGCCAGCACCGGTATCTACATACAAGCGGGGCCGAATGATACAAGTAATGAATGCATACAAGAGAGGTCAAATGACACAAGTAATACATACATGCGAGTTAGGGAGCCGATCAATAGGGTAGTAAGGGTACATCTAACATATCCATGGCAATTAGATAGATTGAGGTGGGATCCTCATAATAGATGTACACCTGAAGGCTACCACAATTACGGGGATTAGGATCACATTATCATTTTATACAGATTTCTAGTTGGGACACTAGTTAGGTGGTGTAGAGATATAGAAACCAGAATAATAGGGTAGTAGCGAAGCAGAGAAAAAGTATAAGCGCATTCAGTTTATCCTACCTTATCATATCTTGTGCTAATCTTATCTTGTTATCCCTCTTATCACGGTATTGTCTTATATTCAGTTTAGTCATGTCATGTTGCTTTTACCTGTTTACATACTGAAAATCACTGGACTTACCAGGCTTTATGTCTGATCCGTTTTCTTTCGTCTTCTTTTCTTCCGTTTCTCCCTCTAGGTAGTCAAGGAAGGAATAGCTCAGCTCAGTTTGGACCGTTTCTCTTTCCAAGCTTGAAGATTATTTGATGTATTGCTTGGATCCTCTTATCTTTGGCTATGGCTGTGTTTGCACTTTAATTTGGGGACTTATGCTACTTTGCTATGTTTTATGCTTCTTATATACTTGGAAGTTTTCAAATCAAGACAGAAGTTTTATGTAGTACTTTTAAGTATAATTGAGTCAATTGTTGTAAAAGCTTGACTGAACTGCGTTGCTTATAAAATGACTTTGTTTTCCGCTATTTTATTTGTCTGTCTTGTAATTTATCTGCATCTTTTACCTATAACGCTTCACTGAAGTTAATGCATTTCGTTTGTGAGTGACATTAATAGAGGTGGGGTGTTTCACATGGTATCAGAGCTGAAGGTTACTGGATTAGATAAAAGATTTGAAAGAAAAAAAAAATTCAAAATCGGTTTTGAAGGAAGCATTTCCAAAAGAAAAGTTTTGTTTTAAAGGCATACTCCCCAAAGCCATATGCACTAACTTTTGATCCTCTGTTTGAATCCTTGTTTCCTTCTTTTCTGAGTCTCCGAGGCTCCTGGCTTTCTGGGAGGTAACCTTATCGTGGCATGGTTCCGTAGGCTTGATGAGACTACGACACCTGTCAAAAAGGAGAAGAAGTGCCCAACTACCATTTATAGTCGCAGTAGTTTCATCTGCATCTAATTTTCTTTCAAGCTTTGTAGGGTTTTCCATGCGATTGAGGCAGCTTTCGAGAGACTTGTCAACATATTACACAAGGATGGTAAAGATGAGAATGAGGGAGTTTGGCTAAGGAGCACAACCCAAGGATGAGAAACTCATGGATATGGACTTGGTTCACAAAAGAGGTAAAAAGAAAGAGGTGTAAGTGGAAGAACCACAGGACAAGAAGGGTGGAAGAAATAATAGATCCCGCGATAAGAGGAAGTGTCTTTTCTGTGGTATAGCGGGTCATTTAATTGTAGGAAGATGAAGATAGGTGGTTGTTTTCAGTATGGTGAAGCAGGGCATCTTATCAAGGATTGCCCGAAGGACAAGGACAAGAGGAAAAGGACATAATCTTTGAGAGGACAATTGCATGCTCTCGCTGCTAGTGTACCTAAGAGAGGTAGGAACGTTTCTGTTGAAAGTTTAGTTTTTCTTTTCAATCATCCTGTTAGAACTTTGTTTTTTTCTGGCGCTTCACACTCTTTTCTATCTGCTTCCATTATTGAGTCTTTGCACCTTAGTACTTGTATAGTAGAAGATCCCATTATTCTCTCAAATCCAATTAGTGGTTCAGCTCATTTATCTTTGGTTTGGAAGGATTTGAGAATAGCTATATTAAGTATTAAGTTTAAGTGTAATGCTTAGGTTTTTGGTTTCATGGGCTATGGGTTGATTCTAGGAATGGATTAGTTACCTAGTAATTGTGAAAGGAGGGTAGTTAGACTTTTGACTTGCCTCGGGAATACCCTCGAGATTTCGTGCGATCCTAAGGGATCAGTTTGGCTTAGATACCTAGGATCACTTGATGCATCTATCGACGATTTACGATCCGTCAGAGTAGTTCATGAGTATACATAGATGTTTTTGATTAGGTTAGGGGTTTGTCCCCTAAAAACGCAAGATAGACTTCCTCATATATCTAGTTGACAATGAAAAGCCAGTTGCATTACCTCTACAACACATGACTCCAAGGGGAAGGAAGGGCTCAGTAAACAAGTACAAGAGTTACTTGAGAAAGGGGTCATAAGGCGAAGTATTTCTGAATAGGGTGCTCCAATTGTTTTCGTTACAACGGCGGATGGTTCACTTCGCTTGTGCATAGATGATATTTTGGTTTTCTCTAAGAGTGGGGAAAAACATGCTTTGTATCTAAAGGAAGTCTCGAATACCCTCCAAGCGCATCAGCTTAAGGCTAGGTTCTCCAAATATCCTTTTTGGAGAGAAGAAGTGAGGTTTCTAAGACATGTGATATCCAAGGAAGGGATAACAACAAATCCCGCAAAAGTAGTTACGGTGCAAGATTAGAAGGTCCCAAGAAATGCAACGGGAGTAAGAAGTTTTCTTGGATTAGCGGGGTATAGGAAGTTAATTAAGGGCTATGTGAAGGTATCATCCCCACTTACTAGATTGACGAAGAAGAACCTAACATTTGCCTGGGATTTGGATTGCGATGTAGCTTTCCAATGACTGAAGAGAACCTTGACGACAACCCCAGTCTTGTCATTGCCCGAAGGGAACAAGACGTTTACAATTTATACGGATGCATGCGGGATAGGATTAGGCGTTGTTTTAATGCTAGAAGAGAGGGTAGTTAGTTATGGAAGAAGACAGCTGAAAGTACATGAGAAAAACTATCTTACCCACGACTTGGAATTAGCTATTATAGTGTTCGCTCTTAAGTCATGGCATTATTATCTTTCAAGAGAGAAAGTTTGAACTATATATGGATCATAAGTCCTTAAAATATTTATTCAAGCAAAAAGATTTGAAATTGAGGCAACATCGATAGATGGAATTTCTTGCCTCATACGACTTTGAGATTGCTTATTTCCCTAGAAAGGGTAATGTTGTGGCGGGCGCCCTAAGTAGAAAGAGACTGACCTTAAGAGGAGTAAAATTTGAAGTACATAGCAACCTTTAGCTTTAGACCCTCAGTCAAGTTTGTACCTGGTTTGTTAAGAACGCTAGAAGAGCAGCCTACGCTTTTGGATCGGATAGGAGCGGCGTAACATGAAGGCCCTCAGATTTGTGACATGGTGGATAAGATAAGTAGAGGAGAGACCTCTAATCATCTTAGTATATACACTTGGTATCATGGTTAACATCTGTTGATCATAGAAAGATAGTCCGAGTATATGGGATACCCTCTAGCATAGTAAGTGATCGAGATCCTATCTTTACTAGTGAGTTTTGGAAATGGAGGTCAAGAAGCTTCGAAATCGTGAAGTCAAGCTAGTTAAAGTACAATGGGGTGGCGCTGAAGAAGACACGACTTGGGAGACTGAAGACAAGATAAGCGCATCCTACCCTTTTCTTTTTGAGGGTACATCCTTGATCTTTTTTTCCATAAGTTTACGCATGCTTGTATCTATCTTTTAAGTATATCCTCTCGGTCCTATCCTTGATCCTTAGGTAGAAACCAATGGATGTAAACATGTATTTGAAACATGTTATGATTGATGGTTGAAGTGGTTGCAAGTGGTTACTAGTGGTTCCTCGTGAATGCATATACACACAGTAGGTACTAGATCGGCTCAATCACTTTCATATTGCATATGCATATATGTATTTAGATATGGATTGAAACTTGATGTGTTATCATATGGATGTTGCATTTGTATGAATGATTGTGCACTCATGTAGAGGTTATAAGGTACGATTAGGAATAACTACATGCATGATAGACTCATGGCACTGACATAATTCACATTAAGGAGGTCAACTGAATCAGTAGACCGCCTGATTTTGCATTAGATAAGGACATATACACACACTATTCATATGTTCATGAAAGCATTAGAAATCTTTTTAAGAACAATGGATGCTTGTGATTGAATGGTTGAGTAGATGGATGGTGGATGGTAGGATATACATTATTCTTAACTTGGAGATTTCGGGGACGAAATCCTTTAAGGAGGGGAGAATGTAACACCCCGTATCTTCTATGAATATTAAAATTAACAGTTTTAAGAACACTTAATTTTTAGAAGAAGAATTGGGCGAAACGGGTTAACCCATTGTGTTCGTCTCGGAATTCTGCTTGAGATAGAGTCGGAGTTTGCGTAAATCGGGCTCTGTATGAAGAAGTTATGGAGTTCAAAAGATTTCAAATTTAAACAGAAATTAAATTAAAATAATAATTGAAGGTTAAAACTGTTCAAATTTTGAAATTAGGTTAGAGCGGGCTGAGCGGGAAATTTCCCGCTCAGAGGTGTCGACCCCCCCACCCCATGGGGAGTCGACATAGGTATCGACCCCCCTATAGGGGTGTCGACATAGGTGTCGACCCCCCCGTGGGGAGTTGACCCCATTTTCATCCAAATCCTGTGACGTATTTTTACATCCTAAGGCTGATGTGTCGTTACCTGATTGGCCCTGATGACGAATTTTCTTGGACTGGATGGCTTGGATGGATACTAGGTTAATCTAACGGCCCTTAATAATCCTAGACATCTATATATACACTAATAACCCAACCCTAATTATATTGCTCCAAAGCTATGATGTTGCCATGTTGTTCATCTTCAATCTAGCCTAGCCACCACCATCTTCTCCAAACTAGAAATCAAATTAGAGAGCCTCAAATCAACTTTGAAGATTAATCAACATCAAATTAGAGTCTCTGCAACAACAGCGATTAAAATTATCTTTTCTTAGTCCTAGCAATGTAAGTTCATGTTATTTTCAGATTTAAACACCTAGTAGTAATCTGGGCATGTAATAAAATGGATCTAAGTCTATGCTTGATGATGAGATAATCTTTTCAGATTTACCCCTATCTTTCTATTGAATCTACGATTTTACATGCCTAAGAAGTTATTATATCGATTCAATCATGCCTATCTTTGTTGAACATCGAATATATAATCCTTTTTGGTTCATGATGTTATTCTTATACCTGCAATAATGATTGTATCAGCTTATTCAAGAATCTATCTTTGTCGGATCTAAATTTCTTGTATTAGGTCTGTTGTTACATGCCTATTTTTACGCCTATTCTTATTTTATGCCCCTTCTCTCTCTTCCCCTATTTCCTTTTTCTTTATGAACCTGGTTTACCTTAGAACCTAGGCTGAAATCGCGAAATGCGAATGATTGGAATACGGGGAATATTTGGGTATAAATTGTAATTGATATTGGGGGATAATCTATTTGGTAATAGTGGAACATAATTTGTAACTTGTGATTTAGGGGCATAATTGTTATTGTTGCGAACTTGGGGTAAATTGAAATATTAAATCTAAATTGGGCGGAAACTGTAAATTGGAATATTAAATCTAGATTGGGCATAACTATTGGTTGGGACGCCAAGCAAAATATATATTGCGATTTTGGTGCATGACTATTATTGCAAATTTGGGGAGATTGGGTGTAATCTATTTTGAGTAATAACCTGTAATTGAATTTGTTGGACATAACCTGGGAATTGGAACATGACTAGTTTGGTGAATTTGGGATAATTAGCATATAAAATCTAGACTTGGACATGTATAGTATATATGTAAATTGGCTAAAGATGAACGTGCCTAACCCGAGGTTAGATTGAGTTGCGTTGTAAGACTGCCTGGAACCGCCCAGCACATCTAGCAACCGCAACAATATAGATCTAATGTGAGAGGTTAGCGCATTAAGCCCAAAACCTGAGGTTAGAATGAGTTTGCGGTAGAAGTCTAACCGGAACCACCTGGCACATCCAGCAACTGCAAACAACAGTTCTAATCTGAGAGGTTAAGGCATTAATGAATGAATTAATGCTAATGAACAGGGTTATGTTAATAGGAAATACTTAACCAATATAACATGATGAATGAACAGGGTTAAGTTAATAGAAAATACTTAACCAATACAATGAATGGGAAGGGTTATGTTAATAAGAAAGACTAATGTGGGTTAAGTTAACATGGACAAGAAGACAACTTAACCAATATTATATGAACAAAGTGATAGGTTTAACGCAATCTTAACCAATAATACATATGGACTTGATATGGGGAAGGGTTAAGTAAATCTTGGGTAAGTGGGTAATATTAATATATATAGGCCCACAAACTTAACCGTTAAGTAAACATGTGTGAATCAGTGAGAAGGTTAAGTAACATATGAATAGGAAACAATTAACTAGTACAACATGTTAATTAAGCAAATGAGTGGGGTTAAGTTAAATTGAGAACACTTAACCATTAAAACATGTTGATTAGGAAACCCTAGTAATGGGGACCCATTTTGGCAGTAACCCACATAGATGTATCATGGTTCCCTGAGCTAGGCAGGGTGGGGCACGATTACTGGGCTGATTATAAGTGGTCAAAATAGCGGCGGGTGGTGCAGCAGTGTAGTTCCGACGAAGTATGGGCGTCCACATGCTCCGGAGTGGAAAAGCAGGCACTGAGTATCAGTAGTATACGCTGTGCATCTTGAATCGTGTCGGGTTTCCATCATGGGAATTGATACACCCCATGATGGGGCCAGCACAGGTATCTACATATAAGCGGGGTCGAATGACACAAGTAATGAATGCATACAAGCGAGGTCAAATGACACAAGTAATACATACATGCGAGTTAGGGAGCCGATCAATAGGGTAGTAAGGGTACATCTAACATATCCATGGCAATTAGGCTGATTGAGGTGGGATCCTCATAATAGATGTACACCTGAAGGCTACCATAATTGCAGGGATTGGGATCACATTATCATTTTATACAGATTTCTAGTTGGGATACTAGTTAGGTGGTGCAGAGATATAGAAACCAGAATAACAGGGTAGTAGTGAAGCAGAGAAAAAGTAGAAGCGCATTCAGTTTATCTTGCCTTATCATATCTTATGTTAATCTTCTTGTTGTCCCTCTTATCACCGTATTGTCTTATATTCGGTTTATTCATGGCATGTTGCTTTTGCCTGTTTACATACTGAAAATCACTGAACTTACTCGACTTTATGTCTGACCCGTTTTCTTTCGTCTTCTTTTCTTTTGTTTCGCCCCCCAGGTAGTCAGGGAGGGAAAAGCTCAGCTCAGTTTGGACCGTTTCTCTTTCCAAGCTTGAAGATTCTTTGATGTATTGCTTGGATCCTCTTATCTTTGGCTATGGCTGTGTTTGCACTTTAATTTGGGGACTTATGCTACTTTTCTATGTTTTATGCTTCTTATATACTTGGAAGTTTTCGAATCAAGACAGAAGTTTTATGTAGTACTTTTAAGTATGATTGAGTCAATTGTTGTAAAAGCTTGACTGAACTACGTTGCTTATAAAATGACTTTGTTTTCCACTGTTTTATTTGTCTGTCTTGTAATTTATCTGCATCTTTTACCTATAATGTTTCACTAAACTTAATGCGTTCCCTTTGTGACTAACATTAATGGAAGTGGGGTGTTTCATTCACAATCATATTGATGCATACAAAAGAATAATAATCACATAAACATCACATAATCATTAATCATCACACAATCATTAATCATCACACAATCATACCCTGCATATAATCTTAGATGAAAAGAACAATGCATAACATACATAGTCATCATTATTATTACACAAATCAGAATAGTATAGAACATAAGTAAATTCATAGCTAAGAACAATCATCATCATCATCATTATTACATAGCTTAGAATAGTACATAACATACGTAAATTCATAGCTAAGAGTAGTCATCGTCTTTTAATTATTACATAGCTCATAATAACTCAGACTAATATGTTACACAACAAATAATGCCATCTATGATCAATCTTCATCATCTTCTCATTCAGACTTAGTCTCATACTCTATATCGTTTTCTTGAGTACTTACAAATGCATCTATTTAAATATTCGCTTCATTATTTAACGACCCTACATCAATGTCATCTGCTATTACTATTTTAGTATATGGCTCAAGATCCTCGTGATACGCTGCTTCATCTGGAATATTATTTTCATGAGATGTAAATCATGCCTTCATATTAAAAACAACCCACCAGTCTGCTTTATCTTTTTTTAAGGACAGATACGGAGTAAAGTAGACTTGTAATGCTTGCTTAACTAATACGAAAGGGTCATACTTATACTAATGCGACATTTGCCTTATTTCAGTTAACTTATAATCTTTGTGCACGTTAAATCTAGAACCAGGAACATTAATAAACCAGTTGCATTTGAATAAGAAAACTTACTCCGCAGGCTGTACATAATATGTCAACTCTAAAACATGTGTTAAGACGCAGTAAAAATCTTTTATATGGTCCTTTGGATCATCACTACCTTTGACAAATACACTTTTATTATATGTTAATTTTTCAGCTCTATAATAGTTGGTATTGAATTTAAATATATTGGCGAAGAATATTGAATAAGTTTTGACATTTTTTTGGGTCTGATAGCAAGATGTCATAATCCACCGTCAACAACTCATTTATGGATCATGAATGTAGTTTGGAAACAATTCAACAATTTCTTTACTGAGATTGCCAGATGGAAGTTTTTATTCGTATATGCTGCAAATATGTATTATGCTCCTTTTTTATTAATATATATAAAAATATATATATATATATGTATAATTAATTGTACGTTAATTCAGTATTACCTGAAAAATGGTGCAATTGCATACAATTTAAAAGAACATATGTGTATACCACATGGTAGTCTCTATTGCTTAACCATATTTTCACATATTTTCCAACAAGTCTTCCATGTTGCTAAAATAGATAACATTGTTTGAGAGGACTCATGTTCAACAACTTCTTCATTACGAGGAACAGCTATAAAATATAAGTTCACTTCATCACTAAAGTGATTGGAAAAAAAAATGAAGCTTCTTCTTTAAGGTACGATTTGCAAATCGAACCTTCTACTCATGTTTTTTGTCTAAATTTTTTCTTCAAATGATTAAAGTACCTATAATAAAATTAATTAAATTTATATATTGGTACAAAAATCTAAATTTTTAAACTACCAAGAATATTGAGGATATTCAAAATTACCTCTCAAATGGATACATCAATCCATATTGCACAGGACCTCGAAGGAGTGCTTCAGGTGGAAGTTGAATAAGTAAATGTTCCATTACATTAATTAAACTAGTGGAAATATTTTCTCGGCTTTGCAGAGCAGAAGGGATTTCTACTTCAAGTTTACGTAGATGATCTACCTTTAACGTCATTGAACAAAGTTGTTTATAAAACATACTTAGTTCTGTTATAACACTCCATATTTATATAGGCAATAGTTCTTTAAAAATCACAGGTAAAAATATTCCATCATTATATGTAAATCATGGCTTTTCATCTCACTCAATTTACTATTTTTAAAGTCCACACTTCTTCGGAGGTTAGAAGAAACCCCATCAGTACAACTTAATCTGTCCACCCACTTTAGCACGAGTTTTACTTGCTTGTTGTCTAGCTCATAACATGCTATTGTTTTTTTATTATCGTCATATAAGTGAAGTTCGGGCTGCTTACAGAAGTGTAATATATCACGTCTAGAATTCGCATCGTCCTTGGTTTTACCCTTTACATCCAAAACTATATAGAAAACGTTATCAAAAACGTTTTTTTGTTGTGCATGACATCAATATTATGTTATAATAGAAGTTTATCCAGTAAGATAACTCCCAAAATATACTTTGCTTGCACCAATTATAAATGTCCAATTTACCTAGAATTTCAATTTGTTCCTCAGTTTCATGTATCTTTGGACAATCTTTTACGATTTCATGCATCTCTTCATTTGTCCAAACGTTAGGCGGTAGCATACTCTCTACTTTGTTAGCTTTAAAGTTCTTTTTATTCATTCTAAATTTATGATTATTATATAGAAAATATCGAAGATAATCAAACCAAGAATATTTTCCATACTTTAATGAAAATGCTCATGTCTCATTCATATAATGAGGACAAACTAGACGTCTAGATGTACTCCAACCTGAAAGCATGTCATACAAGGTAAAACCACTAATAGTCCATAATAAAGAACTGAACATATAAAAATTCTTTTTTCTCAAAATGTCATAAGTTTCAACTCCTTTATGCGACAGTGTTTTCAACTCTTCAATCAATGGTTGTAGATAAACATCGGTTCCTTATGCCGGATCATCGGGATCGGGGATGACAATGGTTAGAAACATATATAACATTTTCATACACATCCATGGAGGTAAGTTATAAGGAGTAACAATGATAGACCATGATGAATATTTATTAACAAACTGAGAAAATGGTAAAAATTCATCTGTACATAAACCGAGCCTAGCATAACGACCCTCTCAGCAAATTCGGGATAAGCCCTATCAAAGTGTTCACGTGCTTTACCATCACATGGATGTATCAAAGTTCCTTCTTTTGGTGTTCTCACGCTGTTCCATCGCATATGACGTGTTGTAGCAGAAGATGCATATAGCCGCTGAATGTAACGACCCGGGGAATTCGCGATCCTGGTTATCGACATAAACTCAATGTTGACTATCTAAGCATCGGGAATACAGAATAGTTAATGAAAGAAATTAGAGGGTGAGAATAGATAAGATAGAAATTTATAATAGGAGAAAGAGAGGAAAAACAATAGAATCAGAGTAACACGAACCTCACAGCCAAACGAATAAAATATACTCTATAACATAACTTTGAAATACAAATCTATACTTGAATATACTTATCATTATCAAAATATAGCACTTACAACACAGTGGAAATAAACAATTGCTATAAAAAGATACTAAAGCCTCCTACTCTAAGCTCAATCTAGTGTATCTGTAAATCCTGACTACTTGATTGCCCGTACAAAATTGGGGACCTAAGAGTTTAGGGAAAACAAAAATGAATAAACTCTGGGTCAGTTATGGGACTGGTATGAGTAAACCATTTAAAATAGTTTGAGCAATTAAATTATATCTCATAAGACCACGCCGTATAATGGAACGGGTTTTTCCCTTATGAGAATCCAAACACTTGGTCCAACATTCAAAAACCTTTTGAAAGGAATGATAAACTTTATATCAAAACTCTTTTGATATTATAATAATGTCTATCAACCATAACTAAATAATCATTAGCAAAACGCTTTCATCTCACGTTCCACATACACAGTATACAATCAAAAACCACAGGCGCTTGTTGGGTAATGAATTCCAACTAGCAAGGTAAAGGACCACCTTTCGATAGTGTATCTATAAAGGAAATACACTGGGTTCAACAAGAACATTTTGTAACCCAGGCTAAACATGACCGGTCACTCATTTCGCTTGAGTGTACCGAATGTATTATCACCAACGAGAAGTAAACGGAATTTCTCTAGATCAGGTGACAATACACCCTAATTGGCAGCTAACCACTTAGCCACGTGACCTACCCGATTTTATACCATTTCTCGGTTGTGAGGCTAAAGGCCATAACGTATCCTTTTACAAACCATGCCATTCTTCACTTTGAATGTCACATCGTCATACACGCCAAATCACAAATTGATTTCTCCAAACATACCACAGGTAAACAGCCAAGAGAAACGAATTTCTCCGCCACCAAATGTAAATACGTTTGAAGAGATCAACTTACGTGATGTATTAAATATGCACTGTCAGACATTCTTCCATACAGGTTGTCCTGGGACTGGACAAACCAAAGACACTATTCTATAAATCCATCTTAGGTAATTTTTACCTAGGATCTCCATAACAGCCCTTGCATAACTCCGTCTTCAATTATCTTCATCATATTTGATTCGCAAAGCTAATGCCCATACAGAGTGGTTTTCAGATAATGAATGTAACACCCCGAAAATTCTATAACTGTGAAATTCATGAATTAAAGTATAATCAAATTCAAATCATAGAATTAAGGGAAACGGGATACGCCATTGCGTTCGTCTCGGAAAAATACGCGAAATAGAGTCCGAGTTTTCAAAAAACGGAGTCCGTATGAAGAAGATATGGCCTTCGGAAGTTTTGAATTAAATTTAAAATTCAAACAGAATAAAATAATAATTTGAAATGGGGCCCAATGGGCCAGGCGGATAAAACACCCGCCTAGCCACCCAGGTCGACTGGGCTGTCGACCTGGGCTACCCATGTCGACAGCCCTGTCGACAGGGGTGTCGACCTGGTCGAGCCCAGTCAACCTGGCTGGCCAGGTCTGTGTTTGGTCGAATTTCTGTGGTCTGCTTTGTCATTAGGGCTAGGTGGCGGGTTTTTATTGGTCTCTCTTCCTAATGAATGGCTATGATCTAACCTAGCAACATCAAGGGTCCTAATCAATTCCTAACCTCTATATAAACAACCCTAGACTAAACCCTAATCTATTCATTCAAAATAAGATTATAGCCGCCATGTTGCTGAGGAACGACAAAGATTAGCCGCCGACTAGAGAGAGGATTAGGAAAAAAGTTCTAAAGCCTAAAGCAATTCAAAGCAACCTAAAGCTAATCAATTCAACAAAGGAATCGTATCTCTTAACTAGAGAATTCATCAAACCATTGTAAGTAGAGTATTACTTTGGTATTAATAAACAACTGTGTTGATGTGTATGCTTGAATTGTGGCAATGGAAGTAATTCATATTTGTGCAAAATTATGTTATTCATTATAAAGAACTACATGCGGTAGTTCTATGCAAGTATACGTTTGGAATATTGCGCAAATTGTGTAAACTATATTGAAGCTACATGTATGTAGTTAATTGAAATTCATGCAAGTTTGGGGCTTTGTTATTATGCCATTATGATGTATATTTTTGTGCATAAATCGTTTTGCAAGTAATTGAAACAAGTTTGGTTATTATAGTTCATATGAAACTATGTGGAATTTTGACACCATAATCCATGTATTAAGTCATGCTTTTGCAAACTTATGAATATGGCTAGGAATGATATTTGGCATAATTGAAATCCGTTATTAAGACTATCTTGTTTAAAAGAATTATATGGTGACGTATGTGAGACATGGCTAGGTTAGACTCAAAAATCCTCTTTTTTGCAAGTTTTAAAGCAAACACCATGTTTAGGAATATTTATGCATAAGTATGTGTTTAGGCTTAAATCATGATTAAGTTGAATTATGCTATGTTCATGCTAGAAGTATTTATGCCATGCTTATGTTTGACAATATGCCATGCCTATGCAAGAAGTATTTTATGCCATGCTTATGTTTGACAATATGCCATGTTTATGCTAGAAGTATTTAGGCCATGCTTATGTTTGACATTATGCCTAAATAAGAATATAGGTTCATGTTGTAGTTAAACCTATGCAAGTTTACATGCCTTGATTTATGTCACCTATGTTTTATGACCAAAATACATGTCACCACTATGCAAGTACACCAATTTCTATTATGTATTTTCCAACGTCATATGCAAGTTCATGCGCTCACTTTCCCCTCTTTGTGTATACGCCATAAGCCTCCCCTTTTGGCATGGCTAAATTGGGCTTTAAAAGGCTAAGCCCAATATATATGAACGAACGTGTAAAACGGGGGAAAATAACGTTGGGTTAAAAATTAATTAATGAATGAAAATATAAAATAGAAGGGCCCAAATTCAAGTATGGGTTGGGCCCATGATTGGTGTAACCTTTACACCATTAACTTAATAATGGGCCGCAAATATTTACATATAAATAAAGAAGAATGACAAAATATGTAAATGTAGAAAAGACGATGTGTTTAACCCGAGGTTGGATTGAGTTGTGATGTAAACCTGCCCGGAACCGCTCGGCTGTCCAGTAGTCACAACAATACCTATCCAATGTGGGAGGTTAAACATGGAGCCCAGCAAGGACCCGAGGTTAGACTGAGTTGCGGCGTAAGACTGCCCGGAACCAACCGGCAACAGGCAGCCACAACAATACCTGTCTAATGTGAGAGGTCAGGGCCTTAATAAGACAATTAAGGCTGAGTCAGGATTGTTAGGATTAAGTGAACTAAAGACTTGATCAAAATGGAACATGCTAAACTAAACGGACTGGTGGGGTTAGGTTAGGAAACACTTAACCAACTTAGCATGTTGGCTAGAGATAGAAAACCTAGTAACGGGGGACCCTTTTCAGCAGTAACCCTAGAAGGTGTATCGGGATACCCTGAAACTAGGCAGGGTGGGGCACGATTACTGGGCTGATTGTAAGAGGTCAAATCGACGGCGGTGGTGTAGCAGTGTAGGTTCTAACGGTGTGCGGGCGTGCACGCACTCCGGCGCAGAAAAATAAAGCACTGGACACCAGTAGCATACCTTTGCACTCTAAGGTTGTGTCGGGTTGCCACTATGGGATTTGATACACCCCATGGTGGGACCAGCATAGGTAACTACAGACATCGGGGGCCGTAAGACACATGTAACTATGCGAGTAGGAGCCGATCATCGTAGAATGAATCACATCACCCTGATTTTGGGGTGCAAATTGGAAACTAGTTTATATGGGTTCAGAGATTAACATGGGGTACGATAGTATATTCGACCCTAGATAACTTAACCAAGTTTATAATGTTGCCCACTTCCTGTTTTACTTATCATACCCAGTTCTTTATTCATAGACAAAGTAGTACTAGACTTACTCAGGCTTTATGTCTGACTCTATTTTTCTTTCGTCTTCTTTCTTCCGTTCCCCCCCCCCCCCAGGTCCTCAGGGAGGGAACACAGCAGCTTGACCTACCTCAACATCCAGCTTGAAGAAGAGAAATGTATTGCTTGGACTTTCCTGTTTTGAACTATGGCTTTGGACAATCCACTATGGGGCTTTGGCAGTTTGTCTATGTTTTATTTATGCTTCTTTAAAAATAATGTACTCAAGACAGATTATGAAGTGTTATGTTATGTTTTTGGAAAGGATGTTGTTGTAACACGTATTTGACTTTATGAAATAAAATTTGTTGTTCTTCCGCTGTTTACAAATATGTGTTCTTATATCTGTCTTGTATATCTGTGACTTGTACTTATAAACCTCCACCAAAATTAGGGCATTCCCTTTGAGAGTGACCCTAACGGAGGTGGGGTGTTTCACTTGGTATCAGAGCATAGGTTTACCAGATAAGATAAAAAGTTTTGAAATTTTTTTTTCAAAAAGGGAATTTAAAGAAGCATTTTTAAAAAGAAAAATATCATTTTCTAAAAAGGCAAAGTCCATTCCCCAAAGCCATAGGTATTATCTCTTATCCTTCGTTTTGAATCTATCCTTTTTGTTTCAGCATGTCCCAAGATCTTAACTTGCCAGAAGGGGTGCCAATACCTGGTTGGTTTAGACGTTTCTTAGAAGCAAGGGCCACTCAGCCAGGTCCTACCGTTCCTCCTCCTCCAGCTGAAGGGAATCATCCAGCCGCAGCAGCACCTTTTCCTCCACCTCCTCCACGGGGAAACACATTCGCTAAGATATGTAAAGATTTTAAAGCTATGGGAGGAAGGGATTTCCATGGAACTGAGTCCTTCGTAGCAGCTAGGAATTGGCTAAAAGAAACAGAGGACCTATTCATCATCTTTGAGGTAGAAGATAGACAAAAGGTACAACTAGCGGTGTGGCTATTGAAGGGCGAGGCTTCCTACTGGTGGGAAGTCACCAATGCTGAAAGACCAGTGGATACATGGGAGGACTTTAGGGCAAGGTTTGAGACCAAATTTCTCTCAGATGCGGAAAGAAGTTTGCAGTTGGAAAAATTCTTATTTCTTAAGCAAGGAGACAAGACTGTCAGAGAGTATGTGAATCAGTTCGATGAGCTGGCTAGGTTTGGGCTTGACCTAGTCAACACCCCGCATAAGAAGGCTCTCCGTTTCGTCAAGGGGTTAAATGAGCCATTACATAGTTTGGCCATGACCCATATACCCATGGGAGCCACGTATGAAAGATTGGTGCAAATGGCATTGCTGAATGAAGAGGACAAGGGCAAGAAGGAGACCAAGGCAGAAAGCTCTCAAGGGAAGAAAGAGGGTTTGCAGCCTAAGAAGACAGACTTCAAGAAGGGCGGAAAGGGCAACAAAGAGAAGAGGAAGTGTAATTTCTGTGGCAAAGTGGGGCACTTAGTAAAGGACTGCCGGAAGAAGAAGGCTAAGGAGAATGGTGGGTGCTTTTCGTGCGGTCAGACAGGCCACAGGGCTAAGGACTGCCTAAGGAAACGAGGACAGGGGCAGGGCACTGGATCCACCCCAGGGGCACAGGTTCATGTGCTAGAAGCGCCACCATTGCAACAGCGAGGTATAAATACTTCTGTAGAAAGTGTAGTTTATCTTTATGATCACCCCGTTCGCACTTTGTTTGATTCTGGCGCATCACACTCCTTTATCTCGTCTGCTTTAGTAGAATCTCTGCACCTAAAAACTAGTATGGTAGAGGACCCCTTAATTGTTTCAAACCCAATTGGGGGCCCAGCTCATTTGTCTATGATCTGTCTGGATTTGAAAATTTCTATCCTAAGTGTTGAATTTCTATGTAGTGCCTTTGTTTTGGGCTTTTCGGGTTATGGTTTGATTTTGGGTATGGATTGGCTATCCAGTAATGGGGCCATCCTTGATTGTGAGAAAAGGGTTGTTAGGCTCCTAACCCAGCTCGGTAATACTTTGGAAATTTCTTGTAATCCCTCGTATGCGGTTATGCTTAGTTATCTTGAATCGCTAGATGCCTCTGTTGAAAATTTGCAATCAGTTAGAGTGGTCCGGGAATATCCGGATGTCTTCGAAGAGGTGAAGGGCTTGCCTCCGAAGCGGGAAATAGACTTCCGCGTATATCTTGTAGATAATGCAAAGCCCGTTGCGTTGCCCGTTAGACATATGGCTCCACGAGAAAGGAAAGAGCTCAGTAAACAGATTAAAGAGCTTCTTGAAAAGGGGTTCATTAGGAGGAGTATTTCAGAATGGGGCGCTCCAGTGGTGTTCGCTACAAAGGCGGATGGTTCACTCCGTCTATGTGTTGACTATAGGGAGCTCAACAAGCTAACGAAAAAGAATAGGCACCCTCTCCCTAGAATTGACGATTTATTTGACCAGCTTGTAGGAGCGTCTGTTTTCTCCCAACTCGATTTAGCAACCGGTTTTCATCAGCTAAGGGTGGCTGAAGATAGCATCGATAAAACGGCTTTCAGAACCCCAGACGGCTTCTTTGAATGGCTTGTCATGCCTTTCGGCTTGACAAATGCACCTGCTTACTTCGTGGACCTAATGAGTAGGGTATTTAGAGATTTCCTCAACAAATTCGTAGTGGTCTTCGTAGATGATATCCTTATCTTCTCAAAGAGTGAAGAGGAACATGCTCAGCACTTAAGGGCAATCATGGAAACTTTGCGAGTCCATCAACTAAAAGCCAAGTTCTCCAAATGCCACTTTTGGAGAGAAGAGGTGAGGTTCCTTGGGCACATAGTATCCAAACAAGGGTTAGCGGTGGACCCTGCTAAGGTAGTGGCGGTACAAGATTGGAAGACACCAAGGAATGCAACTGAGGTCCGAAGCTTTCTAGGACTAGCAGGTTTCTATCGAAAGTTTATAAGGGATTTTGCGAAAATTTCAGCTCCGCTCACGAAATTGACCAAGAAGAATCTAGTATTCAATTGGAACTTGGATTGCGAGTTTGCTTTCCAACGACTGAAAAGGGCTCTCACAACAGCCCCAGTTTTGACGCTGCCAGATGGGAGCAAGATGTTCACTGTTTATACGGATGCATGTGGGACAGGGCTAGGCGCCGTCTTAATGCAAGAAGGAAGGGTGGTAGCTTATGGCGGGAGGCAATTGAAGGCGCATGAAAAGAACTACCCGACCCACGATCTCGAGTTAGCCGCCATCGTCTTTGCACTCAAGTCTTGGCGACACTATCTCCTAGGTGAGAAGTTCGAACTTTACACTGACCATAAATCGTTGAAATATTTTTTTCTCGCAGAAAGATCTTAACTTGAGGCAACAAAGATGGATGGAGTTTCTTGCCTCGTACGATTTCGAAATCTCCTACACTCCGGGCAAAGGCAACGTAGTGGCAGACGCGTTGAGCCGAAAGAAATTGACCCTAAGCCCGTTGTTTGTTGAAAGACAAAGCCTAGAGTTTATAGCCAGCTTCGACTTTAGGCCCTCCTCCGATTTCGTACCAGGCTTGCTTGCATCTCTCGAAGTGCGCCCAACTTTAGTGGATTCAGTAGGGACAGCACAACGCGAAGACCCTCAGCTTGTGGAAATAATTGATAGGCTAATTAGGGGTGAGACTTCAAGTCACCTCAACAGATACTCCATTGACGATAAGGGTGTACTAAGGCGAGATGGAAGACTATGCGTCCCACAGACAAACGATTTAATAAAGAAGGTTCTCGAGGAAGCACATCACTCCAAGATGACGATACACCCAGGCGGAGATAAAATGTACAAAGACATAAAAAGGACTTTCTTCTGGAACGGCATGAAAAAGGACGTGGCAGAATTCGTTTCTAAGTGTATGGTGTGCCAACAGGTTAAGGCGGAACAGAAAAAGCCCGGCGGACTGCTACATCCTCTGGAGGTCCCGCAGTGGAAGTGGGATAGCATCTCAATGGACTTCATCGATGGGCTGCCTAGGTCTAGGAGAGGCAACACTAGCATTTGGGTAATAGTGGATAGGCTTACTAAAAGCGCCCACTTTTTACCTGTCAAAAGTAAAAGAACTGCCTCATCCCTAGCATCACTTTACCTTAAGGAAATCGTTCGACTCCATGGAATACCATCTAGCATTGTTAGTGACCGAGACCCCATTTTCACCAGCGAGTTTTGGCGGAGTCTGCAAGAAGCAGTAGGAACGCAGTTATGCTTGAGCACAGCCTATCATCCCCAAACCGATGGCCAAACAGAGAGAGTGAACAGAGTTTTGGAAGACCTTCTAAGACTATGCGTCCTTGACTTCGGAGGGACATGGGAAGACCACCTCCCTTTGGTGGAATTTGCCTACAACAACAGCTATCAAGCAACCATCGGAATGGCGCCCTTCGAAGCTTTATATGGAAGACCGTGCCGATCGCCCACTTGTTGGTGGGAGTCTACTGATAAACTCATACTTGGACCTGATATGATCTGAGAGACTTCAGAGAAAGTAGACTTAATACGAAGAAGGATGAAGACGGCCCAAGACAGACAAAAGTCCTATGCCGACAAGAGGAGGACCGACCTTGAATTCGAGGTTGGAGACAGAGTTTTTCTCAAGGTATCACCGCTAAGAAACGTTGTTCGTTTTGGAACCACAGGAAAGCTAGCGCCAAGATTCGTAGGGCCATTCCCTATCATCGAGAAGATTGGGAAAATGGCCTATAGATTAGAGCTACCCGAGAAGTTGGCTGGAGTCCACAACGTTTTTCACGTTTCACATCTCCGAAAATGTCTGCATGAGTCAGCTGAAGTGGTAGAGCCAAACATCCTCGAAGAGGCCGAAGTGGAACGCGAAGCAACCATAAGGAGAGTTCCTACCCGCATCTTAGGAACGGAAGTGAAGAGGCTACGCAACCGAGAAGTCAAGCTCGTCAAAGTTCAGTGGAGCGACGCCGAGAGAGACGCGACTTGGGAAACTGAAGCTAGAATCCGTACAGCCTACCCTTTTCTGTTCGAGGGTACATCCTTGATCTTTCCTTTTCCTTAAGTTGCGCTTTCATCTATCTATCTTTTTAGGTATATTTCCTCGACCGTATCTTTTAGGTAGAAAACCTTTGGATGGAAACATGTAGTTGAAACATGTTATGTATGAATGGTTGCAAGTGGTTGCAAGTGATTGCTAGTGGTTGCTCGTGGTTGCATATACACACACAATCTAGGTTTTAGATCGGCTCAGTTACTTCATATTGCATATGCATATATGTTTGTATTCGTATGTGGTCGAACTATAATGTATTGTCATGTGGATGTTGCATTTGCATTGAATGATTGTGCACTCATGTAGAATCATGAATAGGAAAATTTGCATACATAATGGATTCATGGCACTTACATAATTCGCATTAAGGAGGTCAACTGAATCAGTAGACCGCCTGATTTTGCATTAGATAAGTACATGTATACACACACTTTGCATATGATCATGAAGCATTAGAAGTCTTTTAAGGACAATGGATGCTCGTGTTTGATGGATGAGTAGATGGATTATTGGATGTTAGGATTTACATTCCTCCTAACTTGAAGATTTCGGGGACGAAATCCTTTTAAGTGGGGGAGAATGTAACACCCCGAAAATTCTATAACTGTGAAATTCATGAATTAAAGTATAATCAAATTCAAATCATAGAATTAAGGGAAACGGGATACGCCATTGCGTTCGTCTCGGAAAAATACGCGAAATAGAGTCCGAGTTTTCAAAAAACGGAGTCCGTATGAAGAAGATATGGCCTTCGGAAGTTTTGAATTAAATTTAAAATTCAAACAGAATAAAATAATAATTTGAAATGGGGCCCAATGGGCCAGGCGGATAAAACACCCGCCTAGCCACCCAGGTCGACTGGGCTGTCGACCTGGGCTACCCATGTCGACAGCCCTGTCGACAGGGGTGTCGACCTGGTCGAGCCCAGTCAACCTGGCTGGCCAGGTCTGTGTTTGGTCGAATTTCTGTGGTCTGCTTTGTCATTAGGGCTAGGTGGCGGGTTTTTATTGGTCTCTCTTCCTAATGAATGGCTATGATCTAACCTAGCAACATCAAGGGTCCTAATCAATTCCTAACCTCTATATAAACAACCCTAGACTAAACCCTAATCTATTCATTCAAAATAAGATTATAGCCGCCATGTTGCTGAGGAACGACAAAGATTAGCCGCCGACTAGAGAGAGGATTAGGAAAAAAGTTCTAAAGCCTAAAGCAATTCAAAGCAACCTAAAGCTAATCAATTCAACAAAGGAATCGTATCTCTTAACTAGAGAATTCATCAAACCATTGTAAGTAGAGTATTACTTTGGTATTAATAAACAACTGTGTTGATGTGTATGCTTGAATTGTGGCAATGGAAGTAATTCATATTTGTGCAAAATTATGTTATTCATTATAAAGAACTACATGCGGTAGTTCTATGCAAGTATACGTTTGGAATATTGCGCAAATTGTGTAAACTATATTGAAGCTACATGTATGTAGTTAATTGAAATTCATGCAAGTTTGGGGCTTTGTTATTATGCCATTATGATGTATATTTTTGTGCATAAATCGTTTTGCAAGTAATTGAAACAAGTTTGGTTATTATAGTTCATATGAAACTATGTGGAATTTTGACACCATAATCCATGTATTAAGTCATGCTTTTGCAAACTTATGAATATGGCTAGGAATGATATTTGGCATAATTGAAATCCGTTATTAAGACTATCTTGTTTAAAAGAATTATATGGTGACGTATGTGAGACATGGCTAGGTTAGACTCAAAAATCCTCTTTTTTGCAAGTTTTAAAGCAAACACCATGTTTAGGAATATTTATGCATAAGTATGTGTTTAGGCTTAAATCATGATTAAGTTGAATTATGCTATGTTCATGCTAGAAGTATTTATGCCATGCTTATGTTTGACAATATGCCATGCCTATGCAAGAAGTATTTTATGCCATGCTTATGTTTGACAATATGCCATGTTTATGCTAGAAGTATTTAGGCCATGCTTATGTTTGACATTATGCCTAAATAAGAATATAGGTTCATGTTGTAGTTAAACCTATGCAAGTTTACATGCCTTGATTTATGTCACCTATGTTTTATGACCAAAATACATGTCACCACTATGCAAGTACACCAATTTCTATTATGTATTTTCCAACGTCATATGCAAGTTCATGCGCTCACTTTCCCCTCTTTGTGTATACGCCATAAGCCTCCCCTTTTCGCATGGCTAAATTGGGCTTTAAAAGGCTAAGCCCAATATATATGAACGAACGTGTAAAATGGGGGAAAATAACGTTGGGTTAAAAATTAATTAATGAATGAAAATATAAAATAGAAGGGCCCAAATTCAAGTATGGGTTGGGCCCATGATTGGTGTAACCTTTACACCATTAACTTAATAATGGGCCGCAAATATTTACATATAAATAAAGAAGAATGACAAAATATGTAAATGTAGAAAAGACGATGTGTTTAACCCGAGGTTGGATTGAGTTGTGATGTAAACCTGCCCGGAACCGCCCGGCTGTCCAGTAGTCACAACAATACCTATCCACTGTGGGAGGTTAAACATGGAGCCCAGCAAGGACCCGAGGTTAGACTGAGTTGCGGCGTAAGACTGCCCGGAACCAACCGGCAACAGGCAGCCACAACAATACCTGTCTAATGTGAGAGGTCAGGGCCTTAATAAGACAATTAAGGCTGAGTCAGGATTGTTAGGATTAAGTGAACTAAAGACTTAATCAAAATGGAACATGCTAAACTAAACGGACTGGTGGGGTTAGGTTAGGAAACACTTAACCAACTTAGCATGTTGGCTAGAGATAGAAAACCTAGTAACGGGGGACCCTTTTCAGCAGTAACCCTAGAAGGTGTATCGGGATACCCTGAAACTAGGCAGGGTGGGGCACGATTACTGGGCTGATTGTAAGAGGTCAAATCGACGGCGGTGGTGTAGCAGTGTAGGTTCTAACGGTGTGCGGGCGTGCACGCACTCCGGCGCAGAAAAATAAAGCACTGGACACCAGTAGCATACCTTTGCACTCTAAGGTTGTGTCGGGTTGCCACTATGGGATTTGATACACCCCATGGTGGGACCAGCATAGGTAACTACAGACATCGGGGGCCGTAAGACACATGTAACTATGCGAGTAGGAGCCGATCATCGTAGAATGAATCACATCACCCTGATTTTGGGGTGCAAATTGGAAACTAGTTTATATGGGTTCAGAGATTAACATGGGGTACGATAGTATATTCGACCCTAGATAACTTAACCAAGTTTATAATGTTGCCCACTTCCTGTTTTACTTATCATACCCAGTTCTTTATTCATAGACAAAGTAGTACTAGACTTACTCAGGCTTTATGTCTGACTCTATTTTTCTTTCGTCTTCTTTCTTCCGTTTCCCCCCCCCCCCCTCCCCCCAGGTCCTCAGGGAGGGAACACAGCAGCTTGACCTACCTCAACATCCAGCTTGAAGAAGAGAAATGTATTGCTTGGACTTTCCTGTTTTGAACTATGGCTTTGGACAATCCACTATGGGGCTTTGGCAGTTTGTCTATGTTTTATTTATGCTTCTTTAAAAATAATGTACTCAAGACAGATTATGAAGTGTTATGTTATGTTTTTGGAAAGGATGTTGTTGTAACACGTATTTGACTTTATGAAATAAAATTTGTTGTTCTTCCGCTGTTTACAAATATGTGTTCTTATATCTGTCTTGTATATCTGTGACTTGTACTTATAAACCTCCACCAAAATTAGGGCATTCCCTTTGAGAGTGACCCTAACGGAGGTGGGGTGTTTCAATGAATCTGATCCCGGTCTCTTCGAATTGACAACGAAAATGGTCAAAATCTTTGATAGTCAGTGATATAACTATCAGAGGAAAACATGTGTACAAAAAATGGTCGTATTTCCAAATGGAAGTCTTACCGATCAATCATTACTCAACATTTTCTCTTTTTAATTTTATTCATTATTAATTTATTTATATACCCCTTTCCCGTTTCCATATATATATATTCAGAAATAATTATTTTCTGGAACTAGAAAATATACCTTATTAACATTGGAAAACGTTTCCATTCCTTATTCATGCATCACTATCATTCCACGTCCATCAGTCTCTAACCGTAAATTAGTAAGAGAACAATTCTCTAAGTATTAATCCCGGAGGCCGAGACCAACATCAGATTGATAACTAGAAAACCATTCAACTTAACTAATCTATAGTCAGATTCTAATTTATTTAACTATGTTTCTTATCTTCTTATCAAATCATTGCTTACACAGCTCTCGGATTCAGTTTATAAATCCAGTTCTTTTATAAAACATTGGTTATAACGATAACGTTATAATCTCTGCTTTCAAAATATCTAATCTCCAATTTATACTGTTATTTCTTAAATTTAATAATAATAATTTATTAAATAAATAAATGATTCTTGATTTGAAAATGGAAAAGTAAATAGTACCTTCTTACATTCGATACAATCGAATCCCAATGTATAATTCTCTTTTGAATAAACTATATTCGATAATCTCTCTTTTTCGAATAAATATATCCGATTAATTCCCTTTGAATAACTATATTCAATTAATTCCCCTTCGAATAACTATATTCGATTAACTCCTTTTTCAAATGATCTACATTCGATTTAATTCTCTTTCGAATACTTATATTCGATTACCTCCCATTTTAAATTCACTACTGAATTTACAATCCAAATTATCCACTGATAATTATTTTTAATTTATTTAAAAACATTGTTTATAAATCACACTACTTGTTTTTATTCTTAAACAAATTATTTATTTCTAGCCATTCGAAATTCTATTTCTATTTAAATTCCTATTTCAAAAATCCAGTTTCCTTTACAAACGTTTTTATTTGCAAAATATTTACCTAAATCCAGTATTCACATCGAATGAGAATAATATTTCTTTTATAATCTTCTTCTCTGCAAAATACTTGCCTTAATCCATTATTCATATTCAATATGAATAATATATTCTTTATATAATTAAAACAGTTTGGTTTCGTATTTAAAATAATATTTATTTTAATTATTCTAATTATACTTCTATTTATAAACAATTCATATAAAATCTTATTTTATATTCAACACTTAATAATTCCATTAATAAGTCTCGTTAAATCTACGTTCATATTTAGTTTCAAATATCGATGTTAAAAGCGATTCTTACTTCTCTATATAAATTCTGACTTATATATTCTATTTATCCAATGATAAAGATTTTACTTAATTTATAAAATATTACTTATAAATTAATCTTCTCAATTCATCTATCAAAAACATATTTCTATTTAATATCCCCTTTAAACAATCTTCTCATAATTCTTTTATATCTCATCAATTTCCTTTTATAATCCTATTTATTTTCCTAATAAATATTCCTTTTAAAATTCTATTTATTTTCCAAATAAATATTCCTTTTATAGTTCTATTTATTTTCTAAATAAATATTTATTTTATAAAATCCTTTGATTTTATAAATAATTCATTTTCAATATACACTTTGAAATTTTCCTTTCTACATCCCTGTATTACTTATGGTATTTCAGAAATATCAAACACAGTGCCAGTGTCATCCATACATACAAAATCAATCATAGAAAATATATCACATCATATATCACAATATATGAAACAAACAGTATTATAAATATTGAGGAATCCTGTTGGATCCCTCCAACCTGTTTCCCTGCATCACAGATGTTAAACAATATAAATAAAATCAATTTCATTTCAATATGAAATATACTGATAAACAGAATCAATATTTGATTAACGATATATATATATATAACCAGATCTATAATTTCAAACAATCACTAAGCAGTTCAACCAAACAGTCAACACACAGCAATTAACCAACACTTATCAATTCTAAAAATACGTTATAAAAATATAACTGTGCAGAGTTAGTGAGATTTACTCACATTGGACGATCGTCGTTAAATAAGGATAACTGTCGGTTGATTCAGACAGACAATTTATTTCACTATAAATTGTAACGAGCTCCAATTCACTCTGAATCAGTTCCATTGTGTAGCCACCGTCCATACGATCCCAACGGATCTAGTTTTGCTGAATTTCGATAGCGAATGGCAAAGTTATCATTATTTAATGTTAATACACCATTATCTTTTTAATTGAAAATTAATTAAATTTAAATATGGGCTTTACCCATTAAATCTTGGCCCAAAACAATTCCACCTGACACCCATTTATCACCATGACCTTCTTCACCAGTTTCATCCTCCCGCTCCAGCAACCAATCCTCTCCATTTCTGGTGCTTTCTCTCCAAATCTCTCCTCCAATGCTCCATTAAAAATCACACAGAAAATTCCATTCGACTCCTCTTCCAAAACTCTACATCCCCATTACCTCCTCACTCAACTCGATGCAACCACACAAAATCCATCGAACAGCTCAACAGGAGCATCACGACATTTTAAATCACGGATTTCCACAATACAATGCATGCAAGTGCTACATCTCACCATGAATTCAACTAGACTCTCCATTTGATCCATCTCCTCCTCGATTGACCCCGGCGATCAACCCTAAACCATGCTGAAATGTTTTGGACTCCAAAAAAAAAAACAATCGAGCTTTATGATTTCTATACCAAAACGAAGAACACTTCACTAGCAACTCAAATATATATATATATTAGGATTTGTAGATTTTTGTTTGATTTTCTTTTGATTTTTTCCTTCTCACGGTTTTCATAGAAGTTGCGGCGGAAAAAATGATTGACCAGAGAAATGAAATTAGGTTTTGGTAGGGGTATTTATAAGGATACATAGCTTAGAAGCTAAGCTACTTATTTTTTTATTAGTTCATATTAAATTTTCAACTCTATTTATCATTGAAAAAATCCCTTTGATCACATACAATACCTAAAAATCATGAAAATGGACAAACAACTAGAGTTTGACATTAAGGACCCAACGGAACTTGTTTCGTCGAATTCTGAATCCGTTTTCTCACACAACATATTTTTAAACATCAAATTATCGACTGTTTTTCACACTAAAATCTCGTACGGCCACATACTGACTCCAAAAATTACGGAAATTGAAATCTAGCAATAATTTAAAATTCCAAATCCAACAAAATTAGTTTCGTCGAAAACGGAGGTCATTTGCAAAACTGGCTATTTTAAAGCTCAAAATAAACCCATTTAAATGTTTATATATTTAAAAATAATTAAATTTAATATTAATAAATTAATATTATCATATATATATTCCAGTAATATCATATAGCTCCAAAATAATCATATCAGAACTTATAATCCGATATTTCAAATCCTGATTAAATCGCCGTTCAATTTATATTGAAAATCCATTTATAATATATATATATATCGTTATAAATTATAAAGGAATTCCATAACGACTATTTTAAAATTTGATTTGGACATAACTCAAAATCTACGCAATGAAATCTCGATTTTTCTCTTCCATTAGAAAATTATGCTTCACCAGCTCCGAACATTTCTCGTTTCACAAAAATCCGGCTTAAAACGGATTATGTATATTCGTTTAAAGTTTGAATCGCCAAATTACGAACTATCGCGCCATTTCGAGCTCAATTATAATTATAATATAAATTATACGTTCAACTGACATTTTAAAATGATTCGTTAATATAATTCAATTCTAAACTGAATTAAATTTTATAAATAATCCAATTCACACAATATTGGGAACTCAACTTAATTCCGATTATTGCGAAATTAAATATATTATTATATTATTTATATTAATTAAATATTCAATATTATTTAATTAAACAACCATTTAAATCTATAAATCACTATTTATATAATTAAATAAGTTAATTATTATACCGTAAAAATACGGGTCGTTACATTCTTCCCTCATTAAAATAATTTCGTCCTCGAAATTGCTAAGGTAGAAAACAAACCCTATTAACTGGTTAAAAATTATTTGTTTACTTCTTTAACTTCAGTTTCACAGTATCAATTAATTTCAATTGAATATTAATTCATTTCTGTTAACAAAAATTTTCAAAATTTCTGAAAATTTTCTAACACGCGAAATTTTCTAAAAATTTCGCCAGCACCTCCTTTGTACAGCCCAATCGGTACAACTACAACTCACCTCTCTAGGCCTTATCCAATCCAGAAAGAAAATCAAATAGCCAAATGGCTTGCCAAATTGGCTCATAAATCTCCAAACTCATATATAAATAAACTTTTACCTTTTTGTCGGGCATATCATTTTTTCATTTCCCATCTGCTACCAATTCAGGATATATCAATGTCATCCCAATCAAACTCCAATCAATATTATCCTTAAACCAATCATTTACATATATCCAAGTCAAATTCTATTTTAAATTCGAGTTGCATTCTCTATTCCAAACTTTAACTCACTAATCCAATACCATTTCATATTCTATCTCACAAATCCAAAATCTGATTCTACTTGATGTACTATTTTCCAATTCAGTTGCAACATAACTGACTTTAATTCAATTCCAATTTGCTTTCACAATTTCTATTTAATTTGTTTTTAAATTAAACCATCTCTCCAGGGAATTTTTAAACAACTAAACCTTTTCAAAAGTCAAATATTCATTTCGAAATATCAAAACAACTCTTTTTCCCAAAATAATTTGAAAACAATCTCCTTGGTGTAATCCATCACTTATAACTCAAAAATGAACACCGATGATGTCCAGATCATCGTCGGAATTATTTTCCAGTGACCAAAGTGAGTTCAATACTATATCACTTTCAAAACTATTTCTAAACATTTCCATTTTGAAATTATTTCAAAATACCATGCACACTGCTTGTAAAACAATTTAAAATCTCCTAGGATTTTAAAATTCTCATATACTCAATTCAAATCCTTTTACAAACATCTCCCAACTTTTAGGAATTTTATTTCCAATTTTGATTTAAATTCAGATTTAATTCATTTGATTTCATATATTACACTTATACGAATTCGGATTTGTTATTTACAATCATTTTAATTATAATTTTATTCCATTATAATAATGACCAACACATTAAATATAATTATTCCAATATATATACTTATTTATATCAAAATATAATTTGGGTAAAATTATTTAATTTACCCTCTTTTTCAAAACATACTGTGTCGGTTCATCGTACTCAAGTGTTTAGAAACCCCTACCGATACAGTGGATCAAACTGATCGATCAAAACTTATAAACAACTCAACCAATAAATCTCCACAATATAAAACAATTTTTATAAAAACTACAAATACGTTCACTTGTATATATACATTCAACTCAATCTAGGGCATCTACTGAGTCACACCACAGAGCCAAGGTAATTACTTAACCTTCAACTCTGATACCACTGTAACGACCCGGGGAATTCGCAATCCTGGTTATCAACATAAACTCAATGTTGACGATCCAAGCATCGGGAACACCGGATAGTTAATGAAAGAAATTAAAGAGTGAGGATAGATAAGATAGAAATTTAGAATAGAAGAAAGAGAGGAACAACAACAGAATCAGAGTAACATGAACCTCACAGCGGAATGAATAAAATATACTATATAACATAACTTTGAAATACAAATTTGTACTTGAATATACTTATCATTATCGAAGTACATCACTTACAACACAACGGAAATAAACAATTGCTATAAAAAGCTGCTGAAGCCTCCTGCTCCTAGCTCTATCTAGTGTATCTGTAAATCTTGACTACTTGACTTCCTGTACAAAATTGGGCACCCAAGAGTTTACAGAAAGTAAAACAAAATAAACTTTGGGTCAGTCATAGGACTGGTATGAGTAAAACCATTTAAAATAGTTTGAGCAATTAAACGATATCTCATAAGACCACGCCGTATAATGGAATGGTTTTTTCCCTTATGAGAATCCAAACACTTGGTCCAACATTCAATAACCTTTTGAAAGGAAAGATAAACTTTATATCAAAACTCTTTTGATATTATAAAAATGTCTATCAAACACAACTAAATAATCATTAGCAGAACGCTTTCATCTCGCGTTCCACATACATAATATACAATCAAAAACCGCGGAAGCTTACGGGGTAATGAATTACAACTAGCAAGGTATGGGACCACTTTTCGATAGTATATCTCTAGAGGGAAATACACTGGGTTCAACAAGAACATCTTGTAAGCCAGGCTAAACATGATTGGTCACTCATTTCGCTTGAGTGTACCGAATGCATTATCACCAATGGCCGGGATCAGCAACCGTTTCCCGAAAGGGACAACATTGAAATAGATTATAGAAGTATATGGAATTTCTCTAGATTAAGTGACAATACACCCTAATTGGGAGCTAACCACTTAGCCATGTGACCTACCCGATTTTATACCATTTCTCGGTTGTGAGGCTAGAGGTTATAACGTATCCTTTTACAAACCACATAATTCTTCACTTTGAATGTCACATCGTCATACCCGCCAAATCACAAATTGATTTCTCCAAGCATACCACATGTAAACAGCTAAGAGAAATGAATTTCTCCGCCACCAAACATAAATACATTTGAAGTGATCAACTTACGCGATCAATTAAATATACTATGTCATACATTCTTCCATACAGGTTGTCCTGGGAATGGACAAACCGAAGGCACTATTCTGTAAATCCATCTTAGGCAATTTCTACCTAGGATCGCCAGAACAGCCCAGGCATAACTCCGTCTTCAATTACCTTCATCATTTTTGATTCGCAACGCTAATGCCAGTACATAGTGGTTTTCAGATAATGAATCTGATCCTGGTCTCTCCGTATTGATGATGGAAATGGTCAAAATCTTTGATAGTCGGTGATTTAACTATCAAAGGAAAACACGTGTATAAACAATGGTCATACTTCCAAATGGAAATCTTATTGATCAATCATCACTCAACATTTTCTATTTTTAAATTAATTCATCATTAATTTATTTATTTACCCCTTTCCTGTTTCCGTATATATTCAGAAATTCTTATTTTCTAGATCTAGAAAATATACCTTATTAACATTGGAAAACGTTTCCATTCCTTATTCACGCATCACTATCATTCCATGTCTTTCGGTCTCTAACCGTAAATTAGTAAGAGAACAATTCCCTAAGTATTAATCCCGAAGGTCGAAAACAACATCAGATCGATACCCAGAAAACCATTCAACTTAACTAATCTCTAGTCACTTTCTAATTTCTTTAACTTTGTTTCTTATCTTCTTATCAAATCATTGCTTATGCAGCTCTCGGATTCAGTTTAACAATTCAGTTCTTTTATAAAACATTGGTTATAACGATAAAGTTATAATCTCTACTTCCGAAATATCTAATCTCCAATTTATACTGTTATTTCTTAAATTGAATAATAATAATTTATTAAATAAATAAATGAATCTTGATTTAAAAACGGAAAGTAAATAGTACTTCCTACATTTGATATAATTGAATCCCAATGTATAATTCTTTTTCGAATATACTATATTCGATAATCTCTCTTTTTCGAATAACTATATCCGATTAATTCCCCTTCGAATAACTATATTCGATTAATTCCCCTTCAAATAACTATATTCGATTTACTCCATTTTCAAATGATCTACATTCGATTAAATTCTCTTTCGAATACTTATATTCGATTATCTCCCATTTTATATTCACTACTGAATTTACAATCCAAATTATCCACTGATAATTATTTTTAATTTATTTAAAAACATTTTTTTATAAATCACACTACTTGTTTTTATTCTTAAACAAGTTATTTATTTCTAGCCATTCGAAATTCTATTTCTATTTAAATTCCTATTTCAAAAATCCAGTTTCCTTTACAAATGTATTTATTTGCAAAATACTTACTTAAATCCATTATTCACATCGAACGTGAATAATATTTCTTTTATAATCTTCTTCTCTGCAAAATACTTGCCTTAATCCATTATTTATATTCAATATGAATAATATATTCTTTATATAATTAAAACAGTTTGGTTTCATATTTAAAATAATATCTTATTTTAATTATTCTAATTTTACTTCTATTTATAAACAATTCATAAAAAAATCTTATTTTATATTCAATACTTAATAATCCCATTGATAAGTCTCGTTAATTCTACGTTCATATTCAGTTTCAAATATCGATGATAAAATCATTCTTACTTCTCTATATATGTTTTGACTTATATATTCCATTTATCCAATGATAAAGATTTTACTTAATTTATAAAATATTATTTATAAATTAATCTTCCCAATTCATCTGTCAAAAACATATTTCTATTTAATATCCCCTTTAAACAACCTTCTCATAATTCTTTTATATCTCATTAATTTCCTTTTATAATCCTATTTATTTTCCCAATAAATATTCCTTTTAAAGTCCTATTTATTTTCCAAATAAATATTCCTTTTATAATTCTATTTATTTTCTAAATAAATATTTATTTTATAAAATCCTTTGATTTTATAAATAATTCATTTTCAATATACACTTTGAAATTTTCCTTTCTACATCCCAGTATTACTTATGGTATTTCAGAAATATCAAACACAGTGCCAGTGTCATCCATACATACAAAATCAATCATAGAAAATATATCACATCATATATCACAATATAAGAAACAAACAGTATGATAAATATTGAGGAATCCTGTTGGATCCCTCCAACCTGTTTCCCTGCATCATAGATGTTATACAATAAAAATAACATCAATTTCATTTCAATATGAAATATTCTGATAAACACAATCAATATTTGATTAACGATATATATATATATAACTAGATCTATAATTTCAAACAATCACTAAGAAGTTCAACCAAACAGTCAACACACAGCAATTAACCAACACTTATCAATTCTAAAAATACGTTATAAAAATATAACTGTGCAGAGTTAGTGAGATTTACTCACATTGGACGATCGTTGTTAAATAAGGATAATTGTCGGTTGATTCAGACAGACAATTTATTTCACTATAAATTGTAACGAGCTCCAATTCACTCTGAATCAGTTCCATTGTGTAGCCACCGTCCATACGATCCCAACGGATCTAGTTTTGCTGAATTTCGATAGCGTATGGCAAAGTTATCATTATTTAAAGTTAATACACCATTATCTTTTTAATTGAAAATTAATTAAATTAAAATATGGGCTTTACCCATTAAATCTTGGCCCAAATCAATTCCACCCGACACCCATTTATCACCATGACCTTCTTCACCAGTTTCATCCTCCGGCTTCAGCAACCAATCCTCTCCATTTCTGGTGCTTTATCTCCAAATCTCTCCTCCAATGCTCCATTAAAAATCACACAGAAAATTCCATTCGACTCCTCTTCCAAAACTCTACATCCCCATTACCTCCTCACTCAACTCGATGCAACCACAAAAAATTCGTCGAATAGCTCAACAGGAGCATCATGACATTTTAAATCACGGATTTCCACAATACAATGCACGCAAGTGCTACATCTCACCACGAATTCAACTAGACTCTCCATTTGATCCATCTCCTCGATTGACCCCTGCGATCAACCATAAACCATGCTGAAATGTTTTGGACTCCAAAAAAAAACAATCGAGCTTTATGATTTCTATACCAAAACGAAGAACACTTCACTAGCATCTCGAATATATATAGATTTTTCCTTCTCATGATTTCCTTCTCATGATATTTTTGTTTGATTTTCTTTGGATTTTTCCTTCTCATGATTTTCATAGAAGTTGCGGCAAAAAATATGATTGACCAGATAAATGAAATTAGGTTTTGGTAGGGGTATTTATAAGGATACATAGCTTAGAAGTTAAGCTACTTAGTTTTTTTATTAGTTTATATTAAATTTTCAACTCTATTTATCACTGAAAAAAATCCCTGTGATCACATACAATATCTAAAAATCATGAAAATGGACAAACAACTAGAGTTCGACATTACGGACCCAATGTGTAACACCCCGAATTTCAGTTAATACTAATATTCACTAATTACAGAATAAATAATCTCAGATGTGAGAATTGGGGGAAACGGGCTGCGTCATTGCGTTCGTCTCGGAAAAATACGCGAAATAGAGTCCGAGTTTTCGAAAATCGGAGTCCGTATGGCCCGGTTATGGCCCAATGAAGTTTACAGAAAATTTAAAGTTCAAAACAGATTTAAAAATTCAGGTTCAAATTTCGAAAACATGCAGAAATGGGGCCAGGCGGGAAAACTCCCGCCCAGCCTGGTCGACATGGCTGTCGACAGGGCTGTCGACTTGCCTGTCGACATGCCTGTCGACTTGGCTGTCGACAGGGCTGTCGACTTGCCCTGTCGGCTGATGCTGGCCTGGTGCACCTAATTGAGTTTGGGTTAGGCTTTGGGGCTGGTTTCTGGAAACTTCCTAAATCTGACGGACCTAATCTAACCTAGGGTTAATCCTATGGTCTAAAACACACCCTAATCCTATAAATACACCCTAATGCAAGCCTAATCCCTACTAAAAATAGAAATGATGCCATCATGCCGCCAAAATCAAACTTGAGAGGAGCCTCCACTAGTTTATGAAGAAAGTTGCAAGCTAATCAACCTCTAATCATCATCTCCTTCTTGTATAGCAACTAGTTCTACTTCATAAGTTTGCTAATCTTGGTTTTGGTGAGTTTCTATCACTTTAATAACCAATTGCTAAATTAAGTAGATGAGATATGATGAGATCATGCGGTTTTGTATGCGGATTTGTGGGTTTTAAATCATATGATATGATGTTAGTTTGCTAATCTATGTTTAATGTTAACCCTATGTTTATGCAAGTTAAGTATGTGGGTTTATGCAAGATAAGTATGTGGGTTTATGCAAGTTAAGTATGTGGGTTTATGCAAGATAAGTATGTGGGTTTATGTAAGTTAAATATATGGGTTTATGCAAGTTAAGTGGTGAGTTTTATGCATGTTAAGTGTTTGATCTTATGCATGCTAAGTATTTGATTTTATGCATGCTAAGTGTTTGGTTTTATGCATGCTAAGTACTTGATTTTATGCATGCTAAGTGTTTGATTTTAGGCATGCTAAGTATTTGATTTTATGCATGCTAAGTATTTGATTTTAGGCATGCTAAGTGTTTGGTTTTATGCGTACATTATGACATGCAAGTCTACCCTTTTTAAATAAGATGCATACATATGCAAGATGACACCTTTGTATGCTATGCATACATATGCATGTTTACCCTATTAGGATGCAAGTTCATATGCAAGTTTGCCTCTTTTTATGACATGCATAACATATGCGAGTTTGCCTCTATGTATGACATGTTATGCAAGTTCACATGCAAGTTTATGTGCAAGTCCATATGCAAGTTTATGTGCAATTTCATATGCAAGTTTATGTGCAAGTTCATATGCAAGTTGTCTCTTTTTATGATATGCATAATGCAAGTTTGGGTTAAATGCTAGTTGGGTTTCATGTATGCTCATATATGCAAGTTGACACCTTTTGGACCCATGATAAAGTTATATGCTATGTTGGTTAAACCCATGACATTTGCGATGAATCTTCCCTTTTATTATGTCACGTTATGAGAACGAATTACGTGGGGAACGATGGGGTTAATATGCATATTAATAAAATGATGTGAATTGGGTATGATTAAGCATACCACAAATTAAATGGACATAATTGGGAATTTACCTATTGAGTTAGGTCTACCCATATTATGGAGTTGGGAATTTACCTATTAAGTTAGGTCTACCCATACTATGGAATTGGGAATTTACCTATTTAGTTAGGTCTACCCATATTCTTAAAAATGTATAATTTATTAGGGATAATTAATATAAATATGAGGGTGATTAATTAGGTGTAATTAATCGACTAAGACACGAGGTTGGACTCAGTTGTAGCGTAAAACTGCCCGGACCCAACCGGCTTAACCAGTTGCTACAAATGTTAGCCCAATGTGAGAGGTCTTAGGCACAAACTAAATACGTGATTAATATAAAGACACGAGGTTAGACTCGGTTATGACATAAGGCTGCCCGGACCCAACCGGCTTAACCAGCAGTCATAAAAGATAGTCTAATGTGAGAGGTCTTTATGAAGATCACGGTCTTAATTAATTAAGAAACACTTGACCATATTAGCATGTAGATGGACATGAGGGGTTAAGTGAGTGCCTTGGGTGGCATGAGGAGACCAGTGGGCTGCCTTGGGTGGCAATAGAAAATACGATTAGAATACTTAACCAAAGTGAAACATGTAATTAAAACATGGTTAAAGGGTTAAGTAAGTGCTTTGGGTGGCATGTGGAAATCTAGTGGGTACCTGGTATGACAACTAGAATATGATTAAATGACTTAGCCAAAATGTATAACATGTAAGTGGACATGGTTAAAGGGTTAAGTGGGATTCACTAGAAATAACAAGCTTAGGTGGTAGCTTGTGGGGGCCCATTTCAACCAATATCCCAAACGTATCTTAGTAGGCTCGACTCTGGTCGAGTGACGGGACACGCATATTGGGCTTGACTATAAGTGGCCAAACCGGGTTAGCGGTGGCAACGCAGGACCAACGGGTTTCATATGCGTGTGTGGACCCGGGCTGGTTGGTAAGTCATTGTTGCATCGTGTAGATATAAAGCCGTGCACCGTTGATATTATCAGGTTGCCACTTTGGGGAATGATACACCCCATCGTGGGACCAGCACGGGTGTCTACGTAAGGGAGCCGATCGCTTGGGGAGTAGTGGGTACACCTATGTAGTCAGATAGGGGTACACGAAACTACTAAATTACTAAGTACACTTAGTGGGATCAACCTTTAAGTAGGAATGACTGGTGTGGTGCAGTGTAGTAATTATCCTTGGGTGGGTAGATGTGTCTTTACGGTTATCTTAGTTTATCCTAAGTCTACCAAGCTGCTTAGTGTAGCCATTCATCCCCAGACGTTACCGTATATCAAGCTTATGTCTTCTCTGGTTACTTTAATGATTGTATTGTTAAAGTTATAGGACTCGCTCAGACTTATGTCTGACCCCGTTGTTTTTATCTTTTTCCCAACCCTCAGGTTATCAGAGTGGGCTCAGTACGAGTAGGCTTTGATCAGGCTGCTTTATTCCCTTTTGGAGCTTGGACCATAGATGTAGAGCTTAGTTTACCCTTTCTTTTATGGCTATCAGTTCATGTATTGGGATTATGTACTTTTATTTATCAGGATGGATATTTTGTACTTGACTCTTATTATGGTTTTGTGATGTAACCAAACATGTTTTACTTTCCGCTGCAATGAAATGATGTTTTTGAAATTTTCAAGTATTACTTATATCTGTCTTGTTGTAATTTTTCTGTTCTATATTCACTTAAAATACTCCACCGATGTTATGGCATTCCCTTAGAGAGTGATCATAGCGGGTGTGGGGGTGTTACACAATGGAACTTGATTCGTCGAATTCTGAATCCGTTTGCTCACACAACATATTTTTAAACATCAAATTATCGACTATTTTTCACATTAAAATCTCGTACGGCCATGTGATAACTCCAAAAATCACAAAAATTGAAATCTAGCAATAATTTAATATTCCGGATCCAACAAAATTAGTTTCGTCGAAAACGGAGGTCGTTTGCAAAACTGGCTATTTTTAAAGATCAAAATAAACCCATTTAAATGTTTATATATTTAAAAATAATTAAATTTAATATTAATAAATTAATATTATCGTATATATATATTCCAATAGAATATCATATAGCTCCAAAATAATCATATCAGAGTTTACAACTCGATATCCTGATTAAATCTGTATTCAATTTATATTGAAAATCCATTTATAATGTATATATATATGTGTGTGTATCATTATAAATTATAATGGAATTCCATAGCGACTATTTTAAAATTTGATTTGGACATAACTCAAAAACGAAATCTCGATTTTTCTCTTCCATTAGAAAAATATACTTCACCAACTCTGAACGTTTCTCGTTTAAGAGAAATCCGGCTTAAAACGGATTCTGTTTGTTCGTTTAAAGTTCGAATCGCCAAATTACGAACTGCCATGCCATTTCGAGCTCGATTATAATTATAATATAAACTATACATTCAAACGACATTTAAAAATGATTTCATTAATATAATTCAATTCTAAACTGTATTATATATTATAAATAATCCAATTCACACAATATTGTGAACTCAACTTAATTACGATTATTTCGGAATTAAATATATTATTATATTATTTATATTAATTAAATATTCAATATTATTTTATTAAACAACCATTTAAATCTCTAAATCACTATTTATATAATTAAATAAATTAATTATTGTACCGTAAAAATATAGGTCGTTACACTAAACTTTAGGAGTGATGGTAGATAATGCATTTTCTTATATGGAATTTCTATTTCTTTCTTTTTCCTTGGTTTATATCTTTCCTCATTACATATTTTGCATTTTCTAAGGTGAGTGTCTTCTTTCCAATAGAACATGCAACCTTTTACATATGTATCTATCTTCTAATACGGCAGTCCAAAAACAGACAAGTTTTTTTTCACTTTATACTGACTGCCGCACATAAAATTATTGGACAACATGTGTCATTTTGTAATTTTTACAACTGATGTAAATTTAGCTTCTGTAAGACCGAATTTTGATTTCATAGTGATGTATTTGGCGGTTACAGATAATTAGGTTCAGCTTGTACACCAATCCCACAACAGCCTTTTTAGCAGAATCCAATAAATCATTAAAAAAATAGCTTCCATGGTTTGTTCTTCAATATTTTCATTCTCATTGTCGCCTTGATCAATGGTAGGAAACATTGATCGCGCTGCATCTTGCACCATATTTTATATCGGAGTCATTGTATTATCGTCCTCTACCACTACAGGGTTAGATGTAGGTTGAACAAGCTCTTCATGACGCTCTCATTAGTAATAATTCAGCAAAAAGCCAAATTTATATAGATGTACTTCTACTACATCTGGCTTCCAATGCTTTAAATGTTTGCACTTACTACCCAGACAACGAATGTCTACGTTATTTCGATTATTAGATTTAGAAAATCTAATACATTCTTGGATACCGTTACTAAAACGTTCCTTTAACGATCCATTCATACTAGTTCGGGATTCATGCATCCAACTACGATTGAGAAATAATCGAACATTTTCCTGATTTGTATAATATATGTTAGAAAATTCGATCAAACACTTTATGTTAATTAAAGTCCTATAAAAATTCATTTATAACTACTTCGTTTTTTTTTGTTTATTACTTTGTTGCTTTTTTACTTTGACGGATGGTCATTCTACTTCCCATTACAAATATAATAATGTAACCACATTTTATATATCATTTCAGGTTAAACGATTCAACAAAATTTTGGCAGCACTTCCCTTTAGTCCCTGTATCGTACACAAATGCATGTACACATGAAACAAAAAGGAAGTACCATCGAAATTGTGTGAACCGTTTAAGCTGAAATGATTTATAAAATGTGCTTACATTATTGTATTTGTGACTTGTCCAATACTAGGAAAAATCTAACAAATATTGTATCGGATGAACACAAATTTTCATCCCGTGTAAAAACGAATATCCATATAACGATAATACACATCACTTGTCAGACGGGGCCAAAAATCTATAAGGGGTTCCCATAAGTAAAACACATTTTATAACTTCTATTTTAACATCTACATAATAATTTTTAATACATTAAATAAATATTTGTTAAATACAGTTTCAATTTTAAAACTTTCATTCAATTATAATATATTCCTCTAGAATATTTTGCTGTTGTTATGCTCATTTCAGACTATTATACTTCATTCAACTATTTATACATTTTACTTAATAAATTTATAATATTAACACGTAATTTAAAATTTAGCTAACTATGTCAGGTTTTAGATTACAGATTTTATTTAAAAAATCAGAAGTTAGCAGTTTTAATAAATTAAATTATAATTATTTCATCCTATGATAATACATACAACCAACACATGCTAGCAATTTTAATATAATACACATATTTTCGCCTAAATGACAACAAATATTGTTTTAAAGTTTAATAAATATTCGCACAAACTTATCAGTAAACATCCTAATAAATAATACACACTAATTTTCAAATCACACAACCAACCAATAAATCTACATCAACTAACAAAATGCTATTATGACAACAACTACTCGATAATTATCGTTTTCAACCTCCTAATAAATTACATTTACTCCCAAATCCAACTACAACACAATCATCGTCATACGTATACCACATAACAAGCACTTTCAAACCCATAAACAACCAATTTTCAAACCCATAATCATCCAACTAAACCCTATAATTAACCCTAATTGTGTATAGAGTATGGTTGGAAGACATACCTATAAGATTTTAGAGGCTTGGAGGCGATTTGGGAGGCTCAAAGTGCCATAGCGACGGAGGGGCGACGGGGTGGTGGGGTTTTGGAAATAATTTGGGGATTTAAGGAATGGTGAAGATGAGGTTTCGTTGCTGGTTTGTATAAGCAGGTCGAGCAACGGCTTGCAATGGCCGGCTTTTTTAGACGTTGTGAAGCCTCTTCGCTATTTAAAGTGCATCTTGTAGTGTTTGGACCACAATGGTTATTTCCATTGTTTTTATAATAAAAGCATTAAATGAATTGTAACGGTAATATATTATATTACTATATTATCATAAATGTATTGAATGCATTAGTTATTGTAAGTTAAATAATGTATGTTTGTGTCTGAAATATGAATAAACATATATGTTATTATTCGATGTATTTAGCAAGTAATATCTAATGTAACTAAAGAATATAAAAAGGTTGGAACCACAAACTGAAGTTGTTCAAAGTTTTTTAAAAATAACTAGAAGTTGTATAACTCAAAGTCTAAGATCTGAAGTCTTAAATTATAAAAAAAACACTTTGATCAAATTTACAAGTTTGAAATAACAGTTTTTCCTAATTGGCAAGAATTTAAAAGTTTCTAAATTAGAAGTATGCAAAAATATTGAGAACCAGAAGTTCATCATAAATTTATAACTTGAAATAATTCATAATTTAAAAGCTTGAAGCTTTATTGAAAATGTGTGAAATAATAACATTGTACTTCTTAAAGAAGTTACATCATATAAGGCAATGATGAAGCATTCCAAGATTTCATGATTTTCAAAATGAGTTATATATTACTTATTTATTTACATTTACATATTGTATTGAAGAATAAATTTAACAACTTGAAGTTGTTTATATATTTTATTTGAACCAGAGTTTCAATATAGTTCCAAATCGGATGTTTTGAACAATATAATATGGTCTTTAAGAATTGCATTGACATTGTTTAATAAGAAAATTTTAATGATTTGGAACCATATAAACAATTTGTTTTAAAATTGATAACTCAAATGAGAAAGAATATGCAAATTTATTACATATGTAATACGTGGACGCATGTGTATACTCATATTGTAACACCCCGCATTTTTAAATTAAGATAATAAAATAAGGATAACTTAATTTAACATTCAGAATTAAGTAAAACAGATTGCGCCATTGCGTCTATCTCGAAATTTTGGTCAAGATAGACACCTGGTTTGTGTAAAGCGGACACCGTATGAAGAAGTTATGAGCATTAGAAGTTTGTATACATATAAAGAACTTATTTACAGGGGGGTCGACCCAGGGGAGTCGACCCACCAACAGGGGGGTCGACCCCAGGGTCGACCTCAACGCAGATCTGGGAAAATTCCTAAAAAAGAACATGGACAGTTTTCGGGTCTAAATTCATTGCTGAACACCTATAAATAAGCCTGTAGAGCCTACTCTAAATCTCATATTTCTGAGACAACACGGAAGCTCTGCCATTCCTCTCCCTTCTCAAATCTATTTAGACAATTAAGATTATTAGTTTAGAAAAAATTTGAATCCAGATTTGAAGGAAAGGAACGTATTTTTGTAAATGGGTGTTCAGATCTCTTATCGAAGTGAGGTAATTGTAATGGCCCGGCTTCTAACTAACATGGTTAATAAAATTTATCGATTTTAATTTAACAAATTTTAAATGAAATTAAAATTTCATATCTTAAAACAATTTTAAAATTTAAAAGTCTTGTGTATGATAACATTTGTACAAAACCATTTATCATATGGGTGTGCAGCAAAGATGAAACGTGGCATTTCTATTGTGTTCGCGCCTAGCTTGTTTCAGAAATACTAAGAATTTAAAACTTTGTTTTTTTGTAAATTCTTAAGTTTAAAAACCATAAGAGCATTTGACAAATTTCACACAAAAATATCATTTTTATTGTATATATGAATTGAATAAAATATTCATATATGGAATAAAATATTTGAACAATAAAAATATCATTTTTACTGTATATATGAAATGAATAAAATATACATGAGTTGAAATAAATATTCATTTACAAATTAGACGATTTATTTATGTACACCCATTTAACTGACATTGATTGGGACGATAATACTTTACACATCGCCCAACTGCACAAATAATAATTAGTGTTCGCTGTTTGAAAACCCTATACGGGTATTGGGATGATATTGGACATACACTAATCCAAATATTTAGTTGTATGTCAATCGATTGGTTGACAGACAATTGTAAGCGTTAATTATTTATATTTAATGCTTATCCAGTTGTGTGATGCACTCTGGATGATGGTTGACTGTGTATAGTTATTGTTGTGTACATGTGTGTATGAAATCCATATAAATAACATTATATGGTAATTGACTGTGTCTGATTCCAATTCAGAAATAAGGAATATTTTAAAATAACGAATATTTTAAAATAACAAATATTTTAAAATAATATTCAGTAAAGGATTAAAATTTGATTAATTTGGGATGGACACGAAAATATTGAAATATATAAGCCGTTTTGATTAGATATGCGCCATTTTGACGCGAACGATATTTATATCGATTTTATTCATTTTTATAATGAATATCAAAATGGAAATTATTTCAAAATTAGATATTTGAAAATATTATCATTTTAATATTATAATGATAAGGAATATTCAAATTTGATTTGAAATTTGAATGGGAATTGAAATCGTTTTAAAATAAACTTAAAACGAATTTATTAAGGAATATTCAAATTTGATTTGAAATTTGAAATGAAGTTAGAATCGTTTTAAAACGAATTTATAAACGATTTATAAAATACGTTTTAAATGGAAATCAACGAAAAATATATTATTTATATAATATAATGGCTTGAATAGAACATGCCGCGCCGCGGCAGTTCGCGAATTTCGACCATTGACTTCGAATTGACATTATGGGAGATCCGACCATCGGATTCTCTAAAAACCGAAACCGTTGGGTTCGTATCAAAAAGTGCTTTCCAACAGATATAATAAATTTGAAATCTAATAGTTGGATTTGGAGTTATGTCCAAATCAAATTTGGAAAAGGTCGCTGTAAGTGCAGCACGATAACCATTTATGGAAATCGACTATACGACCTTGATAAAATTATTAAAAATATTGATAATTTGTGTAAAATCATAGTAAATGATTTGGAAAGAGTTGGGTTGAAAAATTCCATATTTGTAAAGATAAAAATATATTTTATTGAAATGAACTAGTTATTAACTAGAATTATAATCCAATTATTTTTAAATAAATAAATTGGATTGAGAATTGGTTTTAATATAACCGGAATGCCCAATATATGAATTGGAGTGGATTTAAATGGAAATCATCTTCGGAATATTTCGATGTCGGATTTCGTGATTATATGGATATTGTTATGGAAATTTGAAAGATATATTTATATCGTTATTTCCAATACAATATTTGTTGGTTTCAGAATTTGATATTGAGTATAAGCCGATATATTTTCTAGTCAGAGCCCTGTATTTAATATCAAATGGGATTTTGGGTTTGTCGTGAATGGTGTCTTAAAGAACACTGTTCTTAAACCCAGTTGAGGAAAGAATAAATCTTTTTATTAAGATTTAGTGAAGTTTTCCAATTAATTAATATTTAATTGGAATTGAGTAAAACAATTAGATTTTTGGTTTGTCGTGAATGATGTCTTCAGTAACACTGTTCTTAAACCTCATTTGAAAGGAATAAATCTTTTAACTAAGATTATTAGAGTTTCCATTTATATTTGGTAATTGGAATAATGTAGAATGTGAATCGGGTTTATCATGAACTGTGTTTCTAATGACATTCGTTCTTTAACCCGATTTACAGTGAGATGTGATTTGGAATTTATAAATCTTTTATTAAGATATAATGGAAATTTTCCAAAGTAAAGTTTTCCAATTTAATAAAATAAATTAGAATGGAATGGAATTCGAATAGGTAATAATCGAAGTGAACTTCTGTGGAGGAAGACCGTTACTATAAATGGAATTTAAAAGGCTTTGCCGTTATTGTATTGATATTATTGGTTGGATACAGAAGTTTATATCGATTATATATGTTGATCTTTTTTCTGTGAAGATTCCATAATTAATGGAATGTGATTTTGGGTTTATCGTGAGTTGTGTTTTAAATGACATTAGTTCTTTAACCCAGTAAAAGATAAGATTAATTTCTTAACTTTGAATAATCATTAAGTAATGATTTTTGGAGATTAAAACTGAATTGGGGTTTTAATGAATCTTTAATTAGATTGAAGGTGAATGGGATAATTAAATTTATCGAATTCATGAAATGATCGAGAATGAAGTACCACCAGTTTTACTCGAGGCGATAGTTAAATCTTTAATTAGATTTGAACATGAAATGGTAATTAATTTTACCGATTTCACCGTGGTGTTAGATATGGAGTACTACCAGTTTTGCTCCATGGGATGAACAGGTTGGGATTGGGAAATATAACAAATGGTTACTTCGGTAAGGTGCGCTGATCCCAACTAGTTTGGATAAACCTTAATTTGGTTTGAATTGATATCCAATGGAAGATTAAAGAATAAATTTAAAGAATTTATCTTTGATAAAATTAATGGGAACCTTTCCCAAAGGATATTAATATTTAAATAAAAGAATATTCTGGATTGGAATGAGGCGTATGTTGTGTTTGTGTAGCACTTATTTATAATATACGCGGGTTATTTGGAAAGACCGGGTTTATCCCATTCTGAATTACCGAATCGACGATAAGTCGACGATGAAGACTGTGGTTGAAGACCGGAGGTCTTCACATCATTTGGATGAATACTGATTTCTTGATTGGGCTGTACACCCAAGACGAGGTAATAAGTGGTGATCATCCAGGCGTACTAGGAGATCGACCGGATATGTGAGGCCCCTCTCTTGTATTGGACATATGGGACAAGGAATAAGGTGCCTCCGGTTTCGTTCAGACCCGAGAACGGACTTGTAAATGGATGTGTGTCTGACATTGGATTTCATTTTGTGTGATTAATATACATCAGTTGCATGGCGTGAATTGCTTGTGTGGCATGCTGAGATGCAAATGATCAAAGCTTCTGTTGAAAAGCAGAGTCTTGTGGTTGATGATCAAAGCACGGATTTAATATAGCATAGCTTTGTGTATAGCGTTAATTCACGAGCCTCACACTCTGGTGTGAACCAAAAATGGGAGAGGACTTCAGGGAGGGCATGCATTTTCTTCTAGCTAGGGGTGGTGTCATGGTATGGATCCCATACATTTTTACTTATGTGGATGATGGAAAGCGAGGCATCTTGAATATATCGGTCACTACGAGGCTAAGGGATGGTTTGGTTGATAGACTGACTAGTTTTACGCCCCATAGGGCGGGAAAACGTATTGTTCAGGCATTTTAATTTACTCCATGTGGACCGACCCTGACGATCCAAGGGTCAATGCGTTCTGATCCTGAGACATGGTCTAGATTGTCTCAAAGCGGTAAGGACGATCCCTTGCCTTGGTTCATAGACGGAAATCTAACTTCCAATACGTGACATTTCAGTTTTGATTGTAAATCCTAGTATGGGCGACATAATCGATGGTACCCATGCCATTTATGATTGATACATTTATATTTGAAGTTGTTTTATACACTGCACTTATAATAGTATCAAATGATTTGTTTTAACGTACCAAGCATGTTTGGCTATTATAAGGGAAAACCCTATCCTCCGGCTTGCATTGTGTGATGGGACCTGGGTCTTATAATGGCTTCATTTTTTCAAATAGCATTGCGCTATTTTGTTATATGCACTGGTATTCTTAGGAGGAAACTCGTTCTGTGTTATATTGCGTGGTCCCTTGATATATCTAATTTAAAAGTAAAGTTTTAAATAACTGTTTTAGTTCTCACACCAGTCACATGACTGACCTGGAGTTTACTGTTTTAACCTAAACTCTGGGTGCCCCTATTTTCCATATGGGCAGCTAGTAGTTTTGGGTTTGCACATTTATTCTTACAGGATCCTGGTTTACAACTGGAGATATATTCAGAAAGCTCTGTATCCGTATATTTGTTTCAGTTATGTTATGTATTATTTTCCGCTGCATGATAATTTGTAAATCTCTGATATTTTTCTGATGTATAATATTTATTCATACTCTATTTATTCTTGTACTCTGATGGAAATGTCGTAATAAGCAATGAAATGTTCTTCTGTTTCTGTTCTGATTTGTCGTATTCTCAGACAATCCATTCTTTCTCTTCTCTTCAGAGACCGGGGAAGTTCGTGTTGTGTCAGCGACCGTGCGAGTGCGGTACCATGAGGTGTACCTCAATATTGAGGGGTAGCTACATATATACTGTATTAGGTTAATTCACTGGGAAGTAAATGGGTATGACGTGTAAGCTTTGAGCACTGTTAACCAAGTAACCTAATGAATAAGAAAATATGATTGAACGGTATATGTAGTGTTACCTAAAGTGTATAGTTTAAATCCAGTCACCAGAACTTGTGTTCAGCCCCCCCCCCCCATAACATACTCGTGGGTTAGATTTGTGGTAGAGACATGATAGCTTTGGATACTGGTTAGGCAGTATTATTAATACGGTAAGGCTATACTTGAGTATATTATATTTTCTCCATTCTGCTGTGAGATATTTTCTGAGCTCTGACATATTTTATGTATCTATCTTTTCTGCAGGATACCAGAGCAAACCAGCTTGAGTTTCGATAGATTGGAATTTTGAAAAAAAAATCGGTCTGTCGGAATTCGGGTTGTTACATTTGGTATCAGAGCTTAGGTTTAGGATTCATGTATAAATAGTGAGTGAATGTATTTGTTTTTTTTTAAATGTAAATATTATATATATATATACCTAGATCCATAGAGGAACCCACTAAATAGAAAGAGTATAATATGATAATAACTGGGATGACTATTTTGTATGCTAAAGGAATGAATATGGAAATTTGAGACCCTTTGGAAATTTAGGTGAGAAGTGTACAATATATTTTGAAATAGAGAAAGGAGAATCCCATATGATTAGTATTTTGGATTAGTGGGTCTGGCGGTAAAACCTTATACATTGGAAAAGGTTAAAGAGAGAAAATTGGATTAGGAATATATATAGTTGAGAGAATTGACATTCGGGAGTGTTTAGGAAAGCCTAGAAAATTGGAAACCCGCTTTGTCTAACCCCATTATTAACTTTTAAGAACTTGAAATTATAAAAGTTTCGGGAAAATGGTTTATGGTGTTTTCTGGTTTTAATCTTAAAAATTATAGTTTTAAATATGTAAAGTATACATATTGTGTTTTGAAGTAAAATGGGGTATATTTTGTAAATAGTGACTTCTTTCGAAAACTTTATCTAACGTAAAATTCTCTCAGTAAAAGGTGCATATTATAGAGCATGTATAGCTCGCTAGTTTTCTTGTTATATTTCAAACAAGAATCTTTAATAAAGGAGGTTTTGAAGTCTCTATTCTTATGATAATCCTTTTTGATAAATTACTTTGGGTGGACAAAATAAGTTGTAGAAAATAAGAATAGAGTGGATGTTGGCACCTTATAGTAAGAGACTGAATTGGCCTTATAGGTGAGAACAAGTCATAAACCCGATTGAGAAATAGTTTTCCTTAACTACTCCAGTTTTTGTGATTTGAAAAAAAAATTACATTTTTTTTATGACATGTTTTTATGGTTTGGCAAAAGAAAGTTTTCATGAGGAAAACTAAAGTTTTGACACTTCTAAATTTTTGAGAGAAAGTTAAATGAAAAGGCCAAACCGTGTTTAAAAAAAAGTATGGAGTAGGTAAGGATTAGTGCCTAGGGAAAACGGGAAAAGTTTTGAGGCTATGAAGTAGACAGCGAGAATTATCTTGGAATAATAGTAAGTTCCTGTAGAATGCGTAAGCATTGAAAAGCCTAGGGTGTTGCTTAAAACAATTATTGGTACACAGCTAGAATTAGTAGTGACTACTAGATAGTAAAGGGCAAGTAAGTGTTTAGATCATGTTGCTAATTCTCATGTTAGGACTAAAACCCGTTACTACGTTTCCATTGGGAATGTTCCATTATTTTGTTCTTGTTGGATAGTTAGGGTAACACCTAAACCTGTCGTGGATCCCCATGGTTCGGATTTTTTTGTCTGAGGGGGGAACATAGTCCGGAGATTCTTGGCCCTTAGTAGTAGCTGTGTAAGGGTGTCTGTTCTCCTACTTAAGTTGAAAGACTACAAGCTTATTTAAATTTAAACTAAGATCAGATGATTAATAAGTTAAGGAAAGAGAAAAGTTACAACTAAAAAGGAAACAACAAATTCAATAAAGCAACAAACATGATAAGTTATGAGAAAAGACGAATAAGAATAAAAATTTCCAAGATAAGATGAAAAAGAGAACTAGTAACAAAAGAAAATTTTCTTATGTGGGATGTGCTTGGATAGGAAAATAGGGAATCTTTACAAATAGTTACATAAAATCCAAGTACGATTAGAAAAAGGTTGAAAAAGAAAAATGGAAGATGCGATTCCATTTTCCACCTTTTTGTAACATAAGAAGTCGAATTTAGAAAATTAGATTTTTCCGACATCCAAAAAATAAAGTTGATTGGAAGGGTAATGGATGCAACAATTGGATGAACTACATTCTTACTCGGTAAGTAGGAAAATTTGGATGAAAAAGCAATTTGATTTTCAAAATATTGCATTCATGTAGAACTGCCGGTATATTTAGGATGTGAGCATCATGTTTTAAAAGGATTTTCGAAAAATTTGCGTACATATAGGAGGTACCTCTTAGGCATACATGTATTATTATGTTGTACTTCACTTTGCACAAGTGCACAATGTTTGCAAAAAAATAAAAAAAATTGGATGCACACATGATGGATGTATATTATGCGAGGGGTTAATTGATTTTACCCTTATCAAATTTCTGGGACAAAATTTCCTAAGGGTGGGAGAATGTAACACCCCGCATTTTTAACTCAAGATAATAAAATAAGGATAACTTAATTTAATATTCAGAATTAGGTCAAACGGACTATGCCATTGCTTTTGTCTCGAAATTTTGGTCAAGATAGACACTGGTTTGCGTAAAACGGACACCATATGAAGAAGTTATGAGCGTTAGAAGTTTGTATACATATAAGGAGATTATATGTATATATATTAAATAAATATATCCAAAAAATTCGAAAATCAGTTCAAAAATAAAATTCACGATCGAGCGAGAAATATGGAGGGGAAATAACCCATTGGGGGTCTACCCACCAACAGGGGGATCGATCCCACCGCAGATCTAGGCAGATTCCTGAAAATGAACGTGGATTGTTTTCTAGTCTAAATTCGTTGTTGAACACCTATAAATAAGCCTATAGATCCTACTCTAAATCTCATATTTTTGAGACAACGCAGAAGCTCTGTCATTCCTCTCCCTCCTCAAATCTATTTAGAAAATTAAGATTATTAGTTTAGAAAAAATTCTGAATCCAGATCTGAAGGAAAGGAATGCATATTGTAAATGGGTGTTCAGATCTCTTATCGAATTGAGGTAATTTTCTTGATATGGTCTATTTCAATTCTCCTCTCTTTCTTTCCTCTTCTTTTAGAAAAAGATTATGAATCCATGGTTGTTGGGTTCTGAATCCAATTAGGTGAAAAGCCATGGAATGATAAGATCTGGACCAGATCCAGGATTTGAAAGTATTTAAGGTGAGTGGATTTAAGCCATATTCTTTTATATAATGGTATATTATCATTTAACATTCCCCATTATGAAAAACTGAAATATGACATGTTAAGATGCCTAAACATATGTTAATAATGATTAAAGTGGTGAATATGACATGGGGGAATGATTAACATGATATGACATCAAATTATTGGAAAGAAAAATTAATAATGTTGAAATGAAAACTTGTCAAAATAAGTGTAGTGATTATTGTTGTTAAAATTACATGATTCACTTGTAGTATACTACGTATTTGAATTATTAGATGTAAAATTGAGAAAATGACATGTTAACTTGTCACATTTATATACATGAATCCTTATTTGTATAAATTGGAGCAGTCATATGATTAAACAGTTTCATGTTAGCATAGAATTAAACATATGTTAAAAAGGACATGCGACAAAATATAGTCATAATTGGACGACATATAAATTAGATTATTATAAACTAGATTACAGTAAAAAGGATAATATGCCTAAAATTTACATGAAATAGGAATAATTGTTAAAGAACGAACATGCCTAGATTCACAGTAATTTGACACTGTAACAATCTTAGACACGAGGTTAGATTGCACTTGTGATAGAAGTATGCCCGGAACCGCCCGTCATATCCAGCATTCACAAGTGGTAAATCTAATATGAGGGGTCTAAGTGCATAATTAAAACATGTAATGGTGCTAAGACATGAGGTTAAGTCAATTTGTGGTAGAAGTCTGCCCGGATCTGCCCGACAAATCCAACGTCCACAAGTATAGGCTTAATGTGAGAGGTCTAGTGCATATATATAAATAAGTATATATATATATATATGTATTACAAGATATGAATAAATGGCAGTGATGGTAATTCAATGTCTAACTCAGAAAATAAGAAAGAAAGGGATGTAATGGACTGAGTTAGTGCGATGCAAAGGAAAAGTGATGTATTTCCCTAAATGACCTATTTCTGAGAACGTGGTTGAAGTAAGCCACATTGAATAAAGTAAGAAAAAGGAAAGAAATTACTTTCCACCACGGATTTAGATGGGAATACGTTACAAAAATAAATCATTGATTCCTTCTTTACCTCAAACTGATTAGGTGCATGAAGTGTTTTCCTTAATTAAAATAAGGAACATAGACTACTGTGAATGAAGAATAATGGGTTACAACAGTAAACGGTTTAAACGGGGAATGATAATAACCTATTATAAATAAATAACAATAATGAAAATGTTGTATAATAGGTAGACTTGTCCTAGGGACAAGTGAAGATTATAACTTAGGTTATAATAAACTAGTAAGGAAATGGGATAACTGGTGAAATGAGATAAGGGGCACTTAATTGTAAATTAAGTAATCGGTAAATGGGGAAAGCCGAAAATCAGTTAGGAAAAGGGGGAAAATATTTGAAATATAAGAAGTTGTACTTAATTATAAATTAAGTAATTTGTAAACTTGGAAGTCTGAAACCCGTTGATAAGAATAACATGTTTGGACTTGTCTTAGGGACAAGAGGAAATTATAACATAAGGTTACAATAAATGAGTAGAGAAACTTATTAATGGCCTTTGTTAAGAGAACCAAGTTAATAAGTAAACAACGATAAGTTGTAGTAATGGTGTAAAATGGGATTATGATTAAATGGGAAAGAATGAGGAAAAACTTATGAAATAAGTTATATTTAATCATAAATGGTAAGTGACCTGTTAATTAGAAAACATGTGAATTGAGATATACTTAATAACATATTAAGTAGAACATGTTATTGTAACCTTGAAATCAAAAGGGTTGTGGATCACAGACCTTGGGTCACAATCTAGAGAATAACATGTTGTGGGCTTATTAATAAACTTAAACTGGTTAAGTTATGTAGCTGAAATGAATAAGCAAGAGGAACTTTGTAACTTGATTAAGAATTCAATATGAATGGGAATATCCAAGTTAAACGGAAACCTGATGAGGCAAGGCAAGCGCGTAAAAGAATGTTTAGACATAGGGTCTAACAACATATTAAAGGAGGGCGCTTGGACCAAGTCCGCACGTTTGAGGGTGAATAACCCAACGGGGTAGATCATTGTGGTGTATAAGGCGCGAGGGGAGCGCACATTCATCTGATTATTCTGACGGCTCCGAAGGACTGGAAGGGGAAGCACGCGGCTACTTGAGATACTTAAGGTGCTCCTAGTAGTCCTCTATGCGGTGGCAAATTCTTAGGGTGTGCTCACAGGGGTTGGGTCTATGCGTAACTACTAGATGGGTGGGCCTTGACTACAAAAGTAGCTATGCAGTCAGAATGTTGTGACACGGTGACACTAAGGTGATTCAGCGGTTGCCTCAACGGGGAGGCGAAGGGTCACGACCGGCAAGGATGGTAGATCGTCGAATACCCATCGTCGGCAACCAATGGGATGCAGAAAGTCTAGAGCTAAAACCAATAGACCATTCATCTTTCACTATCGGGGTACGGTGATTGAGGGAAGACGCCAAATGGATGTTTAGATTTTTTTTTTTAGAGGCAGTTGTTTAGCACTTATAGTCTTTACTAGTTGAGGGAGGGGCCGAGGTAGGGCCATAGCCACTGGAAAACAGATCCTAGGAATATCTGTATATTGAGGCTCTTAAAGGCGGGCCTGTACAGATATGGAAAAGCTCCTGACCGAGTTCTGTGTTTCTTGTATCGCCTTACCACGGAATTCGGTGCACATTAGATAACGTGCGGTTGAGGTATCGAGCTACAATTAATGGTACGTACGTAGGACAATCTAGATACATTTATATCTGCTCTGGGTGGTGTATTGTAGACTTGAGGGCATTATTGTGATATGAAGTCTGATTCGATTGACGGTGGCAGTCTGTACGCTTACGTAGCGTAATAATGATAAGTATATGCGGAACGTAATATTGTTATATAGATATCTGTACGTCACTCCGGCATAGGATGAGGGACTGCGTTCATTTCTGTGGCATTACGGTGGAGACCTTGCGAGTGGAGTACCATTGGGTGTACCTCAATATTGAGGGGTTTTTACATATATACTGTATTAGGTTAATCCCCTAGGAAGTAAATGGGTACGACGTGTGTGTAAGCCTTGAATGTTGTTAACCGAGTAACTTAATGAATAAGAAAATATGATTGGACAGTATATGTAGTGTTACCTAAAGTGTATAGTTTAAATCCAGGCACCAGAACTTGTGTTCTGACCCCCTCCTCATAACATACTAGCAGGTTAGATTTGTGACAGAGACATGATAGCTTTGGAGACTAGTTAGGCAGTATTATTAATATGGTAAGGCTATACTTGGAGTATATTATATTTTATCCGTTCCGTTGTTAGATGTTTTCTGAGCTCTGACATATTTTATGTCTCTCTCTTTTCTGCAAGATACTAGAGCAAACCAACTTGAGTTCCGATAGATTGGAATTTTGAAAAAAAATTGATCTATCAGAATTCGGGTTGTTACACATATATGCGAATATTTAACTAACAACTGAAATTGATATGATCTCACCATATAGGCATTAATATCATTTAATGATATAAAAATCAATTAACATAAATATAGAAAGACCTGAAGTCGAGTGTATTCAAATAACCTATATAATTAGAAAATTCCTCTAATTTGCTAAATCAATGAAAGAGAATAAATATTATAGTATGAATGCATCTTATAAACTAATAAGAGCATCATCCTCCTACAATTGAAACACATATAATGTATTTGCTCGTAATTATATGATAATGGATCAAAAATGAGAATCCAAAGAGGGTTTATCATTTAATGTAATTATATGTTTGTCAGCATTGAGGGAGAGGATAAAGAGATATAAGTTCATGTTGATCATTAGTATTAAATATTTGCTAACATATAATTAAAATGATGAAAATATTAAGTAACTTGCATACATTAGCAATTATGTCCCTAATAGACTTTCTCCAATATAGTTTTAAATCCCTGAAGGATCAAAAGGTATAAATCACAACTGAAATGCGGAATAAAAGTCAGTTCAAAATACTTTTGGAATAAGTCATAAATATGTTAAATAAAGGAGGTGAGTGTTCTTAAAGAAAAATTTAAGGTTCTTTAAAAGAATCCCATAACATAATTGTCAAATAACCCTAGAAGTGGTTTAGGTACCTAAAACATGATAAGTTTTGAGACCTTAATAAACCATATGTATAGAACTGATGAGAAATATTCATCGATGATAAATTTATAAATAATAAATTAATTATATTTAAAAATAAAATAAAAATCCGATATTAGAGAAAAACATGATTGGCTACCATGAGTTTTTCTAAGTAAGATAAATGGACCTATAGTCCATAAGATAAAATTAGAAATATATAAAATGAAAAAATCACATTAAAAAAACTGAAACACTATGCAGCGTCAACAACATGTTATATGCCATAAGCATTACACTTTCAAAGAAAATTTGGCATAGCCGACCAATTTTTATAGTGATCCGTAACACTTATTATGATAACAAATAATAATTACAATAAGTACTGCAGTTTGCAAGATTGCCAAAACTACAAATTTGTTTTTTAAAGTGGACCGTCCACTAACAACGACATTTGTAACACCCCACATCCGTTAGTGTCACTCACAAAGGGAATGCACTAAGTTCTATGGAGCATTTAGGGTAAAAGATGCAGATAAATTACAAGACAGACAGAAGTTAAACAGCGGAAAATAAAACTTTACTTCATTGATAAGATAGTTTGTACAACAATTGTTTCCCAATATCAGAGTATCCTCTGTCTTACAAAATAAAGAAGCATAAAAATACATTTATATTCCCCAATGTAGCATAAGCCAGCCATAGCAGCGAAAAGGAGAGTCCATTGCAAAACTTCGACAAATCTTCAAGCTGGGAAAGAGTGACAGTCCAACTTAACCTGAGCTATACTATTCCGTCCTTTACTACCTGGGGGGGGGGGACGGAAGAAAAGAAGACGAAAGAAAAACAGAGTCAGACATAAAGCCTGAGTAAGTTCAGTTACTTCTAGCATGTGAACATGGAAAAGCAAAACGACATGAATTAACTGAATACAAGATAACACCATGAAGATAGGGTAGCAAGATTAGACAAGATTAACACAAGATATGCTAAGATAAGATAAACTGGATATGCTCTAATACTTTCGCCGCTTCGCTATTTCCTTGTTATACTGGTTTCTATATCTCTGCACCACCTAACTAGTGTCCCAACTAGTAACGATAACGTGATCCCAATCCCTGTAGTTTCCATTGCCTTCAGGCATACATTTATTATTTATTACCTAGATCTAATCTAGGGTTTTATGTCAAGTGCTTTCTAGATTCAACTAGAGTTTACGCTATCTGCTGAACGCTTCTCGGATTCAGGGTTTATGCCACCTAGTCCAACTAGGGATTATGCTACCTGTCGAACGATGCCCCCAAGTCTAAGACACACTACCTAGAGTGGTATATGTTCCTAGACTTCCCCATGCATGTATCGCGAATCGTTATCGCTTGTCTAGATGCACATGTCCTGTAATGTGCGGCCCGAGTCCTGTGGCAGGGCAAATCAAGAAACACAGAACTCGGTCGGGAGCTTTTAGATATCTGCCGATGCAGATGCTAAGGTCTGTTTTTATTCCAGTGGCTATGGTCCCACTTGACCCCTCCCTCAACTAATGAAAGGCCACCCTTGAAAAATTGAGAACTATACGCAGGCCCACTATGCCCCACTGTCTTATGGCCATCCTCGCCCATAACTAGATAGCAAGTATATGGTCTTTTGGAGTTCTCCGCCTTTCCGCTTTACGTATCTCGATTGACTGAAGATGGATGGTAGACGACGAGTTGCTATCACAGGGCTACCGTTTTCTCGCCGAATCACGCTGGTCCATCCTAGTCTTTAGGTTGCCATATTTTGCAACCAAGGCATACCCTTGGTTCTTCTAACGCAGACCTTAACCTCTGTGAGCCCAGGAGGATCATCTGCAGCCTCATAGAGGGATACCAAGAGTACCCTTACGTCCCCTCGAAGCCTCGGGCTTTGTAACCCAATTCGTTGGGGCCTTCTTTAAAATTAGATGGATGTTCGCTCCTTCTCGTGTTATACTAAGATTACTACTTAGTTTTGTTAACTAAGGTTTACCACTTAGTTTCCTGAATCGTTGTTTTCTTGACTAAGGTTTACTACTTAGTTCTCTTTCCCGTCGATTTGGATTGGTTAAGTGTCATTAGTCAATTCAAGCTAACATAACCCTCTTCATTTATCCTGTTAAACTGGTTAAGTGTTATCAGTAATTCATGTTGACTTAACCCTACCACAAACCAAGTTATATTGGTTAAGTATTTCTTATTACTTAACCCTATTCATTCATCCTGTATTGGTTAAGTGTTCCTTTTTAACTTAACCTTGCCCATTTGTTTTAACTAACATCTTATTAATGGTTAAGTATTATCCCTTCTTGTTTTAGACTTAACCCTATTCATTTATCACAACCTGATGGTTAAGTGTTCAAGTTTACTTAACCCTACGATCTAGTCCAGCTAACATATCAAATTGGCTAAGTGTATTAAATTTTACTTAACCCCAACCTCTAGTCTAGTTAACATGTTAATTTGGCTAAGTGTATTAACTTTACTTAACCCCACCTTTTAGTCTAGTTAACATGTTAATTTGGCTAAGTGTATTAACTTTACTTAACCCCACCTTCTAGTCTAGTTAACATGTTAATTTGGATAAGTGTTTTCTTAGTTACTTAACCCCTACAAATCTTGTCTTGTTACGATGTTAAGTTTGGTTAAGTGTCCCTATGGACTTAACCCTCCCATTCTAGCTTAACTGTGTAAAGTTGGTTAAGTGTTCCTATGGACTTAACCCTCCCATTCTAGCTTAACTGTGTTAAGTGTCTGTATGAACCTAACCCCACTCATTGGTTTGGTTATCATGTTGAATTGGTTAAGTGTCTTAGTTAACTTAACTCTACCATTCTTGTTCTAACTTTAACTAAATAAATTAAAGCCGCGATCACTCACATTAGACAGATATTGTTGCGATTACTGGATGTGCCGGTTGGTTCCGGGCAGGTTTACATCGCAACTCAGTCTAACCTCGGGTTAGGCATATTCGTGTTTTCTAAGCTCAAAGGGTTTTGATTAATTTTCAAATCAGGTTTTGAAAGTAACCATCCCGTCCATCGGATCAGTTAGGGATAGCCAGGGAGAGCAGGAAACTTGTATTTTCCAAACCCAAGCCTAGACACTGAACTTTCTGGTGTATGTATTATTAAAAGAGATGTCATTAATAAACCTTTCTTTTGTATATATATATATAAATTGTTAACAATTTATCCTCAAAGTTTAACCATTTATCTTCAAAGTCCATTTTCCATTTTTAAATAAATTTGGCCTATACCATATACATTTTCCATGCCCACTAATGGACTTATATTCTAGGCCCAAATCTTGATTTGCCTATCTTACAGTTTATAGCAATTTAGATCCACATCCTCATTTACAGTTCATGCCAAAAAAAACTAGATTTTATATTCTAGTTTACAGTTTATGCCAAACTAGATTTCATATTCTAGTTCACCGTTTATGCCCAAAACTTAATTTGCATACCAACTACCTACTTTGTGGCCCATTTAACCATTTACCATTTACGCCCAATGTATGTAAATTATTCACAATTATGCTAATATACTTATCATGCTTAATTTAGCCACCCAATTCTGATTTAATATTCCAATTTCAGTTCATGTCAAAACTAGACTTGTTATTCTAATTTTCATCTTAATAGTCATGCTATAATGCATGTTCCCAAATTATGCTAATTTCCAAGTTTAGTCAATTTCATGTTTTTCCCAAAACGTACTCCCATCGTTCGTAAAATCGTGATTCAACCTAGATTATAAATGAATCTAGATTCGTGGATAAAAGGGAATGAACCAAAATGCCATGGAAGAATAGACATAATAACTGGCATAAGATGACAATTCACAGGCATATAGATCTGGTAATATTACGACATGAAAAGGGTTGAATAGTATAGGTTCAAGAACATGGGTAGACCTAACTTAATAGGTAAATTCCCAAGATCAAGATCCAAGGATAACTAGAAATAGAAAGTCAAGCCTAGATTCAATATAATGCCAGTTTTGGGGTACAACATGGTTTTGTAACTACAGTGTCATGGGCATAAATAATAACCTTATATCCATAGTCATAGGCAATAAATCCTCACAGTCATAGGCGATGTTCATAGTCAAAGGAAAATAATTCTCACAGTCATGAGTCACAGTCATAGGCAATGTTCATAGTCAAAGAGGCATATGGGTTTAAGGTCCATAGTTTCATAGTCACAGTCTTATTGGTCATCGAATCATAACAGTTCTTAATTAGGTCCAAGGATATAAGCACTGATACGAACAGAAAGATTTGGCATATTCTTTTATTCCTTTAATTTCATGTCACGAATAGAGAAAACGTTCAAATCTAAAAAGAAACCGACTTACAGAGATTATATTAGATTCGTAGAAAAACAGTCATTGAAGTCGTTTGAATCTTCGCTTGAATCCTAGCTTGTTTTTAATCTCCTCTTGAAAGTCTTGAGCAGCATTTCCTCGTCTTGATTTATTTTACATATTATTTTATTTATTATTTTATTTGGAGGAGGAGAAGAAGCCATGTCCACCAAGAATCTTTGCAGCATAAGGTTAGAGAAGAATTGTGAATAGTGAAGGAGACTAGGGGCTGTTTATATAGGATTAGGCGGACGAATCTAGGCAGAAAACGAGACCAGGTACATCAGAATGCACCCAGGCCCAAAAGTGGGTTTTGCACCCAGGTCGACACCCATGTCGACTGGGCAGTCGACCTGGTCAGGGGGGGTCGACTACCCAGTCGACTCCCCAGTCGACCTGGGTCCTGGGAGGGAATTTTCCCGCCTAGCCCGCTTCTGGGTTTGACTTCGAATTTCGAATTCGAATTTCGAGCTGTTTTCTGTTCTGAAAATTCCTGAAACTTCGGAGAGTCATAACTTCTTCATACGGACTCCGATTTACGCAAACTCGGACTCGTTTCCAAGCAGAATTTCGAGACGAACGCAATGGAGCAACTCGTTTCCCTTGATTTTGAATTTAAATTTTAATTATGCCTTGATTTGTGAATCTTAGTGTTATAAAATTACGGGGTGTTACATTCTCCCCCACTTAAAAGGATTTCGTCCCCGAAATCTTCAAGTTAGGAAGAATGTGTCCTACCATCCAATCACCCATCTACTCAACCATTCAATCACAGGCATTCATTTCCCTTAAAAGATTTCTAATGCTTTCATGTTCATATGCATAGTGTGTGTATATGACTTTATCTAATGCAAGATCAGGCGGTCTACTGATTCAGTTGACCTCCTTAATGTGAATCATGTCAGTGCCATGCATCCAATCATGTATGCAAGCATCCCTAGTTATGTAAATACTACATGTGTGCATAGCCATTCATCCATATGCAACATCCATATGATAACATATCAATTTCAACTTACAAACAAATACATATCTGTAAATGCAATATGAAAGCGTCTAAACTGATCTAGTGCCTAATACGTATGTATATGCATTCACGAGAAACCATTAGCAACCACTCACAACCATAACATGTTTCAAATACATGTTTACATCCAAAAGAGTTTCTACCTAAGGATCGAAGATACGACCTAGAGGATATACTTTGGAAAGAGAGAAATAATTATGCGTAAAGCTCCTACAAAAAAAAAAGAAATCAAGGATGCACCCTTAAGGAAAAGGGTATGATGCTAGTATCTAGCCTTCTTGAGATTTACTCCACTGTATCTTAACTAATTTAACTTCAAGATTGTGAAGTTTCTGACCTCCATTTCCAAAATAAACAGATGTCAATCACGGTACCAAGTGTATGTACTAAGATGATTAGAGGTCTCCCTCTTATCCACCATGCCATAACTATAAGGGTCGAAAGGTCACTACGTACTTTTTAGAGTGTCTGCCACAACTATTCATCTCTCACGCAAACCATCCTAGTCGAACTCGACATTCCTCAAGTACAAGCCCTAAAGGCCTGAACCAATATCAGACAAGCACCCAAGGAATATCTCCTCCGAATTTAGACGATCTACGTGAGATGATATAAGCAAACTCGATAGCTATTCTCAAATCCCTACTAACCAAAAATAAACTGGTCGGACCACCAATTGGATTTGAGACTCTAGTGGGATCTTTCTACCATACAAGTACTATGGTGCAGAGACTCAACTATGGAAGTGGATATGAACAAATGCGAAGTGCTAAAACCAAAGGAAAGAGTACGAACAGCAAAACTAGGCTCCTCCAACAGAACTTTACTACCTTTCTCCTAGGTACGCTTAGTGGCGAAAGCAGGTACTTGCCCTTCTGAAAATCTGGTCATTTTCCCTTAATTACATGCTCTATTACACCATAGTAAAGATACTTCCTCTTGTCTTAGGTTTTATAATTCCTTCCTCCTTTGTGGGCTAAATCTACATCCATGAATTCCTCATCCTCTTCTGTGTGTAGTCATGTTGACAAATCTCTCGAAAGCTGCTTCCATCGTACAGAAAACCCGATAAGCTTGAAAGAAAACTGGCCGTAGGTGAAACAACTATGGCTATGGATGGAAGCCAGACACGACTTCGCCCATTGATGAGGTTACCTCCCAGAAAGCTAGGAGCCCCAGAGACTCAAGAAAGAAGGAGACAAGAATTCAAACAGAGGAAGAGAAGATAGTGCGTATGGCTTTGGGGAATATGCCTTTTAAACAAATCTTTTCTCTTGAAAATGCTTCTTTTAAAACCGTTTTGAAAATAATTTTTCAAATCCTTTATCTGATCTGGTAATGTAATAACCCGGAAAATACAGGCCAATTTAAAATTTTTAAATTGGTTATTTCAAAGGAATTTGAACAATTGAAATAGAATATTTCAATAAAATAGTGAATTAGAAATAGTGAGTCAGTTTGAAAATTTGAATTCAAACTTTGACTGACTGTGTAGGGTGGAAAATATAACGGATTTTAGCGAAACCAAAAATATCTAAATATGTTAGTCAATACCTTTCTAACGAATCTGAATAATCGAAGTTTCATAACGGGAATCAAAAGTTATGGCCGAATGAATTTTCGGAATGGTCGCTATATAGAATATATAGCCCTGGAAAATTGATATTTTGCATACGACCTCGGAATTCGACGAAACCACTTTCGTTGGTCCGGGATGTCAAACTATTGCTAGGTATCAAATTTCATAATTTTTGAAGCTAGTATGTGAGCGTGGAAAAAGAAAAGGTGTTTGGTCAATTTCTGTTAAACTGGATCGACCAGAAAATGGCCATTTTTCAAACGATCTCAGAATTCGACGAAACTAGTTTTGTTGGGACCGTAGCGTCAAAATATAGCTAGATTTATTTTTCTGGAATTTTTCGAATCAGTTTGTGGCCCTGGCAAATTGAAATGTGCGTTCAGAGTTAAAAATTAAATGTTTTATACTTTAATTTGAAAAATAACTGACTGTAATAGTTGAATTGGCCAACGAATCATATCCCATTGTGTCCGGGATGGGGGTATTTAGCTAGGGGCGACAGTCGTTGGGTTTGAAAGGGAGTTCGTTTGAGAATACACTATTTAAAAATTTAATAAAACCATCGACCAATCATATTTCTCCATTCATAAAATAAAATAAAATAAAAAACATCAGAACCCCGCCCCCCCCCCCCCCCCGACCCTGACATCGACGACGGAAAATCTTCCCCCCTTCCCTGACGATTTCAAATCGCCACAGCCCGAATCAGCCCCTCCCCCAGTTCAACTTTTTGTAGTTCTCCTTCCCCTCTTCAAATCCATATAAGGAGCTCCCCCTATCGTTGCTTCTACGTCGAGATATCCCCCTCCAAAGTCCCGACCTTTAAACCGCCGCCGCTGCCGATCCTGACCACCGAACGCCACCAAACCGCCGCGCGCCTGTAGCCCTCTCGAAGCTCTTCCACGTCCAACTCGTCGATCATTCCCTCGTGCCCCGGTTCTCGCGAAATTGCAAACCTAGTTTTGAACCTTCGTGAAAGGTGAGTTCTTTTTTATGTTTGCACTTTGAAAAATCATATCTTTTTGGTGTTTTGACGAAATTCGATGAAACAGGAAACATCGGGACCGCAAGGAAGCTCTCTACCTAATAGAAGAAGCCGCGGATTTTTCTGAGTCATCTACGATTTTTAGCACTCCGAAAACCAATGTGAGAAATTTAAATTACATAAATTTGAATGGAAAATGTCGTGTATAAATTATATTAGCGAAATATAAATTACACACGTGTTGTATACCTCATGTACATGCGTGGTGTAAGCTATATAAGCGAAGTATGAATTTTACATGCATAGAATAATTGATATATGTGTTGAAATGCAAGTGAAATATAGCAGTAATATATATATATATATATATACTCCCCTTGTCCACAAACCATGGACGATATTTATTGTGGTGAATTGGTGTGAAATATTGGATGAAAAATACGAATGGTTGGATAATTGTTTGTGGTTGATATTGTTTGGTAGTGGTTGAAAAATACCCATTGGTGATTGAAATGAATTGGAAAAATTTGTGGAAATAAAAATAAACATGCCGCCTGCGTGCGAATTAGATGCATCAATCCCCATTGTCAAAAACCGCGAGGTTTTAAGGTAGAGCGAGGAGCCGTACTAGGGACCGTGCCGGTTTTAACTACCCTGCCGTTATGCTGCCGAAATTTTGAATAATCTTTGTGTGTTAGAATTATTTTCATATGTTGAAATTATCTTCATGCGTTGAAATTAAAGCCATATGTTGAAACTATATCCATGTGTGGAAATGTTCATGTGTTGAAAAGTGTTGCGTGAAAGTTAAATTCATTTGTGAATGAATGAAGTGATTAAACAATAAAAATCACATTTTTATAATATATATGAAGTATGAAAAATATTCGCCTTATATAAATAGTTTCAACAATAAAAATTCCATCTTTCTAATGTGAACAACATAAATAAAATATCCATGTGTGGAAATGCTCATGTGTTGAGAAGTGTGTATAGTGGACAAGTTCATGTGTTGAATAAAAAGATCAAACAATAAAAATTACATTTTTATTGAAACTATGAAGTGTTGAAAACATCCATTTGTCGAATAAATATTTTAAATGGTAAAAATATCATTTTTATCATATATGTGATATGCTAGAGATATGCGGACGTTGAAATAAATATTTGTGAATGAAATATTATTTTTAACATGCATAGGAACTAAATAAAATAGTCATGTGTTGAAATCTATTTTAGTTCGCCAAAATTATCATATTTGAAATGTGAAGTGTTAAAAATAGCCACTTGTTCAAATAAATGTGCATGAGTTGAAATATACATTAATTAGCTAATGATATGATTTTATCCTACGCATGCAACATTAGAATGAATGGTGTTTTTGAACCAAAGTAAATCGAATATGAAGTTGAATGGAAAATGATAAGTGATATAAATTGTATATATGTACATGCATATTTATTGAACAGGTTATAGCAAAGGGGCTAGAGAAGAGGAATAAAATTTTGTGCCCGACAAATAGGTAAACATTTACTGTTTTGTTTGGGTGATGATTTTATGAGCATGTTGGCTAGCCGCTTGGCTTTTTCTTTTTCTTTTTGACATGAGACGTCCGTGTGGCTATTTGGGAATTTTCCCAGACCCTCCCGTACAAAGGAGGTTATGGCGAAATTTTCCGAAATTTAAAGGCGTTAGTGAAATAATTGAAGTGAAAACGATATAGGAATTTTTGAATGAACTATATTTATAAAAATATATAAATATAAATAAAATTAAAACGAAACGTGGCCGTGCAGTTCGTGTTTTGAAACCGTGATTTCAAACGACTAGTGTGGGAAATCCGCCCATTGGATTTTCCCGAAACTGCAACCGTTGGGTTCGCCTTGGAAATATCTTTCCAACGGCACCAACTTTGTGAAGATCCGACGGTTGGATTGTCTGGAATGTTTAATTCAAATCTGAAGAAAAACAGCGCCAGAAACGATTATATTTATATATATATATATATAAATATAATTAAATTAAATCGAATAACGACGCTGCAGTTCGTAAATTGAAATCGTAACTTCAAATGACTAGTGTGGAAGATCCGACCGTCGGATTTTCCCAAAACTGAAACCGTTAGATTCGTTTTGAAATGACCTTCCTAATGATATAAAATTTGTGAAGATCCAACGGTTAGATTTTCAGATATGTGTAAAACAAAATTAGTGAAAAGCAGCGCCAGTGCATCGATACGACCTGAAGCGTCGTTTAATTATATTTTGCCGTTTTAAATAAAACAAAAATGGCAATATATCGTTATAAAATACTATAGACGATATAGAGTAGAAATAAACCAATTTTGTTGTGTTTGCTTGATATGTGATGGTTGAATGTATTTGACATGAAAATTATAACTAAATAACTGAAATGTGAATGTTGAATAGTCCAACCATGGGAATAATTGATTTGAAAATCTAAATATACGTGGGTTATTTGAAAAGGCCGAGGTTATCTCATTTCAAACAATCGATCGACGTTGAGAAGTCGAAGAGTCGAAGATGGTTGAAGACCGACGATCTTCACATTGGATGGATGGGCGCTACTGATGCTCATGATTGGAGTAGCTACCATGAAGGAACTGAAGTAGTAGCCATCCAAACATACTGTTGATTGCACGGATATGCGAGGAATTGGTGCCTCCGGTTTCGTTCAGACCCAGAACGGACTTGTAAATGGACTGTGTGTCTGACATTGGATTTTGTTCTATGTTGATTGATCTCTGTTAAATATATATCTGTTTGGCGGCGGAGAATTTATTCTCTTGCTTAACGCCCTTCTCTGAGACGTACGAGCTCAGAGGTTATGTATTGACATAAATCAGTCGCATGGAGTGGATTGCCTGTGTGGCACGCCTAAGTGGCATATGATCAAGGCTTTTGTTGCAAAGCAAAGTCTTGTGGTTGATGATCAAAGCATGGTCTGTGTGACATAGCTTTGTGTATAACGTGAATTCGCGAGCCTCACACCCCGGTATGAGTCAAAAACGGGAGAAGGACCCAAGGAGTGCACGACGTTTCTTTCTAGCTATGGTGGTGTCAGTGACCTCCCAGCCCTGACATTTATAACTACTTTTCACCTGTGTGGTTGTTGGAATACGAGGCGCCTCGATTATAGGTCTGTAAGGACCGGGAAACGTGTGTTCAGGAATTGCCAATCCTCAAAAGTAAGAGAGGACCGGCCTTGGAGGATCCAGGGATTGCTGTGTGCGGTCCCGAGGCATTTGCTAGAGTGTCTCGAATCGGAGAGGAGCTTGCCCCTTGCCTCGACTCATGAAGGAATCCAATTTCCAATACGAAATATGCGGACGTGATTGTATTACTAGTATGGCGACATAGTAGATGGTAGCTATGCCGCCTAGATTTGATATTTATGATTGAATTTGCTTTTGAAACATATATACACTAGTAATAATATCAAACACTTTTGTTTAATTCGTATGAAGCATTTTTGGCCATTATAAGGTAAAAACTCTATCCTCCGGCTTGCGTTGCAATGTGTGATGGGACCTGAGTCTTATAATGGCTTCATTTTATAAAAAGCATTGTGATGATTTAATCATTTACTTTATTTCATGCTAGAGCACTCATTGGAGTAAACCCGTTCCGCGAAAGTGGCGTGGTCCTTTGATTTGCCTTATTATTGTTGTTAATAAGTTAAGTAGATTTCTCACACCAGTCCCATGACTGACTCGTAGTTTGTTTCACCTTGCAAACTCGGGTGCCCTCATTTTCACATGGGCAGCCTAGTTACAGGTTTCTGACGCACTTTTGGCTCATGGCGAGGCTTGACTACACCGTGCTGACTTGGATTTTCTCCGCCATTATTTTATCTATATTATGATTCCGCCATTGGCGATGTAGACTGATATTTATTTTGAGTACTCTTTATGTATGATTCCGCCTCAGGCGATGGTGACTGACTATGTATCATTATGCACTAAGTTGTATCCTGTACTGTGCTTCTCTGATGTGATGATATCTATATGATTCCGCTGTCATATGTGTGTAAATTATTCTATTTTTCTTTGTTTATGCTATTATCTGTGATCTGCTAATGATGATTAATGTGTTATATTCCAATGATTATCCTTAACACCATGTAACGGGGTTTTGGGATCGTCACAGCTGGTATCAGAGCTTTGGTTAACCTTAGTTCTGGAGTCTAACACATTAAACATTTCGTCAAAATAGAATCAGTAGCATTCTAAGGCGCGTCGCTCATTAGAGATGGGACTAGTAAAGTCCTAGAATGAGCCTAGCAGAATAGCAAAAACAATTTGATCAGTCCATCGTTATCTTTCCGTAAATTTTCTGCTTAATCATGCAATAAACTATCATTTCTGTTAGCTGACTCTTTTCTTGCTTATACAGAATTTGACAAATGGCTACTAGAGCAGCCGCCGCTAGAGGAGGCCGTGCCGGCCGAGGCCGAGGAAGGGGAGATGCCCCAGTTCAAGAAGGACCTTTGATACAACCTCCGGCAACTCAATACTTCGAGCTAGACCGTGTAGCTAAGAGATATAAGAACTTAGGAGGCAAGACCTACTCGGGAACTGGCACCGTAATAGAGGCCCTTGCATGGCTCAAAACATGCGAGAAAATTCTTGAAGGCCTAAGGCTTGGAGACGAAGATAAAGCTATTATGGGTGCCTGGCTTATGCAGGAACAAGCTGAATTATGGTGGGAATCTCTCACCGCCGGGAATAAAGAAGCTGGAAGAACATGGGATGGATTTAAAGAACTCTTCAAGGAGAAATATGTCCCAGAACAAGCTTTAGAACGAATGCACGATGACTTCGCCAATCTCCAGCAGGGGGATCTTTCCGTGCAGGATTATTTAAATAAATTTACAATGCTGTCGCCCTATGCTCCGGAGCTCGTCGCCACTGCGAAATCCAAAAATAAGAGGTTTATCCTTGGGCTAAGACGACAATATCATGATAGAGCCATGGCCCATGTCAAGCTGGAATTCAACAAACTGGTGGAAATGACATGCAACTACGAAGACCTTGATCAAAGGCATCTAGATCAGGATCGCGCTAGAAGCCAAGCCAGAAACAAGCGCAAGCCTGCTGTAAATCAAGGCGAGTCAAGCCAAGCAGCATCTTCAAAACCTCAGACTGGAAAGCCGCCAAGAGGAAATTGCTTTAACTGTGGCAAGCCGGGGCACTACTCAAATGTCTGCACAGCTCCGAAGAGGCAGAAGACAAATTCTCAAGGCTCGAGCCAAGGTTCCCAGAACCCTCGCTCGTGCTTCAACTGTCGACCGATCATCTGGTCAAAGACTGTCCTTTGCTGAAGAAAGCTACAGTAGCTCACGTCTATGACGGGTCGAGCCCGCCAGCTGCTTCCGATGGAGCAGGTAAACCTGATGTTTTGGGAGGTACCCTTACCATTAAAAATATTCCTGTTTCTGTATTGTTTTACATAGGTGCATCACGTAGTTTTATTGCTAGTAACACAATGCACAAATTAAAGTTAAAACTGCGAAAGCTCAAAGAATCGGTTGATGTACATAATCCGATAGGAGGATCTCTCATTCTCTGTTCATATTGTAGAGTGCCAGTCTCTTATTCTTTCTACAAATTTCCCTTTGATTTGATCGTTATGGATTTTCCCGAATTCGATATCATTCTCGGGCTAGATTGGTTAACGAAGTATGAAGCCAAAGTGAAGTGTGCGGAAAGAATCGTTAAAATTTGAACGAAGCTTGGACATATATATATACCCTGTCATGGTTCGAATCCGAATAGAGAAGAATTTTGGTCGGCATTAGAACTTATCCCCACTTCCATAGAAAAGATTCTGATTGTAAGAAACTATGCGGATGTGTTTGAGGAAGTTGAAGACTTACCTCCGCAAAGAGAAATAGAATTCCGAATCGATCTAATTCCCAATGCCAGACCAGTGGTTCATCCAATTCGCAGAATGACGCCGAAGGAAAAAGAAGAATTAGGCGATCAAACTCGTCAACTGTTGTGGAAGGGTCTAATCAGACCTAGTTTTTCTAATTGGGGTGCAGCTGCTGTGTTTGTCCCAAAGTCAGACGGTACTCTTAGATTATGTGTTGATTACCGAGACCTCAACAAACAGACGCTCAAAAATAAGTATCCATTACCCCGCATCGATGATTTGCTATATACCAATTGAATGGGGCGAAAGTATTTTCCCGAATGGAGCTAGCTACAGGTTTTCACCAATTGAGAATAGCAGAAGAGTGTGTTCCTTTGATAGCTTTCAGAGGTCCAGACATATTTTATGAATGGTTAGTAATGTCGTTTGGCCTATGCAACGCTCCAGCATACTTTGTCGATCTAATGAATAGAGTGTTCAGGGGAGTTCTGAATAAATTTGTCCTCGTATTCATCGATGATATTTTAATCTACTCCAAATCAAAACCCGAGCATGAAAAACACTTAGAACAAGTATTGGAGATTCTAAGGAAGAACGTCTTCAAAGCCAAATTCTCTAAATGTGTCTTCTGGCAAGAAGAAGTCAAGTTTCTTGGCCATGTCGTGTCAGGGAAAGGAATTTCTGTTGACCCAAGCAAAATAACAGCGATTCAAGACTGGAAACAACCCACTACTCCCACAGAAGTTAGAAGTTTTATGGGGTTAGCTAGTTACTATCGAAAGTTCGTTAAGGATTTTTCGAAGATATCCGGTCCGTTAACGAAGCTCACGAAGAAACATGAGAAATTCAAGTGGACTTCCGACTGTGAAGAAGCTTTCCAGGAATTGAAATCGAAACTGACCATTGCTCCAGTGTTAACTATTATTGATGGCAATCAGGATTTAACGGTTTGGACAGATGCTTCTATTAGAGGTCTTGGTGCAGTGTTAATGCAAAGAGGCCAAGTAGTTGCTTATGCAAGCCGCCAACTAAAATCGCATGAGAAGAATTATGTGACTCATGATCTTGAGTTATTGGCCATCGTTTTTTCCTTAAAAATCTGGAGGCATTATTTATTGGGCGAGAAATTTATACTGTACACAGATCATCAATCATTGAAGTATTTATACACCCAGAAAGATCTGAATTTGAGGCAGCAACGTTGGCTGGAATTTCTTGCAGCGTATGATCTTGATATCCTGTATACGCCGGGGAAAGCTAACGTTGTAGCGGATGCGCTTAGTAGGAAAACCGCAATCATTGCCAATCTTATAATTACACCTGGATTGATTGATAGGATTTCAGCCCTTCAAAAAGACGATGAATTCATTCAGAGAATCAGTCAGAGGGTCAAAGAAGGTGAAACCACGAGTTTTCGTATTGACGATAAGGGGGTTCTCAGGTTAAATAATAGGATTTGCATTCCAAATATTCCAGGCCTTCGAAGAGAAGTGCTGGACGAATGCCATAAATCCAAATTTTGCATCCATTCTGGTGTGAGTAAAATGTACAACGATATCAAACGCACTTTCTGGTGGAAGGCAATGAAAAGGGATATTTCTTTGTATGTTAGCAGATGCCCTACTTGTCAATTGGTCAAGACTGACCAACAAAAGCTAGCTGGATTGCTACAACCGTTGGACGTCCCAGGTTGGAAGTGGGAACAGATTTCCATGGATTTCATAGATGGTTTGCCGCGAACCAGGAAAGCTAATGACAGTATTTGGGTAATCGTAGATCGCTTCACGAAGACTGCCCATTTTATACCTGTCAGATCCAATAGAACCGCTCAAAGTCTAGCACAGATATATTTCAAAGAAATTGTTAAGCTGCATGGAATTCCCATCAGCATAGTCAGTGATAGAGATCCCATATTTACTAGAAAATTCTGGGAGGCTTTCCAGACAGAATTGGGAATAAAACTGAATATGAGCACCGCTTATCACCCTCAAACAGATGGCCAAATCGAGCGGGTGAATAGAATTCTAGAAGATTTATTGCGGGCTTGTATAATTGATTTTGGTGGGTCATGGGAGGATCATTTGCATTTGGCAGAATTCTCATATAACAATAGCTATCAAGCAAGTCTGGGAATGTCACCATTTGAAGCATTATATGGCAGACCTGCCGATCTCCAGCATGTTGGGTAGAACCTGGCAACAGACTTGTGTTAGGACCCGATATGATTAGAGAAGCATCTGATAAAGTCGACTTCATCAAAAAGAGTTTGAGAACCGCCCAAAGCCGACAAAAAGTAATGCAGACTCTAGAAGGAGAGATTTGACATTTTCTGTTGGTGATCGTGTTTATTTGAAGGTTTCTCCGATGAAAGGAGTAATCAGATTTGGCAAAACTGGGAAGTTGGCACCGAGATTTATTGGTCCCTTTCCTATACTTGAATGAGTTGGAACTCTTGCTTATAGGGTTCAATTACCTGATTGTTTGCCTGGAGTGCACGATGTATTTCACATATCTCAACTTAGAAGACATGTGCATGATCCGGGTCTTGTTGTAGAAGAAGCAGCGCAACAGGATATAGACATCACTCCAGAATTAGCACTCAGAAGAGAGCCATTAAAGATTTTTGGCAAAGAAACTAGAGAACTAAGAAGCAAAAAGGTTCATTTAGTTAAAGTGCAGTGGAGCAGTGATCCTAGAGACTGTACTTGGGAGACTGAGGAAAGCGTTAAGCAAGCTTACCCCAAATGCAGAGTGGATATCTCCGACTAACTCCGGTGCAAGGTACCTTTACAATACTTTGCATTTACATTTTGTTTCCCACTTTACTGTTGTTTCCTTTTCGAGGACGAAAAGTTTAAAGTGGGGGAGATTGTAATAACCCGGAAAATACGGGCCAATTTAAAAATTTTAAATTGGTGATTTCAAAGGAATTTGAACCATTGAAATAGAATATTTCAATAAAATAGTGAATTAGAAATAGTGAGTCAGTTTGAAAATTTGAATTCAAACTTTGACTGACTATGCAGGGTGGAAAATATAACGGATTTTAGCGAAACCAAAAATATCTAAATCTGTTAGTCAATACCTTTCTAACGAATCTGAAAAATCGAAGTTTCATAACGGGAATCAAAAGTTATGGCCGAATGAATTTTCAGAATGGTCGCTATATAGAATATATAGCCCTGGAAAATTGATATTTTGCATACGACCTCGGAATTCGACGAAACCACTTTTGTTGGGTCCGCGATGTCAAACTATTGGTAGGTTTCAAATTTCATAATTTTTGAAGCTAGTATGTGAGCGTGGCAAAAGAAAAGGTGTTTTTCAATTTCTGTTAAACTGGATCGACCAGAAAATGGCCATTTTTCAAACGATCTCAGAATTCGACGAAACTAGTTTTGTTGGGATCGTAGCGTCAAAACATAGCTAGATTTATTTTTCTGGAATTTTTCGAATTAGTTTGTGGCCCTGGCAAATTGAAATGTGCGTTCAGAGTTAAAAATTAAATGTTTTATACTTTAATTTGAAAAATAACTGACTGTAACAGTTGAATTGGCCAACGAAACATATCCCATTGTGTCCGGGATGGGGGTATTTAGCTAGGGGCAACAGTCGTTGGGTTTGAAAGGGAGTTCGTTTGAGAAAACACTATTTAAAAATTTAATAAAACCATCGACCAATCATATTTCTCCATTCATAAAATAAAAAAATAAAAAAAACATCAGAAAACCCCCCCGACCCCGACATCGACGACGGAAAAGCTTCCCCCTTTCCCTGGCGATTTCCGGTCGCCACAGCCCGAATCAGCCCCTCCCCCAGTTCAACTTTTTGTAGTTCTCCTTCCCCTCTTCAAATCCATATAAGGAGCTCCCCCTATCGTTGCTTCTACGTCGAGATATCCCCCTCCAAAGTTCCGACCTTTAAACCTCCGCCGCCGCCGATCCTGACCACCGAACGCCACCAAACCGCCGCGCGCCTGTAGCCTTCTCGAAGCTCTTCCACGTCCAACTCGCCGATCATCCCCTCGTGCCCCGGTTCTCGCGAAAACCGCAAACCTAGTTTTGAACCTTCGTGAAAGGTGAGTTCTTTTTGATGTTTGCACTTTGAAAAATCATATCTTTTTGGTGTGTTGACGAAATGCGATGAAACAGGAAATATCGGGACCGCAAGGAAGCTCTCTACCCAATAGAAGAAGCCGCGGATTTTTCTGAGTCATCTACGATTTTTAGCACTCTGAAAACCAATGTGAGAAATTTAAATTACATAAATTTGAATGGAAAATGTCATGTATAAATTATATTAGCAAAATATAAATTACACACGTGTTGTATACCTCATGTACATGCGTGGTGTAAGCTATATAAGCGAAGTATGAATTTTACATGCATAGAATAATTGATATATGTGTTGAAATGCAAGTGAAATATAGCAATTAAATATATATATATATATACTCCCCTCGTCCACAAACCATGGACGATATTTATTGTGTGAATTGGTGTGAAATATTGGATGAAAAATATGAATGGTTGGATAATTGTTTGTGGTTGATATTGTTTGGTAGTGGTTGAAAAATACCCATTGGTGATTGAAATGAATTGGAAAATTTTGTGGAAATAAAAATAAACATGCCGCCTGCGTGCGAATTAGATGCATCAATCCCCATTGTCAAAAACCGCGAGGTTTTAAGGTAGAGCGAGGAGCCGTACTAGGGACCGTGCCGGTTTTAACTACCCTGTCGTTATGCTGCCGAAATTTTGAATAATCTTTGTGTGTTAGAATTATTTTCATATGTTGAAATTATCTTCGTGCGTTGAAATTAAAGCCATATGTTGAAACTATATCCATGTGTGGAAATGTTCATGTGTTGAAAAGCATTGCGTGAAAATTAAATTCATTTGTGAATGAATGAAGTGATTAAACAATAAAAATCACATTTTTATAATATATATGAAGTATGAAAAATATTCGCCTTATATAAATAGTTTCAACAATAAAAATTCCATCTTTCTAATATGAACAACATAAATAAAATATCCATGTGTGGAAATGCTCATGTGTTGAGAAGTGTGTATAATGGAAAAGTTCATGTGTTGAATAAAAAGATCGAACAATAAAAATTACATTTTTATTGAAACTATGAAGTGTTGAAAACATCCAATTGTCGAATAAATATTTTAAATGGTAAAAATATCATTTTTATCATATATGTGATATGCTAGAGATATGCGGACGTTGAAATAAATATTTGCGAATGAAATATTATTTTTAACATGCATAGGAACTAAATAAAATAGTCATGTGTTGAAATCTATTTTAGTTCGCCAAAATTATCATATTTGAAATGTGAAGTGTTAAAAATAGCCACTTGTTCAAATAAATGTGCATGAGTTGAAATATACATTAATTAGCTAATGATATGATTTTAGCCTATGCATGCAACATTAGAATAAATGGTGTTTTTGAACCAAAGTAAATCGAATATGAAGTTGAATGGAAAATGATAAGTGATATAAATTGTATATATGTACATGCATATTTATTGAACAGGTTATAGCAAAGGGGCTAGAGAAGAGGAATAAAATTTTGTGCCCGACAAATAGGTACACATTTACTGTTTTGTTTGGGTGATGATTTTATGAGCCTGTTGGCTAGCCGCTTAGCTTTTTCTTTTTCTTTTTGACATGAGATGCCCGTGTGGCTATTTGGGAATTTTCCCAGACCCTCCCGTACAAAGGAGGTTATGGCGAAATTTTCCTAAATTTAAAGGCGTTAGTGAAATAATTGAAGTGAAAACGATGTAGGAATTTTTGAATGAACTATATTTATATAAATATAAATAAAATTAAAACGAAACGTGGCCGTGCAGTTTGTGTTTTGAAACCGTGATTTCAAACGACTAGTGTGGGAAATCCGACCATTGGATTTTCCCGAAACCGCAACCGTTGGGTTCGCCTTGGAAATATCTTTCCAACGGCACCAACTTTGTGAGGATCCGACGGTTGGATTGTCTGGAATGTTTAACTCATATCTGAAGAAAAACAGCGCCAGAAACGATTATATTTATATATATATATATATATAATTAAATTAAATCGAGTAACGACGCTGCAGTTCGTAAATTGAAATCGTAACTTCAAATGACTAGTGTGGAAGATCCGACCGTCGGATTTTCCCAAAACTGAAACCGTTAGATTCGTTTTGAAATGACCTTCCTAATGATATAAAATTTGTGAAGATCCAACGGTTAGATTTTCAGATATGTGTAAAACAAAATTAGTGAAAAGCAGTGCCAGTGCATCGATACGACCTGAAGCGTCGTTTAATTATATTTTGCCGTTTTAAATAAAACAAAAATGGCGATATATCGTTATAAAATACTATAGACGATATAGAGTAGAAATAAACTAATTTTGTTGTGTTTGCTTGATATGTGATGGTTGAATGTATTTGACATGAAAATTATAACTAAATAACTGAAATGTGAATGTTGAATAGTCCAACCATGGGAATAATTGATTTGAAAATCTAAATATACGTGGGTTATTTGAAAAGGCAGAGGTTATCTCATTTCAAATAATCGATCGACGTTGAGAAGTCGAAGAGTCGAAGATGGTTGAAGACCGACGATCTTCACATTGGATGGATGGGCGCTACTGATGCTCGTGATTGGAGTAGCTACCATGAAGGAACTGAAGTAGTAGCCGTCCAAACATACTGTTGATTGCACGGATATGCGAGGAATTGGTGCCTCCGGTTTCGTTCAGACCCAGAACGGACTTGTAAATGGGCTGTGTGTCTGACATTGGATTTTGTTCTGTGTTGATTGATCGATGTTAAATATATATCTGTTTGGCGGCGGAGAATTTATTCTCTTTCTTAACGCCCTTCTCTGAGACGTACGAGCTTAGAGGTTATGTATTGACTGAAATCAGTCGCATGGAGTGGATTGTCTGTGTGGCACGCCTAAGTGGCATATGATCAAGGCTTCTGTTGCAAAGCAAAGTCTTGTGGTTGATGATCAAAGCATGGTCTGTGTGACATAGCTTTGTGTATAACGTGAATTCGCGAGCCTCACACCCCGGTATGAGTCAAAAACGGGAGAAGGACCCAAGGAGTGCACGACGTTTCTTTCTAGCTATAGTGGTGTCGGTGACTTCCCAGCCCTGACATTTATATCTACTTTTCACCTGTGTGGTTGTTGGAATACGAGGCGCCTCGATTATAGGTTTGTAAGGACCGGGAAACGTGTGTTCAGGAATTGCCAATCCTCAAAAGTAAGAGAGGACCGGCCTTGGAGGATCCAGGGATTGCTGTGTGCGATCCCGAGGCATTTGCTAGAGTGTCTCGAATCGGAGAAGAGCTTGCCCCTTGCCTCGACTCATGAAGGAATCCAATTTCCAATACGAAATATGCGGACGTGATTGTATTACTAGTATGGCGACATAGTAGATGGTAGCTATGCCGCCTAGGATTGATATTTATGATTGAATTTGCTTTTGAAACATATATACACTAGTAATAATATCAAACACTTTTGTTTAATTCGTATGAAGCATTTTTGGCCATTATAAGGTAAAAACTCTATCCTCCGGCTTGCGTTGCATTGTGTGATGGGACTTGAGTCTTATAATGGCTTCATTTTATAAAAAGCATTGCGATGATTTAATCATTTACTTTATTTCATGCACTAGCACTCATTGGAGTAAACCCGTTCCGCGAAAGTGGCGTGGTCCTTTGATTTGCCTTATTATTGTTGTTAATAAGTTAAGTAGATTTCTCATACCAGTCCCATGACTGACTCGTAGTTTTTTTTCACCTTGCAAACTCGGGTGCCCTCATTTTCACACGGGCAGCCTAGTTATAGGTTTCTGACGCACTTTTGGCTCATGGCGAGGCTTGACTACACCGTGCTGACTTGGATTTTCTCCGCCATTATTGTATCTATATTATGATTCCGCCATTGGCGATGTAGACTGATATTTATTTTGAGTACTCTTTACGTATGATTCCGTCTCAGGCGATGGTGACTGACTATGTATCATTATGCACTAAGTTGTATCCTGTACTGTGCTTCTCTGATGTGATGATATCTATATGATTCCGCTATCATATGTGTGTAAATTATTATTATTTTTTGTTTATGCTATTATCTGTGATCTGCTAATGATGATTAATGTGTTATATTCCAATGATTATCCTTAACACCGTGTAACGGGGTTTTGGGATCGTCACAGGTAACCTTCAGCTCTGATACCACGTGTAACACCCCACATCCGTTAGTGTCACTCACAAAGGGAATGCACTAAGTTCTATGGAGTATTTAGGGTAAAAGATGCAGATAAATTACAAGACAGACAGAAATTAAATAGTGGAAAATAAAACTTTACTTTATTGATAAGATAGTTTGTACAACAATTGTTTCCCAATATCAGAGTATCCTCTGTCTTACAAAATAAAGAAGCATAAAAATACATTTATATTCCCCAATGTAGCATAAGCAAGCCATAGCAGCGAAAAGGAGAGTCCAAAGCAAAACTTCGACAAATCTTCAAGCTGGGAAAGAGTGACAGACCAATTTAACCTGAGCTATACTATTATTCCCTCCTTTACTACCTGGGGGGGGGAAGGAAGAAAAGAAGACGAAAGAAAAACAGAGTCAGACATAAAGCCTGAGTAAGTTCAGTTACTTCTAGCATGTGAACATGGAAAAACAAAACGACATGAATTTACTGAATACAAGATAACACCATGATGATTGGGTCAGCAAGATTAGACAAGATTAACACAAGATATGCTAAGATAAGATAAACTGGATATGCTCTAATATTTTCGCCGCTTCGCTGTTTCCTTGTTATACTGGTTTCTATATCTCTGCACCACCTAACTAGTGTCCCAACTAATAACGATAACGTGATCCCAATCCCTGTAGTTTCCATTGCCTTCAGGCATACATTTATTATTTATTACCTAGATATAATCTAGGGTTTTCTATCAAGGGATTTCTAGATTCAACTAGAGTTTACGCTATCTGCTGAACGCTTCTCAGATTCAGGGTTTATGCCACCTAGTCTAACTAGGGATTATGCTACCTGTCGAACGATGCCCCCAAGTCTAGGACACACTACCTAGAGTGGTATATGTTCCTAAATTTCCTCACGCATGTATCGCGAATCGTTATCACTCGTCTAGATGCACATGTCCTGTAATGTGCGGCCCGAGTCCTATGGCAGGGCAAATCAAGAAACACAGAACTCGGTCGGGAGCTTTCAGATATCAGCCGATGCAGATGCTAAGGTCTGTTTTTATTCCAGTGGCTATGGTCCCACTTGACCCCTCCCTCAACTAATGAAAGGCCACCCTTGAAAAATTTAGAACTATACGCAGGCCCCCTATGCCCTACTGTCTTATGGCCATCCTCACCCATAACTAGATAGCAAGTATATGGTCTTTTGGAGTTCTCCGCCTTTCCGCTTTACGTATCTCGATTGACTGAAGATGGATGGTAGACGACGAGTTGCTATCACAGGGCTACCGTTTTCTCGCCGAATCACGTTGGTCCATCCTAGTCTTTAGGTTGCCATATTTTGCAACCAGGGCATACCCTTGGTTCTTCTAACGCAGACCTTAACCTCTGTGAGCCCAGGAGGATCATCTGCAGCCTCACAGAGGGATACCGAGAGTAACCTTACGCCCCCTCGAAGCCTCGGGCTTCGTAACCCAATTCGTTGGAGCCTTCTTTAAAATTAGATGGACGTTCGCTCCTTCTTGTGTTATACTAAGAATTACTACTTAGTTTTGTTAACTAAGGTTTACCACTTAGTTTCCAGAATCGTTGTTTTTTTGACTAAGGTTTACTACTTGGCTTCTTTTAACTAAGGTTTACTACTTAGTTCTCTTTCCCGTCAATTTGGATTGGTTAAGTGTCATTAGTCAATTCAAGCTAACTTAACCCTCTTCATTTATCCTGTTAAACTGGTTAAGTGTTATCAGTAATTCATGTTGACTTAACCCTACCACAAACCAAGTTATATTGGTTAAGTATTTCTTATTACTTAACCCTATTCATTCATCCTGTATTGGTTAAGTGTTCCTTTTTAACTTAACCTTGCCCATCTGTTTTAACTAACATCTTATTAATGGTTAAGTATTATCCCTTCATGTTTTAGACTTAACCCTATTCATTTATCACAACCTGATGGTTAAGTGTTCAAGTTTACTTAACCCTACGGTCTAGTCCAGCTAACACATCAAATTGGCTAAGTGTATTAAATTTTACTTAACCCCAACCTCTAGTCTAGTTAACATGTTAATTTGGCTAAGTGTATTAACTTTACTTAACCCCACCTTCTAGTCTAGTTAACTTGTTAATTTGGCTAAGTGTATTAACTTTACTTAACCCCACCTTCTAGTCGAGTTTACATGTTAATTTGGATAAGTGTTTTCTTAGTTACTTAACCCCTACAAATCTTGTCTTGTTACGATGTTAAGTTTGGTTAAGTGTCCCTATGGACTTAACCCTCCCATTCTAGCTTAACTGTGTTAAGTTGGTTAAGTGTTCCTTTGGACTTAACCTTCCCATTCTAGCTTAACTGTGTTAAGTGTCGATATGAACCTAACCCCACCCATCGGTTTGGTTATCATGTTGAATTGGTTAAGTGTCTTAGTTAACTTAACTCTACCATTCTTGTTCTAGCTTTAACTAAATAAATTAAAGCCGCGACCACTCACATTAGACAGATATTGTTGCAATTACTGGATGTGCCGGTTGGTTCCGGGCAGGTTTACATCGCAACTCGGTCTAACCTCAGGTTAGGCATATTCGTGTTTTCTAAGCTCAAAGGGTTTTGATTAATTTTCAAATAAGGTTTTGAAAGTAACCATCCCGTCCATCGGATCAGTTAGGGATAGCCAGGGAGAGCATGAAACTTGTATTTTCCAAACCCAAGCCTAGACACTATCCTCTCTATTACCCTAGAACTTTCTGGTGTATGTATTATTAAAAGAGATGTCATTAATAAACCTTTCTTTTGTATATATATATATATATATATATATATATATATATAAATTGTTAACAATTTATCCTCAAAGTTTGACCATTTATCTTCAAAGTCCATTTTCCCTTTTTAAATAAATTTGGCCTGTACCATATACATTTGCCATGCCCACTAATGGACTTATATTCTAAGCCCAAATCTTGATTTTCCTATCTTACAGTTTATAGCAATTTAGATCCACATCCTCATTTATAGTTCATGCCAAAAAAACTAGATTTTATATTCTAATTTACAGTTTATGCCAAATTAGATTTCATATTCTAGTTCACCGTTTATGCCCAAAACTTAATTTGCATACCGACTACCTACTTTGTGGCCCATTTAACCATTTACCATTTACGCCCAATGTATGTAAATTATTCACAATTATGCTAATATACTTATCATGCTTAATTTAGCCACCTAATTCTGATTTAATATTCCAATTTCAGTTCATGTCAAAACTAGACTTGTTATTCTAATTTTCATCTTAATAGTCATGCTATAATGCATGTTCCCAAATTATGCCAATTTCCAAGTTTAGTCAATTTCATGTTTTTCCCAAAACGTAATCCCATCGTTCGTAAAATCGTGATTCAACCTAGATTATAAATGAATCTAGATTCGTGGAAAAAAGGGAATGAACCAAAATGCCATGGAAGAATAGACATAATAACTGGCATAAGATGATAATTCACAGGCATATAGATCTGGTAATATTACGACATGAAAAGGGTTGAATAGTATAGGTTCAAGAACATGGGTAGACCTAACTTAATAGGTAAATTCCCAAGATCAAGATCCAAGGATAACAAGAAATAGAAAGTCAAGCCTAGATCCAATATAATGCCAGTTTTGGGGTACAACATGGTTTTGTAACTACAGTGTCATGGGCATAAATAATAATCTTATATCCATAGTCATAGACAATAAATCCTCACAGTTAATGAATCACAGTCATAGGCGATGTTCATAGTCAGAGGAAAATAATTCTTGCAGTCATGACTCACAGTCATAGGCAATGTTCAAAGGCAATGTTCATAGTCAAAGAGGCATATGGTTTTAAGGTCCATAGTTTCATAGTCACAGTCTTATTGGTCATCGAATCATAACAGTTCTTAATTAGGTCCAAGGATATAAGCACTGATTCGAACAGAAAGATTTGGCATATTCTTTTATTCCTTTAATTTCATGTCACGAATAGAGAAAACATTCATATCTAAAAAGAAACCGACTTACAGAGATTATATTAGATTCGTAGAAAAACAGTCGTTGAAGTCATTTGAATCTTCACTTGAATCCTAGCTTGTTTTGAATCTCCTCTTGAAAGTCTTGAGCAGCATTTCCTCGTCTTGATTTATTTTACATATTATTTTATTTATTATTTAATTTAGAGGAGGAGAAGAAGCCATGTCCACCAAGAATCTTTGCAGCATAAGGTTTGATAAGAATTGTGAATAGTGAAGGAGACTAGGGGCTGTTTATATAGGATTAGGCAGACGAATCTAGGCAGAAAACGGGACCAGGTACATCAGAATGTACCCAGGCCCAAAAGTGGGTTTTGCACCCAGGTCGACACCCATATCGACTGGGCAGTCGACCTGGTCAGGGGGGGTCGACTACCCAGTTGACTCCCTAGTCGACCTGCGTCCTGGGGGGAATTTTCCCGCCCAGCCCGCTTCTGGGTTTGAATTCGAATTTCGAATTCGAATTTCGAGTTGTTTTCTGTTCTGAAAATTCCTGAAACTTCGGAGAGTCATAACTTCTTCATATGGACTCCGATTTACGCAAACTCGGACTCGTTTCCAAGTAGAATTTCGAGACGAACGCAATGGCGCATCCTGTTTCCCTTGATTTTGATTTTAAATTTTAATCCTGCCTTGATTTGTGAATCTTAGTGTTATAAAATTATGGGGTATTACAACATTTAAAGTGGGTCATCCACCATTTCCATCCTAGATTGTAGCATAGGAGCTTGCTCATTACTAGACTACTATTACTTTTAAAGATAATCAAATGATTAAAGTAGTGCAAGTGTTTAAAACATTTACAATACCCTGAAGGTATAAACAATGAAAGTATACAAATTCTAAAAGAATGTAAATAACTTTTGTCATGATAAAGAACACAAAGAATAAGAAATGTAGATTACAACATTCTTTTAAGTATTGTTGTGATGAAAATCTTGACATAATTCATGATGAGTAGATTACTTCCTGCTTTTAAGAATTGTTGTAATAAAACTCCTAATATCCATCAAAATGGTTGTTGCGATATGCAAACCTTATTAAAATATACAAGTTTCTAAAGAATATTAATAACATGTATTGTTATTAAAAAAGCCCGAGGACATCGACGGCAAATTATAATATTCTTGTAAGTGTTGTTGTAATGAAAATTTTGATATACTTCAAGATGAGTAGATTGCTTCCCTCTTTTAGAGTTTTTTTAATGAAACTTGTCTTATTCATCAAATGTGTATTGCAACATGTAAACCTGATTGAAACACAAAATTGTAAGCACACGAAGTGTATTCATAAATAAATAGTAATAGCATACAAATCGTAAAAACAAGACGCTTTAAATCAGAAAATGAAATGATAAAAATGAAGTTGTGAGATATAAGGCACGGTTTGTTGTGCTAGGTTTCCTGTAGAAACCGGGTTTTGACTTTAAAGAAACATGCTCTTCTATTATGGATGTCATAACATTTCGATATTTGATAAGCCTTGTAGTTTCTGAGAAGCGTGATATAAGATTAATTAATGTTGTGACAACTTATATATACGATGAATTGGATAGCGATATTTAGATGATAATACCAGGTGGATATGAGTGTACGAAACAAAATCAAAGTCGATGTACTCTTTAAAACTGAGGCGATCATTATACGGTTTGAAACACAGAAGAATATGGTATAACCATCTTAGTGAATATTTGGTAAAATTTGGGTATAGAAACAATCTCGTTTCTCTATGTGATTTTATTAAGAAATCTGTAAAAAGGATTTACTATTTTAGCGGTATATGTTGATGATATAAATTTGATTGAGACTCTAGAAGAGATTGATGAAATAATTGTTGGAGAATGGAGTTTTGGTGACAACAACCTTATTTCAATTATCATCGATTATAAAATGTATACTAACATCTTTATCTAGAATGTGTGTGTGTGTGTTTGTATATATGCAGGAATTGTATATAGGAATTAATACCGAAGACTGTACAGTTTTAGAGATTCAAGCTTCAGAATTCAGAAGGAGATTCAAGACTCATGCGTAATCAATATTTGAAGAGTTCAAGAAAAATATAGTAATAGAGTCTAATTTATATATAAGACTCTGAATAGCACTCCAGGTTCAAATTTTGATTTTCAAAATTAAAATTCTAATTTCAAATTGTTTTCCTATCTTACTTTTAATTTCAAATATAAGTTTTAAATTATATACGCAAGTTTATACATATTTATATAGTTATATACTTTTATAGTTTTATATTTATATAGTTGTAAACCTTATAAATTTATAAATATGTTTATATAATATATAATTATGTTTTCATGGGATTTTATACCTTAGAATACTTATTTATATTACTAAGTTTTAATTCAAGAATTTCCAGAATAATATATACAATTAAACACTTGAAAATTAGTTTTAATTTTTTTTTTTTTACACATGCTTCTGTTGACATACATATATGTCTATATCGACATACAACTTTCATTCTTTCAATTTTCAACGGAAGTGTCTTTTCACTATTTGTAACATTCCAGAAGCATTGCAACCTTTCAAATCTTATAAATAGGGGTTGATTTCGGATTTTTTGATTATTCTTCTTCTCCATCTTCACCCCTCTTCATCCCTCCATTATTATTTCTTATTTTATTGATTTCTACACTTCTACTTTGTTGATTTCTATTCTAACTATATAAAACTTCTTCTCTCTCTACCCATTACTCTCTGAATTGAAGTGCTATTGCAGAGTTATAGGGCTGTTGCAATCATTTGGGAAGTGTTTGGGAAAGGGTGTGTTTCTCGTAGCCCTGAAATTAAGGAAAAGGAGCGGTGGTAATCTTGTAGTCGTGAAATCAAGAGTGTTTGTAGCGATGTTAACCTTGTAGTTGTGAAATCAAAGGGATTGTACTTGGATATTTATATAGTAATAAAACTCTGAGCAATCCAGTGTTGCGTGGGACTAGATGTAGGAGTAATTAAACCAGTATAAAATCCGGTGTGTTCTTTCCTTTTCTGCATATTATTTTTGTTTATTTTTGTGCTTGAGTGTGATTATGTTTCTGTGATCATCTCTAGTGTGTGTGATTCATACAATAGATCATATAAGTTTTAGATTTTCATAAATTACTTAAAACCATTATTCAACCCCCCCTCCCTTTTAGTGTTAGTCTTGACTTAAGATCTGCATTCCACATTCCCTAACAATTGGTATTGGAGCACAGGTTTTCAAAAAGTTCATAATCTAATTTTTTGAAAATATTAAATGGCAACCAACACTGGTAATAATAGTTCTTTTGTAGAGGGTCAGTCCACAGTCAGACCGACACTGTTTAATGGTAGTAGTTATTCATATTAGGCATGTAGAATGAAAATATATTTACAGTCAGTAGGATTAGATACATGGAATATCACAAATCCATAACTAATTTTGCACGATGGACTAATGAACAAAAGGCTGTTGTGCAATTCTAAAGCCATGAATACACTTTTGTTCATTAGATATGAATGAATTTAATAGAGTGTCAGGTTTTAAATCTGCTTACAAAATATGAAGAACTTTACAAGTTACTCGTGAAGGAATTAATAAAGTTAAACAGACTGAGACATCGATGCTAATTAATTACTTTGAGTTATTCAAAATGGACGAGAATGAATCTATCTCCGATATGTACTACAGATTCCAAAAGATAGTGCATTCATTAATAACATTAAGAAAAACAAATTCAGAAGAAGATCAAGTCAGAAAAATATTGAGTTCATGGACTTCAGAATGGGATCAGAAAACATTGGTGATTGAAGAAGCCCATAATGTCAATGAAATGAAGATTGAGGAGATCGGAAATCTGATGCCTTTTGAAGTCCAATTACATAAAAGAAAGGAAAATCAGCCAATTGAAAAGAAATCCATAGCCTCTAAAGAACCAACAAATGGTTCTGATTCAAGTAGTGAAGACGATGAACAAAATAGCCTTAATGACAAGACATTTTAGAAAATTTTTGAGATATAGACGTAGAAATAACTTTCAACGATATAACTAAGGAAGTTCAGGAAGAAATGATGATCGTTGTTATAACTGTAACAAACCAGGCTATATGAAGAGAATGTGTCCATATCCAGATAAATCAATTTAACAAACGGATAATAGCAATTCATCAAAGAAAAGAAAGAGGGCATGTGCAGCAACTTTAGACGATTCAAATTCATCAACAAGCGATGAAGAGCCAGAAACCGGAAATTCAAATATATCTTTCACAACAATTTAGAATTCAGAGAATGTTGAAGAAATGGATCTAAAAACTGGGTATGCCTTAATTAATTTTTATTTATTTTTTGGTTCAATGGATGTTTTGTTTGCTTTTATACTTTAAAATTTAAAATTCAAATTTGAAATTTGAATTCTGAAATTCAAAATAATAATAATAAAATAATAATAAATAAAATAATAAAATAAACTTTGGGTGTTAGTTAGGATTAATATTCAGGAAATAATAGAACCTGAAATATAAATTGATAAATATAAAACCAAAACTCAAAAGCCATATGTCCTTTGAATTTAAGCATGTATGTCGACATACATAGAAAGGCATGTCAGCATAATGACCAGAAATGAAATTCAAAATTTGAATTTCAAAAGGTTAAACTTTTAAACTTCCCTCCAACTTTTCACCAGCTCCCAAGGTCTGAAAAGGTGTCATTGATCTCTGAAAAGTTATGCCCATTCAATCTCTATTTATATATCTATTCAATCTTATTCTCTCTACCTATCATTCAAAATTCATGCTACTTTCTTCATATCTATACTCTTCAAAACTCTTTAATGGCTTCCGCTAGCAATAATCAAACTATCAGATTATCCAATTCATCAAAGGATATCTCCACGATGATAAAGAAGCAATCAAAACCTATGTTGACAATGTAGCAAATGCAAGGAGCTTTCGCCATCTTTGGAGATTTTCCATCTTATGGTCTTACTTCTCTTTTCAATCATAATGAAGTATTGAACTTGATTGATGCTCGAGATAACGACGAAGTGTGTTACCCGAAACTCGTCAACATGTTCTATGCAAATCTTATTCATGGCTTTTACGAAGGAAATGAAAATCAATTTTAGAGTAGCGTAAAAGGCACACAAATCGTTCTAGATTGTGAAATTTAGGCAATATCTTAAATTGCAAAAGTACGGGCGTGGATTTTTCGGAGTTCGAAATTGAAGAAACAAATTTAGAAACCTATCATCACATATCTGAAAGCAATTCTCACACGAAATTCAAAAATTGCTTTTTCCACCCAAAAACAAGAATCGTAAACTTCCTCCTTCAACATACCATCACTCCTCGTTCTGGAAACTTTAACAACCCAACTCTCAAAATCCAAAAGGCACTCTTTTTTATTATTTGTCGCTATGACATCAATTGGACCGATATGATATTAAAAGAATTCAAGCCTATGGAAACATCAACAAGAGAAAACACTCTTTATTATGGAGTCTACCTCACTGGATTTTCAAATATTTTAGAGTTGAAGATTTTGTACCAAGAAAGGTGTTTGACTCCATAAATATACACCTTATGCAAATTTCACTCGCTTTCAAACCTTATGAGACGTTTGAAGATAAACAAGCTAGAATGCAACAAGAATAAGAGCCTATAGAAATCAAAGAAAACACATGAACAATTTTCAAAGAGACGCTTATTCAAAATCAAGTGAAAATAGTCAAAAATCAAAAGAAGCTCAAAAAAACTCTTACCACAATGACTAAGTTCTTTGGCAAAATTGGATGAAAACTTGGAATTTCATCTTCCTCCTCATCATCCGTTGAAATCTAGCCTATCTAGTTTAAGTTATCTTTAATATTTTCTTTTAAATTTCGTATTTAGTGTCTCGTAATTAGTTGAATGTATTTGCTTTTTAAGTAGTAATGAATGGAGTTTTATTTATGTCAAACCATCTTTAAGTTACTATGAAAACATTAGAATTAGATATATTAATATAACATAGTAACAAATAATTTAAAATTGAAAATTTCAAAAAAAAAATAGTATGTCGATATACATATGTCATTATGTGGACATATAACTGCCAGTTTTTCAAAATTGTTCAAAATTTAAATTTAAATAACTAACTCACATTCATTCAAATCCAATGAATTCCAGACCCTATAAAAACCTATTTCTTCCATAAAAATTCATTATATCATTCCCCCTTCCTCTCTAATCAATTCTTAACCAAAACTATCAAATTATGGAAGATCCAATACATAATTTGAGTGAAAATCTTGAGGAGACTTTGAATTCCTTTAAGAACATCTTATCCATAATTTTACGAAATCAGCGCCATCTAGAATTAATTCAGATGTGAATCGTTGAATATTAAGAGAAATAATTTAACGTAATCCGTTGGTCAATCTCTTCTCATTTTAGAGATGAAAACAACAAAGCAATACTCACCAATGAAGAAGACTGGAAGGACATCAAGAAGAACCCAGTCACTAGAAAAGATGAATGGGTAGAAGTTCCACGAGACATTTGATAGTTTGGTACGATTTGATTGGTTAGATTTGTTTGAATTTGTTTGAATTGCTTGACTTAAAACCTGTATATTAAAACATATGTAAGTATTGCTTGGATTGGTTTGCTTGGATTTACAAAACTTGTATGTATATGAATTGATACGCTTGTAAATATTAAACATTCGGTATTTGTTTATTTTTATAGTCATGAATTTAGGGGTAGTAATTTATTATAGGATATGTATAGATAGATATAGGATCTAGGGAGAGTACATTTAGAATTTCGTTTTGATAATAACAAAAGGGGAGAAATTATAAAATAAAAAGAAGTTATACATATTATATAAAATTCATGATGACAGCGGGAGTATTAGAAGGATCAGAGTCAACCAGTATGAACAAGAATGAATATTTTATGAATTAAGGTTGTCATCATCAAAAGGAGAGAGATTGTTGGAGAATGGAGTTTTGATGGCAGCAACCTTTTATCGATTTTCATTGATTATAAAATATATACTAACATATTTATCTAGAATATATATATACACATATATGCAGGATTTGTATACAAGAATTAATACCGAAGACTGTACAGTTTTAGAGATTCAAGATTCAGAATTCAGAAGGAGATTCAAGGCTCATGAGTAATCAAGATTTCAAGACAAATATAGTAATAAAGTCTAGTTCATATGTAAGACTCTGAATAGCACTCCAGGTTCAAATTCTGATTTTCAAAATTAAAATTCTAATTTCAAATTGTTTACCTATCTTATTTTTTATTTCAAATATAAGTTTTAAAGTTTTTATATAAGTTTTTATATATATAGTTATATACTTTTATAGTTTTATATTTATATAGTTTTAAACCTTATAAATTTATAAATACGCTTATATAATATATAATTATGTTTTCATATGATTTTATACATTAGAATACTCATTTATATCACTAAGTTTTAATTCAAGAATTTCCAGAATAATATATACAATTAAGCACTTGAAAAATAGTTTTAAAAATATTTTATACATGCTTATGTCGACATACATTATGTCTATGCCGACATACATTATGTCTATGTCGACATACAACTGTCATTTTTCCAATTTTCAAAGGAAGTGTCTTTTCACTATTTGTAACGTAGAAGCGTTGTAACCTTTCAAATCTTATAAATAGGGGTTGATTTCAAATTTTTGACTATTCTTCTTCTCTCTCTTCACCCCTCTTCATCCCTCCATTATTACTTTTTATTTTATTGATTTCTACACTTCTACTTTACTGAGTTCTATTCTAATTACATAAAACTTCTTCTTTTCTCTCTCTACTCATTAGTCTCTGAATTGAAGTGATATTGAAGAGTTATAGGGCTGTTGTAATCATTTGGGAAGTGTCTAGGAAAGAGTGTGTTCCTTGTAGCCATGAAATCAAGGAAAGGGAGCGGTGGTAATCTTTTAGTGAAATCAAAAATGTTTGGAGCGGTGTTAACCTTGTAGCCATGAAATCAAGGGGATTGTACTTGGATATTGGTATAGTAATAAAACTCTGTGCAATCCAGTGTTGCATAGGACTGGAGATAAGAGTAATCCAAAGCAGTATAAAATCCGGTGTGTTCTTTACTTTTCTGCATTTTATTTTTGTTTATTTCTGTGTTTGAGTTTGATTATGTGTCTGTGATCATCTCTAGTGTGTGTGATTCATATAGTAGATCATATAAGTTTTAGATTTTCATAAATTCCTTATAAACACTATTCACCCTCCTCTAGTGTTAGTCTTGCCTTAAGATCCACATCCCTCGTTCCCTAACAATAATAGGTTACTTGAAACAGAAATTTATAATGAAAGATCTTGGCAAAACTAAACGTTGTCTTGGTCTACAGATCGAGCATAGTACAAATGACATACTAATCCATCAATCAACATTACGCCATAGATGACATACTGCAACGAAAATCCAAGGTGTTGCCAGCTAAAATGTTACCATAGCTATGCTGATTTTGGTCTATTGCAACGCACGCTTCAATGTGTTAGCATATATATCAAATTGTGTTGCAGTAGCTATAGATATATTCAAATTTAAAAAGATTAAAAAAATGACACCTCAGCGATCCATTTCTTTTATTAAAACAAAATCGCAACCATCCGCTCATGTATGCTACTCTTTCTCTGTTTTCTGCTAACATTTCCGTTTATGCGGTTCCTTTTGATTTCTTCTTCCCCAAATCGCCAATTCTAGATCTAAACTTTCAAAGGTGCTCTGGAGAATAAAAAGTGGTTTATGACTTCAATTCTTCCGTTTTCTTCTCAATCCGTGTTCTCCTTGTGACTTCTAATGACTACGTCTTTTCTAAAGCCAAAATTAGAGTTTTTGCTTGTCGCTGCCTCCGCCCTTCCGCTTCAAATGCGATCTGTGTTTATCATCCTCTCTGCCTCGCCTCGTTCCAAACCAGGTATTTTCATAAGATTGAAATAAGCATCTGGATTTTTGGTTTTGCGAATTAGGGATTTATGAATTAGGGAGTTAGAAGAAGAGATGTAAATGAATAGGGATTTATAAATTCAAGTTTATGTAAATGAATTAGGGATTTATTTTGGGTTTTGCGAATTATAATGCATGGACATAGTACTGTATTTGACCTTTGACATAGTGTTATATTTGAACTTTGACATTTCATATTGTGCTCAAAGTTATTTGTTTTCTGATTGAAAGTTGGCATGTTGTAATGTATTTTAGTACTTCTCTCATGCTTAAGCTTAAAGATTAATTAAATGCATTAATCCTTCTTTTCTTCAGCATTTGAAGCCATGTTTGCAGACTTATGATATTTCTCTGTGAGGTCTGTTCAGGTATAAATTTACAAAGCACTTCATGTGCTAGATTTTCTTGTGATTATGTGCTCTTGAGAAATTTCAGTTTTGCTTTGTTAAATTTTTTTATGCTATCCAACTATTGTTTTGCAGCTTATTTCATATTTCTAGTTTTCCCTTGCCTTCTTTCGGTTGCCTCGGTCAAGATGCACTTCTTATGGAAAATTTAAGCCAAAATGAGTAGGAGTTTTTCTCATCGACACCAAGTAAGTGAAATGCCTTTTTATGGATAATAAAAATGGATGATCGTATTAAGAGAAGGATGTTTGCAGTCCTCTTTCTATGCTGATAAAGGTGCCAAATAAGTTGGAGTGCCTTATTTCAATGATTACAGAAAAGTACCTGTTAATGTTAGGCTGTTAGAACATAGTTTCCTTAAAGATAATGAGTATTTATTACAAACAAACCTATCATATTTGAATGATTGCAGTTTTTTTTAAACTTAAAATTTGATAATTATGCAACTTAATTTGCAATTTTTTTATTCAAAAGTTGTTAGTTGTTAATACATTTAGGTCTCCCGTCATAGGAAGAAGGTGCACAAGTATAATAGATTGTTGTGCATAGTTCTCTACATGATCTAACTTTTTCACCATCAACGCAGTTTGCTTGATCCATCAACTGCATCGTAAGCAGCGTAATAAGAATAATACTAACCACATAACCAAATTTGAGTGTCATGCTTTTATAAGTAAATAATTCTGGAGTTGAATGATTATTGTATATGTGTGTGTGGTTGTTTACATAATGAACACTAGGATATAAGTGTCAATCTTAATTGGATTCTATTCATTTTATGACCTTAAAAATTTGATAACATATTTTATCTATTCAAAAAACAGATATATCATTGCATCTGTAACTTGTTAGCATTTAGATTTGGCTACAAGTAGTAATTCTTTAGTACGGATTGTATATGCTTTCCATAACAAATTTAATCACTTTTCCTTCTATAATTTTTTAGGAAAAATGCTTTTAGTGTCCAAGTATTTTCTGTAAAGAGCGAGATAATAAGAGAACACCCCCAACCTCCTTTAATATATAGACATATGCATAGACACATATGATTAATCAACAATATGTTAATGTTACTGTTCATTAATTTTATTCCTCATGAGTGGCTTTCACGCAAGAACAAGCAACATTTCTGTGGGTGTAGTGTACGGTGTTCGTGTTTCGGGCTGAGGAACAAGATTGAAGATTGTAGGACAAGATGGAAATAATTATAAGACTTCCACGATAATCTCGGTTATTTAAATATTCAATAAAACAAGTATACACCCCGCATCCGTTAATGTCACTCACTAAGGGAATGCATTAAGTTCCATGAAACGTTATAGGTAAACAGACACAGAATAATTACAAGACAGATATAAATAAGACAACAACGGAAATTTAAATTTTTATATCAATCATAAATCATAATACCGTGGTCCACAATTCAATAAGTCACAAAAACCATTACAAGAAAATAACTTCTGTCTTGCACCATAGTACATAAGTAAATAAAAAGCATAATTCCCCAATTATAAGAGTTAAGCCATAGTAGAGACAAGAACTTGAGTCATACTTCAGAAGTAGCTCCTAGCAAGATGATATCTGAGTTCTGACTAAGCCTGAGTGTTTCCTCCCTGAGAACCTTGGGGGGGACGGAAGAAAGAAGGAGAAACAAAAAGGGTCAAACATAAAGTCTGGCGAGTCTAGTTACTTTTAGCCAGTAGATAAATAAAAATAACATGATAGGCATATAAAGTGGATAAGAGAGAAATCACTACATAAATGGTAGGTGTGACATGGTAAGCAAGATAAGGTGTACATGCCTCACTAATGATTACTCTGCACTATTACTAGTATATCCAGAAAGAGATGATCCCTCCGACTATAAGGTGGTAGATTTAGGTATACGTCCAAATGTATCCTAACTACTACCCTGATCGGTCGGCTCCCTAACCCTTGTAGATACCTTGTGCTGACCCCATAGTAGGAGGTATCACTTCCTAAAGTGGCAACCCATCGTCGTAATAATGTGCACAACCATATCTACTGGTGTCACGATCGTCTTATCTCCCTCTGCCCGGCTCATGCACGCACATGGCCCGTCGGTTTGCACCGCCCACACTATCCTCCACGTTTGGATCTCTTACAATCAGTCAGTAAGCGTGCCCTTTCTCCACCTAGTACGGAGTACTTTTTTTGATACCTACTCCGGGTTACTGACTGAAATGGGTCTCATACAATATGATACAAGTTCTCCCCTTTGTCTTGTATCCCCCACTAGGTTTTCATTGACTATGTATACCACTAGATGTCTTTAATTACATAGCCTTATTTATTTCTACCGGTTATGCTTACCTATAGGTGTCTTTAATACATAACCCCTAATTTTCCTATTGGCTATGCTTACCTATATGTGTCTTTAATTACATAACCCTATCACTTCTACAAGTTATGTTTACCCTAAAAGGTGTCTTTAATTACATAACTTTATTATTTCCACTGATTTTGTATACCAGTAGGTGTCTTTAATTATATAACCTTAACGGGTTAAGTTTGTGGGCTTATATGTGGATATTACCCATCCCCTCTCCATATTTACTTAACCCACCCCTCAACCATATTTACTTAACCCCCAACTTAAATTTAAGTTCATACAATCCGTATGGATTAACTTAGGTTAAGTAGTCTAATTGTTTACCATGTCCATTTATGGTTTCTTAATGGGCCAAACCTCCCACATTAGACCTACAACATGTAGATGTTGGATATGCCGGTCGGGTCCAGGCAGGCTTATTCCATAGTTGTGCTAACCTCGTGTCATAGCTCGATTCGTATTTATGTACTTAGACCTCCCACATTAGGTCCGACATTAGTGGCTGTTGGATATGCCGGTCGGGTCCGAGCAAACTTCCACCACTAATGTAACCTAACCTCGTGTCATAAGTACAATTACAATTCCTAATTGTAATTACTAGACATTCCATTTTTAATTAATTAACTAATTAATCCTTTCCTTTTATAGATGTCAATATCTATTTTACCCAATAATTTGAATTACATGTCCAAAAATGTTCATATTCAAATTATGCCATTTTTTACCCTTCCCCCCGTTCCTTAACTAGCGCGCTCACAAAATAGGCAACATGCCTAGGCTAGACAAGAGCATAGTCATAAACGATAATAGGGAAAATAATGGGAATATAACTAAAATGATCATCTTGGCATAAATATAAACAAGAATGATAATAAGGTGAACATACAAACTAGCATGGACATGAAATTGTCATCATGGCAGGGTAGACCTAAAATTGATGAACTATGATGTCACAATATCTAAATTAGCAATTTAGATGTCCAACCGATTTAGATCTAACATGACAACATAAGGTGATGATTTAGGTCACATAAAATAGAAGATATAACATGTTAACATAATGTGATAATTTAGATCACATAAAATAGATCTAACATGTTAACATAAGGTGATAATTTAGATCACATAAAATAGATCTAACATGAATCATAAGGTGACAATTTAAATCACATATAATAGATCTAACATGAATCATAAGGTGACAATTTAGATCACATATAATAAATCTACCATGAATCATAAGGTGAAAGTTTAGATCACAAAGAATAGATCTAACATGAATCATAAGGTGACAGTTTAGATCACATAGAATAGATCTAACATGAATCATAGCATATCATAAAAGTTACAAACCAAGATCCATAATTATAACATAGTAGAACAATCACAATTGAATTGGATCTAGAGAAATAGATCTATCATGACATAGCATAAGATCTAACAATAACATAGATTCAAGGTTCACAACGTATCCAAATGACAGTCTTTCATAATTCACTATTATTTATCCAAACCTAAAAGCAACTAGAACTCACTGTGATTGGATTGCTAAGATGATAGAAAAGGTGCTGAGTCTACGCTTGAATCTCAGAATTTGATATGCTTTAGTTGCTAGAAGAAGATAGGAATCCCTAGTTCAGTTCAGAATCCGTCATAGTTTGGCTGCCATGACTTCTAATGAACAAATATGTGAAATGACCATATATTTATAGCTGTAGAACCATCTAGAGCCGACTGCCACATAAGCCCTAGGGTAAATCAGGTCGCGGGTCGCCTCTCACTTAGGCAAAGGCCCGAATACCCAAAAAAGCTATTCTGGGTGCATTTTATAGGTGCGCTAGTGTAAAAATACATGGGCGCACTTGTCAATTGCGCCGGGAATTTCTGCTTTTTCTGCAAAACTTATGTCGTCCATAACTTCTTCATACGTTATCTGTTTTACACAAACTAGGTGTCTGTCTTGACCAGAATTTCGAGACAGGTGTATTAGCTTAGTCCATTTCCCTTGATTCTGAATATTAAATTAATTATTCTTTGATTTATCCACTTTAATGTCGTTAAAAATTCGGGGTGTTACATTCACCCTTACTCAAAGGATTTCGTCCCTAAAATCTCTAAGTTGAGAAGAATGCATATTCTACCATCCATCATCCATCTACTCAACCATCAATCCCTGGCATCCATTGTCCTTAAGGATTTCTAATGCTTTCATGAAAATATGCAAAGGTGTGTGTATATGTCCTTACACTAATGCAAAGATCAGGCGGTTCACTGATTCAGTTGACCTTTTTAATGCAATGTATGTTAGTGCCATGAATCCAATATGTATGCAAATAATCCTATTATAACATATAAGCTCTAAATGTGTGCACACTCATTCGTCCAAATGCAACATCCATATGCTAGTTCATCCCTTTCCATCCATAAAAGAAAAGAAAATGCACACACATCCATATGCAGTATGAGAGTGATTGAGCCGATCTTAGTGCCTAATGTGTGTGTATATGCGTCCACAGGCAACCACTAGCAAACACTTGCATCCATCAATTATAACATGTATCAAACACATGTTTACATCCATAGGATTCCTATCTAAAGGTCGAAAAATACTATGGATAAGATATACTCAAATGATAGAAACAAGTACTGATAAAGCTTTTGGAAAAAGGAGTTAAGAATATACCCTCGAAGAGAAAAGGGTACGAAGCACAAATCTTGTCTTCGATCTCCCAAGTCGCATCCTCCGGGTTATCTCCCCATTGAACCTTTAGCAACTTGATCTCTTTATTGCGTAGCTTCTTAACTTCTGATCTCAGAACACGGGAAGGAACTCACCTGACTGTCGCCTCTCATTCCACTTCTACCTCTTCCAATATATTCGGCTCAACAACTTCCGCGGTGTCATGCAAGCACTTCCGCAGATGAGAAACATGGAAACATAATGAACACCAGATAGATTTACATGAAGCTTTACTCTATAGGCCATTCGGCCAATCCTCTCGGTTACGGGAAATGGTCCCACAAACCTGGGTGCCAACTTCCCTACTGATCTGAAGTGAACCACATTCCTCAGAGGTGACACTTTGATAAAAACCAAGTCTCCTACTCCAAATTCGAGGTTAGTCCTTCTCTTGTCTGCATAGGATTTCTGCCTATATTGAGTTGTCTTCATCCGCCGTCGAATAAGGTCAATTTTTTCGGACGTTTCTCTAACCATATCTGGTCCAAGTAATAATCTTTCAGTAGATTCCCACTAACAAGTTGGTGATCTACAGGGTCGTCCGTACAATGCTTCGAAGGGTGTCATGCCGATGCTGGTCTGATAGCTGTTATTATAGGCAAACTCTACTAAAGGAAGATGCTCTTCCCAAGTCCCTCCGAATTCTAGGATACACAGCCTTAAAAGATCTTCTAAAATTCTGTTCACCCTCTCCGTTTGGCCATTGGTCTGAGGATGATAAGTGCTGCTCAAACACAACTGTGTACCCAATGCTTCTTGCAAGCTCCTCCAAAATTCGCTGGTAAAGATGGGGTCATGATCGCTCATGATGCTGGAAGGAACTCCATGAAGACGAACTATCTCTTAGACATAAATTGTTGTTAACCATGATGTTGTTCTCTTACTCCTAACTGGAATAAAGTGAGCACTCTTAGTGAGTCTATCTACTACAACCCAGACACTGGTGTTGCCTTTCTTCGATCTAGGCAACCCATCTATGAAATCCATAGAGACGCTCTCCCATTAACCTCTAAAGGATGAAGCAAACCACCGGGCTTCTTTTGCTCAGCTTTGACTTGCTGGCAAACTAAACACTGGGAAACAAATTCGGCCACATCTTTCCTCATCCCAGCATAAAAGAAAACTCTTCTAGTGTCCCTGTACATCTTATCACTGCCTGGATGAATGGTCATCTTAGAATAGTGGGCTTCTTCTAGGACTGTCTTTATTAAGCTTCCAGTTTGAGGAACACAAAGTCTTCCATCTCGTCGCAACCACCCCTTTTCATCTATGGCATATCTGCTGAGGTGACAAGAAGTCTCCTATCTTCTGAGCTTATCTATGATGTTTAGAATTTGTGGGTCACCTTGTTGCAAAGCTCCTATCTGGTCCATAAGAGTCGGTCGTATCTCCAAGGATGCAAACAAATCAGGCAAAATCTCGATGGAGGGTCTAAAATCAAAAGTTGATATGAACTCCACGTTCTTTCTTTCCACAAACAGAGGACTCAGGGTCACCTTCTGCCTAACTAGTGCATCTGCCACCATATTACCCTTGCCAGGGGTATAAGAAATCTCAAATCCACCGCTGTTACCTTAAGTTGAGATCCTTTTGCGAGAACAGATACTTGAGAGATTTATGATTGGTGTATAACTCGAACGTCTCTCCAGGTAAATAACGAAGCCACGTCTTTAACGCAAACACTATGGCATCTAGCTCTAGATCATGGGTGGGGTAGTTCTTTTTATGAACGCGCTGCTGTCTATCCCCATAACATACTACTTACCCTTTTTGCATTAGAACCGCACCAAGCCTTGTGCCGCATGCATCAGTGTAAACGGTAACCGCTTTATTCCCGTCAGGTAAGGTCAAGACTGGGGCTGTTGTCAGAGACCTCTTCAGTCTTTGGAAAGCAATGTCATAGTCTAATCCCATGAGAATTCTAAGTTCTTCTTCGTCAGTCTGGGGAGTGGGGCTAATATCTTTGCGAAGTCCTTAATGAACTTCCTATACTAACCTGCTAACCCGAGAAAGCTTCTCACCTCAGTTGCATTTTTAGGAACCTGCCAATCTTGCACTGCAACCACCTTCGCGGGATCTACAGCTGTCCCTTCTTTGGAAACCACATGCCCTAAGAATCTCGCCTCCTTTCTCCAAAAATGGCATTTGGAGAACTTTGCTTTAAGCTGATGGTCACGGAGAGTTTTCAAAACTTCTCTCAAATGTTGGGCATGCTCTTCTTCACTTTTGGAGAAGATCAAAATACCATCGACAAAGACTATAACAAATTTATTTAGGAACTCCCGAAACACCCTACTCATTAGATCGACAAAATAGGCGGGTGCATTCATCAACCCAAAAGGCATAACCAGCCATTCAAAGAAACCGTTCGGAGTCCTAAAGGCAGTCTTATATATGTTGTCCTCAGCCACCCTCAACTGATGGAACCCCGTGGCCAAGTCTAATTGAGAAAATACCAAGGCACCAACAAGCTGATCAAATAAATCATCAATCCTCGGAAGCGGGTGCCTATTCTTCTTAGTGAGTTTATTCAGCTCTCTATAATCAACACATAAATGAAGAAAACCATCTGCTTTAGTTGCGAATACTACTGGAGCACCCCATTCAGATATGCTTCGTCTGATAAACCCTTTCTCAAGTAGCTCCCCTACTTGCTTACTCAGCTCCCTCCTTTCCCTTGGAGCCAGGTGGCGCACTGGTAATGCAACTGGCTTTGCATTGTCCACCAGATATATGCGAAAGTCAATCTCGCGCCTTGGAGGTAAACCTCGTACCTCATCAAAAACATCAGAAAAATCTTGGACTACTGGAACAGATTGCAGATCGTCCATTGATGCATCAAGAGACTCTAGGAAACTAAGCATAACTGACCTTTGTGGGTCACACAAAATCTCGAGGGTTCTCCCATGACAAGTCAGAAGCCTAACAACCCTATTCTCACAATCCAAAATGACACCATACGTGGTAAGCCAATTCATTCCTAGAATCATCCCATAGCCCATAAACCCGAGCACATACGCATCACATTCGAACTCGACGCCTAACACAGATAATTTCAAACCCCGACAAATCATAGATAAATGAGCCGAACCACCAATGGGGTTTGAAACAACTACAGGATTCACTACCATATTAGTAATTAAGTGCAGAGATTCAACTATAGAACTTGATATAAATGAATGTGAGGCATCAGAATCAAAAAGTGTTCTAATAGGATGATTAGAGAAATTTAACCTTCCACATAAATTTTTCTACCTCTATCAGGAGCACTGGTCGCAAGAGCATGCACCTGCCCTCCAGAACATCCCGCCCTTCGACCTTGTCCCTGTGATCACCGTTTCTTCGGGCACTCTTTAGCAAAGTGTCCGGCCTTTCCACAGTGGTAGCAATAATTCTTCCTTCGCTTACAGTCTTTAACCAAATGACCTTCCTTCCCATAATGGTGACATTTTCTCTTATCCTTGCCTTTATCATTTTTCCCTCCTTTCTGTTGTTGTTGTTGCTGCTGCTCCTTCCTGGGCCACACCTTCCTATTTTGCGATGTCCCCTCAGCCTTTACCTCCTTCTTTTCTCCCTTGTCCTCCTCATGCATCAGAGCCATATCGACAAGCTTTTCAAAAGTGACCCCCATTGGAATATGGGACATGGCTAACCCATGAAGGGGTTCATTCAGCCCTTTAGCAAATCGCAAAGCATTTTTGTGTAGCGTATCCACTAACTCTAACCCGAACCTTGCTAGCTGGTTGACTTTGTTCACATTTTCTTTCACTGTCAAGTTTCCTTGTTTGAGTGCTAAGAATCTCTCCATCTGCATGCTACTTTCAGCTTGGGATAAAAATTTCATTTCAAACCTCTATCTAAAATCTTCCCATGTTTCCACAGGACGTCCCACTTGGGTGACTTTCCACCAAAATGAGGCTTCGTCCTTCAATAGCCAAGCAACTAACTAAATCGTTCTTCGGTCCTCCACTTTAAAGATTACTAATAAGTCCTCAGTCTCCTTAAGCCACTTCCGAGCTTCCACGAATGTCTTGCTCCCGTGGAATGGCTTCCCTCCCATAGCACGGAAGTCCTTGCAGATCTTAGCGAAGTTATCTGCTTTTGGAGGAGGAGGAGGAGGAGGAATGACTAGTGTAGCTGGGGAAGGAACGTCTCATTGGCCTTCGGCCGACGCCATGGCCTCCAAATACCTACGGAACCATCCAGATATAGTGACGCCCTCTGGTATATTAGGGATGTTTTGTTCCCCAGACATGTTGAAAAAGTGAAAAGGAAGAAATTTAGATAAAGAACCGAAGGATACTACATATGGCTTTTTGGGGAATGTTTTTCAAAATAGACTTTTCTTTTTGAAAATGCTTTTCTTTTAAAACCTTTTTGAAAATAATTTTCAAAAACCTTTATCTAATCTGGTAACCTTCATCTCTGATGACACCCCATGTCCGTTAATGTCACTCACTAAGGGAATGCATTAAGTTCCATGAAACGTTATAGGTAAACAGACACAGAATAATTACAAGACAGATATAAATAAGACAACAACGGAAATTTAAATTTTTATATCAATCATAAATCATAATACCGTGGTCCACAATTCAATAAGTCACAAAAACCATTACAAGAAAATAACTTCTGTCTTGCACCATAGTACATAAGTAAATAAAAAGCATAATTCCCCAATTATAAGAGTTAAGCCATAGTAGAGACAAGAACTTGAGTCATACTTCAGAAGTAGCTCCTAGCAAGATGATATCTGAGTTCTGACTAAGCCTGAGTGTTTCCTCCCTGAGAACCTTGGGGGGGACGGAAGAAAGAAGGAGAAACAAAAAGGGTCAAACATAAAGTCTGGCGAGTCTAGTTACTTTTAGCCAGTAGATAAATAAAAATAACATGATAGGCATATAAAGTGGATAAGAGAGAAATCACTACATAAATGGTAGGTGTGACATGGTAAGCAAGATAAGGTGTACATGCCTCACTAATGATTACTCTGCACTATTACTAGTATATCCAGAAAGAGATGATCCCTCCGACTATAAGGTGGTAGATTTAGGTATACGTCCAAATGTATCCTAACTACTACCCTGATCGGTCGGCTCCCTAACCCTTGTAGATACCTTGTGCTGACCCCATAGTAGGAGGTATCACTTCCTAAAGTGGCAACCCATCGTCGTAATAATGTGCACAACCATATCTACTGGTGTCACGATCGTCTTATCTCCCTCTGCCCGGCTCATGCACGCACATGGCCCGGTCGGTTTACGCCACCCACACAGTCCTCCACATTTGGATCTCTTACAATCAGTCAGTAAGTGTGTCCCTTCTCCGTCTAGTACAGAGTACTTTGTTTGATACCTACTCCAGGCTACTGACTAAAATGGGTCCCACACAATATGATACAAGCTCTCCCCTTTGTCTTGTATCCCCCACTAGGTTTTTACTGACTATCTATATAACTAGGTGTCTTTAATTACATAGCCTTATTTATTTCTACCGGTTATGCTTACCTACAGGTGACTTTAATATATAACCCCTAATATTCTAATCGGTTATGCTTACCTATAGGTGTCTTTAATTACATAATCCTATCACTTCTACAAGTTATGTTTACCCTAAAAGGTGTCTTTAATTACATAACTTTATTATTTCCACCGATTATGTATACCACTAGGTGTCTTTAATTACATAACCTTAACGGGTTCAACATTAGTGGCTGTTGGATATGCTGGTAGGGTCCGCGCAGACTTCCACCACTAATGTAACCTAACCCCGTGTCATAAGTAGAATTACAATTCCTAATTGTAATTACTAGACATTCCATTTTTAATTAATTAATCAATTAATTAATCCTTTTCTTTTATAGGTGTCAATACATATTTTACCCAATAATTTGAATTACATGTCCAAAATTGTTCATATTCAAATTATGCCCTTTTAAACCCTTTTTCCCTCGTTCCTTAACTACCGCCCTCGCAAAATTGGCAACATGCCTAGGCTAGACAATAGCCTAGTCATAAACGATAATAGAGAAAATAATGGGAATATAACTAAAATGATCATCTTGGCATAAACATAAACAAGTATGATAATAAGGTGAACATACAAACTAAGCGTGGACATGAAATTGTCATCATAACAAGGTGGACCTAAAATTGATGAACTATGATGTCACAATATCTAAATTAGCAATTTAAATATCCAACCGATTTAGATCTTACATGTAACAACCCGAATTCCGATGGACCATTTTTTTTTTCAAAAACCCAATCCATCGAAACCCGAGTTGGTTTGCTCTGGTATCCTGCAGAAAAGACAGAGACATAAGACATGTTAGAGTTCAGAAAATATCTCATAGCGGAAGGAATAAAATATAATGTAATTAAAACATAGCTTTACTTTAATAGCAATACTGCTAAACCAGTATCCAAAGCTACACTGTCTCTGTCATAAACCTAACCTACAAATGTTATGAGGAGAGGGGTCAGAACATAAGTTCTGGTGACTGGACTTAAATTACACTTCTGGATAATCCTACATATACCGTTCAATCACCTTTCTTATTTATTAGGTTATTTGTATTATTAGCGCTCAAGGCTTACACACACGTCGCACCCATCTACTCCCTAGTAGATTAACCTAATACAATGTATATGTAGCTACCCCCAAAATGAGGTACACCCCATGGTACCCCACTCGCACGGTCTCCTCCGTAATACCACATTTATGTGCGCAATCCCTCATCCTATGCCATGTAACATACATATCTCTTTACATATATAACAACGCTACATCCGTATAGAACCACCGTCGCTGTACTACGTAAGCATACCGACTTCTACCCTCAAACTTTTTCATCGAATTAGATTCCTTTATCGAGTAATGCCCCAAAGTCTACGATACACCACCCAGAGCAGACATGCATGTATCTAGACTTTTCCACGTACATATCGTCAAACGTATTCGATGCCTAACCCGCACACATATCGTGTGCATGCCCGAGTTCCGTGGCAGGGATGCACAAGAAACACGGAACTTGGTCGGGAGCTTTCCTCATATATGTGCAAGCCCGCCTTTAAAAGCCTCTCACACTAGTATCCCTAGGGTCTATTTTCTATGGTGGCTATGGCCCCACCTCAGCCCCTCCCTCAACTAGTAAAGTCTACAAGAGCCAAGCGACAAGCCCCCAAGCAAACAATCTAAACATCCATGTGGCGTCTCCCCTCAACCACCGTCCCACGATAGTGAATGGTTAATGGTATCATAGGTCTAGCTCTAGTCTTTCCGCGTCCTACTGGTTGTGGGGACAGGCACTCGACGGCCGACTATCCTTATTGGTCTGGACCCTACATCTCCGTTGAGGCAGTCGCCGAATCACCTTTTCCGTCACCGCGTACAACATTCTGACAACCAAGTTATTCTTGCAGTCAAAGCGCACCCCACCTAGTAGTTACGTGCAGACCCAACCTCTGCGGGCACAGCCTTAAACATCTGCCACCATACAAAGGACTATTAGGAGCACCTTTAACGTCTCAGGAAGCCACATGCTTCCCCTTCCAGTCCGTCGGAGCCGCCAGAATAATCAGATAAACGTGTGCTCCCCTCATGCCTTATGACGCCGTGATGATCTACCTCGTTGGGCTATTCATCCTATAATGTACGGACTGCTCCAAGTGCCTCAGTTTAATATGTCATTAGACCCTATGTCTAATCATTAATTACGCGCTTGCGCCGCCACCTCTTCAGTCTTCTCATTTGACTTGGTTATTCTCATTTACATTGACTTCCTTTTCAACTTTACCAAGTTACCCTTACTTATTAATTCCGTTTATAACTTAACCCATTTAAGTTTATTAATAAGCCTACAACATGTTGTTATCATAATCTATTCATAATTCCATCTTATGGTTACCATAACATGTTTTACTTAATTTATAATTAAGTACATCTTAATTCACATATACATTGGTAAGAGAATAACTCCCTAAGTATCAACCCCGAAGACCGAAATCAACATCAGATTGACACTCAAAGAATTACTCAACTCAACCAATCTCCTATTATGTCCTAATCCCTTTCCATTCATATAACTTATGTTATTTTCATTCGTAGATTTATTCCTGCCTTTACAGATTACTTAATTTACAATTAAGTACAACTTATCTTATTACATAAGTCATTTCAATTCCCTTATCATTCCTTATAACTTACCTTATTTCATAAGTTATAATTCCCACTTGTCCCTAGGACAAGCCTACCTATTATCTTTCCTTTTCTTATTCAAGTTCATTAACAATAGGTTATTATTATCATTCCCCATTTTGGCATTAATTAAGAACAACTTAACCCTTCCCATTTTATTTTTTTTACAAGTTTACTTAACCCCTATTCAATGCAACTGGTTCATAACACCACTACAGGTTTAATTAGGCTAAGTATTCAAATTTAACAATTTATCCATGTTGTCCATGTTACCCACTTAACCCCTTTATTATTCCCATGTCTTTACCACATGTCTTATCTTGGTTAAGTGTTCATTCATTCATTATACCCGTAATCATGCAAGACCTCCCACATTAGATTACCGTTTGCGGTTGCTGGATATGTCGGGCGGTTCCGGGCAGACTTCTACCGCAAACCAAATCTAACCTCGTGTCCTATCACTATTATGCATCTAATTTCTGCATTTGACCTCTCACATTACATTACCGTTTGCGGTTGCTGGACATGTTGGGCGGTTCCGGGCAGACTTCTACCGCAAACCAAATCTAACCTCATGTCTTAGGCGTTTATTATCTTTTCCTTAATTCATGCCCAATTTCAAGTCTTCTGTTATAGTGAATACTAATTACCCATAGTTTCCCAATTCAATTTATGCCTATAATCCAATATATAAGTTATGCCCAATTTCTCATATATGCCGCATGCCTTTCTACATTTGATTAACACTATTTAGAATAACATGCAATTCTCAAATAGTGTACTTATTCCAATTCTACCAATTGTTCATATTCTTTACAGTTATGCCCCAAATTACAGTCTTATATTATCAATTAAGCAATATCCCTATATTCCCTTTTTTCATTATCATACCCAAACTTTTCCAATTATCTCAATTTCGTTTGTGCGCATATTTCAGCGAGATTGGACTAAATTGGGCATAAATGGGGAATGTCAAACGATAGGTATACTAATTACAGTCTTAATTTTATGTTTATTCTATTCTTCTCCCTCTATTTTCCAATTATAAAATTAATCTTTACATAAATGGGGAATGTCAAACGATAGGTATACTATTATTCAAAATTATAATTTAAACCCACTCACCTTGATTTGCTTTCCCAATTCTGAATAATTTTTTATTAACGTTAATTCTCCACTTCAGCTCTTGAATAATCTAAATTCTCTTTCTCTAACTCTGAAGTAGAAGAAGCCTAATTCTAATTTTATTTTTGGAATAGGATTTGGAGGAGAAGAAAAGAGAATTGCTTGAGGAATAAAAGAGCATAGTTTTGACGTCTCTTCTGAAATTATGAGAGTGGAAGAAAACCTAGCCATCTATTTATAGGTGGGTTAGAAAAACTGGGCCCTTAGGATCAAATAAAAACTTATCTAAACCGTCCACCTCACCCTAGAAAAGAACATTCCAGAACCCAGCTAACACAGTCAGGGTGCATTGCACCCATAGACCATGCGCAGGGGCATATGCTATTATTATTATATATATATTTTCTCTTAAATATATCTATGCATATAATATATATATATATCCACATTTTTAATTTCATTAAAAATGCGGGGTATTACATTCTCCCCCCTTAAGAAATTTCGTCCCCGAAATTTGATAGGGATTAAATGGATAATCCCTCGCATAATATCCATCCATCATGTGCTCATCCAATTTTTGCAAACATTGTGTACATGTGCAAAGTGAAATACAACATAGTAATGCATGTATGCCTAGTTTGGTACCACCTATATGTATGCAAGCTTTAAAAAACTCTTTTTAAAACATTATGCTCGCATCCTAAATATACTTGCAGTACTATATGAATGCAATATTTTTGAAAATCAAAACATTTTTCACCCAAATTTTCCCACACTCTTACAGAATAAGAGCATAGTTCATCCAGTTTTTGCATCCAAAACCCTACCAATCATCATTAAATTCAAAATTTAGAAAAATCTAATTTTCTAAATTCGATTTCTTATGTTACAAAAAGGTATAAAACGGAAGAATTTACATTTTCTGTTTTTCTTTTATGTACCTTTTCTAATTGTACTTAGATTTTATGTAACTACTCTATAAAGATTTCCTATTTTCCTATCCAAGCACAACCCACATAAGAAATTTTCTTTTCCTTTTCAACTTATCTTAGAAAAAAAAATTCATTTTTATCCATCTTTTCTTAAAATTTTCATTTTCTTTTCTCATTACTTTTGTTGATTCACTGAATTTGTTATTTTCTTTTTTATTAGGCTATTTTCTTTCTTAGCTTATTTGACTGATCCAATTACTTAAATTTATTTTCCAAATAATCTTTCTGTTTTCAACTCAAACAACATCTTACACAGCTACTACTACATGCCAAGAATCTTAGGAGTATGTCACTTCCGACAACCACAAGTCCAAACAACAAAATCTATATTCTTACTTGCCCTTCACCACCTAATAGTCACTATTAGTCCTCGCTGTGTAATACTAGCTGACACTTTTTTTTCAAGCAACAATCCTAGGCTTTACAATTCTTATGCATTCTACGGGAATTTTCTACTATTCCAAGATAGTCCTTGCTATTTACTTCATAGCCTCAAACTTCTTCTCGTTCTTTCTAGGCACTAATCCTTACCTACTTCATTCTTTTCAAAACATGGTTTGGCCCCCTTTTTTCATTAAATTTTTCTTCCAAAAATTAAAAGTTCTTAGAACTTTATTTTCTTTTCCAAAACTTACTTTTGCCAAACCATAAAAACATGCCGCAAAATAAAAATGCAAAACATTTTTTTCCAAATTGCAAAACTCGAGTAAACAAGGACAACTATAGAGTTACATTGTTTATACCTACAATGTTAATTCTGACTGCTTTCTACAAGGTGTAAAAATCTACTCTAATCTTAATCTTTACAACTTATTTTGTCCACCCAACAAAATTTCTTTTTAAAACAATAATCATTATTTTACAAAGTATGTCGCACTTTACTTTAAAACCCAATATGCATTTTTCAAATATGTTTCGTACATATCTCTTTCAAACATCAAAAATACTTTTAAGATTAAAACTTGAAAACACCACAAATTCTTTCATCAAAGCTTTAATAATTTCAAGTTCTTAAAAGTTAATCTTTGGGTTAGGCTCAAAGTGGGTCTCCAACTCAACTAGGCTTTCCTAGACACCCCCACAAATTCAATTCTCTCAACTATATATATTCCTAATCCATTTTCCTCTTTCTATTTAGTGGGTTCCTCTATGGATCTAGGTTTATACATATATATAATATTTATATTTTGAAAATACAAATATGTTCACTAATTATGTATATAGGATCCTAAACCGAGGCTCTGATACCAGATGTAACAACCCGAATTCCGACGGACCGATTTTTTTTTCAAAAACCTAATCCATTGAAACCCGAGTTGGTTTGCTCTGGTATCCTGCAGAAAAGACAGAGACATAAAACATGTCAGAGTTCGGAAAATATCTCACAGCGGAAGGAATAAAATATAATGTAAGTAAAACATAGCTTTATCTTAATAACAATACTGCTAAACTAGTATCCAAAGCCATACAATCTCTGTCATGAACCTAACCTGCGAATGTTATGAGGAGGGGGGTCAGAACACAAGTTCTGCTGACTGGACTTAAATTACACTTCTGGATAATCCTACATATATCGTTCAATCACATTTCTTATTTATTAGGTTATCTGTGTTATTAGCGCTCAAGGCTTACACATACACGTCACACCCATCTACTCCCTCGTAGATGTAACACCCCGGATTTTTGAATAGTTGAATTAACTAAATTAAAGAATAATTAATCTCAGACGTGAGAATTAAGGGAAATGGGTTGCGCCATTGTATTCGTCTCGGAATTCTGGTTGAGATAGAGTCCGAGTTTGCGGGAAACGGATACCGAATGAAGGAGATATGGACGAACGAAGTTGGATGGCAAAACAAGAAAAAAAAAGATTGCACTGGCGCACCTTCCAAGTGCGCCCAGGCCGAGCAGCAGGCCTGCACAGCTTTCTGGTTCAGTCTGATCCGTGTTGTGACTCATTGCTGAGTCCTTTTTGACTCCTTGCTGAGTCATTAGGGCTGAGGTGTCACCCTATCCCGACTGAATGGTTTTGATTAACCCTAAGATCATCCGACGGCTATAATTAAATTAAAATTATGTATAAACATGGGTAGACTCAAACCCTAAATTAAAATAAAAACTGAAATTATGGTCGTCATGCTGTCATCTTGTAACCTAGAGTAGCCACCACCAATTAGAGAGGAAGAACAGCTAATCAATTCAGATCTATTCAACTCTAACAACGAATCTACTTCAAAGGAAAGCTAATTCAACTTCAAACTCAGAATTCAGAACTCAAGACCTTCTTTGAGTTGTGAGTTCGATTTCTTTAATAAAATAATTAGCAATTTAATTGGATTAAGTTATGATGTGGATTATTTGGATATGATGTGAATTATTGACCGCATGTTATAATTATGTTGAAAAATTGTGATGTTATCATACATGTTGTAAATTATATGATGTTATGTTGTGATCATCTATGTTGTAAAGTTACGATGCTATCATCTATGTTGTAATTCTATGATTGGCTTATGTATAATCAAATCATCATGTCGTTCATATGCTAGTTTGGTTATGATAAAACATATGTATGTATGCAAGTTTAGATTTTGATTTAGACATGAATCATATGCAAGTTGGGGAAAATTATATGTAACATTACATGTTTCATGACATCTATTTTAGATCTAAAGTTAGGCTATGACATGTGTGAGTTCTACGATAAATTCTGCATGCTGGTTTACATGTTTAGATGTAAGTTTACACCATTGTTATGTTGCATAAATCACATATGCAAGTTTATATAAATATATGAGTTTGGAATATGAATCATGTTATGCAAGTTTGTGGTTATTGCCTATGCAATTTTACACCTTTAGATGTAGATCCATGACATACATGATTTATGCAAGTTTGTGACCATTATCTAAACAAGTTCACACCTTTAGATTTGGATCTATGACATATTTAGTTTTATGCAAGTTGTAATTTTGGCCTATGCAAGTTTAGATGTAGAACATCATTCACACATGCAAGTTTACCCCTATGTTTCTAGTTTTATCTATATGTATGTTGTGATGTTTTCTCTTTATTCTATGAGTTAGTCTATTCGAGTCTGACGTATATTTTATGTCAAACGAACTAACGTACAACATGGGGTAATAGGATAATATTAAGAATTGGCATAAATGCCTTAAATGGCATAAAATAAATTTGTAATGAAAATTGGTATGATTTTACATACCATAAATAAATGGACATAATTGATTCAATTATGGCCATAGTTAAATCTGGAATTGATTGATAATTTGAGTTGGGAAATTAATTCAAATTGGGGAATGATTAATTAGGTGTAATTACTCGTCTAAGACACGTGGTTAGGCTCGTTTGTGGTGTAAGACTGTCCGGACCCGGCCAGCAAATCTAGCTGCCACAAATGCCAGTCCAATGTGAGAGGTCTTAGGCATAAATTAAATACGTAACAATTGTAAAGACACGAGGTTAGGTTCGTTTGTGGTGTAGGACTGCTCGGACCCGCCCGACAAATCCAGTTGCCACAAATGCCAGTCTAATGTGGGAGGTCTTTATGAGGTTACGGTCTTAATGAATTAAGAAACACTTAACCAGATAAACATGTAGTGGAACATGAGGGGGTTAAGTGGGTGCCTTGGGGGGCATGTGGAATTTAGTGGGTGCCTTGGGTGGCATTTGAAATACGATTAGAAACACTTAACCAAAATTGAAACATGTAAGTGAACATGAATAAGAAGAGGGTTAAGTGGGATGTACTAGAGGGGACCAAGCTTAGGTGGATAGCTTGTGTCAAGTAATGGGGGCCCGTTTCAACTAGTAACCCATACGTATCTTTGTGGGCTCGACCCAAGTCGAGGATGGGACACACATACTGGGCTTGACCGTAAGAGGCCAAACCGGGTTAGCGGTGGCAACGCAAGTCCAACGGGTTCATATGCGTGTGTGGACTCGGGCTCGTAGGTAAGACGTTGTTGCATCGTGTAGGTATAAGCCGTGCATTATTTGTGGTATTGGGTTACCACTTTGGGGATTAATACACCCCACCGTGGGGCCAGCACGGGTATCTACGAGTTAGGGAGCGGATCACATAGGGGGTAGTGGGTACACCTAGTGGAGATAGGGGGCAGGCGGCACCTATGAAAGCAACTATGGGTGCACGAAACTACCATTATCATATTTAAGTTCTGTAGGCAAGATCAACCTTAGGGTGACTGGTGGTGGTGTAGTATAGTAGTGGTGGTGCAGTATAGTAATTATCTTATAGTGGTTTAGGTGCGCTTTAACGTTATCCTAGTTCATCTTGTTTCCTTGTTTACTCTGTCTTGCTTAATTGTTCACAGTCATTTCCTTATTTTCCAACTTATGCCTTAGCCTAGTTATTTTAGTAATTGTATTGTTAAAGTTATCGCACTCGCCAGACTTTATGTCTGACCCCCTTTGTTTCCTTCTCTTTTCTTCCTTCCCCCCCCCCCCTCTAGGTGCTCAGGTTGGAACTAGCACCAGTGGAGCTTGATTTTGGACAGCTATATCTCTGCTTTTAGAAGATTGCTTGGATCGCTGAAGTAAAGTTCAGCCTCTCTTATTTATGGCTATTTTGTATTGGGGATTATGTCTTTCAATTTGTGTTCTTTGATTTGGTTAAGATGGATATTATGTACTTTGACTATGGTTTTTGATGATGTAATCAAACTTATGTATTTTCCGCAGTAATGAAATAAAGTTTTAGTACTGTTTATATCTGTCTTGTTGTTAAGTTTCAGTTCTATACACACTTAAAATGCTCCATGAAAGTTAATGCATTCCCTTTGTGAGTGACATTAATGGACGTGGGGTGTTACACGTGGTATCAAAGCTGAAGGTTACCAGAACAGATATGAATTTTGAAAAGTGTATTTGAAAAAAAAACTTTTATAAAGAAGTAGCTTCAAAAGTACGTTTTAAGGAAAGTATTTTCAAGAGAAAACCTTATTTTAGAAAGCATAACCCCAAGAGCCATATATCTTTCCTTCGGTTCTTTTGTATTGAATCTTTCCTTTTTCGTTCCAGCATGTCTGGAATTCCCGAGATACCCGAGGGGATACCAATACCAGGATGGTTTAGGAGGTATTTGAAGACTAGGGCCGCCACCGCAGGTCCAGCAAATCCTCCTCCTCCTCCTCGCGTCGATACTTTTGCGAAGATATGTAAGTACTTTAGGGCAATGGGTGGAAAACCTTTTCATGGGACGGAGACATTTGTTGAAGCTCGTAATTGGCTAAAGGAGGTGGAAGAATTGTTTGGAATCTTTGAAGTGGATGATGGAAGAAAGGTCCAATTGGTTGGTTGATGAAGGATGAGGCCTCGATTTGGTGGGAAGTCACTAACGGAGAGCGTCCAGTTGATACATGGCCAGACTTCAGGCGGAGGTTTGAGGCGAAGTTTCTCTCACGGGCTGAAGAGAATCTATACATAGAAAGATTTTTGGCGTTGAAGCAAGGGAATCTATCGGTAAAAGAATACGTCAACAAATTCAATCAGTTGGCGAGATTTGGCTTGAACTTGGTGAATACTCCAGAAAAGAAGGCCCTGAGATTTGTTAAGGGTTTGAACGAACTGCTTCATGGGTTAGCTATGACCCACATCCCTATGAGGGCTACCTTTAAGAGACTAGTTGACATGGCGCTTATGCACGAAAAGGAGAATGGCGCCAATGCTAATAAAGCACCCGAGAAGAAATGGGATCAAAAGAAGCCGCAACAGCAACAACAGAACAAGAAAGGTGGTAAAGGCAACAATGGTAAGGGAAAGAAAAGATGCTTTAACTGTGGGACACCAGGCCATCTAAGCAAAGATTGTAGGAAGAAAAAGAAGACTGGTTGCTTCCACTGTGGCAAAGCGGGACATCTGATTAAGGACTGCCCAAAGAAAGGGCAAGGTCTACTTGGGAGGACAGGTGCAGGCTCTCATGGCACCAGGGCAGGCAAGGGGACAAGTTCAGGCTCTCGTGGTCCCACCGCTGCAAGAAAGAGGTAGAGCAATTTCCGTTGAAAGTTTAGTTTTTCTGTTTGATCATCCTATTCGTACTTTATTCGATTTTGGCGCATTACATTCGTTTATCTCTGCATCATTAGTTGAAACACTGCACCTAGATACTAGTTTAGTTACGGATCCCTTAGTAGTCTCAAATCCTATTGGTGGTTCGGCTCATCTTAATATGATCTTTCGGGATTTGAGAGTGTTTATTTTGGGCGTTGAGTTTGAATGCAACGCCTTTGTTCTTGGTTTCATGGGCTACAGTTTGATTCTAGGTATGGATTGGCTAACTAGATATGGGACCATCCTAGATTGTGAAAGAAGGGTAGTTAGATTGTTGACTCGTTGTGGAAAGACCCTTGATATTTCTTGTGACCCTAGAGGTCCAGTAATGCTTAGCTACCTAGAATCCCTTGACGCATCCGATGATGATTTAATTCTATTCGTATAGTCCGTGAATATGTTGATGTCTTCGATGAGGTGAGGGGTTTACCCCCAAAACGTGAGATAGACTTTCGAATATATCTAGTAGATAATGCAAAGCCAATTGCATTGCCAGTGCGCCACATGGCTCCAAGAGAGAGAAGAGAACTCAGTAAGCAAGGAGTGGGGTGCTCCAGTAGTATTTGCCACGAAGGCAGATGGGTCCCTTAGACTCTGTGTGGACTATAGAGAACTCAATAAGCTTACTAAGAAGAATAGACACCCACTGCCGAGGATTGACGATCTCTTCGATCGGTTAGTTGGCGCTTCAGTGTTTTCGCAGTTGGACTTAGCCACGGGTTTCCATCAGTTGAGAGTGGCTGAGGATAGCATAGACAAGACTGCCTTTAGGACTCCAGACGGCTTCTTCGAGTGGCTGGTGATGCCCTTCGGTTTGACAAACACCCCCGCATACTTTGTTGACTTGATGAGTAGGGTGTTTAGGGAGTACCTTAATAAATTCATGGTAGTCTTTGTGGACAACATCTTGATCTTTTCTAAGAGCGAGGAAGAGCATGCCCTACATCTTAGGGAAGTGTTGGAGACTCTTCGAGCGCATAGCCTTAAAGCTAAATTTTCTAAGTGTCACTTTTGGAGGAAGGAAGTGTGATTCTTAGGGCATGTGGTTTCTAAAGAAGGGATAGCTGTGGATCCTGCGAAGGTAGTGGCCATCCAAGATTGGAAGGTTCCTAAAAATGCTATCGAGGTGAGGAGTTTCTTAGGGCTGGCTGGCTACTATAGAAAGTTTATCAAAAACTTCGCATAAATAGTATCCCCATTAACACGCTTGACGAAGAAGAACTTAGTGTTCACGTGGGACGTAGATTGTGATGATGCGTCCCAACGTTTAAAGAGAGTTTTGACCACATCCCTAGTTTTAGTGCTGCCAGATGGGAGTAAGCCATTTACCGTTTATACCGATGCTTGTGGGGCAGGACTAGGCGCAGTCTTAATGCAAGAGGGAAGGATAATAGCCTATGGTGGAAGGCAGTTGAGAGTGCATGAGAAAAATTACCCTGCGCATGACCTAGAGTTGGCCGCTATTGTTTTCGCGCTTAAGTCTTGGCGCCATTATCTTCTTGGCGAGAAATTCGAATTGTTCACTGACCAAAAATCGCTAAAATACTTGTTCTTTCAGAAGGACTTGAATTAAGGCAGCAAAGGTGGATGGAATTCTTAGCGTCCTACGATTTCGAGATAGCATATACCCCGGCAAGGGTAACGTGGTGGTAGGCGCCTTAAGTAGGAAAAGGTTATCCTTGAGTCTGTTGTTTGTTGAGTGGCGAAGCTTAGAGTTCATCTCTACGTTTGATTTTAGACCTTCCATTGACATTGTACACGGTTTGCTAGCATCCTTGGAGGTCAGACCTACGCTTTTGGGACGGATTGGCGAGGCACAGCGAAACGACCCACAGTTGGTTGAGTTAGTAGAGAAGCTCAAAAGGGGGGAGTCATCGAGCCATCTCAGTATGTATACCCTAGATGATAAGGGTTGGTTACGTAGGGATGGTAGACTTTGTGTACCACGGAATGAGAATTTGAGGAAGACCATTCTTGATGATGCACATCGTTCGAAGATGACCATCCATCCAGCGGGGACAAGATGTATATGGACATGAGACAAGTTTACTTTTGGACCGGTATGAAGAGGGATGTGGCTGACTTTGTCGCTGGATGCTTGGTGTGCCGACAAGTAAAAGCAGAGCAAAAGAAGCCCGGTGGGTTGCTTCACCCATTGAAGGTCCCATAATGGAAGTGGGAAAATGTTTCGATGGACTTTGTTGATGGGTTACCGAGATAGAGGAAGGGTAATACGGGGATTTGGGTCGTGGTAGACAGACTTACTAAGAGCGCCCATTTCATTCACGTGAAGAGTAAGAGGACTGCTCCATGGTTAGCTTCCGTATACATTCGAGAGATAGTTCATTTGCACGGTGTTCCTTCTAGCATAGTGGGCGACCGCGATCCTATCTTTACTAGCGAATTTTGGAAAAGCTTGCAAGAGGCGGTAGGGACTCAGTTATGTTTAAGCACCGCATATCATCCTCAGACGGACGGCTAGACCGAGAGGGTGAATCGTATTCTAGAGGACTTGTTGAGGTAGTGTGTCTTAGACTTCGGAGGTACATGGGAGGAACATCTTCCGTTGGTAGAGTTCGCATATAATAATAGCTTCCAGTCTAGCATTGGCATGGCACCGTTCGAGGCTCTTTATGGACGGCCGTGTCGTTCGCCTACATGTTGGTGGGAATCTACAGATAAGATTTTTCTTGGGCCCGATATGATTAGAGAGACTTCAAAAAAGATCGATCTGATTCAAAGGAGGATGAAGACGGTGCAAGACAGGCAGAAATAGTATGCGGACAAGAGGAGGATAGATCTTGAGTTTGATATTGGGGACATGGTCTTTGTCAAGGTGTCTCCATTACGGAATGTGGTTCACTTTGGGTCCGTTGGGAAGTTAGCACCAAGGTTCGTAGGGTCGTTTCCTATTAAGGAGAGGATTGGACAAATGGCGTATAGAGTGGAGTTGCCCGAGAGACTTAGTGGTGTACACGATGTATTCCATGTATCACATTTGAGGAAAAGCTTGCATGAGACCGCGGAAGTGGTGGAGCCGAGCTTGCTTAGAGAGTTGGAGATCGAGCTTGATGCGATGATTTGACGAGCTCCTACGTGCATTCTTGGGTCGGAGATTAAGAAGTTGAGGTATCGAGAGGTCAAGATATTCAAAGTGCAATGGGGAGATGATGAGAGCAACGCTACTTGGGAGATGGAAGAGAAGATGCATTCATTGTACCCTTTTTCTTTTCAAGGGTAGGTCTTTTAATTTCTCCTTTATTGCTTAGCTTGTACTTGTTTTATCTTTAGTATGTCCTCTCGCTAGTATCTTGGACCTTTAGATAGGGTAGTCCTATGGTTGAAACATGTGTTTGAGACATGTTATGTATGATGGATGCTTGTGGATGCAAGTGGTTGCTAGTGGTTGCTCGTGGATGCATATATACACACACTTTAGGCACTAGATCGACTCAGTCACTTCATATTGCATATTGCATATAAATGTGTGTATATAATTAAGTAATGGATGTATAATGGTTGTGTTATCATATGGATGCTGCATTTTGGTGAATGATTGTGCACACATGTAGAAATAATATGTACCGATAGGACTCTTTCTCATACGTAATGGACGCATGGCACTATCACAGTTTGCATTAAGGAGGTCAACTGAATCAGTAGACCGCTTGATTTTGCATTAGATAAGGAACATATACACACACTTCTTGCATATGTTCATACAACATTAGGAATTTAATAAGGACAATGGATGTCTGTGTTTGATGGTCGAGTAGATGGTTGTTTGGATGTTAGGATATGCATTCTCATTAACTTGGAGATTTCGGGGGCGAAATCCTTTAATGAGGGGAGAATATAACACCCCGGATTTTTGAATAATCGAATTAACTAAATTAAAGAATAATTAATCTCAGACGTGAGAATTAAGGGAAATGGAATGCGCCATTATGTTCGTCTCGGAATTCTGGTTGAGATAAAGTCTGAGTTTGCGGGAAACGGATACCGGATGAAGGAGATATGGACGTACGAAGTTGGATGGCAAAACAAGAAAAAAAAGATTGCACTGGCGCACTTGGGAAGTGCGCCAGTACAAATTTGCACTGGCGCACCTGCCAAGTGCGCCCGGGCCGAGCAGCAGGCCTGCACAGCTTTCTGGTTCAGTCCGATCCGTGTTGTGACTCATTGCTGAGTCCTTTCTGACTCCTTGCTGAGTCGTTAGGGCTGAGGTGTCACCCTATCCCAACTGAATGGTTTTGATTAACCCTAAGATCATCCGACGGCTATAATTAAATTAAAATTCTATATAAACATGGGTAGACTCAAACCCTAAATCAAAATAAAAATTGAAACTATGGCTGTCATGCTATCATCTTGTAACCTAGAGTAGCCGCCACCAATTAGTGAGGAAGAACAGCTAATCAATTCAGTTTTATTCAACTCTAACAACGAATCTACTTCAAAGGAAAGCTAATTCAACTTCAGAACTCAGAATTCAGAACTCAAGACCTTCTTTGAGTTGTGAGTTCGATTTCTTTAATAAAATAATTAGCAATTTAATTGGATTAAGTTATGATGTGGAATATTTGGATATGATGTGAATTATTGACCGCATGTTATAATTATGTTGAAAATTTGTGATGTTGTCATACATGTTGTAAATTCTATGATGTTATGTTGTGATCATCTATGTTGTAAAGTTACGATGCTATCGTCTATGTTGTAATTCTATGGTTGACTTATGTATAATCAAATCATCATGATGTTCATATGCTAGTTTGGTTATGATAAATCATATGTATGTATGCAAGTTTAGATTTTGATTTAGACATGAATCATATGCAAGTTAGGGAAAATTATATGTAACTTTACATGTTTCATGACATCTATTTTAGATCTAAAGTTAGGCTATGTGATGTGTGAGTTCTATGATAAATTTTACATGCTAGTTTACATGTTTAGATGTAAGTTTACACCATTGTTATGTTGCATAAATCACATATGCAAGTTTATATAAATATATGAGTTTGGAATATGAATCATGTTATGCAAGTTTGTGGTTATTGCCTATGCAAGTTTACACCTTTAGATGTAGATCCATGACATACATGATTTATGCAAGTTTGTGACCATTATCTAAACAAGTTCACACCTTTAGATTTGGATCTATGACATATTTAGTTTTATGCAAATTGTAATTTTGGCCTATGCAAGTTTAGATGTAGAACATCATTCACACATGCAAGTTTACCCCTATGTTTAGATCTAGTTTTTTCTATATGTATGTTGTGATGTTTTCTCTTTATTCTATGAGTTAGACTATTCGAGTCTAACGTATATTTTACGTAAAACGAACGAACGTATAACATGGGGTAATGGGATAATATTAAGAATTGGCATAAATGCCTTAAATGGCATAAAATAAATTTGTAATGAAAATTGGTATGATTTTACATACCATAAATAAATGGACATAATTGAGTCAATTATGGCCATAGTTAAATTTGGAATTGATTGATAATTTGAATAGGGAAATTAATTCAAATTGGGGAATGATTAATTAGATGTAATTAATCATCTAAGACACGAGGTTAGGCTTGTTTGTGGTGTAAGCTGCCCAGACCCGCCCGGCAAATCCAGCTGCCACAAATGCCAGTCCAATGTGAGAGGTCTTAGGCATAAACTAAATACGTAACAAATGTAAAGACATGAGGTTAGGCTCGTTTGTGGTGTAAGACTGCCCGGACCCGCCTGGCAAATCCAGCTGTCACAAATGCCAGTCTAATGTGGGAGGTCTTTATGAGGTTAGGGTCTTAATGAATTAAGAAACACTTAACCAGATAAACATGTAGTGGGACATGAGGGGGTTAAGTGGGTGCCTTGGGTGGCATGTGGAATTTAGTGGGTGTCTTGGGTGGCATTTGAAATACGATTAGAAACACTTAACCAAAATTGAAACATGTAAGTGAACATGAATAAGAAGAGGGTTAAGTGGGATGTACTAGAGGGGACCAAGCTTAGGTGGATAGCTTGTGTCAAGTAATGGGGGCCCGTTTCAACCAGTAACCCATATGTATCTTTATGGGCTCGACCCAAGTCGAGGACGGGACACACATACTGGACTTGACTGTAAGAGGCCAAACCAGGTTAGCGGCGGCAACGGAAGTCCAATAGGTTCATATGCGTGTGTGGACCTGGGCTGGTAGGTAAGACGTTGTTGCATCGTGTAGGTATAAAACGTGCATTATTTGTGGTATCGGGTTGCTACTTTGGGGAGTGATACACCCCACTGTGTACGAGTTAGGGAGCCGATCGCATGGGGGGTAGTGGGTACACCTAGTGGAGATAGGGGCAGGCGGCACCTATGAAAGCAACTAGGGGTGTACGAAACTACCATTATCATATTTAAGTTCTGTAGGTGGAATCAACCTTAGAGTGACCTGTGGTGATGCAGTATAGTAGTGGTGGTGCAGTATAGTAGTGGTGGTGCAGTATAGTAGTGGTGGTGCAGTATAGTAATTATCTTATAGTGGTTTAGGTGCGCTTTAACGTTATCCTAGTTCATCTTGTTTCCTTGTTTACTCTGTCTTACTCAATTGTTCACAGTCATTTCCTTATTTTCCAACTTATGCCCTAGCCTAGTTATTTTGGTAGTTGTATTGTTGAAGTTATCGCACTCGCCAGACTTTATGTCTGACCCCCTTTGTTTCCTCCTCTTTTCTTCCTCCCCCCTCCCCTCCCCCCCAAGGTGCTCAGGTTGGAACTAGAACCAGTGGAGCTTGATTTCGGACAGCTATATCTCTGCTTTTAGAAGATTGCTTGGATCGCTGAAATAAAGTTCAGCCTCTCTTATTGATGACTATTTTGTATTGGGGATTATGTCTTTCAATTTATGTACTTTGATTTGGTCAAGATGGATATTATGTACTTTGACTATGGTTTTTGATGATGTAATCAAACTTATATATTTTTCCGCTGCAATGAAATAAAGTTTTAAAGTTTTAGTACTGTTTATATCTGTCTTGTTGTTAAGTTTCTGTTCTATACACACTTAAAATGCTCCATGAAAGTTAATGCATTCCCTTTGTGAGTGACACTAATGGACGTGGGGTGTTATAGTGGATTAACCTAATTTGATGTATATGTAACTACCCCTAAACTGAGGTACACCCCATGGTACCCCACTCACACGGTCTCCTCCGTAACACCACATTTATGTGCGCAGTCCCTCATCCTATGCTATAGTAACGTACATATCTCTTTACATATATAACAACGCTACATCCTCATAGAACTACTATCGTTGTACTACGTAAGCATACTGACTTTTATCCTCGAACTTTTTCATCAAGTTAGGTTCCTTCATCGAGTAATGCCCCAGAGTCTACGATACACCACCAGAGCAGACATGCATGTATCTAGACTTTCCCACGTACGTATCGTCAAACGTATTCGATGCCTAACCCGCACACCTATCGTGTGCGTGCCCGAGTTCCATGGCAGGGCTACACAAGAAACACGGAACTCGGTCGGGAGCTTTCCTCATATCTGTGCAGACCCGCCTTTAAGAGTCTCTCACACAAATATCCCTAGGGCCTGTTTTCTATGGTGGCTATGGCCCCACCTCAGCTCCTCCCTCAACTAGTAAAGGCTACAAGAGCTAAGCGACAAGCCCCTAAGCAAACAATCTAAACATCCATGTGGCGTCTCCCCTCAACCACCGTCCCACGATAGAGATTTGTTAATGGTATCTTGGGTCTAGCTCTAGTCTTTCCGCATCCTACTTGCTATGGTGACAGACACTCGACGACCTACTATTCTTGTTGGTCCTGACCCTCCGCCTCCGTTGAGGCAGTCACCGAATCACCTTTTCCATCACCCATACAGCATTCTAACTGCCAAGTTATTCTTGTAGTCAAGGCCCATCCACTTAATAGTTACGCGCAGACCCAACCTCAACGGGCAAAGCCTTAAACATCTGCCACCACATAGAGGACTATTAGGAGCACTTTTAACATCTTAGGAAGTCGCGTGCTTCCCCTTCCAGTCCGTCGGAGCCACCAGAATAATCAGATAAATGTGCGCTCCCCTCGTGCCTTATAACACCGTGATGACCTACCTCGTTGGGCTACTCATCCTATAACGTACGGACTGCTCCATGCGCCTCAGTTTAATATGTCATTAGACCCTAGTCTAATCATTAATTACGCGCTTGTGCTATCTCTTCAGTCTTCTCGTTTAACTTGGTTATTCTCATTCACACTGACTTCCTATTCAAGTTTACCAAGTTACCCTTGCTTATTAATTCCATTTATAACTTAACCCATTTAAGTTTATTAATAAGCCTACAACATGTTATTCTCATAATCTATTCATTATTCCATCTTATGGTTACCATAACATGTTCTACTTAATTTATAATTAAGTACATCTTAATTCACATATACATTGGTAAGAGAATAACTCCCTATGTATCAACCCCGAAGAACGAAATCAACATCAGATTGACACTCAGAGAATTACTCAACTCAACCAATCTCCTGTTATGTCCTAATCTCTTTCCATTCATATAACTTATGTTATCTTCATTCGTAGATTTATTCATGCCTTTACATATTACTTAACTTACAATTAAGTAAAACTTATCTTACTACATAAGTTATTTCATTTCCCTTATCGTTCCTTATAACTTACCTTATTTCATAAGTTATAATTCCCACTTGTCCACCCAGGACGAGCCTACCTGTTATCTTTCCTTTTCTTATTCAAGTTCATTCATAATAAGTTATTATTATCATTCCCCATTTTGGCATTAATTAAGATCAACTTAACCCTTTCCAAATTTTTTTTTACAAGTTTACTTAACCCATACTCAATTCAATTGGTTCGTAACACCACAACAGGTTTAATTAGGTTAAGTATTCAAATTTAACAATTTATCCATGCTGCCCATGTTACCCACTTAACCCCTTTATTATTCCCATGTCTTCACTACATGTCTTATCTTGGTTAAATGTTCATTAATTCATTATATCTGTAATCGTGCAAGACCTCTCCCACATTAGATTACCGTCTGCAGTTGCTGGATATGCCAGGCGGTTCCGAGCAGACTTCTACCGCAAACCAAATCGAACCTCTTGTCTTATCAATATTACGCATCTAATTTCTGCCTTTGACCTCTCACATTAGATTACCGTTTGCAGTTGTTGGATATGCCGGCGGTTCCGAGCAGACTTCTACAGCAAACCAAATCTAACCTCGTGTCTTAGGCGTTCATTATCTTTTCCTTAATTCATGCCCAATTTCAAGTCTTCTATTATAGTGAATACTAATTATCCATAATTTCCCAATTCAATTTATGCCTATAATCCTATATATAAGTTATGCCCAATTTCCCAAATATGTCGCATGTCTTTCTACATGTAATTAATCATTTAGAATAACATGTAATTCTCAAATAGTGTACTTATTCCAATTCTACCAATTGTTCATATTCTTTACAGTTATGCCCCAAATTACAGTCTTATATTATCAATTAAGCGATATCCCCATATTCCCTTTTTTCATTATCATACCCAAACTTTTCCAATTATCTCAATTTCGTTCTTGCGCATATTTCAACGAGATTGGACTAGGCTCGAAGGTAGCCTAGTCTTAAAAATAAAAAGGGAAAATAGAGGGAGAAGAACAGAATAAACATAAAATTCAGACTGTAATAATTAGCATGTTTATCAAATTAATCTTTACATAAATGGGAAATGTCAAACGATAGGTATACTATTATTCAAAATTATAATTTAAACCCACTCACCTTGATTTGCTTTCACAATTCTGAATAATCTTTTATTAATGTTAGTTCTCCCCTTCAGCTCTTAAATAATCTAAATTCTCTTTCTCTAATTCTGAAGCAGAAGAAGCCTAAATCTAATTTTTATTTTTAGTGTAGGATTTGGAGGAGAAGATAAGAGAATTGCTTGAGGAAGAAAAGAGCATAGTTTTGACGTCTCTTCTGAAATTATGAGAGTGGAAGAAAACCTAGCCATCTACTTATAGGTGGGTTAGAAGAACTGGGCCCTTAGGATTAAATAAAAACTGATCTAAACCGTCCACCTCACCCTAGAAAACAACATTCCATAACCCAACCAACATAGCCAGGGTGCGTTGCACCCATGGACCATGCGCAGGGGCATATGCTATTATTATTATATATTCTTTCTCTTAAGTACATCCATGCATATAATACATATACATATTTCGACATTTTTAATTTCATTAAAAATGTGGGGTGTTACATAACATGACAACATAAGGTGATAATTTAGATCACATAAAATAGATCTAACATGTTAACATAAGGTGATAATTTAGATCACATAAAATAGATCTAACATGAATCATAAGGTGACAATTTAGATCACATAGAATAGATCTACCATGAATCATAAGGTGACAATTTAGATCACATAGAATAGATCTACCATGAATCATAAGGTGACAATTTAGATCACATAGAATAGATCTAACATGAATCATAAGGTGATAATTTAGATCACATAGAATAGATCTAACATGAATCATAAGGTGATAGTTTAGATCACATGGAATATATCTAACATGAATCGTAATGTGACAGTTTAGATCATATAGAATAGATCTAACATGAATCATAGCATATCATAAAAGTTACAAACCAAGATCCATAATGATAACATAGTAGAACAATCATAATTGAATTGGATCTAGAGAAATAGATCTATCATGACATAGCATAAGATCTAACAATAACATAGATTCAAGGTTTACAATGTATCCAAATCACAATCTTTCATAATTCACTATTATTTATCTAAACCTAAAAGCAACTAGAACTCACTGTGATTGGATTGCTAAGATGATAGAAATGGTGCTGAGTCTATGCTTAAATCTCAGAATTTGATATACTTTAGTTGCTAGAAGAAGATAAGAAACCCTAGTTCAGTTCAGAATCCGGCATAGTTTGGCCGCCATGACTTCTAATGAAGAAATATGTGAAATGGCCATATTTTTATAGATGCAGAACCATCTGAAACCGACTGCCACATAAGCCCTAGAGTAAATCAGGTCGCTGGTCGCTTCCCACTTGGGTGAAGGCCCGAATACCCAAAAAAACCTATTCTAGGTGCACTTTATAGGTGCGCTAGTGTAAAAATACATGGTCGGACTTGTCAAGTGCGTCGGGAATTTCTGTTTTTTCTGCCAAACTTCTATCGTCCATAACTTCTTCATACATTATTCGTTTTATGCAAACCAGGTGTCTATCTTGACCAGAATTTCGAGACGAATGCAATGGCACAGTCTGTTTCCCTTAGTTATGAATATTAAATTAATTATTTTTTTATTTATCCACTTTAATGTCGTTAAAAATTCGGGGTGTTACAGTTATCATCTACATATAAAATTAATTCTACCTTAGTTTTGACACCTTTAACATCTGTTCAAATTGTAAAACTATATTATCATTTGATATCAGCTTCTATCAACTGATTATAACCAAACGCTACATCCAAATTAATAGTTGTTCATAGCCACACGCTTTAAGGATGATAATTTGCGCTCTGATTTTGTCACTTGGTATCTATAGTTGCAATCATTGAGATCTATTCATATGCCATGTATAACTGCATATTAGATATCACTTTATGCGCTTTATGTAATCCAACATCAAGTTTGATAATAATGATGATTAGTTCTTGCATTTTTTTCTCAGAAATTCTTCAAACTAAGCATGAATTTATCAACAAAGCATGTATGGTTATTTACGATTGCTGGATGTGCTCAAGTGAGTATATGTTGTATTTTCAACTGTCTCACACAGTCAGTTTTATAATGTTTATCTTCACCAAATTTATTAGACAAAAGATTGCTACCTAACATTCCGGAACAGAGGCCATCTAGTCACACGAGAAGAAGAGCGAGCACTGGAAGAATATAATATGAACAAAGTGTAACCAGATAACGAGATCAGGAGTATCATTACAGCATAGCACAGCAAACCAATAAAAATGGAAAAACTAGCTTGGACAAAGAATCTAGTATAGATGTTGCAAAGCTTCTGCCACTGAAGCTGCTTCATTCTTGTAACTCTAAAAAATATACTTCTTTATTCATGGTTGCAACAAATAAATTATTTAGAGCTCGAGGAGGACAGGTACAACTGACTTATTTATTAGGACAGGTAAGTACAAACCAACAACTTTGCTAGTTTTATGCATAACAACGTCATGGTTCCAAAAACAAATCGTTACTCGGAAATGATATTGATTAATGTATTGTAGTTTATCCGTAACTTGCTTTTATGGTGTCTCATACGTAGGGGAATCGAAGTCTCAAGTTTTGCTGTAGATATCAAGAAAGCGTACCATAAAGCTGCTATGAAATATCATCCAAATAAGGTGTGTAGTGTTATATGGTTCAGATGTAACTTTTGCAATAAAATCACATTTACATACATTACATAGTAAAGAGTTCAATGCAGGTTGATCATCCATTGGTTAGGAATGAGAACATTGATGATGAATCATGGGGTGAAGTTGTAGCTGAAATCCATGCAGATGCGAACCGCTTGTTCAAAATGATAAGAGAAGCATATTTTATAGATATTAATTATAACTTAGTAGTCATGATACCATATAGAGAACTTTTCATTTAATAAGTGTGTATATTTTTATTGACATATGTAATGAATTTAGTTATTTTCTGTAATGAAGTTTACTGATTCATAAATTGTGTAAACTTGATTTTTTTTTCTTAATGTGAGTAATTATGTTTGTTGTTAGTGAAATAGCGGGTATAACTATAATATTATGAAATTTTTGATTAATAACAATTGAGGTATAATTACTTTTAACAGTTGTAAAACAAAATTTAACAACTGCTAGAAACAGTTGAAAAAAGGTTGACTTTATTACATTTGGAGACATAACTAGTGGCGCATGCCAGTTGTAATAGATATATTACAACTTTTTTTACAGTTATGAAAGGGTATTTTTTGTTGTAGTTGTAACGACCCGCATTCTACACATCGAAGAATCGTAGAATATTTATTTCTTTCACATGCGAAGTCGTATGATCATGTAACTTTGGGAGATGACTATTGGGGTCATTTCCCATGTTCATGATTTTTTCCGATTTTTAAATGACCGTTTTGCCCTTAGCTGATCTTGTTTCAGCCATAACTTTTGATTGAAAAGGAGTTTTGATGTGAAAACACTTCGATTAGATTCGGATGATGGTTTACCTTTTCGTAGAGTGGTCACACTAGCCAAACGGACTCACCGTTTGGGAGATATGGCTGAAACAAGTTTCAGATGGTGAAAAACAGCTTAATTGGGCTTAACCGGGTGACTAACAGCTAGGCCCAAATGAGAATTTCGGAATTTGGAGTATCTAAGGGCTGTTAGGGTTTAGAGAACACCCTTTTTCTCACTTTCACAGCCGCCACTTTCATTTTTGGAACCCTAGTAATGGCCTCCAACATCTAAAACACCCCAAATCACCTCCTAATCGCTAATTAAGCCAAATCTACATCAAATCAAAGAGGATTAGCACAAGAGTCGAGGTAGAACTGCTGTATAGCTTTGGGAACAGCACCAAACAGAGAATCATTTCAGATCTAAAGTTTATTTATGGCAAAGGTGAGTGATTTGCATAGTTCCTCACTAATTATGGTTAATTAAGAGTAATTAGTGGTAATTAGCGAATTTATATGTGTTAAAAATCTGGAAAAATATTTATAAAATTCGAAATGATGTTTTAAGCCTCTGTTAGAAAGTTTGGATAATTTGGTTAAGTTTTGCTAATCATATCGTTAGTTATGCCTAAACATAATTAAGGGAAAATATGGATTTTTGGCTATGTTTGATCCATTTTAATACATTATATTGTTGTTTTGATGTTTGTGGTTGATTATACATGTTGCTATGACTATATGGTGTGCTTTGTGATCGATTAGAACTGTTAGATTGGTCGAAAACGCCGTCATATGGCGTAAAATAGCCATTGGAAAAGTTGCAGGAAATGTGCAGAATTTCGGATCGGATCGGATTATAGGGCTCGGATCGGATCGGTGGACCGGGCAAGGGGAATACGAACCGGATCGGAACTTGGCACTAGCTGAGCTTTGGCAAGAAGGAGGGTCATTTGCAAAAAGTTGGAGTTGGGTTGGGAATCAGATCAGAGCTGAGTAGGGGATCGGATCGGAAGCAAGGGCGTGGAGATCGTATCGGACTAGAGCTAAGGAGCATGATCAGATCGGAGGACCAAGCTTGGAGCTGGAGTTGGAGTGAAGCACCGAGCCGGATCGGGACCCATGAGCACCGAACCGACTGAATGAAAAAGGGGAGCACTGAACCGACTGAAGTGGAATGATGGGAACTACCGAACCAGCCTGAAGTGGAACACCGAACCGATCCGGATTGGAGCTACGATTACGCGATGACTCTTCTGAAGACCAACTCCAATTCGACCAAAACCCGAGATGCAAAGGAAGCCCAAATGGGAAGTAGAACCCAGGATCCGTTTGGAAACCAACGAGTTAACTTCATGAGTTGGGCTTTGTTGCGGGATGTGTGCTAAGGGGTTGTCGATGTCTATGACTTTGGATCGCTGTGTATGGGAGGTAAGTGAACGGATTCAGGGGCACAGTGGCCTAGGTACGACTAGTGGGCTGTAGACCAATGAAGTGGGGTCATTTGAAAAGGTTTGGCCATGATCCCATAGGATAAGCTTAGTGGTAGCAGTAGTTGTACAAGTCGAACTCCGTCATTACCTCGATGGGTCTAGTGATCAAAGTGGTGGATATCGTATGCTTTACGCATTGAGTGAGAGATGTGAGGATGGTTGCTATGCTTGATTTGTTTGCCATCACTATGACATGCACACCCCCACCCCCGTATTCTTTATACCATGTGTTAGTGGCACCTTAGAGTACTGTACCGTATGTAGTGCTAACTTTTTGGTTGTAGGTCCAGGTTCAGGTATGGTTTAGTATACCTGTTATTGTTCTGTTTTGCTGCTTATCGCTCATACCAGACTTTTGTCTGACCCAGAGTTTTATGTCTCTTCTTATTATTCTGGGTGCTCTCACCAGCAGACTAGAGACAGGTTAGCTGGTGATGCACGAGTAGTTGTACCGGAGACGAGCAGGAGGCTTCCATGTATGATATATATAGATATTCTCCCCGTGTCGCTGCTGATCACTAATTTGGGCATTAGTAGTGCACCCTTCCTTTCTTTTGCTTTAGAGATAGTTTTAAAGTTGTAATAATGATGATGTGGAAAATAAGTTGTATTTGGATTTTCCGCTGCTCTGATGTTTAGTTTCAGCTTATGCACTGTCTCACCTGTTTTGTGTAAAGTATGTTGTTATTATATTTTATTCCTTGTGCTGTGAGACATTCTACATGTTCTTGATTAGTTCATTCTCTTCTTTTCTTTCTTTGGCGACGGTTCCGTGCTAGACGGGTGGAACAACCCGAATTTTAATAACATGTTGAAACTAGAAATCAGGGTATAATTAAATTTTAAAATAAGAAAATAAAGGGAAACGGGTTATGCCATTTCGTTCGTCTCGGAATTCTGCTTGAAATAGAGTCCGAGTTTGCGTAAAACGGATATCGTACGAAGAAGATATGGACGAACGAAGTTAGGCAGAAAAACCAGAAATAACCCAGAATGCACTGGCGCACTTGGGAAGTGCGCCAAAATAAAATTGCATTGGCCACTTGGGAAGTACGCCCATACAATTTTGTATTGGCGCACTTGGCAGGTGCGCCCAGGACGAGCAGAAAACCTGCTGGTCAGCCTGTTTTGACCCAGAACTCATTTTTGAAGCCTGAGACATGTTTTGATGGTCCGGATTGATTCTAGGGTTAATCTAAAGGCCTAAGCTAGTTGCTACCCCTATAAATACACCCTTAGACCTGACCTAATTCATATCAAATCATTCTTACACCATTATACTGCTAAAATACCTCTTGAACCATGGTCGCTGTCTCCAAATCAAAGTACAAACATTCAAACTCAAATCAATTCAAAGAACAAGGCTTCTACAATGATTCAAGACAATAAATCAACAACGCCGCGACATTTTTACAACAAATTCAGTTCTTAATTCATTTGCCATGCTCTGTAAGTTCTAGTTGTTTTTAGATTTAAACATTTAAATTACAATATGGCCATGGAATAAAGTGGAATTGGATTTAAGTATGTTTATTGATTCAGATCTATTTCAATTGCTTCTTGAATCTTGAGTTTTGGGACTTTTCTATGTTCGTTCTCATGTCAAGCTTATGATATATTCAGCCTGTTGTAAATCAGTTTTTCTTGATTCATATTGATATTATTATCAAGATCTATGTTTTATACCAGAGATGATGTTTTTTTGCCAGTTTTCTCTCTATGCTGATTGTTATACAAATTCTACCTTCCCCTATTTATTTTCTTTCGATGAACCTAGGTCAATTTCGGACCTAGGCCTAAACCGCGATTTGCGTACGATTGAATACGGGGAAATATGGGAATGTTGTCTATATTGGATATATATGTTTGGTAAAATTGATGGCATAACATGAAATTGGAAATTTGGGGTATTGTCAATATAATTGAAATTGCAAGTTTGGCCATTGGCACAATTAAATTGGCATGAAGTGGGCATAATGAATTAGCATGTAAATCAAATCACGAGTTCGGGCCTATGTAAATTAAATCAAAAGATTAAGTTTATGATTGGGCATAAGTAGAATTGGGACTTTGAACGTAAAAGCAATTGTAAAATTGATAATTGGCATAAATATGAATTTGGGTAACTAGCGTGTATTGAAATAAAAAGGATTATAGCTTGGGATAACTACATCATGAATCTTGATTTGGGTTTATTTAGACATGAAACTTGATACATGTAATCTTGGCTAGTACTTGATATGGGTAAAATGGCATAAACCTGGCATACATGTAACTAGGCAAGAATTGGACGTATGTAAACTGACTAGAATTGGGTATATATATATATATATATATATATATATATATATATATATATATATATATATATATATTGGCATGTAACTTTCGAACTTGGGCATATGTTTATTAATATGTAAAGTTGGGAATTTGAAACATGAAAATGGCTATGTATTGGATAATTGACCGGAACACGAACATGAACATTTCTATATGTTAAACACATGAACTGATATTGGGGTTTTGGGGGGGAATACGACCATTAATGAACCTTTGACACGAGGTTAGACTCAGTTTGTGGTGTAAATCTGCCCGGAACCGCCTGGCAAATCCAGTAGCCACAAAGTGTCAGTCTAATGTGAGCGGTCAAAGGTTGAATTGTAGGCGTAACGATTTATGACACGAGGTTAGACTCAGTTTGTGGTGTAAATCTGCTCGGAACCGCCCGGAAAATCCAGTGGCCACAAAGTGCACGGTCTAATGTCAGAGGTCATGATTCGTTCGTCATAATGAATGAATTAAGGAATATTAACCATAATAAGACGTGGGTATGGTTAGAGGGTTAGGTGGGATGACATGGAAATTTGACATGTAAATGTGGACCTAACCGGTATGAGTTAAGAACATGTAAAACTTATAAATATGGGCTTAACCAACATAACTGTTAATCAGACCAATGAGTGGGTTAAGTAATATGACTAGACTAATGACACTTAACCGATATGACATGAATGGGTGGGTTAAGTAATATAACTAGACTAATGACACTTAACCAATATAACATGACACGTGACAGGGTTAAGTCAACTTAAACATATAGATAATACTTAACCAACTTAGCATGGTACGTGGGCGGGTTAAGCCATGAATTACTTGAAATACTTAACCAATGCAATCTGACGAATGGGAGGGTTAAGTTAAATGGGTTGGTTTAACTTGAATGGGTTGATAACACCCAACCAATATAACCAGATGTGTGGTAGGGTTAAGTAAATACACGAGGGTAACACTTAACCATTATAAAATGGCTAGTGGATGAGGTTGAGTTAACATACACTTAACCAATCTAATGTGAGGTGTGGTAAGGGTTAAGTTAACACAGGGGAGAACGCTTAACCGATATAACAAGACATGCGGTAGGGTTAAGTTACACAAGAGAGAACACTTAACCACGATATCATGATGGGGGTGGAGTTAAGTTAAATAGATAACACTTAACCAACCTGTGGGGTATACGAATAGACCCTAGGAAAACCCTAGTAGCAGGACCCGTTTCAGCAGTAACCCACATTAGGTATCAACGGTACCCTGAGTTAGGCAGGGTGGGGCACGATTACTGGGTTGATTGTAAGCGATCAAAACGGCGGCAGGGGATGCAACGGTGCAGGTTCCGACGGATTACGGGCGTGCACGTATTCCGAAGTGGAAAATTTTGCCATTGGGAATCAGTAGATATAAAGCTGTGCATCAAAAAGGGTGTCAGGGTTGCCATCCTAGGGATTGATACACCCTAGGGTGGGACCAGCACAGGTATCTACGAGTAGGGGGCCGCAAGAACTAGGTCGAGTAGGAGCCGATCGATTAGGGTAGTAAGGATACATCTAACACATTTATGACAGTTGGGCTGGTTGAGGTGAAAATCCTCATATTAGATGTAGTCCTGAAAGCTACCACAACTACGGTGTTGGGATAACCTTAGTATATAACACATATGAAACATTGTAAGTAAGGGCCGATCAATTAAGATAGGTGCGGTGGGGACATGAAACTGTCAATATGAGGTGGGACCCTCATCGTGGGATATGTACCTATAAAACTATCATGTAGGTTATGGGGGATCACTTATCTTGTAATTAAAACTTAGTAAACTAATTGAAACGCTAGTTAGGTGGTGCAAAGAATATAGGAAATCAAGGAAAATAGTGAAATGGTGAAGCATAGAAATCTTGCGATGTTTACTTAATAGAAACCTTGCAATGTGATACTTGGTAGGAACCTTGTGATGATACTCTTGATAGGAAGCATGGGGTGTTATACTTGATTCATCGTGCCTGTAGCTTACCTTGTCATCATGCTTATGTTTACTTTCAGTTTATTCATGTCATATTATCTTCACCTATTTTTATGCTGAAAGCCACTAGGACTTACTCAGTCTTCATGACTGACCCGGTTTGTTTCGCCTCTTTTTCTTCCATTTCCCCCTAGGTTCACAGGGTGGAAATACAGCTTAGTTCGGATCTTACCAAGCTCCAAGGCTCTTTCATGTGCTGCTTGGATCTCTCTTGGCTATGGCTTGCTTTGCTTTATTGAGGAATACTACAATTTATTTTCATGCTTCTTATTTTTTGAGCAAGACAGATATTTTAGCTATGTAATTGGGTATTTGAAAGTTGATGGGCTTTTATTGTAAACAATTATATTTAATAAATGATTTGAAGTACTTCTACTTTACCTTCCGCTGTTATATATATGTCTGTCTTGTAATATTTCTGTTCAAGTACCCATAATGCTCCATTGAAGTTAAGGCATTCCCTTTGTGAGAGACCTTAACGGATGTGGGGTGTTACATTTGGTATCAGAGCAGAAGGTTACCAGACTGGGCAAAAGTTTTTAAAACCTTCTGAAAACTATTTTCAAAAACCATTTACAAAGAAGCATTTTCTAAGAAATGTCTTGTTTTATTTGAAAGGCATATTCCCTAAAGCCATATGCACTATCTTTTGATTCTCTCCTTGAGTTTCTTCTCTCTTTCTTTTTCACCATAGTTTTGTAGGTGTACGACACATGTAGGAGGGCAAAGAAGTGCCCAACTTCCATCTGTAGCCGCAATAGTTCCATCTGCGTCTAATCTTATTTCAAGCTTTGTAGGGTTGCCATACGATGGAGGTAGCTTTCGAGAAACTTGTCAACAAGCTATACAAGGATAGCAAGAACGAGGATAAAAGAACACAAGCCTAAGGATGTGAAACTTGTTGATATGGCTTAATCCACGAAGGAGGAAAAGGTGAAAGGAAAGAGGCCAAAGTGAAAGAATAGTAAAACCCACGACAAAAGAGAGTATCTTTAGTATGGTAAAAAGGGACATGTAGTTAAGTATTATAGGACAAGGACAAGGGCAAAGGACAAAATCATCGAAAGGGAAATTGTATGCTCTCACTACTAGCATACCCTAGAGAGGTGGTAATGTTTCTGTTAAAAGTTTAGCTTTTATTTTCTATCATACCATGGGAACTTTGATTTTGTACATCGCATCCTTTTTAATTCTGCTTCGATAGTTGAGTCTCTGCACCGTAGTACTAGCGTAGTAGAGGGTCCCATTTTTGTCTCAAATCCTGTTGGGGAATCGACTCATTTATTCATGACTTGTTTGGTGAGTTTAGAAGTAATGCTTATGTTTTTGGTCTATGGGTTGTTTCAAGGGATGGAGTGGTTATCCAGAAATGATACCATTCTCGAGTATGAAAAGAGGGTAGTTAGACTCTTGAATTGCCTCGGTAATACCCTCGAAGTCTAGTGTAACCCTTAGGGTTCTGCCATGCTTAGTTACCTAGAATCTCTTGACACATTATCAATCCGCTCGAGTAGTGTTCACCACTAAGACGGATGGTTCATTTCGCTTATGCATGAGTTATAGAAAATCACCTTAGTAAGTATACTTGGCAACATGGTTGGCATTTGTTTATTTTCAAGAGATAATTCATTTATGTGGAATACCTTCTAGTAAGTGAATTCACTAGTGAATTTGGAGAGCTTGCATGAAACCATGAGTACGCAGTTATGATTAAACTGGGTATACTAGAAAAAGAATAAGTGAAAGTGGAACGAGAGGCGACAATGAAATGAGTTCCAACTCATATTTTGGAAATAGGAATTAAGAAGCTACGAAATCGTGAAGCTAAAGACGGTCAAAGCACAATGGAGTTAAGCTCAAGGAAATGCGACTTAGAAGATTGAAGACTAGACACGCGCATCATATCTCTTTTTAAGAGTATATCCTTGATCCCTCTTTTCCTGTAGAGCTTACTTGTATGTTATCTTTTAATTATAACCTCTCGGTCCTATTCTCAATCCTATTTTTGTTGCAAAACCCCATAGGGATCATCTGTTAGCAATACATGTTGGGGCTTGAGGGTGTCCATTGGGTTGAGTAATTCTTTGGGCGTCATCCTGATGTTGATTTCGGTCTTCGGGCTGGTGCTTAGGGAGTTCTTCTCCTAATCAGTATATATGTGACATAGATTTTCAGTTTTGACACTACCTAATGGGCACAAAGTTTTTACTTGCTTCTATCGTTCGACCATACATTTAGGTAGGAACAATTAGGTGTAAACATGTGTTTGAGACATGTTATGATTGATGGTTGCAAGTGGTTGCTCGTGGATGCATATACACGCACATTAGACACTAGATCGGCTCCGTCACCTTTCATATTGCATATGCATGAGTGTTTGTACTTGTTTATGGATGAATTTGAATATGTTATCATGTGGATGTTGCATATGGATGGATGTTTGTGCACACATATAGTGTTAGTGTGACTAGGACTATTTGCATACATGTTGGATTCATGACACTAAACATATTTTGCATTAAGAAGATCAATCAGGCCTGATCATTTGCATTAGATAAGGAACATATACACACACATTCTGCATATGTTCATACAGCATTAGAAATCTCTTAAGGACAATAGATACCTGTGATTGATGATTGAGTAGATGGATGATTGGATGGTAGGACACATTTTTCTTAACTTGAAGATTTCGGGGACGAAATCCTTTAAGGAGGGGAGAATGTAACAACCCGAATTTTAATAACATGTTGAAACTAGAAATCAGGGTATAATTAAATTTTAAAATAAGAATCAAGGGAAACGGGTTACACCATTGCGTTCGTCTTGGAATTCTGCTTGAAATAGAGTCCGAGTTTGCGTAAAGCGGATAACATACGAAGAAGATATGGACGAACGAAGTTAGGTAGAAAAACCAGAAACCGGCCAGAATGCACTGGCGCACTTGGGAAGTGCGCAAGAACAAAATTGCACTGGCGCACTTGGGAAGTGCGCCCATGCAATTTTTCATTGGCGCACTTGGTAGGTGCGCCCAGAACGAGCAGAAAACCTGCTGGTCAGCCTGTTTTGACCCAGAACTCATTTTTGAAGCCTGAGACGTGTTTTGATGGTCCGGATTGATTCTAGGGCTAATTTAAGGGCCTAAGCTAGTTGCTACCCCTATAAATACACCCTTAGACCTAACCTAATTCATATCAAATCATTCTTACAACATTATGCTGCTAAAATACCTCTTGAACCATGGCCGCCGTCTCCAAATCAAAGTACAAACATTCAAACTCAAATCAATTCAAAGAACAAGGCTTCTACAATGATTCAAGGCAATAAATCAACAACGCCTCGACATTTTTACAACAAATTCAGTTCTTAATTCATTTGCCATGCTCTGTAAGTTCTAGTTGTTTTTAGATTTAAACATTTAAATTACAATATGGCCATGGAATAAAGTGGAATTGGATTTAAGTATGTTTATTGATTCAGATCTATTTCAATTGCTTCTTGAATCTTGAGTTTTGGGACTTTTCTATGTTCGTTCTCATGTCAAGCTTATGATCTGTTCAGCCTATTGTAAATCAGTTTTTCTTGATTCATATTGATATTATTATCAAGATCTATGTTTTATACCAGAGATGATGTTTTTATGACAGTTTTCTCTCTATGCTGATTGTTGTACAAATTCTACCTTCCCCAATTTATTTTCTTTCGATGAACCTAGGTCAATTTCGGACCTAGGCCTAAACCGCGATTTGCGTACGATTGAATACGGGGAAATATGGGAATGTTGTCTATATTGGATATATATGTTTGGTAAAATTGATGGCATAACATGAAATTGGAAATTTGGGGTATTGTCAATATAATTGAAATTGCAAGTTTGGCTATTGGCATAATTAAATTGGCATGAAGTGGGCATAGTGAATTAGCATGTAAATCAAATCACGAGTTCGGGCCTATGTAAATTAAGTCAAAAGATTAAGTTTATGATTGTGCATAAGTAGAATTGGGACTTTGAACGTAAAAGCAATTGTAAAATTGATAATTGGCATAAATATGAATTTGGGTAACTGGCATGTATAGAAATAAAAAGGATTATAGTTTGGGATAACTACATCATGAATCTTGATTTGGGTTTATTTGGACATGAAACTTGATACATGTAATCTTGGCTAGAACTTGATATGGATAAAATGGCATAAACCTGGCATACGTGTAAATATGCAAGAATTGGACGAATGTAAACTGACTAGAATTGGGTGTGTGTGTGTATATATATATATATATGTATATATATATATATATAAATTGGCTTGTAATTTTGGAACTTGGGCATATGTTTATTAATATGTAAAGTTGGGAGTTTGAAACATGAAAATGACCGTGTATTGGATAATTGACTTGAACACGAACATGAACATTTCTATATGTTAAACACATGAACTGATATTGGGGTTTTGGGGGGGAATACGACCATTAATGAACCTTTGACATGAGGTTAGACTCAGTTTGTGGTGTAAATCTGCCCGGAACCGCCCGACAAATCCAGGAGCCACAAAGTGTCAGTCTAATGTGAGAGGTTAAAGGTCGAATTGTAGGCGTAACGGTTTATGACACGAGCTTAGACTCAGTTTGTGGTGTAAATCTGCCCGGAATCGCCCGACAAATCCAGCGGCCACAAAGTGCACGGTCTAATGTGAGAGGTCATGATTCGTTCGTCATAATGAATGAGTTAAGGAATATTAACCATAATAAGACGTGGGTATGGTTAGAGGGTTTGGTGGGATGACATGGACATTTGACATGTAAATGTGGACCTAACCGGTATGAGTTAAGAACATGTAAAATTTATAAATATGGGATTAACCAACATAACTGTTAATCAGACCAATGGGTGGGTTAAGTAATATGACTAGACTAGTGACACTTAACCGATATGACATGAATGGGTGGGTTAAGTAATATGACTAGACTAATGACACTTAACCAATATAACATGACACGTGACAGGGTTAAGTCAACTTGAACATATAGATAATACTTAACCAACTTAGCATGGTACGTGGGCGGGTTATGCCATGAATTACTTGAAATACTTAACTAGTGCAATCTGACGAATGGGAGAGTTAAGTTAAATGGGTTGGTTTAACTTGAATGCATTGATAACACCCAACCAATATAACCTGATGTGTGGTAGGGTTAAGTAAATACACGAGGGTAACACTTAACCATTATAAAATGGCTAATGGATGAGGTTGAGTTAATATACACTTACCCAATCTAACGTGAGGTTTGGTAAGGGTTAAGTTAACACAGGGGAGAGCGCTTAACCGATATAACAAGACATGCGGTAGGGTTAAGTTACACAAGAGAGAACACTTAACCACAGTATCATGATGGGGGGGGGGGGGGGGTTAAGTTAAATAGATAACACTTAACCAACCTGCGGGGTATCCGAATAGACCCTAGGAAAACCCTAGTAGCGGGACCCGTTTCAGCAGTAACCCACATTAGGTATCAACGATACCCTGAGCTAGGCAGGGTGGGGCATGATTACTGGGCTGATTGTAAGCGGTCAAAACGGTGGTAAAGGATGCAGCGGTGCAGGTTCCGACGGATTACAGGCGTGCACGTATTCCGAAGTGGAAAATTTAGCCACTGGGCATCAGTAGATATAAAGATGTGCATCAAAAAGGATGTCGGGGTTGCCATCCTAGGGATTGATACACCCTAGGGTGGGACCAGCACAGGTATCTACGAGTAGGGGGCCGCAAGAACTAGGTCGAGTAGGAGCCGATCGATTAGGGTAGTACGGATACATCTAACACATTTATGGCAGTTGGGCTGGTTGAGGTGAAAATCCTCATATTAGATGTAGTCCTGAAGGCTACCACAACTACGGGGTTGGGATAACCTTAGTATATAACACATATGAAACATTGTAAGTAAGGGCCGATCAATTAAGATAGGTGCGGTGGGGACATGAAACTGTTAATATGAGGTGGGACCCTCATCATGGGATATGTACCTATAAAACTATCATGTGGGTTATGGGGGATCACTTATCTTGTAATTAAAACTTAGTAAACTAATTGAAACGCTAGTTAGGTGGTGCAGAGAATATAGGAAATCAAGGAAAATAGTGAAATGGTGAAGCTTAGAAATCTTGCGATGTTTACTTAATATAAACCTTGCAATGTGATACTTGGTAGGGACCTTGTGATGATACTCTTGATAGGAAGCATGGGATGTTATACTTGATTCATCGTGCCTGTAGCTTACCTTGTCATCATGCTTATGTTTACTTTCAGTTTATTCATGTCATATTATCTTCACCTGTTTTTGTGTTGAAAGCCACTAGGACTTACTCAGTCTTTATGACTGACCCGGTTTGTTTTGCCTCTTTTTCTTCCATTCCCCCCCCAGGTTCGTAGGGTGGAAATACAGCTTAGTTCGGATCTTACCAAGCTCCAAGGCTCTTTCATGTGCTGCTTGGATCTCTCTTGGCTATGACTTACTTTGCTTTATTGGGGAATACTACAATTTATTTTCATGCTTCTTTGTTTTTGAGCAAGATAGGTATTTTAGCCATGTAATTGGTTATTTGAAAGTTGATGGGCTTTTATTGTAAACAATTATATTTAATAAATGATTTGAAGTACTTCTACTTTACCTTCCGTTGTTTTATATATGTCTGTCTTGTAATATTTCTGTTCCAGTACCCATAATGCTCCATTGAAGTTAAGGCATTCCCTTTGTGAGTGACCTTAACGGATGTGGGGTGTTACAACGGGCATGTGTACAACGCACTTTCAGAGGAAATGCCGGCTGGTGCGGTGCGGGCCGTCACAGTAGTGGTACATGTGGCAACACATATACCAATGCTGTCATAGGGTCGCAAAGGTGTTGCCTTTGACTCTACAGCAATGCGACAAAACGCAACATCGAGAAAGTGTTGCAATAGATCATTTTTTACCTATAGCAACACTTTTTGGCACTTTCTGCATCACTTCTCCGGTGTTGCAGTATGCAATCTATGGGTAGTTCAAATTAATTTGAGGAAATCCTGAAGCGTTTTCAAATGATAAAGCATATCCACTTATAGTACGCCTATGATTGTCAGATCACTAAACATTGAAATAAACTCTTACCATCCAAAAGAGGATGATGAAAATGTACTTGATCTAATGGTATCAACCCAAATAGTAACATATAAAAATAAGTTATAATATATTCTTTTCCCTTATTTAAGATTTTTCCCATTGAATTTTTCTTATTAAAGTTTTAACGAGGCATTACATTGATTTGAAAGTATCGTAGCATTTAACATAGTAAATTACCGAAATATGACATTTTATACTGTACTCTTTTTCTTTCACTAAGATTTTTCCCATTGAGTTTTTCTTAGTATGGTTTTAACGAGGCAACTTTTCGATGTAGAAGTACCAAACATCTTTTGATGCAGCAAACTATTATTTATAAAGACAATGCAGTTTGTGTGCCTTAAATTCAAATAGACTACATCATGGATGATAGGATCAAGCATATGTCTTATAAATTTCTCTTCACACATGAACTATGAAAAATAACAAGAAAAAGAAGAAACATATTAAATTTCAAGAAAAGCGGGTAGGTCTGTTCTCGATGACAATTTCCAAATCAACGTTTTAGAAGATGGTGTACAAAATTGACATGAGTTGACTACATTAATAGACTAATTGAATAATGCGTTGTAAATCAGGGGGAATATATAAAATTAAGTTATAATGTACTCTTTTCCTTCACTAATATTTTTCCCGTTGAGTTTTTGTTAGTAGATATTTCCAATGAGGCATTATCTTGATTCTGAAGTAACAACTCTCATTGTAATATTGTAAAACATGTTACCTAAAGATAAAACAAAATTGTGCTCTTTCCCTTATTTACGATTTTTACAACTAAATTTTCCATAAAAAGGTTTTTATTGAGACAATTAATTTTTTCATATTTACATACTCATATTCAAGGGGGAGTGATGTAATATATAAAAATAATAAGGGTAAATATGCTAATATGTGAAGGGACTTTATTGTAATTTACAAGACATGAATGCTTTATAAGTTGAAAGGTTGTTTACATTATTTGTACACCTAAATCAAGAGAAATAAAAGGTCTCTCCCTTATATTTTATGTTCTCTCTAATGATGTCTCTTCTTTTATTATTTGATACGTTCTATTTTATAACTATTAACGCGCCATGCGCTATTTCAAAATGTGTCAACTGTGTTTTAATACTAGTATTGTTTAAGAGACTTTAGTTTCAGACATGACGAGGTCAATTTTTTTTAATTTTCTTTTTACAAAGGGTGCACCAGGAAAGTTTGACTACTCAGTAAATAAATCATATCTATCATTTACATTCGGTAGCTATCTACTGAATTTTGGTTTATTTTTTGATCAAATCTCAACAAAAGTATTCTTCGTTGAATCATCGTCGTTTTTTGCATTAATTTTGGATGGAATGTTGCAGAATTTTGTTTCATTTTTCAATGGGAATGCTAATAAGTTTTGTTTTCGTGGAGTTTCCATAACAATTTTTGTTTGAGTGGAGCCTCCTTAACATTTTTGGCTTTATTCCAAAAATGAAGCTTCTTTAACAACATCCTTTAATTAAAAAAAAAACATAGACGATATTCTGAAATTCGTTTGTATATGTTTGACTGATGAGGGATGTGGCATTGAGCTCGTGAAAAATGACCTTATTATTTATAATGGGATTTTATGACACATACAACGCACTTTGTTGCACTAAAAAATTGTATTTTTATTATAATTACTAGCGTTATAGCACGCATTTCGCAAGTGATGATGACATATGACTCACACGTGAATTGTTTTTCTATAAATTATGTATGATTGATACATTTAATTGAAATTGATATGTACAAATATTAATCATGCGTATATGTTAAAATTATGTGTTGTAAATTTAAATTTTTATTTCTAAGTTGCAACATCCAATATTTGGCTAGTTTGAGTTTATTTATCTTATTAATTAATAAACAATGAGTTTGTAAATGATGTCTATTTGTTAAATCTTAATTCAAAGTATGAATGTATATTCAAGATTTTAAAGTAGTTTAACTTTTAGATCTTATTTTTAAAGCGAGGTGGGGTATATTGAATTTGTTAAGAAATGTAACTATTAGATTCTAATTTTACGAGACATTGAGATTGTTTATATATATGAGAAACGTTAAATAACACCCAAAAAAATGAAGCACTCATTTAACCTCTCTATTCCCATCTTTCATTCATAGTTAATTAAGATAGTGGAGGAAGAGAACAACCATATATATGGTGGAAAACAAGGGGGCCATTATGATGCTAACACTGTTTGAGGTGCTATTGAACGCCTATGTACGCATGTATGTATGTATATGCATATATGCAGATAAACATTAATATATTTATATGTATATATGTGTGTGTATTTATATGTATATATAGTCTGCAACAGTAGACCAACAGTTAAGGACTTTGCATCGTGGTAACAGTGGCGCGGGTTCGAAACCTTAAATGACATGCTAAATGTTTACCATGTGCATACGCCAAGATCAACTACTTATGTGGTGCTTGCGATCCAAGCTAGATGCACTAGGCAGGGTTTACAATTCTGGTCGGTTTCCCTTCTAAATAAATTCAAATATACACACACACACACACACACACACACACACACACACACACACACACACACACACACACACACACACACACATATAGCTATTATGTGACGTGATTTGAAGAAAAGACAACTTAGTTTCCCTCACTCTGTAGTGGTCTGGCGGTACAATGTAGAATATTTGAAGTAAAATCTATGACAATTTTTATTCAAACCTAGCAAAACGCTGAGTAACTCCTCAGTTTACAGAAAAATAGCTAGGACATAATTACCACTTTTTCGATATTTTTCTTCTATTTTCTAACTACAGTTGTTCTACATGGTGCCTTTAAAACACTACGTAGAGGCGTTGCATGGTGCCCTGAAGTATGATAACTACATGGTGCTCTGAAGACACTAGGTATGATAACTACATTGTGCCTTGAGAGCACCACGCAGTTGTTCCACTTGAAAATGTATTTTTTTCAGATGCACTGTTAAAAACAGTCAAGTTTGTGCTTTCTAACACTATGGTGTGGTAGCCAAAAGAAAAAAATGGGTATTTTTAGTTTCACATGGTGGTGTAATGCTAAAAGCATCATGTTTTGTGCTTTGGGCTTCCACATCATGGTGTTAGTAGTCAAAAAAATGGGTTTTTTTAGTAGTACACTTTTCCGATTTTGGATAGGACGTCACAAGTATCGGAGGTCTACTTGGTGGTGGTGGTTTTTTTTTTTTTTTTTTTTTTTTTTCTCGATTTCGAGGGGACTAAAGCTAAATTCGTGGGTTCGGATATAGTTTGCCAAAAGAAATAACAAAGTAAATTGAGAAAATAATACTCCTATATCCTGCCTCTTTCCTGTTATTACTCCTTCACTTTGCTTCGACTCTTCAATTTCACAAGCCCTAAGGGTTGCGCGGCTTTAAGGTTCGATTCGATTTTATTCCTCTCTCTGTGGCATTTTCTTTAGTTTTGCAGTCTGTCTAGATTTTTACTGATGCGGCTTTACCTCTAATTACGAAATCTTAGCAATAAATAAAAAATTAATTTGATCATGACCTTTTAGAGTAATGGATAGCAATAAATAAAAATTTAATTTGATCACGACCTTTTAGAGTAATGGATAGCAATAAATAAAAATTTAATTTGATCATGACCTTTTAGAGTAATGGATCATTCGGGGAGACTGGCCAAAAAGGTGGAAGAAATTCCGGAGGACTTGAGGTGCAAAAGGTCGGATGGGAAGCAATGGAGGTGCAGTGCTTTGTCAATGCCAGACAAAACAGTGTGCGAGAAACACTACATTCAAGCTAAAAAACGTGCAGCTAATTCGGCGCTTAGAGCTAGTTTGAAGAAAGGAAAAAAGAGTTCTTTGATTAATGCTGATATTAATTCTGATATGCCTAGGTCAATGTCTCCAATGAATGCTGATGTCAAGGAGAATATTGGGAGAAGTCAAATGCTGTTTTCTTCAGATGCTATAGGGGTGAGGGTCCCAGTGATTCTTGGTGGTCCTGTTAGATTGAATGAGCAGGATCGTATTCGATTGGCTTATAATTTTTGTTGTTTGAGTAAGGATGCGAATCTTCCCGGTGCTGATTGTCATGTGGTGAGTTTTTTTTTTTTGGAGGCCGATAAGGTATTGAGTCAGCACCATTTATATAACCTCAGTTAACATTCGAGCTGTTGGTCTACTACTTATGTCATATATTACCTTACACTAAGATAAATGCCTTCAACTGCTTACATTTGTAGATACTTACCATATGTTATTATTATCGAGCTTATTTTGATTTTCAATATCAGTGCTGGGTTATGTTTATAATTCAGCAAAGTCAAAAGGTGTCCTTAGAGTGAGTTTAGCATAAGTTTCTTAATGAGATCGTGGTAGAAAATGTGGTTAGCCAATGCTTGTTAAGTGTTCTTTATCTGATTGTAGCCGTACAATCTACTGATGTATTGATAAACTGAAATGGAGGGTGAACAGTGATTTACTCCCTTGTAAAAAAATGAACCTCTACTTTTTTTAAGGGGATTGATAACTACTCTCTGCTTTACCACTTACAATCCATTTGAAATAAACGGGGATGGATAACATAGAAATAAAGCATTGTACTTTGTAGTCCCAAATTCAGACACTGTTATTTGGTGAATGAACATTCTACTACATCGATTCAGGTATTATGTCTAATATTACTTTTAGATGTGCAAATTTGTGAACATACATTATGATGGTTTTTATGCATATCATTTTGTAACCAGGATGAAAATGGGAAGAATCCAGAATTCACCAATGGAGAAGGCATAACATGTCATCAATGTGGAGCACATGAATGTGTAAATGCATTGTGGTGTACAAACTGTGATCAGAATGGATACTGCGCTAACTGCATTTCACAGTGGTAAATAGCTCATATTCCAGCCATACTTTGAAAACAATGGCAGTTTTTTTATGATGGCTTTAATATTCTTACAACAGGTATGCTGACATTCCTGTGGATGAGTTTAGGAAAAGATGTCCTGCTTGTCAAAACATATGCAGTTGCAAAACTTGTTTGAGTTGCGATAATTTAATTAAGGTACATCACTTCTCAATTCAAATTTGAATCACTGTCTTCTTCATATATTAGCGGTTCAGTTTAATTCCAGAACAAGGTACATGAGATGGCTGCAATAGACAAGCTTTGGTATTTTCATAGCCTTTTGTCCTATGCACTTCCTTTTCTGAAGCAGGTTTATTCAGAGCAATGCTCTGAAATAGCCATGGAAACAAAAATTCATGGTATATATATGTATATTATGGTTTTATGTCGTCTTGTTTTATTGCATATACTTTGTATAACTGTAGGCATCATTTTGTCCCTATCAGGAGTGAAAACTGATATTCCTCGAGCAAATGTTAATACAGATGAGCAGATGAGCTGGTATTAGTTATCTAAACATTGTCTAGTCACTCTTTTTTAAGCAGGAACATTAACATTGCCGAACCATTTGTTGTCCATGCAGCAATTTGTGCAAGATGCCAATACTTGATTTTCATAGGCACTGTCCTGAATGCTTTTTTGATCTTTGTCTCACATGTTGTCGTGACATTAGAAGGGCATCATTAGTCATTGCAAATGGGGATTCTTCTTCTGCTGAAGTTAGCGAACATATAGAAAACTCTAAAGATGAAATCTTTATTGATTTTGGACATTTACACCCAAAATGGAAAGCCAGCTCAGATGGAAGTATTCCATGTCCTCCTAAAGAGGTTGGTGGGTGTGGGTATTCAAAATTAACACTCAAAAGAATTTTAAAAATAAACTGGGTTGCGAAGCTAGTGAAAAACGCAGAGGAAATAATTACCGGGTGCAAAGTTACTAACATCACTAATCCAGACAAATGTAATTCTGAAAAGATTGACCACCATTGCTGTTGTGGAAACGATAACTTTGATAACATGGTGTATTGTCCAATATCTGAAAATCTGAAGAAGGAAGGAATAAATCATTTTCGTAAACACTGGCTAAAAGGCCAGCCAGTTATGATTAGGAATGTTTTTGACCATTCATTAGCATCCAGTTGGGATCCAATGAGCATATGGAGAGATATTAATGAAACTAATGACGAAAGGATGCCTGAAGATAATGCTCTCGTTAAAGTCACCGACTGTCTAAATAAATCAGAGGTAATTTTATTCTTAAAATTTGCAGTTAAATGTCATTTTAGGTTTATTTGTAACTTTTGTCATGTTTACATGGAGCATATTAATAATGAGCAAAAATAAATGTAAACATGCTTAAAACACAACCATTATTTTGTGCATATGGTAGCACATTGGTCATCAAGGTTATCATTTTTGGTTAGAACAAGAGGAATATGATCAGGGGCGGTCTGGGCAGAGGTGCTCATCAACCAGGTAGCCCTATCTCAGATCTTGATTTCCTTCATTAAAAAATGACCATATCTAATTCAGCCCTATCTCAGAAATTGAATTTGCCTCATCTAAAAGAAACTTTGCCCAAATGATCCGAGTTTCTCCTTTTTATTTACTTGAAACGCCACGTCAAGTCATATATTTTGGTAATTTTAATGAATAATCATATTCTAGCAATCCTTGGTTTTTTAAGAAAATTGTGGCCCTATCTGACTTAAGGTGCAGCCACCGCCAGTGAGCATGATGGGTGATATGGAGTTGATTCACACCTCGTCGGTCTATGCCCTTTGCATACCAAAATAATAATATAACAATTTTCAGTCAGTTAAGTTGGATTCTCATGCTATCTTTATGCACTGCTGCATTTTGTCCCACTATCCAACTTTGGAAAAAAAAAAAAAAAAACCTATGCTGAAGGAAAGAATTAAGGTTACATGTGTAGGAAAAAGCTGCAGTACAGCAGTTTTGTATTTTTCCTACTCCTCACGATGATCTTAATTAACGTGTCATTAAATAGTGTGTTCTAAATCGCATGACCCACTTAGCTTGTTCATAAATCTTATAATCATCCATGGAATGAATTTTTGCAGATAGATATTGATTTAACTCTGTTCATCAAAGGATATTCAGAGGGCCTTACGAACGAAGATGGTAGCCAGAAATTGTTGATGCTAAAAGATTGGCCACATCCTAGTGCATGGGAGGAGTTCATATATTGCCAGAGACCCGAATTTCTTACTAACCTACCTTTCGTTGAATTTATTCATTCAAAATGGGGCCTGCTTAATCTTGCTGCGAAGATACCACATGACAATATGCAGACTGATGTAGAACCTAAGATATACATCTCGTATGGGGCACATAGTGGGAACCATGGTGACGTTCCTGCGACTAATCTTCGTACAAACATGGGAGATATCGTAAGTATTTGGTTTCCGTAGGATGTAGGTTGTTCTTTATTTTTTTAAACTTTAAACCAAGGTGCAGTATTGAATGATTCATTGTTTGGATGTTATTTCTGTAGGATGTAGAATATAGCAAATTTTTTAACTTCATGACACATGTAATGCATGGTTCTTGACGCGGCATTGCGATAGTGTTTCTCTTGTGTTGCTACCAAGGCTTGAGATCTCGGTTTCGATCTTTTGTAACTTCAAAAATTTCGACCTAATTCATAAATTTTACAAATTTCAATTTCAGTTTTGATTTTGGATCTTGTTGTTTATTTTTCATATTAATTATACATATATTTGTTTAATCTATTGAAACAAAATGTATAATCTAAAAATAATTGAAAAATAAGATATTCATGAACAATACTGATAAAATAAAAATATTCAAAACACTAAAAATTGTTTATTCATTAATTCATTTTCAACATTTTTAGTTACATCATTTTTATATTTTGTGAATTTGTATGTTTTCCAACCCCAACTTGGTTGGGATATATGGCTTTGTTGTTGTTGTTGTTGTTGTGAATTTGTATGTTTTCTAAGTTGTAATTTCAGATTTTGAATATTCATATATTTGAATATTCAAATTAATTCTTTTTTTGACCTTTTTCTTTATAATTTTGAGTTTCAATTGGTTTTTGTTGTTGAACAAGAATTTGGGGTTGGTCTTGTTTCGGTCCCTACCGAAACCTAAACGAAACAACTAGAATCTCAGTATTTTGGTCGAAACCTCAAACCTTGATTGTGACACATACGGAAAACCACATAATGTTTCATTTCGATGTTTCAACAGTTCAAACTCAGCACTTAGAATCTCAATTTGAATCATTTAACTGACTTGCCACTTGAGCTAGTAGTTCTTGACAACTTTTTGGGAATAGGAGCGGTACTTCAATAAAGTACGACATTCATTTTGCTGTCTTCGGGGTTTGAACCCAAGACCTCTGTAATCCCAGTTTGAAGCATCTTACCTTTTGCTACTTGAGCTAATGATCCAAGATTTTTTTTAAAATGCTTTTAGAATGACTTATCCTTGAATTTCATCCGGCAATACTTCTGTTAAGTAATCTATAAAATTTAGTTTTGTTATCTGCATTACTAGAGAGACTGATTTCAAAGCTTCGTCATTTAACTGAGCACTTGCAAAATCCAAGTCCAACAATACATGAATATAACCCACTGTAAGTTTACATATTTGAATTGAATTGTACCGTATATATGTTTTACCAGCTTCTTACAACTAATTAATGTTGACTGAATCAAAACACCGATGCATAATGCATAACAAAAGGGTGTCATCCCGTTTTGTGTGAATAAATATGTTTTACCGGCTTTTTATAAAATTAGACCTTCAACTAATTAATGTTGATTAGTTGAATAAATGCAATCTGACGCAGATGCATAATGTATAACAAAAAGGTGTCATCCCATTTTGTTTGAATAAATGCGTAGTATTATTTAAGAAAAGAAGGCACGCAGACCATAAGCCAATGCTTAGCCTTTGCCTCCTTAATAAATATCTAGACCATTAACATGTTGATAAGGTTTTTGGATTTTGGACTAAAGGTCTTGAGTTTGAAATCTACGTCAACTACCCTTTTTCAGAAATATTGTAGCACTATTAATTAATGCTTAAGGGATGTGCATAAGAATGTGATTGGGCAATACCACTAGTCCTACGGTAAAACACTTGCTAGAAATTTGGGTTCGAAACCTCGACAAACATGTTAATCAAATTAAATAAAAAAGGAGTATGTGATTATAAGTGAATGTGATGTGCCAACTGCTAGATCCAAACGAATAATACATAGGCTAGCAAAATACCATGCCTACGATGCAATAACCAAATAAAGGCAAAAAGAAAGAACCAGATGATATGCATAAGCAACAGACAACCAATTCGGTTATCAAAGGATATGCACGACAAAGGATTCGGTTATAACAACTTTCTCTTTTTTTCCTCTCTTTTTTACAACTTGCGAATCACGTTTGTATGGACCATGGGTCCGTGGGTAGTCACAATGATGAGTGGATAGTCAGAATGATGAGTTGAACTATACGAGATGTAAAGAAGAAAGCGTAAGCTGAATATAAAAATTTATCTATCTCTAACTTCTTATCGTCTTCCTTTGCTATTCCTGCTACATATTCATGAATTATGCTTAGTAGTATAAACTCTATTCCAACACCGGTGCTTTCACTGTCGCCCTCTCCTCCAACTAATTACTCACACCATGGTTCACACCACACAAGCTCGGAATCACTCGGTCAATGAAGCTATCTTCGAGCTTCGCGATGATTCAAATAACCACTCCATCTCCATTGAATCCGTGCAATCCAACATATTCGAGCTGCAAACTGAAACGACCCAAACTCGCCTTTACAGGAAAACCCAGATTGAGTTGAGAACACGACAAATCAAAACAAAAACAGAAGAATATTTCATTGCTTATTACAACAATTTACATCAGAGTACAAGAATATAACAGAGTATGAATAAATATTATACATCGGAAAATATCAGAGATTTAAAATTACAATGCAACGGAAAAATAATACATAACACAGTTTAAAGAAATACACGGATACAAAGCATTCCGAATATAGTTCCAGCTGTAAACTAGGATCCTATGAATATATATCTGCAAAACCAAAACTACTAGCTGCCCGTGTGGAAAATAGGGACACTCAGAGTTTATATTAAAACAATAAACTTCAGGTCAGTCATGTGTGACTGATGTGAGAACTAAAACAGTTATTTAGTCTTTACTTTAAAATAAAGTAAATCAAAGGACCACGCCGTATAACACGAAACGAGTTTCCTCCAAGAATACCAGTGCATAAAACAAACAACGCAATGCTTTTTGAAAAAATGAAGCTATTATAAGACTCAGGTCCCATCACACAATGCAACACAAACCGAAGGATAGAGTTTTCCCTTACAATAGCCTAACATGCTTGGTACGTTTAAAACAAATCATTTAGATATTACTATAAGTGTATAGTGTCAAAATAATTTCAAATATAAATGTATCAATCATAGGCGGCATGGGTACCATCTATCATGTCGCCATGCTAGGCTCTACAATCAAAACCGAAATATCACGTATTGGAAATTGAATTTCCGTCATGAGTCGAGGCAAGGGATGTACTCCTCGCCGGCTTCGAGACACTCTAGCAAATGCCTCAGAATCTCCCGCAGAAGACCATTGGATCCTCCAAGGCCGGTCCTCTCTTACGTTTGAGGATTAGTATTCCTGAACACACTTTTCCCGGTCTTATAGGACCTATATCCATCGGCTCCGTAGTAACCGATATATCCGAGGCGCTTCGCAATCCATCAACCACATAGGTAAAAATATAATAAATGTATGGGCTTTATATCATGACACCAACCATAGTTAGAAAGAAACGTCATGTCCTCCTTGGGTCCCTTATCCCGTTTTTGACTCATACCGAGGTGTGAGGCTTGCGAATTAACGTTATACACAAAACTATGCTATATTAAAGCCGTGCTTTGATCATCAACCACATGACTGTTTTTCAACAGAAGTCTTGATCATTTGCATCTCAGCATGCCACATAGGCAATTCACGCCATGCAACCGATGTCTATCGATATATAACCTCTGAGCTCGTACGTCTCAGAGAAGGGTGTTAAACAAGAGAATAAATTCTCCACCACCAAACATATATATTTAATAGAGATCAATCAACACAGAATAAAATCCAATGTCAGACACATATCCATTTAATAGTTCGTTCTGCGTCTGAACGAAACCGGGGACACCTTATTCCTCGTCTCGTGTCCAATACAGGAAAGAGGTCCTCGCATATCTGGACGATCACCACTTATTATCTTGTCTTGGATGTACAACCCAATCAAGACATCAGTAATCATCCAAACAATGTGAAGACCTCCGGTCTTCAACCACTGTCTTCATCGTCGACTTATCGTCGAACCAGTTATTCAGAATGGGTATAAACCCGACCTTTCCGAATAACTTGCATATATTATAAATAAGTGCTATAAAACACACCATACGCCTCATTCCAATTCTGATTATTCTTTTATTTAAATATTCCTGTCATTTGGGAAAGGTTCCCGTTAATTTTATCAAAGATAAATAATGGTGGATACCCAGTGCCAAAGGCTCCCGTACTCAAGCGCGAGGACTTCCCAGGTCAGTCTCTCGTCCTGGTACTGTTCACGGCTTTTCGGGCTCTGGGGCAGCGGTAAGGTTACCCGGCTGGTAATCTGGAGCGCGCAGGTTCGAGTCCCGACCTCTTCACATATGTGAGAGAAAGACTGTGCGCACTAATCGACCACCCCCAGATCCCGGAAAGCCGTGAGAATAGTACCAGGACGGGAGACTGACCTGGGAAGTTCTCTCGCGCTTGAGTATGGGAGCCTTTGGCGCTGGGTATCCACCTTTAATCTTCCTTTGGATATCATTTCATATCAAATTAAAGTTTATCCAAACTAGTCGGGATTAGCGCACCTTACCGAAGTAATCATTTCTTTTATTTCTCAATCGCAACCTATTCATCTCATGGAGCAAAACTGATAATACTCCATATCTAACTTCACGGTGTTTTCGGTAAATTTAATTACCATTTCACGTTCAAATCTAATTAAAAATTTAACTATCGCTTGGAGCAAAACTGGTGATACTCCACTCTTGATCATTTCCCAAATTGATAATTTAAATTATCATATTTGCATTTCAATCTAATTAAAAATTCATTAAAACTCCACTTGGTTTTAATCTTCCCAAAAATCAATATTAATGATTATTTAACTTTGGAAAATCAAACATGCCGCATCGACAATCTACACCATACTATTGATTTCTGCATATATATAACCTCTAAGTTCATACGTCTTAGAGAATGGTGTTAAGAAAGTGAATAAATTCTCCGCCACCAAACATATATTTAGCAGAGATCAACCATACAGTTCGAAATACAATGTTAGACATGTAATCTTGTCTTTAACTGGGTTAAAGAACTAATGTCATTTAAAACACAGTTCACGATTAACCCAAATCACATTCCAATTAATTATAGAATCTTCACGGAAAACAGATCAATATATAATCGATATCAATTTCCGTATTCGACTAATAATATAAATGGAATAACGACAAAGCCTTTTAAATTCCATATATATTAACAGTCTTCCTTCACAGAAGCTCATTTCGATTATTATCAAATCGAATTCCATTCAATTCCAATTCAATATATTAAATTGAAAAACTGTACTTTGGAAAATTTCCATTAAATTTTAATAAAAAGATTTATAAATTCCAGATCACATTTCACTGTAAATTGGGTTAAAGAACGAATGTCGTTACAAACACAATTCACGATAAACCCAAATCACATTCCATTTTATTCCAATTAAATGTTAATTAACTGGAAACTCTAATAATCTTAATTAAAAGATTTATCCTTTTCACACGAGTTTTAAGAAGTGTTATTTAATTTAAGACACCATTCACGACAAACCCAAAATCGAATTCTATTATTCAATTCCAATTAAATATTAATTAATTGGAAAACTTCACTAAATCTTAATTAAATGATTTATTTTTTTTCTCAACTGGGTTTAAGAACAGTATTAATGAAGACACCATTCACGACAAACCCAAAATCCAATTCAATATTAAATACAAGGTTCTGAATAGAAATTATATCGGCTTATATTCAATATCAAATTCTGAAATCAACCAATATCGTATTGGGAATAACGATATATATATATATATATATATATATATATATATTCCAGATTCGTCCACAATATCTGTATAATCACGGAATCCAATATCGAAATATTCCAAAGATAATTTCGATTCAAATCCATTTCAATTCATATATTGGAAATTCTGGTTATTTTTAAAACCATTTCAAATCCAATTTATTTAAAAATATTGGATTATAATTCTATGTCATAACTAGTTCATTTTGATAAAAATATATTTTTATCTTTTCAAATATGGAATTTTTCATCTCAATTCTTTTCAAATCATTTGTTATGATTTTACACAAATTATCAATATTTTTAATAATTTTATTAAGGCCCTTACAGTCGATTTCCATAAGCGGTCATCGAACTGCACTTAAAGCGACCTTTTCCAAATTTGATTTGGACATAATTCCAAATCCAACCGTTAGATTTAAAATTCCTTATATCCGTTGGAAAGCTCTTTTCGATACGAAGGAGAATCCGACGGTCGGATCTTCCGTAATGTCAATTCGAAGTCAATGGTCGAAATTCGCGAACTGCCGCGGCGCGTTCTATCCAGGCCATTAAATATATATAATATATATATCGTCGATTTTCTTTTAAAACGTATTTTATAATTTCGTTTTAAAACGATTCTAACTTCATTTTCAATTTTAAATCAAAATTGAATTTTCCTTATCATTATATATAATATGTAAATGATAATATTTTCAAAATATCAGATTTTGAAATCATTTCCTTTTCGATATTCATTATAAAAATGAATAAAATCGATATAAATATCATTCACGTCAAAATGATGTTAATCTAATCAACATGACTTCATATATTTCAATATATACGTGTCCATCCCAAATCGGACATCAAATCATATTTTGATCCATTATTAAATATTATTTTAAAATATTAGTTATTTTAAAATATTCATTATTCTTCATTTTAAAAATTAGGGGCTACCACACCTGATATCGTTCATGCCTCTCCTCTCAACTTCAGTTCGGCACCTCTATCGTTCATTGAAAAACCCTAAGCAAGCTAATTCGACCGCCTATCTTCCTCTCATCCTCGTTAATCAAATCCTAACGCAATTGAACAATTAGTAGTACCGAGGGTAAAAAATGATTTTTACTGTATAATGAAATGGGTAACCAATGAACATGTGAAATATTAGTAGTAATTGCATTTTGTTCAGTGTTTTTACACCATATATTTTACCTGTGTTCGGTGATTAAGCACCGTAATTTACATTCCTGTTCAGTGGGAATGAGCCGATGAAACTATCAAAAAAATATACTTGCAAGGCAAGCTCTGTTCGGCTACTATACACCATAATTGGCTCCACTGTTTGGCTAATAATTGCTGTTTGGATTTGAACTGCTATTTTTTTTTAAAACTAAACGTGCTGGAATGTTTTCTAACTTGATGCTAGGGATATAAACATTGATATTTTATATTAATTAAGTTTTAAAACATTTATTGTAAATTTAGGACTAACTTGATGCTAACTTGAGTATTTCCTGGGTATCATATTTAGTAAATTTTCCATCAGTGACATAACACTGATAGCGAATGATAAAGTGTTTACAAAAGAACAAAAAGAACAAGGATTTTTATGGTGTGGTCATTTTCTGCTGTTTAATGCGCAATGTATAACATATCCTTCTGATATAGAACAAAACAATTGGACTGATTATATTAATTGAATATTTACCAGTTATAACCAATGAACAATATACAATTATTTATTAGCTAAACCTTAGCATGAATTTAAAAAAAAAAGTATTTCTAACATTTAATTTTTGGTTTACTGACATTCAGTTGTACAATGATATCATAACACAAAATGTGCCTTTTTATGTGCCTTTTTCACTTGATAGAATCACAGTTCATTAGTAAAAATCAAGACAAATGACATCGATATAATATAATAGAAATTCAGTCAATTAGAAATTGAGAGATTACCATATAAATTTGAAATTTGTCGTGAGAGACTTGAAGAATACATCGTTTAAGAGAGATTAAGGATTAAGGTTTTAATATTAGCTAAGTGCGTAATTAGTTTAGCGAATAACCATTGAGTGAGAGATTAGAATCGAGAGGTAATGCGGTATTAGGAAACATACAAAATTTAATGAGTTTTATTTTTTTAGTTGCGGTATTAGGAAGAACATTTTGGGGTGCCTTTAGCACCACACTATTTTTATATCGCTACTTCATATATAAAAATCGAATTTTTATTTCGCTACAACGTATATAAAAATCGCATTTTTATTTTGTTATTCATATAATAAAAACCATATCTTTATACTCGTTATATATATATATATATATATATATATACATTAAAACTTTATATGTTATTCATATAAATAAAAATCATATTTTTATCAAAGCAAAATCCTATTTTTTATCTAGTTAAAGATCGTATTTTTATCTAAGTAAAGATCGCATTTTTTTTTTAGGTAAAAATTATATTTTTACCTAACCAAAGATTATATTTTTACCAAACTAAATATTATATTTTTAAAACAACATTATATAAATTAAAAAATCAGATCTTTATTAAATTAATAGCATAATAAAAATAAATAAATAAAATATAAAGAAAACGCACCTCTCTTTCTTGCAAAAATTGTAATTTTTTATTTGGAGGAGGGTCCGTCGTCGTTGTTGATGGTCGGAGGGGGCGGCAGGGGGTTGGCGCCTGCGGTGGTGGGGGTGCGGTGGGCCCGACGGCGGTTTCAGGGGGTTTGGGAATCTGGACGGAAGGAAAACGAGGGGGAGGGGGCGGTTTTGGTCAGCAATGAGGAGGAGGGAAATGGAGGGGGCGAGGGAGCGTCGGAGGGGGTCGGAGGTGGTGGGCGCGAGCGGCGGCGTCGAGTGGAAGGCGGAGGCGACGGGATCAAGGGGGGGACTGAGCGGTTTTTTTATTTTCTTGAATTGGGCGTTGACTTTGAAGAGAGGGAAGGGGGTAGGAGATTATATAGTTTATAATATTTAATTCTTTTAAATTCCCAAAAAACAACTTTTTATTTCGAACTCCAAATCGAACCCACTGACTGTTGTCCCTAACCAAATACCCCCATTCCAAACACAATGGGATATGTTTCGTAATCCAATTCGGCTGTTACGATCAGTTTTTCTTTAAATTAAATTATAAATCAATATATTTAATTTAAACGTACATTTTAATTTACCGGGACCACATACTGACTTCAAAAATTACAGAAAATTTTTTTAGCTATGTTTTGAAGATACGGTCCTAACAAAACTAATTTCGTCGAATGTGGATACCGTTTGAAAAACAGTCATTTTCCAGTTGATTAAATTCAAACTGAATTGACTAAACACGTTTAAATTCACCACGCTCACATATTGATTCCAAAAATTATGAGAATTGGAATCTAGCAATAATTTGACATTCCGGATCCAACAAAAGTGGTCTTGTCGAAAACGGAGGTCGTTTGCAAAATCGCTTTTTTTAAGGGTTAATATTATATAAAATTTCATAGCGATTATTTTGAATTTTCAATTGAACATAACTTTTTATTCCCAGTATGAAATCTGGATTTTTCACATTCGTTGGAAAGATATTTTCAAACAGATTCAAATATTTTTGGTTTTACCAAAATCCGGTTTATTTTGAATCCTGTACATTCATTTGGAATTTGAAATCAAATTTTCAAACTTCCATTTCCAATTCCTTTTATAATTAAAATAAATATTTATATTCTAACTTCGATTTAAATAAATTTATACGTTCTAATTCTATTCAAAATAAATTTTGGTTGTTATTATTTAAAATAAATTATTTTAAATATTCAAAATTCATTAAAATTGCCAAAATAAATTTTTTAAAATGGTTTTGATTTTCCGGGTTGTTATAATCTCCCCCACTTAAAATCTTTTCGTCCTTGAAAAGGAACGGAGCTGAAAGTTGTTTAACTAACCAGCTCAACTTTCAGTTTGGCTTTCATTCTTCAATTTTTCAGTTTCTAAAAATTTTTCAATTCTTCAAAAATTTGGCTAACACCCTAAATTTTTGAAAAATTTCGCCATAACCTTCTTTGTACGGGGAGACATTTAAAACCATAACTAGCCACGCTGGTCTCTCATCATCCAAAAAGAAAAAGAAAAAGCCAAGTGGCTAGCCAATCGGCTCATAAAATCATCCAAACCCAAGAAAATAATAAACATGTACCTATTTGTCGGGCATACAATTTTATTCCCCTTCTCTAGCCTCGTTGCTATGACCTGTTCAATGTATATACATGTACATGTATGCAATTTCCAAACGTTTTCAATTCAGTTCAACATTTGATCAATTTGGCCAAATTCACCATACATTTACATGTTGGTTCAAATGAATACCCACACAATGAAATCAGCAATCAATTAGTTGATTAGCTTTTCAAATACATATCTTTACTATATATACTCAAAAATCATATTTTTGATGCTAATTTACAAACAATAAACCTTATCTAGTTTTGGTTCTCACACCAGTCAATTGGAAATATATAGTTATCTCATTTTCGAAACTCGAGCATAACACTGATGATGGGTACCCATCACCAGAATCATTCCCGGGCGACTAGAGTGTGATTCTATATCTATCTAGTATATTTGAGGCTTCGTATACACGTTTGCAAGGCGTATACACAAAATCTTCATATACTGGATTGTCCAAATCTATTTAAAATAAATATTCAAATACGTTTAATAAGGTTTAAATTTTCAAAACATTTTTTTTTAATTTTTATTTAAAAACAACACTCTTTACACTCGTTCTAGGACACTACTGATCTCATTTTTAACGAGTCATTCTCATTGGATATTACTAATTCAATCTCTGACGAATTCTTTCGTTCGGTTCTAATATGTCTTGTTCTCGAGCTCTGTAAAACCAAAGCTCTGATACCAAAATGAAACGACCCAAACTCGCCCTTACATGAATGCCCGGATTGAGTTGAGAACACGACAAATCAGAACATAAACAGAAGAACATTTCATTTCTTATTACAACAATTTACATCAGAGTACAAGAATATAACAGAGTATGAATAAATATTATACATCGGAAAATATCAGAGATTTAAAATTACAATGCAACGGAAAAATAATACATAATACAACTTAAAGAAATACACGGATACAGAGCGTTCCGAATATAGCTCCAGCTGTAAAGTAGGATCTTGTGAATATAATATCTACAAAACCAAAACTACTAGCTGTGCGTGTGGAAAATAGGGGCACCCAAAGTTTAGGTTAAAACAATAAACTCCAGGTCAGTCATGTGATTGATGTGAGAACTAAAATAGTTATTTAGTCTTTACTTTAAAATAAAGTAAATCAAGGGACCACGCCGTATAATACGGAACAAGTTTCCTCCCAAGAATACCAGTGCATAAAACAAACAGCGCAATGTTTTTTGAAAAATGAAGCTATGATAAGACTCAGGTCCCATCATACAATGCAACGTAAACCGAAGAATAAAGTTTTCCCTTATAATAGCCAAACATGCTTGGTACGTTTAAAACAAATCATTTAGATATTACTATATAGTGTCAGAATAATTTCAAATATAAATTTATCAATCATAGGCGGCATGAGTACCATCTATCATGTCGCCATACTAGGCTCTACAATCAAAATCGAAATGTCACGTATTGGAAATTGGATTTTCGTCATGAGTCGAGGCAAGGGATGTACTCCTCGCCGGCTTCGAGACACTCTAGCAAATGCCTTAGGATCTCCCGCAGAAGACCCTTGGATTCTCCAAGGCCGGTTCTTTCTTACGTTGAGGATTAGTATTTCTGAACATACATTTCCCGGTCCTATAGGACCTATATCCATCGGCTCCGTAGTAATCGATATATCCGAGGCGCCTCGCAATCCATCAACTACATAGGTGAAAATATAATAAATGTATGCGCTTCATACCATGACACCACCCATAGCTAGAAAGAAACGTCATGTCCTCCTTGGGTCCCTTATCCCGTTTTTGACTCATACCGAGGTGTGAGGCTTGCGAATTAACGTTATACACAAAGCTATGCTATATTAAAGTCGTGCTTTGATCATCAACCACATGACTGCTTTTCAACATAAGTCTTGATCATTTGCATCTCAGCATGCCACATAGGCAATTCACGCCATGCAACTGATGTCTATCGATATATAACCTCTGAGCTCGTACGTCTCAGAGAAGGGTGTTAAACAAGAGAATAAATTCTCCACCACCAAACTATATTTAATATAGATCAATCAACGCAGAATAAAATCCAATGCCAGACACATATCCATTTAATAGTTCGTTCTGCGTCTGAACGAAACCGGAGGCACCTTATTCCTCGTTCCGTGTCCAATACAGGAAAGTGGTCCTCACATATCTGGTCGATCTCCAAGTACGTCTGGACGATTACCACTTATTATCTTGTCTTGGATGTACAACCCAATCAAGACATTAATAATCATCCAAACGATGTGAAGACCTCCGGTCTTCAACCACCGTCTTCATCGTCGACTTATCGTCAAATCAGTTATTCAGAATGGGTATAAACCCGGCCTTTCCGAATAACTTGCATATATTATAAACAAGTGCTATAAAACACAATATACGCCTCATTTCAATTCTGAATATTCTTTTATTTAAATATTCTTATCATTTGGGAAAGGTTCCCATTAATTTTATCAAAGATAAATCCTTTAAATTTATTATTTAATCTTCCTTTGGATATCATTTCAAACCAAATTATGGTTTATCCAAACTAGTCGGGATTAGCGCACCTTACCGAAATAATCATTTCTTTTATTTTCCAATCCCAACCTATTCATCTCATGGAGCAAAACTGATAATACTCCATATCTAACACCACGGTGTTAGCGGTACACGTTCAAATCTAATTAAAGATTTAACTATCGCTTGAAGCAAAACTAGTGATACTCCACTCTTGATCATTTCCCAAATTGATAATTTAAATTATCACATTCACATTCCAATCTAATGAAAGATTCATTAAAACTCCACTTGGTTTTAATCTTCCCAAAAATCAATATTAATGATTATTTAACTTTGGGAAATCAAACATGCCGCATCGACAATCTACACCGTACTATTGATTTCTGCATATATATAACCTCTAAGATCGTACGTCTTAGAGAAAGGTGTTAAACAAGAAAATAAATTCTCCACCACCAAACAGATATATATTTAGATGGGATTAACCGTACAATTCGAAATACAATGTTAGACATGTAATCCTGTCTTTAACTGGGTTAAAGAACAAATGTCATTTAAAACACAGTTCACGATAAATCCAAATCACATTCCAATTAATTATGGAATCTTCACGGAAAACAGATCAATATATAATCGATATCAATTTCCGTATCCGACTAATAATATAAATGAAATAACGACAAAGCCTTTTAAATTCCATATATATTAGCAGTCTTCCTCCACAGAAATTCATTTCGATTATTATCAAATCGAATTTCATTCAATTCCAATTTAATATATTAAATTGGAAAACTTTACTTTGGAAAATTTCCATTAAATATTAATAAAAAGATTTATAAATTCCGAATCACATTTCACTGTAAATCGGTTTAAAGAACGAATGTCGTTAAAAACACAGTTCACGATAAACCCATATCACATTCCATTTTATTCCAATTAAATGTTAATTAACTGGAAACTCTAATAATCTTAATTAAAAGATTTATTCTTTTCACACGGGGTTTTAAGAACAGTGTTATTTAAGACACCATTGACGACAAACCCAAAATCGAATTCTATTATTCAATTCCAATTAAATATTAATTAATTGGAAAACTTCACTAAATCTTAATTAAAAGATTTATTCTTTTTCTCAAATTGATTTAAGAACAGTGTTAATGAAGACACCATTCACGACAAATCTAAAATCTAATTCAATATTAAATACAAGGCTCTTAATAGAAATTATATCGACTTATATTCAATATCAAATTCTGAAATCAACCAATATCGTATTGGGAATAACGATATATATATCTTTCAAATTCCTCCACAATATTCGTATAATCACGGAATCCAATATCGAAATATTCCGAAGATAATTTGATTCAAATTCATTCCAATTCATATATTGGAAATTCTGGTTATTTATAAAACCATTTCAAATCCAATTTATTTAGTTAAAAATATTGGATTGTAATATAGTTCATAACTAGTTCATTTTGATATAAATATATTTTTATCTTTTCAAATATGTAATTTTTCATACCAATTCTTTCCAAATCATTTACTATGATTTTACACAAATTATTAATATTTTTAATAATTTTATCAAGGCCCTTACAGTTGATTTCCATAAGCGGTCATCGAACTGCACTTATAGCGACCTTTTCCAAATTTGATTTGGACATAATTCCAAATCCAACAGTTAGATTTCAAATTCCTTATATTCGTTGGACAACTCTTTTCGATACGAACCCAAGGTTCCGGTTTTAGGAGAATCCGACGATCGGATCTTCCGTAATGTCAATTCGAAGTCAATGGTTGAAATTCGCGAACTGCCGCGACGCGTTCTATTCAGGCCATTAAATATATATAATATATGTATTGTATATATATATATATATATATCGTCAATTTCCATTTAAAACGTATTTTATAAATTTGTTTTAAAACGATTCTAACTTCATTTTCAATTTTAAATCAAAATTGAATTTTCCTTATCATTATAATATATAAATGATAATATTTTCAAAATATCAGATTTTGAAATTATTTCCTTTTCGACATTCATTATAAAAATGAATAAAATCGATATAAATATCGTTCACGTCAAAATGGCGTTAATCTAATCAACATGGCTTCATATATTTAAATATTTTCGTGTCCATCCCAAATCGGACATCAAAATCATATTTTGATCAATTCCAGAATATTATTTTAAAATATTAGTTATTTTAAATATTCATTATTCTTCATTTTAAAATATTAGTTAATTTAAAATATTCGTTCTTTCCGAATTGGAATCAGACACAGTCAATTACCATATAATTTTATTTATATGGATTTTATACATACATGTGCACAACAATAATTAAACACAGTCAACCATCATCCAGAGTGCATTACACAACTGCATAAGCGTTAAATATGAATAATCAACGCTTACAACAACCTGTCAATCAATCGATTGACATACAACTAAATATTGGGATTAGTGTATATCCAATATCATCCCAATACCCGTGTGGGGGTTTTCAAACAACAAACACTGATTATTATTTGTGTAGTTGGGCGATGTGTGAAATATATCGTCCCAATCCATATCAGTTAAATGTGTGTACATAAACAAATCGTCCGATTTGTAAATGAATATTTATTTTATTCGTATACGTTAAAAATTATATTTTTAACTATAAAATATTTATTTCAACTCATGAATATTTTTATTGTATAAATGAACTGTATAAAATATTTATTTCAACTCATGAATATTTTATACAGTTCATTTATACAATAAAAATATTTTTTTTTTACTGTTCTAACATTTTTAAAAAATTTCGGCAGCATAACGACGCTGTACTAGAATTGAAATAAGGTCTAGCCTTATCCCTCGCTTAGTAATGGCTAGCGCCATATACAAACCAAACTCTACCAATTCAATTCATTTCCCAAACCAAAGTCAAACAAATAAATCAATCCACCAAACAACCAAACAAACATGGTTCCAAACAAAGGTGTCGGGTGCTACTAAGCACCGTTTGCATCCTAGTATATATATTTAACTAGAAAATAGAATTTGATTGAGAAGTTCTCAATTTTGGGATCCACTCCTCCAGTTTTATTTTTGAATTTTTGAACCATTTGGTTTTGCTCGAAATTCCAATGTAGTCTTTTCCACGCTGTTCATAATAAAAATCACATTTTTAATATGATGTTTATATATTAAAAATCATATTTTTATATCGCTATATATATATATATAAGATCACATTTTTATATCACTATATATATAAGATCACATTTTTATATCAATATATATATATATATATATATATATATATATATATATATATATATAAGATCACATTTTTATATCGCTATATATATAAGATCACATTTTTATTTCGATATATATATATATATATATATATATATATATATATATATATATATGGAGCATGTTCAATGGCACCCCAAATAGTGAGCACCCCTTTAGCCTACCACTTTTCCACCACACATTTCCTCCCTCTCTCCTTTCACTTATTCTCTCACCTTCCACTCACTTTTTTTAATATAAATGTGTAGCTGAAATTGGAGTGCAAATGGGGGGGCTCCCTGATCCTATCCCTATATATATATATATATATATATATATATATATATATATATAAGATCACATTTTTATTTCAAATCTACGTTATAAAAATCAGATTTTTATTTCAGATTTGCATTATAACAATCAGATTTTTATTTCAAATCTACATTATAAAAATCAGATTTTTACAACGCTACTTTCTACATAAAAATTATGTTTTTATGTCGCTACTTCATATATAAAAATCGAATTTTTATTTCGTTACAACATATATAAAAATCGCAATTTTATTTTGTTATTCATATAATAAAAACCATATCTTTATACTCATTACATATATGTATATATAAATCAAAATTTTATATGTTATTCAAATAAATAAAAATCATATTTTTATCAAAGCAAAATCCTATTTTTTATCTAGTTAAAGATCGTATTTTTATCTAAGTAAAGATCACATTTTTTTCTAGGTAAAAATTATATTTTTACCTAACCAATGATTATATTTTTACCAAACTAAAGATTATAGTTTTAAAACAACATTATATACATTAATAAAATCAGATCTTTATTAAATTAATAGCATAATAAAAATAAATAAATAAAATATAAAGAAAATGCACCTCTCTCTTGCAAAAATTGTATTTTTTTATTTGGAGGAAGGTCCGTCGTCGTTGTTGATGGTCGAAGGGGGCGGCGGGGGGTGGCGCCGACGGTGGTGGGGGTGTGGTGGGCCATGGCGGCGGTTTCATGGGGGGTTTGGGGAATCTGGACGCAAGGAAAACGAGGGGGGCAGTTTTGGTCAGCAATGAGGAGAAGGGGAAGTGGAGGGGCGAGGGAGCGTCGGAGGGTCGGAGGTGGTGGGCACGAGCGGCGGCGGGTGGAAGGCGGAGGCGACGAGATGGGGGGGGGGCTGAGCGTTTTTTTTCTTCTTGAATTGGGCGTTGACTTTGAAGAGAGGGAAGGGGGGAGGAGATTATATAGTTTATAATATTTAATTCTTTTAAATTCCCAGAAAGTAACTTTTTATTTCGAACTCCAAATCAAACCCACTGACTGTCGTTTCTAACCAAATACCCCCATTCCAAACACAATGGGATATGTTTCGTAATCCAATTCGGCTGTTACGATCAGTTTTTCCTTAAATTAAATTATAAATCAATATATATTTAATTTAAACGTACATTTTAATTTACCGGGGCCACATACCGACTTCAAAAATTTCAGAAAAATAAATCTAACTATGTTTTGATGATACGGTCCTATCAAAACTAATTTCGTCGAATTTGGAGACCGTTTGAAAAATGATCATTTTCCAGTCAATTAAATTCAAACTGAGTTGACCAAACACGTTTAAATTCACCACGCTCACATATTGATTTCAAAAATTATGAGAATTGGAATCTAGCAATAATTTAACATTCCGGATCCAACAAAAGTGGTCTCCGACGGAGGTCGTTTGCAAAATCGCTATTTTTAAGGGTTGATATTATATAAAATTTCATACCGACTATTCTGAATTTTCAGTTGGACATAACTTTTTGTTCCCTTTATGAAATCTGGATTTTTTACATTTGTTGGAAAGATATTTTCAAACAGATTCAAATATTTCTGGTTTTACTAAAATCCGGTTTATTTTGAATCCTGTACATTCATTTGAAATTTGAAATCGAATTTTCAAACTGCCGTGCCATTTTCAATTCCTTTTATAATTAAAATAAATATTTATATTCTAACTTCGATTTAAATAAATTTATACGTTCTAATTCTATTCAAAATAAATTTTTAGTCGTTATTATTTAAAATAAATCATTTTGAATATTCAAAATTCATTAAAATTGCCAAAATAAATTTTTTAAATTGGTTCCGATTTTCCGGGTTGTTATACAAACCTCCATGAACAACCTAATACAAAGGATCCACGACTTCACTCACAAAATCACCTCCCCACAACCTTAACCACAAACTACTCGATCTTCATTTATCCTCGCGTGACCACCACCACTCATTAACACATCTTTAAAGCAACTTTCCTTCGTAATCCAATAGCCATTCGAATCCCAATAAGCGAGTTATCCCGCTTTGGTGGGTCCAACGATATAGATTAGACCTTTCAAGTGGAACGGTTTTTCCTTATCATGCAACACTGGATGTACAAAGGGTCGAAAACTCAAGTTTCTATATGAGCTGACAAGCTTTGCGGTTGTTTCAATGGATGTATCAGAACAACCAACTCTCCTCATAGACAACTCTTACAAAATTAATTGAACAAAGATTCAATCTCTCTACTTACATTAACCCACAATATTCTTTATTTAAACTCCGCCATATCCAAACCGTTGACAAATACCAAGTTACCTTTGAAAACTTGAGCAGCCATGTTGCATCCCTCTCTCACCTGACTTCTCCTTTGATTCCTCTCCAGCTTAAAAACAACCATAAGAAGGGAGCTGCAAACACTACACCCCTCATTCTCACAAGCAATCAACTTGGCAAACTTACCGACCATTGCTCCAGCTTGAAGCATCTTCTATAAACCAAACCCACGTCCATCACCCACTCACAACCCACCCACTCAGGCTAATAACCCACACGCTCAGATGACCAACCCACAAAACTCCAATTATACTTGACAAAACAGCCAAACAATTCCCATAAACCAAACTATCCGTCAATACACCTCATCTGAGTTAGCCCAGCGAAGGGCCTAAGGCTTATGTTTCTATTGTGACAACCGTTGTAGCCCCGGTCATCGTTGTTTTACCCTCGAGCCCTACTGCTTCTCGATGTAGATGACGACCCATTAGATCCAATAAGCGACTCAACCTCTTCGAATCCAAACACCAACTAACACGATTAGAAACTTTAATCGACCTCCCAACTAACCCCACCGATATTAGCTTCCACTCCACAGGAGGCACACCTAGTCTTCGCGCCTTGCTTCTCTCAGCCACCATCGTTGATCAACATATCTTACATGGGCTTGACACATAATACATCCACCTACCCATTAGTGGCCTCTTTTTTGGAATTGTCAGTAGAGGAAGAGAACATTTTGTGTTGCTTTAGGAAATGGAGCCAAATTAATGATAAAGGAGTATGCAGACATGTCCAATTCATTATTCAAAATTTTACGTTTGAGGCTGACCTAGATTTACTTGATTTCACGGGTGTAGATATTGTTTTAGGCATCCAATGTTTGGAAACACTAGACCCAATAAACAAGGATTACAAATCCCTTACCATGAGCTTTATCCACGACCAAAATTTTATTACCATATTCAGCCTCTGCAACATTTTCCAACCTAAAGGAATATCCCTGCACCAACTTAAATGCCTTGACTTCGCAAATTCCATCACCTCTTATTTTCACTCACAGATCGACCCATTAACTCTCTCTTCTCAAATTTCAATCCAAATTCTACCCCTTCTTGTTCAGAAATTATTAGGCCAACACTTTCCTATTTTCCAAAAATCAATGAAACTATCACTTCGTCGTTCCCTTGACCGTTATATCACCTTAAAGCCCAACAATCTCCCGTAAATGGCCAACCATACCGATATTTTCATTTTCGAAAGCACGACGTTGAAAAACAAATTCGTGAAATGCTCAATGGAAAACTCATCCAACCCTCCCCTACTTCGTTTCCTCACCCGTACTCCTTGTTAAAAGAAGGATGACACGTGGCGCTTTTGTGTTGATTATAGGACTTTAAGCACCATCATTGTCAAAGACCGATTTCCCATGCTAACCATTGACGACTTTTGGATGAACTTCATGGCGTGGCATATTTCACCAAACTTAGTTTGCGGATTGGTTATTTCCAAGTTTGTGTTCATCCTTTTGATATCTCTAAAGCAGCTTTTCGCACAAACGAAGGACATTATCAGTTTGTTGTCATGCCATTTGGTCTTATTAATGCTTCGTCAACCTTTTGAACTACCATGAATAACATCTTTAACCCATATCTCTACATATTTATTTTGGTAGCTTTCGATGACATCCTCATCTATAGCCCTATTCTTGCCGTTCGCATCTCACACCTACAAACCACCCTTCAAATATTAACCACAAATTCTTCTTTAACCTTTCTAAATGTGCATTTGCACTCATCGAACTCGAATACTGGAGCCATATAATTTTGTGCCAATGAGTTTTAATAGATCCAAAAAAAATTCAAGTCATGATTGATTGGTCCATCCCTCAAAATATAACGAAACTTTGGGGATTCTTAGGTCTTACCGGTCATCACTTCAAGTTTATTCAAAACAATGCCAAAATAGCCGACCCATTTGTCGACCTACTCCGCAACAGATGCTTTCAACGCCCTTAAACATGACGTCACCACTAAAATTTTAGCCATTAACCAACTTCAAGCAAACTTTTACCATCCATATAGGTGCTTCTGTTATTGCCATTGGTGTTCTCTCTTCTCAGCAAAACCCTTGCTCCACTCCTCCAAAGAGCTTCCGCCCATAGTTGTGAAATGCATGTCACTACCTCTATCGTCAAACGTGGCGCCGTTACCTTCCCGACTGCCGCTTGGTCATCGTTACCGACCACGAAAGCTTACGCCAATTCATTACCCAGACTATACAAACCTCGGAACTACAACATTGGTTAATCAAATTGCTTAGATTCAGTTTCACAGTACTCTACCAACAGGGCTATCTAACGCTGTAGCAGACACATTTTTACGTTGGACCTTTACATCCCAATCCACTCCACATATCCAAAATAATCAACTCTCTATCAAATCACAATTTCTAAAACATGCATCTTTTCAAATTTCTACCTACGTACCTTCATCACCAAGCACATCCTCACTCCAATTCTGCCACTGTTGCTATCAAAATCCCCTTCCCATCAATTGGCGCTTCAGACACCTACCAGAAACCTTCACAAATCGCTGCATGCGACCATGTCCAACCCAGATGTGGTTGTGCCCTACGTCAAACAACAACTTGTTGAAACCACAACAACAATCCAACCAAACCGATATTAACCCTTTACCGCCAATCACAACGACCACTATGCGCCAGCCTCGTCTCCATGCCATTCTTACACCACGATTTCTCACTAAACAAATCAAAACAGCAAAAACAAAGGACCCAATCGCTTAACAAATAAATGCAGGACGGTTCAAACGGATCAGCTCATCTTCAAATCCACAACGTACTACTTTTGCACAACGTCAGAATCTTTGTTCCAGCAGCTCAGAATCTTTGGCAGAAAATCGTTGCTACTCTTCACGGATCCAAAGTTGGAGGACACTCATGTGTAAAAGCAACTATCGTTCGAGTATCTCTTAGTTTTTATTTGACCAATCTATTCAATTCAGTAAAGTATTTTTCACTCATTGTTCCACTTATTTGCAATCGAAATAGGGAAATATTCCACCTAAAGGTTTCTTACAGTCACTGCCAATTCCCTTTCGCATCTGGAAAGAAATCTCCATGGATTTTATCGCACCCCCAACACCATCATTCGTCAAAACTTCCATTTTGGTTATTGTCAACCGACTGTCCAAATGTGGTCACTTCATAGCCTTGCCTACCTTCCTCTCCGCAGCCTAACTTGCACATTATTTCATTTAAGAATATGAATGTTTATATGATTTCCACGTTCCATCGTTTTTGATAGAGACCGAGTTTTCATTAGCCATTTTTGGAAAGAACCATGTTGCATACACGACACAAAATTGAAAATGAGTAGCTCTAACCATTCGCAAATGGATGACCAAACTGAATTTGTGAACCGTTGCTTAAAGGCATATTTGCGACCGACGCCCAATCAATGGATCAAGCTTTTACCATGGGCCGAATGGTGGTACAACACCAACCACCATTCTTCCCTCAGCGCTTCTCCATTTCAGGTTGTGTATGGAAGGCCTCCCAAAATACTTGCTGATTATTGTGAAGGATACACTAATTTACATGAACTCGATAAATGACTCACCTATGGTTTGAGATTCCGGCCGGAACCCCGAGATTCCGGCCATCCCGGCTCGGTTCCCCGAAGGAGGGACGAAATTAGGGTAAAAACTCGTCCCGCCTAATCTCAGCCCAAAAAAAAAAAAAAAAAAAAATCCAAATCAAGCAAGATCGAAAGCAAAGAAAGCAAGCAACAAGGCAATTGAATCGAAAATTACTTAAACAAATTACCTAAAATCGAAATCGAATTGAACAAGTTGGGAAAGTGGCGTCTGATTTCAAATAATCAGCTGAGATGAAGTTGATTCGAGAGAAAGCTTGTTTTTTTGGGGAATCGACATGCTCCGCTAAGAAATCAAGGAAACATGGACTCGAATTTAGAACGAAAAATTGTCGAGTTTCAGAAAGAACGTGGTTTTAGCCTTTTAGGTTATGTTGACTGGGTCTATAAGGTCAAACAAATATAATTGGGCCCTCTTTATTTACTATATATATTAAACAAAGGAAGTAAATGTCCATCCATAATCTGATCCACTTCGAAATGTAACTGGCCCCTGTTTATTTACTGTGTATATTAAATAAAAGTAGTGTCCATCCTACTTAATCTGACCTGCTTTGTTTAGCTAGTTTTGGTTAACAAATTAGTCATAACATTTAATCAATTTTTAAAGCTTTATATCTAACTTTTAGATACATTATGACAAATCAAACTAATACCATGCTAATTGAGACCGAAAGCGAAACTAAAACCGAAACCACCGAAACTTCCGAAATGTACCGAAACCAACAAAATTTCAACCGAGCGAAACCGAGACTGAAACCGAGTTTTCAAACCTTGGACTCACCGACCGTGCCTCTCTACTTAAACAAATAAACGCAAATCTAGTAAAGGCACAAACAAGAATGAACAATCATGCCAATCAACGTTGTATGGACAAGGGGTTCAATATAGTCGTTCGTCTACAATCTTATCGACAAATCGCACTTGGCACTATACACTACTGACTAGCAAAAAAGTTCTTTGGACCTTTTGAAATTATAGAACAAATTGAAGTTGTAGCCTGCAAACTTCACCTTTCGCGGGTTCCAATATTCACCCGGTTTTCCACATGCCCCTCAAATATTGACTTGACCCACTACCAGTGTAGTCAACAGGAAATAGTGCAAAGCTTGCATTGTGCGCTGCCTTGCGCTATAGCACGCGATTTAGTTCATTACTAATCAATTATATTTTGTCTAAGTAATTTTAAATCTATTTTTGTGTGTGTGTGCATATTTTGCACCGTATCCAGAGATGAGCAAATATTCAGTTAGAACCGAATTAACCGACTAAACCAATTCATTTCGGTCGGTTCAGTTTTGAAACTAAATTGGTTTGAATTTGGTTTGTAGAATAATTTTTTCGATTACCGGTTGAACCAAATTAACCGAACTTTTAATTTATTTTCTAAGTTTATGGTATTGTAGTACTTTAAATAATGAGTCTAGTGATAAAATACAAAGTCATTTGTTAAAAATAAGTCAAATTTTATCATAAACATAAAATTTACTTAATAAAATTTCTTCACATAAATTTAGGTTTGACTTTAAGTGAATTTGTCATTTAAATAATAACATCCTTCAAGTTCGGTTAAATCGGTTATCGGTCGAATTAACCAAACTTCAGTCCAATCTGAAAATTTTAGGTTTTTATTCAGTTTGATTTTTTTTTACCTTAAAACCAACCAACCGCTCATCCTTAGCCGTATCCACACCATTCAATACAAGCGCTACTATACTTTATGCATGTATTAAATATTTTTTGAGGGATAGTTCGGCTCAGGTCCCTATTATGTTTCGAAATACAAAAAAACTCCATGCCTGAAAACCTTATAAATTAGGTCCTTGTTTTTCAAAAATTATTAAAAAATAACAGAAGAAGAAAATTTTTACGAAAATTCAAAGTTAAATTCAACATATAATCATCATAGTATTCATGCAGTAAAACTACAAAAAATATGATTCAATAAAATAAAAATAAAAATATGCACGCTCCAGTAAATTGCAGCATATGGTGCAACTATTTGCAATTGTTGCTGATATTTCAGCAGCTTTTCCAATTATTTGCATCATCTGCAAAAAATTGTTGATCAACAATTTACAGTAATAATTAGTCTTTGCTGCAATTTTTCATCTGTCTTTAATTTATTCGGTTATACATCAATTTTAAATGTAATTGCTGATATATTAGCGACTATTTATAAGGCTTCCCATCACCTTTGATATACTTGCTAATATATTAGCAATATCGGCAATAATCCATCGGCCTTGCAAAAAGCTTAAATATAGTTGTTGATATATCAACAAGTATATACGTATAATTGTGATATATCAGCAATTATTCATCTGATTTTCAACTAATTGTGGATGAATAATTGTTGATTTTCAGTTTTTTTTTTTTTTTTTTTTTTTTTTTTTTTTTTTGCAGAATGCTTCCATGAATATTTGCAAATTTTTGGCTTTTTTGTATACAGTAGCGCAAAAAAAAAAAACATTAAAACACGTTACTACAGTAAAAATAAGGATCCGCTTTACATCAAACATGAAGGAAGGACCTGCTTTACATTAAGTTTCAAAAGAAGAATGTGATGTTATGTAATGACGGTCGGAACAAAGCCCCCATTCGTTGCACGCATATGAGCTGACACACAACTCCCATATAACAAAAGGAATCCCTGATGTTACGTGCCTACCAACTCATATTTGTACCCAATTCCTTTAATTTATTCTATGATGTGGGACTATTAATTCCAACCTGTCATTCCTTCTTAACAACATGCGAGGCAATCCTAACAGTCTCCCCCTGGACTCGCATCCTACGAGTATCTTTTGAGAGCACTGCCTTGCTTGCATGACCCAGTTCGAACCTTCGGCGCTGATACCACTGTTATGTAATGACGGTCGGAGCAAAGCCCCCCTTCGTTGCACGCATATGAGCTGGCGCACAACTCCCATATAACAAAAGGAATCCATGATGTTACGTGCCTACCAACTCATATTTGTACCCAATTCCTTTAATTTATTCCACGATGTGGGACTATTAATTCCAACCCGTCATTCCTTTTTAACAACATGCGAAACAATCCTAATTTCCGCTATAATATATTTAGGTCATACAAATTTATAATTTTTTCTTATATTTACGAGTCTGATGAAATTTATTCCTACTTATGAGTTAGGGTGAGATAAAACTCTACAAATATTGCATGAAAAATTACACTTCTACATAGAATGTAAATGATTTTCTAATGATAAGAATTAAGAAAAAATATAAACAAGAGAAACTACAATGTCAAATTAAGGTCAAATTAAAATAACATATATAAAGTATACAACAACAAGATTCAAATAAATAAAGTCAAACACGATTCAAGCGTATAATAATAAAATATAGAATTTATATTATACTTTTGAACTCTGGTTTTGTCCAAATCAAAACTATCATCATTATCTATACAATCATCAATTTCTTCTTCCAAGTCATACTCTACAATGTTTTTCTTTGAATCATTATTCAATAGTGTGCTATTTTGGCCTTTTGGGCTTTATTCATTGTCCAAACATTTAAAAAAAATAGGGTGCTATATAGAACCCCTGCACTATTATGAATAAAATAGCGTAAGGTCTGCGCTATGCACTAGTTGTTGCTATAGCGCGTGCTGTGATAACACTACTCCCACTCGCTCACGATGGACACCCGATCCATCAGCCGGACAAAGTCCTTGCTCATGGTGATGTGAATCCCACCACATATCAAGTACTCGTTCAATGGCAAAACCTTGTCCCATCAGAAGCCACATAAGAAGATTATACATGAATATTACAAAGCTTTCCACGCCTCGACCTTGAAGACAAGGTCTGTTTGATGTTTTGGCTCACTGGTGTTGGGATTGTAATGTATTTTAGTTAGGGTTGACAACGGATACTTTCGGATGTGAATGCTATCATATCCGCATCCACATTCGAAATCAATTTCGGATAGGGACGAATATCAAATAATTATTTTATCCGCTAACGATCTATAAATAAAAAAATATGAATTTTTTAGTTTAATTTTTTTTTCAGTCCTACTAATTATTAAAATGTTAAAATAAAAAATATTATGATAGTGTATTGTTTCGAACAGCTAATATGCATTCAGTGCATATGATATGGACTTCCAACTTATTAAAATGATAAACGAATATATTTCATTATACTAAAGTGCAGATAATTGAAATCATAATCTTAAAAAAAAAAACGGATGGATAATTTTGAGATGTTTTTGTATCTGCATCCATTTTTAGGATATCAGCTTTATGTCTGCTTTTTGGATAAAGACACATGCATATTCCAGATTTTCCGGGTATCCATTAACAGTCTTAATTTTTATTTTTAACAATAATTACTACTTTGATGCTTGGAGTAAAGCATTAAAAATGCCCAAAATGCAATTGTTGGTTCATAGTATGGATTGTTAGCACATTTTTATGATGAAAATTGTCCAAATACTCAACATTTTAAAATATCAAAATTTTATTCTAAATAGAATAGGCCAATTAAAATAGAAGGGCCCAATAAAAAAAATCTAAAAATCTATATAAAAAAAAAGGAAAATTAAAGGAAAAAGAAAAGCGAAATCATTGAAGTTTGAAATATTCATGTTAGTCCATAGGATCAAAAGATAAATTTGAAATATAAAACAAACAAGAAATTTATATTTTAAAACTGTATAAAAAGGCGAATTTTAAAAACATTCTCAAGGATTTTTGTCTTGAAATTCCAATAAATAAATAAACTTCAAATTTGAACTAAAAAATAATTGGAAGTAAGAAAGGGAAAAGAATTCTGAAAACAAATTCAAGATGACAAAATTGAGTTTTCCAGATGAATCGAAGTCTATTCAAAAAGTTGTAATAAAGAAGAGGAATTGACAGGGGTTCCTAGCTCCTCAGCAGAGGGGAGAGGGTTTGAGCTGTGGCTGCTACACTAGAGAACACTTGTTATTTGCAGTGACATGTAATAATCCCTAGAATCGGTATAACATACAGGAGATCGAGAAGTGCCACCGTGAGAGCCCAACTAAAGTGGTAGTGTGGTTGGGCGCACAATTAACAAAAGTAGGTTTTTTTTCAAAAAAATTTAAAAAAAGTTCAAAAAATGAAATAATATAATTCCGCAAATAATTCACACAATTTGTATAAATTTGTCGCAGGTTCTCATAGAAATAAAAAAATATTCAAGAAATTTATTTTTTCTCACAAAGTTAACGTAAGGTGGCAACTTTATTGACTTCAATTTTATCAGGTTAAAAAAAAATTCAAAAGAATTTGCTATATCACAAATAATAATCATGGAAATTTTAGAAGTTCACCAAAATTCAAAGATATGACAAAATTAAAATCAATTCACAGGAATCCAAAACTTAAAAAGAAAATGTTTTGGTAAAATTTTGTTTTTTCGATTAAAATTAGAAACTTAGTAATATTCTTTTTTTTTTTCGTTAGTGTTTAGAAGTTTCAACTATTTTTCATAAGATTCAAAACATTTCAGAAAATTTTCTTCATTTTGATAGAAATCCATCTTAAAAATTCAAACGGTTTAGGTTGGATTTTGAAGGTTAATGTTTGTATGTTAAATGCATTAGATTAATAAACTAAGAAAGAATATCAGTATGTTTCCTTCATATAGCGGTAGTACTATTATGCAGTATGAACTTGTAAACATTATGTGCATGTTCCAATGAAGACTTTTTTGATTTTTGATTTTTGATATATATATATATATATATATATATATATATATATATATATATAGAGAGAGAGAGAGAGAGAGAGAGAGAGAGAGGAGGGTTCCGCTACACCTCTTATATTGCACGTGAACTCTCCTTCTGAATCTCATTCACCCATTCCTCCACTCACTCTTTATCTTTCCATTTGAATATTCTTTCTTAGTGGGAAGAGAGAATGAGTGGATCAGATTAAAGGGGAGAGTTCACGCGCAATATAACAGGTGTAGCGGAACCCTCCCTATATATATATATATATATAGGTATATATATATGTGTATATATATGACACCCCTTTTGCACCTCAATTATAGCCGTTCGTTTATATTTAAATAATGTGTCAGTGGGAGAGAGTTAGTGGGAGGAGAGAGAAAGAGGATTGTGTGGTGGAATTTAGGGGTTTAAAGGGGATGTTGCATTGTTTGAGGTGCTCTTGATCCTATATATATATATATATATATATATATATATATATATATATATATATATATATATATAGACGTCTATTGTTTACTTTCATATATATCATAAGAGAAATAGTCAGTTTAAAATAACTCTTTATGATCATTTAAGGTATATCTGTTAATGCACTCGACATGTACCAAAAATGATGATAAGAACGGGCTCAATGGTGAGAAGATGGAAGGAATAGGGACAAAATCCATTGAAGAAAAACCTCAGTCTGATGCATGTCTGTCGAATTCTGGAGTGGATACGGAAGGATGCAGCGGAAATGGTGGTCAACCAAAGATTCGTGCTAGTGCCATCTGGGATATTTTCCGAAGGCAAGATGTCCCAAAACTGAATGAGTTTTTTAGAGTTCACTGGGAGGAATTAACAACCAATTCTTGCCAGGCGGTAAAAAAAAAAAATTTCTTCCTTATCCTCTTTGTATCTGCGATGTAGTAGTAACAAACACACTATATATATCATTGATTTTGCAACATTTTTGCTTTCAGGTAGCACATCCTGTTTATGAGCAAACTTGGTATGTCAACGAATATCATAAACAAAAATTGAAGGAGGAATATGGTACATATTCTCACCTTCAGCTGTTCCTTATTTTCTTAAGTTCAATCTCTTCATTCCTGCCTTTTGTTCTATGTCGGAAGGTGTCGAGCAACTACCATGTTTACCTGTCATATTTGGAAAATATTTCCATTTTTTGTTGAAACAAACGTTGCATCTTGTTGACTTTTTCAGGCATAGAGCCTTGGACGTTAGAACAACATGTTGGTGAGGCTATTTTCATTCCTGCTGGTTGTCCTTTCCAAGTTCAAAGTCTTCAGGTAAACCAATTTATCTATCAGCTCCTTGCTAACTCGTGAACATATATGTAAAATGTACAAAGCATCAAAAAGACTGTGCGAATGTGTTAACCTTGGCGAATGGGTGCTGCATAGTTTATTGTTACTTGTGCCTGTCTTCAAGTCATTATATATTATATAGTGCAAATATTTCACCTTGGTGAAGCTTTTTTTGCGTGCCAAAAATTTTCTTCCAAAATTCGAAAGTTAATTTATTAGTAATCTATTCCAAAAGAAAAGGTAATCAAACACAGTTTTTTTCTCATTCTTTATTGAATATTTATTCAATTTTGACACTAAATTTATATCCTAACTGCTAATTAATATTTATTCTTATAATAAACACATACATTGCACATAACAAAATATTGGTTTACCACTAATTCATATATATATATATATATATATATATATATATATATATATATATATATATATCATGGTTTAAAGTTGCGGCCGGAAACCCTGAGACTCCGGCCACCTCGGTTCGGTTCCGCCCAGTAGCGAGATGGGATTAGGTTAAGATTCTGTCCCGCTAGCTAACAATAGAAAAAAGAAGGCGAAAAAAAACAGCGAAGAAGTAAAATCAGTAAATTACTAACCCAGAATTGAGATTCGTGATGCAGTCTTCGTCGATTACAAGCAACAGCCGACGTCGTTGATTTCGAGTAGCATTCGCGGTTGAGATGCAAATCCAAGGCGAGCATCTCAATCAATTTGTTCTCTTCTCGTTATCTTACTGTCTTCTCATTTGGATTCTACGGTGCCACCCTAATGTAGGTTCAAGAATAGAGCAGTCGTGTGGGGGATGCGACATTGTAAACCAAGGCAACAATCGATGTTGTTGATTTCATGTTGCAATTGCTATTGAGATGCAAATCCAAGAAGTGCATGTCAATCATTTTTTCTGTCTCGTTATTTTGCTGTCTTCTCATTCGGATTCTATGGTGCACCCTAATGTCGATTCAAGAATAGAGGATTTGTGTGTGTGTGTGTGTGGTGGTGGTGGGGTGGGGGGGGGGATGTAGCATTGTAAAACAAGTACTTTGGGGGTAAGCTCACCAATTAAAATGAATTTTGGGCTGGGCTTTGAAACGAAACTAACATTTATTTTCATTAAATTTAGGCTAGAGGTAATGAGATAAACTGGGTTCGGCTCGTTTATTTAATTTGATTTAGCTAAGTCTAAATTAAATTTGTTTAATTTGGTAGATAAATATTTGGATAGACTATATTTTATAATTCATCCAGATTGGTTTTGGTTATTATTGTATTTCCATTAACAAACCACTGAAAACCAAAAGCCGAACCGAAACCAAAACTTTCAAAATTTCTGAAATTGTCCAAAACTAGGGAAATTTGAAATAAAAGAAACCGAAACTGAGTTCTCGAATTTTAATTTATATGTTTTTGGAATGTTTCATTTAGTCCACAGTTCAGTTGGGGCTTGATTTTTTGTTACCTGAAAGCTTGGGAGAATCTATTAAAATGGCTCAGGAGATTCGTCGTCTCACGGATGATCAAAATGCGAAGCTGGCCGTGTGGGAGGTAGTCAGTTGATTGCTGCACATCCATTTAATTTATTTGTCCATTAAATTTTTACGTCTGCTAACCCGTTGGTTGCAGGTAGGGAAGATGACACTTTATGCTGCCAGTTTTGCCATCAGAGAAATTCATAAAATAGTACTTGATCCCAAGTATGTATATACTTCACCATGTATATCTTGCAACTTTTTATGTTCTAGTTACATGTATTTTCTTGTTTTACTTAGCTCTTTCTGAAGGGTAACAACTGACAAATGCACCATTATTTTCAACTGTCCAAATAATAGTGTTTTCTCGTATTGAGCAAAACTTTGATACATGTACGTAACGCCAAAGTAGTACATCTACCAGAAATAGCAAATGTAAGAATGGTATTTAGTACACCAAAAATCAAACTCTTTTGTACTAAAAATTACGCGTTCTTTTTTTTTTTTTTTTTTTTTTTTTTTTTTTTTTTTTGAGAAAATAAATCCAATATTTAGTTTAATTTTATTATGTTGAAGTAGGGAATATAACAGCAATTTTGCTTCTTCAGTTGAACTAGCCAGAACCTTAAACAATAACTTTTTTTATCTAACCCAGTATGAGGTTTCGGTTGTTTCATTTCTATCTCAGAAGGGACCAAAACGGACCAAGAAGAAACTCTGGTGCAGTATATATATATATATATATATATATATATATATATATATATATATATATATATATTTAAATTCAAATTTCATAAAGAAAACAAGAAAAAAAATTAAGTTCCAAATATGAACAGTAAAAATGTAGAATCTTAAGTAGTGTTTGGTTTATTTTATGTTTTAAGTTTTTAGTTTTCAACGTTAGTATGAAAGTTGAGAAGATTCGAAGTATATCGGAGGTGATGGATCAAAGGTCCTTCCGTTGTTTCTTTAAATATGGAAAATAATAAAAAGTTGTTTTTGGTTTTGTGTGTTAACTTCGTTTTGTAAAATGATCGTTTTTTATGATATGTGTGCGCCGTCGGTACTTTTGTATGTGCGAAAACTTAAAATTAAAAGATGTAAGCCAAACGCACTTAATTTTGGAAACATGTAATATTGCAGAATGCACATAGTGTAACTAAAAAGTTAATACAAAATAATGAAAATTATTTGTTAGTATTGTAAATATTTATAATTAATTAACATTGTTCATTCATATCTTAATATTCAATTTAAGATGATGTTATTTCAATAAATTAAACAATTATATGTGTAATTATATAAAAAATAAACAATGAAATCCAAAATCAAATCTTGAACAGAAGTTCTTGAAATTTACGAATTAGATAGAAGTTTTTGGAAATACAGCACGTAGATCTCGAACCTTGGTCTAAATTATTTATAATATATTTGCGTTTTGGTATATTATTACTTTTATCATTTGAATCTTTATCCAATTGATATTGTTTCCAAAAAAAATTAACCCATCGAAGTAGTCCGTTTAAGTCAACATTTGATCAAAAACTAAACTAGTTCATGCAATTTTTTCTCTCTGAGAATTCAGAAAATTTTAAAGCAGTCTCGTTTTTATCAAGCTGTTATGTAAAATGATAAGAGCGCCTTGAATGTTTAAAAATTATGTAAATAAAAAATTTCATTGTTTGGTAAGGAACACAGTGAGTACTATGTCGTTCCAATATACTTTGTAAACTCATTAATCTTTTCTTTGCTTCTAGTTCGAATTTGGAATCAAAGTTTGAAGACAAGAAACTTACTGCAATGGTCACAGAGAATTTGACGAAAATGACAAAAAGGAAACAAATTGCCTGCGCATGAAAAGTTTGGTTGAAAATGTCCTGTAATAAAGTTTGTCAATTGGTTAGATGTGTAAAATGAGAAACAATACTGAGAGCTTATTATAACAGAATCTATGCATTTTGTGTGCTGATTCACATCTATAGATGATATCAAGCGGTTGGGGGGTTAAAAATGAAGGCACATTGCATATGTACATATACACAGATATACATAAACGTTTGTATGTTTACATCGTTAGCATCTTCTTCTCCCAATTACCAAGAGTGCTGTTGATTGGTAATCTTTTTCATCCATGCATTATTTATGTCTTCGTCTTCCCTCAAGTATATAGGCAGGTATTCTGAAATAATTAACGTTCATTGAACATTTAGTGTAATTTAGTCTGCTGCAGGTTTGTCATGCCTTTTTCGGTTGGCTTTTGTTTGCGCGTTTCCTGACCTTAGTTATCTATTTCACTTTTCCTTTTCTGTTCGATTTGGTAAGTTGAACCATGGATTTAGGAATATGTATTGCGTAGCTTTTCTTATGCTGAAGTTAAGCCTACTAGTATGGACATTTTGTTGCTAATCTCTATTTATTTAGATATTCGAATTCTATAGTAAACCTTGTATCAGTAGTGGCAAAATCTATTACGATTAATTTGGAAAGCGCGTGCTCGATAGAAAGAGTTTGGACGCTACTCCTAATGCGTGATGTGTGTTCAAAAGGATTAGCGAGTTGTATACCTTTTATGACATTTTGACAAATTAAGGTTGTGGAAGACGTTTAGGTAAAATTAGTTTGAATAGTGTTGCCCCGTCTTTGGACAAGACGGTCAAGTTCACAGATATTCATAGTCTGTGTCCAAGACTTGATTTATACCCATTCATGCATGAAGAAGTCAAACAAAGCAATCACATCCCGGCTCAACCAAGACCTGACTCGAATAAACTTAGCAGATAGCAAATTTCGGAGTGAGCTAACGTTCTGCTCTGTGAAGATTGTGGTGTCAAATCTGGATGGATTAAAATTCAGATCGATTATGCTGATCCGGACTTAAGGTCGAACCGGATTTGGTGGTTATGTATGACGTGGACCATTACGCCCAGTCTTCTCACTATTCTTATTTTCTCGTTAACATTCTAGATCGAGCCAGATTTGTATCTCAGCTATAAATAGCCCCCTAGAGCAATAGAAACGGGGCTTTTGGTTCCTTTTACGTATTTTGTTTTCTGCATACTCTCTGTACTCGAGATTTTATATTTCAAAGCTCTGCTTTCTTACTGGAAATCCATAGTCGAACTACTATAAATTGCTTGTGTGTGCTTTGTTCTCATTTTAATTTATATTTTCATCACTTTTATTCTTCTTTTCATTATCTTAAAGTGTTTGTGTCATTTTTGGTATAAATAAATAGTATTTGAATGATAGTTTTCAAATCTAATTGTAGTATTCTGCAGTTGACGTTTCAGCGGTTAGATTGATCAAATTGCCAATTCCTGACCCTCGCGAACCTTATTTTAAGAAACACTGGAATTGTTTCCATCAATTTTGGTTGGTTATTGTTGGCAGACCATGTTACAACGATAGTTGCTACTTTTCTCACGCCCGTCTTCGCTGGCAGCATACTGTTGTGACTAAATCATAGTCGCCTTTGATATTGGTGATACTGATTTGAACAGTTTGGATACACGCTAATGAATAACTGACTGCATGCGTCTATAGATACAAATATGCGTGCATGCATATGCATATATGAACATCTTGCGTTAATGACACGCTATTAATTGTGGTTGATGACAGTCGAAATTGATATTACTAATATTGATTTGGAAACCTTTAGCACTTCGTGAGCTACACCAATCTAGATCCAATAAATATGCATAATATAAAGTGTTTAATTTACACTGAGTACCCCGCTTCATCAATTCCTCTTTCAAATAACAAATGGGCTCAGCCCAATATCCTGTACACAAGCCCAAGCGACTATGTTTTATTTCAGTTATGTATATGTGTACTAACGTTATGTGAAAATACATTCAGTCATAATAAAGTTCTGAAAACATTTTTTCTGTTATTCAAATATGGTATCAGAGCTACCTGCTAACAGCAATTAAAACCGATCCGCTACTCTAATCTCAGTAGATCTATCAATAAATAGATAGATTATCCATCAGAAAATTGTCATCACTTGGATACCTCTCATCCAAGATCTGTGATCTCTTCCCTTGAGAGTTGAGGCTGTAACAAAGAAATCAGTGCCTCGCCAGTATTAGTGGCTGCATCTGTTTCATAATATTACAGCTTAGTGGGCAAGTATCACTGAAACTCAAGATTCAATCAAAGAATCCAAAGTACCCATTCAGTTGCAGTCAAAAGCCGTCCAAGAAAGCCAACTTGACATCATTTTTGCAAACTGGTTGCAATTAATCTGAATTCAGATCAAAAGCCATCCAAGAAAGCAAATCAGTCGGTTATCAAGAACAGCTACATTAGCATTTTGGCTGCTTTTTGATTGCAGATTGAAGAAAAACGTTTAGATCCTCTAATTCAAGAACGAGAGTTCAACGATTCTTACCTGAATTCATTGGACAATCTCAAAATTCCTGAATCTTGAAATCATGGTTGACGGAGACAAATCAAATTCACCAATATCTTCTGCCAGATCCAATCAGACAAGTGCTGCACTGAGGATCTCATCAAAGCCATTATCAAGCCTCAAAGCCAGATCATCTCCATTCAACTCGATGAATCAAATTACCTCTTATGGAAACTGCAAGTGGAAACAGCAGCAAAGGGTTATGGTTTGGAAGATTTTCTTTATGGAACAAGGCCTATTCCAGCAAAATACACCAAAGACAGTAATAATAATCTGGTTAATAATCAAGAATTCATTACTTATCAAAGACAAGATAATCTTGTCAGTGCATGGTTAATGTCCTCAGTGGGTGCATCTCTTATGCCCCAACTAATAGGAATTAAAACTGCTCATGGTATTTGGACAGCTTTAGAAAGATCATTCACCAGCCAGTCATCAGCAAGGGTCTTACACTTCAAGAAACAACTACAATCTATAAAGAAAGATACCTCTAGCATGAATGAATATCTTATGAAGGTGAAAAACTTATGCGATCAATTGGCATGCACAGGAAATAGGATTGAAGAAAAGGAACAGATTCTATATATAGTGGGTGGACTTGATGATGAATATGAAGTTGTGATAGCTTTCATCACATCCATTGAACCCACACCTTCCTTACAAAATGTCTATTCTATGTTACTAGCTCATGAGGGAAGAATGTTGCAAAAGAAAGATGGAGAAGATTTTAATGTCAACTATACTACCACTGGCAAAGCAAAAAATCAAGCCAATAACTCAAGAAGTCAAAACACTTACCAAAGAGGAGGCTCATCCAATCGAGGAAGAGGCAGAGCAGGGAGATGGAATCCCAACAATAGACCTAAATGTCAGATTTGCGAGAAACTTGGACACACAGCCAACAAATGTTACTTCAGATTCGATAACAATTTCAATACAAATCAGCAAGGCAACAACAATAATCGTGGAGGCAATCCAAGTGCAAATATGGTCAATAGTCAAACTGAAAACGAAAGCAGTCAAGAAACATCATCTAATGCAGCAACTATTGATGACATTCAAGATGAAGCGTGGTATCCAGATTCAGGAGCTACTCACCATGTAACAAACAACCTAAACAATCTGAATCTTGGAAATCGAGAATACAAAGGTAACCAGTCTCTAATTATGGGTAATGGTAATTCCACTACTATATCACACACTGGACATGCTAGTATTAAGGGTGCTAAACTACTTTATTTGAATAATCTTTTATGTGCACCACATATAAGGAAAAACTTAATCAGTGTGTCACAGTGTGCAAAAGACAATCACGTGTCTTTTGAATTTTACCCAAGACACTGTGTAGTTAGGGACATGCTGACTAGGACCATTTTATTGCAGGGTAGAGAACAAAATGGGCTGTACAAGTTTGATTCCGGAAATATCAAAAACTCTGAATTTAAGAGTAATCTCTGTAATGTAACAGAGGTAGAAAGAAACATTGAATGTACTGCTTTTGATATACGGCATTTTAAGCTTGGACATCCAAGTTGCAAAATTATGAAAGAAATTGTTAAAAACAGTGGCATTTCTATTAGTATTCATGATAGTTACATATGCACGTATTGTCAAATGGGAAAAGGTCACAAGTTGCCATTTTCAAATTCAGAGACTAAGTATTTAAATCCAGTAGAACTAGTGGTTGTTGACCTGTGGGGTCTAGCACCAATTGATACTGATTATGGGTTCAAGTACTACATCTCTTTTATTGATGCTTTTTCTAGATATGTCTGGATATACTTTATGAAATCTAAGTCTGATACATGCAATGTAGTGACACAGTTCATAGCTAATACTGAAAATCAACTTAGTCATAAAGTCAAAATTATTCAAAGTGATGGTGGCAAGGAGTTTCTTCCATTGAAAAACTATTTTGGAAACAAGGGTATTACTCATAGACTAACCTGTCCACACACTTCTGAACAAAATGGTTTAATTGAAAGAAAACACAGACACATTTGTCGAGACTGGGTTAACACTATTGGCACAGGCATCCCTACCTCTAAAATTCTGGCCTGATGCCTTTGCCACAGCTGTACACCTAATTAACAGATTACCAACAAAAGTATTGGATCTAAAAAGTCCTATAGAGGTGTTAACTCAAGTTAAACCTAACTATGGTGATCTAAAAACTTTTGGGTGTCTTTGTTTTCCTCACACAAGACCTTTTAACAAACACAAGCTAGACTACAGATCTACTGCCTGCACATTCTTGGGGTACACCACTAATCACAAAGGGTACAAGTGTTTAGACAGTAATGGAAAAATTTACATTTCTAGACCTGTTGTTTTTAATGAAAAAGTTTTCCCATTTAAAGTTAGTGCCTACAAAACAACACATAAGGTGTACAATCCAAGAATTTCTACACCTCCTATTTCTGAACAAGCAAATGACATTATATATGTGCCACACGCTACTGCTAGTTCTACACACAAACAAGACACACAAAATATTGGCTCTCCACAACAGGTTGAATCCAGTACTGAATCAAATCATGATAATGAGATCAGTACTGATAATAGTGATGATGACTCATCTCATCAAAGTGAGAACAATGATGGAAGCAATCAGGATGAAAACCAACAGGCAGAAGAAAACAGGGATGCTGGTCAAACTCAAAATAAGCATCATACAGTAACAAGGGCAAAAAGTGGTATTTTCAAACCAAAAACTTTTCATACTGAATATAATGATACTGAACCCTTCACTTATCAACAAGCAGTGCAAAATGATAAGTGGAGAGCAGCTATGGAAGAAGAATTAAATGCCTTGAACAAAAAGCAAACATGGTGTATAGTTCAACCACCCAAAAACAAAAATATTATAGGGTGTAGATGGACATACAGAATTAAAAGGCATGCAGATGGTACAATTTTTAAATACAAGGCTAGATTAGTGGCCAAAGGGTATTCACAACAGTGGGGAATTGACTTTAATGAAACATTCTCTCCTGTTGTAAAACCAACCACCATTAGAATTATATTAACTATAGCCTTGTATAAAAATTGGACCATTAAGCAAATTTGATGTCAATAATGCTTTTTTAAATGGTGACTTGGAGGAAGAAGTCTATATGGAGCTGCCACCAGACATTAAAGAAAAGGCTAACAAAGGAATGGTATGCAAACTAAACAAGGCTATATATGGTCTAAGGCAAGCACCTAGAGTTTGGTTCAACAAGCTACAGGCAACACTATCAAAACAGGGCTACATTTCCACAAAATCTGACAACTCACTGTTTACAAAATTCACAAAGGACATTGTTACCTATGTTCTAATCTATGTAGATGACTTCATAATAACATGCAACAGTGAATCAGAAATAAAAGAAATTACAAATCAGCTAAACAGTGAGTTTTCAATAAAGGATCTAGGTGACCTATCATATTTCCTTGGAATCGAAGTGTGCAGAACAAAAGAAAATGAACTACAACTTTGTCAAAGAAAATACATTACTGAAATTTTGGTGAGAGCAAAAATGAATGAAGCTAAATCACTGCCCACACCAATGGTAACTAACCTACATCTATGCAAAGACAAGGGGGAACCCACTTGCAATGAAAGGCTGTAAAGAAGTATTATTGGAGCACTTCAATATGTCACCATAACAAGACCAGATATCCCATACAGTGTTAACAAGGCAAGTCAATTCATGCAAAAGCCACTGAGTGAACATTGGAAAGCTGTTAAGAGAATATTAAGATACTTGAAAGGCACAATCAACCAGGGACTCATTTTGAAACCAAGTACCAATCTAAACATCAATGCCTATTCAGACTCAGACTGGGCTAATGATTATGATGATAGAAAATCAACCAGTGGCTACTGTATATTTCTGGGTAAAAATCCTATATCATGGTGTGTTAAGAAGCAAAACACGGTGTCTAGATCAAGCACTGAAGCAGAATATCGTAGCATTGCTAGTGCAACTGCAGAGATAATGTGGATTCAATCTGTTCTATATGAGTTAAGAATTAACAACAACTCAACAACAACAATATGGTGTGACAATATGAGTGCAATAGCATTAACAGCAAACCCAGTTCTACACTCCAGAACAAAGCATTTAGAATTGGACATATATTTCGTACGTGAGCTTGTCCAGAAAGGAAAAATTCAGGTTAATCACGTACCTTCTACTTACCAAATAGCAGACGTTCTAACCAAACCCCTTTCAAGACCCAAATTTGAAGAGCTGAGGAGAAAACTATGTGTTGAAGAGATCAGTCACTCGCAACTACTTGAAAAACAAAAGATCTCTTCCACTAAAGAATTCAGTACCAATAATCAAGCTCTAGAAAGCAAAAAATCAAAAATTAAAAGGAAGTAATTACAAATCGGTCACAAAGACTCAAGCTTCTAATAGATCTGAGAAAGAAGACGAAGATGGAACAAGTACTTATCTGCGCGGCGGAAGCACTCAGCCTCAAGTGAAGAGCATAACTTGAAGAACATGTGCTGTGGTGAGGTACGCGATCGCCAATCGAAGTCGAAGTAGCTCTGGAAACAAGAGTGACGACTGCCCTTTTTTTTTATTTCAAACCCTAGCTCTTCTGGTAGGGTTTGCGGGGGGGGGGGGGGGGGGATATAAAGTGTTTAATTTACACTGAGTACCCCGCTTCATCAATTCCTCTCTCAAATAACAAATGGGCTCAGCCCAATATCCTGTACACAAGCCCAAGCGGCTATGTTTTATTTCAGTTATATATATGTGTACTAACGTTATGTGAAAACACATTCACTCATAATAAAGTTCTAAAAACATTTTTTCTGTTATTCAAATACATAAAAGTGCAATCTACATATATATTATCATCTGTTTAAATTTTGAGCTCGCTCCGACATTCGTAGAAATTATTTTTGATGTTAAAATTTAACGGTTCGAATAAATGTCTGAACATTGAATAATTGAGCTAAGATTTTGAAAATGTTATGAATGTCGGAACGAGATCAAATTTTGAATAGATGACAATAGATATATGGATTGAACATCTATAAATTCTTGTTGGATTTAACTGATGTGACTCGCGAAATGGTAGGGGTGCTGCAAATAGAGGTGCCCAGGAACGCTCCTCCCCCCCGCTCTCTCTCTCTATGTGTATGTGTGCGTCACACTAAATCTCCACCACTGGATTGCTTCCTGATTTCCACCATTTCATATAATAACAAAATGATCCAATAACTGAGTTTCTGTGTCTTTCACTTTGTGTTTAATTTTATGTCTAAATAACATATGTATGTGTATATATATGACCAAGAGCACCCTTTTAGCCTCTCTAAGTATCATATTTTCATGGCATTCATTGTGCACCTTAATTATAGCCAGTTGTTTATTTTTAAATAACGTGTGAGTGAAAGGGAGGGAGAAGATTGTGGTGGAAATTAGGGGGTTTAAAGGGTGTTGCATTGTTTGGTGGATATATACATGCCCGTGTGTGAGAGTTTTTATTTTTTTTCCTTCTTGTTTATCATATGTTCATATTCTTAATATCTTTCTAATACTATGTATTTTTTTCACGTTCATGCGTTTAGTTTCTACCCACCTCTTTGGCTTCCATAATTCTCGTATTGAAAACTAACTGTGGTTAATCAATATTTTTATGTTTTATTAGTTTTTTTAACTTATTGTTGTAATACGTAAAAGGAATAAGGGTGAATTTGGTAATATGCTAAGGGACTTTACTGCAATCACATGACATGTAGACTCCATAAATAAAGAGATTGTTTACATTGTTTGTACACCTGAATCAATAGAAATGATAAGTCTCTCCTTAATATCTTATGTTATTTCTAATGGCTTCTCGTCTTTCATCAGTTTTTATTTATTTTATAACATGTTATCAACATGGGATTCTATTAGAGTTGGTTTTTCAGATCGTCTAGATCTACATCTAAGATTTGTCAGGTAAGTAATTTTTATTTGAAGACTCTTAATTCATGGATTTCTAAATTTGTTCTGCAATTAATTTTTTGTTTGGGAATCTTTGATTAATGGATCTATGAATCTGTTATATCTGTTCTAGATCTGATTCAAACTTTTATCTTTTTTTGTAGATCTAGATTGAGTCGTAATGGGTCTACTTTTTTAGATTTAATTATTTTTATTGATCCTAAATATGTGTCTAGATTTATTCTTTCAATTCTTGGAGGATCAAATTTTGAGTTTTTCAAATCCAATTTGATGGAGATTTGATATATATATACACACACACATTACAAGAACATATGGCTATTCCAACAGTTATTAGCCGTTGGAAGCCGTTGGAATAGTGTTCACGACTTCCAACGGCTTCCATCAGACACAACGGATTGATTCCAACGGCTGTGCCAACGGCTTCCAACAGTAAATACCGTTAGAAACCGTTTGAAAACAATGTCCATACTGCCATTGGAAACCGTTGATAGCCATTGGAAATACTGGGTACTTTTTTTATATGATAGCCTCCCCACCTCATTTCATTTCTATTCCAGTCGCATTTCCAATCTATTTCCAACCAATTCCACAATTATGCAACACATATATACCACTAATACCACAAATAATCAATATAAAACGCATATATATATATATATATATATATATATATATATATGCAAAAAAAACTATTTACACATCCAAAAAATCATCCAAGCATGTCCATAAAGCGTACCGACATATACATATATCCAAAACAACCATCCAAACGTGTCAACAAAGCGTACCAATATATACAAACCATCAAAACACATCCAAACTTATTTCGTCATACATCAAAACAAAACATATCCCCAACCGAGCGTTAAAACACATACTTCAAGATGCATCGTCACTTTAATCACCAGAAGCAGACGATGAGGGAACATCACCATGAGTATGCACGTACTCTGCAACCTTTTGATTCATCTGCTCAAACTGCATACTCTACACGCGATTCTAGTCCTGCAGCTGATCAATCAACGCTCACAACTTCTTAATTTCTTCCTTGTCTTGTGTTAATAAATAAATGATCAAAGAAGCAAGCAAAGAATAGAATCACACAAGATTTAACGTGGAAAAACACTTTTCGGGAAAAAACCACGGGAGAAAGGCAAACTTTATTAATTAATTGATGGAGTTTTACAAGCTTATTTTCATTACAAACCATAGCAATGAATTTATATTCTACTTTCATGCAGCCAAATAAGGAGAGAAAGAATAAAATAAAGATCTCCTTTATCCTTTAAATGAGGTTGCTGAAAATATCTCAATCAAGAGAATAAATTAAAGATCTCCTTTATCCTTTAAATGAGGTTGCTAAAAATATCTCAATCAAGAGAATAAATTAAGGATATAGATAAGATCCTTTAGGTGACATCAGCTGGACCAATTTTAATGAAAATTTCGGATCATAAATTAACATCATGTGCCTTCTTGTCTTGTCGAACCTACAAATACAAATATCATATTAGTGAACATACAATGCTAACAATGCTAACGTACAATTTCAAAGTCATTTTAACAATGTTAACATACAATTTTTATAACATAGCTAACAATGCTCAATCATGGCTAACATATAATTTTTATAACATGCCATTTTTATAACATGCAATTTTTATACAAGTAATTTGTTGTACAAGTAATTTTATTAAATAATTTTTGTTTGCAAGTAATTATTATAACATACAATTTCAGAGTCATTTTAACAATGCTAACATACAATTTTTATAACATGCAATTTTTATAACATACAAAATGAATTCATAACAAAATCATATTAGTGAACATATAATTTTCATAACATGCAATTTTTATACAAGTAATTTGTTATACAAGTAATTTTAATAAGTAATTTTTATTTACAAGTAATTGTTATAACATACAATTTCAAAGTCATTTTAACAATGCTAACATACAATTTTTATAACATGCAATTTTTATAGCATACAAAATGAATTCATAACAAAATCATACAAATAATTTGTTATACATACATCATTATTAGTGAACGAAGGCATTTCTAGTAGAAGTCAGTCTTAACAAAGAAAAAACACTTAATAATGTAGATGTAAATAATTTATATTATGCGAATATTACCGTCAGGTTGCCGAATCCGTAACGGCTGCTCCGCTGTGTTTTTTCCATAACAACATCGAATAAGTTGTTTTCCTCCTCCCATGTCAACTCATCACGGTCCGAATCCGCAAGCACATGAACCTGTTCCTCCTGGAACTTTGCCTATAATGCAAAAAACAATTTCATTTGACAAATAATAAAACGGTGATTTTATTTTACAGTAACTAGTAATTAATAAACTAATCAATTCATGCTTGTAATATTTAAAATACACATGCGTATGCCTGTGTCACCTTGTCCTAATCATCCCACTCATATGTGACGTTGCCAGCCTCGTCTACCTTCCTGGATGCATGGTTGTGAGTAAAAACATCCATGTATAACACATAATGTCCATAAAATCAATCCTGCAGTTGGTAATTTGAATAATTAATTCCACATTATCAATTACTGAACTAATCAATTTACAAATGTAATAATTAACAAGTTTACCAAGTCTTCGCGGTGATGCTGGAAAGACTTAGATCCTCTGCCTTGAGTTGCAGGATTCTTGTTCCTGTTTGCGGAGTTCCTTTCTGACTCGGCCTAGAAATGTACGTTGACAAATTATTTAAAATCAGCAAAAATAAATAAATTAGATTCGTTACAAATTTACCTTGAACTCAGGCATGTCCCACCACGCAATCATCTTCTCAAACACTTCATCACCCATTCACTTTGGTTGTTTTCCATGTTTTTTAAGCTCATTCATCTTCTCTCTATAATTCTTGGCGACCTTCGAGTTCCAATGTCGCTGAACTAGCCTCATGTCAGTCTCCTGCACATCTACTGCTTCCTGTATAATGAGAAAATCTTACTAATCTCATTTATTTGCGTTTAATTAATTAGTCTCTTTGACGTATGACCAAGCGGTATAAACGTACAAGGAAATCTTGCTAAATAGTCTCTTTAGCGTCTGCTAGGATCTTGCTCCACTTAGGCTAGAAATCGCTCATTCTGGCCATATACGAATGCTTAGAGATATCTAGAACAGTTTGAGATGGCTCTAACTCAAATCCCTTACGTTAAAAATAAATTAGAACTTTATATAGTTAATTATAGTATGTAAAAAAACATTAAATTGTTATTCTGCTAATTTTTATACTTACGCCGTGTCAGCCTTAGGCTACAAATAAAAAATCGGACGATCTCGCTACCCGCCACTACCCTCACCAGTATGCGGGATAATGTTACGTCGTCTAGAGCCAGATCCCGAGCCAGAGCCAGAAGCAGGGTCAGTCAACATAGTATACCTGCAACATAAATATAAGCATTGACTTTGAGAATATGCAACTAAAATGCGCAAATAATATGAATATGAGCAACATAACATGAATGAATAAAGATGCATTTTGAGAATATGCGCAAATAAAATATCCGATTAAGAAATTCTTTACATGTCTTTTTACATTATTCTTTGAGTTCTCTTTTTTAATCTACACTTACTTTTGTAGGGTGAACAATTTAAATAAGAAATTCTTTTAAATATTGTTTATAATGTGTAGATGAAAAACTTATAAAAAAAAAATATCTGTTGAAAATCTCTTTTGAAAGCAACTAAATAAACAATTAAAATGCCAAGAAGTCAAAATGATTTAGTTATCGAAATGATTTACATGACTTTTGACATTGTTATTTGTTGCCTTTTCCTAGGTCTTTCATATTTTTACCTACATTATTAGTTCAATGTAACTATAATATTATTTGTTCCAAATTTGATACACAAAAACGTAGGCCTATAGCAAGCACATACAATCCATATGTAAAAGAACCCCTTAAATATTGGTAATCACGTAGCTAAAATCATTAGCAAGGTTTTGTTGCTTCATAAAGTAACTATGTAAAGTATTATCTCATGAACACACACACACACACACACACACATCAGGTGCATGCTCTCATGAACACACACATACTTATCTCATGAACACCCGAAATTAAACATTCCAACATTAATACGGTGGTATTACTAGCAATTAGGGAGTAACATGGTATAATATACACATAGTAAAAACTAGAAATCAATAAAACATCAAATTAATCTCGAAATTAATTAAAACCCTAAACCTAGATTTAGACCAAATACCTAATTTAGAGAGCAAAGAAAGATGAAGATGGGCTGGAGCACCTTCTAGATGGCTTCGGAGGGGGCTGTAGTAGCCGGAGAGCGATGGAGAGCCCATTGGGGAAGAAAAATCGTGGGAAGGGGGTGTAAGGTTTAATTTGGGGAAGAGATAATTAGCTTCGGTTGGGTGGTGCAGAAGATATCTCGATTGCTTCCAATGTCTTCCAACGGTCTTTATTTCATCGGCTTCCAACGGCTATCACAGATTCTAATTTTCCGTTGGCGGCCGAAACTAGATGTTGGAATACACTGTTTCTCTAGTAGTGATATATATATATATATTGTAACACCCCACATCCGTTAGTGTCACTCACAAAGGGAATGCACTAAGTTCTGTGGAGCATTTAAGGTAAAAGATGTAGATAAATTACAAGACAAATAATTAAAACAGCGGAAAATAAAACTTCACTTTATTGATATAATAGTTTGTACAACAATTGTTTTCCAATACCAGAGTATCTGTCTTACAAAATAAAGAAGCATAAAATAACATTTATATTCCCCAATGTAGCATGAGCCAACCATAGCAATGGAAAAGAGAATCCAAGCAAAACTTCGACTAATCTTCAAGCTTGGAAAGAAAACTGAGCTAAGTAGTAACGTTCCCTCCCTGTGGATCGGGGGAGGGGAACGGAAGACAAGAAAGCGAAAGAAAACAGAGTCAGACATAAAGTCTGGTAAGTTCAGTAACTTTGAGCATGTGAACAGGTAAAGACAACATGACATGGATTAACTGAATACAAGACAATACCATGATGATAGGGCTAACAAGATAACACAAGATATGCTAAGGTAAGGTAAAACTGTATGTACTAGTAAACTGGATCTACGGACAAGCTGAATATACTGATAAACTGAATATGCTTCCATACTTTCTCTGTTTCGCGATTACCCTGTTATTCTGGTTTCTATATATCCGCACCACCTAACTAGTGTCCAACTAGTAATCGATATAAACTGATAACGTGATCCCAATCCCCGCAATTGAGGTTGTTTTCAGGTGTACATATGTTATTTATTACCTAGATCTAATCTAGGGTTTTCTATCGAATGCTTTCTAGATCCAACCAGGGTTTACGCTACCCAGGGCTTTTGGGGTTTATGCTACCTATTGGACAATTCTCGGATTTTAGGGTTTATGCGACCTAGGTCCAACTAGGGATTACGCTACCTATCGAACGACGCCCCTAATCTAAGACACTACCCAGAGTGGTATATGTTCCTAGACTTTCCCCACATATGCGTCGTGGATCGTTATCACTGTCTAGATGCACATGTCCTCTATATGTGCGACCTGAGTCTCGTGGCAAGACAAATCAAGAAACACGGAACTCGGTCGAGAGATTTCAGATATCTGCCGATGCAGATGCTAAGGTCTGTTTTTCCAGTGGCTATGGTACTACCTGACCTCTCCCTCAACTAATGAAAGGCACATCTTGAAAAATGAGAACTATACGCAGGCCCTCTATGCCCCCACTAACCTATGGCCATCCGCACCCATAACTAGATAGCAAGTATATAGTCTTCTTGAGTTCTCCGCCTTTCCGCTGTACGTATCTCGACCGACTCAAGATGGTAGGTAGACGACGAGTTGCAATCACAGGGCTACTGGTCTCGCCGGATCACACTGGTCCATCCTAGTCTTTAGGTTGCCTTATATTGCAACCAAGGCATACCCTTGGTTCTTCTAACGCAGATCTTAACCTCTGTGAGCCCAGGTGGATCATCTTCAGCCTCACAGAGGGATACCAAGAGTACACTCATGTCCCCTCGAAGCCGCGTGCTTCGTAACCCAGTTTGTTGGAGCCTTCTTTAAGATCAGATGGACGTTCGCTCCTTCTCGTGTTCTACTAAGGTTTACTACTTAGTTCCCTTAACTAAGGTTTACTACTTAGTTCCTGAATCGTCGTTTCCTTAACTAAGGTTTACAACTTAGTCCTCTTAACTAAGGTTTACTACTTAGTTCTTTTTCTCGTCAAGTTGGATTGGTTAAGTGTCATTAGTCAATTCAAGTTAACTTAACCCATTCATTTGTCATGTTAAACTGGTTAAGTGTTATCAGTAGTTCATGTTGACTTAACCCTACCACAAATCAAGTTATATTGGTTAAGTATTTCTTATTACTTAACCCCACCCCTTCATCTTGTATTGGTTAAGTGTCCCCTTTAACTTAACCCTGCCCATTTGTTTAGCTAACACGTTATAACGGTTAAGTGTTCTCTTAGTTAACTTAACCCTAACATCTGTTTAATTCACATGCCCTAATGGTAAAGTATTGTCCCTTCATGTTTTAACTTAACCTTGTTCATTTGGCACACTATGATGGCTAAGTGTTCTAAGTTTACTTAACTCCACCTTCTAGTCTAGTTAACATGTTAAATTGGCTAAGTGTATTTTACTTAACCCCACCTTCTAGTCTAGTTAACATGTTATAACGATTATTTAACCCCTACAAGTCTTGTCTTGTTAACATGTTAAGTTGGTTAAGTGTTCCTTAACCCTCCCATTCTAGCTTAACTGTTTCTTAGCTTTAAATTATTCTTTTAAAGCACCAACCACTCACATTAGACAGATATCGTTGCGGTTACTGGATGTGCCGGTCGGTTCTGGGAAGATTTACACCGCAACTCAGTCTAACCTCGGGTCCTTTTGGGCTCAATGCTCTAACCACCCACATTAGATAGGTATTGTTACGGTTGCTGGATTTGTCGGGCGGTTCCGGGCAGTCTTATACCGTAACTCAATCTAACCTCGGGTTAGGCATATTCGTCTTTCCTAGATTTACATATTTATCCTCTTTGTCTATATGTAAATTGCTAACAATGTTTTTAAACAAAATTGGCCTATATCAAATTCATTTGTCATGCCCACTAACATACCTATATTCTATACCTAAGATTTGATTTACCATCAATTAACCCAACTTGCTGTTTTTGCCAAATTAAATCTAATATTCCCATTTACAGTTCATGTCAAAACTAGATTTAATATTCTAGTTTACAATTTATGCCTAAAGCTTAGGTTACTAGCCAATACTAGATTCAATATATCAAATTACATCTTCTATAATTCACGTCAAACTATCCCAATTTGCATCTAATAGTCATTTTATAATACATGCTCTAAATTATGCCAAATAATATAGGTTTTAATGTTATACCCAAATAACCCCGCATTCATAACGTACGTATACCATGATTTCACAAGTTTTCTAAATACTCATGAAATGAAACTAAAAAGGGAATAGAGGATAAACATGAGAATTGACATAAAAGAATAGGCATGCAAAGGCGAGCCAAATACAAGGATAATGGATCCAATGGTTTTGGTGTACATGATAGCGAATAGGAATAAACTAAGCAAGTCACACCCTAGGTATGAGATCCAACAAAATGTCAGTTCGGTGTACAACATGGTTTGTAACCATAGTGTTATTGGCATAAACAATTAACCATAGTAGTCTTAGGCGATCAACCACAATAGTCATAGTCATGGTCATAGGTAGAAATCTCATAGTTATGAATCATAGGCAATTAACCACAATAGTCCTAGGCAATTATCCTAAAAAGTCATAGGCAATTAACTGTAATAATTTCAAAGTCGTGGTCATAGACAATAGTCTTATGGTCATAATTATAGGCAATAATCTCATAGTCATGAATCACGGTCGTAGGCAACAGTCATATGTTCATAGTCATAGTCATAATCTTATGTTCACAGTCATAGGCAAAGGCATAGTCTTATGTTCACAGTCATAGGCACATACATAATCTTATGTTCACAGTCATAGGCAAAGGCATAGTCTTATGTTCACAGTCATAGTCTTAGGCCATTAACAATAGTTTTCGATGTCATAGGCATAGGCACAGTCTCATCGGTAATTAATCACAATAGTTCTCAATTAGATCCAAAGGCATATACAAGCATAGATTCAAATGAGAGGATCAGGCATATTCTTATATTCATTTAATTTCATGCCACAAATAGATCTAGACGTTCGAATCTTAAAAAGTAACTGACTTACATTGATCGGTTTTAGAAAAGGATAATCAAATAGCGTTGGTGATTTGCTATGATTTGCATGACGTTGTTCACAACCGTTGAATTAGCCTTTGCTTCTCTTCTTGAAGCTTTAACTTTATTTGAATCTCCAATATGTAATTCCTAGTCGTAGTCTTCAAGAATAGTCTTCGTGTTTTATTTTAATTTATTTATTTCAATTATTCCAGAGGCAGCATAAGGAGAGAACGAAATGGTGTAAAGAGAATGAGGTAGGAGGCTATTTATATAGGATTAGACGAACGAATCTAGACAGATAACGAGACCAGATACATCAGAATGAACCCAGGCTCAAAACTGGGCTTCAGCACCAAGTCGACCCCCAGGTCGACCATAGGGTCGACCTGGTCCCTTGGAGGTCGACACTATGGTCGACCCCCAGGTCGACTTGGTCTTGGGCGGGAAATTTACTGCCCAGCCTGTTCTGGGTTTTGAATTCGAATTTCGAATTCGAATTCGAGCTGTTTTCTGTTCTGAAAATCCTTGAAACTTCGGAGGGTCATATCTTCCTCATACGGATTCCGTTTCTCGAAAACTCGGACTCATTTCCAAGAAGAATTTCGAGATGAACGCAATGGCGCAACCCGTTTCCATTGATTCTTATTTTAAAATTTATTTATACTTTAATTTGTGAAACTTAATGTTACAGAATTATGGGGTGTTACATTCTCCCCCTCTTAAAAGGATTTCGTCCCCGAAATCTTCAAGTTAGGAAGAATGTGTCCTACCATCCAGTCACCCATCTACTCGACCATTCAATCACAGACATTCATTGTCCTTAAAAATATTTCTAATGCTTTCATGTTCATATGCATAGTGTGTGTATATGTCTTTATTTAATGCAAAATCAGGCGGTCTACTGATTCAGTTGACCTCCTTAATGCGAATTATGTCGGTGTCATGCGTCCAATCATGTATGCAAGCATCCCTAGCTATGTAAAGACTACATGTGTGCATAGCCATTCATCCATATGCAACATCCATATGATAACATATCAAGTTAAATACATATATGCGAATGCAATATGAAAGTGACTAAGTCGTTCAGGTGCCTATGGTGTGTATATGCATCCACGAGCAACCATTTGCAACCATCAATCATAACATGTTTCAAATACATGTTTACATCCATTGGCTTCTACCTAAGGATTGATGATACACCCTAGAGGATATACCTTAAAAGCTAGAAAGTATGCATAAAATTCCTAGAAAAAGAGATCAAGGATGTACCCTTAAGAAAAAACGTATGATGCGTGTATCTAGTCTTCAGTCTTCTAAGTCGCATCTTCTTGAGCTTCACTATTCTATACCTTATCTAATTAATCTTCACGATTGCGAAGCTTCTTGACCTCCATTTCCAAGACTGTCGTTGATCGGATAGCTGGCTTTTCATTGTCATCTGGATACATGCGGAAGTCTATCCCGCATTTTAGGGGTAAACTCCTAATCTAATCAAAAACTCTGCGTACTCATGGACTACCCTAACGGATTTCAAATCGTCGATAAATGCATTAAGCGATTCTAGCTAGCTAAGCCTAACTGATTCTTTACACGAAATCTCGAGGGTATTTCCAAGGCAAGTCAAAAGTCTAACTACCCTCCTTTCAGAATTTCTAGCCAACCGACCCATGCCTAGAATCAACTCATAGCCTATGTAACCAAAAAACATAAGCGTTACGCTTAAACTCAACACTTAATATAGTTATTCTCAAATCCTTACAAACCAAAGTTAAACCGGCTGAACCACCAATTGGATTTGAGACCCTAATGGGATCTTCAACTATACAAGTACTAAGGTGCAGAGACTCAACTATGGAAGTAAATATGAACAATTGCGAAGCGCTAAGATCAAAAGAGTACTAACTGGTTGATCAAAACGAAAAGCTAAACTTTTCCAACAGAGACTTTTACTATCTCTCTCTCAGGTATTCTGGTGGTGGAAGCATGCACTTTCCCTTCTGAAAATCTTGTCCCTCGTCCTTGCCATTGTCCTTAATTATATACCCCATTATACCATGGAAAAGATACTTCCTCTCGTCTTAGGTTTTATAATTTCTTCTTTCTTGGTGAGTCGAGTTTATATCCATGAATTCATCCTTGCGTTGAGCTCCCTAGCCAAACTCCCTCATCCTCATCTTTACCATCCCTGTGTAATCATATTGACAAGTTTCTCAAAAGCTGCCTCCATCGCACGGAAAACCCTTCAGAGCTTGAAAGAAAACTAGCTGCATGTGAAACTACTATGGCTATAGATGGAAGTCGGGCACTACTTTGCCCATCGATAGGTATCGTAGTCTTATCAAGCCTACGGAACCGTACCGCGATGAGGTTACCTCCCAGAAAGCCAGGAGCCCCGAAGACTCAAGAAAGAAGGGGACAAGAATTAAAACAGAGGATCAAAAGATAGTGCATATGGATTTTGGGGAATATGCCTTTAAAACAAAACTTTTTTTTGAAAATGCTTTTTTTAAAACCGTTGAAAATAATTTTTCAAGTCTTTTATCTGATCCGGTAACCTTCAGCTCTGATACCACGTGTAACACCCCACATCCGTTAGTGTCACTCACAAAGGGAATGCACTAAGTTCTGTGGAGCATTTAAGGTAAAAGATGCAGATAAATTACAAGACAGATAATTAAAACAGCGAAAAATAAAACTTCTTTTTATTGATAAAATAGTTTGTACAACAATTGTTTTCCAATACCAGAGTATCTGTCTTACAAAATAAAGAAGCATAAAATAACATTTATATTCCCCAATGTAGCATGAGCCAGCTATAGCAATGGAAAAGAGAATCCAAGCAAAACTTCGACTAATCTTCATGCTTGGAAAGAAAACTGAGCTAAGTAGTAACGTTTCCTCCCTGCGGACCTGGGGAGGGGGGAACAGAAGACAAGAAAGCGAAAGAAAACAGAGTCAGACATAAAGTCTGGTAAGTTCAGTAACTTTCAGCATGTGAACAGGTAAAGACAACATGACATGGACTAACTGAATACAAGACATTACCATGATGATAGGGCTAACAAGATAACGCAAGATATGCTAAGGTAAGATAAAACAGTATGTACTGATAAACAGGATCTACGGACAAGCTGAATATACTGATAAACTGAATATGCTTCCATACTTTCTCTGTTTCGCGATTACCCTGTTATTCTGGTTTCTATATATCTGCACCACCTAACTAGTGTCCAACTAGTAACCGGTATAAACTGATAACGTGATCCCAATCCGCGCAATTTTGGTTGTTTTTAGGTGTACATCTGTTATTTATTACCTAGATCTAATCTAGGGTTTTCTATCGAATGCTTTCTAGATCCAACTAGGGTTTACGCTACCCAGGGCTACTGGGGTTTATGCTACCTATTGGACAATTATCGGATTTTAGGTTTTACGCGACCTAGGTCCAACTAGGGATTACGCTACCTATTGAACGACGCCCCTAATCTAGGACACTACCCAGAGTGGTATATGTTCCTAGACTTTCCCCATGTATGCATCGTGGATCGTTATCGCTGTCTAGATGCACATGTCCTCTATATGTGCGACCCGAGTCACGTGGCAAGGCAAATCAAGAAACACGGAACTCGGTCGGGAGCTTTCAGATATCTACCGATGTAGATGCTAAGGTCTGTTTTTCCAGTGGCTATGGTCCCACCTGACCCCTCCCTCAACTAATGAAAGACATACCTTCAAAAATGAGAACTACACGCAGGTCCTCTATGCCCCCACTAACCTATTGCCATCCGCACCCATAACTAGATAGCAAGTATATGGTCTTCTGGAGTTCTCCACCTTTCCGCTGTACGTATCTCGACTGACTCAAGATGGTAGGTAGACGACGAGTTGCTATCACAGGGCTACTGGTCTCGCCGAATCATGCTGGCCCATCCTAGTCTTTAGGTTGCCTTATATTTCAACCAAGGCATAACCTTTGTTCTTATAACGCAGACCTTAACCTCCGTGAGCCCAGGCCGATCATCTGCAGCCTCACAGAGGGATACCAAGAGTGCCCTCACGTCCCCTCGAAGCTGCGTGCTTTGTAACCCAGTTTGTTGGAGCCTTCTTTAAGATCAGATGAACGTTCGCTCCTTCTCATGTTCTACTAAGGTTTACTACTTAGTTCCCTTAACTAAGTTCTCCTGAATCGTCGTTTCCTTAACTAAGGTTTACAACTTAGTCCTCCTAACTAAGGTTTACTACTTAGTTCTTTTTCTTGTCAAGTTGGATTGGTTAAGTGTCATTAGTCAATTCAAGTTAACTTAACCCATTCATTTGTCATGTTAAACTGGTTAAGTGTTATCAGTAGTTCATGCTAACTTAACCCTACCAAAAATCAAGTTATATTGGTTAAGTATTTCTTATTACTTAACCCCACCCCTTCATCTTGTATAGGTTAAGTGTCCCCTTTAACTTAACCCTGCCCATCTGTTTAGCTAACACGTTATAACGGTTAAGTGTTCTCTTAGTTAACCTAACCCTAACATCTGTTTAATTCACATACCCTAATGGTTAAGTATTGTCCCTTCATGTTTTAACTTAACCTTGTTCATTTGGCACACTATGATGGCTAAGTGTTCAAAGTTTACTTAACTCCACCTTCTAGTCTAGCTAACATGTTAAATTGGCTAAGTGTATTTTACTTAACCCCACCTTCTAGTCTAGTTAACATGTTATAACGATTATTTAAACCCTACAAGTCTTGTCTTGTTAACATGTTAAGTTGGATAAGTGTTCCTTAACCCTCCCATTCTAGCTTAACTGTTTCTTAGCTTTAAATTATTCTTTTAAAGCACCAACTACTCACATTAGACAGATATCGTTGCGGTTACTGGATGTGCCGGTCGGTTCCGGGCAGATTTACACCGTAAATCAGTCTAACCTTGGGTCCTTTTGGGCTCAATGCTCTAACCACCCACATTAGATAGGTATTGTTACGGTTGATAGATTTGCCGGGCGGTTCCGGGCAGTCTTATACCGTAACTCAATCTAACCTCGGGTTAGGCATATTCGTCTTTCCTAGATTTACATATTTATCCTCTTTGTCTATATGTAAATTGCTAACAACATTTTTAAACAAATTTGGCCTATATCATATTCATTTGTCATGCCCACTAACATACCTATATTCTATACCCAAGATTTGATTTACCCATCAATTAACCCAATGTAATGACCCGAAAATCCGGTCCAGTTTGAGCTGACCAGATAACACAAGTCCAACCCCAAATTACACTGGAAATTCAAGAAATTAATAGAAAGAAGATAAAGGGTGAGGATAGATAAGATAGAACTAATAGAAAAGATGAAGAAGAACACAATATCAGAGTAACATGAATCTCACAGCGGAACAAACAACATATAATAGATAACATACCCTTGAAATAAAATCAGTATATGTTTACAATAACATTATCAGAGTACACACTTACAACACAGCGGAAATAACTATAGCTATATAATCCTGAAGCCTCCTGCTCCAAGCTCTTCCAGTATATCTGTAAATTCCTGACTGCTTGACTGCCCATACAAAATTGGGCACCCAAGAGTTTAGGGAAAACAAAACAAAATAAACTCCGGGTCAGTCGTGGGACTGGTATGAGTAAAACAGTTTAAAACAGTTTGAGCCATTAAACGGTATCTCATAAGACCACGCCGTATAACGGAACGGGTTTTTCCCTTATGAGAATCCAAAATATCTTTATATCAAAAACCTTTTGATATTATAATAATGTCTATCAACCACAATATAATAATCATCTAGCAAAAACGCTTTCATCTCACGTTCTACATATAAAGTATACAATCAAAACCGCAAGCACGTATTGGGTAATGGATTTCCAACTATGACAAGGTATGGAACTACCTTCCGATCAGTGTACTTTAGGAACGATACACTGGAGTTCAATAAGAACATCTTGCAACTCAGCCACACATGACTGACCACTCATTTCGCTTGAGTGTATCGAATGTATATCACCAACGGTTGGGATCAGCAACCGTTCCCGTATATATATATATATATATATATATATATATATATATATATATATATATATATATATATATATATATATATGGGACGACATTGATAGATTAAAGAAGAAAATGAATATTCTCTAGATAGGTGATTATACACTCTACTTCGGTGCGACCGACTTAGCCATGTTGCCTACCCGATTTCCGTCATTTATCGGATGTGAGGCTAGAAGCTACGCTTATCCTTTACATACCACATCTTCATTCACTTTGAATGTCATATCGTCATACCTGCCAAATCACAAGTTGATTTCCCCAAAAATACCACGGGTATACAACTAATAGAAACAAATTCCTCCGCCACCAAACGTGAATACGTTTGAAGAGATCAGCTTACGCGGTTTATTAGATATACTCTGTCAGACATCCTTCCATACAGGTCGTCCTGGGACTGGACAAACCGAAGGCACTATTCTGTAAACAGGATAGCCCTTGCATAACTCCGTCTTCAATTATCTTTGGCATATATGATTTGCAACGCTTATGCCAATACAGAGTGGTTCTTCAGATAATAATCCAACCGGTCTCTCCATATTAACAACGTTAAAATGGTCAAAACTTTGATAGTCTGTGATTTAACTATCAAAGAAAAACACGTGTGCAAACAACGATATCATTTCTAGATGGAAAATTCTATCAATCAATCATCAATCATATATATATATATATTCATATTTCCCTTATTTTCTATGTTTAGAAAATATACGTTATTAACACTGGAAAACATTTCCATTGTTTATTTACATATCACTGTCATTTCACAACTATCAGTCCCTAACTATAACCAACAAGAGAACATCTTCCCAAGTATAAACCCCGAAGGCCGGAACCAACATCAGATCGATACCCAGAAAACTATTCAACTTATTAATCTCTAGTCAGTTTCTAATTTCTGTTTAACTCCATTTTGATTTACTCTAATTGAATAACTCTATTTGTTTAACTCCTATTCGAATAACTAATATTGAATTTAACTCTATTCGCTTGACTCTAGATCGCAGCGATCACAATGGTTACGCCTGATTCCCTCAGGGAACATCCGATCTTCGTAGGCTATCTACAGCCCTACGAATTACGCTAGCAGTCGTGCTATATGGAATCTCATCCCGAATAACTATGTATGTTTTACTTTAATCGATTTACTCTATTTGATTTATTCTAATCGATTAACTCTATTCATTTCCTAAATATATATTCCTTTATCCTATTTATTTCTAAATAAATATTCTCCTTTATAATCTTCTATTTATTTTCTTAATAAATATTTTCAAATTATTTCCTTTTATTAAATCGGTTGATTTTATAAAATTCCTTTATTTCAATATACGTTGAAATATTCCTTTTTACATCCCAGGGTTTCTTATGATAGTAAAAATATCGAATAGCAATGATCAACATCATTCTAACACACAGAATCCATAACAGATTATATATATCACATCATATATTACAATACATGAGCAGAACAATATTATAAATATTGAGGAGTCCAGTTGGACCACTCCAACCTGTTCCCTACATCACAGATGTTAAACAACACATATATATATATATAATATTCTAATAAAAATGAATCAATATTCGATTAACGATTTATATATATATCTCTATCTATGATTTCAATCAATACACAAACAACTCAACCAACAGTTAACACACGACAATCAATCATCATTTATCAGTTATAATAATACACTATAAAAATAGAACTGTTCAGAGTTGGTGAGTTTTACTCACAGTTGCGCGTTAACCGTTAAATAATCAGTTTGCGTTCTTTGATTTCGTCGGACAATTTATTTCGCCATAAATTGTAACGATCTCGAATACACTCCTAGTCAGTCTCATTGCGTTGCTCCCGTCCATACGATCCTAACGCAACTTACAGTTCGCCAATATGATATTGTATGACCAAGATATTCCATTTTCAAGATTGAACTAATTTAAATATAAATTAAACTAAATTTAAATTGGGCTTAACTCAACACTCCGGCCCGTTTCCTCTTTGAACTACCAGACTCGCACCCATTTGGTCTTTCTTCCCCAAACCCATCGTGTATTAACCATGGCTTCTCAAAGCCACTACACCACTTCATCCACCACGTTCTCCTTCATCTCCTCTCAGAAATCAAAACACTTATCATCATTGAACTCTCCTCTCCGAGCTCACCAATCCCAAAACCACAATGAACATCTCGAACTCACCCATGGATTTCCGTTGATCACCCTTCCTTGCTGTACGTTGAAGGTCAGCGACCTCTTTTGGCACCGAAACACCCAAAATTCTAACAAATGATGCGGCTTTCCTCGCTGAATCCAAATATCAACTCAAACTCACACTCGATTCACCACAATCCAAAAATTCGAGAACCCTAGTTTTATTTTCAAAACAGACAGCAAACAAAAATCGAACCGAACCCATATAAAAGCATATCTGCATGAAGAGGATGAACATACGAGTTCATATGAATCGGTTTGAGGATTTTTAGATTTTGCTTTGGATTTCTTTTGATTTTTGGAAGATGGGTTCATACGTTGAAATGGTTTTTGGTGGCTGCGACATTTTACTTTGACCAGAGAATATAGTTTAGGGTTTAAGGGATAGGTTTTGGTATTTATAGGCAACCAAAATATCTAGATATTTTGCCAAGATATTTTTAGATATTTGTTTTATATTCTATTTTTGCCTTCTAAAAATTCGTGTGGTCACACATGATACCCAAAAATCATGAAACTGGACATGTAGCTAGAGTTCGACATTACGGTCCCAACGAAACTGGTTTCGTCGAATTCCGACTTCGTATGCTCACACAGCGTATTTTTAACTGTTAAATTGCTGACTGTTTTTCACTTTAAAAACCGTACGGTCACATAGTGACTCTAAAAATCACCAAACTTGGAATCTAACAACTATTTGACATTGCGGATCCAACAAAATTAGTTTCGTCGAATTCCGACTTCGTTTGCAAAAGTGGCTATTTTTAAAGCTTAAATAGCCTATTTAAATATATAAATATATAAATATATTTAAATATAATTGAATTTAATATTTAAAAATAAATATTATCATCTATATTCACAGTGGAATACCATATAGCTTCAGAATATTCCTATATGGATTTACAACTCGATATTACATCGTCAGAGTTATATCGATGTTCGATTTCTATTTAAATCCTTATATAAAATATAATTAAATCGTTATGGTTAGGACGCTGCATTTCTGATAATTTGATTTGGACGTAACTCAAAATCTACATGACGAAATCCCAATTTTTCTCTTCCAATAGAAAGATATACTCCACCTGCTCCACACGTTTCTTGTTTCACAGAAATCCGATCTAAAACGAACCCTGTATATTCAATTGAAGTTCGAATCGCCAAATAGCGAACTGTCGCGTCGTTACGCGCTCTATTTTAATTATATTAAAATTATACGTTTCAAACTAACGTCGATTGAATATATTCGTCAATATAATTCAACTCTAAGCTGAACAAAATCCTAGGGATGACCCAGTTCACAGAATATTGTAATTTCCAATATTTTGATTATTTCTGAATTAAATATATTATTCTATTATTTAAATTTAATTAAATATTCACTATAATTTAATTAACGATGATTTAATTCCCTAAATCACTATTTAGATAATTATATAAATTAATTATAATACCTCTGACAATGCGGGTCATTACATTCTTCCCCACTTAAAATAATTTCGTCCTCGAAATTGCTAAGTTAGAGGACGACCCTATCTATTTGGTAAAAGCTTATCGGTTTACCCCTTATCTCTTGTTTCTCTGAATCAATTAATATCGACTAAAATATTAATTCCTTTAGACTAACTAAAAATTTCAAAAATTTTCTAACACTTTAAATTTTCGGAAAATTTCGCCTTAACCTCCTTTGTACAACCCTATCGGTAAAACCATAACACGCCTCTCTAGGCCTTCTCCAACCCAAAAGAAAATCAAACAGCCAAGTGGCTTGCCAATTCGGCTCATAAATCTCATGCTTATATCAAATGTAAACTTGTACCTTTTTGTCGGGCATATCACTATGTCCTTTGCATCTGTTACTAATTCAACATATATCAATGTCATTCCAACTTGATCTCAAATCAATTTATCTTTAACACAACCATTCGCTTATACCTAAGTCGAATTTCATTTCAAACTCAAGCACTATTCTTGATTTCCAATCCATAACTCACCAGCCCAATATACTTCCAGATTATCTCTAATCAAGTCTAATTCCACTTGACATCAATCTATTTCAATACAATTTTCACTTAACTGGCTTTTAATTCCATCTCAATTTTATTGGATTTTACAAATTTTACTTTGTTTGTTTTTATCTTAAACAGCCTTTACCTGGGAGTTTCAAATAGCTTGGCTTTTCCCAAAAATCAAATGTCCTTTCCTGGAATTTCAAACCAACTTGTTTTTCTCAAAACAATTAAAAAACAAAATCTTTGGTAGTAATCCATCACTTAGAAACTCGAAAATCACACCGATGATGCTACGCAGTCAACATCGGAGTTACTTTCCAGCGACCGTAGTGAGTTCAATACTATACCACTTCAAAACCATTTCTTAAACATTTCCACTTTGAAATATATTTCAAATACCATTCACAAGGCTTTAAACCAATTTAAAATCTCCCAGGATTTTAAAATTCTCTTATACTTAATCCAAATCTGTTAACAAACACCTTTCCAAATCTCCAAGGTTTTAATTTCAATTCTGATTTAAATTCTGATTCAATCCATTTGATTTCATGTATTTCACTTATATGAATTCTGATCGGTTATATATAACCATTTCACATGTTATAATCTTACTCGATTATAATCACAACCTATATATGATAATATATCACATATCCATACTGTGTCGGTCCATCGTATTCAAGTGTTTATAAACCCCTACCGATACAGTGGATCAAACTAATCGACCAAAATTCATAAACTACTCAACCAATGAATCTCCCCAATATAAAACCATTTTATATCAAATACAAATACACACTCGTATATATACACTCAAACTCAATCTAGGGTATTACTAACCCTATCTCTACCGAGTCACGCCACAAAGCCAAGGTAATTCTTAACTTATGCTCTGATACCAACTGTCCGAAAATCCGTCCAATTTGAGCTGACCAAATAACACAAGTCCAACCCCAAATTGCACTGGAAATTCAAGAAATTAATAGAAAGAAGATAGAGGGTGAGGATAGACAAGATAGAACTAATAGGAAAGATGAAGAAGAACACAATATCAGAGTAACACGAATTTCACAGCGGAACGAACAACATATAGTAGATAACATATCCTTGAAATAAAATCAGTATATGTTTACAATAACATTATCAGAGTACACACTTACAACACGGGTATACAGCTAAGAGAAACGAATTCCTCCACCACCAAACGTGAATACATTTGAAGAGATCAACTTACGCAATTTATTAGATATACTCTGTCATACATCCTTCCATACAGGTCGTCCTGGGACTGGACAAACCGAAGGCACTATTATGTAAACAGGATAGCCCTTGCATAACTCCGTCTTCAATTATCTTTGGCATATATGATTCGCAGCGCTTATGCCAATACAGAGTGGTTCTTCGGATAATAATCCAACCGGTCTCTCCATATTAACAACGTTAAAATGGTCAAAACTTTGATAGTTTGTGATTTAACTATCAAAGAAAAACACGTGTGCAAACAACGATATCATTTCCAGGTGGAAAATTCTATCAATCAATCATCAATCATATATATATATATATATATATATTCTTATTTCCCTTATTTTCTATGTTTAGAAAATATACGTTATTAACACTGGAAAACATTTCCATTGTTTATTTACATATCACTATCATTTCACAACTATCAGTCCCTAACTATAACCAACAAGAGAACAACTTCCCAAGTATAAACCCCGAAGGCCGGAACCAACATCAGATCGATACCCAGAAAACTATTCAACTTATTAATCTCTAGTCAGTTTCTAATTTCTGTTTAACTCCATTTTGATTTACTCTAATTGAATAACTCTATTTGTTTAACTCCTATTCGAATAGCTAATATTGAATTTAACTCTATTCGCTTGACTCTAGATCGCAGCGATCAAAATGGTTACGCCTGATTCCCTCATGGAACATCCGATCTCCGTAGGCTATCTGCAGCCCTACGAATTACGCTAGCAGTCATGCTAAATGGAATCTCATCCCGAATAACTATGTATGTTTTACTCTAATCGATTTACTCTATTTGATTTACTCTATCGATTAACTCTATTCATTTCCTAAATATATATTCCTTTATCCTATTTATTTTCTAAATAAATATTCTCCTTTATAATCTCCTATTTATTTTCTAAATAAATATTTTCAAATTATTTCCTTTTATAAAATCGGTTGATTTTATAAAATTCCTTTATTTCAATATACGTTGAAATATTCCTTTTTACATCCCAGGATTTCTTATGATATTAAAAATATCGAATAGCAATGATCAACATCATTCTAACACACATAATCCATCACAGATTATATATATCACATCATATATTACAATACATGAACATAACAGTATTATAAATATTGAGGAGTCCAGTTGGACCCTTCCAACCTGTTCCCTGCATCACAGATGTTAAACAACACATATATATAATATTCTAATAAAACAGAATCAATATTCGATTAACGATTTATATATATATCGTTATCTATGATTTCAATCAATACACAAACAACTCAACCAACAGTTAACACACAACAATCAGTCATCATTTATAAGTTCTAAGAATACACTGTAAAAATAGAACTGTTCAGAATTGGTGAGTTTTACTCACAGTTGCGCGTTAACCGTTAAATAATTGGTTTGCATTCTTTGATTTCGTCGGACAATTTATTTCGCCATAAATTGTAACGAGCTCGAATTCACTCCTAGTCAATCTCATTGCGTTGCTCCCGTCCATATGATCTCAACGCAACTTACGGTTCACCAATATGATATTGTATGACCAAGATATTCCATTTTCAAGATTAAACTAATTTAATTATAAATTAAACTAAATTTAAATTGGGCTTAACTCAACACTCCGCCCGTTTCCTCTTTGAACTACCAGACCCATACCCATTTTGTAAAGACCCAAATTTAGCCCGACCCCAATACGATCGCAAGATCGATCAAGACCGTTCAAAACCTGCGTACGTTAACTTTGGCCATACAACACATCAGAACAACAACACAGACTTTTATAACATCAATAATAAATGTTACATCAGAGTACAGAATATATCAGAGTACATCGATAAATAATACAGCGGAAGATAAATTACAGTAAATTAATACTTTGCAGCGGAACTAATCTCAGCGGAAGGCCATCAATATTCTAGACCCAGCTTCAGACTTCAATCCAGGATCCTGTTTAAGTACATCTGCAAAAGCTACTCGACTGCCCGTGTGGAAAGAGGGCACCCGAGCTTGCAAAGTGAAACAAACTACAGGTCAGTCGTGGGACTGGTGTGAGAATTCTATACTTAACCTATCTAATAAGTAGGCTAATCACATGACCACGCCGCTAACGCGAAACGGGTTTACTCCATTGGATTTGCTAGTGCAAAATAAAGTAAATCATCAAATAACATAATGCTTTTTTTAGAAAAATGAAACCATTATAAGACCCAGGTCCCATCACACAATGCAACGCACACCAGAGGATAGGGTTTTACCATATAATGGTCAAAAGATGCTTGATACGTAAAAACGATATTATTATTAATGTGTATATATATATATATTTTAAAACATTTCAATATAAATGTATTAATCTTAGATGGCATAGCACCCCATCCTACTATGTCGCCATATATAAGTTTACAATCAAAACCGCAAGGGCGTATTGCGAATTGGGTTCCCATCATGAGATCGAGGCTAGGGATCGTCCTCTTCCGATTCGAGACACTCTAGCAAATGCCTCAGGATCCCCCGCAGTGAACCCTTGGAACGGTAAGGTCGGTCCCCACCTAACGGTAGTGGATTGGCAATTCCTGAACATACGTTTCCCGGTCCTTATGGACCTATAATATGACCATTTTCGGCCTATAAAAACCCGAGGTACCTCAATCCAAAATCCACACAGCAAAATGCCGGGACGTGTTAAAGCCCAAACACCACTTCTAGCTAGAAAGAAACGTATGCACTCCCTACGGTCCATATCCCGTTTTTGACTCATACCGGGGTGTGAGGCTCGCGAAGTCACGATATACACAAAGCTATGCCTAAAGAGATTGTGCTTTGATCATCAACCACAAGGCCTGCTTTTCAACAAAGCCTTAATCATTTGCATCTTAGCATGTCACATTGTCAGACCCTACCATATTATTGATCATCTACCAATATACATATAACCTCTAAGCTCATATGTCTTAGAGAAGGGTGATAATTAAAGAATAAATTCTTCACCACCAAACAGAAATATATTATCAGTAGCGTTCAATAAATACAGTAGAAAGGAATACAATGTCAGACACGCAATCCATTTACAAGTCCGCTCTGGGTCTGAGCGAAACAACGTGTCCGTCGATCTCCAAATGCGTTTGGACGATCATTACCAAATACCTTGCCTTGGAAGGCCAATCCCAATTCAAGATACCAGTCATCATCATCCCAACGATGTGAAAACCTTCAGTCTTCAATCACCGTCTTCATCTTCGACTCTTAATCGTCGTGATGATTATTGTAACACCCCACACCCGCTAAGGTCACTCACTAAGGGAATGCCTTAACTTCGGTGGAGTATTTTAAGTGAATATAGAACAGAAAAATTACAACAAGACAAATATAAATAATACTTGAAATTTAAAACATCATTTCATTGCAGCAGAAGATAAACATGTTTGGTTACATATCAATACCAACTAAAACAAGAGTCAAGTACTAAATATCCATCCTGATAAACATAAGTACATAATCCCACTACATAACTAATAGCCATAAAAGAAAAGATAAGCTGGGCTTTACATCTCGGTCCAAGCTCCAAAAGATAGATAAAGAAATCTGATCAAAGCCCACTAGTGCTAGGCCCAACCTGAGGAACTGAGGGGGAAAAAGATAAAAACAACGGGGTCAGACATAAGTCTGAGTGAGCCCTATAACTTTAACAACACAATCATTTAAGTAATTAGGGTATGATATAAACTTGGTACAGGATGAATGGGGATAAATGACTACACTAAGTAGCCCACTAGACATAGGATAAACTAAGATAACGGTAAAGACGCATCTACCCACCCAAGGGTAACTACTAACTGCACCACACCAGTCATTCCTACTTAAAGGTTGATACCACCCAAGGACTTAGAAAATTTACCCAGTAGTTTCGTGTACCCCTAGCTGACTACATAGGTGCCGTCTGCCCCTATCTCCACTAGGTGTACCCACTACTCCCCAAGCGATCGGCTCCCTACCGTAGATACCTGTGCTGGCCCCACAGTGGGGTGTATCACTCCCCAAAGTGGCAACCCGATACAATCAATGGTGCACGGCTTATACCTACACGATGCAACAACGTCTTACCTACCATCTCGGGTCCACACACGCATATGAAACCCGTTGGACTTGCGCTGCCACCGCTAACCCGTTTTGGCCTCTTATAATCAAGCCCAGTACGCGTGTCCCGTCCTCGACATGGGTCGAGCCCAATAAGATACATATGGGTTATTGGTTGAAATGGGCTCCCACAAGCTACCCACCTAAGCTTGTCCCTTTATCTAGTGCATCCCACTTAACCCTTTAATCATGTTTAATTACATGTTCCACTTGGTTAAGTATTCTAATCGTATTTTCTATTGCCACCCAAGGCAACCCACTAGATTTCCTCATGCCACCCAAGGCACTTACTTAATCTCCACATGCCACCCAAGGCACCCACTTAACCCCTCATGCCCCACTACATGCTTATCTGGTTAAGTGTTTCTTAATTAATTAAGAACGTAACCGTTGTAAAGACCTCTCACATTAGACTATCTTTTATGGCAGCTGGATTTGCCGGTTGGTTCCGGGCAGCCTTACGCCATAACCGAGTCTAACCTCGTGTCTATACACTTGTCACGTATTTAGTTTGTGCCTAAGACCTCTCACATTGGGCCAATCATTTGTAGCCACTGGATTTGCCTGTCGGTTCCGGCAGTCTTATGCTACAAAAGGGTTCAACCTCGTGTCTTAGTCGATTAATTACACCTAATTAATCACCCCCATTTTTCGAATTAATTTTCCCTAATTAATTCCAATTTTACCAATGTACATAATTGACTCAATTATGTCCATCCACTTTATGGTATGCATAATCATACCAACTTCACACCATTTCATTAACATGTATATTAACCCCATCGTTCCCCACGTAATTCGCTAACATGACATAAAAGGGAAGATTCATCACAAATACAATGGGTTCAACTTGCATACATTAGCATCAACATGGGTTTTAAAGGTGTCAACATGCATATAACATCAACCCAACTAGCATAAATAATCAACCCAAACTTGCATGAATCACATATGTCATAAAGAGGTTAACTTGCATAAGTTATTTATGTCATACAAAGGGGTAAACTTGCATATGTATGTATGACATACAAAGGGGTTAACTTGCATATGTATGCATATCATACTAAGGTGTAAACTTGCACATGTTACTTGCATATCATCAAACACCAAACTTGCATAACATGTCATATATGGACTTGCATATAATCATACACCAAACTTGCATAACATATCATATATGAACTTGCATATAATCATACACCAAACTTGCATAATCATGGTGTCATAATGGATCAATGTTTATCATAGCAACTAGCATCATGAACACTTGCATAACTTGCATAACATCATGATCATATAGCATATAGCTTGCATAACTTGCATAACAACATGAACATGTAACATATGACTTGCATAACTTGCATAACATCATGAACATGTAGCATATAACTTGCATAACTTGCATAACATCGTGATCACATAGCATATGACTTGCATAACTTGCATAACATCATGAACACATAACACATAACTTGCATAACATCACAAACACATTGCATATGATAACATAATCTTGCATTGATCCACATTCATAGCCATAACCTCATTATATCCTATCATAATCATTTCAACAATTGGTTATTAAGGCTATAGAAAACTCACAACTTGTTGATTAGCACTCCTAAGAAGAAGATTAAGTTGCTAGAGTTGATTAGTAGTTGATTTGAGAAGCTATCTTCCTCTTTAATTTGATGGAGGCTCCTTCAAGTTGCATTTTGACGGCATAACGGTGTTGTATCTATTTTTAGTATGGATTAGGGTAGTCTTAGGGTGTATTTATAGATTAGTTAGGTGTTTTAGGCCATTAGATTAACCCTAAATCAGATTAGAGCTGTCAGATCTCGTCCTAGCCACCTAGACACAGCCCAAAAGCCAAACCAGTGCACCCAGGTCACCTGGGCTCGACCAGGGGGGTCGACCCCCAGGTCGACACTAGGGTCGACACCCTAGTCGACCTGGTGGGCAAGTCGACACCCCTGTCGACCCCCAGGTCGACTCCCTGAGTCTGCCGGGAATTTTCCCGCCATTTCTGAAATTTGAGTTTTTAATATTTAAAATCTGTTTTAAATTTTCTGAAACTTCTTCGGGCCTTAACTGGGTCATACGGACTCTGATTTTCGAAAACTCGGACTCTATTTCGCGTATTTTTCCGAGACGAACGCAATGGCATAGCCCGTTTCCCCTGATTCAGATTTCAAAATTTAATTCTGCCCTGATTTATATTATAGCAAGTTATTCAACATACGGGGTGTTACATTCTCCCCTACTTAAAGGATTTCGTCCCCGAAATCTCTAAGTCAAGAAGAACGTATCCTACCAACCAAACAACCATCTACTATACCATCAAACACTGGCATCCATTGTCCTTAGAGTTTCTAATGCTGTATGAACATATGCAAAAAGTGCGTGTATATGTTCCCTATCTAATGCAAAATCAGGCGGTCTACTGATTCAGTTGACCTCCTTAATGCAAACCATGATAGTGCCATGCATCCAATATGTATGCGAAAGAACCTTATCGACACATACTATTTCTACATGAGTGCACAACCATTCACCAAAATGCATCATCCATATGATAGCACAATCATTATACATCCATTAATATAGCTACCTACACACAATTATATGCAATATGCAATATGAAGTGACTGAGCCGATCTAGTGCCTAAAGTGTGTATATGCATCCACGAGCAACCACTAGCAAACACTTGCATCCACACGCATCCATCAATCATAACATGTCTCAAACACATGTTTCAACAATAGGTTTACCCTATCTAAAGGTCAAAGGTACTAATGAGAGGACATACTAAAGATAAGATATGTACTAGACAAACGATAAAGGAGAAGTTAAAAGACATACCCTCAAAAAGGAATGGGTACAGTGATCGCATCTTCGCTTCTGTCTCCCAAGTAGCATTGCTTTCATCCTCTCCCCATTGCACTTTGACTAGTAGAACCTCTCTGTTTCTCAACTTCCTAATCTCTGACCCAAGGATGCGGGTAGGAGCTCGTCGAATAGTCGCATCACGCTCTACCTCCACTTCTCTGAGCAAGCTCGGCTCTACCACCTCTGCAGTCTCATGTAGGCACTTCCTCAAATGTGACACATGGAATACGTCATGCACCCCACTAAGTCTCTCGGGTAAATCCACCCTATATGCCATCCGTCCAATCCTTTCCTTAATAGGAAACGGTCCTACAAATCTTGGAGCTAGCTTCCCAACGGACCCAAAGCGGACAACATTCCGTAATGGAGATACTTTGACAAAGACCATGTCCCCCACATCAAACTCAAGATCCGTCCTCCTCTTATCCGCGTAAGATTTTTGCCTGTCTTGCGCCGCTTTCATCCTTCTTCGAATCAAATCAATCTTCTCCGAAGTCTCTCTAACCATATCAGGCCCAAGCAAGATCTTATCCGTAGATTCCCACCAACATGTAGGTGATCGACAAGGCCTTCCATAAAGAGCTTCGAAAGGAGCCATACCAATACTGGACTGAAAGCTGTTATTATACGCGAATTCCACCAATGGAAGATGCTCTTCCCATGTACCTCCAAAATCCAAGATACATAGCCTCAAAAGGTCTTCCAGAACACGATTCACCCTCTCGGTCTGGCCGTCCGTCTGAGGATGATATGCGGTGCTCAAACACAACTGAGTCCCCACTGCTTCTTGCAAACTCTTCCAAAACTCGCTAGTGAATATGGGATCTCGATCACTCACTATGCTAGAGGGTACCCCATGCAATCGAACTATCTCTCGAAGATAAACTGAAGCTAGCCATGGAGCAGTCCTTTTGCTCTTCACGGGTATGAAATGGGCACTCTTAGTAAGTCTGTCTACCACAACCCAAATTCTCGTATTACCCTTCCTCGATCTCGGTAACCCATCAATAAAATCCATCGAGACGCTATCCCACTTCCATTGCGGAATTTCCAATGGGTGAAGCAACCCACCTGGTTTCTTTTTCTCCGCTTTCACTTGTTGGCACACCAAGCATCTAGCGACATACTCGGCCACATCTTTCTTCATACTGGCCCAAAAGAAAACTCGCTTCATGTCTTGGTACATCTTGTCCCCACCGGGATGAATGGTCATCCTAGAACGGTGTGCGTCATCAAGAATAGCCTTCCTCAAACCCTCGTCTTGCGGTACACAAAGTCTACCGTCTCTACGCAAGCACCCCCTATCGTCTAGGGTGTACCTACTCAAATGGCTGGACGACTCTCCCCTTATGAGCCTTTCTACCAACTCAACCAACTGTGGGTCGTCCCGCTGTGCCTCGCCAATCCGTCCCAAAAGAGTAGGTCTGACCTCCAAGGATGCTAGCAAACCGGGTATATAGTCAACGGAAGGTCTGAAATCAAACATCGAGATAAATTCCAAGCTTCGTCGTTCCACGAACAATGGACTCAAGGACAACCTTTTTCTGCTCAAGGCGTCCGCCACCACGTTACCCTTGCCAGGGATATACGCTATCTCGAAATCATAGGATGCTAAGAACTCCATCCACCTTTGTTGTCTCAGGTTCAAATCCTTCTGAGAAAACAAGTACTTCAATGATTTGTGGTCAGTGAACAATTCGAATCTCTCACCAAGAAGATAATGGCGCCAAATCTTAAGCGCAAAAACAATAGCGGCCAACTCTAGATCATGGGTAGGGTAATTTTTCTCATGCGCCCTCAACTGCCTTCCACCGTAGGCTATTACCCTTCCCTCTTGCATTAAGACTGCGCCCAGTCCTGTCCCACAAGCATCGGTATAAACAACAAATGGTTTACTCCCATCTGGCAACACAAAGACTGGAGCTGTGGTTAAAGCTCTCTTTAACCGTCGGAACGCATCATCACAATCTACGTCCCATACGAAGACTAAATTCTTCTTCGTCAAGCGAGTTAATGGGGCTGATATCTTCGCGAAGTCCTTGATAAACTTCCTATAGTAGCCAGCCAACCCCAAGAAACTCCTCACCTCGGTAGCATTCTTCGGAACCTTCCAATCTTGGATGGACACTACCTTCGCGGGATCCACAACTATCCCTTCCTTGGAGACCACGTGCCCCAAGAACCGCACTTCCTTCCTCCAGAAGTGACATTTAGAGAATTTAGCCTTAAGGCTATGCGCTCGAAGAGTCTCTAACACTTCCCTAAGATGTAGGGCATGCTCTTCTTCACTCTTAGAAAAGACTAAGATGTCATCCACAAAGGCCACCACGAATTTATTAAGGTACTCCCTGAACACCCTACTCATCAAATCAACAAAGTATGCTGGGGCGTTCGTCAAACCAAATGGCATCACCAGCCACTCATAGAAACCATCCGGAGTCCTAAAGGCAGTCTTGTCTATGCTATCCTCAGCCACCCTCAACTGATAAAACCCCGTGGCCAAGTCCAACTGCGAAAACACTGAGGCGCCAACCAATTGATCAAAGAGATCATCAATCCTCGGCAATGGGTGTCTATTCTTCTTTGTAAGCTTGTTGAGTTCTCTATAGTCTACACAAAGTCTGAGGGACCCATCCGCCTTCGTAGCAAAAAATACTGGAGCACCCCACTCCGATATACTTCGTCTTATGAACCCCTTCTCAAGCAACTCCCCTACTTGCTTATGGAGTTCCCTCCTCTCACGAGGAGCCATGTGGCGCACTGGTAAAGATACTGGTTAGGATTATCCACCAAATATATTCGGAAGTCTATCTCCCGCTTCGGAGGTAAGCCCTTCACCTCCTCAAACACATCCGAGTATTCCCGGACCACTCTAACAGATCGCAAACTCTCGACCGAAGCGTCAAGCGATTCAAGATAACTTAGCATAATAGAACCCATGGGATTACAAGAGATCTCGAGAGTGTTACCCAAGCGGGTCATGAGCCTAACAACTCTCCTTTCACAATCAAGAACGGCACCATTACTGGATAACCAGTCCATGCCCAAAATCAACCCATAGCCCGTGAAGCCCAAAACAAGAGCATCACATCTAAACTCAACGCTAAGTATAGAAATCTTCAAACCCAAACATATCATGGACAAATAAGTGGAGCCCCCAATTGGGTTTGAAACAACCAAGGGATCATCTACTAGACTGGTGTCTAAGTGCAGTGACTCAACTAATGATGATGAGATAAACGAATGCGATGCACCAGAGTCAAACAATGTACGGACAGGATGATCAAACAGAAAAACCAGACTTTCAACGGAAATAGTTCTACCTCTTTCCTGAATCGGTGGAACCGCAAGAGCCTGAACTTGCCCCCTTGCCTGACCTGGTGCCATAAGAGCTTGCACCTGTCCCCCTGAGGTAGATCCCATCCTTTGCCCCTTCTTAGGGCAATCCTTCACTAGATGCCCTGCTTCGCCACAGTGGAAGCAGCCAGTCTTCTTCTTCTTACGACAATCTTTGCTTAGGTGGCCTGGTATCCCGCAATTGAAGCACTTCTTCTTTCCCTTGCCACCGTTGCCTTTTCCACCCTTGTTTTGCTGTTGCTGTTGAGGTCTCATTTGATCTCCTTTCTTCTCGGGTGCCTTATTAGCATTGGGACCCTTCTCTTCCTCATGCATGAGTGCCATGTCTACTAGCTTCTCAAAGGTGGCCCCCATAGGGATGTGAGTGATAGCCAATCCATGCATCGGTCCATTCAAGCCTTTAACAAACCCCAAAGCCTTCTTCTCCGGTGTATTCACCATGTCTATGCCAAACCTTGCCAATCGATTAAACTTGTTGACATATTCCTTCACCGAGACGTTTCCTTGCTTTAGAGTCAAGAACCTTTCCATATACAAGTTTTCCTCTGCCCTTGAGAGAAACTTTGTCACAAATCTTTGCCTAAAATCCGCCCAAGAGTCAACAGGGCGCTCTCCATTAGTGACCTCCCACCAGAATGAGGCCTCTCCTTTCATTAACCAAGCAGCTAACTTGACTTTCTTTCCTTCTTCCATCTCAAAGATATCTATCAACTCTTCCACCTCCTTAAGCCAATCTCTAGCCTCCACAAAAGTTTCTGATCCTTGAAAAGGTTTCCCTCCTATAGCTTTAAATTCCTTGAAAGTCTTAGCAAAAGTATTCGTGCGAGGAGGAGGAGGAGGGGGAGGAGGAAGATCGGGTGCTACTGTTGGTGGAGGAACATTTGCTGGACCCGCAGTGGCGGCCCTAGCCTCCATCAATCTCCTATACCATACTGGTATCGTCACACCCTCCGGAAAGTTAAGATCTTCAGCCATGCTGAAACGAAAAAGGAAAGATTCAAAACGGAGAATTCGAAAGATAAAGATATGGCTATTGGGGATTATGCTTTTCTTTCAAAAACATTTCTCTTTAAAGACATGTTTTTGAAAATACTTCTTCCAAAAATGTTTTTAGAAAAATAGTTTTCTAAAAAATTTATCTGTTCTGGTAACCTTCGCTCTGATACCACGTGTAACACCCCACACCCGCTAAGGTCACTCACTAAGGGAATGCCTTAACTTCGGTGGAGTATTTTAAGTGAATATAGAACAGAAAAATTACAACAAGACAGATATAAATAATACTTGAAATTTAAAACATCATTTCATTGCAGCAGAAGATAAACATGTTTGGTTACATATCAAAACCAACTAAAACAAGAGTCAAGTACTAAATATCCATCCTGATAAACATAAGTACATAATCCCACTACATAACTAATAGCCATAAAAGAAAAGATAAGCTGGGCTTTACATCTCGGTCCAAGCTCCAAAAGATAGATAAAGGAATCTGATCAAAGCCCACTAGTGCTAGGCCCAACCTGAGGACCTGAGGGGGAAAAAGATTAAAACAACGGGGTCAGACATAAGTCTGAGTGAGCCCTATAACTTTAACAACACAATCATTAAAGTAATTAGGGTATGATATAAACTTGGTACGGGATGACTGGGGATAAATGACTACACTAAGTAGCCCACTAGACATAGGATAAACTAAGATAACGGTAAAGACGCATCTACCCACCCAAGGGTAACTACTAACTGCACCACACCAGTCATTCCTACTTAAAGGTTGATCCCACCCAAGGAATTAGAAAATTTACCCAGTAGTTTCGTGTACCCCTAGCTGACTACATAGGTGCCGTCTGCCCTTATCTCCACTAGGTGTACCCACTACTCCCTAAGCGATCGGCTCCCTACCGTAGATACCCGTGCTGGCCCCACAGTGGGGTGTATCACTCCCCAAAGTGGCAACCCGATACAATCCATGGTGCACGGCTTATACCTACACGATGCAACAACGTCTTACCTACCAGCCCGGGTCCACACACGCATATGAAACCCGTTGGACTTGCGTTGCCACCGCTAACCCGTTTTGGCCTCTTATAATCAAGCCCAGTACGCGTGTCCCGTCCTCGACATGGGTCGAGCCCAATAAGATACATATGGGTTACTGGTTGAAATGGGCCCCTACAAGCTACCCACCTAAGCTTGTCCCTTTATCTAGTGCATCCCACTTAACCCTTTAATCATGTTTAATTACATGTTCCACTTGGTTAAGTATTCTAATCGTATTTTCTATTGCCACCCAAGGCAACCCACTAGATTTCCACATGCCACCCAAGGCACCCACTTAACCCCTCATGCCCCACTACATGCTTATCTGGTTAAGTGTTTCTTAATTAATTAAGAACGTAACCATTGTAAAGACCTCTCACATTAGACTATCTTTTATGGCAGCTGGATTTGCCAGTTGGTTCCGGGCAGCCTTACGCCATAACCGAGTCTAACCTCGTGTCTATACACTTGTCACGTTTTTAGTTTGTGCCTAAGACCTCTCACATTGGGCCAATCATTTGTAGCCGCTGGATTTTCCTGTCGGTTCCGGGCAGTCTTATGCTACAAAAGGGTCCAACCTCGTGTCTTAGTCGATTAATTACACCTAATTAATCACCCCCATTTTTCGAATTAATTTTCCCTAATTAATTCCAATTTTACCGATGTACATAATTGACTCAATTATGTCCATCCACTTTATGGTATGCATAATCATATCAACTTCACACCATTTCATTAACATGTATATTAACCCCATCGTTCCCCACGTAATTCGCTAACATGACATAAAAGGGAAGATTCATCACAAATACAATGGGTTCAACTTGCATACATTGGCATCAACATGGGTTTTAAAGGTGTCAACATGCATATAGCATCAACCCAACTAGCATAAATAATCAACCCAAACTTGCATGAATCACATATGTCATAAAGAGGTTAACTTGCATAAGTTATTTATGTCATACAAAGGGGTAAACTTGCATATGTATGTATGACATACAAAGGGGTTAACTTGCATATGTATGCATATCATACTAAGGTGTAAACTTGCACATGTTACTTGCATACCATCAAACACCAAACTTGCATAACATGTCATATATGGACTTGCATATAATCATACACCAAACTTGCATAACATATCATATATGAACTTGCATATAATCATACACCAAACTTGCATAATCATGGTGTCATAATGGATCAATGTTTATCATAACAACTAGCATCATGAACACTTGCATAACTTGCATAACATCATGATCATATGGCATATAGCTTGTATAACTTGCATAACATCATGAACATGTAACATATGACTTGCATAACTTGCATAACATCATGAACATGTAGCATATAACTTGCATAACATCATGATCACATAGCATATGACTTGCATAACTTGCATAACATCATGAACACATAACTTGCATAACTTGCATAACATCACAAACACATAGCATATGATAACATAATCTTGCATTGATCCACATTCATAGCCATAACCTCATTATATCCTATCATAATCATTTCAACAGTTGGTTATTAAGGCTATAGAAAACTCACAACTTGTTGATTAGCACTCCTAAGAAGAAGATTAAGTTGCTAGAGTTGATTAGTAGTTGATTTGAGAAGCTATCTTCCTCTTTAATTTGATGGAGGCTCCTTCAAGTTGCATTTTGACGGCATAATGGTGTTGTATCTATTTTTAGTATGGATTAGGGTAGTCTTAGGGTGTATTTATAGATTAGTTAGGTGTTTTAGGCCATTTGATTAACCCTAAATCAGATTAGAGCCGTCAGATCTCGTCCTAGCCACCTAGACACAGCTCAAAAGCCAAACCAGTGCACCCAGGTCACCTGGGCTCGACCATGGGGGTCGACCCCCAGGTCGACACTAGGGTCGACACCCCTGTCGACCCCCCAGGTCGACTCCCTGAGTCTGGCGGGAATTTTCCCGCCATTTCTGAAATTTGAGTTTTTAATATTTAAAATCTGTTTAAAATTTTCTGAAACTCCTTCGGGCCTTAACTGGGTCATACAGACTCCGACTTTCGAAAACTCGGACTCTATTTCGTGTATTTTTCCGAGACGAACGCAATGGCATAGCCCGTTTCCCCTGATTCAGATTTTAAAATTTAACTCTGCCCTGATTTATATTATAGCAAGTTATTCAACATACGGGGTGTTACAATTATTCAGAATGTGTTAAACCCGGTCTTTTTGAATAACTCGCGTATTTTGGGATTAAAAACAAATATTGGGAAATCACACATTTCGTCACATTCCAACTCAGAATGTTCTTTTAATAAGATATTCGCTTAACAAGATTCTCATTAATTTTATCAAAGATAAACTCTGAATCTTAAATCTTCCTTAAAAAATTTATTAAAACTCCAGTTTTGATTTGATATCAAAAATCATTATTACAAGATCGTTTATTTCAAATCTATAAAATAGATTTATAAATTCCCAATAATAATATCAATGTAAAGTGGATTAAAGGACAAATGTCGTTTAAAAAAACATCGTCCACGATAAATCCACTTCACATCTTAGTTTATTTATAATTGCGACTTCTAATAATCTTAATTAAAAGATTTCTTCTTAAATTTTAATTAAAAAAAACATAATTTAAAGTAATCATTGAAAATATTCTTTATATAAAAGACTCTAAATGGGAGGTATTCTTTATATTACAAATTCTTTATCTTTTACAAATATTCCTTGTTTTAACATATACTTAATTAACAATCTATATTTTGAAAACATATAAACTTTATATAAAAAGGATTTCTAAAAACTATTCTTATTTAAAAGAACACCTGAATCGAAATGCGACTCAAACATTTACCATCTAATTTGGGTTACATGGATTTCGCACACATCATCAAATCATCCATTTACATCCAAAGTGTAAATTCCACTGTGTAAGCGTTAAAATTAAATAATAAGGCTCATCACAGCCTGTCGATCTAACGATCAACAAACAATTAAATATTGGGATTAGTGTATATAAATTTTCATCCCAACACCCGTGTGGGGTTTCAACCAACAAACAAATGATAAACTAATTTGTGCACTTAGGCGATGTGTGAAAATTATCGTCCCAATCACATACACAAGTCGGGTAACTTGTGAATGGGAGTGTAATACACAATACACATAATGATGACTAGAAAATATCTCTATTGCAATGAACGAATAAGCATAATAACTTTGTCCCTATTGACAATTTTTATTTTGCTAATTTAGACTCTAAACAAAAATGGTTATTTTGTTTTGGCAATTCTAATGAGGCAAAATGATAAATATTTTGATTTAGCTAACCTATCTTGACAAGTATATATCTTGCCAAACATATATATATATATATATATATATATATCTTTATATAAATTGCTTCAACTAATTCATTTTGACAAAAATGAATATTTTTGACAAAATGTAAAATTTGGTTTAACAAGTATAAATTGACTATAATGAATAATTATTTTTAACTAATGTAAATTAACAAAAATGAATGATTGGTTTTAACTAATATAAATTTACAAAAATGAATAATTTGTGTTTCAATCTAATAAACATGCCAATGCTATATTTTGTTAGAAAAAAATTTAAAATCCGATGGTTTCTTTGCATTAATGAATTGCAAACAAAGATAAACATTATTTTAAGGTTTTATTTGCAACAAGTAATGCATTAAACCAATGTGACTTTTATTTTATTTAAAAGTATATTTGTGTTTATCTAAAAAGAACCTCATTTACAAAGTGTATTTACATTATTGAATGTAAATAAATTTTTTTTTTATTTAAATGAGCATTTACATTTGTGAAAGCAAACAAAGAATAGTTTTGTTTATAAATTTTATTTACATTAGTGAATGTAAATAAGAGAACAAAATTTATTTTCAAAGTATAATTTTAAACAAATTCTGTTAAATGTATAAAAGTGTGTACATTGGGGTTGAAAAATGTAGATAAAGAAAATAGACTATAGTTTCATTTAATATTTACATTGATAAATGCAAATAAAAGAATAAACCTTAATTTTCAATGCATATATATTGATAAATGCAAACAAAGAAATAAATTTTATTTTCAATATATGTTTGTATTTGCATTGGTGAATGCAAATGAATAATTTGTTTTCAATATACATTTTGCATTGGTAAATGCAAAAAAAAGAACAATTTCTATTTTCTATATATATATATATATATGCATGGCTGAATGTAAATAGAAGAACAAACTTTATTTTCAAAACATGTTTACATTTGCGAATGCAAATAAAAGAACAAAACTTTTATTTCCAATATGTGTTTGCATTTGTGAATGCAAATAAAAGAATAAATTTTATTTTTAATGTTTATTTACATTAGTAAATGCAAACAAAAGAATAAACTTGAATTTCAATGTATATTTACATTTGAAAATGCAAATAAAAGGACAGTTTTTATTTCAAAGTATATTTGCATTTGAAAATGCAAATAAAAGAACAATTTCTATTTTCAAAGAATATTTGCATTGTGATATGCAAATGAAAAGTGAACTTTTAATCTCTATATTTATTTGTATTGTAGAATGCAAAAAATAAAAGTGTACTTTCATTTCCAACATTTTATTTACATGGTGGAATGCAATTAAAAAGTAAAACTTATATTTCTATGTAATATTTGCATTGTAAATGCCAATAAAAAGAATGATTTTATTTCTAAGTATATATTTGTGTTGAAACACAAATAAAAAGAATGACTTTATTTGCTATGCATATATTTGTGTTAAGAACACAATAGAAAGAATAGCTTTATTTACTATGTAATATTTGTGTTAAGAACACAATAGAAAGAATAGCTTTATTTACTATGTAATATTCGTGTTAAGAACACAATAGAAAGAATAGCTTTATTTACTATGTAATATTTGTGTTGAAACCACAAATAAAAAGAATAACTTTATTTCAATGTTCATATTTGTGATGAAGACACAACAAAGGTGACTCCAATTTTATGATATATTTGTGTTGGATACACAAATGAAAAGAAGCAATTTAATTTCAATGTTAATATTTGTGTCGAGGGACAAATAAAAGAATGGTTCAATTTCTATGTTATTGTAAGGACCCGTAACTTCCCCGTGAGGAAAGAGCGGATAGTTCGAGAACAAGCCACAAAATAGAACGCAGACGGGAGAACATTTCATTGTATATTACAACAATTCCATCAGAATACAAGAATATACAGAGTATAAATGAATATTACATAGAAATATCAGAGATTTAAATTACATTTAAATACATAGCAGCGGAAAATAATACAATACGCAACTAGAAGAGATATACGGATACAAAGCTTTCCGGATATCGTTCCAGCTGTAAACCATGATCCTGTGAATATAAATCTGCAAAACCAAAACTACTAGCTGCCCGTGTCAAAATAAGGGCACCCAGAGTTTAGGTTACAACAATAAACTCCAGGTCAGTCATGGGACTGGTGTGAGAACTAAAACAGTTATTAATCTTTATTTTAAAGTTAGGTAAATCAAGGGACCACGCCGTATAACACGGAACGGGTTTCCTTCCAAGAATACCAGTGCATAAAACAACAGCCCAATGCTAAATAAAGAACAATGAAGCTATTATAAGACCCAGGTCCCATCACACAATGCAACGCAAGCCGGAGGATAGGGTTTTTACCTTATAATAGCCAAGAATGCTTGATACGTTTAAAACAAATCATTTGATACTATTATAAGTGCATAGTGTATAAAACAACTTCAAATCATAAATATCAATCATAGGCGACATGAGCGTCCCATGCCACTATGTCGCCATACATAGGCTTACAAATAAAACCGCAAAGTCACGTATTTGGAAATTGGATTTCCATCTATGAACCGAGGCAAAAGATAGTCCTCTACCGATTCGAGACGCTCTAGCCTGCCCCTCAGGAACAGCCGCAACTGCCCCTTGGATCGTCAGGGCCGGTCCACCGATGTGGATTATTATGCCTAAACACTGCGTTTCCCCACCCTTTGGGGGTGTAAACGAGCCAACAAATGACTCCATCGGCTTCACATAGTCACCAGTATATCCGAGGCGCCTCGCAACAGCAACAACCACATAAGTCAAACTCGTCAGGGTGTGTAAAACCACTGACGCCACTTCTAGCTAGAAAGAAACGCATGTCCTCCCTGATGTCCTCTCCCGTTTCTGGTTCATACCGGGTGTGAAACTCGCGAAGTAAACATTACACAAAGCTGCGCCACAAAGGTCGTGCTTCGATCATCAACCACAAGACTTTGCTTTTCAACAGAAGCCTTGATCATTTGCCACTTAGGCATGCCACACAGGCAATCCACTCCATGCGATGGATTTCCATCAATATATAACCCCTGAGCTCATACGTCTCAGAGAAGGGCGTTAAGTAAGAGAATAAATTCTCCGCCGCCAAACAGATATATATTTAATAGAAATCAATCACACAGACTGAAATCCAATGTCAGACACACAGTCCATTTACAAGTCCGTTCTAGGTCTGAACGAAACCGGAGGCACCTAGTACCCCGCATATCCATCGATCTCCAAGTACGTTTGGACGATCACCAACTATTTCCATCTTCTTGGGTGTACATCCCAATCAAGATCATCAGTAATCCCCCAAATGACGTGAAGACCTCCGGTCTTCGACCATCGTCTTCATCTTCGACTTATCGTCGTATCAGTTATTCAGAATGGGATAAACCCGGTCGTCCCGAATAACTCGCATATATAATAAACATGTGTTACACAAACATAACATACGCCTCATTCCAATTCATCAGTCACTAACCGTAAATTAACAAGAGAATAATTCCCCAAATATTAACCCCGAAGGCCGAAACCAACATCAGATCAATATCCAGAAAACCATTCTGCTTAGCTAACCGACAGTTAGTTTCTAAATTTCACATTCAGAGGGAAAGGTTCCCACTAATTTTATCAAAGATAAATTCCTTGAATTTATTCTTTAATCTTCATTTGAATTTCGATTCAACTAGTCGGGATTAATGAACCTTACCGAAGTAATCATTTGTTTTAATTTCCCAATCCCAACCTATTCATCCCATGAAGTAAAACGGGTAATACTTCATATCTAACACCACGGTGTTATCGGTAAATTCAATTACCATTTCACGTTCAAATCTAATTAAAGATTTAACTAACGCCTGGAGCAAAACTGGTGATACTCCATTCTTGATCATTTCAATCTAATTAAAGATTCATTAAAACTCCAATTAGTTTTAATATGTGACTGGGTTAAAGAATCAGTGTCATTTAAAACACGGTTCACGATAAACCCAAAATCACATCACAATTCAATCAGTCCCTAACCGTAAATTAGCAAGTGAGCAGTTCCCTAAGTATTAACCCCAAAGGCCGAAACCAACATCAGATCAATATCCAGAAAACCATTCTGCTTAACTAATCTCCAGTTAGTTTCTGAATTTTATTAACTCCTTTGGGTCTAAGAACAGTATTATTGAAGATACCGTTCACGACAACCCAAAATCACATTTCATTAATTATCGGGTTAAAGAACAAGTGTTATTTAACACACTGTTCACGATAAACCCAAAAATCAATACCAATTCAATTCCAATTAAATATTATTTAATTGGTACGCTTCATTAAATCTAAATAAAAAGATTCAATCTTTTTCTCAACTGGGCTTAAGAACAGTGTTAATGAAGACATCATTCACGACAAACCCAAATCACATTTGATATTAAATACAAGGCTCTGAATAGAAATTATATCGGCTTATATTCAATATCAAACTCTACGACTAACAAATATCATATTGGAAATAACGATATAAATATATTTTCAAATTCCCATAACAATATCTGTATCATCACGAAATCCAACATCGAAATATTCCGAAGACAATTTCGATTCAATTCTATTCCAATTCAATTATTGGAAATTCTGGTTATTTTCAAAACCATTTTCAAATCCAATTTATTTATTTAAAAATAAATAGAATTTTAATCCTAGTTCAAAACTAGTTCATTTCGATAAAAATCTATTTTTATCTTTTCAAATATGGAGTTTTTCATCCCGATTCTTCCCAAATCATTTCTTATGATTTCACACAAATTATTACTATTTTTAATAATTTTATCAAGGCCCGTACAGTCGATTTCCATCAACGGCCATCGAACTGCACTTACAACGATCTTTTCCAAATTTGATGGACATAATTCCAAATCTAACCGTTAGATTTCAAATTTCTAATATTCGTTAGAAAGCTCTTTTCGATACGAACCCAACGGTTCCAGTTTTAGGAGAATCTGACGGTCGGATCTCCCGCAATATCCGTTTGAATTCAATGGTAGAAATTCACGAACTGCCGCGGCGCGGCGCGTTCTATTCAGGCCATTATATTATATATATATAATATATACTTCGTCGATTTCAATTCAAAACGTTCTATATAAATCGTTTTAAATTCGTTTTCAAAACGATTTCAACTTCTTTTCAAATTTAAATCAAAATTGAATTTTTCCTTATAAATTCGATTTAAATTCATTTCAAATTGATTTCAATTCAATTTCAATTCGAATTCTTTTCTATTCACTTTCAATTCGAATTCATTTCTATTCACTTTCAATTCGAATTCATTTCTATTCACTTTCAATTCGAATTCTAATTCTTTTCAAAATATCAGATTTTGAAATCACTTTCGATATTCATTATAAGATGAACAAAATCGATAAAAATATCGTTCACGTCAACATGGCGTCAATCTATTCAACACGGCTTCATATATTTCTATTTTTCGAATATTCTATTTCAAATATTTCTATTTCAAATATTTATATTCAAAACTGGAATGAAGCCCAATCAATTGCCATAGATTTTATTTCTATGGATTTTCATACAATGCATGTATATATCCACAATGACAAATAATCAACCATCATCCAAAGTGCATTCTACACTGTATAAGCATCAAATATAAATATTCAACGCTTATAACAGTCTGTCAATCAATCGATCGACATACAACTAATTATCGGGATTAGTGTACATCATATATCATCCCAATACCCGTGTGGGGTTTCAAACAATCAAACACAGATTTTATTTGTGCAGTTGGGCGATGTGTAAAATTTATCGTCCCAATCAATAACAATCAAATCGGTGTATTTAAACAAATCATCCGATCTGTTTATATTTATTTATTTTATATACACGTTAAAAATTCTATTTTTAACTATAAAATATTTTTAACTGTATAAATATTTTATTTCACATCACATCACACAATCAACTACACAGCAAAATCAAACAACCGAACAAACAAGCCGTCCATGGTCTGTGGACGACGGGTGTCGGGTGCTACTAAACACCGTCTACATCCTAGCATATATTTTAACTAGAAAAATTAAATTAAAGGCGAGAAGTTCTCACCGACTAGCTAATCCAAACGCCTCGACTCTTCATATGTGGAAAATCTCCGCCGTTTCTTCTTTCATCACTTTCGTCATCCGTATTCACTACATATATAAAAATCGAATTTTTACTTTGCTATTCAATCTATAAAAATCGAATTTTTACTTTGCTATTCAATATATAAAAATCAAATTTTTTCTTTGCTATTCAATCTATAAAAATCGAATTTTTACTTTGCTATTCAATATATAAAAATCGAATTTTTACTTTGCTATTCAATCTATAAAAATCGAATTTTTACTTTGCTATTCAATCTATAAAAATTGAATTTTTACTTTGCTATTCAATATATAAAAATCGAATTTTTACTTTGCTATTCAATATATAAAAATCGAATTTTTACTTTGCTATTCAATCTATAAAATTTATATCTTTTTATGGATAAAATCTCAACCTTATACGAATGAAAAATCTTATCGTCATGTATACAAAACTTTCAGCCTCACGTATATAAAAAAAAAATTAATTTAAAAATCAATGCCTTAATTATAAAAGAATATATAAAATAATTGAATGAAATAAAATGCTTACTGGGTTTCACGTCGAATAGAGAAGGGGGGGCTTCGGCGGTGGTCGGCGCTGTCAGGGGGTGCGGCGGAGGAGATGAACGGCGGTGGGGTAGGCCGGAGCAGCCACGGCGTAGGGTTCGAGCAGGCATCGGGATTAGGGGTGCGCGCGATACTGGGGGCTTGGTTTTGGCAGTGGAGGGCGGAGGAGAGGTGGAGCGGAGGATCGGTGATGGGTGGGTGGAGCGACAGGTAGACGGCGGCTGGAGGGAGCGCCCTCGATCGTCGATTTGTTTTTTTTTCTTTTTCTTTTTTCTTTGTTACGGCTGAATGAAAGGAGAGAGAAAGGCAAGGGGGGCCTTATAAGTGAAAAGTTTTATATTATTTTATTAAATTTATTCCATAAAGTAACTTTTTATTTCGAACTCGAAATCGCACCCACCGACTGTCCTCCATAGCTAATTACCCCCATTCCGAACACAATGGGATATGTATCAAAGGCTGATTCGACCGTTCCGATCAGTTTTCGTCAAAATCAAAATATAACTATATATATTGAATTTTAAACGTACATTTCAATTTACTGGGGTCACATACTAACTCGAAAAATTCCCAAAAAATATTTTCTAGCTTCGTATTAACGATACGGTCCTAACAAAACTAATTTCGTCGAAATCTGAGACCGTTTGAAAAATGGCCATTTTCCAGTCGATTAAAATCAACTAAAACTGGTCAAACGCGTTTTCCTTTGCCACTCTCACATATTGAATCGAAAAATTATGAAATTTGAAATCTAGAAATAACTTGACATCACAGATCCAACAAAAGTGGTTTCGTCGAAATCCGAGGTCGTTTGCAAAATTCCTATTTTTAAGGGCCTGAATTCCATAGCGGCTATTCAGAATTTTCAACTGGGCGTATCTTTTGATTCCCGCTATGAAATTTCAATTTTTCGGATTCGCTGGAAAGATATTCCCAACTAGATTCTATTATTTTTGAGTTCATTAAAATCCGGTTTATTTTGCACCCGGTATGTTCAATTGAATTTTGAAATCGAATTATCGAACTACCGCGCCATTTTCATTTCCTTTTATGATTTAAAATAAATATTTATATTCTAACGACGATCTATATAAATATATACGTTCGAATTCTATTCAAAATAAATTTCTCGTCGATATTATTTAAAATAATTCATTTTAAATAATCAAAATTCGCTAAAATTGCCAAAATAAAAATTTTAAATTGGCCCAGATTTCCGGGTTATTACAATCTCCCCCACTTAAAACTTTTCGTCCCCGAAAAGGAACAAAGCCAAAAGTTGTTTAACTAATCAACTCAACTTCCATTATTTTGACTACGACTTAAGTTCTTCAACTTTTCAGTTTCTAAGAACTTTTCAAAATTTTCAAACATTTGGCTAACACCCTAAATTTTTGAAAATTTTCGCCATAACCTCCCCTGCACCGGGAGCACCGGGAAAATCCCGAAATTGCCATACAGGCCCTCTGATCTCAAAAAGAAAAAGAAAAAGCCAATCGGCTCATAAAATCATCATCACCCAAACAAAACAGTAAATTATGGTAAACATGTACCTATTTGTCGGGCAAACAATTTTTGTTGTCTGCTCTAGCCTCCTTGCTATGACCTGTTCAATGTAAGTGCATGTATATACAAGCAAACGCGACCAAATTTCAATACAATTCACCTTTTGGTTCAAATTGGCTATATGGTTAAAAATTTAATTAATTCAAACCATAATCAAACAACACAACCAGCAATCAATTTGTTGATTATCATTTCAAATTCATAACTTTGATATATAGTCAAAATCACATTTTTGATGCCAAATCACAACAATAAGCCCTATCTAATTTTGGTTCTCACAACAGTCAATTGGAAATATATAAACATCACACCTTCGAAACTCGAACACAAACTGTTGATGCTACGTAGTCATCAACAGAATCTTCTCCGGGCGACTAGAGTGTGACTTTATATCTATCCAGTATATTAAAACTTAGAATACACGTGGATCAGACGTATATGCAAAATCTATATATATTGGATTGTTCAAATTCAACATAAATAAATAATCAAATACGCATAATTGATTTAAATTTTCAAAACAAAAATTCGTTTTTATTTCAAACATATACTCTTCACACTCGCTCTAGGATACTACTGATCCTATCTCTAACGAGTCATTCCCATTGGATATTACTAATCCAATTTCTGATGAATTCTTTCGTATGGTTCTAATGTGTCTTGTCCTCTGAGCTTTGTAAACCAAAGCTCTGATACCAACTGTAAGGACCCGTAACTTCCCCGTGAGGAAAGAGCGGATAGTTCGAGAACAAGCCACAAAATAGAGCGCAGACGGGAGAACATTTCATTGTATATTACAACAATTCCATCAGAATACAAGAATATACAGAGTATAAATGAATATTACACAGAAATATCAGAGATTTAAATTACATTTAAATACATAGCAGCGGAAAATAATACAATACACAACTAGAAGAGATATACGGATACAAAGCTTTCCGGATATCGTTCCAGCTGTAAACCAGGATCCTCTGAATATAAATCTGCAAAACAAAAACTACTAGCTGCCCGTGTCATAATAAGGGCACCCAGAGTTTAGGTTACAACAATAAACTCCAGGTCAGTCATGGGACTGGTGTGAGAACTAAAACAGTTATTAATCTTTATTTTAAAGTTAGGTAAATCAAGGGACCACGCCGTATAACACGGAATGGGTTTCCTCCCAAGAATACTAGTGCATAAAACAACAGCGCAATGCTAAATAAAGAACAATGAAGCTATTATAAGACCCAGGTCCCATCACACAATGCAACGCAAGCCAGAGGATAGTGTTTTTACCTTATAATAGCCAAGAATGCTTGATACGTTTAAAACAAAACATTTGATACTATTATAAGTGCATAGTGTATAAAACAACTTCAAATCATAAGTATCAATCATAGGCGACATGAGCGTCCCATGCCACTATGTCGCCATATATAGGTTTACAAATAAACCACAAAGTCATGTATTTGGAAATTGGATTTCCATCTATGAACCAAGGCAAAAGATAGTCCTCTACCGATTCGAGATGCTCTAGCCCGCCCCTCAGGAACAGCCGCAACTGCCACTTGGATCGTCAGGGCCGGTCCACCGATGTGGATTATTATGCCTGAACACTGCGTTTCCCCACCCTTTGGGGGTGTAAACGAGCCAACAAATGACTCCATCGGCTTCACATAGTCATCGGTATATCCGAGGCGCCTCGCAACAGCAACAACCACATAAGTCAAACTCGTCAGGGTGTGTAAAACCACTGACGCCACTTCTAGCTAGAAAGAAACGCATGTCCTCCCTGATGTCCTCTCTCGTTTCTGGTTCATACCGGATGTGAAACTCGCGAAGTAAACGTTACACAAAGCTATGCCACAAAGGCCGTGCTTCGATCATCAACCACAAGACTTTGCTTTTGAACAGAAGCCTTGATCATTTGCCACTTAGGCATGCCACACAGGCAATCCACTCCATGCGATGGATATCCATCAATATATAACCCCTGAGCTCGTAGGTCTCAAAGAAGGGCGTTAAGCAAGAGAATAAATTCTCCGCCGCCAAATAGATATATATTTAATAGAAATCAACCACACAGACTAAAATCCAATGTCAGACACACAGTCCATTTATAAGTCCGTTCTGGGTCTGAACGAAACCGGAGGCACCTAGTACCCCGCATATCCATCGATCTCCAAGTACGTCTGGACGATCACCAACTGTTTCCATCTTCTTGGGTGTACATCCCAATCAAGATCATCAGTAATCCCCCAAACGACGTGAAGACCTCCGGTCTTCGACCATCGTCTTCATCTTCGACTTATCGTCGTATCAGTTATTCAGAATGGGATAAACCCGGTCTTCCCGAATAACTCGCGTATATAATAAACACGTGTTACCCAAACATAACATACGCCTCATTCCAATTCATCAGTCACTAACCGTAAATTAACAAGAGAATAATTCCCCAAATATTAACCCCGAAGGCCGAAACCAACATCAGATCAATATCCAGAAAACCATTCTGCTTAGCTAACCGACAGGTAGTTTCTAAATTTCACATTCATAGGGAAAGGTTCCCATTAATTTTATCAAAGATAAATTCCTTGAATTTATTCTTTAATATTCTTTTGAATTTCGATTCAACTAGTCGGGATTAACGAACCTTACTGAAGTAATCATTTGTTTTAATTTCCCAATCCCAACCTATTCATCCCATGAAGTAAAACTGGTAATACTTCATATCTAACACCACGGTGTTATCGGTAAATTCAATTACCATTTCACGTTCAAATCTAATTAAAGATTTAACTAACGCCTGGAGCAAAACGGGTGATACTCCATTCTCGATCATTTCAATCTAATTAAAGATTCATTAAAATTCCACTTAGTTTTAATATGTGACTGGGTTAAAGAATCAGTGTCATTTAAAACACGGTTTACGATAAACCCAAAATCACATCACAATTCAATCAGTCCCTAACCGTAAATTAGCAAGTGAGCAGTTCCCTAAGTATTAACCCCGAAGGCCGAAACCAACATCAGATCAATATCCAGAAAACCATTCTGCTTAAATAATCTCCAGTTAGTTTCTGAATTTTATTAACTCCTTTGGGACTAAGAACAATATTATTGAAGATACCGTTCACGACAACCCAAAATCACATTTGATTAATTATCGGATTAAAGAACAAGTGTTATTTAAAACACTGTTCATGATAAACCCAAAAATCAATACCAATTCAATTCCAATTAAATATTATTTAATTGGTACACTTCATTAAATCTAAATAAAAAGATTCAATCTTTTTCTCAACTGGGCTTAAGAACAGTGTTAATGAAGACATCATTCACGACAAACCCAAATCACATTTGATATTAAATACAAGGCTCTGAATAGAAATTATATCGGCTTATATTCAATATCAAACTCTATGACCAACAAGTATCGTATTGGAAATAACGATATAAATATATCTTTCAAATTCCCATAACAATATCTGTATCATCACGAAATCCAACATCGAATTCAATTCTATTCCAATTCAATTATTGGAAATTATGGTTATTTTCAAAACCATTTTCAAATCCAATTTATTTATTTAAAAATAAATAGAATTTTAATCCTAGTTCAAAACTAATTCATTTTGATAAAAATCTATTTTTATCTTTTCAAATATGGAGTTTTTCATCCCGATTCTTCCCAAATCATTTCTTATGATTTTACACAAATTATTACTATTTTTAATAATTTTATCAAGGCTCGTACAGTCGATTTCCATCAACGGCCATCGAACTGCACTTACAACGACCTTTTTCAAATTTGATTTGGACATAATTCCAAATCCAACCGTTAGATTTCAAATTTCTAATATTCGTTAGAAAGCTCTTTTCGATACGAACCCAACGGTTCCGGTTTTAGGAGAATCCGGCGATCGGATCTCCCGCAATATCCGTTTGAAGTCAATGGTCAAAATTCACGAACTGCCGCGGCGCGGCGCGTTCTATTCAGGCTATTATATTATATATATAATATATACTTCGTCGATTTCAATTCAAAACGTGCTATATAAATCGATTTAAATTCGTTTTCAAAACGATTTCAACTTCTTTTCAAATTCAAATCAAAATTGAATTTTTCCTTATAAATTCGATTTAAATTCATTTCAAATTGATTTCAATTCAATTTCAATTCGAATTCTTTTCTATTCACTTTCAATTCGAATTCATTTCTATTCACTTTCAATTCGAATTCATTTCTATTCACTTTCAGTTCGAATTCTAATTCTTTTCAAAATATCAGATTTTGAAATCACTTTCGATATTCATTATAAGATGAACAAAATCGATAAAAATATCGTTCACGTCAAAATGGCGTCAATCTATTCAACACGGCTTCATATATTTCTATTTTTCGAATATTCTATTTCAAATATTTATATTCAAAACTGGAATGAAGCCCAATCAATTACCATAGATTTTATTTCTATGGATTTTCATACAACGCATGTATATATCCACAATGGCAAATAATCAACCATCATCCAAAGTGCATTCTACACTGTATAAGCATCAAATATAAATATTCGATGCTTATAACAGTCTGTCAATCAATCGCTCGACATACAACTAATTATTGGGATTAGTGTACGTCATATATCATCCCAATACCCGTGTGGGGTTTCGAACAATCAAACACAGATTTTATTTGTGCAGTTGGGCGATGTGTAAAATTTATCGTCCCAATTAATAACAATCAAATCAGTGTATATAAACAAATCGTTTGATCTGTTTATATTTATTTATTTTATATACACGTTAAAAATTCTATTTTTAACTATAAAATATTTTTAACTGCATAAATATTTTATTTCACATCACATCACACAATCAACTACACAACAAAATCAAACAACCAAACAAACAAGCCGTCCATGGTCTATGGACGACGGGTGTCGGGTGCAACTAAACACCGTCTACATCCTAGCATATATTTTAACTAGAAAAATTAAATTAAAGGTGAGAAGTTCTCACCGACTAGCTAATCCAAACGCCTCGACTCTTCATATGTGGAAAATCTCCGCCGTTTCTTCTTTCATCACTTTCGTCATCCGTATTCACTACATATGTAAAAATCGAATTTTTACTTTGCTATTCAATCTATAAAAATCGAATTTTTACTTTGCCATTCAATATATAAAAAACTAATTTTTTCTTTGCTATTCAATCTATAAAAATCGAATTTTTACTTTGCTATTCAATATATAAAAATCGAATTTTTTCTTTGCTATTCAATATATAAAAATCGAATTTTTTACTTTGCTATTCAATCTATAAAAATAGAATTTTAACTTTGCTATTCAATATATAAAAATCGAATTTTTACTTTGCTATTCAATCTATAAAAATCGAATTTTTACTTTGTTATTCAATATATAAAAATCGATTTTTCACTTTGCTATTCAATATATAAAAATCAAATTTTAATTTGCTATTCAATCTATAAAATGATATCTTTTTATGGATAAAATCTCAACCTTATACGAATGAAAAATCTTATCTTCATGTATACAAAACTTTCAGCCTCACGTATATAAAAAATTTTGATTTAAAAATCAATGCCTTAATTATAAAAGAATATATAAAATAATTGAATGAAATAAAATGCTTACTGGGTTTCACGTCGAACAGAGAAGGGGGGGGGGGGGCTTCGGCGGTGGTCGGCGCTGTCAGGGGGTGCGGCGGAGGAGATGAACGGCGGTGGGGTAGGCCGGAGCAGCCACGACGTTGGGTTCGAGCAGGCATCGGGATTAGGGGTGCGCGCGATACTGGGGGCTCGGTTTTGGCCGTGGAGGGCGGAGGAGAGGCGGAGCGGAGGATCGGCGATGGGTGGGTGGCGCGACAGGTGGACGACGGCTGGAGGGAGCGCCCTCGATCGTCGATTTGGTTTTTTTTCTTTTTTCTTTGTTACGAATGAATGAAAGGAGAGAGAAAGGCAAGGGGGGCCTTATAAGTGAAAAGTTTTAAATTATTTTATTCAATTTATTCCATAAATTAACTTTTTATTTCGAACTCGAAATCGCACCCACTGACTGTCCTCCATAGCTCATTACCCCCATTCCGAACACAATGGGATATGTATCGAAGGCCGATTCGACCGTTCCGATCAGTTTTCATCAAAATCAAAATATAACTCTATATATTGAATTTTAAACGTACATTTCAATTTACTTGGGTCACATACTAACTCGAAAAATCCCTGGAAAATATTTTCTAGCTTCGTATTGACGATACGGTCCTAACAAAACTAATTTCGTCGAAATCTGAGGCTGTTTGAAAAATGGCCATTTTCCAGTCGATTAAAATCAACTTAAACTGGTCAAACGCGTTTTCCTTTGCCACGCTCACATATTGAATCGACAAATTATGAAATTTGAAATCTAGTAATAACTTGACATCAAGGATCCAAAAAAAGTGGTTTCATCGAAATCCGAGGTCGTTTGCAAAATTCCCATTTTTAAGGGCCTGGATTCCATAGCGACTATTCAGAATTTTCAACTGGGCGTATATTTTGATTCCCGCTATGAAATTTCAATTTTTCGGATTCGCTGGAAAGATATTCCCAACTAGATTCTATTATTTTTGGTTTCACTAAAATCCGGTTTATTTTGCACCCGGTATGTTCAATTGAATTTTGAAATCGAATTATCGAACTACTGCGCCATTTTCAATTCCTTTTATAATTTATAATAAATATTTATATTCTAACGATGATATATATAAATATATACGTTTGAATTCTATTCAAAATAAATTTCTCGTTGATATTATTTAAAATAATTCATTTTAAATAATCAAAATTCGCTATAATTGCCAAAATAAAAATTTTAAATTGGCCCAGATTTCCGGGTTATTACAGTTATTATTTGTGTTGGAAAACACAAATAAAAGAATGGTTCTTTTATTTAAAAGTAAAATGTACAAATAAAATGTGTTGTTTGATCTTGTTCTTTCATTTAACAAAAACAATGTTAAACAAAAATGCCTTTCCCAGGTTTTTATTTACATATATAAAATGTAAATAAAAATATCATTTTAAATTTTACAATTTACCAAAAATGTAAATAAAATAATCTCTTTTCAATCCTATGATAAATCCTTTCTAACATTTTATTTTAACATAAAGAATATTTTATGTTTAGCCACTTTTCTGTCTTTTTATTTTAACATAAAAAGAATATCAAATGTTTCCCATATTTTCTATTAACAAAATGAATATTTTGTTTTTATACTTTTCTATTTAACAAAATGTAGATTTTGTTGTCGTCGCTTCTAACACAACAAATCATATATGTAATATATTTGTTTGCCGTCAATTCTAACACACCAAATCATATATGTAGTATATTTGTTCGTTGTCAATTCTAACACAACAAATCATATATGTAGTGTATTTGTTCGTTGTCAATTCTAACACAACAAATCATATATGTAGTATATTTGTTCGTTGTCAATTCTAACACAACAAATCATATATGTAGTATATTTGTCGATTTAATACAGATCTATTCATACAATAACAGATCCAAGCAACACAGTACAAAACAATTCATCAAATCACAGACAAAAATTCACTACATCACAGTTCTGCATATATAACACACAAACAGACGTTTAACAGCAATAAAACAATTTATTTAATTAATTAAATGTTAAAATCAGAAATTCTCACAGTCGTTGAAGATTTTTTGCTAAAATTCAAACTGTTGAGAATCAACTCCAGTCAGTCTAGATGCGTAGATCTCAGTCACACGATTACAACGTCGCTGAAATCATCGAATTTCGAATTGAAATGAGTTAGATATGGTTAACCGAAGTTTCAAAACAATTTAAATTAATTAAATAATAAATTAATTAAGGGAATACCCTTTCTTCCCCAATTCAATTTATCGGCCGTATGCTTTTTCTTTTATTCGAACCTAGGGTTCGATTTTTCACCAATTTGGTTGCAGGGTTCGTCGATCGGAAGGGGGGACGTCGGAGCAAGTCGGACGGCGCACGCGGGGGGGGGGGGGGGGGGGAGGGGTGTGATTTGGCTGGGTCGGTCGTGGCTAGGGGGGCCCACGACGGACGAGAGGTGGCAGATTTTGGGGGTCTGCTGCTCGGGCTTCGGGCGATGAGAAGATGATCCACCCATATGGAATTAAAGGGTAAGGAAGGGGCTTTGATTTGGTATGTGTGAGGGACTCTAATTCGAAGAGATGAAGAAGAAATTAATGGAGGAAGGAGAAGAAAATTCGGCCATTGAGATGAAGGGGGCGGCAACACGAAAGAGATGGTGAATGGTGTTTTAGATTTTAGGGTTTTTTTCCTATTTTTATATTGATTTTTGTGTATTTTTACAAATAAATCCAAATCTTTCAAACCGTGCTGATTCCAGTCCAAACAAAGTTGACCCCAGCTAATAGCCCATATTCCGGACCCAATGGGACAGGTCCCGTCAGCCCAAACGGCTGTTTGTGGCCTGTATTATTTAATTTAATATTTAATTCCTTTATTAATTTAATTCGTCTGCATAAATAAATTCAACGAGTCCACAAACGGACTCAGAAAAATCCAGAAAAAATATATTTGTCTATGTTATGACGATACGGTTCTAACAAAATTAATTTCGTCGAATTCTGACACTGTTTGAAAATGGCTATTTTTAAGGCGTTTAAATTTAACTATAAATAATCAAAACACGTTTTATTTCGCCACGCTCACATATTAATTCAAAAAATTCTGAAAATTGAAACCTAGCAATAATTTGACATTCCGGTTCCAACAAAAGTGGTTTCGTCGAAAACGGAGGTCGTTTGAAAAATGACTATTTTCAAGGCCAATATATTTAATATTAAAAATACATTTTTAAAAAATACATTCCGAAACTCAAAATATATAAGTGTTTACTGTTTTTCAATGCAAAACCATCATTCCGAACTCAATGGAAGTGGTTTCGAGTCGAAATTCCTACATACGTGAAAAGTAGCCTTTTGGGCCATATATAATATATATATAAATTCTACAGCGACCTTTCTAAAAATTAAATTGGCCATAACTTTTGATTTCCGCTATGAAATTTCAAATTTTTAGATTCTTTAGAAAGATAAGATTAAACAGATTTAAAAATTTCTGGTTTCACTCAATTCTGATTTATTTTGAGTCTTGTGCATTCAGTTAAAGTTCAAAATCAAATTTTAAAAACTACCGCGCCATTTCTAACTCCATTTATATTTAAATTAAATTTATTCGTTCTAACTTTGACAAAAATAAATTCTAGCCATTATTAATAATAATAAATTATATCCTCAAAATTCATTAAAAAAATTTAAAATAAAAATTTTAAATTGGTTCAGAATTTGCGGGTTGTTACAATCTCCCCCACTTAAAATCTTTTCGTCCTCGAAAAGGAAATGAAGCTAAAGTTGTTTATTTAACTAATTTAATTCTTATTCTTTAATTTTTTAATCATTCATTAGTTGAATTCATATTCACACAAAACAATCATCAATCAATTAGTTGATTAAATTTTCAAAAATATATAACTTTTATATATTCAAAAATCATATTTTCTAAAATCGAATTATAAATATAATAACAAGTACGTTAATTATGAATTTTCTACTCTGACTCATTCTAGGGCGTTGCTAACCCCATCTCTAATGAGTATTCTCATTCTAGGATACTGCTGATCCTATCTCTAATGAGTATTCCTATTGGATATTACTAATCCAACCTCTGATGAGTCTTCTGTTCAGTTCTAATTGTACCCCAAAGATTTGAGCTAACCAGAGCTCTGATACCAGCTGTAACGACCAGGGGCAGTGGGCTAACCTCCCATCGTGGCTTACAGAGATACCTCAGAACTGCTTTTACGGCCAGCCTCTCGACTCGACCAACCAACATTGCCGGGAGATGTAGGGGTAAGAGTCTCCCGTTCGCCACCAAACGCGAAGCGAGAACCCCCTATCATCCGTACCAATTAAGCAACCAGCTCTGATACCACTGTAACGGTACCGCGAAATCCGGTAGGCTTTGCAACCATCCCTTCATCGTCCAGTACAGCAGGTAAAACCCACCATGGCTTACAGTGGTACCCCATACACCTTGTTTTACGGCGACCCTTTCGGGATCCCCCGGCCGCAGCCTACCAATAGTTAAAAATAATTATTCATTATAGTCAATTTATACTAGTTAAACCAAATTTTACATTTTGTCAGAAATATTCATTTTTGTCAAAATGAATTAGTTGAAGCAATTTATATAAAGATATATATATATATATATATATGCATGGCTGAATGTAAATAGAAGAACAAACTTTATTTACAAAACATGTTTACATTTGCGAATGCAAATAAAAGAACAAAACTTTATTTCCAATATGTGTTTGCATTTGTGAATGCAAATAAAAGAATAAATTTTATTTTAATGTTTGTTTATATTAGTAAATGCAAATAAAAGAATAAACTTGAATTTCAATGTATATTTACATTTGAAAATGCAAATAAAAGGACAGTTTTTATTTCAAAGTATATTTGCATTTGAAAATGCAAATAAAAGAACAATTTCTATTTTCAAAGAATATTTGCATTGTGATATGCAAATGAAAAGTGAACTTTTAATCTCTATATTTATTTGTATTGTAGAATGCAAATAAAAAAAAAGTGTACTTTCATTTCCAACATTTTATTTACATGGTGGAATGCAAATAAAAAGTAAAACTTATATTTCTATGTAATATTTGCATTGTAAATGCCAATAAAAAGAATGATTTTATTTCTAAGTATATATTTGTGTTAAAACACAAATAAAAAGAATGACTTTATTTGCTATGCATATATTTGTGTTAAGAACACAATAGAAAGAATAGCTTTATTTACTATGTAATATTCGTGTTAAGAACACAATCTTTACTAATAATCGGAATAGGTTTGGTGTCACACTTTTTTGGTGTACACGCAAACTACCGAAAATGCCCTTTACTAAAAATAAACACATATGATAAAAGGAATTAAATCAAGAAAAAAACGGAAAGTAGTTAAAGTTAAATAACAATGTTCCTTTAATTAGCCATGCGCGTCATTAATGACATTAATAGAGACGTAAATGGGAATAATGTTAAAATTTGAAAGCAGAAAATTAAATCTAGAATGGTAACGTAAATGGAATTAAATCACGCGTATGTTCGAATTCGAAAATAAATGTGCATCGTAAATGGAATCAAATCACGCGTATGTGTGGAAATATTTATTTCAAGAGTATGTGCACGCGTATTACGAATGGAATTTTTAAAATTAGAAATAAAAATAAATGTTTTGAATAACAGTCACACGAATTAACATGCATGAATTAGAAACAGAAGAAAATTAATGCACGGTAATGAAAATAGGAAAATAAAAAGAAACTATTGAGCAAATAAATATGCAGAAAAATAAAATGGGCAAGAAATATACCAGACCATGTACTAACGACATATTTTTATTTTGTTGAATGGCTCCGTGCGTGCCGTCACCACGCGCGGAGCGCGTGCCATCACCACGCGCGAAGCGCGTGCCTATACGTCTCGTAGAAAGAATAGCTTTATTTACTATGTAATATTCGTGTTAAGAACACAATAGAAAGAGTAGCTTTATTTACTATGTAATATTTGTGTTGAAACCACAAATAAAAAGAATAACTTTATTTCAATGTTCATATTTGTGATGAAGACACAATAAAGGTGACTCCAATTTTATGATATATTTGTGTTGGATACACAAATGAAAAGAAGCAATTTAATTTCAATGTTAATATTTCCATCGAGGGACAAATAAAAGAATGGTTCAATTTCTATGTTATTATTTGTGTTGGAAAACACAAATAAAAGAATGGTTCTTTTATTTAAAAGTAAAATGTACAAATAAAATGTATTGTTTGATCTTGTTCTTTCATTTAACAAAAACAATGTTAAACAAAAATGCCTTTCCCAAATTCAGGTTTTTATTTACATATATAAAATGTAAATAAAAATATCATTTTAAATTTTATAATTTACCAAAAATGTAAATAAAATAATTTCTTTTCAATCCTATGTTAAATCCTTTCTAACATTTTATTTTAACAAAAAGAATATTTTATGTTTAGCCACTTTTCTAACTTTTTATTTTAACATAAAAGGAATATTAAATGTTTCCCATATTTTCTATTAACAAAATGAATATTTTGTTTTTATACTTTTCTATTTAACAAAATGAAGATTTTGTTGTCGTCGCTTCTAACACAACAAATCGTATATGTAATATATTTGTTTGCCGTCAATTCTAACACAACAAATCATATATGTAGTATATTTGTTCGTTGTCAATTCTAACACAACAAATCATATATGTAGTATATTTGTTCGTTGTCAATTCTAACACAACAAATCATATGTAGTATATTTGTTCGTTGTCAATTCTAACACAAAAAATCATATATGTAGTATATTTGTTGATTTAATACAGATCTATTCATACAATAACAGATCCAGGCAACACAGTACAAAACAATTCATCAAATCACAGACAAAAATTCACTACATCACAGTTCTGCATATATAACACACAAACAGACGTTTAACAGCAATAAAACAATTTATTTAATTAATTAAATGTTAAAATCAGAAATTCTCACAGTCATTGATTTTTTTTGCCAAAATTCAAACTGTTCAGAATCAACTCCAGTCAGTCTAGATGCGTAAATCTCAGTCACACGATTACAACGTCGCTGAAATCATCGAATTTCGAATTGAAATGAGTTAGATATGGTTAATCGAAGTTTCAAAACAATTTAAATTAATTAAATAATAAATTAATTAAGAGAATACCCTTTCTTCCCCAATTCAATTTATCGGCCGTATGCTTTTTCTTTTATTCGAACCTAGGGTTCGATTTTTCACCAATTTGGTTGCAGGGTTCGTCGATCGGAAGGGGGGACGTCGGAGCAGGTTGGACGGCGCACGCGGGGGGGGGGGGGGGGGGGGGTGTGGTTTGGCTGGGCTCGGTCGTGGCTAGGGGGCCCACGGCGGACGAGAGGCGGCGGTTTTGGGGATCTGCTGCTCGGGCTTCGGGCGATGAGAAGATGATCCACCCGTATGGAATTAAAGGGGAAGGAAGGGGCTTTGATTTGGTATGTGTGAGGGACTCTAATTCGAAGAGATGAAGAAGAAATTAATGGAGGAAGGAGAAGAAAATTCGGCCATTGAGATGAAGGGGGCGGCGACATGAAAGAGATGGCGAATGGTGTTTTAGGTTTTTTTTTCCTATTTTTATATTGATTTTTGTGTATTTTTACAAATAAATCCAAATCTTTCAAATGTGCTGATTCCAGTCCAAACAAAGTTGACCCTAGCTAATAGCCCATATTTCGGACCCAATGGGACAGGTCCCGTCAGCTCAAACGGCTGTCTGTGGCCTATATTATTTAATTTAATATTTAATTCCTTTATTAATTTAATTCGTCTGCATAAATAAATTCACCGAGGCCACAAACGGACTCAGAAAAATCCAGAAAAAATATATTTTTCTATGTTATGACGATACAGTCCTAACAAAATTAATTTCGTCGAATTCTGACACTATTTGAAAAATGGCTATTTTTAAGGCGTTTAAATTTAACTGTAAATAGTCAAAACACATTGTCTTTCGCCACGCTCACATATTAATTCAAAAAAATCTGAAAATTGAAACCTAGCAATAATTTGACATTCCGGTTCCAACAAAAGTGGTTTCGTCGAAAACGGAGGTCGTTTGAAAAATGACTATTTTCAAGGCCAATATATTTAATATTAAAAATACATTTTTAAACAAATAAATTCCGAAACTCAAAATATATAAGTGTTTACTGTTTTTCAATGCAAAAACATCATTCCGAACTCAATGGAAGTGATTTCGAGTTGAAATTCCTACATATGTGAAAAGTAGCCTTTTGGGCCATATATAGTGTATATATATATATATATATATATATATATATATAAATTCTACAACGACCTTTCTAAAAATTGAATTGGCCATAACTTTTGATTTCTGCTATGAAATTTCAATTTTTCAGATTCGTTAGAAAGATATGATTAAACAGATTTAAAAATTTCTGGTTTCACTCAATTCAGATTTATTTTGAGTCTTGTGCATTCAGTTAAAGTTCAAAATCAAATTTTAAAAACTACCGCGCCATTTCTAACTCCATTTATATTTAAATTAAATTTATTCGTTCTAACTTCGACAAAAATAAATTCTAGCCATTATTATTAATAATAAATTATATTATATCCTCAAAATTGATTAAAATTTTCTAAAATAAATTTTTTAAATTGGTTCAGAATTTGCGGGTTGTTACAATCTCCCCCACTTAAAATCTTTTCATCCTCGAAAAGGAAATGAAGCTAAAGTTGTTTATTTAACTAATTTAATTCTTATTCTTTAATTGTTTAATCATTTCATTAGTTGAATTCATATTCACACAACACAATCATCAATCAATTAGTTGATTAAATTTTCAAAAATATATAACTTTTATATATTCAAAAATCATATTTTCTAAAATCGAATTATAAATATAATAACAAGTACGTTAATTATGAATTTTCTACTCTGACTCATTCTAGGGCGTTGCTAACCCCATCTCTAATGAGTATTCTCATTCTAGGATACTGCTGATCCTATTTCTAATGAGTATTCCTATTGGATATTACTAATCCAACCTCTGATGAGTCTTCTGTTCAGTTTTAATGAATTGTACCCCAAAGATTTGAGCTAACCAGAGCTCTGATACCAGCTGTAACGACCAGGGGCAGTGGGCTAACCTCCCACCGTGGCTTACAGAGATACCTCAGAACTGCTTTTATGGCCAGCATCTCGACTCGACCAACCCACATTGTCGGGAGATGTAGGGGTAAGAGTCTCCCATTCGCCACCAAACGCGAAGCGAGAACCCCCTATCATCCGTACCAATTAAGCAACCAGCTTTGATACCACTGTAACGGTACCGCGAAATCCGGTAGGCTTTGCAACCATCCCTTCATCCTCCAGCACAGCAAGTAAAACCCACAGTGGCTTACAGTGGTACCCCAGACACCTTGTTTTACGGTGACCCTTTCGAGATCCCCCGGCCCCAGCCTACAAATAGTTAAAAATAATTATTCATTATAGTCAATTTATACTAGTTAAACCAAATTTTACATTTTGTCAGAAATATTCATTTTTGTCAAAATGAATTAGTTGAAGCAATTTATATAAAGATATATATATATATATATATATATATATATATATGCATGGCTGAATGTAAATAGAAGAACAAACTTTATTTTCAAAACATGTTTACATTTGCGAATGCAAATAAAAGAACAAAACTTTATTTCCAATATGTGTTTGCATTTGTGAATGCAAATAAAAGAATAAATTTTATTTTTAATGTTTATTTACATTAGTAAATGCAAATAAAAGAATAAACTTGAATTTCAATGTATATTTACATTTGAAAATGCAAATAAAAGGGCAGTTTTTATTTCAAAGTATATTTGCATTTGAAAATGCAAATAAAAGAATAATTTCTATTTTCAAAGAATATTTGCATTGTGATATGCAAATGAAAAGTGAACTTTTAATCTCTATATTTATTTGTATTGTAGAATGCAAAAAAAAAAGTGTACTTTCATTTCCAACATTTTATTTACATGGTGGAATGCAAATAAAAAGTAAAACTTATATTTCTATGTAATATTTGCATTGTAAATGCCAATAAAAAGAATAATTTTATTTCTAAGTATATATTTGTGTTGAAACACAAATAAAAAGAATGACTTTATTTCCTATGCATATGTTTGTGTTAAGAACACAATAGAAAGAATAGCTTTATTTACTATGTAATATTCGTGTTAAGAACACAATAGAAATAGCTTTATTTACTATGTAATATTCGTGTTAAGAACACAATAGAAAGAATAGCTTTATTTACTATGTAATATTTGTGTTGAAACCACAAATAAAAAGAATAACTTTATTTCAATGTTCATATTTGTGATGAAGACACAATAAAGGTGACTCCAATTTTATGATATATTTGTGTTGGATACACAAATGAAAAGAAGCAATTTAATTTCAATGTTAATATTTTTGTCGAGGGACAAATAAATGAATGGTTCAATTTCTATGTTATTATTTGTGTTGGAAAACACAAATAAAATAATGGTTCTTTTATTTAAAAGTAAAATGTACAAATAAAATGTATTGTTTGATCTTGTTCTTTCATTTAACAAAAACAATGTTAAACAAAAATGCCTTTCCCAAATTCAGGTTTTTATTTACATATATAAAATGTAAATAAAAATATCATTTTAAATTTTACAATTTACCAAAAATGTATATAAAATAATCTCTTTTCAATCCTATGTTAAATCCTTTCTAACATTTTATTTTAACATAAAGAATATTTTATGTTTAGCCACTTTTCTAACTTTTTATTTTAACATAAAAAGAATATTAAATGTTTCCCATATTTTCTATTAACAAAATGAATATTTTGTTTTTATACTTTTCTATTTAACAAAATGAAGATTTTGTTGTCGTCGCTTCTAACACAACAAATCATATATGTAATATATTTGTTTGCCGTCAATTCTAACACAAAAAATCATATATGTAGTATATTTGTTCGTTGTCAATTCTAACAATACAAATCATATATGTAGTATATTTGTTCGTTGTCAATTCTAACACAACAAATCATATATGTAGTATATTTGTTCGTTGTCAATTCTAACACAACAAATCATATATGTAGTATATTTGTTGATTTAATACAGATCTATTCATACAATAACAGATCCAGGCAACACAGTACAAAACAATTCATCAAATCACAAACAAAAATTCACTACATCACAGTTCTGCATACATAACACACAAACAGATGTTTAACAGCAATAAAACAATTTATTTAATTAAATAAATGTTAAAATCAGAAATTCTCACAGTCGTTGAAGATTTTTTTGCTAAAATTCAAACTGTTGAGAATCAACTCCAGTCAGTCTAGATGCGTAGATCTCAGTCACACGATTACAACGTCGCTGAAATCATCGAATTTCGAATTGAAATGAGTTAGATATGGTTAATCGAAGTTTCAAAAAAATTTAAATTAATTAAATAATAAATTAATTAAGAGAATACCCTTTCTTCCCCAATTCAATTTATCAGTCGTATGCTTTTTCTTTTATTCGAACGTAGGGTTCGATTTTTCACCAATTTGGTTGCAGGGTTCGTCGATCGGAAGGGGGGACATCAGAGCAGGTCGGACGACGCACCGGGGGGGGGGGGGGGAGTTTGGCCGGGCTCGGTCGTGGCTAGGGGGCCCACGGCGGGCGAGAGGCGGCGGTTTTGGGGGTCTGCTGCTCGGGATTCGGGCGATGAGAAGATGATCCACCCGTATGGAATTAAAGGGGAAGGAAGGGGCTTTGATTTGGTATGTGCGAGGGACTCTAATTCGAAAAGATGAAGAAGAAATTAATGGAGGAAGGAGAAGCAAATTCGGACATTGAGATGAAGGGGGCAGCGACACGAAAGAGATGGTGAGTGATGTTTTAGATTTTAGGGTTTTTTTTCCTATTTTTATATTGATTTTTGTGTATTTTTACAAATAAATCCAAATCTTTCAAACCGTGCTGATTCCAGTCCAAACAAAGTTGACCCTAGCTAATAGCCCATATTCCGGACCCAATGGGACAGGTCCCTCAGCCCAAACGGCTGTCTGTGGCCTGTATTATTTAATTTAATATTTAATTCCTTTATTAATTTAATTCGTCTGCATAAATAAATTCACCGAGGCCACAAACGGACTCAGAAAAATTCAAAAAAAATATATTTTCTATGTTATGACGATACGGTCCTAACAAAATTAATTTCATCGAATTCTGACACTGTTTGAAAAATGGCTATTTTTAAGGCGTTTAAATTTAACTTTAAATAGTCAAAACACATTTTCTTTTGCCACGCTCACATATTAATTCGAAAAATTCTGAAAATTGAAACCTAGCAATAATTTGACATTCCGGTTCCAACAAAAGTGGTTTCATCGAAAACGGAGGTCGTTTGAAAAATGACTATTTTCAAGGCCAATATATTTAATATTAAAAATACATTTTAAAAAAATAAATTCTGAAACTCAAAATATATAAGTGTTTACTGTTTTTCAATGCAGAAACATCATTCCGAACTCAATGGGAGTGGTTTCGAGTCGAAATTCCTACATATGTGAAAAGTAGCCTTTTGGGCCATATATATATATATATATATATATATATATATATATATATCTTCTACAGCGACCTTTCTAAAAATTGAATTGACCATAACTTTTGATTTGCGCTATGAAATTTCAATTTTTCAATTCGTTAGAAAGATATGATTAAACAGATTTAAAAATTTCTGGTTTCACTCAATTCTGATTTATTTTGAGTCTTGTGTATTCAGTTAAAGTTCAAAATCAAAATTTAAAAACTACCGCGCCATTTCTAACTCCATTTATATTTAAATTAAATTTATTCGTTCTAACTTCAACAAAAATAAATTCTAGCCATTATTATTAATAATAAATTATATTATATCCTCAAAATTCATTAAAATTTTCTATTTTTTTTTAAATTGGTTCAGAATTTGCAGGTTGTTACACATTTGGTCTTTCTTCCCCAAACCCATCGTGTATTAACCATGGCTTCTCAAAGCCATTACACCACTTCATCCACCACGTTCTCCTTCATCTCCTCTCAGAAATCAAAACACTTATCATCATTGAACTCTCATCTCCGAGCTCACCAATCCCAACACCACGATGAACATCTCGAACTCACCCATGGATTTCCGTTGATCACCCTTCCTTGCTGTACGTTGAAGGCCAGCGACCTCTTTTGGCACCAAAACACCCAAAATTCTCACAAATGATGCGGCTTTCCTCGCTGAATCGAAATATCAACTCAAACTCACACTCGATTCACCACAATCCAAGAATTCGAGAACCCTAGTTTTACTGTCAAAACAGACAGCAAACAAAAATCAAACCGAACCCATGTAAAAGCATATCAGCATGAAGAGGATGAACATACGAGTTCATATGAATCGATTTGAGGATGTTTCGATTTTGCTTTGGATTTCTTCTGATTTTTGGAAGATGGGTTTATACGTTGAAATGGTTTTTGGTGGCTGCGACATTTTACTTTGACCAAAGAATATAGTTTAGGGTTTAAGGGATAGGTTTTGGTATTTATAGGCAACCAAAATATCTAGATATTTTGCCAAGATATTTTTAGATATTTGTTTTATATTCTATTTTTGCCATCTAAAAATTTGTGTGGTCACACATGATACCCAAAAATCATGAAACTGGACATGTAGCTAGAGTTCGACATTACGGTCCCAACGAAACTGGTTTCGTCGAATTCCGACTTCGTATGCTCACACAACATATTTTTAACTGTCAAAATACTGACTGTTTTTCACTTTAAAAATCCGTACGGCCACACAGTGACTCTAAAAATCACCAAACTTGGAATCTAACAACTATTTGACATTGCGGATCCAACAAAATCAGTTTCGTCGAATTCCGACTTCATTTGCAAAAGTGGCTATTTTAAAGCTCTAAATAGCCTATTTAAATATATAAATATATTTAAATATAATTAAATATAATATTTAAAAATAAATATTACTGTCTATATTCACAGTGGAATACCATACAACTTCAGAATATTCCTATATGGATTTACAACTCGATATTACATCGTCAGAGTTATATCGATGTTCGATTTCTATTTAAATCCTTATATAAAATATAATTAAATCGTTATGGTCAGGGCGCTGCATTTCTGATAATTTGATTTGGACGTAACTCAAAATCTACATGACGAAATCCCGATTTTTCTCTTCCAATAGAAAGATATACTCCACCCGCTCCACACGTTTCTTGTTTCACAGAAATCCGATTTAAAACGAACCCTGTATATTCAATTGAAGTTCGAATCGCCAAATAGCGAACTGCCGCGTCGTTACGCGCTCTATTTTAATTATATTAAAATTCTACATTTCAAACTGACGTCGATTGAATATATTCGTCAATATAATTCAACTCTAAGCTGAACTAAATCCTAGGGATGACCCAGTTCATAGAATATTGTGATTTCCAATATTTTGATTATTTCTGAATTAAATATATTATTCTATTATTTAAATTTAATTAAATATTCACTATAATTTAATTAACGACGATTTAATTCCCTAAATCACTATTTATATAATTAAATAAATTAATTAAATTAATTATAATACCTCTGACAATGCGGGTCATTACACCCAGCTTGCTGTTTATGCCAAATTAAATCTAATATTCCCATTTACAGTTCATGTCAAAACTAGATTTAATATTCTAGTTTACAATTTATGCCTAAAGCTTAGGTTACTAGCCAATACTAGATTCAATATATCAAATTACATCTTCTATAATTCACGTCAAACTATCCCAATTTGCATCTAATAGTCATGTTATAATACATGCTCTAAATTATGCCAAATAATATAGGTTTTCATGTTATACCCAAATAACCCCGCATTCATAACGTACGTATACCATGATTTCACAAGTTTTCTAAATACTCATGAAATGAAACTAAAAAGGGAATAGAGGATAAACAAGAGAATTGACATAAAAGAATAGGCATGCAAAAGCGAGCCAAATACAAGGATAATGGATCCAATGGTTTTGGTGTACATGATAGCGAATAGGAATAAACTAAGCAAGTCACACCCTAAGTATGAGATCCAACAAAATGTCAGTTCGGTGTACAACATGGTTTGTAACCATAGTGTTATTGGCATAAACAATTAACCATAGTAGTCTTAGGCGATCAACCACAATAGTCATAGTCAAGGTCATAGGTAGAAATCTCATAATTATGAATCATAGGCAATTAACCACAATAGTCACGGATATTTAACCAAAATAGTCCTAGGCAATTATCTTAAATAGTCATAGGCAATTAACTGTAATAATTTCAAAGTCATGGTCACAGACAATAGTCTTATGGTCATAATTATAGGCAATAATCTCATAGTCATGAATCACGGTCGTAGGCAATAGTCATATGTTCACATTCATAGGCATAGGCATAATCTTATGTTCACAGTCATAGGCAAAGGCATAGTCTTATGTTCACAGTCATAGGCATAGACATAATCTTATGTTCACAGTCATAGGCAAAGGCATTGTCTTATGTTCACAGTCATAGTCTTAGGCCATTAACAATAGTTTTCAATGTCATAGGCATAGGCACAGTCTCATCGGTAATTAATCACAATAGTTCTCAATTAGATCCAAAGGCATATACAAGCATAGATTCAAATGAGAGGATCAAGCATATTCTTATATTCATTTAATTTCATGCCACAAATAGATCTAGACGTTTGAATCTTAAAAAGTAACTAACTTACATTGATCGGTTTTAGAAAAGGATAATCAAATAGCGTTGGTGATTTGCTATGATTTGAATGACGTTGTTCGCAGCCGTTGAATTAGCCTTTGCTTCTCTTCTTGAAGCTTTAACTTTATTTGAATCTCCAATATGTAATTCCTAGTCGTAGTCTTCAAGAATATTCTTCGTGTTTTATTTTAATTTATTTATTTCAATTATTCTAGAGGCAGCATAAGGAGAGAACGAAATGGTGTAAAGAGAATGAGGCTAGGAGGCTATTTATATAGGATTAGACGAATGAATCTAGACAGAAAACGAGATCAGATACATCAGAATGAACCCTGGCTCAAAACTGGGCTTCAGCACTAGGTCGACCCCCAGGTCGACCATAGGGTCGACCTGGTCCTTGGGAGGTCGACACTATGGTCGACCCCCAGGTCGACCTGGTCCTGGGCGGGAAATTTCCAGCCCAGCCTGTTCTGGGTTTTGAATTCGGATTTCGAATTCGAGTTCTTTTCTATTCTGAAAATCCTTGAAACTTTGGAGGGTCATATCTTCCTTATACGGATTCCGTTTCTCGAAAACTCGGACTCGTTTCCAAGAAGAATTTCGAGACGAACGCAATGGCGCAACCCATTTCCATTGATTATTAGTTTAAAATTTATTTATACGTTAATTTGTGAAACTTAATGTTACAGAATTATGGGTGTTACATATGTATATATATATAGTTTACATTATTGATGATATTAGGGTAGATTTAAATTTATCTTTTCGATCTACTATTACTTTTCACATGTAATTCTTTTGGAATGAATGATGACAGAATATCTCTTGATTTATCACTGGAAGTGAATTTAAAAAAAAAATTGGAACATGATGAAACAAATACTTCCAAATCTGAAAAAAAGAGCCTGCAGTTCAAATGAAAAAGGCTGAAAAGTTAAATCTTTCAAATGCTAAGATAAAGCCTCAAAGCATGTAAGTATTCTTAATATTTGCTTATAGCAAAGGACACAGAATTCAGTAATAGGAAAGGATTTGGAAAATCAATGAGAGCAAAAGTTTCAATAAAAGTCAAAATACTTATATTCCAATTTCATGCTATACATAATTTTTTGGAGAAATTTGTTGCTATAAGTTATCATTACATTTATAATAAATATTATTTTCTTGAAGAAAAATAGTAAAATGAATTTCATATGTAGCACTTTCTAGAGGTCAGGAGTTCAAGGCTTATTTTAACCACTATGTTGGCATATTAATCATTTTTCAAAAAAAGCACTTTCTAGAGATATTACTTCAATTTACAATATACAATAATAATATGTAAATTTTAATAAAAACTAAAGTTTTATTACGGTAATTTTAGAACATTTCGTATTTGCAGAAAAAATATTTTAGTTTTTCTTAGAAAAACTTCTATAAAGAAAATATGCATCCCGGAGATCATATTAAGTTAAGATCTAAATATTGATCTTAATTTATCACACCGGAAGTGAATACAAAAGCAACTTTTTGTCATAAGTTGGAAAATTTTGAATCTGCAGTTTCTATAATGGTAAGAGGTAATTTTGATGTTAAAAGAAAGATCTAAAAGATCCTTATATGGATTGTGTAATTTGAATCTAAGATATTTTTTTTAAATATTTTGAATATTATGTACAGATTTACAAGTTTTTCAAATTGTTAATATTAAAGAATGTAAAGTCTTGGTTCTATGATTATAAACTTTTAATCAATTTTTGATTAAACATTATGTGTATATATGGTATTTTTTGAAAATATAATTACTGAGAAATGCAGTACGACTATGAGTTATTCATTTCATCTTTATCATTGGTCAATAATGTAGCTAGATCCAAATTTTATTCTGTTGATTTAAGTAAAATTTGTTCTTATTTATTTAATTCATATATTTAGATCACATAACGTTATTTCTATAGTTTTTATAATAAATGCATTAAATGTATCATTATGGTAATATGTTATATTACCATATTATCATAAATGTATTAAATGCATTAGTTATTGTAAGTTAAGTGATGTATGTTTGTGTTTGGAATAAGAATAGACATATGTATTATTATTCAATGTGTTTAGTAAGTAATATCTAATTTAATGGAATAAATAAAAAGGTTAGAACCACAACCTGAAGTTGTGCTGAGAATTTTTTAAACTAGAAGTTGTATAAATCAAAGTCTAAGACCTGAAGTCTTGAATTATGAAAAAAAGAACTTTTCGATAAAGTTTACGAGTATGAAACCTTGACAATTAGTAAGAATATAAAAGCTTCTAAATTAGAAGTAGAATCAGAAGTTCATCATAAATTAATAAGCTTGATATAAGATTAGTTGATGTTGTGACATCTCTACGGTGGATTGGATACCAGTATTTACATGAGAATCCCAAATGGATATAAGTTGCCTGAAGCAAAATCAAAATCGATGTATTCAATAAATCTGAGACGATCACTGTACAGTTTGAAACAATTCGGAAGAATGGTATAGACATCTTAGTGAATATTTGATAAAAGCTGGGTATAAAAACAATCTCATTTGTCCATGTGTCTTTATAAAGAAATTGGTAAAGAGATTTGTTATTTTAGCGGTATATGCTGATGATATAATTTTTGATTGGAACTCCATAAGAGATTGATGAAACAATAGATTAATTGAAATAGGACTTTAAAATGAAATTTTTTGGCAAAACAAAATACTGTCTTGGTCTACAGATCGAGCATAGTACAAATGACATACTAACCCATCAATCAAAGTACATTGAGAAAGTCCTAAAGCATTTTCAAATGGATAAAGCATATCCACTTAGTATGTCTATGGTTGTCAGATCACTTTATATATTAAAAAGGCCACTTACTGTAACACCCCACGTCCATTAATGTCACTCACAAAGGGAGTGCATTAACTTCCATGGAGGTTATAATTGAATATAGAACAGAAAAATTACAACAAGACAGATAATAAGTAGTACTTGAAAACTAAAACTTCATTTTATTTCAGCGGAAACATGTTTATTACATCACAAAACCATTAATCAGAGTCAAGTACATTATCCATCTTCATAAAACACAATACATAATCCCATTACACAAATATCCATTAAAGAAGATAACAAGCTGGACTTTACTTCAAGGGTCCAAGCTTTCCAAAGAGATGAAGCAATCCAATCAAGCTCCACTAGAGCTGGGCCCAACCTGAGGACCTGGAGGGGGAAAAGGATAGAAATGGAGGGGGTCAGACATAAAGTCTGGCGAGTATGATAATTCTAACAATACTATTATCAAAATAACTAGACTAAGACATAAGCTGGAAGACAAGTAAATGTCTATGAACTATTAAGAAGATAAAGATAGCGTTTAAGATAACGTTGAAGATAACGGTAAAGGCATACCTAATTACTAACGAATGATTACTACACTGCACCACACATTACTACACTGCACCGCACCAGTCACCCTAAAGGTTGATCCCACTTGCTTCACACAGAAACATATAAATAGCCTTACGTACCCCTAGCTGACTACATAGGTGCCGTCTGCCCCTATCTCCACTAGGTGTACCACACTACCCACTTTCGATCGGCTCCCTACTCGTAGATACCCATGCTGGCCCCACAGTGGGGTGTATCACTCCCTTAAAGTGGCAACCCGATACAACTTGAGAATGCACGGCTTATACCTACACGATGCAACAACGTCTTACCTACCAGCCCGGGTCCACACACGCATATGAAACCCGTTGGACTTGCGTTGCCACCGCTCCCCGTTTTGGCCTCTTATAGTCAAACCCAGCATGCGTGTTCTGTCCTCGACTTGGATCGAGCGCACAAAGATACGTTTGGGATACTGGTCGAAATGGGCCCCCACAAGCTACCCACCTAAGCTTGTCACTAGTATATCCCACTTAACCCTCTTAGTCATGTTCATTTACATGTGTGTTTGGTTAAGTCTTACTAATCGTATTTCACATGCCACTAAGGGCACCCTCTATATTCCTCATGCCACCCAAGGCACCTACTTAACCCCCATGTCCCACCTTACATGTTTATCTGGTTAAGTATTCCTTAATTCATTCAGGCCATAACCTCATAAAGACCTCTCACATTAGACTGGCATTTATGGCAGCTGGATTTGCCGGGCGGGTCCGGGCAGTCTTACACCATAAAAGAGTCTATCCTCGTGTCTTTACAACCTTTATGCTTTAGTTTAGGCCTAGGACCTCTCACATTGGGCTGACATTTGTGACCACTGGATTTGCCGGGCGGGTCCGGGCAGGTTTACGTCACAAACGAGTCCAACCTCGTGTTCTAAGCATTGATTAACACTTAAAATCTTTTACCCCAGTTTTAATAATTCCCTATTCAAATTATTAATTAAGTCAACTTTTAATGATGTCCATAATTGGCTCAATTATGGCCATCCACTTGTGGCATGCAAGATCATATTAATTGCACCCCAACTTTTTTAATATTAAATCCTTAATATTACCCCTACCCCATGTTTATACGTTCGCTTATTCAACGCATAATATAGGCTAGACTTGAATAGTCTAACACATAACACAAAGATAAATTATCACAACATATAGACAATTAAAATAAATCTAATCATAATAGGGGTGAAACTTGCATAAACTACACAAAGGATCAAAAGGTGTCAACTTGTTAAATGTCTCAATTTATATGATATGATCATAGCCCAAATCTATACATAAACTTGCATATGGGGTTTTTAGGCAACATAATGATGGTGTGAACTAGCATAGGATATCACATATGTCATAGCATAATTCTAGATGTCATGGCATATGTTCATAACTTTTCTAATCAATCTAACTTGCATATGTGACTTGTCATATAAATCAACATAACCCAAACATGATGATTTAATTAATATGAACTAACTAGCATAGATGGTAACATCATGGCCCTTTTAACATGTATGATTCATCATAACTTAGCATAGAAACTTTCAACATACATAACATCATCATAGCATGATTTACAACATATAAGATATCATCATCACTTAACATTGGATTTACATTATACATGATAGCAAAAGGGGTTTACAACAACATATATGATAATTCACATCATCTACTCATAATCCATTCATAACACAACCTAATTAAAATGATAATAATCTTGTTAAGATCATCATACTCACAATTTAGAGAAGAAAAGAGAGAGTTTTGCTTTTCTTTAGGGTTGAGAGAATTAGAATTGAATTTGATTTTCTTCTTTCTTAGTTGGCGGCGGCTCCATTGATTTCCATGGCGATGGTATGACGGTAACTATTCTATTTCAATTTGGTTTAGGGTTAGCATTAGGATGTATTTATAGGTGTAGGAAGTTATTTAGGAGCATTAGATTAACCCTGAACCATGAGAACCAATCAAATGCAAAATCTGCATTTGAGCGAATCGGCCCACGGGTTGACAGCCAAACACCCTGGATTAACCCCTAGTCGACCCAGCAGGGCTTGGGTCGACCTCAAAAATGGGCCGGTTCGGTTATTTCCCCTCCCAATTCGCTGTTTTGAACTTTTTCGCATATTTATTTATTTATTTTTTTAATTTATATATATATATATATATATATATATATATATATATATATGTCAATATATATATATTTCTTTGCGCAACCCATTTCACTTAATTCTTTTCTAAAAATTAAGTATACTTTAATTTGTGAATTTTAATGTTACAAAATTACGGGGTGTTACTTTCTCCCCTCCTTAAAGGATTTCGTCCCCGAAATCTCCAAGTCAAGAAGAATGTATATCCTACCATCTAATCGTCCATCTACTCAACCATCAAACACCAGCATCCATTGTCCTTAAAAGACTTCTAATGCTTTAATGTTTATATGCACAGTGTGTGTATATGTCCATATCTAATGCAAAATTAGGCAGTCTACTGATTCAGTCGACCTCCTTAGTGCAATTCATGATAGTGCCATGCGTCCAATATGTATCCAAAAGATTCCTAATGATACATATTAATTCTATATGCGCGCACAACCATCCACCCGAATGCAGCAACTATATGATAATACAACCATTATACATCCATTTTACTAAATACATCCATATATATGCAATATGCAATATGAAGTGACTGAGCCGATCTGGTGCCTAATAGTGTGTGTATATGCATCCACGAGCAACCACTAGAAAACACTTGCATCCACTTTGCATCCACCATACATAACATGTCTCAAACACATGTTTCAACCATAGGATTATCCTAACTAAAGGTCAAAGATACCAGCGAGAGGATATACTAAAGATAAGATAAGTACAAGCTAAGCGATAAAGGAGAAATTAAAAGGCATACCCTAAAAAAGAAAAGGGTATCGTGAACGCATCTTCTCTTCTATCTCCCAAGTAGCGTTGCTCTCATCATCTCCCCATTGCACTTTGACTAGTCTGACCTCTCGATTCCTCAACCTCTTGATCTCCGACCCAAGAATGCGCGTAGGAGCTCGTCGAATTGTCGCATCACGCTCTATCTCCACCTCTCTAAGCAAGCTCGGCTCTACCACTTCCGCGGTCTCGTGCAAGCACTTCCTCAAATGTGACACATGGAATACGTCGTGTACACCACTAAGTCTCTCGGGCAACTCCACTCTATACGCCATCTGTCCAATTTTCTCCTTAATAGGAAACGACCCTACAAACCTGAGTGCTAATTTCCCAACGGACCCAAAGCGAACAACGTTTCGTAATGGAGACACTTTGACAAAGACCATGTCCCTAACTTCAAACTCGAGATCTGTCCTCCTTTTATCCGCATAAGATTTCTGCCTATCCTGTGCTGCTTTTATCCTCCTTCGAATCAAGTCGATCTTCTCCGACGTCTCCCTAATCATATCGGGCCCAAGTAAGATCTTATCCGTAGATTCCCACCAACATGTAGGTGAACGACAAGGTCGTCCATAAAGAGCTTCGAATGGTGCCATACCAATGCTGGACAGAAAGCTATTATTATATGCGAACTCAACCAATGGAAGATGCTCTTCCCATGTACCCCCAAAGTCTAGGATACACAGCCTCAAAAGATCCTCTAGAATGCGATTCACCCTCTCGGTCTGGCCGTCCGTCTGAGGATGATATGCGGTGCCCAAACATAACTGAGTCCCTACCGCCTCTTGTAAGCTTCTCCAAAATTCGCTAGTGAAAATAGGATCGCGGTCGCTCACTATGCTGGAAGGAACACCGTGCAAACGAACTATTTCTCGGACATATACAGAAGCTAACCATGGAGTAGTCCTCTTACTCTTCACGGGAATGAAATGGACTCTCTTAGTAAGTCTATCTACTATAACCCAAATTCCCGTATTACCCTTCCTTGATCACGGTAACCCATCCACAAAATCCATCGAGACACTTTCCCACTTCCATAGTGGAACCTCCAATGGGTGAAGCAACCCACCGGGTTTCTTTTGCTCCGCTTTTACTTGTTGGCACACCAAGCATCTAGCGACATACTCGGCCACATCTTTCTTCATGCCGGCCCAAAAGTAAACTCTCTTCATGTCTTTATACATCTTGTCCCCGCCGGGATGAATGGTCATCATCGAATGATGTGCTTCGTCAAGAATAGTCTTCCTTAGGTCATCATCTTTTGGTACACAAAGTCTACCGTCCCTACGTAACCAACCCTTATCGTCTAGGGTATACCTACGGAGATGGCTTGATGACTCCCCTCCTTTGAGTTTTTCTACTAACTCAACCAACTGCGGGTCGTCTCGCTGTGCCTCGCCAATCCGTCCCAAAAGCGTAGGTCTGACCTCCAAGGATGCTAGCAAACCGGGTACGAAGTCAACGGAAGGTCTAAAGTCAAACATCGAAATGAATTCTAAACTTCGCCGCTCAACAAACAAAGGACTTAAGGATAATCTTTTTCTACTTAAGGCGTCTGCCACCACATTACCCTTGCCAGGGGTATAGGCTATTTCGAAGTCGTAGGACGCTAAGAACTCCATCCACCTTTGCTGCCTTAAGTTCAAGTCCTTTTGAGAGAATAGGTATTTTAAAGACTTGTGGTCAGTGAATAATTCGAATTTCTCACCAAGAAGATAATGACACCAAGACTTAAGCGCGAAAACAATAGCGGCCAATTCTAGGTCATGTGTAGGATAATTTTTCTCATGCGCTCTTGCATTAAGCGCGAAAACAATAGCGGCCAATTCTAGGTCATGTGTAGGATAACTTCCTTCCACCATAGGCTATTACCCTGCCCTCTTGCATTAAGACTGCGCCTAGTCCTGTCCCACAAGCGTCAGTATAAACGGTAAACGGCTTACTCCCGTCTGGCAATACTAAGACTGGGGCTGAAGTCAAAGCTCCCTTCAAACGTTGAAACGCATCATCACAATCTACATCCCATGTGAAAACTAGGTTCTTCTTTGTCAAGCGTGTCAATGGAGCTGAAATCTTTGCGAAGCCTTTGATAAACTTCCTATAGTAGCCATCCAACCCCAAGAAACTTCTCACTTCGGTAGCATTTTTAGGGACCTTCCAATCTTGGATGGCCACCACCTTCGCGGGATCTACAGCTATCCCTTCTTTGGAAACCACGTGTCCTAAGAACCGTACTTCCTTCCTCCAAAAGTGACACTTAGAAAATTTAGCCTTAAGGCTATGCGCTCGTAGGGTCTCCAACACTTCCCTAAGATGTAGGGCATGCTCTTCTTCATCCTTAGAAAAGATCAAGACGTCATCTACAAAGACTACCACGAATTTGTTAAGGTACTCCCTAAACACCCTACTGATCAAATCAACAAAATATGCTGGGGTGTTTGTCAAACCGAAGGGCATCACTAGCCATTCACAGAAACCATCCGGAGTCCTAAAGGCAGTCTTGTCTATGCTATCCTCAGCCACTCTCAACTGATGGAACCCAGTGAACCAGTGGCTAAGTCCAACTGCGAAAACACTGAGGCGCCAACTAACTGATCGAAGAGATCGTCAATCCTCGGCAGTGGGTGTCTGTTCGTCTTAGTAAGTTTATTAAGTTCTCTATAGTCTACACACAGTCTAAGGGACCCATCCGCCTTCGTGGCAAATACTACTGGAGCACCCCACTCCGATATACTTCGTCTTATGAACCCCTTCTCAAGCAACTCCTTCACTTGCTTATCGAGTTCCCTCCTTTCACGTGGAGCCATGTGGCGTACTGGCAAAGATACTGGTTTCGCATTATCCACAAGATATATTCGAAAATCTATCTCCCGCTTCAGAGGCAAGCCCTTCACCTCCTCAAACACATCTGAATATTCTTGGACCACTCTAACAGATCGTAGATTTTCCTCAGACGCGTCAAGCGATTCTAGATAACTTAGCATAACCGAATTTATGGGATTACAGAAGATTTCGAGAGTGTTGCCAAGGCGAGTCACGAGCCTAACTACTCTCCTTTCACAATCAAGAACGGCCCCATTTCTGGATAACCAATCCATTCCTAAAATTAGCCCATAGCCCGTGAAGCCCAACACATAAGCATCACATCTAAATTCAACGCTAAGTATGGAAATTTTCAAATCCAAACACATCATGGACAAATAAGCTAAGCCCCCTATTGGATTCGAAACAACTAAGGGATCCTCTACTAAACTGGTGTTTAAGTGCAGTGATTCAACTAATGATGTAGAGATAAACGAATGTGATGCGCCCGAATCGAATAAGGTACGGACAGGATGACCAAACAGAAAAACTTAGCTTTCAACAGAAATGGTTCTACCTCGTTCTTGCAGCGGTGGGACCGCGAGAGCCTGAACTTGTCCCCTAGCCTGCCCTGGAGCCATAAGAGCCTGCACCTGTCCTCCCGAGGTAGCTCCTGCCCTCTGCCCCTTCTTTGGGCAGTCCTTCACTAAATGTCCCATATCGCCACAATGAAAACAGCCTGTCTTCTTTTTCTTTCGGCAATCCTTGCTGAGATGGCCTGGGGTTCCACAGTTAAAACATTTCTTCTTTCTATTGCCGTTATTGTCTTTACCACCCTTCTTGTTTTGCTGTTGTGGTTTCTTCTGATCCCTCTTCTTCTCGGGTGCCTTATCAGCTTTAGCGCTTTTCTCCTCATGCATGAGCGCCATTTCTACTAACTTCTCAAAGGTGGCCCCCATCGGGATGTGGGTCATAGCCAACCCTTGCAATGGTTCATTCAATCCATTCACGAACCTTAGAGCCTTCTTCTCCGGCGTGTTTACTAAGTCCAAGCCAAACCTTGCTAACTGATTAAATTTATTGACATATTCTTTCACTGATGAGCTTCCTTGCTTCAATGTCAAGAACCTTTCCATATATAGATTTTCTTCCGCCCTTGAGAGAAACTTCGCCTCGAACCTACGTCTGAAATCCACCAAAGAGTCAACAGGACGCTCCCCATTAGTGACCTCCCACCAAAACGAGGCCTCTCCCTTCATCAACCAAGCTGCTAAACGAACTCTCCTCCCTTCTTCTACTTCAAAGATTTCTAGCAATTCTTCCACCTCCTTAAGCCAATCTCTAGCTTCCACAAACGTTTCTGACCCTTGAAATGGTTTTCCACCCATAGCCTTGAATTCCTTGCACGTCTTTGCAAAAGTATCTATGCGAGGAGGAGGAGGAATGGGTGCAACTGGTGGTGGAGGAACATTGGCTGGACCTGCAGTAGCCCTAGCCTCTAATAACCTCCTATACTGTAACAACCCGGAAATTCTGGGTCAGTTTAAAATTTTTATCTTGGCAATTTTAACGAATTTTGAATATTTAAAATGGATTATTTTAAATAATATCGATGAGAAATTTATTTTGAATATAATTCGAATGTATATATTATATACGTCGTCGTTAGAATATATATAATTATATAAAATTATAAATAGGATTGAAAATGGCGCGGTAGTTCGATAATTCGATTTCAAACTTCAATTGAATATACCGGGTGCAAAACAATCCGGATTTTAGTGAAACCAAAAACATTAAGATCTAATTGATGATACCTTTCCAACGAATCCGAAAAATCAAAATTTCATAGCGGGAATCAAAAGATATGTCCAGTTGAAAATTCTGAATAGTCGCTATGGAATTCAGGCCCTTAAAAATAGACTTTTTGCAAACGACCTCGGATTTCGACGAAACCACTTTTGTTGGATCCGTGATGTCAAATTATTGCAAGATTCCAAATTTCATAATTTTTCGAATCAATATGTGAGCGTGGCAAAGGAAAACGCGTTTGACCAGTTTTAGTTGATTTTAATCGACTGGAAAATGGCCATTTTTCTAACGATCTCAGAATTCGACGAAACTAGTTTTGTTAGGACCGTATCGTCAATACGAAGCTAGAAAATATTTTTCAGAAATTTTTAGAATTAGTATGTGACCCCGGTAATTTGAAATGTACGTTTAAAATTCAATATAGTGATTTAAATGTAAATTTAACGAAAACTGATTGTAACGATCAAATCAACCTACGATACATATCCCATTGTGTTCGGAATGGGGGTAAAACGCTATGGACGACAGGCGGTGGGCCTCGTTTAGAGGTCGAAAATAAAGGTTGCTTTTTGGTGAAAAATAAATTAATTTAATAATAAAAAAAATAAAACCCTTATCTCTTTAACCCCCCCCCCCGTTTATTTTCTTCAAATCGATTCAGTAAAAAAAAAAGAGAGAGAGAGAACGGGGGACGCGATTCGCCACCGCCGCCCACCAGAGGCGACGCGCCTCTGGCGCAACCTCCCCAGGCCAGACCCCCGCCCCACCTCGCGGCGCCCCTCTTCCTCCACCTCCCCTTCTCCTCCTCTAACTTCTCCATCCCCGTCCAAGCACGAAACCCCCACGCGCGCCACCCTGCTGGACCACCAGCCACCCTCCACCACCCTCCGACCAACTCGCAGGCCCCCCCATCTGACCTCGCGCTCCTCCTCCCCTCTTCTGTCCCAGGCCGCAAGCCCCCCCAACCAACCCGACGCGACGAACCCCCTCTTCCTTTGATCATCGTGAGTATTTCCTTTCCTTTCTTCCCTTTTTCTGATTTTGATTCTAGGCGAAAAAAAAACTAGGGTTTAGCCGAATAAAGATTTGATTTTTTATCTATTTAAAGGTTATATTTTTATTTATAAAAATATGGTTTTTATATAGGGTAATAATTCATAAAGATTCAATTTTTATTCATTTGAAAACCAGAAAAGACGTGATTTTTAAAATAGAAAAGACGATATTTTGAGAGGAGTAGTGAAGTAAAAATATGATTTTTATATTTTTAAAGTATTAAAAATATAATCTTTATGTGATAGAGAATATAAAAATATCATCTTTGTATATGTAAAGGAATAAAAATCTGATTTTTATTATATATACGTTGAATTAAAAATGTGATTTTTATAATGTTATTTTTATAAAGGCGAAACCTTTATTTTTATAAAGGCGAAATCTTTATATAAAGAATAGCGTTATAAAAATAGAATTTTTATCTATATATTAGCGATATGGAAATGCGATTTTTTTTATCCATATGGATTCGAAATAAAAATTCGACTTTTATATATTGAATAGCATAGTAAAAATTCGATTTTTATATATTGAATAGCATAGTAAAAATTCGATTTTTATATATTGAATAGCATAGTAAAAATTCGATTTTTATATATTGAATAGCATAGTAAAAATTCGATTTTTATATATTGAATAGCATAGTAAAAATTCGATTTTTAAATATATGAAGTGATTATAGAAATATGATTTTTAAATTGAGAGTGAACAAATAAAAATGTGACTTTTATTATAAAGACATCAAAATATAAAAATGTGTGATTTTTATATATGTAGTGGCTACGGGCAAACGAAGATGATAAAAAGGCGAGAATGAAGAAGATTTCTATAAATGAAGTGTCGTGAAGTTGGATAGCTTTCGGTGAGAACTTCTCACTCAAAACTTCTTTTTCTAGTTATATATATATATATACTAGGATGCAGACGGTGTTTAGTAGCACCCGACACAATCGTCCACAGACCATGGACTTGTTTGATTGGTTGTGTAGTTGGTTAGATTATTTGGTTTGAATTGAATTGTTTGGTGAAATGGAATGGATTTGATTGATGTGTGAATGGCGTGGGCCTTCACTAGACCGGGGATAAGGCTAGGCCTTGTCCCGTTTCTAGTATCGTGCCGTTATGCCGCCGAAATTTTCTAAAATATGTTAGAAAAATAAAAATATCATTTTATTGAATAAATGAACTGAATAGAAATTCATGTTTTAAAATAAAATGTTTTATCGTTAAAAATATAATTTTTAACGTGAAAGTGAATAAATGAATATTTATAAACAAATCGGCCGATTTGTTTATATACACTGATTTGACTGATATCGATTTGGTCGATAAATTTAACACGTCGCCCAACTGCACAACTAAAATCTGTGTTTGATTGTTTGAAACCCCACACGGGTGTTGGGATGAAATTTGAAGTTCACTCATCCTGATGGATTAAATATGTCGATCGGTCGATTGACAGGCTGTTATAAGCGTCAGATATCTATATTTGATGCTTATACAGTGTAGTGCACTTTGGTTGATGGTTGATTATTTTTCAATGCTATTATATACGTGTGATGTATGAAAATCCATATAATTAACATTATATGGTGATTGATTGGGCCTCATTCCAATCGGGAAAATAAAGAAAATTCATGTGTTGAATATAAAAATAGTCATGTGTTGACGATGATCATGTGTTGAAACTATTCATGTGTTGAGTAAAATATTTTAAATAATGAAATTTACATCTTTATCATATTTACAATTAGAATCTACTTCACGGTGGAGTCTAATTAAAATCAAACGATAGATACCAATATTTTATAAAATATTTTACATAACAAAAATAGTGATATGTTGACAGTACTCATGTGTTGAGATTAGTCGTGTGTTGAATGAAATATAGATTCATGTGTTGAATGGGATAAATATTCATTTTTTGAATAGAATAAAGAAGTTTTTGAAAAATATAAAGTCGTGTTGATTAGAGATGCGTTATTTTGACGCGAACGATATTTATATCGATTTATATTGAATATGGAAAAGTGATTTCAAAATTTAATATTTGAAATGAATTCAAATTGAATTGAATAGAAAGTGAATTTGAATTCGAATAAAATAGAAATGAATTCAAATTGAATCGAACTGAATTGAATTAAAAACGAATTGAAATCGTTTTGAATGAAATTTAAAACGAACTGAAATTGAACTGAAATCAATCTGAAACGAATTCGAATTGAATCAAATAGAAGGTAAATTCGAATTGAATTGAATTGAAACGAATTATAATTTGAATTGAATTGAAACGAATTTAAATTCAAATTGAATTAAATAGAAATGAATTCAAATTGAATCGAACTGAATTGAATTAAAAACGAATTGAAATCGTTTTGAATGAAATTTAAAACGAACTGAAATTGAACTGAAATCAATCTGAAACGAATTCGAATTGAATCAAATAGAAGGTAAATTCGAATTGAATTGAATTGAAACGAATTATAATTTGAATTGAATTGAAACGAATTTAAATTCAAATTGAATTAAATTGAAATGAATTTGAATTGAATTGAAATCAAATCGATCTGAGATTGAATATAGTGTTGAAATGGTTTTGAAAACGAATTTAAAATAATTTACAAAATACATTTTAAAAGGAAATCGACGAAATATATATATATATATATATATATATATATATATATATATATATATATTATATAATGGCCTGAAAAGAACGCGTCGCGCCGCGGCAGTTCATGAATTTCAACCATTTATTTCAAACGGATATTACGGGAGATCCGACCGTCGGATTCTCCTAAAACCGGAACCGTTGGGTTCGTATCGAAAAGAGCTTTCCAATGAATATTAGAAAATTGAAATCTAACGGTTGGATTTGGAATTATGTCCAAATCAAATTCAGAAAAGGTCGCTGTAAGTGCAATTCGATGGCCGTTGATGGAAATCGACTGTACGGGCCTTGATAAAATTATCAAAAATATCTATAATTTGTGTAAAATCATAAGGAATGATTTGGAAAAAATTGGGTTGAAAAATTCCACATTTGAAAGGATAAAAATAGATTTTTATCGAAATGAACTAGTTTTGAATTAGAATTAAAATCAATTTATTTTTGAAATAAATAAATTGAATTTGAAAGTGATTTTAAAAATAATCAATATTCCCAATAGGTGAAGTGGAAGTGGAGTTGAATCGAAATTATCGTCGGAATATTTCGATGTTGGATTTCGTGACTATGCAGATATTGTTTTGGGAATTTGAAAGATATATTATATATCGTTATTTCCAATACGATATTTGTTGGTTTCAGAATTTGATATTGAATACAAGACGATATATTTTCTATTCAGAGCCTTGTATTTAATATCAAATGTGATTTGGTTTGTCGCGAATCGTGTTTTTGATGACATTGGTTCTTTAATCCAGTTAAAGGCAGGATATTGATTTTTGAAAAGATTAAAACTAAGTGGAGTTTTAATGAATCTTTAATTAGATTAAAATGTGAATTGATAATTTAAATTATAAAATCTGAAAGGTGATCGAGAATAGAGTACCACCAGTTTTGCTCCACAGCGATAGGCAAATCTTTAATTAGATTTGAACGTGAGATGGTAATTAATTTTACCGATAACACTGTGGTGTTAGATATGGAGTATTACCAGTTTTTCTCCATCGGATATATAGGTTGGGATTGGGAAATAAAATAAATAATTACTTCGGTATGGTTCGTTAATCCCGACTAGGTTGAAATGATATCCAAAGGAAGATTATAGGATAAATTTGGAAGAATTTATCTTGGATAAAATTAATGGGAACCTTTCCCTAAGAATGTGATTTTGTGAATAAAAGAATATTCTGAATTGGAATGAGGCGTTTGTTGTTTTTGTGTAACACTCGTTTATCATATACGTGGGTTATTCAGAAAGGCCGGGTTTATACCCATTCTGAATAACCGAGTCGACGAGATGTCGAAGATGAAGACGGTGGTTGAAGACCGGAAGTCTTCACATCGTTTGGGTGATTACTGATGATCTTGATTGAGCTGTACACCCAGGATGAGGGAATCAGTTGGTGATCGTCCAGACGTACTTGGAGATGGATGGATATGCGAGGAAAGTGCCTCCGGTTTCGTTCAGACCCAGAACGAACTTGTAAATGGATTGTGTGTGTGACATTGGATTTTATTCTGTGTTGATTGATTTCTATTAAATATACATCTGTTTGGCGGCGGAGAATTTATTCTCTTGCTTAACGCCCTTCTCTGAGACGTACGTGCTCAGAGGTTGTATATCGATGGACATCAGTCGCATAGAGTGAATTGCTAGTGTGGCACGCGTAAGTGGCAATTGATCAAGGCTTCTGTTGAAAAGCAAAGTCTTGTGGTTGATGATCAAAGCACGGCCTGTGTGGCGTAGCTTTGTGTATAACGTGAATTCGCGAGCCTCACACCTCGGTATGAGTCAAAAACGGGATAGTGACTGCAGGGAGAGCACGACGTTTCTTTCTAGCTAGGGTGGTGTCAGTGACCTACCAGCCCTGACATTTATATACTTTTCACCTGTGTGGTTGTTGGATACGAGGCGCCTCGGATATAGGTCTGTAAGGACCGGGAAACGTGTGTTCAGGAATAACTAATCCTCAAAAGTAAGAGAGGACCGGCCCTGAAGATCCAAGGATCATAGTGGGGTCCTGAGGCATTTTCTAGAGTGTCTCGAACGCGGAGAGGAGCTTGCCCCTTGCCTCGGCTCATGACGGAAATCCAATTTCCAATACGTGATATGGCGGTTTTAATTGTAGAACTAGTATGGCGACATGATAGATGGTACCCATGCCGCCTATGATTGATATTTATGATTGAAATTGTTTTGACACTATACACTTATAATAGTATCAAATAATGTGTTTTAAATGTATCAAGCATGCTTTGGCTGTTATAAGGTAAAAAACCCTATCCTTCGGCTTGCGTTGCATTGTGTGATGGGACCTGGGTCTTATAACAGCTTCATTTTTCTTTATTTAGCATTGCGTTGTTTGTTTTATGCACTGGTATTCTAGGGAGGAAACCCGTTCCGTGTTATACGGCGTGGTCCCTTGATTTACCGAACTTTAAAATAAAGAATTATAACTATTTTAGTTCTCACACCAGTCACATGACTGACCTGGAGTTTATTGTTTTAACCTAAACTCTGGGTGCCCCTATTTTCCGCACGGGCAGCTAGTAGTTTTGGTTTTGCAGATTTATATTCACAGGGTCCTGATTTACAGCTGGAACGATGCTCGGAAATCTCTGTATCCGTGCATTACTTCTAGTTGTGTTTTTGTATTATTTTCCACTGCGATGTAATTATAGGTTATTTATTGTAATCTCTGATATTTATCGAATGTATATTATTCATTTATACTCTGTATATTCTTGTATCTGATGGAATTGTTGTAATAACAATGAAATGTTCTTCCGTCTGCGTTCTATTTTGTCTTGTTCTCAACGCTATCCGTGCTTTCCTTCACGGGGAAGTTCAGGTCGTCTCAGTTTGGTATCAGAGCTTTGGTTTACAGAGCTCGAGAACAAGACACATAAGAACCATACGAAAGAATTCATCAGATATTGGGTTAGTAATATCCAATTAGAATTACTCGTTAGAGATAGGATCAGTAGTATCCTAGAACGAGTGTGAAGAGTATATTTTTCAAATGAAAGCAATTTTGTTTTGAAGATTTAAACCATTTTATACGTATTTGATTATTTATTTATTTTGAATTTGGACAATCGAGTATATATAGATTTCGCGTATACGCGTCATGAACGTATAGTCGAAGTTTTAATATACTGGATAGATATAGAATCACATTCTAGACACCCGGGGATAATTCTGGTGATGTGGCCACATCATCAGTATTTATATTCGTGTTTCGAAGGTGTGATATCTATGTATTTCCATTAGACTGGTGTGAGAACCAAAACTTATATAGCTAGAACACATTGTTGTGAATTGGCATCAAAACAAGATTTTCTGTATATATAACAAAATTATGAATTTGAAACCCTAATTCACTAATTGATTGATGTTTGTGTTGGATGTTTATTTGTTTGCTAATTTCTAACCATTTATGCCTAATTAAACCAAATATTGAACTGTATTGAAAACTGGTCACATTTGCTTGCATATGCATATACTTACATTGAACAGGTCATAGCAAGGAGGCTAGAGCAGAGAATAAAGTTTGTTTGCCCGACAAATAGGTACATGTTTATCATAATTTACTGTTTTGTTTGGGTGATGATGATTTTATGAGCCTATTGGCTAGCCGCTTGGCTTTTTCTTTTACTTTTTGAGATTAGAAGGACCGGGGAAGCTATTTGAAATTTCCCGATGCTCCCGGTGCAGGGGAGGTTATGGCGAAATTTTTCGAAAATTTAGGGTGTTAGCCAAATTTTTGAAGAATTTGAAATTCTCAGAAACTGAAAAGTTGGAGAATGGAAGACAGATCGAACGTGGAGCTGATTAATCAAACCACTTTCGACTTGGTTCCTTTTCGGGGACGAAAAGTTTTAAGTGGGGGAGATTGTAACAACCCGGAAATTCTGGGTCAGTTTAAAATTTTTATTTTGGCAATTTTAACGAATTTTGAATATTTAAAATGGATTATTTTAAATAATATCGACGAGAAATTTATTTTGAATATAATTCGAACGTATATATTATATACGTCATCGTTAGAATATATATAATTATATAAAATTATAAATAGGATTGAAAATGGCGTGGTAGTTCGATAATTCGATTTCAAACTTCAATTGAATATACCGGGTGCAAAACAATCCGGATTTTAGTGAAACCAAAAACATTAAGATCTAATTGATGATACCTTTCCAACGAATCCGAAAAATCAAAATTTCATAGCGGGAATCAAAAGATATGTCCAGTTGAAAATTCTGAATAGTCGCTATGGAATTCAGGCCCTTAAAAATAGACTTTTTGCAAACGACCTCGGATTTCGACGAAACCACTTTTGTTGGATCCGTGATGTCAAATTATTGCTAGATTCCAAATTTCATAATTTTTTGAATCAATATGTGAGCGTGGCAAAGGAAAATGCGTTTGACCAGTTTTAGTTGATTTTAATCGACTGGAAAATGGCCATTTTTCTAACGATCTCAGAATTCGACGAAACTAGTTTTGTTAGGACCGTATCGCCAATACGAAGCTAGAAAATATTTTTCAGGAATTTTTAGAATTAGTATGTGACCCCAGTTATTTGAAATGTACGTTTAAAATTCAATATAGTGATTTAAATGTAAATTTAACGGAAACTGATTGTAACGATCAAATCAACCTACGATACATATCCCATTGTGTTCGGAATGGGGGTAAAACGCTATGGACGACAGGCGGTGGGCCTCGTTTAGAGGTCGAAAATAAAGGTTGCTTTTTGGTGAAAAATAAATTAATTTAATAATAAAAAAAATAAAACCCTTATCTCTTTAACCCCCTCCCCCCGTTTATTTTCTTCAAATCGATTCAGTAAAAAAAAGAGAGAGAGAGAGAACGGGGGACGCGATTCGCCACCGCCGCCCACCAGAGGCGTCGCGCCTATGGCGCAACCTCCCCAGGCCAGACCCCCCCACCTCGCGGCGCCCCTCTTCCACCACCTCCCCTTCTCCTCCTCTAACTTCTCCATCCCCGTCCAAGCACGAAACCCCCACGCGCGCCACCCTGCTGGACCGCCAGCCACCCTCCGACCAACTCGCAGGCCCCCCCATCAGACCTCGCGCTCCTCCTCCCCTCTTCTGTCCCAGGCCGCAAGCCCCCCCAACCAACCCGACGCGACGAACCCCCTCTTCCTTTGATCATCGTGAGTATTTCCTTTCCTTTCTTCCCTTTTTCTGATTTTGATTCTAGGCGAAAATAAAACTAGGGTTTAGCCGAATAAAGATGTGATTTTTTATCTATTTAAAGGTTATATTTTTATTTATAAAAATACGGTTTTTATATAGGGTAATGATTCATAAAGATTCGATTTTTATTCATTTGAAAACCAGAAAAGACGTGATTTTTAAAATAGAAAAGACGATATTTTGAGAGGAGTAGTGAAGTAAAAATATGATTTTTATATTTTTAAAGTATTAAAAATATAATCTTTATGTGATAGAGAATATAAAAATATCATCTTTGTATATGTAAAGGAATAAAAATCTGATTTTTATTATATATACGTTGAATTAAAAATGTGATTTTTATAATGTTATTTTTATAAAGGCGAAACCTTTATTTTTATAAAGGCGAAATCTTTATATAAAGAATAGCGTTATAAAAATAGAATTTTTATCTATATATTAGCGATATGGAAATGCGATTTTTTTTATCCATATGGATTCGAAGTAAAAATTCGATTTTTATATATTGAATAGCATAGTAAAAATTCGATTTTTATATATTGAATAGCATAGTAAAAATTCGATTTTTATATATTGAATAGCATAGTAAAAATTCGATTTTTATATATTGAATAGCATAGTAAAAATTCGATTTTATATATTGAATAGCATAGTAAAAATTCGATTTTTATATATTGAATAGCATAGTAAAAATTCGATTTTTAAATATATGAAGTGATTATAGAAATATGATTTTTAAATTGAGAGTGAACAAATAAAAATGTGACTTTTATTTTAAAGACATCAAAATATAAAAATGTGTGATTTTTATATATGTAGTGGCTACGGGCAAACGAAGATGATAAAAAGGCGAGAATGAAGAAGATTTCTATAAATGAAGTGTCGTGAAGTTGGATAGCTTTCGGTGAGAACTTCTCACTCAAAACTTCTTTTTCTAGTTATATATATATATACTAGGATGCAGACGGTGTTTAGTAGCACCCGACACAATCGTCCACAGACCATGGACTTGTTTGATTGGTTGTGTAGTTGGTTAGATTATTTGGTTTGAATTGAATTGTTTGGTGAAATGGAATGGATTTGATTGATGTGTGAATGGCATGGGCCTTCACTAGACCGGGGATAAGGCTAGGCCTTGTCCCGTTTCTAGTATCGTGCCGTTATGCCGCCGAAATTTTCTAAAATATGTTAGAAAAATAAAAATATCATTTTATTGAATAAATGAACTGAATAGAAATTCATGTGTTAAAATAAAATGTTTTATCGTTAAAAATATAATTTTTAACGTGAAAGTGAATAAATGAATATTTATAAACAAATCGGCCGATTTGTTTATATACACTGATTTGACTGATATCGATTGGGTCGATAAATTTTACACGTCGCCCAACTGCACAACTAAAATCTGTGTTTGATTGTTTGAAACCCCACACGGGTGTTGGGATGAAATTTGAAGTTCACTCATCCTGATGGATTAAATATGTCGATCGGTCGATTGACAGGCTGTTATAAGCGTCAGATATCTATATTTGATGCTTATACAGTGTAGTGCACTTTGGTTGATGGTTGATTATTTTTCAATGCTATTATATACGTGTGATGTATGAAAATCCATATAATTAACATTATATGGTGATTGATTGGGCCTCATTCCAATCGGGAAAATAAAGAAAATTCATGTGTTGAATATAAAAATAGTCATGTGTTGACGATGATCATGTGTTGAAACTATTCATGTGTTGAGTAAAATATTTTAAATAATGAAATTTACATCTTTATCATATTTACAATTAGAATCTACTTCACGGTGGAGTCTAATTAAAATCAAACGATAGATACCAATATTTTATAAAATATTTTACATAACAAAAATAGTGATATGTTGACAGTACTCATGTGTTGAGATTAGTCGTGTGTTGAATGAAATATAGATTCATGTGTTGAATGGGATAAATATTCATTTGTTGAATAGAATAAAGAAGTTTTTGAAAAATATAAAGCCGTGTTGATTAGAGATGCGTTATTTTGACGCGAACGATATTTATATCGATTTTATTCGTTTTATAATGAATATGGAAAAGTGATTTCAAAATTTAATATTTGAAATGAATTCAAATTGAATTGAATAGAAAGTGAATTTGAATTCGAATAAAATAGAAATGAATTCAAATTGAATCGAACTGAATTGAATTAAAAACGAATTGAAATCGTTTTGAATGAAATTTAAAACGAACTGAAATTGAACTGAAATCAATCTGAAACGAATTCGAATTGAATCAAATAGAAGGTAAATTCGAATTGAATTGAATTGAAACGAATTATAATTTGAATTGAATTGAAACGAATTTAAATTCAAATTGAATTAAATAGAAATGAATTCAAATTGAATCGAACTGAATTGAATTAAAAACGAATTGAAATCGTTTTGAATGAAATTTAAAACGAACTGAAATTGAACTGAAATCAATCTGAAACGAATTCGAATTGAATCAAATAGAAGGTAAATTCGAATTGAATTGAATTGAAACGAATTATAATTTGAATTGAATTGAAACGAATTTAAATTCAAATTGAATTAAATTGAAATGAATTCGAATTGAATTGAAATCAAATCGATCTGAGATTGAATATAGTGTTGAAATGGTTTTGAAAACGAATTTAAAACAATTTATAAAATACGTTTTAAAAGGAAATCGACGAAATATATATATTATATATATATATATTATATATATAATGGCCTGAAAAGAACGCGCCGCGCCGCGGTAGTTCGTGAATTTCGACCATTTATTTCAAACGGATATTACGGGAGATCCGACCGTCGGATTCTCCTAAAACTGGAACCGTTGGGTTCGTATCGAAAAGAGCTTTCCAATGAATATTAGAAATTTGAAATCTAACGGTTGGATTTGGAATTATGTCCAAATCAAATTCAGAAAAGGTCGCTGTAAGTGCAGTTCGATGGCCGTTGATGGAAATCGACTGTACGGGCCTTGATAAAATTATCAAAAATATCTATAATTTGTGTAAAATCATAAGGAATGATTTGGGAAAAATTGGGTTGAAAAATTCCACATTTGAAAGGATAAAAATAGATTTTTATCGAAATGAACTAGTTTTGAACTAGAATTAAAATCAATTTATTTTTGAAATAAATAAATTGAATTTGAAAGTGATTTTAAAAATAATCAATATTCCCAATAGGTGAAGTGGAAGTGGAGTTGAATCGAAATTATCGTCGGAATATTTCGATGTTGGATTTCGTGACTATGCAGATATTGTTTTGGGAATTTGAAAGATATATTATATATCGTTATTTCCAATACGATATTTGTTGGTTTCAGAATTTGATATTGAATACAAGCCGATATATTTTCTATTCAGAGCCTTGTATTTAATATCAAATGTGATTTGGTTTGTCGCGAATCGTGTTTTTGATGACATTGGTTCTTTAATCCAGTTAAAGGCAGGATATTGATTTTTGAAAAGATTAAAACTAAGTGGAGTTTTAATGAATCTTTAATTAGATTAAAATGTGAATTGATAATTTAAATTATCAAATCTGAAAGGTGATCGAGAATGGAGTACCACCAGTTTTGCTCCACAGCGATAGGCAAATCTTTAATTAGATTTGAACGTGAGATGGTAATTAATTTTACCGATAACACCGTGGTGTTAGATATGGAGTATTACCAGTTTTTCTCCATCGGATATATAGGTTGGGATTGGGAAATAAAATAAATAATTACTTCGGTATGGTTCGTTAATCCCGACTAGGTTGAAATGATATCCAAAGGAAGATTATAGGATAAATTTGGAAGAATTTATCTTGGATAAAATTAATGGGAACCTTTCCCTAAGAATGTGATTTTGTGAATAAAAGAATATTCTAAATTGGAATGAGGCGTTTGTTGTTTTTGTGTAACACTCGTTTATCATATACGTGGGTTATTCAGAAAGGCCGGGTTTATACCCATTCTGAATAACCGATTCGACGAGATGTCGAAGATGAAGACGGTGGTTGAAGACCGGAAGTCTTCACATCGTTTGGGTGATTACTGATGATCTTGATTGGGCTGTACACCCAGGATGAGGGAATCAGTTGGTGATCGTCCAGACGTACTTGGAGATGGATGGATATGCGAGGAAAGTGCCTCCGGTTTCGTTCAGACCCAGAACGAACTTGTAAATGGATTGTGTGTCTGACATTGGATTTTATTCTGTGTTGATTGATTTCTATTAAATATACATCTGTTTGGCGGCGGAGAATTTATTCTCTTGCTTAACGCCCTTCTCTGAGACGTACGAGCTCAGAGGTTGTATATCGATGGACATCAGTCGCATAGAGTGAATTGCTAGTGTGGCACGCGTAAGTGGCAATTGATCAAGGCTTCTATTGAAAAGCAAAGTCTTGTGGTTGATGATCAAAGCACGGCCTGTGTGGCGTAGCTTTGTGTATAACGTGAATTCGCGAGCCTCGCACCTCAGTATGAGTCAAAAACGGGATAGTGACTGCAGGGAGAGCACGACGTTTCTTTCTAGCTAGGGTGGTGTCAGTGACCTACCAGCCCTGACATTTATATACTTTTCACCTGTGTGGTTGTTGGATACGAGGCGCCTCGGATATAGGTCTGTAAGGACCGGGAAACGTGTGTTCAGGAATAACTAATTCTCAAAAGTAAGAGAGGACCGGCCCTGAAGATCCAAGGATCATAGTGGGGTCCTGAGGCATTTGCTAGAGTGTCTCGAACGCGGAGAGGAGCTTGCCCCTTGCCTCGGCTCATGACGGAAATCCAATTTCCAATACGTGATATGGCGGTTTTAATTGTAGAACTAGTATGGCGACATGATAGATGGTACCCATGCCGCCTATGATTGATATTTATGATTGAAATTGTTTTGACACTATACACTTATAATAGTATCAAATAATGTGTTTTAAACGTATCAAGCATGCTTTGGCTGTTATAAGGTAAAAACCCTATCCTCCGGCTTGCGTTGCATTGTGTGATGGGACCTGGGTCTTATAACAGCTTCATTTTTCTTTATTTAGCATTGCGCTGTTTGTTTTATGCACTGGTATTCTTGGGAGGAAACCCGTTCCGTGTTATACGGCGTGGTCCCTTGATTTACCGAACTTTAAAATAAAGAATTATAACTGTTTTAGTTCTCACACCAGTCACATGACTGACCTGGAGTTTATTGTTTTAACCTAAACTCTGGGTGCCCCTATTTTCCGCACGGGCAGCTAGTAGTTTTGGTTTTGCAGATTTATATTCACAGGGTCCTGATTTACAGCTGGAACGATGCTCGGAAAGCTCTGTATCCGTGCATTACTTCTAGTTGTGTTTTTGTATTATTTTCCGCTGCGATGTAATTATAGGTTATTTATTGTAATCTCTGATATTTATCGAATGTATATTATTCATTTATACTCTGTATATTCTTGTATCTGATGGAGTTGTTGTAATAACAATGAAATGTTCTTCCGTCTGCGTTCTATTTTGTCTTGTTCTCAACGCTATCCGTGCTTTCCTTCACGGGGAAGTTCGGGTCGTCTCATATACCATCCTGGTATCGTTACACCGTCGGGTAGATTAAGATCTTCGGCCATGCTGAAATGAAAAAAAGGAAAGATTCAGAATGGAGAATTCGAAAGATAAAGATATGTGGCAATTGGGGATTATGTTTTTCTTAAAAACTTTTATCTTTAAATTTCTCATTAAAACATGTTTTTGAAAACACTTCTTCCAAAAATAACTATTTTTCTAAAGTATTTTTTTCTGTTCTGGTAACCTTATGCTCTGATACCACGTGTAACACCCCACGTCCATTAATGTCACTCACAAAGGGAATGAATTAACTTCCATGGAGGTTATAAGTGAATATAGAACAGAAAAATTACAACAAGACAGATAATAAGTAGTACTTGAAAACTAAAACTTCATTTTATTTCAGCGGAAACCTGTTTATTACATCACAAAACCATTAATCAGAGTCAAGTACATTATCCATCTTCATAAAACACAATACATAATCCCATTACACAAATAGCCATTAAAGAAGATAACAAGCTGGACTTTACTTCAAGGGTCCAAGCTTTCTAAAGAGATGAAGCAATCCAATCAAGCTCCACTAGAGCTGGGCCCAACCTGAGGACCTGGAGGGGGAAAAGGATAGAAATGGAGGGGGTCAGACATAAAGTCTGGTGAGTATGATAATTCTAACAATACTATTATCAAAATAACTATACTAAGGCATAAGCTGGAAGACAAGTAAATGTCTATGAACTATTAAGAAGATAAAGATAGCGTTTAAGATAACGTTGAAGGTAACGGTAAAGGCATACCTAATTACTAACGAATGATTACTACACTGCACCGCACATTACTACACTACACCGCACCAGTCACCCTAAAGGTTGATCCCACAGAAACATATAAGTAGCCTTACGTACCCCTAGCTGACTACATAAGTGCCGTCTGCCCCTATCTCCACTAGGTGTACCCCACTACCCACTTTCGATCGGCTCCCTACTCGTAGATACCCGTGTTGGCCCCATAGTGGGGTGTATCACTCCCCTAAAGTGGCAACCCGATACAACTTGAGAATGCACGGCTTATACCTACACGATGCAACAACGTCTTACCTACCAGCCCGGGTCCACACACACATATGAAACCCGTAGGACTTGCGTTGCCACCGCTCCCCGTTTTGGCCTCTTACAGTCAAACCCAGCATGCATGTCCCATCCTCGACTGGGTCGAGCCCACAAAGATACGTTTGGGATACTGGTCGAAATGGGCCCCCACAAGCTACCCACCTAAGCTTGTCACTAGTATATCCCACTTAACCCTCTTAGTTATGTTCATTTACATGTGTGTTTGGTTAAGTCTTACTAATCGTATTTCACATGCCACTAAGGGCACCCCCTAGATTCCTCATGCCACCCAAGGCACCTACTTAACCCCATGTCCCACCTTACATGTTTATCTGGTTAAGTATTTCTTAATTCATTCAGGCCATAACCTCATAAAGACCTCTCACATTAGACTGGCATTTATGATAGCTGGATTTGCCGGGCTGGTCCGGGTAGTCTTACACCATAAAAGAGTCTAACCTCGTGTCTTTACAACCTTTATGCTTTAGTTTAGGCCTAGGACCTCTCACATTGGGCTGACATTTGTGACCACTGGATTTGCCGGGCGGGTCCGGGCGGGTTTACGTCACAAACGAGTCCAACCTCGTGTTTTAAGCATTGATTAACACTTAAAATCTTTTACCCCAGTTTTAATAATTCCCTATTCAAATTATTAATTAAGTCAACTTTTAATGATGTCCATAATTGAATCAATTATGGCCATCCACTTATGACATGCAAGATCATATCAATTGCACCCCAACTTTTTTAATATTAAATCCTTAATATTACCCCTACCCCACGTTTATACGTTCGCTTATTCAACGCATAATATAGGCTAGACTTGAATAGTCTAACACATAGCACAAAGATAAATTATCACAACATATAGACAATTAAAATAAATCTAATCATAATAGGGGTGAAACTTGCATAAACTACACATGTTAAGGATCAAAAGGTGTCAACTTGTTAAATGTCTCAATTTATATGATATGATCATAGCCCAAATCTATACATAAACTTGCATATGGGGTTTTTAGGCAACATAATGATGGTGTGAACTAGCATAGGATATCATATATGTCATAGCATAATTCTAGATGTCATAATAGATGTCATGGCATATGTTCATAACTTTTCTAATCAATCTAACTTGCATATGTGACTTGTCATATAGATCAACATAACCCAAACATGATGATTTAATTAATATGAACTAACTAGCATAGATGGTAACATCATGGCCTTTTTAACATGTATGATTCATCACAACTTAGCATAGAAACTTTCAACATACATAACATCATCATAGCATGATTTACAACATATAAGATATCATCATCACATAACATTGGATTTACAATATACATGATAGCAAAAGGGGTTTACAACAACATATATGATAATTCACATCATCTACTCATAATTCATTCATAACTCAACCTAATTAAAATGATAATAATCTTGTTATGATCATCATACTCACAATTTAGAGAAGAAAAGAGAGAGTTTTGCTTTGCTTTAGGGTTGAGAGAATTAGAATTGAATTTGCTTTTCTTCTTTCTTAGTTGGCGGCGGCTCCATTGATTTCCATGGCGATGGTATGACGGTAATTATTCTATTTTAATTAGGTTTAGGGTTAGCATTAGGATGTATTTATAGGTGTAGGAAATTATTTAGGACCATTAGATTAACCCTGAACCATGAGAACCAATCAAATGCAAAATCTGCATTTGAGCGAATCGGCCCACGGGTTGACAGCCAAACACCCTGGATTAACCCCTAGTCGACCCAGCAGGGCTTGGGTCGACCTCAAAAATGGGCCGGTTCGGTTATTTCCCCTCCCAATTCGCTGTTTTGAACTTTTTCGCATATTTATTTATTTTTTTAATTTATATATATATATATATATCAATATTTAAATATTTCTCTACGCAACCCATTTCACTTAATTCTTTTCTAAAAATTAAGTATACTTTAATTTGTGAATTTTAATGTTATAAAATTATGGGGTGTTACACTTACCGTCCAAAAGAAGATGATGAAATTGTATTTGATCCAAAAGTATCCACCCAAACGGCAACATAAAGGTATAATGTACTTTTTTTGCTTATTTAAGATTTTTCTTATTGGGTGTTTCTTATTTAGGTTTTAACAAGGCATTACATTGACTTGGAAGTGCCATACTCCATTTGACGTACTTAATTGTTAAAATATGATATTTTATATTGTATTGCTTTTCCTTCACTAAGATTTTGCCTATCGGGTTTTTCAGTAAGATTTTAATGATGTATTATTTTATTTCAAAAGTATCCAACATCTTTTGATGCAACAAACTATTATTTATAAAGACAATGCAGCTTGCATGACTCAGAATCATGTAGATTATATCATGGATGATAGGATGGTGTTCATTTCTTCTAAATTTCTCTTCACACATGAACTATGAATGGACGATAAGAAATGGGAGAAATAAGTCCATTTTCAAGAAAAGTGGGTAGATCTGTTTTAAGTTGTAATTTCCAAATCAACATTTCAGTAGACAGTGTACAAAATTGGCATGCGTCGACAACATAAATAGACTAATTGAATAATGCGTTATAAATTAGGGGGAGCATATAAAATTATGCTATAATGTACTCTTTTCCTTCACTAATATTTTTCCACTGACTTTTTGTTAGTACGGTTTTTAACGAGGCATTATCTTAATCCTGAAGTATCAACCCTCATTATAACATTGTAAAACATGTTACTAAAAATAAAACAAAAGTAAAATCTTTTCCTTATTTATATTTTTCCATAAGGTTTTTCATAAAAATGTGGCAATTAATTTTATCATCTTTGCATACGCATATTCAATGGGAAGTGTTGTAATATGTAAAAGTAATAAGCGTGAGTATGCTAAGGGACTTTACTGCAATTTACATGGTATGTAGACTCTATAAATAGAGAGATTGTTTGCATTGTTTGTGCACCTGAATCAATGGAAATGACCGGTCTCTTCATAATATCTTATATTCTCTCTAATGGCTTCTCCTCTTTTATTTGTCTTTATTTTATTTTATAACACTTATAGTATTATGCGGACTTCTTCTTAATTTTTTCATTTTGACAAGAAGGGTGTGTAAATATCCCGAACAGCTGCATACTTCAAATGCTAAAGAGCAGAAAATGACAATGTGTAGCCCTCTGTTTACGGTCAACATGCATGGTCAAAGTTACTTTTCATTCCTCAAAATAAAATATAAATATTAAACTAAAGTCTTTATTAGTAGTTGTACTATCCTTACTGTCACACCTTTTTTATGTAAGCGTGAATAGCCGAAAAAGCACTCGATACTATTAAATTTCAGTATTACTAAAAAGTAGAATCTGACAGATACATTAATGGTTTTAAATGCCCATTTTCAAAATGTTATTAAATACCTAAAAATAGAATCAAACACGCAAATTTTATTTAAAAATCCAAAATATAAACAAAATTTAATATCGTCTTAAAATAGAATCAAACAGATAAAATTTATTTATTAGATTTATTCTTCATTACTTATAATAAAAAGGATTTCAAACAAAAGAAAACATTAGATATGAAATTTAAAAATAAAAATCACATTAACTTTAAACATTCAAAATAAAATGATTTACATATAACATGTTAGACTTATAAAAAATAATCCACGCGCGAAGCGCGTGCCGTAATGCTCGTATACAAAATCGAGCTGTGGTGCTATTGTAGTTGGTATTGCTACCTTTAAATACTAAAATAACATCTATTTTAAAATAATATTTATCAAAGAATGTCGTGAATTGTTCATTTCTAAAGTATAATCATTTTCAAATTCTCTTGGTAGTAAGACAAAATCAAAACTATAGTCTCTATTATTTCCATGTATACCAGGTATTTGTGCATGTAATTCTTTTATTTTATGAACTATAGAACTTGTATTTATATAAAATCATTAGCATTCCCTTTTTATCCAAGGGTTTCTGTAGTTAGCGGGGTGTAAATATTGCTTGTTATGGCTTTTGCATTAGAATATAATAAAACTTGTACTGTGAATTCTTGATATTCATAGATACATATTACTACTGAAAGATGTAACGATCCTATCATTATTATTAAAAAAATGAATAATATGAGGAATACAACTTGTTAATAACGAACAAATGTGAATATATCTTTAGACTAGCACCGAGACATCATAATTATTGGTCTAACGAATCTCTAAATAGAATTTGACATGTACAAACTCAGTTTAAAGCAATTAAACTCCGGTTTTCTGTATTTGAACGTATAAATATCAGGCGCAGATCACAATGGATAATACATACCATAAACAAAGACATACCGTGATACCGTGACTCTGTATATTGTACTACACTAAAATAAAGTGGTTGTCCGAAAATATACAATCCATACACACACATACATATACATATAGTTCTACATGGGATAAACTAAAAAAATCAAAAATAATTTATTTGCATGCTAGCATACCTACCCAAAAAATGCAAGTCCTGCTACTTGAAAATCCTTACTCTGACCCAAGCATTATAAAATAATAACTGGGTCAGACTTTCTCTAAGTACCCAAATGGTCCTAACAAGATATAACATAATGATGTATGACTTTATAAATAAATCCAGATGTCCTAGATATAAATAAGTCAAAGGAATAATAATTTAACTCAAAACCTCATTATATAACTTACGAACACTTAGAATACTGAACACAAAATAAATTGCAAAGCACAAAGTTCCTTAAATCCATCTCAACATTTAAAGCACTCGAACACAATTTCCTAAATCCATGCAAATCCTAATCGATATTGAACATATTGATCATCCACGCTAACCATAATGATTGTACTCATACCATACAAAAACAAGCATATGATATCACTGATACAGATCGAATATCAATAATCGTACTAATACCTTGATACACACAATTACATCGATCTCAAGGAATGTTCATTTCGATTGGAAACTATAACTTAGTGACCCTATAGTATACTTCTTTTTTTACATTTACCGTGTTTATATTACTAAGAATGTGAAGAAATCTACGGTATAACTTTGAAGGATCAGTCGACCTGAAAACCAAAACCAAGAGAGAATGCACTCTAATTGGTTAAATACTGCCACTTATAGTATTCTCAATAATTTGGCCAAACTTCCCATATGACGCAGCTAAATTCAAGTATTCACCATAAGCTAACAAATCTCACTCTTTATAAATACCGTTGGAAACTAGAATTACATTCCCTTAACGATCCATCAACATGTAACACCCCACATCCGTTAAGGTAACTCACAAAGGGAATGCCTTAACTTTAGTGGAGCATTATGGGTACTGGAACAGAAATATTACAAGACAGACATATATAAAACAGCGGAAAGTAAAGTGGAAGTACTTCAAATCATTTATTAAATATAATTGTTTACAATAAAAGCCCATCAACTTCCAATACCCAATCACATAGCTAAAATATCTGTCTTGCTCAAAAACAAAGAAGCATAAAAAAATAAACTGTAGCATTCCCCAACAAAGCAAAGCAATCTATAGCCAAGAGAAATCCAAGCCGTACATGAAAGAGCTTTGGAGTTTGGTAAGATCCGAACTAAGCTGTATTCCCACCCTGTGAACCTGGGGGGGGGGGACGAAAGATAAAGAGGCGAAACAAACTGGGTCAGTCATAAAGACTGAGCAAGTCCTAGTGGCTTTCAGCATAAAAACAGGTAAAGATAACATGGCATGAATAAACTGAAAGTAAACATAAGCGTGATGACTAGGTAAGCTATAGGCACGATGAATCAAGTATAACATCCCATGCTTCCTATCAAGAGTATCATCACAAGGTTCCTACCAAGTATCACATTGCAAGGTTTCTATTAAGTATAACAATGCAAGATTTCTAAGCTTCACCATTCCACTATTTTCTTTGATTTCCTATGTTCTCTGCACCAACTGTACTAGTACCCCAACCCGTATCATCCTTTCCATGTATATGTACAGTCCCTTGCCGTATATCGTATGGGTTTCATCACGTATTTCTATACTACTTCAATGTAGTGCCACCATTCTTGAAATCGTTTGGACCGCCACCCTTGTTCTGGCTAGGTTTCCTTATCATGAACTATCGCGTGTTCAACTAGGATTTATGCCACCTAGGACCACTAAGGATTATGCTACCTATTGGACGTTTTCTAGATTCGATTAGGGTTTATGCCACCTAGGACCACTAGGGATTATGCTACCTAACGAACAACACCCTTTTTCCACGTAACGATCTATTAATCGATCGGCTACATACAAGTCCTAGCTCATTCATGTGTCTGTGTCATACGGCCCAACCACGAAATGTAGTCACCTGTGCTAGGTCCACCATAGGGTGTATCAAGCCCTAGGGTGCCAACAACCGAAACGAATTAAGCACGCACAGTGTAAACCTACTGGTGCCCAATGCCTTCTTTTTCAACTCCGGACTACGTGCACGACCATAGTCCGCTTGAACCTACAATGGCGCATTAACTCAGCCGTCGTTCTGGTCACTTACAATCAGCCCAGTAATCGTGCCCCAGCCTGCCTAGTTCCAGGGTACCGTGATACATCTAGTGGGTTACTGCTGAAAAGGACCGTGCAACTAGGGTTTCCGTCCAGTAGGTTAAGTGTTGTCATTTAAATTCGAGACTTAACCCGCCTACGTGTCATGTCAAATTGGCTAAGTGTTGTCGTTCAAGTTCATGACTTAGCCCTACGAATCATCTGTCAAGTTGGTTAAGTATATTCAATCGGTTCATGACTTAACCCTATCAAATTATCATGTCCAATTGGTTAAGTATATTCAAGCGGTTCATGACTTAACCCTATCAAATCTTCATGTCAATTTGGTTAAGTATATTCAAGCGGTTCACGACTTAACCCTATCAAATCATCTTATCCAATTAGTTAAGTATATTCAAGCGGTTCATGACTTAACCCTATCAAATCATCGTGTCAAATTGGTTAAGTATATTCAAATAATTCATGGCTTAACCCGCCCACGTATCATGCTACGTTGGTTAAGTATTATCTATATGTTCAAGTTGACTTAACCCTGCCACGTGTCATGTTATATTGGTTAAGTGTCATTAGTCTAGTCATATTACTTAACCCACCCATTGGTCTGATTAACTATTATGTTGGTTAATCCTACATTTGTAAGTTTTACATGTTCTTAACTCATATCGGTTAGGTCCACATTTACATGTCAAATTTCCATGTCATCCCACCTAACCCTCTAACCATACCCACGTCTTATTATGGTTAGTATTCCTTAATTCATTCATTATGACGAACGAATCATGACCTCTCACATTAGACCGTGCATTTTGTGGCCACTGGATTTGCCTGGACGTTCCGGGCAGATTTACACCACAAACTGGGTCTAACCTCGTGTCATAAATCGTTACGCCTACAATTCGACCTTCGACCTCTCACATTAGACTGACACTTTGTGGCTACTGGATTTGTCTGGCGGTTCCAGGCAGATTTACACCACAAACTGAGTCTAACCTCGTGTCAAAGGTTCATTAATGGTCGTATTCCACCCAAAACCCCAATATCAGTTCATGCATTTAACATATAGAAATATTCATTATTTACGTTTTTGCCCCAAAACGTATTCCCAAATTATTATCGTAATTCACTATAAGGTTATGCCAAGTTATAGCCTTTTATTTATAATACATGCCAACTACCCAAAACCCAACTTAGGCACGTTCATATTAAACCTTTACCAAGTCATAAATTTTCATATATGTTTCAACTCCAAATTTTACAAAATTAACATATGCCCAAGTTCTAGATTACATGTAAATTTTACATATGCCTAATTCGTACCAAATTTACATATGTTCAATTTATGCCGTTTTACATGTATGCCAATTTTATGCCATTTTACCATGTCAAGTTCTAGCCAAAATTACATGTATCAAGTTTCATACCCAATAAACCCAAATCATGATTCATGATGTAGTTATCCCAAACTATAATCTTTTTATTACAGTACATGTCAGTTGCCCAAGTTCATAATACATGTTTGTGCCAAATTATTTACATGTTATATATACCAAATCTCATGTTACATTACATAGATCCTATTTGTGCCAAATTCCATGTATATAATATTTATGCAAATTTTTCATAACAAGATTATACCAAAATTTACAGATCACGCCTAAACTTGCAAATACAATGATAATATCCAATTTCATGTTGCCAACTATTACATCATATTCATATAGGAAATAATCCCATAATTCCCCCGTATACATATCGTACGCAAATCGCGATTTTAGGCCAAGGAATGAAATTGACCAAGGTTCTTGAAAGAAAATAAATTGAGGGAGATAGAAATTGAATAAAAATGAGATCAGAGGAAAACATCATTATAGGCATAAATATTACAACTTGATGATAACGTCATTACGAATCAAGAAAACTGCTGAATAGATCATAAACTTGTCATGAGCATAAAGATAGACAAGTCCCAAAACACGAGATTAAAGGAGCAACAGAAATAGATCAGAATCGATAAACATACTTAAATCCAATTCCACTTTATTCCATGGCCACATTATAATTAAATGTTTAAATCTAAAAACAACTAGAACTTACAGAGCATGGCTAGTGAATTAGGAACTGAATTTGTCATAGAACGTTGTAGTAGTGTTGATTTATTGTCTTGAATCATTGTTGAAGCTTTGTTCTTCGAATTGATTTGAGTTTGAATGTTTGTACTTTGATTTGGAGACGGCGACCATGGATCAAGAGGTATTTTAGCATCATAATAGTGTAAAAATGATTTGTTGTGAATTAGGTTAGGTCTAAGGGTGTTTTTATAGGTGTAGCAACTAGTTTAGGCCCTTAGATTAACCCTAGAATCAATCCGGACCATCAAAACATGTCCAGGCTTCAAAAATGAGTTCTGGGTCAAAACTGCCCGACTAGGTCAACCTGTAAGGGGGGAGGTTGACACTATGGTAGACCTGTGGGGGGGGGGGGGGGGTAGGTCGACCCTATGGTCGACCCCTTGGTCCAGTCCTACCTGAAAATTGCTGAAACTTGTACATGCCATAACTTCTTCATCCGGACTCCGATTTTCGAAAACTCGGACTCTATTTCGTGTAAAATTTCGAGATGAACGCAATGGCGTGCGTAACCAGTTTCCCCTGATTCTGATTTAACATGTTATAAAAATACGGGTTTTTACATTCTCCCCTCGTTAAAGGATTTCATCCCCGAAATCTTCAAGTTAAGAAGAATGTGTCCTACCAACCAATCATCCATCTACTCAATCATCAATCACAGTCATTCATTGTCCTTAAGAGATTTCTAATGCGGTATGAACATATGCAGAAAGTGTGTGTGTATTTTCCTTATCTAATGCAAATGATCAGGCCTGATTGATCTTCTTAATGCAAAATATGTTTAGTGCCATGAGTCCAACATGTATGCAAATAGCCCTAATCACATATACACTATATGTGTGCTCAAACATCCATCCATATGCAACATTCACATGATAACACATTCAATTTCATCCATAAACAAGTATAAACACTCATGTATATGCAATATGAAAATGTGTCTGAGCCGATCTAGTGCCTAATGTGTATTATGCAACCACGAGCAACCACTTGCGACCACTTGCAACCATCAATCATAACATGTCTCAAACACATGTTTCACCCAATTGTTCCTACCTAAAGATATAGCCGAATGATAGAAGCAAGTAAAAACTTTGTGCCCATTAGGCAATGTCAAAGCTGGAAATCTACGTCACATATATACTGAATAGGAGAAGAACTCCCTAAGCATCAGCCTATATCCTATAAAACCCAAAAAGTTTAGTCAACCCAACGGACACCCTCAAGCCCCAACATGTATTACTAATAGATAAGTCATACTCCATATAGGGTTTGCGACAGAAATAGGATTGAGAATAGGACCGAGAGGTTATACTTAAAAGATAGCATACAAGTAAGCTCTACAGGAAAAGAGGGATCAAGGATATACTCTTAAAAAGAGATATGATGCGCGTGTCTAGTGTTCAATCTTCTAAGTCGTATTTCCTTGAGCTTAACTCCATTGTGCTTTGACCGTCTTTAACTTCACAATTTCGTAGCTTCTTAATTCCTATTTCCAAAATATGAGTTGGAACTCATTTCACTGTCACCTCTCGTTCCACTTTCACTTATTCGTTTTCTAGTATACTCGGCCCAAACATAACTGCGTACTCATGGTTTCATACAAGCTCTCCAAAAATTCACTAGTGAATCTCGGATCTCGTTCACTTACTAGAAGGTATTCCACATAAATGAATTATCTCTTGAAAATAAACAAATGCCAACCATATTGCCAAGTGTACTTACTAAGGTGATTTTCTATAACTCATGCATAAGCGAAATGAACCATCCGCCTTAGTGGCGAACACTACTCGAGCGGATCGATAAATGTATCAAGAGATTCTAGGTAACTAAACATGGCAGAACCTTAAGGGTTACACCAGACTTCGAGGGCATTACCAAGGGAAGTGAAGCGTCTAACTACCCTCTTTTCATACTCGAGAATGGTACCATTTCTGGACAACCACTCCATCCCTAGAATCAACCCATAGCCCAAAAACATAAGCTTTACCTCTAAACTCAACACTTAGCATAGACATTCTCAAATCCAAACAAGTCATGAATAAATGAGCCGATTCCCCAACAGGATTTGAGACAAAAATGGGATCCTCTACTACGCTAGTACTAAGGTGCAGAGACCCAACTATCGAGGCAGAATTAAAAGGATGCGATGTATAAAAACAAAGTTCTAACGGGATAATGGAAAAGAAAAGCTAAACCTTTGACAGAAATGTTACCACCTCTCTTAGGTATGCTAGTAGTAAGAGCATACAATTGCCCTCTCGACGATCTTGTCCTTTGCCCTTGTCCTTGTCCTATAATACTTAACTACATGTCCCTTTTTACCATACTAAAGATACTCTCTTTTGTCATGGGTTTTAATACTCTCTCACTTGGCCTTTTTTTTCCTTTCACCTTTTTCCTCTTTCATGGATTAAGCCTTATCAACAAGTTTCTCGTCCTTAGGCTTGTGTTCTTTATCCTCGTTCTTACTATCCTTGTATAGTTTGTTGGCCGGTTTCTCGAAAGCTATCTCCATCACACTACATCCCTACAAAGCTTGAAATAAGATTAGTCGCAGATTGAACTACTGTGGCTACAGATGGAGGTTGGCCACTTTTTTGCCCTCCTACATGTGTCATACACCTACAAAACTATGGTGAAAAGAGAGAAAGAAGAGATTCAAAGAGAGAATCAAAAGATAGTGCATATGGCTTTGGGGAATATGCCTTTCATAAAACAAAACTTTTCTTTAGAAAAATGCTTCTTTGTAAATGGTTTCGAAAATGATTTCAAAAGGTTTTAAAAACTTTTGCCCAGTCTGGTAACCTTCTGCTCTGATACCAAATGTAACACCCCACATCCGTTAAGTCACTCACAAAGGGAATGCCTTAACTTCAATGGAGCATTATGGGTACTGGAACAGAAAAATTACAAGACAGACATATATAAAATAGCGGAAATTAAGTGGAAGTACTTCAAATCATTTATTAAATATAATTGTTTACAATAAAAGCCCATCAACTTCCAATACCCAATCACATAGCTAAAATATCTGTCTTGCTCAAAAACAAAGAAGCATAAAAAAAATAAACTATAGCATTCCCCAATAAAGCAAAGCAAGCCATAGCCAAGAGAAATCCAAGCCGTACATGAAAGAGCCTTGGAGCTTGGTAAGATCCGAACTAAGCTGTATTCCCACCCAGTGAACTTGGGGTGGGGGGGACGAAAGAAAAAGAGGCGAAACAAACTGGGTCAGTCATAAAGACTAAGCAAGTCCTAGTGGCTTTCAGCATAAAAACAGGTAAAGATAACATGGCATGAATAAACTGAAAGTAAACATAAGCATGATGACAAGGCAAGCTACAGGCACGATGAATCAAGTATAACATCCCATGCTTCCTATCAAGAGTATCATCACAAGGTTCCTACCAAGTATCACATTACAAGGTTTCTATTAAGTATAACATCGCAAGATTTCTAAGCTTCACCATTCCACTATTTTCTTTGATTTCCTATGTTCTCTGCACCAACTGTACTAGTACCCCAACCCGTATCATCCTTTCCATGTATATGTACAGTCCCTTGCCGTATATCGTATGGGTTTCATCACGTATTTCTATACTACTTCAACGTAGTGCCACCATTCTTGAAATCGTTTGGACCGCCACCCTTGTTCTGGCTAGGTTTCCTTATCATGAACTATCGCGTGTTCAACTAGGATTTATGCCACCAAGGACCACTAAGGATTATGCTACCTATTAAACGTTTTCAAGATTCGATTAGGGTTTATGCCACCTAGGACCACTAGGGATTATGCTACCTAACGAACAACACCCTTTTTCCACGTAACGATCTATTAATCGATCGGCTCCCTACAAGTCCTAGCTCGTTCATGTGTCTGTGTCATACGGCCCAATCACGAAATGTAGTCACCTGTGCTAGGTCCACCATAGGGTGTATCAAGCCCTAGGGTGCCAACCACCGACACGAATCAAGCACGCACAGTGTAAACCTACTGGTGCCCAATGCCTGCATTTTCAACTCCGGACTACGTGCACGACCATAGTCCGTGTAACGACCCAGATTTTTGAACAGTTTATTTTAAATATTTGGTATAGTTTTAAATATTGAATTCATAATATAAATGAATTTTATATTGAATTTATCGAATGAATAATCGATATGCGAATTAATATCAAATATATTGGGTATCGTAATACGAAACGATAATAATTTGCAGTTAAAAACTGATTCGAAATGATTCAGTCGATCAATATAATTCTAGTTGAATATAGACGAGTTATTTTCAATGACTTTAATCGTTTATTTGATATTGATAGTCTATATAAGCAAATGAATTAAATTTCAGAATATGCTCAGTTAAGTTTAAAATAACGTAAAAATCTGGTAGCATCGGTCGTTGTGTTAAATAGCGGTTCAGGGTTTTATTTTGAAATAAAATCAAACAAAATCAAATCAGCCGACCTAAAAACTGGAAATCGCGCAGCTACTCCTTCCTCGAGCCAAAATTCTGTCTCCCTACTTTAGTATCAAAGAAACAAGGGATTAATGGCTTTCGTACTATATGTTTCTGTCCACATCTATATAAAATCGCAAGCATCTCCCTTCCAAATCCTTCAGCTCAAAACCAGAAATGGCCGCACCCCCTAAAATCAATCGAACCCCTCTTCTATGAAATCAAAAGCTTCAAAAGGGGCCGCTACTACTTACATTCTTCGATCTCGTATACCATGGATTAGGTGCGATCAACGTCTTCCTTCTAGGGTTCATCGTATCTGGGGTTTTCTCAAGTCGCGATTTAATGGGGAGCGAAGCCTCCTGTTGCGTTATCAAATGGAAAGACGCGATGAAGCCATTCAAATCTGGAGGTGCGAAACTCGAGTTACGGAGGGCGCGATGACCTTGGATGCTCGATCTTCATTCTGTCGATGAGGTGGTGAGGCTGTTCGATGTGTACTGGAGGGGTGGGGTTCAATCTGATTGATGATGGGTTCGGGTGGGTGATGTTAGAAGATGCGCTTACGGAATTTGGGATGACAACAGACTGATGGGTGCGCAGCATCATCTTGGTAGCACTGGGAGTTGGAGCAGCAACCTAAAGTTGCGATTAGGCGAAGTTAGGGCTCAGTTCCTCTGCTCGATAGTGAGGTGGAGTTCCGGTTTCAGAAATGAACGGTGATCATTAGGACTATAAGAAGAAAAGAGGGAGTGCGGTGCAGTTGTTTGGTGAAATGCCGGAAAGAAAGAAGAAGAAAAATAGAGGGATTAAGGTAATCTAAAATTTAATACCTTAATTTGTTTAATGTTTAGGAATAAATAGGTTTGTTCAAATTAGTTAAGTTAGAATTAATTTAGCGAAAAAATTAGAAAAGTTATTTATTTATTTAAATAATTAATTTAAATGAATAAACGTTTAATCGGTAAATTTAAATAAAAAAATTATCGCAGGTGCGAATCCATTCGAGAAGATTAGTAGCCGCTAATTTGAGATTAAAACGGATATTCGACAAAGGAAAATCCCTGGTGAGTAAATCTCACTCACCTTTAGAATTATTTTTATTTCATTAAAAATAATTGTCTGTTGCTTGTGTGCATGTTTTATGGTTGTTTTATATATATTAGTTATTTAGGCTATATATATATATATATATTGGGTTGATTGATTGGTTGGATTCCCGCAGTCTCATTAGCGGATGCCCGCAGTTCATAGCGGATGATTACCCTATACGCCCCACGCTATGATTAGTGGATGACCTTCTATACCGCGATATTCTGCCACGAAGCAGAATGGGTATTATTTATGTGCTAACATCTGTGGATGCAGGAAAACAGGTTGGAGGAATCCAACTGGATTCCTCAAAATATATTATCTGTTTGTTTATTTGTTTGCATATATATTGTTATATATGATGTGCTAGAAAAATAAATAATTCGTTGCTTTGTGTGTTTGAATATCACTGGGCCAATTAAAAGGACATTTGAGATTTTTAAAGGGAAAATTCTATTTTTAAATAGAATTTGAATTTTAAATGGAAATGAAATATAAACTTGTTTGAAAAATAAAACAAGTAGTTTCTTTATAAACGGAGTTTATAAATAGTTCTTTTATAACGAAGTTATAAATGAAGTGAAAAAGAATTATCATTTGATAATTCAGAAATAGAAATACAAGCATGGAATTGGGATTTGAAATGGAATTTCAAAATAAGATGTGAAAAGGAAATTTTAAATATATAACTCAAATGAAATTTGAGTATAACATTCAAATTTTTAAAAGTTAAATATTTGAATTTTAAAAGGAGATTGAATATTAGCAATTCAAATAGAATTTGAATAGATGAAATTAGAATGAAAAATAGAATTTTTATTCAAGGAATTAAAATAAAATTTGAATTCAAAGGAATTCGAATAAAGAAATTCAAATAGAAATTTGAATGTAGAATTTCAAAATAGAATTTGAAATATAAAATTTCAAAGAAGAATTGAACAGAATTTGAAATATAGTATTTCAAAGAAGAATTGAAATATGAAATTTGAATAGAGATTTGAAATGGAATTCGAATATGAAATTTGAATAGAGATTTGAAATAAAAATTCAAGTATTGAATTTGAACATGAAATTGAATATAGGAATTCAAGCAGAAGTTTGAATATGGAATTTCAAAAATAGAATTTGAAATAAACTTTGAAAGTAGGATTTCAAAGTAGGATTGAAATAGGATTTCAAAATAGGAAATCCAAATAGTTTTGAAATAGCATTTGAATTCAAGGGAATTGAAATAGAATTTGAGTTCAAAAGAATTCAAATGGGATTGAAATAAAGAAAATTCAAAAATGGAATTACAAATAAAAGAAGAATGTAATTTGAAATTTTGGGAATTTCAAATAAGAGAAATGGAATCTGAAACATTTAGAATTTCAAATAGAAATTTAAATGGTGTTTGGATATTTGAATTCAAGTATGAATTTCAAGTATGAATTTGAAATGGGATTTCAAGTATGAATTTCTAATGTAGAAATTCAAAAAGGAATTGAATTAAAGTGAAAATTAAATAAAGGATTTGAAATAGAATTCGAATAAATGATTTGAAATGAAATTCGAATAAAGGATTTCAAACGGGATTTGAATATCAAATAGAAAAGGAATTGGAATTTGAATTTAGAATTCAAATAAAAGTGAGATTTGAATTTGAATCAAGCAGAGTTAAATGGAGTTGAATTCATTTAAAAAAGTTTAGAAGTTTAAAAGTTTTGTTTATATATAAATATAATTAAAACGAACGCGCCGCAGCGCTGCAGTTCGTAAATTGGCGATTTGAACTTCAATTAAATATACAGGACTCAATTGAAGTCGGAATTCTTCGAAACAAGAAACGTCAGGACCGGTTTGATAATAGTTTTCTAATGAAAGAGAAAAATATGAATTTCGTCGTATAGATTTTGAGTTATGTCAAAATCAAATTTTCAGAAAAGCAGCGCCAGAAGCGTTTTAAAACCATTATGGTTTATTTAATGTTATAAAAGGATTTTAAGCAAGAAAATCCGAATTTCTATTTAGAAAATTTCAGAGTGAGTTGCAAAATATATGCGAATTCAAGTTGTGTAAATGAATATGATTTTTGAAACAGAAACCAGATTTTGATTTATTGAATGGAATTAACTAAATTGAATAGAAATTAGTTAAGGCGATTTCGAATGGATATTGGGGTTTAAATAAGTAGAGTCGATTTGAAAATTTATATTCGAAATAGAAAAGAGAACTGGAATTGAAATTCTGAAATTTAATTTGGTCGTGGGCAAGTTAAACATTTATTTGAACATGTTATGTTCAACAAAGAAGTGAAATAGGCAAAAAGGCTAATTAAAGAATAATTGAGCGAAACTGAATTCAAACGATTCAAAATTTAATTCAAACGAATGGATTGAGTTGAATTGAATTGGAAACAGGTGAACAGGTGTTAAACAGATATGGGATGACGTATATGAAGATTTTTATTTATGTGCCCGACAAAAAGGTACATGTTTAAATTCATATATGGGTTTTATGCGCCGTATCGGCAAGCCGCTTGGCTTTTTCTTTTTCTTTTTGAGATTGGAAGATACCGGGAAGCTATTTGAAATTTCCCGACGCTCCCGATACAGGGGAGGTTATGGCGAATTTTTCCGGGAACTTAAGGAGATAGAATATTTTTCAGATAATTTGATAGTTAAATCAATGTATCGATAAATGTAGAATTCGATAAGGAAATGGAAAAGTGATTTAATTAATGAAATATTAATTAAAGAGCCCAGTGATTTGTTTGATATGTTTGGATGAACACTTGTTTTTATTCGATAGTTAAATCACAGACTATCGAAGTTTTTGACCATCGTTGTCAATATGGAGAGACCGGTTGGATTATTATCCGAAGAACCACTCCGTATTAGCATAAGCGTTGCGAACCAAGTATGCTGAATATATTGAAGACGGAGTAAAGTGCAAGGGCTTTTCTATTTATAGAAATAGTGCCTTCGGTGTCGTTCAATCCCAGAACGAACGTAAATGGACGAATGTCTGACAAAGTATTTCCAATGATCAAATGGGTTGATCTGTATGGATATATATGGTTGCAACGGATTTATCCCTTAGCATAATATCCAGAATATTTGTGCAAATCAATTAGTGATTAACGGATCTGACAATGTGGCATTCAAAGTGATTGTGCTATCGTTGAATGGTAAGTAATCGTAGCCTCAGGCCTCAACAACCGGGAAAGGACAAAAATCGGGCAGGCAGCATGGCTATGTGGGTCGCACCCATTAGGGTGTATAATCACCTATCTAGAGAAATTCCTTTTGTTTCTAAATCTATCGATTCTGCCCATTCGGGAAACGGTGGTTTGAGCCCAACCGTTGGTGATATACATTCGATACACTCAAGCGAAATGAGTGGTCGGTCATGTGTGGGCCGGGTTACAAGATGTTCTTGTTGAACCCAGGTGTATTTGCCTCTAGAGATACACAGTCGGAAGGTGGTTCCATACCTTGTCATGTTGGAAATCCAATCTCCAATAAGCGCCATGCGGGTTTTGATTTTGTACTATGTATGTGGAGCGTGAGATGCAAGCGTTCTGCTATTTGGTTATTTACTTGATGTAGACATTATTATAATATCACTGGATTTTCGTATCAAAGTGTTTTGGGTTATAGTAAGGTAAAAACCGTCCGTGTTTATGTGTGGGCTGGTCTTACTATTATCTTTTCTTTCGAAAAAGAGTTTTGAAAGTTAAACAAGTGGTTGGAGTTTACTCACACCAGTCCCATGACTGACCCAGAGTTTGTTTTTGTTTGTTTTCCCTAAACTCTTGGGTGCCCAAATTTGTACGGGCAGTCAAGTGTTTCAGGCTTTTTACAGATACACTTGGAGGAGCTTGAAGCAGGAGGCTTCAACGTTAGTTATTTAGAGTTACTTCCGCTGAATCAAAAGTTATGTGTACTCTGATGATGGTATGTGTATATGTACAGAACAGATTTGTATTTCAAAGCTTATGTTATATAATATATTTTTTTCGTTCCGCTGTGAGTTGTGATCTTCGTTTTTCTCCTATTCTAAGTTTTCTATCTTATCTATTCTCACCCTCTATCTTCTTTCTAATAATGAGTCGTATTTCTGTGTTATTTGGGTTGGACGTGTGGTGTATTTAGTCAACTCAGATAGTCGGATTTGCGGGTCGTTTCAGTTGGTATCAGAGCTTAGGTTGAGTGAACACCTAGGCTTTTGTGGCATGTGCTCATTAGAGATAGGGTCAGTAGTACCCTAGAATGAGTTGAGTGTATATATATATGAGAGAGCGTATTTGTTAATTGATATAAAAGTTGTTTTATATTGTGTTGGCTTGTCTGTTGAGTGGTTTATGAATTCTGGTCGAATCGTGGGACGCCACGAAGTTGATAGGGATTTCTAAAAACTTGAACAGAAAATACGACATGATATTGTTTTAAAATGGGTAAATGAAATAATTTTACCCAAAATTATATTTTAATATAGAAAGAATAATTTTCTGAAATTATTATAATATATGGATGTGTTGATTGTTAGGATTATAATCAAATGAGATTATAAATTTAGAATGGTTATTTATAACCAAAATAGGATTTGTATAGAAATAATATATACAAATGAGATGAATTAGAATTGAATTCAAACCAGAATTAAGAATTCAAAAATCCTGGGAAGTTGAAAAATATTTTTCAAAGTATATTAAAATAATATAGATTTGTTTTAGAAGGATTTGAAAGAAAATCATTTTTGATGGATTTTGAAATAATAAAGCACTGAACTCACTTCAGTGGCTGGGAAATTATTCTGATGATGATTGCAACATCATCAGTGTTCATTTCCGAGTTTCTAAGTGATGAATTGCTACCTTAGAAAAGTTTTTGATGAAAATTTGTTTGAAAGAAAACAAGTTGGTTTGAATATTCAAATGTTTTGAATTTGAAATGAAAATAAATATATGTGTATATTTATGGGATTCAAAAAGGATTTGAAAGGAAAAACCCTGGGATTTGGATTCTGGAATTGAAATTTAACTTAGGCTAGTTAAATGGATTGAAGTGAATCAATTAACTAGAATCAATTTGAATAGGTTTAATGGAATATAGATTGGATATTAATGAATTGATCATAGATCATTCGAATCAAATGTGGGAAGACCAAAAGTTTTGGTTGGAATTAATTTGTTGAAATATGAGGAGTTGAGTTCCAACAAAAGTGAATTTTTGAAAAGTAATAGATTTGTACCATTTTTCCTACTTTAGCAATTTCGAGGACGAAATTATTTTAAGGGGGAAAGAATGTAACGACCCAGATTTTTGAACAGTTTATTTTAAATATTTGGTATAGTTTTAAATATTGAATTCATAATATAAATGAATTTTATATTGAATTTATCGAATGAATAATCGATATGCGAATTAATATCAAATATATTGGGTATCGTAATACGAAACGATAATAATTTGCAGTTAAAAACTGATTCGAAATGATTCAGTCGATCAATATAATTCTAGTTGAATATAGACGAGTTATTTTCAATGACTTTAATCGTTTATTTGATATTGATAGTCTATATAAGCAAATGAATTAAATTTCAGAATATGCTCAGTTAAGTTTAAAATAACGTAAAAATCTGGTAGCATCGGTCGTTGTGTTAAATAGCGGTTCAGGGTTTTATTTTGAAATAAAATCAAACAAAATCAAATCAGCCGACCTAAAAACTGGAAATCGCGCAGCTACTCCTTCCTCGAGCCAAAATTCTGTCTCCCTACTTTAGTATCAAAGAAACAAGGGATTAATGGCTTTCGTACTATATGTTTCTGTCCACATCTATATAAAATCGCAAGCATCTCCCTTCCAAATCCTTCAGCTCAAAACCAGAAATGGCCGCACCCCCTAAAATCAATCGAACCCCTCTTCTATGAAATCAAAAGCTTCAAAAGGGGCCGCTACTACTTACATTCTTCGATCTCGTATACCATGGATTAGGTGCGATCAACGTCTTCCTTCTAGGGTTCATCGTATCTGGGGTTTTCTCAAGTCGCGATTTAATGGGGAGCGAAGCCTCCTGTTGCGTTATCAAATGGAAAGACGCGATGAAGCCATTCAAATCTGGAGGTGCGAAACTCGAGTTACGGAGGGCGCGATGACCTTGGATGCTCGATCTTCATTCTGTCGATGAGGTGGTGAGGCTGTTCGATGTGTACTGGAGGGGTGGGGTTCAATCTGATTGATGATGGGTTCGGGTGGGTGATGTTAGAAGATGCGCTTACGGAATTTGGGATGACAGCAGACTGATGGGTGCGCAGCATCATCTTGGTAGCACTGGGAGTTGGAGCAGCAACCTAAAGTTGCGATTAGGCGAAGTTAGGGCTCAGTTCCTCTGCTCGATAGTGAGGTGGAGTTCCGGTTTCAGAAATGAACGGTGATCATTAGGACTATAAGAAGAAAAGAGGGAGTGCGGTGCAGTTGTTTGGTGAAATGCCGGAAAGAAAGAAGAAGAAAAATAGAGGGATTAAGGTAATCTAAAATTTAATACCTTAATTTGTTTAATGTTTAGGAATAAATAGGTTTGTTCAAATTAGTTAAGTTAGAATTAATTTAGCGAAAAAATTAGAAAAGTTATTTATTTATTTAAATAATTAATTTAAATGAATAAACGTTTAATCGGTAAATTTAAATAAAAAAATTATCGCAGGTGCGAATCCATTCGAGAAGATTAGTAGCCGCTAATTTGAGATTAAAACGGATATTCGACAAAGGAAAATCCCTGGTGAGTAAATCTCACTCACCTTTAGAATTATTTTTATTTCATTAAAAATAATTGTCTGTTGCTTGTGTGCATGTTTTATGGTTGTTTTATATATATTAGTTATTTAGGCTATATATATATATATATATTGGGTTGATTGATTGGTTGGATTCCCGCAGTCTCATTAGCGGATGCCCGCAGTTCATAGCGGATGATTACCCTATACGCCCCACGCTATGATTAGTGGATGACCTTCTATACCGCGATATTCTGCCACGAAGCAGAATGGGTATTATTTATGTGCTAACATCTGTGGATGCAGGAAAACAGGTTGGAGGAATCCAACTGGATTCCTCAAAATATATTATCTGTTTGTTTATTTGTTTGCATATATATTGTTATATATGATGTGCTAGAAAAATAAATAATTCGTTGCTTTGTGTGTTTGAATATCACTGGGCCAATTAAAAGGACATTTGAGATTTTTAAAGGGAAAATTCTATTTTTAAATAGAATTTGAATTTTAAATGGAAATGAAATATAAACTTGTTTGAAAAATAAAACAAGTAGTTTCTTTATAAACGGAGTTTATAAATAGTTCTTTTATAACGAAGTTATAAATGAAGTGAAAAAGAATTATCATTTGATAATTCAGAAATAGAAATACAAGCATGGAATTGGGATTTGAAATGGAATTTCAAAATAAGATGTGAAAAGGAAATTTTAAATATATAACTCAAATGAAATTTGAGTATAACATTCAAATTTTTAAAAGTTAAATATTTGAATTTTAAAAGGAGATTGAATATTAGCAATTCAAATAGAATTTGAATAGATGAAATTAGAATGAAAAATAGAATTTTTATTCAAGGAATTAAAATAAAATTTGAATTCAAAGGAATTCGAATAAAGAAATTCAAATAGAAATTTGAATGTAGAATTTCAAAATAGAATTTGAAATATAAAATTTCAAAGAAGAATTGAACAGAATTTGAAATATAGTATTTCAAAGAAGAATTGAAATATGAAATTTGAATAGAGATTTGAAATGGAATTCGAATATGAAATTTGAATAGAGATTTGAAATAAAAATTCAAGTATTGAATTTGAACATGAAATTGAATATAGGAATTCAAGCAGAAGTTTGAATATGGAATTTCAAAAATAGAATTTGAAATAAACTTTGAAAGTAGGATTTCAAAGTAGGATTGAAATAGGATTTCAAAATAGGAAATCCAAATAGTTTTGAAATAGCATTTGAATTCAAGGGAATTGAAATAGAATTTGAGTTCAAAAGAATTCAAATGGGATTGAAATAAAGAAAATTCAAAAATGGAATTACAAATAAAAGAAGAATGTAATTTGAAATTTTGGGAATTTCAAATAAGAGAAATGGAATCTGAAACATTTAGAATTTCAAATAGAAATTTAAATGGTGTTTGGATATTTGAATTCAAGTATGAATTTCAAGTATGAATTTGAAATGGGATTTCAAGTATGAATTTCAAATGTAGAAATTCAAAAAGGAATTGAATTAAAGTGAAAATTAAATAAAGGATTTGAAATAGAATTCGAATAAATGATTTGAAATGAAATTCGAATAAAGGATTTCAAACGGGATTTGAATATCAAATAGAAAAGGAATTGGAATTTGAATTTAGAATTCAAATAAAAGTGAGATTTGAATTTGAATCAAGCAGAGTTAAATGGAGTTGAATTCATTTAAAAAAGTTTAGAAGTTTAAAAGTTTTGTTTATATATAAATATAATTAAAACGAACGCGCCGCAGCGCTGCAGTTCGTAAATTGGCGATTTGAACTTCAATTAAATATACAGGACTCAATTGAAGTCGGAATTCTTCGAAACAAGAAACGTCAGGACCGGTTTGATAATAGTTTTCTAATGAAAGAGAAAAATATGAATTTCGTCGTATAGATTTTGAGTTATGTCAAAATCAAATTTTCAGAAAAGCAGCGCCAGAAGCGTTTTAAAACCATTATGGTTTATTTAATGTTATAAAAGGATTTTAAGCAAGAAAATCCGAATTTCTATTTAGAAAATTTCAGAGTGAGTTGCAAAATATATGCGAATTCAAGTTGTGTAAATGAATATGATTTTTGAAACAGAAACCAGATTTTGATTTATTGAATGGAATTAACTAAATTGAATAGAAATTAGTTAAGGCGATTTCGAATGGATATTGGGGTTTAAATAAGTAGAGTCGATTTGAAAATTTATATTCGAAATAGAAAAGAGAACTGGAATTGAAATTCTGAAATTTAATTTGGTCGTGGGCAAGTTAAACATTTATTTGAACATGTTATGTTCAACAAAGAAGTGAAATAGGCAAAAAGGCTAATTAAAGAATAATTGAGCGAAACTGAATTCAAACGATTCAAAATTTAATTCAAACGAATGGATTGAGTTGAATTGAATTGGAAACAGGTGAACAGGTGTTAAACAGATATGGGATGACGTATATGAAGATTTTTATTTATGTGCCCGACAAAAAGGTACATGTTTAAATTCATATATGGGTTTTATGCGCCGTATCGGCAAGCCGCTTGGCTTTTTCTTTTTCTTTTTGAGATTGGAAGATACCGGGAAGCTATTTGAAATTTCCCGACGCTCCCGATACAGGGGAGGTTATGGCGAATTTTTCCGGGAACTTAAGGAGATAGAATATTTTTCAGATAATTTGATAGTTAAATCAATGTATCGATAAATGTAGAATTCGATAAGGAAATGGAAAAGTGATTTAATTAATGAAATATTAATTAAAGAGCCCAGTGATTTGTTTGATATGTTTGGATGAACACTTGTTTTTATTCGATAGTTAAATCACAGACTATCGAAGTTTTTGACCATCGTTGTCAATATGGAGAGACCGGTTGGATTATTATCCGAAGAACCACTCCGTATTGGCATAAGCGTTGCGAACCAAGTATGCTGAATATATTGAAGACGGAGTAAAGTGCAAGGGCTTTTCTATTTATAGAAATAGTGCCTTCGGTGTCGTTCAATCCCAGAACGAACGTAAATGGACGAATGTCTGACAAAGTATTTCCAATGATCAAATGGGTTGATCTGTATGGATATATATGGTTGCAACGGATTTATCCCTTAGCATAATATCCAGAATATTTGTGCAAATCAATTAGTGATTAACGGATCTGACAATGTGGCATTCAAAGTGATTGTGCTATCGTTGAATGGTAAGTAATCGTAGCCTCAGGCCTCAACAACCGGGAAAGGACAAAAATCGGGCAGGCAGCATGGCTATGTGGGTCGCACCCATTAGGGTGTATAATCACCTATCTAGAGAAATTCCTTTTGTTTCTAAATCTATCGATTCTGCCCATTCGGGAAACGGTGGTTTGAGCCCAACCGTTGGTGATATACATTCGATACACTCAAGCGAAATGAGTGGTCGGTCATGTGTGGGCCGGGTTACAAGATGTTCTTGTTGAACCCAGGTGTATTTGCCTCTAGAGATACACAGTCGGAAGGTGGTTCCATACCTTGTCATGTTGGAAATCCAATCTCCAATAAGCGCCATGCGGGTTTTGATTTTGTACTATGTATGTGGAGCGTGAGATGCAAGCGTTCTGCTATTTGGTTATTTACTTGATGTAGACATTATTATAATATCACTGGATTTTCGTATCAAAGTGTTTTGGGTTATAGTAAGGTAAAAACCGTCCGTGTTTATGTGTGGGCTGGTCTTACTATTATCTTTTCTTTCGAAAAAGAGTTTTGAAAGTTAAACAAGTGGTTGGAGTTTACTCACACCAGTCCCATGACTGACCCAGAGTTTGTTTTTGTTTGTTTTCCCTAAACTCTTGGGTGCCCAAATTTGTACGGGCAGTCAAGTGTTTCAGGCTTTTTACAGATACACTTGGAGGAGCTTGAAGCAGGAGGCTTCAACGTTAGTTATTTAGAGTTACTTCCGCTGAATCAAAAGTTATGTGTACTCTGATGATGGTATGTGTATATGTACAGAACAGATTTGTATTTCAAAGCTTATGTTATATAATATATTTTTTTCGTTCCGCTGTGAGTTGTGATCTTCGTTTTTCTCCTATTCTAAGTTTTCTATCTTATCTATTCTCACCCTCTATCTTCTTTCTAATAATGAGTCGTATTTCTGTGTTATTTGGGTTGGACGTGTGGTGTATTTAGTCAACTCAGATAGTCGGATTTGCGGGTCGTTTCAGTCCGCCTGAACCTACAATGGCACACCAACTTAGCCTTCGTTTTGGTCGCTTACAATCAGCCCAGTAATCGTGCCCCGCCCTGCCTAATTCCAGGGTACCGTGATACATCTAGTGGGTTACTGCTGAAAAGGACCGTGCAACTAGGGTTTCCGTCCAGTAGGTTAAGCGTTGTCATTTAAATTCGAGACTTAACCCGCCTACGTGTCATGTCAAATTGGCTAAGTGTTGTCGTTCAAGTTCATGACTTAGCCCTATGAATCATCTGTCAAGTTGGTTAAGTATATTCAATCGGTTAATGACTTAACCCTATCAAATCATCGTGTCCAATTGGTTAAGTATATTCAAGCAGTTCATGACTTAACCCTATCAAATCATCATGTCAAATTGGTTAAGTATATTCAAGCGGTTCATGACTTAACCCTATCAAATCATCGTATCCAATTAGTTAAGTATATTCAAGCGGTTCATGACTTAACCCTATCAAATCATCGTGTCAAAATGGTTAAGTATATTCAAATAATTCATGGCTTAACCCGCCCACGTATCATGCTACGTTGGTTAAGTATTATCTATATGTTCAAGTTGACTTAACCCTGCCACGTGTCATGTTATATTGGTTAAGTGTCATTAGTCTAGTCATATTACTTAACCCACCCATTGGTCTGATTAACTATTATGTTGGTTAAGCCTACATTTGTAAGTTTTACATGTTCTTAACTCATACCGGTTAGGTCCACATTTACATGTCAAATTTCCATGTCATCCCACCTAACCCTCTAACCATACCCACGTCTTATTATGGTTAATATTCCTTAATTCATTCATTATGACGAACGAATCATGACCTCTCACATTAGACCGTGCATTTGTTGGCCACTGGACTTATCGGGCGGTTCCGGGCAGATTTACACCACAAACTGGGTCTAACCTCATGTCATAAATCATTACGCCTACAATTCGACCTTTGACCTCTCACATTAGACTGACAGTTTGTGGCTACTGGATTTGCCGGGCGGTTTCAGGTAGATTTACACCACAAACTGAGTCTAACCACGTGTCAAATGTTCATTAGTGGTTGTATTCCACCCAAAACCCCAATATCAGTTCATGCGTTTAACATATAGAAATATTCATGATTCACGTTTTTGCCCCCAAAATGTATTCCCAAATTATTATCGTAATTCACTATAAGGTTATGCCAAGTTATAGCCTTTTATTTACAATACATGCCAACTACCCAAAACCCAACTTAGGCGCGTTCATATTAAACCTTTACCAAGTCCAAAATTTTCATATATGTTTCAACTCCAAATTTTACAAAATTAACATATGCCCAAGTTCTAGATTACATGTAAATTTTACATATGCCCAATTCGTACCAAATTTACATATGTTCAATTTATGCCGTTTTACATGTATGCCAATTTTATGCCATTTTACCATGTCAAGTTCTAGCCAAAATTACATGTATCAAGTTTCATACCCAATAAACCCAAATCATGATTCATGATGTAGTTATCACAAACTATAATCTTTTTATTACAGTACATGTCAGTTGCCCAAGTTCATAATACATGTTTATGCCAAATTATTTACATGTTATATATACCAAATCTCATGTTACATTACATAGATCCTATTTGTGCCAAATTCCATGTATATAATATTTATGCAAATTTTTCATAACAAGATTATACCAAAATTTAGAGATCACTCCCAAACTTGCAAATACAATGATAATATCCAATTTCATGTTGCCAACTATTACATCATATTCATATAGGCAATAATCCCATAATTCCCTAATACATATCGTACGCAAATCGCGATTTTAGGCCAAGGTCCGAAATTGACCAAGGTTCATGAAAGAAAATAAATTGGGGGAGATAGAAATTGAATAAAAATGAGATCAAAGGAAAACATCATCATAGGCATAAATATTACAACTTGATGATAACGTCATTACGAATCAAGAAAACCGCTGAATAGATCATAAACTTGTCATGAGCATAAAGATAGACAAGTCCCAAAACACAAGATTAAAGGAGCAACAGAAATAGATCAGAATCGATAAACATACTTAAATCCAATTCCACTTTATTCCATGGCCACATTATAATTAAATGTTTAAATCTAAAAACAACTAGAACTTACAGAGCATGGCTAGTGAATTAGGAACTGAATTTGTCATAGAACGTTGTAGTAGTGTTGATTTATTGTCTTGAATCATTGTTGAAGCTTTGTTCTTCAAATTGATTTGAGTTTGAATGCTTGTACTTTGATTTGGAGACGGCGACCATGGTTCAAGAGGTATTTTAGCAGCATAATTGTGTAAAAATGATTTGTTGTGAATTAGGTTAGGTCTAAGGGTGTTTTTATAGGTGTAGTAACTAGTTTAGGCCCTTAGATTAACTTTAGAATCAGTCCGGACCATCAAAACATGTCTCAGGCTTCAAAAATGAGTTCTGGGTCAAAACAGGCTGACCAGGTCGACCTGTAAGGGGGGAGGTCGTCACTATGGTCGACCCGGGGGGGTGGGGGGGTTAGGTCGAGCCTATGGTCGACCCCCTGGTCCAGTCCTGCCGGAAAACTGCTGAAACTTGTACAGGCCATAACTTCTTCATCCGGACTCCAATTTTCGAAAACTCAGACTCTATTTCATGTAAAATTTCGAGACGAACGAATTGGCGTACCCCGCTTCCCCTGATTCTTATTTTAAAATTTAATTCTGCCTTGATTTATGTTTTTAACATGTTATAAAATTACGGGTTGTTACACAACACCACTCCAAACACCAAAAGAGAATACAACCCTAAAGTGTTAAGTACTTCCTATAGAGAGATCACCAGAACTTAACCAAGGCATCCCATACTGCCCGGTGAAGTATTTACTAATAGGTAAGTAAATCTCACTCAAACATTCTATCTAATGGGTTGTTGGATATTCGACGAAGCATTACTAGAGAGCATTTAAACCAATTTGTATGTAACACTAAGTCAATTATTTGTACTTCTCGTATTATACAACTAAGCCTCTCAAAATATTTATCGCTTATGTGTTTATAAAGCTTGAAGAAGCCAATAATACAATTTTCCATAAACTCATTTATTTGTTCACTATATATACATGTGTGTGTACATGCATATACATATATTTGTTGTTAGGGATGGGGATCATGGATCTTAAGGAAAGACTAACACTAAAGGGAGGGGGTGAATAGTGTTTTAAAGAACCTATATAAATCTTAACCAATTTACAATTACTCAAACAACTATATGGGTCACAAAATGAATATCACAACAGAAACAATCACAGATGCAGAAATGAACAAAAACAAAATGCAGAAAAGGAAAGAACACTCCAGATTTTATGTTCGTTCAGATTACTCCTACGTCCTGTCCTGCACAACTCTGGATTGTGCGGAGTTTTATTAATATCAACATCAAATTTCAACATCCTTGATTTCACGACTATAAGATTAACACCACTCCTTTTCCTTTATTTACGGGCTACAATGAATACACCCTAACCTTTTCCTTGATTTCAGGGCTACAAGGAACACACCCTTCCTAATTCTGATTAAAATTTCTCTAGAACTCCTGAGTAGCACTTCCAAACAGAGAGTATTTAATAGAGATTGAAAATAAAAGAAGAATGATATAATTTGTGTTGAAATCGACAGAGTATAAGTGTAGAATCTTAGAAAATTAATAAGAATAATGGTGGTATGTAATGTAGGGAAGAAGGAGATGATAGATTATGAAAAAATTAAAAACAAGACCTTTATATAGTGTTCCAAGAGTCACAATCATTTTTGAAATGTTTTAAAATGAAAAGACACATCTTTTTAAATTTAAAAATTTGTAACAGTTATATGTCGACATGTCAAAACATGTATGTCAACATATATATATATATATAAATAAATTTGAATTTTAAATCATTTTTCAAGTACTTAAACCAATATATATACATATATATACATATATATATATATTCTAGAAATTCCTAAAACAAAACTAGTTGTTTAGAATATAATTTCTCAAGTATAGAAACATAATAAAATATTATTTATACATATGACTCAAAAATTATATATATATATATATGATGTAAAAATTTATAATAAAATTATAAAACTATGTACATATATATATATATAAACATAAGAAGCTTAGGAAGTATATTTGAAATCAAGTTTGAAAACACTTTGAAGATAGTTTGTAATCAATTTAAAAGAAACAATTTGAAAATAAAATTTGAGTTCTATTTAGAGATTTACATACTAACTAGACTCTGTTACTCTGATAATCTTGAACTCTTGATATCTTGATACTCATGAGTCTTGATTCTCCTTTGAAATTTTGAATCTCTTAAACTGTATAGTCTTTGATATCTATATTACCTGCATATAATTCCTACATATATATATATATATTCTGGATAAAAGTGTCAGTATATATATTTTATAATCAATAATGATAATGACTGAAACAAGATTGTTATCATCAAAATTCCATTATCCAACAATCTCCCTCTTTTTTATGATGACAACCTTGGTAATAAAATATTCATACATGATATTACCTGTTATTCTGGTTCTTTGATTACTCCCTCTTTCACCATGAATTCCTTCTAACGCCCCCATAAACAACTATGCCTATTCTATACCTATTTTAAGATTTCTCCCCATTTGTCATCAACAAAAAGTATATAAATCTGTACTTAGAATAATCCTAGTAACTAATTCTATATATAACTCCGCCTAAATTTACAATACTCCCTAAATCTATAATTTTCCTAAAACTCCTACTATATGACAATACTATTATAATTCTATTAAGTAAACTTATTGTAACGACCCAGAAAATCTGAACCAATTTAAAAATTTTAAATTGGCTAAAATAATGGATTTTAAATATTTAAAATAAATATTTTAAATAATGGCAATGAAAACTGAGTTTGAATCGACAATTGAAAACGAATATAATTAATTATAATTATAAACAAGGCCTGAAATGGCGTGGCAGTTTCAAAAATTGAATTCAAACTTTGTCGGACTATACCGGGTGCAAAACAATCCGAATTTTAGTGAAACCAAAAATAATGGAATCTAATTGATAATATCTTTCCAACGAATCTGACAAATCGAAATTTCATAGCGGGAATCAAAAGATATGTCCAGTTGAAAATTCTGAATAGTCGCTATGGAATTCAGGCCCTTAAAAATGGACATTTTGCAAATAACCTCGGATTTCGACGAAACCACTTTTGTTGGATCCGCAGTGTCAAGTTATTGTTAGGTTTCAAATTTCATAATTTTTCGAATCAATATGTGAGCGTGGCAAAGGAAAACGCGTTTGACCAGTTTCAGTTGATTTTAATCGACTGGAAATTGGCCATTTTTCAAACGGTCTCAGAATTCGATGAAACTAGTTTTGTTAGGACCGTATCGTCAATACGAAGCTAGAAAATATTTTTCTGGAATTTTTCTAGTTAGTATGTGACCCCGGTAATTTGAAATGTACGTTTAAAATTCAATATAGTGATTTCAATGTAAATTCAACGGAAACTGATTGTAACGATCAAATCAGCTTGCGATACATATCCCATTGTGTCCGGAATGGGGGTAAAACGCTATGGACGACAGGCGGTGGGCCTCGTTTAGATGTCGTATGTAAAAGTCAACTTTTTGCAAAATTAAATAATTAAATATATATATTTTATATAAACCCCCCCTATTCCCTCTTCTCTCTCCACTTCGAGCAGAAATAAAAAAAAAGAAAAAAAATAAAACCCTAAATCTAAATCGCGTCGTGCCTCTTGGGAGCCACCACCACGCCGTCGCCGTCCAACCCTCCCCGCGCCTCCATCTCCTCCTTTCCGATCTTTCTCCTCCCTCCTTGCCCTCTCCGCTCGACGACCACGAACACGAACCCCAAGCACCCCAGACCCGACGCCACCGTTCGCCCCACCACCGCGGGGAACTCCTGCCGCCGACCCTGACATCGCCCCCCCTTCTTCGCATTACAGTAAGTATTTTATGTTATTTTATTTTCATTTTAATTCTGAAAATACTGATTTTTTTTAAAAGGTGAATACTGATTTTTTTTAAAAGGTAAATACTGATTTTTTTTAAAAAGGTAAATACTGATTTTTTTTAAAAGGTAAAACTGATTATTTTTTTTTAGGTAAAACTGATTTTTTTAAAAGGTTTAAAACTGATTTTTAAAAGGTTTAAAACTGATTTTGAAAAGGTTTAATTCTGATTTTAAAAAGGTTTAATTCTGATTTTAAAAAGGTTAAAAAACTGATTTTATTTTAAGATATAAAAAGAAAAAGATTTAAACTTTAAAAAGAAAAAGATTAGAACTTTAAAAAGAAAAAGATTTAGAACTTTAAAAAGATTGGAACTTTAAAAAGATTAGAACTTTAAATAGAAAAAGATTAGAACTTTAAAAAGATTAGAAAAAGAAAAAGATTTGAACTTTAAATAGAAAAAGATTTGAACTTTAAATAGAAAAAGATTTGAACTTTAAATAGAAAAAGATTTGAACTTGGATAGGAAAGATCATATTTTTAAAATAGAAAAGACGGAATTTTTATTAAGTAGAAGAAGTAAGATATGATTTTTATATTTTTAAAGTAATAAAAATATAATTTTTACATCATAGGAATATTAAAAATATAATCCTTATTTTTGAAAAGGCGGAATCTATATTTTTGAAATTCGATTTTTATATATTGAATAACATAGTAAAAATTCGATTTTTACATATGTAGAGAATACGGGCAACGAAAGCGACAAAAGGCGAGATTGGCGAAGATTTCTAAAGGAAGTGTCGTGAAGTTGGATAGTTATAGGTGAGAATTTCTCACTCTTCAATTTCTTTTTCTAGCTATATATATATATGTGTGTTGAAATAAAAGTGAATTGCTATGTATATATATATATATATATATATACATACGCCCCTCGTCCACAAACCATGGACGATATTTATTGGTTGAAATTGTTGTGAAAATTGATTGATAGCGAATGATTGTTTGGGATTGTTTGTGGTTGATATTGGTTGATTGTGGTTGAAAAATACCCATTTGTGATTGAGAAATATTTGATTGAAACCACATAGGATTAGTTTGTGGAAATGAAATAAATATATACATGCCGCCTACGTGCGAACTAGATGCATGATCCCCATTGTCAAAAACCGCGAGGTTTTAAGGTAGAGCGAGGAGCCGTACTAGGGACAGTCCCGGTTTTAACTACTCTGCCGTTATGCTGCCGAAATTTTGAATAATATTCATGTGTTTGAATTATTTTCATTTGCTTAAACTATATTTATTCATTGAATAGAAAACCTTCATGTGTTGAATTGATATTCATTCGTTGATTAGAAATTCATGTGTTGAATGGTATTCGCGTTTTAAATATAAAAATCACATTTTTATCTATATATAGAAACTATAGAAAACCTTCATGTGTTGAATTGATATTCATTCGTTGATTAGAAATTCATGTGTTGAATGGTATTCGTGTTTTAAATATAAAAATCACATTTTTATCTATATATAGAAACTATAGAAAACCTTCATGTGTTGAATTGATATTCATTCGTTGATTAGAAATTCATGTGTTGAATGGTATTCGTGTTTTAAATATAAAAATCACATTTTTATCTATATATAGAAACTATAGAAAACCTTCATGTGTTGAATTGATATTCATTCGTTGATTAGAAATTCATGTGTTGAATGGTATTCGCGTTTTAAATATAAAAATCACATTTTTATCTATATATAGAAACTATAGAAAACCTTCATGTGTTGAATTGATATTCATTCGTTGATTAGAAATACATGTGTTGAATGGTATTCGCGTTTTAAATATAAAAATCACATTTTTATCTATATATAGAAACTATAGAAAACCTTCATGTGTTGAATTGATATTCATTCGTTGATTAGAAATTCATGTGTTGAATGGTATTCGCGTTTTAAATATAAAAATCACATTTTTATCTATATATAGAAACTATAGAAAACCTTCATGTGTTGAGTCGATATTCATTCGTTGATTAGAAATTCATGTGTTGAATGGTATTCGCGTTTTAAATATAAAAATCACCTTTTATCGACTATATGAACTGTGTAAAATAATCTCGTTTTGAAAGAAATTGTTTCATAAGAAAAATCCTATTTTTATCACCAATATGAAATATATAAAATAATATAGTTTTGAAATGAATTGTTTTACAATAAAAATCACATTTTATTGTATGCATAAATCGTTGAAATGTGAAGTGTTAAAAATAGCCACTTGTTCAAAATAAACATATATGAGTTGAAATATTCATTAATTAGCTAACGAAATGATTTGCACCTATGTATGTAACATTAGAATGAATGGTGTTTTTAAACCAAATAGAAATCAAATATGAAGTTGAATAGAAAATGATAAATGATAAGAACTGTATATATATGTACATGCATATTCATTGAACAGGTTATGGCAAAGGGGCTAGAGAAGAGGAATAAAATTTTATGCCCGACAAATAGGTACACATTTACTGCTTTGTTTGGGTGATGATTTTATGAGCCTGTTGGCTAGCCGCTTGGCTTTTTCTTTTTGAGATTAGAAGGACCGGGAAAGCTATTTGCGATTTCCCGATGCTCCCGGTGCAGGGGAGGTTATGGCGAAATTTTCCAAAATTTTAAGGCGTTAGTGAATTTTTTGAAGTGAAAACGATATTGAAATTGTTGAATGAACTATATTTATATAATTATATAAATATAAATAAAATTAAAACGAAATGTGGCCGTGCAGTTCGCATTTTGAAACCGTGATTTCAAATAACTAGTACGGGGAATCCGACCATTGGATTTTCCCGAAACCTCAACCGTCGGGTTCGCCTTGGAAATATCTTCCCAACAGCACCAACCTTGTAAAAATCCAACGGTTGGATTGTCTGGAATGTTTAATTCAAATCTAAAGAAAAACAGCGCCAGAAGCGATTATATTTATATATATATAAATATAATTATATATTTAATCGAATAACGACGCTGCAGTTCGTATTTTGAAATCGAAAATTCAAACGATTGTACCGGGAGATCCGACCGTCGGATTTTCCCGAAACTGGAACCGTTGGATTCGTTTTGAAAAGACCTTTCTAACGATGCAAATTTTGTGTAGATCCAACGGTTAGATTTTCAGATATGTGTAAATCAAATCTGAAGAAAAACAGCGCCACGGCCGCTTTATGGCCCGAAGCGTCGTTTTGAATAAATGGGCTATTTTAAAATAAATAAAAATAGCGATAAATCATTATAAAGTACCATAAACAATATGGAGTGGAAATAAACTGAATTTGCTCGATTTATGTTGTATCTGATGGTTGAATGTGTTTGGTGTGAAAATTACATTAAAGAACAATATTGCTGTTGTCGAATAATTTAACCATCGAAATAAATGGATTTGAAATTCTAAATATACGCGAATTATTTGAAAAGGCCGAGTTAATTCTCATTTCGAATAATTGACCGACGATTGAAATTCGAAGATGAAGACGGTGGTCGAAGACCGGAGATCTTCACCTCGTTTGGATGGTAACCGAGGTCCTGATTGGGAGGCATCCCGAAATATGGATAATGAGTGGTGATCGTCCAGACGTACGTGGTGATCGATGGGTTTGCGAGGTATTTAGTGCCTCCGGTTTCGTTTAGACCCAGAACGGACTTGTAAATGGACTTTGTGTCTGACATTGGAGTTTATTCTGTGTTGATTGATTTCTGTTAAATATACATCTGTTTGGCGGCGGAGAATTTATTCTTTTGCTTAACGCCCTTCTCTGAAACGCACGAGCTCAGAGGTTGTATATCGATGGACATCAGTCGCATGGCATGAATTGCCTGTGTGGCATGCTAAGATGCAGTGATCAGGGCTTCTGTTGAAAAGCAAAGTCTTGTGGTGATGATCAAAGCACCGCCTGTGTGGCGTAGCTTTGTGTATAACGTGAATTCGCGAGCCTCACACCCCGATATGAACCTAAAACGGGAGAGGACATCAGGGAGGGCCTGCGTTTCTTCCTAGCTAGGGTGGTGTCAGTGACCTACCAGCCCTGACATTTATATACTTTTCACCTATGTGGTTGTTGCTGTTGCGAGGCGCCTCGGTTTGATCGGACGATCCGGGTCCGATGGAGTCATTCGTTGGCTCATTTACGCCCCAAAGGGCGGGGAAACGCAGTATTCAGGCATTTTAATCCACATCGGTGGACCGGCCCTGACGATCCAAGGGTCGATGCGCTCTGACCCTGAGGCTCGGGCTAGGCAGTCTCGAATTCGGTAAGGACTATCTTTTGCCTTGGTTCATGACGGAAATCCAATTTCCAAATACGACATCGTGCGGTTTTGATTGTATATATATATGGCGACATGATATATGGTACCCATGCCGTCTATGATTGATAGTTATGATTTGAAATTGTTTTCAAAACATATAGACAACAACAATAATATCAAATGCCTTTATTTTGTTCGTATCAAGCATATTTTGACCGTTATAAGGTAAAACTCTATCCTCCGGTTTGCGTTGCATTGTGTGATGGGAACTGAGTCTTATAACGGTTTCATTTTTATAAAAAGCATAGCGATGTTTAAAAGAAAGATTTGTTTTAAAGCACTAGCAATCCAACGGAGTAAACCCGTTCCACGAAAGTGGCGTGGTCCTGTGATTAGCCAAATTATATATATATGTGTTGAGTAGATTTCTCATACCAGTCCCATGACTGACTCGTAGTTTGTTTCACTCTCAAACTCGGGTGCCCCTTTTTCTACACGGGCAGCCTTGTATTCAGGTTTAGCTGGTTCTTTCTGGATAGCTGGAGCTGAAGATGGATTCTATCATTTATCTCTTTTTATGCTGTTCAGCTCCTATTGTACATATTTTGTTTGTTTTCCGCTGTAGACATTTATGTATAGCTGAACTGTATTTGTACTAAGTAAGATCCTGTATACCGTGTAACTCTGATGATTACTTTTATCCAGTATATTCTATTGTTCATTATCTGGTGTATTTATTTGATTTTGTTCTGCTATTATCTGTTTCTGTGTTATATTCCAAAGATAACCCTTGTTTCCGTGAGAACGGGATTTTGGGTCGTCACAACGTGGTATCAGAGCTTTGGTTAAGCTTAGTTCTGGAATATAACATCTGAACGAACTCGTCAGAAATAGAACCAGTAGTGTTCTAGGACGGGTAACTCTATACAGATAGGATCAGCAATATCCTGGTATGAGTAAAGCAGAATGAAATTGCACCTCGATAGGCACATTTACATTCAAGTATGTGTTTCTATGTTTTAAAATATCTTTTCTGTGACCTGACACTTAATCTGCTAATTGCAGAAGTACTAGAAAAATGAGTGCCAGAAGCAGAAGGAATACCGAACCCGATCTAGAGGCTCTATTTAAGAGATATCGAAATCTGGGTGGAGCACAATTCTCGGGCAATGAATCTATTATTCAAACCCAAGCTTGGATGAGTTCTGTCGAAAGAATCTTTGAGCATATCCAGCTAAGAGATGACCAGAAATGGTTAGTAGCATCTTGGGCGCTTAAAGAAGAAGCTTTAATTTGGTGGGAAACAATCATAAAAGATAATCCAGAAGGTGATATCACCTGGGACAGATTCAAAGTGATTTTCCTACAAAGATTTACTCCTCCCGAAGCAACCGAGAGATTATGTGATGAATTTTCTTATTTGATACAAGGTGATATGACCATCCCAGAATATTATAAGAAGTTCAACGAACTTGCCCACTTTGCTCCTCATCTGATTCAAGACCCAAAGAGGAAAAATCTAAGATTTATTCATGGCCTGCAAAGGAGATATCAGAATAGTGTAATGGGGAATGTGAAGCTCCCTTTTTCTGAAATGATATACATGGCTTATCAGTATGAAGACCTCCATAAGAAAGGAATGTTGCGCGACGAAGAAGAAGTCTGTTGTAGTGACAAAGCAGAGTCGGAAACGGATATTCCTGAAGCCAGTATGAGGTCTGAGGTCAGTAAAGAGCTTAAGGTAAATCGAAAAAGGGCTAGATCTGAAAAAGAACCTGTCACAACTGCCATATGCAAGAACTGCAATCAGAGGGGGCATTTGTCCAGAAAATGTAAATCTTTAAAGAAACCAATAAAGGATGGATATAGAGCCAATCGAAAGCAAAAGAAGAAAAGGTTGGGTAAACATGGGGAGTTTCAAGAGAATAGGCATTGTAAACAGTGCCACGAGGCCGGTCATCTTGCAAAGGATTGCCCGCTCTTAAACAAGGCCGAAGCAGTACATGTAAATGAATTGGCAGAAACTTCTGAGCCCTCAGCTAGTCAAGAAAGGGCAGATGTCTTAGAAGGCACACTCAATGTCAAGAACATTCCAGTTAAAGTACTGTTTGATACTGGCGCATCACGAAGCTTTAATGCAAAGAGTGCAGTCAAGAAGTTGGATTTGAATTTGAAGAAGCTCAAAGAGCCAATGACTGTCCGAAATCCAGTTGGAGGTTCCATCAATCTCAGTTGGGTTTGTGCAGTACCCGTCTCTTTTTCTTGCTATAAATTCCCTATTATCTCTGTCGTCATGAATTTTGATGAATTCGATCTTATTTTGGGATTGGATTGGTTAACCAAATATGAAGCAGAGGTTAGATGCGCCGAGAGAGTTGTTAAAGCTAAGATTAAATCAGGGAGTTATATAACCATACCGTGTGAAGGTCAGAATGCTAATAGAAAAGACTTATGGGCAGCTCTAAATGTTTCTCCAGCCCAAATTGAAAATGTTCCTGAAGTCGCAGAGAATATTCTCGACCTCATCAAAGATATACCTGTCGTCAAGAACTATGCGGACGTGTTCGAAGAAGTTGTTCGCTTACCTCCGCAGAGAGAAATATATTTCAAGATTGCTTTAATTCCCAATGCAAGGCCGGTAGTTCACGCTATTCGAAGAATGTCCTTGAAGGAGAAAGAGGAATTAGACAACCAAACACGACAGCTCGTATGGAAGGGTCTGATCAGGCCTAGTTTCTCTGATTGGGGTGCAGCAGTGGTGTTTGTCCCAAAATCTGACGGTACTCTACGGCTATGTGTGGATTATCGTGATCTGAACAAACAGACAATAAAGAACAAGTATCCATTGCCGCGGATTGATGATTTGTTGGATCGATTAAATGGAGCACAAGTATTTTCAAGAATGGACCTAGCTACAGGTTTCCATCAACTTCGAATCGCCGAAGAGTGTGTTCCAATGACAGCACTCAGAGGTCCCGACTTATTCTACGAGTGGTTAGTAATGCCGTTCGGCTTATGTAACGCTCCAGCTTACTTCGTCGATCTGATGAACAGAGTGTTCAGAGGGGTTTTGAATAAATTTGTTCTGGTTTTTATTGATGATATTCTAATCTTCTCTAAATCAAAGGCCGAACATGAAAAGCATCTGGAACAGGTTCTAGAAATTCTGAGACGGAATGTATTAAAAGAAAAGTTTTCCAAATGTATCTTCTGGCAGGATGAAGTGAAATTTCTGGGCCATGTTGTATCGAAAGAAGGAATCGCTGTTGATCCAAGTAAAATCAAGGCTATTCAAAACTGGAAACAGCCCAGTACCCCCACTGAAGTCCGCAGTTTTTGTGGATTGGCTAGCTATTATCGGAAGTTCGTTAAAGACTTTTCGAAGATATCTGGTCACTTAACGAAGCTTACAAAGAAGCATTCTAAGTTCAAATGGACTCCAGAAAGTGAGGAGGCTTTCGAAGAGCTAAAGTTGAGACTAACGACTGCTCCAGTGTTAACCATCATCGATGGCAACCAGGATTTAAAAGTATGGACCGATGCTTCTAGAGAAGGCCTTGGCGCAGTGTTAATGCAAAGAGGTCAGGTGATTGCTTATGCTAGCCGTCAACTGAAGCCGCACGAGAAAAACTATGTAACTCATGATCTTGAGTTATTGGCTATCATATTCTCTTTGAAAATCTGGAGACACTATCTTCTGGGTGAGAGATTTGAATTGTTTACAGATCACCAGTCGTTAAAGTATCTGTTCACTCAGAAAGACTTGAATTTAAGGCAGCAACGTTGGCTGGAGTTTCTTGCAGCATATGACTTTGAAATTATATATACTTCAGGGAAAGCCAATGTCGTGGCCGATGCGCTGAGCAGAAAGAATGAAATGATCGCCAGTTTTATTATCACGACTTCATTGCTAGATAAGATATCTGCTCTTCAGGAGGATGATCACTTCATTTAGAAGATCAGAGGGATAATTCAACAAGGCGAACCCTCGAGTTTTCAAGTAGACAATGATGGGATTTTAAGGCTCAAAGGTCGAATCTGTGTCCCTAACATTCCTGAACTTCGAAAGGAAGTACTGGATGAATGTCACAAGTCAAAACTTAGTATCCACCCGGGAGTAAGCAAAATGTATAATGACATCAAGCGCACTTTCTGGTGGAAATCGATGAAAAGGGACATTTCTTTATATGTCAGCCGATGCCCTACTTGCCAGCTAGTCAAGAGCGACCAACAGAAATTGGCTGGATTATTACAACCGCTAGAAGTTCCTGGCTGGAAGTGGGAACATATTTCTATGGATTTCATTGATGGGTTGCCCAGAACCAGAAAGGGAAATGACAGTATTTGGGTGATCGTAGATCGCTTCACGAAGACCGCCCATTTCATACCTGTCAGATCAAACAGAACTGCTCAGAGTCTGGCGCAGATTTACTTCAGGGAAATAATTAGACTGCATCGAGTGCCGCTCAGTATAGTCAGTGATAGAGATACAATATTCACTAGCAAATTCTGGGAAGCATTTCAAGTCGAGCTAGGAACAAAGTTAAACTTGAGCACCGCTTATCATCCTCAGACAGACGGTCAGACTGAGAGGGTGAATCGCATTTTAGAAGATCTATTGCGGGCTTGTGTTCTAGATTTCGGTGGATCATGGGAAGACCATCTGCATTTGGCTGAATTCTCTTATAATAACAGCTACCAGGCGAGTCTGACAATGTCGCCATTCGAAGCATTGTACGGTAGACAGTGCCGATCTCCTGCTTTTTGGGTCGAGCCTGGAAATAGACTTGTGTTAGGTCCCGATATGATTCGAGAAGCTGCCGACAAAGTCGATTTTATTAAAAAGCGATTACTCGTCGCTCAAAGCCGACAAAAGAGCTATGCAGATAGAAGAAGAAGAGATATATCCTTTGAAGTTGGCGACTATGTATATTTGAAAGTATCGCCGATGAGAGGAGTTATCCGGTTCGGTAAAACTGGAAAGTTGGCACCCAAATTCATTGGTCCGTTTCCTATTTTGGAACGGATCGGAACTCTCGCTTATAGAGTCAAACTGCCAAATTGGTTGCCTGGAGTTCATGATGTATTTCATATATCTTAACTTCGAAAGCACGTTCATGATCCAGACTTGATCGTGGAAGAAGCAGCTCAACAGGACATTGAAATTACTCCAGAATTAGCTGTGAGGCGTGAGCCGCTAAAGATTATCGGCAAAGAAACCAAAGAGCTGAGGAACAAGAAGGTTCACTTAGTCAAAGTGCAATGGAGTGGAGATCCGCGAGATTGTACTTGGGAAACTGAGGAGAGCATTAATAAGGCTTATCCTAGATGCCGAGTAGATATCTCTGATTGACTCTGGTGCGAGGTACATTTACCCTACTTTGCATTACCATTTAATTCTCTACTCTATTGTTATTTTCTTTTCATAGATGTGCACTTTTAATTATATAGCCTGAATGATTTTTAAAAGGAGTATAAAAATAGATTAGTATATTTTTGAAAGGTTAAAACAATTGGATTGGTTGTTGTGTTGTGTGGTTGTAGATTTATCAAACCACTTTCGACTTTGTTCCTTTTCGGGGACGAAAAGTTTTAAGTGGGGGAGATTGTAACGACCCAGAAAATCTGAACCAATTTAAAATTTTTAAATTGGCTAAAATAATGGATTTTAAATATTTAAAATAAATATTTTAAATAATGGCAATGAAAACTGAGTTTGAATCGACAATTGAAAACGAATATAATTAATTATAATTATAAACAAGGCCTGAAATGGCGTGGCAGTTTCAAAAATTGAATTCAAACTTTGTCGGACTATACCGGGTGCAAAACAATCCGGATTTTAGTGAAACCAAAAATAATGGAATCTAATTGATAATATCTTTCCAACGAATCTGACAAATCGAAATTTCATAGCGGGAATCAAAAGATATGTCCAGTTGAAAATTCTGAATAGTCGCTATGGAATTCAGGCCCTTAAAAATGGACATTTTGCAAATGACCTCGGATTTCGACGAAACCACTTTTGTTGGATCCGCAGTGTCAAGTTATTGTTAGGTTTCAAATTTCATAATTTTTCGAATCAATATGTGAGCGTGGCAAAGGAAAACGCGTTTGACCAGTTTTAGGTTATTTTAATCGACTGGAAATTGGCCATTTTTCAAACGGTCTCAGAATTCGACGAAACTAGTTTTGTTAGGACCGTATCGTCAATACGAAGCTAGAAAATATTTTTCTGGAATTTTTCTAGTTAGTATGTGACCCCGGTAATTTGAAATGTACGTTTAAAATTCAATATAGTGATTTCAATGTAAATTCAACGGAAACTGATTGTAACGATCAAATCAGCTTGCGATACATATCCCATTGTGTCCGAAATGGGGGTAAAACGCTATGGACGACAGGCGGTGGGCCTCGTTTAGAGGTCGTATGTAAAAGTCAACTTTTTGCAAAATTAAATAATTAAATATATATATTTTATATAAACCCCCCCTATTCCCTCTTCTCTCTCCACTTCGAGCAGAAATAAAAAAAAAAGAAAAAAAACCCTAAATCTAAATCGCGTCGTGCCTCTTGGGAGCCACCACCACGCCGTCGCCGTCCAACCCTCCCCGCGCCTCCATCTCCTCCTTTCCGATCCTTCTCCTCCCTCCTTGCCCTCTCCGCTCGACGACCACGAACACGAACCCCAAGCACCCCAGACCCGACGCCACCGTTCGCCCCACCACCGCGGGGAACTCCTACCGCCGACCCTGACATCGCCCCCCTTCTTCGCATTACAGTAAGTATTTTATGTTATTTTATTTTCATTTTAATTCTGAAAATACTGATTTTTTTTTAAAGGTGAATACTGATTTTTTTAAAAGGTAAATACTGATTTTTTTTAAAAGGTAAATACTGATTTTTTTTAAAAGGTAAAACTGATTATTATTTTTTAGGTAAAACTGATTTTTTTAAAAGGTTTAAAACTGATTTTTAAAAGGTTTAAAACTGATTTTGAAAAGGTTTAATTCTGATTTTAAAAAGGTTTAATTCTGATTTTAAAAAGGTTTAAAAACTGATTTTATATTAAGATATAAAAAGAAAAAGATTTAAACTTTAAAAAGAAAAAGATTAGAACTTTAAAAAGAAAAAGATTTAGAACTTTAAAAAGATTGGAACTTTAAAAAGATTAGAACTTTAAATAGAAAAAGATTAGAACTTTAAAAAGATTAGAAAAAGAAAAAGATTTGAACTTTAAATAGAAAAAGATTTGAACTTTAAATAGAAAAAGATTTGAACTTTAAATAGAAAAAGATTTGAACTTGGATAGGAAAGATCATATTTTTAAAATAGAAAAGACGGAATTTTTATTAAGTAGAAGAAGTAAGATATGATTTTTATATTTTTAAAGTAATAAAAATATAATTTTTACATCATAGGAATATTAAAAATATAATCCTTATTTTTGAAAAGGCGGAATCTATATTTTTGAAATTCGATTTTTAAATATTGAATAACATAGTAAAAATTCGATTTTTACATATGTAGAGAATACGGGCAACGAAAGCGACAAAAGGCGAGATTGGCGAAGATTTCTAAAGGAAGTGTCGTGAAGTTGGATAGTTATAGGTGAGAATTTCTCACTCTTCAATTTCTTTTTCTAGCTATATATATATATGTGTGTTGAAATAAAAGTGAATTGCTATGTATATATATATATATATATATATATATATATATATATACACGCCCCTCGTCCACAAACCATGGACGATATTTATTGGTTGAAATTGTTGTGAAAATTGATTGATAGCGAATGATTGTTTGGGATTGTTTGTGGTTGATATTGGTTGATTGTGGTTGAAAAATACCCATTTGTGATTGAGAAATATTTGATTGAAACCACATAGGATTAGTTTGTGGAAATGAAATAAATATATACATGCCGCCTGCGTGCGAACTAGATGCATGATCCCCATTGTCAAAAACCGCGAGGTTTTAAGGTAGAGCGAGGAGCCGTACTAGGGACGGTCCCGGTTTTAACTACCCTGCCGTTATGCTGCCGAAATTTTGAATAATATTCATGTGTTTGAATTATTTTCATTTGATTAAACTATATTTATTCATTGAATAGAAAACCTTCATGTGTTGAATTGATATTCATTCGTTGATTAGAAATTCATGTGTTGAATGGTATTCGCGTTTTAAATATAAAAATCACATTTTTACCTATATATAGAAACTATAGAAAACCTTCATGTGTTGAATTGATATTCATTCGTTGATTAGAAATTCATGTGTTGAATGGTATTCGCGTTTTAAATATAAAAATCACATTTTTATCTATATATAGAAACTATAGAAAACCTTCATGTGTTGAATTGATATTCATTCGTTGATTAGAAATTCATGTGTTGAATGGTATTCGCGTTTTAAATATAAAAATCACATTTTTATCTATATATAGAAACTATAGAAAACCTTCATGTGTTGAATTGATATTCATTCGTTGATTAGAAATACATGTGTTGAATGGTATTCGCGTTTTAAATATAAAAATCACATTTTTATCTATATATAGAAACTATAGAAAACCTTCATGTGTTGAATTGATATTCATTCGTTGATTAGAAATTCATGTGTTGAATGGTATTCGCGTTTTAAGTATAAAAATCACATTTTTATCTATATATAGAAACTATAGAAAACCTTCATGTGTTGAGTCGATATTCATTCGTTGATTAGAAATTCATGTGTTGAATGGTATTCGCGTTTTAAATATAAAAACCACCTTTTATCGACTATATGAACTGTGTAAAATAATCTCGTTTTGAAAGAAATTGTTTCATAAGAAAAATCCTATTTTTATCACCAATATGAAATATATAAAATAATATAGTTTTGAAATGAATTGTTTTACAATAAAAATCACATTTTATTGTATGCATAAATCGTTGAAATGTGAAGTGTTAAAAATAGCCACTTGTTCAAAATAAACATATATGAGTTGAAATATTCATTAATTAGCTAACGAAATGATTTGCACCTATGTATGTAACATTAGAATGAATGGTGTTTTTAAACCAAATAGAAATCAAATATGAAGTTGAATAGAAAATGATAAATGATAAGAACTGTATATATATGTACATGCATATTCATTGAACAGGTTATGGCAAAGGGGCTAGAGAAGAGGAATAAAATTTTGTGCCCGACAAATAGGTACACATTTACTGCTTTGTTTGGGTGATGATTTTATGAGCCTGTTGGCTAGCCGCTTGGCTTTTTCTTTTTCTTTTTGAGGTTAGAAGGACCGGGAAAGCTATTTGCGATTTCCCGATGCTCCCGGTGTAGGGGAGGTTATGGCGAAATTTTCCAAAATTTTAAGGCGTTAGTGAATTTTTTGAAGTGAAAACGATATTGAAATTGTTGAATGAACTATATTTATATAATTATATAAATATAAATAAAATTAAAACGAAACGTGGCCGTGCAGTTCGCATTTTGAAACCGTGATTTCAAACAACTAGTACGGGGAATCCGACCATTGGATTTTCCCGAAACCTCAACCGTCGGGTTCGCCTTGGAAATATCTTCCCAACGGCACCAACCTTGTAAAAATCCAACGGTTGGATTGTTTGGAATGTTTAATTCAAATCTGAAGAAAAACAGCGCCAGAAGCGATTATATTTATATATATATAAATATAATTATATATTTTATCGAATAACGACGCTGCAGTTCGTATTTTGAAATCGAAAATTCAAACGATTGTACCGGGAGATCCGACCGTCGGATTTTCCCGAAACTGGAACGGTTGGATTCGTTTTGAAAAGACCTTTCTAATGATGCAAATTTTGTGTAGATCCAACGGTTAGATTTTCAGATATGTGTAAATCAAATCTGAAGAAAAACAGCGCCACGGCCGCTTTATGGCCCGAAGCGTCGTTTTGAATAAATGGGCTATTTTAAAATAAATAAAAATAGCGATAAATCATTATAAAGTACCATAAACAATATGGAGTGGAAATAAACTGAATTTGCTTGATTTATGTTGTATCTGATGGTTGAATGTGTTTGGTGTGAAAATTACATTAAAGAACAATATTGCTGTTGTCGAATAATTAACCATTGAAATAAATGGATTTGAAATTCTAAATATACGCGAATTATTTGAAAAGGCCGAGTTAATTCTCATTTCGAATAATTGACCGACGATTGAAATTCGAAGATGAAGACGGTGGTCGAAGACCGGAGATCTTCACCTCGTTTGGATGGTAACCGAGGTCCTGATTGGGAGGCATCCCGAAATATGGATAATGAGTGGTGATCGTCCAGACGTACGTTGTGATCGATGGGTTTGCGAGGTATTTAGTGCCTCCGGTTTCGTTCAGACCCAGAACGGACTTGTAAATGGACTGTGTGTCTGACATTGGAGTTTATTCTGTGTTGATTGATTTCTGTTAAATATACATCTGTTTGGCGGCAGAGAATTTATTCTTTTGCTTAACGCCCTTCTCTGAAACGCACGAGCTCAGAGGTTGTATATCGATGGACATCAGTCGCATGGCATGAATTGCCTGTGTGGCATGCTAAGATGCAGTGATCAGGGCTTCTGTTGAAAAGCAAAGTCTTGTGGTGATGATCAAAGCACCGCCTGTGTGGCGTAGCTTTGTGTATAACGTGAATTCGCGAGCCTCACACCCCGGTATGAACCTAAAACGGGAGAGGACATCAGGGAGGGCCTGCGTTTCTTCCTAGCTAGGGTGGTGTCAGTGACCTACCAGCCCTGACATTTATATACTTTTCACCTATGTGGTTGTTGCTGTTGCGAGGCGCCTCGGTTTGATCGGACGATCCGGGTCCGATGGAGTCATTCGTTGGCTCATTTACGCCCCGAAGGGCGGGGAAACGCAGTGTTCAGGCATTTTAATCCACATCGGTGGACCGGCCCTGACGATCCAAGGGTCGATGCGCTCTGACCCTGAGGCTCGGGCTAGGCAGTCTCGAATTCGTTAAGGACTATCTTTTGCCTTGGTTCATGACGGAAATCCAATTTCCAAATACGACATCGTGCGGTTTTGATTGTATATATATATGGCGACATGATATATGGTACCCATGCCGTCTATGATTGATAGTTATGATTTGAAATTGTTTTCAAAACATATAGACACTAACAATAATATCAAATGCCTTTGTTTTGTTCGTATCAAGCATATTTTGACCGTTATAAGGTAAAACTCTATCCTCCGGTTTGCGTTGCATTGTGTGATGGGAACTGAGTCTTATAACGGTTTCATTTTTATAAAAAGCATAGCGATGTTTAAAAGAAAGATTTGTTTTAAAGCACTGGCAATCCAACGGAGTAAACCCGTTCCACGAAAGTGGCGTGGTCCTGTGATTAGCCAAATTATATATATATGTGTTGAGTAGATTTCTCATACCAGTCCCATGACTGACTCGTAGTTTGTTTCACTCTCAAACTCGGGTGCCCCTTTTTCTACACGGGCAGCCTTGTATTCAGGTTTAGCTGGTTCTTTCTGGATAGCTGGAGCTGAAGATGGATTCTATCATTTATCTCTTTTTATGCTGTTCAGCTCCTATTGTACATATTTTGTTTGTTTTCCGCTGTAGACATTTATGTATAGCTGAACTGTATTTGTACTAAGTAAGATCCTGTATACTGTGTAACTCTGATGATTACTTTTATCCAGTATATTCTATTGTTCATTATCTGGTGTATTTATTTGATTTTGTTCTGCTATTATCTGTTTCTGTGTTATATTCCAAAGATAACCCTTGTTTCCGTGAGAACGGGATTTTGGGTCGTCACACTTAAACAGGAGTATAATCAAACATCGTATAAACTAAGTAATCTAAACAAATTTACAAGCAATCCAAATGTTTACAGGTTAAATTAAGTTTTCAATCAAACCACACAAATCAAAAAAATTATTCATATATCTATTGGAACTTCTACATATCCGTCTCCGCCGAAGATTAGATCTCCTTTAATGACTTTCCAATCTTCGTTGTCTTTGGTGAGAGGTGTTCCAGTGATGTTGTTATCTTCATCTCTAGAAAGAGAAGATATCATCAAACGAATAGCATCAAAGTGTTTTTCTTGTTGTTCAATCTTCTCTATATGACTTAATTCTAGATGATGTTGATTGCGGCGGATGATATATAGGATATTCTTGAAAGAATTGAGAGTTTCTTCAGGATTTTCACTTAGATTGTGAATAAGATTAGCCATAATTTTGATTATATAGAAAGAGAGTGATTAGAGAAGAAGTAGAGATGTAGAAATGAAATTTTATGAAAGAAAATGGTATATATAAAGTCTAGAATTCGTTTGAAAAAGAATAAACATAAGGTAGTTATTAAAAAAAAAAAATCAAATTTGAATTTCTGACAGTTGTCGACATACAAGAACATATATGTCGACATTCCCATACAATTTTGGGTATTTTGTCTTTTTACACAATTTTGAATTATTTCTTATTTTATTATATTATTTTGTTTAATTCTAATGTGTTTTTACAGATGTTTAAAGGTGGTTTTGACAGAAAAAACATATATTACTACTAATGAAAAATTACAAACAAACGATACATGAAATACTTGAAATAGGTAATACGGAAAGGAAATACAAGCTAATATAAAATGATAACTGTAACACTCCATAATTCTGTTCACACTAAAGTTCACAAATTAAAGAATAACTAATATCAGATGTGAGAATTAAGGGAAATGGGTTGCGCCATTGTGTTCGTCTCGGAATTCTGGTTGAGATAGAGTCCGAGTTTACATGAATTGGACTTCGTACGAAGAAGTTATGGCCATCGGAATTTTCAGAAAATTCAAATTTCAGAGTCAAACAGGCTAGGCAGGAAAATTCCCGCTAGGCGCAGGTCGACCTGGGGGTCGACCTACCCTGACCAGGTCGACCATAGGGTCGACCTGCCCCCCGCGGGCAGATTTGTTTAGCGACCTGTTTGTGACTAAATGCTGACTCATTAGGGTTTTTGATCTGCTCTGATTGGCTGGGATTAATTTTGGGTTGATCGGACGACTTAAACTAATCCTAAACTCTATAAAAACACCTATAGACTCAAACCCTAAAATCAAAACAAAATTAGATTCATGGCCTCCATGCCATCACCTAGCAACTCAGCATAGATGCCACTAATTAGAGAGGAAGAAAGCAAATCAAATTCAATCCTTTTCAACTCTAACAACGAATCTTATTCAAAGGAAAGCTAATGCAACTTCAGAATTCAGAACTCAAGACCTTCTTTGAGTAGTGAGTTCAATAATTTTAATAAAATAATTAGTAATTTAATTGGATTAAGTTATAATGTGGATTATTTGGATATGATGTGAATTATTGACCGCATGTTATAATTATGTTATAAAATTGTGATGTTATCATACATGTTGTAAATTATATGATATTATGTTGTGATGTTATCATATAGGTGGTAAATTTATGATGCTACGATCTATGTTGTAATTCTACGATTGGCTTATGTATAATCAAATCATCATGTTGTTCATTTGCTAGTTTGGTTATGTTGATTCATATGATAAATCACGAGTATGTTGCAAGTTTAGATTTTGATTTAGACATGAATCATTGCATGTTGGGGAAAATTATATGTATAACCTTACAGGTTTCATGATATCTATTTTAGATCTAAAGTTAGGCTATGACATGTGTGAGTTTTATGATAAATTCTACATGCTAGTTTACATGTTTAGATGTAAGTTCACACCATTGTTAGGTTGCATAAATCACATATGCAAGTTTATATAAATATATGAGTTTGGAATATGAATCATGTTATGCAAGTTTGTGGTTATTGCCTATGCAGGTTTACACCTTTAGATGTAGATCCATGACATACATGATTTATGCAAGTTGTGACCATTATCTAAACAAGTTTACACCTTTAGATTTGGATCTATGACATATGTAGTTTTATGCAAGTTGCAACTTTGTCCTATGCAAGTTTTAGATGTAGAACATCATTCACACATGCAAGTTCACCCCTATGTTTAGATTTAGTTTTATCTATATGTATGTTGTGATGTTTTCTCTTTATTCTATGAGTTAGACTATTCAAGTCTAATGTATATTTTATGTTAAACGAACGAACGTACAATGTGGGGTAATGGGATAATATTAAAAATATTTAATATTAAGAATTGGCATAAATGCCTTAAACGCATAAAATAAATGTGTGATGAAAATTGGTATGATTTTGCATACCATAAATGGATGGACATAATTGAGTCAATTATGGCCATAGTTAAATTAGGAATTGATTGATAATTTGAATAGGGAAAGTAATTCAAATTGGGGAATGATTAATTAGGAGTAACTAATCGTCTATGACACGAGGTTAGGCTCGTTTGTGGTGTAAGACTGCCCGGACCCGCCCGGCAAATCCAGCTGCCACAAATGCCAGTCTAATGTGAGAGGTCTTAGGCATAAATTAAATACGTAACAATTGTAAAGACACGAGGTTAGGCTCGTTTGTGGTGTAAGACTGCCCGGACCCGCCCGGCAAATCCAGCTGCCACAAATGTCAATCTAATGTGGGAGGTCTTTATGAGGTTACGGTCTTAATGAATTAAGAAACACTTAACCAAATAAACAAGTAGTGGGACATGAGGGGGTTAAGTGGGTGCCTTGGGTGGCATGTGGAATCTAGCGGGTGCCTTGGGTGGCATTTGAAATACGATTAGAAATACTTAACCAAAATTAAAACATGTAAGTGAACATGAATAAGAAGAGGGTTAAGTGGGATGTACTAGAGGGGCCAAGCTTAGGTGGATAGCTTGTGTCAAGTAATGGGGGCCCATTTCAATCAGTAACCCATACCTATCTTTGTGGGCTTGACCCAAGTCGAGGACGGGACACGCATACTGGGCTTGACTGTAAGAGGCCAAAACGGGTTAGCGGTGGTAATGCAAGTCCAACGGGTTCATATGCGTGTGTGGACCCGGGCTGGTAGGTAAGATGTTGATGCATCGTGTAGGTATAAGCCGTGCATCATTGGTGGTATCGGGTTGCCACTTTGAGGAGTGATACATCCCACTGTGGGACCAGCACGGGTATCTACGAGTTAGGGAGCCGATCGCTTGGGGGTAGCGGGTACACCTAGTGGAGATAGGGGCAAGAGGCACCTATGAAGGCAGCTAGGGGTGCAAGAAACTACCATTATCATTATTAAATTCTTGTAGGCAGGATCAGCCTTAGGGTGACTAGTGGTGGTGCAGTATAGTAGTGATGGTGTAGTATAGTAATTATCTTATAGTGATTTAGGTGCGCTTTAATGTTAACTCAGTTCAATCTTGTTTCCTTATTTACTCTGTTTTACTCAATCATTCACAGTCATTTCCTTATTTTCCAACTTATGCCTTAGCCTAGTTATTTTGGTAATTATATTGTTAAAGTTATCGCACTCGCCAGACTTTATGTCTGACCCCCTTTGTTTTCTCCTCTTTTCTTCCTTTCCCCCCGAGGTGCTCAGGTTGGAACTAGCACCAGTGGAGCTTGATTTTGGACAACTGTATTTCTTGCTTTTAGAAGATTGCTTGGATCGCTGAAGTAAAGTTCAGCCTCTCTTATTTATGGCTATTTTGTATTGGGGTTTATGTCTTTCAATTTATGTGCTTTGATTTAGTCAAGATGGATATTGTGTACTTTGACTCTGGTTTTGATGATGTAATCAAACTTATGTGTTTTCCGCTGCATTGAAATAAAGTTTTAAAGTTTTAGTACTGTTTATATCTATTTTGTTGTTAAGTTTCTGTTCTATACACACTTAAAATGCTCCATGAAAGTTAGTACATTACCTTTATGAGTGACATTAATGGACATGGGGTGTTACACGTGGTATCAGAGCTGAGGTTACCAGAACATATATGAATTTTGAGAAGTGTTTTTGAAAAACAATTTTTATAAAGAAATACTTTCAAAAGTATGTTTTAAGGAAAGTATTTTCAAGAGAAAAGCTTATTTTTAGAAAGCATAACCCCAAAAGCCATATATCTTTCCTTCGGTTCTTTTGTATTGAATCTTTCCTTTATCGTTTCAGTATGTATGGAATTCCCGAGATACCCGAGAGAATAACGATACTAGGATGGTTTATGAGGTATTTGGGGGCTAGGGCCACCAATGCAAGTCCAACAAATGCTCCTCCCCCTCCTCCTCCTAGTGTCAACACTTTTGCGAAGATATGTAAGGACTTTCGAGCAATGGGTGGAAAACCTTTTCACGGGACGGAGACATTTATTGAAGCTCGTAATTGGCTAAAGGAGGTGGAAGAATTGTTTGGAATCTTTGAATTGGATGATGGAAGAAAGGTCCAGTTAGCTGCTTGGCTAATGAAGGATGATGCCTCGTTTTGGTGGGAGGTCACCAATGGAGAACGTCCCGTTGATACTTGGCCAGATTTCAAGCGGAGGTTTGAGGCGAAGTTTCTCTCACAGGCTGAAGAGAATCTATACATGGAAAGATTTTTGGCGTTGAAGCAAGGGAATCTATCGATGAAATAATACGTCAACAAGTTCAACCAGTTGGCGAGATTTGGCTTGGACTTGGTGAATACTCTAAAAAAGAAGGCTCTAAGATTTGTTAAGGGTTTGAACGAACCGCTTCATGGGTTAGCTATGAACCGTATTCCTATGGAGGCTACCTTCGAGAGACTAGTTGACATGGTGCTTATGCATGAAGAGGAGAAGGGCGCCAATGCTAATAAGGCACCCGAGAAGAAAGGGGAACAAAAGAAGCCGCAATAGCAAAAACAGAACAAGAAAGGTGGTAAAGGCAACAATGGTAAGGGAAATAAGAGATGCTTTAACTGTGGGACACCAGGCCATCTAAGCAAAGATTGTAGGAAGAAAAAGAAGACTGGTTGTTTCCACTGTGGCGAAGCGGGACGTCTTATTAAGGACTGCCCAAAGAAAGGGCAGAGGGCAGGGTCTACCTCGGGAGGACAGGTGCAGGCTCTTATGGCACCGGGGCAGGCAAGGGGACAAGTTCAGGCTCTCATGGTCCCACCACTGCAAGAACGAGGTAGAGCAATTTCCGTTGAAAGTTTAGTTTTTCTGTTCGATCATCATGTCCGTACTTTATTAGATTCTGGCGCATCACATTCGTTTATCTCTACATCATTAGTTAAAACACTGCACCTAGATACTAGTTTAGTTACAGATCTCTTAGTAGTCTCAAATCCTATTGGTGGTTCGGCTCATCTTTCTATGATTTGTCGGGGTTTGAAAGTGTTTATCTTGGGCGTTGAGTTTGAAAGCAACGCCTTTGTTCTTGGCTTCATGGGCTACGGCTTGATTCTAGGTATGGATTGGCTAACTAGATATGGGGCCATCCTAGATTGTGAAAGAAGGGTAGTTAGATTGTTGACTCGTTGTGGAAAGACCTTTGATATTTCTTATGACCCTAGAGGTCCAGTAATGCTTAGCTATCTAGAATCCCTTGACGCATCCGATGATGATTTACATTCTGTTCGTATAGTCCGTGAATATGTTGATGTCTTTGATGAGGTGAGGGGTTTACCCCCAAAACGTGAGATAGACTTTTGAATATATCTAGTAGATAATGCAAAGCTAGTTGCATTGCCAGTGCGCCACATGGCTCCAAGAGAGAGAAGAGAACTCGGTAAGCAAGTGAAGGAGTTGCTTGAGAAGGGGTTCATCAGACATAGTATATCGAAGTGGGGTGCTCTAGTAGTATTTTCCACGAAGGCAGATGGGTCCCTTAGACTTTGTGTGGACTATAGGAAACTTAATAAGCTTACTAAGAAGAATAGACACCCACTGCCGAGGATTGACGATCTCTTCGATCAGTTAGTTGGCGCCTCAGTGTTTTCGCAGTTGGACTTAGCCACTGGTTTCCATCAGTTGAGAGTGGCTGAGGATAGCATAGACAAAACTGCCTTTAGGACTCTGGATGGTTTTTGCGAGTGGCTTGTGATGCCCTTCGGTTTGACAAACGCCCCCGCATACTTTGTTGACTTAATGAGTAGGGTGTTTAGGGTGTACCTTAATAAATTCGTGGTAGTCTTTGTGGATGACATCTTGATCTTTTCTAAGAGCAAGGAAGAGCATGCCCTACATCTTAGGGAAGTGTTGGAGACCCTTCGAGCACATAGCCTTAAAGCTAAATTTTCTAAATGTCACTTTTGGTGAAAGGAGGTGCGATTCTTAGGGCACGTGGTTTCCAAAGAAGGGATAGCTATGGATCTCGCGAAGGTAGTGGCTATCTAAGATTGGAAGGTCCCTAAAAATGCTACCGAGGTGAGGAGTTTCTTAGGGTTGGCTGGCTACTATAGGAAGTTTATCAAAGACTTCACAAAAATATCAGCTCCATTAACACGCTTGACGAAGAAGAACCTAGTTTTCACATGGGATGTAGATTGTGATGATGCGTTCCAACGTTTAAAGAGAGCTTTGACCACAGCCCCAGTATTAGTGTTGCCAGATGGGAGTAAGCCATTTACCGTTTATACCGATGCTTGTGGGATAGGGCTAGGCCCAGTCTTAATGCAAGAGGGAAGGGTAATAGCTTATGGTGGAAGGCAGTTGAGAGTGCATGAGAGAAATTACCCTACACATGACCTAGAGTTGGCTGCTATTGTTTTCGCGCTTAAGTCTTGGCGCCATTATCTTCTTGGCGAGAAATTCGAAATGTTCACTAACAACAAATCGCTGAAATACTTGTTCTCTCAGAAGGACTTGAACGTGAGGTAGGAAAGGTGGATGGAATTCTTAGCGTCCTACGACTTCGAGATAGCATATACCCCTAGCAAGGGTAACGTGGTGGCAGACACCTTAAGTAGGAAAAGGTTATCCTTGAGTCCATTGTTTGATGAGCGGTGAAGCTTAAAGTTCATCTCTACATTTGACTTTAGACCTTCCGTTGACTTTGTACCCGGTTTGCTAGCATCCTTGGAGGTCAGACCTACGCTTTTGGTGAGGCACAGCAAGATGACCCACAGTTGGTTGAGTTGATAGAGAAGCTCAAAAGAGGGGAGTCATTGAGCCATTTCAGTAGGTATACCCTAGATGATAAGGGTTGGTTGCGTAGGAACGATAGACTTTGTGTACCACGGGACGAGGATTTGAGGAAGACCATTCTTGATGATGCACATCGTTCGAAGATGACCATCCATCCCGGCGGGGACAAGATGTACATGGACATGAGACGAGTTTACTTTTGGGCCGGCATGAAGAGGGATGTGGCTGAGTTTGTCACTAGATGCTTGGTGTGCCAACAAGTAAAAGCAGAGCAAAAGAAGCCCGGTGGGTAGTTTCACCCATTGGAGGTCCCACAATGGAAGTGGGAAAGTGTCTCGATGGATTTTGTTGATGGGTTACCGAGATCGAGAAAGGGTAATACGGGGATTTGGGTCGTGGTAGACAGACTTACTAAGAGCGCCCATTTCATTCCCGTGAAGAGTAAGAGGACTGCTCCATGGTTAGCCTCCGTATTCATTCAAGAGATAGTTCGTTTGCACGATGTTCCTTCTAGCATAGTGAGCGACCGCGATCCTATCTTTACTAGCGAATTTTGGAAGAGCTGCAAGAGGCGGTAGGGACTCAGTTATGTTTGAGCACCGCATATCATCCTCAAACGGATGGCCAGACCAAGAGGGTGAATCATATTCTAGAGGACTTGTTGATTTGTGTGTCTTAGATTTTGGAGGTACATGGGAGGAACATCTTCCGTTGGTAGAGTTCGCATATAATAATAGCTTTCAGTTTAGCATTGGCATGGCACCGTTCGAGGCTCTTTATGGACGGCCGTGTCGTTCACCTACATGTTGGTGGGAGTCTACAGATAAGATCTTGCTTGGGCCCGATATGATTAGAGAGATTTCGGAAAAGATCGATTTAAATCGAAGGAGGATGAAGACGGCGCAAGATAGGCAGAAATCTTATGCGGACAAGAGGAGGTCAGATCTTGAGTTTGATATTGGGGACATGGTCTTTGTCAAGGTGTCTCCATTACGGAATGTGGTTTGCTTTGGGTCCGTTGGGAAGTTAGCACCAAGGTTCGTAGGGCCATTTCCTATTAAGGAGAGAATTGGGCAGATGGCGTATAGAGTGGAGTTGCCTGAGAGACTTAGTGGTGTACACGATGTATTCCATGTATCACATTTGAGGAAGTGCTTGCACGAGACCGCGGAAGTAGTAGAGCCGAGCTTGCTTAGAGAGGTGGAGATAGAGCGTGATGCGATGATTCAACGAGCTCCTACGTGCATTCTTGGGTCGGAGATTAAGAAGTTGAGGAATCGAGAGGTCCAACTAGTCAAAGTGCAATGGGGAGATGATGAGAGCAACGCTACTTGGGAGATGGAAGAGAAGATGCGTTCATTGTACCCTTTACTTTTCGAGGGTATGTCTTTTAATTTCTCCTTTATCGCTTAGCTTGTACTTATCTTATCTTTAGTATGTCCTCTCGCTAGTATCTTTGACCTTTAGATAGGGTAGTCCTATGGTTGAAACATGTGTTTGAGACATGTTATGTATGATGGATGCATGTGAATGCAAGTGTTTTCTAGTGGTTGCTCGTGGATTCATATACACACACTTTAGGCACTAGATCGTCTTAGTCACTTCATATTGCATATTGCATATAAATGTGTGTGCATATTTAAGTTAATGGATGTATAATGGTTGTACTATCATATGGATGCTGCATTTTGGTGAATGGTTGTGCACACAAATAGAGGTAATATTTATCGATAGGATTCTTTCGCATACATAATGGACGCATGGCACTATCATGGTTTGCATTAAGGAGGTCAACTGAATCAGTAGACCGCCTGATTTTGCATTAGATAGAGAACATATACACACACTTCTTGCATATGTTCATACAGCATTAGGAATCATATAAGGACAATGGATGCCTGTGTTTGATGGTTGAGTAGATGGTTGTTTGGATGTTAGGATATGCATTCTCCTTAACTTGGAGATTTCAGGGGCGAAATCCTTTAAGGAGGGGAGAATGTAACACCCCGTAATTCTGTTAACACTAAAGTTCACAAATTAAAGAATAACTAATCTCAGACGTGAGAATTAAGGGAAATGGGTTGCGCCATTGTGTTCGTCTCGGATTTCTGGTTGAGATAGAGTCCGAGTTTGCGTGAATTGGACTTCGTATGAAGAAGTTATGGCCATCAAAAGTTTCAGAGAATTCAAATTTCAGAGTCAAACAGGCTAGGCGGGAAAATTCCCGCCAGGGCCAGGTCGACCATAGGGTCGACTTGGGGGTTGACCTATCCTGACCAGGTCGACCATAAGTTCGACCTGAGGGTCAACCTGGGGGTCGACCTGCCCCCCCCCCCCCCCGGGCAGATTTGTTTGGTGTCCTGTTTGTGACTAGATGCTGACTCATTTGGGTTTCTGATCTGCTCTGATTGGCTGGGATTAATTCTGGGTTGATCGGATGGCTTAAACTAATCCTAAACTCTATAAAAACACCTATAGACTCAAACCCTAAAATCAAAACAAAATTAGATTCATGGCCTCCATGCTGTTACCTAGCAACTCAGCATAGCCGCCACAAATTAGAGAGGAAGAAAGCAAATCAAATTCAATCCTTTTCAACTATAGACAACGAATCTTCTTCAAAGGAAAGCTAATACAACTTCAGAACTCAGAATTCAGAACTCAAGACCTTCTTTGAGTAGCGAGTTCGATAATTTTAATAAAATAATTAGTAATTTAATTTGATTAAGTTATGATGTGGATTATTTGGATATGATGTGAATTATTGACCGCATGTTTTAATTATATTGTAAAATTGTGATGTTATCATACATGTTGTAAATTCTATGATATTATGTTGTGATGTTATCATATATGTGGTAAATTTATGATGCTACCGTCTATGTTGTAATTCTATGATTGGCTTATGTATAATCAAATAATCATGTTGTTCATATGCTAGTTTGGTTATGTTGATTCATATGATAAATCATGAGTATGTATGCAAGTTTAGATTTTGATTTAGACATGAATCATATGCAAGTTGGGGGAAATTATATGTATAATCTAACATGTTTCATGGCACCTATTTTAGATCTAAAGTTAGGCTATGACATGTGTGAGTTTTATGATAAATTCTAAATGCTAGTTTACATGTTTAGATGTAAGTTCACACCATTGTTATGTTGCATAAATCACATATGCAAGTTTATATAAATATATGAGTTTGGAATATGAATCATGTTATGCAAGTTTGTGGTTATTGCCTATGCAAGTTTACACCTTTAGATGTAGATCCATGACATACATGATTTATGCAAGTTGTGACCATTATCTAAACAAGTTTACACCTTTAGATTTGGATCTATGACATATGTAGTTTTATGCAAGTTGTAACTTTGGCCTATGCAAGTTTTAGATGTAGAACATCATTCACACATGCAAGTTCACCCCTATGTTTAGATCTAGTTTTATCTATATGTATGTTGTGTGACGTTTTCTCTTTATTATATGAGTTAGAATATTCGAGTCTAACGTATATTTTACGTTAAACGAACGAACGTACAACTTGGGGTAATGGGATAATATTAAAAAGATTTAATATTAAGAATTGACATAAATGCCTTAAATGGCATAAAATAAATGTGTGATGAAAATTGGTATGATTTTGCATACCATAAATGGATGGGCATAATTGAGTCAATTATGGCCATAGTTAAATTAAGATTTGATTGATAATTTGAATAGGGAAAGTAATTCAAATTGGGGAATGATTAATTAGGAGTAATTAATCGTCTAAGAATCGAGGTTAGGCTCGTTTGTGGTGTAAGACTGCCCGGACCCGCCCGACAAATCCAGCTTCCACAAATGCATGTCTAATGTGAGATGTCTTAGGCATAAATTAAATACGTAACAATTGTTAAGACACGAGATTAGGCTCGTTTGTGGTGTAAGACTGCCCGGACCCGCCCGACAAATCCAGCTGCCACAAATGTCAGCCTTATGTGGGAGGTCTTTATGAGGTTACGGTCTTAATGAATTAAGAAACACTTAACCAGATAAACATGTAGTGGGACATGAGGGGGTTAAGTGGGTGCCTTGGGTGGCATGTGGAATCTAGCGGGTGCCTTGGGTGGCATTTGAAATACGATTAGATATACTTAACCAAAATTGAAACATGTAAGTGAACATGAATAAGAAGAGGGTTAAGTGGGATGTACTAGAGGGGACCAAGCTTAGGTGGATATCTTGTGTCAAGTAATGGGGGCCCATTTCAACCAGTAACCCATACGTATCTTTGTGGGCTCGACCCAAGTCGAGGATGGGACACGCATACTGGGCTTGACTGTAAGAGGCCAAAACGGGTTAGCGGTGGCAACGCAAGTCCAACGGGTTCATATGCGTGTGTGGACCCGGGATGGTAGGTAAGACGTTGTTGCATCGTGTAGGTATAAGTCGTGCATCATTGGTGGTATCGGGTTGCCACTTTGGGGAGTGATACACCCCACTCTGGGGCTAACACGGGTATCTACGAGTTAGGGAGCCGATCGCTTGGGGGTAGTGGGTACACCTAGTGCAGATAGGGGCAGGCGGCACCTATGATGGCAGCTAGGGGTGCACGAAACTACCATTATCATTATTGAAGTCTTGTAGGCGGGATCAACCTTAGGGTGACTAGTGGTGGTGTAGTATAGTAGTGATGGTGCAGTATAGTAATTATATTATAGTGATTTAGGTGCGCTTTAACGTTATCTTAGTTTAATCTAGTTTCCTTATTTACTCTGTTTTACTCAATTGTTCACAGTCATTTCCTTATTTTCCAACTTATGCCTTAGCCTAGTTATTTTTGTAATTATATTGTTAAAGTTATCGCACTCGCCAGACTTTATGTCTGACCCCCTTTTTTCCTCCTCTTTTCTTCTTTCCCCTCAGGTGCTCAAGTTGGAACTAGCACCAGTGGAGCTTGATTTTGAACAGCTGTATTTCTTGCTTTTAGAAGATTGCTTGGATCGTTGAAGTAAAGTTCAGCCTCTCTTATTTATGGCTATTTTGTATTGGGGATTATGTCTTTCAATTTATGTACTTTGATTTAGTCAAGATGGATATTGTGTACTTTGATGTGGACCTGGGATGGTAGGTAAGACGTTGTTTCATCGTGTAGGTATAAGTCGTGCATCATTGGTGGTATGTGGTTGCCACTTTGGGGAGTGATACACCCCACTGTGGGGCTAGCACGGGTATCTACGAGTTAGGGAGTCGATCGCTTGGGGGTAGTGGGTACACCTAGTGCAGATAGGGGCAGGCGGCACCTATGATGGCAGCTAGGGGTGCACGAAACTACCATTATCATTATTGAAGTCTTGTAGGCGGGATCAACCTTAGGGTGACTAGTGGTGGTGTAGTATAGTAGTGATGGTGCAGTATAGTAATTATATTATAGTGATTTAGGTGCGCTTTAACGTTATCTTAGTTTAATCTAGTTTCCTTATTTACTCTGTTTTACTCAATTGTTCACAGTCATTTCCTTATTTTCCAACTTATGCCTTAGCCTAGTTATTTTTGTAATTATATTGTTAAAGTTATCGCACTCGCCAGACTTTATGTCTGACCCCCTTTTTTCCTCCTCTTTTCTTCCTTTCCCCCCAGGTGCTCAAGTTGGAACTAGCACCAGTGGAGCTTGATTTTGGACAGCTGTATTTCTTGCTTTTAGAAGATTGCTTAGATCGTTGAAGTAAAGTTCAGCCTCTCTTATTTATGGCTATTTTGTATTGGGGATTATGTCTTTCAATTTATGTACTTTGATTTAGTCAAGATGGATATTGTGTACTTTGACTCTGGTTTTGATGATGTAATCAAACTTATGCTTTTTCCGCTGCAATGAAATAAAATTTTAAAGTTTTAGTACTATTTATAACTGTCTTGTTGTTAAGTTTCTGTTCTATACACACTTAAAATGCTCCATGAAAGTTTATGCATTCCCTTTGTGAGTGACATTAATGGACGTGGGGTGTTACAATAACATAAGATGGTAAACTCAAATTTCAGCGGATCAAGACGAGGAAGATGATATTCCAAGTTTTCTTCCAATTTTTCCGAAAATATTGTTCAATTTTGAAGACATTTGATTGTGAGTCTTCTTGATTTTCTTTTGGTTTTTGGCTAGTTTGACATGATTTTGAAAAATTGCTTCTTCGGTTATGGCTCTTGATGAAGTAGGAAATTCTATGCTTTCCACAGAGGATTCTTCTTCTTCAATTTCCATTTGAACTTCTTGTTCCATTCTAGCTTGTTTTTCGGCATATGTCTCATATGGTTTGAAAGTGATTAGAGTTTGCATAAGGGACATATTTCCCGAGCTAAAGACCTTTCTAGGAACAAATTCCTCTCCTTTAAAAATCCACTCCAAAATATTTAAAGACTCGGGTAAGAAAAATTCCATGATAAATGGTATTCCTTTGTTGACATTTACTTTGGTTTAAAATCTCTCAATATTACTTCGTCCCAATTAATACCGTAAGTGCCAAAGATGGAAAAAAGATATTTTTGGACCTTGAGAGTAGGGTTATTAAAATTTCCAGAATGGGGCATAAGAGTATGTTGAAGAAGGAAGTTAACAATTCTTGCTTTTGGGCGGAAAAAGCGATTTCCGTATGTTCATCGCTTTCAAAAATATGATGAAAAGTTTCCAAATCATGTTCATCAAATACAAAATCCGAACCCATTTTCTTGCAATTCAAAATGTTTCCCAAAACATCACTATCCAAAATAATTTGAGTGTCTTCCACTATACTCTGGACTAGATATTCATTTCCTTCGAAAAATCCATGTTTTAAATTCGCATAAAACTTTTTGACGATTTCGACAACATACTCCATTGTTAACCCGAGAATCAATCAAACTTAAAATATCATTTTGATTGAAAAGACTGGGAAGATCATAGGATGCAAAATCTTCAAAGATAGCCAATGTTCTCGTATTGACTTTTCCATTCATAACATAATCTATGTACGCTTGGATAGCCTCTGGGTTGTTGTAGAGATGACCTTTGAGAGTCTTAGTTAGTCTCATGGTCTTTAGAGTACTTAAGGAGGCCATTATAGTTTTGAAGAGTATAGGATGAAGAAAATAGTTTTGAATTATGAATGAGTGGTAGAAAGAATAGTCTTGAATAGATGATTAATTAGAGGTCAAATGGACACAACTTTCTGAATAGAAGGACACCTTTTAAGACTTTGGGAGTTGGTGAAAAGGTGATGAAAGTTTGAAAGTTTAAAATTTTGAAATTAAAAGTTTGAATTTCAAATTCTGGTGTATATGTCATCATGTATAATCATGTATGTTGACATACATGTGACAATTCAAAATTCAAGTGACTTTTGTTATATTATTTAATATTTTATATTCTCTATTTAATTAATTCTTAATATGATATTAATCTTTCAAAAATATTTTAAAATTAATTATTATTATTTAATATTATATTATTTTGAATTTAAAATTTCAAAATTGAATTTTAGATTTCAAATTTCAAACAAGGCAAGCAAACAAGCATCCATTCAACCATTTTAATCAAAAATTATTAATTAAGGCGTACTTGATTTATAGATCCATTTCTTTGATATTTTCTGATTCCTGAATCGTTGTGAAACACATATTTGAATTTCCGGTTTCTGGCTCTTCGTCACTTGACAATGTATCTGAATCATCTAATGTTGCTGTATATGCTATTTTCGTCTTCTTTGATGAATTGTCATTTGTTTGTTGGTTAGATCTATCAGGATATGGACAAACTCTTTTTATATGGCCTGTTTCGTTACAATTGAAGCATATATCATTTTAGTATTTTTTTTCCCGAACTTCCTTGATAATTTTTCTAAAAGTTATTTCTCCCTTTATATCTCAAAATTTTTCTGAAATTCCTTGTCATTAAGGAAATTTCTTCATCATCCTAACTACTTGAATCAGAACCATCAGTTGTTACTTTGAATGCTATAGATGTCTTTTCTGTTGACTTTTTCTCCTTTCTTTTCTATAACTGTACTTCAAATGACATCAAATTCCTGGTCAACTCCTTTATCCTCATTTCACTAAGAATATTGGCTTCTTATATTGCCAGTGTTTGTTTGTTTAAATTTATATGTTCCTTCGTAAGTAACTTGCAAGGTTTTCCATCATATTTCATTAGAAGATTTACAAAGTGATACTCTATTATGTCGTCATGTATAATCATGTATGTTGACATACATGCGACAATTCAAAATTCAAGTGACTTTTGTTATATTATTTAATATTTTATATTCTCTATTTAATTAATTCTTAATATGATATTAATCTTTCAAAAATATTTTAAAATTAATTATTATTATTATTTAATATTATATTATTTTGAATTTAAAATTTCAAAATTGAATTTTAGATTTCAAATTTCAAACAAGGCAAGCAAACAAGCATCCATTCAACCATTTTAATCAAAAATTATTAATTAAGGCATACTTGATTTATAGATCCATTTCTTTGATATTTTCTGATTCCTGAATCGTTGTGAAACACATATTTGAATTTCCGGTTTCTGGCTCTTCGTCACTTGACAATGTATCTGAATCATCTAACGTTGCTGTATATGCTATTTTCGTCTTCTTTGATGAATTGTCATTTGTTTGTTGGTTAGATCTATCAGGATATGGACAAACTCTTTTTATATGGCCTGTTTCGTTACAATTGAAGCATCTATCATTTTAGTATTTTTTTTCCCGAACTTCCTTGATAATTTTTCTAAAAGTTATTTCTCCCTTTATATCTCAAAATTTTTCTGAAATTCCTTGTCATTAAGGAAATTTCTTCATCATCCTAACTACTTGAATCAGAACCATCAGTTGTTAATTTGAATGCTATAGATGTCTTTTCTGTTGACTTTTTCTCCTTTCTTTTCTATAACTGTACTTCAAATGACATCAAATTCCTGGTCAACTCCTTTATCCTCATTTCACTAAGATTATTGGCTTCTTATATTGCCAATGTTTGTTTGTTTAAATTTATATGTTCCTTCGTAAGTAACTTGCAAGGTTTTCCATCATATTTCATAAGAAGATTTACAAAGTGATACTCTATTACATTCATTTCTATCTAGTGAACAGAATAACATATTCATAGCCTTAGATATACTTTGTGCAGAGGTCTTCTATTTATTAGTCCATTGTGCAAAATTAGTAGCGGGTTCAACATATTCAGTTTGTGTGATATTCCATGTGTCCAATCCTATTGATTGTAAATATATTTTCATTCGACATGCCTAATAAGAATAATTACTGCCATTAAATAGTGGTGGTCTAACGGTGGACTGACCCTCTACAAATGAACTATTATTATTAGCAATTCCAATGTTAGTTAGCATTTAATATTTTTCAAAAATTCAGAAGATGAAAATTTGAAATCCTATGCTCTAATACCAATTGTTTGGGATTAGGATCAAGGATCTTAAGGCAAAACAAACAATAAAGGGAGGGGATGAATAACGTTTTAAAGTACTTACAGAAACCTTAACCAATCTACAATTACTCAAAGATCTACGTGGATCACAGAATGAAATCACAACAGAAACAATCATAGATGTAGATATAAACAAAAATAAAATGTAGAAAAGGAAAGAACACACTGGATTTTATATTGGTTCATATTACTCATATGTCTAGTCCTCCAGAACGCTAGACTTGGTAGAGTTTTATTAATATCAGTATCCAATTACAACACCCTTGATTTCACGGCTACAAGATTAACACTGCTCCTTTTCCTTAATTTATGGGCTACAAGGAACACTCCTTATCCTTTTCCTTGATTTCAAGGCTACAAGGAACACACCCTTCCTAATTCTGATTATAATTGCCTTAGAACTCTAGAGTAGCACTTCCAAACAAATAGTATTTGATAAAGCTTGAGAATAGAAGAAGAATGATATAATTTATGTTGAAATCGGCAGAGTATAAGTGTAGAATCTTAGAAAAATAAGAAAAATAATGGTGCTATGTAAAATAGGGAAGAAGGAAATGGTGGATCATGAAAAAAATCAAAAATGAGGCCTTTATATAGTGTTTCAAGAGTCACAATTATATCTGAAACGTTTTAAAATGAAAAGACACATCTTTTTAGATTTAATTTTTTTAGACAATTATATGTCGACATGTCAAAACATGTATGTCGACATATATATATTTTGATTTTAACTCATTTTTCAAGTATTTAAACCATAAATATATTCTAGAAATTCCTAAAATAAAACTAGTTGTTTAGAATATAATTTCTCAAGTATAAAAACATAATAAAATATTATTTAAACATATGACTCAAAAATTATATATGTATGATGTAAAACTTTACAATATAATTATAAAACTATATATATATACACACACTCTAGAATATATTCCGATCACTCTCCAGTGAAAGGAATTCATGATCGGTTTCTATGAGTTCATCCAATAACTATCTAGTGAGAGGAATCCATAGATAATTCATATGAATTCATCCAATCATGGTCTAGTGAAAAGAATTCGTATTTAGAGACCTTACTTCAACTCCCCGAGTGAAGCAAAACCCTAATCAATCTTTTTTCATCGCTAATGGTGGTTCAAAGCAAAAACGAACTAGATCAAAAATGAAAAGACCAAAAATCCGAGCTAGGCCTCTCTAGGCCTCACGACATAATGAATGCACAGAGCATGCCTGGAGACTGCTCATAACTTTGTACATGTGTAGTCCATTGAGTCATTAAGTGTGACGACCCACTTTTTTCGTACAGTTTAACCTGACATCTAATAAACCATGTCAACTCCAATTGCACAGAAAAGCGGATTGTTAATAGAAAGAAGTTAGAGGGTGAGAGAAGAAAAAAATATTAGAATAGAAAAATAAGAAGAACAGAGTCTCACAGTAGAATGGACAGTATATAATATATCAAAACTCTTTATACAAAATGAAACAATATATATATGATTACTACATCAGAGTACATACATCTCAATCAATACAACAGTGGAAATAACTAATACTAGTAAATACGTGGAATATGTCTCGACTCCAGCTCCTCTTCTAAAAGCTCCAAGTGAAACCAAACCTGGAAATATACTCGGTCTAACTCGAGCACATTTGAAGCAAAACAAAATTCACCCAGATTAGTCAAGAATTCTATCAGTGGTAAATTCATATAGCAAACAACTTGCTTAACTTTAGAAAACCTTTTGGAAGAAAAGTATAGTAGTAAGACTAGACCACACATAAACATGGACGATTTTTACCTTAATATAACCCAAAACATTTTTGATATATCAAAATCCGATGATATTATAATAGTTTGTATCAAATCATAAATAAATAACCAAATAGCAGAAAGCTTGCATCTCATATTCTACATATTTATTATAAAATCAAAAAATGTAGTGCGCTTGTTGGAGAATGGATATCAACTATGATAAGGTATGGGACCACCTTCCAATCAGTGTACTCTAGAGGGGATACACTGAGGTTCAACAAGAATATCTTGCAACCCGACCACACATGACCGACCACTCATTTAGCTTGAGTGTCGAATATATTGTCACCAATGGTCGGTATTGACATGACCATTCCTAGGAGATACAGAAGCGAAAGAAGAACAATAATGAATTTTCTCTAGATCGGTGACAATATACCCTGCTTGGGCGCAACTCAACTAGCCATGCTGCCTTCCCAATTTTTATCATTTCCCGGTTGTGAGGCTTGAGGCTATGTTTACTTTCTTAGAGCATATGGTCACCATTCACTTTGAATGCTACATTGTCAAACCTGTCAAATCACAAGTTAATCTCCATACAAATATTATAGGTATAAAAGCTAAGAGAAACGAATTCCTCCGCTACCATACGTAATATCTAGAAAAGATCGTCATATGTGATCTGTTAGGCATAGCTGTCATACATTCATCCAAACAAGTTGTCTTGGGTCTGGACAAAACAAAGCCACTATTATGTAAACAGAACAACCCTTGCATTTTACTCCGTCTTCGTACATATCCCTGCAGATTAGTTTCGTACGCAGTGTTGACTCGAAGTGGTTTTGGGTCAAGTTGTCATACTGGTCCCTTCGAAACAACACGTCAAAAAGGTCCAATGATATATCGTTGATAGTTTGGTGTTTTAACTATCAATCTCAAACAATATGGTCATGTATATTGGCAGCTTAGGTCTTTATTATCCAAAATCGTTCATTTATTCTCCTTGTCGATCTCTGAAATCATTCCATCGATTTAACATCGATTTCATTTACTTATCTTAGCAAAACATCCTCTCCCTTAGTACTTGAAAACAATAACTTTAACCCTTCAAAGTCAACTTATTTATCCAACTTCCTTTCTGTTGCCATATTTTATAAAAATATCTTTTTACTCCTTAAATAGGAGATATCACTATGTATATTATAAGTTTGATTTACAAACACCCAAAGTAATGTCAAAAGACATACTCATTTATATATAACCCAAATGGTTTCATCGAACTTCGAAGATTTCATATTAATATTTATGTAAAAACATAAATGATTTTCAAATATTATCTAATTTTAAATCCCACAACAAATGTTGCAATATTTAAAATATGGTTTTTCACCCCTTTTACCACTTTATTTATAACTTGGATATGATAATCCATCTATTAATATTTTATCCCAAAACATTTCTGTTAAATTGTAAAACTAGATTTTTGGGTTTTATAATCCATTTAACAACCTCTTTATACAGAACTAAAAGTCTTTTACATTCTTGAAAACTTCCTTTTTGTCTCATTTCAATATTAAATAACATATTTATTTTAAGCTAATCGCCTTAACTTAAATTCCTTTCAAAATTCACAAATCTTATTACATACTCAATTATCATCTTAAATAAGTTTTATTCAAGATGAAATCACTTTAAATATAATTAACTTCATTAATTCCTGAAGTAAAAGCACAGTTTAGTTAATCACCTTTGAAATTAAAATCATTAAACAATAAATAATCACATTAATAATTTTTAAACTTCGTTTATTAAAAGATAAATTATATTTATAAATTCTTATTAAATTTAAACAACTATTCATTACTTATGATCAAACAGTTGACTTGGTTAACTTAAACCCATCGGTTAGTTCGTTAACCGATTTCAGGTACCCTTTCTTATTAGATTAATAAAATTAATCATATAATACTACTTAATTATTTACTTACTTAAAAATAATTATTTCAAATTATTAACCCGTAGGTTAAGTACAACTTCACTTGCTATAAAATTAATTTAAATGTCAAATCCTTATTATATAATTATTTTATAATATTTTTAATAAAACTCATTTTATAAACGTTGATTTATTTTTAAACTTCATTTTAACATATGAAATATAATTTAAAATCTCGTTACAATTATAAAATAATTTTTTTAACTTAACTTCGTTAATTCACCGAATGACAAATCAATGTTTAAACAAAAAGGTGGATTCTAGGCCATTTGCAGCCAATCCCTTAATCGATAATGTATATTGATTTAAGTCACTACAACATTGGATTTTTATTCAATGTTCAATAATCAAACAGGTTTTAACATCAATGGGGCTCAAACTATTCATATATAAATAATATAAAAATAAACAACACACATAATATTCAAGGAATCCGGTCGGATCCCTCCAACGTGTTCTTCCCTACATCACAACTCGTTATAACAATTCATAATACATATGTGTAACGACCCAGAAAAACTGAACCAATTAAATTTTTTTAAATTGGCTAAAATAATGGATTTTAGAAATTTAAAATAAATATTTTAAATAATAAAGGTGAAAACTGAGTTTGAATCGACAATTGAAAAGGAATATAATTAATTCTAATTATAAACAAGGCCTGAAATGGCGCTGCAGTTTCAAAAATTGAATTCAAACTTTGTCGGACTGTACCGGGTGCAAAACAAAACGGATTTGAGTGAAACCAAAAATATTTAAATCTGTTAGTGAATACCTTTCTAACGACTCTGAAAAATCGAAGTTTCATAGTGGAAAGCAAAAGTTATGGCCAAATGAATTTTCAGAAAGGTCGCTAAGGAATTTATATAGCTCGTGAAATTGGCCATTTTGCAAACGACCTCGGAATTCGACGAAACCAATTTTGTTGGATCCGGGATGAGAAGTTATTACTATGTTTCAAATTTCATAATTTTTGAAGCTAGTATGTGAGCGTGGCAAAGGAAAACGTGTTTTGGTCAATTACAGTTAAATTGGATCGACCAAAAATGGGCCTTTTTGCATACGACCTCAGAATTCGACGAAACTAGTTTTGTTGGGACCGTATCGTCAAAACATAGCTAGATTTATTTTTTGGGAATTTTTAGAATTAATATGTGGCCCTGGCAAATTGAAATGTACGTTCAAATTAAATATTGAATGTTTTACATTTTAATTTGAAGGAAAACTGACTGAAACAGTCGAATGGGCCTACGAAACATATCCTATTGTGTTTGGAATGGGGGTACAACACTAGGGACGACAGTCGTTGGGTTTGGATTGGAGGTCGTGTTAGAAAACCCCCTTTTGAAAGCTCCCGGCCAATCAGAATTTTATAAAAAAGGGAAAAATTCTCTTTCTTCCCCAATCCACCCAGTCGAATGACGGAAATGCATTCAAATCTTCCCGGCTTGATTTCTCTCTTGTTTTTCAACGAAATTGCGCGCACTTGGATCCATTTTGAAGCTCTCTCGATCCTCTTTAAATCCATACCTGTTGGAGAATTTATCGTTGAGCGTGGAGGCCGAATCACCTTCGAGAAGGCGCCGCCTTTGGAGCTCCACCGCCACTCCGATCTGCCACCGCACGTGACCCCTCTACCGCGCGTGGGTGCGCCAGCCCCTCCTCTTCGACGCTGCAACTTCTGATCGACACAACAATCCACCGTTTGATCGCAAAAATCAAACCCTCATTTGAACAGAAATCTGAAAGGTACTGGTTTGGTATATTCGAACTGATTTTTACACCTTTAAGCGTTGCGAACTTCTAAAAATCATATCTTTCTCGTGTCTTGATGAAATTCAGTGAAACAAGAGACAGTGGACTCGTGAGGATGTCTTCTACATTCTAGAAGAGACCGCATATTTTTCTGAGCCATCTGCTATTTTTGGTGGAGTGGAACCCAATGTGATATTTCTAATTTATAAACGATATGGAAAACGATGATGTATAAATTATATAGTCAATGTATGAGTTATATAAGCGTTGTACACCTCATGTATAAGCGTTGTATAAGTTGTACGTTCGATGTATAAGTTATATATGTGTTGTAAAAATTATATATGTGTTGAAATAGAAGTGAAATGCTATATATATATATATATATATATATATATATATATATATACACGCCTCTCGTCCACAAACCATAGACGATATTTATTGGTTGTGATTGGTGTAAAAATTGATTGATAGCGAATGGTTGATTGGAATTGTTTATGGTTGATATTGATTGATTGTGGTTGAAAAATACCCGTTTGTGGTTGAGAAATATTTGGTTGAAACCACATAGGATTAGTTTGTGGAAATGAAATAAATATATACATGCCGCCTGCGTGCCAACTAGACGCATGATTCCCCATTGTCAAAAACCGCGAGGTTTTAAGGTAGAGCGAGGAGACGTACTAGGGACGGTCCCGGTTTTAACTACCCTGCCGTTATGCTGCCGAAATTTTGAATAATATTCATGTGTTTGAATTATTTTCATTTGTTGAAACTATATATATTCGTTGAATAGAAAGCCTTCATGTGTTGAGTCGATATTCATTCGTTGTATAGAAATTCATGTGTTGAATGGTATTCGTGTTTTAAATATAAAAATCACATTTTTTATCTATATATATAAACTATAGAAAACCTTCATGTGTTGAATCGATATTCATTCGTTGAATTGAAATTCATGTGTTGAATGGTATTCGTGTTTTAAATATAAAAATCACATTTTTTATCTATATATATAAACTATAGAAAACCTTCATGTGTTGAATCGATATTCATTCGTTGAATTGAAATTCATATGTTGAATGGTATTCATGTTTTAAATATAAAAATCACATTTTTATCTATATATATAAACTATAGAAAACCTTCATGTGTTGAATTGATATTCATTCATTGAATTGAAATTCATGTGTTGAATGGTATTCGTGTTTTAAATATAAAAATCACATTTTTATCTATATATACAAACTATAGAAAACCTTCATGTGTTGAATCGATATTCATTCGTTGGATAGAAATTCATGTGTTGAATGGTATTCGTGTTTTAAATATAAAAATCACATTTTTATCTATCTATCTATATCTATATATATATATATATAAACTATAGAAAACCTTCATGTGTTGAATCGATATTCATTCATTGGATAGAAATTCATGTGTTGAATGGTATTTGTGTTTTAAATATAAAAATCACATTTTATCTATATATAAAATATAGAAAACCTTCATGTGTTGAATCGATATTCATTCGTTGAATTGAAATTCATGTGTTGAATGGTATTCATATTTTGAAATAAATTGTTTTATAATAAAAATCACATTTTTATCATCTATATGAACTATATAAAATAATCTTGTTTTGAAAGAAATTGTTTTATAATAAAAATCCTATTTTTATTACCTATATGAACTATATAAAATAATCTTGTTTTGAAAGAAATTGTTTTATAATAAAAATCCTATTTTTATTACCTATATGAACTATATAAAATAATCTTGTTTTGAAAGAAATTGTTTTATAATAAAAATCCTATTTTTATTACCTATATGAACTATATAAAATAATAGTGTTTTGAAAGGAATTGTTTTACAATAAAAATCACATTTTTATTATATACATGAATTGTTAAATATAGTGAAGTGTTGAAATAGAAGACAGTTAGATAAAAATATCATTTTTATCAAATGTATGAAAAGAATATAGCTTTGAAATCGAAGAATCGATATATATGTATATATATATATATAGAATTAAAATATATCGAATAACGAAGCTGTAGTTCGTATTTTGAAACCGTGATTTCAAATGATTATACCGGCGGATCCGACCATCGGATTTTCCCGAAATCGCAACCGTTGGGTTCGCTTTGGAAATATCTTTCCAACGGCACCAACTTTGTAAAAGTCCAACGGTTGGATTGTTTGGAATGTTTAATTAAAATCTGAAGAAAAACAACGCCAGAATTGATTATATTTATATATATATAAAAATATAATTATATATAATCGAATAACGACGCTGCAGTTCGTATTTTGAAATCAAAACTTCAAACGATTATACCGGGAGATCCGACCGTCAGATTTTCTCGAAACTGGAACCGTTGGATTCGTTTTGAAAAGATCTTTCTAATGATGTAAATTTTGTGAAGATCCAACAGTTAGATTTTCAGAAATGTGTAAATCAAATCTTAAGAAAAACAGCGCCACGGCCGCGTTATGGCCCGAAGCGTCGTTTTGAATAAATTGGCTATTTTAAAATAAACAAAAAAGCGATAATTCGTTATAAAATATTATAAACGATATGGATGTGAAATTTAGAAATTAACTGAAGGTTGGCTAAGTCGAATGGTTTCCTAGGTGTTGATCTGATGTTGGTTTCGTCCTTCGAGTTAATATTTGGGAAATTGTTCTCTTACTAATTGACGGTTAGTGACTAATGAATTGAAATGATGCGTATGTATGTTAGTGTCGCACTTGTTTATTATATACGCGAGTTGCTCAGAAAGACCGGGTTTATCCCATTCTGAATAACTGAATCGACGATAAGAAGTCGAAGATGAAGACGGGGGTTGAAGACCGATCTTCACCTCGTTTGGATGGTCACTGAGGTCCTGATTGGGAGGCATCCCGAAATATGGATAATGAGTGGTGATCGTCCAGACGTACGTGGGAATCGATGGTTATGCGAGGTATTTAGTGCCTCCGGTTTCGTTCAGACCCAGAACGGACTTGCAAATGGATTGTGTGTCTGACATTTGATTTTATCCTATGTCGATTGATCTCTATTAAATATACATCTGTTTGGAGGCGGAGAATTTATTCTTTTGCTTAATGCCCTTCTCTGAAACGCACGAGCTCAGAGGTTGTATATCGATGGACATCAGTCGCATGGCATGAATTGCTAGCGTGGCATGCCTAAGTGGCAAATGATCAAGGCTTCTGTTGAAAAGCAAAGTCTTGTGGTGATGATCAAAGCACCGCCTGTGTGGCGTAGCTTTGTGTATAACGTGAATTCGCGAGCCTTACACCCCGGTATGAACCAGAAACGGGAGAAGGACCTCAGGGAGGGCATGCGTTTCCTTCTGGATAGGAGTTGTGTCGGTGTTTTTACATGGCCTGACATTTTACTTATGTGGATGATGGATTGCGAGGCGCCTCAGTTATATCGGTCGATCCGGGACCGATGGAGTCATTCGTTGGCTCATTGACGCCCCATAGGGCGGGGAAACGCAGTGTTCTGGAATTTTAGTCCACATCGGTGGACCGACCCTGTCGCTCCAAAGGCTTGACTGAGTACTTGCCTGAGACATGGGCTAGAGCGTCTCGAATTCGGTAAGGACTATCTTTTGCCTTGGTTCATGACGGAAATCCAATTTCCAAATACGACATCGTGCGGTTTTGATTGTATATATATATGGCGACATGATATATGGTACCCATGTCGTCTATGATTGATAGTTATGATTTTAAATTGTTTTTGAAACATATAAACACTAGTAATAATATCAAATTCTTTTGTTTTATTCGTATCAATCATATTTTGGCCATTATAAGGTAAAACTCTATCCTCCGGTTTGAGTTGCATTGTGTGATGGGAACTGAGTCTTATAATAGGTTCATTTTTTATAAAGAGCATTGCGATGTTTAAAAGAATGATTTGTTTTAAAGCACTGGCAATCCAATGGAGTAAACCCGTTCCACGAAAGTGGCGTGGTCCTGTGATTAGCCATATTTTAAAAAGTGTTGAGTAGATTTCTCTTACCAGTCCCATGACTGACTCGTAGTCTGTTTCACTTTCAAACTCGGGTGCCCTTTTTTCTACACGGGCAGCCTTGTATTCAGGTTTAGAAGGCTTTATCCGGATAGTTGGAGCTGAAGATGGATTCTATTATTTATCCCTTTCTATGTTGTTCAGCTCCTATTGTACATTATGTTTGTTTTCCGCTGTAGACATTTATGTATATCTGAACTGTATTTGTACTAAGTATGATCCTGTATACTGTGTAACTCTGATGATTACTCTTATCCACTATATTCTATTGTGCATTATCTGGTGTATTTATTTAATTCTGTTCTGCTATTATCTGTTTCTGTGTTATATTCCAAGGATCACCCTTGCCACCGTCCGTACGGGGTTTGGGGTCGTCTCAATATGAGACATAAATTTAATTCAATGAGGTAAATATAATTAACATCAACCCATAACAAACAATAATCAAACAATAGCATCCATAGCATCCAATCATTCAATTTTATATTATCGATTATAAATTATGAATTTAACACATCACAGCAGTCCAGAAAAGTGTGAAATTAACTCACATTTTGTTTTGATGGACGATTTCTACATCGTTTTATATAGTTCCAAACTAGTGTTTGAAGCTATATAAAATTTTAAGTGAGTCTGAATCGTTCCACTCTAGCTCGTAGCATAGGCTTCGTGAGTACGAACCCAACAGTCCTTGTTTCGTCGAATTCTATTCACAAAAGAAATAGTTACATTGGCTACAATCTAATATATGATTTAAAATAAATTATTGTTGACTAAGGTTATTAACTTAATTTTAATTACCCTGATTATCTTTAACAAGGCCATGCCTAATCACGTTTCTTTCTGAACAAAACTAGATGATCCAGGTTGTCTTCTTCAACTAACATGGCGACTAACTTCACTAATCCCTTAATTAACCTTTAATTAGTCATTAGTAAATTTTAAACGTCCTGATTAACTCCTTTCCCAGACAAGAAACCATAACTCCTTCCTCACGCACAACCATTTCCCGATCTTCCCATCAGCACCGTGCATCCATTTTTCCATGGATTCCAGAACTGAGAACACCACCAAGATCCACTATGCAACCTCCTCCTACAGAACCCCTCTATATTCAACTCGCAGCCTCCTTTGAATCTCCGACCTCGTCACTTCTCCACAACCAATACTGTACGCATTCGATCCTCAGCTCCAAATGCAGCATACAGGAAATTTAGGCGATCTAAAAATTGGTCGTAACTTAGCTTCAACCTTTCTCTCTCTTCTCTGCATCTAAATTAACACTGATGCCACCGTTCTCCTCATCACAAACTCTACCCAACCACCACCCTTTGATGAAGCACACATCCTTCCTCTATGATGCGTCCGCTGGACTGAAACCACACGCACAATGGAGTATCTATAACTTAAATCACCAACTCCCCCAAAACATTGCTACAATGTGCTATTCTCCACCTCAATTCCAAATATAATATCCAAAACCTGAATTGTTGCATCAAATCAACAAATCGACAAACCCTAGTTTTTTGTAAAAAACAGCGAATGATACTTCGTTCAAATCCCACGAAACCGATATCAAAATAAAGAGCACTTTTTCACGAATCCAAATATATTCTTGGATTTGTTTTGATTTTATGTTGACTTTCTAAATGATGGATTTTATTGTTGGTATTTTTTTGGTGGTGGCAAGTTTGTTGCATTGACCATCGGTGGAAAATAATGAGGGTTAGGTTTATAAGTGGGATATTTATAGGGTAGAGCATATTACATTTTATTTGATCTTATATAAATTTTATTCAATCGTTTTTTGTATATCTTATATAAATTCGTACGATCACATATGAGATCCAATTGCGACCAAAATGGACAGACACTTATAGTTTGATATTACAGACCCAAAGAAACTTGTTTCATTAAAATACGAGTCCGTTTTCTCAAACGACGCTCGTTCAAGTCCAAATGGTCTTTTTATTTGCATTTAATTTTGCTGCACTCGCAAAATAACTTCAATTGACGCGAAACTTGAAATCTAGCAATAATTAGCTATTGCGGTCTCAATCAAATTTGTTTCGTCGAAAACAAAGGTCGTTTGAATAAAGTCCCTTTTTAAGGGTCCAAATTAAATCAAAATAATTAATTTAAAATAACCCAATATAATAACATAAAATATCATTATCAGACATACCCGAGCAGACTTTCATGTTTTTTCATAATAAATTATCTCAAGTTGAAATCTAAGGAAAATGAATATTAAATATATTAAAAATCTCTTTATTTAATATAAATAAACGTTATAATTTATAAACGAATTCCATAGCGACTATTTCAAAATTTGATTCAGACATAAAACAAAATCTACAACATGAAAATTCGATTTTTCTCCTCCACTAGAAAAATATTATCCAATAAATTTAGATGTTTCTTGTTTTAAATAAATTTGACTTATATTGGATCCAGCACAACCATTTAAAGTTCAAAACGTTATATTACGAACTACCACGCCACTGCAGTTTGTTTTATAATTAGATTATAAATTAAACATTCAAACATCGTTAAATAAACGAAATCGTTAATAAAATTCAAAACTAAACAATATTAATTTTTTTTAAATTGCCAGTTCACATTATTGCAAATCCAACAAATTTCGACCATTTCAAAATTTAATTTATTATTTATATTAATAAAATATTCAAAATTATTGAATTCAAGCTAATTAAAATTTAAAACAACCATTTTAAAATATTAAATAAAACAATTAAAAATTTGGGTCATTACGTTAAGTCAGAAAGCATTTACTGGATGTCCTGGAGTTGTCTTCTCGATCATGAGATGATGAACTATGAAGCCTCCATTGATTCTGAGCCATTAAAGGCTACCAATGCTCGGACATCGTCCCTTTGGTTTCAGCATACCCTTAGAGTCGTCCGTTCCTGAGATGCTCCTCAATTTTATCTCGGACTTGTCTGCACTCCATTGCAATGAGCCCATCCAATATGTGAAATAAACATAACTTTCTCGTCCTCCTTACTTTTTCACTCAGCTTTCCTGTAGGCGGTTTATGATTCAGAATCTGCCTCTGATTATCCATGTAGATCCTCTACAAGGGTTTATTCAGTTTTGCGTAGGAGATATATTTCTTTCCCTTCCTACTCTTCCTTTAGCCATCACGCTCGCTTTCCATCTTTCTATCTTTTTTCCATGCTTGAATCCAGCCTCAAGCATTTCTTTATCCTTAAGTCATTAATTTCAACTTTCCTTTATGTCTATGCATCCTCTTAACATAGGTATCTATCAGATTCGGAATTGAACTCATCAAGATCCCTCGGGGTATTACTACGCAAGCTTGCTTTGAATTCAGAGTCATTGACCACTCCAGACATGGTCGCTATCAACACTATGGATGATTCTAGCTAATCCACCGATGCCACAACCACATTGAATTACTTTAGGAAACTCCTCAACATTTCTTCTGGTTTTTGCCTTATCGTGTTTAATGCCATCACTTTTTTGGTCAAGCAATGTGAGCTCTGAACTGCCCTACAAACCTATCCTTAAGTTCATTCCAAAATCGGTTTTTGACTCATTGTTGAGCTGCCTAAACCAAAGCGTAGCCAAATCTATTAGAAATAACGAAAAATACTTTACCATCAATTCAGGAGATTCCTCCATCACATCCATATGCCTAATGTATCGTGTTTGATGCGTCGTTGGATCCGATCACTCATCATATGTCGCTAGCACCGACAACTTGAAATCTGTTAGGGCCCTTGCATTTTAGATATTAGGAGTAAAAGAACTCCTTGTATTATCATCATATCCTTGGCAGGATAGTCCGCTTCCAATTACACATTGTATCCTTTTAGTCAATTTATCGCCTTCATCGGTCAATTGAAAAATACACCTCCAAGCCTAGGGGGTATTCTGGTATGCACCACTCATGTTTTGGTGCAACATTTCTTTTCGTTAAAGTCTTACCTGCTCTCAACTCAATCTACCTGCATTTTCAGCTTTAATATCGTCTATTCTGACATTAGAATCAGTAGGATTTGGAGTTGCGCCCCCAGCATGATATAGTTTGGTACCAACCCGAGGCTTCAAATTGGTATCGGTGCAGATCGAACGATCTGGAACAACTTTTAGCCTATTGGGGCGTATCTTTGCTCCAGTTGTCCCCGTTTCTGTTCTTTGATTGTGAACTCTTGGTCCTCTTAGTTGTGAGGGTATCTCCTACATTAGTAACAAGCCATATTCTAACGGTTGGATGTTTAAATATTGATCGTTAATAGTTTAATTGATAATTCCAAAATCTATTTTTCACAAATGATCGAATTAGGACTCGAGACTAGCTCTATTGAGTTCGGATTGTTTGTTGTATGGAGTGTAAGTACATGGATAGTTATATTTCGAGTTCAGATAGATTGGTGGTGACACCAAAAAGTGGCACAATCCCAAAAAGAGACAATGTAGAGAATACAAATAAAGAATAATAAATGAAAATGAGAGAAAATGCAATCACACACAAATTTATTGTAGTTCAACGTTAAAGGGCCTAATTTCGCTTTATAATCTCTTGATTATATAATCGCTTTGAGTATGAATGGTTAATTTAATGGCTAATCCCAAGTACAATGCTGTTACAATACTAAAGTGAAAAGAGAATGGCTAAAAGTCCTTTTTCTAGAAGCTCTGGCTGGCTATATATAGATGCGACAGTTCTCGGGTTGACTAGGACACGTGGTGTCCACTCTGGGACTGTTGGCATGACTGATAAAGATTTCCTTTTGTGTAAAAAGTCCCTTCCCAGCTAGATATAGATAGGTGGTAGTAGATCCAAAAATGTAGGGGCATTAGAGGCAGTAAAAATGGACCCGGTCCGAATATTTAGGGAAGATATTCTTGGATTGACCAAGTCTGGTTTGGCCAAGTTGACCCAAGAGTATCCGGCTTGGGACTTGGCACGTCTTCTCATCCGAGCTTCCTTGAAGAGGCAAAGAGCTTCCCAGGGGGGTCGACCTAGGCCTTTAGTCGACTCGAGGATCATTCGACCCGAGACTGTGTTGCGTGGTACTTTCCTTGTGTGGTACTAGTTCAGGTCGGCTTCCTGCTTAGTCGACCCGAGGTTCTTCAAGCCTAGATTTGTCACCAATGTTTTTTCTAAGCCAAAAGGGGGATCGAACCGAGATGAAGGTCTCCACGTGTTGACATAGCTCGATTTTATTATATATACATGATCTTGATGGTCTTACCAAAAGGCTGGTCAACACTTTCCCCTCCAAAGTACGTTGCATTGTAGATGGGATGTGCTTTGTAATTTGTTGAGCAACAATTCCATAGAAGTCATTCATCTTGTGAACGGTGATACGAATAGTCACATCAGCCTAAGTGCCATCGTACTCGTATTATTCTATCTATAAAAGATATTATCATTTTTTGTGTCGAATCATTGTCTTCCAGATGTGATGTCAGGCATACAGGCTGTTGCTCAACAATGTTGTAGCTTTGCGCTAGTCGAGCGTGTGGTCAAGTTAGACAACAAAATCACGTACAAGTTAATATGGGACGTTGTCAAATCATAATTGTCAAAGTCATGTGTTAGCAACACTACACAAAAACAACAAATTTGTCGCTCCCCTATCTGCCAAATTTGATATGGTCTATAGCCGTATGAAATTTGATATGGCTCATAGCCGTATCTAAATATTTAGATAAGGATTTGAACCTAATTTAAATTTGATATGGGTAAAGTCCATATCAAAATCATGCTTGTTTACATGTAAAACTTTTCCCTGAACATGCACACCTTTCCCTCCTTTTTTTTATTTCCCTGATGCTCTCACCCTCCCGTTTTTATTTCCCTCGTAGATTGTATCCCGAGTCCAATTTCCATTTCTCAAATCGCTACCAAAATAGTTTACAAATCCAAAAATTATTTGCTTAAATCAATTCAAATCGACTTCTTCGTCATCGTCTGCAAATTGTGCATCTCAATTTCTGGTAAATTTTTAATTTGATTCAATTTCTTGCAATCATTACTGTTTTCGCTATTGTTCAACATGCTCTAGGCCGGGAGCTATTTAGGGTTTTTACCCAAGGGTGGTTACAAAGCAAGGTTGAACGTACAATGTTAAATGCAGTTGGCCATATTTCACCATGGTTAGTGTACACGTTATTTGATCTATTTCCTTGTATTAGTCACACTGGAGATGTAGAATATGAACATGAATATTTTTTTATTAAATTGTCATACTCATTCCATAAATAAAACTAGTTTTAGATTAACTAGTTAATTCATGTGCCAAACCATACATAAGAATTAACTAGTTTCATTTACTTTTCATGTACCAAACCTAAACAAATGTACTGGAACTAATTTTATTTATTGATTTTAGTAATTAATTCGTGTAGTGAAATAATACCAGTGACAGTTTATAAACTATAATTGCGTGGAGGAAATGAACTCGTTAAGGCCTGATAATTCCTTTGTTGTTTTAACTGGAACAATCGGTTTGTTGTTTTCTTTTTGCATATGCATAGACTTGCAAGTGGGGGAACAATGATAAATGTGCATAAACAATGTTAACTTCTTGTCAATACGGACAGACAATAGCCGTCGGATGTCTTCCTCCGTATTGAAGCCAAAGCGTTCTTCATGACATCGGTTAAATACAAGCAATTTTATTATATATAGAGAAAGATACGGACATGTGTGAAGGGAGGTGGGCTCATTTGTGATCCAGTGGGAGATGGAGAAACAAAAACTAACTTGCCAATGAAAACATACAGTGAAAGAAATATATAGCAATGTGTGAAGGGGTGGGCCCACTTGTTTGATGCGATTATATAGATAGTAGTAATTTTTGAATTGTATCACCATTTTATAAATTGCAGCAATATTTTAATTGTATCAGCGTTTACTTCTCATGTTCTATAATATACGATATAAGAGTGCAACATGTCGTTCAATTAGACAAAAAGCGGAAAAATGGATCTGGTCAAAGATCTACATACTATATAGATAGGGTGAAGTAGTTTATTAGTTTTGTTGAAGAAAACGGTGGTATGCCCTTGCACTCGGTGCCAAAATACGAAGACGATCAAATTAGACGACATTCATTTTCAATTGCTTAGATGAGTTTATCCAATCATATAGCATATGGTATTTTCATAGGGAAAAGGGTGGAGATGGAAAAACAACAACCAAGTAGTTATGCCACAAGTACTGACGAGGCTGAACATATTAGGATGTAAGATCTAGTCAATGATGTAGATAGATTTCATGATTTTTGTGACACCCCACATCCAGTAATGTCACTCACTAAGGGAATGCATTAAGTTTCGTAAAGCGCTATAGGTAAACAGACACAGAATAATTACAAGATAGATATATATAAGGCAACAGCGGAAAATTTAAATTTTTATTTCAACCATAAAGCATAATCTGTGGTCCACAATTTCATAAGTCACAAAAACCATTACAATAATATAACTTCTTTCTTGCACCATCAAAGTATATAAGTAAATAAAAAGCATAATTTCCCCCAATTAAAAGAGTTAAGCCATAGTAGAGACAAAAGCTTGAGTCATACTTCAAAAGTGGCTCCTAGCAAGATGATATTTGAGTCCTGATTAAGTCTGAGTGTTTCCTCCCTGAGAACTGGGGGGGAGAAAGGAGAAACAACAGGGTCAGACATAAAGTTTGGCGAGTCTAGTTACTTTTGGCCAGTAGATAAATAAAAGCAACATGATAGGCATTTACAGTGGATAAGAGAGAGATTACTACATAAATGGCAGGAGTGACAAGGTAAGCAAGATAAGGTGTATGTGCCTCAGTAATGATTACTCTCCACTATTACTAGCATAACTGAAATGAGATGATCCCTCCCACTATAAGTTGGTAGACTTAGGGCATACGTCCGAGTGTACCCTAACCACTACCCTAATCGATCGGCTCCCTACTCCGTAGATATCCTGTGCTGGCCCCACAGTAGGAGGTATCACTTCGTAAAGTGGCAGCCCAAGATGTGCACAACCATATCTACTGGTGTCATGGTCGTCTTAGCCCCCTCTGCCTAGCCCATGCACACACATGTCCCCGGTCGGTTTGCGCCGCCCACACCGTCCGTATCGTTTGGATCTCTTACAATCAATCAATATGCATGCCCTTCTCCGTCTAGTACGGAGTTCTTTATTTGATACCTACTCCGGGTTACTAACTAAAATGGGTCCCACACATTATGATACAAGCGCTCCCCTTCCTTCCTATTAGCCTGCATTTACATGCCACCCATCGGCCTCAGCTAGTCTCTCCACCTTAAACCCCCTACAACCACGTCACCTAATTAAGCTCCTCTGACACGCATTGAAACCCAACTATACTAACCGATGCAGCCCAATCACCTGGTTAGAAACAACTGAAACCCCACATTGCACACAGCTCCACCAACATGCACCGTCGGTTTGTCAGTGCAGTTCAGCCGCAAGTCGCCGTCAGCTCTAGCCATCACTGTCTGTTAGTCCAGTCCTATACAGCTAAAATTTTCAATTAGAAATGACACACCAGACCTATTTTTGATACAAACGAATTACTCCTCGTTTGCTAAGAATATTGTTTCCAGTTGTTAACAAGCCAACTACAAACTCTCAAATTATACATATTCTGTGTGTGTGTATATATATATCAAGCAAAATAATTCAGTTCTTTTAGTTTGTAATAATATAGCCTTAGCTGTTATTAGACCAATAGTTTTCTTTGCATTCCTTGATTAATACATGGCTGTTATTGCGAATGTTGGCTAATTAGAAAATCGTTGCATGAACAGTACTCACTGGATGAAGCATTTCATCTCAAGCTGCTTTACAATAACTCCTTTGCTCTGCCAATTTCCTTCTTCGTAGCTTCATTTGCACCCCACTAGGTTTTCCACTGACTATGTATACCCTTAGGTGTCTTTAATTACACAGCCCTATACCAGTTATGGTTACCCTAAAGGGTGTCTTTAATTACATAACTTCATTACATTATCTACCGGTTATGTATACCACTAGGTGTCTTTAATTACATAACCTTATTGGGTTAAGTTTGCGGGCCTATATATAAATATTACCCTATCCCTCTAATTTACTTAACCCATCCACTACCCATCCAATTTTACTTAACCCTACCTTCAATTCATAATCATACAATCTCTAAATTGGGTTAAGTAGTCCAATTCTTTTACCATGTCCATTAATGGTTTTATAATGGGCCAGACCTCCCACATTAGGCCTACAACATGTGGATGCTAAATATGTCGGTCGGAACTGGGCAGACTTATTCCACAGTTGGGCCTAACCTCGTGTCATTGCCCGATTTGTATTTACGTACTTAGACCTCCCACATTAGGTTCAACATTAGTGGCTGCTGGATATGTCGGTCGGGTCCGGGCAGACTTCCGCCACTAATGCAACCTAACCACGTGTCATAAGTACAATTACAGTTCCCAATTGTAATTACTAAACATTCCATTTTTGACCAAATCTACCTATGTCATTATAGGTAATTATTTCTATGTTTCCTTATTTGAATTGTTTGTTCAATATTACATAAATTATGCTAATTATAAACCCCCTTTTCCCCGTTTCTTAACTAAAGTATTTGCACGTATTTTGGCGGCATCTAGGCTATAAAGTAGCCTAGCCACAACAATGAAAAAGGGAATATGACAAAGGATGATAGTTTTTCAACATGTCTTGGCATACACATAAACTTAACATAAAACTGATGAACTTGTGATTTTCATCATAACACAAGGTGAGTGGACATGTAATTTTCATTATAATAGGGTGGACATAAAACTGATGAACTTGCGGCAATTACGATGTAAAAGCTACATAATGAGATCTACTCCAACTATTTAGATCTAGCATAATTAGGGTGACATAGAAACATGTTTAGATCTAAAAATGGCTTCACATGTCAACTTAACCACATATTTAAACTAATCACAATATGACAGGTGAAAGGTGATTTACATAAAGAACTATATCTAGCCAATGTTACAACTATCCAATAGACGTACATTCACCATATTACAGTTACAAGTTGTGATCCACATAGACAACATAATAGAATAATCACAATTTTAATAGATCCGGGGAATTAGATCTATCATGATATAGTATATGATTTAACACTTGCATAGAATCATACTTTACAACATATCCAAGTCATAGTCTTTCACAATTTACTTTCATTTATCTAAACCTACAAACAACTAGAAACTCACAATGTTAGGTTTAGAGAATTGAGAAAGAACGGATCTAGAATTTCTAAATTTTATTTGCAAAGTATGTTGTTGTAGAAAACAGTTCAGTTCGCACTCCAGCAGCATATGGCCTCTATGACATCCAATGAAGAAAATATGATAAACAACCATATATTTATAACTGCAGAGCCCTCTGAAACTGACTGCCACCTCAGCCCTAGGGGTGTTGACACCCCTGTTGCTGGGCCGAACCCTAGGTCGACACCCCTTCAGGGGGGTCGACCCTAGGTCGACATCCCTCTAGGGGATCGACCCCATAGAGCGGGAATTTTTCCCCTCAGATGAATTTTTCAAATTCGAACTGTTCTTGATAGAATACTAACTCAGCTCTGACTCATCTCTGACTCATGCGTATGTATATAATTTTTCTACGCGTATACAAACTTAAAACCCCCATAACTTCCTCATATGGTGTCCGTTTTACGCAAATCAAGTGTCTATCTTGACCAGAATTTCAAGATAGATGCAATAGTGTAGTACGTTTCCTCTATTTCCGAAAATTAAATTAATTATTATTTAATTTACCCTCTTTTAGTGTCGGTACAAATTCGGGGTGTTACATTCTCCCATACTCAAAGAATTTCATCCCGAAATCTCTAAGTTGAGAAGAATGCATATCCTACCATCCATCGTCGATCTACTCATCCACCAATCACTGACATCCATTGTCCTTCAAGATTTCTAATGCTTATATGAATATATGCGAAGGTGTGTGTATATGTCCCAACACTAATGCGGAGAGCAGGCGGTCTATTGATTCAATTGACCTCCTTAATGCAATGTATGTTAGTGCCATGAATCCAATATGTATGCAAATAAACCTATTGTATCATATAAGTTCTATTTGTGTGCACATTCATTCGTCCAAATGCAACATCCATATGCTAACTCGTCCATTTCCATCCATAAAAGAATAGAAAATGCACACACATCCATATTTAGTATGAGAGTGATTGATCCGATCTTAGTGCCTAATGTGTGTGTATATGCGTCCACAGGCAACCACTAACAACCACTTGCATCCATCAAACATAACATGTTTCAAACACATGTTTACATCCATAGGATTCCTATCTAAAGGTCGAAAATATGATGGATAAGATATATTCTATTGACAGAAACAAGCACTGATAAAACTTAGGAAAAGGAGTTAAGAACATACCCTCGAAAAGAAAAGAGTACGAAGCACGAATCTTGTCTTCGGTCTCCCAAGTCGCATATTCTGGGTTATCTCCCCATTGAACCTTTAGCAACTTGATCTCCTTATTGCACAGCTTCTTAACTTCTAACCCAAGAATACGGGTAGGGATTCGTCTAACTGTCGCCTCCCATTCCACTTCAAATTCTTCCAACATGCTCGGCTCAACAACTTCTATGGTGTCATGTAGGCACTTCCGCAGATAAGAGACGTGGAAAGCATCGTGAACACTAGATAGATTTTCTAGGAGCTTTACTCGGTGGTCCATTTGGTCGATCCTCTCGGTTATGGGAAATGGTCCCATAAACCAAGGTGCCAACTTCTCTACTAGTCCGAAGCGAATCACATTCCTTAAAGGTGATATCTTGATAAAAACTAAGTCTCCAACTTCGAATTAGATGTCAGTCCTTCTCTTGTCCGCGTAGGACTTCTGCCTATCTTGAGCTGTCTTCATCCGCTATCGAATAAGGTCAATCTTTTCGGATGTTTCCCTAACCATATCTGGTCCAAGTAATAATCTTTCTGTAGATTCCCACCAGTAAGTTGGTGATCTACAGGGTTGCCCGTACAATGCTTCGAAGGGTGCCATGCCGATGCTAGCTTGAAAATTGTTATTATAGGCAAACTCTACTAAAGGAAGATCCTCTTCCCAAGTCCCTCCGAATTCTAGGATACACAACCTTAAAAGATCTTCAAGAATCTTGTTCACCCTCTCCGTTTGTCCGTCGGCCTAAGGATGATAAGCGTGTTCAAACACAACTGTATACCTAATGCTTCTTGCAAACTCCTCCAAAATTCGCTGGTAAAGATGGGGTCACGATCACTCACGATGTTGGAAGCTACTCCATGAAGACGAGCTATCTCATGGACATAAATTGTTGCCAACCATGATGCCATCCTCTTACTCTTAACTGGAATAAAGTGAGCACTCTTAGTGAGTCTATCCAATACCACCCAAATACTGGTGTTACCCTTCTTCGACCTAGGCAAACCATCTATGAAATCCATTGAGACGCTCTCCGATTTCCACTGCGAAGCCTCCAACGATGAAGTAATCCACCGAGCTTCTTTTGCTCAACTTTGACATGTCGGCAAACTAAACATTGAGAAAAAAATTCGGCCACATCTTTCTTCATCCCAGCCCAAAAGAAAACCCTCTCTATGTCCCTGTACGTCTTATCATCACCTGGATGAATAGTCATCTTAGAGTGGTGGGCTTCATCTAGGATTGCCTTTATCAAGCTTGAAGTTTGAGGAACACAAAGCCTTCTATTCCGTCGCAACCACCCTTTTCATCTATGGCATATCTACTGAGGTGACTCGAAGTCTCCCCTCTTCTGAGCTTATCCATGATGTCTAGAATCTGTGGGTCACCTTGTTGTGAAGCTCCTATCTGGTCCATAAGAGTTGGTCGTATCTCCAAGGATGCAAACAAATCAGGCAAAACCTCAATGGAGGGTCTAAAATCAAAAGCTAATATGAACTCCAAGCTCTTTCTCTCCACAAACAGAGGACTCAGGGCCACCCTCTGCCTACTTAGTGCATCTGCCACCACATTACCCTTGCCAGGGGTATAAGCAATTTCAAAATCATATGAAGCTAAGAACTCCATCCACCGTTGTTGCCTTAAGTTTAGATCCTTCTGTGAGAATAGATACTTGAGAGATTTATGATTGGTGTATAACTCGAACTTTTCTCTAAGTAAATAATGATACCACGTCTTTGATGCGAATACTATGGTAGCTAGTTCTAGATCATGGGTGGGGTAGTTCTTCTCATGGACTCTCAACTGTCTACCCCCATAACATATTACTTTCCCTTCTTGCATCAGAGCTGCACTAAGCCCTGTACCGCTTGCATCAGTGTAAACAGTAAACACGTTACTTCCATCAGGCAAAGGTCAAGACTACGGCTGTTGTTATAACCCTCTTCAATCATTGGAAAGCAACGTCACGGTCTGTGTCCCATGAAAATGCCAAATTCTTCTTTGTCAGCCTAGTGAGAAGGGATGATATCCTAGTAAAGTCCTTAATGAATTCCTATAATAACCTGCCAATCCAAGAAAGCTTCTCACCTCGGTTGCATTTTTAGGAATCTGCCAATCTTGCACTGCAACCACCTTGGCGGGATCTACAACTATCCCTTCTTTGAAGACTACATGCCCTAAGAATCTCACCTCTTTTCTCCAAAAATGGCATTTGGAAAACTTTGCCTTAAGCTAATGGTCACGGAGAGTTTTAAAAACTTCTCTCAAATGTTTGGCATGCTCTTCTTCATTCTTGGGGAAGATCAAAATATCATCAACAAAGACTACGACAAATTTGTTTAGGAACTCCCAAAACACCCTACTCATTAAATCAACAAAATAGGCGGGTGCATTTGTCAACCCAAAAGGCATAACTAGCCATTCAAAGAAACCGTCCGGAGTTCTGAAAGCAGTCTTATCTATGCTGTCCTCAGCCACCCTCAACTGATGGAACCCCGTAGCCAAGTCCAACTGAGAAAATACGGAGGCACCAACAAACTGATCAAATAAATTATCAATCCTCGGAAGTGGGTGCCTATTCTTCTTGGTGAGCTTATTCAATTCTCTATTGTCAACACACAAACGAAGTTAACCATCTGCTTTAGTTGTGAATACTACTGGAACAACCCATTCAGATATGCTTCGTATAATAAACCCTTTCTCAAGTGGCTCCCGTACTTGCTTACTCAACTCCCTCCTCTTCTTTGGAGCCATGTGGCGCACTGGTAATGCAATTAGCTTTGCATTGTCCACCAGATATATGCGGAAGTCAATCTCGCGCCTTGGAGGTAAACCCCGTACCTCATCAAAAACATCAGAATATTCTTGAACCACTGGAACAGATTGTAAATCGTCTATGGATGCATCCAGAGACTCTAAGAAGCTAAGCATAACAGACCCTTGGGGGTCACAAGAAACTTCGAGGGTCTTCCCATGACAAGTCAAGAGTCTAACAACCCTCCTCTCGCAATCCAAAATGGCCCCATATGTGGTAAGCCAATCCATTCCTAGAATCAACCCATAGCCCCAATACCTGAGCACATACGCATCACATTCAAACTCGACACCTAACATAGATATTTTCAAACCCCGACAAATAATCAATAAATGAGCCAAACCACCAATAGGGTTTGAAACAACTATAGGGTCTACTACCATACTAGTGATTAAGTGCAGAGATTCAACTACAGAACTTGATATAAATGAGTGTGAAGCACCAGAATCAAAAAGTGTTCTAGCAGGACGGTTTGAAAGAGAAACTAAACTTTCTACGGAGATTTTTCTACCTCTTTCAGGATCATTGATCGCGAGAGCATGCATCTGCCCTCCAGAAGTCCCTGCTCTTTGACCTTGTCTCTGCGATCCCTGTTTCTTCCGGAACTCTTTACAGAAGTGTCCGACCTCTCCTCAATTAAAGCAATTGGCCTTCCTTCTCTTACAATCCTTGATCAAGTGACCCACCTTTCTACAATTGTGACACTTTCTCTTATCCTTGCCTTCTTCTATTATTGTTGCTGTTGTTGCTGTCCCTTCTTGGGCCACATCTTCTTATTCTGCGATGTCCCTTTAGCTTTTGTTTACTTCTTTTCTCCCTTGTCCTCCTCATGCATTAGGGCCATACCAGCATGATTTTCAAAGGTAGCCCCCATTGGAATATGGGACAAAGCTAAACCATGTAGAGGCTCACTCGGCCCTTTAGCAAACCGCAAAGCCCTTTTGTGCGGTGTATCCACTAACTCTAGCCCGAACCTTACTAGCTGGTTGAACTTGTTCACATACTCCTTTACCGTTAAATTTCCTTGTTTGAATGTTAAGAACCTCTCCATCTGTATGCTTCTCTCAGCTTAGGAAAGAAATTTCATTTCGAACCTCTGTCTAAAATCTTCCCAAGTTTCCACCGAACATCCAGCTTGGGTGATTTCCCACCAAAATGAGGCTTCGTCTTTTAACAACCAAGCAACTAACTGAATCTTTCTTCGGGCCTCCACTTCAAAGATTACGAATAAGTCCCTGATCTCCTTAAGCCAATTTCGAGCTTCTACGAATGTCTCGTTCCCATGGAATGGCCTTCCTCCAATAGCTCGGAAGTCTTTGCAGATTTTGGCAAAGTTGTCAGCTCTTGGAGGGGGTGGGAGAGGAGGAGGAATGACTATTGCAGCTGGGGGAGGAATGTCTCTTTGGCCTTCGGTTGGCGCCGTGGCCTCCAAATACCTTCGGAACCATCTGGGTATTATGACGCCCTCTGGCGTATTAGGGATGTTTTGTTCCCCAGACATGTAGAAAAAAGGGAAAAGGAAGAAATTTAGATAAAGGACCGAAGGATACTATATATGGCTTTTTGGGGAATGTTTTTCAAAACAAACTTTTCTTTTGTAAATGCTTTCTTTCAAAACCTTTTTGAAAATAATTTCCAAAAACTTTTATCTAATCGGGTAATTTTCAGCTCTGATACCAAGTGTGATAGCCCACGTCCGTTGATGTCACTCACCAAAGGAATGCATTAAGTTTCGTGAAGCACTATAGGTAAACAGGCACAGAATAATTACAAGACAGATATAAATAAGGCAGCAGCGGAAAGTTTTTATTTTTATTTCAACCATAAAGCATAATAACGTGGTCCACAATTTCATAAGTCGTAAAACCATTATAATAAAATAACTTCTGTCTTACACCATCAGAGTACATAAGTAAATAAAAAGCATAATTTTCCCTAATTAAAGAGTTAAGCCATAGTAGAGACAAGATCTTGAGCCATACTTCATAAGTAGATCATAGCAAGATGATATCTGAGTGCTGATTAAGTCTGAGTGTTTCCTCCCTGAGAACCGGGGGGAGGGGGGGACGGAAGAAAAAAGGAGAAACAACAGGGTCAGACATAAAGTCTAGCGAGTCTAGTTACTTTTAGCAAGTAGTTAAATAAAAACAACATGATAGGCATATAAAGTGGATAAGAGAGAGAATACTACATAAATGGCAGGTGTGACAAGGTAATCAAGATAAGGTGTATGTGCCTCACTAATGATTACTCTGCACTATTACTAATATAACAGAAACGAGATGATCCCTTCCACTATAAGTTGGTAGACTTAGGGCATACGTCCGAGTGTACCCTAACCACTACCCTAATCGATCGGCTCCCTACTCCGTAGATAACCTGTGTTGGCCCCACAATAGGAGGTATCACTTCCAAAAATGACAATCCTAGATGTGCACAACCATATCTACTGGTGTCATAGTCATCACAGCCCCCTCTGCCCGGCCCATGCACGCACATGTCCTTGGTCGGTTTGCACCGCCCACACCATCCGTATCGTTTGGTTCTCTTACAATCAATCAGTAAGCATGCCTCTTCTCCGCTAGTACGGAGTTCTTTATTTGATACCTACTTCGGGTTACTGACTTAAATGAGTCCTACACAATATGATACAAGCTCTCCCCCTTGTCTTGTATCCCCACTAGGTTTTTCACTAACTATGTATACCCTTAGGTGTCTTTAATTACATAGCCCTATACCAATTATGCTTATCCTAAAAGGTGTCTTTAATTACACAAACTCATTACATTATCTATCCGTTATGTATACCACTAGGTGTCTTTAATTACGAATCCTTACTGGGTCAAGTTCGTGGGCCTATATATAAATATTACCCACCTCTCTAATTTACTTAACCCACCCACTACCCATTCAATTTTACTTAACCCTAACTTAAGTTCATAATCTTACAATCTTTAAATTAGGTTAAGTAGTACAATTCTTTTTCCATGTCCATTTATGGTTTTATAATGGGCTAGACCTCCCACATTAGGCCTACAACATGTGGATGCTGGATATGCCGGTCGGGTCCGGGAAGACTTATTCCACAGTTGGGCCTAATCTCTTGTCATATCCCGATTTGTATTTACATACTTAGACCTCCCACATTAGGTTTAGCATTAGTGGCTGCTGGATATGTCGGTCGGGTCCGGGCAGACTTCCGCCACTAATGCACCCTAACCTCGTGTCATAAGTACAATTATAATTCCTAATTGTAATTACTAAACATTCCATTTTTAACCAAATCTATTTATGTCATTATAGGTAATTACTCCCATGTTTCCCTATTTGAATTGTATGTCCAATATTACATAAATTATGCCAATTATGAACTCATTTTCCCCGTTTCTTAACTAACGTATTCGCATGTATTTTGGCGGCATCTAGGCTATAAAGTAGCCAAGCCACAACAATGAAAAAGGGAATATGACAAAGGATGATAGTTTTTCAACATGTCTTGGCATACACATAAACTTAACATGATAACAAGGTGAGTGGATATGTAATTTTCATCATAAGAAGGTGGACGCAAAACTGATGAACTTGTGACAACTACGATGTAAAAGCAACATAATGAGATCTAGTCCAATTATTTATATCTAGCATAATTAGGGTGACATAGCAACATGTTTAGATCTAAAAATGGCTTCACATGTCAAGTTACCACATATATAATAACTAATCATAATATGACAGGTGAAAGGTGATTTACATAAAGAACTAGATCTAGCCAATGTTACAACTGTCCAATAGACGTACATTCACCATAATACAGTTACAAATTCAGATCCGTATAGACAACATAATAGAATAATCATAGTTGTACTAGACCTAGGGAATTAGATCTACCATGACATAGTATATGATTTAACACTTGCATAGAATCATACTTTACAACATATACAAGTCATAGTCTTTCACAATTTACTTTCATTTATCTAAAGCTAAAAACAACTAGAAACTCACAGCGTTAAGTTTAGAGAATTGAGCAAGAACAGATCTAGAATTTCTGAATTTGATTTGCAAAGTATGTTGTTGTAGAAAACGGTTCAGTTCGCACTCCAGCAGCATATGGCCTCCATGACTTCCAATGAAGAAAATATGAGAAATAGCCACATATTTATAGTTGCAGAGCCCTCTGAAACTAACTTCCACCTCATCCCTAAGGGTGTCGCCACCCCTGTGGATGGGTCGACCCCTAGGTCGGCACCCCTCTAGGGAGGCGACCCTCTAGGGCGGGAGTTTTGCTGCTTAGATGAATTTTTCAATTTTGAATTGTTCTGGATAGAATCCCGACTCAGCTCTGACTCATCTCTGACTCTTGCATATGTATATATATTTTCTACGCGTATACAAACTTAAAATCCTCACAACTTACTCATATGTTGTCCGTTTTACGTAAATCAAGTGTCTATCTTGACTAGAATTTCGAAACGGACGCAATGGTGCAGTCTGTTTCCTCTAATTCTGAATATTAAATTAATTATTATTTAATTTATCCTCCTTTAGTGTAGGTACAAATTCGGGGTGTTACAATTTTCAACCTGAAAATCCGTTGTCTGATCATGCTAATGTTGGAGAGTAGTCTACGGATGATGACAATTGGTAGGCCACTGAAAGTAAGAAGTATAAACCACTTTTTGATAGAGCAAAAGAGCCACTGTATCCTTCATGTTTAACAAGGATAACAAAGCTATATGCCATTGTGAAACTGAGTAGCTTGAAGTCCCAATATGGCTTTTCAGATAATGATGTGACTGCACTTCTCGAACTAATAAAGGAGTTACTCCCCGAAAGTAACACATTACCGGCGAAATACCTTGACGTGAAGAAGTTTATTAAGAAAGTTAGGATGAATTGTAAAACTTATGATGCATGCATCAATGATTGCAAATTGTATTGGAAAAATGATGCAAACAGAGTTTCTTGTACAAATTGCAATGAACCAAGATATATGACATCGTCCAACGAAGAGAGAAAAGGCATCAAAGTACCTCAAAAGACATTAAGACATTTTCCTTTAATTTCTAGATTGAAGAGACTGTATTGTGTACCATGGATAGTATATGCAATGATCTGGCATGTTCATGCTATGTTGACAGCAAAAAAATTCGTAGACACCAAAGATTCCTATTACTAGGAATAGTTAGTTTGGTCGCAGGACTAAGTAAGAGAAAGCGGTAAATGACATAAGTATTTATAGCGGTTCGGCCGTGGATTAGGCCTACGTCCACTTTGGAAGGATGTTGAACTTTTATTAATCACTCAAGAATTACAAGGTAGAGCCATGATCATTACATTCACTTTCATAATTGAAATATGCTAGGTATTTGGGAAAAAGAATATTTAATTCTCCTTCTTCCTCAAATAGGATATGCCATTAATGGGGTTCATTAAGCTCTAGGGAGGTCGCAAGTAAAGAAAATCCAATCCCTTTGAAGTGTGAGACCATGGGTTATTTATAGGAGTGGGAGTAGGTAAGAGTAGGTAGGATTAGGTAGGAACACAGTTTCAAATCTCACATATATCGCCCGAGATCTCCTTTGAGATATCGTTTTGGGCTCCTTCCGAAACAAAACAGCAAATATCACTCTGAACCTCCTTTCGAATATATCGCCCGAGATATTTCAATATTGAACGATATACCGACCGAGATGAAATACTGGAATATCGCCCGAGATCTTAATTTTTTTGTTAAAATTTAAATTTGTGCCTGAATTAGAACTGTAATTAAAAAAACTCAAATCTAGCCATATCAATCTTTTGTTATTTTACATTTTGCATGTTAAATGACTATATTGTATGTTCGTATATGTTTTACAATGCTTATGATTTTCATATTCATCTTTTTACATATATGTTACTTATGAAATTATGTGTTTTATGGTCTATTATGCTGAATTTTTTTAATGTTTTGGATCCTTTTAATGTTTCCTATCTAACAATATTTCTGTTTTAAGCATATTACGATTTAAAATATGAATGATCTTTCGCAAAATAAAGAATAATAAAGTTATTTTGCATTTTAAGTTTAAGTTACTGTGTTTTTAATAGCATTCATAAAAATCATTTTGTTTAAATATCATTTTTAACATATCATGTACCCCGAGACTGTTCCGATATGAACTTTTAGACCCGAGATGAAAATCCGAGATGAACTACCGAGTTATACTCATTTCGTCCGAGATCTCCCCCGATACGAGACCGAGTATATAAAATCTAGGAGACAAAACGCGGCTGATATCCGAGATTTAAAACCTTGGGTAGGAATAGGGACCACATGCAGGAAATTCGAGCCTGCCACCTGTACGCCTCGAAATTTCAAACCCGGGCATGGGTTCGAAATTTCGAACCCGATGGGTTCGAAATTTTGAACCCGGATGTGGGCACGAAATCTCGCTCCGCTAGGTTCGGAATCTCGAACCCAACCATGGGCGCGAGATTTCGCGCCCGCTGGGCTCGGGATCTCGAGCCCAGTTATGGGTGCGAGATTTCGCATCCGCTGGGCTTGAGACCTCGCACCCACTGGGTTCGAAATTTTGAACCCAGGCATGGGTGCGAGATTTCGTACCCAGCTGGGTCCGAATTCTGCGTCATGCTTGGGTGAGGTCCTTCCGAGGGGTGCGATGGTCCCGGGACCGTGTGGTCGAGGCTCGTTACTCCTCCAGGGTCCGAGGCCTTGGTTTGCGGACATCTTCTATAGGCCGTAAGGCCACAAGCGGTGTAATCCCTTCTTCATCATGCTTCCTTCATTCCTATGTGTTCCATTTAGGCCTCATCTTCACGAGGTACGTTGAGTTGAGCGTGTCTGATGCTCTCCTGGGAACTGGACCAAAAAGCCACTTAATATTTGCCCTATAAAGTGCGTCTTGTCTTTGAGATGATGTGCTTTGCGTAGGTTATGGGAGTGGCGAAGCTGTTAGTTTTTCCTGTAATTCAAAAGGTAAATAGGTTTTAGTTGTACGGCTCATTCCCCCCTGGCGGTGCAGATGAGCTGCCATTTGGGGAGGTGCCGTGCTTAAATCGCTCAGTATGGACATGAGTATGTACACATTCGCACGTACAGAGTATGTACACGAGGCAGCATGTCGCAGCGTTCTCGATCCTAGAGGTGCGACCATCGCCACCATCATTATATACATATACGTACACATACACACACACACACACACACACACACACACATATATATATATATATTGGATATTTTCGAGCCCGAGGGGCATCGAAATTTGGCCCTTTGGGTTTCGAAATTTCGAGCGCATGGGGTAAAAATCTCGAATCCAGGGGTTCAGAAGTCCAATCCCCTGGGGTTCGAAATTTCCAACCCATGGGTTCGAAAATTCAAAGGGTTTGAAAATTTCAATCCCATGTTGGGATACGAAAAGACGCGTTTTTCCTTTATAAGTAGGCCCCCTTCACTTCTTCCTTTCTAATTTTCGATCTTTGGCCGCCATTGCTGAAAGCTCTGAACTCAATAATTTTGAGCCCACTAATTTTGAAACGAGCTAGGTGAGGCCTGGAAATGAGGAGTTGAGAAGGGAAGGAGGTCGAAGAGCTATGACGGAGACCTAGAGATCTTGCGGGTTCGATTTTTCGAACCCAGCCGGGCTTGAATTTTCGAACCCTCATGGGTTCGATTTTTTGAACCGCAATGGGTTCGGATTTTCGAACCCACCTGGTCCGAAGTCTCGAGCCCTTATGGGTTCGAATTTTCGAACCCGAGGGGTTCGAAGCATCGAACCCTCCTGGGTTCGGAATTTCAAACCCCGTGGGTTTGAATTCTTGAGCCCCTATCTGGGTTCGAAATCTCGAACCTAGAGGGGCTTGAGTTTTAGAACCCAGGCTGGTTCAGAACCTCGAACTCTTATGGGCTCGAAATTTCGAACCTGGGGCTCGAAATTTCGAGCCCGATAGGGATCGGGACATGGCCATTGTCGGGCTTGTCACGCCGATGGACTTTGACTTTCGAATATTCGCCTCTAGATTTGCATGCTTAGCGTCGATGCATATGTTGTTAACCGCGCGAGCAGGGTTTAGGACTGTTCACATAGGGTAGAGCATACAACCGGACTGGGAATTGGACTGTTATGAATCATTCTGAACTTTCTTTATGTAGCTCATCCTTGCATAGCATTACACACACATATTAGTTATCACCAACACGAGGTGTACAGGTCACTATACTGCCCATTCTAACACTGATGCATTAAAGTATAGCTAAAGATGCTAACAAGATAAAGGACCGGAAAGACTATGGAATCCGAGGGTTCCCAGCCCACCTTGCACACATCCCATCCTCCCCCTAGAGGTGACTCGTCTAGCAGTGAGCTTGAGACCACCACCGAAGGATCGACTTCTTATCATTCGACCAGCTGGCCCGAAGCGTCTAATTATGGGGAGCAACTTGATCGACAATATTCCCCGGTTGTAACTGAAGAGACCGAGAATGTAGATATCATGGGCGATGATGAGCTCGTACCTCCGGTGGCTCCGGACATGTTGCCCAATGCAGTAATTTTGGAGAACCCTATCGACTCAGTGTAGTCTTGTATGGATGCTGCAGCAGTCAGGAAAATGGCGGCCTCTTTTAAGATACCGGTGGACGATGCCCTTGCACCCGGGAGAGATGACAGAGCCCATATACCGCCCGAGGGTCTTACTGCCAAGAACTGACAAGCTTGCCTGTCTGGGTGCGTGCCCCCGGCTAACGACTTCATTCAGGACATATTGTTCTATTTTCGACTTGCACCATCACAGCTACACCCCAATGCTTACGCTTACCTCCTGGGTACTTACGTTCTTTTTCGCGAGTTCTTAAACAGGGAACCTACTGGGGACGATATTCGATAATTTTTCCACTTGAGGAAAACGAGCGTGGCCTCTCCATCCCAATGGTCTCTGGAAGCGATAGCTGCTACAAAATTCTTTATTTGGACTTGGCCCAGATTGTCTGTGTTTAAGCGCGAGTGGTTCTTTGTTAGTTGTCGTCCCGACTTTTCCAGAAGGTGGATTGAGGGAAGTAAGTGTTTCTCCAACTCCGTTCCTTGTCTCAACTTTAGGATTCCTTCCTTTATTCATGGTTTTGAAATGGGATATGACAGGAAATCCATAGGCGCCGACTGGAGATGAATACCGGCAACGCCTTATTGCTTTGCGGGCGATACCGGAGAATCTTCGTGACACCAGTACTGTGACAAGTCAGGATCGCCTCTGTCGCGCAGGTTGCTGCCCGACAACCAGGTTATGATAAGGCCCGCGGTTGCTGTTAGTGTGCCAAAGGAGGGAGTTGTAGCAAGCTCTACCCCTATTGGATGGATGAGGAAAATGTCCCCAACAGGAGGAGAATTGCAAAGGACTACTTTGCCTCGAGGATATGTGCACGGGGTTGAGGTTCATGGTCAAGAGGAGGTTGCCAGAGATAAGGGGTTGCCGAGCACTCCCGTCCCGCCTCCGATAGGGGAGGGGGAAGGAGTGGTGGCTAGACCGCAGTCTCCTACGACTCACTCAGGGGACACTGCCTCGCTTGAACCCACGGGCCAATTTGATGGCTTAAAGGGACTTACTTTAGTACTAACTCCATTGCCAAATACAACGAGCCTGGAAGAAGTTTCCTGTGCTGCTGAGGGGTTAACTCCCTCAATCGGACCACAACCTGTTCTGTTGAAAGAACATTTAGGGCATACATCCATAACATTGCATTACATAGACGTTTTTCCTACATGAGTTACTAGACTAACTTTGGCTTGTTCCATTGGCAGGTGATATGGTAGGTGGACGCGGCGGACGAGGCTATGGGCGCGGGGATCGTCAGCATCCCCAGAGTTCTTCCTTCGAGAGATTCCAAAGATCCGCCAGCCTGTATGGTGCTCCACCTCCGTTAGATCGAAGCAGCAGTCGTCGAGACTGGGATCAATCTAGGCGATCTCTGACACCTCCTCCTCTTCCTCCTGTTCACATATCATTAGGAGATACTCGGCTCAACATAGGTGGGTCTTGACCTTTGCCTTTGACAACTCCCCTGTAGGTCGCCCCTCTGACTCCCGTTCAACTTGCTAAGGGGAGGGAGCTGCTGTTTGGTCAATCAAGGTCGAACATGGAAGTCGTGACGGGAATGCAGAATCTGACAAAGCCCCAAATCCGAGCGTTTTCTGTAGAGGAGAGGAGGATGTTTTTGAAGTTGTACTTCCCGCAATATCATTTTGACAAGCTGCTGTCTCTCCATGATCTCTGTCCTGCTTCTAGTGGGGAATCCAGAGATATATGGATGCATGTACAGGCTGCGTACCACCAGGCCAATGAACTTACTAAGTATTCTTTCCACCTTTCTGAGTTGATCAAGAGGAAAAGCCTGAACCTCATCAACCGTCAACTGACCATCGATGGTGAGAAGGCCTCGGTTACCCACTTGGAAGCCGAGATAGGTGGATTTCTCTGCTGCATTGTGGCTAATTTACTACAACCCCGTGTGTTTCCCAGTTTTAACTTCGGACTATGTAACAACCTGCATTCTACGCATCGGAGGATCGTAGAATATTTAATTCTTTCTTATATGAAGTCGTATGGTCATGTGGCTTTGGGAAAAGACCATTGGGGTCATTTCTCATGTTCATGATTTTTGCTGATTTTTAAATGACCGTTTTGCCCCTAGCTGATACTGCTTTGGCCATAACTTTTGATTGGAAAGGAATTTTGACCTGAAACCACTTCCATTAGATTCATTTGATGGTTTACCTTTCTGTAGAGTGGTCATAATAGCTAAACGGACTTACTGTTTGGGAGATATAGATGAAATAAGATTTGGAAGGTGAAAAATGCTTAACCGGCCAAGTAGGGTGATTAGTGAATGGGCCCATAACCCATTTCGGGAATAGGGTTATGGGGAGGCTGAAAAGAGTTAGGGTTTCATTCCATTTCAGTTTTCTAGCCTCCACTTACCTTTTAGAAACCCTAAAAATGGCGTCCAACCTCTAAATCACCTCCAGACCACTTTCTAATTAAGGATTAAGCTTAGCAACATCAAATCAAGGGAGAACTTCACCAAATCAAGATTAGACTGCTGTTTAGCATTAGTATTCGCGTAATATTAGAGATTTATTTCAGATTTAAGGTTTATTTGTGGCTAAGGTGAGTGATTTGCATAGTTCCTCACTAATTACAGTTAATTAAGGGTAATTAGTGTTGATTAGCGAATTTATACACTAATAAATTCTAGAAAAATATTTATAAATTCTTAAATAATGTTTTAGGCCTCTGTTAGAAATTTGGGTTAATTTGATTAAGTTTTGCTAATCATACCATTTGTTTTGCTTAAGCACACTTAAAGGGAAATATGGGGTTTGGCTATGTTTGATCCATTTTAACCTATCATATTGATGTTTTGGTGTTTGAGTCACTTCTATTTGTTGCTATGACTTTGTGGTATGCTTTGTGATTGATTAGAATAGATAGAATGGCCGAAAACACTGTCGAATGGCGTAAAACACTCGCTGGAAAAGTTGCAGAAAATGGTGCAGGCTTTCGGATCGGATCGGAGGGATGGGCTCGGATCGGATAGTGGACTGGGCAAGGGATCACCGAACCGAACCGAGGCTTGGCACAAGGGAAAGTATGGCAAAAAGGAAGGTCAAATTGGTTGAATTGGGATCAGATCGAGCTAAAGAAGGGGATCAGAATGGAAGAGAAAAGGGGAAGTGGAAATGGTACGCCGATCCGACCTGCCAGAGAGCACCCGAACTGAACCGGCGTACTACGAAGGGACTTGGAGGCCATGACCCGATCCGGAGCACTTGGAAGGAGGTTGATCCGAACCAATTGGGGAAGGTCATCCGATCCGAACCGATATGAAGAGGGTGCTATGAACTGAGATGAACCTGAGCCTGTATGATGATCATGAACTGAATGAAAACCGATCCGAACTGACAGAGAAGAAGAGCTGAGAACCGAACCGATTCAGTGTTGACCAATAACCCGAGATGCAAAGGTATTCCAAATGGAAGTTAGAGCTCAGGATCCAGTTGGGAACCAATGAGTCGACTTCACGAGTTGGGCTTTGCTGCGGGACGTGTGCAAAGGGGTTGTCGGCATTAATAACTTTGGTTCACCACTGAGAGACGGATAGTAGGCTAGTAGTGATAGTTGTACGAGATTGGATTCCGTCATGGCCTAAATGGATAGGTGACTAAGGTGGTGGATATCGTATGCTTTACGCACTGAGTGAGAGATGTGAGGATGGTTGCTATGTTTGATTTTTTTGCCATCATTGTGCCATGCACACCCTCACTCCCTTTATCTTTGCACCATCTGTTCAGTGGCACCTTAGAGTATTGTACAGTATGTAGTGCTAACTCTTTGGTTGCAGGTCCAGGTTCAGGTTTGATTGGATTATACCTGTTATTGTTCTGTTTTGTTGCTTATCGCTCATACCAGACTTTTTGTCTGACCCAGAGTTTTATGTCCCTTCTTATTACTCTGGGTGCTCTCACGAGCAGACTAGAGGCAGGTTAGCTGGTGATGCACGAGCAGCTGATCCGGAGGTGAGCAGGAGGCTTCCACGTATGATATATATATATATATTCTCCCTGTGTCGTTGGTGGTCACTACTTGGGGATTAGTAGCGTACCTCCCTTATTTTATTTTACCTTTAGAGACAGTTTGAAAAGTTGTAATAATGATGATATGGAACATAAGCTGTATCTGGATTTTCCGATGCTATGATAGTTTGTTTTCAGCTTATGCACTGTCTCACCTGTTTTTTGTCAAGTATGTTGTTATTATATTTGTTCCATGCGCTGTGAGACATTCTACAGGTTCTTGATTAGTTCATTCTCTCATTTCCTTTCTTTGGCGACCATTCCGTGCTGGTTGGACATGTGTACAGCGCACTTTCGGAGGAAATGCCGGCTGGTGCGGGGCGGGCCGTCACATTTGGTATCAAAGCTCTAGGTTGCGTAGTTAACCTAGGGAAAAGACACTAGGGAGAGATAGTACGTATATGAGAGTGCGTATTTGTGATTACTTTGGTTTTCAAAAGATATACATATATATATACTATTAGTAGTATAAGGATGAAGTCGCACTGCACTAGCACCACTATGGAGATGGCTAATCGTTTTCACTTTACAGATTGAACGATGAGCCAATACGCAAGAGGTGCTGGTAGAGGGGCCAATAATGGGAATGCTGCTAACATGAGGACGATGTTTACTGACCTCATGAGAGAAATGCTTTGGGATGTGCAGGGGACAGCTCCCAATGCCGGTAATGGTGGTGGTCCAATAGTGCAGGCGCCTAGGTTCGATTTCGCCAAGCTGTGTAAGGATTACGCTAACCTTGGTGGGAAGTCGTTCCACGGAACGGAGTCGGCCACAGATGTTCAGGATTGGTTGGATAGCTGTGATCGTATCTTCGATGAATTGGGTATCGGGGATGCGATGAAGAGAAGGCTAGCGTCTCGTCAGCTGCAAGGGCGAGCGATGAATTGGTGGAATGCTATTAAGACAGCCACTCCAGAGGATCAGGTTACTTGGGATCAGTTTAAGGCTCGCTTTAGCGACAAGTTTATCCCAGCTGCTCAGAAGTCGGAATTGTTTAGGAAATTCCTGGAGCTTAAGCAGAATGGTAGGGCAGTCTCGGATTATATTGTTAAGTTCGACACTTTGTCGAAGTATGGATTATCCCTTATCGATACTCCTGAGAAGAAGAATGAGAAGTTCATTACTGGTTTGGATGGGTACTTGGGGGAAAGGCTTATCAACCACATCGATCAGACTTTTGAATCGATTGTGGGGAAAGCTTTGAGACCAGAGAGTCTTTACCCTAAGTCAAAGACTGAGGTTGCATCTGCAGAAGGGCTGAAACCGCAAGCAGGCAGTGGAGGCAAGAATAACACTTAGAATAAGAGGGAACAAGACCAAACCATGGATGGTCAGAATAAAAAAAATAAGAAAGATGGCGAGTGATTTAGCCGTGGTAAGAAGGGCCACTATGCCAGAGATTGTCGGGAAAAGCCTGGGGAAAGGAGGTGCTTTAATTGTGGCCAAGTGGGACATCACAAGGATGAATGTCCACAACCTCCTAGGGAGAATTAGATCGTGAAAGCATATGCTATCAACGCTGTTCCTTCTTCGTCGAATTCCCCAACTGCGGTGCAGAAGGAAAAAGGTGTCGTTACTCGAGGTATGCTTTCTATTTAAGATGTTTTTGATCGAGTTTTGTTTGACAAACTTGAGTTAGTCGATAGACCTTTAGTAGTGACGAACCCGATTGATGGTTCGACTAGCCTCAGTATGATTTGCTGTAACGTGGTCTTATCGAGTCATGGATGTATGTTTGTTTGTAATTACTTTGTTTTGGGCTTTACTGGGTTTAGCATTATTTTGGGGAGTCAATCTACTCTAAAGGAATAGGGTGGTAATAGGTACCTACCTAGTGATGGCGATAGTAACTGGAGTCAAGGAAGCTGAGAGGTTATCGTTGTAATAAGTTCTAGTTGTCTCTGGGAGGCAAATGAGTTCTCCAATGCTTAGTTGTTTTGCTAGTATACGTGGATTGTCCGAATTCAGAGGAGATGTTCCTTGGGTGCTTGTCTGATATTGGTTTAGGCCTCTGGGGCTTGTACTCAGGGAATGTCGAAGTCGACTAGGACGGTTTGCGTGAGAGATAAGCAGTTGTTGTGATTTTCATTGTATGATATCTTGGTTTACTCGAAAAGTAATAGGCAGCTGTGACAGGATAAGACTATTCGATGGTATGGGCTGCCCCGAGTTAGACTCGATAGGGTTATGAGATGACTCGAGTGGGACTCAAGGAAGATGCAAAGTAGTGGATTGTTTAGGACCTTATGTTGATGTTCTTTTTGAAGAAATAGGATGTATTCGTCGATCATGGAAGATGCAATGAAGATTAGGACGATTCAAGTTGGACTTGAACTCGTAAAAGAAAATGGGTGTTCGTTGATCTTGGAGATGCAACGAATAGGGAGACGACTCACGTTGGACTAGGGTCTGTAGGTAATGGATACTCAAGACTGGGTTTGAGTGTATGGGTAATACATTGACTCGAGTTGGACTCGAGAAGGCTTCAAGGAATTGGGTGGGCTCGATTTGGACTCGAGAGGGCAACAAGATAATGGATAGACTTGGGTGGGACTCGAGTGTTTCAGGCGGACTAAAAGCAGGGGTATTTGGGGATGCCCACTTACCTTGGATCCATTGGACGTGATCTAGTTATCCTTGGAGGATAAATGTACGTTGGACGTACGGTAGTCCGTTTGGAGGCAGAGTTTCTATTAGTTATTGATGTTGGTTGGACCAGACATACAGGTATCGACGTATTCACGGCTTTAGCGGGTCATAGATAGGATTTGTTTGATGGATGCTATGGTTGTTGTGTTTGCTCCTACCTCTCTTCTCTTGAGTATCACCTGTAGGATCCTATTGAATGGAAATAGTATAAGTTCGTTGATCATGGTGATATGACGGGTGTAAGATACTTTACGTTAGACTTGAAGTTTGTTAGGCATTGTGGAGCTTCCGTTGACCTTGGAGATTCAGCGGATATAGGAGCTTCAAGTTGGACTTGGACTCGAAGGTAGAGTACCTAGATTCATTGGATGAGTCTAGTTCACCTTTAGAAGGTGAATGTACGTTGGACGTGCAGTACGAGTATAAGTGGAGTACCTAGGTTCAGTTTGCCTCTAGGAGGTGAATGTATGTTGGACATGCAGTACAGATGTAGGAAGGACTCAAGTTGGACTTGAAAGGACATTTGGAATGCAGTTGAAATTTTGGCGTATAGGGTTGGATTACCTAAGAAGATGACAGTAGACGAATGCCATAGTACCGGACTGGGTGCGATAGCTGATACATTTGGGTAGGAGACATGCCAGTTTAGAGGCTATTTTTCTGAAATGGGAGCAACTAGAGTATATCACGGAGTATGACTTCAGACCTAAGTGTGAATTGGATTCAGAAACGATAATAAGCTTGATGATTAGATCGATCTAGATTAAGTGGATCGGTTCCAGTCAGAGGGACGATCCTAACCTATTAGAAATTACCTCTAGGGTAGAGATGGGAATCGATTGCGAGAGAGCGACTGTACTTGGGAAGTAGAGAATGACATAAGAAAGTCATATCCCAAACTCTTTGCCGGGTAAGATTTACTTTGCAATTTAGTTATTCCGCATGCCAGGCTCGTTTTGCATGTTTGATTGTTGTTTTATGGCTAAAAGGCATGCGGAACCCTTTGCATGTTTTGGTTAGGGAATTTCGAGGACGAAATTTCTTAAGGGGGGAGAATGTAACAACCCGCATTCTACGCATCGGAGGATCATAGAATATTTAATTCTTTCTTATATGAAGTCGTATGGTCATGTGGCTTTGGGAAACGACCAATGGAGTCATTTCCCATGTTCATGATTTTTTCCGATTTTTAAATGACCGTTTTGCCCCTAGCTGATACTGTTTTGGCCATAACTTTTGACTGGAAAGGAATTTTAACCTAAAACCACTTCCATTAGATTCATTTGATGGTTTACCTTTCCGTAGAGTGGTCATAATAGCTAAACGGACTTACCGTTTGGGAGATATGGTTGAAATAAGATTTGGAAGGTGAAAAACTGCTTAACCGGGCCAAATAGGATGATTAGTGAATGGGCCCATAACCCATTTCGGGAATAGGGTTATGGGGAGGCTAAAAAGAGTTAGGGTTTCATCCCATTTCAGTTTTCTAGCCTCCACTTACCACTTAGAAATCCTAAAAATGGCCTCCAATCTCTAAATCACCTCCAGGCCACTTTCTAATCAAGGAATAAGCTTAGCAACATTAAATCAAGGGAGATCTTCACCAAATCAAGATTAGAGCTACTTTTTAGCATTAGTATTTGCATCATATCAGAGATTTATTTCAGATCTTAGGTTTATTTGTGGCTAAGGTGAGTGATTTGCATAGTTCCTCACTAATTACGGTTAATTAAGGGTAATTAGTGTTGATTAGCGAATTTATACACTAATAAATTCTGGAAAAATATTTATAAATTCTTAAATAATGTTTTAGGCCTTTGTTAGAAATTTGGGTTAATTTGATTAAGTTTTGCTAATCATACCATTAGTTTTGCTTAAGCACACTTAAAGGAAAATATGGGGTTTGGCTATGTTTGATCCATTTTAACCTATCATATTGATGTTTTGGTATTTGAGGTCACTTCTGTTTGTTACTATGACTTGGTGGTATGCTTTGTGATTGATTAGAATAGATAGAATGGTCGAAAACGCCGTCGAATGGCGTAAAACACTCGCTGGAAAAAGTTGCAGAAAATGGTGTAGGCTTTCGGATCGGATCGGAGGGATGAGCTCGGACCGGATAGTGGACAGGGCAGGGGATCACTGAACCGAACCGAGGCTTGGCACAAGGGAAAGTATGGCAAAAAGGAAGGTCAAATTGGTTGAATTGGGATCAGATCGAGCTAAAGAAGGGGATCGGAATGGAAGAGAAAAATGGAAGTGGAAAGGGTACACCGATCCGACCCGCCAGAGAGCACCCGAACCGAACCGACGTACTACGAAGGGACTTGGAGGCCATGACCCGATCCGAAGCACCTGGAAGGAGGCCAATCCGAATCGATGGGGGAAGGTCATCCGATCCGAACCGATCTGAAGAGGGTGCTACGAACTGAGATGAACCCGAGCCTGTATGATGATCATGAGCTGAATGAAGACCGATACGAACTGACAGAGAAGAAGGGCTAAGAACCAAACCGACCGAGTGATGATCAATAACCCGAGATGCAAAGGTAGTTCAAATGGAAGTTAGAGCTCAGGATCCAGTTGGGAACCAATGAGTCGACTTCATGAGTTGGTCTTTGCTGCGGGACGTGTGCAAAGGGATTGTCGGTATTAATAACTTTGGTTCACCACTGAGAGACGGATAGTGGACTAGTAGTGATAGTTGTTCGGGATTGGATTCCGTCATGGCCTAAATGGATAGGTGACCAATGTGGTGGATATCGTATGCTTTACGCACTGAGTGAGAGATGTGAGGATGGTTGCTATGTTTGATTTGTTTGCCATCATTGTGACATGCACATCCCCACCCCTGTTATCTTTGCACCATCTGTTCAGTGGCACCTTAGAGTATTGTACAGTTTGTAGTGCTAACTCTTTGGTTGCAGGTCCAGGTTTAGGTATGATTGGACTATACCTGTTATTGTTCTGTTTTGTTGTTTATCGCTCATACCAGACTTTTTGCTTGACCCAGAGTTTTATGTCTCTTCTTATTACTCTGGGTGCTCTCACGAGCAGACTAGAGGCAGGTTAGCTGGTGATGCACGAGCAGCTGGTCCGGAGGTGAGTAGGAGGCTTCCACGTATGATATATATAGATATTCTCTCAGTGTCGTTGGTGGTCACTACTTGGGCATTAGTAGTGCACCTCCCTTATTTTGTTTTACCTTTATAGACAGTTTAAAAAGTTGTAATAATGATGATGTGGAACATAAGCTGTATTTGGATTTTCTGCTGCTATGATAGTTTGTTTTCAGCTTATGCACTGTCTCACCTGTTTTATGTCAAGTATGTTGTTATTATATTTGTTCCATGCACTGTGAGACATTCTACAGGTTCTTGATTAGTTCATTCTCTCCATTCCTTTCTTTGGCGACCGTTCCGTGCCGGTCGGGCATGTGTACAACGCACTTTCAGAGGAAATGCTGGCTGGTGCGGGGCAGGCCGTCATAGACTATGTCATTGCAGTGGAGCTGAAGCGAGCATACACAACTTTAAAGACAGGAGCTACGCGCGACCATGATACCTTTAGCGATATAGTAAGTCGCTTGACCTTTGAAGATACAACCCTTAAGAATGATAAGGATGAGTGGTCCAAAGTATGCGCTGAGATGGAAAAGGAAATTATGAAGGTTACTCAGCTTCAGAATGATAATACCGCTTTGAGGGAGGAAAACGAGAGGTTGCGGGCTGAGAATGTGGAGGTTGCTGAGTTAAAGAGGAAGCTCGAGGCAATGAAGAAAGTGAAGGAGGACGCTGAGGCTAGCAGAAGGGACGTATTGAGTACGGCTGAGAGTGTAAGAGCTGAACATGAAAAGGAGATAGGGCAACTGAGGGAACAGTTGAATGATGCGACGTTTCGTGTTGGGTCCTCCTTCGAGGAGAGTATCCATGATATGTATTTAAAAGCTAAGATTCTGATGGATTTTGTTGGTCGAAGACTACCCCCGCGAGCTAGCCAGAACCTGGGAGGTATGAGGCCTTCTTGCATCAAGTGGACGTAAGCACCCTGGATGAGCACCAGCTCGCGAATGTCCTTCTGAACAACGACGAACGTGAGAGGCTGGAGGAGGGAAGGAGGCTGTTCCAGGAGGATGCTGAGATTGAAAGGTTGGCGAGGCTTGCCGAAGAGAAAGTAAAGTTTGCGATGACTGAGAGCGCAGTTGTGGCGAAATCATTTGCAGAAGGAAGTTCTCATCCGCCCCTGAGCCCCGGATCTGTCATGGTGAGTGATCCTGGGGATTTGACCCAAACTGCTACTGAGTATAATCCTGACTTCCCGGCGCTGGCGATACCAGGCTCACTTTACCCACCATTGCAAGCACCCTTCCTATTATTCCTATGCCATTCTTCGCTATAGGTAAATCTCGTTTACCCTGCATCCCCGAGAATGAAGTGATTACTGAATTCATGGACTAAAAAAGGTTGTGTCTTTGCTTATGCAGTTCCTCCTGAGTCTACGACAGCAGCAGACCCTGCTCCCATGATCCCTCCAATGACCGAAACTGGACCGGGCCTCATAGGGACATAGGCTCTAGAGGGCAACGACCCACTTGACACCTTTTCCAACATAAGAGTAACTTCTAGCATGGTCGACATTCTTAACGAAGAAGGAGAGGTGGTCGATGGGAAGAGTACCCCTGTCAAAGGCCCGGTAGAAGCTGATGTGACTTCAATGGTCGCTCTGGTGGCGAGGCAACAGGCCAAAATGGTGGCCAAGCGTGAAGAAGTGGAGGAGAAATGAGAGCACGACGAGGCTGCGAGGAAGGAGCTCCTAGTGAAGACTCGACAGGAGGCCGAAGCGAGGGCTGCTGACACTGTCGCGAAGAAGAGAGCCGATGAGGAGGCTGAGAAGAAGTGGGCTAACGATGAGACCTGGAAGAAGAGGAAGGATGAGGAAACATAGCAGAGGACTACTGAATCCTTTGAGAAAGCCAAAGCCGGTGACGTCATGCCTCATAGGTCCCAAAAGCTTGCTGCCCGGAGGGCTGCCAGAGAAGCCAAGGAGAAAGCTGAGCGGGAAGGCAAGGCGGTCTCAGAGACGAGTGATGCCATGGTCGGCTTCGCTGCTGGGGGTGCCCCCAAACCTATGCCATAGGCCACTCTGATTGACTTTACCGAGGTTTCTAGTGGCGATGGGACGGGCGAGAGACGCCTTCCGGCTTCTCATGGATCGACCACTTCCCGGAGGAGCGGAGAGGGAAAGAGCCAGTCTGGCAAGAAGAAGCCCAGAACCAAGAATGAACCATCAAGCGTGGAATCTACAAAAAAGGACAAGCACAAGCACAAGAACAAGAAAAGAAAACATGGCTAGGGTTAGCAACCTTAGTAGGAGTTACCGTTATTTTGGTAGTGTAGGCCTATAGTTTACGCGAGTATGACCCTCGCTTTTGGTTTTTCAAGACACGGTGTGGTTCTCATGTACACCCTGTCATTAGAAAGTAAAAGCATTAGACACGTAGTTTGTTTAGCGTGTGTATGTGAAAAGGAAATATGAATTAGTAAAGATTGATGTTTATGTCAATTGTTCGGATGTTCTTTTTATGTTTTCCAGCATCCTGTGCTTGCATAAACTTACTTATCGTTACACTTGTCACAAAGGCCATCTCTGGGTAAATTATTCCAGAGAGGCGAAGTGGAGCGTTGGTTTCAGTAAGTTCCCCTCAGCTCAGGGAACCCGTAGTTTGCGAAACCAGGATATGCGCCTGTTGTTTTGGATAGCCTGCGGTTAAACGCAAGTATAGCGAAGGCGTAGGGCATCGCGTTGTGTGGTCCACCAGGTGGGTGGCTCTCCCGCCGTTCATCGGGTTGAGGCGAGCCTGCAAACGTTGTTTATTCGCCGGCGTAGTTTTCAACCACGATCATCAGCTCGTAAGGTCTGATCATGGCCATAGGCTACCCCTAGCCTTGAGAGCTAAGGGGAAGAAATGATTTAAGGTCGGTCTTGGTGCTGCGCCAAGATTTGACCGGCACCCGCAATCGACGAAGAGAGATTTGCATCGATCCTAGTCGGTCGTTGAGTGGTGCCAAGCCGCCTGGACTAGGACGTCGAACGATCTATCCTCTGCCTCGGCATTGGGCCGGGGTTCAAGTTAATGGTTGTTTAGACTTGTTCGCGCTGTGGGCCGGCGATTCGAGTAGCGTTGTCGGCTCCCATGCTCGGGGTGCCGGGTGTAACCAATCGTTTCAGACTCAGTGTTGCCTAGAATCTGAGATGGTCGCACCGACTCCCATCCCCTGGGTGCCGATGCGGTTCTCGCATGCGTGAATCGAGTTGGTTGTTAGAAGTAAACAACAGGGGGATAGGAAACTGAGCACCATTTCTACTAATAACTTTGGCAGTAATAGCCTTTACAATGCCATGGATTTCTAACAAAATAGAACATTGGTCGGAAAGCGTAAACAACCGTAAACTGAGTTATGTAAAGTAGCGGCGGAGATGTTCGTTGTTCCATGCACTGGGGAGTTTAGCTCCGTTGACAGTGGCGAGTCTGAAGGTTGCATCGCTGAGCTTTCGATGTATGGAGTATGGGCCTTCCCAGCGAGGCGCTAGGCCTATTGGAAGGGGGAAACACCGCTTTAGCATGAGGTCGCCAATGTTAAGGTCCTTGTGGCAGATACTAGAATTGAAGTATCGTGCTAGTCGCTATCGTTGGGCGGCGACTCTGATATCGGCCTCATTCCTTTTTTCTTCCAGCAAGTCGAGTGATCCCAGAAGTAAATCTTGGTTTGTTTTTGGATCGAAGTATGTGACTCGATGGGATTATAACTTGAGCTCAATGGGAATGACGACTTCAGATCCGTATGCGAGGGAGAAAGGAGTATGGCGGGTTGCTGTCTTGTGGGTGGTGCTGTAGGCCCACAAAGTTAGAGGAATTTTTTCTGCCCACATGCCCCCAGCCTTTTCCAGACGTTTCTTGATGATGGATTTGATGACCTTATTAACCGCCTCGACTAGCCCATTGGCTTGGGGATGAGCCACCACTGAGAATCTTTTATCGATGTCGTGGCGCTGATAGAAAGCTTTAAACGCATTGCCCTCGAATTGAGTGCCGTTGTCGGTGATGATAGCCTGAGGCACTCCATAGCGGGTAATGATGTTGCGGATGACAAAGTTGATCATATTCTTCGTGGTTATGGTGGCGAGAGCTTCATCTTCTACCTACTTTGTGAAATAGGCCACTACGACGATGGCGTATCGTGCCCTGCCTCTGGCCATTGGAAGAGTTCCGATGATGTCGATTCCCCACATGGCGAACGACCATGGGCTGACCATTTGAGACAGTTCGGTAGGCGGGGCTCGTGGAATCTTGGAGAAGCACTGGGACTTATCACACTTGCGAGCATAGTCTAGGGCATCTTGATCAAGCGTGGGCCAGTAATAACCATGTATGAGAATCTTTCTGCCTAGGGTCTGGCCCCCAGTGTGATCGCCACATTCGCCTTCATGCACACTGCTTAGTACTTGAAGGGCGCCGCCGTGAGCTATGCACCGGAGCAACGGAACGGAAAAACCTCTGCGGTAGAGTACCCAGTCCATAAGAAAGTAACAAGCTGACTGGCAAGTAAAAGCGTGCCTTTCCTTGTAGTGCTTTGGTAGGATCTCATGCTGCAGGTAATTTCTGATCGGTGTCATCCATGACTCGGGCTCGGGTTCGATGCTCATAATTGTCTCCTCTTTCCCTTGCTTGATGCTTGGAGAGTTGAGAACTTCAACAGGGGAGAATCCGTTAAGTTGCGGTTCTTCGGAGCTTGCCATTCTTGCGAGGGAATCTTCTTTTTCATTTTGTTCACGTGGTATATGTGTGATGGTGAAATGCTCGAGATGGACGAGTAGCCCCTGAACCCGGGCCAGGTACCGGGCAAGCTGTCCCTCTTTCTATTGATACTCTCCCAGTACTTGTCGGATGATAAGCTATCGGAGAAGATGTGGACAGTCTCTTGCTTGAGTTCGATCGCGATTCTAAGCCCGACGATTAAGGCCTCGTACTCCATGTCCTTGTTAATAGGTGGGAAATTTAGCCTCAATGTGTAATATACTGGGCGTTCCTTAGGGGTGATGAGCATGACTCCGGCCCTAGAGCATTTTCTATTAGAGGACCCGTCTACAAACAATTTCCACTTGGTGTCGAGAATTCCTGCATTCACTGTGGGTTCCTCCTCAGGGGCTGTGAACTCCACGATGAAATCTGCGAGGGCTTGGCTGAGGATGGCTCGTCGGGGGATGAAAGTTATCTCGAACTGGCTTAACTCTATGCTCCACTTTAGTAATCTCCCTGATGCCTTGGGTCATTGTAGGACTGGACATAGTGATTAGTTCATGAAAACTTTTAAGTGATGCAACTGGAAGTACGGTCAGAGCTATCTAGAGGAAATCAATAAGCAAAACGCCAGGTATTCAAGCTTCGGGTAGTTCTTCTCTGCCCCCGTCAGCCACCTGCTGATATAGTAGACATGCCGTTGAGTGCGATCTTCGAGGCGTATTAGTGCCGAGCTAATTGCCTGCACAGAAACAGCCATGTAAATATATAAGTCCTCACGATCTATAGGCTTAGAGAGGATAGGTGGTTTCTCTATGTGATCCAGGAGTTCCTTGAACGTGGAGACACATTCAGGGGTCCACTCGAAGTTGCGTTTCCCTTTTCGGAGTAAATCGAAGAAGGGGATGCATTTGTCGGTGGCTTTAGAGATGAACTAACTTAGTGCGACGACCTTTCCATTCAGACTTTGGAAATCCCTGATGTTTTCGAGGATTCGGATGTCCCGAATAGCTTGGATTTTTCTGGGCTAGCTTCGATGCCTCGAGAATTGACAATGGAACCCAAGAATTTTCCCGAGGCGACTCCAAAGGAACATTTCAGGGGGTTGAGTTTCATGTTGTACTAGTGAAGGACATCGAACATTTTGGAGATATTGTGGATGTGATCGCTTGATATTTTAGATTTTACTAGCATATCGTCAATGTACACCTCCATGGATTTTCCAATTTGATTTTTAAAGAGTTGATTAACGATTCGTTGACAAGTGGCATCGGCATTTTTAAGGCCGAAGGGCACAACACGGTAGCTGTAGAGCCTAAGGTCGGTTATGAAAGAGGTATGATCTTGGTCGTGGAGGCTCATTGGGATCTGGTTGTAGTTTGAGTAGGCATCCATGAAGGATAATAGCTGGTATCCGACGGTCGAATCGACTAGTCGATTGATCTTCGATAGCGGGAAGCTGTCCTTGGGACATGCCTTGTTCAAATCGGAGAAATCGATGCACGTTCGCCACTTACCATTGGCTTTTTAACCAGAACTGGATTGGAAATCCATTCGAGGTAGTCAGCTCCGCGGATGAAGTTATTGTTGAGCAAACGGTCTACCTCTTCTTCGAGTGCCTTGGACCTTTCGGGCCCCAAAAAGCGGCACTTTTGTTTGACTGGAGGCATTTGGGATCTAAGCCCAGGGAATGGCAAGCAATTGCAGGATCGATGCCTTTCATGTCGGAGTGAGTCCATGCAAACACATCTAAATTGGCTTTTAGGAAGCATATGAGATCTTCTTTAATTGCTGGGTGGAGTCTTGACCCTATCTTCAACACCCTTGTCGGGTCGAGGTTGACAGGAACGTCCACTATGGATTCGACCGGGGTATCCCTTTTGTATTCGGGCTCTTCGTCTTTCTGTGGATCGAGGTCATCGGAAAGGCAGGAGTGGCGCCTAAGCCAGGGCCCAGACGCTACTGGTTGCTATGTTGAGATGTTCTTGGCGCAAGGAGGCATGGGCACGGCCTTGCCCTTGTCCTTTTTGCACGCGTTCTTCCATTCTATTGCATAACATTCCTTGGCGCTTACTTGATCGCCCTTGACGATTCTGATCCCATTTTCGATCAGGAATTTCATTAAGAGAGACCATGGTGCCATGTTAACTTGGAATTCGGTGAGAAATGGGCTCCCCAAGAAAGCGTTATAGGGGGAGTTAATGTCCATGACCTTGAAAGTGAGAATTCGGACTTGGCTTCGGTCCCCCTTACCCAGTTCTACAGGTAGGTCGATGAGTCCTACGGGGGAACTAGAGGCCCCATTGTAGTCGTGAATTGCGGCGTGACATGGCTTCAAGTCGTTCGTTTCCAATTTCATCTGGTCGTAGGCGGCCTTAAATATGATGTTGACCGAGCTTCCTAAATCGATTAAAACCTTCCAAACGGAAGCGGCACCTGAAACACCCCACCTCCGTTAGGGTCACTCACAAAGGGAATGCCCTAATTTTGGTGGAGGTTTATAAGTATAAGTCATAGATATACAAGACAGATATAAATACACATATTTTTAAACAGCAGAAACAACCGCAACTTTTATTTCATCAAAATACGTGTTACACAAACCACACCGTAATTGTCTTATAATACTTCCAAAAATATTACATTTCCATAACTGTCTTGATTAACAAAGAAGCATAAAACATAAAGTAAAGCAACAAAATCCCCATAATGATATCCAAAGCCATGATCCAAGCCAAAGAGATCCAAACCGTACATCTACTGTCTTCAAGCTTGCAAAAGAGTCTGACTAGGCTGAGTTGTTTCCTCCCTGTGGACCTGGGGGAGGAACGAAAGAAAAGAAGACGAAAAGAAAAACGGAGTCAGACATAAAGCCTGAGTAAATCTAGTGACTTTTCAGTATGTGAATAAGAAAAGGATATGATAGACATAAGCTGAAAACAGGATAGTATCATAACTAAGGGAGTGTAGTCTAGAATCGAATATACTATCGAACCCACACCATATCTCTGCATTTACTAGTATTACTCTAACCGGCACACCATGCTAAGGTTGAAGTGATCCTTTTTGTTTTCTAAAGATCGGCTCCTACTCGTACGTGTGTCTTGCGGCTACCCCAAGAAGTGTAGATACCTATGCTGGTCCCACCATGGGGTGTATCAAGACCCATGGTGGCGGCCCCAACACAATTACTAGAAGGCATAGGATATACTACTGGTGCCCCCAGTGCCCTGCTTGTCTGCTCCGGAGTGCGTGCATGACCGCACACCGTTAGACCTACACTGTGCACCTAACATTGCCGTTATTTGACCGCTTACAATCAGCTCAGTAATCGAATTGCCCCACCCTGCCTAGTTTCAGGGTACCGTTGATACTTAAATTGGGTTACTGCTGAAATGGGTCCCTACGTTACCAGGGTTTTCTAGTCAAACATGTTAAGTGGTTAAGTGTATGTATATACCTAACCCCCACCCATCAGTATTTGTTAACATGTTGAATCTTTGGTTAAGTGTTTTCAGTTGACTTAACCCTACCACCTGTCCTTAGCCTTTTAGAGCACCGACCACTCACATTAGACATATATCACTATGGTTACTGGATGTGCCGGTTGGTTCCGGGCAGGTTTACACCGTACTTCAGTCTAACCTCGGGTCTTTATTGGGCTCAATGTTTAACCACCCACATTGGATAGGTATTGTTGTGACTACTGGACAGTCGGGCGGGTCCGGGTAGGTTTATGTCACAACTCAATCCAACCTCGGGTCAAACATGTCGTCTTTTCTAGGTTTACATATTTCATTATTTATGTAAATTTCATGTCGTCTTTTAATTTGGGTATAACAATTTATACCGCAAAAAATGTCACAGTCGTTGGCATGCGCCAAACATGCCAACATATTTATTTATATCATGTTTTACACCCAACGCTATTACCCCCGTTTGTATGTACTAACGCTGGGCTCGACACAATTCAGCCCAACTTGATAAACGTGAGGAAAGGGGAAATGCAGAACATATAATATTTCTATGATACATAGAAGGTGTAGCGCATGAACTTGCAAATTGGCATTAACATAAACATTGGAGCATGTGAACTTGCATTCAAAATTGGCATACAACTAAATGGGCGTCACATAGGATGGCATATGTAGACTTATACAAACTTGGGTTTTAATATATTTACTTGGCATAACGCCGAACACAAAACTAGCATATTGTAAATTAACCCAAAATGTCCAAATCTAATATATAGTCTATTTCCACATGAACTTGCATAGTTTATGTAGCCCAAACTGCATTTAACATAGTTCTAATCATACTTGTAATGGATCTAAGATGTATACATAAGTTCTGAGTTATGTAGCATAAAGGATCTCGGATCTAGGGTGTGTTCACATAAGTATATGGCCCATGATATCAACATAAACATAGAGGGGATATTCACATAAACATGAGAGGGATCTAATCATAGACTTTGCCACAAACTTGCAACTACCATTACTTTCATATACAAACATATAATAAACTTGCATCGATCCATTTATGCCACAAATCAATACACCTAAAACAATCACGATAGAAACATTACAATACACAAGATCTACATCATTATAATGACACAATTCTATTACCAATTACATCGTATCACATCATAATTTTATTCAAATTCTGAAAGACCACTATACTTACAACGTGTGACAAGATCTTGTTTTCTGATTTCTGTTTTCTGAATTTGGAGATGCTCTCCTTTGGGTAGCAATTTGTTGATTGATTTGATTAGACCTTAATTTGCTTCTTAGTTTGATTCTTGGCGGCTACGATCAACTCCTTCCAGACAGCATGTCGACTCCTCTCTTATTTTCTTATGTGAATTAGTTGAGTCTTAGTGTGTATTTATAGAGTTTTCAAGTTAATTTGAGCCGTCAGATGCAAACAGGGAGGGAAATCAGACCGTACGTCACATCAGAGTCGAACCAGGGTCAGACCCACCTGGTCAGGCCGACCAGGCAAGTCGATCTGCAGGTCGACACCCAAGTCAACTGCGCAGTCGACTTGGTGGGGCCAGGTCAACTGCCCAGTCGACACTAGTGTCGACCTGGTCACTGGGCGGGAATTTTCCCGCCTAGCCCAGTTTGAACTCGAATTTTAAACCTGTTTTGAGCTTTTTTTTGAATTTCAAATTTATTCTGAAACTTCCGGAGATCATAACTCCTTCATACAGAGTCCGTTTCACGCAAACTCGGACTCTATCTCAACCAGAATTCTGAGACGAACGCAATTGCGTAAGCCATTTCCCTTAATTCTTTCATTAGAATTAATTATACTTTAATTTATGAATTTCACTGTTATAGTATATACGGGGTGTTACATTCTCCCCCACTTAAAAGGATTTCGTCCCTGAAATCTTCAAGTTTTAGGAAGAATGTATATCCTACCATCCAATCGTCCATCTACTCAACCAACAAACACAGGTGTCCATTGTCCTTAAAGACTTCTAATGCTTTATGATCATATGCATTGTGTGTGTAAATGTCCCTATCTAATGTAGAAATCAAGAGGTCGACTGATTCAGTTGACCTCCTAAATGTGAATCATATAAGTGTCATGAATCCATTATGTATGCAATTTTTTTCCTACTCATAATTCTACATGAGTGCACAACAATTCATACAAATGCGATAACCATATGATAACATATAAAATTTCAACCACATATGAACGAGAATACATATATGCATATGCAGTATGAAGTGATTGAGCCGATCTAAAACCTAGGGTGTGTGTGTATATGCATCCACGAGCAACCACTAGCAATCACTTGCAACCACTTGCAGCCATAATCCATAACATGTTTTCAAATACATGTTTGCATCCATTTGTTTTCTACCTAAGGAGTTAAGGGAAAAGGGTCGAGGAAATATGCCTAAAAGATAGATAAAGCATAACTTAAGGAAAAAGAGAGATCAAAGATGTACCCTTGAAAATAAAAGGGTAGGTTGCGCGTATTCTAGCCTCAGTTTCCCAAGTCGCGTCTTCCTCAGCGTCGCTCCACTGAACTTTGACGAGCTTGACTTCGCGGTTGCGTAACTTTTTCACTTCAGTTCCTATGATGCGTGTTGGAACTCTTCTCACAGTTGCTTCACATTCCACTTCGGCTTCTTCTAGAATGCTAGGCTCTATTATTTCAGCAGACTCGTGTAAACACTTCCGGAGGTGAGAAACATGAAAGACGTTGTGAACTCCGGCCAGCTTTTCGGGTAGCTCTAATCTATAGGCCATCTTCCCAACCTTCTCGATGATAGGAAATGGTCCTACAAATCTCGGTGCTAGCTTTCCAGTGGATCCAAAACGAACAATGTTCCTTAGAGGAGATACCTTAAGAAAAACTCTGTCCCCAACCTCAAACTCAAGGTCGGTCCATCTCTTGTCAGCATAGGATTTCTGTCTATCTTGGGCCGTCTTCATCCTTCTTCGAATCAAGTCCACTTTTTCTGAAATTTCTCTGATCATGTCTGGACCAAGAATAACCTTATCTGTAGACTCCCACCAACAAGTTGGTGACTTGCACGGTCTTCCATACAATGCTTCGAAGGGTGCCATGCCTGTGGTAGCTTGGAAGCTATTGTTGTAAGCAAACTCCACTAAGGGAAGGTGATCCTCCCATGTCCCTCCAAAGTCTAGAACGCAAAGTCTCAAAAGATCCTCTAAAACTCTATTCACCCTTTCCGTCTGTCCATCGGTCTGGGGGTGATAGGCCGTGCTCAAACATAACTGTGTGCTTACAGCTTCTTGCAAACTTCACCTAAACTCGCATGTGAAGATAGGGTCTCGGTCACTAACAATGCTGGAGGGTATCCCATGGAGTCGAACTATCTCCTTGATGTAAAGAGACGCTAAGGATGACGCGGTCCTTTTACTCTTGACAGGTAAAAAGTGGGCGCTCTTTGTAAGCCTATCCACTATTACTCTGGGCGCTCTTTGTAAGCCTATCCACTATTACTCAAATGCTAGTATTGCCCCTTCTCGACCTAGGCAGCCCATTAACGAAGTCCATTGAAATGCTATCCCACTTCCACTGTGGGACCTCTAGCGGATGAAGCAGTCCTCCAGGCTTTTTCTGTTCCGCTTTAACTTGTTGGCATACCATACACTTAGAAACGAAATCTGCTACGTCCTTCTTCATGCCGTTCCAAAAGAAAACTCTTTTCATGTCCTTGTACATTTTGTCTCCTCCTGGATGTATTGTCATCTTGGAACGATGTGCTTCCTCGAGAACCTTCTTTATCAACTCCTTTGCTTGTGGAAAGCATAGTCTTCCGTCGCGTCTCAGCCAGCCTTTATCATCAATAGAGTATCTACTGAGGTGACTAGAAGTCTCACCCCTAATTAGTTTATCAACCACTTCGACTAGCTGAGGGTCCTCACGTTGTGATGTCCGTATTGTGTCCAAAAGAGTAGGGAGCACCTCAAGAGATGCTAACAAACCCGATACGAAATCAGAGGAGGGCCTAAAGTTAAAACTGGCTACATACTCTAGGCTTTGCCTTTCTACAAAGAGTAGGCATAGGGTCAGTTTCTTTCTACTCAAGGCGTCTGCCACCACATTGCCCTTGCCCGGAGTATAGGAAATCTCGAAGTCATACGAGGCAAGAAACTTCATCCATCTCTGTTGCCTCAAGTTAAGATCTTTCTACGAGATAAGATATTTCAATGATTTATGGTCAGTGTAAAGTTCGAACTTCTCACCTAGGAGATAATGTCGCCAAGACTTAAGTGTAAAGACGATGGCGGCTAACTCAAGATCGTGGGTCGGGTAGTTCTTTTCATGAACTTTCAATTGCCTTCCACCATAAGCTACTACCCTCCCTTCTTGCATCAAGACAGTGCCTAGCCCTGTCCCACATGCATCTGTATAAACTGTGAACATCTTGCTTCCGTCTGGCAGAGTCAGGACTGGGGCTGTTGTAAGAGCCCTTTTTAGGCGTTGGAAAGCCAACTCGCAATCCAAGTCCCAATTGAACACTAGATTCTTCTTTGTCAGCCTTGTGAGTGGAGCGGAGATTTTCGCAAAATCCCTTATGAATTTCCGGTAGAAGCCTGCTAGTCCTAGAAAACTTCGGACCTCAGTTGCATTCTTTGTTGCCTTCCAGTCTTGCACCGTAACTACCTTCGCGGGGTCTACGGCCAGCCCTTCTTTAGATACTACATGCCCAAGAAACCTTACTTCTTCTCTCCAAAAGTGGCATTTTGAAAATTTTTCCTTTAGCTGATGTGCTCGGAGAATATCCATGATTTCCTTCAGATGTTGAGCATGCTCTTCCTCACTCTTTGAAAAGATCAAGATATCGTCCACGAAGACAATCACAAACTTGTTGACGAATTCTCTGAACAATCTGCTCATTAGGTCCACGAAATAAGCGGGTGCATTTGTCAGGCCGAAAGGCATGACAAGCCACTCAAAGAAACCGTCTGGGGTTCTGAACGCCGTTTTATCAATACTATCTTCAGCCACTCTTAGCTGATGAAACCCAGTTGCTAGATCAAGTTGGGAGAAAACCGACGCGCCTACAAGCTGATCAAACAAATCGTCGATTCGGGGAAGAGGGTGCCTATTTTTCTTGGTCAACTTGTTTAATCCCTATAGTCAACACAGAGGCGAAGCGAACCGTCTGCTTTGGTTGCGAACACCACTGGAGCACCCCAATCTGAAATGCTCCTTCGAATGAACCCCTTCTCAAGAAGTTCTTTAACCTGCTTACTGAGCTACTTTCTCTTTTTTGGAGCCATATGTCTGACAGGTAAAGCTACAGGCTTTGCGTTATCCACAAGATAGATTCGAAAGTCTGTTTCCCGCTTTGGAGGTAAGCCTTTCACCTCCTCGAAGACATCCGGATATTCCCGAACTACTCTAACCGACTGCAAATTCTCGTCAGAAGCATCAAGCGACTCTAGATAATTAAGCATAACGGCATTCAAAGGATTACAGGAAATTTCTAGAGTGTTACCAAGCCGAGTCAAGAGTCTAACTACTCTTTTCTCACAATCAAGAATGGCACCGTTACTGGATAACCAGTCCATGCCTAAGATCAAACCATATCCCGAGAAGCCTAGAACAAAGGCATTACAACTAAACTCAACACTGAAAATAGAGATTTTCAAACCCAAACAAACCATTGACAAGTAAGCGGAGCCCCCAATTGGATTTGAAACTACTAAGGGATCCTCAACCATACTAGTGTCTAGATGCAGAGATTCTACTAAAGCAGATGAAATAAAGGAGTGTGATGCACCAGAGTCAAAAAGTGTGCGAACTGGATGATCATAAAGATAGACTACACTTTCTATAGAAATATTACTACCTCACTCCTGTGGAGGTGTTGTCAGAGCATGAACTTGACCCCCTGAAGTAGATCCAGCTTTCTGTCCCTGTCCTTTCTTCTTTGGGCAGTGCTTAGCTTGGTGCCCAGTCTCTCCGCAATGAAAGCAACCATCCATCTCTGCCTTCTTCTTCCAACAGTCTTTCTCTATATGTCCAAATATGCCACAGAAATGGCACTTTCTCTTCTCACGGGACTTCTTGCTCTTTCCTCCTTTCTTAAAGTTTGTCTTCTTAGCCTGTAAACCTTCTTTCTTTTCCTCAGCCTTAGTCTCCTTCTTGCCGTGGTCTTCCTCATGTAGCAATGCCATGTCCACCAAGCTTTCATAAGTCGCTCCCGTGGACACATGGGTCATGGCAAGGCTGTGTATAGGCTCATTCAGACCTTTGACGAAGTGAAGCGCCTTCTTGTGTTGGGTATTTACTAAGTCTAGCCCAAATCTGGCCAGCTGATTAAACTGATTGACGTACTCCCTGACCATCATGCTTCCCTGTTTAAGATTCAAGAACTTCTCTATTTGCAGGCTCCTTTCAGCTTGGGAGAGGAATTTCAGTTCGAACCTTGTCCTAAAATCATCCCAAGTTTCCACTGCCCTCTGAGCATTAGTGATCTTCCACCAATAGGAAGCTTCATCTTTGAGCAACCACGCTGCTAGCTGTATCTTTTGCCTATCATCAACTTCGAAGATGTCAAACATATCCTCGGTCTCCTTTAGCCAATTTCTTGCTCCTACAAAGGGTTCAGTTCCATGGAAGTCTTTTCCGCCCATAGACTTGAAGTCTCTACATGTTTTGGCAAAAGCATTTCCAATGGGAGGAGCAGGAGGAGGAACTGGTGCTACTGGGGGAGGAAGGATATCTGCCGGGCCCACGCCATTTGCGGCCCTAGCTTCTAAGAACCTTCTAAACCAACCGGGTATCGGTACTCCTTCAGGAATGTTAAGGTCTCCAGACATGCTGAAACAGAAAGGAAAGATTCAAAACGAAGGATAGAGAGAGATAGTACACATGGCTTTGGGGGATCATGCCTTTTAAAATATAACACTTTTTCTAAAAAAATGCTTCTTTAAACTTTCTTTTGAAAATAATATCAAAAACTTTATCTTATCTGGTAAACCTATGCTCTGATACCAAGTGAAACACCCCACCTCCGTTAGGGTCACTCACAAATGGAATGCCCTAATTTTGGTGGAGGTTTATAAGTATAAGTCACAGATATACAAGACAGATATAAATACACATATTTTTAAATAGCGGAAACAACAACAACTTTTATTTCATCAAAATATGTGTTACACAAACCACACCATAATTGTCTTACAATACTTCCAAAAACATTACATTTCCATAACTATCTTGATAAACAAAGAAGCATAAAACATAAAGTAAAGCAACAAAATCCCCATAATGATATCCAAAGCCATGATCCAAGCCAAAGAGATCCAAATCGTACATCTACTGTCTTGAAGCTTGCAAAAGAGTCTGACTAGGCTGAGTTGTTTCCTCCATGTGGACCTGGGGGGGGGAATGGAAGAAAAGAAGACGAAAAGAAAAACGGAGTCAGACATAAAGCCTGAGTAAATCTAGTGACTTTTCAGTATGTGAATAAGAAAAGGATATGATAGACATAAGCTGAAAACAGGATAGTATCATAACTAAGGGAGTGTAGTCTAGAATCGAATATACTATCGAACCCACACCGTATCTCTGCATTTACTAGTATTACTCTAACCGGCACCCCATGCTGAGGGTGAAGTGATCCTTTTTGTTTTCTAAAGATCGGCTCCTACTCGTACGTGTGTCTTACGGCTACCCCAAGAAGTGTAGATACCTATGCTGGTCCCACCATGGGGTGTATCAAGACCCATGGTGGCAGCCCCGACACAATTACTAGAAGGCATAGGATATACTACTGGTGCCCTGTTTGTCTGCTCCGGAGTGCGTGCACGACCGCACACCGTTAGACCTACACTGTGCACCTAACATTTCCGTTATTTGACCGCTTACAATCAGCCCAGTAATCGTGCCCCACCCTACCTAGTTTCAGGGTACCGTTGATATCTAAATTGGGTTACTGCTGAAATGGGTCCCTACGTTACCAGGGTTTTCTAGTCAAACATGTTAAGTGGTTAAGTGTATGTATATACCTAACCCCCACCCATCAGTATTTGTTAACATGTTGAATCTTTAGTTAAGTGTTTTCAGTTGACTTAACCCTACCACATGTCCTTAGCCTTTTAGAGCACCGACCACTCACATTAGACAGATATCACTACGGTTACTAGATGTGCCGGTTGGTTCCGGGCAGGTTTACACCGTAGTTCAGTCTAACCTCGGGTCTTTATTGGGCTCAATGTTTAACCACCCACATTGGATAGGTATTGTTGTGACTACTGGGCAGCCGGGCGGGTCTGGGCAGGTTTATGTCACAACTCAATCCAACCTCGGGTCAAACATGTCGTCTTTTCTAGGTTTACATATTTCATTATTTATGTAAATGCCATGTCGTCTTTTAATTTGGGTATAACAATTTATACCGCAAAAAATGTCACAGTCGTTGGCACGCGCCAAACATGCCAATATATTTATTTATATCATGTTTACACCCAACGCTATTACCCCCGTTTGTACGTACTAACGTTGGGCTCGACATAATTCAGCCCAACTTGATAAACGTGAGGAAAGGGGAAATTCAGAACATATAATATTTCTATGATACATAAAGGTGTAGCGCATGAACTTGCAAATTGGCGTTAACATAAACATTGGAGCATGTGAACTTGCATTCAAAATTGGCATACAACTAAATGGGTGTCACATAGGATGGCATATGTAGACTTATAAAAACTTGGGTTTTAACATATTTACTTGGCATAACGCCGAACACAAAACTAGCACGTTGTAAATTAACCCAAAGTGTCAAAATCTAATATATAGTCTATTTCCACATGAACTTGCATAGCTAGTGTAGCCCAAACTGCATTTAACATAGTTCTAATCATACTTGTAATGGATCTAAGATGTATACATAAGTTTTGAGTCATGTAGCATAATGGATCTCAGATCTAGGGTGTGTTTACATAAGTGTATGGCCCATGATATCAACATAAACATAGAGGGGATATTCACATAAACATGAGAGGGATCTAATCATAGACTTTGCCACAAACTTGCAACTACCATTACTTTCGTATACAAACGTATAATAAACTTGCATCGATCCATTTATGCCACAAATCAATACACCAAAAACAATCACGATAGAAACATTACAATACACAAGATTTACATCATTATAATGACACAATTCTATTCCCAATTACATCGTATCACATCATAATTTTATTCAAATTCTGAAAGACCACTATACTTACAACGTGTGACGAGATCTTGTTTTCTGATTTCTGTTTTCTGAATTTGGAGATGCTCTCCTTTGGGTAGCAATTTGTTGATTGATTTGATTAGACCTTAATTTGCTTCTTAGTTTGATTCTTGGCGGCTACGATCAACTCTTTCCAGACAGCATGACGACTCCTCTCTTATTTTCTTATGTGAATTAGTTGAGTCTTAGTGTGTATTTATAGAGTTTTCAAGTTAATTTGAGCCGTCAGATGCAAACAGGGAGGGAAATCAGACCGTACAACACACCAGAGTCGAACCAGGGTCAGACCCACCTGGTCAGGCCGACCAGGTAAGTCGACCTGCAGGTCGACACCCAAGTCGACTGTGCAGTCGACTTGGTGGGGCCAGGTCGATTGCCCAGTCGACACTAGTGTCGACCTGGTCACTGGGCGGGAATTTTCCCGCCCAGCCCAGTTTGAACTCGAATTCAAATTTTAAACCTGTTCTGAGCTTTTTTTTTGAATTTCAAATTTATTCTGAAACTTCCGGAGATCATAACTCCTTCATACGGAGTCCGTTTCACGCAAACTCGGACTCTATCTCAACCAAAATTCCGAGACGAACGCAATGGCGTAAACCATTTCCCTTAATTCTTTCATTAGAATTAATTATACTTTAATTTATGAATTTCACTATTATAGAATATACGGGGTGTTACAGCACCGATCTGAGCAGTGATGACTATTGGATCAGTGGTCGGGATTTCCACTCGTGTCGATTCCCTTTCTCGGAAGATGATGTCGTCCCACACGGTTTTTTGTAGCTTGGATGGGATGGATTCAGGGAGAGCGGAGCAGGCCTCGTAAGTAGCATATTTTATGGAACTCACATATTCCTCCATTTTTCGAAAGCTGTTATACGTGGGGTAAGGTCCGCTACATATGGTGTTGATCACAATTCCTTGCCTTGGGTTAGACGGTCCTGGAGTTCCCTTGGTGGCTGCTTGTGGAGATGGCGCTGGAGGCTGCGAGTTTGCTTCAGCAGGAAAGGGTTCTTGGACATATTTCTTGAGCCGTTTCTCATGAATAAGTTTCTCGATTGCATCCCTAATTGGTGGCTTTCGTTGGTGTCGTGCCCGTACACGTCGTGGTATCAACAGTACCTCCCGGTGTTCCTCTCGCGGTCGGTTGATTCTCTGATGGGCGGATTCTTGTATTGCAGAATGTTACGCGTTTCCAAGTAGAATGTCTCTATGTCTTCATTCAATGGGGTGTAGGTCTCGAAAGCTTGACGAGGGCCGGGCTTTCTTAATTCTGCTGGGGTTTGCCCATTGTTTTGTCCACCCGGCCTGCCATTTTTAGGTTTTTGCCTTGCCCCCTGTTTAGGTCGAAGGGCTCCCCGCCTCGCCTACCTATGAATTGTTTATTGGCATTGTCTACTTGGGGGTTATAGGGACAACTCATGGCAGAAATCCGGTTCCACCTTGCCTCTTCTTCGCACAAGTATTGGTCTGCCTTCTCATAGAATGCGTCGAGGCTCTTTGGCTGCTTTCGATCGATCCAGGCTCTGAACTCTAAAGTAGGGAGGACACCATTTGCTAGCTGAAAGAATATGGTTCGAGGATCTGGATCTTCAACCTCGGTGAGAGCTGCGTTGAACGGGGAAAGGTAGCTCCTAAGCGGCTTGGCGGGCCCCTGGTATAGGTTGGATAAGGTGAGGGCATTCTTCGGAGTTGGGATAAGCACCCTGAATTGCTTGACCAGCTCTGTTGCCAGTTGCTTGAAGTTGTTAATGGAATCGAGAAGGAGGCGGGAGAACCAAAGTAGAGCGGTACCAGACTGGAGGACCGGGAAGCATTTGCACTTGGCCAGATCGTCACCCTGACTCGAGTCCATTTTCCATTCATAGCGATTCAAGAAGGTACAAGGATCAGTGGTACCATCATAGAGTGGCATTTGTGGCATGCTAAAGCACCTTGGCCACTCAGCTTCATTCACTTTTCTTGTGAAGGGTTTATGCCTAATGTGCGCTTCCCATGCGCCGTGTGCACTCCCTCGCATCTCCCTCATGACCCTCCGTATCATGTCGGGGAGATAGGTCGGGTGTGGATCCTCCATTGGGATCCATGGGTTTTGACGTGGATCTGGAGTTCTGTTGCGAGGTCAACTTCTATGGTGGATGTCCGGATCGTCTTCCTCCATGTCCTCGACATATATGATTGGGTCCATGTGTGGACGTTGAGGTGGAGCGGGGTGATATGGATCCTGTTCTACAGGAGCGCGGACCATTGGGATAACAGGCCCTTCACCCTGATTAGCGACCGTTGGGTTATGTCGAGGAAGAGGTTGGTTTGTAGGATCAGGTCCGTCATTGATAATCAAGCGAGAGCGGTCTCGGTACTATGCCTCCTCGCTGTATGTGACTGTAGTTCGGTCGCCGTTGCCGTTCTCATTCCCGTTGGCATGACCGTTATCGAGGGCATTGGTGCGAGCGGCGACATTGTTGATGAGGGTGAACCTACTTCTTTGGTGTGGGCCCCTTGACTCGGAATAGGAATTTTCTGATGCGGTTGGTCGGGGTCGAGCATTGTTCCAAGCCAATTAAAGTCGGGCGGCGACGCGTTGACTTTCTTGAAGTTGGCACATAAGACCAATGTTATCCCTTAATGCTTGGTTAATCTCGACCACGGTGTTCTCATAACTTTCATTAAGCGCGCGAATTTGAGCTTGGATAATGGGCGCTTCGAGGCCCACAATAGGAGGGATGGTTTCATTAGGGGCCGGGACATCTACCGGTTGAGGTTGTTGGGAGGTACCGGCCTCGGCTGCGGCTGAAGAGACGACTATTGCATTCTTTGACTTCTTTACCGTCGTAAGAAGACTCGACAGAAGGTTAGGCAAGGAACCCTCAAGCTTGTCGAAGTTGAGATGATAACGTGGAAGAAAGACGCAAATCCTGAGTTTAACTCTCATTGAAAGCACCAAATGTTGACGGCAAAATATGTCGTAAACAACAAAGATTCCTATTACTAAGAATAATTAGTTTGGTCGCAAGACTAAGTAAGAGAAACCGGTAAATGACACAAGTATTTATAGTGGTTCGACCACGAATTAGGCCTACGTCCACTTTGGAAGGATGTTGAACTTTTATTAATCACTCAAGAATTACAAGGTAGAGCCAGGGCTCATTACATTCACTTTCATAATTGAAATATGCTAGGTATTTGGGAAAAAGGATATTTAATTCTCCTTCTTCCTAAAATAGGAGATGCCACTAATGGGGTACATGATGCTCTAGGTAGGTCTCAAGTGAAAAAAATCCAACCCTTTGAAATGTGAGGCCATAGGCTATTTATAGGAGCGGGTGTATGTAGGAGTAGGTAGGATTAGGTAGGAATAGGAACCACATGCAGGAAATTCGAGCCTGCCACCCGTGCGCCTTGAAATTTTGAACCCGGGCATGGGTTCGTAATTTCGTACTCAGGCGCGAGTGCGAAATTTCACTTCGTTGGGTTCGAAATCTCGATTCCAACCCTGGGCGCGAGATTTCGCGCCCGCTGGGCTTGGGATCTCGAGCCCAGTTATGGGTGCCAAATTTCGTACCCGCAGGGCTCGAGACCTCGCACCCACTAGGTTCAAAATTTTGAACCCAGGTAAGAGTTCAAAATTCCAAAACCAGGCATGAGTGCTAGATTTCGCCCTCGGCTGGGTGCTTATTCCGCGTTATGCCTGGATGAGGTCCTTTCGAGGGGCGCGAGGGTCCCGGGACCGGGTGGTAGAGGCTCGTAACTCCTTCTAGGTCCAAGGCCTTGGTTTGCGGGCGTCTTTTGCATGCCGTGAGGCCACAAGCGGTGTAATCCTTTTTTGATCCTGCTTCCTTCACTCCTATGTGTTCATTTTCATCCTCAACTTCACGAGGTACGTTGAGTTGAGCGTGTATGATGCTCTCCTGGGAACCGGACCAAAAAGCCGATTAACATGCTAAGTCTGATCCGAACGTAATGTGTCATCCATATGACACTTCTCAATGGAAATCCATGGATTCTTTTGACCAAACATTCGCTGTCGAGCAACGAAATGTCACACTTGGAATAACAACAAATGGTTTCTGTCCATATGCTTCTCTATCTAACCCTTACAGTAGTTGGCCAATAATTGTAGTACCATATAATCTTCCTCTGTCTATATGCATGAAACGAGAGGTTTCAATGTTAATACTATTGATTTCTTGGCCGAAACAACTAGGGAAGGACATTGAAGTTTATTTACAGTCTTTGACAGACGAGTTAAAATAGTTATGGGAAGGAGTCGTTACGCACGATTCATTAAATAAATCTGAGTTTACAATGTGAGCCAGGGTGCTATAGTTAAATCATATCACCCTTCTCTTGGGACTTTATCGGGATGTATAACTTACGATTACTTTTCATGTCTCGTTTAAAGGGAAAACACTTGTTCTTATCATCTTCTCGAAAGTAAGAAGATGTGTTATATGGGACATCGAATGTATCATCCTAATGGACACAAATTTCGATACGACAGGACAAATTTCAACAACAAATAAAAACTTCGTCGTCCTAAAAGGCCATTAACTGGTTTTGAAGTTGAAAAGGAAGTAGCGAATATCAAAATTAAAGTTGGTAAACACAAAGAAGAAATTGGTCGAAAACAAATAAAGTCATCCATTGAAGAAGTTGACAATGTTTCTACATGGTAAAGGAAGTATATCTTTGTTAATTTACCATATTGGAAAGAAAATATGTTTCAACATAATATTGATGTTATGCATACGAAGAAGAATGTCACAGAGCATTTCATCAACTCCATTACAGACCATAAAGATAAGTCAAAAGATGGCATCAATGCATGCAAGGATTTGAAAACCATGGCTATAAAACAAAAGTTGTAGATGATGGAGGATTCTGAAATAAATAAAATAATTATACCAAAGACAACTTTCACTTTGAGCAAAGAAGAATCGATACGGTTTTCCATCATATTGAAAATTTTGGAAGTACCTAACAAATTATCTTTTAACTTTCGCAACTATGTGAGTATCAATCCTCCTGAGCTAAGAAATATGAAGTCAGATGATTACCATGTCATAATGCAACATTTTCTTCTAATATTGCTTCAACATTCTTATACACAACATAAGGATATATGAAATGATGTTCATCGTACTAGTCTATTTTTAACATTTCGTGCTCATAGATGATCACTAGGGAACACCTTATAAAAGCAAAGACTAGTTTGGTAGAAGTATTATGTACTTTTGAAAACATTTTCCACTTACATTTTTTGATATCGGTATCCATGTTATGGTTCATTTAGCCGATCAAGCATTGATTTGTGGCCTTGTTAGATATAGAAGGATGTATGATTTTGAATAGTAAATAAATAATGTTAGAAATTCGGTATAAAGAACTATCGTATACAATATGTAATTGATCACATTTAGTATTCTCACCATGCAGGACATAAAAGTCACGCTAGAATAGAACATGAAATGGCAATTCATAATCATTTTTTTTTCAAAAATAGTAAAAATTCACAATTATGGGAAAAATATATATAGAAAATCGAATATATTGCAGATCATTGTAAGTCCATCTGCAAATACCAACCATCGTCAAGTCTGAGAGAAGACACACATGAAGAAAGATGGTAGCATATAAGATGCCACTTCTGTGTACTTCGTAAGTTAAAAAAAATATTAACTTGCGTATTCTTTGAAATTTCATTATTCATATAAGTATTATTATATCTCAGGATCAAATTGCGAAAACAAAGAAAGAGATCACCGATGGTGATGAAAAAAATTGACAGTGGATGAAGAAATCTTATGCAATTGTTGGGTAAGGTACAAGTTGTAGGAGCCGCGGTATTGGGACCATCATACTAAAGACTAATATTAAGGCTTGTGATATTGAACAGAAACGATTCAAACATGTTCGTCAAGACAATGATGAGTTGAAAATGAGGGTGGGAAGCTTTGAGGGTATGGTGGGAAATTGGGAGGGTACAGTGGGAAATTTGGAGGGCACAGTGGGAATGGTAAGAAACATCGAACAAGGAATTCACCCACCGTTAGCTCCTTCTGATGGAGGATGCAACACACAACTTAATGCTTCTCAGTTCCGTGACATGACCAATGTGGCGAACAATCAAAATGTGAAATTCTCAACTCTGATCTAGACATAATAGCAACAAGTATTTATTAGCAGCTTTTATTCTTAGTTGATCTCGATGTAGTTATTTTGTTGGATAGATCTAAACAACTTTAGTGCAACAGGTACTGTATGCTGAGATTCTACATCGTCCAAAATCCATGGGGAATTTGTACCATCTACACATGAAAAATTGGTTTTGGACAATATACTGCTACTAGATGAGAAAACCAACAAAATAAACCATCAATTTGTAGAGACCTTTGTTGAAGTCGGAGTGGGTGGGTATTAGTGTCATCCAAAGATTATGATTCGGATCTTTAGACATTGGAGCAGGTATATATAATTTTACACTTAACTCTTTGTATCTTTGAGACTTCATTGTAGTTTGGCTTGAATGGTCGAACCATTCAAATCTTCAACTTTGAGATGCTATGGTTAGATCCGCACTTCGGTCATGAAAAACATTGCGTTATCAATAATTTGTGATCTTGAGTTATATTTTCCATTATGGTTTTGCAACTAAATTTTCTTTTCTTAATCGAAACCAAACCCAAGGAAGAGAAGTGAGTTTGTTTTTTTTTACAAAATATATCATTTAGTAGTTAAGCTGTTCGGGGAATTCAACCTGGATATGTATATACAACGCTATGGTGTAATCTGAAATAATTAAGTTGTATGTTTGATTTTACCAAGTGTTAGCTTATGTATCAACTAAAAATTCATCAACTTAGGCTTTTTTTCTTTTTTATAAATTGTTGGTATGGTTTTTCAAAGTATTCATCTGATTCCCATAATTCTTCGGATGTTGATCCACCATATACATCTTCAATAGTCATTATATCCAAATCAAAGCCTTCGTGTGCTAGTCCTTTCCTGTGTTGAGGCTTAAGCACATCCTTACCCTGTTGCTTCTCTATAGTTATATTAGTTGAGTTCTCGCACATGGAAGGTGAGTTGTATGTGGTTTTCTTCCCATTATCCTTTGCATTATTCCCTGACACATGTGTTTGCTTTATATCCAAAGCATGTGAACCGTTTGTATTTGTATTCAATGTTAGTTTCATGAACACTCTTTGGTGGCATATTATTTCAGAATTTTCAGTATTAGCTTGATTTGGTATTAGGAGAAACGAAGCCCTTCTTTCAACATGCATACGTGTGACATGGTATGCACACATGAACACAAATCCACGATACATACAAGCTGTGACGAACCATGTAACAACCCAGATTCCTACGGACTGATTTTTTTCTTCAAAAATCCAATCCATTGAAACCTGAGTTGGTTGCTCTGGTATCCTGCAGAAAAATACAGAGAAAAGAGATATGTCAGAGCTCGGAAGACACCTCGCAGCGGAAGGAGTAAAATATAATATATTTAAAACAGCTTTACCTTAATCACAATACTGCTAAATCAGTATCCCCAAAGCTATAAGTCTTTGTCTAACCTGCGAATTTTATGAGGAGGGGGTCATAACATAAGTTCTGTGTGAATGAATTTAAACTACACTTCTTGAATAATCCTACATATACCATTCGATTATATTTTCTTATTTATTAGGTTATATGTGTTATTAGCACTCAAAGCATACACACACGTCGCACCCATCTACTCCCTAGTAGATTAACCTAATATAATGTATTTGTAGCTACCCCTACAGGGAGGTACATCCCATGGTGCCACACTTGCACTATCTCCACCGTATCATCGCAGTGATATACGCAGTCCCCCATCCTATGTCATAGTAACATACATTCCTCCTATATATAATACAAGACTTCCCCCGCATAGGATTACTATAATTATATTATGTAAACATAACTACTGCCATTATCGAATAGTGCCCTCTAGTCTACGATACACCACCCAGAGCAGACACGGTTGTATCTAGACTTTCCCACGTACGTATCGTCAAGCGTATTCAATGCCTAACCCGCACACCCATCGTGTGTACGTGCTCGATTTCCGTGGTAAGGTTACACAAGAAACACGGAACTCAGTCGGAAGCTTTCCTCATATTTGTGTAAGGCCCGCCTTTAAGAGCCTCTAGTATAAATATACCTAGGGTCTGTTTTCCGTGGTGGCAATGGCCCTACCTCGGCCCCTCCCTTAACTCGTGAAGACTACGAGAACTAAGCGACAAGCCCCTAAGCAAATAATCTAAACATCCATGCAGCGTCTCCCCCTCAACGACCGTACCACGATAGTGAATGGTTAATGGTATCTTGGGTCTAGCTCTAGTCTTCCCGCATCCTACTGGCTGTGGTGACAGGCACTCGACGACCTACTTTCCTTGTTGGTCCTGACCCTCCACTCCATTAAGGAAGCCGCTGAATCACCTTTTCCGTCACCTCGTACAGCAATCTAACTGTCAAGTTATTCTTGCAGTCAAGGCCCACCCACCTAGTAGTTACGCGCAGACCTAACCTCTGCGGGCACAGCCTGAAACATCTGCCACCACATAGAAGACTATTAGGAGCACCCTTAACGTCTCAAGAAGTCGCATGCTTCCCCTTCCAGTCCGTTGGAGCCGCAAAATAACAAACGTGCATTCTCCTCGTGCCTTATGACACCGTGATGATCTACCTCGTTGGGTTATTCATCCTTCAATGTACGGACTGCTTCAAGCGCCTTAGTTTTATATGTCATTAGGCCCTAAGTCTAACCATTTATTTCGCGATTGTGCCACCTCGTCAACTTTCTCATTTAACTTGGTTATTCACATTAGCTTCCTTTTTTCGTATTTACCAACTTACACTTGCATATTAATTCAATTTATACTTAACCCACTTAAGTCCGTTAATAAGCCCACAACATGTTACTTTCCAGTTTCTTAAATTATTCCCTCTTAGGGTTACAACAACATGTTATACTTAATTCATAGTTAAGTATGCCTTATCCCACATATATACTGATTAGGAGAATAATCCCTTAAACACCAGCCCCGAAGACCGAAATCAACATCAGGCTGGCACCCAGAGAATTACTCAACCCAACCAACATGTATGATCCCAATTTACTTCTTTTCCATTCATATAACTTATATCATTTTAAATTTCACATTTCTCCTTCTCAACCCACTTGATTTAAGTATATCTTTACATACAAGTTATCTCATCTTCCTTATCGTTTCCTATAACTTATCTTATAATTTCCACCTATTATCCTTTCTTGCCTCATTCAAGTTTATTCATAATAGGTTATTTATTATTCCCTATTTCTTCTCATTAATCTTAGATTTGACTTAACCTTTTCGCTTACTTAACCTGTTACTTAACTTTACCCAATTCAGTTAATTCATAATACCACTGCGGTTCCCATTTGGTTAAGCATATCTAAATTTATGTTTCTCATATCACTCATTTCCCACTTAACCCCCTTTACTATAGTTTCTATGTTTTACACATGTCTTACTATGGTTAGGTCTACCTTAGTCATGTTTTACATGTCATTTATATCATCCACTTAACCCTCTAACCATACTCGTGTCACCCACATGTCTTATTACGGTTAGTGTTTCTTAATTTATTTATTACATTGTAACGATGTATGACCTCTTACATTACACGTCCGCTTATGGTTGCTGGATTTGCCGGGCAGTTCTGGGCAGTCTTACATGACAAAAGTGTCTAACCTCGTATCATAAACCGTTGCGCCTCTAGTTCTTGCCGTTGACCTCTCACATTAGCATCCGCTTGTGGTTGCTGGATTTGCCGGGCGGTTCCGGGCGGTCTTACACCACAAACGCGCCTAACCTCTTGTCATAGGCGTTCATTAACAATTGTCTTTCACCCAAACCCCCAATTCATGTCATGCATTCCAAATTAAACTTAATTACAATTCATTTTTCAATGCCTATTTCCAATTTATCATTAACTACACCAATTATATAATAGTTAGCCAAATTTCATATTACCCAAATTATCCAGTTATAGCCAAATTCAACAATTCCACGTTATTCATACCCAAAAAGCCAATTTCCAATATCCAGTTATACCCAATTTCATATAATCAGTATTTTCCCAATATATATATATATATATATATATATATATATATAACCCAACATTCCCACGTTCATATATATAATCTAATTCACTCTCTAGGCTTATTTTTCAAGTCATAAATAAGTTTTACCAATCCATGCTATCCAATTACATGTTGTTAATATTAAGTTTATACCAATTCCATATCCAATCACAATTATGACAATTTGCATAAATCCAACATTACAACGTAATTATGCCCATAATTCTATACAAAACCTTCCATTCCCAATATTACGCTCAAACTAACCCCTTTTCCCTTTTTTAATTTCTCATTACCCTTTTTAAACGCATAAATTCATGATGACGTAGGCTCGAGTTAGCCTAGTTATAAAAATAAATAGGGAAAGGACAAAAAGAGAGAATTCAAACGTAGGCATAAATAAAATAACTGATCTTATTGAATTATCATCATATTCATTATGGGGAATGGTAAACATTAGAGGCAATATTATTACAATACTAAATTGACAAGAGACTGGTCGAAAGTCCTTTGTTATGAAGCTATGGAGGGCTAGTAAAAGATGCTACGGTTCTCGGGTCAGCTAGGACATGTGGTGTCCATTCTGGGATTTCAAGCAAGACTAAAGAAGCTTTCCTTTTCTGTAAAATGGCCCAGCCCGACTAGATATGGAGAGGTGGCTGCAAATCCAGAAATGTAGGGGCGTTAGAGGCGGTAAAAATAAAGCCGGAGCGAATATTTAGGGAAGATCTTCTTGGGTTGACCAGGCCTAGTTGACCTTGCTGATCCGAGAGTATCCGACCTAGGACTTGGCATATCTTCTCATCCGAGCTTCCTCGAAGAGGCAGAGAGCTTCTTAGGCTGGGTCAACCTAGGCCTTTGCTCGACACGAGGATCATTCGAGCCAAGACTACAATGTGTGGTACTTTCCTTATGTGGTAGTTGTTCGGGTCGACTTCTTTCTTGGTCGACCTGAGGGTCTTTAAGCCTAGATTTGTCCCTAATATTCTTTGCCAAGACGAAAGGCGGATCAAACCGGGATTATGGTCTCCTTGTGATGACTTGGCTCTATTTTCAGATATTTACGTGATCTTGACAGCCTTGCCAAAAGGCTGGTCAACAGGTGGTAAAATTGGCCTCGAAATATGTGTAAATTGACATTCTGGGGCACAATGTCAAAATATGATGAAACTTATATTTTTGGAATCATAGTAGTGAGTTGTTGCACGCCTCTAGTTTCGTAGTAATCGAATGTACCATTTGATAGTGCGTAATTCAAATACATATCAATTTATGAAGAAACTATTATTATATTAATTAGAGTTTTATAGGTTAACTTATGTATAAAATTGAATTTTGATATCGAACTAATTCTATTGTTTTCAGATGGCCTTTCTACATAGATAATAACAGATGACACAATTCTATTGGAGTTAGCGAATTTTAGGGCCTACTTATGGGTTAATGATTAAACAGTACAATTAAAGCTCAATTAACCAAGTACCTTAATCTCTTTTGGGTTCATTACTATTCATCTCAATCCATTTACTATTCCATTGCCATGTGATAAAAATCATGGTTGCCTCTCTTTCTTAAACTCCAAAAATTCATTTTGATCGATTTACTCAACGGAAAAAAATCAAACCAAATTCGTTGAACTCATGGCGAGATTCTCTGTAAGTCTATACCCTTATTGTTGCGACATCAATTTCAGAGGAGGTTATATGTTGAAGACGAACTAGGGTTAAACATTGGACGGGCTACAAGCGGTTTCGTGGGAAATGAGTATTATTATTGTCTTTCTGTTATCAGCGTTCATCACTACCCCAATTTTTAGAAGGTTTGATCAATGATGTGGAAGTCCGATATCATAGCTCACACACGCTTCCTGTAGCACCATGTGCACGGATGCATTATGGTAGGGGTAGCCGGAGATGGTGATTCAATTATGGACGAGTTTGGTTTTTGATGGAGAGTTTGTTTGGTGCTTTCGATTCTTGATTCCATTGAAGATTGTGGCATGTCACAAGATAAGATGCAAGGGTTGGAGTTGGCAAATGAAAGGCCTGTGAAATAAGGTGGTTGGGGAAAAAATCTTAAGTGTAATATTATAATTATTTTATAGTTTGATTTAAATTGTATCGATTTAGGATGTATAACTTGTAAATTTCATACCATTTGCATACGATGTCAAATTCACATGCCATTTTTTCTGTTGGACTCATATTGGCGGGCTCTACACTTTAGAGATGATTTGGGATGATTCAGTTGAGGTGAATGATACTATTTCTCATAAAATAGTGTTCTTCGTATACTATAGGTTTAATGTTTTAAACTGATTTCTAATTAAAAAATGTAACTCCTAGGATATTCGAACCTAGTAAATAATCAATGAACTGATTAATAAGCAATTTAAATTATTTTAACGATGATTACCATATTTTACCCATTTGAGTGTTATTACGCACTATTTGCCCTTTTACGCGCTAATTTGACAGTAGTATTAAATTTAGGTATTTCGGACAATTATTTCACTTTGGTTGATATAGACATGTTTTACTTAATTTAGTACTTATATTATGGATATTCGGATGTTTGTTTAGGTATTTTTATGAATATTGGTTGCATGGTTGAATTGTTTGCTTAGTTTAGCTTAAAATGTCATTCGTAGGCGATTTAGTATTAGGAAAAATCTCGTTTACTAGAGTTTGCGGTGCCTATCAATCAAATGCATACATTGGTGTATATTGATCGAACATGTAAGGATGATAGAATGAAATGGATGACATAAATTCTCGAAGGGCTTTAGAGCGCATGGCTAGATTCAACGATAGAGCAACATTGGAGCTCAGCGATGGATTTGAAGACGGAGTGACACTGGAGTTTAGTGGCTGATCTAAAGACGAAGGGTGGACTTGGCAATGAGCTGGATTTTGCAACGAATGCTGACGGTTTTTCCCTGGTTGTGTATTAAATTAATTTTGGTTAAATAGTTGATCCGAGTAGTTGTCATCTATTATTATGAAGCGGTTGATATTGATTACTATTGCTACTGGCCATTTTCCCAACTTGATGTTGATGATGCGATTTCGAGGGTAGGATATAATGGTTCATTCAACAGTGATTTCGACATGACGGCTCTTCGATCAGTGGATTTTTGCATGAGGCAATGATGAGGTGATTCGATGTAGTGGCTCGTCACCCCGATGATTGTGATACTATTATAGGAAGTGGTGACTTCAACGATGGAGCACGATGTTTCGAAGTGCATAGTAACAAAATGATGATGATTGAGTGGAAGCTACTAGAGAGGGTAGGGATAGTCGATTGAGCTTAACAACAAGTTGGTCATCTATATTTAGTCCCAACCAAGAAGACTCCAAGTTGGGGGTCAAGAGTAGTTCTATGAACAGACTTTGTTGCGGGTGACGTGTGCTAAGTGGTTATCGATACGCATGGTTTTAGCGGTTACTCATAAAGAGGAGGCAGTGGGTGTGTTGTTCGATTATTACCACGTCGGGTTCCTTATATTCACTTTAGAAATTTTATGGCATTCACCCGGACCAATTTGGGTCCTTTCCCTGGGGCGTACACATTGGTACAACTTAAGTCCTGGTTGAGTGAGTAGTATGGATTTGGGTATCATAGAAACTAAGAGTTATGGTATATCCAGCATAATGATTGAGTGGATGTGAGGACGGATGCTATGTTTTCTTGATTATTTATCACCTTAGGTGCATCATGTGATGTAGATATCATCGATTCTGATATTCGAATCCCCTTAGTATTTTGATGTAAGATACACTATGCTAACTCTATGGATGCATGGGCATGACAGGTATGATTTTCCATACCCTCCGTTCCATATATACATTTATGGCTTTTACAATACTGAGAGATTTGTTTATCGCTCACAACAAACTTTTATCTGACAAATGGTTTTATTTCGATTCTTATTACCTTAGGTGCTCATCAGCGATGCTAATGAGTAGGCAATGTAACAGGTTTGAGGAGTTATACAAGTGGACTGGCAGGAGACTACGTCTTTCTTATTTACACTTGTATAGATGCTATTACTATTTTGTTTAACTATATGAGGCTATGTACTTTGATTAAATGGTTTATACAGTTATTACTACCTCGCATGTTTTATATATGTAATTATTATTGATACGTTGTGAGATGTACGATAGGTTCTGTGATTAAGTTTTATGTTCTCTTCTCTCTTTTATTTCCTTCTTTTCTACTGTTTATTTCTCTTGATAATTGTTTTACACCAATAGATTGCTTGTACAATGCGTTATTGATTTATAAAAGCACCAATTTTGTATATCTAGTTGTCACATCTAGTATCAAAGCTTAAGTTGCATTATTTAACCTAAGCAGGACTGAGTTCGAGAGTTAATATATACAAGAGAGTACATATTTGTATATATTTTAGTATTCAAATCTATTTATTAGAAATATATATATATATATATAGTATAAGTTGTTTTGCACACAAATGCCCTCAATTTAGTTTTCTCTATTAGTGATTGATCGTCCTAACCACATACCTAAGACGATCTAAGCGAACGAGAAATACAATTAATTACTCCATCTCTTTAGTTGAGAATCAGGCATAATCGTGGATTACTAGCCATAATTTAAAATCTATGTTTTCAGCAACGGTATGAACCATTATCTAGGACACCCTAATATCTCTAATTAGTTTTGGCGCTCAAGTGTATTGAGTCGACTATGACGAGTTGTATGGACACTTATAGATATGTGGTAGGTTGTTCCTTGAAAAAAAAATCGATTATTGTGGTGAAACGGATGTTTGAGTTCTTGCAAGGATTTCTTCGATGGCTTGGAGTTGGATATCAACAAATTAGGAGTTTACTCCTAAGAGACTCCAATGTTGAGCCTGAATTGGTCGTTAGTCCTTATTGTTTTAGGTTCTCGAAATAGATTCGCTCGAGATCAGTTCGTGGTACACTTCGAAGAGACATGTATCGATCTCTTAGAAGCTAATGAGAAGTTAATCGATTTAGGAAATGTTTCTATGCTAGAGTGTATGATTGAATTTGACGTGCTATCGATGTATGTTTATTCTCTTTATTGTCACCTTGAAGTCTGGAGTGTGGGTTAGTTGAGTGATCGACTCGGAATGTGATTGATTTCATTCGATGAGTGAATGAAAACTCGAAGGAGTCGATCAAGGAAGCTCAAGATGTTTAAGCTTGTTCCGAGTACAGATGTTTATCCTGCTTTATAAAGACAAATCGTGGAGGTATATGTACTGATCGTCATTTTTGTTTCATCGAGTTCTCCTTTGATGAAAGAGAATGAAATGATTTCACCACCCAATATATATTTCCCACCGATGACGATTCCATGTGTGTCTTAAGTTTGACATCAAGATTTCTTCATTTCATCCATTCCTGGTGTAATGATCTGCATTTTACGTATCGGAAGATCATAAAATAATTATATTTTGTTCACACGAGAGCGTATTATTCTCATATTCTGATATATGGTTAGTAAAGATGTTTTGCACATATATGATTTTTGTTGGATTTTCCCCTGAGTATCTTGGTCTGACCATATGTTTTGATTGGCGCAAAATTAGATGCTCAAACATGTGCCATTGGAAAGATTTAACGGGTGATGATTTCATTGAATGGTTACATTAACGATTTGGCAAAGAGGATAAGGAGATGCAACATTTTTAAGTTTTTTGAACCACAAAGTAGACTATTGTGCAGACTAATAGGCTAATTAGGTAATCCAATAAGATGACTTGTAGTATAAATACAAGGCTGAAGAGATTAGTTAGGGTTCTCTCTTCGTTTTCTCTAGTAATTACAGGAGCTAAGGTCCCCTATTTCTTTATCCTAAAACCTCAAAACACATCTAAATCAGTTCTTGTCTCCTCCCAACTTCTAGAATATATTAAATCATCATTGATCTATAGATTTTGCATCATTTAAAGGCTATTTGTATACATTTCCTTGTTACCCAAATCATTTATTATTAATCTTTATTAGATTCATTGATCTGGTGAATGATTTAGATCTTTGACTATACTGTGTTACATTATATGCTAGATTAGTCATTTTTATCATATTTACATATTAGATCGCACCAATCATGATCATATATGTTAAATCCCATTTTTAAACCTTTAATAAAACTAGTGAAAATGGATTAAAATGATAAGCTTTACTTCATTAATTTGTTAATGTACATTAAATCTATGCATACAAATGTTTTTTTATGCTTTATATAATTTTGGATGTTTGAATATGCTTGTCGATTCATATGCCTGCTGTTTCGAAATTTGAAATAGTTATTTGGATGATATACTTGATTTTTTGTGTTAGTATCGATGTAATTAGGCCTTGGAATGAAGATTGGAGAGCAACATGATCAAATTGCACAAAATTTGAGAGGTGAGCTTTGCAAGACGGCGAGAAGACACCCAGAAAATTAGGGTTGAAATTCGCTAAGTACATGGACTGGTACCGGTCCATGGGGAAGCGTTATTTTGCCCCCAAACTTTTTACGTGGACTACTAGTAGGATCTGGGGGTCATAGGCGAAGTTCGGTGTCAAAAGGAGTTGACAAGCAAGTTGATGAAATCATTCTAAGTCATACACTAGTAGGGAATCACGATGGACCTGTAGGAAGTGGACCAGTAAGAAAATGGGGCTAAGAGAGGTGTGCTTTGAGGATCTGAAGTACTTAGCCAAAAATTGGCTAAGGACATGGACTGACACTAGTACATAGGCTATGGAACAGTACCGATCCATTGAGGTAGGTCGTATGGACAAGCGATCCATAGGGGAGGAAGAGGATGCTTTCTGGATCGTGCTCATGATCTTGATTTGACATTTGCTGCTTTAATTTGAGAGTTATGGCATGATCGAGTAATGAACTCTTCGACGAAGGCTTAGATGGGGAGTTAATCGAGGGGAAGCTATGGTTGGTATGTTGGGAACATAACTACATGATAGTGAGCCAGTTCATGGTGAATGACACTACGGGATTGACTAATGGAAAACTGGATTATAGACACAACTCGTGGCGGATGATGTTGTGATGATTGAAGTGATTTTTGGTAGCGAAGCTTCAAGGTAATGAACTAGCTGAAGGGGACTCAAGCTTTAGAACAATAGAGAGGAGTAACTCTGCAAGTGATTTGCCAAGGAGTTGTTGATAGCTCGGACTATTCTAGTGGAACTCGAAGTGGGGGTATTGTAAGGATGCCCATTATGATCGGCTTGACCGTGTACCCTGAATGGCTAACCTAAGCCAAAAGGGCACATGGTTGGGGTTTCCATACAAGTATCAACGTATTCACGGCTTGAGAAGGTGATAGTTAGGATTTGTATGGTTATTGCAACGGTTGCTTTATCACTCATACATCCACTTTTTGGGTAGATTATCATCGATAAGGCTTAGAGGGGGGTATGGAATTGGAGCTGGGAAGGCTAGATAGATTCCCTTATCTTGTGACTTCGCCATCTTCTTCTGTTATTGCTTTGTGTAACACTATTTATTTGAGTAGCATATATTATTGTGTTATTTTGTGCTGACTCTTTGTTTAAAGAGACATGTCAAGTATGATACTTAACCTGTCTATTTACATATCTTGTATTATAGCCTTTGATAGACCTTATCACTCACACCAAAATGTTGTCTGACCCCAGGTTTTATGTTTCCTCTTATTATCTTGGTTACTCGTCGATGATGCTAATTAGTAGGTTAGGTAGCAGGTCAGAGTATACTGGATGTCGAGCTAAAGACAAGCTTGGAGGATCTATAACGTGTACTTACTTGTACATATATGCTTTCCACTTATAAGCATACTCTAAGTGTTGTAGTGAGGATGACATCTATTCATATATTATTAGATTTCGTGTACATGACTCTATGGTTTTGAAAATAAATGAATGAATTGAAAAATTATATTTATACAATATAAATATTATGAAATTAGTTTTTACATGATTTTTTAGCATATATTTATCGAAACAAAGGCATTGCATTAAATTTAGTTAAGTTAATATAGGTTTACTTACATATATTTACATATTTTTTATTTAAATTAAGAACGCAATAATTATAATTAAATTTAATGTTAATATTTCTTATAATTATCATTTATATAATTTTTTTAAACAATAGGTATGAGTTTTACATGCAATCTAAGAATTATTTGCTATAACCCTGTTAGTTCCTTGCTTTTTCTTTACTACGACCTTTTTCACCTCTACCATATTGAATCCGCTTAAATTTTTTAACAGTACAAGTTGAAATGTTACATTATATGGAATGCCTATATAAAAAAGTGAAAGCTAATGCCATATTCTTCATTGGCTTAATCCATGCCCTAGTAATATAATCATTGATCTAAATAATAGACCAAAGAGATGAGACAACCATTTCTTTTTCATAAAATGTTACTCCAAACTTTCGAGTGTATCATCTTTTGCTCATAAGTTTCATTATTAGTCTATGCTATTAACCTCATTACATTTTGTACTGATAGACTTTTTTTTCATATTGGCTTCTTTTTTAAAGTCTTTGAGCATTGGTGACAAACCGATGCTTTAGTCAAGAAAGCAACCCCGCAGTGCCAAGTACTTCTCTTCTAACTTACTCCATACTTTTTCAGCATGACATCATTTCTCCTAAGGGTAAGGTATTGGCAGAGCCTCCATGATCAAAGACTTCAAAGGGTGACTTACTCTTATTCCCAACAAAGATTCATCCTTAACACATAGTCCACATAGGTCTTACAGTATCTGAACACACTGCTTGTCTCTTAGAATTTGTTCTCGATTGAATTTTTATATGATGTTTAGAGCATCCCCAATCGGACGGGTTGCTCCACATCAAGTCTTCGTGGGATGACACGAGCAACCCCCCAATGGGGAAGAGTTAAAAAGCCTTAGTCGGCTTTTGCAAAGCCGGCTAAGGCTTTAACCCCTTTGAAGGCTTTTACAAAGCCTTCTAAGGGTCTAATGGGGAGAATTTTAATAATTCCCCCCACCGTAGCCGACTTTAACCAAGCCGGCCAAGATGGGGACAGATGGGTCCCCACTTAGCTGGCTTGATTAAAGCCGGCTAAGGCTGGGTTGTTGGAGCAACTAAACGGTTGCTCCAACACCCTTTAGTGTTGCCATGACAACACTGAAGAGACCCCTGACCCAACCATTGGGGGTCGGTTGCTTGGCAACCGACCGACGGTTGGGGTTCCCTTATCTGTTTGGTTTTGGTAACATTGTTGGAACTTATTCTAAGGGAAAGGACAATGAAACTACTATTGCTATCAGAAATAGTCAAAGAGATTTTGGTCCTTCTATTTATTTGTACCCAGAACCTGATGATTTCTTAGAAGATGCATATGCTACTTTAGAGGTCAGCAAAAGAGAAGCTGATTCAATTTCGGACATTCAACCTTTCCCAATGAGATTAAAAATCTTTGATCCTAGACCATTGGCCATTCAAACTGAGATTCCACTCAATCCTGGTCCTCCAATTCCAAGTCTAGATATTGTTACTTCTTTATCGCATGAACTGGTTATTTTGCGTGTGTGTGTGGGGGGGAGGGGGGGAGGGGGTCTCTTTCCCGGATATCTTCCCGTTGTTGAAAGGAGCTGGGGCTTCCACCTCCCCTACTGATCCAATTCCTTCTAAGTCCCTAAAACCTACACCTGCCAAAAAACACTTAGAGATATTAGAGATATAGCTTGTCTCATCATGCGATCAGCATCTTTTCCAGCTCCTGCTCCAACTTTTTTGCAGTTCTAAAACACCATCACGTGATAAATTTTATTTTATTATTTTTGAAATTCAATGCTTTTACCTGATCTATTTTGTCACTTATGATTCCATATATGCTACAAAACATCTACTCGAATCCGAGATGACACTTCAAATTTAATCGTTGGGAAAATGAGCTAAAGGAGTAGATTACTACTACCATGGGTGCTCAAATTGTTGTTATTTCATTTTCCAAAATAGGTGTTGAAAAAGAGATAACTAGAGAAAATGTTGAGAAGGACAGGCTTTCAAAATTGCTTGCATTCTTGGATCTTTACTTGAAACCAAGAGAAAAGCCGAGCAATCATCAAAAGATCAATTGAAACTTTTGTCTGCAAGTTAGTCGAGATCGGATTCCATGGTTGGTATGATAATGATACTACTAAACAGAAGTTGAAGAGCACAAAGGGCTCTGTCTAAATCAATATTCATTACAAAGAAGATACGTGTTTTATTTTCAAAAAGTTCCACTTAATGCCATAATTAGAAGATCATTTGAGAAGAAGTTATTCATTGCTTCTTGGAACAATATGGAGAGATTCTCAGATATTGACTTCCCAACGCACCACTATAATGACTTACTAAAGCAAAATTTTAGGTCATGCTAGTAGGGACCATTAACAAAGGAAAATATGTAATGCTTTTTAATTACTATTTATTGAGGACTGCTAGCCAATGAAGTCTTTGATTCAGATGATAAAGCAGAGGATGACTTCTACTTCAAAGTAGCCGAAATGATGGTGATGATGGTAAATATAGCTATCATGGATGATGGTGATGATGGTAAATATGGCTATCATGCGGGTGATGGATTAGATGGTTATCCAGCGAACGGGTGGGGAGACAAACTAGCGAAGGCTAATTTTGAAGTCTAGGATGTGAATGAAAGAGGGGATGATCACATCGACATTTCCGACTCACCACCACCAGATTTCTTTGACAAAAGGAATGGCAAAAGGAAGGAGAAAGTTCCTGAGTCCTCAATTACCCCTCCTCAAGTTTTTCACTTTCTATATTGTAAAACTTATTTCATATTCATTAGTTAACTTTTAAATTTTTTTTGACAATAGTTAAATCTAAGTACAGATTTGAACCCATAACTTAAAAGAAAGATGCAAAAAATAGACAACTATAGAGAAAGGTATGGGGGAATATAATAAATTATCAAAAAGTTATCACCGACTAAGTTATGGAGCTTTCATTTTGAGAAAATAAATATCAACAAGTTGCTTACCTAGTAAAGAAACAAATTTTCCATTGAGATAAAATATTATATGAAGTCTGCAGCTCTAGTGCAGATGGTGGGGATTCCTAGCTCCCCAAGGAGAGGGAAAGGGTTCGATTCCCACCTCACGCACTTTAGTTCAAATAAGGGGGCTTACCATGTGCATAAGCCTGATGACCCCGCGGACCGGGTTAGGTGCACTAGGGGGAGTTTTACGGCAGTGCCGGTTTCTCCTCTGAAAAAATTCAAAAATAAAATATTATATGAAAATGTTGAATTGATGAAGCTCTAACTATAGAGAAAGGCATGGAGACATATAATAAAAGTTATCACGAACTAAGTTATAGAGCTTCCATTGTGAGAAAATATGAAAATCAACAAGTTGCTTACCTATTAAAGAAACAACTTTTACATTAAGATAAAATATTATTTGAAAATGTTGAATCAATGACGCTCTTTTTGATGTTAATAGAAGAGAGAGAGAGAGAGAGAGAGAGAGAAATTCTCATGGAAATCATATACCAAGAATACTATAGAAGAACGATGATATGTTTTATTTTGTAGGGAGCTAAGTGTTCAAGATTACTATGGATCTTTCGAATGAAATATTGGATGAACGGAGACGTGATCCTCACATAGGACATGCTTAGAATATGCCTGTCGTTCGGCCTATTCCTTCTAAAGGCCATATTATCCCTCCAAAAAAGTTTAAATACAATTAAAATGGACTCATCTCAGAATTTAATAAGAAACCAGTTTTTTATAAGCCATGTGAAGCATAGTTTTTGTGCATAACGTTATAGTTTGAAATTTTAATAAATAATATTTTCCAATCTTGCTTAGTTTATTTTATGCATAATATGCAAAGCATGCTATCTTTTGGCAGCCCTATTTTGGTGGCTTTTTTGATAAGGATATTGATCAAGAAAGGGAATTTGAAGCAAAAATGCTTGTCTTTCTTCCTTTGGATAGAAATAGGCTTTTAGAACATTTCCAGTAGGTTTACCCTAAGCTCTATAATTTTAAGTTTGATGTTTTAGGAGAGGAAAGAGAGTAATGGCTTGAGACCATTATAAACTATAAAGCCTACTTATTATATAAAAGATTGATCTTTCAAGCGAATGAAAAACATGAGCTTGTATTATAAACTATAGAGCCTACTTGTTATGTAAAAAGATAGGTCTTTTAAGCGAATGAAAAATATGAGCTTGTATTGAGATTATTCGTAGAGAATTTTATTTTAAAGTGTGTACTCATAGAAACTTGTAATGCTTTATTGATAAAATAATAAATTAAATCCTTTTTTTGATAATTTGATTATTGTTTTATTTTATTAGAAGCCAACTCCAACTAGCTAGAATTAGTCTTGATATAATAAAACAATTGAAAATATTCACAGATAAGCTAACATAATATATAAAAGGAGGAAAATCTTATAGCCTTCACTTTCTAACAACCCGGAGGCTCGAAAATTGTCTAATTTTTGTCACACTCAGAAGAATATTTTGAATAAGTGCAAAGACATAATTGACAATTTTGAGAGAGAGAGAGAGCGCTCAAGGCCAAAATTAAAGAAATTGAAGAGTTGACAATAAGGATGTATCCCAGCTCAAATGCACACTAACTGACTCTGAGGTTTCCTTTGTATGTCATAAGATTAATGATTTAAGGGTAGAGCTGTTGATAAAGCAAGTTACCATTCAGTCTCGTGAGTTGATTTGAGTGACGGTGACTCTTGTCTTCCAACCCCCGCTCCCTCATTGTAACAACCCAGAATTTTGGCTATAATTAATCAGGTCATTTTATTAAATTTCCAAAAAGGAAAATGAAATCATCCAATTGACAAGAAAACAAAGTTAATGAGGATTAGGTCATAAGAATTTTTCATGCCGCCACCACATCTTTTCCACTGCCCTTTCTTTTATTTTTCTTCACTTTATCTATCTACATATTTCTTTCAATTTTCTCATGAAACATCTTGTTGACTAACCTTTGGTATGTGGCCCTGGAATTCTTTAGACCAAAAGAAATAGCTTTTGTAATATAAAGTTCCCTAATCAGTGATAAAACTAATGTGCTTTGGATCGTAACTTATAAAATTGTCTTTTCTTCTATTGGGCAAGAGCTACACTTGGATCAATATTATGGGCATGACACATAACCGACGGGTCAACTCCAAATATATCTAAGTGAGACCATGCAAAGGTATCTTTACTCTCTTTGAGGAAAGAAACAAAGTCTTTTATTAGGTTTGATTCCAAATTTTTTTCCCATTTAAACTACCTAAATTAAATTAGTTACGTCTAAAGAGTCTTATTCAAGTTCTTTAGTGAGTTCAGTTCTTTCCATTTCACCTCAGCAATTTAAGTCTATTATAATTTCTCATTCTTCGATATTTTTTTGCCAACCCTTTTCTTTTTCTATCTTAAGAATTGCAATTTTCTTTTATGCGTTTACCAAATAGATTTGTTCTTACGTCAGCTTCGAATTCTGGGTGTAGAAACCCATCATTTGAATGGTAAGAATAATAGAAATGTTAAAATAAGCAAAGTACTCCCTTTATACTGAATAAGTGTTGCAAAATACGTCTCTTTGGAAATGGAGTTCTCCCCTTTAATTGTTCCCAATCCCTTTTTAGTTAAAAATTTAACCATCGGTAATTTTGGACGGACAAAAGCTTCAACTTCATTAAGAGCATGGCATATAAAGGAATTATTATATAAGGAGGGTTAATCTAAGATCAAAAAGGGTTTGGAAGGTGCGGTATCTATGTGGATGGTCTATTTATGCTTATAGTTTCACTTGTCCTATTGGAGTAGACCACTTACTGATAGACCCAAAGATTAGTTCCTGGCATGGTTCCATCTTTCCCTTGAAGATATTCATCAAATCGAAAGCATGCTTGAAGATGACATTAACTATGCTCTCGATGTCTACATGAATCTCGGTGACCATCTATAATCCAATTTGAGTAGTAACCATTAGTGGATTATTGTGGGGGTAATGGATTCCTTTTGCAGTTTCTGAGATGTTATAACCAATGTATGCATTTAAAGGCCTTTCGGGGGTTGCTATATGGCAATTTGTCTTGCAGTGAGAATATCACTTCCATTGCTTAGCAAATATAGCGATTTTTAGCCTCTCGACTTTATCTTGTAGCATGAGGATCTGCGTGAATCACATCGATTTGGTTGATAAGAGGGATCAGATTTAGAACATCCACATCTTTGATAGAATTTATGGATCTACGGGAAAAAAATTTAATACTCTGTTAACTTGAAGAGCATTCTAATTATTTCAGACAAATTCTGTCAACTATCTATCTTGGATCAGCTTTGGGATTATTCCGGCTAAAGCCTTGCACTCTTTTTTTTATGACCATTTGCATTATGGTGGATACAATAGCTATCTCTTTTCTTGATCTCGTAATTGGTTTGATCTTTATATACCATTTTGCAATAGCCCCTTGCAATGTTACAGGAAATAGTCTGCATGGCACTACTCCAGTTGCATTGTATAAATCCATTTGGCCGTCAAAAACCATTAGATGTTCATTTACATCAGTTTTCCTATGATATTCGATAGTTGGCACCTTTACATGTGAAGGGATAGGTGTGGCTATTATCTCATCAATGAAAGGATCCATATGGCCACCGTAGTTAACTTGTTTGTCAAGAGCTTTTCTTTCCTTAATATTAAGCAAATCCTTAATGGCTTTCTATGCCATGTCCTTTATGTAGGTGTTAGCCATAAAATGGATAACACTCCAAATTAATGGATTTTGGTAAATTAGGAAGGGTGGTCACGTAACAGCCCGTAGTTTACGTATCGGAAGATCGTAAAATATTTTTGTTTCGTTCCCTGAGGGTTGGATCATTCTCATTTTGTAATATGTTGTATATGGAGATGTGAGACAAATCCTAATTTTTACCGATTTTGTTGGTGACCATTTTCCCCCTGACAGTCTTGTACAGGGCATAACTTTTGACTCATGTCGAATCAGAGGGCGAGACATGTGCCATTGTAAAGGAATTGATGATTGTCTTTCCGTAGAGTGGTTACATTAAAGATTTGGCTCAGCGGTTTGGGAGAAATAGCTATTTTAAAGTTTAACAGTTGGTTGTTCAGGTTTTGGAGCCTTAGTGGGCTGATTTGGGAATGCCCATTAGTGGGCTGGTGGAATCCTATAAATAGGGGTTGAGAGAGGAGGGGAAAAGTTTACTTTCCCATTCTCTCATTTGGTGGCCTTGTGCTCCACCTTCCTCTAACACCTTCCACCATTAAAAAGTCCAAATCAAAGGAGGGAAATTATAGATCTATACCATTGGAGGCTAGATCTACATCAATTGAAGCAAGGTTTCATCGGATCAAGGTGTTTGGTGTGATGTGCTTGCTGTCTGGATTCGTATTCCATTAATTTTCGCTTGTTTGGGAGAATCGGTGAGTGGATTACATCTCTCACATGGATTCAATGAAGTGTATGAGTAGTAGATCACATTTTTCATTAAATTCAAGTATTTTTCTTTAGATATATGCATTGATAAGTGTTGGATCTAGATTAACCCTAGAGGGGGGTGAATAGGGTTTATCACAGTTTTTTGCTGAGCTAAAAATCTGATGGGATATTAAATAATAAACATATAAGAGAATGCAACATAAATAAAAAGCAGAAAGGAAATAACACACAAAGATACCTAGCTTTGGCAAAACCCTGCCTACTGCTGCATTCATAAGGTTTCTACTAAGTGATAGAACAGATCCCGCTTACAAGACCATGTAAACTCGCGAACCCCTCGCTCCTATTCTAACCCTACGCTCAAAACCCTAGAATGACCGATATCCCCTCGACCAGATTTTCACGAATTACAAACCCGTAATCCGTATCCCTAGATTTTACAGACTCTAGTAAACTGATTGGACGATCTTACAAATGAAATTGAAACAACACAAATAAAAGCTCTTGGAGTTAAATTAGAAGGGTCATCCCCTTTTCAAATGAAAACATGGCCGGCCCATTTGTAATTCTTTTTGCCCTATTGATACTCTTTCTCTGGAAATGGCGGCTGGCTCTCTAGGGTTTTTGAAATCCACCCAAATCTGATTCGATTGCTTGACGAAAGGTCTAATTTCTGAAGCTTGAATTCATTGCTATGTGATTCTTCGATTTGGGACATCTCTCTCTGTCTGGCGATCAAAACCCTAAAACATTTGTGAGTTGTTCGATTTTCTCTTGAATTCTTTGAATTGAATTTTTTGGATTTCAGTGGCTTATGCCAGTGATGATGTGGTGTTAAATAGGATATATAAATCCTTTAACTACTCTGATTTCATTGTTATTGACTAGCTCTGATTATGCTTGTTTCCTCCTTTTGAATTCTCGGCTGAATGATTGTAGTTGCGTGATTCCTGTGATTGAAATCTTCAAATGAAACTGGATATATATATTTTGGCCTTCAAACAGATTCTGGAAAATTTAATTCTTGCGATTGATTGAAGAATTTACGTGATTAAATTTTGACGTATCAAGACATGATTTTTGCTCCCTTCAATGAATCTGGTCGAAATATATTGAACCATTTTAAAATTTGCAAATTTGAAAGCAGTATTTAATTTTCAAGCATGATTTCTGGAAATAAACTTATTGCCTTTAATCTCCTTGCGTGATTGTTTCTGGAATCAAATCTTGCGATTGTTTCTTGAACACATTAAACAGCTTGTCATAATTGGGTTGTGATTTTCTGGAGATATAAATGAAATGATTTTCTTTTCTGGAAACATTTTAAGCTTGGTTTTCTCTTGGATGATTTCCCTGAATAAATTCTGGAAATAGATACTTGCCAAAAATTATGTCTCTCTATAAAAACGATGTTGTAGTTGCCAAACAAAGTATATCTAGAAACTCCTTGATTAAAAAACTGAACCATTCCAGTTTTGTGAAATGAATTTCTTGCCATATTTCTTGCCGACTTTTTAAAACTGGAAACAACATGAATTTGTTTTTCTTGGCCCCTTTAAAACGAAAACTGTGAATTTTTATGCTCCACAATTGATTTCAAATATTTCTAGAAACTCTTAATGCCCAAAATTGTGAATGGAGATACTTGAAAATAGATTGTCCACTTGTAGAAAAAAATGAACATGCTTGTTGCTGTATTTCATTTCAATTGAAATTGTTTGAGTTGCATATGGATTTTTCCTTGAACTTGGTCCATCCATTCGGCTTGCTGTTCTAGCTTGTTTGTTACCTGATTTGCTTAGTTCATATATGTGTGTCACTTGCATACATTGGTCTGTTTCGACATATTTGTATATATGTTGACATATGTATTTCCATACCACTTTCTTGGACATTGACATTGCTCGGCCATTTTTGTCAATGCATGAGTATTTACTTTGTTGCTGCTAGTATCACACCATCCATGTAATTTACATGTGCATCTCTTTGGTCATGCTTGTGGTTTGTGGTTATTGCTTTGTCATAAAAAAATGCTCCAATGTCTATTCTGGACCTATCTTGGTTTTGTTTAATATACACATACACATGCATGACTTGTGTTTGATCCATATATACCCAGTTGTGTTCATGCTGAGTTTCTAAAACATATTAATGTTGTGTTGAAATATCTTGTGCTCCATCTTGAATTTTGAGTTGTTTTGTCTTTGTTGTAGAAACTTGAACCTGACTTGATGTGTTGACATGTGCGCACATACATGAGACCATTTTCACCACATCTATGCTATGTCCATGAACTTCCTGAACCATGTGCAGTTTGAGCTTGTCATTCTAATGTTGTACCATCCATGCTAAAGTATTTACAGTTCCACATTGCTGAGTATGATTTACTTTGAGTACTTGCATTTTGCATTGTGCTCGACCACTTGTATTTGCTGCTTTGATTGAGCACACACTCGACCATATTCATATGCACTGAGTTGAGATAGTCCTTGTGGCTACTCCTCAGATGCGTACTGATTGGTGTGGCAGTGCACACATGTATATCTATACACGTGTGTATATGCAGCCATCAAAAGGATTTCTTGTCCCTGCATTGAAATATTTTATATATACACTGACTCCCTTGTGGTATATACAGTGCATTATATGAATATCACAAGCCGTCTAAAACACAATCGGATAAGTTGATAAATCAGATTTGAGTCAGAAAAAATGATGAGAAACACACCGAAATTCTGAGGCAAATAATTTTTTTTTAAATAAAAATTATATTCGATAGAATTTAGAATATTTTTATTGCAGTGTACTGTATGTGTGTTTCATGTGACAGGTAAGTAGACTGGACTTACTATGCAGTGAAGACAAAAGACAGAAGATGAAGGCAATAACAATGTGTCAATTTGTAAATGGATATGAATCTGTGTAAATGAAATGAAATGTAATTGTGTCAAAGAATGTACTGAGTGGTGAGTGATGTAGTGAGGAGATGTGTATCTATCTGAATTGTACTGATGTTTGTAATAAACAAATTTGTTTGAAATAAAATATTATTTTATTGTTGTCAAACAAACTTGTCTATTTTATTCAGTTTATTTACAAGTAAAAATTCCTATGAAGTGTTTAAATAGTGAAGTTATAAATAGTTGTACTGTTTGAATGTTTGAAATATAATATTTAATTTAAATAAAATATTGTATGAATATATGAATGTCTGTACAGTCGTATTCTATTTAAATATAAATATTATATTCCTGTCTGTGATGTATAGATAGAACAGTATGGTAACAAACACATTTAAAATAATATTTATTTAGTTTTATTATCAAACAAAAATCATATAATTTTGTATACAACTACGTCATATACAACAATCTCTCCCTTTTGATGGTGACAAACAAATAAAAGATTTTTGAGCATAATAGATGTGTTTGGAAGTGTATATTGAGCTCCCCTTATTAATTAGCTCCCCCTACAACAGAAAGCTCCCCCTATAATTGTGCATGAGTGAAATAAATGAATTTAATGAATTTTCAAAATTAAAAATATTTATAAAATATTCACTCATAATTCAAAACCTCAACCCATTCTCCCCTTTTTGTTATCATCAAAAGGATTCAGAATTTAAAATATAGATGAAAAATGACTAAAAAAATATAATTTCAGCTTAACAGAAAGAACGGTCATCATAAATCTCAGTCAAGCAAACAAAAATCATAATAAACTGAGAACTAGTGGCATATTTCACATTGTAGAAAAATCCGAATTTACGATGAAATTTATAAAAAATGGAGAGAGTTTCTAAAATATGATTTCCAATTATTTTTCAATAATTTTTTTTAAAAATGAAGCACAAAAACAGTGACGGATTCGGACTATAATTATAAATTAAATTTAAGTGATAAAATCGTATAATCTCAAATACCAGTAGCTATCAATCAACAAATCATAATACGTCATAAAAAATTAACACATTTCACAAACTAGAAGATGGATTGATTGGCTGGTTTTTAAACACCAAGAAGAATTTCAGATTAATTTCAATTTATAGCACAGTTTTCCTTTTAATTTTAATTTTTATTTAAGAGTACACTGACCATGCATAACCAGAGCTTGGATTTTTTAAATAGGGTCAGTCGCAACTTAAATTATAAATTGTCTCTTAACCATGCATGACTAGAGCTTGGATTTTTAAATGAGGTTAGAGACACACTTATATACTAATTATATGTATCATTTCATCTTTAAAAGGAAAAACTCCTCGGTATATAAAACCAATATATTGATGATAGAAAATGGGGTAGGTATAGAAATGGACTGTGAAATAAATTTCTAAATTAATTATATTATGAAATATGCTCGACTGTACCAGGATCATTGAAAATTTTCAATCATCACTAATTCTGAATAATAATATAGTCCCATATCTATCACAAATAATTTCACTATTTATCCAAAAATATTTTAAAACATTAAACTCTCCACATTAATATAGAATCATCATGGATGGTAGAATGATGATAGATAAAGGAGATAGTCGTGAAATAATCGCCAATTCAAAGATATTATAATAAATGTTCAACCATCATGAAAATCTGAATAAAATCTCCTCTTGTTGTGAAATATACTGCAGTCATAATTCATCATAATTTCAAAATCTGATAATAATTTTGATGGATTATAAATACAGTTTAATTTGGTTATTGATTTCAATTTCTAAATGAATAATCAATAAATAATTTTAAAATTAAAAATCAATTACAAGAGGAATATGAAGAGCTATACAAAGCAAGAGGGAATTAAAAATATATACAACAAGACAAAAAAATAGCATATATAAACTGACACCACTTGATGTCTCTATTAATGAGGATTTTAAGGAGACACTAGAGACAAAGAAGGATATCACAGACAGCACAAAACGTTAAGCCCAAGCAGACAAATTTAGCACTTTTATCAGGGCAGTAGTTAAGAACTAGAAGTTATTTGAAAAACAGTATCAGAGCAGCACAAACATTAGTTCAAAGCACACTTGTCACATATATTCCTGATGGTAACCAAGCATACTCCATGATCCAATGAGTAAAAATTAGTTTATTTTAAATCATTTGAAGAAATATGCAAATATCAGGATTTAATGAATCAATCACACACTATTATATTTCAGATTCAAGATATATGTGAGATTCAATAAATATTCTAAATGATTTCAAATAAACGAATATTCAAATCAAGTAATCATGAAATACCAGTGAGTTTTAAGACCTATATTTCAAAAGAATTTTTCCAAATTATTTATGACAATCTCAACGAAAAATTTCAGGTCATTTACATACAATTTGAGAGGTATTCATAATCCAGAAAATTTTGAAAATAATTTATTTGAAATCACTTGAATCAATGTCAAGTTTTGAGATATAATGAATCGGTCACACAAAATTGATAATTTCAAATTTTAGAGGTGTGTGATATTCAGAATATCAAGAATTTTAGATGATTTCAAACAAACAAATTTCAATCACATTGATCATGAATAAAGATGAGTTTCATGATGTATCACTGATTAGAGACAATTCAAAAAATTTAAGCCAATCTGAAAATCAACGAAATTGTCACAACAGATAAATAGTAGTGTGCTGTAATGAGTATATTATTTCAAGCTTTTCTCAAATGAATTAGAAGGAACATAGAACAGCAGAATTGTGTGAAATTTCAACAGTTTTCCAAATCTTCATAAATTTAGAATTCAAATTAACGGTGTTCAAGGTATGGCAAGAATGCATCAACACTGTTATGTATTCAAAAATCAAAAAATAAACTACAAAACAATTGCAGATATTTACAAAAACAAATTCAAGATCTGGAAAAGATTTAAACATCAGAGTTTTATTCAAATTGAAGTGAATTTCCAGAAAAATATGAATCCCGCAATTGGATGTGAATGAAGCCCCAAAAAATAAGGCATTGTCAAATAAAACAGACAAAGAAAATAAACAGAAGAGATAAAAGGAGGGAAAACATAAAAAAAATTACAAAGATGAGTTTAGAGATTATACCTGAAATTTACATGTGTAAATAAATCTCTAACTCAAAAGATGTGGCTAAGGAACTGTGAATGATTCGGTGATATGTAGCAGTTTGAATCCAATTTTTCTTTAGTTATGGAGTTCCTCAACCTCCTTTGGCACCTAACATTTTAGAGAATCGAGTGGTCTAACAAGATTTGTAAAACCACACACAGTTTTGTTCATAGCTTTAGGTACCGAAACTTGTTTATATAACAATCCAACAGAATTAATTTTCATACCTTTAGGAACCCAGATCTGTTTGAATTTAACAAAGTTTGTTTTATTTGGGATCCAGGATTGTTTAAATGGATTATTATAAAACAAATTCACATCACGTTTATGATTTAAAAATCCTTTGAGATTATCAGAGTTTGAATTTTCAAATTGATTCTTTCCAAAGCAGTTTGAAGGATTTTTAAAATCATTAGAATTCTGTCTTTCAAAAACATTATTTTTCCCAAAACCAAGAACTTGCTTATTTCCAACAGAAAACTGGTTTTTTAACAACATATTCAAAGATTTTTCATTATCAGAAAATTTAGTCAAAGTTGACTCTAGTAGTTGAATTTTGGATTTCAGATCACTATTTTCTTTTATCAAATTCGAACGGCGATTTATAGCGATCTTACTCTTTTCAGCAACATTTTGTTTCAAAACCAAGAGTTCGTTTTCAAGTTTTTCTATTTTGGCCTTGGACTCACAAATTTCATTCTCAAAACGTTTTTGTTTCTCAGCAATTTCACATTTGGAATTTGGAATTTGGAATCTTAAAAGTTTCCAACTCTTTTCGCAAGGTACTGTTTATACAGATTAGCTCATCTTCCTTTTCTTTTGAACCCATAATTTGCTTTTCAAGATTTTGGATATTTTCATTTAGATGAACTAAATTGTTTCTCGAGTTGAAACAATTCTTGCAATCAGAGTTTGAAACTTTCATGATATTTTCAATTTTTAATTCCAAAAATATTATTTTTGGTGATCAACTCAAGTTTTCCAGATTTCAAAGTTTTATTTTCCGATTTGTAACTTTCAACAGCATTTGTTAATTCAGTACAAAAATAAACCAAATCTTCATATGAAAGATCTTTAGTTTCACCATCTGTTGAGCCTCCATCGACAGATCCATCTGGATTATCATTTGTAAAACCTATTAATCATAGATTTAAACTTGAGTTGACATTTAAGGGTTTCGAGAAATTGTTGTCAATTTGTCCATACTTCGTATTGAGAGTTTTCCAAATTTCCTGCGCAGTCAAACAATGGGAGATATGATCAAGTTGGTTATTACTAAGATGAGAATAAAGAATATGCATAACACGAGCATTAATATTCATGTCTATTATATCACCTCCACTGTTAACAACATCCCAGTATTTAACCGATTTCAAATAGGATTTCATTTCTGATTTCCAATTCAAAAAATCTATACCATCAAAAATGTTTGGAACGTGACTGAACTGACTCTCAATGTACTGATAACTAGGAGACATGATTCTAGGGTTAATGAAACAACCTGCTCTGATACCAAATGGTGTCTCTATTTACGAGGAATTTTAACCACCTCGGTGGCCACCAAAGATACCTCAGACACTGGTTTCACGTCCTACCTCTCGACACGGACAACCACCCACAGGCATGTAGGGGCAAGAGTCAATACTTCGCCACATGATCATACATCGAGAACCCTCTATCATGCTGTTACCTTATACCAGCTCTGATACCACTTATTGGATCTAAATTAACCCTAGAGGGGGGTAAATAGGGTATATCACAGTTTTTCGCTGAGTTAAAAATCTGACAGGATATTAAATAATAGACATATCACAGAATGCAGTAGAAATAAAAAGCAGAAATGAAATAACACATAGAGATACCCAGCTTTGGCAAAACCCTGCCTACTGCTGCATTCCTAGGGTTTCTACTAGGTGATAGAACAGATCCCGCTTACAAGACCATGTAAACTCACAAGCCCCTCGCTCCTATTCTAACCATACGCTCAAAACCCTGGACTGACAAATATCCCCTCGACCAAATTTTACCGAATTACAAACCCGTAATCTGTATCCCTAGATTTAACAGACTCTGGTAAACTGATTGGACAATTTTACAAATGAAATTGAAACAACACAAATAAAAACAATTAAAACCCTTGGGGTTAAATTAAAAGGGTCATCCCCTTTTCAAATGAAAACAAGGCCAGTCCATTTGTAATTCCTTTTTCCCGATTGATCCTCTTTCTCTGGAATGGCGGCTGGCTCTCTAGGGTTTTTGAAATGCACCCAAATCCGATTCGATTACTTGATGAAAGGTCTAATTTCTGAAGCTCGAATTCATTGCTATGTGATTCTTTTATTTGGGACAGCTCTCTCTATCTGGAGATCGAAACCCTAAAACATTTGTGAGTTGTTCGATTTTCTCTTGAATTGATTTTTTTGGATTTCAATGGCTTAAGCCAGTGATGATGTGGTGTTAAATAGAATATATAAATCCTTTAACATCTCTGATTTCATTGATATTGACTTGCTCTGATTATGCTTGTTTCCCCCTTTTGAATTCTTGGCTGAATGATTGTACTTGCGTGATTCTTGTGATTGAAATCTTCAAATGAAACTAGGCATATATTTTGGCCTTCAAACAGATTCTGGAAAATTTAATTCTTGCTATTGATTGAGGAAATTGCGTGATTAAGTTTTGATGTATCAAGACATTATTTTTGCTCCCTTCAATGAATTTGGTCGACATATTGAACCATTTTAAAATTTGCAAATTTGAAAGCAGTATTTGATTTTTAAGCATGATTTCTTGAAATAAACTTGTTGCCTTTAATCTCGTTGCGTGATTGTTCCTGGAGTCAAATCTTACGATTGTTTCTTGAACACATTAAGAAGCTTGTCAGAATTGGGTTGCTGATTTTCTGGAAACATAAATGAAATGATTTTCTTTTCTGGAAACATTTTAAACTTGGTTTGCTCTTGGATGATTTCCCTGAATAAATTCCGGAAATAGATACTTGCCAAAAATTATGTCCCTCTATAAAAATGATGTTGTACTTGCCAAACAAAGTATATCCGGAAACTCCTTGATTAAAAACTGAACCGTTTCAGTTCTGTGAAATGAATTTCTTGCCATATTTCTTGCCGACTTTTTAAAACTGTAAACAACATGAATTTGTTTTTCTTGGCCCCCTTAAAACAAAAACTGTGAATGTTTATTCTCCACAATTGATTTCAAATATTTTTGGAAACTCCTAATGCCCAAAATTGTGAATGGAGATACTTGAAATTAAATTGTCCACTTGTATAAAAAAAAGGAACAATCTTGTTGCTGTATTTCATTTCTGTTGAAACTGTTTGAGTTGCATATGGATTTTTCCTTGAACTTGGTCCATCCATTCGGCATGCTGTTCTAGCGTGTTTGTTACTGCCATATGTATTTCCATACCACTATCTTGCATATTGACATTGCTCAGCCATTTTTGTCAATGCATGAGTATGTACTTTGTTGCTGCTAGTATCACACCATCCATGTAATTTACATCTGCATCTCTTTGGTCATGCTTGTGGTTTGTGGTTATTGCTTTGTCATAAAAAATGCTCCAATGTCTATTCTGGACCTATCTTGGTTTTTTTTTGATATACACATACACATGCATGACTTGTGTTTGATCTATATGTACCCAGTTGTGTTCATGCTGAGTTTCTAAAACATGTTAATTCTGTGTTGAGATATCTTGAGCTCCATCTTGAATTTTGAGCTGTTTTGTCTTTGCTGTAAATACTTGAACCTGACTTGATGTGTTTCCATGTGCGCACATACATGAGACATTTTCACCACATCTATGCTCTGTCCATGAACTTCCTGAACCAAGTGCAGTTTGAGCTTGACGTTTTAATGCTGTACCATCCATGCTAAAGTATTTGCAGTTCCACATTGCTAAGTATGATTTACTTTGAGTACTTGCATTTTGCATTGTGCTCGACCACTTGTATTTGCTGCTTTGATTGAGCACACACTCGACCATATTCATATGCACTGAGTTGAGATAATCCTTGTAGCTACTCCTCAGATGCATACTGATTGGTGTGGCAGTGCATACATATATATATATATACACATGTGTATATGCAGCCATCAAAAGAATTTCTTGTCCCTATATTTAAATATTTTATATATACACTAACTGCCTTGTGGTATTTACAGTGCATTACTGTGAATATCACAAGCTGTCAAAAACACAGTCGGATAAGTTGATAAATCAGATCGAGTCAGAAAAATGATGAGAAACACACCGAAATTCTGATTCAAATAAATTTTTTAAAATAAAAATTATATTCGCTAGAATTTAGAATATTTCTATTGCAGTATACTCCGTGTGTGTTTCATGTGACATGTAATCAGACTGGACTGACTATCCAGTGAAGACAGAAGACAGAAGATGAGGGCAATAACAATGTGTCAATTTGTAAATGGATATGAATCTGTGTAAATGAAATGTAATTGTGTCAACGAATGTACTGAGTGGTGAGTGATGTAGTGAGGATCTGTGTATTTATATGAATTGTACTGATGTTTGTAATAAACAAATTTGTTTGAAATAAAATATTATTTTATTGTTGTCAAACAAACTTGTCTATTTTATTCAGTTTATTTACAAGTACAAATTCCTATGAAGTGTTTAAATAGTGAAGTTATAAATAGTTGTACTGTCTGAATGTTTGAAATATAATATTTAATTTAAATAAAATACTGTATGAATATATGAATGTCTGTACAGTCATATTCTATTCAAATATAAATAGTATATTTTTATTTGTGATGTATGTATAGAATAGTACAGTAACAAACACATTTAAAATAATATTTATTTGGTTGTTATCATTAAACAAAAATCATATAATTATGTATACATTTACATCATATACAACACTAAGTTCATTGTCATATAGATCATCCTACGATCTGATCTAACAAGTTTAGATGGGTAATTTATATGATATTTCATATGAATACGCAAGTTAGATCCATGGTTTTGTTCATATGCATATTTGTGGTGATTTTGGTGAATTTGACATTATCATTGATAGAGTTGCCATGTTGATGATATTGTTTATTTCATAACATGCTTGTAATCCTTTTGGATGAATTGGGTGAGTTAGTTTCGTCGAACGAATCGTTTTGGCGAAGTTTTGGTTGAAATTGGAGTTGCATTGAAGAAAGCAGGTTTTGGGTTGGCCCTAAGTAGTTCTGGTCCATCCCAAACAGTTCTGGTCGGCCTCAACTAGTTCTGGTCAGTCTCAAACAGTTCTATTCGGCCTCAAGTTTTTCTAATCAGTCTCAAACAGTTCTAGTCGGCCTCAAATTGTTCTGGTCGGTCCTAAGTGGTTCTGTTGAGTTTTAAGTGGTTCTGGTCGGTGCTAAATGGTTCTGGTCAGTCCCAATTAGTTCTGGTCAGCCTCAAGTTGTTCTGGTCGGTCTCAACTTGTTCTGGTCGGCCTCAAGTTGCTCTGGTCGGTCCCAAGTGGTCTGATCAGCCTCAAATTGGTCTGGTCAGTCCCAAATATTCCTGGTCGGCCAAAAGTGGCCTAGTTGGTCCAAAATGGGTCTGGTTGGTCCGAATGAGTCCGGTTGGCATTTTTGGTGGAAATTTCTGGTCGGACATTTCTAGTGATGTCATGACTTCAAGGAGACTTCAAGGGGGAGTATTGGAAGTGTTGAAGGTGTTTGTTGATCAATGTAGAACGACGAATGTGGGAATGACTCAAGAATGTATTTAGTTCACATAAAAGGATGACTCAAGGATGTATTGAGTTCATGTGAAGTAATTGCTCTAAAGTGTTCTGAGCTAATGAACAGTCGTGATTGATAACGACTAGAAATAAGAAGGCTGAGGAATTTTCGTTGTCGTAGGTTCTAACAGACTCAAATCAGGGGTACAATTGAAGAACAATTGTAGGTCGAGTGCCCTCGGCGTCGTGTATGGCCTAAACATGTGTTGTGTATAGCGTGTGGGGTCTTGCTAGAACCGAGGCATCGTGTGTGGTCCTTGACAACTGATGGAAAGTTGTTAGTCAGTCATATGATAACGAGGGTTCTATGGCAAGATTAGCGGTGATAGCCAGAGTCAGTCATGGATGTTTGATATGTGCGAATGATATTTCTAGTTGCCATTGCTGAATTGTTATTTCTTTGGATGTATGGATCGTAAAGGCTATCACTGTTATGTTGTGGGGAAGGCAGGTGTAAGTTTTTCTTTATAGCTGGGTAGATTAGTTGTTTATTTACCCATTCTCATATACTTTGTTGATGAAGTTTGCTATATATTTTATCGCTCACTAAGGCAGTTGTCTGACTCAAGGTTTTATGTTTCCTCTTATTATCTGGCTGCTCATCCGGTTGTGGATAGGAAGACTGGGTAGCAGGTGACAGGTGATGCTTTAGTGAGAATGACGATGTTGATCGATGGCGAGCAGGAGGCTCACGTACCAGTTTTACTACTATTTAGTATTTGTTTCCGCTGTTTTCTATTTCTTTGAGTGTTGTAGTGAGGCAAATTGTATAAACACTATTGTTGTTATCCACGTGTATGGGAAATACTTTCTAATTGTCATGAAAGTTTAGTGTTTTCTGCTTCACTATCACTACCTGCTATATATGTTCTATTATATTTTATCCTTGCGCTATAAGTTCACAATAGATTCTGCTTATGTATCATACCCTGATGATCGCCTATAGCTGCCTAGCACACCTTTCAACGCATTATTCCTCTTGTATAGTGCGGGGGTTGTGGGTGGTCGTCGCATTTGGTATCAGAGCTCTGGTCAACGATTGTGGCCAAAGTTCTAAGATGTAATTATGTGTGAGTAACGTATTTGTAGATTTCAGTTGGATGCTTGCTATATATATTAGCATATATAGTAGTAGCTTTTGTACTTCCTTTAGCAGTTTTCTTGAAAGTGGCTAATCATTCTAATTTGCAGATTTAGAATGAGTCGACGCTATACGAGACATTCTGCTAGGGAAGAAGTTATGCCTGGGGGGTAATGGCGGGGCACCTGATTACCCGGCCATGTTTGAAGCTATGACGGAAGAATTTCTTCGAAGGAACCCCATTCCAGTGGCAACTACGGTTAAGGTTGGAGTTCCAGTGCCTAAAGCTATAGAATTTGCAAAGCTATGCAAAGACTTTTCCTTATGAGGGGAAAACAATTCAAGGGCACTGAACCAGTTGAAGAAGTCCAGAGGTGGATGGATACTTGTGTTCAAATCTTCAAGGACTTTGGCATTGATGATGCAACAAAAAGGAAACTTACATCCAGGCACTTGGTAGGCAGAGCAATGGACTAGTGGAACTCTGTCACACTTGAGACCCCTTGAAGAGGATATTTGATGGGAATTGTTCCAAGCTAAGTTTGAATCAAAATTTATCTCCACCGTGCAGAAGTCTGTTCTGTTTACGAGATTCATGGAGCTTAACCAGAATAGTCGCCCAGTTCTTGACTATATTTCTGACTTCGAGGCTTTGTCGACGTATACTCATTCATATGTGGCTAATCCTTATCAAAGAACAAGAAGTTTGTCTTGGGATTGGAAGAATATCTAAGGAGTCAGCTTGTGGATTACCTCGATGATAACTTTGAGAAGATCGTCGAGAAGTCTTTGAGGCATAAAAGTCTGTTTCCTAAGAAGATGTCTGTTGTTGCAGCTAACGAGAAGCAGAAACCAGAGCAGGGTGGTAACAACAAGAAGAGGAAGCCAAAACAACAGAAAGAAAAAAATGGTCAAAAGAAACAGAAGGGAGAAGTGACTTGCTCCAATTGTTGGCAGAAGGGCCCTTTTGCTAGTGAATGCAAGAATCCTAAAGCTGAAAGAAGTGCTTCAAGCGTGGGTGGCTGGGACATAAGAAGAAAGATTGTCTAGAATCAGCTCAAGGGAAGCAAGTGGTTAAGGCTTATGCTTTAGGGGCAGTGTTGTCTTCTTCGAAATCACATACCGCATAGGAGAAGGGAAAGGGTGTCATGGTGCAAGGTTCTCTTTCTGTTCATGGTGTTTTAGTTCGAGTTTTGTTTCGCATTCATTCATTTGCAATGAGCTTTTGTGTCGCTTGGGTTTGGAACCCGAGATTTGTGATAGACCATCGATTGTGACTAATCCAGTTGGGGTTCGTCCAGTTTGTGCATGTTGTGTTGTGGTCTAGTATTGTCGAGTCATGGTTTTCTTTTGTGTGTGATTGCCTTGTTCTTAACTTCGCTAGGTTCGGGATCATCTTAGGCATGGATTGGCTCAAGAGGTATTCAGCAAGGGTGAATTGCGAGAAGCCAGAGGTAAGAGTCGGGGATGTGGAAGGGCAAAAGGTGTTGATAAAGTCTAAGCGCAAAGAGGGTGTCTTCGCTAGCTATCTATATTCGTTTGCGATTCCACAAGAAGACTTGTCATCTATAATGGTCGCTAATGAGTATGAGGATGTCCTTGACGAGGTCAAAGGGTTGCCGCTGCATCGTGAGATCGAGTTTAGGATTGATTTGGTCGAGGGTGCTAGACCAATCATCTTACCTATTAGGTGGATGGAGCCTAAGGAACAGCAAGAGTTGGAGGTGCAAGTTCGTGACCTTTTGGGAAAAGGATTCATTCGGAGGAGTGTATTTGAATGAGGTGCACCGGTCGTGTTTGCAACCAAGGCACATGGCTCGTTAAGGTTGTGTGTAGACTATCGTGAGATGAATAAGGTGACTAGGAAGAACAAGTATCCGTTGCTAAGGATTGATGAATTATTCGATCAGCTTCACGAAGCCAAAGGGTTTTCTCAGATGGATCTGGCAATGGGATTTCACCAGTTGAGAGAGGCTAAGGATAGTGTGCCAAAGACCGCTTTTAGGACACCGTCTGGGTTCTTCGAATGGCTAGTGATGCCATTTGGGTTGACTAACGCACCAACGTATTTTTTGGATCTTACGAATAGGGTATTCAAAGTTCAGTTGAATAAGTTTGTACTTGTGTTCGTAGATGACATTTTGGTCTATTCACGGAATGAGGAAGAGCACAAGACGCACTTGAGAATCATGTTAATAATATTACGAAAACATCAGCTTAAAGCCAAGTTTTCAAAGTATCACTTCTAGAGGAGTGAAGTGAGTTTCTTAGGCCATGTAGTTTCTGGATATGGGATAGCGGTTGACCCCACTAAAGTGGCAGCAATCCAGGACTGAGATAGACCTAAGATTGCGATAGATGTGAGAAGATTCCTTGGTTGGCTGGTTATTACCAACGGTTTATCAAGGACTTCTCCAAGATAGCTGCACCTTTGACAGGATTGACGAAGAAGAATTAAATGTTCACATGGGATGCCAAGTGTGAACAAGCGTTCGGAATTCTGAAAGAGAGACTAACAAGTGCTCCTGTGTTGACCATTCCAAATGGGAATGAGGAGATGATGGTGTATACCGATGCGTGTGGTACTTGTCTTGGAGCAGTGCTGATGTAAAAGGATAAGGTGGTGGCTTACGCGAGTCAATAGCTAAAGCCGCATGAGAAGAACTACCCAACTCATGATTTAGAGTTGGCAGCGATTATGTTTGCACTGAAGATGTGGAGACATTACCTATTGGGAGTGCGATTCGAGTTGTTTACGGACCACAAGTCGTTGAAGTATCTTCTCACCCAAAAGGATTTGAATCTTCAGTAGCAACGATGGTTAGAGTTTCTGGCATCATATGATTTTGGTATAGCCTATACTCCTAGCAAAGGTAACGCAGTAGCAGATGCGTTGAGTCATAGACATGCAAGTTTGGAAGCGATGTTTTCAGAATGGAAGATCCTCGAGTATTTGTCAAGGTTCGATTTCAGGCCACGATGCGAGTTGGAACCTGAAATGTTGGCAAGCTTATCAATAAGACCTACTCTTATCAGAAGGATTGGCGAGAGACAAAAGCGAGATGTGAAGCTTGTCGAGTTTATCTAGGGATTGGAACTAATGGATAAAGAGTTCGAAATCGATCGAGAAGGCTAGCTTCGAAAGCAAGGGCAATTAGTTATTCCTGATATTGACATATTGAGAGATGAGTTTCTGAGAGAATGTCATCACTTGAAGTTGACAATTCATCCTGGTGGTAATAAGATGTATCAGGGCATGAAGCGAGTCTATTACTGGGAGGGGATGAAGAGAGATTTTGGAAAGTTCATTTCCAAGTGTATGAACTGTTAGTCGGTGAAGGTTGAACAAAAGAAGTTAAGTGGTTTGCTTCAGCCATTAGAGGTTCCTTCATGGAAGTGGAAGCAGACATTGATGGATTTTGTCGATGGATTATCTAGAACTAGGACAGGAAACAAAGGGATTTGGGTCATTGTAGATCGCTTGACCAAAAGTGCAAGATTCTTTCCCGTCAAGCTGACTAGGACGGCGTCGAAACTGGCTGAACTTTATGTGAAATGGATAGCTCGATTCCATGGTGTCCGAAAGAGTATAGTGAGTGATTGAGATCCGTTGTTCACTAGCGGATTTTGGTGGAGTTTGCAAGAGGCTTTGGCAACCGAGTTGTGCTTGGTTATGGCTTATCATCCCCAAACCGATGGTCGTACCGAGAGAGTCAATCAAGTTTTATAAGATCTCCTGAGGGCTTGTGTGTTAGACTTCGGAGGATCATGGGAAGACCATCTACATCTGGTTGAGTTTGCTTATAACAACAGCTACGAGCCAAGCATTGAGCACCACACGAGACGTTGTATGGAAGATCCTACAATTCTCCATCATGTTGGTTAGAAACTGGAGATAAGTTGGTACTTGGGCCAGAAATGATAAGAGAGACCTCAGATTGTATCGAGATCGTTCGGCAACGAATGAAGGCCGCCCAAGATCGTCAGAAGAGTTATGCCGATAAGCGTCGTAAGGACTTGGAATTCGACGTGGGCGATATGGTTTTTGTGAAGGTTTCACCATTGAAGCATATGGTGAGATTTGGAAGTAAAGGAAAGTTAGCTCCTAGGTTCGTTGGACCATTTCCGATAGTCGAGCGAATTGAAAAGATCGCATATATTTTGGAGTTGCCCGAGAAGATGTTGAGTGTGCATAATGTATTCCATGTGTCGTTTCTATGGAAGTATGTGCATGATTCAAATGTGGTGGTATCTTCCGAGTAGTACGAAGACCTAGAAGTAGAGACCGCAGTTGCGAGACCTCGTAAACCGCTTCGTGTTGTGGGAAATGACAAGAAACAACTTAGGAGGAACACGGTGAAGCTAGTCAAGGTACAATGGAGTGAGGATGGTGACAATTGTACGTGCGAGACGGAAGAGAGTATGAAGGTGAATTATCCAGAACTCTTTGTTGGTAGGAACCTTTGATATCGTGTAATCGTTATATCGTTGTATCTTGTTGTTGTTTAATAGAATTCCACATGCTAGGATAAGGCTATGGATGCATGGCTTGATGGTTTCTAGTTTGGATGATAGAACTGGCTTCTCAGGGATGATAGGCATGTGGAATTATCGTGATTGCTTATGTTTGTTTGGAATTTCGGGGTTGAAATTCTTAAGGGGGGAGAATGTAACAGCCCGCATTTTACGTATCGGAAGATCGTAAAATATTTTTATTTCGTTCCCTGAGGGTTGGATCATTCTCATATAGGGATGGCAAAAAAATCCGTACCCGCGGTTATCCATGGTTAAAATCCGCCATGGACATGAAACGGATAGTAAAATGGGTACCCATGAGTAAAATAAACGGGTATTTTTAATATCCGTTAATTAATGGGGCGGGTACGGATAGTAAGATATCCATGTCCGTGGATACCCACACCTGTATTGAATGTGACTTATTATCAATAGTCAATACAAAAAACTTTGTTGTTGGTTGTTCGGTATTTGTATGCATGCCTTTACTCAACAATTTATACCTGACTGTTGATATTTTGATAGATACTTCTATTGTTATCTCTTCTTTTTTGGATGTTGGTTTAAATATGTATTGGTATTTTGAGGTTAGCATTTGAGTATTGGTCTAAAATTCTTTTTTTACCAAATGTACTTTTGAATGATTTCAATAAACGGCTAAAAAATAAATTCAATAAATATAATGGATACCCATGAATACCCGTCATTACCCGCAACCTATTTAAAACCCGTGTAATGGGTACCCGTGCGGGTATGGGGCGGTACGGGGCAAAAAATACCTAACGGGGCGGGTGATGGGGAGGTACTACCTGCGCCCGCCCTGCCCCATTGCCATCCCTATTCTCATCTTATAATATGTTGTATATGGAGATGTGAGACATATCCATAATTTTACCGATTTTGTTTGTGACCATTTTACTCATGCCAGTCTTGTACAGGGCATAACTTTTGACTCAAGTCGAATCAAAGAGTGAGACTTATGCCATTAGAAAGGAATTGATGATTGTCTTTCCATAGAGTGGTTACATTAAAGATTTGGCTTAGCGATTTGGGAGGAATCGCTGTTTTAAGGTTTAACAGTTGGTTGTTCAGGTTTTGGAGCCTTAGTGGGCTGATTTAGTAAAGCCCATTAGTGGGCTGGTGGAATCCTATAAATAGGGGGTGAGAGAGGAGGGAAAAATTTTGCTTTCCCATTCTCTCATTTGGTGGCCTTGTGCTCCACTTTCCTCTAACACCTTTCCACCATTAAAAAAAAATCCAAATCCATGGAGGGAAATCATAGATCTACACCATTGGAGGTTATATCTACATCAACTGAAGCGAGGATTCATCGGATCGAGGTGTTTGGTGCGAGATGGCTGCTATCTGGATTCGTATTCCATTGATTTTTGCTTGTTTAGGAGAATCGGTGAGCGGATTTCATCTCTCACATGGATTCAATGAAGTGTATGAGTAGTAGATCATGTTTTTCATCAAATTCAAGTATTGTTCTTTAAATCTATGCATTAGTAAGTTCATTTTCATATAGATCATCCTATGATCTGATCTAGCAAGTTTAGATAGGTAATTTCTATGATATTTCATATGAATGTGCAAGTTAGATACATGGTTTTGTTCATGTGCATATTTGTGGTGATTTTGGTGAATCTGGCATTATCATTGATAGAATTGTCATATTGATGATGTTGTTGATTTTATAACATGCTTGTAATCCTTTAGGATGAATTGGTTGAGTTAGTTTCGTGGAACGAATCGTTTTGGCGAAGTTTTGGTTGAAATTAGAGTTGCATTGAAGAAAGAAGGTTTTAGGTCGGCCCCAAGTAGTTATGGTCGGTCCCAAATAGCTCTGGTCGGCCTCAAGTAGTTCTAATCGGTCTCAAACAGTTCTGGTCGGCCTCAATTTTTTCTGGTCGGCCCTAAGTGGTTCTGTTGAGTTCATATAAAGGACGACTCAAGGATGTATTGAGTTCCTGTAAAGTAATTGCTCTAAACTACTCTGAGCTAATGAATAGTCGTGATTGATAACGACTTGAAATAAGAAGGCCGAGGAATTTCCATTGTCGTAGGTTCTAGCGGACTCAAAGAAGGGGTACAGTGAAGACCAATTATAGGTCGAGTGCCCTGTGCATCGTGTATGGCCTAAACATGTGTTGTGTATAGGGTATGGGGTCTTGCTAGAAGCGGGGCGTCGTGTGTGGTCCTTGACAATTGACGGCAAGTTGTTAGCCAGTCGTACGATAACGAGGGTTCCAATGCAAGGTTGGCGTTGATAGCTAGAGTCAGTGATGGATGTTTGATGCTTATCGTAATAATGGACGAGTTGCTATTGCTATGTGTGAATGATCGTTCTGGTTGCCATGGCTGAATTGTTATTCCTTAGATGTATGAATCGTAAAGGCTATCACTATCGTATTGTGGGGAAGGCAGGTGTAAGTTCTTCTCTGGAGCTGGGTAGATTAGCTGTTTATTTACCCATTCTCATATACTTTATTAATGAAGTTTGTCAGCTGTTTTTATTGCTTACTAAGACTGTTGTCTGACTCAAGGTTTTATGTTTCCTCTTATTACCTTAGGTTGTTCATCCGGTTGTGGATGGGCAGACTGAGTAGCAGGTGATAGGTGATGCTTTAGTGAGAACGACGATGCTGATCGATGGCGAGCAGGAGGCTCACATACCAGTTTTACTACTATCTAGTATTTGTTTCCGTTGGTTTGTATTTCTCTGAGTGTTGTAGTGGGGCAAATTGTATAAACACTATTGTTGTTATCCACGTGTATGGGAAATACTTTCTAATTGTCATGAAAGTTTAGTGTTTTCTGCTTTACTATCACTACCTACTGTATATGTTCTATTATATTTTATCCTTGCGTTGTGAGTTCATGACAGGTTCCTCTTATGTGTCATACCTTGATGATCGCCCATAGCTTCCTAGCACACCTTTCAGCGCATTATTCCTCTTGTATAATGTGTGGGTTATGGGCGGTCGTCACAGGTCACCTTCCATTCGGTTGCCGCATGAGGCGAGCTTAAGTGAGGTCGACCAAAGAGCAAAAGTAGGGTGAGGGCCAACCTCGATTATTTATTCTATCTGGCCTGAGAAATTCTAGCGATATAAAATAAAATGAAATAGGGCATTCATTATCTTGAATTTCTTTTGGGCTAAGGTTAAATACTTTGCAAATTTAGACTGTAATAATAGTAGGAAAGCTTTAGTTTCATCCCATTTCCGCGGTCATTACCTATGTTAGGGGATTTTATTATGAATTTACTCTTAAAAATAGTAAACGATGAATCTCATATTGCAAGTCCCATAAAGGAAGAACGAATTGATTATATCCCTTAGGAAGGATTTCAGGTTCCGACGATAGCTAATTTCCTTTTCCCTTAAGGGTAAGTATTTTTTATCATCGGTTTCTCATATTTCATTTTGTCTTATGACTCTAGAACATGACTTTGGATATAAATAAGAAAAATGAGAATATAAATCATATGCTATGGTCCATTAGCCAGAATAATAGCTGATATGATTGATCACCCTCTATTAGAATTAGAATCCACAAACTATGATTCCCAATCTTCCTCATTTTTAAATTGTAGTATAAGATTACAAGAATCGGGAAATACCTAAATTGATTTATGAAATAAGGGTTTCCACTATGGAATCGTTGTTACAAATTTTGAACTGAAAATTAATCTGTCAGATTCTAGACTCCTAAGTTCGTATTTATAGGTGCAGGTTGACCTCCCTTTAGCCATATATGATACGTCTTGATGCTCTCACGAGACTAGATCTAAAGGCATATTAAAGGTGCATCTGACAAGATGCGGCTTGCACTTTCGATATAGTCTAGGGTGATAGTAAGCTATTTTACATGTTTCCAAATGAGTAGCTGTTAAGGTGCTTTCAAGTTTTCTGGATGGTTTCTTATGAACAATAGGTTTGAACCCGGCAGGAGGTATGAGATTCTAATGTTGATGATGGGTTATCTTTTATAAGCTAAGTGTCTTTTTATGCAATATATATCTCGTGAAGGATCCATTGCGCGGTAAAAAGTTATGGTTTCAGATTTGATGAATTTTTTCTGGAACCTTCTCATTTGAGAGTCATTAAGGGATAAAAAAATTCCTTGGTCTGAAAGTGAACCTTTCAGGGAGATGCGCCCTTTGTTTTTACCGAAAGGGGATTTCTCTTATAGTTTTAGTAGTTCTTTATGTTTGATGCCTTTTGAATGTGACTTTGCTTTATACTTTTTATTTTAGGTTAATACATCCTTTGGCTCTTATAATAGCATTTGACTTCTTCAGAAGTCTTTATTCCTTTCCAACAATTTTGCTTCCACTAGCTTCCTTAAGATCTTGCCTTCATATGTTGACCTTCTTTCACCCTATCTACTTTTGAGAATAATTTTTGGCTAACATTCGTCCCCTCTGGTGTGAAAGAAGATTTTTTTCTTTAAGACAAAATTACGAATGCTAACGTTACGATACTGCAAACTTATTTTGTTAGCATCTATTGAAGGTTTATAGAAAGGTTCGATAGTAGTGTATATGCATAAGTTCGTTCAATAATGGAAAAATTGCAATTTTGGTAAGGATAATTGTAGGATTAACCCTAATTTATCTATTTTAACTAATGAAAGTTCAAAACCATCTTCTAGTCACACTGGAAGATCGAGGCCCCCATTTTAAGAATTCTAAAACTCATATTTGAGTTCATTTTTTAATTAATGAAAAGCAAAAACTTTCTCTAGATAATTTTAGAAGTTCCAAAATTTAATAGGTGTTTAGATGATAGAAACTACTTTTGGTATTAGTTAACTTGAGGCTAATATTTAGGTATTCAAAGTGTTGAGGTCATAAAATTTCTTTTCATAATTAGAAGATCTGCAATCCATGTTTGAGTCATAACATAATAGAAATCAAAATTTTAATTTTGGAAATAACAGAGGACCGAAACCAACTTGGGCATTAGAAGACTCGAAACCCAGATTGGGGAATTAAAATAACAAAAGCCCAGAAATCCCCTTCTGGAAATAATGAGAGATATAAGCCCTTTTCAGCATTAGAAGAACAAAAAATCAGATTTGGGTACTAAAAATAATAAAAGTCCAGAAATCCTCTTTTGGAAATAATGAGAGACCGTTATTCCTTTTGCATTAGAAGACCCAAAATCCAGATTCGGGTATCAATATAATAGTAATCCAAAAATCCAATTCTGGAAATAACAAGGGACTGAAACCCTTTTTGACATTAGAAGACCCAAAACCATGATTTGGGTATGAAAATAATAAATGTCCAGAAATCCATTCTGGAAATAAAATGAGACTAAATCCCTTTTCTGCATTAGAAAATTCAAAACCCCGATTTAGGTATTAAAATAATAGGTCTAGAAATTCTTTTTTGGGAATAATGAGAGACCGAAACCTTTTTGGTTTCATTAAATCCGATGTCCATTTTAGGCTTTTTCTTAAAGCGGAGTTAGGGAATGTTCTTCTTTAACATAGCTGGAACGAGCTTTAAGAGCTCCCATTGAGCATTCATTCCCTTTTACAGGATGAGACGAAAGAATAGGCAGGTCATTCTCATCTTTGGAATAGACAAAGGGCGTGCTTAGATGAAGTAGAGGCAGAGCTTGTTCTAAAGAGAAAAGAGGCAGAGCGTGCTTCATCTGGAGCTAGGCGCATGTTCTTAGGATTAACCATCCCTCCTCTAGAGGGCGCCTTGAACAAACCATATTAGTGATGAAAACGAGGGATTGTGGTGCAGGGCACATGTCCCCGGGCTAACCCTCTTCCCTTAAGGAGGCACCTTGGTATGTATCAAGGGCATGGAGCCAGGCATAACTCTCGGGTCTTACCTTCTCCTTCTCTGGGGAAAAACCTTGGTATACCATGGAATTTAGTGAGTGATGGATGCATGTCCAAGAGCTTACCCCCTCCCTTTTGGGAAGCGCCTTGACTATGTCTAGGACTTAATTTTAGATGACATTACACTCTTATCCAAGGAGAATGTCTTATTTTGAATTTCAACTCAGTATTTCATCAAACACATTTTTCTATGTTTATTATCTTCCCGACTCATCTTACAAATTAAATATATTTGATTGCCAAGGCTATACCATCCTTGCCAAATTCCTTTATCCACTTATGGGTAAAAAATATGGCCTTAAGTATTTCACATTCCAGGTTCAAAGGACCATGTTCCCATTGGGGTGACATGAGTGATAGGATCCTCGTGGTATAACTGTATGTATAATCAGGAGTCCTTCCCAAATTGGCACCAATCGTCCATCTGCATGATTCTTGGGATTAACTATAATTCTTCGGAGCTCTAGGTCTCCTTCCCTAAATTCTCTAGATTTTTACTTTTGAATTATATTATTTTGTCATTTTTCTCTGATATTCAGCTGTTCGGATAGAAGATTCATCCCTTAATCCGAGAATCAAGTCTAAGGATTCTTTCTTTAATCCCTGATCTATATCGAATGCATATGCAACCCTTTGATGTGATGGTATCTCAATTTCGACCGGAATCATTGCTTTGCATCCAAAGGTCAAGGAGTAGAATGTATGACCTATAGTCGTTTTGATGGAGGTATAATAAGCCTACCACACTAATGGTAGTTCCTCTACCAAATTTCCTTTGGATATATTTAACCTTATTTCCAACATAGTCTTTATGGTTTTATTTGCATCTCTACGGCACCATTAGCTTTTGGATGTGGTACTAAAGCGAAACTTTTTATAATTCCATTGTTATAACAAAATCGCAAGAACTCTTCACTATTGAATTGTGACCCATTGCCGGATATAATTTTGTGAGGATTCCAAACCTAGTGGCAATGTTATTTACAAGAAATCTTAGCACTTTTCTCAAAGTAATTTTCTAAAGTGGCTCGGCTTATACCCATTTAGTGAAAAAACCGATTGCTACTATTGCATATTTCACTTCTGCTTAAAAATTGAGAGTGTGCTAACAAGGTCGATTCCTCATATATCAAAAGGCCATAGATTTGATATGGGAGTCAAACGAGTTGGCGAGAGCTGAGTAATCTAAGAATACCTTTGACACCGTTTACAATTTTTTCCCTCGATTTGTCACTTGTGGCTAGAAGAGTCCCTATTGTATCATTTACTTGGCCAACTTTATTCCATTTGAGTGACCTCTACAGATTCTTTTGGGCATCTCTGTTGGTAGTTTTAACCCATCTTAGAGATTTACACCGTTTAAATACAGAAGGGTGTATCTCTTCTTATATAAGATTCCATCAGTGATCATAAAATTTAGGGCTTGTCGCTTAATCTTTCTTTCTTTTGTTTTATCCAAAGGTAACAAGTCATTGATCAAATATTGAAAGATAGGCGTCATTCAGTTGCTTTCGCTATCCTTTCTGGAATGGTTAATTTGCCAAGCGAAGCCTCTTGACTAATTTCCTTTTCCATTTTTCTTTGAGTAATGCCTATGAACTAGTCAAGACTATAGACAATTTTCCTTATTCAACCACCTTTTCCTCAATGGTTGGTGTTGCTTGATATTCGACAAAAGTAACCCTAATTTCGGGAGTCCCTCTAGAACTGACCAACTTAGCAAATGAATCTGCTTCAAAGTTTTCTCCTCTTGAGTTTGTTGTATAGAAAAATCTTTAAACGACACATATTTCTATTATTTTCTTCACATACTAGGACATCTTAGGATCCATTATTTGGTATGATTACTTCAACTGGTTTACCATCAATTGGGAATCACTGAAAATTTGGATTTAGGGAATTTTAATCATTATTGCCAAGGTTAATCTTGCAACCATTGACTCATATTCCACCACATTATTTGTTGCTGGGAAATCTAATTTCATGGCGTATTGCATACAATGCCCATAAGGATTTAAGATTACATAACCTACTCTAGCACTTTATTCGTTAGATGCTCCATCAACAAATAGTTGTCATTTCAACTCTTGATCTTTTTCCTTTACTGACTGTTGCTTGATGAACACTGAACATTCATTTACGAAATCAGCCATAGGTTTTCCTTTGATAACCACTCATAGCTTACAATCTATATCATACTGGCTCAACTCAATTCCTCATTTAACTAGCTTTCTGAAGGCCTTTGGTTTACTTAACGCTTGTTTGAGGACGGGATGATGTCAAAACTATAAGATGATGTGCTTGGAAATGAGATTGTAACTTTCGGGTTGAATCATTCCCTAAGCTAATTTATCAATTACTGGGTATATGTTCGGCATCCTTTAGCCTTCGGCTTACATAGTAAATCGGAAGTTGTCTCCCAATCACGTCTCAAATCAGTATGAAGCTAACATCATGTTTCGATACAACCATATATAAATACAAGGTTTCTCCTTCAATTGGATTAGATAATATTACAGTTTCTCTAAATGGTCCTTTAATTCCCGGAATGCCCTTTGGTGGTCTTCTCCCCACTCAAACCAATTTTTCTTTTTAAGTAAGTCGAATAACAACGCATACTTATAAGTTGCCTTGGATATAAATTCGTTTAAGGCTGCCATTTTTAATTTAAGCTCATTATGTCCTTGCTGGTCTTAGGTTTCACATGTCTCTTATAGCCTTTATCTATGCAGGACTGGTTTTTATTCCATGTTCACTTATGATATAAGCTAAGTATTTTCTTAATTGTACTCTAAAATGATATTTCTGAGGGTTTAGTTCCACTAATACTTCCTTATTACCTCAAACTATAATCTAAGATCCCTTAATGGTCTTCTATCCTTTAGGATTTCACAAACATGCTAAATAAACCTCCATATTTATCCCAATTTACCCATGAAACATCCTATTGATCAGTCTTTGGTATGCCGCTTTGGTATTTGATTATACCTAGAATAAGCATCCATGGGAGATAATAGTTTATATCTGCTTGTGGCATCCACCAATTGGTCTATCCAAGGGTCATTCAAACAAGACTTATTTAAATTAGTGTAGTCGATACATGTTCCCCATTTTCCATCAGATTTCTTTATTGGTACTTGGCCTACTAGCCATTTTGGATTATAAAGCTTCACGAAATAACCCATTTTTGATTAACTTCTTCCTTTAACACAACCAACCATATTTTATCAAATTGCATATTCTTTTATCAGATTTAGGTTACACGTGGTTCATTGTTAAGTGATGGCAAATGGTCGATGGATCTATCCCTACCATGTCGTAGAGAGTCAATGTGAAAATATCTAATATTTTCTTTGAGACAAAGGATTAAATCAATTTTCATATTTGGTTCCAAAGCTTTCCCTACTTTAATGGTTTTCCCGAAACCAGTAGGTTCTATGCATAGTTTTTTGATTTCTTCGATAGACCCAATCCTTTCTACTTCCCCCTACAGTCCTAATCGGTGACTATCTCTTCCTCTTCCAATATATTCAACTCTTGCCTCTTTTTTCTTGTCTTTGACATGCATTTAGCTTTATTATGCTTACTTTATTGATTGCTTCATAAGTTTTGTTTAAATATTTTGTGCAGAGATCCATCATTCATAGGTTGAAATTTAGTAGAAGAATCAAAATGGGTAAAATACTCCCTTTTGCATTGATCGAGAGTGGAAAAATACTTTCCCTTGTGCTGGAATGTTCTCCCTTAATAGTTCTCTATCCTTTGTTGGTAAGGAAATTGACCATTAAAAATTTTGGAGAGACGAATGCATTAACTTCATCAATAGTAAGCTGTCCAAAGAAAGCATTATAAAAAGATAGTTGATCAATGACCATAAATAGCGCTTCAAAAATGCGATAGCAAGGCGGGAGTCCCATCTGTACTTTCAGATTCACTTGCCTAACCGGTGTAGACCCCATATTGTTTAAACCAAATGTTGTTTCCGGGTTGGGCTTTAGCTTCCCCTCCTGAATGCTCTTCTTTTCGAAAGCATGTTTAAACATGACGTTAACAGTGCTTCCGTTATAAGCTAAGATCTTAGCAACTATGGATTGTCCAATTTTAGCTTTGATTATCAATGGGTCATTATAGGGATGATGGATGCCTTTCTTCAGTTCCTGTGGAGCCACCACCAAAGTGCGCCCATGAAGTCCCTTCAAAGGGTGGTCAGATAAGAGTTTCTCTTGTATGGAAAAACACCCTCGTTCTCTTCTTTGATATAATGATTATTTACACCCTTGTTGTTTTTGGCAATGTGATGACCTCCATGAATCAAATCAATGTGGTTAAGAGGTGGGCTCACGTCCTTGATATCCTCATCTTCAATAGCAGTTACGCTTCCACCTACGAGGGGCTTTTGATATCCTATGTGGCCCTGAGATGTGCTCTAGAAAAATCCTTTAATTGGTTTTCATGGATAAGATTCAAGATGATCCCATCTAAAACCTTGCACTCATTAGTTATATTGCCATTGCTATTGTGATAAATGCATTAGCTATCGCCCTTCTTGACGTCTGGGTTGGTATGGGCCCTATATGCATTTCGGAAGTTCAATTTCACTTACACCATTGTGTAGATGTAGGGAATTGGCTTAATCAATACTATTGTATTGTTGTCAGCGTCTTCCCACCATGTCCTCTTGACGTTTTGGTCTTAGCTGGGCTTTTCTCCATTCTTCCTTAAAGGGGTTTCTTTTTCTTGTCATAACACATTTAATCCATAAAGATGAACTTATCCTCTCAAAAGTGAAATTCCTGCAAATCTTCACATTCATTGACAAATAGATCTTTCAAGAATAGAGCATTTGTTTGAAGTCCAGAATTAACAACTATCATCTTAGCCATATCACTCACCGCCTTCTCCTTTAGAGCTTCAATATTGGCTTTCTTCAGATAATCACCCAAAAACTCTCTTGACTGTTGTTTGATGTTTGCAACTACCATGTAGTGGAAATTAGGATCCTTTCGAATACAGAATTTGACCGAGAACTAATATGAGAATTACTCCCAAGAATAGATATTTTTGTCTCAACACTACCAAAACCACTTAGTGGTGGCCCCTAAAGTGATACTAGAAATAATCTGTATCGAACTACTACAGAAGCGTTATATAATTCCATCTGACTACCAAAATCCATCAGGTGATCATCTGGATCAATGATTCCCAGGGACTCAATGTTTGGTACCTTCTCTTGTGATGGAATCACTACCGCCATTATTTCATCGGTAATGGGGGAAACTCATTCATAACTATAACGAACCGGATTTTTGGATGATTAATTTTAAATATTTAATATGGTTTTAAATATTAAGTTGATAAAATAAATAAATTTTTATATTATAATTTATATTGAGTTACCGATTAAACAATCGAAATACGGTTTATTTTGAATATATATAATTATCGTAATACGAGAATCTGAAATAATTCAATTCGAGATTTTAAATGAGTCAAAATGATTCAAATGATTAACAGAAATTCTATTTGAATAGGAATGATGGTAATAGTAATTTATTATCGAAGCATTAATTGTTTTGAATTTAAATTATATCGATTTAATCTGGTTATTTTATATATTCTTTCGAATTAAATTTTATAATCTATTTCGTTGAGTTCAGAATAGCGTTATGACATTGGAACGTCAGTCGTTGTGTTAAAATAGGGGTTCATGATTTCATGTTATGGACCAGAGATATATTATCAATGGATAAGCTTAAATCAAATTGATGTTCTATTAAATAAAGTAAAAATCGCTTTATTTCAAATCAATTAAAATTTATGTAGTTAGCCTATCCTATGATGTACCTTACACTGACTAAAATACGTAGTGCCCAAGTTTTCTACCTCTATAATTCGCAATGTTCCTCCATTTTTCTTTGGCAAATTTGAATGCTTTATATATATATATATATATATAAGTGGTTGATTTTGTTCCTTTCCCTTCAGTAAAAAATAGTCAAGCTTCAGGCATAAAAAAATGAATCTTCTCCAAATTAAATCAAGTCCAGCCTTATTCGAAATCTTTGAAAACATCTAACCCTTATTTCAATTTCAAAATCAAGATAAATCATGAAAAAAGAAAAAATAATTTCCAAATCGAATCATTTCGATTCGATAATGGATAAAGGTGTACACCGTGGAATAGTTCAAATTCGATGCGATGCTTTCCTCTATAGTTTGACTTTTCTATAGGGAACTGGGTTTGGTCGTGATGGTGATTTTTGTTTGAATGCATGAATCGAAGAGTTGGTTTGAATTCCTAAAGCTTGACATCAACTGGAAGATTGCGATTTAGCTTTTTAAGGGTTCGATAGTTTTATTAGCATGCACGATTTAGTGGGGAACGCGCTTGAGATTTGGGAGATGCCGGAGTTAGCGTCGATCTACTGGAAGCAAGGGGTCGTCATAGTGGTTTCTGGTGGGCTCAGAATGGCGGTAGGAGGTTGTGGTGATATCAAAATGGTGGATCAGCGTGCGTTGGAAAAGAAGCTGCCGTGTGAATGGTTTTGGGATGAAGGCATCATGTAATTTAGCCTAATGAAAGGGGTTATTGATGATGCATGGATGGGTAGGGGTGGACGGTCACGACAATGGATAATTCGTGCGTATGGTTTGTGAGTTGAGATCTTGTTGCTTATTTATTTTAAGTTCGAGATAGCTAATTATAATGTTTTAAATGTAACAACTTCGTAGTTGATGTCATGGAGTTTACAAAGGTTAAGCCTAACATGTTTATTTGTTGATGTTAATTACAATAATTAGGATACTATTAGTAAATTCAAATTATTTAAAATGGTTTGTAAAATTGTAAAGATAATATATATTTCGTATGATATTAGAATCGGACGAAATGGGATTCTTGGATTCCTATGGACGTAGGCGTTGTTATGAGACAAGTTCGGTTAATTTTGGAGCTAGCAGGAATTTTAGCACAAATTGAATCTGAACGTGATATCGACGATAAAAAAATCAATGTGAGTAAACTCACTCTCTGGTTCGATTATAATTTATTATAATTGAATTTTTATTTAATATAAATATTTATATGTTGTTTGTTGATTGATTGGTTATGTTGCTATTTATTGATAAATTATGGTTATATATATATATTAGTTATTTAGGCTTAGTGGTTGTGGATATTATATATATATATATTGGTGGTTGGACATTTCCCGCAGTACCATTAGCGGATGCCCGTAGTATCATTAGCGGATGACCCTATGTGCCCCACAATATATTATAACAGATGACCTTTTATACCGCGATATCCTGCCTCAAAGCAAGATAGGTATTATTTATGTTGGCTAACATATGTGGATGCAGGAAAACAGGTTGGAGGGATCCAACTGGATTCCTCAAAATTTATTATTTGTTTCATATATATATTATCATATATGATGTGTTAGAATACATGTGATTGATAATTGGGTGTTTAAATATCACTGAGCCTAAATGTTGATTTAAAAAAAATACCATGAAAAGGGATTTTGAGTTTTAAAAAGGAAAATCTATTTTTCTAAAATAGAATTTGAATTTGGTATGGACTAGAAATATTAACTTTTTTGAATAATAAAAATAGTAATGAATTTATAAATAGTGTTTATAAATTAAATGGAATGATTTTCATTAAATAATGTAAGGAACTGAAATGAATTTATAAACGGTGTTTATAAATGAGGGAAAATAAGTTATCATTGGATAATATGAATATTTAATTTCAAATGTGAATTTAAAATGAGAATTAGGGTCATATTGAACATAAACAAGGAAATTATTCTGATGTTCAGAATGTAAATTGCATTAAAATAAATCTGGACGGATTTATGATATGAATTCGACTTTGTTGGATTTATTAAAAATAAATTAAGTCCAGAAAGGATATTTAAATTGTTTTAAATAGATACTGAAATTAAATATGAAAATAGATTATACAATTATATATGTAAGTGCAATAATAAAATATTCCAAAATAAGAATCGAGTTTCAAATAGATTTCGAAATGGAACTAGTTTTAACGTATAAAACAAGGAAGTAAATTTATAAACTATGTTTATAAATAAAGAGGAATAATCATGGGATAATTTGGAATTTCAAATTCAAGTATGAATTTAAAGGTGAATTGGAAATTGTTTCGAAAAGGGAATAACGTATGTTATTCCGATATTCAGAATATAAACTGAATTGGAATAAATCCAAGTGATTTATAATTAGAATTCGATTTTATCGAATTTTGTAAAATAATTTAATTTTAAAGGAATTGGAATCTTAGAATAGAAAGTGGAGTAGTAAATAAATTTATAACTGAGTTATGAAAGATCGACAATTTAGAAAAATCGATCATTTAGAAAAATAGAAATGTTTAAGTTAGATTTGGAAAGCCGATCTGATATATATTAAAATATATAAGAATTGAGTGAAATTTATTAATAAACAAAGTTTAAACGTTTATATTTAAATATAATTAAAACAAACCCGTTGTAGCGCGGTGTTTGTAAATTGACATTTTAAACTTTATTTGAGTATATAGAACTCAGTTTAAGTCAGAATTCTTTGAAACAAGAATTGTCACGACCGATTGAATAATAGTTTTCTGATGGAAGAGAAAAATCTGGATTTCATCTTAAAGAATTTGAGTTATGTCAAAATCAAATTTCTAGAAAAACAGCGCCGTAATCGTTTAAAAACCATAACCGTTTATTCAAAATTAATACAAGGATTTTAAGCAAATAAAAGTTAGATTTCCGTTAGAAAAATCCAAACTTAAGTCATAAAATAAATAAACTCAAGTAAAGTAAATGGATTGATTTTTGAAACAAAAATCATATTTTTAATCATTGAATATAATTAACTAATTTGAAGATTAATTAATTAATGGAATTTTTGATCGAAATTGGGCTTTGGAAAAGCGAATGGGATTTATGATTTCATGCGAAATTGAATATGAAACTTGAATTGAAAATGGAATTAAATTAGTTTATAAGCAATTTAAAAATATACATATGAACGTGATATGTTCAGTTAAAAAGTGAAATAGGCAAAAGAGCTAATTAAAGAATAAATTAGCGAATTGACTTTAAAAAAAGATTGGATTGAGTTGGTATAAATTGGGAATGGGTGTTAAATAGGTATAGAATGAAGAGAATGAAGATTATAATTCATGTGCCTGACAAAAAAGTACATATTTAAATTCCATATGAGTTTTTATGCGCCGAATCAGCAAGCCGCTTGGTTTTTTATTTTCTTTCTGAATGGAAAGGGCCTAATGAGGTGAGTTGGAGTTTGAGCTATTAACCGGTACAAAGGAGGTGCTGGCGAAATTTTCTGGATAATTAAGGAGTTAGAATATTTTTAAATTTTTTGATAATTAGATATCCATATATCAGTATATATATAATTCAATAATGAAATGGGCTTAAAATAGAATATTGTAAACAAAAAGAAAATCTATAAATTTAAATCTGGTAGAAATAGAAAGAGAAAAGTATACATGTTTTAAAATGAATATTGTTTTTTATGGTGTTGATTATTCGAGGTAAGTGGGCTTTTATGTTTCAAAGTTAAGAATGTTTTCAGTCAAGGTCTGAGAGGTAATTATACCACAACTTGATTGATTTCATTATTAACCGATAAATAGGAAGATTTGGTCTCGAATATCAATGTTTAAAGAAATTTAGGTGAATGCAATATTTTGGGTTGTTGTAACGATTTTTTTAAACTACATTCCGTTTAGCCCAAGTAAGTGGAAATTTGTAATTATAATAATAAATATTCCTTGAGTATAGAAATGAATGGTCGTGAAAGGGAGAAGTAATTGGAAATGAATTCCAATCTTAAATAGAAAATAAAAGGTGATATATGAAAATTTTCCCAATAGCGTAAGAGGCCAAGATGATCATTCAAAATATTAGGTTAACAAACATTGATAAGAAAATGGAGAAGTAATTTAATTAACGAAATATTAATTACGGGGCCCAATGATTGCTTGATGCTTTGGATGAATGTTTGTTTTCTTCGATAGATAAATAACCGACTATCGAAGTATTGGCTAAAATCGTTGTCAATATGGAGAGATCGGTTGGATTATTATCCAAGAACCACTCAGTATTGGCAGTAGTTTTGCGAATCATATTATATAAAGACAATCGAAGACAGAGTAAAGTGCAAGGGATTATTCTGTTAATCCTAAATAGAAATTTCCTAAGATGGATAAATGGAAATTGTGCCTTCGGTTTCATTCAATCCTAGAACGAACGTGTATGGACGAGTGTCTGACAGAGTATTTCCAATAATCGCATATTGCGAAGACCGGGAATTTCGCTCGATCCGAATCAGTCGCTAAACCGACCCAGACCGTTTGAAACGCCTGATTGTTTTGAGAATACGACAAAATAGAACGCAGACGAAAGAACATTTCATTGTATATTACAACAATTCCATCAGAATACAACAATATACAGAGTATGAATCAATATTACACATTTATCAGAGATTTAAATTACATTTAAATACATAGCAGCGGAAAATAATACAATACACAACTAGAAGAGATATACGGATACAAAGCTTTCCGGATATCATTCCAACTGTAAACCAGGATCCTATGAATATAAATCTGCAAAACCAAAACTACTAGCTGCCCGTGTCAAAATAAGGGCACCCAGAGTTTAGGTTAAAACAATAAACTCCAGGTCAGTCATAGGACTGGTGTGAGAACTAAAACAGTAATTAATCTTTATTTTAATGTTAGGTAAATCAAGGGACCACGCCGCTAACGCGGAACGGGTTTCCTCCCAAGGATACCGGTGCATAAAACAAACAGTGCAATGCTAAATAAAGAAAAATGAAGTTATTATAAGACCCAGTTCCCATCACACAATGCAACGCAAGCCAGAGAATAGGGTTTTTACCTTATAATAGCCAAGAATGCTTGATACGTTTAAAACAAATCATTTGATACTATTATAAGTGCATAGTGTATAAAACAATTTCAAATCATAAGTATCAATCATAGACGGCATAAACGCCCCATCCCACTATGTCGCCATACTAGGCTCTACAAATAAAACCACAAATGTCACGTATTTGGAAATTGGATTTCCGTCTGTGAACCGAGGAAAAAGATAGTCCTCAACCGATTCGAGACTGTCTAGCCCGAGCCTCAGGAACAGCCGCAATTGCCACTTGGATCGCCAGGGCCGGTCCACCGATGTGGATTATTATGCCTGAACAATACGTCTCCCCGCCCTATGAGGCGTAAATGAGCCAACAAATGACTCCATCGGACCCGGATCGTCCGATCAAACCGAGGCGCCTCGCAACAACAACAACCACTTAAGTTAAACTCATCAGGACGTGTAAAACCATTGACGCCACTTCTAGCTAGAAAGAAACGCATGTCCTCCCTGAGGTCCTCTCCCGTTTTTGATTCACCACCGGGGTGTCAGGCTCGCGAATCGACGTTACACAAAGCTATGCCACACAGACCGTGATTTGATCATCAACCACAAGACTCTGCTTTTTAATAGAAGCCTTGATCACATTGCCACTTAGGCATGCCACACAGGCAGTTCACTCCATGCGTTTGATATCCACCAATATACAACCCCTGAGCTCGTACGTCTCAGAGAAGGGCGTTAAGCAAGAGAATAAATTCTCCGCCGCCAAACAGATATATATTTAATAGAAATCAATCACACAGAATAAAATCCAATGTCAGACACACAGTCCATTTACAAGTTCGTTCTGGGTCTGAACGAAACCAGAGGCACATAGTACCCCGCATATCCATCGATCTCCAAGTACGTCTGGACGATCACCAACTGTTTCCATCTTCTTGGGTGTACGGCTCAATCAAGATCATCAGTAATTATCCAAACGACGTGAAGACCTCCGGTCTTCGACCACCGTCTTCATCTTCGACTTATCGTCGTATCAGTTATTCAGAATGGGATAAACCCGGTCTTTCCAAATAACTCGCGTATATAATAAACAAGTGTTACACAAACACAACATACGCCTCATTCAAATTCAGAATATTCGTTTATTCAAATATTCTTCTACTTTGGGAAAGGTTCCCATTAATTTTATCAAAGATAAATTCTTTAAATTTATTCTTTAATCTCCTTTGAATATCAATTCAAACTAGTCGGGATTAGCGAAACACACCGAAGTAATCATTTATTTTAATTTCCCAATCCCAACCTATTCATCCCATGAAGTAAAACCGGTCATACTTCATATCTAACACCACGGTGTTATCGGTAAATTCAATTACCATTTCACGTTCAAATCTAATTAAAGATTTAACTATCGCCTGGATTAAAATGGTGATACTCCATTCTCGATCTTTTCAATTTAATTAAAGATTCATTAAAACTCCGCTTAGTTTTAATCTTTAACTGGGTTAAAGAATCGGTGTCATTTAAAACACAGTTCACGATAAACCCAAAATCACATTCCATTAATTATCGGGTTAAAGAACAAGTGTTATTTAAAACACTGTTCACGATAAACCCAAAAATCATCACCAATTCAATTCCAATCAAATATTATTTAATTGGTACACTTCATTAAATCTAAATAAAAAGATTTAATCTTTTTCTCCACTGGGCTTAAGAACAGTGTTAATGAAGACACCATTCACGACAAACCCAAATCACATTTGATATTAAATACAAGGCTCTGAATAGAAAATATATCGGCTTATATTCAATATCAAATTCTACGACCAACAAATATCGTATTGGAAATAACTATATATATATCTTTCAAATTCCCATAACGACATTTGTATAATCACGAAATCCAACATCGAAATAATCCAAAGACAATTTCGATTCAAATCCATTCCAATTCAATTATTGGAAATACTGGTTACTTTTAAAACCCTTTTCAAATTCAATTTATTTATTTAAAAATAAACAGAATTATAATTCTAGTTCAAAACTAGTTCATTTCGATAAAAATCTATTTTTATCTTTTCAAATATGGAGTTTTTCATCCCGATTCTTCCCAAATCATTTCTTATGATTTTACAAAAATTATTACTATTTTTAATAATTTTATCAAGGCCCGTACAGTCGATTTCCATCAACGGCCATCGAACTGCACTTACAATGACCTTTTCCAAATTTGATTTGGACATAATTCCAAATCCAACCGTTAGATTTCAAATTTCTAATATTCGTTAGCAAGCTCTTTTCGATACGAACCCAACGGTTCCGGTTTTAGGAGAATCCGACGGTCGAATCTCCCGTAATATCCGTTCGAAGTCAATGGTCGAAATTCGCAAACTGCCGCGGCGCGGCGCGATATATCCAAGCCATTATATTATATATATATATATAACATATATAATATATATTTCGTCGATTTCAATTCAAAACGTGCTTTATAAATCGTTTTAAATTCATTTTCAAAACGGTTTCAACTTCATATTCAATTTCTAATCAAAATTGAATATTCCAATATCAATTCGTTTTAAATTCATTTCAAATTGATTTCAATTCAATTTCAATTTAATTCGAATTTCTTTTCAATTTCAATTTGAATTCAATTCCTTTCGATTTCAATTCGGATTCAATTCTATTCAATTTAATTCGGATATCAATTCTATTTCAATATTCATTGAAAAATGAATAAAATCGATATAAATATCGTTCACGTCAAAATGGCGTCAATCTAATCAACACTGCTTCATATATTTCTATTTTCAAATATTTCTTTTTCAAATATTTCTATTTCAAATATTTCTTTTTTCAAATATTTCTTTTTCAAATATTTCTTTTTCAAATATTTCTTTTTTCAAATATTTCTATTTCAAATATTTCGTTTTTTCCAAACTGGAATGAGGCCCAATCAATTACCATATAATGTTAATTATATGGATTTTCTACAACACATGTATACAATAACAACGATGAATAATCAACCATCATCCAAAGTGCATTCTACACTGTATAAGCATTAAATATAAATCTTTAACGCTCATAACAGTCTGTCAATCAATCGATCGACATACAACTAAACAATCGGGATTAGTGTATGTCAAATATCATCCCAATACCCGTGTGGGGTTTCAAACAATCAAACACAGATTTTATTTGTGCAGTTGTGCGATGTGTGAAATTTATCGTCCCAATCAATATCAGTCAAATGTGTGTATATAAACAAATCGTCCGATTTGTTTATTTTTATTTCATTTCATATACACGTCTATAAAATGTTTTATTTCAACTATATAAATATTTTATTTCACATCACATCACACAATCAACTACACATCAAAATCAAACAAACAAGCATACAAACCGTCCATGGTCTGTGGACGACGGGTGTCGGGTGCTACTAAACACCGTCTGCATCCTAGTATATATTTCAACTAGAAAAATAAATAAAAGGTGAGGAGTTCTCGCCGATAGCTAAACCAAACGCCTCGACTATTCATATGTGGAAACTCTCCGCCGTTTCTTCTTTCATCACTTTCGTCATCCGTATTCACTACATATATAAAAATCGAATTTTTACTTTGCTATTCAATGTATAAAAATCGAATTTTTACTTCGCTATTCAATATATAAAAATCGAATTTTTACTTTGCTATTCGATATATAAAAATCGAATTTTATTACTTTGCTATTCGATATATAAAAATCGAATTTTTACTTTGCTATTCAATATATAAAAATCGAATTTTTACTTTGCTATTCAATATATAAAGATCGAATTTTTACTTTGCTATTCAATATATAAAGATCGAATTTTTACTTTGCTATTCAATATATAAAAATCGAATTTTTACTTTGCTATTCAATATATAAAAATCGAATTTTTACTTTGCTATTCAATATATAAAAATCGAATTTTTACTTTGCTATTCAATATATAAAAATCGAATTTTAAAACTAATTTATCTACACGGTTATTATATTATAAAACAGAAATAACATAGGATAAATGTATATGAATAAAAACTCACTTCTTTTTCAAATCTAGGGTTGGAGGAGGGGACGGGCGTCGCTGGTGGTCGACAGGCTGTCTGGTGGGGCTCCCTTGGTCGGAGGCGGCCTCGGCTTGGACGGGGGAAAGGGTTTGGGCGTGGGGTTTCTTCATCGGAGGGAGGAGTAAGGGGAGGGGTGCCTAAACGACAGGGGGAAGCGAAGGGAAGTGGTCGGAGGGGAAGGGCGGGGTCTTGGTGGGGGCGGCGCCAGAGGTGGCTGCGGCGGCGGCTAGGAGGAGCCCGCGATGAGGAGCGGCGCGAGATCGAGGAGTTTTTTTTTTCTTTTTAATTTCTAAGCAAATGGAAATCGGGGGGGGGGGGCTGTGAGGAATTAAGGAAGGAAGGAGTGAGAGTTTTTTTTTATTTTAATTTCAAAAGGGTACTTTTATTTTCGACCTCGAAACAAGGCCCACCGCCTGTCGTCCATAGCTAATTACCCCCATTCCGAACACAATGGGATATGTACCATAAGCTGATTCGACCGTTTCGATCGGTTTTCGTCAAAATCAACATATAACTCTATATATTGAATTTGAATGTGCATTTCAATTTATCGGGGCCATATACTAACTAGAAAAATTCCCGAAAAATATTTTCTAGCTTCGTATTGACGATACGGTCCTAACGAAACTAATTTCTTCGAATTCTGAGACCGTTAGAAAAATGGCCATTTTCCAGTCGATTAAAATCAACTGAAACTGGTCAAACACGTTTTCCTTTGCCACGCTCACATATTGACCCGAAAAATTACGAAATTTGGAATCTAGCAATAACTTGACATCTCGGATCCAACAAAAGTGGTTTCGTCGAAATCCGAGGTCGTTTGCAAAATGGCTATTTTTAAGGCCCTGAATTCCATAGCGACTATTCAGAAAATTCATTTGACCATAACTTTTGATTCTCGCTATGAAATTTTGATTTTTCGGATTCGTTGGAAATTTATTCTTGATTAGATTCAAATATTTTTGGTTTCACTAAAATCCGGTTTATTTTGCACCCGGTATGTTCAATTGAAGTTTGAAATCGAACTATCGAACTACCGCGCCATTTTCAATTCCTTTTATAAATATAAATAAATATTTATATTCTAACGACGATTCAAATGAAAATATACGTTCGAATTCTATTCAAAATAAATTTCTCGTCGTTATTATTCAAAATAATTCATTTTAAATGATCAAAATTCGCTAAAATTGCCAAAATAAAAATTTTAAATTGGCCCAGATTTCTGGGTTATTACACATATGTTGATATGTACAAACATATATCTGGTGGCGGAGAATTTGTTCTCTTAGCATAATATCCTGAATATCATTGTGCAAATCAATTAGTGATTAACGGATCTGACAACGTGGCATTCAAAGTGATTGTGCTGAGTAGGTCGCATGACTAAGTGGGTCGCACCCAAGTAGGGTGTATTGTCACCTGATCTAGAGAAAATCCTTTTGCTTCTTTAACCTTTCGATGGTGTCCCTTTCGGGAAAACGGTTGTTGATCCCAACCGTTGGTGACAATACATTCGGTACTCTCATGCGAAGTGAGGGGTCAGTCATGTTTAGCCTGTGTTGCAAGATGTTATGGTTAAACCCGGTGTATTCATTTAGAGATACACTATCGGAAGGTGGTCCCATACCTTGCCAGTTGGAATCCATGATCCAATAAGGGCCCGTGGTTTTGATTGTATACTATGTAAGTAAAGCGTGAGATGCAAGCGTTCTGCTAGATTGTTATTTACTTGTTTTAGACACTATTATAATATCAGAAAAGTATTGATTTCAAAGAATGTTTTGGGTTATCATAAGGTAAAAACCATCCATGTTTATGTGTGGATTGGTATTACGATTATCTTTTCTTCCGAAAAGGATTTTTAAAAGTTAAACCAATTATTGGAGTTTACTCACACCAATCCCATGACTGACCCAGAGTTTATTTTGTTTTGTTTTGCCTTAAACTCTTGGGTGCCCAAATTTGTATGGGCATACAAGTAGTTTAGGTATTTACAGATACTTGGAGGAGCTTGGAGCAAGAAGCTTCAATATAAGATATTTACTGTTATTTCCACTATGTTGTATTGTACTCTGATAATGGTATGTATGTGTATACAGAAAATTTTGTATTTCAAAAGTTGCTATATATATATATATTATATTTTATTCCGCTATGATGTGAGATTCTATGTTGTTGTATTTATGTTTCTTCTTCTATCCTAATATTTCTTTTTTCTGTTTCTCATCCTTTAACTTCTTTCTATTAATGATCCGGTAATTTCTAGTGTCTGATTAGTCGATATGGTATTTGAATCGATAATCATGATAGAAAAAATGTCGGTTCGTTACAATAACCATTAGCTTGCTCCTCGAGTGTTCTTTTTTCCTTTGGTATTGAGCAGGTCTTTGACTGCCTTCGCTACCATACCCTTGATATAGACCTCCTTGTTGGGGTAATTTTCACGACGTCGGTTATACCCTTTAGTCGTTGAGCTTTCATATTGTTCTTCTATATTGTTAATCTTTCCTTGATAATCAGCCTTTGTCGCCTATTGCTTCCGCTTTTAGACTAGAGCAACGAGGGTTTAGTTTTTCCTTTGCTTTCTAGTTGGTTGATTTTAGAACCTTTTCTCGGGGAAACTACTTCTTGATTTGCAATAGTCTTTCCTTTTTATTTTGGAAGAATTCTAAGAAATTACCTCATGAAACAACTCTTTTATTTCTACCATTTTCATTTCCATTCATTTAATCTTTTCAACGTTTGCCTCTTTGGGTTTAGTTTTTGATGGTTGCCAAGTGCAACAATCTGGGGAACAAAAGACAATACTATTCCTTCCTCCAAAATGGTTGTTTGCACTACCTCGTCATGTATGGAATCCAGTTTTTTTATCTTAGGTTTCATATTCCCTACATACATTCAAATTTGATAAATTAATTCATATAGAATTAACAATATTTCGACCCTCCTTCTAGTGTCAAAAATATTAGCCATAAAAATGGTTAACATCCCGAATTAATGGATTTTGGTCAATCTAAAAGGATAGTCACCTTCAATTTGATATCCATGTCTAAAATTATCTCAAAAGGACCATACCCTTGTCTTACAGATTCCTAATCAAAATATAGCGATATAAAGAAGTTTCAGCTTTTAAAAAACCGAAGACCAAAGGGTCAGATACAATGCAAATTTAGGCTTGTAATAATAATAGGCAAGCTCAAGTTTCATCCGCCTTTGACCATCACTACCAATATCAGGGGATTTTGACTGAAATCTACCCTTAAGACAAGTAAATAATAAATCTTATATTGGAGGGCCTACTAAAGGAAGAACTAATTGATCAAATCCCTTTAAAAAGGTTTCAGATTCCGACAACAACTAAATTCCTTTACATTTCGGGTAAGGATTCGTTATCATCGATTTCTCATATTTTGTTATCCCTTATAGGCTTCGTTAACATGGAAAATGGTTTGTCTATGTACAACACCAAATCAATGTCGCAGTCACATAATATTCAACCGTGGATAACAGGAAATAAGGAGACACAAGAGAATTATAGTGGTTCGGCGATCAAGCCTATGTCCACTTTGTGCAATCAATCTTTCCTTATACTACATGATTACAACATAGTTAATTTATATTGAAAGAAAAGTAGAGAAAAGAGCGAGTTTTCCTCCTTAGAAATTCCATTATGATGGAATGTAGGAAGAAAGAGTTTGAACCAAGTGAGGCTCTGGGGGCCTATTCATAGACACGCATGAATCTGGGTTGGCCAAGATATGTGGCACCCGATCAGGATGTTCACGACGTAATAAGTGGATCACGTTCCGATGATTGAAAAAGGCTCCTAAAAATATCTTCAATCCAGGTCGGTATAGATGAACGGGTTGGTTCTACTTAGCCAACCCGAACATGCCAATCCGAAATTCAAATGAGTGATGGTGATATAGCACACTGATCCGGATTGGCTGACTTGGGCTTATTCGAGCCGAAGTGACATGCTGTGGTGGAACGCCAAACCGACTTCATAGATCCCAATTTCAAACTTACTATATTTACATCTTTGAGTGTTTCTTTACTTCAGTCAAATATATCTGATATGCGATTGCCTTTTAAAAGGGAGGTCAATGACTTCCCCTAAAACATGTCTTGGTATGGAAGGCCTGTTTCGGAATATCCAGAAGTCCCTAGAACACCAAAGAAGTTAGTATAGATATTCAATATTTGAAGACCAGAAACCCACGATCAATATTTGAAGACCAGAAACCCACGATCACGCCAGATCGAAATAATTGAAAACCAAAAATCCATAGTCACTCCTAACTATATTAATTGAAAACCATAATCGCTTGGGATTATACTTAATAAAACTTCACGATCACTCTGGATCATATTAATAAATAATTAGAAATATGGAAATCCAATAAAATCCCACGATCTCCAAAGATCGTAATAAGAAACCATGATCGCTTGGGATTATATTATAATAGTAAACTCATATAATTGGTCAATCTCTCTGGACCGTAATACAAGAGAAATCCGAATCCAAGAAAACCATTTCCCCGATGGGCCTACCCAATCCTAACAAAACTGTTCACCTTCTTCAAGCTTAGTCCATGCTTGGAATTCCAAATCGAGTATGGTCCATACTCGGTCCATGACCAAATCATCATGCCAAGTCCTAACAAGATGACTAAGTCCCTCAAACATAATCCATGCTTGGAAATCCATGATCAAACGTTAATCTTGGCAAATCTTGGCAAGATAGCCCCATCCTTAAAAAATAATCGATGTTTGGAAATACATTTATTAGAATTCATAATCATTACAAAACACCAGCAAAATACAATGGTTTATCACTGGACCTAGAGAATGCCTAAGAATTAAATCCTAAGCTATACGTGAGTAAGTCAACTTAGCTGTTTCTTATTATAAAGAAGGATTATGGTTTATTTTCTGCAAAGAGCATGCCTAGGGATCTCTTCGGTTCTTGTTAGATTATGGTTTATTGTCTGCAAAGAGCATGCCTGGGGATCTCTTTGGTTCTTGTACATGGGTAAACAGACTTAGTCATCCAAAAATGCCTAAAACTACAGTAAAATAATATTAAGGAAATCCAAGGTCAATTGATGACAAGTCCATGCGAGCCCAATCCTGACCCATTACGTCCCTAGGGAGCAGCGGTAGGAGGTTGCACCTATTTCGTCAATACAATTTGTTTCCTGACATTATGTGCTAGCTCTCCATTTCTGACATGCTCTTTAATTATGTTGCATAGATGACGACATTCGCTTATCGCATGACCATCCATTTCAGGAAATAGGCAGTACTTTCCAGACTTTCGTTCTTTCTGTGTTGGCTCCTTCCTAGCACGCTTCTTAGGAGTAACTTCATGCATTTTTATATAGATATTCTTTGGTAACGTACTGAGTTTGGTATATTTGGATTCTCTCAATGGCTATATATTTCGATCGTTCTTACCTGAGGCTTTTCCCTTCCCTTTATCTTTGCCTTTTTCAATTTCAGACGGTCCTCTACCCTTAGACATATTAACTTCGGGAACTTCCTTCTCGACTCTAACATCTCTTTCATGCAAAAATCTATCCTCTTTAAAGTAGAATTCATTAAGATCCCATGGAGGATCTAGTTGCAAAGAAATCTTAAAATCCAACTTATCCAAGATGCCGAATACAACTGCCAGTATAATGGACGGTTCTAATCGATCTATCGACGCTACAACCAGACTGAATATTTCCAGGAACAGTGCAGAGTTTCTCTAATCCTCTTCTTAATGGAAGTAAAAGCCATCACATTTATAGGTCGAGCTATATGGACCATAAATTTTTCAATAACACGCACGACAAAAACGTTCCTGCTAATGATCAATTCAGATTCTAGCAGACGAAACCGCATAGCAACAATGTTAGCTAGGTAGAGTGGGAAGCATTTAGCCATGACGTTCTCGTGCTGATAGCACTTTCAAATGACGCATGTAGCAGATCAGGTGCGCAGTAAGATACTTCCTACCATCACAGGCTTCCAAAACAGGTAGCTTGAAATTTGGTGGATTCCGAGAATTCCAGATAACTTGGGTGAAAGGGTTATGATTAACACAATCCATGTCAATTTGAGATGCCCTACCTTTCTTGAAGATTCGAATCACATCCGTGATTCGATTTTCATGTCCAAGCAGTTGTTGCAAATCACATTCCAACGTCAGTGCTCCCAGTATGCAATCATGTAGACGCTTTATATCTGTTAATGGCATCTAAATTCGGTTTGGCCATGCCTCTGGGATCCAGGGTGGCATGTTCAAATCGAGCTGATTAGGCATAGCCGAAATAAGGCTCTAGTGTTGCTGCACCATCTCTATCTAGAGTCGTCCGAGGTCGAGCCTGGCCAATATTCCATATATCATCATTGGGAGCATCACGAGTTAAAGCATGGTGAGCAATGTTATCATCTCTAGGGCAGTTGCCCCCTGTTGTGTCCGGGTCGGCATCCAAGGCAGGCTGATCAAGATTAGTTGTCGAGTGAGGTCGCGGCGTATCTTCTGGACGTGTCGCAACTACGTTGCTAGATCCTGCCCCAACGATTAAGATCTGGCCTCTCATCCTTCCAGATTAATTTAGGCGAGAGAAAAGTGTTATTCTTCTCCTCCCGTCTACGAAGAAGCTTGTCTAGCCACTATATGTGGTTTTGTAATCCTATTATGATTTCATCCATCTCATCCCGATTCACGAAGGTGGAGGGATTACCAGCGGAGAAGGCCTCTTGACTTCCATTATTTCTTGCGCCTTTGGTACAGGTAAATATGTTATCTTTCTTCCTTTTCAGCACTACATAAAGATTTGAGTTGTAGCAACCTGAATTTAGTAGAATTTGAAATAGCAAGCCCCTTACTTGGCATGCTAAAACTTGACGTGGAAAACGGTTCTTTCAAGTACAACACTGAATCGTGGTCGTAGTCACGGAATATTAAATCATAGGTAATAGGAAATAAAGGAGACACAAGTTAATTATAGTGGTTTGACAATTAGGCTTACGCCCACTTTGTGTAATAAATATTTTTTATAATGTATGGTTACAACACCATTAACTTATAATGAAAGTAAAGTAGAGAAAAGAGTGTGTTTTCCTCCTTAGCAAAGTCCTTGCGCTAGTATGTTCGAGGAAAGAGTTTGTTCCACTAAAAGTAAGGCCCTAGGGGTCTATTTATAGAAGTGAACGACTTTGGATCGAGCAAGACACATGGCATCTGATCCAGAGTTCGCGATGTAATAAATGGTTCACATTATGGTGATTGAATAAGTCTCTAGAAATTCAGGTCGGCATAGTCGAATGGGTTAGATCGACATAGCCGAATGAAACATGTCGATCCGAAATCCAAGTGAGTGATGGTGACCTGGCATACTGAATCAGATTAGTTGACCCAGGATTGTTTGAGCCGAAGTGACATTATGGTGAAAGACCGAACCAACTTCGTCGAGACCAATTTCAAACTTCCTATATCCATATCTTTTAGTGTTTCATTACTTCAATCAAGTATATTTGATATGTGACTGCCTTGTAGAAAGGCGGGTCAATAGGTCTCTGTAACATGACTTTGGATAAAAATAAGAAAAATGAAGCATAAATCATATGTTTTGGGCCATTAGCCAGGTTAATGAGCGATATGATTAATCTCCCTGTTTTAGAATTAAAATCTACATATTGTGATTCTCGATCTTCATCCTTTGTTAACTGCAAAATAAGATTACAAGAATTCGGAAATCCCAAAAGTTGATTTTTGAAATTAGGGTTTCCAAATCTGAAATGGACTTGACTGTAGCGGGAGATATGAGCTTCTAATGCTGATGATGGGTGTTTCTAAGTGAAGTGCCATTTTATAAAATTTATATCTCGCAAAGGATCCTTTGTATGCTAACCAGATATGGGATCGGATATGATGAATGTTTTTTAGTAAATTTCTCATTTAAGAGTTGGTAAGAGCTATAATTATTTTCCATGGTTCGAAAGTGAACCTTTAAGGGAGATATGCTTTATCGTTTTATTGAAAGGGGTTTTCTCTTACAATTTCGGCAGTTCTTTGTCTTTGATACCTTTTGAGTGTAACTTTTCTCTTTACTTTGTATTTTTGGTTAATACGACCTTTGGCTTCAACACGGAGCCTATGATTTCTTCATAAATTTTTATTCCTTTTTAGTTAACTTTTGAAAAACTTTTCTTCTCTTATATTCCTTAAGAGCCTGCCTCCATAGTTTGACCTTCTTTCACCAAGTCTACCTTGGCGAATTTTTTTTGGCTAATAGTAGGGTTGAGCATTAGGAGAATTCCTATGATCTTTTACGTACCCTTCAGTAGTGGAGCTTCCAGACTGCTCCTCTTTAGCCTATAATTTCACCTGGTAATTAGCTATGGTTGACGCCTTATTTGACTCCTTGGATTTACATGATGAAAAATTATTATTGCTTTCGCATCCCGTAGGTTTACCTTCGAAACTTTCCTGAAAGAAATGACATCTTCATTTGATGTCATTTTGATATATCCACTACTACAAAAGTGGGCATATTCGACACTAATTTGTGTGTGTTGCATGAAAAGTGTGGCGAAAGCTATGCTTTCTTTGATCTTCTGCAACAATATTCATATGTTGTTGCATTATATGTGAATGCACTGTTGCGGTGGGAATTCTAGTGTTTTGACGTGCAACACCAGTTAAAAGCGTAGCATTACATATATATAATCCAGCTCAGCGATCCGCCTTATCAATATATTAAAACCCCAACCGTAGATGCAAGATTAATCCAACGGTTCAAACCATCTGTTGGTCTGATGATCTTAACGATAGCCATCATCCAATCATTGACAGCCACGTCATTGCATTATTTTGACGAAATTTTGGCGCGATCTTCTCCCTTCATGAAATTGTTTTATTCTCTATCATCTAATCGTTTCCCCCCTTTTTACTATTGACAAAAATTTAAACCTAAATTCACGTCAGTATCACTCCTCTCCTCGATAGCAAATTCTATTCTGAAAAGGTTGAAGCTTTGAAATGCTTTCTAGCTGTGATTGCTCAGGGCATTGACATCGCCAGTTTTTTCACTCAGGTTCAGTTTGTATAGCACTGTGAATTAGTTACGCTTATTATAGATTGGATTATGAGTAATTAGTAAGTAGTTCATTTGTTACACTTTGGAAAACCCATTCGCTTATGAGTAATTAGTTGCTTGGACATCCCAAACTTAGGGAAACCCGTTCGCTTATGAGTGATTAGTCGATGAAATATTAGATTATGAGTAATTAGTTGCGCTTTGACCATTGATTTGGGATTATGCTGAGGTTTATTCGAAAATTGTACCCAGCAGTAAACCATGAGAACCGGGCTATTGGCATGAAAAAGACATTGGTTTATTATAGAGATCGAGCTAGTTAAGGAATGGGGACTGTACAGTCGAAAGTGATTTGCACTTTGCGTTCATTTACACTGACATATAATTGTATGCTTGAGGTTTTGTGATACATATACATGTGTAGTAATGCGGTGTGTTTGCACTACGGTGTGCTTGAGGCTAACAATTTCCCGATCCGGACGAGTCGTTCACCTGTATCTTATAACACGCACAGGTATTTTCCATTTGATTTTGGAAACTACCAATTTCAATGTTTCGATTTTGGAAACATATGCTCAGTTTTGCATCAGTTCATACCATACACATCCAAAAAATGACATACAACTGTATGCTTGAGGTTTTGTGATACAAATACATGTGTCGCACTGCGGTTTTGTGATACAAATACCCGTATCTAACACGCACGCACAAGTATTATAAGGCAGCATCAGTCCATACAATACACATTAGTTCATACCATACACGCACAAGTATACACACACGCACAAGTATCATAAGGCAACATCGATCAGTTCATACCATACACGCACAAGTATATACACACGCACAAGTATAATAAGGCAGCATTGATCAGTTCATACCATACACATCCAAAAAATAACATACACATCCACATCCAAAAGTATCATAAAGTTAACTTAATATATACACATCCAAAAAATGAAATTATAGTAGCATCAATTCATACCAGATCAGGGTTGCGGGGCAGTGGAACTTCCAACTGATTCGTTAGGGCTTTGCGGCTGTGGGAGAGCCGGTCCGAAGTGAGCAACCGCATGTGATGGACCCGCAACATCAGGACAAGGGGTGAGGTAGTTTGGCCAGTCAAATTCATGATCAACTTCTATGTCTACCCACTGATCATTCCTCTGGTTCATTGGGGCTTGGTTATCAACATGTATGTCATGGGCGGCTTCCGGAAATAAGCTTGGCAAGGGGGGTAGCTCAGCAGCTTCTTGTATCATTGCATTAAATCTTTCATCTGAATCCATTTCCCATTCCCATCCGTAATGATGCAAACATGGAACCACCTCTTCCTCCCTATTGCTCACAAAAAGAAGTTCAGGCCTTGTCCCAGGATGAGCATGGGTACAGCGCTGAACCTTAATGAAGTAAACCTTGTTATTGATTTGAGCAGCAAAAGTATTTATATTGCCAATGCCTTCATAAAATTGCATTTTCAGGTAGAAAGATGTATGGTCATACTCAGACCAGTAACAGTCGTCAATTGCAAGCACACGTCCCATTGGCTTCATTATTTCTTCAACAGCAGGAACATTACTCTTTAGGAACTCGGGAAAGCCATCAACTTTAGCCCATGATTCCACTTCTAACGCTGGTGAGGGCTCAAATTCTTCATCATACCATGATTGCAGGTAAATAGCACCACCAGGTTTTGTAAAAACTTTCAACATTAGGGCATGATCACGAATTCTGTACGATGGGCATGATACTAGAAAAGAGTTGTTGGGTATTACCCGTATAGGCCACGAATTATGATTGAGAGCCACCTTAAGAACGTCTTGTACAGCTTCGAAATTCCAATGTCCCTTAATAACAGTGGCTGTGATGTATAGAGACGAGTCCATTGGTTTTGTTTCTTTTTAAAATTTCGAAGATTGGGGTTTAGGGGATATGGAGGAGATGATGTTCTGACGCTGGAAAGGATGTGCGAGGGACCCAATGGATGGTGTCAGGCAGATATGTGAACTGGAAATGCTTGCACAGAAGACGAAGCATACTCAATTCTATTTCTGATGAGGTGGCACGTAGTGACCAATGCTGATTGGTCAACTGTTATAATTGTATGCGTAACTCACTAAGATTTATAAGTTAATTAGATGGCCAAATGCACAGATGCATGCACACAGCACATATGCACTTATCAAATTAATAACTTGTAAATTCAAATTGCAGGATCTGAAATGACGTGGGGAGATACAGCCGGCAAGTGGAGGACCTGAAATGACATAGAGATACAGTTTCTGGTTCATGGCATTGCTACTTTGTAGAATGCACACTAATCGTATTTATTGGCACTTGTATTGAAGGTGGTATGTGTTGGCACTTTTACTACTTTTAAATTATGTATTTGATCGTATGTGTTATATATTTGATCGGATGTATTGAAGGCGGTATGTATTGAAGGTTTGAATGTGATGATGAATGTAACGGATGTGTTTCTTCTATGTAAAAAACTGATATTGCAAAATTTATAATTAAAGCGTTGTATTTGCCTTCTTTTACTGTTGCATTTGCTTTTTTCCTGATGTCGTGTTTCAAGATAATGGTATCGCATTCCATAATACAGTGATGTTGCATTACGTAAAATATTAGTAAGTCCACGTGGCACGTAAACGCCACAACTGACATGGCATGTGACACGTGTGCAGCTGACGTGGAGATCTGACGTGTCGTGTGACACGGTGACAGCTGACATGGAAAGCTGACGTGGCCGCCGCTATCGTGACCTGGTACCCAGGATCTAACTAATTTTCAAGCAACGCTGAATAATGTTGCATTATGTACAATTAGTGTTGCATTACGTCTATAACGCAACACTTTCTTTCTGTGGCAGTAGATGTGCTAAAGTGTTGCCTTAGATGGCTAATGCAACGGCCGCGGGTGCCACGCCCCCCTGGTGTTGCCTATTTGAAAAAAGGGGCTACTGCAACGCTTTTTTGATCTACGGCCACAGTAAAATAGTGTCGAATATGCTCACTTTTGTAGTAGTGATCTAGTTCTCTTAGAAGAATTCTGAGGGAGGACTTCACGGAGTAGCCATCGTACCTCTTTTATTTGTTGCTCTAACTGCTCAATCCTTTAGCACTTGTATCTGGTAGCATAGCTTTGAAATGTTGTCATGTCATAGCTTTTTCCAGGCTGAAAGATGGTGTTATACCTTCCTCTAAGTTAGTAGAATGGATTAGTTCCTCACTTATTGTATCTATCTTCTTGTGTTATACCTTCCTCTAAGTTAGTAGAATGGATTAGTTCCTCACTTATTGTATCTATCTTCTTTTTCTTTGGCTTCGTTTTTCCTAAGAACATTTAAGCACGGAGAAATTAATTCATAGGAAATTAACCACAAGGTCGGAGATTCGACCACTCCCTTTAGCACCAAAAAGTTAATGATAAAATTCATTAAGACCCGAAGCCATATAAATAAAAGATAAACCGAGAGGTTAGATACTTTTGGCACACTTCATTTTCAGGTTTTGAGCAAAATTGAGCCCTTTATCCGATCCATAAGGGGTTCCACTTATATTATGCTTTTGAAAGAAGATATTAATATTCATTTTGATTGCTCAACCTATATGAATTATAACCTGTCGGAAGGGTTGTTTCCACAAAGTTGAATTCCTTTATATAGGTCAAAGAAGGAACTTTGGAACCTTCTTTTATAACAAATGTAAGCTGATTAATTTCTATGGATTTCTTTAAGAATGAGATAGAAGTAAGATAGGTTTAAAGGTTCCTAATTTCTGGTATTATGATACCATCTTTCGCAATAATTGAAGGCCTGAATTTCGAAAGATTCGGAATTTGAACATCTGAGAAAAGGTTCGATCAGGATATTCACTTTGAAAGGGAATTGATATTTCTTATGTTATAAAATGTATTAAGGGATAGCCATTCGAAATCTTCCAAAAAGAGGTCATCCATTTTATGTTGATAAGCGTATTATGTAACCTTTAGGCTGAGATTATGCTTTTCAACATACTTCGGCATCAGAAGATTTCACGACATGACTTGATTATATATTAAATTAAGAAAAATGGAAGTATGAATTATGTGCAACTGACTATTTGGCTAGCTAATAAATATGATGATTGATATCCTTCTCTTTAAAATTTAGTATTTTAAAGCCATTGATAATCAATCATGTTTTCTAGATTATTTATCGCTAAATAAGATTATAATAAATAAGAATCCCCAAATTGATTTCTGATTCAAGGTTTTAACTATATAATTATGGTTACCAAACTTAGAATGAGAAACTTTTGTCTTGATTTTGGAACCCTAGGGTCATATTATAGGTGTAGGTTGAACCACTTCCCACCTTCTTCGCCTTCATCCTGATACTTCTATAGAAGCTATTTTAATAGCTCTATATAAACATGTCTTAATGCTCTTTTGTATCATTGTTTCCAAGGAGACTAGGTGGTGGAAGTGTGTCCATTGTAAACCTGCGAATGATACTCGAATGATACTCATAGATGGCCTTTGAATTCTCCAAAGGTTATCTTTTAACCTGAACAGAAGATTAGTGCTTGTGGAAGAAATATACCTTTGGAGATCTATTCTTTGGTGATTCGGAAAGATAGCTTTTTTCAAGATAAAGCTTTCCTTATGTAGTGGAGATTTTCCTCGGGACTAAATGGTCGCACTCCCCCCTTAAATGAAGCAGAGGGTACTCTACTCTAAAGGATATAAACCAATTTATTCTTGCTTAATTTGAAGGTTGTTGTTTTCCTCGATTATGAGGGCGAGTCTTTTGGCTAGATAGAAAGGGTTTGTCCTTTCTAAAAAGGTGTGCTTTATTCTTTTAATTTCTTCAAAGATACATCATGTGATGAAAAACCTTAATTGATCTGGAAGCCTACTGCTCATGTTGTTCTTTCTATTTAGCCATACTTTCGTCTCTATGTTGATTCGAAAGGTTTATGCTTTCGAGCTTGAATATTCCCCATAGTTTTTAACAACTTGTTTTAATAGTTTCAGTAGTAACTCCTTAGGTATCACCGATGGCTATTTCCTGTTTCTTTGAAAGCTATCTCTTTTGTCTTTTACATGCCTTCTTTCTTATCATTTGTCTCGAAGAATATGGTTGGCTAACACGTATATATAAGGCTATTACTTATATACAAATATTATATGTATGTGTGTATGCTAAGATTATTTAAATAATTATATGCAGACATTATATATACATATGATCACATAGGTAATGGTTTTAGAAGATCAAATCAATAAACTATTAAAAATATGCATATTATTTTCATAATAAACCTATTTGAATAAAATATTTTATTATTTAAATAGTTATTTTTCGATAGAAAAATAATGTTTATACTAATATATACATATACATATATATATATATATATATTAATATTAATGAATATGTACATAAACATATTTGTAATGTAAAAAATTCAAAAAAAATATGTATAATATAAACATATATATTATTTAATATATAATATTATTATAAAATTCCAAATGACATGTACAATTAAGAAAAAATTTATTATTACATTTATTATTTTAAAATATACTTTAATGAATAATCATTCGAAATTACATAAAATATTAACAAAATATTATTTTTCGAACCTTCTTCAAATTTTAAATCTCTAGTATATCACAAATGATATCTTAAAGTTGGATTTTTTTTTTACATTTTCCAATCCAAATTTGATTTTATATAATTTATTATTTTTGTCCAAATTAAGTATTTTTTTTTTGCATCTTCTTACTGAGAGCGTATCTGATTTAATATAATTTTGTAAAATTTTAAAAATAGTTTTTATATTATATTTAACTTATAATAATTTATTTTTGTAGTATATTAACTTAAAAAATGTTATAAAATAACTATTAATCAAAATATTTATTTTTTACGGTTAAATTTTAGTGCTACTTTGAATGTGTATATCGAATTACATGATCAGTTTTAACTATAGTCTGATTTTGTAATTAGATAAACAATATATATATAGATAAATATATGTGTTTGTGTATGTGTGTGTGCGTGCGCGCGCTCGCCCTACCATGATATGTTGTGTATGAGAATTGATTTTTTTAAAACATAAGTTTTTACATGCACGTAATAAAACTAATTTATGACACTGTTACTGCATATTAGAATCATAACATAATTAACAATACAAAAATTATATATATATATATGTATATGTATATGTATGTATATAATAAAATATTACAGAGATAATTATAAACTATAATTTGATGAAAACCATATCAATGTACCAAAGCCTTAACATACACCATGAAAGGATGAATTATCCCCTTTGAAACCTTTTCCCATTTAGTACACTGTTAACCTTTGAAATCTGTGTTTATATTGATGGAGATGTTAGGGAATAATTTTACCCAACAAGTGTAGAGAAGTTAGTAGCAAAAGATCAAAACTGATTAATTTAGAGAGATGCTTACATAATGGATGTAAAAAAAGAGAAATGTAGATCTGATCTCTAATTCGTTCTCTTTAAATCAGAGTCATCCAAACCGCGCATTTCTAATCGTAATATGAGGCGTTATACCAACTCATCTTAGCTGAAGATTCTAACCTATGATGGATCTTAAATCCAATTAAAACTAAAATATGATGTATGCTGCAAAAGCATCTCAAAAGCACTTTAATTTTCACAATTTGTTTACAATTAAATAATGAGATGGTAGAAAGAGCGAGAATATTGTTATTTAATTGGAAGCTTGTTGTTGACTCCGAAATGTTGGCTGCCAACACTTGAGATTTCCGAGTTATCTGAAATGAAATTTCACGTACGGAAAAGTCATATGAAGAAAGTAAAGAACACAATATTTATAGTGGTTCGGTTCAAACTAAATCTACCTCCACTTTGAAGGCGTTAATGACTTTATTCACAATTGAAGGAGTACAATGGTAGACATCATACTTACAAGTGATTACAATGATTAATTAAGTTCTATTAATCCTTGTTCTCGGGATTCTTTGCCGTTCGGGAGTTCAAAGCCTCGAGAAATATGGAGTTTCTTCCTCCCAAAGAGCTTCAAGGTGCTTAATGGTGTCCGAAGTCAATAATTTCCTTCTTAAGACCTCAAATCATCCAAATGCCAACTGATTTCATGTTGGAGGTCAAGGGGTATTTATAGGTTGTGAAGTATGTGGGAGTAGGTGAGAAATGAGGCACACTGGCCAAATTTCATATATTGGAAATTATCCTAGAAATTTCGTATCCCTGGCTGATCACCAAAAACAGGTGATCGGCATGTGTTGATAAACAGTTTTTTGATGATCCGCTTCTGTTATATCAGCTAGAAAATAACGTTGGTCGATCCCGGGATCGGCGCTCATAAACACTAGTGCGTACGAGCCCTTCTGGGTGATCAACAAAAGGAAAGCTTGCCACGACAAGTGTTTGGTTGTGGAACGGATTTCGTATCCCAAGAAGGGATACAAAATGATGATTTTGTATCCCTGGGATACGAAAACGTATTTCATATCCCAGGGTTACAAAATCTGAAACCAAGTCCTTGCCTTCCATTTTTGTTGATCGGCCCGTGTTGCTCGAGCCTTTTTTGTTAATCCGCTTATTATGCTCAGCTGTTTTAAAAGGGGATACGAAGTTAGCCGATTCGATATTTCTAAGTGATTTGCCCAACACGATCAAACATTTTTTGGTGATCAGACTGATGCATTCAGTTGTTTTAAGGAGAAGCGCGTAGATCCGATCCCAGGTCGGGACACGAAATAGGTGGGATTTGAAGCCTATTTTCCTGAGCAATTCGTCTGATGTGCTCACCTATTTTGAGGTGATCCGGTCGAGTCGTTTAGATGTTTTTTTTTGTAAAAGTGAATTTTGTATATATGGGATACGAAATTTGATTGGTGATCCGACCCAAGCCCGTTCGTGCCAAACCATGATACGCCTGACCCGATAACCAAATTTTGTGTGTGCACATTTGATCCGAGACTTGTATTATTCGAGAGCAGTTTTGACGAGCCATGATGAACGTTCTTGTACGACCCCACCTTCGTCAAATTTCTAAAGATATTGGCGACACTTCTGGGTCGTTGAGCCATGCGATGGACCGAGCCATGTGGGTTATAGACTGCTTCTCATAACCACGCCAAAAAGTCTGTTAACACTTGTTGTGGAAGTCATATGACTTTTTAGGTGTACTTCACTATTTCAAATGTTGTGGAGTGCGCCTACGCATACCTGTGTGTACATACATATAGACACAAACGTACATACATAGACATAAACTAACACATATGCATAATTGTTTTTACTAGTATCACCGTACAAAGGTGAAAAAACCGACCGTAAGGAGTTCAGTATGAAATATAAAATTATTTATTAAAACATGTTTCATGTTAGATTTTACTTAAAATTTTATAGAAACAGTCAATAATGCTTATATGGTTGGAAATGAACTCCTATTTCAACTCAAGGTTTGTTTAAATATTTGAAATATGTTATATAAACAATATATTGCACCTCGGTGTTGGAATTTAGATATAGAGAGGAGGAGAGAGATGAAAGGTAGAATAAACTGAATGACTACAATTATATTTCTTACTTTTCTTTTATTCAGCAAATGAGATATTACATCCCTTTTATAACATAGCCAGCTTCTAGACTTTTTTTTCTAGATTTTTCTTGCATTCCCTTATTTTCAATATTTCCCTTTACAAAACATTCTCTAGAATTTTCTAATTTAAAGACCTAGAATTTGTTACAACTTAATTTTGACTTTCCTAAATACAAACATTAAATTTGTTGCATAATTAGTATTTCCTTACAAAACCAAGTTTATTTTCAACATTCCCCCTTAAACTTGGTTTTATTACTCCAAGCAGATTCCTTGATTCTCATCTTCTCTTTGATTTGTGATGCACTTCTCATCGCTTTCAATTGTTGAAGCACGTCTCTTCAACTCCTTTTTTTTTCTTTTCCTTTTTTTTATTTGTGATGCACTTCTCATCACCTTCAATTGTTGAAGCACGTCTCTTCAACTCTCTCTTTGAATATTTGAGCACTTCTCTCCATGATGCACTTCTCACCCACAACTCTAAAATAAATTCTCTTCCATAGCCACTTGTGTCATGTTCTCTTGCTCTTCATCTTATGCTGAACCATTCGATGGTCATTTGCCACCTTCTGCATCTCCTTGGTGCATTGTCACCCTACTCGCTGTTTTCTTCAGATCTCAAAGCATCCACATCCAGATCTCGAAATTTGCAGATGCATTAGCAATTTTCATCGGCTTTATTTTTTTTTATGAAACAAAGCAATAAAATAAAAAAACTCATTGAGACTCTTTTCTCCCTCTCCTCTCTAACCTAGCTCCGTTACCATGTTTGAATTTAGATATAGAGAGGAGGAGAGAGATGAAAGGTAAAATAAATTGAATGGCTACATTTTTATTTCTTCACTTTTCTTTTATAACATAGCCAGCTTGCAGAATTTTCTTTTCTAGATTTTTTTCGCATTCGGATGATCACATTTAACTTCTTCACCCGGCTGCTTTGCAAGGAATTCAAGCTCTAACTGATGTAGTAAAATAAATTAAAAAATAAGCTCTCATCATCACAATTCAATCGGCTTTCATCATCATTATTCTCTTCATGTTTTTACACATGCTACTCTCACAGATCACAGTTACACACGACATATGGATAAACTACTGAGATAGCTAGGTCAAAAGATTATGAAAGTAATATCAACAATCTCATTTGCTAAATAACAAACGATATCTTCAATAGTGCGGTGACAATAAAAATTACATTTTTAACCGGCCCTATGTGAATTTTGAGCCTACCAATATCTCAGTTACACAAATAACATAAGTCTGATTTAAAAAACATTCACTGTTTTCAGCATCCAATTACAAAATAGAGCTATTTTCACGCTGGATAGAAACTTGCATATTGTATTCGCCTACATGGCAACACATCATTCTGGTGAACTCAGCCCAGACTCCAAACATTGTGCCTCTTTTACTATGCAGCAGATAATCACATAATAACTTTTTAAATGGAAACTACTACAAAATAACGGGGATGAATTCTTCTGTACCCAACTCCGGTGTTTCCCATGTGACGGATCAATCTTATCCATTGATTTGCACAAAATCTAACGGTTTTGAGTGGATTGTAGGACCCGTTCATTAGATTATTAATAATATGTGTGGCTGATGTGTGGTGGTGATTTGTCGGACACACGGGAACACCGGAGTTGGGAACAGAAGAATTGATCCGAAAATAACACAAACCAATTCGCTTTCACCACTAAAATAAATTTCTCCAACAATATTCTTTCCTATTTTATAGCCTACAATAATTATGCAGCAGTATCTTTGCCACGTGAACTGTAAGGTAATTTTTATTTATATCCACTCATTCTATTAGTTTATCCACATTTTGAATTTAGTAAGTTAATCCACTCATTATTTATAAGTAAATCCACAGGTGGGTTAACTAACAAAATATGCACTCTATTACTTTGTTCTTTTTATCACTATCATGTTGGTTTCTTCATCTCTTTTTTTAATATATTTTCACACTATTGCATAAACCAATTTATGTTACCAACCAAAAGCAAATAATAAAGTGATGGCCTGAGTGGCCTTGTAATGAGTATAATAAGACCTCTGAATGCTGCAGGGCTGTTACCAGCAAGGGTGAAAGGCGTCCATTGATGCGCGTATGCACCAGGAAACTTTGAAGCAGATGGTTATTGGTTAATGAGTAAAGGATGTGAAGAAACAGTTGACTAAAGGCAATTGCACATATCAAGAAATGTAGATGATCAGCGGTGAGCATAAACAGTCAACTTAAGGCATTTGAGTAGTGTAGATATATGTGAAGATGGTATATACATGTATGTAGGTAAATAGGACAAGTGCAGAGACAGTTTGGACACGTCTAAAGGAAGATGAAATGTGTTCTGGGAGCATAACATGTATGAAGTAATAAAAACATGTCTAAAGCACATCCATTATATAAAAGTGAACATGCGGTAGGATTTAACTATCCATTTCTTTTAGAGTTAAGGTTTATTCCATTAATAGTGGCATGAATGGTGAATTAATTTGGCACAAATGATGCAAATGGATAAAAAGAAGGTGGATAAACTGAATAAAATTTTGAAAATTTTAAAGGTCTAATACGCTATCTTTTAGGGTGGATTAGGTGAATAAAAATGTGGATGGAAACAAATATATCCTTCATGAAATTATAAAGCAGATATCATGCATATGCAATATATATCACTGATTATCAACAAGCCTGGTCTTTAACCAAGGCCCATCAGGCCATCAGCTTGGATTATTTTATTGTGATGTTTTGTGATAGATAGTTTTGTTTAAATGGGGGAAAAAATACCAGTAATAGAACAGTAATGTTAATTCAAGAAGGGCATAGTAAAAATTTAATAGAGCATAACAAGTTTCTTGAAAACAAAGATGATGGACAATATTTTACTTCTAAACATTACCTTGGTAATTCATTATTCACGTGAAGAGAAGAATGAATAGAAGTGAATTGTTTACTGAAATGTACTAAATAAAGTTTGTTTTTTAAGTTATTTAAAAATCCATAAAAGATATTCAAATTAGGAGAACGGATTAACGATTGACATAATAGTGCAATAAAATTTTGAGAATATGAAAGTAATCAAGAGCACACAGCTAATCATATTAAACGGGTAGGTTTATATCTTAAAGAAACGATAAACTCAGGAATGGAATCAAAAATCAATCACTAATCGACCAAGAGAGATACCAACGGCGAAAAATAGTTTTAATTATTGGTATTGTGGAAATCTATCTCTTAACATAATTTACCGTTTCGTGAATTTAACGAGAGTATTTATGAGAAGAACGATGGAAATTTTTGCCAAATTATAGAAATCGTTGTCGAATTTGATCCAATCACAGATGAATATTTCAGATGTGTGGTGAAAAATAAACAGTCATTGTCTTATATACAACTAGCAAATATGCACATTGTGATTTTTAATTAAATATTAAAAATATCACTTGAACAATTTCGGTCAATAAATGACCATGAGTTTTTCAAATGAACATGTGTTTTGTAAATGAATATGCTTGGAGTAGCCCGGATTGGATGAATGGTGGTGAAAAAGATTGGCATAAATGACGTGTCAGATGCTAGTGCGTCAATGATTCGTTTTCTATCCCCTGCTCCAAACGATGCAAGTTCAAAGGTTATATAACTATGACAGTGCAAAGCTATAACTGGGTAATAGTTGATAATTAACCCTTAATCAACAATGCTTAAACTAGCAGTAAGTTATTTTCCAAAAACTGCTAATCAAAATGTTATTATTCTAAATGAGGTCTGTTGAAAATATACCAATGTTGTACCTTCTTGGTGATCTTGCCCACTTCATCAATATACAAAATGCCCTGTTGAGCTGCTTGCACTTGTTGGATCTTCATCGATACACTTCATCAATACACCGTGTTTCATCAATATATGAGCACCATCTTACGCTCTATGCGCTCCAATTACAGTTACTGCCATCATGGTGCAATTGTATGCAACAGTGGTACCTTTTGGGTCATTTTTGAATACAACACACTTTGAAGCCTTTCGGTCCAACTGCAACAAATAATGAAGCCAATACAATAATTTCAAATACTAACAAGTTTCGAATTATAATAAAGGGTCAATGTACATGAAAACAGTGTTGTACTCATATAGGCATTTGATTTCACAGAAATAGCTATTTGTCTTATAGAACATCCTATCATGTGTAAGACATATATCACCAAAGCAGCCTTTGACAACGTTAAGATATGAGTTGTCATAAAAAAAACGGAATGCACCAGTATTAAGTTGCAATTGTAGAGGTATTGACTTCAATACGTTAGTATTAAGTTACTGGCTACACCACAGAATGATTTCCACCCCAGAAAATTATTTACACACTAAAAAAGGTACAAGTAATCTATAATTTTGAGCTCATATGGACTTTTAACAATATATTTCATCAATTGATCTTCTGAACAAGGAGAAAAGTCATTAATTTTATGTTATCCTTAATTTTTAACATGACCCAAATATCATAATATAACCCCAAAAATAAAACAGGAAACGTATAGATTTCATAGGAGTTGCAAAATTTAAAGATTAGGAGTGGTAGAAACTGATATTTTAGAAAACAGTAAATTAACAGAACTTAATACAAACAATTTCAATTTTCGTAATACGGTAATATCAATACAACAGAACTTTCATAAAGAACGCCGCTCAATCAATTTCAATTTTGAACACGTAACATAGTTTGTTCGTTTACACGTCCGTTTAAATCAAAATCAAAGACGAAATCGAAATAAAATTCAAAGGAAATGAAAATTGAACCTGATGGAAATCAAAATCAAACCTGACGTTGGTTGAATTGATTATGTGTGGAAGATAAGTTGCCGATGGAGGCGTTCGTGAATAATGTTCAAATTTGATGACGTGGGTCGAAGACAAAAAAGGCTGCAGTGGAAATCGGTGAATCACTGTTACCAACTGGAGGAGGAAAGATATGAAAGGAGTCAAATACGAAAGTTTTGGGAATATATCCATGGAATCGTCGGAGAAAAACAAGGTCACAAGAGGAAGAAGCGGCGAGTTTAAGGGTTATTATACGCAGACATTAAAGAATGCTTGAAACAAGGAGCGCATTTTTTTTTTTTTTTTTTTTTTTTTTTTTTTTTTTTTTTGCTTCAGGTACCACCTCAGCGGTCGGTTTCATTAAGTCTCATTTAAATGATCAATAAAAACGGATATTTTACCAGAAAATAAGATAATACTTTACCTTTGACTGTTTACTTTAATGCTTTTTAGTCACCGTTTTACCATGGCCTTGTTCTGTGAGTAACATCACAGAAGAAGATCAAATCCCCATTATGTATGTTTGTGACGATGTCACGTTCTTTCCAAAGCTTTTACTTCCCTACTTTTAGCAACTCACATGAGTCAGGTCCTTCCTATGTCGTAGCACAAGAAAGCTAAACAAAAGCTAAAAATCTTTGCTTCAAGTAGTTAGCCGAACCCGACTTAACTTCATGATCAGCCCTCTTTATGACACAAAAATGATGATAATTGATTCTTTACTGAACGCTCTCTTCTTCTTCTTAGTTCGTCTCCTTGTGGCTGCATTGCTATTACTCCTAGTCCGGACTCAAGTATTCAACCAAATCCAGGCATTAGAACATGAAATGAATGGTCAAGCTCGTGCCGTAGCACAATTTTTATTCGGTCATCGACAGCATTTTCAGGTGGAAGAGATGGAATCAAGAAGCACAGTTCACGTACACATAATGAAACTTGACCATGGTTAATTTATTTTTCCTTTTTTATTTGCATGACTGTTTATTATGTACCATAACAGAATAAAATAACATCTGAGGTTTACACGCCATCTCGCTTTGAATGGATTATCTTTCCTTTTTATCCCGAGCCCAGTGAACTAATCAAAAAACGAGATATCACCTAATCTCACCTAACTTGCTGCGCTCTTTATTTGTTTCTGCGCCCAACTCGATTAGAGCATCATTAGATGTTGTGTTTGTTGCTGACCATTGCTGCCATATGCTTGAAAATAATGTTCGTTCTACTCCAAGGGTAGCAGCAATGTGGTTGAGTTTTGAAAATATTGGCGACACTTCTGCGCCGTTGAGCCACGCGATGGACCAAGCCATGGGGGTTTAGACTGCTCTCGATAACCGGATCAAAAAGTCTGTTAACACTTGTGGTGGAAGTCATATGACTTCTTAGGTGTACTCCACTATTTCAAGTGTTGTGAAGTGCGCCTACGCAACATATAGACACAAACACATAAACATAGATATAAACTAACACATATGCTTAACTGTTTTTATTAAGTCCCATTTGAATGATCAATAAAAGCGGATATTTAACCTGAAAGTAAGTTTATACTTTACCTTTGACTTTTTCCATCAATGCTTTTTAGTCACCGTTTTACCATGGCCTTGTTCTGTGAGTAACATCACAGAAAAAGATCAAATCCCCATTATGTTTGCGACGATATCATATTCTTTCTAAGGGTGTGTTTGGCGCAAGCGAAAACGAAGAATTTGAGCAAAGAATCTGAACGGAGAATTTGAACGGAGAATTGTAGTTAGCGTAGAATGCATTTGGCGCGTTAAGCGGAGTATTTAAGCGGAGAATTTGAGCAGACCATTTTATTTTTATTTCGTAATTTAATTAATTAATTTATCCTTTGTTTTTAATAAATAATATATATCAATAATTTACACAAATAAGTAAATAAAATAAAAAAATAAAAAAATATAGGTTGCTCCGATTCAGTTCAAACCAACTCCATTACATATAGCACTTCGATACGATCGCAAAACAAAAAACGACATCCGGAACACATCTTATATGCACAAGTTATCAATTTTTAAAGTTTATATAAACTTAAAATAATTAATTAAATAAATAAATATTATATATTTATCCAATAGCTCAAAATTGAGCTGTTTGGGATCCGACGCGTCGGGGTCCAACAGCTCATTTTGAGCCGTTTGGCAAACGGGGCAAATGAGAATGGGGCCTAAAGCTTTTGCTTCCCTACTTTTAGCAACTCACATGAGTGTCGTTCCTATGTCGTAGCACAAGAAAGCTAAACAAAAGCTAAATTATTTTGCTTCAAATACTTAACCCAACCATCGCCTTGACTTTATGATCAGCTCTCTTTATGACACAAAAATGATGATAATTTATTCTTTATTGAACGCTCTCTTCTTCTTTTCTTAGTTCGTCTCCTTGTGGCAGCATCGCTATTACTCCTAGTCCGGACTCAAGTATTCAACCAAATTCAGGCATTAGAACAAGAAATGAATGATCAAGCTCGCGCCATAGCACAATTTTTATTTGGTCATCGACCGGATTTTCAGGTGGAAGAGATGGAATCAAGAAGCACAACTCACGTACACGACCATGGTTAATTTATTTTTCATTTTTTATTTGCATGACTGTTTATTTATGTGCCATTAACAAAATAAAATAACATCTGACACGCCATCTCACTTTGAATGGATTATCTTTCTTTTTTATGCCGTGCCTAGTGAACTAACCAAAAACGAGGTATCACCTAATCTCACCTGACTTCATGCGCTCTACGCCCAAATTGGTTAGAGCATCTTTAGACGTTGTATTTCTTGCTGAGCATCAGTGCCTTGTGCTTGAAAACATGGTCGTTCTACTCCAAAGGGAGCAGCAATGTAGTCCGAGTTTAAGGAGAAAGTAAAGCATTGCAACGAATGTATGTTAATTTGGTTACACAAGAATTAAACAGCATACTTTCATGTCCCTTAATATTGTACATGAACCAAAGTTGGATTATCAAACAACAGTTCAAATGTCAATTTTACCTTATTGAATCACTAATTTTTATTTTCACCACGCATCATTCTCATTTTCCCTATATAAAAAAGGTGTTAAAAATTAATTATCGTTCACCATGTGTGCAACAAAAGTTTTGACATGCCTTGATACAGTTATGCAATTGCATTTATACACAACCGTTGTAGTTATATACTTCAATCGTACATAATTTAGTTATATACTTCAATCGTACATAATTTCGGTTGTGCAGTTTTATCGTAAACATTGAAAATCATATGTAAATCACCTCTTGTTGTACGAATAATCGCACGGATTGTTCCAATACCAACTTATGGTGCAAAATAATGATTCGATTTGCATAAACTTCAGAACTGCAAAACAAAATACAAAATGCACATGAGCAACACAAAAAAGAGAATGTAGCTTGTCGATTAATTATCAACCGTTAACTTAATGAAAAATAATCATAAAACAAAACAAAATAGAATAAGAGAAGAAAAGAACACAAAGATTTAACGTGGTTCAGATATGCCACTACAACAAAATGATCATATTACAACGGTGGAACACCGTTGTAATATACATTTTACAACGGGGGACTAACCGTCATATATTAAGAAGTTGTAATAGACTAAAGAAATTTATAACATTTTTACACTGTTGTAATATGTACGTTTTACAACTTTTTCCACCGTTGTAATAAACTTTATTACAACAGTTATGCATCGTTGTTGTAATTTTTACAAATATTTATAACCGTTGTATTATATTTTATTACAACTTTTATTTTACAGTTGTAATGTATCCAAAAATTATATGCATAAGAATCTATATATTTTTTATATGTGCAACAATAAATAGATAAATAATATAAGAAATAGATGTAAGTTTAAAGGCATCATGATCCATTCATTGATAAAAATCACAACTTTATCTCCAAATTACAAATTATAAACCATATACCACATAAAAATGTATAAAACTACAACTGTTACCTAATATCCTTAATTAAAAGTGTACTCCAACGAAGCACAGACACGATTTTATTTTCCACCGGTTAGAACCCGTCATCATCTACAATTTTACATGTTAATGCAGAAGATACCACTTCTCTTTCAAGATCTTTCTTTGGTTACCTTCCTGTCTTCTTTTCTAGATGACATTAGTCTGCATGATTCCAAAAATAATCAAAACAGCTTCCGATTCCTCTACTTCGTTGTCCGTTAACTGTAAAATTAAACATAAATTAGCTTTATGCTGGTTTAATCCTAAAAACAATAAACAATATATAAGAACCTGTTCACTAACATATCACAGAGACCCAATATCTGTTATATTTTCATTTAAGCATGCATTTTATCTAAAAAATGGAGTAAAATATACAGTATTCCAAATTTGAATGCTTATTAAGATGAGAGTTTAAGCAGCTTCTACATGCTTTTGAATTAACTAGTATGTACAAAAATTATACAAAATACCAGAGCAAAAAAAAAAAAAAAAACAAAAAAAAAAAAAAAAAAAAAAAAACTATACAAATAAATCTAATTGAAAATTGAACTTAAGGTTCTGATTATACCTATTTGCTTCAAGCATGTAGTCATCTTCTCACCTACCATCGCATTCAGTCATTTTCATTTTAGCACAACATACCGAAAGTGTTGTCAGCTGTAATAAGGAGGAACCATCAATGTCAAAATGTATTGCTTATGTATGTGGAAGGAAAAGTAAACAAGTTGTGCAATATTTAGACAAGTTGCACCCAAAACATTGTTATGGCATTAAGTCTGTTGCTTACCCGCTCAGTTCTCGAAAACACCAAGATTTTGAATGTGAATAATCGAATGCTATTGCTAAGCATTTGTATTACCAGTAATGGTTCCAACACAAGAAAAAACCTTTTGATTACCTCATGTGCAACTCAGGCTCATATTGGGATTAATTTAGGCTCAGATGTGGATACTATAAGGCACACGGTGAATAGCGACAGTATATAGCCGTCGGCGGCCGACGCTAGTCGTTGCTATTACTATCGTCGTCAACAGGAACAGCAACGGAGATAGCGACGGCTCCGTCGCTAGTTTAGTAACGGCTAGTGATGGCTTATGTCTATGTGCCATCTTACGTGGCAAGTCATTTATTTGACCGGGAAGCCGTTGCTAACCGTCGTTAGTCGTTGCAAAAATGTGGTTGCTAGCCGTCGCTAGCCGTCGCTATGTAATGACCAAACTGTCGTCGCTAGCCGTCGCAAAGCCTAAAGCTAAAATTTACAACACACAGCAATTCCTTTCCATCAAGTCACACAACAACAATTCAATCCAAAAGCCAATATCACACCACTATTATTCCATTAATTCACCAATACTCATCAACAATCAATCCATCATACCATACCATCATCAAATATATATAAAAAAAACAACATTAAAAACCCCATCATAACATAACATCGTTCAAATAACGTCATACATGTCAAAACACATCATACCATCGTCCACAAACCGTCATACATGTCCAAACACATCATATAACATCATACATGCATCTAACATATAAAAAACCAAGTATATGTACATACCAGAGCATAAGTCAAAAAAATGAGCACCTACACTACTCATCCTCGTCTTCCTCGTCATCTTCTTCTTCTTCTGCTTCCTCTCGATATACAGCAGAATCTTCTCCCTCTCCTCCCTGCCCACGCATAAACTCATGCTCCTGAAAGTAAGATGTGATGCGCTCGTCTATTTCCTGTTGCATCTAAGTTTTTCGCCACTCCATCATCTCATTCATCTGCTCTTGCATCTGAGCAATTGTAGCCTCCTCCATTGACCTCTTATAAGCACGTTGAACTGCCTGTGAAATAAATAAGTTCACATTAAAGTTATTTAAACATATTTTTACTAGTTTGTGTTAAACATATATATAGTTAGCAATAACATTTGTTTTTCTTAAGTAGAATTATCAAATATAATATCATTACACATATATATATCGCACATCTTTTATCATGATATTACATAAAATGATATCATTTACTCCTTGGATATCTATGTAGTCTTGGACTAAATATTCAAAACTATCATTCTGCATAAGAATACTGTATATAGGCAAATAGCAGTAATGTATATGCACTAGTAAGTGCGCCTTATGTGAAAGTATATTGTTACTTGTTCAAATTATGCTAACTGGCCCAAATTTAGTAACAAAATCATATTCATTGTTGCATGTGTGAGAAATAATATGGAATACTAATTGGTTGGCATGATTTACAAATACATGATCATGCTATTGTTTTTATATGTATATTTGTAGTTGATCCCTTCGTTTTTGCTAAATTCTCATTGTTTGCATTTTCCCTTAACTCGTATTCTTGGATTACATATTTATAAATCATCATGATTGTCGTTATTTATGTCTAAAAAAAGTCTTACCTCCTGATTGTCGAAACCATATCGCCTTCCTCGAGTAGGTGGGTCAGTGATAGAATGTCATATGCTATCAGACTCTACAACTGTAAGTTCCTATCCACTAGCATTTATCACTTTAGCAGCCTCTGCATCATACTTCCCCTGCAATAGCCATATAATTTTAAGACAAGTACTATAAATTTTACTTATATACTGTGATATGAACGTGTATGAAACATTTTAATTTATACGGATAAGCATATTTACCATTATACGTGCACTCTTCAGACCCGCCCACTCATGCGTAACATTTCCTTCTTCATCGGTGTGCTCCATCGCACGTGTGTGTCTAAATACGTCTGCCAGTGAAGGCTCTCTTCCATGCTTTATAAACTGAGTAAATATACAGTAATAAAATTATTAAAGATAAGAATGGATTATATACATTAAATTTTTATCTGAACACGTACTACAAATATTTAAAATTTATACCAAATCCCTTCTGTGACGTTGGAATGATTTTGAGCCACCACGGTGTAGAGCAAGATTCTTTTCTCTATTTGCTTTATTTCTAGCTACTACTTTCTATTAAATTTGATACATGATGATGTAAAATAATGCAAGCAATATTATAAATATGAATATTATTATTAAATCTTACTTTAGCATCTTCCGTGTCACAGTACTTTTGAAAGTCTTCCCAAACATCATCACTCATAAATTGAGGCTTTTTCTGCTTTTCTTGGCTCTTTAAATTGTCTTTCGATAATTCTTACGCATCTTCGTATTCCAATAACTCAAAAAAGTGGGCATGTCCTGCTCCTCAACATGTACAGCAACCTGCATATTATATTTATTTTTAATTATTCCCAGTATATTAATTTTTAATATTAGTATAAAAAATACTTACCAACAAATCGGCTAGAATGACATTCTTGATATGTGCTGGGATACAATCCCAATGCGGCCAAGCATCCTGCATTCTACTTGTGTAAGACTGCCTTGATACTTCTAAAATGAACTCCGATGACTCAATCTCAAATCCACTGTGTGGATGTTAATATAAACATTTCATATATTCTAAATAATCTAAATTGAAATAAATTTGAACATTTACCCGGCACTCTTCGGAAAAATCTTCGCAACTCAGTGAAGATCTGGCACTGAGCTGCTCGGACCTGCTCCTGATTCTGCTCCAGGAGATGGTGAAGGAGTAGGTTGAGATGTACTCCTCGATCTTCGTCTATCGCCAGACATATCTGTTACAATCATATAATATGCATACAAAATTACTTGAGTTATTAACATCATTCATCATTATCATAACATAAATCGTAAATGAGAAGAACAATACTGCATAACATACATAGTCAACATTATCATTACATAAATCATACAAGTATAGAACGTAAGTAAATTCATAGCTAAGAACAATGAACATCATTATTATTACACAGCTCAGAATAGTACATAAATAACATAAGTATATAACATCAGTTTTCATCATTTTCGGATTCAGAATCGGTCCCATACTCAATATCGTTTTCATTATTACTTACAAATGCATCTACTAATACATTCGCTTCATCATTCAATGACCCAACATTAATGTCATCAGCTATTATTTTTTCAGTATTTGGCTCAAAATCCGCTTGATACGCCGCTTCGTCTGGAATATTATTTCCATCAAATGTAATTCCTACCTTTGTTTTAAAAATAGCCCACCAATCTGCTTTATTTTTTTTAAGGATGGATATGGAGCAAAATAAACTTGTAATGCTTGCTTCGCTAACACAAAAAGATCATAATTATAGTAATGTGATGTATGCCTTATTTCGATTAGCTTATAATCTTTGTACACGTTGATTCCAGAACCAGGAACATTATTAAACCAGATGCATTTGAATAGATAAAAAATTTCTACGGGCTGAACATAATATGTCAACTCTAAAACTTGTGTTAAGATGCCGTAAAAATCTTTTATATGCTCCTCTGGATCATCACTACCTTTGACAAATACATCGCTGTTATACGTTAATTTTTCAGCTCTGCAGTCATTGGTGTTGAATTTAAATCCATTGACAAAGTATATTGATAAGTTTTGACATTTATTTTTGGTCCTATAGCAAGATGTCGTAATCCTTCGTTAACAACACAGTTTTCGGATCATGAACATAGTCTAAAAACCATCGAGTGAATTATGTACTGAGATCACCATATGGATGTTGTGATTCATAGATACTGCATATATGTGTTATGTTATGTTCATTTTTTATTAATAGAGACAAATAAATATATATGTACATATAATTGAATTGTACATGAATTTAGTATTACCTGACAAACGGTGCAACTTCCGCACAATTTAACAGAACATATGTATGTGTCACATTTGTATTCTTTATCATTTTACCATATTTCCACACATTTTCCTGCAGGTCTTCCATGTTGTCTAAAAATAGATAACATTGTTTGAGAAGACTCCTGCTCAACGACTTGTTCATTATGAGGAACAGTTACAAAAGACAAGTTCACATCTTCACTAAAGTAATAAGGGAAAAAAATGAGGCTTCTTCTTCAAGGTACGATTTGCAAATCGAACTTTCTACTCGAGATTTTTGCCTAATTTTTTTCTTCAAATGATTCAAGTACTTATAATAAGATTAATTTAATTTATATGTTGGTACAATAGTCTAAGTTGTAATCTATCGTGATTATTGAAATTATATATAAAATTACCTCTCGAACAGATGCATCCATCCAAACTGGACTGGACCTCGAAGAAGTGCTTCGGACGGAAGATGAATAGGTAAATGCTCCATTACATTAAAAAAAACCAGTGCAAATATTTTCTCCAGCTTGAGATCAGTACAGGGATTTCTAGTTCAAGCTTACGTAGACAGTCTACCTTTAACGTCGTTGAACATGGCAATCATGGCTTTTCATTCCACTCAATTTACTGTTTTTAAAGTCTACACATCTACGGAGGTTTGAAGAAATCTCATCAGGACATCGTAATCCTTCCACCCACTTTAGCACAAGTTTTACTTGCTTGTTGTCTAGCTCATAACATGCTTTAGGTTTTTTATTTTCGTCCTACAAGTGCAGCTTCGGCCGTTTGCAAAAGTGTAGTATATCGCGCCTCGAATTTGCATCGTCTTTGGTTTTACCCTTTACATTCAAAATTGTATTAAAAACGTTATCAAAAACGTTTTTGTCATTATGCATCACGTCAATATTATGATGAAGTTTTAGATTTTTCCAGTTAGGTAACTTCCAAAATATATTTTGTTTGCACCAATTATGAATGTCCGATTTACCTGAAATTTCAACCTGCTCTCCAGTTTCATTTATCTTTGGGTACTCACTTACAACTTCATATATCTCTTCACTTGTCCAAACTTTAGGCGGTAGCATAGTCTCTGCTATGTTAGCTTTAAAGTTCTTTTTACCCATTCTAAATTTATGATTAATATGGAGAAAACAACGATGACAGTCAGATCAAATAATTTTTTTCCATACTTCAATGAAAATGCCCGTGTCTCCTCCATACAATGAGGACAAGCTAGGCGTCCAGCAGTGCTCCAACCTGAAAGCATGCCATACGCGGAAAAATCACTAATAGTCCATAATACAGAAGCAAACATACGAAAATTTCTTTTTCTCGAAATGTCGTATGTTTCGACTCCTTCATGCCACAGTGTTTTCAACTCTTCAATCAACGGTTGTAGATAAACATCAATTTCTTGTGTCATATCATCGGGACCAGGGACGACAAGCATTATAAATATATACGGATTTTTCATACACATCCATGGGGGAAAGTTATAAGGAGTAACAATGATAGGCCATGATGAATATTTACTACCAAACTGAGAAAATGGCGAAAATCCATCCGTGCATAAACCGAGCCTAACATTATGGCTCTCGGCAGAAAATTCAGGATAAGTCCTATCTACGTGTTTCCATGCTTCACCATCAGACGGATGTATCATAGTTCCTTCTTCTGATGTTCCCACGCTATGTCATCGCATATGACACGCTGTAGTAGAAGATGCATATAGCTGTTGAAGTCTGAGAGTTATGGGTAGATAATGCAGTTTTTTATATGGAACTTCTTTTCCTTTCTTTTTCCTTGGTTTATATCTATCTTCGTTGCAAAATTTGCATTTTCTACAGTGAGCATCTTCTTTCCAATACAACATGCAACCTTTAACACAGTATCTATCTTATGATACGGTAATCCAAAAGCAGACATAAGTTTTTTCACCTTATAATGACTATCGCACAACAAATTATTGAGTGGCATATGTCGTTTTACAGTTTGTACAATTGTTGTAAATGCAGCTTCTATAAGATTGAATTTTGATTTCATAGTGATGAATTCGGCAGTTACTGACAATTTGGTTCCGCTTGTACACCCTTCTCACAGCGGCCTCTTAGCAGAATTCGGGATTGTATTATCGTTCATAATTTTTTTCGCTTCCGCCGTTGGTTCTTCAACATTTCTAGTTTCATCGTCGCCTTGCTCAATGTTAGGAAACATTGATTGTGCTGCATTTTGCACCATATTTTCTATCGGATTCGACATTGTATTATCGTTCATCATTGTACTATCGTCCTCTACCACTACAGGGTTAGACGTAGGTTGAACAAGTTCTCCATGACGATCCCATAAGTGGTAATTCGACATAAAACCAAATTTATACAGATGTACTTCTACTACATCTGGCTTCCAATGCTTCAAATGTTTGTACTTACTACACTGATAACGAATGTCTACGTTACTCCGATTATTAGATTCAGCGAATCTAATAAATTCTAGGACTTCATTACAAAAATGTTCCTTTATCGACCCTTTCTTACCGGTTCGGGGTTGATACATCCAACTGCGATCACAAAAATAATCGAACATTTTCCTGATTTGCAAAAAACATGTTAGAAAGTTCGATCAAACGTAACACTTTATAATATTTTAAATCTTGTAAAATTTCATTTATAAGTATTGCATGTTTTCGATTTTTTTATTTTTGACAGTCGGTCTACCTACTTCCCATTACAAATATAATAACGTAAGCATATTTTATAAATCATTTCAGGTTAAACAGTTCAACAAAATTTCGATAGCACTTCCCTTTGGTCCCTGTATCGTACACAAATGCGTGTACACAAGGAACAAAAAGGAAGTGTCATCGAAACTTTTTTAACCGTATAAACTGAAATGATTTATAAAATATGCTTACGTTATTATATTTGTAACTTGTCCAATACTAGGACAAATCCAACGAATATTGCATCAGGTGAATATAGATTTCGGTTTTGTGTAAGAACGAATACTCATATAACGATAATATACAACACTTGTCGGTTGGGGCCAAATTTATCTAAGGGGTTCACATAAGTAGTCAAAAAAACATTCAACCTAAGTTTAAACCAAAAAACAATACAAATGAAAAAAATGCACTTTGGGTTTTTTTGCGCTTCACTAATAGGTGCGCCTTAAACTTCAAAAAAGCTCCTTAGTTGCGCCTTGCACCTTTTTCCGTCTATGCTCGCGCATTAACTAAATAGCGTCTATATAATATTTTTTAATAATTTCAATTTTTAAAATAACATGACATTGAAAATTATGAAGTATAAATTAGTTTTTGCTATTTTTAGTTTAAAGTATAAATTATGAAGTTAATTTTAGTAAATTAGTTTCAATTTTTGAAAGATATACTAAGTTATAAGTTTGTTAATATTATAGCAGCAAATTTGTCAATTTTAGTTTGTTAATATTATAGCAACAAACTAAGCTTTCAAGTTTGTCAATTTTAGTTAATATTATATAACAACATTTTTTTTTTTGAATATTGCAAATGCATTCTTCAAATTTGTTTGGACCAACTATTCTTGCATCCGATGGTGACATAATTAACAGTGCATGCATAGAGGGACATCATTACATCGTTTCAATAGTCATAATCAAGTTACTACCGCTAAACAATCACATTTACTTCATTTTTTCTCAATTGATCCTACAACACAATCAATGTAACCCCAATTACATATATGATAATCGTCGTTTTCATGCTCTTAAATTAAGTACATATGTGATAATTAACGTTTTCAACCTCTTAATCAATCTCACTAATTTCCAAATCAATCTATAACATAATCAACATCATATGCATCTCACAAGACAACCAATTTCATTTCCATAAATATTCAATTAACAAACCCATCATAACATGCAAGTAAACCTTAATTATACCTAATTAAACATAGAATAGAGATTAGAAGACATACCAGAGCAAATTGAGATGATTAGAACGGAGTTTGGGTGGGTGAATTCGGAATTGCAACAGAGACGACGGTAGGTTTTTTTTAAACGCTGAAATGGTTTGGGGAAGAAGGTCTCATCTGTTATTTGATTCAGGTTGAGCGACAGCTAGAAATGGCCTTTTTTTATCTGTCTTCCCCCGCCCCTCTCCCCCTCCCCCGTTTGCAAAATGAGATGGTTAGAAGACATACCGGAGCAAATTGAGATGATTAGAACGGAGTTTGGGTGGATGAATTCGGAATTGCAGCGGGGGACGATGGTATGTTTTTTTTTAAAACGCTAAAATGATTTGGGGAAGAAGGTGTCGTCCGTTATTTGATTCAGGTTGAGCGACGGCCCTTTTTTTATCCGTCACCTCCCTCCCCCCCCCCCCCCCTGTTGCAAAATGAAGCCTTTCCTGTAGTGGGATAATCGAAAGCGCTTTGTGACATGTTCGACTTTTTTGACAAGGTAAACAATTAAGAACTAACATACACCAAAACACCTGCGTATTGCACATTACACAAATTAAACAAGAAGCAAAGGCTAATAACATAACAATGAAAGCATAACAACCTTGTAAAATGCAATTAAAAAACTACTAAAAGAGAGCGAAGAAGAGATAAAAGTACAAATTATGGTGAAATTAATACTGCAAAAAAGGAAAGATGACTGCTGTTTGATTTTCTAACACAAGGCTCAGTCAAGAATCTGCTAGTACAAAAATAATAACGCATATAATGTTAATTCTACATCCAATATGATTTATTGAGGATCAAATACAACCATTTTTGAAGTTGCAAAGCACGGGAACGATCGCAATGAAAGGAGGACCATTAGTGTTTTTGATAATCTAACCAGAGTTTGAGCATAACTAAGTTGTACTATTATAGGACAAGATGATGGAGCATTTGTAACCAAATATCCATTTTTTTTTTGAAAATGAAACTCATTTTTAGATGAGGGCAATAAATGGAATTTTTTGAGCTATAGTTGTGAGAACCTTAATCAAAGAGAATATAACCGTTTTAGCTACTACTTTTGCAGTCACTAGGGTCTTTTAATATACCCTTGGAAATATGATATCATGTAGTACATTATGATATACATTGATTGGGCCTTAATGGATAAGTGATGATCAAAAAATGACAATGAAGTTTGTTAACCAAGCACAAACTACAGAAACCGATTTTGATCATTAACGCACCAATTTAGAGTTTAGACTAAATGGAAGATAACTCACGAGTCGAGATACACTTTTTCCGAAACACGCAGTAGTCTTTGCTCTTATTATAGTATTCTTATGCTTGAGGTAAGCTAGCAATTTTGGCAACAGCAAGCAAGGAGAAACCCATGTTGCCGTTGCTATCAAGGCTATCTCAGCGGCTTCACACACAAAATGCTTCCATGGAATCTAAATTCAACTTCAACATCCAACTTCAATGCAGATTACCAAAACAAATAAATAACCAATGTGGAAATAACAAGATCTCGCACTTCTATGCAAGTAGACTAACTTACTATTATAGTGGTACTTGAAGAAAACTGTTTAACGGACCAGTTGACTAGCGTTATTCTTACATCCAAAATTACAAAAAAGCAAATATGAATTTTATTATAGCAATTAACTAGCAATCGTTGACGAGTTGAAGTAAAAATTTCACCTTGATTGTCGGGAGCCAAATGCAGCTTCCAGAATCCAACTTGCACCTAAAAGCGAACATAAAATAAAATTACAAACACCAAAAAACTATAATGCAATCAAATAGGTATCCCACGCAATAATACCACTTCAACTTGACACGAAAATTTGAAATTATGGATTTGCATGCACTTGTGTCACTAAAATACAAAGACCAATGCTTACAATTATTTGAATTACAATCCAAATACATACAATAATGCAATGCTGAAATTTTATATCTTTAAATACAGTTCTTACATCTGTCGAACATTTGGGTTCTTCTAAGAATAAAGACACTCTTTGATTCTGATCCATGATTTCAGGTGGCATTTCCAAATAATGAGTTGGAATTAGCCAAGTAAGAAAAAAAATCCAAATCTCCAAAATATCGGCCTTCATAGATTGACATTGCCAAATATGAATCTGAAGTCAGCAAACTCTTACCTGACAAAGCAGAAGCATAAATTATTATAAAATCTTAAACAATAAAATAAAATTTAAAAGAAAAAAAAAGCAAGAAAAAAATTTTCAGCTTTTTTTATGCAGAATATTTAAAGCGCAGGTTGCAGGATTCCCTTTAAGACGAAGGTTAAAAAAAGAAACATTTTTAAAAAACATAAATAAGCTATCATAATAATGAGAAGGAAAACTATCAAAATATTAAGTTTAACCAGCCAAAACTATAATTCAGAGCTAATTTCGTCAAATTACTACAATTCAAGCTGGATCGTCTAATCAAAGTTATACCGCAAACAGAAACTGGTTATTAATTTGTTTCCATGGAATTTAAATTAAACATTCAAAGTCGGGTAGTGAATAACATGGCTAAGTAAACACAACTTTGTTATAATGGAAGTGAAACAGCAGCTCTACATACCTGTGTAGCACCACCTACTTTGAGCTCCACAGTTTTCTCTGCATCCACTGTAATTCCACTGAAATCCATATGCTCTGCTCTTAAATTCTCCACCTCCTCTACTGGCCATGTCAATAGGTGCATCTTTGTGTTCAAATCGTACAGCACGAATTGAGGATTGAGACACCTACGGTTGAACGGAGGCGAGCAAGCAAGACGACTTAAGGACCAACGTGAGGCAGCAGCGAAAGGATGAAGGCGAGGTGTTAATTCGAGATTGTTAGAGCTAGGGTTTTTTCTTGAGACAACGATTCAAAATCGAAAGGGTTCTTTTTTCTTTTCTGTTGGGTCTCGTGAGTTTTATGATTTCGCTGGAGTTAAATTCGGGTTTCTTTGAACGGATGGAAGATGAAAATTTCAGTCCATACGGAAAGCGGGATTGAGTGGGGAACGAAAATTTCGGTACAGAAAGAAAGCGGGCTTGTGGGGAATGAAACGTTGTTGATATTAATGGTTTTATAAAAACAATATTCATTTATACATCTATTTGTTTAGTTATTATTTATTTTCAAACAATTGTCTAAATTATTAGTTACTATTATTAATTACTTATTTAAATAAAAAAATCTATCAAAAGCACGAACAAGCGATTGTTAACTGCTGAACAAACAAGTTTCCAAAATTATATTTATTAAAATTGCTGAAATAGTTACTACCAAATCAAATATTACTTATTAATAATAGTTATTATTTAACTTTTACTTATTTCTACTTAGTTATAATCGATTAATAATTATTAAATGCATTAACTATTAAAAATAAATTATTACTTATTAAATATTAATTATTTAATAATAATTAATAAATATTATTTATTCCTAAGTTTATTATTAATTATTATCAAATATTAATATAATTGGTTATTAAATATAGATATTATAAACATGAAGTTTGTAATAGGTATCTATTACAACTAACAAAATGAAAAGTTGTAAAAATATGTTTATTACAACTGTGCTTTTCACACAGTTGTAAAAAACATTTATTACAACTATGCTTTTCTCACAGTTGTAATACGGTGTTTTTGTTGTAGTGTGCCTACGTCCATGTACTTAATAACTGTTGTTTATTTCACCGAAGAGAGTACAAAAAAGAACACCAAAGAGAAATTACGAAATTACAGGCAGTAGATAGAGAGACTAACCTATAATTACAAATTAAGTAATCAATTTCAACAAAGACTTATATGCACTCTAAACCCCTAATTGATTGACCATAGAAAATAGAGTTTACTAAAGAAGAGGATACTGGTGGGTGCTCTCACACATTCACACTACACAAATATGAAGATAAATTTTGTTTATTTAAATAGCCTTTAGGATGAAAGGTTGCTTGGAGATGAAGAGAATTAATTTTCTGATTGTTCTGAAACCTTTCCAAATGTCCATGATTTGATTGTAGTGTAAATGGAAAGTGAAAATCCTTCTTTCCATACGTGTCCTCTCTTGCATGATTCTCTAAGCCTAATCATTTATTTTTCGATATTACAAAATAAATGAATTTATAAATGTACTTCTTTCCAACTCATTTATAAATTCATTGATTAATTATGTAATCAATTTGTTTCCTTCCAAAATATCATCTTAAATATTTCCATATATAGCATAACTTTGGCAAAGCCGACTGATTTTTAAAGTGACCGCAAATACTAATTATTATACAATATAATAATTACAACAGTTCCAAGTGATTGGCAGATTACCAACCTACTATCGGTTTTTTAAGGTGGAACGTCCACCACATCGGTTTTTAAGGTGGATCGTCCACCACAATCCTATCTAGGTAACAGAACTGAAGCTAGACACTATTTCTAGACTACGTTACTACAAACTTACATCTCCACGCAGGGGGTCCAAATATTACTTTTCAAGCCTAAATAAGTATAGTTCGAATTCGTATATTTATCACATTTTATAACACTACTTATGTTTTTTTTATTTCCACTGTCTCTGTCATGAGGTTCAATTACGTAGATATATGTCTGCTATGAAGGTACTAAAACCTGAATGTTCATTTTGTATGATTATTAACTTATTAAAAATGTTCATATTTTGGCAACCTTATGCTGATGTTGCCTAATTTTTTAAATTGGGGGTAGTTTGTGATTGCAAAATAGATAATTAGCCAAATACAAAAGTTCGTATTTTTAACCTTCCGGTAACTTGGATGGTTTGTAATTTGGAGTAACCTTTTGAATTTATTCTTGCTTCCTTAGCTCCTATTATTTTTTGCAATACTTTTTCTGCCACTTGTTAAAAAGACGGGGACGATAAACGTATCTTTGTGGATAGGAAAATAGTGTCAAGGACAAAGTTATGGGTACTTTTAGCCATTAGGACGACCTGTTGAAATTTTATTTTAAAGGATAAAGCATTCCATTTTAGGTACCAATTTTACGGTGCATATGGTATCAGAATTTGACTAACAGCTTTTAAATATCAGTTTAATAGTGTGTATGTTATTAAAATTTAGCTATCAATTTTTATATCTCAGTTTTACGGTGTGTATGATATCATTTTGCAGTTTGTATTGTCCATGAGGTTAAATTTTTGATGGATTGTCCTTGGGTTTAAAAAAGTCATAAAGTTTGTCTTTCACAATAAATCCCCCTTTAGTGGAGGATTTAAGGAACTTAATCCAGTAACGGTAATTCAGATTTTTAGTTCAATTATTTGTATATTCCTATAGTTACAGCAGATAATTTGTAATATATAATCTTTAAACAAATAATGTTACAATCAACTTACTAGCATTAGCAATAAATCCTTTTAATTATATCTAGCTTTAAACTCCATGATATGTTCATTATATTTAGATATATTTTATTGACATACGAAAATGATCAATATATCAATTGATCAAAGTGTTACTACGCAATTCTAATAAGCCTAAAAAACATAAAGTTTGATCTTATTTATGCTGACTTGTGAATGTAGTAGGAAAATGAACTATTTTGACGCTTTATATACCTTTGCAACCCGGATCATGACACTTGAATGAGGTACCATCACATGTGGTTAAGAGCAGCGGGCAAAAAAAAAAAGACTAAACATTTATCCCTGTGTTATAAAATAAAACAAAATAGATAAAAGAGGGGAAACCATTAAAGAGAACATAAGATATTGGGGAGAGACTTTTCATTTTTATTGGTTCACGTGTATATTACAATGTTAACAAATCCTCTATTTATAGAATCTACATGTCATGTAAATTGCAGTAAAGTCCTGTAATAACCCGGAAATTCTGGGCCAGTTTAAAATTTTTATTTTGGCAATTTTGGCGAATTTTGAATATTTAAAATGAATTATTTTAAATAATATCGACGAGAAATTTATTTTGAATATAATTCGAACGTATATATTTATACGCGTCGTCGTTAGAATATAAATATTTATATATAATTATAAATAGAATTGAAAATGGCGCGGTAGTTCGATAATTCGATTTCAAACTTCAATTGAATGTACCGGGTGCAAAACAATCCGGATTTTAGTGAAACCAAAAACATTAGGATCTAATTGGTAATATCTTTCCAACGAATCCAAAAAATGGGGATTTCATAGCGGGAATCAAAAGATATGTCCAGTTGATAATTCTGAATAGTCGCTATGGAATTCAGGCCCTTAAAAATGGAAATTTTGCAAACGACCTCGGATTTCGATGAAACCAGTTTTGTTGGATCCGCAGTGTTAAATTATTGCTAGATTCCAAATTTCATAATTTTTCGATTCAATATGTGAGCGTGGCAAAGGAAAACGCGTTTGACCAGTTTCAGTTGATTTTAATCGACTGGAAATTGGCCATTTTTCAAACGTTCTCAGAATTTGACGAAACTAGTTTTGTTAGGACCGTATCGTCAATGCGAAGCTAGAAAATATTTTTCTGGAATTTTTAAAGTTAGCATGTGACCCCAGTAATTTGAAATGTACGTTTAAAATTCAATATAATGATTTAAATGTAAATTTAACGGAAACTGATTCAAACAGTCGAATCAGCCTACGATACATATCCCATTGTGTTCGGAATGGGGGTAAAATGCTAAGGACGACAGGCGGTGGGCCTCGTTTCGAGGTCGTATGAAAAGTCAACTTAGGAGGGAGAAATTAAATTAATTTAAAAAAAAATATCTCTTTTCCCCCTTTTAACCAGGCCCCCCCCCCCCGATTCATCTGAAAAGCATTCGAGAAAAAAAAAACATCGCGACCTCGATTTCCGCCCAGCCGCCGCGCCCTCTGCCATCGATTCGCCACCTCCTCCTGACAGCCACCGCGAGTTCCCCAGCCCCCCTCCTCTACGCCTCCCTCTCTTCTTCGATTTCCCAAACCCCAGCGACCCCTCCCCCCCTAAAACCCAAAAAAACCGCCTGCGCCCTCCCCCGAGTCAGCACCGCCGGCCCACCGAGCTCCACCACCGCCTGACGAGGCTCCTGCGCCACCAACAAACCCCAGCGACCCCTCCTCTTCCGATTTTGAGCGGTACGTTCGTTTTTTATTTATTGTATATTTAATTAAAATACATTGTTACATTTTCTGATTTTTATATAACCAAAACAATTGGTTATTTTCAGATTTTATTTAAATAACATAGGAAAGTTGATATTTTTATTATAGGAAAGTTTGAAATTTTAAAACAAAGAAAGTTCGATTTTTAGATCTATGAATAGCGAATAAAAATTAGATTTTTATAGGAGAAGAAAATATAATTTTTATTACTTAGAAAAATAAAAATAGGATTTTTATATGTTGAACTTCGAAATAAAAATAGGATTTTTATATGTTGAACTTCGAAATGAAAATATGATTTTTATATGTTGAATAGCGAAGTAAAAATTCGATTTTTACATAGGTAGTGAAAGCGGGCAACGAAGGTAACAAAAAGGCAAGAACGAAGAAGATTTATATCAAAAAAGAGTCAAGATGATTGGATAGCTATATGTGAGAATTTCTCACCTTCCAATTTCATTTTCTAGTTATATATATATACTAGGATGCAGACGGTGCTTAGTAGCACCCGACACAATCGTCCACAGACCATGGACTTGTTTGTTTGGTTGCATAGATTAGTTAGATTATTTGATTGAAATTGAATTGTTTGGTGAAATGAATGGATTTGATTGATGTGTGAATGGCGTGGGCCTTCACTAGACCGGGGATAAGGCTAGGCCTCGTCCCGTTCCTAGTATCGTGCCGTTATGCCGCCGAAATTTTCTAAAATATGTTAGAAAAATAAAAATATCATTTTATTTAAAGAATGAACTGAATAGAAATTCATATGTTGGAATAAAATGTTTTGTCGTTAAAAATATAATTTTTAACGTGAATGTGAATAAATAAATATTCATTTACAAACCAGACGGTTTGTTTATGTACACCTATTTGAAGGACATTGATTGGGTCGATAAATTTTACGCATCGCCCAACTGCACAAATAAAATATGCGTTTGATTGTTTGAAACCCCACACGGGTGTTGGGATGAAATTTGAAGTTCACTCATCCTGATTGATTAAATATGTCGATCGATTGATTGACAGGCTGTTATAAGCATTAGATATCTATATTTGATGCTTATACAGTGTAGTGCACTTTGGTTGATGGTTGATTATTTTTCAATGCTATTATATGTGTGTAATGCATGAAAATCCATATAATTAACTTTATATGGTAATTGATTGGGCCTCATTCCAATTTGAAAAATAAAGAATATTATAAAATAAAGGTTCATGTGTTGACTGTACTCATCCGTTGAGATTAGTCATGTGTTGAACGAAATAATTTAACAAAAATTTTCACCCGTGGACAGTACTCATTCGTTGAGATTAGTCGTGTGTGGACAAAAATAAATATTCATTTGTTGAATAGAATATTTGAAAATAGAAATATATGAAGCCGTGTTGATTAGATTGACGCCATTTTGACGTAAACGATTTCGAAATGAATTGAATTGAAAACGATTTCGAAATGAAATGAATTGAAAACGATTTCGAAATGAATTGAATTGAAAACGATTTCGAAATGAATTGAATTGAAAACGATTTCGAAATGAATTGAATTGAAAACGATTTCGAAATGAAATGAATTGAAAACGATTTCGAAATGAAATGAATTGAAAACGAATTCAAATTGAATTAAAAGCGAATTGGAATGAATTCAAATTGAATTGAAATTTGAATTGAATAGAAATGAATTTTAAAACGAATTTATAAAGAAGAATTCAATTTTGAATTGAAATGGAAGTTGAAATAGATTTTGAAACGAATTTTAAAACTATTTATATAATTCATTTTAAATAGAAATCGACGAAGTATATATTATATATATTATATATATAATATAATGGCCTGAATAGAACGCGCCGCGCCGCGGCAGTTCGCGAATTTCGACCATTGATTTCAAACGGACATTTCGGGAGATCCGACCGTCGGATTCTCCTAAAACCGGAACCGTTGGGTTCGTATCGAAAAGAGCTTTCTAATGAATATTAGAAATTTGAAATCTAACGGTTGGATTTGGAGTTACGTCCAAATCAAATTTGAAAAAGGTCGCTGTAAGTGCAGTTCGATGGCCATTGATGGAAATCGGCTATACGGGCCTTGATAAAATTATTAAAAATAGTAATAATTTGTGTAAAATCATAAGAAATGATTTAGAAAGGATTGGGATGAAAAACTCCATATTTGAAAGGATAAAAACAGATTTTTATCGAAATGAACTAGTTTTGAACTAGAATTATAATTCTATTTATTTTTAAATAAATAAATTGAATTTGAAAAGGGTTTTGAAAATAACCAAAATTTCCAATGATTGCATTGGAGTGGATTTGAATCGAAATTGTCTTCGGAATATTTCGATGTTGGAATTCGTGATTATACAGATGTTGTTATGGAAATTTGAAAGATATATATTTATATCGTTATTTCCAATACGACATTTGTTAGTCGTAGAATTTGATATTGAATATAAGCCGATATATTTTCTATTCAGAGCCTTGTATTGAATATCAAATGTGATTTGGGTTTGTCGTGAATGGTGTCTTCACTAACACTGTTCTTGAACCCAGTTGAGAAAAAAATTAAATCTTTTTATTTAGATTTAATGAAGTGTACCAATTAAACGATATTTAATTGGAATTGAATTGGTATTGATTTTTGGGTTTATCGTGAACAGTGTTTTAAATAACACTTGTTCTTTAACCCGATAATTAATGGAATGTGATTTTGGGTTTATCGTGAACCGTGTTTTAAATGACACTGATTCTTTAACCCAGTTAAAGATTAAAACTAAGTGGAGTTTTAATGAATCTTTAAACAGATTAAAAAGATCGAGAATGGAGTATCACCAGTTTTACTCCAAGCGATAGTTAAATCTTTAATTAGATTGGAACGTGAAATGGTAATTGAATTACCGATAACACTATGGTGTTAGATATGAAGTACTACCAGTTTTACTTCATGGGATGAATAGGTTGGGATTGGGAAAATAAAATAAATGATTACTTCGATGTGGTTCGATAATCCCGACTAGTTGGAATTGATATTCAAAGGAGATTAAAGAATAAATTTAAAGAATTTATCTTGGATAAAATTAATGGGAACTTTTTCCCAAAGTATAGGAATATTTGAATAAAAGAATATTCTGAATTGGAATGAGGCGTATGTTGTGTTTGTGTAACACTTTTATAATATATACGCGAGTTATTCAGAAAGACCGGGTTTATCCCATTCTGAATAACTGATTCGACGTGGTGTCGAAGATGAAGACGGTGGTCGAAGACCGGAAGTCTTCACGTCGTTTGGGTGATTACTGATGATCTTGATTGGGCTGTACACCCAAGAAGATGGAAACAGTTAGTGATCGTCCAGATGTGCTTGGAGATCGATGGATATGCGGGGTACTAGGTGCCTCCGGTTTCGTTCAGACCCAGAACGGACTTGTGAATGGACTGTGTGTCTGACATTGGATTTTAGTCCGTGTGATTGATCTCTATTAAATATATATCTGTTTGGCGGCGGAGAATTTATTCTCTTGCTTAACGCCCTTCTCTGAGACGTACGAGCTCAGGGGTTATATATTGATGGATATCAAACGCATGGAGTGAATTGCCTGTGTGGCATGCCTAAGTGGCAATTGATCGAGGCTTCTGTTGAAAAGCAAAGTCTTGTGGTGATGATCAAAGCACGGCCTTTGTGGCGTAGCTTTGTGTAACGTTTACCTCGCGTGTTTCACACCCGGTATGAACCAAAAACGGGAGAGGACCTCAGGGAGGGCATGCGTTTCCTTCTAGCTAAAAAGTGGCGTCAGTGGTTTTACACGCCCTGACGAGTTTGACTTAAGTGGTTGTTGCTGTTGCGAGGCGCCTCGGATTGATCGGTCGTTCTCGAACCGATGGAGTCATTTAGTTGGCTCACCTACGCCTCATAGGGTGGGGAAACGCATGTTCAGGGTTTAAGTTTAATCCACATCGGTGGACTGGCCCTGACGATCCAAGGGTCACTCGAGCTCTGATCCTGTGGCTCGGGCTAGAGAGTCACGAATCGGTTGAGGACTATCTTTTGCCTCGGTTCATAGATGGAAATCCAACTTCCAAATACGTGACATTTGCGGTTTTAATTGTAGAACTAGTATGGCGACATGATATATGGTACCCATGCCGCCTATGATTGATACTTATGATTTGAAGTTGTTTTATACACTATGCACTTATAATAGTATCAAATGATTTGTTTTAAACGTATCAAGCATTCTTTGGCTGTTATAAGGGAAAACCCTATCTCCCGGCTTGCGTTGCATTGTGTGATAGGACCTGGGTCTTATAACAGCTTCATTTTTCTCTACTTAGCATTGCGCTGTTGGTTTTATGCACTGGTACTCTTGGGAGGAAACTCGTTCCGTGTTATACGGCGTGGTCCCTTGATTTACCTAACTTTAAAAACAAAGATTAATAACTGTTTTAGTTCTCACACCAGTCACATGACTGACCTGGAGTTTATTGTTTTGACCTAAACTCTGGGTGCCCTTATTTTGACACGGGCAGCTAGTAGTTTTGGTTTTGCAGATATATATTCACAGGATCCTGGTTTACAGCTGGAATGATATCCGGAAAGCTTTGTATCCGTATATCTCTTCTAGTTGTGTATTGTATTATTCTCCGCTGCTATGTATTTAAATGTAATTTAAATCTCTGATATTTCTGTGTAATATTCATTTGTACTCTGTATACTCTTGTAATCTGATGCATTGTTGTAATATACATTGAAATGTTCTTTTTATATGCGTTCTATTTTGTCGTGTTCTCAACGATAGGGCGTTTCGAACGGTCTGAGTCGGTTTAGCGACTGGTTCGGACCGAGCGAAATTCGTTCTCGTAACAAGTCCCTCAGTATATTAACGTATTCACCCTTTTTTTTGGTAAGGCACATATTCACCCTTGTTACCTTTACATATTACAACACTACACTCGAATATGTGTATACAAAGATGATTAAATTAATTGCCGCATTAAGAACCTTTTTATGAAAAAATTTGTAGGAAAAATAATAAATAAGGAAAAGAGTGCAATTTTGTTTTATCTTTAGGTAACATGTTTTACAATGTTACAATGTTGTTTGATACTTCAGGATCAAGATAATGCCTCATTAAAAATCTTACTAATAAAAACCCAATGGGAAAAATATTAGAGAAGGAAAAGAGTACGTTATAACATAATTTTGTATGCTCCCCCTAATTTATAAGACATTATTTAATTAATCTATTGATGTAGCCGACGCATGCCAATTTAGTACACCATCTTCTACAATTTTGATTTGGAAATTTTCATTGAGAATAGACCTACCAGCTTTTCTGAAACTGAATTTGTTTTTCCTTTTTCTTGTTGTCCTTTCATATTTTATGTATGAAAAGAAATTTGGAAGAAATGTGCTATGTCGTATCATGCTTAATATAATCTATTTGAATCAGAGTCATGCAAGTTGCTTTGTCTTCGTAAATAGTAGTTTACTGCAACAAAAGATGTTTGATACTTTTGGATCAAAATGTTGCCTCATTAAAACCTTATTTAAAAAAAACCAATGGAAAAAACCTTAGTGAAGGAAAAAGAGTACGATATAAAATGTCATATTTCAACAATTTACTACGTCAAACGGAGTATAACACTTCTAGATCAATGTAATGCCTTTTACTGAGACTTTTCCTTTCATTGATTTTTCAAATCGTTTCCTATTATTGAACTCTATGTCCTTTGTTATAAGCAAATATTAAGCACACTTATGTGCTTTGAGGCTTTATTTTAGCATTTAAAGGCACATTCGGAGGCTTTAACTTTTTAGCCTTTTGTATATGAACTTCAGGTTCCTTTTTTTTTAGATTTGAAAGAATTTGTTTTCATCATGTTTCAAATTTTCCTTTTACAATTTCACTTATAGTGATAAATCAATATTTGTATTAAATTTAAACAATACACCATTATATTTTATGCCCATTATTTTGTTGGGTATACATAAAAAAATCAATATTTCAATATCACTTCCATTAATAAATCAAGAGATATTCTGTCGTTGGTCTTTCCAAAAGATTACATATGAAAAGCTAGTAGATCAGGAAAGACATAATTAGATCTACCTCTATATCATCTATAATGTATACAATACATATGTAATCAAATTTCCGTTAAATTGGATTTGGAAAACTCAAAATTAGATCCGCAAAAAATTAAAAGAATAAATCTAGACATATATTTAGGGTTAATAAAAGGAATTAGATCTAAAAAATAGATCCATTAGAACCCAATTTAGATCTAAAAAAAAAAAAATGAAGAACAGATTTAGAAGAAAAGAAAAAATAACAAATTATAGATCCATTAATCAAAGATTCTCAGACAGAAACTATAAATGGCACTCTGCCAATCTCCTATACTTACTGTAATTTTTAGTTGTTATAATAATAAGTGTTACGGAGCACTATAAATGTCGGTCAGCTCTACCAAAAAAATATGTACACTTACGTATTGGTAATGTTAAAAAAAATTAAAAATACAAATATTATGTAATATATATATTATTTCAAAAAAAAAAACAAATCTCTTTTTACAATTAAGAAAATTTTATTATAGTATTACTATTTTAGAATATATTTTAATGAATAACCATTGTAAATTACAAAAAATATTAAGAAAACAATTATTTTCTAAACCTTCTTCAAATTCTAAATCTGTAGTATATCACAAATAATATTTTAAAGTTAGATTTTTTTTTTTTACTTGTTCCGATCCAAATTTGTTTTTAAATAGTTTATTATTTTGGCCAAATTAAATAATATTTTTTATAATAAAAAATAAATTTTTTATTTTTTATCTTATTACTAAGAGCATATCTGATTTAACATAGTTTTGTAAAATTTAAAAATAGTCTTTGTGTCATATTTAACATATTATAATTTTTTTTTGTAGTATATTAACTTAGATGATGTTATAAAATAATTACTAAACAAAATAATTACTTTTCCTGTCAAATTTTAGTGCTACTGTGAATATGTTATATCAAATTACATGGTGAATTTTAACTATAGTCTGATGTTGTAATTAAATAAACGATATATGTGTAGATAAATATATATATGCCCTACCCTAATTTGTTGCGTATGAGAATTGCTTTTTTCAACATAAGTATATACATGCATATAATAAACTAATTTATTACAACAGCGTTATTGTATATTAGAATCATCACATAATTAACAATACAAAATTTATGTGTGTGTGTGTGTGTGTGTGTGTGTGTGTGTGTGTGTGTGTGTGTGTGTGTGTGTGTGTGTGTGTGTGTATATATATATATATATATATATATATATATATATATATATATATATAATGTTATATGGATAAAATTTTCAAGAAAAGAAAAAAAATATTACAGAGATAATTATAATCTATAATTTGATGAAAACGTACCATATCTATGTACCAAAGCCATAACATACACCATGAAGAAATGAATTATCCCTTTAAAACCTTTTTCCGATTCAGTACACTATTAGCCTTTGAAATCTGGGTTTATATTGATGGAGATGTTAGGGCATATTTTTACCTTGTAACTAAGCGTAGAGAAGTTAGTAGCAAAACATCAAAACCGATTAATTTAGAGATGCTTACTTAGTAGATGAAAAAAAAAAGTGTAGATCTGATCTCTAATTCGTTCTCTTTTAATTCGAGTCATCCAAACCATGTATTTCCAATCGTAATATGAACTGCGCTTATATCATCTCATTTTAGCTGAAACTTCTAATCAATGATGGATCTTAAATCCAGTTAAACCCAAAATATGAAGTGCACTGCAAAAACACTTCAGAAGCACTCTGACTTCCACAATTTGTTTACAATTAAATAATGAGATGGTAGGAAAAGAGATAACACTATTATTTAATTGGAAGCTTACGGTGGAAGTCATATAGCTTTTGGGGAATACTCTACAGTCTCTACTGTTTCAAGTGTTGTAGAGTGCACATACGCATACTTGTGTGTAAAATAAATATAGATACAAATACATATACATAGACATAAACTAACACATATGCTTAATTGTTTTTATGAAGTCCCATTTGAATGATCAATAAAAGCGGATATTTTACCTGAGAGTAAGTTTATACTTCACCTTTATTTTACCTGATTTATGGCCTTGTTCTGTGAGTAACATCACAGAAAAAGATCAAATTCCCATTATGTTTGTGACGATATCATATTCTTTCTAAAGCTTTTACTTCCCTACTTTTGGCAACTCACATGAGTCTGGTCCTTCCTATGTCGTAGCACAAGAAAGCTAAACAAAAGCTAAAAATCTTTGCTTCAAATACTTAACCGAACCGTCGACTTAGCTTCATGATCAGCTCTCTTTATGACACAAAAATGATGATAATTTATTCTTTATTGAACGCTCTCTTCTTCTTCTTAGTTCGTCTCCTTGTGGCTGCATTGCTATTACTCCTAGTCCGGACTCAAGTATTCAACCAAATCCAGGCATTAGAACATGAAATGAATGGTCAAGCTCGCGCCGTAGCACAATTTTTATTCGGTCATCGACAGGATTTTCAGTTGGAAGAGATGGAATCAAGAAGCACGGCTCACGTACATATAACGAAACTTGACCATGGTTAATTTATTTTTCATTTTTTATTTGCATGACTGTTTATATATGTACCATAACAGAATAAAATAACATTTGAGGTATACACGCCATCTCGCTTTGAATAGATTATCTTTCTTTTCTATGCCGTGCCTAGTGAACTAACCAAAAAACGAGGTATCACCTAATCTCACCTAACTTGATGCGCTCTACGCCCAACTTGATTAGAGCATCTTTAGACGTTGTATTTCATGCTGAGCATTAGTGCCATGTGCTTGAAAACATGCTCGTTCTACACCAATGGGAGCAGCAATGTAGTCCGAGTTTAAGGAGAAAGTAAAGCATTGCAACGAATGTATGTTAATTTGGTTACACAAGGATTAAACAGCATACTTTCATGTCCTTTTAATATTGATTGAATGTCCTTAGGTTATAACTTATGCGAAAGCATGAAATTGGGCTTTTCGTACTTGCAATCAGCGCTACCACTGGTTATGAAACTTAATTGGACTTGAGTTGTACAAGAACCATGTTGAATCACTAATTTTTATTTTCACCGATGCATCATTCTCATTTTCCCTATGTAAAAGAGAGGATAACTCTATTTGAACACAAAACGAGGGCACAAAATTGCATACAATAAATCTAATCAACTAGACTCTTCCGTGAATTTCACTTTCCACATAAAGACAAACAAATCCAATGCTTCACGGTTTATTTGTTTTATTTTGTGTTTAACTTTGTGTCTCAATAGCCGTTTCTATAAAAAAGCATTAAAAAATATTTATCATTCACCATGAGTACAACAAAAGCAATGATATGCGTTGATACAATTATGCAACTGCAGTTATACACAATCGTTGTAGTTATATACTTCAATCGTACATAATTTCGGTTGTGAAATTTTATAGTATACATTGAAAATCATATGTAAATCACCTATTGTTGTGCGAATAATTGCATAGATTGTTCCAATACCAATTTATGGTGCAAAATAATGATTTGATTTGCACAAACTCCAGAACTGCAAAGCGAAATACAAAATGCGCATGAGCAATACAAAAAAGAGAATATAGCTTGTCGATCAATATCAACCGTCAACTCAATAAAAAATAATCACAAAACAAAACAAAATAGAATAAGAGAAGAAAAGAACACAAAGATTTAACGTGGTTCGGATATGCCTACGTTCACGGACTCAACTGTTGTTATTTCACTGAAGAGAGTACAAAAAAGAACACGAAAGAGAAATTACAAAATTACACATAGTAGATAGAGAGACTAACCTATAATTACGAATTAAATAATCAATTTCAACAAAAACTTATATGCAATCTAAACCCCTAATTGATTGACCATAGAAATTAGAGTTTATCGAAGAAGAGGATACTGGTGGATGCTCTCACACATTCACACTACACAAATATGAAGATGAATTTCCTTCATTTAAATAGGCTTCAGGATGAAAGGTTGCTCGAAGATGAAAAGAATTAATTTTCTGATTGTTTTGAAATCTTTACAAATGTCCATTATTTGATTGCAGTAACGGAAAGCGAAAATCTTGGCTTCCATACGTATCCTCTCTTGCATGATTCTCCAAGCCTAATCATTTATTTCTTTATATTACAATATAAATGAATTTATATATGTACTTCCTTCCAACTCGTTTATAAATCTGTTGATCAATTAATTATGTAATCAATTTGTTTCCTTCCAAAATATCATCTTTAAATGTTTCCATATATAGCATAATTTTGGAAAAGCCGACCTGTATTTAAAGTGACCGCAAACACTAATTATTATACAATATAATAATTACAATAGTTGCAAGTGAGTGGTAGATTACCAACCTACTATCAGTTTTTAAGGCGGACAATCCACCATAATCCTATCTAGGTAACGTAACTGAAGCTAGACATTATTTCTAGACTATGTTACAACAAACTTACATTTCCATGCAGGGAGTTCAAATATTACTTTTCAAGCCTAAACAAGTAAACTAACAAACAACTACGTTTTAATGCCAAAGAAAGGTACTGAAGAAGCCAGTACAACCTAACATTGACTTAATCTTTCTAAGTAGAGTTGCCCTACTTAAAGGACGACTGCAGTATACTCAGTAGTACATCCCAAAGACAAAGGATGGCACTGTATAGCAGAGCTACACAACATCCCATCATCGGCCGTATCTAGTCAAATCATATAAGAGAGTTACTATCTTCAAAGCAATCCAATGAAAAAACAGAACCCCATGGAAAACGCAACGCAGAGGATCCAGATCACGATGGCATAACATATTAGGACATTGCCCAAACACGAACTAAGCGGAACATGACCATCCAACCAAGCTTAGAACGACCAGATTAGCAAATTGGCAATAACATTGGTAGAAACATATCTCCACTTCGCACACTCAACAAAGAAATTGAGATGCACTAAAACTTCCTACACAAGGGCTTAATCTTTGACATGGATAATAACTTAACAGTCTGACTTGAACATATAACATGAATCGTGACCAAAACACTGCTTGGAGATGCGGATATGGCAGAGAACAACATCACGGCAAACCCAATAAAGTCTCGAGCAAAGCTTCACGATTTTTATTGAGCTTGCATGTGATGAACAAGAGAGGCACAGGCCATAACATCACCAAACACCTATTCGAAACCAGGGGCGGAGGGACACATACCTCAGGTAGGGCTAGCGCCCTAGGTGGAATTTTGCGATTCTGGCAGAAAACAAGGAAGTTCGGCCATCTGCCCTAGCTGGTAGAAAGACTCTCCAGCAGCCACTGTTTGGTGGCTTGATGCTATTAACAGCAAATTTTACTTGAATTGAACACCTTTTTATATATATACAGGCAGCTTTATAGAACTTTTGCGATGTGGGACAAAAAAAATTTAGTTTGGCCCCAGCTGAATTCAGTTTCTAGCTCCGCCACTGTTCGAAACCAATCAAAATTCAGACCTAACTCAAATAAAACAGCATCCCGAACCCGAAAATAAGCAGACGCAAGCCACAAGACACAGATAATCATAGGTAACACAGCACAAGCACAAGATACCTACCGCCAGATCTTACCAAACCACGACAACTGATATCAGTCTCACATGTGGGAGTAAGGGTAATCGAAGGCCTTGTAGGACCCTGTGAAAGACGTGGATCCACGCAAATAATTGTGCTTGAGGATTATCACAACGTAGAAGGGGAGGGGATGGTGAAAGACGAGCAAATCTGAGGGTTAGGGTTGTAGTTTCGAGTGGGAGGCGACAACAACATGCCAGACAGGACGTAAGCATGAACTAATTGGGGGGCGAAGAAGAGTTGAAAGAAAGGCAGTTGAAAGAGAACAGGAATTGAAGAAATTGGAGTGGAAGGGAAAGTTCATAACGTCATTTCCAATAAAGCTTCGCCTTGTGCAAAATTATATGAACATATAGCATAATTGAGATTGATTGAATCAAATAATTAATTTCTTTCTCTCTTAAACAAATATTTTTTTGAATACCCTCTTAAACAAATATTTGAATCACGTACCAAATCTCAACAAATTTTTGGGTCACACCATCAAGCTCAATGTGAAATACTTTGGGCAATATTGCCCAAACAAAGCTTCCAAATCTTTCTCAAGCATAAGAAAGATAGTATGCACATAAACAAAGTACATACAAAAAATATCAAAAATCTTCAAAAATACGATGTAGGAGTCAAACTTGTAAATACATAAATCTGAGAGACTAATGGAGACTTCATATCGTGCTTCACCTTCTCCATCCTATATTCTTCACCTTCTCCATCCTATATTGAGTAAGGACATACCCAATATTATCTACTTCAACCTCATTTTCAAGAATTTTACTCGACTTCATCAAGTCTACCTTATCAAACCCAACACTAAGCTCCGCGCAACAAATAGCATAAGAAGTTAAATTATCACCTCTACTATGCTCACAAACAAGACCAACAGAAGCAAAAGGCTTTAACTGCGACCGAGCTCCGCCTAGACTCTGAATACACGAAATCTTCTCATCAATCATGGTACCATCGAAAATACCACTTTCTCTTTGAACATGGAAACAATCTGATGACTCCAACCGTGTTTGGAAATTTTGTATATCCTCCCAACGTCATCACTTAATAGAGATTCCACACCTTCAATAAAAACCTCTCATCAAATATTGCATGCTTGCTTGTCACAAGTCTCTTAGTTGTTTTGCAATACAATCTATACTTCTTCATTCCTTCCCTATGGCCTTAAAAAATGTGTTTGCTTCCTCTAGGCTTCAGCTTATCAGGTCCATCATCTCTAAATAAGCTGAACAACAATACACTTTAAGGAATGAATAGTCAGCAGAATTTCTTTTCCATACTTCTTCTGGGATCTTCATACCTATGACAATATAAGGTGTATGGTTGATGAGAAATACTGCCTAGATATTGTTTCTGCCCAAAATACCTCTTCTAGACCAGTAGTTAGTCTCAAGCTCATAGCTTTTATCCATTCCGACGCACGCTTTTCGTCACTACAAAAGAATGCGACTTAGTAAAAAAATCTCTAAATACATGCTCAGACTGTAACACCTCACACTTTTCTGAGTCCAAATTTCAACAAAAATCGAAACTCAAACTCATCCAAACATGGAGCATGTAATCTGGTACCTGCAAAAAAAAGAAAGAGCATGAGCATAATTAGAGTACGATAAAATAACTCACAACGAAAACAAAATAGGATAAACTAGTATCAACTCGGGTAACTACCTTGTAAGAGTAAGTCACTACGTCAATACCGAGCATAAGAGAAAACGAGAACCGAAACCAAACTTAAACACCTGTGGAAACTTGAACTTCTTGAGACAACCTGGATGTTGTAACGACGAAGGGGTCAGAACAATAAGTTATGGGGAGTAGAAAGAGTATAACATAATTTACGATACACAGATGTATCCCGTTTGGATCAGTCGGAGACATTTGTCTATTAAGGCTAGTGATTCTAACCTAACCTTGTAAACACATACGCATGACATTAACTATCATACCCAAGGTAGCATTCCCAAATGATAACGATACTGAAATAGAACATTTACACGTAAGTATGAAGCTTTTAAACCATCATTCAACCAATTACCAAAAACTAAAAGGTAGGCACTCAACTGCTCACTATTCATATGAAGGTTAATTATTTATAAATATACATAGTCACTTAAGACCTCACTATTAATGATAGATAAGGGTGGATCTTTTTGATCACTTAAGACCCCTAGGCGGACCTGTCGGTCACTTAATACCTTTTCTGATGGTTTACCCTACGCTATTATAAATTAGAGGAGACTAGCTACAATTCCTACTAATTCAAGGCTTCTGTCATTCACGCATATAAACACATGTCTTGCATAAGGAGAGAGATAGTAAGAAGTCACTTAAGACCAATCAGATAGGTAGACGTCACACACCATTTAAGAGCTCCCTATGGCGGACATTCTCGTTAACATCTAGCTGACCTTATTAGGATAATCCCATAATAACTTAATATTTCCACCTTAGGATAGGTTGACCTATGGTACCTTCGTAGTGGTCATTTTAAACCAATTCTCAGATGGACCCTCAAACTCAGCCACTTAAGACCCTAAGGGAAGCAGGCTAATCGTGGAGATTATCATACTCGTACCCAATTAGCCTTTAATGCTTCCATTTATGGGAGGTGGGATACGTGATCACTTAATACCTTTTAAAGGTGGATCTAACCACTTAAGACCATAGTTGGCAAAGCAGGTCACGTCACTGAATTATCTTCGTTTTGGATTCTTCTTTCGAATGGGAGGAGGGCCACGTAGCCAGTTGACCTCACTTATGATGAAAATCTTAAAATTGGAAATAATTCACGTACGCAAACTAACTACCGTCATAGGTTCCTATGGTCAATGATGTCTCACATATGTTAGACTTATATTCGACTACTGGAAAGTGCAGACTTCTGTCAAATAAGGCAAATGACCTCGCATCATTAACTACTAGGTCCAGTTCTAATTTCTAATTATATTAATTCTAGATTAACTAGAATAGAATAAGAAAACCTATATCCTCCCTATTCTAGTATGTTCAATTGATTGTTTCCTTATTGGACTTAGTATTTTAAATGACAACCAATACCCATTAATCTTCTTTTTATTCCATTTATTGCTATTTGTTACAGCTATTACCATTTATGACCATATCAGTCATATTTTCCTAAGACACTAATTAAACCAATGAATGTCCCTATTGTATCAATTCCTTATTATTCTAGTCTAACTATTATAACTCCTTAAATCTTTCTATTTTATTTTAACTTGATTCATTCTTGTGTATATACATATGTTAAGAAAATTGTTTATTTACTTAATTAGAGTTGTAATTTCTATTCCTAGTCATCGTTTTTAAATTGTAACCATTTAGGCATAACTGCGTAATTCATTTTTTTTCCCCAAATCAACGACGGTTACAATATTCATTGTTCTTTTATTGCCTTATTTATAACAATTCAGTCACATTTATTGCTTCAAAGAGGAATATCCACCAACATCACAATCAGCGATTCTGTTTCAATCGCTACGTGAGATAAAACCAAATCTTCTCATCTCCTACCTGCTTTTGATTTCTTGGGTAAGAAATTTTCAACTTTAGATTCGGTCGATTTAGTGGTACAGCTTCCACGAAAATGGAAATTTTGAATTTGATGTTTGGGTTCCTGCTTGAAGGATTAGATCTGGATTTAGTGTTCATATTACTTACAGCGATTCATGTTTTACCTGTTTTAAAATGCATGTTAATTTCATTTGTTTATTACGATTTATACTTGGTTTAACTTCCACCCGCAAGCAAGGTTTAACAAAAGTAGCAAGATATACAAGATGATTGCCATGGTGGAAGATTCCGATTTGAAACCTAAAATGGAAAACTGAGAGTCATACTTCTAATATTAAGGCAGTTTCTCCATACAATGAGAGCAGATTGAATGGATAAAGAAGGACCATTAGGCTTTCATAACTAAAACACAGATGCAATATGATGGTTGTATTTTACTGTCTACCATTTTTTTTGATGATTTCACAAGCATAGTTCTAAAGAGATTTAATAATCTTCTATTTTAATTATACATCAAACCCAGTTAAACCATTAAATCATTTGTCGGTTAAGTTGAAAATCATGTATACCCAGTTATGAGATTGTTAAACATAATTAGGATAATGTTTACATTTGTTGAAGGTGTTTGGTAACTCTGGTTCAGCTACTGTGGTTTTCTAATTCGTGTATTTCTCATTCATATACACTACTTGTACATGAGGAAGGGCAGCAGTTGATGGAGAGATTAACAAAGAACATGCATAGAGATGCTTACCTTATGAGTTCCGAAAAAAGACATTTATGTGGATTTTCCATAAGCTAACCCAGATCAAATATTCTATAACTAGGCTTGTTTAAATTTTGGTAACATTGGTTTTTCAATAATGTATTTCAAATGCATTTTTGATTGTATGCTAATTTTATGGATACATGGGTAATCTTATTTATAGCTCCTTGACCGTTTTGCAGCAAGACATGCGTTCAGTGGGCCTTCAAGTTCTTAACAATGATTTCTGGGTACCTGTTAAGCCTGTGTCTAATGCCCTTGTCACAACATTGGAGATACACTTGAGGTAGTTGAATGGTATTTCTAGCCGTATGTATGTATTTACTGATTATATTTGTATGTATTTCTTTACTGAGTTATGTTTGTATTTGATTGGGATTAGGTATTTTTAAATTGAAGGTACAAAAGCATTGAGCAAAGAGTAGTGTGACCAACAGAGGAAAACACCGGCTTTCTATAGTGACTTTCTATTCCCCAAGCTATGATGTTGAGCTTGGCCCTACGCATGAGCTTGTCAGTAAGTTGCACCCTTCTATTTGATGATAATTGTATGGATGGTGAATGCAACATGCTTGCTTTGGGAATGTAATTATATTTACTTTCTTTTTCAACATGCTTGCACCAGTAACTATATATGTGCCCGAGCTACTTGCTTGCACAAAGCAAGTGACTACAATGAGGTTGCATGGGAATGAAATGATTGTAAATATATATGTGCAAGCGTGTTGTAATTATGTGCAAGCAAGTAACTATATATGTGTCTGAACGGTTGTGTAATAACTGAAAGTAAAGTAGTCATGAGACCATGTAGAAAACTTCTCATTTAATAAGTGGATGTACTTTTATTGACATATGTAATGAATTCAGCTATTTTCTGTAATGAAGTTACTAATTCACAAATGGTGTAAACTTGAATTGTTTTTTTCTTAGTGTGAGTAATTATGTTTGTGTTAGTGAAATAGTGGTTATAATTATAATATTACGAAATTTTTGATTTATAGCAGTTGAGGTATAATTACTTTTAGTAGTTGTAAAACAAATTTTGACAACTGCTAGAAACAGTTGTAAAAAGGGTTGACTTTATTACGATTGCATATATAACTAGTGGCGCATGCCAATTGTTATAGACATAGTACAATTGTTTTTGGCAGTTGTGAAAGAGTATTTTCTGTTATAGTGGTACCTATGGCAACACCAGTACCGATGTTGCCATAGAGTCACAATGGTGTTGTCTTTGACTCTACAGCAATGCGGCAAAGTGCAACACCAAGAAAGTGTGGCCACATATCATTTTTCCCTTATAGCAAACACTTTTTGGCACTTCCTACACCACTTCTCCGGTGTTGCAGTATGCAATCTATGGCATAGTGGCTGTATATAATTTGGAATCAATATAAAATACGTAACAATATAATCATAGTCAAACACAGATATTCACATCGCTAAGACGGAGACACATAAGAGTAAATACAAAGATAGTGGTCATAGTCGATCCACTATACAACAAAAGAATAGGTACAAGTTCTAGCCAAAAGAATATGTATACATAGATGTCTCATGTACATATAACCCAAAATTACTACAATAACGATGTAGACATGAAAAACCAAGAAGTGGTTCATGCTAGAAGTCTTGAAGAAGCATATGTGATACTCAGTCAAACCCGAGTATTATTTATAAGAAAATAAACAATAAACGGATTAGTCTGGCTGTACTCATCATAATAAACTGAAATAGGATAAGAGATATAATCAGAAAATGACATATAAGAAACAACAACTATGTTCACATGTAAAATGTGAAGGCTCGATATGTCCAGAAAATATGCCAAAGAAACCTTGGCGTTGTATAAGGATATCTCAATAACAATGAAACAAATATTGATAACACGATATCAATATAACTCAGATTGATAGCTTAGCATCAATAAAACTCAAATTCTATAAATCGATAAATCAGATATCTGGAAGATCCCTAAGAATGGGAGGCCGGATTAAAGGCGGGCGCCCGAAGACTCATCAACACATGTATCGAAGGTGAGACGCGATCTCCAGACAATTAGCCTATAATATTGACCCGAAGCTCCTTTTATGGTCCAAAGACCGTGGGTCATGAACCCGCTATGGTGATCCGAAAATCATCGATAAAATCAAATAAACCGAAGTTCCTTGGGATGATCCGAAGATCAACGATATAGAGAAATGAACCGAAGTTCCTATACTAGTCCGATGACTATCAAGATGAACCGAAGTTCCTCAAGATGATCTGAAGATCATCAACATAGAGAAATGAACTGAAGTTCTTAAAATAGTTCGAAGACTCTCAAGATGAACCGAAGTTCCTCAAGATGATCCGAAGATCATCGGAATGACTCGAAGGTCGGAATGATCTAAAGATCATTAGAGTGACCCGAAGTTGGGATGATAACAATTGATTAAGTATAGTGTAAATTAGGCGAAGCTAGTAAATATAAGAGTCAAGCTACACGTTCCACAACCACTTTCTTTACACGGTTGTTTACGAATGAGTTGCATATTCCACTGGAATACGAAACGATCACTGCTATGGTTTTCAATCGAATGAGTCCAAGAATTAACCATTGGAGCAAACGAAAGTGTTTATAGTCCTTGCTTTTACTAAGGCGTTTAATTAAATTTCTCATACGAATGAGAAAAAGGTTAATCAAATATATACTAGTAGATTTGTAAAGCAATTTATAAAATAATTTCATATAATAAAGTAGGATTAAAAACTGTTTTAATAAAAGATTTGGTATCGACTAATCATACAAAACCCTTTATAATTTGAAGTGGCAAATCCCATCAAAGATTGATTTGCAATAACAATCAATCTCAAAATTCACGTTTTAATAACATAAACCAAATCCCACGAATATCGATTATAAATTTGTTTATCGCGAGTCAATCAAAAGTCCATCTAACTGATATGTTGGAACACATGGACTAGAGAATCTGAAAAGTCGAAGGAAAATAGCAAACGGGTTGAAACTCGGCCGGGGACAAGCCTAAATGAACCTGAACTATCGACCGTGGCCACCACCAATCGATAGTAAAAAATTATACAACAAGCAATTTCAGACGTATTGACCCGATTTCGGACATTTATCCTGGTTCAGACGTCTGAAACTGAGTTTAGACATCTGACCTACTATGGGGATGTTTTTCAAGCGAAAAAACATTACTTAAAGGCTCTGGATCGATACGTGTTTGCTCTAGACTCTTAGTAAATTAAAAACACTCCCCAACACATTAAAGCACATGTACAGACGTCCATTCATGGGTTTACACAAGGATATTCATATAAATGAAAATAAAACTCATAATTGGAAGTTAACACCCAAAAAACCAATTCACACACTATATACATAATACATACATGCCAAAGGCACACTATACAAGCATATAGCTTGAGGCATGGATGTGAGTTCTCCAAGAACTCACTTTTTCTTGCTAGAAGTAAGGAATTGATCCAATAGCAAGCTAAAACAACCTCTTTTCCAGTATAGTTTGCTAATCTTCAGCCTAAACATATATAAATGAATTTCCTAAGAGTTAGATTTAGGAAAATCTTGAAATTGAAGAGTAATAAGATGGATAAATGGAGAGGAAGATCGAGAAGCATACCCAAGTCTTTACATTTGATTTCCTTAAGAATTGGAGCTCCTAAGATTAATTTCGGTTTAGGGAATTCTAATTTCCCCTTCCCTCCCTCATTTTTTATTTTTGTTGAAGTAAGAATGAATGAAGAGGAGAATAGGGTTGTGGGGTTATAAGGAAAGTAGGCTAGGTTTACTAGCCCAAGCCTCAATCAAAATCCCAAATTTCACTAACTCCAAACATATCGATGTTTACAGTTTTTGTTGTCGTAAACGGGACTTTGAACTCAATGGAAGTGGTCTCGAGTCCAAATTCACACGTATGCAAAAAGTGACTTTTCGGACATACACTAGACTAATGATGTTATAATTAAATAAAATATTTAAATATATTATCGTGAAATATGCGGGTTGTTATACACTTCCCTCTTAACGAAATTGCATCCCCGCAATTACTTAAGGAAAAACTCAAAAAGTAATAATCGAAGCACCATAAAATCTATATAAAAATAGATTAACTAAAGTTATTCACTTTTATCTTTATATTTAACACAGCATTCTTATACTAATATAACTTATAAATCATTGCATAGTTTTTAAATTTTGAGTTATAAATCATGATATAACTTAAGTTTATACACGTATAATGTTTCATTTAAATATATGAACATATATGAACAATCAAGTTATTCTTCTCATTATAAATGTTTTCAACAAATATGAATTTTCCTTACTTAAATTCTAAATATTCCAAAACCTCAATTTCAATCATTATTTAAATTTTAAGTCGCGAACTACCACATCACTATTTTTCCGAAAATTTGGTTTAGGGACATTTCAAATTTTACAAAGATAAAATTCAAATATTTTTCTTTCATTAGAAAATTATAATCCAATAGGTCCGAAAGATTCTGGTTTCGAAGAATTTCGACTTATATTGGATTCTATAAGTTCATTTTACTTAAATTGTCTAAATCTCGAACTACCGCTACGTGGCAACTCATTTTTTTAATTTAATTAATGTGTTTAACGTTCAGTAAGTTTATAAATTATAACCATATTTTGTTACGTTTTCAACATTAACTAATTAAACATTCAAATTCAAACTTGGAAATATCGACTATCCAAAATTGTCGACATTCCTTATCACGTTTTAGCTAGAAAATTAATCCTTTAAAATTTCTAAAAAGAATTCTAGCTCGTAGAATTCTCTTTAAAATAAAAGGATATATATATATAATGGTTATATATATCCCATTCACAAGGATAAGCGATCCCGTTGGGGAAACAAGACCAGGAAACGAAAATCTGGGTTATACACATTAAATTAGAAATATGAGCGTATTCTCTAATATTCCATAAACAAATAAATTGGAACTTTAAGTTTCCAATAAACCTGTAGTATCTCAAATTTGAAATATCAGCACATCCCCCAATATTTCAAGAATAACTTCTAAATCATGGAAACATGATAAATGGTAGAAGTTGATTTTTTTTTCATAAAACTTGAAAACTTTGGCTTTCAATTCACAAGGATATTACCGACAAGGATGAGGTCAAACCAGTCGGGCTATGACCTAGAAAGTTTTGGTTCATTAAGGTTATCAAAATAAACTGGAATATTTGTTAACCCCAGTGACAAAAATGAGCACAAAAATAAAGAGTTGGCAAAAACCGATTGCTAAGTCAAATAGTAGAATTACCTTAGCACTACTAACCTATCATCAATCCGAGACAAGGGATTTATTAAGATTGTCATGTTGATCGGAAAGCTTAACCGTTCCATCGCATCTCTTTACAAAAATAGTTCCTCATTTTGTCCTTAGTGGTCGGTCACTAAGGAGAACAAGAAAATAGATGGAGCCACATAAATGATAATCAATTCCAAACTCAATTACTCATTAAGGCGGTCATCCTAGAACGGGTGTAAAGAATCCAAAAAATTCATGAGTAGTGTAGATTATTAAACATGTCTTCCTAATGTCATTCTCATTATTATGAGAATTTAGAAAACATATGAAAGCTAAGGAATCTAAATTAGAATCGTTAAAAACAATAGAAATCTGTGTCACATACAAGTGATGTCGAAGATGGATAATTATTTTGGAAAATAAATTATGGACATCAAAGTGAATAGCCCAATTCATTTGTAAAGAAAAATCACCATAAAAGCCAAATGAACAAGGCATGCAAATAGGCATGTAAATCATCACACAGGGCTTTTTGTCTTTCGACAAGGTGGTCCGACAAGCAAAGAAAGTGATCAACCTCAATGTTTATTTAGATATACAACACATGTTATCTCTAGGTAGGTAACCTATGATGGTCTGAGACCAAAACGATCTAGAGATCTTGTCCAATGACCAAAACGATCCGTAGATCAATACTGCCAATGACCAAAATGATTAGAAGATCAATATGATCTAATGACCAAAACGATCTGAAGATCAATACGGTCCAATGACCAAAAAGATCCTAAGATCAATACGGTTCAATGACCAAAACGATATGAAAATCAATACGGTCCAATGACCAAAACGATCCTCAACAGACTAAGTCCAGAAACCAACCGACGAAGTAAACACAAGTGTGTCAACCCACCCGTTTTTACCAAGAAGTTTAATTAAATTCCTTATTCAATCGAAAAGACAAAATTACTTATTTGAAACAAGTAACACTCCAAAGAAAATAAGAATACTCAATTATTACCCAAAGAGCTAAAACGTCCAGATAGCAAAATATATGGGTAACAGAAACTCAGGGTAAGCATGTAAGAATTTTCACAAAACATAGGCTTGGAAAACTAACATACTTAGATATAGAGCAAGCACCCTATAACACCTAAGGACATGGTGTCTCCAAGTCCCTTTGACACAAAGAAGGTGAATGATCACAATTTCAAAAGAACTCGAATGATATGATCACAAAAAACATCATCATACATGATAGAGAGAAAGTACCCTTGATAAGCATTAGTTTCCTTTCTAAAACAAGATATCCCAAACTTCATAGTTAAAATTCTAATTGTGACACCCCGTATTTTTACGCTTTAAAAATATGAAATTTACGTACGTATGTGATGATACGCAAGCGTATAAACTAATAAACTATGAAAATAAAAGATATTCTGTTTATACTTTTAGAATTAAGTTAAACGGAATTTACCATTGCGATCGTCTCGGAAAAATACGCGAAATAGAGTCCGAGTTTTCGAGAATCGGAGCCCGTATGACCCAGTTAAGGCCCATATCGATTTTCAGGAAATTTCAAGTATGAAACAACTCGAAAACTCAGAAGTTTGGTCCAGGCGGGGGAGGCGGGAATTTTCCCGCCAAAGCCCATGTCGACTGGGGAGTCGACAGGGCTGTCGACACCCCAGTACCCAAGTCGACAGGGCTGTCGACTTGGGCGTCGACTGGGCCCAAAAACACACTTCTGTGTGTTACGGCCTGGTGCACCTGGTCATCTGTTTTGGTCTAGTCTGGTGGCCTGAGACGGGTTTTAAAGGTTCAGATTGGTCCTAGGGTTAATCCTAAGGTCCTAATCACTCCTAATCTCTATAAATAAGCCCCTAACCTACCCCTAAATCCTCATTATTCATTCATGCAACTAAACTATGGCAAAATTATTACTCTCATGGCCTCCACTTTCATTCTAAAATTCCTAAGTAAATTCCTATGAGAGGTTTCATGATCATGTGAGTGTTAGAGAGTCTCTATGTTAGTATGAGAGCTTATCAAGTTGATTTCAAGGCAAAAGCTTTGATCTTTGTTCATAAAGATGTTTTTTTTATTGATTTGGAGCGTTCATCTTTGGGTTTTTGGGTGATGGCATGCATAGGCTTCATCATAATCTTTGTTTTGCATTTCGATTTGTGCCTTCATAGCAATGTAAGCCCTTTCCCTACTCTTAGATATTAACTATGAAGTTAAATGTTCATGTTGCAAGTTTGGGTTAGATCATTGAGAATGATACATGCTATCATGTCATGCAAGTTTATGAAGTCATTATCTTGATCTTGTGAGCTAAAAGCTACAACCTTTATGTTGAAATGTTGTATTATGCAACATGAGAACCTTCATAACCTTTATGTCAACTTGCATATGAAGTCATAACCCTTATATGATGATATATGCAAGTTACTAGTCATCATTCCATGTCTTTTGTCACCATGATTCGTTTATGTGCCAAGTTTGGGGTTTATGCATGTTTTTGAGGCTTAAGAATGTAACATGCAAGTTAATGAACACATTTGTGCCTCATTTGCCACCATGATTAACTTGTGGCTTAATATCCATTATTGCCATGCCTTTGCCAAGTCTATTCTTTTAATCCATTACGTTGTTGCGAACGTATATGCGAGTTTAAAAGCGTTGGGTTATGTTATGGGAAATTTCTAATGACATAAAAACTTAAGCTTGGGAATTTACCTATTAAGTTTGGTCTACCCATTGGGAATTTACCTATTAAGTTAGGTCTACCCAATTGCTTGAAAACTTGTAATGTGTTTTGGAAACACGATGGACATGACACTTAGAAAATATAAGTGTGACCAACTCGAGGTTGGGTTGAGTTTGCAACATAAAGCTACCCGGAACCGACCGGCCTAACTAGTAGTTGCAAACAATAAGACCCAATGTGAGAAGTTGGTCATGTTGTGCTTGGACCCGAGGTTAGACCAAGTTGTGGTGTAAAGCTACCCGGAACCGACCGGCTTAACTAGTAACCACAACAAAGTCTAATGTGAGAGGTTGAGGTGCATTAAGTAATTAATGCCACATGATAGGGTTAAGCTAATTTGATTAATGACTCTTAACCAAATATGACATGGACAAATGGGTTAAGTAAATTGATTAGGCTAATGATACTTAACAAAACATGACAAGGTTGGGTAGGTTAAGTAACTTGATTTGCCTAGTGACACTTAACCATTTTTATACGACTAGTGGACGGGGTTAAGTTAACCAACACTTAACCAAACCAACATGTGAATTTGATACGGTTAATTAAGCTTTCCTAATTACACTTAACCGTATAATACAGTTAGGGGATGTGGTTAAGTTAATCTAGACTTAACCCATCCAATTCGGTGATTTTGAAGTGGTTAAGTTAACCAACACTTAACCAATCTAACTCAGTAATTTTGAAGTGATTAAGTAACCTATACTTAAACACTCCAACTCGGTTATTTGATAAGGTTAAGTTAACCAATACTTAACCAATCTAACGTGATAACATGATAAGGCTAAGTCACGAATCGTTTGAATACACTTGACCAATTTGACTCAGTAATTTGATAGGGTCAAGTTAATACATACTTAACCAACTTGAACATGGTTTGTAGGGTTAAGTCTTCGACTTGGATACTTAGCCAATTTTGACATGATTTGTAGACGGGATTAAGTCATGAACTTAAGTGACACTTAATCCATTATATAAACCCTAATTCGGAGAATTAGGTGGATAACCCTAATTAACAAGAATAACGGGAATAAGGCTAAGTGGTAAACCTTAGTTGAAGAATAGCTAAGTAATAATCCTTAGTCAAGGAGATTTGGACCAGTTCATAGATAGATGAGTAACCTGATACGGTAGGTCATCGTTTAAGCACACGAGTAGGAGCAAGTTATCTGATTTAGATAAAGGCTCCAGCGAACTGGGTAACGAAGCAGCGGCTTCGGGGAATGTGAGGATATTCTTGGTATCCCTCTGTGAGCTGCCAGGTGATCATACTAGGCTCATGAGAGGTTAAGGTCTGCGTTAGAAGAACCAAGAGTATGCCTTGGTTGCTATACGAGCGACCTAAAGACGGGGATGGATAGGGGATAGTCGACGATACACGGTCGTGCCCTAGATAGCATTTCGTCAGGCTACCTACCATCTTTGGTCAAGCGTGTACGTACGGAAAGGCAGAGAACACCCAAAAGACCATAATTGCTATCTAATTATGGTTGCGGTAAGGCTAGGATTGTGGGTTGGCCAGTAGTGTGTTCTCATACAGGATTTATCCTGTCTTGTCTTTCACTAGTTGAGGGAGTGGTCTTGTGGGACCATAGCCACGTATAGGAAAAACAGACCTTAGCATCTGCATCGGCAGATAAATTGAAAACTCCCGACCGAGTCCTGTATTTCTTGAACTGCCCTGTGACAGGACTCGAATGGCACGATGTGATACATGTGCATACAGTCATGGAAAAACGATTCACGATGAATGCGTGGGAAAAAGGGCGCGGTTGACGGTTAGCGTAATTCCTAGTGGCCCTGGGTGGTTGAACCCAAATCGAAATACGAAAACGTGCAATAGGTAAGCATAATCACTAGTGGTCCTAGGTGGCATAAGTCCTAGTTGCACAAACGATGATTCATGTTGGGAAAGCCTAGCTAGGTCTAGGGTAACAGTCCAAACGAGCTTAAGGATCATGGAATTACATTGGAGTAGTATAGAACCTCATGGGAAAGCCCGTACGGTCTACGGCAAGGAACTGAACATTTACATGGAAAGAAACATACGAGTTGAGTAACCTATATATGCGATATATTAAGGTTGACATGGACCATTACACGACTTTTGAGTAAGGGTCATTCAGGGTTAACACATGATACGGTGGGGATACTAGTACGGTAGGTGCAGAGCAGAAATACAGGATAGATACCATGGGATGTTATACGTGATAGATATCTTGGGAATATTATTTTTGATAGGAACCTGACGATGGGATACCTTGTTTTATCTTGACATCGTAATTTATCATGACACCTCAGTTTATCTAAGTTCAGTAGTTCATCCTGTTATTTTGATTTAGCTTATCTATCTTGTCATCATGCTTATGTTCATCTCAGTTTCTCATGACAGTTAACTTTACTAGTTTTTATGCTGATAGTAGATAGGGCTTACTCAGTCTTTTTGACTGACCCGTTTTGTTTCGCTTCTTTTCTTCCGTTTCCCCCCAGGTTACAGGGAGGAAATATTGTTGTTTAGTTCGGACTTCTTCTGCTTGAAGGTCATCGTGTATGGCTTGGACACTTCTTGGCTATGGCTACTTTATTGTTTCACTTGGGGAATAATTTATGAAAAAGTTTTTATGCTTCTTTACTATTGTAAGACAGGTTTTGATGTACTCTGATGTAAAAGGCTTTAGACCTTAATTATTAATGTTTATGAAAGTTCAATTTTACTTCCGCTACTTTATATGTTCTGTCTTGTGATATTTCTGTGCATGTTTACCAATAATGCCCCTCTAAAGCTAGTGCATTCCTTTGCGAGTGACCCTAGCGGAGGCGGGGTGTTACATTTGGTATCAGAGCAGAAGGTTACCAGGCTGGGCAGAAGTTTTTAAAGACCTTCTGAAAACTACTTGAAAACCGTTTACAAAGAAGCATTTTACAAGAAAAACTTTGTTTTTAAAGGCTATTCCCCAAAGGCCATTAGTACTGTCCTCGTTTTATCGGTTGAATCCCCTTTTCCTTTCTCTCTTCCATCGGTAGTCACGATGGTTTTGGTTACGATTAGTTTCCGACTTAGGAAAGTGTTTTCTATACGATGGAGATAGTTCTCGAGAGAAATAGAACTGAGTTAGGAGAAAGGATGGTAATGGAAGGATAGCTGGGCAAAGGAGAAAAAAAATTATATATATAAAGGGGCAAGTCGACAGGCCTATCGACAGGGCAGTCGACTTACCCCCCCCCCCCCCCTGTCGACAGGGCTGTCGACACAAGGCGTTTGTAGAGAAAAAAAAATATAAAGCCGCAGCCGACGGCTTTCTTCCCCAAACCCCCATTTCTCTTGCCTCTTCCCTTCCATCCACCAAAACCCGAAAATTCACCACTTCCCCCACATCCCATCACCTCGTTCCTCCACTATTCTTCATAAATTTGGTCTTAAATCGAAGCTAAAGACCCTCTCTACCCGGATCTATAGTTTACCTCTTCCGATTCGTGCCCGAATCACCATGGCTAATCCACCCAATCTCTACGAGCTTTACCCTCAATTAACCGCGCAAGAGGTCGAGTGGTGTGACGAGCAACAAGAGATAATCGAGCACTACGCGCGGATCGCCAATAGGAATTTGCTTTTAGGCCGTCCGGTGAGGTTTGCGGATTTTGCGGGAACCGCCGTGGAAAATTTGTTTGCTAATGCGGGTTTGATTCATATTCTGGATACGCGCACGGCCGAGAGGAGAGGCTACAAACGTATGGTAAGACTTTTTGATGCTCATTTGAAAATTGGTGTGGATAATGATGGGCTAATAACCTATAGTTCAAGGGTTAAGGGTACCCATATATTTATGAATGAGATCCAGTTTGGGGACATGTTGAATATCCGTGGTACGGGACTAGATACGAACGATCTTGAGATGAATGATTTGAATGTGTGGGGTAGGATCTTTTTTAATGGATTGATGATACATTGGGATAGTACACATTTGCGCCCGCTAGCTAGGTTTGTGGTCAGAATATTGCAATATAATCTTGCGGGGCAAAATGCTGGGTTTGATAGAGTCCCAGTCGTTGTTAAGGCCGCCACTTATGCTATTTTTGGGGGCATACAAATGAACTGGGCAAGGACCATCTTACAGCAATACCAAATTTATAGGGAAGCAAGGCACGCCAATATTTGTTTTGGGAATTTATGGACCACGGTTTTTCACCGATATGGGGTTGATTTGCATGATGAGGATTATCTAACACTTTCTAACCATCCCTCTGTTATCATCACTGAGGCTGCACTAGGAAGGATGGGTATAAATATGCAAGATCTGCAAGATGAGCCACATCCTATGGAGCATGAGGGATTAGATGAGGGAGAGAGTGAAGGTGACGAGGAGGAAGAACCACATGATGGTCGGTTCGGACAGTTTGAGGAACCCTATCAGGCACCACAGCATGAGGACGAGCAGGCACAGACAGGGCATGCTTAGGAAGGAGCCTGGGCTCATCAGGCCCCGGCGCAGGGGGCTTCAAATACAGGTGCCTGGGATCCATGGGTTGCTAGGGATCCAGATTGGAGGACTGAGCTGAGGTATGTTTCAGAGCAGCAGGCTCGCATAATGAGGAGCCACCGGGACATAATGAAGTCACAGCAGGAGATGCTGCAGGCACAGGTAGGCCTAGCTCAGACTCAGCAGCAGATGCTTCAAGATATGGGTAGCTCCTATGATCAGTTAGGAGCGGGGATACAGGACATACAGTTAGAAGTTAGGCAAGGGAACCGACGACATGAAGAGAGGTTAGATAGCTTAGAGGAGCTCATCCGTGGCTACTTCCATCAGGGTTGACTTCTATCAGTGTATCCATAGGATAGTATTTTTTTTCAGTACTGTTTTCTTTGTTATCTGGTAGTAACGATGTACTGAAAGCTATCTTAATATTTGCACGTTGTTTGTTTATGAAATCTGTTGTGCTTAAAGTAATTATGAAATATTGCACGATAATGCCTTATAAACAAAGTAAAGCAAGAAAGTAATAAAACGGGAAATCTTTCCGTTATATAAAGTTTAGAAAATTAGATTTTTTCTAAATTAAAAATGGATGGTAAGGTCTTGGATGCGCCAATTGGATGAACTTCACTCTTATCTTGTAAGAGTGTGGGAAAATTTGGATGAAATTGCTTTCTCAAATTTTTGCATTCATTTAGAACTGCAAGTATATTTTAGGATGAGAGCATCATGTTTTCAGAAAAGAAATTTTCAAGAAATAGCATTCATATAGGTGGTACCACAAGTTAGGCATACATATTTTTCTATACTGTGATTCACTTTTGCACATGTGCACATGGTTGCAACAATTGGCTGAACACTTATGGATGATAATGTGGGGACATAAATCCTACTATTATTGAATTTCGGGGACGAAATTCCTTAAGGGTGGGAGAATGTTACACCCCGTATTTTTACGCTTTAAAAATAAGAAATTTACGTACGTATGTGATGATACGCAAGCGTATAAACTAATGAACTATGAAAATAAAAGATATTATGTTTATACTTTTAGAATTAAGTTAAACGGAATTTACCATTGCGTTCGTCTCAGAAAAATACGCGAAATAGAGTCCGAGTTTTCGAGAATCGGAGCCCGTATGACCCAGTTAAGGCCCGTATCGATTTTCAGGAAATTTCAAGTATGAAACAACTCGAAAACTCAGAAGTTTGGTCCAGGCGGGGGAGGCGGGAATTTTCCCGCCAAAGCCCATGTCGAATGGGGAGTCGACAGGGCTGTCGACACCCCAGTACCCAAGTCGACAGGGCTGTCGACTTGGGCGTCGACTGGGCCCAAAAACACACTTCTGTGTGTTACGGCCTGGTGCACCTGGTCATCTGTTTTGGTCTAGTCTGGTGGCCTGAGACGGGTTTTAAAGGTTCAGATTGGTCCTAGGGTTAATCCTAAGGTCCTAATCACTCCTAATCTCTATAAATAAGCCCCTAACCTACCCCTAAATCCTCATTATTCATTCATGCAACTAAACTATGGCAAAATTATTACTCTCATGGCCTCCACTTTCATTCTAAAATTCCTAAGTAAATTCCTATGAGAGGTTTCATGATCATGTGAGTGTTTGAGAGTCGCTATGTTAGTATGAGAGCTTCTCAAGTTGATTTCAAGGCAAAAGCTTTGATCTTTGTTCATAAAGATGGTTTTTTTTATTGATTTGGAGCGTTCATCTTTGGGTTTTTGGGTGATGGCATGCATAGGCTTCATCACAATCTTTGTTTTGCATTTCGATTTGTGCCTTCATAGCAATGTAAGCCCTTTCCCTACTCTTAGATATTAACTATGAAGTTAAATGTTCATGTTGCAAGTTTGGGTTTGAACATTGAGAATGATACATGCTATCATGTCATGCAAGTTTATGAAGTCATTATCTTGATCTTGTGAGCTAAAAGCTACAACCTTTATGTTGAAATGTTGCATTATGCAACATGAGAACCTTCATAACCTTTATGTCAACTTGCATATGAAGTCATAACCCTTATATGATGATATATGCGAGTTACTAGTCATCATTCCATGTCTTTTGTCACCATGATTTGTTTATGTGCCAAGTTTGGGGTTTATGCATGTTTTTGAGGCTTAAGAATGTAACATGCAAGTTAATGAACACATTTGTGCCTCATTTGCCACCATGATTAACTTGTGGCTTAATATCCATTATTGCCATGCCTTTGCCAAGTCTATTCTTTTAATCCATTACGTTGTTGCGAACGTATATGCGAGTTTAAAAGCGTTGGGTTATGTTATGGGAAATTTCTAATGACATAAAAACATAAGCTTGGGAATTTACCTATTAAGTTAGGTCTACCCATTGGGAATTTACCTATTAAGTTAGGTCTACCCAATTGCTTGAAAACTTGTAATGTGTTTTGGAAACACGATGGACATGACACTTAGAAAATATAAGTGTGACCAACTCGAGGTTGGGTTGAGTTTGCAACATAAAGCTACCCGGAACCGACCGGCCTAACTAGTAGTTGCAAACAATAAGACCCAATGTGAGAAGTTGGTCATGTTGTGCTTGGACCCGAGGTTAGACCAAGTTGTGGTGTAAAGCTACCCGGAACCGACTGGCTTAACTAGTAACCACAACAAAGTCTAATGTGAGAGGTTGAGGTGCATTAAGTAATTAATGCCACATGATAGGGTTAAGCTAATTTGATTAATGACTCTTAACCAAATATGACATGGACAAATGGGTTAAGTAAATTGATTAGGCTAATGATACTTAACAAAACATGACAAGGTTGGGTAGGTTAAGTAACTTGATTTGCCTAGTGACACTTAACCATTTTTATACGACTAGTGGACGGGGTTAAGTTAACCAACACTTAACCAAACCAACATGTGAATTTGATACGGTTAATTAAGCTTTCCTAATTACACTTAACCGTATAATACAGTTAGGGGATGTGGTTAAGTTAATCTAGACTTAACCCATCCAATTCGGTGATTTTGAAGTGGTTAAGTTAACCAACACTTAACCAATCTAACTCAGTAATTTTGAAGTGATTAAGTAACCTATACTTAAACACTCCAACTCGGTTATTTGATAAGGTTAAGTTAACCAATACTTAACCAATCTAACGTGATAACATGATAAGGCTAAGTCACGAATCGTTTGAATACACTTGACCAATTTGACTCAGTAATTTGATAGGGTCAAGTTAATACATACTTAACCAACTTGAACATGGTTTGTAGGGTTAAGTCTTCGACTTGGATACTTAGCCAATTTTGACATGATTTGTAGACGGGATTAAGTCATGAACTTAAGTGACACTTAATCCATTATATAAACCCTAATTCGGAGAATTAGGTGGATAACCGTAATTAACAAGAATAACGGGAATAAGGCTAAGTGGTAAACCTTAGTTGAAGAATAGCTAAGTAATAATCCTTAGTCAAGGAGATTTGGACCAGTTCATAGATAGATGAGTAACCTGATACGGTAGGTCATCGTTTAAGCACACGAGTAGGAGCAAGTTATCTTATTTAGATAAAGGCTCCAGCGAACTGGGTAACGAAGCAGCGGCTTCGGGGAACGTGAGGATATTCTTGGTATCCCTCTGTGAGCTGCCAGGTGATCATACTAGGCTCATGAGAGGTTAAGGTCTGCGTTAGAAGAACCAAGAGTATGCCTTGGTTGCTATACGAGCGACCTAAAGACGGGGATGGATAGGGGATAGTCGACGATACACGGTCGTGCCCTAGATAGCATTTCGTCAGGCTACCTACCATCTTTGGTCAAGCGTGTACGTACGAAAAGGCAGAGAACACCCAAAAGACCATAATTGCTATCTAATTATGGTTGCGGTAAGGCTAGGATTGTGGGTTGGCCAGTAGTGTGTTCTCATACAGGATTTATCCTGTCTTGTCTTTCACTAGTTGAGGGAGTGGTCTTGTGGGACCACAGCCACGTATAGGAAAAACAGACCTTAGCATCTGCATCGGCAGATAAATTGAAAACTCCCGACCGAGTCCTGTATTTCTTGAACTGCCCTGTGACAGGACTCGAATGGCACGATGTGATACATGTGCATACAGTCATGGAAAAACGATTCACGATGAATGCGTGGGAAAAAGGGCGCGGTTGACGGTTAGCGTAATTCCTAGTGGCCCTGGGTGGTTGAACCCAAATCGAAATACGAAAACGTGCAATAGGTAAGCATAATCACTAGTGGTCCTAGGTGGCATAAGTCCTAGTTGCACAAACGATGATTCATGTTGGGAAAGCCTAGCTAGGTCTAGGGTAACAGTCCAAACGAGCTTAAGGATCATGGAATTACATTGGAGTAGTATAGAACCTCATGGGAAAGCCCGTACGGTCTACGGCAAGGAACTGAACATTTACATGGAAAGAAACATACGAGTTGAGTAACCTATATATGCGATATATTAAGGTTGACATGGACCATTACACGACTTTTGAGTAAGGGTCATTCAGGGTTAACACATGATACGGTGGGGATACTAGTACGGTAGGTGCAGAGCAGAAATACAGGATAGATACCATGGGATGTTATACGTGATAGATATCTTGGGAATATTATTTTTGATAGGAACCTGACGATGGGATACCTTGTTTTATCTTGACATCGTAATTTATCATGACACCTCAGTTTATCTAAGTTCAGTAGTTCATCCTGTTATTTTGATTTAGCTTATCTATCTTGTCATCATGCTTATGTTCATCTCAGTTTCTCGTGACAGTTAACTTTACTAGTTTTTATGCTGATAGTAGATAGGGCTTACTCAGTCTTTTTGACTGACCCGTTTTGTTTCGCTTCTTTTCTTCCGTTTCCCCCCCAGGTTACAGGGAGGAAATACTGTTGTTTAGTTCGGACTTCTTCTGCTTGAAGGTCATCGTGTATGGCTTGGACACTTCTTGGCTATGGCTACTTTATTGTTTCACTTGGGGAATAATTTATGAAAAAGTTTTTATGCTTCTTTACTATTGTAAGACAGGTTTTGATGTACTCTGATGTAAAAGGCTTTAGACCTTAATTATTAATGTTTATGAAAGTTCAATTTTACTTTCGCTACTTTATATGTTCTGTCTTGTGATATTTCTGTGCATGTTTACCAATAATGCCCCTCTAAAGCTAGTGCATTCCTTTGCGAGTGACCCTAGCAGAGGCGGGGTGTTACACTAATCGTGAAAGGTGTAAAGATATATATAATGGTCATATATATATATATATCCCATTCTAAAATCATTATCTTATTAAAATCCTTGAGGATGTAAATTAACAATCAATACTAATGATTTGCCTCACCATTTATTTATATCAAACTAATAATGCTAAGGTTCAATGATGATGCACATCACTAATATTTAATACAAGTATTGTGTCATAATTGTCTCATCAAAGTGTTTAGAAACTCCTATCGATATTGTGGCGTCCCACCACCCAAATAGAATTCCTAATATACTCAATGGGCAACTCAACACAATAAAATAAATTACATCCAAATAGGGGCGCAAATTTGCAAATAATTAATCAAAGGTGCAACCATTTATTCATGAACTAAATTTGAAATCATAAATAAATAAGCAATTATTTCATAGTGCTTAGCGAAATTAATTTATTATCTTTTGCCTTGTAAAGCTAATCTCAAACGGATTGGTATTTTACTGGCCAATTTATTTTATTAAACCGTTTTATAAAATAATTTAGAAATCTTCACAACTATGTCCCAGAGGTTATTTCACCTAAAATAATTGGAAATAATATAAATTCATACTCATGAAAGGGACGGGACTCTAGGTTTGCCTATGCCTAGATTTAAAAAAGATGAACTCAAATAAATTTGATTAGTCAAACAAAGGATCATAATATAAGATAGGATATGACGGGTTCTAAGACTCAAAGTAAATAAAACACGATTTCCTAGGAGAGACTTAGAACACTGATCTCGCCATAACACCCCATCTCTATACTCGTGTTACCCAAGGTCATTGCAAGCAATGATATCAATTAACCCGAAGAATAAGGCTGTTGAAGAGTGACCATCTGTATGATGGCTTTGAACGAGTGTTAAACATGTCAGATAATGTGGTCATACCTTTAAAATCTCATAAGGAAATCCAAAACATCTAATTCAAGTTCAAATCCACTACACACTGGTTATATATAATTCGAAATCAATATAAAATACATTACAATACAATTAGAGTCAGACACAGATATTCACATCGCTAAGGCGGAAATAGATATGAATATGACACATAAGATTAAATACAAAGATAATGGTCATAGTCGATCCACTATACAACAGAAGAATAGTGCAAGTTCTAGCCAAATGAATATGTATACATAGGTGTCTCATATATGTATAACTCAAAATTACTACAATAACGATGTATACATGCAATACCAAGAAGTGGTCCCTACTAGAAGTCTTGAAGAAGCACTTGTAATACTCAGTCTGACCCGAGTATTATTTACAATAAACGGATCAGTCTTGTTATACGCATCATAATAAACTGAAAAATGATAAGAGATCTAATCATAAAATGACATACAAGAAACAACAAAATTTTCACATGTAAAATGTGAAGGCTCAATATGTCCAGAAAACATGCCAAAGAAATCTCGGTGCTATATATGGAAATCTCAATAACAATGAAACAAATATCGATAACACAGTATCAATATAACTCATATCGGTAGACTAGCATCGATCAAACTCAGGTTCTAGATATTGATAAATTAGAAATCTAGAAGATCCCTAAGAAGGGGAAGCCTAATTTAAGGTAGGAACCCGAAGACTCGTCAACACATGTATCAAAGGTGAGATGTGATCTCAAGCCAGCTAGCCTATAATATTGAGCCAAAGATCCTTAAATATTCCAAAGACCGCGGGTCGCGAACCCGCTAAGATGATCCGAAGATCATTGATAAAATCAAATGAATCGAATTTATTGGGGATGATCCGAAGATCATAGATATAGAGAAATGAACTGAAGTTCCATAAATAGTCTGATGACTCTCAAGATGAACCGAAGTTCCTCAGGATAATACGAAGATCATCGATATAGAGAAATGAACCGAAGTTCCTAAAATAGTTTGAAGACTCTCAAGATGGACCAAAGTGCCTTAGGATGATTAGAAGATCATCGGAATGGCCCGAAGGTTGGAATGATAAGAAGATCCTCACAGTGACCCGAAGGATGGAATGATCACAATTGATCAAGTATAGTGTAAACTATGCCAAGCTAGTAAATACAAGAGTCAAGCTATATATCCCATAACCACTTTCTCTACTCGAATATTTACAAATGAGTTGTATATTCCACTAGAAATACGAAACAATCATTGCCATGGTTTTCAATCGAACGAGTCCAAGAATTAACCGTCGAAGAAAACGCAATGGTTCATATAATAATCCTTTATTTATATACATGTTACATATGAAATTATAATGAGAAAATGGCGTCTGATTTTTCTTCGTCTTCTTGGAGTGGATCTCGTACAAATCTCCCATTATTTCAACTTTCTTCGCGTAAATCAAATCGGAATGGCAAAGATATTAGGGCTTATTTACCCTACCGTTCAGACGTTCGATGTTACGATTGTGGTGGATATGGTCATTTTGCAAGAAATTGCAGAAGGCAATCGAACAAGATCCAAGTGAATTTGGCGGATATTGCTATTGATAATACAGGTTTTAACATATGCTCGATTCTAGAAAAAAGAAGGGTTGTTGAGATCGAATGACAGTCATGCGATGAGTCATCAAATTCTGGGTTCGGGGTTGATTCTGTATTAGGCTTCCTGATCAGATTCAGATTGTTAGGAGATGTCAAGATTTAGGAATTGGGAAAGGAGGGTTTTTTAGACCTTGTTTCGATAATGGGGCCAAATTAAACCTATATATGATGTGCTTTGGCAAAATCTGGAATCCGCAAACAAAGAATTACGATGCCAGAAGTGTGAAAGATGGGTCAATTCCGTATGAAATTCTAGTTGAATTTTTGAAGTTGGTTAGTGAATTCATTGGGGTTGCGCAAAGTGTAATTGTGGAAAACGATGGTAGTAAGGATGAATTGCCGGATATGTTTCCAGATGCTTGCATAGCAAATTTTTACAATTTGGAAGGAAAATTGGGTATGCACCAAGATAATGATGAAAGTTACGATAGCTTGTGGGCGGGGCTTCCTGTAGTTTCCTTTTCCATTGGTAATACGGCGGAGTTTATTTACAGGAATGAGAGAGATGGTGTTATAGATAAGAAGATATTACACGAGTCAGGGGATGTCTTAATATTCGGTGGTAAATCAAGGGGCATTTTCCATGGCATCTCTCGCATCCTCAAGGGTACAGCGCCGGATGTGCTCATTAAGGAAACTAATATGAAGCCGGGGCGGTTAAACCTTATTTTCAGGCAGTGTGATATTATGAGCTCGCCCGAAAGGCCGCTGAATTCATTTGATAATGAGGGTACCAATCAGTCCTCTCCTCCTGATGGACGTCCTATGAGATCAGGTACAACAATTCCTAGCTTCACTACTTCACTATCTTATGCCGATATGGTTAGAAAATATCCCATCGTTTTGGATTGGAATTCTCTCACATCAAAAAATCGTAGTAAAAGTAGTAATGTTCGGAGTTGTTTCAAATGGGGGGAATCGGCCCATTTATCTAAGAATTGTCGAAATGACATTCGCTGTTTTAATTGTGGGGTGCTGGGTCATAGAAATTTTAATTGTCCGGCGATGTATAGAGGGAAATCAGTCTATGACATATTGCATTTCAACTGTTCGAGAATATGTCAGAACATAATTAAGCTATCCGATCCTTTTATTCTGGATTTTCCTGAAAGGGGGAATGAAGAGGCATACTTTCTTTTGTTATTGGGATGGCACCTTGAATGTCTTGTTGATGGAATTTTGTGGCATAAGAGGACTGATTGTAATGTGGTGTCTCCTCCTCTGCCTTGTCCCCTAGATAGAAAAGAGCACGCTCTTTCTTTTTGCCTAAACTTCCTGAAGTTTCGTAGGATGTACGTTGATTCGACAGCTAGAAATAAGGAGAAGGCTATCTTATACATTAATGAGGTGCTGAAGCACTTTGATATTATTAATTCTATCATCAACTACGACAGAAAATTGACAAGCTTTCAGGATTTCACAATTCGAGAGGATTCTGTTCAACTGACTGTTGGTTTAAACACCTTAAATAGGGGTGATAGAAAACCGATGGAACACGTTCAGGTTGAAGATCTGGAAGTAGCTGAAAATAATGGGAGTTTCATTGAGGAATATTTGGTGGGTACTGTGGGGTATGGAAGGGATTTATGGCGTGTTGATCCTCTGAACTATGACCCTGCTGTGTTATTATGTATGGGGCTTCGAGTCGATAACCGCTTTACTGACTGTATGGCAAGTAATGGAAGGAGGATAAGTGACTTGATGACTGGCAATGATGGGATAGACATGTGTGGTTATGTTGAAGATGAGGTTGCTGGGGGATTGATTTCCAGCCCTGTTCTGGAAGCAAAATGGAAAGTGGCTGACGATGTTATCCTTATGAATAATTTTGAAATGTTGGGTAACTTCGAGGACGAGATTGGATCAAATAAGACGGATCCAGTACTGGCTTCAAATGTTAATATAGTGAAGTCACAAGTATATTCTTCCTTGCATAGAAAAGGTTTCAAAGTTGGGCGGGTTAAAGTGGGGAGGAAAGTCAATCGGGAAGTAAATTGTTGCGAATATATTGCGGCTTCTTCTAAGGAGAAGAACGTTTTGACAAGTGCAGCACTTGCTGTGCTGGACAGTGAAAATAGAGATAGTATGGGAGTACAGCGTGCCTTTTCACATGTTGAGCATGAGTTTGATGACCATAGTATGTCAGCGTGTATGAAAGATATGGATGTAGCAACTTTCTCGGCTACTGGTACTGTGTATTTTGATATGAGACGGTCAGACTGGGACTTGGTGGTAACTGGTTCGGTTTTGAGTGGATTATTGTTGTCGGTGGATACTGATCGGGTTTCAGTGCTTATAAGCAGGAGGGGTGTGTGTCTTTGCTCTCTTTTATTAAGACCGGATTATGGTGTGATATCAGATGAGTTTGTTTGGCCTCGATCAGCGCTTGTTTCGGATGTTGATTCTAGTTTGGTAGTTAGTTATGGATCGCGGGAGCCTAGTGATGATCATTATCGGAGTAGAGAATTATCCACTCCTTTGACTAGGAGGAGAAGACGTAGAAGTAGGATCCCCAGTTCTGGATTGGTTCAGCGTAGTGCTAGGATCATATACGGTTCTTCTTCTTCGACGCGAGGTAAGTTCCTGATCCCAACTACTAGTTGTTGTAGTTTGGATTTGGGCTCAGGTATGTCTCCAACCCTTAGTAGTGATTATACTCCTTTTGCTTTAGGGAGTCTGTCTACTAGTCAGTTATTTCAGTTAGCCAATGATACTGCCTTTGTTTTTTCTGATATTGAGTTGGATGCCGAGTATATTAGGAGTAGAGAATTAGAGAGGGTTTCTTCAATGCGTAGATGAGGATTGTTAGTTGGAATGTTAGGGGACTAAATGAACCTAAAAAATGTGCTAAAATTAGGACTTTTTTTAGAGATTATCACATTGATATTGTCTTGCTCCAAGAAACTAAAATTGAGTGTCCAGATTTTAGTTTTTATATTAGGTTGGGTGGGACTTTTTTCCGTAATTGGTCTTGTCTTCCGGCAGTTGGTACTGCTGGAGGAATTATGATTGGTTGGAAAGAAAACCAATACAGATTGGTACACGAGTTTCCAAAGTTACATTCTTTACATATCATTTTAGAATCCCTTTCTGATAATTCCTTCCTGGGCATCACTAATGTATATGGCCCCCACACTAAGGAGGAAAGGAGAGTCTTATGGGATGAGTGTTCTAGTTTTAGGAATCTTTCCCCTAATCTTTGGATTGTGGGGGGAGACTTTAATGTCACCAGATTTTTAGGGGTGAGATCACCACGGGAAGGTGATTTCTCTGACATGGAGGAATTTAATGACTTTATTTTAGACAATAATTTAATAGAGATTCCCCTTGAAAATAGATCGTTCACTTGGTCGAATGTCCGTAATATTCCTTCTTTCGCATTATTAGATAGGTTTTTTATTAGTTATGAGATAGATGATAGATATTCGATTTGTAGAGTCAAGGGTTTACCTTTTTTACATTCTGATCATTGTCCGATTATCCTTACATGTAATTCGAATATTGCTATTAGTAGTAGTTTTAAGTTCGAAAAGATGTGGTTGCTTGATTCTAGTTTTATTAACCTTGTTTCTGTTAAGTGGAAGACCTTGTTTTATTTTAATAATATATATAGGGGTAATAGTGCGAAGATCTTGGTTGCAAAGTTAGGTAAGTTAAGGTTTTTCCTTAAGCATTGGAATAAATTCGTTTTTGGTAGTGTAAGATTTAAGAAGGATAAGATTATGTATGAGTTGTTAGATTTAGATAAAATTAGTGAGTCAAGGATCCTTAATTCTAATGAGAAGGACAAATACTGTAACCTTAGACAAGATCTCAAACAAATTTTAGATAAAGAAGAGGTTATGTGGAGGCAAAGGTCTCGTATACAATGGATTAAGGAAGGGGATAATAACACGAAATTCTTTCATAGTGTGGCGAATAAAAGGAGACCCGATAATATGATTCATTCTATTATTGTCAATGATGTGGAATTGACTCTACAGAAGGATTTAAATGAAGCTTTCACCAGTTACTATAAACAGATTTTTGGTTCAAAGATTAAGAGAAGAACAAATGTTAGATGGAATGATTTATATCCTTATGAAACTAGGATTAATCTTGATAGTTTAGATGAACCTTTTTCTGAGCTGGAGATTTGGAAGGTAATTAGTGATATGCCTAGTGACAAAGCTCCTGTGCCTGATGGTTTTTCTGTTAATTTTTACAAGCAATTTTGGGAAGTCTTAAAGTCTGATATTATTGATTTATTTAATGAATTTTATAATGGTGAACTACGCTTAGGTAGCTTTAACTTTGCGAATGTCATCCTTGTTCATAAGAGAGAAGGGGCTAATTCTCCTAAAGATTTTAGGCCTATCTCTCTTATTAATGTTTCTGTCAAGATCATTTCAAAAGTCCTAGCGAATAGGTTGAGTAGTAAGATGAATGACCTTATTGACTGCTCCCAAACTGCTTTTATTAAAGTTAGAAATATAGTGGATGGAGTGGCAGCGGTACAGGAATACATTAATGTCTGTTGTAAGAATAATATATCATGTGCCATTTTGAAGTTAGACTTTGAGAAGGAATTTGATTCAATAGATTGGGATTTTATATGCGAATTATGTCTCGCTAGGGGTTTTAGTGTTAGGTGGACTAACTGGATCATGTTATTGCTTAAGTCTGGTTGTTCCAACATCGTTGTGAATGGGGTAGTGGGTAAGAAGATACAATCCAAGAGGGGACTTAGACAAGGAGACCCCTTATCACCTTTTCTATTTAACTTAGCGGTTGATGTCTTCTCTAGAATTATCAAGAGAGCGGGGAGATTAGGTGTTCTAGGTAGTGTTGTGAATGAGGAATTTAATAATGAATTATCGATCCTTCAATTTGCAGATGATACATTATTATTTTCTTCCTATTTGCCTGAGCATATCATTGCTCTTAAGTTTATTCTTTACTGTTTTGAGATGTTATCTGGTCTTAGAATTAATTTTGATAAAAGTGCCATGATGGTTCTTAATGATTTTAACAATGTTGAGTCTTTGGTAGCCAGCACTTTGCACTGTTCGATTAAGAAATTTCCTTTTGATTATTTAGGATTTAAAATATGACCGTCGAAGCTTAAGAAGGAAGATTGGATAGTCATCATTGATAAGATTAGTAATAGACTATCTAGCTGGAACAATAGATTCCTGTCTAGAGCAGGTAGATTAGTTCTAGTCAATTCGGTTCTAACGGCTATTCCCTCTTATTGGATGGCTGTTCATCGATTTCCTAAATGGGTCATTGAGAAGATTGATAGGATTAGGCGTAATTACCTTTTGAATGATGATTCTAGTTGTAGAGGTTATAAATGCCTAGTTAATTGAGACATGTGTTGTAAACCTAAGATAAAGGGGGGTCTGGGGATTATAAATCTACATAATTTTAACTCTGCTCTGCTCGCTAAATGGTTATGGAAATATAGATGTCCAGATGTGAAGGCTTCATGGAAATCTATCGTTTCCAAATCCTATTATTCAAGAGGAGAGTTTTTTATCGGAAATAGTGGGGGGTGGGATAATAGATTATCTCATTTTTGGAAGTTTGTTTTGAATTGTTTTGACTTTTTTAACTTAGGTTGCAAAGTGTTAGTCCATTCAGGAAACCTTACTTATTTTTGGCACGATGCTTGGATATCTAGAGTGCCGTTAAAAATTGAATTTAATAAGCTTTTTAACATTAGTAGATTTAAGAATGCTTTAATTAAGGATGTTTACAAATCAGATTTAGATCCTCCGTGGGAGTTCTCCTTCGATAATATTTTAGAAGAAGATTTATTAAGACAATTGGCCTTACTTAAAGCTAAGTTAGCATTGTACCAATTGGACGAGAATGGAGATTCTATTAGCTGGGGTATAGATAAGAGTTTTGTTTACACTGTTAATTCTATGTATAGTTTTATTAATTTTTCTGGTATTTCATTATATCCCTTTAAATTTCTTTGGAAATCTAATTCTACACCTAAAGCAAAGTTTCTAATGTGGTTGATCATCCATAAGAAGCTTAATACGATTGAGCTGTTAAAAAGGAAAAATGTTATTTTTGATGTAAAATGTTGTTTTTGTAATACTGGAGATCATTTATTCTTCTCTTGTCATTTTACCTTTTCTATTCTCAATATGATTATTAGGATTTTTACTTTTGATTGGTTTAATTCCTTTAGTAATTGTATTGATTATTGGAATTGTTATAGATTACGTTACAATTCTAGACAGAAATACATATTGGATTCTGTAATAATATTCATAAGTTGGTTTATTTGGGTGGAGAGGAACCAGAGAATCTTTCATTCAATCTCTATATCTAAGGATAATTTAATCATTAACATAGTTAATTTCTGTCTATTTTGGATGTCTAATTCAAATTATAAACTATTTGGTGATTTGCAATTTGGGCGTTTTTTGTTTAAAGTCAGATATAACTTGATTTTATTCATTTGTATTAATAGCTATTTTAGATGCTATAGACCTCGACTGGGTTGGTGATTCCTTTTTACTTGTGTTGACACTTTTCTCTTGTTTGTTTCTTTCTTATGTCCTTCTCTTTATACATGTATATATGGATTTATGCCTACATATATATATGTATAGGCATATATTCATATATATGTGTAAGTTACTGATAATTTTGTTTCAGTTTTTCAGATTACAGGTTGTAGATGTAACTGTGGAGCGTTTGTGGTTGCTGTTTGGATTGATCGTTTTTTATTTGCTTTGGATATATTAGTGTAGGAGGAGTAGGGGTGCTTGTATTTTTTGGTGATTTGTTACACCACTTGTTTTAGCACATAGATTGTTATATGTATGGGGATAGATATACTTCTTATCGGGTGGTGGCCTTGTCGGAATTCGATAAGGAAGTATGATGGGTGGTGGCCTTGCCGGAACTCATCTATCTATTATCCCTTACATTACTATCTAAGACTCCTGTTTTGGGTCTGTATTTGGGTATTTGTATCACCTTATTTGTATTATATATATGTGTGCTCTCTTCCTTTTGGAAGATCACACATTTTTTTGCTCAAAAAAAATAATCCTTTATTTATAGGAGTCGAAATGGTCCCGAACCCTTAGATTTAATTTAATAAACATCCTTCACTAATATAATAATTTTATAAGTTTGCCACTACTTAGCTTGATCAAGCGGTCGCAACCAGCGATCGACCACCCCGGTCGAACGCTTGGTTCGACCGCCTGGTCGACCTGGTAGTAAGGTGGCAGGTAATTAATATATACTCTATATATTATTCTACGTTAATTATTTCTATCCGTTTTTCGTATTTCATGCGAAACTTTTTCACACGAACTCCATTCGCAAAACTCCAAACAAGAAAGTTGACCAGAATTTCATGATGAATGCAAGGTGAAAGTTTCGTGGTTAAATTCCATCATTTGTAGAAACTCCTATTTTTGGAAATTTAATTAAATAACTAATTTATTTATTGTCAAAATTCCGGGTTGTTACATTCTTCTTCCCTTAAAATGAATTTCATCCTGAAATTTTGGCACCTATTTATCCTATTCTACACAGCCAATTTGTGTACATCCATTATGCAACCAAGTATTCATGTGCATAGTGTACATAATGCATCACAACCATAAAACATGTATGCACAATGATTCTAAATCGGATCCTCCTATATGTTTGCATTAAAACTTTAAAACACTTTTGAAAACATGATGCAAAACATCCTAAATATGTTGGCAGTTCTATATGAATGCAAATTTTCGAAAACCCTTTTCATCCATAACCCTCACACGATTATGAATGCAATTGTGAAGCAACCAATTTTGCATGCAAAGCCTACCATCCAAAACGTCAATGCATCTAATCGCTTCCTATTTAATTTCTTCTATGTTGGAAAAAGAAAACCTAAGCGAAGAATTTTAATGTTTATTTCGCTTATAGATATTTCAATTCCTGTCCTATAGTCGAATTTTTACCTCAGTTCCACAAACTACTTGAAAAATTCCTATCTATAGACTTCAAAGAAGGCTTAAAACAAACTTTCAAACGTGAAATGAGTTAATTAAGAACTGGCATGCATCGCCGATAATGTATGGAAATAACATTTATAAGGCTAAAACGGCCTTTTCCTTGTTGTCATTAATGTTTTATCTCATCGTTGACCCTATCGCACCACTAAAACGTGCACAAAAACCATCCAAAAATCCTTCTCACGCTGTTCACGTGACCAAAAATCAAAATTTTTCATAAAAATGAATTTCTGCTTTAAAATTTCTTTTATAAGTTTTGAAAATTTCTTCTCATTACTGTTTCACTCTCCATATGAGAATTGCACAAAAACTAAAATTTTGGTAACGTGTGTTTTGTATCATTTAACCCATCTATTTTAATGCAAAACAGATGTTTAAATATGTGCAAACTACCATACCCAAATCCTCGTTTTTGGGCAAACCAAAATATAAAAAAAGTGAATCGGCAAAAATATAAAATTCAAAAAGGATAATTTTTTTTAACAACATTTGCAAAAGTTTCAAAATTGTAATTTGCAGAAACTTAAATGATTTAAGTCACATGTTCGCGAAAAAAGAAGTCGGTCAAGCGAAAAATACAAAAACTGAAATCACACACTAAAAGGACATAATAAATTTTAGCTTAACAAGGAACATGTGATAAATATACCCATGACAAATACGATGCAAAACCTATTCTTTGCTAAATATTATTCAATACAGAATTTTATACTTTTCATCTCTAAGACAACTGTTAGTTAGATAAGAAAATTGGGATTTCAACTTGATATGCGCGAATGACAAAAATATTTCCTAAACATTGAAATCTCATCAAAAAGTCATGTGATTTCAAAGACAATACACTAACAGTTAGTTACAAAAATGAATTACCACAAAGCCAAGAACTAAAAGTTAGAAAGCGAAAACAACAAAGACAACAAATGAACAACAACACCAAAACTCTCAAAATAATGCCTATAAACAATGAGATGTCTTGCTCCGCGACTGGACCTCAAACCATTTTTATGACCTTTGAGTAATCATATCATGATGGGAAAATGCTCAATCTCGTGTTACGAACAGTGCTGGTGTTGTTGGAGGTTTCCACCTCACAGTCCCTTACAAAAGAGAACTAGAGATGACAAACGAAACCTACCACACGAAGTTGCTCTTCACGAAGATTCACCTAACATTATCTAATGATAACATGGGTAGGTGAAGATATAGAAAATAAATCCTTGAAGGACAACAAGCTGAAGCAAATATGATGTGGTAGAAATTGATGGTTACAGCATCGATCAAGCAAAAAGTTAATTTCCGCATTATGAGAGAAATCTAGTCATAACGTCCCATTTATGGAATAATATGTTGAATTATTCACACATCTACATGTGCAGTTTGAACATAGATTCCTTAACTCAAAAATCGACAATGTGAAAAAGAGATTTGCTGCAAAATCCCCAAAGCCGTTCAAAACAAAGACTAAACAAGTCCGCATACAACACATATGTCTCTAATATCACATTGGGATTCTCCTCAGAAAAACCATCCAAAGATAACTTAATCTTCATCTCTGAAACGACGATCACCTTCATCAAAATTTATTATATAGCAAATGCGGATGCATCACAACCAACAATCCTATACAAAGATCTCAAAGCAAAGAAATAGTGCAAGTCCAACTGCTACGACTAATTTTCTCAGCCCTAAGACAGTGAGACCTTATGCGTATTCTGATCGAGCTAAATGATCTCTCTCACTAAAGAATAAGGATAGGATTTAAATGGTACTAGAAAGATCATGTAGTGCAAGTAGGGACTATGGGCTAAGAAATGATCGAAGAGAAGAACTTGGATTTAGATCTTTGAGTCATAGTGAGCAAGATCTAATGCGCAAACTAGCGCAGAAAATGGAGAGATGATGAGACGAAAAAGAAAGAGAAAGATAAGAATATAGTTCGGTTAGATGAGGAAGGAAGGATGTAACGACCCGCATTCTACGTATCGAAAGATCGTAGAATATTTATTTCTTTCCCATACGAAGTCGTATGGTCATGTAACTTTGGGAGATGACTATTGGGGTCATTTCCATGTTCAAGATTTTTGTCGATTTTTAAATGACCGGTTTGCCCCTAGCCGATACTGTTTTGGCCATAACTTTTGACTGGAAATGATTTTTGACCTGAAACCACTTCCATTGACTCCGGATGATGGTTTACAATTCCGTAGAGTGGTCACATTAGCCAAACGCACTTACCGTATGGGAGATATGGCTGAAACAAGTTTCAGATGGTGAAAAACAGCTTAACCGGGCCTAATTATGGTGATTAGCAAGAGGGTCCATAACCGATTTCGGGATTAGGGTTATGAGGAGGCTGGAATCAGTTAGAGAACGATCTTATTTTCATTTTTCAGCCGCCACTTTCATTCTCAGAACCCTAGCAATGGCCTCCAACACCCAAATCAACTTCTAATCACTTTCTAATCAAGGATTAAGCTTTTAGCAACATCAAATCTAGGAGAAATAGCACCAAATCAATATTAGAGCTGCTGTTAGACATCGGTATTCGCCCAAATCAGCAAGGTTTCAGTTCTGAAAATTTTATTTGTGGCCAAGGTGAGTGATTTGCATAGTTCCTAACTAATTACGGTCAATTAAGGGTAATTAGTGTTGATTAGCGAATTTATACACTAGTAAATTATGGAAAAATATTTATAAATTCTTAAATGATGTTTTAGACCTCTGTTAGAAATTTGGTTTAATTTGATTAAGTTTTGCTAATCATATCATTAGTTTTGCCTAAATAAGCTTAAGGGAAAATATGAGATTTTGGGTATGTTTGATCCATTTTACATGCTATGATTGTTGTTTTCTATTTGTGGATGATTATACATGTTGTCATGACTGTATGGTACGCTTTGTGATTGATTAGAAGAGTTAGATTAGTCGAAAACGCCGTCGTATAGCGTAAAACAGCCCTTGGAAAAGTTGTAGGAAAATGTGCAGGGTTTCGGATCGGATCGGGATAATGCGCTCGGATCGGATGGTGGACTGGGCAGAGGAACCGAACCGGATCAGAACCTCGCACTAAAGGAGAATTGGCGAGAAGGAAGGCCACTTGCTTAGAATTGGAGTTGGGCAGGGGATCAGATCGGAAGCAAAGGTACAGGGGATCGGATCGGAAGCAAGGGCGTAGGGACCGGATCGGAAGTAGGGTGTAGGGATCGAATCGTAGGACCAAGCTTGGAGCTGGGATCGGAGCGAAGCACCGGATCGGATCGGGACACCTAGGAGAGAGCAACAACCGAACCTAGGCATGAACTATGAGCACCGAACCAAATCAGATGAGGACACCCGAACCGAACCGATGTGGCATGAAGGACCCCATACATCGAACCGAACCGAATGACCAAATGTTTCTACTATCACGCGACGACTCTTTTGAAGGCCAACTCCAATTCGACCAAAATCCGAGATGCAAAGGAAGTCCAAATGAGGAGGTTTGACTCATGATCCAGTTGGGAACCAATGAGTGGGCTTCATGATTGGGCTTTGCTGCGGGACGTGTGCTAAGTGGTTGTCGATGTCTGTAACTTTGAATCACTATGCATAGGGAGTACGTAAATGGATTTAGGGCCATAGTGGCCTAGGTACGACTAAAGAGCTATAGACTAGTGAAGTGGGGTCATTTGTAAAGATTTGGTCTTGACTCCATGTGGTAAGCTTGGTAGTAGCAGAAGTTGTACAAGTCAAACTCCGTCACTACTTCGATGGGTCTAGTGATTGACAGTGGTGGACATCGTATGCTTTACGCACCGAGTGAGAGATGTGAGGATGGTTGTTATGGTTGATTTGTTTGCCATCATTATGACATACACACCCCCACCCCCATTATCTTTACACCATTTGTTCAGTGGCCCCTTAGAGTATTGTACGGTATGTAGTGCTAACTCTTTGGTTGTAGGTCCAGGTTCAGGTATGGTTTAGTATACGTGTTATTGTTCTGTTTAGCTTCTTATCGCTCATACCAGACTTTTTGTCTGACCCAGAGTTTTATGTCTCTTCTTATTACTCTGGGTGCTCTCACTAGCAGACTAGAGACAGGTTAGCTGGGTAAGCATGGGTAGCTGATCCGGAGACGAGCAGGAGGCTTCCACGTATGATACATATAGTATTCTCCCTGTGTTGTTAAAGATCACTGCTTGGGCATTAATTATGAATCTTCTACTTTAGCTTTCTTTTGTTTTAGGGAAAGTAATTTGGAAAGTTGTAATAAGCTGTATTTGGATTTCCGCTGCTATGTTGGTTTAGTTTTCAGCTTATGCACTGTCTCGCCTGTTTTATGTCAAGATTGTGTTATTATTATATTTTGTTCCATGCGCTACGAGTCATTCTACGAGTTCCTTGTTAGTTCACTCTCTTCTTTCCTTTCTTTGGCGACCGTTCCGTGCTAGTCGGGCATATGTACAGCGCACCTTCGGAGGAAACGCAAGCTGGTGCGGGGCGGGCCGTCGCACTTGGTATCAGAGCTCTAGGTTGCGTAGTTAACCTAGGGAAGTCATCAGGGAGAGATAGTATACGTATATGAGAGCACATATTTGTGATTATTTTGGTTTTCAAAAGCTATATATATACATACACTATTAGTATAGCTAAGGATGAAGTCGCACTGCACTAGCACCACTATGGAGATGGTTAATCATTTTCTCTTTACAGATTGAACGATGAGCCGATATGCAAGAGGTGCTAGTAGGGGAGCCAATAAATGGGAATGCTGCTGACATGAGGACGATGTTTACTGACCTCATGAGGGAGATGCTTAGGGATGTGCAGAGGGCAGCTCCCAATGGTGGTAATGGTGGTGGTCCAATAGTGCAGGTGCCTAGGGCCGATTTCACCAAGCTGAGTAAGGATTATACTAGTCTTGGTGGGAAGCCATTCCATGGAACGTAGTCGGCCACGGATGTTTAGGATTGATTGGATAGTTGCGAACGTATCTTCGAAGTTTTGGGTATCGAGGATGCGATGAAGAGAAGGGTAGCATCCCATCTGCTGCAAGGACGAGCAATGAATTGGTGGAATGCTATAAAGGCATCTACTCCCGAGGATCAGATTACTTGGGAGCAGTTTAAGGTTCGCTTTAGCGAGAAGTTCATTCCAGCTGCTCAGAAGTCAGTGTTGTTTAAGAAATTCTTTGAGCTCAAGCAGAATGGCAGAGCTGTCTCGGAGTATATTGCTGAATTCGACACTTTGTCGAAATACGGGTTATCTCTTATTGATACTACCGAGAAGAAGAATGAGAAATTCATAACCGGCTTGATCAATACTTGGGGGAAAGGCTTATTAACCACATCGATGATTTGAATCGATTATGGGGAAAGCATTAAGGTCAGAGAGTCTTTACCCGAAGCCGAAGACTGAGGCTGCATTTGCAGAAGAACCGAAACCGCAAGCAAGCGGTGGAGGTAAGAATGGTTCTCAGAATAAGAGAAAGCAGAATCAGACTAAGGATGGCCAAAAGAAAAAGAATAAGCAAGATGTTGAGTGCTTCAGCTGTGGTAAGAAGGTCCATTATGCTAGTAATTGTCGGGCCAAGCCAGCGGATAGGAAGTGCTTCAACTATGGCTAAGTGGGACATCACAAGGACAAGTGTCCGCAACCCCCTAAGGAAAAGCAGATGGTGAAAGCATATGCCCTTAATGCTATTCCTTCCTTTTCGAATGCCCCAACTGCGGCGGAGAAGGGAAAGAATGTCGTTATTCAAGGTATGCTTTCTGTTTATGATGTTTCTGTTAGAGTTCTGCTTGATACCGGAGCTTCCAGTTCCTTCATATCTAGTGACCTGGTAGAGAGGTTGGGATTGGAGCCCGAGATTGTCGATAGACCTTTAGTAGTGACGAACCCGATTGGTGGTTCCACTAACCTTAGCATGATTTGTCGTAATGTGGTCTTATCGAGTCATGGATGCATGTTTGTGATTGCTTTGTTTTGGACTTTACTGGGTTTGGCATTATTTTGGGAGTCGATTGGCTCCAAAGATACGGGGTGGTGGTAGATTGTGAGGGCTTTTTGGTGACAGCTAGAGCGGATGATGGGCGGAGGGTAGTGTTTGGTGGTCTACCCGGTGATGGGGTAATGGCTAGTTTTCTAAATTCCCTCGACATCCTGCATAGTGAGTTGTCAGGGTTGCCCATGGTGGCCAGTATCCGGACGTCTTCGAGGAAGTGACCAGGCTTCCACCACACTGAGAGATTGAGTTCCGTATTGATTTAGTGAAAGATGCTAGACCTATAGTGATGCCACTTCGTCGTATGGCACCAAGGGAGCAGCGAGAGCTCGGGGTGCAAGTCAGCGATCTTTTGAAGAAGGGATTTATCAGAAGGAGTGTTTCTGAATGGGGATCACCAGTTGTGTTTGCTACCAAGGCGGATGGTTCCCTTCGTTTGTGTATAGACTACCGTGAGTTGAATAAAGTGACGAGGAAGAACAAGTATCCTCTACCGCGGATAGATGATTTGTTTGATCAGTTGAGTGGCACGATAGTATTCTCTCAGTTGGATCTCGTGATAGGTTTTCATCAACTTAGAGTGGAAGCTGAGAGTATAGCTAAAACGTCATTTCGGACGCCGTTTGAGTTTTATGAGTGGTTGGTCATGCCATTCGGGCTGACCAATGCCCCAGCATATTTTGTGGATCTTATGAATAGGGTATTCAGAGATCAGTTGAATAAGTTTGTCCTTGTATTCGTGGATGACATTTTGGCCTATTCGATGACAGAGGAAGAACACAAGGAACATTTAAGAATAGTGATGGAGGTGTTGAGGAAACACCAATTGAAAGCAAAGTTTTCTAAGTGTCACTTCTGGAGAAGGGAAGTGAGATTCTTGGGCCATGTCGTTTCAGAGAATGGTATTGCCGTGGATCCTGCGAAGGTGGCTACGGTGCAAGATTGGTCTATGCCCAAGAATGCAACGGACATAAGAAGTTTCTTGGGGTTAGCTGAATATTATCGTAAGTTTATCCAAGACTTCTCCAAGATAGCAGCACCGTTGACTCAGTTGACTAAGAAGAATCAAGCTTTTGTCTGGGACGAAAAGTGCGAGAATGCATTCAAGAGTCTAAAGGACAAGTTGACATGTGCACCAGTGTTAGTCATTCCTAAGGGGAATGAAGAGATGACGGTATATACGGATGCATGTGGCACAGGGCTAGGTGCTGTATTGATGCAAGGAGGTAGGGTTGTAGCTTATGCAAGTCGGCAATTGAAACCACACGAGAGAAGATACCCTACCCATGATTTGGAATTGGTAGCGATCGTGTTTGCACTGAAGATGTGGAGACATTATCTCTTGGGAGAAAGATTCGAGTTGTTTATCGATCATAAATCGTTAAAGTATATTTTCTCTCAAAAGGGTCTAAACCTCCGACAGCAAAGATGGTTAGAATTTTTGGCTTCCTATGATTTCGACATCGCATATACACCAGGAAAGGGCAATGCGGTGGCTGATGCATTGAGTAGAAGACATGCCAGTTTAGGGGCTATGTTTCTAGAATGGAAGCAACTGGAGTACATCGCTGGGTATGATTTCAGACCAAAGTGCGAATTGGATCCAGAAATGTTAGCAAGTTTGACGATCAGACTCATTTTGATTGAGCGGATTGGTTCTAGTCAGAAGAATGATCCTAACCTATTGGAAATCATCTCAAAGTTAGAGATGGGAATCGACGGAGAGATGAACAAGTATGGGCTTGATCGAGACAGATGGCTTAGAAAGAATGGAAAACTAGTTGTACCCAATGTCAATGAATTGAGAGATGAAGTGCTTAGAGAATGTCATCACTCAAAACTGACTATACACCCCGGTGGTAACAAGATGTACCGAGACATGAAGCAGACCTACTAATAGGAAGGGGTGAAAAGAGACATTGGGAAATTTATATCCAAATGCATGAATTGCCAGCTAGTTAAAGCTGAGCAAAAGAAGCCTAGTGGTTTGTTGCAACCATTAGAAATTCCAGAATGGAAATGGGAACAAGTGTCAATGGATTTCATTGATGGGTTACCAAGGACTAGATCGGGCCATGATAGCATTTGGGCGATTGTGCACCGATTGACCAAGAGTGCAAGGTTTATACCCGTCAAGTCAAACAGGACGGCAACTAAGTTAGCGGAACTGTATATAAAGTGGGTAATGAGATTTCATGGAATACCCAAAGGCATTGTGAGTGACCGAGATCCGTTGTTCAGTAGTGGATTTTTGAAGAGCTTACAAGAGGCGTTGGGATCAGAACTACATCTCAGTACCACATATCACCCTCAAACCGACGGACAGACAGAGAGGGTGAATCGAGTGTTAGAAGATCTCTTGAGAGCTTGCATATTGGATTTTGGTGGATCATGGGATGACCATTTTCATCATTTAGAGTTTGCATATAATAATAGCTATCAATCCAGTATTGGTATGGCTCCATTTGAAGCTTTGTACGGAAGACCGTGCAACTCACCGTCATGTTGGGTAGAAACTGGTGAGAAGTTTGTACTTGGACCCGATGTGATAAGAGAAACTTCATCTAAGATTAAGATTATCCAACATCGAATGAAGGCTACCCAAGATAGGCAGAAGAGTTATGCTGATAGGAGGAGAAGATAATTAAAGTTCTCCATTGGCGACTTGGTGTTTGTCAAGATTTCTCCATTGAAGAGCGTGATACGATTTGGCAAGAGAGGCAAGTTAGCACCAAGATTTGTTGGTCCATTCCCAGTTCTTGAGCAAATTGGGAATTTGGCATATAAAGTTAAATTACCAGAAAAGATGGCAGGAGTTCACAACGTATTTCATGTTTCCCAGTTAAGGAAGTTCGTGCATGACCTAGATATGACTATTTCACTTGATCAGTTAGAGGACTTCGAAGTGGAACCTGAGGCGGTTGGTAACCGCAAGCCGATTCGTATTGTCGAGCACGATACGAAGCAACTTCGAAGGAAGGCGGTGAAGCTAGTCAAGGTCTAGTGGGGCGAGAACGAGAATGACTGTACTTGGGAGACAGAGGAGAGCATTAGGAAGACGTATCCAGAACTCTTTGCTTGGAAAGATTTACTTTGCAATTTAGTTATTCCGCATGCTAGGATAGACTTGTTTTGCATGTTTGATTGTTGTATGTGGCTGGTAGGCATGCGGGATCCTTTGCATGTTTTTGGTTAAGGAATTTCGGGGATGAAATTTTTTAAGGGGGGAGAATGTAACGACCCGCATTCTACGTATCGAAGGATCGTAGAATATTTATTTCTTTCCGATACGAAGTCGTATGGTTATGTAACTTTAGGAGACGACTATTGGGGTCATTTCCATGTTCATGATTTTTGTCGATTTTTAAATGACCTTTTTGCCCCTAGCCGATACTATTTTGGTAATAACTTTTGACTGGAAAGGAGTTTTGACCTAAAACCACTTCCATTTGCTCCGGATGATGGTTTACAATTCCGTAGAGTGGTCACGTTAGCCAAACGGACTTACCGTTTGGGAGATATGGCTGAAACAAGTTTCAGATGGTGAAAAATAGCTTAATCGGGCCTAATTAGGGTGATTAGCAAGAGGGCCCATAACCCATTTCGGGATTAGGGTTATGAGGAGGCTGGAATCAGTTAGAGAACGATCTTATTTTCATTTTTCAGCCGTCACTTTCATTCTTAGAACCCTAGCAATGGCTTCCAACACCCAAATCAACTTCTAATCACTTTCTAATCAAGGATTAAGCTTAGCAACATCAAATCAAGGAGAAATAGCACCAAATCAGTATTAGAGCTGCTGTTAGACATCGGTATTCGCCCAAATCAGTGAGGTTTCAGTTCTGAAAATTTTATTTGTGGCCAAGGTGAGTGATTTTCATAGTTCCTCACAAATTACGGTTAATTAAGGGTAATTAGTGTTGATTAGCGAATTTATACACTAGTAAATTCTGGAAAAATATTTATAAATTCTTAAATGATGTTTTAGACCTCTTTTAGAAATTTGGTTTAATTTGATTAAGCTTTGTTAATCATATCATTAGTTTTGCCTAAATATGCTTAAGGGAAAATATGGGATTTTGGGTATGTTTGATCCATTTTACATGCTATGATTGTTGTTTTTCTGTTTGTGGATGATTATACATGTTTCTATGACTGTATGGTACGCTTTGTGATTGATTAGAAGAGTTAGATTAGTCGAAAACGCCGTCATATGGCATAAAACAGCCGCTGGAAAAGTTGCAGGAAAATGTGCAGGGTTTCGGATCAGATCGGGATGGACTGGGCAGAGGAACCGAACCGGATCGGAACCTTGCACTAAAGGAGAATTGGCGAGAAGGAAGGCCACTTGCTTAGAATTGGAGTCGGGCAGGGGATTGGATCGAAAGCAAGGGTGCAGGGGATCGGATCGGAAGCAAGGGCGTAGGGACCGGATCGGAAGTAAGGGTGTAGGGATCTGATCGGAGGACCAAGCTTGGAGCTGGGATCGGAGCGAAGCACCGGATCAGATTGGGACATCTAGGAGAGAGCAACCACCGAACCTACGCATGAGCTATGACCACCGAACCAAATCAGATGAGGACATCCGAACCGAACCGATGTGGCATGAAGGACCCCATACACCGAACCGAACCGAATGACCAAATGTTTCTACTATCACACGACGACTCTTTTGAAGACCAATTCCAATTCGACCAAAACCCGAGATGCAAAGGAAGTCCATAGGAGGAGCTTTGACTCAGGATCCAGTTGGCAACCAATGAGTGGGCTTCATGATTGGGCTTTGCTGCGGGACGTATGCTAAGGGTTTGTCGATGTCTGTAACTTTGAATCACTATGTGTAGGGAGTACGTGAACGGATTCAGGGCCATAGTGGCCTAGGTATGACTAAAGAGCTATAGACCAATGAAGTGGGGTCATTTGTAAAGATCTGGTTATGACTCCATGTGGTAAGCTTGGTAGTAGCAGTAGTTGTACAAGTCGAACTCCATCACTACTTCGATAGGTCTAGTGATTGACAGTGGTGGACATCGTATGCTTTACGCACTGAGTAAGAGATGTGAGGATGGTTGTTATGGTTGATTTGTTTTCCATCATTTTGACATACACACCCCCACCCCCATTATCTTTACACCATTTGTTTAGTGGCCCCTTAGATTATTGTACGATATGTAGTGCTAACTCTTTGGTTGCAGGTCCAGGTTCAGGTATGGTTTAGTATACCTGTTATTATTTTGTTTAGCTGCTTATCGCTCATACCAGACTTTTTGTCTGACCCAGAGTTTTATGTCTCTTCTTATTACTCTGGGTGCTCTCACGAGCAGACTAGAGACAGGTTAGCTGGGTAAGCATGGGTAGCTGATCCGGAGACGACCAGGAGGCTTCCACGTATGATACATATAGTATTATCCCTGTGTTGTTAAAGATCACTGCTTGGGCATTAGTAGTGCATCTTCTACTTTAGCTTTCTTTTGTTTTAGGGACAGTAATTAGGAAAGTTGTAATAAGCTGTATTTGGATTTCCACTGCTATGTTGGTTTAGTTTTCAGCTTATGCACTGTCTCGCCTATTTTATGTCAAGATTATGTTATTATTATATTTTTGTTCCATGCGCTGCGAGACATTATAAAGGTTCCTTGTTAGTTCACTCTCTTCTTTCCTTTCTTTGGCGACCGTTCTGTGCTAGTCGGGCATATGTACAGCGCACCTTTGGAGGAAACGCAGGCTGGTGCGGGGCGGGCCGTCACAAAGGACGAAAGGAAGGAGATTTGGACAAAACTTTCACGGTTAAGTCCTAGGTACAAGTAGTACTAAAACTCATTAACTAGTTGACCCTCTAGTATAATGCTAAACGGTTAGCTACTAAAAGAGCATTGAACAAAGATCGGACCTTGACCTTATTAGGTCGATAAAAATATTAATCGTCATATGTCATATTTTAATATTTGACGCAATTCGAAAAACACTTGTCCTCATTACAGCGATATCATAGACCATAGTCAAACTCTGAACCGTCTCCAAAGATTCAAAGTAGTCTCAATAAAAAGGTTTCAACAACACAACGAACAAACGAATTTCGAATAGAAAATCAGCTAGAAATCCGAGATAAAAATTTAAAGGATTTTCCCTTTTTCTAGTTGACAAATAAATAAACGATTTGCAAATCAAATACCTCGAAATTAGGACGAAAGATTTTCCTTAGCCTTTCCGAACGAAAATTTTAAACTTTTTCAAAGTTATCATTTTATTAGGGCTCTTTTTTCCCCACTTAGCCCCGCACAGTCGGAACGGACCTGTGAGCCACTTATTTCCCAATCAGCCCCCATGTTGTTAGAACAGACTCCACGATCTTAGCTTATTAATTTCATTTTCAATTTAACTTAACACACTTTAAGTTTATTAATAAGCCTAAGATTACCTCACGTTATATTCGTAGGTTGTGTTAAACATTTCTAATCCATGTTTATCTTTTTATACAACCCAACTCATATTACTTAGTATCCAACTAAGTTAATCCTATTCCAGTTACATGTTTGCATGTTCTCCAAATTACATGTTAAGTTTTTTCCCTAATTTACAGTTCAATTCTGATTATAATACTTAATCAACTCCAACATGCCCAAAATCCCTTTTTATTCAATTCAAACATTATTCCGGTTTATAATGTAAAAATGATGATAAAGGCCTAGGGTCTCTTTAGACCTAGGCTCAATGCAAAAATAAAAGGGAAATGGCCTAGGCTACTCGCAAGGCCTAGACTCAAAAATAAACAAAACAAATAAATTAGGGAATGAGCATAACTGTAAATAAGACTACAACAAAGAAGGGGATAAAGGAAAGAGAATTACTTATAAACAATAAATAACTTGAAAGTAACAGGCATAGATGGTAAGTAAATTATAGTAACTTTACAGAAAGACTAAACATGCAAATACTGTAAATAATTAACAATAACATTAAACTTGCAAACTATTTAATTATCAAACATTTCCTACACAATTTTACAAATCTAAAAATTACATAAAACTCACAGAACTGGTGAAATGAGCTTCGCATGTCGCCTATCTCTAATATAGCAGAACCTCTGCTTCTAGAAGTATTTATAAAAAGTAAATATTAAAAAGTATAGAACTTCTTTATCCCCCTAAAAAGTTCAATTATTTGCTTGTTCCCTAATTTTGAGGATAGGCTTAGGGAATAAGAAGAAGAAGAAGAGAGAACAGATAATGGATGTGAAGAAATGAGAGATGCTCTGCTCTATTTATTGGGTTTACTAGATGCCCTCAGCCGTCCAATTCTAACCCTAGATCTGGACCATCCATGTCATTGAGCCAATCAAAAAGCGCCACATCATCTTTTGGTTCAAAATAAACCAATAAAACAATGCCAACTTAGATAAATAATCCTAGAATGATATGAAAAGTTTACCGCCTTGCGTGCCGGGAAAGGCACACAAATTACGTGTGTCAGGGTCAACCCACAACCTCATTGTGCCGACCCAGGGTCGACCCAATTCATTCATGGGTCGACACAGGTTTGACCCAATGTGGGACTGGGTCGTCCCAATGCTACGTTATAATATATATTAATTCTGATTTCTAATCAACTAATTTAATTCATTAATAATTCATTTTAACTCCGATTTAGCAAACTAAGTGTCCATTTTAATCACAATGCTACAACAGAGCTAATGGTGCTAGTCCCATTGTCCAATTCTGTAGTTTATTCTGATTAATAATTATTTTATTACCCTTTTCTATTTAATTAATATTTAATAAACTTCAGGGTGTTACATTCTCCCCTCCTTAAAGGATTCTGTCCCCGGAATCTCTAAGGCTAGAAGAATGATATATGAATGTTATCAATCAATATCTACACCCATATAGTCAACCATCAACCACTGGCATCCATTATCCTTAAATTTTCTAATGCTTTTCATGAATATATGAAAAGTGTAGTGTATATGTGACACCCCACGCCCATTAATGTCACTCTTTATCAGAATGCATTAAGTTCTGTGAAGCATTATAGGTAAAAAGAAACAGAATATCACAAGACAGATATAAAATAGCAGTGGAAATTTGATACTTCATTATTTTGCAGAAAACATGGTAGTCTCAAAACTAGTTACAACATCAGACATAAAATACTGAAAATGAGTACATCAAAACAAAACATCTATCATGCGCTAATAACCAAATGTAAAATCATAATCCCCAGTATTAGCCATAATAGATTAGATAAGTAGTCAAAGCGATACATCAAAGCAGTTCCAGATCCAAGCAGAAACAAAAGAGAGAATCCTAATCAAGCCTGAGCATTCCCACCCTGAGAACCTAGGGGTGACGAAAGGAAGAGAGAGAAAAGGAAACAAAACAGGTCAGACATAAAGTCTGGCGAGTCCAGTGACTTTTAGCAGATAAAGAGGTAAAAGTATCATGACAGGTATATAAACTGGATGAGAGATATTAGTAAGATATAACAAGTATCAACAAACCGAACAGAATAAGTGGAATTAACAGAGTAGGTTACGCTTCTCTAATATTTTTCTCTACACCAATACTAGTATAACATATTGTGACAAGACTAGGTGTCCCCTAGTTTTTTAACAGGAACAGAATGATCTCAACAGAAATATAATGGTAGTTCGAGGTGTACTCTAGTAACGGGTTTTACCAAAGTAGAAATAACAGGCACCTTAATAGAAATAACGGGTGTTGCCCCAAACAGAAATAACAGGTATCTCAACAGAAACAGACAAGACTAGTTGTACCCTTATTCCTACGCCCAAGCGATTGGCTCCCTAACTTGTAAATACCCTGTGTCTGTCCCACAGTAGGGTGTAGTACTTCCTAAAGTGACAACCTACAGAAGGACACAGACCTATTTATTATTGCTACAACGACTTATTTTCCCCCTATAGACCAAACTCATGCACGCACATGACTCGGTTGGAATGTGCCCGTATACACCCCCTTTTCAGATGAACCTCTTATAAGTATTTCAATATGCATGCCATGACCCCTATCTAGTGCGGGGTCCCTATTTAAATACCAGAATGGGTTACAGACTGATATGGGTCCCACACAACAGATGACACAAGTTAAACCCCTAAACTTGTGTCCCCCAATTAACTAGGATTTTAACAGGTTAAGCCTACAGATTTAACAAGTTCACCTAGCCCCCATAGATAAACAGATTAAGTTTCACAGGTTAACAGGTTCATATAACCCACACAGATTAAACAGATTTACTTAATCCTCAACAGATTAAATAGATTACTTAGCCCTAACAGATCAAACAGGTTTATATAACCCTAACAGATTTAAATAGGTTTCACAGGTTCTTTATAGTTCCATTAACATGTATCGCTTAATTTTAAGCGTACAGATTCATATGCCCCAAATTCCAGTCATAATTAATAGTATAACATAGTCCCCTAAAATTTTAGTCATATTTCAAAGTATAAGTTACGCCCTAAGTTATCATTCCCAATCACTCCCCCCAATTTTCCCAATTCCGATCGTACGCATATTTCAGCGTTATTGGCCTAGGCTCGAAGGTAGCCTAAGTTATAAAAATAAAAAGGAAATGAAGGAGAGAGAAGAACAAAAATAGGCATAATAACAGAATAGGCATATGATAATAGAAGTGGACATAATAACAGAATATGCATAAAAGAACTGAACAACGGATCAAGTTTACAGAAGAATACATGTAATAGCGGATCTGTCTAGTTATGAATCAGGTTCTTAACAGGCATGGGTATAGATCCAGATTTATAAACATGTCGGGGTTACTGTTAAATTTTTATATCTAATAGTAACATGAACTTACAGAGATTGGATCTAAAGAATAGAGAATAATATTATGATGTTGCATAAGATATATTTGTACGTATATAGGCTAGTGTTGAAGAAGATAGTCTGGTTCAATCCAAGCTGGGGCAGCATCTCATTGTCTCAATTGTATTAGGTGTAGAAAAACAATAGAAATGTTGTCCTATACATAGCTTACTGCAAATGAACCTAGACAACTATTCAGTCCCGATTCAGAAAAATGAACCACGTTGGATCGAGGATGGATCGACCCATCCCCACCTGGGTCGACCCACCTGGTCATGGGTCGACCCAACTCAGGCATGGGTCGTCCCAACCCAGGCGTGGGTCATCCCATGCTGGTCCAGATCTCACTAAATTTTTCCGCTTTGCATCTTCGAACTGTTTTGAATTCAGCTTTGATTTATGTATACATGTAAGTCTCTTATATGTATACAAACTTTTAAGCATCATATCTACCTTATACGATGTCTGCTTTACGCGAACCCGGAGTCCGGCTTAAGCAGAATTCCAAGATGAACGCAACAGTACAGTCCGTTTTACTTAATTCCTAACATTTAATTAAGTATTCCTTAGTTTATCATTATAATGTCCTTTAAAATTACGGGGTGTTACATTCTCCCCTACTTAAAGGATTTCGTCTCCGAAATCTCTAAGTTAAGAAGAATGTTTATCCTAACATCCATCAACCATCTAGTCATCCGTCAATCACAAGCATTCATTATCTTAAGAGATTTCTAATGCATATATGAACATACGCAAAGGTGTGTGTATATGTCCCTGTACTAATGCGAAAAATCAGGTGGCCTACTTATTCAGTCGACCTCCTTAATGCAATGTATATTAGTGCCATGAATCCAACATGCATGAAAACGGTCCTAGTATATTATGTAAACTCTATATGTGTGCACAATCATCCATCCAAATGCAACATCTATATAATGACACACTCATTTCCATCCATAAAAATTAAAATGCACACAAATCCATGTGCAGTATGAGAGTGCTTTGAGTGGATCTAGTGCCTAGTGTGTGTATATGCATCCACGGGCAACCACTAGCAAACATTTACATCCATTCAAATCCATCAAACATAACATGTCTCAAACAAATGTTTACATCCATTGGTTTCCTACCTAAAGGTCGAAGATTGGATCGATAGGATATACTAAAATGACAGAAGCAAGTACGACTAAAAGGTTGGAAAAAGAAGTTAATAACATACCCCTGAAAAGAAAAGGGTACGAAGCGCAATTCTTGTCCTCAGTCTCCCAAGTTGCATCCTCGTGGTGTTCTGCCCATTGAACTTTTATCAACTTAACTTCTCTATTACATAGCTTCTTAACCTCTGATCCAAGAAAACAGGTAGGAATTCATCTAACCGTTGCCTCCCTTTCTACCTCTACTGCTCAAGCATGCCCGGCTTGACTACCTCTGTTGTATCATGCAGACATTTTAGCAAAAGAGAAACATGGAAAACATCATGAACGCCTGCCAATCTCTCCGATAGTCTTACTCTATAGGCCATCTGACCTAACCTTTCCATTATGGGAAATGGCCCTACACACCTTGGCGCCAATTTCCCTACAGATCCAAAGTGAACAACATTCCTCAGAGGTGATACTTTGATGAAAACCATGTCTCCCACCTCAAACTCAATATTAGTCCTTCCCCTATCTGCGTAGGACTTCTTCCTGTCTTGTCTTCATGTGTTTGCGGATATGATCAATCTTTTCTGAAGTTTCTCTAATCATCTCAGGTCCAAGTAGCAGCCTATCAACAAACTCCCACCAACAAGTCAGTGATCTGCAAGGTTGTCCATACAATGCCTCGAAGGGTGTCGTACCTATACTAGCCTGACAACTGTTGTTCTAGGCGAACTCAACCAACATAAGATGCTCCTCCCAAGTCCCTCTGAAGTCTAGGATACACGGCCTCTAAAGATCCTCAAGCACTCTATTCATCCTCTCGGTCTGCCCATCGGTCTGAGGGTGATATGCGGTGCTCAAACATAACTGTGAACCTAATGCCTCTTGCAGGCCCTTCCAGAACTCACTAGTGAAGATGGGGTCACGATCGATCACTATACTAAAAGGTACTCCATGTAGACAGACTACGTAACAACCCGGAAAATCTGAACTTTTATTTTGTCCCTTTTAGTGAATTTTGGATATTTAAAATGAATTATTTTAAATAATAACGACGATAAATTTATTTTGAATAGAATTAGAATGTATATATTTACATAAATCGACATTAGAATATAAATATTTATTTTAATTATAAAAGGAATTGAAAATGGCGCGATAGTTCGAAAATTCGATTTCAAAATTCAAATGAATGTACAGGATTCAAAATAAACCAGATTTTAGCGAAACCAAAAACATTAGAATCTATTTGGAAATATCTTTCCAACGAATTCGAAAAATTGAAATTTCATAGCGGAAATAAAAAGTTATGCCCAATTGAAAATTCAGAATAGTCGCTATGGAATTTCAGCCCTTAAAAATAGCCATTTTGCAAACGACCTCCGTTTTCAACGAAACCACTTTTGTTGGATCCGGGATGTCAAATAATTACTAGATGATAAAATTCATAATTATTGGGATTAATATGTGAGTGTGGCGAAGTAAAACATGTTTTGAAGTTTGTCAATTTGGATGCACCAGAAAATGACCAATTTTCAAACGGTCTCCAAATTTGATGAAATTAGTTTTATTAGAACCGTATCGTTATTGCGAAGCTAGAATATATTTTAGGGAATTTTTAGAGTCCGTATGTGGCCCCGGTAAATTGAAATGTGCGTTCAAATTCAATATATAGATTTATATTTTAATTTTGACGGAAACCAATCGAAACAGCCAAACTGGCTTACGATACATATACCATTGTGTTTGGGATGGTGGTAATTAGTTATGGACGATAGGAGGCGGGTCTCGTTAGGAGATTGAAATTTAAAGTTATTTTTTGAGAATAATTAATTAAATAAATTAATATATTATAATACCATACACTTTATACTTTCCCTCCTCTCTCTCTTCTGTTTCCAATTGAACAGAATAAAAATTAAAAAAAAAATCGATCGAAGAAGACCGCGCTCAGCCTCCCGTCGTCGCCAGGCGCGACCGCCCCCTCCCGGCGAAAGCTGGCGAGACCACCCCCTTCCCTTCTTCCCCTCGCGCGCCTCTCTCTCACTTCCTCCCTCCCTTCAACGCGCGGTCCCCAAAAATCCTTCAGCCCTGAAACCCTAAACTTCCCTCTAACGCCACCGCTACCCCCCGTTGACCACAACCCCAAGCCGCCGCTCCGGTGCTCCACCTCCGCCCCTCAGACGTAACGTTCTTCCCCTCCTTTTTCGTCGTTTAACTGTAAGTTTATATATTTATTTTATTTCAGTTTTTATTTATGTGGTAATCTTTATATAAAACATGATTTTTAATTAGCGAAAGGTTTGATTTTGGAATAACAAAAGATGTGGTTTTTTATTAAACAAAGGTAAGATTTTTAATTATATAAAATTATAATTTTATATAAGTGAAGAATTATAAAAATATGATTTTTATAAATATAATGTTTAAATAAAAATGTTCTTTTTATTATGTATAACCTTAGAATATAGATTTCATTTTTATTTGAATGGTTTTAGAATAAAGATTTCATTTTTATTTGAATGGTTTTAGAATAAAGATTTCATTTTTATTCATAGAAGAAGCGGTTTAAAAGTATGATTTTTATAATTTAGCATTGTGATAAAAATGAGATTTTTATTACTTGAATAGCGATGTTAAAATATGTTGTAGCGAAAAGATTTGATTTTGAGTTATAAAAAAAATAGATTTTCAGCGCTATAAAACTTTGATTTTTATAAATATAGAGAAGTAATAGAAATGTGATTTTTATCCATGTAGCGGTGAAATAAAAATGTGATTTTTGTTTATGAACTGCATGGAAAGATGGAGTTGGAATGTCGGGTAAAATCCAAACCATCGCCCGTTAAAGAATGGCAGAGTGGAAACCCAAGGTGAGAACTTCATTTTTATTTTATTTTCTAGTTGAAATATATACTAGGATGCAGACGATAATTAGCAGCACCCGATACCCGTCGTCCACAGACCATGGACGACTTGTATACTGGTTTGTTTGTGTTGTGAAAATTGATTGTGTGATATGGAATGGAATAAAATATTTTATCGTTAAAAATATTTTATAGTTAAAAATATAATTTTTAACATGTATATGAATAAAATAAATATTTATAAACAAATCGGACGATTTGTTTAAGTATGCACATTTGACTGATATTGATTGGGACGATAAATTTTACACATCGCCCAACTGTAGAAATAAAATTTGTTATTTGTTGTTTGAAACCCCACACGGGTATTGGGATGATATATGACATACATTAGTCCCAATAGTTAGCTGTATGCCGATCGATTGATTGACAGGCTGTTATAAGCATTGAATATTTATATTTGATGCTTTTGCAGTGTAGAATGCACTTTTGATGATGGTTGACTGTGTTTGATTGTTGTTGTATACATGTGTGTATGAAATCCATATAATCAAATTATATGGTAATTGACTGTGTCTGATTCCAGTTCAGAAAGAATAAATATTTTAAAATAACGAATATTTTAAAAAATAATATTCAGTAAATGATCAAAATCTGATTTTTATGTCCGATTTGGGATGGACATGAAAATATTTAATTATATATAGGCATGGATTAGATCGATGCCATTTTGACGGGAACGATATTTATATCGATTTTATTCATTTTTATAATGAATATTGAAAAGGAATTAATTTCGAAATATAATGTTTTGAAAATATTATCATTTATATATCAATGATATGGAATATTCAATTTTGATTTGAAATTGAATATGAAGTTGAAATCATTTTGAAAACGAATTTAAAACGATTTATAAAACGCATTTTAAACGGAAATGGACGAAATATATTATATATATATATAATATAATGGCCAGAATATAACGCGCCGTGCAACGGTAGTTCACGAATTTTGACCATTGACTTCGAATGGATATTACCGGAGATCCGACAGTCAGATTCTCCTAAAACTGGAACCATTGGGTTCGTATCGAAAAGAGCTTTCTAACGAATATTAGAATTTATAAATCTAACAGTTGGATTTGGAATTATGTCCAAATCAAATTAGGAAAAGGTCGTTGTAAGTGCAGTTTGATGGCCGTTTATGGAAATCGACTGTACAGGCCTTGATAAAATTATTAAAAATATCAATAATTAGTGTAAAATAAAAAGAAATGATTTGGGAAGAATTGGGGTGAAAAATCCCATATTTGAAAAGATAAAAATAGATATTTATCGAAATGATTTAGTTATGAACTAGAATTATAATCCAAATATTTTAAAAATAAATAAATTGGATTTGAAATGGTTTTAAAAATAACTAGAATTTCCAATATATAAATTGGAAATGGATTTGAATCGAAATGTCTTCGTGATATTTCGATGTTGGATTTCGTGATTATACAGATATTGTTATGGAAATTTGATATATATATATATATATCGTTATTTCCAATACGATATTTGTTGATTTCAGAATTTGATATTGAATATAAGCCAATATATTTTCTATTTAGAGCCTTGTATTTAATGTCAAATTGGATTTTGGGTTCGTCGTGAATGGTATCTTTAATAATACTGTTCCTGAACAGAATGGAGTTAAGAAAGTTAGAAACTAACTGGAGATTAGTTAAGTTGAATGGTTTCCTGGGTATTGATCTGATGTTGGTTTCGGCCTTCGGGGTTAATACTTATGGGATTGTTCTCTTACTAATTTACGGTTAGAGGCTAATTTGAACTGAGCTTATGGTGAATGTTTTTAACGACATTCTTTCTTTAACTCGATTTACAGTGAAATGTGATTTGGGATTTATAAATCTTTTTATTTAGATTTAATGGGAGTTTTCCAAGGTAACATTTTCCAATTTAATATATTAAATTGGAATTGAATGGAATTCGATTTGATAATAATCGAAGTGAACTTCTGTGGAGGAAGACTGTTAATACATATGGAATTTAAGAGGCGTTGCCGTTATTCCATTTATATTATTGGTCGGATATGGAAATTGATATTGATTATATATTGAATTGTTTTTCCATGAAGATTCCATTATTAATGGAATGTGATTTTGGGTTGTCGTGAATGGTATCTTTAATAATACTGCTCTTAGACCCAATGGAGTTAAGAAAATCAGACACTAATTGGGGATTAGTTAAGTTGAATGGTTTCCTGGGTATTGATCTGATGTTGGTTTCGGCTTTCGGGGTTAATACTTAGGGAATGGTTCACTTGCTAATTTAAGGTTAAAGGCTGATGGAATGGAATGTGATTTTGGGTTTATCATGAACTGTGTTTTTAAATGACATTGGTTCTTTAACCCAGTTAAAAGGCAGATATGATTTCCCAAGTTAAACAATCGTTAATATTGATTTTTGGGAAGATTAAAACCAAGTGGAGTTTTAATGCATTTTTAATTAGACTGAATTGATATCCAAAGGAAGATTAAAGAATAAATTTAGAGAATTTATCTTTGATAAAATTAATGGGAACCTTTCCCAAAGTATATGAATATTTGGATAAAGAAATATTATGGATTGGAATGAGGCGTATGTTGCGTTTTTATGACACTTATTTCTTATATACGCGAGTTAGTCAGAAAACCGTGTTTTTCCCATTCTGAATAACTGATTCGACGATGTGTCGAGGATGAAGATGGTGGTTGAAGACCGGAGGTCTTCACATCGTTTGGGTGATTACTGATGTCTTGATTGCGTTGTACACCTAAGGCGAGGTAATAAGTGGTGATCGTCCTGACGTACTTGGAGATCGACGGATATGCGAGGGCCTCTCCCCTGTATTGGACATATGGGGGTGAATAAAGTGCCTCTGGTTTCGTTCAGATCCATAAAGGACTTGTAAATGGATGTGTGTCTGACATCGTATTTCATTCTATATAATTGATAGACGTTGGTTGCATAGCGTTAATTGCCTATGTGGCATGCTGAGATGCAAATGATCAAGGCTTCTTTTGAAAAGCAGAGTCTTGTGGTTGATGATCAAAGCACGACCTTTGTGGCATAGCTTTGTGTAGCGGTAATTCGCGAGCCTCACACACCGGTGTGAACCAAAAATGGGAGAGGACATCAGGGAGGGTGTGCGTTTCTTTCTAGGTAGGAGTGGTGTCAGTGTTTTGCACGCCCTGGCATTTTACTTATGTGGATGATGGATAGGAGGCGCCTTAGTTATATCGGTCGATCCGGGGCCGATGGAGTCATTTGGCTCATTTACGCCCCATAGGGCCGCGAAACACATGTTCATGCATTCTAATCCACATCGAGTGGACCGGCCCTGGCGATCCAAGGGCCCACCATAGTTTAGGTCCTGAGACACGGTAGGCTAGATTGTCTCAAAGCGGTAAGGACGATCCCTGGCCTTAGTTCACAGATGGAAATCCAAATTCCAATACGTGACATTTGCGGTTTTGATTGTAGAGCCGAGTATTGGCAACATGATATATGGTACCCACGCCGTCTAGGGTTGATACATTTATATTTGAAGTTGTTTTATGCACTATGCACTTATAATAGTATCAAATGATTTATTTTAACGTACCAAGCATGTATGGCTATTATAAGGGAAAACCCTATCCCCCGGCTTGCGTTGCATTGTGTGATAGGACCTAGGTCTTATAATAGCTTCATTTTTCCAAAAAGCATTGCACTGTTTTGTTATATGCACTGTTATTCTTGGGAGGAAACCCGTTCCGTGTTATACAGCATGGTCCCTTGATATATCTGATTTTGAAGTAAAGTTTTAAATAACTGTTTTAATTCTCACACTAGTCACATGACTGACCTGGAGTTTATAGTTTTATCCAAAACTCTAGGTGCCCCTATTTTCCGCACGCGCAGCTAGTAGTTTTGGTTTTGTAGGTTTTTATTCACAGGATCCTGGTTTACAGCTGGAATGATATTCGGAAAGCTCTGTATCCGTATATTCTTTTCAGTTTTGTTTTGTATTATTTTTCCGCTGTAGTAATGTAATTTGAATCTCTGATATTTTCTGATGTATAATATTTATTCATACTCTGTATATTATTGTATTCTGATGGATTTGTTGTAATGAGCAATGAAATGTTCTTCTGTTTGTGTTCTGATTCGTCTTGTTCTTAACTCAATCCGGGCTTTCCTTCATGGGGAAGTTTGGGTCGGGTCAGTTTGGTATTAGAGCTTTGGTTTACAGAGCTCGAGAACAAGACATATTAGGACCAAATGAAAGAATTCATCAGAGATTGGATTAGCAATATCCAATGAGAATGAATCGTTGGAGATGGGATCAGTAGTATCCTAGAACGAGTGTGAAGAGTATTACTTTAAAAATGAAAATGAAAACAAAGTTTGTTTTGAATATTTAAACCTTATTCAATGTATTTGAATATTTATTTGTATTGAGTTTGGAAAATCCAATATATAAAGATTTTGCATATACGCCTTGCAAACATGTATTCGAAGTTTTAATATACTGGATAGATATAGAATCACACTCTAGTCGCCTGGAGATGAAACTATTGATGACTGTACAACATCAGTCGTTTGTGTTCGAGTTGCGAAAGTAGGATGTCTATATATTTCCAATTGACTGGTGTGAGAACCAAAAACTGATAGGGCTATTGTGTGAATTGGAATCAAAAACATGATTTTTAGTATATATGTCAAAATTATGAATTTGAAACGTTAATTCACTAAATCATTGATGGTTGTGTTGTGTGATTATTCATTTAAGCCATTATGTGAATGTATAGTAAATTTAGGCCAAATTGAATCAAATATTGAACTATATTGCAAATTGTTGGAAATTGCATGCATATACATGTATATACATTGAACAGGTCATAGCAAGGAGGCTAGAGAAGAGGAATAAAATTGTTTGGTCGACAAATAGGTACATGTTTCTTGTATTTCTTGGGGTTTTTGATGATTTTATGAGCCGATTGGCTGTTTCCTTTTCTTTTTGGATTGGAGAGGCATGTATGGCAATTTTGGGATTTTCCCGATGCTCTCGTGTAGGGGAGTATATGGCGAAATTTTTCGAAAATTTAGGGTGTTAGCCAAATTTTTGAAAAATTTGAAAAGTTCTTAGAAACTGAAAAGCTGAAGAACTTAAGCCATAATGAAAAGAATGAAAGTTGAGTTGGTTTGTAAAACAATTTTCAGCTCCGTTCCTTTTTGTGGACGAAAAGATTTTAAGTGGAGGAGATTGTAACAACCCGGAAAATCTGAACCAATTTAAACTTTTTATTTTGGCCCTTTTATTGAATTTTGGACATCTAAAATGAATTATTTTAAACAATAACGACGAGAAATTTATTTTGAATAGAATTAGAACGTATATATTTATATAAATCGACGTTAGAATATAAATATTTATTTTAATTATAAAAGGAATTGAAAATGGCGCGATAGTTCGAAAATTCGATTTCAAATTTCAAATGAATGTACAGGATTCAAAATAAACCAGATTTTAGTGAAACCAAAAATATTAGAATCTATTTGGAAATATCTTTCCAACGAATCCGAAAAACTGAAATTCCATAGTGGAAATAAAAAGCTATGCCCAATTGATAATTCATAATAGTCGCTATGGAATTTCAGTCCTTAAAAATAGCCATTTTGCAAACGACCTCTGTTTTCGACGAAACCACTTTTGTTGGATCCCGGATGTAAAATTATTGCTAGTTTCCAAAATTCATAATTTTTGGGATTAATACGTGAGCGTGGCGAAGTAGAACGTGTTTTGACAGTTTCAGTCAATTTGGATCGGCCAGAAATGGCCATTTTTCAAACGGTCTCCAAATTTGACGAAATTTGTTTTGTTAGAACCGTATCGTCAATACAAAGCTAGAAAATATTTTTCGGGAATTTTTAGAGTCTGTGTGTGGCCCCGGTAAATTGAAATGTGCGTTCAAATTCAATATATAGATTTATATTTTAATTTTAACGGAACCCGATTGAAATAGCCAAACTGGCTTATGATACATATACCATTGTGTTTGGGATGGGAGTAATTAGTTATGAACGACAGGCGGTGGGTCTCGTTTGGAGATCGAAATTTAAAGTTACTTTTTTGAGAATAATTAATTAAATAAATTAATATATTATAATACCATACCCCCTATTCTTTCCCTCCTCTCTCTCTTCTGTTTCCAATCGAGCAGAATAAAAATTAAAAAAATCGATCGTAGAAGGCCACACTCAGCCTCCCGCCGCCGCTAAGCGCGACCGCGCCCCCCTTCCCGGCGAATGCTGGCGAGACCACCCCCCTCCCTTCTTCCCCTCGCGCGCCTCTCTCTCACACTTCCTCCCTCCCTCCAACGCGCGATCCCTAAAAATCCTTCAGCCCTGAAACTCTAAACCGCCCTCTAACGCCACCGCTACCCCACGTTGACCACAGCCCCAGGCCGCCGCTTCGTCACTCCACCTCCGCCCCTCAGACGCAACGTTCTCCCCCCTTTTCGTCGTTTAACTGTAAGTTTATATATTTATTTTATTTCAGTTTTTATTTATGTGGTAATCTTTATATAAGACATGATTTTTAATTAGCAAAAGGTTTGATTTTTGAATAAGAAAACATATGGTTTTTAGTTAAACAAAGGTAAGATTTTTAATTATATAAAATTTATAATTTTCATATAAGTGAAGATTTATAAAAATATGATTTTTATAAAGATAATGTTTAAATAAAAATGTTCTTTTTATTATTTATAACCTTAGAACAAAGATTTCATTTTTATTTGAATGGTTTTAGAAAAATAATGATTTTTATTCATAGAAGTAGCGGTTTAAAAGTATGATTTATATAATTTAGCGTTGTGATAAAAATGAGATTTTTATTACTTGAATAGCGATGTTAAAATATGTTGTAGCGAAAAGATTTGATTTTTTGTTATAAAAAAAATTAGATTTTTAGCGCTATAAAAATTTGATTTTTATAAATATAGTGAAGTAATAAAAATATGATTTTTATCCATGTAGCGATGAAATAAAAATTTAATTTTTATTTATGAACAGCGTGGGAAGATGGAGTTGGAATGCCGGGTAAAATCCAAACCATCGCCCGTTAAAGAATGGCAGAGTGGAAATCCAAGGTGAGAACTTCTCACTTTCATTTTATTTTCTTGTTGAAATATATACTAGGATGCAGATGGTGTTTAGCAGCTCCCGACACCCGTCGTCCACAGACCATGGACGACTTGTATGCTGGTTTATTTGTGTTGTGAAAATTGATAGTGTGATATGGAATGGAATAAAATATTTTATCGTTAAAAATATTTTATAGTTAAAAATATAATTTTTAACATGTATATGAATAAAATAAATATTTATAAACAAATCGGACGATTTGTTTATGTACACACATTTGACTGATATTGATTGGGACGATAATTTTACACATTGCCCAACTGCACAAATAAAATTCATTATTTGTTGTTTGAAACCCCACACGGGTATTGGGATGATATATGACATACACTAGTCCTAATAATTAGTTGTATGTCGATCGATTGATTGACAGGCTGTTATAAGCATTGAATATTTATATTTGATGCTTATGTAGTGCAGAATGTACTTTGGACGATGCTTGACTGTGTTTGATTGTTGTTGTATACATATGTGTATGAAATCCATATAATCAAATTATATGGTAATTGACTGTGTCTGATTCCAGTTCTGAAAGAATAAATATTTTAAAATAACGAATATTTTAAAATAATGAATATTTTAGTATAATATTCAGTAAATGATCAAAATCTGATTTTGATGTCCGATTTGGGATGGACACGAAAATGTTTAAATACATATAGCCGTGTTGATTAGATCGACGCCATTTTGACGGGAACGATATTTATATCGATTTTATTCATTTTTATAATGAATATTGAAGAGTTCGAAATATAATGTTTTGAAAATATTATTATTTATATATCGATGATATGGAATATTCAATTTTGATTTGAAATTGAATATGAAGTTGAAACCATTTTGAAAACGAATATAAAACGATTTATAAAATATGTTTTAAACGGAAATCGATGAAATATATATATTATATATATATTATATATACAATATAATGGCCTGAATAGAACGCGTCGCGCTGCGGCAGTTCGCGAATTTCGACCATTGACTTCGAATGGATATTACGGGAGATCCCACCATCGAATTCTCCTAAAATCAGAACTATTGGATTCGTATCGAAAAGAGCTTTCTAACGAATATTAGAAATTATAAATCTTACAGTTGGATTTGGAATTATGTCCAAATCAAATTTGCAAAAGGTCGCTGTAAGTACAGTTCGATGGCCGTTTATGGGAATCGACTGTACGGGCCTTGATAAAATTATTAAAAATATCAATAATTAGTGTAAAATCATAAGAAATGATTTGGGAAGAATTGGGGTGAAAAATTACATATTTGAAAGATAAAAATAAATTTTTATTGAAATGAGCTAGTTATGAACTAGAATTATAATCCAAATATTTTTAAAACAAATAAATTGGATTTGAAATGGTTTTAAAAATAACCAGAATTTCCAATATATAAATTGGAAATGGATTTGAATCGAAATTGTCTTCGGGATATTTCGATGTTCGATTTCGTGATTATGCATATATTGTTATGGAAATTTGAAAGATATATATATATATCGTTATTTCCAATACGATATTTGTTGATTTCAGAATTTGATATTGAATATAAGCCGATATATTTTCTATTCAGATCCTTGTATTTAATTTCAAATTGGATTTTGGGTTCGTCGTGAATGGTATCTTTAATAGTATTGTTCTTGAACCGAATGGAGTTAAGAAAATTAGAAACTGACTGGAGATTAGTTAATTTGAATGGTTTCCTGGGTATTGATCTGATGTTGGTTTCGACCTTCGGGGTTAATGCCTAGGGGATTGTTCTCTTACAAATTTACGGTTAGACTCTAATGTGAATTGGGTTTATTTTGAACTGTGTTTTTAACGACATTCGTTCTTTAACTGATTTACAGTGAAATGTGATTTGGGATTTATAAAACATTTTATTTAGATTTAACGGGAGTTTTCCAAGGTAATGTTTTTCAATTTAATATATTAAATTGGAATTGAATGGAATTCAATTTGATAATAATCAAAGTGAACTTCTGTGTAGGAAGACTGTTAATACATATGGAATTTAGGAGGCGTTGTTGTTATTCCATTTATATTAATACATATGAATCTTTTCTAAGGAAGTGGGGATAACTTCTAACGCCGACCAAAATTCCTTTCTATCTGGATTCGAACCATGGCATGGTACAGTAATATATCCAAGCTTCGTTCTAATTTTTACTATCCTTTCTGCACAATTCACCTCAGCTTCGTGTTTCGTTAACCAATCAAGCCCGAGAATGATATCGAATTCAGGAAAATCCATGATGATTAGATCAAAAGGAAACTTGTATCGAGAAAAAGAAGCAGGTACTTTACAATATGAACTGAGTATGAGGGATCCCCCTATCGGATTATGAACTTCAACCAATTCTTTTAGCTTTCTTTGTTTTAACTTTAATTTGTGAACTGTGTTACTAGCAATAAAACTATGTGATGCACCCGTGTCAAACAATACAGAAACAGGAATATTTTTAATTGTAAGGGTACCTCCCAAAACATCGGGTTTACCTACTCCATCGGAAGCAGCCGGCGGGTTCGTCCCGTCATACACGTGAGCTACTGCGGCCTTCTTAAGCAAAGGACAGTCTTTGACAAGATGATCCGTCTTACGGCAATTAAAGCAGGAGCGAGGGTTCTGAGAGCCTTGGCTTGAACCTTGAGAATTTGTCTTCTGCCTCTTCGGGGCTGTGCAAACATTGGAGTAGTGCCCAACCTTGCCACAATTATAGCAGATTCCTTTTTGCTGCCTACCAATTCATTAAAACATGCGGAGTAATGGCTTGCATTTATTTTCAGCTTGGATTTTAGCACGATCCTGTTCCAGGTGCCTTTGATCCAGGTCTTCGTAGTTGCATGCCATTTCCACCAATTCATTAAAACGCAGCTTGATGTGGGCCATGACTCTATCATGGTACTGTCGCTTCAGCCCGAGGATGAACCTCTTATTCTTGGACTTTGCGGTGGCGACGAGCTCTGGAGCATAGCGGGATAATTGTGTAAACTTATTCAGATATTCTTGCACCGAGTGATCCCCCTGCTGGAGGTTTGCGAAGTCGTCGTGCATGCGCTTAAGGGCTTGCTCTGGGACATACTTCTCTTTGAATAGTTCTTTGAATCCGTCCCAGGTTCTACCAGCATTTCTGTTTCCGGCGGTGAGAGCTTCCCACCATAGTTTGGCTTCTTCTTGTAGGAGCCAAGCGCCCATGAAATCTTTATCTTGATCTCCAAGCCTTAGGCCTTCTAGTATCTTCTCGCATGTTTTCAGCCATGCAAGGGCCTCTATTACTGTGCCAGTTCCAGAGAAGGTTTTGCCTCCTAGGTTCTTGTACCTCTTAGCCATGCGGTTCAACTCGAATTGTTGAGCGGCCGGGGGTTGTATCAAGGGTCCTTCTTCAACTGAGACTTCTCCTCGTCCTCTGCCACGGCCAGCTCGGCCTCCTCTAGCAGCGGCTGCTTGGGTAGCCATTGTTCAAGTTCTGTACAAGCAAGAAAAGAGTCAGCCTACAGAAATGATAATTTTATTGTATGGTTAAGCAGAAAACTTAAGGAAAGATAACGATGGACTGATCAAATTGTTTTTTCTATTCTGCTTAGCTCATTCTAGGACGTTACTAGTCCTATCTCTAATGAGCTACTCGCCTTAGAATGCTACTGATTCTATTTTGATGAAGTGTTTAATGTGTTAGACTCCAGAACTAAGGTTAACCAAAGCTCTAATACCAGCTGTGACGATCCCAAAACCCCGTGACACAGTGTTAAGGATAATCATTGGAATATAACACATTAATCATCATTAGCAGATCACAGATAATAGCATAAACATGAAATAGATTAATTTACACGCGTATGACAGCGGAGTCATACAGATATCATCATATCAGAGAGCACAGTGCAGGATACAACTTAGTGCATAATAATACATAATCAGTCATCATCGCCAGAGGCGGAATCATACATAAAGAGTACACAAACTAAACATCAGTCTACATCGCCAGTGGTGGAATCATAATACATATACAATAATGGTGGAAAAAGTCATAGTCAGCACGGTGTAGTCAAGCCTCGCCATGAGCCAAAAGTGCACCAGATACCTGTAACTAGGCTGCCCATGTAAAAATGAGGGCACCCGAGTTTGCAAGGTGAAACAAACTACGAGTCAGTCATGGGACTGGTATGAGAAATCTACTTAACTTATTAAACAACAATAATAAGGCAAATCAAAGGACCACGCCACTTTCACGGAACGGGTTTACTCCAATGAGTGCTAGTGCATGAAATAAAGTAAATGATTAAATCATCGCAATGCTTTTTATAAAATGAAGCCATTATAAGACTCAGGTCCCATCACACAATGCAACGCAAGCCAGAGGATAGAGTTTTACCTTATAATGGCCAAAAATGCTTCATACGTATAAAACGAAAGTGTTTGATATTATTACTAGTGCATATATGTTTCAAAAGTGATTTCAATCATAAATATCAATCATAGGCAGCATAAATGACCCATACCACTATGTCGCCATACCAGTAATACAATCACATCCAGAATTTCGTATTGGAAATTGGATTCCATCATGATTCGAGGAAGGGGCAAGCTCCTCTCTGTTCGAGACACTCTAGCAAATGTCCCAGGATCGCACACAACGGTCCTTGGAATCGGCTGGGCCGGTCCTCTCTTACTTTTGAGGATTGGCAATTCCTGAACACACGTTTCTCGGTCCATACAGACCTATAATCGAGGCGCCTTGCATTCCAACAACCACACAGGTGAAAAGTAGATATAAATGTCAAGGCTGGTAGGTCACTGACACCACCATAGCTAGAAAGAAACGTCGTGCTCTCCCAGCGGTCCGTCTCCCATTTTTGACTCATACCGGGGTGTGAGGCTCGCGAATCCACGTTATACACAAAGCTACGTCACGCAGACCATGCTTTGATCATCAACCACAAGACTTTGCTTTGCAACAGAAGCCTTGATCATATGCCACTTAGGCGTGCCACACAGGCAATCCACTACATGCGACTGATTTCTATCGATATATAACCCCTGAGCTCGTACGTCTCAGAGAAGGGCGTTAAGCAAGAGAATAAATTCTCCACCGCCAAATAGATATATATTTAATAGAGATCAATCAGCACAGAACAAAATCCAATGTCAGACACACAGTCCATTTACAAGTTCTGGGTTTGAACGAAACCGGAGGCACCAATTCCTCGCATATCCGCACGATCAACAATACGTCCGGACGGCTACTACTTCAGCTCCTTCAAGGTAGCTACTCCAATCACGAGCATCAGTAGCGCCCATCCATCCAATGTGAAGATTGTCGGTCTTCAACCGTCTTCGACTCTTCAACTTCTCAACGTCGATCGATTATTTGAAATGAGAATGAACTCGGCCTTTTCAAATAACCCACGTATATTTAGATTTTCAAATCAATTTTTCACATGGTTAAACTATTCAACATTCACATTTCAGTTCCTTAGTATAATTTTCATGATAAACACATTCAACCATCACATATCAAGCAAACACAACAAAATTGGTTTATTTCCACTCTATATCGTCTATAGTATTTTATAACGATATATCACCATTTTTATTTATTTAAAACGACCGTATTTAATTAAACGACGTTTCAGGTCGTGCCGAGGCACTGGCGCTGTTTTTCACTAAATTTGTTCTACACATATCTGAAAATCTAGCCATTGGATTTCATAAATTTTATACCATTAGGAAGATCATTTCAAAACGAATCCAACGGTTTCAGTTTTTGGAAAATCCGACGGTCGGATCTTCCACACTAGTCGTTTGAAGTTACGATTTCAAATTACGAACTGCATCGTCGTTATTCGATTTAATTTAATTATATTTATATATATATATATATATAATCGTTTCTGGCGTTGTTTTTCTTCAGATTTGAATTAAATATTCCAGACAATCCAACCGTCGGATCTCTACACAATTGGTGCCGTTGAAAGATATTTCCAAGGCGAACCTAACGGTTGCGGTTTCGGGAAAATATGATGGTCGGATTTCCCGCACTAGTCGTTTGAAATCACGGTTTCAAAACACGAACTGCACGGCCACGATTCGTTTTAATTTTATTTATATTTATATATTTATATAAATATAGTTCATTCGAAAATTCCTATATCGTTTTCACTTCAAATATTTCACTAACGCCTTTAAATTTTGGAAAATTTCGCCATAACCTCCTTTGTACGGGAGGGGCTGGGAAAATTCCCAAATAGCCACACGGGTGTCTCATCTCAAAAAGAAAAAGAAAAAGCCAAGCGGCTAGCCAATAGGCTCATAAAATCATCACCCAAGCAAAATAGAAAACGTGTACCTATTTGTCGGGCACAAAATTTTATTCCTCTTCTCTAGCCTCTTTGCTATAACCTGTTCAATAAATATGCATGTACATATATGCAATTCTTATCACTTATCATTTTCCATTCAACTTCATATTTGATTCAATTTGGTTTAAAGACACCATTCATTCTAATGTTGCATACATAGGCAAAAATCATATCATTAGCTAATTAATGAATATTTCAACTCATGCATATTTATTTGAACAAGTGGTTATTTTTAACACTTCACATTTCAAAAATGATAACTTTGGCGAACTAAAATATATTTCAGCACATGACCATTTTATTTAGTTCCTATGCATGTTAAAAACAATATTTCTTTCACGAAGATTTATTTCAATGCTCGCATATCTTTAGCATATCACATATATGATAAAAATGGTATTTTCATCATCTAAAATATTTATTCAACACATGAATGTTTTTAACACTTCATAATTTCAATAAAAATGATATTTTTATTGTTCGATCTTTTTATTCAACACATGAACTTTTCCAACACAAACACTTCTCAACACATGAGCATCTCCACACATGGATATTTTATATATTTTGTTCATATAAGAAAGATGAAATTTTTATTGTTGAAACTATTTATATATAAGGCGAATATTTTACATACTTCATATATATTATAAAAATGTGATTTTTATTGTTCAAACACTTTATTTATTCACACATGAATTTAATTTTCACACATCACTTCTCAACACATGAGCATTTCCACACATGGATATGGTTTCAACACATGACTTTAGTTTCATCGCATGAAAATAATTCAACATATGAAAATAATTCTAACACATGAATATTATTCAAAATTTCGGCAGCATAACGGCAGGGTAGTTAAAACCGGCACCGTCCCGAGTACGGCTCCTCGCTCTACCTTAAAACCTTACGGTTTTTGACAATGGGGATTCATGCATCTAATTCGCACGCCGGGGGCATGTTTTATTTTCATTCCCACAATTATTTCCAATTTATTTCAATCACCAATGGGTATTTTTCAACCACAACCAATCAATATCAACCACAAACAATTATTCAACCATTCGCATTTTTCATCCAATATTTCACACCAATTCACAACAATAAATATCGTCCATGGTTTGTGGACGAGGGGAGTGTATATATATATATAATTTCTATATTTCACTTGCATTTCAACACACATATCATTTATACTATGCATGTATAATTCATACTTCGCTCATATAACTTACACAACGCATGTACATGAGGTATACAACACGTGTATAATTTATACTTCGCTTGTATAATTTATACATGACATTTTCCATTCAATTTCATTTAATTTAGATATCTCACATTGGTTTTCGGAGCGCTAAAAATCGTAGATGGCTCAGAAAAATCCGCGGTCTCTTCTATGTTGTAGAGAGCCTCCTTGCGGTCCCGATGTTTCCTATTTCATCGAATTTCGTCAAAACACCATAAAGATATGATTTTTAAAAGTTCAAATGTGATAAAGGACTCACATTTCACGATGGTTCAAAACTAGGTTTCAGATTTGCGGCAAATCCGTGCAATGATGTGAGGATCGGGCGGTGCAGCGTCGAAGGGGGAGGAGAGAGCTTCGCGCGCGTGGGGGATTGTGCCAGATCGATGATCCCTGGCGTCGCCGGCGGCGGTCCAAACATCGGCCGTTCTCAGGCTCGATTCGAGCGCCACAGGCCACAAAAAATTCCAACTCTATATTGATTTGAAGAGGTGATCTAGAGCTTTAAAATGAATCAAGAATTGAGTGATTTCATTGAGAAACGAGAGAGAAATCAAGCCGGGAAGATCTGGAGCACTTCCGCCGTTTGCGACCTGGAGCAGACGGGTTTTTGGTTTTTTTTTTAAATTATGAAATGAAATTTCCTATTGGCCAATAGCTTTATTATATTTTAAAATACTATTTCTCCACAGGACACCAATTCAAACCCAACGACTGTCGCCCCTAGCTAAATACCACCATCCAGGACACAATGGAATATGTTTCGTAAGCCAATTCGACTGTTACAGTCAGTTATTCCTCAAATTAAAGTATAAAATGTTTATATTCAATTCGAACGTACATTTCAATTTGCCAGGGCCACAAACTGATTCGAAAAATTCCAGAAAAATAAATCTAGCTATGTTTTGACGCTACGGTCCTAACAAAACTAGTTTCGTCGAATTCTGAGATCATTTGAAAATTGTCCCTTTTCTGGTCGATCCAATTTAACAGAAATTGACCAAACACATTTTTCTTTTGCCACGCTCACATACTAGCTTCAAAAATTATGAAATTTGAAACCTAGCAATAGTTTGACATACCGGACCCAACAAAAGTGGTTTCGTCGAATTCCGAGGTCGTTTGCAAAATATCTATTTTCAAGGGCTATATATTCTATATAGCGACCTTTCTGAAAATTCATTTGGCCATAACTTTTGATTCCCGCTATGAAGCTTCGATTTTTCAGATTCGTTAGAAAGATATTCATTAACAGATTTAAATATTTTTGATTTCACTAAAATCCGTTATATTTTACACCCGGTGCAGCCAGTTAAAGTTTGAAGTCAAAATTTCAAACTGACTAACTATTTCTAATTCACTATTTTATTGAAATATTCTATTTCAATTGTTCAAATTCCTTTGAAATAACCAATTTAAAAATTTTAAATTGGCTCGTATTTTCCGGGTTGTTACAGGTTTTTCTCTTATGAGAATCAAAAATACCTTTATATCAAAACCCTTTTGATATTATAATAATGTCTCTCAACCACAATATAATAATCATCTAGTAGAAACGCTTCCATCTCACGTTCTACATATATAGAATACAATCAAAACCGCAAGCACGTATTGGGTAATGGATTTCCAACTATGACAAGGTATGGAACCACCTTTCGCTAGTGTACCTCTAGAAAGGAATACACTGGGTTCAACAAGAACATCTTGCAACCCGGCCAAACATGACCGACCACTCATTTCGCTTGAGTGTATTGAATGTATATCACCAATGGTTGGGATCAGCAACCGTTTCCCGAATGGGACACCATCAACAATAGATTTTTTTGAAGTAAATGAAACTCTTGATCAGGTGATTATACACCCTAATAGGTGCGACCTATATAGCCATGCTACCTGCCCGATTTCTGTCATTTACCGGTTGATGAGGCTTGAGGTTACGCCTTATCATCACATCAGATTCACTTCGAATGCCACATTGTCGGATCTATCGAAAATCACTAATTGACGTCTACAACAGTACATTATGTGTTACCTAAAGAAGTTTCTTTCTCCGCTTCCACTCTTGGTACGGTTGAAGAAATCAATATACGTGACCTTTCTGGAAATACTCTGTCAGACATTCATCCATACAAGTCATCCAGGAACAAGATGAACCGAAGGTACTATTCAGTATATCCATCTTAGGCACTGTTATCTAAGACTTATACAATAGTCCTTGCACTTTACTCCGTCTTCAATTTTCTTTGGCATATATGATTCGCAACGCTTATGCCAATACAGAGTGGTTCTTTGGATAATAATCCAACTGGTCTCTCCATATTAACAACGTTAAAATGGTCAAAACTTCGATAGTCTGTGCTTTAACTATCAAAGAACAACACGTGTGAAAACAACGATATTATTTCCAAATGGAAATTCTATCAATCAATCATCAATCAACATATATATATATATATATGTGTGTGTGTATATATATATATTCACATTTCCTTATTTTCTATGTTTAGAAAATATACGTTATTAACACTGGAAAACATTTCCATTGTTTATTTACATATCACTATCATTACACAACTATCACTCCCTGACTGTAAACTAGTATGAGAACAATTCTCTAAGTATAAACCCCGAAGGCCGAAACCAACATCAGATCGATACTTAGAAAACTATTCAACTTAACTAATCTCTAGTCAGTTTCTAATCTTGTTTAACTCTATTTCTTTACCTCTATTCGATTAACTCTATTTGATTAACTCTAATTCGAATAACTAATATTTGATTAATTCTTATTGATTAACTCTAATTCGAATAACTATGTTTGTTTTAACTCTATCTTGATTAACTATATTCTATTTAACTCCATTCGCTTAACTCTAGGTCACAGCGATCACAATGGTTACACCTGATTCCCTCAGGAAACATCCGACCGCCATAGGCTATCTACAGCCCTGCGAATTACGCTAGCAGTCGTGCGAAATGGCAACTTATCCTGAGTAACTATGTTTAATTAACTCCTTTTTGATAAACTACGTTTGATTAACTCCTTTTTATCTCGTGAAGTTCCTTTTATAAACCTATTTAGTTTCCAACTAAATATCCCTTTTATAATTCTATTTATTTATTAAATAAATATTCCTTTATTATATTTATTTTCTAAATAGATATTCTTCTTTATAATCTCCTATTTATTTTCTAAGTACATATTTTCAAATTATTTCCTTTTATAAAATCGGTTGATTTTATAAAATTCCTTTATTTCAATATACGTTGAAATATTCCTTTTTACATCCCAGGGTCTTTTTATGATATTTAAAATATCAAATAACAAGGATCAATATCATTCTAACACACATAATCCATAACATGTAACACATCATATATCACAGTATATGAAAACAGTAAAATAAATGTTGAGGAATCCAGTTGGATTCCTCCAACCTATTTCCCTGCATCCACTGATGTTAAACAATATAATATAACATCACTTTCATTTTAATATGAAATATTCTGTTAAACAGAATCAATATTTGACTAATGATATATATATATATATATCGTTATCTATAATTTCAATTAATACACAAACAACTCAACCAACAGTTAACACACAGCAATCAGTCATCATTTATCAGTTCTAAATATACGTTATAAAAATAGAACTGTTCAGAGTTGGTGAGTTTTACTCACTTTGGCAGTTCATCATTAAATAACGATAAACTGTTTGTTTGATCTGAATCAAACAATTTATTTCGCCATAAATTCAAACGAGCCCCCATCCACCCCAGTCAGTTCCATGGCGTAGCCACCTTCCATACGATCCCACCGGATCTAACCGTTCGAAATTCTGATTTCATATGAGAAAGATACAATAAATATAAGTTAACACATTTATTTAGATTTAAATAAAAATTTAGATTAAAAACATTGGGCCTTAACCTTTTGAACTCAGCTCATTCAAAGCCCAACCCGCCTCATACTAAACACGACCCGCCTTCGTTATATCTTCTTCCAACAGAAAACAATACGCGGCTTCAGCTCATCCTCAAAATCCAACAGCCAATCCTTCAAGCCACCACATTTCCTGCCATACCCCACCGTTCAACCATCTGAGGTTACCCTCTTCCTCCTCTCCACTAGCTCTTCCTCCTCATGCCTAAAACGCCAAGCTCGAACTCAGTATGGAGCTTGCGTTCTCTAGCTCGACCACCGTACTGTGAACCAGATCGACAAAAAGAATCGCCATGATCCACCAAAGTTTTCTACTAGGTGCAAAAATCCATAACAAAATCGATTACAACATTCAATTCTACATCAGTGCTTTCACTTCAGGATAATCCGAACCCTAGGTTTGAAAGTAACGCGCTGAGAGATTTCCAGCGACAAAACACTGACTGAACCCAACAATAACCATATGAGGATGATGAGAATCACAGTAGGAATCCAGAAATATAAGTAAAATGATTTTAGGAATTTGATTGTATTTTCTTCTGATTTTTTTTTCTTGTTGGAAATTTTTCACTGTAACCACATTTGTGGTCTTATATAGTTGTTGTTGTGGTAGGTGGTGTTTGAGGCTGAGAATAGTGAAGGCGTGGCCTATGTTGGATCAGAGAAATGGGGGGAAATATTTTTAATTTTATTTTATTATTTTTATTTTCTTGATTATATGCTTGTCTCTCATTCTTAAAAATCCCTGCGACCACATACAATCTCCTAAAATGACAAAAATTGACATGCCACTAGAGTTTGACCTTACGGACCCAACGAAACTGGTTTCGTCAAATTCCGACTTCGTATGCTCACACAACGCATTTTTAACCGTTGAAATACTGACTGTTTCTCAATCTAAAAATCCGTATAACCACACAGTGACTCCAAAAATCACGAAACTGGAAATTTAACAACTATTTGACATTGCGGATCCAACAAAATCACTTTCGTCGAATTCCGACTTCGTTTGCAGAAGTGGCTATTTTTAAAGTCCTAAATAACCCAATTAAATATATAAATATATTTAAATATAATTACATTAAATATTTATAAATAAATATTAACGTCTATATTCATAGTGGAATACCATACAGCTCTAGAATATTCCTATATGAATTTCTAACTTGATATTTCAAATTTGGGTCAACCCGATATTCGATTTATATTGACATTCCTTTTTAAAATATAAATAATTCCTTTATAAATTATAAAGGAATTTCATAGCGACTTTTATAAAATTTGATTTGGACATATCTCAAAATCTATACGATGAAATCCTGCTTTTTTTTTCTTCCACTAGAAAAATATACTCCACCAGCTCCACACGTTTATTGTTTCATAGAAATCCGATTATAAACGTACCCTTTACATTCAGTTGAAGTTCGAATCGCCAATTTACGAAATGTAGCACCATTTCGAGCTCGATTTTAATTATAATATAATTTATACTTTCAACCATCGTTAATTAAATATATTCGTTATTCTAATTCAATTCTAAACTGAATTAAATATCACAGATGATCCAGTTCACACCATATCGCCATTTCAGCGAATTCTGATTATTTCAGAATTAAATATACTATTTAAATATTCACTATTATTTAATTCAACGACCATTTAAATTCTCTAAACCACTCTTTAAATAATTAAATTAATTAATTATTATATCTCTGAAAATGCGAGTCATTACATTCTTCCCCACTTCAAATAATTTCGTCCTCGAAATTTCTAAGGTAGAGGACGACCCTGTCTACGGGGTAAAAATTTATCTATTTACCTCTTATCTCTGGTTTCAACTGAACCAATTAATATCGACTAAAATATTAATTCATTCCGACTAACTAAAATTTTCAAAAAATTTGAAAATTTTCTAACACTTTAAATTTTCGGAAATTTTCGTCATAACCTCCTTTGTACAGCCCTATCAATAAAACTCCAACTTGCCTCTCTAGGCCATCTCCAACCCAAAAGAAAATCAAACAGCTAAGCGGCTTGCCAATTCGGCACATAAATCTTATATCCAATAGAAATATAAACTTGTACCATTTGTCGGCATATAATTTTATCCTTTCCACCTGTTATCAATTCAGTGGATACAAGGGTCATCCCAATTAAATTCCATTCTGCTTTTATCCACAACACAACCATTCGCTTATATCCGAGCCAAATATCATTTCAACTCGAGTTTCTTCTCGATTTCCAACTCTTAACTTGATTATCACATTACACTTCAATTTTGAATCTCACAATCCAATTTGTCTTTATATCATTCTAATTCAATCTCAATTACCACTTTACTGGCTTTACTTTAATTCAAATTTTCTTTCACAAATTTCTGTTAAATTTGTTTTTAATTCAAACAGTCTTTCCCTGGGAGTTTATAAACAGTTTACTCTTTTCATAAATCAAATTTTCCTTTTTGAAATTCAACAAAATTGGTCTTTCCCAAAATAAATTCAAAACATTATCTCTGGTAGTAATTTGTCACTTACAACTCGAAAATGAATACTGATGATGCAGCTGTCATCATAGGAATCTATTTTCCAGCGATCGAAGTGAGGTCAATAATATAGAATAATTTCTAAACATTTCCTCTTTTAAATCCATTTCAAAATATAATTCACGCTGCTTGTAAAACAATTTAAAATCTCCCAAGATCTTAAATTTTCCTTATTCTTAATCCAAATCCATTTACAAACACTTATCCAATTTTCCAGAATTTTAATCCAATTCCTGGTTTAAATTTTAGATTTAACTCATCTGATTACACGTATTTCACTTATATGAATTCTGATTGGTTATTTACATAACCATTTAATTTATAATCTTACTTGATTATAATAACAACCAATATATCCACTATATTATAATTTTGATATATATATATCTTCTTTATATCAAGATATACCTTGGGTAAACTTATTTTAATTTACCCTCTTTTCAAAACATATCGTGTCGACCCATCGTATTCGAGTGTTTAGCAACTCCTACAGATACAGTGGATCAAACTAATCGACCAGAACTCATAAACAACTCAACCAATAAATCACCACAATATAAAACAATTTTTATATCAATAACAAATACGCTCACTCGTATATATACGATCAACTCAATCTAGGGTATTACTAACACCATCTCTACTGAGTCACGCCACAGAGCCAAGGTAATTCACTAAATCTTATGCTCTAATACCAACTGTGACGACCCGGAAATTTGCGATCTTGGTTATCCGATATACGACACATATCGAATATCCAAGGATTGAAAATAACCGAATAGTTAATGAAAGAAATTAGAGGGTGAGGATAGATAAGATAGAAACTTAGAATAGAAGAAGAAGAAGAACACAACATCAGAGTAACACGAATCTCACAGCGGAACAAACAACATATAATAGATAACATATCCTTGAAATAAAATTAGTATATGTTTACAATAACATTATCAGAGTACAACACTTACAACACAACGGAAATAACTATAGCTATAAAATCCTGAAGCCTCCTGCTCCAAGCTCATCCAGTATACCTGTAAATCCTGACAACTTGACTGCCCGTACAAAATTGGGCACCCAAGAGTTTAGGGAAAACAAAACAAAATAAACTCCGGGTCAGTCATGGGACTGGTATGAGTAAAACAGTTTAAAACAGTTTGAGCAACAAAACGATATCTCAAAAGACCACGCCGTATAACAGAATGGGTTTTTCCCTTATGAGAATCAAAAATACCTTTATATCAAAACCCTTTTGATATTATAAAAATGTCTATCAACCACAATATAATAATCATCTAGCAGAAACGCTTCCATCTCACGTTCTACATATATAGTATACAATCAAAGCCGCAAGCATGTATTGGGTAATGGATTTCCATTTATGACAAGGTATGGAACCACCTTTCGCTAGTGTACCTCTAGAAAGGAATACACTAGGTTCAACAAGAACATCTTGCAACCCGGCCACATATGACCGACCACTCATTTCGCTTGAGTGTATCGAATGTATATCACTAACGGTTGGGATCAGCAACCGTTGCCCGAATGGGACAGCATCAACAATAGATTTTTTTGAAGTAAACGAAACTCTAGATCTGGTGATTATACACCCTAATAGGTGCGACCTACATAGCCATGCTACCTGACCGATTTCTGTCATTTACCGATTGATGAGGCTTGAGGTTACGCCTTATCATCACATCAGATTCACTTTGAATGCCACATTGTCAGATCCATCGAAAATCACTAATTGACATCTACAACAGTACATTATGTTTTAGCTAAAGAAGTTTCCTTCTCCGCTTCCACTCTTGGTATGGTTGAAGAAATCAATGTACGTGACCTTTCTGGAAATACCTTGTCAGACATTCATCCATATAAGTCATCCAGGAACAGGATGAACCGAAGGTACTATTCAGTATGTCCATCTTAGGCACTGTTATCTAAGACTTATAGAATAGTCCTTGCACTTTACTCCATCTTCAATTTTCTTTGGCATATATGATTCGCAATGCTTATGCAAATACAGAGTGGTTCTTTAGATAATAATCCAACTGGTCTCTCCATATTAACAACGTTAAAATGGTCATAACTTCGATAGTCTGTGATTTAACTATCAAAGAAAAACACGTGTGCAAACAACGATATTATTTCCGAATTGAAATTCTACCAATCAATCATCAATCAACATATATATATATATATATATGTGTATATATATATATATGTATATATATATATATTCACATTTCCTTATTTTCTATGTTTAGAAAATATACGTTATTAACACTGGAAAACATTTCCATTTGTTTATTTACATATCACTATCATTCCACAACAATCAGTCCCTGATTGTAAACTAGTATGAGAACAATTCCCTAAGTATAAACCCCAAAGGCCGAAACCTACATCAGATCGATACTCAGAAAATTATTCAACTTAACTAATCTCTAATCAGTTTCTAATCTTGTTTAACTCTATTTCTTTACCTCTATTTGTTTAACTCTATTTGATTAACTCGAATTCGAATAACTAATATTCGATTAATTCTTATTGATTAACTCTAATTCGAATAACTATGTCTGTTTTAACTCTATCTTGAATAACTATATTCGATTTAACTCCATTCGCTTAACTCTAGATCGCTGTGATCACAATGGTTATGCCTAATTCCCTTAGGAAACATCCGACCGCTGTAGGCTATCTGCAGCCCTGTGAATTACGCTAGCAGTCGTGTGAAATGGCAACTTACCCTGAGTAACTATGTTTGATTAACTCCTTTTTGATAAACTACGTTTGATTAACTCCTTTTTATCTCGTCAAGTTCCTTTTATAATCCTATTTAATTTCCAACTAAATATCCCTTTTATAATTCATAAATATTCCTTTATTCTATTTATTTTCTAAATAGATATTCTCCTTTTTAATCTCCTATTTATTTTCTAAGTAAATATTTTCAAATTATTTCCTTTTATAATATCGGTTGATTTTATAAAATTCCTTTATTTCAATATACGTTGAAATATTCCGTTTTACATCCTAGGGTCTTTTATGATATTTAAAATATCGAATAACAAGGATCAATATCATTCTAACACACATAATCCATAACATATTATATAACACATCATATATCACAATATATGAAAACAGTAAAATAAATGTTGAGGAATCCAGCCGGATTCCTCCAACCTGTTTCCCTGCATCCACAGATGTTAAACAATATAATATAACATCTCTTTCATTCTGTTAAACAGAATCAATATTTGACTAATGATTTATATATATATAGTTATCTATAATTTCAATCAATATACAAACAACTCAACCAATAGTTAACACACAACAATCAGTCATCATTTATCATTTCTAAATATACGTTATAAAAATAGAATTGTTCAGAGTTGGTGAGTTTTACTCACTTTGGCAGTTCATCGTTAAAGAACGATAAACTGTTTGTTTGTTTGATTTGAATCAAACAATTTATTTCGCCATAAATTCAAACGAGCCCCAATCCACCCCCAGTCAGTTCCATGGCGTAGCCACCTTCCATACGATCCCAATGGATCTGACCGTTCGAAATTCTGATTTCGTATGAGAAAGATACAATAAATATAAGTTAACACATTTATTTAGATTTAAATAAAAATTTAGATTAAAAACATTGGGCCTTAACCTTTTGAACTTAGCTCATTCAAAGCCCAACCCGCCTCATACTAAACCCGACCCGCCTTCGTTATATCTTCTTCCAACAGAAAACAATACGCGGCTTCAGCTCATCCTCAAACACCAACAGCCGATCCTTCAAGCCACCACATTTCCTGCCATACCCCACCATTCAACCATCCGAGGTTACCCTCTTCCTCCTCTCCACTAGCTCTTCCTCCTCATGCCTAAAACGCCAAGCTCGAACTCAGTATGAAGATGGCATTCTCTAGCTCGACCACCGTACTGCGAACCGGATCGACAAAAAGAATAACCAGGATCCTCCAAAGTTTCCTACTAGGTGCGAAAATCCATAACAAAATCGATTACAACATTCAATTCCTACATCAGTGCTTTCACTTCAGGATAATCCGAACCCTAGGTTCGAAAGTCGCGCGCTGAGAGATTTCCAGCGACAAAACACTGACCGAACCCAACAATAACCATATGAGGATGACGAGAATCACAATAGGAATCCAGAAATATAAGTATAATGATTTTAGGAATTTGATTGCATTTTCTTTGATTTTTTTTCTTGTTGGAAAATTTTCAATATAACCACATTTGTGGTCTTATATAGTTGTTGTTGTGGTCGGTGGTGTTTAAGGCTGAGAATAGTGAAGGCGTGACCTGTGTTGGATCAGATAAATGGGGGGAAATATTTTTAATTTGATTTTATTATTTTTATTTTATCGATTATATGCTTGTCTCTCGTTCTTAAAAATCCCTGCGACCACATACGATCTCCTAAAATCACGAAAATTGACATGCTACTAGAGTTTGACCTTACGGACCCAACGAAACTGGTTTCGTCGAATTCCGACTTCGTATGCTCACACAACGTATTTTTAACCATTGAAATACTGACTCTTTCTCACTCTAAAAATCCGTACGACCACATAGTGACTCTAAAAATCACGAAACTAGAAATCTAACAACTATTTGACATTGTGGATCCAACAAAATTACTTTCTTCGAATTCCGACTTCGTTTGCAAAAGTGGCTATTTTTAAAGTCCTAAATAACCCATTTAAATATATAAATATATTTAAATATAATTATATTAAATATTTATAAATAAATATTAACGTCTATATTCATAGTGGAATACTATACAGCTCTAGAATATTCCTATATGAATTTCTAACTTGATATTTCAAATCTGGGTCAACCCGATATTCGATTTATATTGACATTCCTTTTTAAAATATAAATAATTCTTTATAAATTATAAAGGAATTTCACAGCGACTTTTCTAAATTTTGATTTGGACATATATCAAAATCTATACGATGAAATCCTGGTTTTTTTTTCTTCCACTAGAAAGATATACTCCACCACCTCCACACGTTTCTTGTTTCACAGAAATCCGATTATAAACGAACCCTATACATTCAGTTGAAGTTCGAATCGCCAATTTACGAACTGTAGCGCCATTTCGAGCTTGATTTTAATTATAATATAATTTATACGTTCAACCATCATTAATTAAATATATTCGTTATTCTAATTCAATTCTAATCTGAATTAAATATCATAGATGATCCAGTTCACACCATATCGCCATTTCAGCTAATTCTGATTATTTCAGAATTAAATATATTATTTAAATATTCACTATTATTTAATTCAACGACCATTTAAATTCTCTAAACCACTCATTAAATAATTAAATTAATTAAGTATTATATCTCTGAAAATGCGGGTCATTACACAAACAGAGTAGGTTATGCTTCTCTAATATTCTCTACACCAATACTAGTATAACAGATATGTGACAAGATTAGGTGTCACCTAATTATTTAACAGAAACAGAATGATCCCAACAGAAACATAATTGTAGTTCTAGGTGTACTCTATTAACGGGCTTTTATTTTCTAATTTAGCTCTTAAACAAGTATCTAAGAAGTTTATTAGATAGACGTTCAACAATTATATATTAAAATTTTAATATTTTACAGCTCAACTTGAAGGCCTACTAAATAGGCATCTAAATTTGGCCTCTTATCTAATAAACAAAAGAATTTACTTTTAGGCCATTTACTGCCGATTACTCAACCAATATAGCCCATTGGTTAAAACACAACACATGTTGACTTTTCAGTCAATTGATCACTACCCAAGCAGAAATAACATGCACCTTAACAGAAATACATGTATTGCCCCAAACAAAAAATAACAGGTACCTCACTAGAAACAGACAGGACTAGAAGTACCCTAATTACTACCCCGAAGCGATTAGCTCCCTAACTTGTAAATACCTTGTGTCGATCCCATAGTAAGGTGTACTACTTCATAAAGTGGCAACCTACAGATGGACATAGACCTATTTATTGGTGCTACAACGGCTTGTTTACCCTCTACAGACCGGACACATGCACGCGCATAGCTCCGTTGGAACATGCCCGTATACACCCCCTTTTTAGATGAACCTCTTATAATCAGTTTACTATGTGTTCCCTGACCCTACCTAGTGCAGGGTCCCCGTTTTAATACTAAAATGGGTTACTGACTGATGTGGGTCCCACACAACAGATGACACAAGTTAAACCCCTAAACTTGTGTCCCCTAATTAACTAGGATTTTAACAGGTTAAGTCTACAGATTTAACAGGCTCGCCTAACCCCCACAGATTAACAGGTTAAGTTTCACAGGTTAACAAGTTCATATAATCCCACACAGATTAAACATGTTTACTTGACCCCCAATAGAGTAAACATATTACTTAGCCCCAACAGGTTAAACATGTATACATAGCCCTAATAGATTTAAACGGGTTTTACAGGTTCTTTACAGTTCCATTAACATGTTTCGCTCAATCTTAAATTAAGCCAATAGATTCATATGCCCTAAATTCTAGTCATAATTTACAGTATAACGTATGCCCCCAAAATTTTATCATGTTTCACAGTATGGGTTATGCCCCAAGTTATCATCCAATCATTCCCCCAATTTATTCCAATTCCGATCATATGCATATTTCGGCGATATTGGCCTAGGCTCGAAGGTAGCCTAGGATATAAAAATAAAAAGGAAATTAAGGAGAGAGAAGAACAGAAATAGGCATAATAATAGAACATGCATATGATAACAGAAGTGGGCATAATAACAAAATAGGCATAAAAGAACTGAACAACAGATCGGGTGTACAAAAGAATACATGTAATAGAGGACTTATTTAGTTATGAATCAGGTTCTTAACAGGCATAGGTTTAGATCCAGATTTATAAACATGTCAGGGTTACTGCTAAATTTTTATTTCTAAAAGTAATATGAACTCACAGAGTTGGATCTATAGAACAGAGAATAATATGCTGATGTTGCAGAAGAGATTCTTGTATGTATATATGCTGGTGTTAAAGAAGATAGTCTGATCCATTCCAAGCTGGGGCAGCATCTCATTGTCTCCATTGTTTTAGGTGTAGAAAAACAATAGAAATGTTTTCCTATATATACCCTACTACCAACGAACCCAGACAACAATTCAGTCCCGATTTAGAAAAATGAATCACATTGGATCGGGGATGGGTCGACCCATCCCCACCTGGGTCGACCCACCTGGCCATGGGTCGACCCATGGCTCGACCCAACCCAGGCGTGGGTCATCCTATACAAGTCCAGATCTTACCAACTTTTCCCACTTCGCATTTTCGAACTATTGTGAATTCAGCTTTGATTTATGTATACGTATAAGTCTTTTATGTGTATACAAACTTCTAAGCTTTATATCTACCTCATACGATCAGATCACGATATAGGCTTGCCTACTCTGCCTTTCCGCTTTTATGGTCTTGATATTGCTTATATTGATGATGAGCGGAGGGCTCTAGTTAAAGATTCAAGATGCTGGTCTTACCAAAAAGGATTGGCTTATTTTGGAAAATACATTTCGTTTTACGCAAACTCGGAGTCTATCTTAAGCAGAATTCCGAGGCGAATGCAACAGTACAATCCATTTTACTTAATTCCTAACATTTAATTAAGTATTCTTTAGTTTATCGTTATAATGTCCTTTAAAATTATGGGGTGTTACATTATATGTCCCTATACTAATGCAAAAATCAGGTGGTCTACATATTCAGTCGACCTCCTTAATGCAATTTCATGTTCGTGTCATGCATTCACTATGTATGCAAAGGAATCCTAATAATACATGGAATTCTGTATGCGTGCATATTCACCAAAATGCAACATCCAAGTGATGATTCAACCATTTTTTATCCATACTAAAATAAAATGTACACACAACCTTATGAAACTATATAAATGTCCTAGTTTGTCGATCGCTAACTAGTGCCTAGTGTGTGTATATGCATCCACTTTATCCACTAGCAAACACTTGCATCCACGTGAATTCATTAAACCATAACATGTTCTGTTATCATGTATTAAACCACTTCCTATCATCCATACGCTTCTATCTTAGACTTATGATTCAAACGATGGGAAAAATATATTCAAATTCAAAGCTTGGGAAACGATTAAAAGCGTATTATCAAAGAGAAACGGAAAAGAAGCGCGAATCTTATCGTCTGGTTCCCAAGTTGTGTCATCGCTGTCCTCTCCCACTGAATCTAACATGCTTGATCTCTTTATTCTGTAAATTCTTCACCTCGGATCCTAGTATGTGGTAGGAACTGCTGACTAATGCCTCCCTTTCTATCTCGATCTCCTCTAGAGTACTTGGATCTACTACTACCGCGGAATCATGTAAGTAATTCCGCAAGTGAGAAACATAGAGTACATCATGAACTCCAACCAATGTCTCTGGTAGTCTAATCATGTAAGCCATCTGACATAAACTCTCTACTATAGGGAATGGCCCTACGAACTTTGGCGCCAACTTCCCCACTGAACCAAACCGAACAACACTCCTTACAGATGACACCTTAATAAAAACCAAGTCTCCTTTCTCGAACTCTAGGTCTGTCCTACATTGATCTGCATACGATTTCTATCTGTCCATAGCTGCCTTCATCCGCCTTGAATCAGGTTTATCTTCTCTGAGGCCTCTCTAACCATCTTAGGTCTAAGTAGAAGTCTATCTGTAGACTCCCACCAACAAGTAGGTGGTCTGCAGGATTGTCCATATGATGCCTCGAAGGGAACCATACCTATACTCGTATGGTAGTTGTTATTATACGCGAACTCTACGAACGGAAGATGCTCCTCCAAAGTTCCTCTGAAGTTCCTCCGAAGTTTAGGATACACAGCTGCAATAAATCCAAGAACCCTGTTAACCCTCTCCATCTGTCCATCTATCTGAGGGTAGTAGGCAGTGCTAAGTCATAGTTGTATCCCCAATGCCTCCTGTGGGCTCCTCCAAAACTCGCTCCTAAAGATGGGGTATATATCACTAACAATACTAAAGGGAACTCCATGAAGTCGAATGATCTCTCTAAAATACAATAATGTCAAACTAGCTGTCATCCGCTTACTCTTAACCGAGATAAAGTGAGCACTCATAGTCAACCTATCAACTATAACCAAAATACTAGTGTTGTGCTTCCTTGATCTAGGCAACCCATCTATAAAATCTATCGAAATGCTCTCCCAGTTCCATAGTGGCACGTCTAGAGGCTGAAGTAACCCTCCTGGCTTTCCCTACTCAGCCTTCACCCTCTGACAAGTCATATATCATGCCATTCTGCTACATCCTTCTTCATCCCAATCCAATGAAAAACCCTCCTCATGCCTCTATACATCTTATCACCTCCCGGATGGATGGTCATCCGAGAATGATGAGCCCACTCTATAACCGATCTCAACAAGTCATCATCTCGAGGAACACATAATCTCCCATCATGATATATCCACCCTCTCTCATCCACAAAATACCTTACAAGGTGACTAGAGGTCTATACTTTACTGAGTCTGTTCATGACATCCGCTAACCGTTGATCCTCGCGCTGACTGGATCCAATGCGCTCTAAGAGAGTAGATCACACCTCAATGGTGCCAATAATCCTTGTGCATAATCCGTAGATTTTCTAAACTCGAACGACGAGATAAGCTTCAAACTCGGCCACTCTATGAACAGTGGACTCAAAGTCATCCTTTGCCTACACAATGCATTTGCTACTACATTCCCTTTCCCTAAGGTATATGATATCTCAAAGTCCGGAAGAAACTCCATCCAGTGTTGTTGTTGCAAATTAAGGTCTTTTTTCGAGAACAAGTACTTGAGAGACTTATGGTCTGCATATAGCTCAAACCTATTACCTAATAAATAATTTCTCCAAGACTTAAGTGCAAACACTATCGCTGCTAGCTCCAAATCATGGGTGGGGTAATTCTTCTTATGTACCCTCAACTGCCTATTCCCGTAGTAGATAACCCTACACTCCTGCATAAGCACCGTACCTAAACCCGTGCCACAAGCATTTGTATACACAGTGAACATCTTTGTACCATCAGGAAGAGTCAATAATGGAGCCATTGTCCACATCCTCGCTATCCACATCCCAAGAAAATACTAGATTTTTTCCACATCCTAAGCAAATACTAGATTTCTTCAATCTCAAGAATGTGTCCTCGCTATCCACATCCCAAGTAAATATTAGATTTTTCGTAAGATAGGTAAGCTCCTCACCTCTATCGCATTCTTGGGGGCTTTTCAATCTTGAACTACAATAACCTTAGTAGGATCGGTCGCTATACCTTCACTAGAAACAACATGCCCTAAGAACCTTACCTCCTTTCGTCAAAAGTGACACTTAGGAAACTTCGCCTTCAGCTGATGTGCGCGGAGAGCATGGAGAACCTCTCCCAAATGCAAGGCATGCTCGCCCTCGATTCTCAAGAACACCAAGATATCATCAACAAACACCACTACAAACTTGTTTAGGAACACCCTAAATACCTGGTTCATCAAATCCACAAAGTACGTCGGTGCATTGTTTAGCACAAAGTGCATAACCAGCCACTCAAAGAATCCATCTGGAGTCCTAAAGGCAATATTATCCATGCTATCATCTGCCAACCTAAGCTGATGAAAACCTGTAGCCAAATCCAATGACGAGAAAACTGAAATGCCCACAAACTAGTCAAACAAGTCATCTATCCGCGGGAGTGGGTGTCTATTCTTTTTCGTAAGCTTGTTCAATTCCCTGTAATTCACACATAAACAGAGAGAGCCATTTGCTTTAGCTGCGAAGACGTCCAGTGTTCCCTACTCAGAAATACTTTGTCTAATAAAACCTTTCTCGAGCAACTCACTCACTTGCTTACTAAACTCCTTCCTCTCCCTCGGAACCATGTGGTGTACTGGCAATACAACAAGCTTAGCATTCTCCACCATGCATATCCGGAATCAATCTAATTCCTCAGAGTCAGCCCTCTCACTACCTCCAACATGTCCGGAAAGTCTTTTACTACAGACACCAAACTGAGATCGTCTACAGAAGCGTCTAGAGAATCCATGAAACTGAGCATGATTGACCCCAACGGGTTGTAAGAAATCTCGAGAGTCCTACCATGGCATGTCAAAAGCCTCACTACTCTACTCTCATAGTCAAGGATGACATTATACATAACCAGCCAATCCATCCCTATAATAAGTCTGCACCGCATGAAACCTAATACATACATGTCACACTCAAACTCGACGCCAAGAATAGAAATCCTCAACCTCTTAAATAGGTGAGACATACCTCCTATGGGGTTTGAGACAACTACTGGATTGGAAACTATAGAACTATTCAGGTGTAGACTGTCAACAACAGAACTGGATATAAAAGAATGAGAAGCACCGAAATTGAATGAGGTCCTAATGGTAAAGTCGAAAAGAGAAATCAAACCTTCTACAGTGACCTTCCTACCTCTGTCCTAACCGCTACCACTGGTCTGAGTGGCCTTAAGCGCATGAACCTGTGTTCTAGATGAATTTGATCCCTGGCCCTACTTTTGAGGGTACTGTCTGCTATAATGTCCCATCTCTCCGCACTGAAAGCTAGCAACCTTATTAGTTGTCTTCTTGCAATCTCTGATGAAGTTCTCTACCATACCATATCTATGAAACTCAACTTCCTTCTTGATCTGTGCTTTGTCTGGTTTCTCTCCCTTTTTCTTTCCATCTTTCTTGGGCCATCACTTTTTCTTCCCAAAACCAGTCTTGGCCACCTCAGTCTTAGCCTCTTAAGTACTTTTCTTTCCATCACTATGTATAAGGTTCATCTCTAGTAAAGCCTCAAAAGTCGCGCCCATTGGAATATGTGTCACTGATAGTCCTTGGAGGGGTTGATTCATCCCCCTTGCAAGCCTCACTGCCTTTTTGTGTGTAGTAGTAACCAGATTAAAGCAAAACCTTACAAAATCATTAAAGTTATTTGCATACTCCTTAACCGACATATCACCCTATCTTACACTCAAGAATCTCTCCAACTGCATTCCTTCTTCAGCTTGCGAAAAGAACTTCTTCTTAGACTTATCCTTGAACTCATTCCATGTCCTCACGGCCTACTCTACCTCGGCCACTTCCCACCAATATGAAGCCTTTCCTTTCAGTTGTCAAGCGGCCAACTGAATCCTCCTCCACTCATCAAGCACTAACAATCCAAATACACGATCGGTCTATTTAATCCAATTATAAGCATCAACAAACTCTCCAATCCAAGAAATGGTTTGTTGCCCACAGCAAAAAAAAATCCTGACAGAGCTTAGAGAAATTAGCCACTGGATTTAGCGAAAATTCCACAACTACAACTAGGGGTGGGGCATTTCCTTGCCCTTCAGCAGGCGCCGTAGCCTCAATATATCGATAGAACCATGCCATAATGGGAACACCCTATAGAAAATTGGGAGCCCCAAACATGCTAAAAAGAAAACAGATAAGAATTCAAAAAGGAATCAAGGGAATATTGTAATATACTTGAGGGATGTTTTCCAAAAGCAAGATACTTTTTTTAAAAAACTCTTTGATCTTACAACCTGAGGCTCTGATACCAAATGAAACACCCCACACCCTTTAACACCACCCGTATGAGGATGCGTTAAGGTTTATGAAGTGGTTAAGTATAAAATAACAACACAGAATCTAAAATTCACAAGATAGAAATATAAAACACAACGGAAATTTTAAAACATCATTTAATAAAGAAGTCAAATCACAATGCTTATTACATTTCATAAATACCAACAATGGTCAACATAATATCAAATATATTGTCTCATGGAAAAACCATAACATCATAGTATGTAAGTAAAACCAACCTTCTTAAATGTCAATACAATAGACAGAAAATGAGAAATGAACCAATGTGTGAGTCTAAAATGAGTCTGAATCCATGTTGAACAGAAAAATCTAGAATCACTACTGAGACCCTCCACCCTGCAAATTTCGGGGGAATGAAGAGAGAAGGAGAAAACAAACTAGGTCAGGCACCGTTTGGTGAGTTCTAGTAATTTCTAGCAAGGGCATAAGTTAAGGAGGCATTAAATAGTTTTAAGGACAAAAGACATAAAGGTATACAGTAAACAAAGTTAAGCAGGAACTAAAGATTAGCTTCTCATTCATATCCAAGATTATAGTACAAACTTACCAACATGTCACAATTAGGCTTTACCTAATTTCTACCCATTGATTGGCTTCTATAACCACAATGTGATAAACTATACCAACTATGGAATTCGGAGTTATCAATCCTGTACCCATCAACTAAAGGATATAGTCATTAATCACAAGTGTTACAGCGGCTTATTTTCCCCAATCGGCACAATGCACGCTCATTGTCCTATCTGAACGCGCTTGCACCCGCCTCATTTAGACCTCTTACTATCTAGCGTAGTAAAGCGTACCCTCGTCTCTACCTAGTGTGATACCTCCATATATGATAAAAGGGATACTGCCTGATAAGGGTCCCCAACCGAAAATGTAATTGACACATGTCACCCCTAGACTTGGTCCCCATTATTCTATTAGGCCACTTAGTTTCCCCAATCATCCCCCGCTGTTGGAACGAACCTAAACTAGGAGTTTATCATTTTATTAGGCCTCTTATTTTCCCCAATCAGCCCCGCGCTGCTAGAACGGACTTTTGAGTCACTTATTTTCCCCAGTCAGCCTCTGTGCTATGGGACAGACTCCACTAACTTAGCTTATTAATTTCATCTTCAATTTAATTTAACATAATTTTATGTTTATTAATAAACCGAACATAATCTCAAGTTTATTCCTAGGTTATGTTAAACATTTATAATCCATGTTTACTTTTTCATACAACCTAACCCCACATTACTTAGCGTCAAACTAATTTAATCCTATTCCACTTTGCATGTTTGCACAATCTCCAATTAGATGTTAAGTTTTATCCCTAATTTACAATTCAATTCTAATTATAATAGATTCCAACATGCCCAAAAATTACTTTTTATTCAATTCCAACATTATACCAATTTATAATGCAAAAAAAAAAAAATGGCCTAGGCTCTCTTCTGGCCTAGGCTCGACACTAAAATAAAAGGAAATGATCTAGGTTACTCATAAGGCCTAGACTCAAAAATAAACAAAACCAAAAAAAGTAGGGCATAAGCATAACTGTAAATAAGACTACAACAAAGAAGGGGATAGAAGAAGGAGAATTACTTATAAATAGTAAATAACTGGAAAGAAATACACATAGATAGTAAATAAATTACAATAACTTTACAGAAAAACTAAACATACAAATATAATAAATAACTGTATATATTAAACTTTCAAACTTAAAACTATTTAACTGTCTCACATTTCCTACATGATTTTACAAATCTAACAATTACATAAAACTCACAGATCTGATGAATTGAGCTTTGACCGTGGCCTTTCTCTAATCTAGCAGAACCTCTGCCTCCGCACTTATAAAAATAAATATTTAAAAGTATAGAAATTCTTTATCCCCATAAAAAGTTTAATCCTTTGGCCTTTCTAAATTTTGAGGATATGCCTGGGGAAGAATAAGAAGAATAGAGAATGGATTGAAGAAATGATGGAGGCTCTGCTCTATTTATAGGGTTTAATGGATGCCCTCAGCCGTCTAATTTTAAGATTAGATTTGGAACAACCATGTTGTTATGCCAATCAAAAAGCGCCATGTCATCCTTTGGTTCAAAATAAACTAATAAAACAATGCTAACTTAGATAAATAATGCCGGAATGATACAAAACATTCACTGCCTTGCATGCCAGGCAAGGCATGCAAATTACTTGCGCCTAGGTCGACCCACAACCGCATTGTGTCGACCTAGGGTCGACCTAATGTGGGACTGGGTTGTCCCAGTGCTACGTTATAATATATATTAATTCTGATTTTCTAGTTAGCTTCTATAATTCATAACTAATTCATTTTAACTTTGATTTCAACAAATCAAGTGTCCATTTTAATCAAAAAATTACAGCGGACCCAGTGGTGCTAGTCCTGTTGTCCAATTCTATAGTTTATTCTGATTAATAATCAGTTTATTACCTTTTTCTTTTTAACTATTATTTATTTAAATTTGGGGTGTTACAACACTTATCACATCCTTTAACTAAGTCTACGGTTAGCTTAGTCACCTGTGGCCAGAAGAATATCTGTTGTACTATTCTCTTAGCCAATTTTATTATGCTAGTGTGGTACTCATAGAACCCTTCGTATGCCTATTTTAGCAATATTATTCCACCTTTATGGTTTACACATATCAATTACGGAAGTGCATAGCTTTTCTTATATAGAATCCAATCCAAAACGATAAAATATAAAGCATGCCTCTAAATTTTCCTGGCTTTTGTTTTATCCATAGCCAATATATTATTATTCAAATACTCAGGAATTAGTGTCATACAACAGCTTTCGTCATAATTTCTGAAAGGTTTCTGTTTCGGGTGGGACTTCTTGACTAATCTTTTTCTTAGTTTCCATTTGGGCCTTCACTTGAGATCTGGTCAATACCAAGGACTTTTTTCCTTATGAAATTTCTTTTTACTCAATATTTGGCATTGCATGATATCTGACAGGGACTATTCAAATTTTCGGAGCTCCTCTTAAAATAGCTAATTTAGCCAAGGAATCCGCTTGGTAATTCTCTCCTCTTGGAATATAATGTATTTAGAAATCTTCGTAAACGACCAACATTCCTCATATTTTTTTAACATACTGAGATAGTTCCAGATCCTTTGCCGGAATGTTTGCTTGAATTGATTTAACATTAGGTAGGAGTCACAAAAAATTTGAATCCATAGATTTTAAGTTGCTTTACCAGGGTTATCTAGAAACCATAAACTCATATTCTCCCACATGATTTATTGTCCAAAAACCCAATTTCACGGCGTAACGTAGGCGATGCCTATCGAGTGTTATGATAATGTATCCCGCTCCCACACTATAACAACCCGGATTTTTGGATAACCGAGAAGTACATATTTATTGTTTTATGTGGTTCTTAAGATAATATGTTGGTGATACGATTTGTGAGACCGATATGTATAACATTTAAATAAAAAAAATAGAGTTTTGAGCATTTTTTAAATTGAGCATTTGGAATAAATTATATAACTTGGTTACAACAAGGAATTTATTCCAATGTGTGTATATTTATAATCTTGAGATTATAATTAAAGAATTAAGGGGACATCAAAAATATATATAATATTGACTAGGAATCAATATTTAAGAGGGAATATATATTTTTGATATCAAAGATAAATTTTTGTTGAAATTATTAAATTATTGATTGGGGTTTTAAACACAATCCCTCTATTGATTTTATTATCAAACTAAATTAGTGAATTTAAAGAGTACATGTGGCCTTTAAAATGTTAATCAATGGATTGGTTTGATTTTTGTATGAGAATATAAATATGGATGTGAATCCATATTTATAATATTGGCGCATTTTATTATCGTTGATAATTGTTGACCAGCCTTTTGGCAAGGCCGTCACCCCAGGAGCTACCACAGATAGAACTAATCACGTCTCGAGCATGGGTTTGGACAAGCTTGGGCACTACTGGCCCAACCCCGGTTCGATCACCATTGGGCTCTTCTAAGCCCAGCAACATCAAAAGCATATCACGGTCGAAGAAGAGGGCACACGAAATCTCGAATCGAAAGAGATCCTTGCTAGTTACCCCAACTTGAATGGGGTTCCACCTTAGATCGAATGAAGCTACAGCTCGAGTCGAAAACCGCACTTCAGTAAAAACAAAGCTCCAAGTCGAACAGAGCCTCGAGTTGAATGGAGCTTGGTTCGAGCAATACTGGGTCAAATAGAGCTGGGTCAAATGGGACCCGACCCGGAAAGGGGCAGTTACACTCCACTACCAACACCCACGTTTACACTACCAGATAACTGCCTCCACTATGTCCCACTTTCCTAGATCGAACCCCACGTGTCCCATTTGACACAAGAACCTACCAACCCTATATATACACGAATTCAGAGCTAATGAAGGGACTTTTGACTATGTAAAGCTCTATACTACTGAGCCATGGCTTCCAACACTCCCTTATTTTAAATATGAGTTATATTCATGTTTGTTATTCGAAATAATCAGTAGGAAGAGTGTAGTATGAGAGATTCCGTCAATCTCATTCATTATAACCCCAATATTCTGATATTATTGAGAGATTATGAAGTGGATGTTGGCTTGTTAATGCCGAATAACTATAAAATTGTTATTATCATGTTGTTTCTTACATTATTCGTTTATTTGCTTATATTTCAAGCTCTGAACATGAATTTTTGGAGTTAATGCAATTTTTTGGTCTAATAATAATAAATTTAAATTGTGAGTTTATAAAGTGTACAACAACATTATCGTAGTAAATAAATAATAAGTCTAACAATATGTGTTTTGGCATGTTTGATAATTTATTTTGTTAAAATGGGGTATTTGCAATAATTATGCTGGTTGTATTATGAAGATTTCACTACTTTAAGTAAAATGATTATTTTTGTCAAACACAGTATTTTAATTTGTTTTGATCAATTTGATATCTAAACATGTGTAAACATGTTTTAGGTATTTTTGTGTATTGTGTTTTATAGCGTAACACAATCTAAATGGTTTTTGAGTATGTGTTAAGGGGTTATTAGTATTGAAATTGTGTAATTAAGCTTATTTGCTCAAATATATGACATTTGGGCCTTATTGGTTAACTAGTCCATTCTCCTAGCCTTTATTATTCTCTGGAAGGAGGAAAAGAGAAAAAGAACGACACATTTTATTCCTTCCTCCTACTTTTACCTGAAGCTTCCTCTAGTAAAAAACAATTCTTCCTCCTCCTTTATTCCTCCGCCTAACTCAATGCATGCTCAAATCTATGTCATATTTAGCACTAGGTAACCTTTAATCCATTTCCTAGCATAATCCAAGCCCAATTCCATTTCCAGTTAAGTAAATCAGAGAATTAGGCTACTATGTTTTCCATTGTTGTTGCATGCTGAGTTTTTAGGGTTTTTTAAGCTGGTGATGCTCTAATCCACCTTCTAAAGGCTAGAGTTCTTCCTATAAACCAATCAAGGTAAGTTGTTTGACTCACACTTTCTAGTTTAACATATGATTTGATTTTATTATTGAATAGCAATTGATTGAATCCTATAATATCATCCCTATTTAATTGTTCATAGTTGAAAATCTAGTGTAAAAATTGCTGTAGTAAAACAATGACATATTGGTGTATAACAATCTAAAATGACTCAATCTTTGTACAGTAGAATGAATTCTCCATTAGGTACAACATTAATTTTAGGCATTTTTTGGAATTCTGTGATTTTAGAGGTCAGAATCGAGTTTTTAAACAAAGCATATAGGTCAGGTTTGTGTAATCATAGAGTTGAAACTTTAAACTAAAACTGTCGTAACTTTTGATTGGTAATCCAGAATTATATGTAGTTTTTTTTTTCATTTTTACGATATTTTTATAAGGAATAAATCTTATTTTTATCACTTTTCATGATTCTGCCATTTACGAAGTGTAATATAGGATTAAATATGGAGTAACGTCTATATCCTGTTTTTATTTTGTATTTACTTCAAAACTCAGAATTTTTTTGGTCGTAACTTTTTCTTTCCTTATCCGAAGTGATTATCTTAGATTTTTTTTGAAAGCTTAGAAAATATTCTAAAAGTTTCATGTTTTGAGTTTTCTTAAATTCTGTTGTTTTCTTGATCAAAATTGAGCTTGTTTAGTGCTGCCTCGAGAACAAATCAACAGTGGCAATGACAGCAGGCTTGAAAGTGTTTTACCATAACATTTGCATTCTTTATCCGAGTTCAATAAAATTTGATGTTCTGGAAACCATAGAAAGAATGTGACAATTTTCACGTTGATTAATTTCTCAAATTCTATGAATAAATATTCGAAATACCTGTTGCAAACTTGTTGTCCTATCTCTGTAGTTATCTGAGTGCTTTATTGTAAATTTGAGTTAGTATTTTGGCCATAACTTTTGCACTCTTCATCCAAATTCTATAAATCTTTATGTTTTGGAAACTGTATAAAGAGGATGACAACTTTAATGCTAATTACTTTCTAAAATTTTATGATTAAGGGGTCGAAATTCTTGATGCAAGTTCGTTGCCTTGTGCACTTTCCTATAGCCTCTTGTGTTGTATTTGCTTTGTTTTGATGAGTTTCCTGATGATATTTTTTTTTATTTTTTTATGTAGTTTGAGCTTAGATGATTAAGCTATATAACAACTTGGCTAAATTACATATGTTTGGGGATTAGGTGTTTCTTTTGTACCAATTTGGATGGTAAAATTTTGGTGTTGCTGAGCACTCGTACACGTTTTGTAACTATTTTCCGATATATAAACAAATATTGTTTTCTTTATGGTTTTTAGGCTAAATAAGCATATGACTTAGGTTTTAAGATATATGGTCTCTAAACAATAGTATATTAGCCTATTTTGAATTATATAAGGTTTAAAGAGGAAAATAATCATTTCGTCAGGAAATTCATTTTATAAATTTATTTTGAAAAATAAGTATTTTCATATATATATATATATAAGCTACACTTATTGCAGCCTTCACGATGACGTGTTGTTTGTTGAATGATATTGTAAACCCCATGGTATGGGGCGTAATGGTATGTGATATTGATTCATCCCAGACAGGCTTTTAAATCTCCCCGAGATCGCCGAGATGAAAAATCCGAGATATTTGCCGAAATCCGAGACTGGGCAGCTAGTTTAGTTATAAGTGGTTCAAATATCGCCCGAGACAGCCCAGATATTTTTCCGAGATATTGGCCAAAATCCGAGATTTAAAACCTTGATCCCAGATACGTCTAATCGAAGCAATGAATCTCAGTGATTCTCTATGTTTCAATGATTTATAATATTTAATGAATCTTAGCGATTCTCTGTATTTCAATGTTCTTCTGCAATCCTCTGAGATACTCAGTGTTTTCTTGTGAATTTTTTTGTTTTTCTGTATGGAGCTGACTAGCAGTGTGTAAACCGTTAAGTGAGAACGTGTGGTATGGGACACACAAATACCACTTTTCGGGTTACTATCTGAGGGTCTGTGACACATTCATATGTGAATGCCAGTACTAGACCTTCAGGTCAATCCTATGTGAACTTTGTGTGGACTTTCGGGTCAATCTTTTGTGAAATCCTATGTGAACTCTATGGACCTTCGGGTCATCTGGATACCTTTCTGTGTGATATAGTACTAGACATGGCTTTAAGCCATCTTCTGTGATAACATGTGTAGGCATAGCTTAGGCTTGCCACTCTGGGTTGGATCCAAACTCCATGTTTCTTTATTTTGTGTTTATCACCGATTTCACTAAAATAATTATTATTGTTTGTGGTGATTTCATTAGTGGTTTTAAACTCTAAATAGAGTTTCATTGATTTCATGATTTGATGTTTTAGTAATTCCGTGATTTTGTGTTTCAGAGGTTTTGTGACTTAGTGACTTACGTGGTTTTGTGAGTTCACCTCGTGATTTCTGTGCACCTATGAGTCTTTCATTCGTGTTATATGTTTCCATGTATTGGTCACCCTAACTAAGAAATTTGGATACTTAGTGCCTATGTAGCGTTAGATCCACTTTCATGTATCCTCATCGTCCACTATATATTAACCTTATGGACTTATATGTGTGTTTCATTGACCTATGAATATGACATTCCCTTCATATAAAAAGAGGAATTTATGTATCTAATGTAACACCCCACCTCCGCTAAGGACACTCACAAAGGGAATGCCTTAACTTTGGTGGAGCATTTTAGTAAACAGAACAGAAAATTTCAAGACAGATAAACAATACTTGAGAAATTATAACTTTATTACAGCAGAAAACAGAAATCAGTATGGTTACACCTTTACCAAAAACTCAAGTACATAAATATCAGTCTTGTTCAGAAAGTCATCAGAGTACAAAAATTTAAAATCATAATCCCCACTGAAGATACCATAAGAAGTTAAGCCATACTTTGCGCACTTCAAGTACTTCAAGCATAAGAAATCTGGATCATGCTAAAGTATTCCCTCCTTGAAAAACCTAAGGGGGGGGACGGAAGAAAAAGGGGCGAAAACAAGCAAGGTCAGACATAAAGTCTGGCAAGTCCAGTGACTTTCAGCATATGAATAGATAATAATAATTAAGACATGAAAATAAGCTGGATAAGAGATAGCAGTAACAGGAGCAGCAAATGTACTTAGGTTAAACAGAAGAAACAGAACAATATTACTTTTCATTTCTCTGCACTAATACTAGTATAACAGGATTAGGTGTCACCCTAATGTCTAAATTGAAACAGAAATGGGAACAGAATAATTTCCACAGAAGTGAATGCTAGTAATAGGCCTTTACCACTCCAACAGAAACAGAAAGAAACAGAATGCTAATAATGGGCCTTTACCACCCGAACAGAAACAGACCGAAACAGAATGCTAATAATGGGCCTTTACCACCCGAACAGAAACAGACAGAAACAGAATGCTAATAATGTGCCTTTACCACCCGAACAGAGACAGACAGAAACAGAATGCTAATAATGGGCCTTTACCACCCGAACAAAGACAGACAAAAACAGAATGCTAATAATGGGCATTTACGACCCGAACAGAAGGTACAGAAATAGATTAATCCCTACGGAAACAGAATGTAGAATTAGGTGTACACTAGTAAATGGGCCTTTACCACCCGAACAGACGGTACCACGCAGAAACAGACAGGTGTTTCCACCCAACGGAAATAGACGGTACCAACAGAAACAGACAGAACTAAGTGTACCCAAAAACCCTACCCCCAAGCGATCGACTCCCTAATACATAAATACCCTGTGTCGGCCCCACAGTAGGGTGTATCAATCCCTAAAGTGACAACCAATTGGCAAATACCTATTTACAGATGTCACGGCGTCTTACATCATCAGAGGCAGACCGGGATCCATGCACGCACATGACCCGGTTGGAACGCACTATCAACACCCCTCGCCATTATCAGAATGAACCGCTTATAATTAGTTCAGTAAGCGTGCTCGGACCCTACCTACTGTCGGGTCAAAGTTTTGATACCAGAAAGGGTTACCGACTAATATGGGTCCCAAACAACAGATGACACAAGTAATTTCCCTCCTAGCCTTGTGTCCTCAGACTAACAGATTTCAGATTAACTTGTTTACAAGTTCAGCCATACAGAGTTCAGATCAACTAGTTCACAGATCAGACAAGTTTTCAGACTAACAGATCAGATATACGGATTTAACAGATTTACAGATTTGTCTAACTTTGTAATTGGGCCTACAAATTCACGAAACGGGTTTGTTACATTCATTAGTCCAATTGGTTTAACCCTATCCACCCAACACGTTTTAGACATCAAATTTATCCCAGATTTGCATTAATTAAATATTAATGCACAGACCTCTAACATTAGGTCGGTAGCTTGTGGCCGCTGGATATGCAGGGCAGTTTCGGGCAGACTTCTGCCACATGCCAGACCTAACCTCGTGTCTAAGCATATTTTAGTTATTCCTACGACCTCTCACATTAGACTGGCAGTTTGCAATCGCGGTTAAGCCGGTTGGTTCCAGGCAGGCTTTTAACGCAAACAGAGCCTAACCTCGTGTCATAGCCAATTCATTCCAATACAGATTTTTCAGATATCAGACTAATTCTGTTTATTTAACAGATTAAACTTCTTCATAGGATACAGCAGATTAATCAAAATTCCATGTTCTACTAAATCTTAGGTCGAGCCTACGGATTTCCATACCCAGATTACCATTACCTAGTTTTCAATAGATCAGACAATTCAATAGGTAGTAGATCTAGTAGTTTAAGTGATTCAACAGATTTATCAGCTAACAAATTTAGCAGTTTAGACAATTCAACAGATTTAGCAGATTATATATATCTAAAACTCTATTTACATATCTTGCCTAATTAAAAATTTAGCCAAAACTTACATGCCTAAATCAAGGTCATAATTCATAATACAATATATGCCCCAAATTTTAGCCTTAATATTCCCATTTACAGTTCATGTCAAAACTAGATTTAATATTCTAGTTCACCATTTATGTCCAAGAATAATACACATGTAAATCATTCTCTATTATAGCCAATTCAGATTATGCCAACATATTTGCTATGCTAGATTTACTTAATTAAGCGACCCCAATCCCCGTATAAAATGTTTCCACAAGTTCTCTAAATACTCATGAAATGGCCCTAACAAAAGGAATAGGGGATAAGGACAAGAATTGATATAAAAGAATAGGCGTGTAATAATGAACCAAATACAATAATAATGGCCCAATAAGCTCGATGTACATAACAGTGAATGGGAATAAACTAGCAAAGTTACATACTAAATATGAGATCTAACATCATTAAGGGAATAGGCATAAGAAACTAACTACAATAGTTATAGGCAACTAACCACAATAGTCATGGGCGACTAATCACAATAGTTTCTTATTCAATGTCATAGCAATAGTCTCGTAGTCATGAATCATAGTCATAGGCAATAGTCTCATAGGCATGAATCATAGTCATAGGCCATAGTCTCATAGACAAAAGTTTCTTGTCCAATTATGCATTATTATTTGTCCCAAAATTTAGCGTTCGTGCGTTAATCTCTTATGAAATGTGGCGCAGGCTCGTGGTAGCCTGGCTATAGAACAGAAAGAAGAAAGAGATACAGAATAACATGAATCAGAACAGAACGTACACAACCTCAAATTCAGATTTACAATCATGTCACAATTATAGTTACAGTTTATAGCGGAAAATAACTGTACTTGCCTTTCGTGGTTTTAAGAAAGGATAATAAACTGTTGTTGTAGCTCTAAACTTTGATTTGAGATTTGATTTAGCTTTTAATTCTATTCAGGTTGGAAGAAGATGCATCAGTCCAAGTTTTGATTCCAGCAAAGTAACGACGCCATTATTTTATTTTTAATTAGAACAGAGGCAGAGTATAGACAAAATGAAATTGTGTAGAGAAAATGAGGCTAGGGGGCTGTTTATATAGGATTAGGCTGACGAATCTAGATAGAAAACGAGACCAGATACATCAGAATGAATCAGGTTCAAAAACTGGGTTTCGGGAGCAGGTCGACCCCCAGGTCGACTCCCCAGTCGACCTGGTCATGGGGAGGTCGACACCCCAGTCGACTCCCCAGTCGACCTGGTTGGGGTGTCGACTCCCCAGTCGACCTGGGTATATGGGCGGGAATTTAACCGCCAGCCTTCTCTGGGTTTGAATTTCGAATTTCTGACTTTTTTCGAGCTGTTTTATTTTATTTAAATTCCTGAAACTTCTGAGGGTCATAACTTGGTCATACGAACTCCGATTTTCGAAAACTCGGACTCGATTTCATGCAGAATTCCGAGATGAACGCAATGGCGCAACCCGTTTCCTTTGATTCTTATTTTAAAAATTAATCATTATCTGATTTGTTACTTATACGTTTACAGAAAATACGGGGTGTTACATTCTCCCCTCCTTAAAGGATTTCGTCCCCGAAATCTTCAAGTTAAGAAGAATGTGTCCTACCATCCAGTCATCCATCTACTCAACCATCATCCACAAGCATCCATTGTCCTTAGAAAACTTCTAATGTCGTATGAACATATGAAAATTTGTGTGTATATGTTCCTTATCTAATGCAAAGACCAGGCGGTCCACTGATTCAGTTGGCCTCCTTAATGCGAATTATGTTAGTGCCATGAGCCCAACATGTATGCAATTTTCCTATTTGATTCATATCATTCTTATATGAGTGAAAACCATTCATTTATATGCAACATCCATGTGATGAGTCAATCATTTTGTATCCACAAAAATTGAAAATGCTCACACATCCATATGCAGTATGAGAGTGTTTTCGAGCCGATCTAGTGCCTAGTGTGTGTATATGCATCCACGAGCAACCACTTGCATCACTTGCAACCATTAAACATAACATGTCTCAAACACATGTTTACACCCATTGGTTTCTACCTAGAGTTCGAAGATTCGATCGATAGGATACAGTCAAATGAGGGGAGCGAGTACAGATAAAACAAAAACTTGGTTCCCATTACACATTGGTTGAGAGAATAATTGCCCTAAGTATCGGCCCCGAAGGCCGAAATCAACATCAGATTGATACCCAAAGGATTACCCTTTTTAGAAAATGTCAAAACTGGAAATCTTACCCTTTTCTGAAATATCCAGATGCTTACAGACTACTAGTACAGATCAAATTATCGAATGATTCTTAGAAAACTAAGCATGGGAAAATCCCACCATATTCCTCAAAAACCCAAAATGTATGCATTACAATCGACTTGACGCCTAACACAATAACCTCAAACCCCAACCTATCACCAACAGATGAGTCGTAACCCCTATGGGGTTTGAGACTATAACCAGATCAGAAACAAGACTAGTATTAAAGTGCAGAGACTCGACTACAAAATCGGAATGCCATAGTCAGAAAGAGTTCTAACTCAATAATCAGATAAGGAAACTAAACTCTCTACGGAAATTTTCCTACTTCTATCCTATCCACAACTATGAGAGCATTCGCCTGCCTTCCCAAAGTAGGTCATGTCCTCTGTCCTTGCCCCTGTTTCTTCGGGCAGTCCCTAGTGAAGTGTCCCATCTCACCACAATTGAAGTGAGTGTCCTTCCTCTTTCGGAAATCCTTGTTCAGATGAGTCAAGCTTCCATAAGTAAAGCACTTTTCTCCTCCTTTATCTTCAGACTTTTCTTCCTTCTTTTGTGTTTACTTTTTGCCTCCTTTGTGAACCAAGTCCATATTCATGAGTTTCTCATCCTTGGGTTGTGCTCCTTAGCCAAACTCCCTCATTCTCATCTTTACTATCTGTGTGTAACACGTTGACAAGTCCGTCGAAAGCCGGCTCCATCGCACGGAAAATCCTACAAAGCTCGAAAGAAAATTAGCCGTAGGTGAGACTACTGCGGCTACAGATGGAAGTCAGGTGCTTATTTGCCCTTTGACCGGTGTTGTAGTCTTGTCAAGCCTACAGAACCATGTCGCGATGAGGTTACCTCCTAGAAAGCCGGGAGCCCCGGAGAAAGAAGGAAACAAAGTTTCAAACAGAGGATCAAAAGATAGATATTTGGCTTTTGCGGATTATGTTTTTCAAAAAAATAAGCTTTACTTTTGAAAACACTTCCTTTTAAACCTTTTTGAAAATAGTATTCAAAAACTTTACCCAATCTGGTAACTTTCAGCTCTGATACCAAGTGTAACACCCCATCTCCGTTAAGGACACTCACAAGGGGAATGCCTTAACTTTGGTGGAGCATTTTAGTAAACAGAACAGAAAATTTCAAGACAGATAAACAATACTTGAGAAATTATAAATTTATTACAGCAGAAAACAGAAATCAGTATGGTTACATCTTTACCAAAAACTCAAGTACATAAATTTCAGTCTTGTTTAGAAAGTCATCAGAGTACAAAACTTTAAAATCATAATCCCCATCGAAGATACCATAAGAAGTTAAGCCATACTTTACGCACTTCAAGTACTTCAAGCAGAAGAAGTCCGGATCAAGCTAAAGTATTCCTTCCTTGAAAAACCTGGGGGGGAAACGGAAGAAAAAGGGGCGAAAACAAGCAAGGTCAGACATAAAGTCTGGCAAGTCCAGTGACTTTCAGCATATGAACAGATAATAATAATTATGACATGAAAATAAGCTGGATAAGAGATAACAGTAACAGGAGCAGCAGATGTACTTAGGTTAAACAGAAGAAACAAAACAATATTACTTTTCATTTCTCTGCATTAATACTAGTATAACAGGATTAGGTGTCACCCTAATGTCTAAACTGAAACAGAAATGGGAACAGAATAACTTCCATAGAAGAGAATGCTAGTAATGGGCCTTTACAATCCCAACAGAAACAGACAGAAACAGAAAGCTAATAATGGGCCTTTACCACCCGAACAGAAACAAACCGAAATAGAATGCTAATAATGGGACCTTACCACCCGAACAGAAACAGACAGAAACAGAATGCTAATAATGGGCCTTTACCACCTGAACAGAGACAGACAGAAACAGAATGCTAATAATGGGCCTTTACTACCCGAACAGAGACAGACAGAAACAGAATGCTAATAATGGGCCTTTCCCACCGGAAAAGAAGGTACAGAAACAGATTAATCCCTACGGAAACAGAATGTAGAATTAGGTGTACACTAGTAAATAAGCCTTTACCACCAGAACAGACGGTACCACGCAGAAACAGACTGGTGTTGCCACCCAACAGAAGCAGACGGTACCAACATAAACAGACAGAACTAAGTGTACCATAAAACCTACCCCAAGCGATCGACTCCCTAATACATAAATACCCTGTGTCAGACCACAGTAGGGTGTATCACACCCTAAAGTGACAACCAATTGGCACAGACCTATTTACAAATGTCACGGCGTCTTACATCCTCAGAGGCAGACCGGGATCCATGCACGCACATGACCCGGTTGGAACGCAACATCAACACCCCTCGCCATTATCAGAATGAAACACTTATAATTAGTTCAGTAAGCGTGCCCGGACCCTACCTACTATTGGGTCAAATTTTTGATACCAGAAAGGGTTACTGACTAATATGGGTCCCAAACAACAGATACACAAGTAATTTCGCTCCTAACCTTGTGTCCCCAGACTAACAGATTTCAGATTAACTTGTTTACAAGTTCAGCCATACAGAGTTCAGATCAACTAGTTCACATATCAGACAAGTTTTCAGACTAATGGATTACATATACGGATTTAACAGATTTACATATTTGTCTAACTTTGTAATTGGGCCTACAGATTCACGAAACGGGTTTGTTACATTCATTAGTCCAATTGGTTTAACCCTATCCACCCAACACGTTTTAGACATCATATTTATCCCAGATTTGCATTAATTAAATATTAATGCATTGACCTCTCACATTAGGTCGGTAGCTTGTGGCCGCTGGATATGCCGGGCGGTTCCGGGCAGACTTCTGCCACAAGCCAGACCTAACCTCGTGTCTAAGCATATTTTAGTTATGCCTACGACCTCTCACATTAGACTAGCAGTTTGCAGTCGCTGGTTAAGCCGGTTGGTTCCGAGCAGGCTTCTACCGCAAACAGAGCCTAACCTCGTGTCATAGCCAATTCATTTCAATTCAGATTTTTCATATATCAGACTAATTCTGTTTATTTAACAGATTAAACTTCTTCATAGGATACAACAGATTAATCAAATTTCCATGTTCTACTAAATCTTAGGTCAAGCCTACGGATTTCCATACCCAGATTACCATTACCTAGTTTCCAACAGATCAGACAATGCAACAGGTAGCAGATCTAGCAGTTTAAGCGATTCAACAGATTTAGCAGCTAACAGATTTAGCAGTTTAGGCAATTTAACAGATTTAGCAGATTATATATATCTAAAACGCTATTTATATATCTTGCCTAATTATAAACTTAGCCTAAACTTACACGCCTAAATCAAGGTCATAATTCATAATACAATATATGCCCCAAATTTTAGCCTTAATATTCCCATTTACAGTTCATGTCAAAACTAGATTTAATATTCTAGTTCACCATTTATGTCCAAGACTAATACACATGTAAATCATTCTCTATTATAGCCAATTCAGATTATGCCAACATATTTGCTATGCCAGATTTACTTAATTAAGCTACCCCAATCCCCATATAACATGTTTCCACAAGTTCTCTAAATAGTCATGAAATGGCCCTAACAAAAGGAATAGGGGATAAGCACAAGAATTGATATAAAAGAATAGGCGTGCAATAATGAACCAAATACAATAATAATGGCTCAATAGGCTCGATGTACATAACAGTGAATGGGAATAAACTAGCAAAGTTACATACTAAATATGAGATCTAACATCATTAAGGGAATAGGCATAAGAAACTAACTACAATAGTTATGGGCAACTAGCCACAATAGTCATGGGCGACTAATCACAATAGTTTCTTATTCAATGTCATAGGCAATAGTCTCGTAGTCATGAATCATAGTCATAGGCAATAGTCTCATAGGCATGTATCATAGTCATAGGCAATAGTCTCATAGGCAACAGTTTCTTGTCCAATTATGCATTATTATTTGTCCCAAAATTTAGTGTTCGTGCGTTAATCTCTTATGAGATGTGGCGCAGGCTCGTGGTAGTCTGGCTATAGAACAGAAAGAAGAAAGAGATACAGAATAAAATATATCAGAACAGAACGTACACAACCTCAAATTCAGATTTACAATCATGTCACAATTATAGTTACATTTTATAGCGGAAAATAACTGTACTTGCCTTTCGTGGTTTTAAGAAAGGATAATAAACTGTTGTTGTACCTCTAAACTTTGATTTGAGATTTGATTTAGCTTTTAATTTTATTCAGGTTGGAAGAAGATGCATCAGCCCAAGTTTTGATTCCAGCAGAGTAACAACGCCATTATTTTATTTTTAATTAGAACAGAGGCAGAGTATAGACAGAATGAAATAGTGTAGAGAAAATGTGGCTAGGGGGCTGTTTATATAGGATTAGGCGGACGAATCTAGACAGAAAACGAGACCAGATACATCAGAATGAATCAGGTTCAAAAACTGGGTTTCGGGAGCAGGTCGACCCCCAGGTCGACTCCCCAGTCGACCTGGTCTTGGGGAGGTCGACACCCCAGTCGACCTGGTTGGGGCGTCGACTCCCCAGTCGACCTGGGTATATAGACCGGAATTTTCCTGCCAGCCTTCTCTGGGTTTGAATTTCGAATTTCTGGCTTTATTCTCGAGCTGTTTTATTTTATTTAAATTCCTGAAACATCTGAGGGTCATAACTTGGTCATACGGACTCCGATTTTCGAAAACTCGGACTCGATTTCATGTAGAATTCCGAGACGATCGCAATGGCGCAACCCGTTTCCCTTGATTATTATTTTAAAAATTAATTGTTCTCTGATTTGTTACTTATACGTTTACAGAAAATACAAGGTGTTACATCTAAGATCCCTTTTGGACTCGTATGTTGAGATTTATTTTCGTATGGAAAGGAATTAGAGTATGATTGATCTTTTATGTCCCCTTTTATAATTACTGATTTCTAAACTATACTGACCTGTGTGTGTATTTCTCGGGTCAGGTATAGTTGTAGTGCTTGGGATCAGTGGTGTCTCTTTTGGGCCTTCCTTCCAGTAGTAGTTTTCGTTCGAGTTTATATAAACATGATTTTATTCTTTTGTTGTGTCACGTTGTATAAATGATTGTGATGTACCATTCTATTATAGCACATGAATCATTTTACACTAACGATGTAATATTATGTAACTGCTTTGTGATATGTGATTGTGAAATTATATGTACTATGTTCTGAACTGATCTTGGCACCACCATAGAATTGTATTACGTAATGTATTAAGTATGTCGTGCCTCTTGAAAAAATAAAATAGCGAGCACTTCTTCAACATACGTAAGACTTGTTAATCCAAATCTACGCATAATCATCCCTATTCTCCGCTGCAATAGATGACATTACCTAGTAGTGTTCTTTATTAGGGTGGGACTCGGAGTGGGGAATTACACGCACCATACTTGGCTTTAGATCCTTTTCCCATTCGGAATGTTGTTCAATGAATCCTGTGCATTCAATGAAATCTGCTAAGACTTAGCCTTTGATGGTCATTCGTGGTATATATTCAATATTGTATTGTCTTAGCTTAATTCCCTATTTTACAAGCCATCCAGAATTCTCTGGCTTGCTAAAAACTTGTTTAAGAGGTAAGTTGTTTAAGATCTTAACTGGACGTGCTTGAAAGCATGACCGTAACTTTTGGATAGTTAGGATTAATCCATAGGCTAACTTTTTGATCACTTCGTAAAGGGTTTTGGCATCTCTTATCCTTCAGCTTACATAATAACACTGTTCTAACGACATGTTCCAAAACAGCTATATAAAGGTATAAGGTTTCTCCATCTTTTCGACTTGACGTTATAGGTTTTTTTTCCAAATGATCCTTTAATTATTGGAATGCACTTCGGCATTCTTCTCCCCTCTCAAAATTCTTTTCTTTTAAATTACATCGATGAATAGCACAACTTGTTGATGACCTCTGAAATAAACCTGCTTAGGGCTGCAACCTTTCCAATCAGACTTATCACATCCTTAATTGTTTTGGGTTCGGATATTTCACTTATTAGCTTTATTTTTGTAGGACTAGCTTCTATTCCTTGTTCACGTACGATGTAACCTAAGAACTTCCCAAGGAGAACTCCAAAATGGCACTTTTGAGGGTTCAACTACATTTTATACTTTCACATTACATCAAACATCTCTACAAGATCTTTTATGTGTTCCTCTACCTTTTGTGATTTGACCAACATATAATTTGAATAAACCTCCATGTTCCTTTCGATTTGTCTATAGAACATCCTATTGATTAGCCTTTGCCATGACGCTTTGGCATTCTTTAGACCGAAGGGCATAGCCTTATAACAATATGTCCCATTATCAGCAACGAACGTATTGTGCTCTTCACCCGGTTTGAACATGGGTAGTTTTTTATATCCAAAGTAAGCATCCATAAGAGATAACAACTTGTGGCATCCACTGGTTAGTCTATTCTAGATATGGGGTAGCGGTCTTTCATACAGGCTTTATTTAAATCTGTGTAGTCAACACATATCATACACTTTCCATTAGACATTTTTACCAAAAAGGAGTTTGCTAACCATCTTGCATAAAAGGCTTTGAAAATCAATTTATTCTCGATAAATTTCTTTACTTCCTCCTTTATGGATTCTGACCATACTTTGTCAAATTGCCTTTTCTTTTGCTGAATAGGGGTTATGCTTGGGTCAATATTGAACAAATGACACATGACCGAAGGGTTAATCTGTATCATGTCAAAGTGCGTCCATGTAAAGATATCTTTACTTCCCTTTAGAAAGTATATGAAATCAGTCTTTACCTTTGAATCCAAAATTTTCTCCACTTTTACCATCTTTCCCGAAGGGTCTATACTTACTTCCTCAACTTCATCAGAAGTCTTAATCCTTTCTACTTGTCCCCAATAATCTAAGTCAATTACGATTTCTTCTTCAGCAATGTTATTAACCTTTTGCTTTTTCCTCTTTCTATCTTTTGACCTGCAACTATCCTTTTTACGTTTAATGGATTAATTATTTCTTACCATTGCTTCGAATGTTGGGTTTAAAAGCCTATTAGTCGAAGGTTGCAATTCTATGAAGCATCCAAATAAGAAAAGTATTCCTTTTTTTATTGATCAAGTGTAGAATATACATTTCCCTAGAATTGGATTACTCTCCTTTAATGCTACCCCAGTCTTTCTTCATTAGGAACAGGACCATCAGATTTCTAGAGGAGAGGAAGGAAATACTTCACCCCGTATTGGCCATCCAAAGAAGGAATCATAGAAAGATAGTTGGTCAATGATCACGAAAAGGGCTTCAAAGGTACAAAAACAGGGAGGGAGTCCCATCTAAAATTTTAGCTTGACATTCCCCGCTGTGAAAAGCCTTTGTTATTGAAGCCAAATATTGGTTCCGGGATATGTTCCAGCTTCCCTTCTGGAATATTCATTTGATCGAAGGCATATTTGAAGATAACGTTGAAAACGCTTCAAGTGTCGACCAGGATCTTAACGAACATATGTTGCCTAATTTGAGCAGTGATCATTAAAGGGTCGTTATGAGGGTGGTGAATCAACTTCTGCAGCTCTTTTAGAGTTGCCATCAATGTGTGCATGTGGATTCCCCTCGGGAGATGATCCAACACCTCTCCTAGATTGATGATACTCCAGTCCCTTGCTTCTCTGATATAGAGACACTTTGTGTAACAACCCACACATTTCACTGTTAATGTCATTTTTCGTCAACACCGAAATATAGGGTAGGTAGCAGACCTAGGGGAACCTAGGTATTATCTAGTCCTTCATATTCAACTTAATTCGCCATTTCCTAGATATCAAGGTCTTAAGCCCAATGATTAGATACTCATCCTTCAAGAAGAGGAAAGTATCACGCTTATGAGACTCAAGGACCAATAGTTACCTTAGGATAAGGGCTTCATAAGCTCGACACAAATAGGAAGCTAGATGGCTCATTAAGGTTATTTTAGTCATTATCTCAAAGTGGAAGGTTTTGTTGTGAAATGGCAATAAGGAAATAAGTGGAATAAGTAACAAGTGCTAAGTCTCTCTTTTATGGCTTGATTGGGAAGGCTACAAATAAAATCCCTAAATCGATTTTCAAACTAGGGTCCTCTCTCTTAGAAATGGATACAAGATTTTGGAATGAGGAAACGTCCCCCAAAATGTGATCCCCTGAAGACTTATTTATAGGAAATTTAGGCCCCTTTGGTTGTAGTCCAATAGAAAGCATGGTTCCGCCTCAAGCCTCGGGGATCATTTGCTCTGATGATTCCTAGCTTCAGTGCCGCCTTTATATGTCGGTATCGACACTAAGTACATTAGTGTGGATTTCTCACTTTTTCATTGTCTTTTAAGTCTCGTCCAGCATTAATAGTCTATAATGACCTGTATTTTTAGCGATATAATAATTAATTTATTTAATTATTTAAATAGTGATTTAGAGAATTAAACGGTTTAAAATAAATAATATTGAATATTTATTGAATAAAAATAATAGATTAATATATTTATTTCCGAAATAATCGAAAATAACAGAATTCACAATATTTTGTGAATTGGACAATTTAAAATATTGATCCAGTTTAGAGTTGAATTATAATAACGAATATATTTAAATAACGACGGTTGAATGTATAATTTAGATTATAATTATAATCGAGCTCGAAATGGCGTTATAGTTCGTAATTTGGCGATTCGAACTTCAAATAAATATACAGAATCCGTTTTAAGTCGGATTTCTTTGAAACAAGAAACGTTCGGATCTGGTGAACTATATTCTTCTAATGAAAGAGAAAAATTGAGATTTCTCTTTATAGATGGTAAGTTATGTCCAAATCAAATTTTCAAATAGTCGCCGTAGAATCGTTTATAAACCATAACGATATATTTAATTTTAATTAAATATTGGCTTTGAATTTAGAAAGGATGTTTGAGACGCAGGTATAATTAAATTTATAGAATTTCACTGTAATTTTTATTTTGGAAAATAAGCAACTTTTTATTTGAAATATTTTACACCCTATATCAGCATTTTGGGGTTTCACAGAATAAATGAACTTGTCCATTTTATTATATTTTTGGGATCGTGACACATTGCTTGTCACAACGTTATTTTCATTTTTAGTCGATAATAGTTCGTAAGCGAATGGAATTGTATATAGCGGAGTATGCCAAACTTTAAATACTAGAATAATTAAAATGTTTGTACCTCATTTGCTTAGCTATGAAATATCATTATGTTGGTGCACATAAACTAACACCAAGCACTTCATTGTCAACTATATTCTGGACATGCCTAAGTAAAATACAAGTTACATTATGAGTTTCATTTGGAAACGCAGGGTCGGTACGTAAAAATCAACACATTATACCTAATCTAGGAAGACATATCATACCATCTAGGAACACATGTTAAAATTTCAATGTAAAAATAGTATTGATGGAAGTATACAAGCAACCACATGCATATACATATTAAATCACGAAAATATATATATTTCTCAATACATAGCCATGAAGGATTCTTCTGCGCATGCTAAACTGAAATTCCCAGATGTCTATTATGTACTGACTGTCACGCCTACCTCATAATACTTCGTAACAAAGGAACCACTATAATGTATATTCACATCGCGAACTATATAAAGTGCACAATCCTACGTACACCCTACGACTAATTACTTAGCATCGAAGGAACTTCACACACACACATATATATATATATATATATATATAAACTACGTTGGTTCCAATTGTTTTCTCGATATGTGCTTCAAGAATTCACACGTGAGACTTCTAATGGCATAAAAAAAAGAAAAAAAAACAGATTTTATTTCCCACTAAAAATAGATACTAGATTCTGACAATAAGGCGATGGGTGTGGTCCTTAGTAAAATTCAGTCCATCAAAGACGTGGAGCAGTCTGAAACCGACGAGGAGGTGGGTTCGAGTTCCTTGAAGTGTGGGACGTGAATTCTATGTATAGGAGGAGCACTGGAAGGATTTTAACATGGAAGGATCTGGGAGGACGTGGAGTTGCAAATGGAGAAGGGATGGTTGCATTTGGGAAGCAAAGTTTGTTGGCAATTTCGGTTTGGGTTGTAATGGAGCTCGTGTTTAAAGCATGAAGATGGTAGTACTGTTCCTATAAGTTCATAAAGAAACATATGGATCAAATAATATGGCAATAGCCATTTTTGTGTGTACTGCAGCTTTCTTATTCAGGGAGGAAACGCTTGAAGAAGGAGCATACATAAAAAGGAAGGGGAGCATAACAGTTTGGCCAAAGTGCCATATTATATATATAAAATAAAAACAATAGTGAAGAATGGATGCATTAATAGTAAATGGAGTGGAAAGGGTACAAAGGATTGAAGGAGCAGTGTTGAATTACAGTAAGCCATCGTGGAAGATTTTGCTGATTTTATGGGAAGACGTGGAGTTGAAAGAATTGGAGATGGAAAGGTGCGATTTGTGATAAGAATTTGAATGGCGGTTTTGGTCTGTAAAACTGTGAAGAGGTAAATGCGAACGGTGCTTCAAGATATCCGCCATGGAAGTAAAACAATAGCGGTGCCTGGGATTTTAATCTTGGAAGAAGACAGTATAGAGCGGTTCAGATGGAAATAGTTTAGGCCGATTTTGAAGTGGGTAAGGCCCACTATTTTAATTAATTTAAGTTAATATTAATTTAAATAATATGATAACCTGTTAACTTAATAACTTGTTCGTACAATGTCAGAAATTGACATGGTAAGTCATGTTGGGATCGTATGGACGGTGGCTTCACAGTGGAACTAACTTGGAATGAATTGGAGACAATTATAATTTATAGCAAAGTAAATTGTCCGATCTGAATCAACAACGGTTAATAACGATAAACCACCAATGTGAGTAAACCTCACTAACTCTATACAGATTATATTTTTATAAATATAATCTAGTATTGATAAATGATGATTGATTACTGTGTGTTGATTGCTTGGTTGAATTGCTGATTTGTTGGTTGAAATTGTAGATAATGATATATATATATATATAAATCATTAATCAAATATTGATTTTGTTTATTGGAATATTTCATATTGAAATGAAATCGATTTTATTTATATTGTTTAACATCTCTGAATGCATCGAAATAGGCTGGAGGTATCCAACTGGATTCCACAATATTTATAATATTCTTTGTCTTCATATATTGTGGTATTTGATGTGATATATAATCTGTGATTGATTATGATGACAGTGGTCATGTTATTTGGTATTTTAAATACCATATGAATAACTGGAATGTATAAAAGGAAATTTTCAAAATGAATATTGAAAATGAAATATTTTCATATAGAATAAATAGAATTATATAAAAAAGGATTTATATAAAATGAATAGAATTATATAAAGGGAATTATAAATGGGATTATAAGTGTTAGAAGAAAAAAAGGAGATTTGTATGAATAATTCTACAAATAAAATTATAAATAGAATTTGGGTTTGAGATATTGTTTTTTTAAATGCGAAATCAAACTGTTTTGATTATATAAAGGAATGTTATTCACATTCAATGTGAAAAAGAGATTAAAGTAAATATTTTGCAAATAAAATATTATAAAGGAATTTAGGGTTTGAATTAGGAATTTAAATGGAATTAATAAGATTAGAAACTGGTAGGAAAATAGTTGAGTTGAATGGTTTTCGTGGTGTCGATCTGATGTTGGTTTCGGCCTTCGGGGTTTATGCTTGGGAAGTTGTTCTCTTACTAGTTTACAGTTAGAGACTGATAGAGGTAGGAAGATATTGATGCGTGAATCAGAAATGGATACGTTTTCCAAAGTTAATAACGTATATTTTCTAAAATTAGAAAATAAGGATTTGATGAATATATGGAAATGATAAATGGGAAATAGGGAAATGAAATGATGATTGATCGGTAAGATTTCCATCTGGAAATATTATCGTTGTTTGCACATATGTTTTTCTTTGATAGTTAAATCACCGACTATCAAAGTTTTTGACCATTTTTCCGTCGTCAATACGGAGAGACCGGGATCAGATTCATTATCTGAAAACCCCTCTATATGGGCGTTAGCATTGCGATCAATTATGATGAAGATAATTGAAGGCAGAGTTATGCAAGGGTTGTCCTATTTACAGAATAGTGCCTCCGGTCTGTGCAGTCCTAGGATGACCTGCATGGAAGAATGTCTGACAGAGTATATTTAATAGATCGCGTAAGTTGATCTCTTTAAACATATTTACGTTTGGTGGCGGAGGAATTCGTTTCTCTTAGCTGTTTACCCATGATATGTTTGGAGAAATCAATTTGTGATTTGGCGAGTATGACGATGTGACATTCAAAGTGAATGAAGATTGGTTTGTAAAGAATACGTTACGGCCTCCAGCCTCAAAACCAGGAAATGATATAAAATCGGGTAGGTCGCATGGCTAAGTGGTTAGCTGCCAATTAGGGTGTATTGTCACCAGATCTAGAGAAATTCCATTACATTTATAATCTATTTCGGTGCTATCCATTTTGGGAAACGGTTGCTAGTCCTAACCGTTGGCGATAATACATTCAGCACACTCAAGCGAAACGAGTGACCGGTCATGTTTAGCCTGGGTTACAAGATGTTCTTGTTGAACCCGGTGTATTCCTCTCTAGAGATACACTGTCGAAAGGTGGTCCCATACCTTGCCAGTTGGAATTCATTACCCAATAAGTGTCTGCGGTTTTTGATTATATATTATGTATGTGGAACGTGAGATGAAAGCATTCTGCTAGATGATTATTATATTGTGGTTGATAGACATTATTATAATATCAAATGAGTTAGATATAAATATTATCGTTCCTTTCAAAAGGTTTTTGAATGTTGGACAAAGTGTTTTGGACTCTCATATGGGAAAAACCTATTCTGTTGTACAGCGTGGTCTTATGAGATATCGTTTAATTGCTCAAACTGATTTAAATGGTTTTACTCATACTAGTCCCATGATTGACACAGTGTTTGTTTTGTTTTGTTTTCCCTAAACTCTTGGGTGCTCAAATTTTTACGAGCAGTCAAGTAGTCGAGATTTACAGATGCACTAGAAGGAGCTAGAGAAGGAGGCTTCTGCCGCATTTTTATAGCTATTGTTTATTTCCGCTGTGATGTAAGTGTTGTACTCTGATAATGTTACCGTATACATATACTAGTTTTATTTCAAAGTTATGTATCTATTATATATTATTCGTACCGCTATGAGTTTCGTGTTACTTTGATGATGATGTATGTTCTTCTTCTTCTTCTATTCTTAGTTTCTATCTTATCTATTCTCACCCTCTAATTTCTTTCATGGACTATCCGGTGTTTCCGATGCTTTGATAGTCGACATTGAGTTTATGTCGATTACTCAAGATCGCAATTCCCTGGGTCGTTACAGTGGAATCAGAGCTGAAGGTTAAGTTATTACCTTGTCTCTGTGGCATGACTCAGTAGAGATAGGATTAGCAATACCCTAGATTGAGTTTGAGTGTATATATATATATATGCGCGTATTTGTTGTTCAATATAAAATGATTTTATATTATGGAGATTTACTGATTGAGTTGTTTATGAGTTCTGGTCGATCAGTTTGATCCATTGTATCGGTAGGAGTTAATAAACAATTGAATACGATGGACTGACACATTATGTTTTGAAAAGATGGTAAATGAAATAATTTTACCCAAATTATATTTGGATATAAACAAAGTATAGATATTTGAAGTATTATAGTATATTGGATGTGTTGGTTGTGATTATAATCGAATAAGATTATAAAATGTGAAATGGTTATGTAAATAGCCAATGAGAATTCATATAAGTGAAATACATAAAATCAGATGAATTAAATCTGAAACTAAAACTAGAATTGGAATTAAAACCCTGGAAATTTGAATAAGTGTTTGTTAATGAATATGGAATTAATATATGAGAATTTTAAAATCCTAGGAGATTTTAAATTATTTACAAGCATTGTGAAGGATATTTTGAAATAGATTTCAAAATGGAAATGTTTATATATGAGTAGTGACATAGTGTTGAACTCACTTCGATCGCTGGAAAATAATTCCGATGATGATCCGGACATCATCGGTGTTCATTTTCGAGTGTGTATGTGTCAGATTACTATTAAAGAGATAATTTTTGAATTGTTTTGAAAAAAGTAGGTTGTTTTGAATTCCAAAAAGGGATATTTGATTTTAGAAAAGCTAAGTTATTTAAAATTCCCAGGGAAACATTGTTTGATTTAAAAACCAAATTGAAATAAAATTTGGGAAAGCAAATTGGAATTAAAATAAAGTCAGTTAAGTGATAATTGAAATTGATCTGGATTAGAATGATACTGAGACAAATTGGATTTGTGAGATTTGAATTTGAAATGTAATTGGATAATCGAGTTAATAGTTTGGAATTGAGAATGGAACTCGAGTTTGAAATGAGATTATGGTTTGTATATAAGCGAATAGCTATGATGAGGATAAATTGTTTAGAGATTGATTGGGATGACCTTGGTATATGCTGAATTAGCAGTAGATGGAAAGGATATAATGATATTCCCGACAAAAAGGTACAAGTTTATTTTTATATGAATATGAGATTTATGAGCCTGTTTGGCAATTTTTTTTCTTTTGGGTTGGAGATGGCCTAGGGAGGCGAGTTATAGTTGTACTGATTGAGCCGTACAAAGAAGGTGCTGGTGAAATTTTTCGAAAATTTAAGATGTTAGAATTTTTTGGAATATTTGAAATTTTTTTGTTAATTGAAATGAATTTATATTTAATTGAAATTAATCGGTACGGTGAAACTGAAGAAAATAGATAAACAAATAAATTTTTACCCAATCAATAGGGTTGTCTTCTACCATAGCAATTTCGAGGACGAAATTATTTTAAGGGGGGTAGAATGTAATGACCCGTATTTTTAGCGATATAATAATTAATTTATTTAATTATTTAAATAGTGATTCAGAGAATTAAATGGTTTAAAATAAATAATATTCAATATTTATTGAATATAAATAATAGATTAATATATTTATTTCCGAAATAATCAGAATTCACAATATTTTGTGAATTGGACAATTTAAAATATTTAATCCAGTTTAGATTTGAATTATAATAACGAATATATTTAAATAATGATGGTTGAACGTATAATTTATATTATAATTATAATCGAGCTCAAAATAGCGCAGCAGTTCGTAATTTGGCGATTCGAACTTCAAACGAATATACAGAATCCGTTTTATGTCGGATTTCTGTGAAACAAGAAACGTTCGGATCTGGTGAACAATATTCTTCTAATGAAAGAGAAAAATGGAGATTTCGCTTTATAGATGGTAAGTTATGTCCAAATCAAATTTTCAAATAGTCGCCGTAGAATCGTTTATAAACCATAACGATATATTTAATTTTAAAATATTGGCTTCGAATTCAGACAGGATGTTTGTAAAGACCTGTATTTTTACGGTATATAAATAATTTAATTAATTATTTGAATAATGGTTTGGTTATTTAAAATGACCAGAATTAAATAATAGTGAATATTTAATTAAAATAGATAATATAATAATACATTAAATTTCTGAAATAGTCAGAAATAGTGGAATTCACAAAATGGTGTGAATTGGATCCTCTGTGATATTTAATTCAGTTTAGAATTGAATTAGAATAACGAATATATTATTCGAACGACAGTTGAACGTATAATCATAATATAATGAAAATTGAGCTCGAAATGGCGCGGTAGTTCGCTATTTGGCAATCTGAACTTCAAATGAATGTACATGGTCCATTTTAAATCGAATTTCTGTGAAACGAGAAATGTTAGGAGCTAGTGAAGTATATTTTTCTAGTGGAAGAGAAAATTCGGGATTTCGTCGTGTAGATTTTGATTTATGTCAAAATCAAATTTTAGAAAAAGTCACTATGGAATTCCTTTATAATTTATATCGATTTTTTTTTTAAAATGGATTTTTAAATATAAATTGAATATCGATGTAACACTAGATTTGAAATATCGAGTTATAAATCCTAGTGGAGCTGTATGATATTCTATTGTGAATATATACGATAATATTTATTTACTTTTATTAAATTTAAATGTTTTTAAATATATTTATATATTTAAAAGGGCTATTTAGAGCATTAAAAATAGCCAATTTTGCAAACGACCTCAGAATTCGACGAAACTAATTTTATTGGATCCGCAATATTGAATTATTGCTAGATTTCAATTTCCATGATTTTTGGGGCCAATGTGAGGCCGTACGGGATTTTAATGTGAAAAACAGTCAATTTTCTGACTTTAAAAATACGGTGTGGTCGGAATTCGACGAAATAAGTTTCATTGGATCCGCAATATCGAACCGTAGCTGCCTGTCAATTTTCATGATTTTTGGATATTTTATGTGAATATAAGGATTTTTAAATAGCGTATATAGATAGCGATTCATTAAAATGAAATATAAAAATCAAATAAAAAATTATAAAAGCTATCCTATAAATAGCAGTACATCCCTAACCCTAATCATAAATTTTTCTATGGTCAAAACATTTGCGCCACATTATTTTTCCCCTTTCAGTAAAGCTTTCGATCCTTATAAGAATTCCAGAAATTCATATAGAAATCTATAAATTCCCAAACTCAATATTCATGATCTCCTTAACCTCCTCTTCGATTCTATGTGGGTTTAGTGAGTTGCGGTACATGTTTGTTCGCTTGGTTAGTAACAGCGTGTGCCTAGGGTTTCGATATTCGCGGAAATGGAGCAATGATTCCAGTTTTTAATGTTAGGAATGGGTTTTTAAGGTTGGTTAGGAGCTTATGGAAGTTTTTCGATGAAAACGGTGATTAGAAATGTCGATGTTATTTGCTGCCGTGACTTTGAGGTGTCCAGGTTGAGACCGATGGAAGCAGTTCGAACGGATCCAAAGTTTAATGGCGATGAAGTAGTCGCGACAGGGGAGAGAATGGTGTTCACGGGTTTAGTTTTAATACAGAAGAGAGGGAGAAAGATGTGGAGAAAAGCTGAGTAATGGAGCTGTGTTTTCAATTTGGTACAGCTTCGAAATGATATACGCTGGGAGGAGAGACATATTAGTCTGTTAAAACGAGATTTGTAGTTAGTCGGGTATTAATTAATGATTAACTAAAAGAGGTGATAGCAGTTTTGTAGAACATGGTGTAGAAGGGGAGATGTTTTGGTTATGGGTTATGGCAAAGGAAGGAAATCTGGTTCGTATGTGCCAGGAGTGGAAGAAAGGGATTTGGAAAAGGGGGTGATGTGGACTAAAGAGTTTAAAGGGGTATTAATTAACTAATTATTTAAAAGATTGATGATTGTTATATATGTGTAAACTTGTAATATTAATAACTTGTCTGTTCATTATCAGAATCTGACGAAACAATGTCTGTTGGGATCGTATGGACGACATTTACACAATGAAACTGACTGGGAGTTAATCAGAGCTCGTCACAATTTATAGCAAAATAAATTGTCTGATCTGAATCAACGACAATTATCGTTATTTAACGATGATAGTCCAATGTGAGTAAAACTCACTAACTCTTCTCAGTTATATTTTATAACGTATTTTTATAACTGATAAATGATGGTTGTTTGCTGTGTGTTGGCTGTTTGGTTGAACTGCTAGTTAATTGATTGAAATTTAGATAACGATATATATATATATATATATATATATATATATATATATCAATCGTTAATAGAATATTACTTCTGTTTATCAGAATACTTCATATTCATGTTATTTATGATGATTAACATCTGTGGATGCAGAGAAACAGGTCGGAGGGACCCAACTGGGTTCCTCAACATTTATTTTACTTTTTTATATATATATATTGTGTTATATGATGTGATATGAAATCTGTTATTGATTTTGTACGGTTGAATGATGCCGATAATTGTTGTATGGTATGTTAAATACCATAAAGAATACTGGAATGTTAAAAAGGAAATTTTCAATGTTATATTGAAAAGAAATATTTATAAAATCAAAATATTTTATAAAAAAGAAAATATTCATTTAGAAAATAAATAGATTAAAAAGGAATATTTATTTGTTAATCAAATAGATAAAATTTAAGGGAAATACTTGTAAAACATTTACAGATAGAATTGAAAAAGAAATATTTTTTTAACTATTTACAAATATAATTGAAAAGTGATATTTATTTGAAAATAATAGAATATAAAGAGGAAATATGTGTAAAACTAATAGAAAAGGGAATAGTTAGATTATCAAACAGATTACTGATAAAATCAATAGATTTTGTAAAAAGAAATATTCTATAAAATAAATAGAATTATGAAAAGGGGTTTAGTTTGTAAATGAATAGATTATAAAAGGAAATACTTGAAAAGTTACTAGAATTGTATAAAAGGAGAATTTTACATTTGAAAGGTTTAGACCAGTGCGTCGCACACGGGTATAGCATGATATGGATTTAAAGAAAAGATTTTAAATAGAATCTATTCAAACCGATAAATTGAGAAGACAAATTTATAAATAATATTTTATAAATCAAATAAAATGTTTATCATTGGATAAATAGAATATATAAGTCAGGAGTTATATAGAGGAGTAAGAATCGATTTCTACATCGATACATGAAACTGAAAATCAGTAGAGTTAATCAGTAGGAGTTAAGCAGTTGGAGTAAATTGATTAGAGTTAGAATTAATCGAATTAGAGTTAACTAAACATAGTTCATCGAATTAGAATTAATTGAATATTAGTTATTCAATTAGAGTAGATCGAATATAGTTATTTGAGATAGATTTAGTCGAACATAGTTATTTAGGATGATTTGCCATTTCGTACGACTGCTTGCGTAATTCGCAGGGCTGCAGATAGCCTACGGCGGTCGGATGTTTTCCTGAGGAAATCAGGCGTGACCATTGTGATCGCTGCGATCTAGAGTCAGGCGAATGGAGTTAAATCGAATATTAGCTATTCGAAATAAAGTTGAAAACAGACATAGTTATTCGAATATAAATTAATCGAATATTAGTTATTAGATAAGTGAGTTAAATAATTTGAGTTAAATAAGTTGAGTTAATCAAGTAAGTTAATCAAGTTGAGTTAATCGAGTTGAGTTAGTCAAAATGAGTTAATCAAACCGAGTTAATCCAAATGAGTTAATCCAAAGGAGTTAGTCGAAATAGTTTATTCGAATAAAATTAAAGGAGTTAATCGAATATAGTTTATTCAAAAGGAGATTAATCGAATATAAATCATTCGTAGAAAGTTAATCGAATTTAAATCATTCGAAGAGAGATTTTTGAATATGGTTATTCGAAGAAAGAGTTATCGAATATAGTTTATTCGAAAAGGAGCTATCGAATTGAAATTACTTGGAAAAGAGAATTATACATTGAACTCGATTATATCGAAATGCGGGAAAGTAATATTTTCTTTCCGGTAAATCAAGAATTACTTATTTATTTATTGATGAGTGGTTTAGTTATTGAGTTAAATTAAGGAATAAAAGTTACATTTTGAAGTTGGATATTTAAGAAGAAAGGAATTATAATGCTATAGTTAAATCAATATTTTAAAATAAAGAAGGGGATTCATAAATAGAATTCGAGAGTTTCGTAAGGAAGTGTTAAAGATTTGAAAGGTGAACTTTGTCTATTTCGAGGTTAGGAATGTTGTTCAGTTAAGGTCTGAGAGGTAATTATATCCCAACTTGATTGACTTCATTTTTAACTAAGGGATGGGTAAGGTTCGATAGTGAAGATTGATTAAGTGAATTTAGTTAATGAGTGTAATGGTTTAAATTGGCTTAGTGGTGTTTTATTTAAACATCTATTAAATAAATTTTGGAAACATTTTCCAAATATAACCAGAGATATTTTATAATCATAGAAAATGAAATGTTGATGAAAAAGAATACTGGAATAACAGTGATATGTGAAACAGAGATGGAAATGTTTTCCAATGATTGGTGATGTATATTTCCTAAATTTAGGAAATAAGAAATGTTGAGTATATAGAAATGGGAAATGAATAAATAAATGATAAATTAAATTAAAGGAGATTAATGTTGATTGATGATTGATCGATCGAATTTCTATCTAGAAATAAGATCATTGGTTGTATACCTATTTTTCTTTGATAGTTAATTCACCTATTATCGAAATTTTTGACCATTTTATCGTCGTCAATACGGAGAGACCGGGATCAGATTCATTATTTGATAACCACACTGTATGGACGTTAGCGTTGCGATCAAATGTGATGGAGATAATGAAGACGGAGTTATGCAAGGGCTATCCTGTTTACAGAATAGTGCCTTAGGATTGTCCAGTCCCAGGGCAACGTAAATGGAATGTCTGACAGAGTATATCTAACGGATCGCGAAATTTGATCTCTTCAAATGTACTTACGTTTGGTGGTGGAGGAATTCCTTTCTCTTAGCTTTACACCCGTGGTATTTTTAAGGAAATCAATTTGTGATTTGAAGGGTATGACGATGTGGCATTCAAAGTAAATGAATGTATGATCTATCAAAAGATACGTTATGACCTCAAGCCTCATCAACCAGGAAATGACAGAAATCAGGCAGGCGGTATGGCTAAGTGGGTCGCTCCCATTAGGCTGTATATCACCTCTCTAGAAAAAATCCAATTTATTCTTTTATCTATTATCGATGCTGTCCCTTTTCGGGAAACGGTAGGGTAGCTCCTAACCGTTGGTGCTATACATTCGATGCACTCAAGCCAAATGAGTGGTCGGTCATGTGTGGGCCGGGTTGCAAGATGTTCTTGTTGAACCCAGTGTTCTCTAGAGATACACTATCGGCAGGTGGTCCCATACCTTGTCATAGTTGGAATCCAATCTCCAATAAGTGCCCGCGGTTTGTTTGTATACTATATATGAGGAACATGAGATGCAAGCGTTCTGCTAGATTGATAATTACTAGTGATTAGACAATATTATAGTATTAGAGAAGTATTGATTTCCAAAACTGTTTTGGGTTATCGTAAGGTAAAAACTATCCATGTTTATGTGTGGAATGGTCTTAGGATCATCTTTTCTTTTGAAAAAGATTTTGAAAAGTTAAACCAATGATTTGAGTATACTCACACTAGTCCCATGACTGACCCAGAGTTTATTTGTTTTGTTTTCCCTAAACTCTTGGGTCCCCAAATTTGTACGGGCAGTCAAGTAGTTCAGGTCTTTACAGATATACTTGGAAGAGCTTGAAGCAGGAGGCTTCAGGATTATATAGCTATTGTTATTTCCGCTGTGTGTAAGTGTTGAGCTCTGATAATGTTATTATACTGTTTTATTGCAAAGTTATGTTATATATTATATTTTATTCGTTCCGCTGTGAGATCCGTGTTTACTCTGATTGTGTTTTTCTTCTTCTTCTATTCTAATTTTCTATCTTATCTATTCTCACCCTCTAACTTCTTTCTATTAATGATTAGGTATTTTCGATGTCTGAATAGTCAACATGGTAGTTTGGTGTTGATTTTCGGAGTCGAAAATCCCAATTCGTTACAGTGGTATCAGAGCTGAAGGTTAAGTATTACCTTGGCTCTGTGGCGTAACTCAGTAAAGATGGGGTTAGTAATACACTAGATTGAGTTTGAGTGCATATATACGAGTGAACGTATTTTTTATTTGATATAAAAATTGTTTTATATTGTGGAGATTTATTGGTTGAGTTGTTTATGGATTATGGTCGATCAGTTTGATCCACTGTATCGGTAGGTGTTTCTAAACGCTCAAATACGATAAACCAACACAGTATGTTTTGAAAGAGGGTAAATGAGATAATTTTACCCAAAGTATATTTCTATATAAAGAAAATATTTATATTCGAATTATTATATTATATTGGATGTGTTGGTTGTTATCTAAATCGAATGAAGTTTAAAGTGAGTTGGTTATGTATATATAACCAAATAAAAATTCATATATGTATAATATATGAAATAAGATGAAGCAAATCTGAAATTTAAATCACAATTGGAATTGAAATTCCCAAAATTGGAAAAATGTTTGTAAATGAATCTGGGTTAAATATATGTGAATTTTAAAATCCTAGGAGATTTTGAATTGTTTTCAAGCATTGAAAATGATATTTTGAAGAGATTTCAAAATGAAAATGTTTAAATATGGGTTGATAAGTAATATAGTATTAAACTCACTTCAGTAGCTGGAAAATAACTCTGATGATGCTGGCCACATCATCAGTGTTCATTTTCGAGTCCTAAGTGACAGATTACTACCAAAGATTTTGTGTTGAATTGTTTTGAGGAAAACAAGTTGTTTTGTATCTCGAAAAAGGAATATTTGATTTTTGTGAAAAGCAAAGTTATTTAAAACTCCCAGGAAAAGATCGTCTGAATTAAAAACAAATTAAAGAAATTTGTGAAAGCAAATATGAATTGAACTGTAACTAACTAATGGAAATTGAAATGGAATGTAATATATCAAGAAAGATCAGATTTTGGATTGTGAGATAGAATCTGAAATGGTATTCGATTGGTGAGTTAGGAATTTGGAATCGAGAATGAAACTTGAGTTTGAAATGGTAATTGGCTTGTTTAAGCAAATAGCTGTATTGAGGATAAATTGATCAGAGATTGATTGGAATGACTTTGGTATATGCTGAATTGGTAGCAGAATAAAAGGATTTAATGATATGCCCGACAAAAAGGTACACGTTTATTTCTATGGATTTGGTGATTTATGAGCCGATTTGGTAAGCCGCTTGGCTGTTTTATTTTCTTTTGGATTGGAGAAGGCCTAGAGAGGCGAGTTGGGGTTTGAACTATTGACCAGTACAAAGGAGGTGCTGGCGGAATTATTCGAAAATTTCGGGTGTTAGAAAATTTTCAGGGTTTTAGAAAATTTTCGTTGATAAGAATTAATTAATATTTTAATTTAAATTAAATTGGTTCAGTTGAAATTTAAGTTGGTAAGTAAACAAATAAATTTGTACCAGTCAATAGGGTTTGTTTTATACGTTAGCAATTTCGAGGACGAAATTATTTTAAGGGGGGAAGAATGTAACGACCCGTATTTTTACGATATATAAATAATTTATTTAATTATTTGAATAATGGTTTGGTTATTTAAAATGACCAGAATTAAATAATATTGAATATTTAATTAAAATAAATAATATAATAATATATTTAATTTCTGAAATAGTCAGAAATAGTGGAATTCACAAAATGGTGTGAATTGGATCCTCTGTGATATTTAATTCAGTTTAGAATTGAATTAGAATAACGAATATATTATTCGAATGACAGTTGAACGTATAATCATAATATAATGAAAATCGAGCTCGAAATGGCGCGGCAGTTCGCTATTTGGCAATTTGAACTTCAACTAAATGTACAGGGTCCATTATAAATCGGATTTCTGTGAAACGAGAAACGTTAGGAGCTAGTGAAGTATATTTTTCTAGTGGAAGAGAAAATTCGGGATTTCGTCGTGTAGATTTTGATTTATGTCGAAATCAAATTTTAGAAAAAGTCGCTATGGAATTCCTTTATAATTTATATCGATTTATTTATATTTTAAAATGGATTTTTAAATATAAATCGAATATCGATGTAACACTGGATTTGAAATATCGAGTTATAAATCCCAGTGGAGCTGTATGATATTATATTGTGAATATATACAATAATATTTATTTTTTTAATTAAATTTAAATGTTTTTAAATATATTTATATATTTAAAAGGGTTATTTAGAGCTTTAAAAATAGCCAGTTTTGCAAACGACCTCAGAATTCGACGAAACTAATTTTGTTGGATCCGCAATATTAAATTATTGCTAGATTTCAATTTCCATGATTTTTGGGGTCAGTGTGTGGCCATACGGGATTTTAATGTAAAAATAGTCAATTTTCTAACTTTAAAAATACGCTGTGTGAGAAAACGAAGTCGGAATTCGACAAAACAAGTTTCGTTGGATCCGCAATGTCGAACTGTAGTTGCCTGTCTATTTTCATGATTTTTGGATATTTTATGTGATTATAGGGATTTTTAAACAGCGTATATAGATAGCGAATCAATAAAATGAAATATAAAAATCGAATTAAAAATTATATAAGCTAGCCTGTAAATAGCAGTACATCCCTAACCCTAATTAGAAATTTTTCTGTGGTCAAAACATTTGCGCCGCATTATTTTCCCCCTTTCGGTAAAGCTTTCGATCCTTATAAAAATTCCAGAAATTCATATAGAAATCTATGAATTCCCAAACTCAATATTCGTGATCTCCTTGACCTCCTCTTCGATTCTATGTGGGTTTAGTGAGTTGCGGTACATGCTGGTTCGCTTGGTTAGTAACAGCATGTGCCTAGGGTTTCGATATTCGCGAAAATGGAGCAATGATTCCATATTTTGAAGTTAGGCGTGGGTTTGTAAGGTTGGTTAGGAGCTTATGGAAGTTTTTTGATGAAAACGGTGATTAGAAATGTTGATGTTATATGCTGCCGTGACTTCGACGTGTCCAGGTCGAGATAGATGGAAGCAGTTCGAATGGATCCAAAGGTTAATGGCGATGAAGTAGTCGCGACGGGGGAGAGAATGGTGTTCACGGATTTAGTTTTAATACAGAAGAGAGGGAGAACGATGTGGAGAAAAGCCGAGTAATGGAGTTGTGTTTTTCAATTTGATACGGCTTCGAAATGATATATGCGGAGAGGAGAGACATATTAGTCTGTTAAAACGAGATTAGTAGTTAGTCGGGTATTAATTAATGATTAACTAAAAGAGGTGATAGGAGTTTTGTAGAACGTGGTGTAGAAGGGAGAGATGTTTTGGTTATGGGTTATGGCAAAGGTAGGAAATCTGGTTTGTATGTGCCCGGAGTGGAAGAAAGGGATTTAGAAAAGGGGGTGACGTGGACTAAAGAGTTTAAAGGGGTATTAATTAACTATTATTTAAAAGGTTGATGATTGTTATATATGTGTAAACTTGTAATATTAATAACTTGTCTGTTCTTTATCAGAATCTGATGAAACAATGTCCGTTGGGATCGTATGGACGGCATCCACACAATGAAACTGACTGCGAGTGAATTAGAGCTCGTCACAATTTATAGCGAAATAAATTGTCTGATCTGAATCAACGACAATTATCGTTATTTAACGATGATAGTCCAATGTGAGTAAAATTCACTAACTCTTCTCAGTTATATTTTTATAATGTATTTTTTAACTAATAAATGATGGTTGTTTGTTGTGTGTTGACTGTTTAGTTGAACTGCTAGTTAATTGATTGAAATTTAGATAACGATATATATATATCAATCGTTACTAGAATACTACTTCTGTTTATCAGAGTACTTCATATTCATGTTATTTACGATGATTAACATCTGTGGATGCAGGGAAACAGGTCGGAGGGACCCAAATGGGTTCCTCAACATTTATTTTACTTTTTTTCCATATATTGTGTTATATGATGTGATATGAAATCTGTTATTTATTTTGTATGGTTGAATGATGCCGATAATTGTTGTATGGTATGTTAAATACCATAAAGAATACTGGAATGTTAAAAAGGAAATTTTCAATGTTATATTGAAAAGAAATATTTATAAAATCAAAATATTTTATAAAAAAGAAAATATTCATTTAGAAAATAAATAGATCAAAAAGGAATATTTATTTTTTAATCAAATAGATAAAATTTAAGGGAAATACTTGAAAAACATACACAGATACAATTAAAAAAGAAATATTTGTAACTATTTACAAATAGAATTGAAAAGTGATATTTATTTGAAAATAATAGAACAGAAAGAGGAAATATGTGTAAAACAAATTAAAAAGGGAACAGTTAGATTATCAAAGGGATTACTTATAAAATCAATAGATTTTATAAAAAGAAATATTCTATAAAATAAATAGAATTATGAAAAGGGGCATACTTTGTAAATGAATAGATTATAAAAGGAAATACTTGAAAAGTGACTAGAATTGTATAAAAGGAGAATTTTACATTTGAAAGGTTTAGACCAGTGCTTCGCACACGGGTATAACATGCTATGGATTTAAAAAAAAGATTTTAAATAGAATCTATTCTAACCGATAAATTGAGAAGATAAATTTATAAATATTATTTTATAAATCAAATAGAAAATTTATCATTTGATAAATAGAATATATAAGTCAGGAGTTATATAGAGGAGTAAGAATCGATTTCAACATCGATATGTGAAACTGAAAATCAGTAGAGTTAATCTGTAGGAGTTAATCAGTTGGAGTAAATCAATTAGAGTTAGAATTAATCGAATTAGAGTTAACTGAACCTAGTTCATCGAATTAGAATTAATTAAATATTAGTTATTCAATTAGAGTTGATCGAATATAGTTATTTGAAATAGAGTTAGTCGAACATAGTTATTTAGGATGATTTGCCATTTCGTACGACTGCTAGCGTAATTCGCAGGGCTGCAGATAGCCTACGATGGTCGGATGTTTTCCTACGGAATCAGGCGTAACCATTGTGATCGCTGTGATCTAGAGTCGGGCGAATGGAGTTAAATCGAATATTAGCTATTCGAAATAAAGTTGAAAACAGATATAGTTATTCGAATATAAATTAACAGAATATTAGTTATTAGATAAGTGAGTTAAATAATTTGAGTTAAATAAGTTGAGTTAATCAGTAAGTTAATCAAGTAGTGTTAATCGAGTTGAGTTAGTCAAAATGAGTTAATCAAACTGAATTAATCCAAATGAGTTAATCCAAAGGAGTTATTCGAAATAGGATTAATTGAATGTAAATCATTCATAGAAAGTTAATTGAATGTAAATCATTCGAAGAGAGATTTTCGAATATGGTTATTCAAAGAAAGAGTTATCGAATATAGTTTATTCGAAAAGGAGCTATCGAATAGAGATTATTTGGAAAAGAGAATTATACACTGAACTCGATTATATCAAAATGCGGGAAAGTAATATTTGCTCTCCGGTTAAATCAAGAATTACTTCTTTATTTATAGATGAGTGGTTTAGTTGTTGAGTTAAATTAAAGAATAAAAGTTACATTTTGAAGTTGGATATTTAAGAAGAAAGGAATTATAATGCTATAGTTAAATCAATGTTTTAAAATAAAGAAGGGAATTCATAAATAGAATCCGAGAGTTTCGTAAGGAAGTGTTAAAGATTTGAAAGGTGAACTTTGTCTATTTCGACATTAGGAATGTTGTTCAGTTAAGGTCTGAAAGGTAATTATATCCCAACTTGATTGACTTCGTTTTTAACTAAGGGATGGGTAAGGTTCGGTAGTGAAGATTGATTAAGTGAATTTAGTTAATGAGTGTAATGGTTTAAATTGGCTTAGTGATGTTTTATTTAAACATCTATTGAATAAATTTTGGAAACATTTTCCAAATATAACCAGAGATATTTTATAATCATAGAAAATGAAATGTTGATGAGAAAGAATACTGGAATAACAGTGATATGTGAAACAGAGATGGAAACATTTTCCAATGATTGGTGATGTATATTTCCTAAATTTAGGAAATAAGAAATGTTGAGTATTTCCTAAATTTAGAAAATAAGCAACTTTTTATTTGAAGTATTTTACACTGTATATCAACATTTTTGGGTTTCACAGAATAAACAAACTTGTCCATTTTATTATATTTATGGGATTGTGACACATTGTTTGTCACAGCGTTATTTTCATTTTTGGTCAATAATAGTCCATAAGCGGATGGAATTGTATATAGCTGAGTATGCCAAACTTTAAATATTAGAATAATTAAAATGTATGTACCTCGTTTGCTTAGCTGTGAAATATCATTACGTTGGTGCATATAAACTAACACCAAGCACTTCATTGTCAACTATATTATGGACATGCCTAAGCAAAATACAAGTTACATTATGAGTTTCATTTGGAAACGCAGGGTCAGTACGTAAAAATTAAAACATTATACCTAATCTAGGAAGACATATCAAACCATCCAGGAAAACATGTTAAAATTTTAATGTAAAAATATTATTGATGGAAGTATACAAGCGACCACATACATATACATATTAAATCACGATAATATATATATTTCTTAATACTTAGCCGTGAAGGATTCTTCTGCACATGCTAAACTGAAATTCCCAGATGTCTATTATGTACTGACTGTCACGCCTACCCCCTAATACTTCATAACGAAGGAACCACTGTAATGTATATTCACATAGCGAACAGTATAAAGTGTCACAATCCTACGTACACCCTACGACTAATTACTTAGCATCGAAGGAACTTCACATATATGTATATATAAAAATAAACTGTGGTGGTTCCAATTGTTTCCTCGATCTGTGCTTCTGGAATTCAAACGCGGGCCTTCTAATGGCACAAAAAAAGGAAAATAAAAAAAAATAGATTTTATTTCCCCACTAAAAATAGATACCAGTTTCCGACAATAAGGCGATGGGTGTGGTCCTTAGTAAAATTCAGTCCATCAAAGACGTGGAGTAGTCTGAAATCGACGAGGAGGTGGGTTCGAGTTCCCTAAAGTGTAGGACATGAATACTGTTATAGGAGGAGCATTGGAAGGGTTTTGACGAGGAAGGACCTGGGAGGACGTGGAGTTGTAAATGGAGAAGGGATGGTTGCGTTTAGGAAGCAAAGTTTGTTGGCAATTTCAGTTTGGGTTGTGATGGAGCTCGCGTTTAAGGCATGAAGATGGTATTACTATTCCTTCAAGTTCATAAAGAATCGTAGGGATCAAATAATATGGCAATGGACATTCTTGTGTGTACTGGAGCTTTCCTATTCAGGGAGGAAACGCTTGAAGAAGGAGCATACGAAAAAAGGAAGGGGAGCATAATAGTTTGGCGAAGTGCCATATTATATATATATATAATAAAAACAATGGTGAAGTATGGATGCATTAATAGTAAATGGAGTGGAAAGGGTACGAAGGATTGAAGGAGCAGTGTGGAATTACAGTAGGCCGTCGTGGAAGTTTTTTCTGATTTTATGGGAAGACGTGGATATGAAAGAAATGGAGATGGAAAGGTGCGATTTCTGATAAGAATTTGAATGGCGGTTTTAGTCTGTAAAACCGTGAAGAGGTAAAAGAAAACGGTGCTTCAAGATATCTGCCATGGAAATAAAACAATAGCGGTGCCTAGGGTTTTAATATTGGAAGAAGACAGTATAGAGCGGTTCGGATGGAAATAGTTTGGGCCGACTTTGAAGTGGGTAAGACCCACTATTTTAATTAATTTAAGTTATTATTAATTTAAATAATGTGATAACCTGTTAACTTAATAACTTGTTCGCACGATGTCAGAAATTGACACGGTCAGTCATGTTAGGATTGTATGGATGGTAGTTTCACAATGGAACTAACTAGGAATGAATTGGAGACAGTTATAATTTATAGCGAAGTAAATTGTCTGATATGAATCGACAATGGTTATCATTATTTAACGATAAACCACCAATGTGAGTAAACCTCACTAACTCTGTACAGTTTATATTTTTATAAATATAATCTAGTATTGATAAATGATGATTGATTGTTGTGTATTGATTGTTTGGTTGAATTGTTGATTTATTAGTTGAAATTGTAGATAACGATATATATATATATCATTAATCAAATATTGATTTTTTTTATCAGAATATTTCATATTGAAATGAAATTGACGTTATATATATTGTTTAACATCTGTGAATGCAGGGAGACAAGTTGGACGGATCAAACTGGATTCCTCAATATTTACAATACTATTTGTTTTCAAATATCGTGGTATATTATGTGATATATAATCTGTGATTGATTATGATGACACTGGTCATGTTATTTGGTATTTTAAATACCATATGAATTATTGGAATGTATAAAAGGAAATTTTCAAAGTGAATATTGAAAATGAAATATTTTCATATAGAATAAATAGAATTATATAAAAAGGATTTACATAAAATGAATAGAATTATATAAAGGGAATTATAAATGGGATTATAAGTGTTAGAAGCAAAAAAAGGAGATTTGCATGAATAATTCTGCAAATAAAATTATAAATAGAATTTGGGTTTGGGATATTGTTTTTTTAAATGAGGAATCAAACCGTTTTGATTATATAAAGGAATGTTTCACATTCAATGTGAAAAAGAGATTAAAGTAAATATTTAGCAAATAAAATATTATAAAGGAATTTGGGGTTTGAATTAGGAATTTAAATGGAATTACTGAAATTAGAAACTGACTGGAAATTAGTTGAGTTGAATGGCTTTCGGGCTATCGATCTGATATTGGTTTCGGCCTTCGGGGTTTATGCTTGGGAAGTTGTTCTCTTACTAGTTTACAGTTAGAGACTGATAGAGGTGGGAAGATATTGATGCCTGAATCAGAAATGGAAACTTTTTCCAAAGTTAATAACGTATATTTTCTAAAATTAGAAAATAAGGATTTGATGAATATATGGAAATGATAAATGGGAAATGAAATGATGATTGATCAGTAAGATTTCCATCTGGAAATAATATCGTTGTTTGCACACATGTTTTTCTTTGATAGTTAAATCAACGATTATCAAAGTTTTTGACCATTTTTCCATCGTCAATACGGAGAGACCGGGATCAGATTCATTATCTGAAAACCCCTCTGTATGGGCGTTAGCGTTGCGATCAAATATAATGAAGACAATTGAAGACGGAGTTATGCAAGGGCTGTCTTGTTTACAGAATAGTGTCTTCGGTCTGTCCAGACCCAGGACGACCTATATGGAAGAATGTCTGACAGAGTATATTTAATAGATTGCGTAAGTTGATCTCTTCAAACATATTTACGTTTGGTGGCAGAGGAATTCGTTTCTCTTAGCTATTTACCCGTGATATGTTTGGAGAAATCAATTTGTGATTTGGGGGGTATGACGATGTGACATTCAAAGTGAATGAAGATTGGTTTGTAAAGAATACGTTACGGCCTCTAGCCTCAAAACCAGGAAATGATATAAAATTGGGTAGGTCGCATGGCTAAGTGGTTAGCTGCCAATTAGGGTGCATTGTCACCTGATCTAGAGAAATTTCATTACATTTATAATCTATTTCGATGCTATCCATTTTGGGAAACGGTTGCTGGTCCTAACCGTTGGTGATAATACATTCGGCACACTCAAGCGAAACGAGTGACTGGTCATGTTTAGCGTGGGTTACAAGATGTTCTTGTGGAACCCGGTGTATTCCTCTATAGAGATACACTATTAGAAGGTGGTCCCATACCTTGCCAGTTGGAATTCATTACCCAATAAACGCCTGCGGATCTGTGAATGCATGGAAACAGGCTGGAGGTATCCAACTGGATTCCTCAATATTTATAATATTGTTTGTCTTCAAATATTGTGGTATTTGATGTGATATACAATCTGTGATTGATTATGATGACAGTGGTCATGTTATTTGGTATTTTAAATACCATATGAATTACTGGAATGTATAGAAGGAAATTTTCAAAATGAATATTGAAAATGAAATATTTTCATATAGAATAAATAGAATTATATAAAAAAGGATTTATATAAAATGAATAGAATTATATAAAGGGAATTATAAATGGGATTATAAGTGTTAGAAGAAAAAAAAGGAGATTTGTATGAATAATTCTACAAATAAAATTATAAATAGAATTTGGGTTTGAGATATTGTTTTTTTAAATGCGAAATCAAACTGTTTTGATTATATAAAGGAATGTTATTCACATTCAATGTGAAAAAGAGATTAAAGTAAATATTTTGCAAATAAAATATTATAAAGGAATTTGGGGTTTGAATTAGAAATTTAAATGGAATTACTAAAATTAGAAACTGGTAGGAAAATAGTTGAGTTGAATGGTTTTCGGGGTGTCGATCTGATGTTGGTTTCGGCCATCGGGGTTTATGCTTGGGAAGTTGTTCTCTTACTAGTTTACAGTTAGAGACTGATAGAGGTAGGAAGATATTGATGCGTGAATCAGAAATGGAGACGTTTTCCAAAGTTAATAACGTATATTTTCTAAAATTAGAAAATAAGGATTATATGAATATATGGAAATGATAAATGGGAAATAGGGAAATGAAATTATGATTGATCGGTAAGATTTCCATCTGGAAATAATATCGTTGTTTGCACATATGTTTTTCTTTGATAGTTAAATCACCGACTATCAAAGTTTTTAACCATTTTTCCGTCGTCAATACGGAGAGACCGGGATCAGATTCATTATCTGAAAACCCCTCTATATGGGCGTTAGCGTTGTGATCAATTATGATGAAGATAATTGAAGGCAGAGTTATGCAAGGATTGTCCTGTTTACAGAATAGTGCCTTCGGTCTGTGCAGTCCTAGGATGACCTGTATGGAAGAATGTCTGGCAGAGTATATTTAATAGATCGCGTAAGTTGATCTCTTTAAACATATTTACGTTTGGTGGCGGAGGAATTCGTTTCTCTTAGCTGTTTACCCGTGATATGTTTGGAGAAATCAATTTGTGATTTGGTGGGTATGACGATGTGACATTCAAAGTGAATGAAGATGTGGTTTGTAAAGGATACGTTACGGCCTCTAGCCTCACAACCAAGAAATGGTATAAAATCTGGTAGGTCGCATGGCTAAGTGGTTAGCTGCAAATTAGGACCTGATCAAGAAAAATTCCATTACTTCTATAATCTATTTCAATGTTGTCCCTTTCGGGAAACCATTGATGATCCCAACCGTTGGTGATAATACATTCGGTGCACTCAAGTGAAATGAGTGACCGGTCATGTTTAGCCTGGGTTACATGATGTTCTTGTAGAACCCGGTGTATTCCTCTCTAGAGATACACTGTCAGAAGGTGGTCCCATACCTTGCCAGTTGGAATTCATTACCCAATAAACGCCTGCGGTTTTTGATTATATATTATGTATGTGGAACGTGAGATGAAAGCGTTCTGCTAGATGATTATTATATTGTGGTTGATGGACATTATTATAATATCAAATGAGTTGGATATAAAGATTACCGTTCCTTTCAAAAGGTTTTTGAATGTTGGACAAAGTGTTTTGGATTTTCATAAGGGAAAAACCTATTTCGTTATGCAGCGTGGTCTTATGAGATATCATTTAATTGCTCAAACTTTTTTAAATGGTTTTACTCATACCAGTCCCATGACTGACCCGGAGTTTTTTTTTGTTTTCCCTAAACTCTTGGGTGCTCAAATTTGTACGAGCAGTCAAGTAATCGGGATTTACAAATGCACTAGAAGGAGCTGGAGCTGGAGGCTTCAGCAGCATTTTTATAGCTATTGTTTATTTCCGCTGTGATGTAAGTGTTGTACTCTTATAATGTTATTGTATACATATACTAGTTTTATTTCAAAGTTATGTATCTATTATATATTGTTCGTTCCGCTGTGAATTTCGTGTTACTCTGATGATGATGATGCATGTTCTTCTTCTTCTTCTATTCTAAGTTTCTAACTTATCTATTCTCACCCTCTAATTTCTTTCATGGACTATCCGATGTTTCCAATGCTCGGATAGTTGACATTGAGTTTATGTCAATTACTCAGGATAGCAAATTCCCCGGGTCGTTAGATAGTCTCTGGTTCCGATTCCAGCTTCAAGTCCGTGTTGCTTACAAGTTCTTCCTGATGATTCTGATTTCGTCTGTGGTAACAGTATTGATACCAATCCCGTTGGTATCGATAGCACTCCCATGTTGGTCTTGTTCTTCTTCTTTTATGCATTTGGCTTTAATATTACTTCCCCTGATGTTGGCTTCTGGTATCGATTTCCAATTTGCAAATTTGGCTTCAACTGGATTTCCCTCTTTCCTTTTTGTTTGGTTTCGTTTTGAATGATATTTGCTTCGGCATCGTTTTAATGTTTTAACTTTGCTTTCTTTAGTATCAACTCCTTGTTTTTGCCTTCTTTGCCATCCGATACCGACACCAAGCTATATATTTATTGCAAGTTGGTATCGATATCGTGCATTCATTGTTATCTTTCTAGTATCGGTTTCTATGCTTTTATCCTCCTTGCTTCTAGTATTGTTGGGTTCCTTCTAATCCCTTTGTTCTTGGATTCGGTTCTTCCGGCTTTTGTTGTGGTATTGAATCACTATGATACCCCTTCACCTTTTTATTTGATTTCGGTATCGAATTTTGGTTGTAACATCCCCCCTAGTGAAGGAGTATTTTCGACTTTTTCAAGTCAACAAATTCAGCTTTTCAATGTACTATCTTGAAGGTACATGATTTTCTCGCCTTTTGGCCTTTAGGATTGTTCTGGACTGTTTGATTTGTAACCATTCATACGGTCATGATGAAACCCGCTTTTTGGTATAAAGACTCTTCTTCTTCCTTCTTTATATTCTTCTTCTGAAAGAAATTACACTCAAAAAAAATCATCGTTCTTTGAAATCTCACAAACTTTCCAGAACAAGAGATCTGATCCTTTCTTTGTAAAATTTTCCATTATTTTATGAATCGATTTGAGTTAAGGACATGTTAGCTCTCTGAACTCGATTATGATTTCATCCGAGGTTAAATAAACTCTGATTTCTCATTAGAATGAAATAGAGTAAATAGTAGTTAGCTTAAATAGACATTAATGGTGAATCAAAAGGAGTTATCATCTATCGTTCCTAATTATTTGAAGTTATATGTTTTTACGGGTTTGAAATGCAAAATTAGCATGCCAGAAATGAAGGATCTGAATTACTAACGTAAGAACAGAATTCCTTTCGATACCAATGAAATTAAAGCCAGTTGCTATTGGTTCCTTTTGGTGTCAGTCCTTCGATACCAGAATTAATGCTTCCTTTGGTTTTGTTGGAGACTTTGGTGTCGGTTTAGACCGCTACCAATATGGATATACTCTTGGTTTCGATTTATTTGGTATTTTATCTTAAACTCCTTTGTATTAGTTAAATTTTTGGCATCTACAATATATTATTTGGTTTCAGTTTTACTGTTTTCCAATGCAGCTGATACTAAACTTAACCTCATTTGGAAAAGGTATAGTATTATGACAATATGTGAACTTCACCAAAAACTTAGCCATTTTCAGCATATGTATAGTGCATGATATTATGTGAATTTTGTTAAAAATCCAATTCTTGTGAGCCATGATATTTTCCAATCTTATAAGAATATTAGATGACTACTGACGATGAGTCTTCATGATATTCTTAGACTTGCAAATGGCCAATGTTAACTTTAAGCAGAATAAATCATGGAGCTAATGTGTTTTATGGAATAATATCACCTGGCAGAATCATGACTAAGAAGCAAGTTGCTGACGAATGAAACCCATCCAGTTCCTCTACTCCTCAAAAAAAGACTAAAGCTGCTCCATAACATTTGTGATGATTGCCCATAACTCCCACACTTAACAAGGGGAATAATGCGCTGAAAGACATGCCAGGCAGCTATGGACAATCATCACGGTAGGATAACATATGCAGAACCCGTCGTATAACTCACAGCGCAAGGATAAAATAAAATATAACATATGCAGCAGGCTATAATAGTGAAGCAGAATTGAGCAGAATTTCAAACTTTCATATCATTATGAATCATCCAAACATCAAATTGGATACAACATCAAATTCTGTACAAATTGCCTCACTACAGGTCAATCAGAGTATACATCAACACAGCAGCGGAAAACAACAAATGGTAGGTAATAGAAAATAATACGCCAGTCACCTGCTCGTCGCCGCTCAACAACTTCGTCCTCATCAAGATCTACTACCGTTCACCTACTACTCAGTCTGCCCATCCACAACCAGATGAACAACCCATGGTAATAAGAGGGAGACATAAAACCTTGAGTGAGTCAGACAATAGTCTTAACGAGCGATAAACAACTATCTAACATCATCAATAAAGTATATGATAAATAGGTAGATAAGTCAACTAGTCTACCAACACATCAGAGAAGAACCCAATCCATCTCCTCCACATTCGACAGTGATACCTTTACAACAATCAAGAAGAAACAAACAGTAGCAGTCATAGCAACTAATTATCCTGCGTATACCATTCAAATGGAGACCAACATCCCCCAAAAAGAAGCCCCGAAGGCCTAAACCAGCATCTGACTAGCACCAAAGAGATGTCTCCTTCGACGTCGAATAATCTACGCAATATGATACAAGCAAAACAATCATCATGCATGACTCTGCCCATCGTCGCCTATTCTGCATTGAAACCATCATTAATCGTTTGACTAGCCACGACATGCCATCTATTAATGGCTAATGGTAAACCCAAGTTCTAGCAAAACTCCATACGCCATCGTGACTCGTATGTTTGTATTACTCGACGAAGACAACTAGGTCCATCATGACTGCCTATGGTACATGATTTTTATCAAATCATATCCTTATGGGCGTTCCCACGATACCCTGCTTTGAGTCCGCTAGAATCTCTGACTAACGATGATCCCTCAGCCTTCATAACTCTAGTTATCATCACCAATAACTATCCATAAGCCCAAATCACCTTGAGCAACCATTATCCACGAACTCAAACACCCTTGAGTCGTCTTCACATCCATTGCATTTCATCGATCAATGAACGGTTCACCACACTTCGAACATTCCACCTTGAATTCACATCGAAGCCAACTCCAACATCGAACCAAAAACACACTTCGTTTTTTTCATATTCAATACACAGCGTTTCATCTTTTGCTATGTATAATAGTCCATCTCTTTACATAGCGCTTCGGCCAAACGTTATAGTTTATCAGTCATCACCAATCCATCATGGATCGGTCTTGCCGACCCATCCTTTGCCAAGGCTACCGATTCATCATGGTCTAAGCGCATCTGATCCATAACTAGCCAAGACTACCGATCCATAGGCTCGAGCACACGACTGATCTATCCCATATCACTTTTTCTTGATCCATGCCATGCCAACACATCAGTGGGAAAATAGACCGATCCATCATGATACTCTATGCCGATCCATAAATCATACGCTATGTTGATCCATCGATCATATACTATGCCGATCCATCAACATCAGTTATGTCGATCCATCGACATAAGTTATGTCGATCCATCAACATAAGTTATACTGATCCATCAACATAAGTTATGTTGATCCATCAATATGCGCTATGCCGATCCATCCATTAACTCCATGACCGATCCATTATCCATCATGGAACTCGACTAATCCATTACCATTTCATGTTTCCGAAGTCACGATCAACGCAAGTAACCGATCCACTAGAATTCATGGTCGATCCATCATAAAACTCGATCCAAAACTAATTGATTTCGATCAACCAATCAATAACCAATTCAAATAACAATAAAAAAAAATTAGCACATCAAATAATCATCATTCAATCATATAAAATTCGCCGAATCATGATAAGACAATGAACGATCAAATAAATGGATCTAAACTTGCATAAACACGTGAATTAACATAAGAATTTGCTGATTTAAGATGCTAGATTAGATCTACAGTGATTCAAATGAAAATACGCTTACACTGATTAAATCTAGGTAAAATCAACTTGAAATTATGAAAAATAAGATCAAACAACCCATATACCTGATTGAATCCGTTAAAGAGATGCTTATCAATCACCAAATCTTCAAAATAGTTAGAAAACAATGATCCACTAATCCGAACGGTGATGAATAGCGAAGAACGATCTTCAAATCAACCAATTTTATGCGATCTACTCTTCCTTGATGTTGATCTTCAATCAACTAATTTAGATCTATGAATTAAATGAAGTGGTGAGGTATTTGATTTGAGTAGAGAGAATCTCAAAACCTAACCAAATAAAGAAATGAAGAAACTAAACAATTCTCTTGCCTCTACCCCTCTATTAATAGCCAACAACCCCCTATTCTTAATGGGTCTCACTAATCATCCCACTAACGACTAATTAGTCTATCCTAAAATTGTGTAGTGCTAAAAAGGTGATTCCTCCGAAAACGTTGAACAAAAATTTTATGTGACCACTCTACGGAATTGGAAACATCATTTCCTTTCCAATAAAATCGATCTTAGTATCTAATTGGATCCCAGTCAAAATTTAACCCCTGCACAAAATTGATAGGGTTAATAAAAATTATGGACATGTCACACATCCCCATAAATAACATATCAAAATATGAGAATGATCCGGCCCTAGGGGAATTAAATAAAAATATTTTACGATCCTTCGATACATAAAATACGGGTCGTTACATTCTCGGTCAAGCAAGCACAAGCAACCAAAACCATTCTGCATGCCTATCATCCACGAACAACCAATTTTACCGTCTAAACTAGCATCAATCAAGCCATGAATTCATAGCCTTAACCTAACATGTGGGATTCTAACGAATAGTGCAAGTTACAATAGCGTAAGGTGACACGACGTGGGTCATACCAACGAAGAGTTATGGATGGATCGTCTTCATACTCTCTTCTGTTTCCTACGTACAATCGTCATCATCCTCACTCCACTGCACCTTGACTAGCTTAACCGTCTTCCTCCTAAGCTATTTTGTGTCATTCCCTACAATGCGAAGAGGCTTACAAGGTATCGTAACTATGGTCTCGACTTCTAGGTCTTTGTACTGATCCGACGATACTACCATATTCGAATCATGCACACATTTTCATAGAAACAACACTTGGAAAACATTGTGCGCATTCGACATCTTCTCGGATAAATACAATCTATATACGATCTTTCCAATCCGCTCGACTATCGGAAATGGTCCAACGAACCTTGGAGCTAACTTTCCTTTACTTCTGAACCGAACAACATGCTTTAATGACGAAATCTTCATGAAAACCATGTCACCAATATCAAACTCCAAGTCTTTTTGACGTTTATCGGTAACTCTTCTGAAGATCTTGGGCTACCTTCATTCGTTTCCAAACTATCTCGATACAATCTGAGATCTCTCTTATCATCTAAGGCCCAAGTATTAAAAATTATCTCCAGTCTCTAACCAACATGCTAGAGAATTACAATGTCTACCACACAACGCCTCGTATGTTGCCATCCTAATGCACGATTGGTAGCTGTTGTTATACGCAAATTCAACTAAATGTAGATGGTCTTCCCATGATCTTTCGAAGTCTAATACACAAGCTCTGAGGAGGACTTCCAAAACTCAGATAACCCTCTCGGTTTGACCATCGGTCTGGGGACGATAAGTCGTACTCAAACATAGCTCGGTTCCCAAAGTCTCTTGTAAACTCTTCCAAATTCCACTCATGAATAATGGATGTTGATCACTCGCTATGCTCTTTGGGATACCATGGAATCAAACTGTCCATTTTATATATAGCTCGACCAACTTCGATGTTGTCCTAGTCAAACTAACAGGAATAAATGTGCGCTTTTGGTCTAGCGATCCACGTAGGAACTCCAATGGATGAAGAAACCCATGCGGCTTCTTTTGTTGAGATTTTACCTACTGCCAGTTCATACACTTGGAAATGAACTTTCCAACATCCCTCTTTATCCCTTCCCAGTAGTAAAATCGCTTCATTTCCTGGTACATCTTGTTACACCTGGGATGAATTGTCAACTTCGAGTGATGACATTCCCAAAGAACCTCATCTCTTAATCCATCATTATCAGCAACAACCAGTCGTCCTTTCTTCCGAAACCAACCCTCTCGATCGACCTCGATTTCCTTGTCCTCTGGTTCCAACTTCTGGATAGTTTCGACAAGCTTTGTATCATGCTTTTGGCTTTCACCAATCATTTCGATGAGAGTAGGTCTTATCGATAAGCTTGCCAACATTTCAGGCTCTAACTCACACTTAGGCCTGAAATCAATTCCTGCCAAGTACGCAAGGAGCTTCCATGCTGGAAACATAGCTCCCAAATTTGCATGTCTTCGACTCAAAGCATCTGCCACTGCGTTAACATTACCAGGAGTATTGGCTACACAAAATCATACGGTGCCAGAAACTCTAACTAACGTTGCTGCTGAAGATTCAAATCCTTTTAGGCGAAAAATATACTTCAACGACTTATGATCTGTAAACAGCTCAAATCGAACTCCCAATAGGTAATGTCTCCACATCTTTAGAGAAAACACGATCGTTGCCAACTACAAATCATGAGTTGGATAATTCCTTTTGTGGGGCTTCAGCTATCGACTCGCGTAGGCCACAACTCTTTCCTTCTACATCAGCACAGCTCCAAGTCTAATACCGCATGCATCGGTATATACCACCATCTCTTCATTCCCACTTGAAATCGTCAAAACAGGAGCACACGTCTGTCTCTCTTTCATGATTCCAAAAGCTTGCTCACACTTCACATCCTATGTAAACACTTGGTTCTTCTTCATCAATCATATTAATGGTGCAACTATCTTGGGGAAATCCTTGATAAAACGATGATAATATCCTACTAACCCAAGGAAACTCCGAACATCCGTCGCATTCTTAGGTGTATCCCAATCCTGAATTGCTGCCACCTTAGCCGGGTCAACCGCTATTCCATTTCCAGAAACAACATGGACTAAGAACCTCACTTCACTCTTCCAGAAGTGATACTCAAAAACTTAGCTCTCAGCTGATGCTTCCGCAAGATTTCCAAAACAACCCACAAGTGCATCTTACCTCTTCTTCATTCCAGGAGTAAACCAGAATATCATCTTCAAACACAAGCACAAAATTGTTCAACTAATCTCTGAATACCCTATTCATAAGATCCACGAAATACGTTGGCGCATTAGTCAATCCAAATGGCATCACCAGCCACTCAAAGAAACCTGATGATGACCTAAAAGCAGTCTTCCGCACACCATCCTTTGCCACTCTCAACTGGTGAAATCCCGTCGCCAAATCCTTCTCGAAAAAAACCTTTGCTTCATGAAGCTAATCGAACAAGTCATATATCCTTGTCAAAGGATACTTGTTCTTCTGGTTACCTTGTTCAGCTCTCGGTAAACAATACACAATCTCAAATATCCATCTGCCTTGGTTGCAAACATAACTGGTGCACCCCATTTGGACACACTTCTTTGAGTGAATCCTTTTCCCAAAAGGTCATGTACTTGCACCTCTAACTCTCGATATTCCTTAGGCGCCATCTACCTAAGAGGCATAATGATAGGTCTAGCTCCTTCGAAAAAATCGATCCTGAACTCAATCTCGCGATGCAGTGACAATCCTTTGACCTTGTCAAAGACATCATCGAACTCACAAGCGATTGGCACAGATGACAAGTCTTCCCGTGGAATCACAAGAGAATATAAATAGCTTACGAAGAACCCGTCTCCTGGTTTACATCAAATCACAACCATTCCCCCTTCCACATTACTGACTGTCACCTCGAGCTTTTCCCAATCCACTTTTGCCGCATACCTCTCGAGCCAGTCCATAGCCAAAATAATCCTAAACCCAGTGAAGTTCAAAACAAAGCAATCACATACAAAGGAGAAACAATGACTTGACAACACTAGACCACAACAAATCATACACAAACTAGATGAACCCCCGACCGGATTAATCATAATTAATGGTCTATCACAAATCTCGGGTTCCAAACCCAAGCGACAAACAGTCTCGTTACAAATGAAAGAATGCGACGCTCCAGTATCAAACAACGCTCAAAATGAAACATCTATAATGGAAAGAGTACCTTGAATGACAACACATTTCCCTTTCTCCTCCACCGTAGGAGCTTTCGAAGAAGATGGCACGACTTCCAAAACATAAGCTTTCACTAGCTATCTACTTACCCTTAGCAGGTTCTGGACAATCCTTCTTGAGATGCCTAGGCTTGCCACAATTGTGACGGTTCCTCTCAACTTTTGGATTCTTACAATCCTTGGAAAAATGGCCCTTCTGCTGGTAGTCGTAGCAAATCACTTTGCCTTTCTGCTTCTTTTGACCATCTTTTCCTTTTTGTTGTTGCTGCTTCCTCCTTTTGTTATTACCACCCTGTTGTGGCTTCTGATTCTCCTTAGCTACAACGAAAATATCTTCCATTACAAGCTTCTCGTTCTTCTGGTAAGAAGTCTCAATATACGAACAAGAATACTTAGAAAAGGCTTCAAAATCGGAAATAAAATCCAACACTGGTTGACCATTCTGCTTCAGCTCAATGCATCACTTGAACAAAAGAGACTTCTGAACGGTATAAATGAACTTTGTATCAAACTTGACTTGGAATTGTTCCCAAATGATCTCATCTTCTGGAGTCTCTAGAGTGACAGAGTTGCGCCAATCCATTGCTCTGCCTTGTAGTTGCCTCGATGCAAGCTTCCTCTTAGTCGCATTGTTAATTTCCAAGTCTCAAAATATATGAATGTAAGTATCAAGCCACCCTTGAACCTCTACAATTGGCTTTGTCCCTTTAAACTACTTCCCACCTAGAATAGTGAAGTCCTTGCATAGCTTCGTGAAGTCCACAACCCTACACTTGCACCTGAACTCCTACATCTACTGTGGCTATCTCTGGAGTGGGCACCCTCATCATGATCGCTGCCATCATGGCCTCAAACATAGCTGGGCAGTCTGGTATACCACCATCTCCCCCTCTAGGAACAGCCTCCTCCCTAGCAGTATATCTTGACGTTCGATGACTCGTTCTAAATCTGAAAAATAGAATGATTAGTCCACGCATGAGAATAACTGATATTGGAGTTCAAGCGCTACTATACTATACACTATAATATGGTATATATGCATCAAAAATCTACAAATACATCTCCCATACATCATTACATCTTCGAACTTTGGATAAAATCGATTAACCAAATATATGATACCAAACGTGACGATTACCCATAACTCCTGCACTTAACAAGAGGAATAATGCGCTGAAAGACGTGTCGGGAAGCTATGGACGATCATCAAGGTAGGATAACATACACAGAACCTGTGGTATAACTCATAGCGCAAGGATAAAATATAATAGAACATATACAACATGCTATAATAATGAAGCAGAATTGAGAAGAATTTCAAACTTTCATATCATCATGAATTATCCAAACATCAAATTGGATACAATATCAAATTCTGTACAAATTGCCTCACTACAGGTCACTCAGAGAATACATCAACATAACAGTGGTAAACAACAAATAGTAGGTAATAGGAAGTAACACACCATCCTCCTATTCGTCATTGCTCAGTAGCTTCGTCTTCATCAAGATCTACTACTTGTCACTAGCTACTCAGTCTGCCCATTTACAACTCGATGAACAACCCAAGCTAATTAGAGGTAGACATAAAACCTTAAGTCGTACGATAGTATCAATATGCGATAAAAAGCTATCTAACATCATCAATAAAGTATACGAGAAATAGGTAGATAAATCAACTGCTCTACCAACACATCAGAGAAGAACCCAACCCATCTCCTCCGCATCTGAAGGTGATAGCCTTTACAACAATCAAGAAGAAACAGACAGTACCAGTCATAGCAACTAATTATCCTGCGTAGACAATTCTAATTGAGACCAACATCCCCAATGGCCTAAACCTACATCCGACAAGCACCAAAGAGAAGTTTCCTTTGATCTCGAATAATCTACACAAAACGATACAAGCAAAACAATCATCATCCATGACTTTGGCTATCACCGCTGTCCTACTTTGAAACCATTGTTAATTGTATGACTGGGCATGAAATGTCATCAATCAAAGGCTAAGGGTAAATCCCGAATCTAGCAAAACTTCGTACGCCATCGTGACTCGTATGTTTTCCACTGTTATCGTGACTCGTATGTTTTCCACTGTTATGAATTCATCGGGAAAAAGTGCTATGGGATGGATCAGTTATGATGGGTCTAGCTTTTGCCCGACTGATCCATCCCATAGCACTTTTGCCCGATCAATGCCATGCCGACCGATCAGTGTGCAAATAGACTGATCCATCATCATACTCTATGCTGATCCATGATTCATACATTATGTTGATCCATCAATCATATGCTACGTGAATCCATCAACATACGCTATGTCGATCCATCAATATATGCTATGTCGATCCATTCATTAACTCTACGACCAATCCATTCTTTTACATACCAATCCATCATGGAACTTGATCGATCCATTACCATTTCGTGCTTCCCAAATCATGATCCACGCAAGAAACCAATCCACTAGAATTTGTGGCCGATCCATTACCAAATTCAATCCAAAATCAATTGATTTCGATCAACCAATCAATAACCAATTCAAATGATGATCAACAAGCATTAAAACATCAAATAATCATCATTCAATCATGTGAAATTCACCAAATCATGATAAAACAATGAATGATCAAATAAACGAAAACTTGCATAAACACATGAATCAACATAAGAATTTACCGATTTAAGTTGATAGATTAGATCATATGGTGATTCAAATGAAAATATACTTACTTTGATTAAATATAGGTGAAATCAACTTGAAATGATGAAAAATAAGTTCAAACAACCCATATACTCAATTGAATATGTTTGAGAGATGCTTATCACTCACTAAATCTTCAAAATGGTTAGAAAACAATGATCGTACAGTGAAGAATAGCGAAGAACAATCTTCAAATCAACCAATTTGATGTGGTATACTCTTCCTTGATGTTGATCTTTAATCTACTAATCTAGGTCTATGAATTAAATAAAGTGGAGAGGTATTTGATTGGAGTAGGGATAATCTCAAACCCTAACCAAATAGGGAAATGAAGAAACTAAACAATTCTCCTTGCCTCTACCTCTCTATTTATAGCTAGCAGCCCCTAGCCTTAGTTGTCCTCACCAATCAGCCGACTAACGACTAATTAGTCTATCCAGAAATTATGTAGCACTAAAACAATAATTCCTCCCATACTGCTGAACCAAAATTTTAATGTGACCACTCTACGGAATTGGGAACATCATTTCCTTTGCAGTGAAATCGATCTCAACACCTAATTTGATCCCAATCAAAAGTTAATCCATGTACAAAACTGACAGGAGAAAATGGTCACAAATAAAATTGATAAAAATTATGAACATGATCCGGCCCTCGGGGAATTAATTAAAAATATTTTATGATCCTTCGATGTGTAAAATGCTGGTTGTTATAGCATTCTCCTATTCAGATCAAGATGAAGTGAACGTGATTCTTAACAGCTTTGGTATGATTTGGATAGATGTTATCCCATCCCTTGAAAATGACACTATTCATAATCCGCTAGAAGGAATCTTTGCATATTCGGTTGTTCATACTTGTCATGATGGTTCCTTCCCCTTCCCAGATTCTTAACAGCTTTGGTATGATTTGGATAGATGTTATCCCAGCCCCTGAAAATGACACTGTTCATAATCCGCTAGAAGGATTCTTTGCATATTCGGCAGTTCATTCTTGGTGTGGTGTTTCCTTCCCCTTCCCAGATTCTGTGTCTAGGTTCTAGTAGCATTTGCGGCTAGCTCCCATTTAACTTACTCTAAACACATACATCTATCTTTTATGCCTTGAGCTACTAACGCTTGAGCCGGGACAATCTTCCCTTAGTGCCCGTCTTTTTCATTATCTTCTACAACTGTCCACAGCTAAAGGAGCAGATTCGCTTATTCTTCGTGTGTATTGGCTTTGGTATGATTTGGATAGGTGTTATCCCAGCCCTTGAAAATGACACTACTCATAATTCGCTAGAAGGATTCTTTGCATATTCGGCCGTTCATACCTGGCACGGTGGTTCCTTCCCCTTCCCAGATTCCATCTCTGGTTTCTAGTAGCATTTGCGGCTAGCTCACATTCAATTGACTTTGAACACATACATCTATCTTTTATGCCTTGAGCTACTAACGCTTGAGTCGGGACAACCTTCCCTTAGTGCCCGTCTTTTTCATTATCTTCTACGACTATCTGTAGCTAAAAGAGCAGATTCGCTTATTCTTCGCATGTAACCTACAAATAAACTAATCAACGATTGTATGCATAAATTCAAGGATTGCAAAACACAATTTTTCTATATCAGATGCTCCCTGGGAATCACAGGCACTTTTACTACTCTTGATGAGCTTTCAATTTCTTTTCAGGTTTATTGTGTTATCTCCATGTTTTGTCTAATCTTCATTTCTTTTCAGCCTCTGATCCCATGAAGAAAAGATTGAATAAGGAGGAAGCTAAGGCTGTTGATGCAATTTAAAAGGCTTCAGAGACATTGGGAAAGCGATCCCATCTGTTGACTCTGGACAACATCTAGAAGCAAGCCCTTCTCCTTTAGGACAAACGATTTTGGGGGCAACTACCCCTCCATTTATTTGGGGCTAAGCATTTAACTTTGGGTTTTGACCTATTCATTCCCTTGAACCCTTTGTTTCAGGGTGCTTCGGGTAAGGTTTCTTCTATAGTGATTTCAAAATCTTATCTCGTATTTAATATATCTGACCTTGTTTTTTGCATGTTATTACTTTGATAAGCTTCTAAGCTGCGAAGTCTACTCTGGATGCTCTAGCCAGATCAAAGGTTGCAGCTAAGAGAAGACTTATCACGACTGTTGACGAGCCAACTTCGAAAAAATAAAAGGATGGAATCCAAACTATTACGTCTCTTTGCAAGGACCATGTTATTGTGTCTGCTGAGCAACATACTCCTGATCATATTGTTCTTTCTACTAGTGTTACTCCTGCTGCCGACTCCTCTCAAATAGCGACCACGGGCAGTGAGTTTGTTAACCGAATTCGAGTGCTTGATTCTCTAGGATCTTTGGAATTGGTGGAACATGAGCTAAATGTGCATTCTTCTCCCAAACATGCCAGTCCCTCTGGGCCTTCCTCATAGATTCAAGATTTTGATGAGATTGTAAGACTTGCTCTTTCCTTTGAAGATATTATCAATACTATGCTACCCTCTTCGTCTTTAGACCTGTTGAATTTGCGACAATCTCTCGTCAAGCAACAACTTCTGGTATAGTCTTGATTCTCTTAGTTCCTTTTGTCTTTTGCTCTTATATAATTATTAATTTTTCCTTCTTCTCTTTAGATAACTAAATAATGGTTCTCTCTTCAGGAGGTGGCTACTTTGTCCTCCTTCGAGACTATAAAACTTGAGGAGGACATAGCTGCCTTGAAGTCCAAAGTTAATTCTTTGAATGCGGCGAAGGAGGAGTAGGAAAAAAGTGTGTGGGACTAAACACATCCCTTGAAAGGGATGAATTAGAGCCCGTAGAAGAATGAAAGGCTAAGAACATCTTATTTGATAAAACTTTGGCTCTTGAGTGGTCGAAACAAGAACTTGAAGATGAAAAGGCCAGAATGGTAATTAATCGTACTGAAAGGTAAAAGGAGAAAGATGGCCATCTTTCTAAGGCCCAAGATGCACTCTCTAATGCAAAACAAATAATTTTTGATGCTGAAGATAGAATTTCTTCATTATTGGAACCATACTTTCTAGAGGTGACGTTGAACTCTTATGAAGATGCTTTTTTCTTGGCGTACTCTAATAACTTCCAAAAGTATCCTAAAATAGAATTTCCTATGATTGACCCCCATTGTGGGCATAGTTATAAATAGAATTGAGCAAATTAAGCAGGTGATTCAAGTCCTTAAAAGAGATGCGATGGAGCCTGAGCATTTTCTGTATATTGAAGATCTTCCCAATGATTTTGATCCATATAAAGGAGAAGAGGAAAATAACGCTGTTGTTATTGACAATGACGGGGATGGCGATGACGATGGTAGTTGGGTTCTAAAGACAAAGGTCATCATGATGACTTTAGTAGAGGAGGTGACACCCCTCCTCTTCCTGCTGATGGCACTCATGGCTCCAGGGACACGAAATCTGACCCTTCGGGTGCTCCTACTAATCAGTGTTCAGCTGAAGCTTTTACTAAGGATAGTGTCCCTCCAACAAGGGGCAGAAAGAATGAAAACATCATGCTTAGGTTGAAGTTTCTATCTCTCGGGTATGGCTCTCGCTTATGAACTATTTTCTTCCCTTTTGAATTCAAGGTACCTAATTCCCTATAACTCATAGTCAAGGAAAAACATTGCCTTATTTTATAAGGTAGAATTAGGTAAGAAACAAGAACAAATTCATCTTTGAGCTATCCAAAAGGTCAATATTGTATGAGCAAGATGAGTATGTGAGAAATTATAGAATTACAAATGTACGCTTCTATAGGTAACTTCTTACATCAATTATTTTTTGTTCCATGTTATGGTACAATCTCATTCTCCCCAAAAATGTATTTTCACAAGACACTTTATACTCATTTTTTAGATTAATGAATGAATATATGACACAAATTGTTTTTCCAACAACTCATGGACCTGGAGGGGTCCATCATTTGAAAGACCTTCAACGTATTTGTATGAACTACCTTCAACATCCCTTTAACTTTCTAGGTGATAATCGGGAAATAAAATTTAAAGGGACTAAGAATCCTACATGTTAAGTTAATAGGTAATATAAACACTAGGTATCTTGACAAAAAAGTTTGTTTTGATAAATCTAAGAGTTTATTTAGTAGGATTTTCTAAAAAGTATAATTTTATCAGTACCACTCCTCTAAGGTAGAATTTGCGAATAACCGTGTCTTGTTTTATTTGTAAATACAAGGAGCTAACTGAAAATTTATCTTCCCAATCCAAGGAATAGTCACTAACTGTGGTAGAGCGGAGGGATGCTCCCAAAGTCATATTCACTACAACTCGAGAAAAAAGCATTTTATATACAAAATTTGACCATTAACAATTTGAATAATCAAATAATTGTCTAAGAAGGTCTATTGAAATAAAAGATAAAACAATCCTTGAGTTAAAGAGACAGATAAGGGCCAGTCCCTCCATTGACTCTGATGAAGAGATGAGTAGATTGCTTCAATGAATTACCGACTTAGAATTTGAATTAGAAGAGACCGGTAAGGCTTGGAAGTTTTCCTTGAAGAATCCTGAACCCGATCAAGGCAATAAGTAAACCAAAAAAACCTCAGTTATTTAGAAATTTCCTTACTTGGTAAATCCCCCTCAAGGATTTGATAAGTCAATTATCATCTTGTAGGAGAGTTAAGACCGAGATCAAGAATTATTACGAGGCAAAGTGTTAGCTTGATATAAATGGGGAGATGTAAAATACTTGATGTTATTGTGGTACTAATATCCAACTTTTGTACTTGATAATTCATAAGATGACTATAAGTAAATTTGTAAAATAACTTTGTATACAATGTAGAAGTCACATGATGTATATATTCCTTGTTTGCGTTTTGAATATCCTCATCTAGGATCTCTTTCTGCATTATTCTGCACAAACCTCAATGCATCGTTTTCTTGTGTTAGCTTTTTGCTTAGAGTTGAGTGCATATAACAACTTGTTCAATTTATATGTGACACGTCTGGGTTATAACTAAGTAATAAATGAATCTTGTGATAAACTAACAAAACCACTCACACTATATATCTTGTCAGAATAAGGAATAGCAAATTTTTGCATAATATAGGCTTAGAGAATCTCCATGTGTGTGATGTGAGAAACCACAACCTTTCGTCAGAAGGTATTAGTGTGGAAGACCGGAGATACCAATCCAAGTATTGTTTTAAAAATCCTTTTTCAGAAATAAGAATTGTAGTCTTGAGACCTAGATTAGGGTATTTAGAATAGGAATCTAGAAATTCTCTTCTGGAAGTAAGGATAGAAGTTCTTCAGCCCATATTCAGGCACTTGTAATAGAAATCCACCTCTGGTGAATAATAGAAATTCCGAACCGAAAACCAGAATCAAGTATTTGCTAGAAGACCAGAAATCCATATCTGTCAATATTAGAAGTCTCGAACCAAAACACAGATTTGGATATTTAATAGAAGAACAAAAATCCACATCTGGTAATAATGGAAGTCCCAAACCAAAACCGAGATTTAGGTATTTAATAGAAGACCATAAATCCACATCTGGTAATAACGGGAGTCCCGAACCAAAATCCAGATTCATATATTTAATTAAAGACATGAAATCCACATCTAGTAATGATGGAAGTCCTGAACCAAAACCCAGATTCAGGTATTTATAGTTTTGTTACCCATTTCAGATTTGTTTTTCAAAGCAGAGGATGTATGTGCTTTGTAAGCCTCTCTGGGATTCAATTTGATTTGTAAGACACTATTGGGCTTTGATTGGTCGCTTCAGCCTTGTGAGCCACTCTCTGGGGTTTGTGCATCCGGTGCACTTGGCTAGCTTATTCTCAAGCAGGGACCAAGGTCCAAGGACTTACCCGACCTCCCTCCAAGAGGCGCCTTACCCTGGCCATCGTAGGCGGTGACAAGGGCTTAGATGCTTTACCTTGGTCATTGTAGGCGCAGATAAAGGCTTACACATCACCCCTTCTAAAGGGTGCCTTAATCTGGCCATCGTATGCACGGATAAGGGTTTTCAATGCTTTACCCTGGCCCTGTCTAATATGGATGTGGATAAAGGTTTATACTCACCCCCTCCCCCCCCCCCCCTCATCGAGGGCTACCTTACCCAGGCCATCATAGGTCGGTGTAAGGGTTTTAGCTCCTCCTCCTAAGGGATGGAGGCTCACACTTTTAATGCTTTAACCTGGCCCTTTCTGATTTGGGCACGGCTAAAGGCTTACACATCACCTCCCTCCAGGAGACGCCTTTCCTTGGTCATCTTGGCGCGGACAAGGGTTTTCTACCATCGTGGGTAGCTTCACCCATCTCAAGTCATTCCAATTTTTAAGGAGTTTTTCATACTCCTGACCATGTAGACATTCTTTCTTCTAGGAATCCTTTGTTAGAAAAGGATTAATCCTTTTACAGATCTTTGCAATTGGCCTTGATTAAATAACTTGATGATCATTCCTTCAAGAACCCGGCAGTGGTTAGTTTCATGACCACTCATCATACAATAGTGGCAGTATGGCCCTCCTGATCTCCTTTCATACTTGGGTGTCTTCTTTATTGACGGCCACAAGTTGAGCTCTTGTTTGGTTAGGAAGTAGATATTTTCAATTGAGGTGGTAAGGTGGTATTCTTTAGGTAGCCTTGATTCAAAATTTCCCTTTCAATGCTGGAATTTAGTCCTTTTGTTGCTCGGCCTTGTTGCTTCATCTGTATCTTCAAATCTTCTTTTCAATGTATTTTGAGACCGAAATACAATTCTTTCATACCATTTAGAAGCAAAGTGGTTAAAATCTTTCTTTATCCCTTGCTCGAATATAGTTCCCTTAGCCTATGCATGGATGGCTTCTTTCATGTGAGAAAATAGATTATATTCCTTTGATGTAGAACCACTTAAAGCAAAGATAGGGATTAATCCTATGTGAAAAGGATTAGTGCTCCAACGGTCGGGGTTGTATTGCTCTTCTTCCCTTTCCCTACGTACAATTCGCAAAGCTTCCATTCTTAACCTTTGTCCTTCAATAACTTTTGGATCAATAATATCCGATATAGCCATTCGAGATTCAGTAGATCCTTGTTAACATTCTTTATCCATGGTTTATTTCTTCAGTGTTAAACCAATAGGCTGGAACAACTAGGGATGTGGTAGGTTATCCAAAGGACAAAGGTTCAAGCTCTCCTTCAAGCGCCAAAATGTTAACGTTATTTTTCATCAACACCGAAATATAGCATATGGTTGTGGATCTAGGGGAACCTAGTGATTATCTAGTTCCTTCAAGTTCAATTTAATTGGTTTTTTCCTTGATATCAAGGTCTTAAGCCCGATATTAGTTACTCATCCTTCAAGAAGAGAAGAGTATCACACTTACGAGACTCAAGGACTAACAGTATCGATACCAAGCCCGTTGGTATTGATAGCACTCCCATGTTGGTCTCTTGCTTCTTCTTTATGCATTTGGCATTGGTATTGCTTCTGATGATGTTGGCTTTTGATATTGTTTTCCAATTTGCACATTTGGCTTCGACTTGATTGCCCTCTCTCCTTTATGTTTGGTTTCGTTCTCAACGATATTGGCTTCGATATCGTTTTAATGTTTTAACTTTACTTTCTTTAGTATCGACTCCTTGCTTTTGCCTTCTTTGCCATCCGATACCGACACCAAGCTATCTGCTTACTGCAAGTTGGTATCGTGTTGTGAATTCATTGATATCTTTCTGGTATTGGTTTCCATGCACCTATCCTCCTTACTTTTAGTATTATCTAGTTCGTTCTAATCCCTTTGTTCCTAGTTTTGGTTCTTCAGGCTTCTGTTGTGGTATTGAATCACTACGATACCCCATTCACCTTTTTCTCCGATTTTGGTATCAAATTTTTGTAATAACATTCACGATAATATATTTAATTATAACATTGTTAGTCGAGTGTATGTCTGGAAAGCTACTTTTTGCATATGAATGAATTCGGACTCAAGACCACTTCCGTTTAGTTAAAGATACCGTTTACGACAATAAAAACTGTAAATATCGATATGTTTGGAGTTAGTGAAATTTGGACTTTGGACTTGGGTTTGGCAAAACTAGCTAAATAACCTACATGATAAAACAACCCAAGTCCCTCTCCTCTCCTCTCATTCACTTCATTCCACTTCCTAACCCATTTTTTCCTTTATAAATGGGGAAAGGAATTGGAAATTAAAATTCCAAACTAGGGTTACATGCTAGAAGCTTTAATTCATGTGCAAATTCGAAGAGAAGAAAGATAAGATCTCTCTCCACCTACTCTAGTTTATCTCCTCTTATATTTTTGTGAATTCCTAAACCTAAATTTTAGGGGTCTGTTTGCATGTGCATTTCATTTGAAGATTCTAGTGTTTTGTTCGAAGAGAGGTTGTTCTAGCTTGCTATTGGATCGATTCCTTGCTTCCAACAAACAAAGGTGAGTTCTTGCGAGCTCATATCTATGACTCTAGCTTGTATGCATGACTAGTGTGCCCTTGGCACTTTGTGTTGTGAATACATTTAGTTAATTTCTTAGAATTGTTGATTACCTTGCTTTTAGGTAATGGAAATTAAATTATATTTTATTATTGGTTATGAATGATTTAGGCGAAGATCTTGCATGCTAGCAAGCTCTTATAACTTCCTTAAGCATGCGAAGCCATCACAAGTAACTCGAAATCGTTGGATAGCGGCATTTCCTTTAAAAACCCATGAAACTATTGCCCAGATCCGAGTTCAGCTGGCTGAATTATTATATTCAGTCGACTAAATTCTTAGTTGCTCTCGGGAAAAACTTTGGACATATAACAGTCGTCTGAATTTTCCATTCATCCAGCTGAATTATAGTTCAGTCAAATGAATGGAAGGATTCAGCCGACAGAATCCTGTACATGCACAAAAATTTGAAGTTGCAAATATTTAGCCGACTGAATGAATAATTCAGCTGTTTGAATTTGTTTTCAGCTGTTGACCAGTGGATACCACGGTCAACAGTTTAGGTTGATCCAGGCTTCTTCCTGGTCGAGTTTCGGCTCGTTTGCTATTTTCCTATGCTTTCTCAGTTGCTCTAATATGTGAATTTCAACAGCTTGATTATATCGACCTTTGATGGACTTTCGATTCATTCGTGATAAATGAATTTATAATCAATATTTCAGGGATTTGATTTACATTATTAAAACATGAATTTTGAAATCGATTGTTACTTCAATCGATATTTTATGAGATTTTCCATATCAAACTATAAAAGGGTTTTACATTATTAGTAGATACCAAATATTTTACTAAAATGGTTTCTAATCCTACTTCATTATACAAAGTTATTTTATACATTATCTTCTAATGTACTAGTATTTATTTATATAAACAATTTCCTTGCTCGTATGAGAAATCCAATTAAACGCCTTAGTAAAAACAAGGACTATGAACCCTTACATTTGCTTCGACGATTAGTTCTTGGACATGTTTGATTGAAAACTATGGCGATGATCGTTTCATATTTCTAGTGGAATATTCAACTTGTTCGTAAATATTCGAGTAAAGCAAGTGGTTATGGGACATGTAGTTTGACTCTTATATTTACCAGCTTGGTGTAGTTTACACTATACTTTATCAACTGTGATCATTTCGACCTTCTGGGTACTCTGATGATTTACAAATCATCCTATGGAACTTTAGTTCATTTAATTATATCGCTGATCTTTGGATCATCCTAAGGAACTTCAGTTCATTTGCTTATATCAATTATCATCGGATCACCCTGAGGATCATCGGATCATTTCATATTGATGGGATATGAGATATCATATCTTAGGAGTTGCTTATGATTTAAGATGAGATATCCTTATATAGCACTAAGATTTCTTTGACATATTATATAGCATTTTGAGCCTTTACATTCTTCATGTGAACATTGTTGTTATTACCTATATGTCATTTATTATTTATATCTCCATTTCTATCTCAGTTTACTATGATGAGTACAGCTAGACTTATCCATTTATTGTTTATTTTATAATAAATAATACTCAGGTCAGACTGAGGTATTACAGGTGCTTCTTTACGACTTCTAGTAAGGACCATCTCTTGACTTTTGGTAACTACCTTATCATTGTAGTAATTTTGAGTTATATGTATATGATACTTTTATGTTTACATATTATTTTGGCTAGAACCTATTATACAGATGGTCGCTCCTCAACGGCCTTATTGTTTGGGTTAGTTGACAACATCACTTTTATTGTGCTTGGATAACGAGAGTATAGAGGTCGAGTGTTACAATTTTCTCCTTGGCTACATCCGACAATGTGTGGGACTTCATGGATTACATTAATGTGGTTGAGTAGTGGACCCATTTCCAACACGTACTCCTCCTCAACAACATTCATTATACGTGCCTCGAATGTCTTCTGGTATCCCTTAGAGAAACATTTTGTTTATTTTGAATAAATTTTTGTAGTTGTTCATCTCATACGATCCTTTAAATGATATTGGATATAACCTTACACTTATTTGTTTTATGGCCATTCACTTTGTGATATACGCAGTAGCTATCACCCTTTTTAGCATCCAGATTTGTTTGGGCTTTGAGTGGGATACTGAAGTTTATTTTACCTTTATTGTTGAGTTAATAAAGGATGTGAGCTTGCTTAGTGCCACAGAATTACTGTTGGTATCCTCCATTGTAACAGCTCGCATTTTACATATCGAAGGATCGTAAAATATTTTTATTTTATTCCCTAAGGGTTGGATCATTCTCATATTTTAATATGTTGCTTATGGGGATGTGAGACATGTCCATAATTTTACCAATTTTGTTTGTGACCACTTTGCCCCTGTCAGTCTTATACCGGGAATAACTTTTGACTCAGGTCGAATCAGGTGATGAGGCCTATGCCATTGGAAAGGAAATGATAATTGTCTTTTCGTAGAGTACATCGGTTTGGGAGGAATTGTTGTTTTAGGGTTTAACCATTGGTTGTTCAGGTTTTTAAGCCATAATGGGTTGATTTGAAGAGGCCCATTAGTGGGCTGATGCAAGGCTATAAATAGGGGTTGTGAGATATAATAAATAGTTTACTTTCCTCATTCTCTCATTTGGAAGAGCCAAGGGATCCTCCATTTCTCCATTTTTCCACCATTAAAGCTTAGGAAATCGAAGATTTACACCATTTTGAAGCTAGATCTACATCGTTTCAAGGGCAAGTTAATCGAATCAAGGAGTTTGGATCCACTTCCTTGCTATACGGAATCTTAATTCATTGCTTTTGGGTTATTTTGGAGAATTGGTGAGGGATATGCATCTCTCACATGGATTCAATCTTGTATATGAATATTTGGTTAAGTTTTTCATCAAATTCGAACATTTTCGCATAAATCTACACCTTGGTCAGTCTTTTTTCATATGAATCACTATCGGATTTGATTTAGCAAGTTTAAACCAGTAGTTCCGATGTTATTTCATATGTTTATGCAAGTTAGACCCGCAATTTAGATCATATGTTCATTTATTATGATTTTGGTGAAAATTGTATGATTTTGATGAAATTATCATATTCATGTTGTTAGTGATCTCATAACTTGCTTATGAGTGTATTTGATGAATTAGACGAGTATATTTTGTCGATTGTATCATTAGCGAAGTTTTGATCGAAATTGAACTTGGATTGGGGCTGTATAGGCCACGGGTCGAGCGGATAGTACAACTTAGTACAATGTGCAGTACAATAGGGGGTCAGTCGCACGTAGTTGGTCGGTCGCACCATGTTGGACTCAAGCAAAGACAGGAGGTCGAGCAAAGCCAGGTCGAGCGAGCCTAGGCTTGAGCGAGGAGGGTTGGTCGTGTTATATGGGTTCGATCGGTCGATTGTGGTTTCGAAGACGTTGGGTCAGTCGAGCATACAATTGGGGCAAGTAAGGTTTCAAGTTGAGCAGTGTTGGCTTGTGCATGTTGAGGTCGGTCGCACCATCGTGCGTCGGTCGCGATGAGAGCTCGGTCGGTCTGAAGTGTGGTGGTTCGTTTGAGTTTCAGATGGAAGCGTTGGGTCGGTTGGTTGTTGCTTGTGAAGTAGATCGGTCGGTCAGTACGAGTCGGTCGGTCGTGGTGGCAAGGCACTGGTCGGTCGAGATTGGTTAAGAAGGGTTTTAGCAGCGCTTCTAAATGTTGTGGTTGATGGTTTAAATGCCATGGTTTGTTTCAATAGTCATGGTTGAATGCTATGGGTTGTTCTAAGCCTTATATTGATGTTGTTTGGTTTAGTAATGTTGTGACTTCGAGACATGCATTCGAAGTGATGTGATGAATTCGTTGATCGGTGTAAAGCAACGAATGAGAAGATGACTCAAGGGTGTATTGAGTTCATGAATAATGGGTACTCTAGAGGGACTTAAGTTAATGGATGGTCATTGGAGTTGATAACTAGAGATACAAAGGCAAGAGATTATTGTTAGCGTAAGTTCTAGCAGACTCAAAGTAGGGGTACTTTGGACAGTCGTAAAGGGCCTCGTACCTTGGGCAGTCGTGAAGGGCCTAGTTGTCGAAATTTAAGAAGACAAACATACGAGTCATGATGGCATATGGAGTTTTTGCTAGAACTGGGGTTACCATTACCCCTTGGCATATGGCAGTCATGATGGGTCATCATACGGTTAACGATGGTTTTAAAGTAGGATTGGCGGTGATAGCCAGAGTCAGTCATGGATGATTGGATGCTCTGTTTGTACCGTCTTATGTAGATTGTCCAACATCGAATGAGATGTTCCTTGGGTTCTTGTCTGATATTGGTTTAGGCCTCTAGGGCTTGTGCATGAGGAATGTTGAATTCGATTAGGATTGTTTACATGAGATACATAATTTGGATGTTATGAGTGCTTTACCAGGATTGAATGGATTTTCTGTTTTCCATGGACGAATGGTTGAATTGTTGATGTAAAGGCTATCATTGTCCGACGTGGGGAAGACGGGTGTTGAGTTCTCCTCTGGTGTTTGGTAGATTAGTTTGTTAATCTACCTATTCTCATATACTTTATTGATGATGTTTGTTAGTTGTTTTATCGCTCACTAAGACTATTGTCTGACTCAAAGTTTTATGTTTCCCTCTTATTACCTTAGACTGTTCATCCGGTTGTGGATGGGCAGACTAGGTGGCAGGTGACAGGTGATTTTATAGTGGGGATGATTTAGCTGTTCGGAGGCGAGCAGGGTGCTGGCGTACTATCTTTCTAATATATAGTATTTGGATTTTCACTGTTTGTTATTCTCTGAGTGTTGAAGTGAGGCAATTTGTACAAGCACTATAATTGTAATTCAAGTATGTGGATATTACTTTCTAGTCGTTATGAAAGTCTAATGTTCTCTTCCTCACTATTATACCTATTGTATATATTCTATTATATTTTATCCTTGCATTATGAGATACATGACAGGTTCAGATCATGTTATCATACTATGATGATCGTCCATAGCTGCCTGACACGTCTTTTAGTGCATTATTCTTCTTGTTTAGTGTGGGGTTGTGGGCGGTCGTCACATTTGGTATCAGAGCTCTGGTTATCGATTTTAGCCAAAGTTCTAAGACATAGTCACATATGAGAGATGTACTTGTAGATTTCAGCTGGATGCTTACTATAAATAAATAAATATATATATATATATATTAGCATATATAGTAGTAGCGGTTGTATTCCTTTAGCAGTTTCCTTGAAAGTGGCTAATTATTCTAAATTGTAGATTAAGAATGAGTAGATTAGCATTAAGACACAATGCTAGGGAAGCTAATACTGGAGGGGGAAATAGCGGTGAACCAGACTACCCTACCATGTTTGAAACCATGATGGAGACATTCATGCAAAGGGTGCCTGCTCTAGTGGCAACTACGGTAAATGTTGGTATTCAGTTGCTTAGGGCTGTGGATTTTGCAAAGCTATGCAAAGATTATACATCTCTTGGAGGAAATCCATTCAAAGGAATGGAACCGTCTGAAGAGGTTCAGAGGTGGATGGATTCTTGTGTTTGTATCTTTGGAAACTTGGGCTTGGATGATGCAACCAAGGGGAAGCTTGCATCAAGGCGGCTACAGGGAAGGGCCATGAAATGGTGGAATTCAGTTACATTCTGGAGCTCCTAGTGTAGAGGAAAGAGGAAAAGGTATCGTCGTACAAGGTACTCATTCTATTCGAGGTGTTTTAGTTTGAGTTTTGTTTGATACTAGAGCATCGCATTCATTCATCTGTAATGAACTTGTAACACCCCACACCCGCTATAGTCACTCACTAAGGGAATGCCATAGCATCGGTGGAGTATTTTTAGTGAGTATAGAACAGTAAAATTACAACAAGACAGATATAATGTAATACTTGAAAATTTAAAACATCATCTCATAGCAGCGGAAAGTAAAACATGTTTGGTTACATCATAAAACCATAACAAGAGTCAAGTACAAAATATCCATCCTGAATAAAATAAGTACATAATCCCACTACTCATAACAAATAGCCATAACAGAAAAGATAAGATAAGCTGAGCTCTACATCTACGGTCCAAGCTCCAAGAGATAGATAAAGCAAACTGATCAAAGCCCACTAGCACTAGGCCCAACCTGAGGACCTGAAGGAAAAAGATAAAAACAACGGGGGTCAGACATAAGCCTGAGTGAACCCTATCTCCTTAATAATACAATTATTAAAGTAATTAGGGTATGATATGAACTCGGTATGGTATCTTTGGGGATAATGACTACACTAAGTTGCCCACGAACACAGGACGAACTAAGATAACCGTAAAGACACATCTACCCACCCAAGGATAATTACTAACTGCACCACACCAGTCATTCCTACTCAAAGGTTGATCCCACCCAAGGATATCAAAGATAGATATAACCAGTAGTTTCCTGTACCCTAGTTGACTACATAGGTGCCGCCTGCCCCTATCTCTACTAGGTGTACCCCACTACCCCAAGCGATCGGCTCCCTAACGTAGATACCCGTGCTGGTCCCATAGTGGGGTGTATCACTCCCCTAAAGTGGCTACCCAATACTATCAACGGTGCACGGCTTTATATCTACACGATGCAACAACGGCTGATCTACCAGCCCGGGCCCACACACGCATATGAAACCCGTTGGACTTGCGTTGCCACCGCTACCCCGTTTTGGCCTCTTATAATCAAGCCCAATATGCGTGTCCCGTCACTCGACATGGGTCGAGCCCACAAAGATACGTTTGGGATATTGGTTGAAACGGGCCCCCACAAGGTACTACTTAAGCTTGTCATTTTATCTAGTGCATTCCACTTAACCCCTTTTTATAATCATGCCCCCTTACATGTTAAGGTTTGGTTAAGTCATCCAATTATATTACAATTGCCACTTAAGGCACCCACTAGATTTCCGCATGCCACCCAAGGCACTTACTTGATTCCCCCATGCCACCCAAGGCACTTACTTAACCCTTTAATCATGTTTAGTTACATGTTCCATTCTGGTTAAGTATTCTAATCGTATTTTCTATTGCCACCCAAGGCAACCCACTAGTTTTCTCATGCCACCCAAGGCACCCCCACTAGTTACTACATGCCACCCAAGGCACCCACTTAACCCCTCATGTCCCACTACATGTTAATATGGTTAAGTGTTTCTTAATTAATTAAGACCGTGATCTCCCATAAAGACCTCCCACATTAGACTGGCTGTTATGACCGCCTGGTTAAGCCGGTAGGGTCCGGGCAGTCTTACGTCATAACAGAGTCTAACCTCGTGTCTTTACTTTAATCACGTATTTAATTTGTGCCTAAGACCTCTCACATTAGACTGGCTGTTATGACCGCCTGGTTAAGCCGGTAGGGTCCGGGCAGTCTTACGTCATAACAGAGCCTAACCTCGTGTCTTAGTCGATTAATTACACCTAATTAATCACCCCCATATTAATTATCCCTAATTAATATCAATTTATTCATAACATGGGTAGACCTAACTCAATAGGTAAATTCTCATGGGGTAGACCTAACTCAATAGGTAAATTCCCACTTATGTTAATTAATTTTTTTATGGTATGCTTAATCATACCCATTTCAACATACTTTTAATTAACATATTAATTAACCCCATCGTTCCCCACGTAAATCGTCATTATGACACAACATAATAAAGGGAAGATTTACCACACATAACATGGGTTTAGCATATAACTTTATCATGGGTTAAGAGGATGTCAACTTGCATATATGAGCATGTATTAACCCAACTATATTCAACCCAAACTTGCATATTATCAAACATGTGTCTTACATAACATGTTGCATATGAACTTACATATCATCAAACATGTGATTTGCATAACATGTAGAACTTGCATTTTAGCATATACTTAACTTGCATAAGCACTCACATACTTGCATAAGCATTCATATACTTGCATAAGCTTGCATATCATGTTAAACTTGCATTTCAACATATACATAACTTGCGTAAACATTCACATACTTGCATAGGCTTGCATATTATGTTAAACTTGCATTTCAACATATACATAACTTGCATAAACATTCACATACTTGCATAGGCTTGCATATTATGTTAAACTTGCATTTCAACATATACATAACTTGCATAAACATTCACATACTTGCATAGGCTTGCATATTATGTTAAACTTGCATTTCAACATATACATAACTTGCATAAACATTCATATACTTGCATAAGATGTTAAACATGCATATAAGCATATACATGACTTGCATAAGTACTCACATACTTGCATAACATGTTTGCATAATGGATCCATATTCACTTAGTGTTTTGCATCATAAACATCATGAAACAACTTGCATAAAAATATCATGATTACATATTATGAAACTTGCATGACATAAGGCATATAACTTGCAAAACACATAATATTCACTACATCAAGCTTGCATAAATATATGGATCCACAAACATAGCCATACTTTATCACATCTTATCATAATCAATTCAATAATTGATTATTAAGGGGATAGAAGCTCACCAAAACAAGATTAGCAAGTTAAATGAAGCAAATCCCAATGATTAAGTAGAAGAAGATGTAGATTAGCTTGCAAACCCTCTTAGGATTTTTAGTGGAGGCTCTCCAATTTTCTAAGTGGTGGCATAATGGTATTAGATCTATTTTTTGGTAAGGATAAGGGGGGTATTAGGGTGTATATATAGATTAGTTAGATGTTTTAGGACCATAGGATATACCCTAGAACCAATCCTAGCCTTCAAAGCATGTCTTGGGGAAGAAGTCAAGTGTAGGAACCATTTAGGGCCCAAAAAAAACAGCCCAAAACTCATCCCGGGCCTCAAAACATGAGCAGTTTTCGTTTTTGATTTTTCGTGAAACTTTGACGGGCCATAACTTGGTCATACGGACTCCGATTTACGAAAACTCGAACTCTATTTCGCGTATTTTTCCGAGACGAACGCAATGGCACAGCCCGTTTCCCCTGATTCAGAATATTAAATTTAATTCTGCTCTGATTTATGTTATAACAAGTTATTTAACATACGGGGTGTTACATTCTCCCCTACTTAAAGGATTTCGTCCCCGAAATCTCTAAGTCAAGAAGAACGTATCCTACCAACCAAACAACCATCTACTCAACCATCAAACACTGGCATCCATTGTCCTTAAAACAATTTCTAATGATGTATGAGCATATGCAAAAAGTGTGTGTATATGTTCCCTATCTAATGTATGAACATATGCAAACCATGATAGTGCCATGCATCCATTATGTATGCGAGGGAACCCTATCGACACATACAATATCTACATGAGTGCACAATCATTCACCAAAATGCATCATCCATATGATAACACAATCATTATACATCTATAAATATAGCTTTCTACACACAATTTTATGCAATATGCAATATGAAGTGATTGAGCCGATCTAGTGCCTAGAGTGTGTGTATATGCATCCACGAGCAACCACTAGCAAACACTTGCATCCACTTGCATCCATCATACATAACATGTCTCAAACACATGTTTCAACCATAGGACTATCCTATCTGAAGGTCAAAGGTACTAACGAGAGGACATACTAAGGATAAGATAAGTACCAGTCAAACGATAAAGGAGAAGTTAAAAGACATACTCTCAAAAAGAAATGGATACAAAGAACGCATCTTCGCTTCCGTCTCCCAAGTTGCGTTGCTCTCCTCTTCTCCCCATTGCACTTTGACTAGCTGAACCTCTCGATTCCTCAATTTCCTAGTCTCTGACCCAAGGATGCGAGTAGGAGCTCGTCGAATAGTCGCATCACGCTCTGCTTCCACTTCTCTAAGCAAACTTGGCTCTACCACCTCTGCGGTCTTATGTAGGCACTTCCTCCCATGGAATACATCATGTACACCACTAAGTCTGTCGGGCAACTCCACCAATGGAAGATGCTCCTCCCATGTACCTCCAAAATCCAAGATACATAGCCTCAAAAGGTCTTCTAAAATATGATTCACCCTCTCGGTCTGGCCGTCCGTCTGAGGATGATATGCGGTACTCAAACGCAACTGAGTCCCTACCGCCTTTTGCAAACTCTTCCAAAACTCTCTAGTGAAGATAGGATCTCGATCACTCACTATACTGGAGGGTACCCGATGCAATCGAACTATCTCTCGAAGATATACAAAAGCTAGCCATGGAGCAGTCCACTTACTCTTCACAGGTATGAAATGGGTGTTCTTAGTAAGTCTGTCTACCACCACCCAAATTCCTGTATTACTCTTTCTCGATCTGGGTAACCTGTCAATAAAATCCAACGAGACGCTGTCCCACTTTCATTGCGGAACCTCCAATGGGTGAAGCAACCCACCTGGTTTCTTTCGCTCCGTCTTCACTCGTTGGCACACCAAGCATCGAGCGACATGCTCGGCCACATCTTTCTTCATACCGGCCCAGAAGAAAGCCCTCTTCATGTCTTGGTACATCTTACCCCCACCGGGATGAATGGTCATCCTAAAACGGTGTGCGTCATCAAGAATAGCCTTCCTCAAACCCTCGTCCTGCGGTACACAAAGTCTACTGTCTCTACGCAAGCACCCTCTATCATCTAGGGTGTACCTACTCAAATGGCTGGACGACTCCCCCTTATGAGCTTCTCTACTAACTCAACCAACTGTGGGTCGCCCCTCTATGCTTCTCCAATCCGCCCCAAAAGAGTAGGTCTAACTTCCAAAGAAGCTAGTAAACCGGGTACAAAGTCAACGGAAGGTCTAAAGTCAAACTTAGAAATAAACTCTAAGCTCCGTCGTTCAACGAACAATGAACTCAAGGACAACCTTTTTCTACTTAAGGTGTCCGTTACCATGTTACCCTTACTCATAGGATGCTAAGGATCCCATCCACTTTTGCTGTCCTAAGACTATGCGCTCGAAGAGTCTCCAACACTTCCCTAAGATGTAGGGCATGCTCTTCTCCACCAGAATATCATCCAAAATCATCACAACTGTCTCCCACGCAGACCACCCTAGTCGAATTCGGCATCCCCCAAATGCAAGCCCCAAAGGCCTAAACCAATATCAGACAAACACCCAAGGGATATCTCCTTCGAATTCAGACGACCTACGTGAGATGATACTAGTAAAAATGGCTAAATAATTAAGCCCTTGACCAATTCTGGATGTTCTCGCCAGTCTCGCTCCAAAACCGTCGTTTATCCTATACTGGCCATGCTCAACCTATTGAGCACATACGAAAACTTATTTCGCTCTTAGAAAAGACCCAGATGTCATCTACAAAGACCATCACGAACTTATTTAGGTACTCCCTGAACACCCTTCTCAACAAGGTATGCGGGGGCGTTCGTCAAACCCAATGGCATCACCAGCCACTCATAAAAGAAATCATCTGGAGTCCCAAAGGCAGTCTCCTCTATACTATTCTCAGCCACTCTCAACTGATGAAATCCCGTGGCTAAGTCCTACTACAAAAATACTGAGGCGCCAGCCAACTGATCAAGGAGATCATTAATCCTCGGCAATGGGTATCTATTCTTCTTTGTGAGTTTCTTTAGTTCCCTTTAGCCTACACAAAGTCTGAGGGACCCATCCGCCTTCATAACAAAAACTACTGGAGCGCCCCACTCCGATATACTTCGTCTTATGAACCCCTTCTCAAGCAAATCGCCTACTTACTTATGGAGTTCCCTCCTCTCACTAGGAGCCATGTGGCACACTGGCCAAGATACTGGTTTGGCATTATCCACCAGATATATTCGGAAGTCAATCTCCCGCTTCGGAGGTAAGCCCTTCACCTCCTCAAACACATCCGGGTATTCCCGGACCGCTCTAACAGATCGCAGACTCTAGACCAACGTGTCAGGTGATTCTAGATACCTTAGCATAACAGATTCTATGGGATTACAAGAGATCTCGAGAGTGTTACTTAGGCGGCCCATAAGCCTAACAACTCTCCCTTCAAAATGAAGAACAGCACTCCTACTGGATAACCAGTCCATGCCCAAAATTAACCCATAGCCCGTGAAGCCCAACAAGCATCACATCTAAACTCAACGCTAAGTATAGAAACTTTCAAACCCAAACATATCATGGAGCCCCAACTGGGTTTGAAACAACTAAGGGATCATCTACCAAACTGGTGTCTAAGTGCAGTGACTCAACTAACAATGGTGGGATAAACGAACTCAATATATCAGAATCAAATAGAGCTTGAATCGGATGATAACGAAATCCAAATTCCAACCTAGACGGTCATATCCCCATCTGGTACCCTAGTCGTGAGGGAATACAACTATCCTCCAGAAGATTCCATACCTTGCCCTTGCTTCTTTGAACAATCCTAATAAGGTGTCCTATTCCTCTTAAAAGGATAACCACTTGCCTTCTTCTTCCCTATTCTCCACTTGTAACCTCCCACCAATGAGGTTTCATCTTTCATTAACCAAACAACTATTTGAGCCTTCCTCCCATCGTTTATCCAATAGATACCTACCAGTCCTCCTCCTTCTTTAACCAACTTCTAATCCGACTAACGTCTAAGTCCCTTGAAGTGGTTCTCCATCCTTATCTATCTTAGAAAGATCATCTATACGCGGAGGGGAAACTCAAAATGAGAGAGAGGAAGAGATTCAAAATGGAGAATTCGAAAGATATAGATATGGCTATTGGGGATTATGCTTTTCTTTCAAAAACTTTTCTCTTAAAAGACATGTTTTCGAAAATACTCCTTTCAAAAATATTCTTAGAAAATAGTTTTTCTAAAAAATTTATCTGTTCTGGTAACCTTAAGCTCTGATACCACGTGTAACACCCCACACCCGCTATAGTCACTCACTAAGGGAATGCCATAGCATCGGTGGAGTATTTTTAGTGAGTATAGAACAGTAAAATTACAACAAGACAGATATAATGTAATACTTGAAAATTTAAAACATCATCTCATAGCAGCGGAAAGTAAAACATGTTTGGTTACATCATAAAACCATAACAAGAGTCAAGTACAAAATATCCATCCTGAATAAAATAAGTACATAATCCCACTACTCATAACAAATAGCCATAACAGAAAAGATAAGATAAGCTGAGCTCTACATCTACGGTCCAAGCTCCAAGAGATAGATAAAGCAAACTGATCAAAGCCCACTAGCACTAGGCCCAACCTGAGGACCTGAAGGAAAAAGATAAAAACAACGGGGGTCAGACATAAGCCTGAGTGAACCCTATCTCCTTAATAATACAATTATTAAAGTAATTAGGGTATGATATGAACTCGGTATGGTATCTTTGGGGATAATGACTACACTAAGTTGCCCACGAACACAGGACGAACTAAGATAACCGTAAAGACACATCTACCCACCCAAGGATAATTACTAACTGCACCACACCAGTCACTCCTACTCAAAGGTTGATCCCACCCAAGGATATCAAAGATAGATATAACCAGTAGTTTCCTGTACCCTAGTTGACTACATAGGTGCCGTCTGCCCCTATCTCTACTAGGTGTACCCCACTACCCCAAGCGATCGGCTCCCTAACGTAGATACCCGTGCTGGTCCCACAGTGGGGTGTATCACTCCCCTAAAGTGGCTACCCAATACTATCAACGGTGCACAGCTTTATATCTACACGATGCAACAACGGCTTATCTACCAGCCCGGGCCCACACACGCATATGAAACCCGTTGGACTTGCGTTGCCACCGCTACCCCGTTTTGGCCTCTTATAATCAAGCCCAATATGCGTGTCCCGTCACTCGACATGGGTCGAGCCCACAAAGATACGTTTGGGATATTGGTTGAAACGGGCCCCCACAAGCTACTACTTAAGCTTGTCATTTTATCTAGTGCATTCCACTTAACCCCTTTTTATAATCATGCCCCCTTACATGTTAAGGTTTGGTTAAGTCATCCAATTATATTACAATTGCCACTTAAGGCACCCACTAGATTTCCGCATGCCACCCAAGGCACTTACTTGATTCCCCCATGCCACCCAAGGCACTTACTTAACCCTTTAATCATGTTTAGTTACATGTTCCATTCTGGTTAAGTATTCTAATCGTATTTTCTATTGCCACCCAAGGCAACCCACTAGTTTTCTCATGCCACCCAAGGCACCCCCACTAGTTACTACATGCCACCCAAGGCACCCACTTAACCCCTCATGTCCCACTACATGCTAATATGGTTAAGTGTTTCTTAATTAATTAAGACCGTGATCTCCCATAAAGACCTCCCACATTAGACTGGCTGTTATGACCGCCTGGTTAAGCCGGTAGGGTCCGGGCAGTCTTACGTCATAACAGAGTCTAACCTCGTGTCTTTACTTTAATCACGTATTTAATTTGTGCCTAAGACCTCTCACATTAGACTGGCTGTTATGACCGCCTGGTTAAGCCGGTAGGGTCCGGGCAGTCTTACGTCATAACAGAGCCTAACCTCGTGTCTTAGTCGATTAATTACACCTAATTAATCACCCCCATATTAATTATCCCTAATTAATATCAATTTATTCATAAAATGGGTAGACCTAACTCAATAGGTAAATTCCCATGGGGTAGACCTAACTCAATAGGTAAATTCCCACTTATGTTAATTAATTTTTTTATGGTATGCTTAATCATACCCATTTCAACATACTTTTAATTAACATATTAATTAACCCCATCGTTCCCCACGTAAATCGTCATTATGACATAACATAATAAAGGGAAGATTTACCACACATAACATGGGTTTAGCATATAACTTTATCATGGGTTAAGAGGATGTCAACTTGCATATATGAGCATGTATTAACCCAACTATATTCAACCCAAACTTGCATATTATCAAACATGTGTCTTACATAACATGTTGCATATGAACTTACATATCATCAAACATGTGATTTGCATAACATGTAGAACTTGCATTTTAGCATATACTTAACTTGCATAAGCACTCACATACTTGCATAAGCATTCATATACTTGCATAAGCTTGCATATCATGTTAAACTTGCATTTCAACATATACATAACTTGCGTAAACATTCACATACTTGCATAGGCTTGCATATTATGTTAAACTTGCATTTCAACATATACATAACTTGCATAAACATTCACATACTTGCATAGGCTTGCATATTATGTTAAACTTGCATTTCAACATATACATAACTTGCATAAACATTCACATACTTGCATAGGCTTGCATATTATGTTAAACTTGCATTTCAACATATACATAACTTGCATAAACATTCATATACTTGCATAAGATGTTAAACATGCATATAAGCATATACATGACTTGCATAAGTACTCACATACTTGCATAACATGTTTGCATAATGGATCCATATTCACTTAGTGTTTTGCATCATAAACATCATGAAACAACTTGCATAAAAATATCATGATTACATATTATGAAACTTGCATGACATAAGGCATATAACTTGCAAAACACATAATATTTACTACATCAAGCTTGCATAAATATATGGATCCACAAACATAGCCATACTTTATCACATCTTATCATAATCAATTCAATAATTGATTATTAAGGGGATAGAAGCTCACCAAAACAAGATTAGCAAGTTAAATGAAGCAAATCCCAATGATTAAGTAGAAGAAGATGTAGATTAGCTTGCAAACCCTCTTAGGATTTTTAGTGGAGGCTCTCCAATTTTCTAAGTGGTGGCATAATGGCCTTAGATCTATTTTTTGGTAAGGATAAGGGGGGTATTAGGGTGTATATATAGATTAGTTAGATGTTTTAGGACCATAGGATATACCCTAGAACCAATCCTATCCTTCAAAGCATGTCTTGGGGAAGAAGTCAAGTGTAGGAACCATTTAGGGCCCAAAAAAAACAGCCCAAAACTCATCCCGGGCCTCAAAACATGAGCAGTTTTCGTTTTTGATTTTTCGTGAAACTTTGACGGGCCATAACTTGGTCATACGGACTCCGATTTACGAAAACTCGGACTCTATTTCGCGTATTTTTCCGAGACGAACGCAATGGCACAGCCCGTTTCCCCTGATTCAGAATATTAAATTTAATTCTGCTCTGATTTATGTTATAACAAGTTATTTAACATACGGGGTGTTACAGAACTTGTGTGCTGCTTGGGCTTGGAACCCGAGATTTGTGATAAACCATTGATCATGACTAATACAGTTGGGGGTTCATCCAGTTTGTGCACGTTATGTCGTAGTCTAGTGTTGTCGAGTCATGGTTTCTCTTTTGTGTGTTATTGCTTTATTCTTAACTTCACTATGTTTGGGATCATCTTGGGCATGGATTGGCTCAAGAGGTATGTGGCAAGGGTGAATTGCGAGAAGCTAGAGGTGAGAGTCAGGGATGTGGAAGGGCAAAAGGTGTTGATTAGATGTAAGACCGAAGAAGGTGTCTTTGTAAGTTATCTATATTCACTTGTGATTCCATAGGAAGACTTTTCATCTATGCTGATCGGTAATGAGTATGAAGATGTCTTTGATGAGGTCAAAGGTTTGCCACCGCATCATGAAACTGAGTTTAGGATCAATTTGGTCAAGGGTTCTAGACCAATCGTTATGCCTTTTAGGAGGAATGCACCTAAGGAATGATGAGAGTTGGAGGTACAAGTTCATGACCTTTTGGGAAAAGGGTTCATTCGGAGGAGTGTTTCCGAATGGGGTGCACCTGTCGTGTTCGCAACCAAGGTAGATGGCTTGTTATGATTGTGTGTGGACTATCGTGAGCTGAACAAGGTGACCAAGAAGAAAAAGTAATCGTTGCCGAGGATTGATGACTTGTTCGATCAGCTTCATGAAGCCAAACTTCTTTCTCAGTTGGATTTGGCAACGGGATTTCATCAGTTGAGGGTGGCTAAGGATAGTGTGCCAAAGGCTGCTTTTAGGACACCATCTGGTTTCTTCAAATGGTTGGTGATGCCATTTGGGTTGACTAACATGCCAGCATATTTTGTGGATCTTGTGAATAGGGTGTTCAGAGATCAGTTGAACAAGTTCATGCTTGTGTTCGTGGATAATAGTCTGGTTTATTCTTGGATTGAGGAAGATCACAAGACGCACTTAAGAGTTGTTTTAGAAATCTTGCGAAAGCATCAGCTGAGAGCCAAGTTTTCCAAGTGCCATTCTGGAAGAAGTGAGGTTCTTAGGTCGTATTTTTTCTGGAAATGGGACAGCAATTGACCCCACTAAGGTGGCGGCAGTCCAGGACTGGGATCGACCTAAGAATGCTATGGATGTTTGGAGTTTTCTTGGGTTGGCTGGTTATTACCGATGGTTTATCAAGGACTTCTCCAAAATAGTTGCATTGTTGACAGGACTGACGAAGAAAAACCAAGTGTTCACATGAGATGCAAAGTGTGAGCAAGCGTTTGGAATACTGAAGGAGAAAATGACGAGTGCTCCTGTGTTGACCATTCCAAGTGGGAATGAAGAGACGGTGGTATACACCAATGCATGCGGCACTGGGCTTGGAGCAGTGCTAATGCCGAAGGATAAATTTGTGACCTACGCGAGTCGACAACTGAAGAAGCCACATGAAAGGAATTATCCAACTCATGATTTGGAGTTGGCGGCAATTGCATTTGCTCTGAAGATGTAGAGACATTACCTATTGGGAGTTCGATTCGAGTTATTTACGGATCACAAGTCGTTGAAGTATCTTTTCTCCTAAAGGATTTGAATCTTTAGCAACAAAGATGGTTAGAATTTCTGGCGTCATATGATTTTGGTATAGCCTATACTCCGAGAAAGTGTAACGCAATTGCGGATGCGTTGAGTAGAAGACACACAAGTTTGGGAGCAATGTTTCGGAATTGAAAAGCCTCAAGTAACTGGCAAGGTTTGATTTCAGGCCAAGGTGTGAGTTGGAACCTAAAATGTTGGCAAGCTTATCGATAAGACCTACTCTTATCGAATGGATTGGCGAGAGCCAAAAGCGAGATGTGAAGCTTATCGAGTTTATCTAGAAATTGGAACCAGAGAATAAAGAGTTCACGGTTGATCGAGAAGGTCAGATTCGAAAGCAGGGACGACTGGTTATTCCTGATATCGACAGATTGAGAGAGACTAGGATCTAAGGGTATGTCATCATTCAAAGTTGACGATTCATCCTGGTGGTAATAAGATGTATCAAGACATGAAGCGAATCTACTATTGGGAGGGGATGAAGTGAGATATTGGAAAGTTCATTTCCAAGTGTATGAACTGTCAGTTGGTGAAAGCTGAACAGAAAAAGTCAAGTGGTTTGCATCAGACATTGGAAGTTCCTACGTGAAAGTGGGAGCAGATATTGATGGATTTAATCGATGGACTACGTAGAACCAGGGCAGGAAATGAAGGGATTTGGGTCACCATGGTGACCAAAAGTGCAAGGTTCATTCCTACTAAGTCGACTAGGACGACATCAAAGTTGGCTGAACTTTATGTGAAATGGATAGTTCGGTTCCATAGTATCCCAAAGAGTATAGTGAGTGACTGAGATCCATTGTTTACGAGTGGATTTTGGAAAAAGTTTGCAAAAAGATTTGGGAACCAAGTTGTATTTGAGTACGGCATATCATCCCCAAACTGATGGTCAAACCGAGAGGGTTAACCGAGTTTTGGAAGATCTCCTAAGGGCATGTGTGTTAGACTTTGGAGGATCATGGGAAGACCATCTACATCTATTTGAGTTTGCATATAATAATAGCTACCAATCTAGCATTGGGATGGAACCATATGAGGCATTGTACGGGAGGTCGTGCAATTCTCCAACATGTTGGTGAGAAAATGGAGATAAATTAATACTTGGGCCAGAGATTATCAGGGAGACCTTAGATTGTATCGAGATTATTCGGTAATGAATGAAGGCAGCTCAAGATCATCAGAAGAGTTATGCTGATAAGCATCGAAAAGATTTGGAGTTCGACATTGGCAATATGGTCTTTGTGAATATTTCTCCGTTGAAGCATGTGGATCGATTTGGAAATAAAGGAAAGTTAGCTCCTAGGTTCGTTGGACCATTTCCGATAGTAGAGCGAATTGAAAAGCTCGCATATAGATTGCAGTTACTCGATAAGATGTCGAGTGTGCATAAAGTGTTCCAAGTATCGTTTCTACGGAAGTTTGTGCATTTGAATGTGGTGGTATCTCCAGAGCAATACGAAGATCTAGAAGTAGGGACCGTATTTGCGAGACCTCGTACGTTGCTTCGTGTTATGGGAAGTGACACGAAGAAGCTTGGGAAGAAAACGGTTAAGTTAGTCATCGTACAATGGAGTGAAGATGGTGACGATTGTATGTAGGAGACAGAAGAGAGCATGAAGGCGACTCATCCAGAACTCTTGGTCGATAGGACCCTTTGATATCGTATCATCATTGTATCTTGTTGTTGTTTGATAGAACTCTTCGTACTAGGATAAGGCTATGGATGAATGGCTTGATGGTTGCTAGTTTAAATGGTAGAATTGGCTTCTCATGGATGATAGGCATGCGGGATTGTTGTGGTTGCTTGTGTTTGCTTGGAATTTTGGGGGCAAAATTCCTAAGGGGGTGAGAATATAACAACCCACATTTTACATATCGGAGGATCGTAAAATATTTTTATTTTATTCCCCGAGGGTTGGATAATTCTCATATTTTAATATGTTGCTTATCGGGATGTGAGACATATCCATAATTTTTCCAATTTTGTTTGTGACCATTTTTCCTTGTCAGTCTTGTACAGGGAATAACTTTTGACCCAGGTCGAATCAGGTGGTGAGACCTGTGCCACTGGAAAGGAAAGGATAATTGCCTTTTTGTAGAGTTGTTACATCAAAGATTTGGCTCAGTGGTTTGGGAGGAATCACTATTTTAAGGTTTAACAGTTGGTTGTTCGGGTTTTTAAGCCATAATGGGCTGATTTGAAAAGGCCCATTAGTGGGCTGATGAAAGGCTATAAATAGGGGATGGGAGGTATAGGAAATAGTTTACTTTCCCCATTCTCTTAGTTGGAAGAGCTAAGCGATCCTCCATTCCTCCATCATTCCACCATTAAAGCTTAGGAAATCGAAGATCTACACCATTTTAAGGCTAGATCTACATCATTTCAAGGGCGAGTTCATTGAATCAAGGAGTTTGGGTCTAATTCCTTGCCGTCCAGAATCTTAATTCATTGCTTTTGGGTTATTTTGGAGAATTGGTAAGTGTTATGCGTCTCTCACATGGATTTAATCAAGTATATGAATGTTTGGTTATGTTTTTCATCAAATTAAAACATTTTCTCATAAATCTACACCTTGGTAAGTCCCTTTTCATATGAATCACTACAGGATTATATTTAGCAATTTTTAAACCAGTAATTCATATGCTGTTTCATATTGTTTATGCAAGTTAGATCCGCAATTTAGATCATATGTTCATTTATTATGATTTTGCTGAAAATTGTATGATTTTTATGAAATTGTCATATTCATGTTGTTAGTGATCTCATAACATGCTATTGGGTGTATTCGATGAATTAGACGAGTAAATTTTGTCGATTGTATCAATTGGCGAAGTTTTGGCCGAAATTGGACTTAGATTGAGGCTATACAGGCCACGGGTCGAGTGGGTAGTACAACGTAGTACAATGTGCAGTACAACAAGGGGTCTGTTGCACGTAGGTGGTCGGTCGCACCATGTTGGACTCAAGCAAAGCCAGGAGGTCGAGCAGAACCAGATCGAGCGAGCCTAGGCTCGAGCAAGGAGGGTCGGTAGCGCTCTATGGGTTCGATCATTCGGTTGTGCTTTCGGAGACACTGGGTCGGTCACGCGTAATTGGGTCAGTCGAGTATACAATTTAGGCAAGTAAGGTTTCAGGTTGAGCAGTGTTGGCTTGTGCATGTTGACGTCGGTCGCACCATAGTGGGTCGGTCGTGATAGGAGCTCGGTCGGACTAAAGTGTGGCGGGTCGGTCGAGTTTCAGATGGAAGCGTTGGGTCAGTCGGTTGTTGTCTGGGAAGTAGATCGGTCAGTCAGTAGGAGTCGGTTGTTGCCTGGGAAGTAGATCGGTCAGTTAGTAGGAGTCGGTCGGTCGTGGTGGCAAGGCATTGGTCGGTTGAGCTTGGTTAAGAAGGGTTTTAGCAGTGCTTCTAAACATTGTGTTTGATGGTCTAAATGCCATGGTTTTTTTCCCATAGTCATAGTTGAATGCTATGGGTTGCTCTAAGCCTTATATTGATGTTTTTTGGTTTATTAATGTTGTGACTTCGAGACATACATTCGAAGTGATGTGATAAATTCGTTGATCGGTGTAAAGCAACGAATGAGAAGACGACATAAGGGTGTTTTAAGTTCATGGATAATGGGTGCTTAAGGGGGACTTGAGTTAACGAACATTCATCAGAGTTGATGACTAGAGATGCGAAGGCCGAGAGATTATCGTTATCGTAAGTTCTAACAGACTCATAGTAGGGACACTTTAGGCAGTCGTAATGGACCTTGTACCTTCGGCAGTCGTGAAGGGCTTAGTTGTCAATATTTGAGAAGATAAATATATGAGTCATGATGGCATATAAAGTTTTTGCTAGAAATGGGGTTACCATTAGCCCTTGATATATGACAGTCAGGATGGGCCGTAATACGATTAACGATGGTTTCATAGCAGGATTGGCAGTGATAGCCAGTGTCAGTCATGGATGATTGGATGCTCTATTTGTACCGTCTCATGTAGATTGTCCAACGTCGAAGGAGATGTTCCTTGGGTGCTTGTCTGATATTGGTTTAGGTCTCTAGGGCTTGTGATTGAGGAATGTTGAATCCGATTACGATGGCTTACATGAGATACATAATTTGGATGTCATCGGTGCTTTACCAGGATTGAGTGGGTGTTTTGTTTTCCATGGTTGAATTGTTGATGTAAAGGCTATCACTGTCCGACGTGGGGAAGACAGGAGTTGAGTTCTCTGGTGTTTGGTAGGTTGGTTTGTTAATCTACCTATTCTCATATACTTTATTAATGATGTTTGTTTGCTGTTTTATTGCTCACTAAGACTGTTGTCTGACTCAAGGTTTTATGTTTCCCTCTTATTACCTTGGTCTGTTCATCCGGTTGTGGATGGGCAGACTAGGTGATAGGTGATTGCTTAGTGAGAATGAATTAGTTGTTCGGAGGCAAGCAGGAGGCTGGCATACTATCATTTTACTATATAGTATTTGGATTTCCGCTGTTTGTTATTCTCTAAGTGCTGTAGTGAGGCAATTTGTACAAACACTATCATTGTAATTCAAGTATATGGATATTACTTTCTAGTCGTTATGAAAGTCTAATGTTTTCTGCCTCGCTGTTAATACCTATTGTATATATTCTATTATATTTTATCCTTCCACTGTGAGATTTACTACCAGTTCCTATCGTGTTATCATGCCATGACGATCATCCATAGCTGTCTAGCATGTCTTTCAACGCATTATTCTTCTTGTTTAGTGCGGGGGCTGTGGGTGGCTGTCACACCCATTGTATTCATTTTGAGTTTCGGTCAAAGCCAGGTTTTGATCCCTCTTTTCGAATATGTACTTTCTTCCTCACGTGATAAATCACATCCATGTGTATGAACTTGTCGGACCAAAAGTGAAATTCATTCAAATCTTCACATTCGTTTACGACGAGATCTATCCATAAAGGGGTATTCTCTTGAACCCAGAAGTGAAAAGCTATCAATTTAACTGAATCATTCATTCCTTTTGCTCATATTGCTTCGACATTAAATCACTTTTTGTATTTTTCCAGAGGCTTCCTTAGCTGCTACTTGATGTTAGCAACCATCGTAAAATAAATGGTGCGGTTGTCCCTTATGAAAAAGTTTGTGCAAAATCGTAGGAGAGTAGTTTCCATGAATTTATAGTCTTCTTGCAATACTATCGATACCATTAGCAGCGACATCATGAAGTGTCATAGGGAACATTCTGCATCGGACTGCCCTAAAATCATTATATAGATCCGTTAGACTATCGAAGGCCATCAAGTGGTCTTCGATGTAACACCCCGTAATTTTAAAAGAACATTATAATGATAAAAAAAGAATACTTAATTAAATATTGGGAATTACGAGAAACGGACTGCATCATTGCGTTCATCTCGGAATTCTGCTTGAGACAGACTCCGAGTTTGCGAAAAACGAGCATCGTATGAAGAAGATATTAAGGTTTGAAGTTTGTATACGTATAAGAGAATTATATATAAACAAATCAATTTCAGAATTCAAAATAATTCGAAAATCAGAGCGTAAAAAGGAAGCGTGAATCTGGCCCGTTAGTGGTCGACCCGTACCCCATGAGGGTCGATCGACACAAGGGGGTGTCGACCCTAGGGTCGGCCCACCCAAAATCCGGGCCAGTTGGGGTCGGCCCACCCAAGATCCGGGCCAGGTTCCTCCCCTACACTTGGACGTGTTTCTGAACGAGATATGTTGGCTTAAGGCTATATATAGGACCTTATTTCTATTGTTTTATTCATCAAAATCAATGGAGATAACGAGATGTTGCCCCAACTTGGATTGAATTAGCCTATTTGCATCAATGACTTATATGTATTCAAGAATATCTGCTTCAACATCAACATTCATTTCTCAGTTCTTTAGATCCAGTCCCTTGGGGTTTATATTGCATTTGGTTATAAACATTTAACAAGTAATCCTGACATGTTTATTAGTTTGGATCTAAACCTATGCCTATTAATAACCTGAATCATAGGCAAACAGATCTACCATTACTTGTTCACCTAATCTACTGTTCAGTCCTAACATGCCTATCTCTATTATGCCCATTTCTGTTATCATATGCCTATTTTTGTCACCAAATGCCTATTCTGTTAATATGCCTATTTTTGTCACCATATTCGTATTCTTTTAGTATGCTTATTTCTGTCATCATATGCCTATTTTGTTATTATGCCTATTTCTGTTCTCTTCTATCCCTCTTTCCGTTTTTATTTTTAAAGCCTAGGCTACCTTCGAACCTAGGCCTATCGCTAAAATATGCGAACGGATGAAATTGGGAACCGTTGGAAAAGATAAATTGGGGCATAACTTATGTTGTAAAACATGACTGGGATTTGGGGGTATAACCTATACAATGATCTAAGACATTAATTTAGGGCATATCGTACATGATGATTTATGACTTGAGGGCACGGGAGGTGGAAATCTATGATGATAATGAATAATTGCTTAAGAATGAATATGCCTAAATTTACGGTAAATAGAAATTTTAACCACACATAGAAACGAGGTTAGATTACACATATGGTAGCAGTCTGCACGGAACCGCCCGGAAAATTCAGATCCGCAACTGGTTAATTTAATGCGAGGGGTCTAGTGCGTAAATGTACATGTAACTGTGCTAAGACGTGAAAGAAGTTTTCCTGGAACTGCCCGGCATATCCAGAATCCACAAGTGGTCAGCTTAATATGAGAGGTCTAGTGCATTAACATACATGAACATGAAATGATAATAACCAATTAACCTGTAGCACTTAACCTGTTTAAATCTATGGGGGTTATATGAGCTTGCCAAATTATGTAAGGGTTAAATAAGCTTGTTTGAATCAATGGGGGGGTTAAGTAAATCCGTTAAATCTGTGGGGGGTTATACAAACCTGACAAACTTAACCTGTGTTATATGTTAGGGTTATGCGGGCTTGTAAATCTGTTAGGCATAACCTATCAAAATCCTAGTAGTGGGGATGCAAGCCTAGAGGTGGCTTGTAAAATCTTTTGTATAGGAGTCGTATTAGTCAATAACCCAGACTTGTGTCAAAAGGAGGACCCCGAACTAGGTAGGGGTCAGCGCACGCTTACTGAGCTAATTATAAGTGGTCCATATGGGTGGAGGTGTATGATGATGTGTTCTGATGGACCCATGTGCATGCATGGATTCGCTTGGTTGGGAAAACAAGACGCTATAGCACTAGTAGATATGGCTGTGCCTATCGGGAAAAGGGGTTGCCACTATAGGAAGTGATACATCCTACTGTGGGGCCAGCACAGGGTATCTACGGGATAGAGAGACGATCGATTGGGGTAGTAATTAGGGTACATCTAGTCCTGCCTGTTTAGGAGCCCATTATTATCGTTTGGGGGTAACACCTGTTACTTCTGTTGGGTTGCCTGTTATTATCGTTGGGGCTAAACCTATCATTAGAAGTACACCTAAATCTATCATTTTGTTTCTGTTATACTAGTATTGGTGCAGAGAAAAGTATTTGGGAAGCGTAATCTATTCTGTTCTGTTTATCCTGCTCAGACTGTTATATCTGTTTTATGATACCGTTATCTCTTTCATCTAGTTTATATGCCTGTCATGATGCTTTTACTTATTTATATGCTAAAAGTTACCGGACTCGCCAGACATTATATCTGACCCGATTTGTTTCCGTTTCTTTCTCTCTATTCCTTTCACCCCAGATTCTCAAGGTGGGAATACTCATGCTTGATTAGGTTTCTCTCTTTTGTTTCGCTTGGAGCTGCTTAGATGTACCGCTTTGATTACCTGTCTACTCTGATATGGATCTTTTTGGGAATATGATTTTATATTACTACACTTTGATGATTTTAGTACAAGGCAGATAATTTAATTTGATGTAATGCGTTTTCTGTATTTTAGACAATTGTAACTGATTTTGGACCACGATGTTTTCTGTTTGAAGAATAAAGTTTTAAATTCCGCTGTTATTTTATATTTGTCTTGTGATGTTTCTGTTCCTGTTTACCTATAACGCTTCATGGAACTTAATGCATTCTGATAAAGAGTGACATTAACGGACGTGGGGTGTCACATTTAGTGTTAGAGCTGAAGGTTACAAGATTGGATAAAAGGTTTTGAAAATTGTTTTCAAAAGGTTTTAAAAGAAAGCATTTTATAAAGAAAAATCTGTTTTGAAAAACATATTCCCAAAGCTATACGAAATATCTTTCGATTCTCTGTTTGAATCCCTTTTCCTTTTCTTTTCAGCACGTTTGGGGAACCGGATATTCCCGAGGGCATTTAGATACCGGCTTGGTTCCGTAGGTATCTTGAGGCTATGGCGCCTGCCGGAGGCCAACCGTATACCCCTCCCTCAGCTGCAGTCGTTGTCCCTCCTCCTCCTCTACGAGCGGATAATTTCTCCAAAATATGCAAGGATTTCTATGCGATGGGAGGGAAGCCTTTCCAAGGAACTAAGACTTTTGTAGAAGCAAGGAATTGACTTAAAGAGACGGAGGATTTATTTCGGATTTTTGAGGTTGACGATCGTAGGAAGATTCAGTTGCTTATTTGGCAGCTGAAAGATGAGGCTTCACTCTGATGGGAAGTGATGCAAGCAGGGCGTCCAGTTGAGATTTGGGATGATTTCCGATAGAGATTAGAGATGAAGCTTCTTTCTCAGGCAGAAGAGAGCATGCAAATGGAAAGGTTTCTAGCACTTAAGCAAGGAGGCATGTCTATCAAAGAGTATGTCAATAAGTTTAATCAATTGGCGAGGTTTGGTTTGGAGCTAGTGAATACCCCCACACAAGAAAGCTTTGAGGTTTGCAAGAGGGCTAAATGAACCCCTCCATGGGTTGGCTATGTCTCATATTCCGATGGGGGCAACTTTCGAGAAACTCGTTGATATGGCATTAATGCATGAAGAAGACAAAGGCGAAAAGAAAGAGGCTAAGATTGATGAGACACAAAACAAGAAAGTGTGGCCCAAGAAAGAACAACAACAGAAAAAGAAGGGCAGAAAGAATGACATGGCCTGAGATAAGAGGAAATGTCATAGTTATGGATGCACGGGTTATTTGAGCAAAGAGTGCAGAAAAAGGAAGAATGCTTGTTTCCACTGTGGTGAGGTTGGACATTATACTAAGGAGTGCCGGAAGAAACAAGGACAGAGCCAAAGGGCAGGATCTTCTGGAAATCAGGGGAGCGCTCTCGTGGCCAGTGTACTGGATAGAGGTAAGAAAGTTTCTGTTGAAGGTTTGATTTCTCTTTCCGATAATCCAGTTAGAACTCTTTTTGATTCTGGCGCTTCGCATTCTTTTATGTATTATTCTATGGTTGAGTCTCTGCACCTTAGTACTAGTATGGTTTTGGATCTTGTTGTTGTCTCAAACCTCATTGGGGGCACAACTCATCTATCTATGGTTTGTTGGGGTTTGAGGATATCTATGTTGGGCGTCGAGTTTGAGTGCGATGCATATGTTCTTGGTTTCATGGACTATGGTTTGATTCTAGGGATGGATTGGCTAGCCATGTATGGTGCCATTCTGGACTGTGAGAGGAGGATTATTAGGCTTTTGAGTTTCCATGGGAGGACTCTCAAGATTCCTTATGGCCCTAAGTGGTATGTCACGCTTATTTTCCTAGAATCGCTTGATGTTGTTGCTGGTAATTTACGATCTGTACCAGTAGTCTGTGAGTATCCGGATGCTTTTGAGGAGGTTAAGAGATTACCTCCGAGGCGTGAGATTGATTTCCGAATATACTTGGTGGATAATGCAAAACCAGTTGCATTGCCTGTGTGCTACATGGCTCCGAGAGAAAAGAGTGAGCTCAGCAAGAAAGTAGGGGAGCTACTTGAGAGAGGATTTATTGGGTGAAGGATATCGGAATGGGGTGCTCAAGTCATTTCCGTGACTAAGGCAGATGGCTCTCTTCGCTTATGTGTGGATTATAGGGAGTTGGATAAGCTCACTAAGAAGAATAGGCACCCACTTCCGGGGATAGACGATCTGTTTGATTAGCCTATTTGTGCATCTATTTTCTCCCAGTTAGACTTGGCCATCGGATTTCATCAGTTGAGGGTGGTCGAGGACAATATAGACAAGACAACTTTTAGAACTCTATATGGTTTCTTCAAGTGGCTCATCATTCCTTTTAGGTGGACGAATGCACCCGCCTATTTTGTAGATCTGATGAGTAGGGTGTTTCGGGAGTTTCGGAATAAGTTCATTGTGGTCTTTGTGGATGACATTCTGATCTTCTCGAAGAGCGAGGACGAGCATGCCCTATATTTAAGGGACGTTTTGAAGACTCTCCGAGTGTATCAACTTAAGGCAAAATTCTCCAAATGTCATTTTTGGGGAAAGGAAGTGAGATTTCTAGGACATGTGGTCTCTAAGGATGGGATAGCAGTGGATCCCTTGAAAGTAGTTGCAGTTCAAGATTGGAAGATTACAAAGAATGCAATGGAGGTGAGGAGTTTTCTTGGTTTAGCGGGATATTATAGGAAGTTCATTAAGGACTTCGCGAAGATATCAGCCCCACTCACCAGACTAACGAAGAAGAATTTAACCTTTTGTTAGGATATTGACTGTCATAATGCTTTTCAGCGATTAAAGAGGGCTCTGACAACAGCCCTAGTCTTGACTTTGCCTGACGGGAACAAGGTGTTCACGGTATATACTGATGCATGTGGCACAGGGCTTGATGCTGTTTTGATGCAAGAGGAAAGGGTAGTATGTTACGGTGGTAGGCAATTGAGAGTTCATGAGAAGAAATACCCTAACCATGACTTAGAATTGGCTACCATAGTATTCACGCTTAAGAATCGGCGTCATTATCTACTTGGAGAGAAATTTGAGTTGTATACCGATCATAAATCTCTCAAGTATCTGTTCTTGCAGAAGGATCTCACTTTGAGGCAACAGAGATGAATGGAGTTCCTAGCGCCTTTTGATTTTGAGATTGCTTACACCCATGGCAAGGGTAAAGTTGTGGCGGATGCTTTGAGTAGGCAGAGGATGACTTTGAGTCCACTATACGTAGAGAGGCGGAGCTTGGAGTACATATCGACCTTGATTTTAGGCCATCTACGGATCTTACACCTGGTTTGTTGCCATCCATAGAGGTGCGATCTACTCTTATGGATAGGAACTTCGCATCGAGAGGACCCACAGATGGCAGACAACTTATATAGGTTCAGTAGAGGGGATACTTCTACTCATTTCAGTAAATATTCCACAGATGATAGAGGGTGGTTGCGACGAGATGGAAGGCTTTGTGTTCCCCGAGTTGAGAGTCTGTTGAAGACATTCCTTGAGGAAACCCATCATTCTAGGATGACTATCCATCCGGGCGGTGATAAGATGTATATATATATATGAGGAGGGTTTTCTTTTGGATTGGGATGAAGAAAGACGTAGCGGAGTTTGTTTCTCGATGTTTGGTTTGCCAGCGAGTCAAAGCTGAGCAAAGGATGCCCGATGGTTTACTTCATCCTTTGAAGGTCCCACAATGGAAGTGGAGAGCGCTTCTATGGATTTCATTGATGGTTTTCCTAGATCGAGGAAAGGAAACACCAGTATTTAGGTAATAGCTGACAGGCTTACTAAGAACGCTCATTTCCTTCCTGTTAAGAGTAAGAGAAAGGCAACATGGTTGGCATCAGTTTATCTTCGTGAGATAGTCCGTCTACATGGAGTACCTTCTAGTCTAGTGAGTGATCGTCACTCCATGTTCATCAGTGAGTTTTGGAGGAGCTTGCAGGAGGCGTTAGGTACACAGTTGTGTTTGAGCACCGCATATAACCCTCAGACCGATGGACAGACTGAGAGGGTGAATAGAGTTCTTGAGGATCTTCTGAGGCTGTGTATCCTATACTTCGAAGGGACCTGGGAAGAGCATCTTCCTTTGGTAGAGTTTGCCCACAACAACAGTTATCAAGCTAGTATTGGCATGGCATCCTTTGAGGCATTGTACGGTCGACCTTGTAGATCATCGACTTGTTGGTGGTAGTCTACAGATAGGCTTCTACTTGGACCTGAGATGATTAGGGAAACTTCAGAGAAGATTGTTCTTATCCGCAGATGCATGTAGACAGCCCAGGACAGGAAGAAGTCATATGCAGATAAGATAAGGACCGATATTGAGTTTGAGGTGGAAGACATGGTTTTCATCAAGGTATCACCTTTGAGGAAAGTGGTTCGCTTTGGATCTGTAGGGAAATTGGCGCCAAGGTTTGTAGGGCCATTTCCCATAATAGAAAGGATTGGCCAAATGGCCTATAGGGTGAGCCTAATAGAGAAGTTGGCGGGTGTTCATGATGTTTTTCACGTTTCTCATTTGTGGAAATGTCTGCATGATACGATAGAGGTAGTTGAGCCAAGTATACTTGAGGAAGTAGAGGTGGAACGGGAGGCGACAGTTAGACGAATTCCTACCAGTATTCTTGGATTAGAGGTTAAGAAGCTACGCAACTGAAAGGTCAAGTTGATGAATGTTCAATATGGATAAGACCACGAGGATGCAACTTGGGAGACTTAAGACAAGATTCGCGCTTCGTATCCTTTTCTTTTCAAGGGTATGTTCTTAACTTCTTTTTCCAAAGCTTTTATTCGTACTTGTTACTGTCATTAAGTATATCCTATTGACCGAATTTTCGACATTTAGGTAGGAAACCAATGGATGTAAACATGTATTTGAGACATGTTATGCTTAATGGATGCAAGTGGACGCAAGTGTTTGCTAGTGGTTGCTCGTGGATGCATATACACACACACTGGGCACAAGATCGGCTCAATCACTCTCATATTGCATATGGATGTGTGTGCATATTTTTCTTTATGGATGGAAATGGGTGTATCATCATATGAATGTTACATTTGGGTGGATAATTGTGCATGCATATAGCATTCACATGATATACTAAGACTATTTGCATACATGCTAGATTCATGGCGCTGACATACATTGCATTAAGGAAGTCAACTGAATCAGTAAACCGCCTGATCTTTCGCTTTAGTATAGAGACATATACACACACACAATGGGCACAAGATCGGCTCAATCACTCTCGTATTGCATATGGATGTGTGTGTAAATTTTTCTTTATGGATGGAAATGGGTGTATCATCATATGAATGTTACATTTGGGTGGATAATTGTGCATGCATATAGCATTCACATGATATACTAAGACTATTTGCATACATGCTGGATTCATGGCGCTGACATACATTGCATTAAGGAGGTCAACTGAATCAGTAAACCGTCTGATCTTTCGCTTTAGTATAGAGACTTATACACACACCTTTGCAAATGTTTATATAAGCATTAGAAATCTTTTAAGTACAATGGATGCTTGTGACTGGTGGATGAGTAGATGGATAGTGGACGTTAAGATATATATTCTTCTTAACTTGGAGACTTCGGGGACGAAATCCTTTAAGTAGGGGAGAATGTAACACCCCAGTAATTTTAAAATAATGTTATAATGATAAACTAAAGAATACTTAATTAAATATTGGGAATTAAGGGAAATAGACTGCGCCATTGCGTTCGTCTTGAAATTCTTCTTGAGATATACATCGAGTTTGCGTAAAACGGACATCATATGAAGAAGATATTAAGGTTTGAAGTTTGTTTATGTATAAGAGAATTATATACAAACAAATCAAGTTCAGAATTCAAAATAATTCGAAATTAGAGTGGAAAAATGAAGCGGGAATCTAGCCCGTTAGGGGTCGACCCACACAATGGGGTGTTGACCCTAGGGCCGACCCACCCCAGATCCGGGCCACGTTCCTCCCCTGCACTTGGGCATGTTTCTGAATGAGATCCTTTGGCTTGAGGCTATATATATGACCTCATTTCTATTGTTTTATTCATCAAAAACAATGGAGACAACGAGATGCTACCCCAGCTTGGATTGAATTAGCCTATTTGCATCAACAATGACTTATACGTATTCAAGAATCTCTGCTTCAACATCAACATTCATTTCTTAGTTCTTTAGATCTAAACCCTATGAGTTTATGTTTCTTTCAGATATAAACATTTAATAAGTAATCCTGACATGTTTATAAGTTTGGATCTAAACCTATGCCTATTAATAACCTGAATCATAACCAAACAGATCTACCATTACTTGTATACCTGATCAACTGTTCAATCCTTGCATGCCTATCTCTATTATTCTCATTTCTGTTATCATATGCCTATTTCTTTCAACATGTGCCTATTTTGTTAGTATGTCTATTTTTGTCATCATATGTCTGTTTTGTTATTATGCTTATTTCTGTTCTCTTCTCTCCCTCTGTCCTTTTTTATTTTTATAGCCTGAGATACCTCCGAGCCTGGGCCTATCGTTGAAATATGCGAATGGACGAAATTGGGAATCGTTGGGAAAGATAAATTGGGGCATAATTTGTGTAGTAAAACATGACTCGGATTTGGGGGCATAACCTATACCATGATCTAAGACATTAATTTGGGGCATATCGTAAATGTTGATTTATGCTTGAGGGCAGGGGTGTGAAAGACCTATGATGAACATGAATAATTGCTTAAGAATGAATATGCCTAAATTTATAGTAAATAGAAATTGTAACCGCACTTAGACACGAGGTTAGACTACACTTGTGGTAGAAGTCTTCACGGAACCACCGGCAAATCCAGCATCCACAAGTGGTTAATTTAATGTGAGGGGTCTAGTGCGTAAATGTACACATAACGGTGCTAAGACACAAGGTTAAGTCCAACTAGTGGTAGAAGTCTACCCGAAACCGCCCGGCATATCCAACATCCACAAGTGGTCGGCTTAATGTGAGAGGTCTGATGCATTAACATACATGAACTGGAAATGATAATAACTTGTTAACCTGTAATACTTAACCTGTTTAAATCTGTGGGGTTATATGAACCTGTCAAATTATGTAAGGGTTAAGTAAGCTTGTTTGAATCAACGGGGGGGGGGGGGGGGTTAAGTAAATCTGTGGGGGCTATATGAACCCAAAAAACTTAACCTGTTTATGTTGGGGTTATGCAGGCTTGTAAATCTGTTAGGCATAACCTATCAAAACCCTAGTAGTGGGGATGCAAGCCGGGGGGTGGCTTGTATCATTTGTTGTGTAGGACCCATATTAGTCAGTAACCCATACTAGTATAAAATGGAGGACCCCGAACTAGGTAGGGGTTAGGGCACGCTTACTGAGCTGATTATAAGAGGTCCATACGAGTGAAGGTGTCTGATGGCACGTTCCGACAGACCCATATGCGTGCATGGATCCTTCTACTTGGGAAAATAAGATGTTATAGCACAGTAGATTTGTCTGTGCCTATCGGGAAAAGGGGTTGCCACTTTAGGAAGTGATACATCCTACTGTGGGGATAGAACAGGGTACCTACGGGATAGGGAGCCGATCGATTAGGGTAGTAACTAGGGTACATCCAGTCCTGCCTATTCAAGAGCCCGTTATTGTTGTTTAGGGTAACAACAATTATTTCAGTTGGGCTACTTGTTATTAACGTTGGGGGTAAAACCTATCACTAGAAGTGCACCTAAGTCTACCATTCTATTCTAGTGGGATCATTCTGTTTCTGTTATACTAGTATTGGCGCGGAGAAAAGTACTTGGGAAGCGTAATCTATTCAATTCTATTTATCCTGCTCTGTCTTTTATACCTATCTTATGATATTGTTATCTCTCTCATCCAGTTTATATGCCTGTTGATGCTTTTACTTATTTATATGCTAAAAGTAACTGGACTCGCCAGACTTTATATCTAACTCGTTTTGTTTCCTTTTCTCTCTATTCATTCCCCTCCCCCCTCCCCCCTCCCTCTCCCCACGTTCTCAGGGCGGGAATATTCAGGCTTGATTAGGATTATATCTTCTATTTCTGCTTGGAGCTGCTTAGATGTACTACTTTTATTACCTGTCTACTCTGATATGGCTCTTTTAGGGGATTATGATTTTTTATTACCGTACTCTGATGATTTTAGTACAAGGTAGGTATTTTAATTTGATGTAATGGGTTTTCTGTATTTCAGACTTGTGATGTAACTGGATTTTGGACCACGATGTTTTCTATTTAAAGAATAAAGTTTTAAATTTCGTTGTTATTTTTTATTTGTCTTGTGATGTTTCTGTTCCTGTTTACCTATAACGCTTCATGGAACTTAATGCATTAATGGACGTGGGGTGTCACATTCGAGTCTATATTTCCTTGGTATTTGATAGTATAGATCTTCACTTGTAATGGAATAACAGTAGACATAATTTCCTCGGTAAATGGAGAAATCTTCTCTTTACCATTTACTTGTGCACCGAAGGTCCTTTTCCCTTTGGAGTTGAATGAATCCTTAATAGTGTTTATTATTAAGTCTTTTATATAAGCTTCTTCTTTGGGATAATTCACCCAATGTGGGTCCTCCTCCTTGGTAGTAGAGTTTTTGTAACAACCCGTATTTTATATAAACATTAAACAAAAATATTGATAATTAATAGTTTAGAATTTAGCAGTGAAACATATATTATTGTGTTCGTGACAATTTTCCAATTCAACTTGATATATGACTTGCCTAAAATGGAGTCCGTATTGGAAAGTTATTAACGAATGAATAAATAAAAGGTTATATGCATATATACACACACAAATTCGAAATTTAAAATTAAATATGAGTTATAACTGGAAACAATAATTCAAAAGAGTTATATTAAGAAATAAACGAAATGTTAAAGATTAGCATTAACCAGAATTTAACTCGGTAGAAATGCACGTTTAGACCCAAGGGATGGGTCGACCCAGGCTTCACATGAGTCGACCCATGTGTCGACCCACCCGCGCCAGATCTGCTCTGGTCTATAATGAGTTTTTCTAGTTTACACGGTTTAGATTTTATATTATCAAATCGATGGACCATAATTTCTTGTACACTTATAAATAAACTAGCAGGGTCTAGCTTTCAATTAATTTTTTCTAAGGTGACGCCAAGGCTCTTCCATATTCTTTCCTCCCTAAATCTTTCAGAAATTAGAAAATTAGTTTTAGGGGTTCTTATTTAAGATTTGAAGGTAAAGAATATAAACCAACAACATAGGTGTTTAGATTTCTAATCAACGCCAGGTAACTCCGGTGAATCTGATTTATTTAGGTTTCTTTCCTTCATTCCCTCTTCTTTTAGTATTAGATTTGTAAATACATGATTGTTTTAATACTAGATTCAGTTAGGGAGACCACGAAATCACAGATCAAAATCGGATTCAAGGATTCAAAGCTGTCAAGTGAGTGGATTTAGAATTATACCTTTTGGAAATGGTATATTTAGTGTTTACATTCTCCGTTATTCTTAACATGTTAAATAACTGTAAATTGTGGTAATTATAATAAATTATTCTCTAGAATGTTAAGAATATATTGTTGTACAAATTTATTCTAATATTCTTCTGTTTGGACTAAAAATCACTGAAATACTGGAATTGTGGAATTTACAATAAACATGAATATGTTACTGAAAATATTGGTTAATGACAAATTGGATATATTGTAAATCAAATTACAGGGAAATTGGGAATAATGGAGAAATAATATATGTGCCTATTTTTTATGAAAAAATTACAGTGATTTGGAAATGGAAATAATATCTAACTGAGAAAAGAAAAAAAGGGAAATTTGTTATGGACTGAGTTAGATGGATTTGGGAAAAATTGATACATTTCCATAATAGTATAATTACTTAGAACGTAGTTGCAAGAAAAGAAAGGAAAAAAGTGGTTAGTGTGAAATAGAGATTCTTTTACTGTATTGCATACTAATAAAATTAAAAGATACATGTATGTCCACGACAAAAATAAAAGAAATAGCTTTCAACTACGGATCTTTATTTATGAGCGTTATGGAAATGGGTCTTATATCTTTCCACTAATCAATCTAATGAGGTGTGTGAAATATTTTCCTAAGATAATGAGAATATATAAGATGATAATTAAATGGATGTTACAACAGTAAAAGATTGGTTAATGTTAAGGAACCAAGGAAAAATATGATGAACGGGGAATATAATCTATTATAATTAATTATATGAATGAGAAGGTTGTATAATAGTTAGGCTTGTCCTAAGGACAAGCGAGATTATAACATGAGTTATAATAAAGGAAAAGAGAACTTATTAATAAACCTTAGTTAAGGAAACTTAGTTAATAAGTAAACAACAATAGTAGGTGGTGATGACGGTGTAAGACAAGGTTATTATTAAATAAGAAAGAATAAAGTAGACTTATGAAATACTTAATTATATATTAAGTAACATGTTAATAGAAAACTTGAGAATTGGGATAGGATATACTTAATTATACATTAAGAAAAGCATGTTATTGAACTTGTAAAAATGTAATTGGGTAGTAAATGACGTGGTAATAATGTAAAAAGATTGTACATTACTTTCGCTAATTACAATCTAGGGAATAACATGTTATGGGATTATTAATGAACTTAAAACATGACTAAGTTAAACATGTACGATTAATAAGCGAGAAGGGTCCATTCCTCGGGGATATAAAGGGCTCGGGAAAACTTTGTAACTTGAATAAAAAAGGGAATATTTTGGTAATCAAGTTAATTATTAATTTGGTAAGATAAAGCAAGTGCGGGATTAAAAGATTAGACATATGGTATAATAACATGTTTACGTGATGCGCTTGTGCCAGTCCGCATGTACGAAGGTTAAGAACCCAATTGGGTAGAACATCAGTGTGTCTTGAGACACGGGAGGAGCACGTCCATCTGATTACTCTGCTTGCTTGCTTTGCAAGACTAGAGGGAAGCACGTGGCTTTTGAGGGACATCGTAGGGTGCTTCGTGGTGGTCCTCTATTGGGGTGCATGCTTAGGATGTACCCGTAGATGTTTGGTCTGCGCAGTACCACCCGGTGAGTATACCTTGACTACAAATGTAGACTTGGCAGTAAGAAGGCTGTGGCAGATGGCGTTAGGTGATTTAGTGATTGCCACAGGAAGAGCCTGGGTCAGGACTAATACAGGATAGTAATCGTCAGGTATCTGTCATCGACAGTTAGTGGAATGCGGAAAGACTAGAGCTAAACCAAGAGACCATCGATCTTTCAGTACCGAGACGTTAGTTGAGGGACACGCCAAATTGGATGATTAGATTACTTGCTAGGGGCACGTCCCTTTGCTCTTGATGTAGTCTTTCACTAGGTGAAAGAGAGGTCAGGTGGGACCATAACTGCCAAGAAAATGCAGACCATATTCTGGATATCTGTATTATAGGCCTTTTTGGATGGAACTTTACAGATATGGAAAGCTCCTGACCGGGTTTTGTGCATTCAGATGCAACCCTATTATGAGACTCGGTGTATAGTAGGTAATACGTTTGTATGAGGGTCTACATATATTCACTGGGTAGTGTATCGCAGACGAGAGGGCATTACTCCGTGTTGAGGCTTGATTCAACCGAGGAGTTTGGATACGGCAATTCGTACGCTTGCATGGCATAGCGATGGAGGTTCTATGCGATAACGTGACGTAGTAATATGAATTTATGTACCTTGTTCGGCGTAGGATGAGTGTTGCATGCGCTTCAATGGCATGACGGCGGAGACCGTACGAGGAAGGTACTATGGGGAGTACCTTGAGATGTGGGGTATAGATGTGTAATATATTATGTTAATCTACCGGAGAGTGGATGGGTATGATGTGAGTGTAGAGCCTTAAGTGCTATTAACCCAAAGTAACCTAATAAATAAGAAAACATAACTGAACGGTATATGTAGAGTTATTTCAGAATGTATAATTTGTCCAATCACCAAAACTTTGTCTTCGGACCTCTTCCTCATAACACACTCGCATGTTAGATTTGTGGAAGAGATATGATATCTTTGGGTATTGAATAAGCAATATTATTAGGTTATATTTGATTATATTATGTTTTATCCATTCCGCTGTGAGTTGTTTACTGAGCCCTGATATGTTTATTATCTCTTTCTTTTCGGCAGGATGCCACACAAGCACGCCGAGTCAAGGTTCGATAGATTGGCATTTTTGAAAAAATTCTGATTTGTCGAAATTCAGGTTGTTACATCTGGTATCAGTGCTTAGGTTTAGGATTCCTGTATAGATAGTAAGTGATCGTATTTGTATTTTTAAAATGTAAATATAATATATACACACACACCTAGATCCATAAAAGAACCCACTAAATAGGAAGAGTGACATATAAAAAAGATTGGGATATCAGATATGTACACTAAAAAAATGGTTATGGAAATTTGAGAATAAGAGACCCTTAGGTGGTTTGGGTGAAAAGTGTACATTGTGTTTTGTAATGGAAAAGGTGGAACCCATATGTTAGTATCTGAAATGTTAGTATTTCAGTTTAGTAGGTTTGGTAGTTGAGCCCTATAGATTGTAAAAGAGTAAAAAGGAAATGGATTAGGAATACATATATATATATATATGTGTGTGTGTGTGTGTGTGTGTGTGTGTGTGTGTGTGTGTGCGTGTGTGTGTGCGTGTGTGTGTGCGTGTGTGTGTTTGTGTGTATTTGACTTTGGGGTATTATTTAGGGAAGTCTAAATAAGTTAGAAACCCACTTTGAGTCTAGCCCTGTTGTTGACTTTTAAGATCTTGAAATATTAAAAGCTTTTGGGTGGTAGTTTAAACTGTTTTTCAAGTTTTGACCTTAAAAGTTTACAATTTTAAAATATGTACTAGCGAAATTATGTAGAAATAGTTTTTTAAAAAAAAGGAGGTGTTTTTGACGTTTAAAAAAAAATATGCTACTAACATATTTGAAAAGCACATGTTGAGTTTTGCAAAAAAAAAAAAAAAAATGGGGTATATTTTGGAAACGGTGATTTCTTATGAAATATTTATCTAAAATGAATTCTTTCAAAAAAAACGTGTACATTATAGAGCATGTATAACTTAATAGTTTTTAAGCTATAAAGTCTGAAAGAGCTAAATGAAAAAACATAAAAAAAATTGCATTTTGTCAAAAACTGAAATTTTCGATAAACAAAATTTTAATAATTTCTGTTCTTTTGACAATAATTTTTATAATAGTTTTGACATAAACTTTGGTGGGTGGACAAAATAAGTTGTAAATTAAGAATTGGGTAGATGTTTGGGATAAGTTTAGAAATTAACACCTTGTTGTAAGTATTTGAACAAGCATAGTAAAAATAAACAGTTGAGAAATTAATTGAGAAATAGTTGTCCTCGTTTACTCCAGTTTTTAAGATTTGAAAAAAAAAGTTTCGTGTTATTTTTAAAAATGTCATTTTTATGGTATGGAAAAAATAAGTTTTTAACGAAGAGAAATAAAGTTTTGGAAGCTTTTAATTTTTGAAAAATTTATGAAATGATGAGGCCAAACCACATTTTTAAATCATGGAGTAGGTAAGAATTAATGCCTAGGAAAGACGAGGAATGTTTTGTGGTTATAAAGTAGATATCAAGAATTGTTTTTGAAACAATAGTAAATTCTCATAGGGTGCATAAGCTCTATAGGTTGTTGCTTGGAAAAGATTGTTAGTACACAACAAGGACTAATTGTGACAAGTGGATGATAATGGGCACGGTTGTTTAGATCATGTGGTTTGGACCGTTCTTTGTCAGTGGGGAAATGGTCCTAGGATCCTTAGCCCTTGGTAGTAGCTGTGTAGTGTGCTTTTTTTCCAATTTTAGTTTTGAAAGAATTAGAAGTCTTATTTAAAGACTAAGCTTCGATCAGTGGATTAACTTAAATAAACTAAAGAAAAATGTGGTGACATAATTAAAAGAAAACAAACAATGATAACAACCGCAAAAATAAAACAACAAATATGACAGTTGAGAAAAATGGAAAATTTCAAGAAATAGAAAATTGGACTTTTCTAAAGTAAGCTGGAAAAGAAAATGTATAACAAAGAAAATTTTCTTATGTAAATTGTGCTTGGATAGGGGTATAAGATATCTTTAAATAATAGTTGCACAAAATCCAAGTACGTACAGAAAAGGTGCATAAAAGAAAGACGAAAAGTGTGAAGTTTTCTATTTTCTACCTTTTTGTAACATAAGAAATCGAATTCAGAAGATTAGACTTTTCGGTAATTCGAATGGTTAAAGTTGGTTAGTAGAGTGTGGATGCAAAAATTAGCTGAATTATGCTCTTGCTCTGTAAGAGTATGGGAAAAATTGGATGAACAAGTATTTTTATTTTCAAAATGTTGCATTCATATAGAAATTACTAGTATACTTAAGATGTGTGCATCATGTTTTCAAAGAGTTTTCAAGAAAAATTTGCATTCATATAGAAGGTACCACTTAGCATTCATTCCATTCATGTATTATTATGTTGTATTACACTTTGCACAAGTGCACAAATGGTTGAAAAATTGGATGTACACATGATGGTTGTGAATTATGCGGGGAACTACTTAATTTTACCCTTACCAAATTTCGGGGATGAAATTTCCTAAGGATGGGAGAATGTAACACCTCGTATTTTATATAAACATTAAACGAAAATATCGATAATTTATAGTTTTAGAATTTAGCACTAAATCATATACCATTGTGTTCGTGGTAATTTTCTGATTCAGTTTGATATATGACTTGCCCAAAACGGAGTTCATATGGGAAATTTATTAACGAATGAATAATTAAAAGGTTGTATGCATATATGCATGCACAAATTCGAATTTGAAATTAAATATGAGTTATAACTGAGAAATAATAATTCAGATGAGTTATTAAGAAATAAACTAAACGTTTAAAATTAACGTTAACCATAAATTAACTCGACAGAAATGTACATTCAGACCCAGGGGGATGGGTCGAGCCAGGCTTGGTCGACCTTAGGTCAACCCACCTCTAAGGTGGATCGACACAGTGGTCGACCCACCCAGGCCAGATATGCTCTGGTCTATGATGTGTTGTTCAAGTTTATATGACTCATATTTCATATTATCGAGTTCAATTGACCCGAATTTCCTGTACACCTATAAATAGACTAACAGAGCCTAGCTTTCAACTCATATTTTTTGAGGCGATACCAAGGCTCTTCCATTTTCTTTCCTCTCCAAATCTTTCAGAAATTAGAAAATTAGTTTTAGGGGTTATGATTCAAGGTTTGAAGATAAAGAATATAAATCTACAACATAGGCGTTCAGATTTCTGATCAACGTGAGGTAAGTTCTATGGATCTGATTTATTTATGTTTTTTCCTCCTTTTCCTCTTCTTTTAGTATCAGATTTGTAAATCTGTGGTTGTTTTAATTCTAGATTCATTTAGGAAGACAACGAAAACATAAATCTGAATCAAATTCAAGGATTGGAAAACTGTCTGGTGAGTGGATTTAGAATTATATCTTTTGGATAATGGTATATTTATCGTTTACGTTCCCCATTATTCTTAACGTGTTAAATAACTGTCAGTTGTGGTGATTATGATAAATGATTCTCTAGAATGTTAAAAATTACTATTGTTCAAATATATTTTGTTATTCTTCTGTTTGGATTAAAAATCACCATAATACTAGAATTGTGGAATTTACAATAAACATGAATATGTTACCAAAAATATTGGTTAATGAAAAATTGGATATATTGTAAATCAAATTACAGTGAAATTGGGAATAATGGAAAAATAATGGATGTGCCTAATTTGTATGGAAAATTTAAGTGATTTGGAAATGGTAAATAACATCTTACTTAGAAAATAAAAAGGAGAAATTTGTAGTGGACTGAGTTAGATGGATTTGGGAAAAATTGATACACTTCCATAACGATAAAATTACTAAGAATGTAGTAGCAAGAAAAGAAAGGAAAAAAGATATTAGTGTGAAATAGGAATTCTTTTATCATATTACGTACTAATCAAATAAAAAGATATATGATTGTCCCCGACAAAAATAAAAGAAATAGCTTGCAACTAAGGATCTTGATTTATGGGTGTTATGGAAAAGGGTCTTTATATCTTTCCACTAATCAATCTAGTGAGGTGTGTGAAATATTTTCCTGAGATAATGAGAATGTAGGAGGCGGTAATTAAATGGATGCTACAACAGCAAAAGATTGGTTAATGTTAAGGAAACAAGGGAAAATATGATGAACGGAGAACATAACCTATTATAGTTAATTGTATGAATGAGAAGGTAATATAATAATTAGGCTTGTCCTAAGGACAAGCGGGATTATAACATGAGTTATAATAAAGGAAAAGAGAACTTATTAATAAACCTTAGTTAAGAAAACATAGTTAATAAGTAAACAACAACGACAGGTTGTGATGACGGTGTAAGACAAGGTTATTATTAAATAAGAAAGAATAAAGTAGATTATGAAATGAAATAAGTTGTACTTAATTATATATTAAATAACATGTTAATAGAAAACATGAGAATTGGGATAGGATATACTCAATTATACATTAAGTAAAACATGTTATAACTTGTAAACATGTAATTGGATATTAAATGACATGGTAATAATGTAAAAAGATTGTAGATTACTTTCGTTAATTACAATCTAGGGAATAACACATTATGGGGTTATTAATGAACTTGAAACATGATTAAGTTTAAACCTTTACGATTAATAAGTGAGTAGAGTCCATTCTGTTGGAGAATGGAGTTTTGATGATAACAACCTTATTTCAATATTAATTGAATATAAAATATATACTAACACCTTTATCTTGAATATATATATATATATATATACACATACACAGGATTTATATGCAAGAATTATTACTGAAGACTGTACAGTTTTAAAGATGTTAGATATTCACAATTCAAAGATATTTCAAAACTCATGAGTATTAAAGATTTCAATAGTTCAAGATAAATATAGTTATAGAGTCTAGATTATGTAAGGCTCCGAATAGCACTCCAAGTTCAAATTCAAAATAATTTTAAATTCTATTTTTCAATTTCTAATTTCAAATTCTGTTTTCAGATTCTATCTTCAATCTTTATCTTCTCTATTTTACTTTCTATTTTAACTTGATTTTAAACTTGAGTTTTATAAGTTTATACTTTATAAGTTTTATATATTTATACTTCATATACTTTATATTTATATAGTTTTAAACTTTATAATTTTATAAATGTGTTTATATAGTTTATATTTATGTTTCTATATCATTTTCTACTTTACAATATTTATTTATAACACTATATTTTAATTCAAGAATTTCCAGAATTATGTGTGTGTGTATATATATATATATATATATATATATATATTTATCAAAACACTTGAAAAATGCTCAAAAATCAATTTTGTATTAAGGGTATGTCGACATACAAATAACCCCGTGTTGACATATAACTGTCATTTTTTTCAAAACTGAAAGGAAGTGTCTTTTCACTATTTGTGACGGTTCTAAGACGTTGCAACAACCATTCACACATTATAAAAGGGGTCTGATTTTGAATTTTTAATTACTTCTTTTTCTCTAACTTCATTCCTTTTCATTACACCATTATTTCTTATCTTTTTTATGATTTCTACACCAATACTATGGCGAATTCAATTCTACTTTCATTAGTCTTCTTCTCTCTAAACTCTCTACTCATTTCTCTATGAACTAAGTGCTATTGAAGAGTTACATGGTTGTTCATAATTGTCTAGGTTGGGTAAAGTAATTGGTAGTATCCCTTGTAGCCGTGAAATCAAGGACGGATAATCAGTGGTACCCCTTGTAGCCGTGAAATCAAGGAGGTTGGAATCGGTGGTATCCCTTATAGCCGTGAAATCAAGGAGGTTGTAATTGACTATTGATATAGTAATAAAACTCAGCACAATCCAGCGTTGTGCGGGACTGGACGTAGGAACAATTCCGAACCCGTATAAAGTCCGGTGTGTTCTTTCCTTTTCTACATCTTATTTCTGTTTATTTTTGTGTTTGTGTTTGTATCTGTGTCTGTGATTGTGTTCGTGGTGTTTGACCCATATAGCAGTTCACATAAGTTTTAGATTTTGTTTAAATTCTCAAAAACACTATTTACCCTCCCCTCCCTCTAATGTTTGTATTACTTTAATGATCCATTTCGCAATCCCTAACAATTATTACCGGAGCAAGGTCTTTCAAAAAATTCATAATCCGATTTTTGAAAATTTTGGAATTTTTGTTAACACTGGTGTCAATTCAGGAAAAGATTTGTTCGATGAATTTTGGAAATTCAAAAGTTGAAATGATGGTTAAAGTGGCTTTTGGAAATTCAAAATCTAAAAAGGTGGTTGTTGGAAATTCAAATCCCGAACTAGTGTGTTACATGGTTGTTGAGAATTCAAATTCTGGAAAGCAATTGGTAGAAATGAAAAAGGAAAAATGGATAATGGATAGTGGCTGTTCAAGACATATGACAAGAAATCCAGAACTACTCAATAATCTGAAATATGAAGATGGTGGAATGGTGAACTTCGGATATAACTCGAAAGGATACATTATTGGAATCAGCAATGTTGGTAATTCTGAAACTCCTACTATTTCTAATGTTTTATTAGTTAGGAATTTAAAACACAACTTGCTAAGTACAAGTCAACTTTGCGATAAGGGTTATAAAATAAACTTTGAAAAGGATAAATGTTTTCAAGAAGATAGGAATTCAAAAGTAATATTCGAAGGAGATAGAATGAAAAATATTTATATATTGAGTATGAAAATCTTCAATGATAACCTATGTCTTATGGCCAATACAAGTGATCCCTGGATCTGGTCATATAAATTTCAAACATATTTCTAGGATTTCTAAATTAGATTCAATCAGAGGATTACCCAAAATGAAATTTAAAGTAAATAATTTATGTGACGCCTGTCAACTCGCGAAACTAAAGAAAAGTTCATTTTAATCAAAAGAGGAAATCACTACATCAAAACCATTAGAATTAACTTACATGGATTTATTTTGATCCATCTCAAATTCAATTAATAAATCATAATAGATATGTTTACGTAATCATCGATGGTTTTTCTAGATTTACTTGGACTTTATTTCTTAAAAATAAAAGTGATGTTTTAGATCAATTTAAAACATTTTCTAAAAGAATTCAAAATTTATTATCACTAAAAATCGAAACAATACGAAGTGATCATGGCGGAGAATTCAAAAACGAAAATTTTGAAAAATATTGTAATAAAAAGGGAATAACCCATAATTTTTCAATTCCAGGAACCCTTCAACAAAATGGAGTAGTTGAATGTAAAAATCGGACAATATAAGAGTGTGCGAGAACTATGTTATCTGATAGTAATTTACCAAGAAATTTTTGGGCTGAAACAGTTGCAACAGCTTGCTATATTATAAATAGAATTTCAATTAGACCTTTAATTCATAAAACCCCATATGAACTTTTGCATAATAAGAAACCAAAAGTATCATATTTTAAAATATTTGGAAGTAAATGATTTTATACTTAATACTAAAGATAATTTAGACAAGTTTGACTCGAAATCCGATAAAGGAATGTTTATTGGATATTCAGAAAGAAGTAAAGCATGTAGAATTTTCAATACACGAACCAATACCATAGAAGAAATATTAAATGTATCTTTCGACGAAAACTATAAAAGTATAACTCAATACAATGAAGATGAATGTCAAATTAATGAAATAAATCATGAAGATAATCGACTAAATAAATGAATTAGATTACTTAGAGACCATCTTGTAGAAAATATATTAGGAGATATAGAATATGTTGTCAGAACCCGTAATCAATTAAATAATACGAGTAATACTGCATTTATTTCAACTATTGAACCTAAAAATCCAAAGGAAGCATCTTCCGATGATTCATGGATACTTGCTATGCAAGAAGAACTGAATCAGTTTACAAGGAATGATGTATGGGAACTCGTTCCTAAACCAAAGGATAAGACTATAATAGGAACACTACAACAAAAACACCATATTACAACTTTAATTTTACAACGGTGGTAAAAGCACCGTTGTAATAAATGTTTTTTACAACTTTTTTTAGAAAAGTTGTAATAAACTTATTTTTAACAACTGTGTTATTTTGACAGTTGTAATAAAAGCCTATCACAACTTTTATTTTTTGACTGTGGTAATATATGACTATATTTTAATATAATTAACAACTAATAATTAATATTAATACATTTATATTGATTATTTATAATTAATAACTAATAATTAATATTTAATAATCAATTGGGAAGTATGTTTTCAATAAATAAAGATTGATAATAATTTTCAATACTAGTAATTCAATAATCTACAACTTTTATGTTTTCAATAATTTTCAATAAAAAATGATTGATAATAATTTTCAATACTAATAATTTTCAATACTAATAATTTTCAATACTAATAATGATTGATAATTAATATTTAATAATTCACAACTTTTATGTTTTCAATAATTTTCAATAAATAATGATTGATAATAATTTTCAATACTAATAATTTTCAATACTAACAATGATTGATAATTAATATTTAATAATGATTGATAATAATTTAATTAATTAATAATTTACAAATAACTCACTATTAAATACTAGTAATTAATGATTGATAATAATTTTCAATAAATAATAATTAATCAAATACTTATTGATTTGTTCAGCTAAAAAAGCTTCATCTGCCTGGAGTTCACATGTATTTGCGTGTGAGGTTCAAGTATGTTTTTTTAAGAGGTACCACTTAGTTTATAATCTAAGATGTATAATAGTTTGTTAAATTATTAAGTAATAAACGTAGGGTAGCTTACAATAAAAACGTAATTTCATTTCCCGCTTACTGTACACGAAAGTTTCATATCCCTCCACCCTCGTTTCCTTTTAATTTTCAATTCCCTCTTTATTACTTCTATCCAAACCCTAATTACCTTCTCGTTTCTTCCGCTGCCGCCCACTTTCAAACCCCAATTTCATTTCCTCCCCTAAATCCAAACCCATCAGCCCAACAACTCGTGCGAGATGGCCATGCTTTCAACTTTGACCCGTCCAACTCCAGATCTGTGAAAACCCGTAACTTCCCCATAAGGAAAGCGTGGATAGTTCGAGAACAAGCCACAACAGAACGCAGACGGAAGGACATTTCATTGTATATTACAACAATGCATCAGATTACAAGAATATACAGAGTATAAATGAATATTACACAGAAATATCAGAGATTTAAGTTACATTTAAATACATAGCAGCGGAAAATAATACAATACACAACTAGAAGAAATATATGGATACAAAGCTTTCCGGATATCGTTCCAGCTGTAAACCAGGATCCTGTGAATATAAATCTACAAAACCAAAACTACTAGCTGCCCGTGTCAAAATAAGGGCACCCAGAGTTTAGGTTAAAACAATAAACTCCAGGTCAGTCATGTGACTGGTGTGAGAACTAAAATAGTTGTTATTCTTTATTTTTAAAGTTCGGTAAATCAAGGGACCACGCCGTATAACACGGAACGGGTTTCCTCCCAAGAATACCAGTGCATAAAACAACAGCGCAATGCTAAATAAAGAACAATGAAGCTATTATAAGACCCAGGTCCCATCACACAATGCAACGCAAGCCGGAGGATAGGGATTTTACCTTATAATAGCCAAGAATGTTTAATATGTTTAAAACAAATCATTTGATACTATTATAAGTGTATATTGTATAAAACAACTTCAAATCATAAGTATCAATCATAGGCGGCATGAATGCCCATACCACTATGTCGCCATATATAAGTTATACAATCAAAATCGCAAAGTCACGTATTTGGAAATTGGGTTTCCGTCTATGAACCGAGGCAAAAGATAGTCCTCAACCGATTCGAGACTGTCTAGCCCGAGTCTCAGGAGCAGAACGCATCGCCCCTTGGATCGTCAGGGCCGGTCCACCGATGTGGATTAGACGAAATCCTGAACACTGCGTTTCCCCGCCCTTTGGGGCGTAAGTCTGGTCCGTCTGCCGACCAGAATGCATCGGCCAAAACAGATATAACCGAGGCGCCTCGCAACAGCAACAACCACACAGGTGAAAAGTATATAAATGTCAGGGCTGGTAGGTCACTGACACCACCCTAGCTAGAAGAAAACGCATGTCCTCCCTGAGGTTCGTCTCCCGTTTTTGGTTTACCCCGGGGGGTGTGAGGCTCGCGAATCAACGCTACTCAAAGCTACGCCACAAAGGTCGTGCTTTGATCATCAACCACAAGACTTTGCTTTTCAACAGAAGCCTTGATCATTTGCATCTTAGCGTGCCACACAGGCAAACCACTCTATGCAACCGATATCAGTCACACAGAATGAAATCCAATGTCAGACACACAGTCCATTTACAAGTCCGTTCTGGGTCTGAACGAAACTGGAGGCACTTTCCTCGCATATCCATCGGTCTCCAAGCACATCTGGACGACCACCGATTGATTCCCTCATCTAGGGTGTACAGCCCAATCAAGATCATCAGTAATCACCTAAACGATGTGAAGACTTCCGGTCTTCAACCACCGTCTTCATCTTCGACTTATCGTCGTATCAGTTATTCAGAATGGGATAAACCCGGTCTTTCCGAATAACTCGCGTCTATTTTAAATAAGTGTTACACAAACACAACATACGCCTCATTCCAATTCATCAGTCACTAAACGTAAATTAATCAAGAGAATAATTTCCCAAATATTAACCCCGAAGGCCTAAACCAACATCAGATCAATATCCAGAAAACCATTCTGCTTGGCTAACCGACAGTTAGTTTCTAAATTTCACATTCATAGGGAAAGGTTCCCATTAATTTTATCCAAGATAAATTCTTTATATTTATTCTTTAATCTATCCTTTTGAATTTCGATTCAACTAGTTGGGATTAACGAACCTTACCGAAGTAATCGTTTGTTTTAATTTCCCGATCCCAACTTATTCATCCCATGAAGTAAAATGAGTCTTACTTCATATCTAATACCACGGTGTTATCGGTAAATTTAATTACCATTTCACGTTTAAATCTAATTAAAGATTTAACTAACGCCTGGAGCAAAACTGGTGATACTCCCTTCTCGATTATTTCAATCTAATTAAAGATTCATTGAAACTCCACTTAGTTTTAATCTTTAACGGGGTTAAAGAATCAGTGTCATTTAAAAACACTGTTCACGATAAACCCCAAGATCACATTCCATTAATTATTGGGTTAAAGAACAAGTGTTATTTTAAAACACTGTCCACGATAAACCCAAAAATCAATATCCATTCAATTCCAATTAAATATTATTTAATTGGTACACTTCATTAAATCTAAATAAAAAGATTTAATCTTTTCTCAACTGGGTTCAAGAACAGTGTTAATGAAGACACCATTCACGACAAACCCAAATCACATTTGATATTAAACACAAGGCTCTGAATAGAAAATATATCGGCTTATATTCAATGTCAAATTCTACGACCAACAGATATCGTATTGGAAATAACGATATAGATATCTATATCTTTCAAATTTCCATAACAACATCTGTATAATCATGAAATCCAACATCGAAATATTCCGAAGACAATTTCGATTCAAATCCATTCCAATGCAATCATTGGAAATTCTGGTTATTTTCAAAAACCATTTCAAAGTCAATTTATTTATTTAAAAATAAATAGAATTATAATTCTAGTTCAAAACTAGTTCATTTCGATACAAATCTATTTTTATCATTTCAAATATGGAGTTGTTCATCCCGATTTTTCCCAAATCATTTCTTATGATTTTACACAAATTATTACTATTTTTAATAATTTTATCAAGTCTTGTACAGTCGATTTCCATCAACGGCCATCGAACTGCACTTACAACGACCTTTTTCAAATTTGATTTGGACATAATTCCAAATCCAACCGTTAGATTTCAAATTTCTAATATTCGTTAGAAAGCTCTTTTCGATACGAACCCAACGGTTCCGGTTTTAGGAGAATCCGACGGTCGGATCTCCCGTAATATCCGTTCGAAGTCAATAGTCGAAATTCGCGAACTGTCGCGGCGCGGCGCGTTCTATTCAGGCCATTATATTATATATATATATATATAATATATAATATATATACTTCGTCGATTTCTATATAAAACGTATTTTATAAATCGTTTTAAATTCGTTTTCGAAATGATTTCAACTTCATTTTCAATTTCAAATCAAAACTGAATTTTTCCAATATAAATTTGTTTTAAATTTATTTCAAATTGATTTCTATTCAAATCGATTTTAATTTGATTTGAATTCATTTTCTATTCAATTTAATTCCATTCAAATCTGTTTTATATTCAATTCAACTCGAATTCGTTTTATTTTCAATTCAATTCGAATTCGTTTTATAACGATTTCAATTCTATTCGAATTCATTTCAAAACAATTTCAATTCTATTTCAATTCTATTCGAATTCATGTCAAAACGATTTCAATTCTATTCGAATTCATTTCAAAACGATTTCAATTCTATTCGAATTCATTTCAAAACGATTTCAATTCTATTTCAATTCTATTCGAATTCATTTCAAAACGATTTCAATTCTATTTTCAATTCAATTCGAATTCGTTTTATAACGATTTCAATTCTATTCGAATTCGTTTATATTCAATTTCAATTTGAATTTCAATTCTTTTCGAAAAGTCAGATTTTGAAATCACTTTCGATATTCATTATAAAATGAACAAAATCGATATAAATATCGTTCACGTCAAAATGGCGTAAATCTAATCAACACGGCTTCATATATTCATATTTTCAAATATTCTATTTCGAATATTTCTATTTCAAATATTTCTGTTCAAATATTTCTTTTACAAATATTTCTATTTCTAAACTGGAATGAGGCCCAATCGATTACCATATAATGTTAATTATATGGATTTTCTACAACACATGTATACAATAACAACAATGAATAATCAACCATCATCCAAAGTGCATTCTACACTGTATAAGCATCAAATATAAATATTCAACGCTTATAACAGTCTGTCAATCAATCGATCGACATACAACTAAACAATCGGGATTAGTGTACTTCAAATATCATCCCAACACCCGTGTGGGGTTTCAAACAATCAAACACAGATTTTATTTGTGCAGTTGGGCGATGTGTAAAATTTATCGTCCCAATCAATATCAGTCAAATGTGTGTATATAAACAAATCGTCCGATTTGTTTATTTTTATTTCATTTCATATACACGTTAAAAATTTTATTTTTAACTATAAAATATTTTTAACTATATAAATATTTTATTCCATTTCACTTCACATCACACAACCAACTACACATCAAAATCAAACAAACAAGCATACAAGCCGTCCATGGTCTGTGGACGACGGGTGTCGGGTGCTACTAAACACCGTCTGCATCCTAGTATATATTTATAACTAGAAAAATTAAATTGAAAGGTGAGAAGTTCTCACCGAATTGCTAATCCAACGTCACGACTCTTCTTAGGTAGAAATCTTCGTCGTTCTTGCCTCATGTCACTTTCTCTGCCCGTATTCTCTACATATGTAAAAATCGCATTTTTACTTCGCTATTCAATATATAAAAATCGAATTTTTACTATGCTATTCAATATATAAAAATCGAACTTTTACTATGCTATTCAATATAAAAAAATCGAACTTTTACTATGCTATTCAATATACAAAAATCGAACTTTTACTATGCTATTCAATATATAAAAATCGAATTTTTACTATGCTATTCAATATATAAAAATCGAATTTTTACTATGCTATTCAATATATAAAAATCGAATTTTTACTTTGCTATTCAATATATAAAAATCGAATTTTTACTTTGCTATTCAATATATAAAAATCGAATTTTTACTATGCTATTCAATATATAAAAATCGAATTTTTACTATGCTATTCAATATATAAAAATCGAATTTTTACTATGCTATTCAATATATAAAAATCGAATTTTTACTATGCTATTCGATATATAAAAATCGAATTTTTACTATGCTATTCAATATATAAAATCGAATTTTTACTATGCTATTCAATATATAAAAATCGAATTTTTACTATGCTATTCAATATATAAAATCGAATTTTTACTATGCTATTCAATATATAAAAATCGAATTTTTACTATGCTATTCAATATATAAAAATCGAATTTTTACCATGCTATTCAATATATAAAAATCGAATTTTTATATGCTATTCAATATACAAAAATCGAATTTTTACTATGCTATTCAATATATAAAATCGAATTTTTACTATGCTATTCAATATATAAAAATCGAATTTTTACTATGCTATTCAATATATAAAATCGAATTTTTACTATGCTATTCAATATATAAAATGGAATTTTTACTATGCTATTCAATATATAAAAATCTCTTCTTTGTCAATAATAATCGAATCTTTATACGTTATAAAAATCAAATATTTTTGTGTATAAAAATCTTAACATATATATTAAAACCATATTTTTATATTGTTTTATATATATAAAATCACTTCGCTCAAAATCATATTTTTATCTACAACCTAGGTGATAAAAATCATATTTTGCCTTTCATAAAAAATCATGCTCTTATTCAAAGATTTTTCACATTAAAAATCCGATTTAAATCGGATTTTTTTCCTATAAGTAAAAAGAGAAAAGAAAGAAAAAAAAACTAAATAAAAAAACAAATAAAGAAGCTTACATTAATTGGAGAGGAGGAGGGAGAAACGTGGTCGAGGTCTCGCCGAAGAGGGGGTGGTGAAGAAGGAGAAGCGGCAGCAGCAATCGGTGGCACGATTGTGGACTTGCTGCGTCGGTCTTGGGATGTACTAGAGGAAGAGAGGGCGGAGGACCATCGAACAAAAGGAGGGGGGTCGTGGCTCTCGGGTGGCGCGCCAGGGTGGAGCGGTTGGAGGATGCGTTCGATTGGAAGAAGGAAGGGGCTCGCGATACGTGAGGAGGAGAGAGGGAGGGCACGAGGGGAGGAGAAGTATGCCGGCGACGGCGCTGGCCAGGGGGGAGGCGCGCTAGCCGTCGACGTGGGGGGGGGCGCGATTTAGGGCACGAGTTTTTTTTTTCTTATTCTGAAATGAAGGAGAGAGAATTAGAGAGGGAGGGAGTGTGGTTATAGATTTTATAATTTAATTTATTTTATACTGTCAAAAAGCAACTTTAAATTTCGGACTCGAAATCGAACCCACCGACTGTCTTCCCTGGCTAATTACCCCCATTCCGAACACAATGAGATAAGCCACGTAAGCCGATTCGAACTTTTCGATCAGTTTTCGTCAAATTTACATTTAAATCATTATATTGAATTTTAAACGTACATTTCAATTTACCGGGGCCACATACTAACTCGAAAAATTCCAGAAAAATATTTTCTAGCTTCGTATTGACGATACGGTCCTAACAAAACTAGTTTCGTCGAATTCTGAGACCGTTGAAAATATGGCCATTTTCCAGTCGATTAAAATCAACTGAAACTGGTCAAACACGTTTTCTTTTGCCACGCTCACATATTGATTCGAAAAATCATGAAATTTGAAATCTAGCAATGATTTTACATCACGAACCCAACAAAAGTGGTTTCGTCGAAATCCGAGGTCGTTTGCAAAATTTCCCTTTTTAAGGGCCTGAATTCCATAGCGACTATTCAGAATTTTCAACTGGACATATCTTTTGATTCCCGCTATGAAATTTTGATTTGTCGGATTCGTTGGGAAGATATTCTCTATTAGATTCCATTATTTTTTGTTTCACTAAAATCCGGTTTATTTTGCACCCGGTGCATTCAATTGAAGTTTGAAATCGAATTATCGAACTACCGCGCCATTTTCAATTCTATTTATAATTATATATAAATTTTTATATTCTAACGACGACGTATATAATATATACGTTCGAATTCTATTCAAAATAAATTTCTCGTCGATTTTATTTAAAATAATTCATTTTAAATGTTCAAAATTTGCTAAAATTGCCAAAATAAAAATTTTAAACTGGCCCAGATTTCCGGGTTGTTACAATCTCCCCCACTTAAAACTTTTCGTCCCCGAAAAGGAACAAAGTCGAAAGTGGTTTGATTAATCAACTCTACGTTCGATCTGGCTTCCATTCTCCAACTTTTCAGTTTCTGAGAATTTTCAAATTCTTCAAAAATTTGGCTAACACCCGGAATTTTCGAAAAATTTCGTCATAACCTCCCCTGCATCGGGAGCCACGGGAAAATCCCGAAATTGCCATATAGGCCTTATGATCTCAAAAAGAAAAAGAAAAAGCCAAGCGGCTAGCCAATCGGCTCATAAAATCATCATCACCTAAACAAAACAGTAAATCATAGTAAACATGTACCTATTTGTCGGGCAAACAAATTTCATTCTCTGCTCTCGCCTCCTTGCTATGACCTGTTCAATGTAAATACATGTATATGCAAGCAAATGCGACCAATTTTCAATACAGTTCAATATTTGATCAAATGGGTTATATAATACAAATTTTAATTAATCAACCAATAATTAACAACACAACCATCAATCAATTAGTTGATTAGCTTTTCAAATTCATAACTTTGATACATAGTCAAAAATCAGATTTTTGATGCCAAATCACAACAATAAGCCCTATCTAATTTTGGTTCTCACACCAGTCTAATGGAAATATATAGAAATCCCACCTTCGAAACTTGAACATAAATGTTGATGATGCGATCGCTATCATCAATTTCATCTCCAGGCGACTAGAGTGTGATGCTATATCTATCCAATATATTAAAACTTTGAATATACGTTTGCAAGGAGTATATGCAAATTCTTTATATACTGAATTGTCCAAAATCCATATAAATAAATTATTCAAATACGTGTAAAACGATTTAAATTTCAAAACAGAATTGTTTTCATTTGAAAAATATACTCTTCACACTCGTTCTAGGATACTACCGATCTTATCTCTAACGAGTCATTCCCGTTGGATGTTGCTAATCCAATATCTGATGAATTCTTTCGTATGGTTCTAATGTGTCTTATTCTCTAAGCTTTGTAAACCAAAGCTCTGATACCAACTATGAAAACCCGTAACTTCCCCATAAGGAAAGCGCGAATAGTTCGAGAACAAGCCACAACAGAACGCAGACGGAAGGACATTTCATTGTATATTACAACAATGCATCAGATTACAAGAATATACAGAGTATAAATGAATATTACACAGAAATATCAAAGATTTAAGTTACATTTAAATACATAGCAGCGGAAAATAATACAATACACAACTAGAAGAGATATACGGATACAAAGCTTTCCGGATATCGTTCCAGCTGTAAACCAGGATCCTGTGAATATAAATCTGCAAAACCAAAACTACTAGCTGCCCGTGTCAAAATAAGGGCAACCAGAGTTTAGGTTAAAACAATAAACTCCAGGTCAGTCATGTGACTGGTGTGAGAACTAAAACAGTTGTTATTCTTTATTTTTAAAGTTCAGTAAATCAAGGGACCACGCCGTATAACACGGAACGGGTTTCCTCCCAAGAATACCAGTGCATAAAACAACAGCGCAATGCTAAATAAAGAACAATGAAGTTATTATAAGACCCAGGTCCCATCACACAATGCAACGCAAGACGGAGGATAGGGTTTTTACCTTATAATAGCCAAGAATGTTTGATACGTTTAAAACAAATCATTTGATACTATTATAAGTGTATAGCGTATAAAACAACTTCAAATCATAAGTATCAATCATAGGCGGCATGAATGCCCCATACCACTATGTCGCCATATATAGGCTATACAATCAAAATCGCAAAGTCACGTTTTTGGAAATGGGGTTTCTGTCTATGACCGAGGCAAAAGATAGTCCTCAACCGATTCGAGACTGTCTAGCCCGAGTCTCAGGAGCAGAACGCATCGCCCCTTGGATCGTCAGGGCTGGTCTACCGATGTGGATTAGACGAAACCTGAACACTGCGTTTCCCCGCCATTTGGGGCGTAAGTCTGGTCCGTCTGCCGACCAGAATGCATCGGCCGAAACCGATATAACCGAGGCGCCTCGCAACAGCAACAACCACACAGGTGAAAAGTATATAAATGTCAGGGCTGGTAGGTCACTTACACCACCCTAGCTAGAAGAAAACGCATGTCCTCCCTGAGGTCCGTCTCCCGTTTTTGGTTCACCCCGGGGTGTGAGGCTCGCGAATCAACGCTACTCAAAGCTACGCCACAAAGGCCGTGCTTTGATCATCAACCACAAGGCTTTGCTTTTCAACAGAAGCCTTGATCATTTGCATCTTAGCATGCCACACAGGCAAACCACTCTATGCAACCAATATCAGTCACACAGAATGAAATCCAATGTCAGACACACAGTCCATTTACAAGTCCGTTCTGCGTCTGAACGAAACCGGAGGCACTTTCCTCACATATCCATCGGTCTCCAAGCACATCTGGACGACCACCGATTGATTCCCTCATCTTGGGTGTACAGCCTAATCAAGATCATCAGTAATCACCCAAACGATGTGAAGACTTCCGGTCTTCAACCACCGTCTTCATCTTCGACTTATCGTCGTATCAATTATTCAGAATGGGATAAACCCTGTCTTTCCGAATAACTCGCGTATATTTTAAATAAGTGTTACACAAGCACAACATACGCCTCATTCCAATTCATCAGTCACTAACCGTAAATTAATCAAGAGAATAATTTCCCAAATATTAACCCCGAAGGCCGAAACCAACATCAGATCAATATCCAGAAAACCATTCTGCTTGGCTAACCGATAGTTAGTTTCTAAATTTCACATTCATAGGAAGAGGTTCCCATTAATTTTATCCAAGATAAATTCTTTATATTTATTCTTTAATCTATCCTTTTGAATTTCGATTCAACTAGTCGGGATTAACGAACCTTACCGAAGTAATCGTTTGTTTTAATTTCCCGATCCCAACCTATTCATCCCATGAAGTAAAACGGGTCTTACTTCATATCTAATACCACGGTGTTATCGGTAAATTTAATTACCATTTCACGTTTAAATCTAATTAAAGATTTAACTAATGCCTGCAGCAAAACTGGTGATACTCCCTTCTCGATTATTTCAATCTAATTAAAGATTCATTAAAACTCCACTTAGTTTTAATCTTTAACGGGGTTAAAGAATCAGTGTCATTTAAAAACACTGTTCACGATAAACCCCAAGATCACATTCCATTAATTATTGGGTTAAAGAACAAGTGTTATTTTAAAACACTGTCCACGATAAACACAAAAATCAATATCCATTCAATTCCAATTAAATATTATTTAATTAGTACACTTCATTAAATCTAAATAAAAAGATTTAATCTTTTCTCAACTGGGTTCAAGAACAGTGTTAATGAAGACACTATTCACGACAAACCCAAATCACATTTGATATTAAACACAAGGCTCTGAATAGAAAATATATCGGCTTATATTCAATGTCAAATTCTACGACCAACAGATATCGTATTGGAAATAACGATATAGATATCTATATCTTTCAAATTTCCATAACAACATCTGCATAATCATGAAATCCAACATCGAAATATTCCGAAGACAATTTCGATTCAAATCCATTCCAATGCAATCATTGGAAATTCTGTTTATTTTCAAAAACCATTTCAAAGTCAATTTATTTATTTAAAAATAAATAGAATTATAATTCTAGTTCAAAACTAGTTCATTTCGATAAAAATCTATTTTTATCATTTCAAATATGGAGTTGTTCATCCCGATTTTTCCCAAATCATTTCTTATGATTTTACACAAATTATTACTATTTTTAATTTTATCAAGGCCTGTACAGTCGATTTCCATCAACGGCCATCGAACTGCACTTACAGCGAACTTTTTCAAATTTTATTTAGACATAATTCCAAATCCAACTGTTAGATTTCAAATTTCTAATATTCGTTAGAAAGCTCTTTTCGATACGAACCCAACGGTTCCGGTTTAAGGAGAATCTGACGGTCGGATCTCCCGTAATATCCGTTCGAAGTCAATGGTCGAAATTCGCGAACTGCCGCGGCGCGGTGCGTTCTATTCAGGCCATTATATTATATATATAATATATATAATATATACTTCGTCGATTTCTATTTAAAACGTATTTTATAAATCGTTTTAAATTCATTTTCGAAACGATTTCAACTTCATTTTCAATTTCAAATCAAAACTGAATTTTTCCAATATAAATTTGTTTTAAATTTATTTCAAATTGATTTCTATTCAAATCGATTTTAATTTGATTTGAATTCATTTTCTATTCAATTTAATTCCATTCAAATCCGTTTTATATTCAATTCAACTCGAATTCGTTTTATTTTCAATTCAATTCGAATTCGTTTTATAACGATTTCAATTCTATTTCAATTCTATTCGAATTCATTTCAAAACGATTTCAATTCTATTTCAATTCTATTCGAATTCATTTCAAAACGATTTCAATTATATTTCAATTCTATTCGAATTCATTTCAAAACGATTTCAATTCTATTTCAATTCTATTCGAATTCTATTCGAATTCATTTCAAAACGATTTCAATTCTATTTCAATTCTATTCGAATTCATTTCAAAACGATTTCAATTCTATTTTCAATTCAATTCGAATTCGTTTTATAACGATTTCAATTCTATTCGAATTCGTTTATATTCAATTTCAATTTGAATTTCAATTCTTTTCGAAAAGTCAGATTTTGAAATCACTTTCGATATTCATTATAAAATGAACAAAATCGATATAAATATCGTTCACGTCAAAATGGCGTAAATCTAATCAACACGGCTTCATATATTCATATTTTCAAATATTCTATTTCGAATATTTCTATTTCAAATATTTCTGTTCAAATATTTCTTTTACAAATATTTCTATTTCTAAACTGGAATGAGGCCCAATTGATTACCATATAATGTTAATTATATGGATTTTCTACAACACATGTATACAATAACAACAATGAATAATCAACCATCATCCAAAGTGCATTCTACACTGTATAAGCATCAAATATAAATATTCAACGCTTATAACAGTCTGTCAATCAATCGATCGACATACAACTAAACAATCGGGATTAGTGTACTTCAAATATCATCCCAATACCCGTGTGGGGTTTCAAACAATCAAACACAGATTTTATTTGTGCAGTTGGGCGATGTGTAAAATTTATCGTCCCAATCAATATCAGTCAAATGTGTGTATATAAACAAATCGTTCGATTTGTTTATTTTTATTTCATTTCATATACACGTTAAAAATTTTATTTTTAACTATAAAATATTTTTAACTATATAAATATTTTATTCCATTTCACTTCACATCACACAACCAACTACACATCAAAATCAAACAAACAAGCATACAAGCCGTCCATGGTCTGTGGACGACGGGTGTCGGGTGCTACTAAACACCGTTTGCATCCTAGTATATATTTATAACTAGAAAAATTAAATTGAAAGGTGAGAAGTTCTCACCGAATTGCTAATCCAACGCCACGACTCTTCTTAGGTAGAAATCTTCGTCGTTCTTGCCTCTTGTCACTTTCTCTGCCTGTATTCTCTACATATGTAAAAATCGCATTTTTACTTCGCTATTCAATATATAAAAATCGAATTTTTACTATGCTATTCAATATATAAAAATCGAACTTTTACTATGCTATTCAATATATAAAAATTGAACTTTTACTATGCTATTCAATATATAAAAATCGAATTTTTACTATGCTATTCAATATATAAAAATCGAATTTTTACTATGCTATTCAATAAATAAAAATCGAATTTTTACTATGCTATTCAATATATAAAAATCGAATTTTTACTATGCTATTCAATATATAAAACCGAATTTTTACTATGCTATTCAATATATAAAATCGAATTTTTACTAAGCTATTCAATATATAAAAATCGAGTTTTTACTATGCTATTCAATATATAAAAATCGAGTTTTTACTATGCTATTCAATATATAAAAATCGAATTTTTACTATGCTATTCAATATATAAAAATCGAATTTTTACTATGCTTTTACTATGCTATTCAATATATAAAAATCGAATTTTTACTATGCTATTCAATATATAAAATCGAATTTTTACTATGCTATTCAATATATAAAAATCGAATTTTTACTATGCTATTCAATATATAAAATCGAATTTTTACTATGCTATTCAATATATAAAAATCGAATTTTTACTATGCTATTCAATATATAAAAATCGAATTTTTACTATGCTATTCAATATATAAAAAACGAATTTTTACTATGTAATTCAATATATAAAATCGAATTTTTACTATGCTATTCAATATATAAAAATCGAATTTTTACTATGCTATTCAATATATAAAACCGAATTTTTACTATGCTATTCAATATATAAAATCGAATTTTTACTATGCTATTCAATATATAAAAAATCTCTTCTTTGTCAATAAAAATCGAATATTTATACGTTATAAAAATCAAATCTTTTTGTGTATAAAAATCTTAACTTTATATATTAAAACCATATTTTTATATTGTTTTATATATATAAAATCACTTCGCTCAAAATCATATTTTTATCTACAACCTAGGTGATAAAAATCATATTTTGCCTTTCATAAAAAATCATGCTCTTATTAAAAGATTTTTCACAATAAAATCCGATTTAAATCAGATTTTTTTCCTATAAGTAAAAGGAGAAAAGAAAGAAAAAAAATAAAAAAAAATGAAAAATACTAAATAGAAAAACAAATAAAGAAGCTTACATTAATTGGAGAGGAGGAGGGAGAAACGTGGTTGAGGTCTCGCCGAAGAGGGGGGTGGTGAAGAAGGAGAAGCGGCAGCAGCAATCGGTGGCACGGCTGTGGACTGGCTGCGTCGGTCTTGGGATATACTAGAGGAAGAGAGGGCGGAGGACCATCGAACAAAAGGAGGGGGGTCGTGGCTCTCGGGTGGCGCGCCAGGGTGGAGCGGTTGGAGGATGCGTTCGATTGGAAGAAGGAAGGGGCTCGCAATACGTGAGGAGGAGAGAGGGAGGGCACGAGGGGAGGAGAAGTATGCCGGCGACGGCGCTGGCCCGGGGGGAGGCGCGCTAGCCGTCGACGTGGGGGGCGATTTAGGGCACGGTTTTTTTTTCTTATTCTGAAATGAAGGAGAGAGAACTAGAGAGGGAAGGAGTGTGGTTATAGATTTTATAATTTAATTTATTTTATACTTTCAAAAACAACTTTAAATTTTGGACTCGAAATCGAACCCACCGACTGTTGTCCCTGGCTAATTACCCCCATTCCGAACACAATGAGATATGCCACGTAGGCCAATTCGATCGTTTCGATCAGTTTTCGTCAAATTTACATTTAAATCATTATACTGAATTTTAAACGTACATTTCAATTTACCGGGGCCACATACTAACCCGAAAAATTCCAGAAAAATATTTTCTAGCTTCGTATTGACGATACGGTCCTAACAAAACTAGTTTCGTCGAATTCTGAGACCGTTGGAAAAATGGCCATTTTCCAGTCGATTAAAATCAACTGAAACTGGTCAAACGCGTTTTCTTTTGCCACGCTCACATATTGATTCGAAAAATTATGAAATTTGAAATCTAGCAATAATTTTACATCACGGACCCAACGAAAGTGGTTTCGTCGAAATCCGAGGTCGTTTGCAAAATTTCCCTTTTTAAGTGCCTGAATTCCATAGTGACTATTCAGAATTTTCAACTGGACATATCTTTTGATTCCCGCTATGAAATTTTGATTTGTCGGATTCGTTGGGAAGATGTTCTCTATTAGATTCCATTATTTTTTGTTTCACTAAAATCCGGTTTATTTTGCACCCGGTACATTCAATTGAAGTTTGAAATCAAATTATCGAACTATCGCGCCATTTTCAATTCTATTTATAATTATATATAAATTTTTATATTCTAACGACGACGTATATAATATGTACGTTCGAATTCTATTCAAAATAAATTTCTCGTCGATTTTATTTAAAATAATTCATTTTAAATGTTCAAAATTTGCTAAAATTGCCAAAATAAAAATTTTAAACTGGCCCAGATTTTCGGGTTGTTACAAGATCTTGCCCTGCTGGTATTACCCTTGCCAACACCTTCACTACGCTTTCTGATGAGTTCAACACCACCTTCTTGTCGCACGACCCAACATCTGGTCTTCCTAGAGCTCGCATTCCAACTACTAAAACTCCAATTTTAGCTGCCAACGAGCATGAAAGGGAGGCGACTCTAGCTAGTCCAGGTTTGAGAAATAATGATGTAATCGTTTTGGGTGATACTAGTGTATCCGGTTTGGGTTGTGTAACCATTGGAGGTGATGGATTGAGCTCCCAAGTTCAAGGTACTTCTGTAGCCTCAAATTCTGATCTGCGCACACATAATGTTTGTGCTTGTGCCTGTGAGAATGCGGCTCAGGTTCCCAAGTTCCCAGGTCCACCTGCTATGCCTTCGGTACCTGTAATTAATTAAACTTGGTAGCTGCTAGTTCAAATACATATGTTTTTCTGTATTATGTTTTAATGCTATTTTAACAGCATGCTTTGAGATGAAGCTTTCAGCATGAGAAATAAATGCTTAAGATGCAATACAGAAGATGGGCTAATCGTTACTGATGGAGGAATTCACCTTTGTACATGATGATGCAGACCTGTTAATGAGGTTATCTATCCTTAAATTCCAGATGCCAGGTATCACAAATGAGCTTATGCATTTTACAATTTAAAAATGCGTTTTTTGATATAAGATTCACACAATATTGAGCATGACCATCGCACATAACTCATGTTATATGTTAATTTATTCTATTAATTTATTCACTTCACATTCTATACAAATTCAGTTTTAGTTGGTACTGCCCATCCGACTTATATTTCCATGTTATGAATTGATAGTAGCAAATCTTGCCTCTTGTTTTTTTCTTTAGAAAACTAGAAGAAGGTGACATAGTTATTGCTGACAAGGATGTACAAAGGATGTCATGGTAAGAAATAATGAAACAAATATTGTGTATGAATACTATCATTCGCCCCGAGTCCAGACCGAGATGGAAACTAATAACCTAGGCAACGAACCGAAGACTGTAACCGCTGAAGAAATAGTTCCATTTTTATGTGGTAATTGGGCTTTGTAATTGGGTTAAAGGCGAGGACAATTGTAATTTTATACATTTTTGTGTTATATGATTTATAATTTGTATTATGGATATAAAGTTGTGATTTTTATCAATGAATGAATCATGATGCCTTTAAACTTACATCTATTTCTTATGTTATTTGTTGCACATATAAACTATAAATAGATTCTTAAGAATATAATTTGTGGATATATTACAAATGTAAAATAAAAGTTGTAATAAAATATATCACAATGGTTATAAATAGCTGTAAAAATTACAACAACAGTGCAAAACTGTTTTAATAAAGTTTATTACAACGGTGGAAAAAAGTTGTAAAATATACATATTACAACGTTGTTGCAACAGTGTAAAAAGGTTAAAAGAATTTAGTCTATTACAACTTCTTAATACACGACGGTTAGCCCACCGTTGTAAAATGTATATTACAACGGTGTTCCACCGTTGTAATATGGTCATTTTGTTGTAGTGGAACAAAATGGGTATATAAAAATAAAAAGGATATTCAATTAGTACAAATATATGTTGACGATATTATTTTCGGATCAACAAACGATAAGATGAACAAAGAATTCTCAGATATTTTGATGCAAGAATTTGATATGAGTCATATGGAAAAACTATCACTCTTTCTAGGATTACAAATTCATTAATTGGAAAAATGGAAAATTTATTAATCAAGAAAAATACGCAAGAGATCTAATTAATAAATATAATCTAACAACAACAAATGAGAGACCAACACCTATGGCGACTTATATAGCATTAAGTAAAGATGATACATCTACAGATGTGGATCAAAAACTATATAGACGAACGATTGGATCATTATTATATATAACTACTAGTAGACCAGAGATAATGCATAGTGTATGTATTTGTGCAAGATATCAATCGCAACCTATAGAAACGCATTTAAAAGCCATAAAATGTATTTTAAGGCATATAAAGCATATATCAGATTTTGGATTATTTTACCCTAAGGATGATTCGTTCGATTTAGTTTCTTGCTATGATGCTGACTATGCAGGATGTAAATCTAATCGCAAGAGTACTAGTGGGACATGTCACTTTTTAGGACATTCAGTAGTCTCATGGTTCAGTAAAAAGCAAAATACTTTATCTTTGTCAAGGACTGAAGCAGAATATATCTCTGCTGCTTTGGCTTGTTCACAAGTAATATATATGCAACAAACTCTAAATGATTTTGGATTAAAAATAAATAAATCCCCGACATACTACGATAATATGAGTGTCATAAATATTTCTAAAAACACAACTTATCATTCTAGAACTAAACATATCGATATAAGACATTATTTTCTAAGAGATAATGTAAGTAAAGAGAAAATTTCACTTGAATTTGTAGAAACAAATAAACAAATAGCGGATATATTAACAACACCACTGAACGAAGCAACATTTACTAAATTTAGAAGAGAATCAAGCATATGTTCATTAAGTGAGTTAGAATAAATAAGTATACTATTATATATAAAAATAACATAAAACTTAGAAAAGCAAAATTTAAAATATAAGTATGTCGACATACATTAATGCATATGTGGCTAGAATTTTAAATTTAATTCCCACCAAAAATTAGTCATATCAATTATTTAAACATTCTATTTTGACTTTTCTTCTTCATTTTCATTTCTCTTCTCTGTAAAAACTCTAAACCCAAATAAACAATAGCCTCCACTAATTGAAACACCCAAATTAATCCCAATTCATCCGCTGGACCATCCGAGGGTCCTTTTCAACGATCTATGCTCTCGAGTCATCAAAATCGAGGAAAAGATGGAGTATGCTCTGCAAATGATGGCTGAAATACAAGTACTATAGATTAGGATGAGCCAAGAGCAAAATAGGCAAGGGAAAGTAATAAGGATTCTTCTTAAATTCATAATGGATAATCATGCTAATCCGATTATCATCGATGATGATAATCAAGCCATGGAAGAGGAGGAAAAACTAGAAGAAGAACCAGAAGAGGAAGAAGAAATGATGGAGGAAGAAGAACATCAAGAGACTCAACAAACGATTACAGAAGATGACAATAAAGTTGTATGTGTATGAGAGGTCTTATTAGACCAAAATGGGAATGTGATTGAATGGAATGGGAATTTTTGTCCCCATTATCCGAATGGTCCAATTCAAGAATCTCCCATTATGAAGAATAATTAGTATTTAAGGTTTCCTTTCGTTTTTCATTCTTACGATGTATCGTGCTTGTAAAAATCCGTGTACCATCGCTTTTACAAATTCTAGTTTAATATAATAGTTGATTGTGTTTATGTTAAATAGTTATACATCTTAGCATAAAGTAACACAAATATAAAATTAAGAGGGAGTATAAGATTTATTATAGGGGTATTTTACTTAGGGGGAGTGTTCTACTTTGGGTTAGAAAATACTTAGTTACTTATAAGTTTTACTTAGGAAGCTATACGATTTAGGGGGAGTGGTTTTAGAATTTCTTTTTGATAATGCCAAAGGAGAGAAATAATAAATTATAGGCATAGTTTATAGGATTCATATAAACATAGGGAGTATTTGAAGGATCATCTTCAACAGGTATATACAGCTATGATATTTTATAAACTAAGGTTGTCATCATAAAAAAAGGTAGATTGTTGGAGAATGGAGTTTTGATGACAACAACCTTATTTCAATATTAATTGATTATAAAATATATACTAACACATTTATATAGAATATATATATACATATATACATATGCAGGATTTATATACAGGAATTATTACTGAAGACTGTATAGTTTTAATGATGTTAGAGATTCAGAATTCAGAGATATTTCAAGACTCGTGAATATTCAAGAGTTCATGATAAATATAGTTATAGAGTCTAGATTATATAAGACTCTGAATAGCACTCCAGGTTCAAATTCAAAATAATTTCAAATTCTGTTTTTCAATTTCTAATTTCTAATTCTATTTTCAAATTCTATCTTTAATATTTATCTTCTCTATTTTACTTTCTATTTTAATTTGATTTTAAACTTGAGTTTTATAAGTTTATACTTTATAAGTTTTATATATTTATACTATATATACTTTATATCTATATAGTTTTAAACTTTATAATTTTATAAATATGTTTATATAGTTTACATATATGTTGCTATATGATTTTCTACTTTACAATATTTATTTATAACACTATATTTTAACTCAAGAATTTCCAGAATTATATACATATCAAAACACTTGAAAAATGCTCAAAAATCAATTTTGTACTATGGGTATTCAACATACAAATAACCCCATGTCGACATATAACTGTCATTTTTTTTAAAATTGAAAGGAAGAGTCTTTTCACTATTTGTGACGGTTCTGAGACATTGCAACCTTTCATACATTATAAAAAGGGGTTGATTTCGAATTTTTAATTACTTCTTCTCTAACTTCATTCCTTTTCATTACACCATTATTTCTTATCATTTTTTTGATTTCTACACCTATACACTGTCGAATTCAATTCTTTTTTCATTAATATTCTTCTATCTAACTCTCTACTCATTACTCTCTGAATCAAGTGTCATTGAAGAGTTATAGGGCTGTTTGTAATTGTTTGGGTTGAGTAAAGTAATCGGTGGTAGCCCTTGTAGCCGTGAAATCAAGGACGGGTAATCGGTGGTATCCCTTGTAGCTGTGAAATCAAGAAGGTTGGAATTTATGGTATCCTTTGTAGTCAAGTAGGTTGTAATTGACTACTTATATAGTAATAAAACTCTTCACACTCCAGCGTTGTGCGAGACTGGACGTAGGAGCAATTCCGAATTAGTATAAAATCCAGTGTGTTCTTTCCTTTTCTACAACTTATTTTTGTTTATTTTTGTGTTTGAATCTGTGTCTATGATTGTGTTTGTGGTGTTTGATCGATAGAGTAGTTCACATAAGTTTTAGATTTTGTTTAAATTCTCAAAACTATTCACCCTCTTTAGTGTTTGTTTTACCTTAACGATCCATTTCGCAATCCCTAACACATTCCTCAGGGATATAAGGAGCTCGACAAAACCTTATAACTTAAATAAAAGGGGAATATTTGGGTGATCAAGTTAATTAGTAATCCGATAAGATAAAGCAAGCGCGGGCTTAAAAGATTAGACATAAGGTATAATAACACGCTTACGTGATGTGCTTGGACCAGTCCGCACGTATGAAGGTGAAGAACCCAACGGGAAGATCATCGAGGTGTCTAGAGACACGGGAGGAGCACGTCCATCTGATTATTCTGCATGGTTATTCTGCTAGTAATTCTGCTTGCTTGCTCTGCTGGACTGGGGGGAAGCACGCGACTTTTGAGGAATGTAGCAGGGTACTCCGTGGTGGTCCTCCATTGCTGTGCATGCTTAGGCTGTACTCGCAAAGGTTTTGTAACGGCCTAGAAATTTCGATATTTAAAGTATAACTTGAATTAAGATTTAACAGTAAAATAATTGTTTATATTTGGTTTTAGACGTAGAATGTGGAATTTAATCTATTTTGAACGTAGTTTGAATATATTTATAAATGGAGTTCCTTTCACAAATTTAAATTCAACATGAACGGTAGTCCAAATTTAACGTTATTAACATAATTCAGCTGATTTGAATATACCGGTATATTCAAAATTTAACTTTGAATTATAAAGTTGTAATTTAAGCAAGATATAAATTTATCATCAGCAAATTTGATTTCGAAATATAAGTTTGAAATTTTAATTTAAATAGTTGATTAATTTTGTTTGAATAAAACGCTAAGTTTAAATTTATTTCGACGACGTTATTTGTAATACAGTTAGTGTAATAAAAAGAAAGAATGAAATTGTGAAATAAAATTCACGTACTTGGCATTAACATTTAAATTTAATTTACGGTTAGTAGTGATTGAATCGATAACGTTTTGAAACAAGTAACCAACGTTGTTTATTTCAGTTGTGCACCATTCACTAGTAACGTTTGTTCGTTCAACAATGCCAATGCCTTTTTTCATTCCATTCTAACCAAATCTGGAAAATTTTATACTCAAAGATTTGTGCTGAAATTTTCTACCATTTGTTCTCACCTTTCTGTAGTCTTAACACCTGTTGTTCGCCAGCTGAAATTATTTGCCCAGTTTTTTTTTTCCTGCTACTTGTTCCTTGGTTTACTTTATAAAATGTGTTCCACTTCTTCTTTCCGGTCGCAACAAAAATTCCTCCCCTTGAATTATTTTATTACAGCCGATTGTTCTTTCCCTTTTATTTCCTTCAGCAAAATCAAACTTCCCCAAATCAAATCATGGCTCCACGAAATCAACCAACATCTGCGCCTCCGACACTCCGCCTGAACCCCTATCTGCCATCTCTCCGCCCCCCCCCCCCAATCCTCGCTGACTGAAATCACCATTCCGTCAGCAGCTTTCGCCCAAATCCATAAGTCACCGAACCCATACACCCTCAGCTTCCAAGCATTAACCACCTGAGGTCGCGCAACTCCGGACCCGTCGCCAACTCCATCAAATCTGAGGCATGCTTCCTCTCTTCTATGCTCCGCAAATTGAACCCACACCAGTCCTTTAAACCACGCGCTTTGCCGCATCGATCGTCGCAGACACCACCTCGTGTTGAACAACGGATGTAACCATTTGACACTGACAATTCGACCAATCTCCGGCTTCTCGGAACATGTGTGGCCTCCTCGTGTTCAGCTGAGACCTTGGAAAAGGGGGAGTAAGGAGAATAGGCACAGCAGCGGCCACACAACAAATGAATCTACGCCTCCGAAACTCTCTCCAGCGGTTGCCGCCGTTAGCCTAGCTCTACGTTCACCTTCGGACGAGCATCGTTGTTCGTCTCCACAACAAAGGTAAATTTAACTTACGATTAGAGTTATTTCAAGTCCGCAATTTCGCATGCGCTGTGTATAATTGTTTGGGTAATTTTGCAATGCCACTTTGATTTCCATTTCTTGTTGGAATTTTGTTTACACTCTTTATTTTTCCACAGTAAACCACTTATTCTGTTTGCACCTTTGGCCATGATAGCACTTGAAAATGTAAGTTTTCCATATATTTTTGGCTACGATGCCTAGACATTTGACTATTTCATACTCCTACTAGCTCTATACCACCCAATTTTGAGTTTTGGCATGTGAACACTCGGTTGCCTTATAGCTGTTGCACATGCTATATTCCTTGGCTATCCACTTTTGGATCACATTTGCTTATTCTCCAAGTATGCGTAACAGTACGAATTTGACAAAGAAGTCACTTGTGTATTTTGAAGTCCACATTATGGCCCTATATGTAACGGACCTCATTCTGCACTTGAACCCCCATAGTCATTTATAACATATATTCATGATAAGCAGTATAAATATATATATGTGTGTGTGTGTGTGTGCAAATGCCTCTCTCTTGAATGGTCCTGCGCATTTTATGTATTGTTGCTTAAAAAGTTGAATGTTTGTGCTGTAGTACCTTATATTATATATTATTGTTACATGTTTATTTAATATATCTTTGCGCAAACTTATAAGTCTTTTGCAGTTATGCGAGTATACTATACTACTTAGCTTTGTTTTGGCTGCCTAAACACTTTTCTTATTGTAATAAAGCTTTGACATTGTGAAATTTAGCCGTCTGCATGGCTATTTCTATGTTATCTTGATTGAGTTCCTTTTTTTAATCAACCGCGGTTTTATGTGTTCGGGTCAGTAGAACTTGTTCCTTTGAATCTAATTTTTTTACATCCAATGAGGGGCCAAACATTTTGAACAATTTATTTAACTATCTGCAATTTAATTTGCATGATGGTCCCTACCCTTGGAAACCCACGTTCGTGTCACTAGATTTCAATTTTTATGTTTTCCTTGCCTTTAAGCCTTTACCCCTTTAGTTTGCATATTGCATACATGTCATATCCTTGCTGGGAATAAGGATTTCACCCCTCATTTGCAAACAGAAGCACATAACCCTTTTGCCATACTTCCCTGCTAAGGGGTTGGTTCTATATGACAACTTGCCTTGTCAGTATTACATATTTAATTGTCCGGCCTTTCCAGTATTGCATTCCATTTGAACCGTCACTTTGCCTTGAGTTTGAGTCTGACTTGCCCTTCGAAAAATTCAACAAACATGTGTATATCAATGTGACCACCGTATGCTTTTATTTTGTTGAGTAATCCCCTTTAGTTTATCATGCAAGCTATAACTTCGTATCCTATAAGATTTGCTTGTTGAGTATATTGGTAACTTATCTCATGCATGCCCTGTAGGCCTAACAACTCTTATTGTTTCAAATATTGTTTCCATATACATGTAACAGCGTTTTGAGTGCACTTCATTTTTTCTTATTGGAAGTACATCCGTACCTTGGCATGTATTCGAATCCCTTTATGCCATGATTCCAATGTGGAATTACTGTTTTGATTCAATCTATGCATAATATTTACTGGCTAATCTCTACTTTCGGCAATTCTCTGGTTTATACTCGAATATATGGTTAGGCTTAAACAATTATATTTATGTGACTGTCCAGTGTAACTTACTTAAAATAAATTTAATCCTGACCCGGGTGTTTTGTGTTTTTACATGGAACGCTAGGGTCAGGCCCTAAGTGTTCCAGGTTTAAAGACCTCAACCCGCAAAGAGGAGAGGAGCATGGAGACGTGGAAACCCTTGCACAAGCCTGACAATAAAATGTAAAATTTTATTCGACTAAAGTTTATGTATAAATTTATATTTCTTCCGCTGTACAAAATTTTGTAAAACTTTGATATTTATATAAAAATTTATTCCGCTGCAAATATTGTACTCTGTAATTTTGTGTGAAATTCTATTTAAGCCCTGTAAGCCAATAACAATCTGTCATTTTGATTAATTCGAGTTGATTTAATTACCGACTTGAGGTAGTCAAAATGCCAGGTCGTTACAGTTGGTATCAGAGCTTTGGTTCGTTCAAAGCTTGGCTTAATCGTTTTAAAAACTCATTAGAGATAAGGTAGAAATACCTTAAAATGAGCGGGATTGATGCTAGAATCAACGGATTTCAAAAAAATAAGAAAAAAAATCTGGAAGATATTTTTGCAAATAAAATATTTTTTAAGGTTAGATAGTAAACTATTTTAAAGGAAAATATGTTCGAAAATGAAAGTTCCTTTTTGAAACTCTTACGTAAAAGCTCTTTGGGGTAAAAAAATTTGAAATCCATCATCGAGTTGTTCGAAATTTTCAAAGAAGATAAGCAACTAATGAATTGGGTTTTTCCAGGTGTATGAAAGCTTCCAAGTGATTTTTTAAGGTGATTTTGTTGAAAAATCAAAGCCGAGTACTAAGTACGGGTTTTCGAAAAGTACAATTAAACTTGGTAAAGTAGAAACTTGATGATACTGGAATAATTGTTCAGACAAGAGCAGAATTGGTACTAAAATGTGACAAAGCGGAATTTGAACCATACTCGATTCAAGGAAATGATTGTAGAAACGTGAGTTGAAACAATTGAAATGGATTCATATTGGATCGACATTAGCATTAATTACTTTGTTGTGTTTATCTTTATTTAGACTATTTTGTTAAATTTAATTTCCAAAACTTGTTTTACCAACCTATACTATTTACATTTAGTTATTTACCTTATTCAACTATTTGTATCTTACATGTTTTGACGCAAATGATTACCTAATATTCACTTTACTTAACTGTTTACTATTTATTCATATCTAGCTTTCTATTTTTCTAAATTATTTATATTTAACCATTTTATTCGAACTTATTATTTAGCTTTTATATAGTATATGCTTTGTTTTGCTTAAATTATTCCGTACTTTGAACATTGCTTTCTTTTACATTATATGGAAATTTATATAGTATTTCGATTTAGCTTATCTAATTTATTCATTTTACTTAACTTATCATTTCACTAAACTATTATATTTTGCATTTGTACCTATGATTTATCTATTTCAAGTTCTTGTATTATCTATTTTCTAACAAGTTTCTAAATTGCTTAAATTTAACCATTTTATTTTAACTTTTTAAGGCTATCTTATATTAAACTCTTTGAATTTTATTAAATCTACTTTTAATCAAAACGACTTCTTTCCAAATAACTTTATTATTTTACTGTTTTTCCTAAATTGCCTTTTATTTAACTGTTTTATTTGGTTTACAATATGTGAAGCTATCTATCTTTTACTCAAAACTATTTAACAAAAAAATTGAAAGTATATGCATTTGATCCGAGAAATTTCATTCTGAGTAATTGTATATGAAGACTCGATTGAATACCGATAATCTTGAACATGTCCAAATCAAATGTGATGTTTTGAGAATGAATTGAATTAGGAAAATTTTGGATTTTGGTATGATATTTAATATCGATTCAATTTAGGAAAAAGTGATTTTGAGATTGAAATTTAGATTTCAAGATAAGTGGAACGAAAGTTTTTGAAACTTATATATCGATTTATATAAGAACGGTGATTAATTCAAAAACTTTTCTTTGGAACGAAATTGATATGAATATGAAATCTTATATAAAGGATGGTATATAAGAATGATGTGTTTGAAAACATGATTTGTAAATCTTATGCAAACAGACATTTATATAAGTGCGATATATTGAAACGTGAAAAGAAGTACGATGTATATAGTATCCTATGTTTTCAAATTATGACAGGGGAAGTACCTTCTTGCGAACAACGAACCTATTTGGTAGGTATTACATGTGATGATTGGGTTGTCCGGACGTAAAACTTGTATGGTTCCTTTAAACTCGGCTGCATAACAAACTTCGAAGGGTTGGGGGCGCCTACGGCGACAGATGTTTCCTGGGGTATCCATGCGAAACCATTGTGTCTGCTGCGATTTATAGTCATTTTTCGATGGTGAAATTCGCAGGGCTGGGAGTACCTACGTGTACGGATGTTTCCTGGGGGATTCAGGCGCAACCATTGTGTATCTGCGGTCCAACTTGAGATATAAGGGCGTAAGGTGTATGGCAGTGATTGCCTAGCCTTGCTGCGCTCTATGAGTATCTCAGGTTTTTCAATGTCTCTTTATTAGATGCCTTTTATTGATTTGCTCATGACGAAATTTGTAGAGAAGTGACTTCCTACGTGTACGGATGCTACCTGGGGGGCCCAGATGTAACCATTGTGTATCTGCGATTCGTGAGTAGTTTAACAATGGGCATCAGTTGGAACTTCCAATATCTATTTTTAAGAATTTTAAGTATTTTCCCTGAGAGTTGAAACAAGCATATATTTAGTACTTGGGGATTTTTAGACATGCTCAGTACCACATATGGCTAAATTTCTTTAAGAACAGAGGTAGACTTGTTAGACTTCGAGTTATCAAGTATTTTCAATCTCTAAATAACAAATCAAAAACTTGAAATTAGAACTTATATAACCTCAACCTAATGAATGAAGAAAGTGGATTAAAATAGTTTTCCAAGTCCACGGCTTTGAAATGATATACAAATTTTTCCGCTTTACTTATGCTGAATTTGAATTTTTGAAAATCAAAGTTTTGAAATTATTCAAGTTGTGTATAAATTTTGTAATCTAATCAAGAAAGACATTATACCTAAACCCATTGGTGAATGTTAAATAAATTAAAATATATAATCGACTTGAATTTATGTTTAACATGAATAATAAAAGGTAGCTAAACTATTTTGCTTAAAGTATGTTTTATATAAAATCAAAGTTCACCTCAGAAATAAGAAGATGATTTTGAAAATGCTAACTTAAGTTAAATCGTATAAAAGGTAATTTGGATTATAACAAATTTTCGAGTGGGAGAAGAGGCTGATTTTCGCCAACTGAAATTATATGAATGGATCAAATAAGAACTTCCTAAATGAATAATCTCTTATAATGCATTGAACAATAAATTTTAGATTAAAATTTCATTCAAGTATCCCAGGATTAAACTGCTGTAACTTTCCTATCTTGGCCCTATTTCAATATCTGAACTTGAAATATTTGATCCTGACTAGTTTTATCTTGTGACTTTAGGCGTGTACCCTGAACTTAGACCATTGTTCTTTTTGCTGTCCATTTTGACACTAAGCCCTTTTAGCTTGCTCGACTTGAGCATATGAATTGATGTACCGCACCTATGACCCCTTGTCCATTCCTTGGTGTCATGCATTAAAGAAATCAAGATACGATTTGAATTTTATAACTATGGACAAGTAAGTATTTTCCAAATGCTATGTTAACAAATATCGATAAATGAGGTTACATAGTAACTAATGATTGTATAAAAAAATTGGATTTTTGGAATGTAAAATTTTGAGAATTTAGTTCTGAAATTATTTTCTAAAATTTATTTCAAATGTTTGAACTGATATTTCTGAGCAGTATTAATCTGAAACATGTATACTAAATCAGCATGCGTAGTGGAAGCATGATGACATTTTTGAATAGAAATGTTCGAGAGATTTTTCAGACTATATGGAAATATAACCTTTCAAACACGACTTGATATTTGAAATGAAAATGAATAAAAGCCCCATATTGTTTTGAAAGGGGATACGTTTTGAATTATTTTGAAAATAATGTTTAGAAGTCGACTATATGAATTGTAAATGATTCCTAAGACATTAATTTAAGTTTTGAAAATTTTATATTATGAGAATATAAAATTTATTTGGAAATCTTAGAAATGGTTTGAAACAGTTAAAAATGAAATTTGATCTAAAGAAAGAAAAAAATGAACTATAAAGTGTAAGCAATTTTCGGAAACTTTACAAAGTTGAAAGACGGCTTATTTGATTTAAAGAGCTATTAAGAAAATTATATTGATCAAATTTGATTTCTAATTATTGAAAGGAAAATTTTTATGGCTTTATGAATCTTTCAAATATCAAATTATGGATAATTTTGGAAATTTTAATTCAAGGATGTTGCGAAATAAATTGAAATTTATTTTCATGAGGTTTGATACGATTTATAATGATTCTTAAAGTCTTTGATTTAGAGAATTTTAAAATCTTGAATTATTCAAATAAGATCATTGATTTCGAAAATATGAAAACATAAGTTGTATGTTTGAAAAATTGAAAATGTATTTTCAATTGATCGAATTTGGTTTTCCAATTATTTTGGATACGGTAAACAGTTTATATAAGTGGTTTGTACACAAAAAGAATTTCAGTGACTTGAATCCTAATATTTGAAACGTTTGAAAGACAACAATACTATGATTGGAAGTATTTGTGAATTATTGTTGCGAAATGATTTATACCTTCGGGATATGAAATGCTTTGATATGTTACCATTAATTCGAGTAACCTGTGACTAAAGAAAGTGTGTGGGAATAAGGTATATACGTTGTCCGAGTCTAGATGAAAACCAGGATATATACTTCACGCTCTGTATTCGGTGTTTGAGTCTGGATGTTGACTGAGAGATACTTAGCATGTGTCATTTTGTGTGATAGGTCGTCTCTAGTGACCATGTCATAAGGGAAAACTTCTCGAGGAGATGGAACATATATGTTAATCTGATTTTATCATAATATTTTTGAAGTTTTGAAAAACGATTTATGATTTGGAAATCCCGAAGCGAAGTAAGGTTCAATATAGAAGAACTATATAATATTTTTAAAGTTTGAAATGAAAGAGGGGATTCTAAGTTCAGAGGAAACATTTTGAGATTTTCAAATGTTTGCGAGTTATGATTTCAGAAAAAAAAATCATTTAGTTTTCAATATAATGACTTGAGTTTTGATATAAAAGCTTCAAGGATTTAATTATCTAGAAAGAAAATTTTGTTTAAAGTTTTATGAACAATTGTGATAAGATTTCAAACTTACTAGAAATGATAAGTGTTTTGTTTCAGAATTTTTTTATAAATTAGTTTTCTTTTACTTAAGTATGATTTTACAACATCTCCTTTTCAAGGACGAAAAGATTTAAGTGGGGGAGATTGTAACGGCTTAGAAATTCCGGTATTTAAAGTATAACTTGAATTAAGATTTAACGGTAAAATAAATATTTATATTTGGTTGTAGACGTAGAAACTGGAATTCAATCTATTTTGAACGTAGTTTGAATATATTAATAAATGGGGTTCCTTTTGCAAATTTAATTCCAACATGAACGGTAGTTAAAATTTAACGTTATTAACATAATTCAGTTGATTCGAATTTATCCGTATATTCAAAATTTAATTTTGAATTATAAAGTTGTAATTTAAATAAGATTAAATTTATCATCGGAAAATTTGATTTCAAAATATAAGTTTTCAAGTTTTAATTTAAATAGTTGATTAGTGTTGTTTGAATAAAACGCTATGTTTAAATTTATTGCAACAGCGCTATTTGTAATACACTTAGTGTAATAAAAAGAAAGAAATTGTGAATATAAAATTTGCATACTTGGCGTTAACGTTTAAATTTAATTTATGGATAGTAGTGGCTGGATTTATAACATGTTGAAACAAGTAAACAACGCTGTTTATTTCAGTTGTGCATCGTTCAACAGTAATGTTCATTCGTTCAACAATGCCTTCGTTCATTCTGTTCTAACCAAATCTGGAAAATTTTATACTCAAAGATTTGTACTAAAAATTTCTACCATCTGTCCTCACCTTTTTGTAGTCTCAACACCTATTGTTCGCCAGTTAAAATTGTTCGCCACGTTGTTGTTTGTTCCTGCTACTGGTTCCCTGGTTTACTTTATAAAATGTGTGCCATTTCTTCTTTCCGGTCGCAATAAAAATTCCTCCCTTTTAATTATTTTATTACAACCGATTGTTTTTCCCCTTTTATCTTCCTTCAGCTAAATCAAACTTCCCCAAATCAAATCATGGCTCCACAAAATCAACCACCATCCACGCCTCTGACCTCTCCGCTTGAACCCCTATCTGCCATCTCTCCACCTCCATCCTCCTCGCTGACCGAAACCACCACGTCCATCAACGGATTTCACCCAAATCCGCAAGTCACCGAACCCGTACTCCCTCAGCTTCCTGGCACTGACCACCTGAGGTTGCGCAACGCCGGACCCATGGAAACCCCGTCAACTTCGAGGCATGCTTCCTCTCTTTTATGCTCCGCAAATTGAATCCACACTAGTCCTTTAAACCGCGCTCTTTGCCGCGTCGATCGTTGCAAACACTACTTTGTGTCGAGCAACGGCTGCAACCAATTGACACTGATAACTCGACCAACCTCTGGCTTCCCGGAACATGTCCTGCCTCCTCGTGTTTAGATGAGACCTTCGAAAAGGGGGAGAGAGGAGAGTAGACGCATCAATGGTCATGAAACAAATGAATCTGCGCCTCCAAAACTCACTCCAACGGCTGCCGCCGTTAGCCCAGCTCGACGTCCACCTTCGGACGAGCACCATTGTCTGGCTCCGTAACAAAGGTAAGTTTAACATACGATTAGATTTATTTCAAGTCTGATATTTCTCGTGCACTGTGTATAATTGTTTGGCCTGTTTTGCATTGCCATTTTATTTCCATTTGTTGTTGGAATTGTGCTTACACTCTTTATTTTGCCGTAATAAACCACTTATTCTGTTTGCACCTTTGGACACGATAACACTCGACAATTTAAGTTTTCCATATATTTTTGGCTACAATGCCTGGACATTTGACTGTTTCATACTCTTTCTGGCTCTATACCACCCAATTTTGAGTTTTGGCATGTGAACACTCGGTTACCTTATGGTTGTTGCACGTACTATATTCCTTTGCTGTCCACTTTTGGATCACATTTTCTATTCTCCCAGTCTGCGTAACAGTGCACATTTGACTAAGAAGTCACTTATGTATTTTGAAGTCCACATTATGGTCCTATATGTAACGGACCTCATTCTACACTTGAACCCCCATAGTCATTTGTAACATATATTCATGATAAACAATATATATATATATATATTTAAGTGCAAATGTCTCTCTCTTGAATGGTCCTACACATTTTATGTACTGTTGCTTAAATAAGTTGAATGTTTGTGTTGTAGTGCCTTATACTATATATTATTGTTACATGTTTATTTACTATATCTTTGTGCAAGTGTATAAGTCTTTTGTAGTTATGTTAGTATACTATATTACTTAGCTTTGTTTTGGTTGCCTAAACACTTTTCTTATCGTAAAAAGGCTTTGACATTGTGAAATTTAGTTGTCTGCATGGCTATTTCTGTTTTATCTTGATTGAGTTCATTTTTTATCAAGTGCTGTTTTATGTGGGACTTGTTCCTTTGAATCCAAATTTCTTACATCCATTAAGGAGCCAAACATTTTGAACTATTTATTTAACTGTCTGCAATGTAATTTGCATGATGATCCCTACCCTTGGAAACCTACATCTGTGCCACTTGATTTCAATCTTTAAGTTTTCCTTCCTTCGAGCCTTACCCCTTTTGTTTGCATATTGCATACATGTCATATCCTTGCTGGGAATGAGGATTTCACCCCTCATTTGCAAACAGAAGCACATAACCCTTTTGCTATACTTCCCTGCTAAGGGGTTTCTTTCATATGACAACTTGCCTTATCAGTATTACATATTTGAATGTTTGACATTTCCAATATTGAATGCCTTTTGAATAGTCACTTTGCGTTGAGTTTAAGTCAGACTTGCCCTTCGAAAAATTCAACAAACATGTGTATGTTAATGTAATGTCTCGTATTTTCGATAGTCATATATTTAATATATTTTTTATTTTATATATTGATTTGGAATTTTAAATGGATTTAAAATATATAATTCTTTTATATAATGAAGTTTAAATGTTTAATTTATATATAATTATAAATCGAGCTCGAAATGGCGTGGTAGTTCGTAATTTGAGCTTTGAATTCCAATCGAATATACAGGATCCGGTATAATTCGAGTTTCTATGAAATAAGAAACATTTGAATCTGTTTGATCATATTTTTCTAATAAAAGAGAAAAATCGATATTTCGTGTTAGGGATTGTTAGTTATGTCCAATTCAAATTTTGAAATAGTCGCTATGGAATTGGTTAATAAACGATAATGTTTATTAAATTAAATATTAAGGTTTTTATATGATTTGAATATCGTTTAGCCCGAGATTTGTACATATTGAGTTTAAAATATATATTGGTTTATTCTGAAGCTGTGTAATATTTTATTTGAAGAGATACGAAATAATTATCTATTACTATTTATTTTTATAATTGTTTGGAATTTAGTTATATTTATCGAAATTATATAGGCCTTTGAAATAGCTTTCTATTCAAATAATCTCTGTTTTCGATGAAACATGTTTTATTAGAATACGTATGGCTAATTATTGTAAGATTTCCAGTTTGGAGCCAATCAGAGTTGTTTTATCGGTGTGTGTATTTAAAGGTGAACCAATAAATTTAAAAATAACAACGTTGTGCAAACGGAGTCCGTTTTCAACGAAACGAATTTCATTGGAACCGGAGCATCAAAAAAGTGATAGTACGCCCAGTTTCGTTGTGTTTGGGGTTTATGAGTGGTGGTACGTATACATATATGGTTACCCATACAAATGGTTGAGTTTAATAATGTATAAATAAATAAGAATAAATATCTAAACGTAAGGGTTAAGTAAAATGAGTTGCATGCTTTCTTTAATCTCCATAAATACAAGTAGAGAAATGAAAACTTAATACAGCTATCCTACCTTCTGCCTACCACCCAAATGCTATCAGCCTACCCCATTCATTAGCTTTAAAGAAAACTAAAATAGAAGACTTTGTGCAAGCTTAAAACCGAAGTATGCGCAGCTATTACAGGACATAACGCAGCAGGCCTATGCGTACTGTTGTTGAGAGACGTTGTTCTTATCGGTGCTTTTCCACCTATATCTATATATCGCCACCCCTTTTTATTTCATTCCTTTGCATACAAATAAGCATGCGAGCTCGTTTATTTTCCTTCCTGCCATGGAATGGAAACCAAATCCTCATTTCATTTCTCCCCTTCTGTTTATTCAACGTTCTCAGTTTTTCTCCCCAGTAAACCAAACACAAAACGAGCCGAAGCTTCCATTACAACTTAAAATCAAACTCCTCAACCCATCCCATTTTAGCTTGAGTCGTCAACATGGAACGTGAAGGGGAGTGTCGAGCCCGTAGTGCTGACAAGACTAGTGAAACTTGGTGGCGTGTGGGGGGACCGTATAGGCTGATGAGTGAAGGAAGATGGTTGGCGTTCTCTGGCTACGGTGGTGGTTCATATGTGACATGTTTTAGGGTAAGTGAGTACGCGAGTGGGGCGATCATGGGGGTTGCGGTCAGGTGGTGCTCCAAGTGACTACGGGTGGTGCAGTATGCGGATAGTGGGATTTTATAAAGAAGGAGATGCAGAAGGGATGAAGGCATTTTGGTACGAAGAAGTATTATGGTTTTAAAACTAATAGGAAAAACGTTGGAGAGATTTTCGATCTGTTGTTTTATGAAAAGGAGGAGCAAATTAAAGAAGTCTGTAAACGAAATTGGTTGTAAACAAAAGGGTGCGTGGATTTTGTGAAGCAGTATTTGACTCTTTGTGAATCAAAGGGGAGAAATTATTATTTAGAAGGATGGCAGCTTGTTCGTGAAACTAAATGGGAAGTAGTGCGTGAATCGAAAGGCAATGCGAAGCTTAAACGTGAAGAATTAATTCATGAAGTGTTGAAAGCCAGTTTTGAAGAACAAAGAAGTGGGATTGTGAACTTTCAATTCGAAAATAAAAAGCAGAAGGACTCGTGCGTCAATTGTGAACGGGAGGAGCAATACAACGAGATGGACAAAAGTAACAGTAGAACAAGACTGAAGCTTTGTTTGGATTGGGCATCCCATATTGGCTTTATGACGTGAAATTTTGGGTATAACGAAAGCCAGAAGGTTCTTGGCTAACAGTGGACACATGCGTGAGAGAATGGTGTTAGATCCAAAATTGGCTCTAACACCCAGACTAGTAATGATTCTATTGAAATGAAATAAAAAACGAAGAAAACACACAATTTATAGTGGTTCGGCGTTAAAAGCCTACGTCCACTTTTTACTCTTTGAATTGATGACTTGAATGCAAGTACAACAGTAATTCTCACTCAATTTTCACTCATACAATGTATTAATTCACTCAATTTCCTCCACAATATACTTCAAAAGGTGATTATAATCTGAATAAGTTGATGAAATTCGGATAGCAAAGGAGTTTGAGTTCTAAAAATGCAAAAAGATCCTTCCAAATGTCCCTTGATGATGTATTTATAGGTGAAAAGTGCTCCTGGGATGGCTTCGGTTTGGATCCATGTGGCATCCATCCCATTATTATCGGGTTCGGATGGAATATGGTGGTGACAGCACATCAGGTTAGTGGCGAACGTGGGGAGAACGTGGGTATAACCGCTCTGATTCTTAAGGGAACGTGGGCACAACTTCTGCAGTTTCAAGTGCATGGGATCAGATCGGAAATACTTCAATTGGGAGCGGATCGGATTTGACCAAATCGACCCGGTTCAGCTTGTCCCCCCTTCTTCTTCACTCTATGCCTTTTGCTTTGACCAGATGGAATCCGATCCGATTTTTTTTTTTTTGAGTGAATGCTCTTCATAATTTGATCTTTTATCTTTGTATAGCCTAGCTCACAAAGTAGGCTAACATTTTGCCACCCTCCCCCCCCCCCCCCCCGAAGGATGTTTCTATTGAAGATGGAGTGTGCTTCGACATTATTTGCTCATTGGTTTCTGAATTTGAATCGTTAAATAGTCGCTTCCATTCGTTTGTAGGGACGCGTTGTGTCATGAAGTTGTGTCTCTTACAACCTATAAATACACCAAAGAGTTTACGGATTTCCTTCTTTGTTTCAAACAGCTTTGAGAACTCTGATTGATGTCCAGTGACTCCTCCAGGTAAGCTCTTTGTTTATTTTTATTTTCCTTTGAATTCAATTCGTATGCCAAGTCAATGTGCATGATTCCATCGGGGCTCGGTCTCCGATCCAAACGAATTCTTTTCCATCCCACTAACATTGGATCAACGGGCCAAATATATATACATGGGCTTGCAATCCGGTCCGAACGGGGTGGAAGGCTGGGAAAACAAAGAGCCACTGTAAATCCATATATGTCCGTTGTCTCTCCTCTTCTTCTTCCTTTCCTTTTATTATCTTCATCCTCCAGATTTTAGAAGAAAAGAAAAGAAGAAACCCTAATTTTCAATACTTCACTATTCCCTTCAATTCTCGAATTAATTACATAGGTAGGTTGCAAAACTTTAGTTAATTCCTTTTTAATTGATTTCCATTCGAATTCGTGGATGATTCGGACGATTTTAACATGGAACTTGGCTGACCTTGACGTTGTGACCCCCTCCCCCCTTCCCCGCCATCGTCGTTAATGGCCTCGTCGCCATCTCGAGGTAGTAACGGAGTGGGTTAGAATCCGTTGTTGAACGTGCCAGCGCATAAATGCTTGGCCTTGATTTGGGTTTTTGGCACGAGATTGGGTTCGGTGTTGGTTAAGGAAGAAAGAGGATGAAGAAGAAGAGGGAAAGGTCTGGGATCGGTTCGGGTGAAGAGGTATAAGAGTGAAGAGGAGAGGGGGTTCCATCTGACCGGGTCGGGTCGGAGTGAGAGAAATGGTCATGGAAATATATGGGCACTCGGACCGATCCGGATCACTTAAAGTACTAACTTTCGAACCGAACCGATATGCTCGTAGTGCATTAACTTCTGCTTTGGACCACACATAGTCCTGCCCCCGGTCCGAACCCTTTCCTCTATGGGCGTCTGATCCGATCCCAATATATATATCTGAACTTAACTGGAACCGTCCAATTTAATGCATGGGAAATGTCCGACTTGCTCAATCAATGTTTGCCGTGACTTACAACTTAATGAACAATTAAGATAGTGCCTTATGAACATGAGCAAATATTTAAGACTATTCTGGACATTACTGTGTCGCCAAACCTTTGCATTATGCTCTTATGTGTTTAATTTGCATCTCTTGCACACATCGCACACACTTTAGTTCACACACATGCACGGGGGGATACGGGCTATTTTACTCTAACTTATGCTATTGCTTCTTTAGTAGTTTAGTGACCATGGCAGAGAGACGTTCATCTAGATTAGCAGAAAAGGGAGAAGTCACAGAAACATCCGAGAAACTCACTCTTGATGACATATCATCTTCCTCAGACCCTGAATGGGATGATGAGGTCCCAGATTATGAAATGGAAGCGCACAGTAGTTAAGTATCTTCCAGGAGTGAAGTTTCTCTTGGTGAGGAAGAGGAAGGAGAGATAAGAGATGATCGTGCTCCCGACGAGTTTGAAACTGCCACTATATTGGAGTTACCCAAAGATTCTGTTGAGTCGACGATCGTTGATGGTAGACTCATCTGAATATGTCTAAATCATAGGATATTAAAAAGAGATACCCAAGTGCCTTCAAAAACAGATCGCCCCCACAATTCATCGGAAGGATTTATGGCAATTACCCGATTAATGTGTCTGGTTGGGGCAATACCTCCTTCCGCCTTTTGTCGTCGATTTTCTGAGACAGATGCGGATTGCCCCCATGTAATTACATCCTAACTCTTATGCTTATTTATACATCTTGTATATAGCATATAGAGAGATTTTAGGTATAGAACCTATCTTCGATGACGTCCACTTCTTTTATAATTTCAAGCATCGGACTCAAGAGACTCCCTCCTTCTCATACTTTGAATCAGTTCCAAAAAGGGAAATTATTACTGTTCCATATAGCAGCAAGGATGGTGATTCTAAACATGAATGGTTTTATATCAGACAACAACCGGGGTGCGCTAGGAGGTGGACCAAATCAAGTAAAGCACCGACTTTGTAGATTTCAACTTTAAATACTCATGCCAACACATTAATTTGCTTTCTTTTTCATTCGCAGTTGATAACCAAAAGCAAATATCGGGTCAATTATACTTTGATCGTTTGCATCAGCTGCTCAATGGTGACCAAAAGTTCCTAACCATCGACGAAGTTCTTAAGGATGAGTATCTCCATCATCACGGGTTACTATCTATTACCCGTAGTATAGGTCATGGGACAGATCCATATGTGTACATACACCCGGTCGACATTATCCCTAAGATGGGTGAAGGCTCGAAAGGTCCAATGATACCTCTTAGGACTCCTCCTTCTCCACCCTCAAGTCAAGACGATGAATTAGCCAACATAGCTGAAAAGTACAGAGAAGGGTATACCATTCCTGATGATGCCATTTCTCCTGAAAAGTCAACATCCCCTGAAGAGCTGCCACTAGACGCTTCTCAAGGAGATGCTCCTACTACCGACAATTCCACATTTAAGGGTTTAGGAAATCTTCCTTTGCCCGAAACTATTTATACTTCAGAGGACTTCGGAACGAATCCTTTAACCTTTACTTCTTCAGAGGAGACTACTACAGTGAATACCAAAGAGCCTACTCATGCTAATCTGGCTTCAGGCTCGGGTTTATGGGGGGGGAACGTCACTTAGGATGCACATAACACATTAGCACCGCACGTCATAGCACTTATGTCTTATGTGAACATCGATCCTGAACTCCACTTATATTGTTGCGCAGGTACAATGTCACGCCCTTACTATGGTGCCGGGAAGATTCGTCGTAGCATGTCCAGACCTCCGTCTGATACCGAGCATGATCGCCTTAAGAACCAGGGCAGAGATGACAGAAGGCATCATGATTCTCATCGACCTCACACTTCACGCTCTCGTTCTCCTGTTCGGTCGGATTCGGATAGATATAAGAGCCACCAAAGTCATCGTGGGGGAGACACATTACAATCCAAAGACAAAATATCCCCCCAATAATGGAGAAAAAAGTCCATCGAAACACACTAATTCGCGAGACAAGCACAAAGCTTCTGAAAAGCGATCTGAAAAAGGCGATGCAGCCATCGCCCCTGCTAAGCGGAAACATATTGAACTATCATATTGCAAACCCCTACCACTGGACGCTGATTCCAAAACGGAACTGGAATATCTGGAGAAGCAGTTCCCAGATCACTACTTTGAGAATTTAACTTTCTTACCCGCACTCGAGCCTATTTCTTCAAAGTGGGCAGATGAGGCTAAGACAAAGATCGACGCAGTAGAGAAACAATACTCGGAGATGTACAAGTATTCATGCAATATCTCCAGAATCATTCGGGCCTTAATTACAAACGTCGATGCAATGAAGAAAGTTGCAGATTCCGATGAGAATGCTTTGAAAAATATGGAGAAGGACTTAGAAGATACACAGGCTCAACTTGTCATTGCTCAACGAGATTCCAACAACTTCAAAATGTAATTTAAGGAATTACAAAAGCATTATCATAACCTACTGGAATCTCCCAGTCAAGAGCGTTTAGATTTGAAGAAACAAGATGAAGATGCTAAGTCAGACAGTGTCAAAGTGCAACTAGCTTACAATACTCTCGAGCAAGAAAAGGCCGAGTTAGCGAGGAAGAACGCCGAGTTGGAGAAACGAAATGCTGACTTGGAGTCCAAGTTAATGGAAGCCGAGATTAGAGCTGCCTTAGCTAAGGGGAATGTGGATAGCGCTATTAAGTCTGCTGAAGAAACTCATAAACAACAATCAGAGACTCAAAAATAATTGCATGGCTTCGGCGAACTGATGATTGAATTCTTTGAACACACAATCTGTCGCCGAAATATCTCTTGGATCGAAGACTATCCGACTACCTTAGTTCATGTATGGAATCAAATCATCGAATGGGAAAAAGATGAACTTAAGGTAGACTTCGTTGATGAAGACAAACACATGGAGAAGTATCAGAAAGATGATAAACCGGCATGTATGGCCGAGGGGCGTTGCCTTATTGCTGCTGCCATGGAGGAGGAGAAACGCCAAGCCAATGAAAAGAATATCCTTGAAGTTGGTTCCTCTTCTGTTACCGTCGAAGCTACTGGAGACGAGGAACATGATCCCGAGAATCCGGGAATTCCTAGAGCGTCTCTTTTATCTCCTATACCCGAATCAACATCGGAAACGGTAGCCACCCCAATTGAGAAATCATCAGAAAGTATTTCCACCTTTTCACCCTAATTTGTCAAGGCAGTCTCCACCTTTCGTCACATCATTGGACAATCGATCGAGGATTCTTTGTTTTCTCCTGAGTTGATAATTGTTGCTTCTCATTCTGTAGGTGCTGAACCAACCGAGAAGACTGACGATCATCGGGGAACCACCATTGGGGAAGAAATCCATGGAAGAGACTCAGGGAGGACAGGATAAGGCTACCATCGTTGAGCCCGGATGGGGAGCTGAAGGTAAAAAGGAGGAGGCTATCAATAAGACTCCTATACCACCTAACGCCGACACTTCTCATGATGATGAAATGACAGACGCTTTGAAAGATGACGATGGTAATGATGGGCATGAAGAAGATCCTGATTTTGTTATAATTGGGGATTCGAAGAATGTTGATGACGTGATTTGGCTAAAATGAAAGCCAAACAAGACAAGCGCATGCAGCTGAAAGTCGAGGAGATAGACCCCGAAAGCCTTAAGCCCCTTGCAGTGATGGATGCTGGATCGAGGTTAGTTGTTAAGCTTTCAACTAGGTCAATTATAGAGGAGCTTGCTAAAAAAACTTCTCTTGATCCCAGTGCTCCGACTCCTGGGAAGAAATCTATCAACTCTGGTACCTCAATTACAGAGAAGAAGAAACCAAAGCGTCTCATGTCCGATGTGAAAAAGAAGATAAAAAGCTCTTAAGGCTGCCAAGAAGCCCAAGTATACTCCAAAGTCCAAGTGACAATGCGCTTTGTTTTTTTAATTTTGATATTCTACTGGTCCGCTATTGTTGCAGCGAGTGTGGCCCGCACATCTTTTGCTTAGCTTTCCTGTATAAAATCACTTGTTTGTAAATAAAGTAGTTTGTTCCCTGCAATGTCCTATATAAAGTAGTTTCTTCGTTTTATCAGATCGAAGAAAGGTACGCACTTATCTGTGGCTTTGGAGATAAACCTGCTCAATGCAGCAACTTTTTTGGCCAGGCTTTGAACATCCTTAATCTTTCGTGGTTCTTCAATATTCCTTATTTCTGCTATTTGACTAGGATTTTTCTCAATCCCTCGAGAACTCACGATAAACCCAAGGAATTTCCCAGATGCGACCTCAAATGAGCATTTTAGGGGGTTTAACTTCATTACATACCTTCGAAAAATGTCAAACATTTCGGCTAAGTCCCTTGTATGGTCAGAAGATTGTCTAGAGTTCACAAGCATGTCGTTCACATAAACCTCCATGGTTTTTCCAATTTGATTATAGAACATGCGGTTGACCAAACGCTGATACGTGGCTTCTGCATTCTTTAATCCAAATGGCGTTACCACATAACAATATAACCCCAAGTCTGTGATGAAACTTGTATGCTCCCGATCTAGTATGTGCATGGGAATTTGATTATACCCTGAATAGGCATCCATAAAGGATAAAGGCTCATGTCCGGCCGTCGAGTCTACTAGCTGATCAATCCTGGGAAGAGGAAAACTATCCTTCAAACAAGGCTTGTTCAAATCAGAGAAGTCAATACATGTACGCCACTTCCCGTTAGATTTTTTGACCAGGACAGGATTTGATATCCAGTCGGGATATTTCGAATCCTTAATGAATCCATTATCCTTTAATTTCTCTACCTCTTCTTTCAAAGCTGCTGACCGCTCTGGGCCTAACATCTGTCTCTTCTGCTTGACCGGCGGGTGCTTTGGATTAACGCTTAAAGAGTGGCTCATAACAGCAGGCGAAATCCCACACATGTTAGCGTGAGTCCAGGCAAACACATCTAAATTTTCCCTTAAGAAATCAGCCAACTCTTTCGCTCGAATTGGATCTAGCTGCGATCCGATCTTTAGTACTTTTGTCGAATCAGCCTCATCAATAGATATGTCAATTGTTGTCTCGTTAGGAGTCGCCTTTCTGTCCTCGGGTTCACTATCCTCTCTAGGATTTATATCCTCAAGCACATCTAACGGCGACTCTCTCGAGGTTGGACCCCTTAATTGCTATGCTGAGTTTTCCTTCGAAGGGGGAGAATGGTCCTTAAATTCTATATTCAACCCCTTCATTAGCATCTTCAACTCCGTCATGTTACACTTACTACCCCTATTCCTGCGTTAGTCGGGAATTTAAGCAGTAAGCACCAAGGTGCAATACATGCCCTAATCTCAACGAGGGTCGGTCGGCCTAGGAAAACATTGTAGGGTGACTCTACATCCAAAACTACAAATGGCAGGATCCTCACTCTCTGGAGATCTCCCTGTCCTAATGTCACTGGTAATTCTACGTAGCCCATTGGAGCAGTTGACGCCCCATTGAAGCACTGTATCGATCCTTCGCAGGGCTTTAAATCTTTTGCTTCAAGTCTCATTAGTTCAAAAGCTTTCTTGAAGAGGATATTGACTGAACTCCCGTTGTCCACCAACACTTTATGGACTAAGGCGAGGCCGATGGCCATGGTAATTACCAGTGGGCCTTCAGTTGGTGATTGAATTCCGGTATCATCTCTGCTATGGAATATGACATCGTCTGACATCGTCTTTTGTTGTTTTACTGGAGTAATGTCTTCGAGGTTACTGCATTCTCCTACCTCAAAGTGCTTGGCGGCATTGACGTACTGATCCATCGCTTTGAAACTATGGCTAGCTAGGTGGGGTCCACCTATAATAGTATTGATAACAATCCCCTTACCTTTCTGTTGGGCCGCGGGTTTAAAAGTAGGCCGGTTTTGGTCCGGGGCTTGCCCTGCTTGCCCCATGTCCTTTGGGGCAACCTTGTACTCGTCTAACTTCCCTTCCCGCAGTAATCTTTCAACTACATCTCTCAAATGACGGCATTCGTTGGTGGAATGACTGTGGGTTCCATGGAACAAACAAAACTTTACTGTTGTGATCTCTTTTTCAGTGGAGTCTTAGGTGGTGGCTTTTTGTATTGCAATATGTTGTATGTGTCCAAATAAATGTTTTCCAAGGTATCATTCAATGGCGAATAGTTTTCGAAAGTTTGGAATCGAGGTCTTTTGCTGGAATTGTTCTCTTAGTTCCTACTCCTCCTATTGTCGTTTCCATTCTTGTTGTTATTACCACTGTTCCGGTTGCCAACGTTCACTTCAAGCTTCCCTGAACTGTCACCGGATTGTTTCACAGCAACATTACTTTGGACACCTTCCCTCGAGGCCCCTTCGGACTTTCTCGTCCTATTTGCATGAGCTTCTTCTTGCCTTAAGCGAATATCAGCCTTTTCATAGAACAATTCCCTAGTGGGGGCGGTTTCCCGGATAGATAATCCCCAAATTCTATGTCCGGGTCAACTCCTTCTATTAAATCCATCAGAATAGTGGGTTCATGAGGGTCACTAACTTCGGTGACAGCCAGGTTGAAGTGGTCCAAATATGATTTCAGAGATTCGCCCGGAGTTTGTTTAATCCTTGACAACTCTATGACGCTTTTGGATTTTCAGGCGTGAATTCGAAACTGGTTCACAAAGCGCTCACTTAATTCTGTGAAATTTGATACTGACCGTGGAAGGAGTCAGGTGAACCACATTAATGCCATGTCTTCTAGATAAATTGGAAAGGCCTTGCATTTTATAGCGTCTGGAGCTTCTGCGGCATTCATGAACCATGCATACCTCGTCAGATGCTGTCCTGGGTCCGTTCTCCCTGAATATCGATCCATTTATGGCAAGTTGAATCGCCGAGGGAACTGGAAGTCCAATATATCATCTTTGAAGGGGGCATGACTTCACTCAATGCCCCAGTCCTCATTAGTGTATCGTTGGCTTTCGGACATGATTTGACGCACCATTGCCCGCACATCGGCATTTGTTAATGTTTGCACAGGTTCTCTAGGTCTGATATTCAGATTACCCTTGGGTTCCTGATTAGGAGATAACCTCCTGTTTCTAGCGGCGGCTGCTCTACATTGCTCCCTACGCTTTTGGTCGATCTCAGGAGGAAGGGCCTGGAGAAGTTGTTGTTGCGTAGTATTAGTAATATTAGGAACCCTGGGTAGAACGTGGGATCCATGCATGGGCAACAGCATAGGCTCTCTCAAGCTCGGGTCATCAGGCCCTAGCACACGAGCGGCGTCTTCGCGGGATCCTAAAGATCCAAAAATTAACTGCAAGCGGCCTTCTTTCACGAGGACGTCCCTCATCTGAAGAAGATGAATAATCTCAGCAAGGCAGCGTGTTGGGGAAGGTGTCTTTTGCCTCCGGAGCTCCTTGAGTTCCCAACTCATGGTGATCATGTTCTCTTGCATGCGAAGACTGTCACGTTTATGGGCTTCCAAGGCCTGCTTAGTACTCTGGAGCATGTCAAGAAAGCATGAAAAATCTCCTTGTGTGACGGGTGCAAATGGGCCAGGCTGATTATTGGTCATAGTGGCTGGAATCGGAGCATTGGCAGGAGCTTGAGTAGAAGTTCCAGCTTCACTTTGGTTCGGGTCGGATCGGAGCACAATGGTACGACCGAACCGGTTTGGATGGGGAGAGTGGGTGACCTCAATATCATAAGATCGGGTCGGGGTCTTCTGTTCGGTTCGGACCTTCCTGACCGGAGCGGCCTGCTCCAGAGTATTGACCACGCGACCTCGTCATGACCATTGTTTGCTGATCTTCGTTAACTTCATTCTCTCGACTACTTTGGATTTCTTTGCCTTTTTCTTTGGCTATAATTTCCAATTCTTCAATGACTAACCAACAGGTACTTAAAGATGTCGAAAAAAGAGGATTAATTTCTTTGAACTTGAAGGTCCAAATAGTAGAATAATAATCCCAAAAATCGGAGAATTCAAAAATTCTCAGTGAAAGCACCAAAATGTTAGATCCAAAATTGGCTCTAACACTCGGACTAATAATGATTCTATTGAAATGAAATCAAAAACGAAGAAAACACACAATTTATAGTGGTTCGGCATTAAATAGCCTACGTCCACTTTCTACTCTTTGAATTAATGACTTGAATGCAAGTACAACAGTAATTCCCACTCAATTTTCACTCAGACAATGAATTGATTCACTCAATTTCCTCCACAATATGCTTCAAAAGGTGATTGTAATTTGAATAAGATGATGAAATTCGGATAGCAAAGGAATTTGAATTCTGAAAATGCAAAAAGAACCTTCCAATTGTCCCTTGATGGTGTATTTATAGGTGGAAAGTTCTCCTGGGATGGCTTCGGTTCAGATCCATGTGGCATCCATCCCATTATTATCGGGTTCGGATGGAATATGGTGATGACAACACGTCAGGTTAGCGGCGAACGTGGGTATAACCGCTCCGAGTCTTAAGGGAACGTGGGCACAGCTTCTGCAGTTTCAAGTGCATGGGATCGGATCGGAAATACTTCAATTGGGTGGAGGGGGGAGTCGGATTTGACCGAACCGATCCGGTTCATCTTGCCCCCCTTCTTCTTCACTCTGTGCCTTTGGCTTTGACCAGATGGACTCCGATCCGATCCGATTTTTTTGAGTGAATGCTCTTCATTATTTGATCTTTTATCCTTGTGTAGCCAATTTCACAAAGTAGACTAACAAATGGGATAGAAGGAAATCATTGCGAGCTGCATATTGTAACACCCCACGTCTGTTAATGTCACTCACAAGGGGAATGCATTAAGTTTCGTGGAGCATTATAAGTAAACAAAACAGAATAGTACAAGACAGAGAAAGCAATACTTGAAAATTTTTATAACTTTATTGCCGCGGAAAAAGAAATAAGTTTGATTACATTTCCAAATTCATCTTTCAACTTCAAGCTGGAAGAAGGGATATCTGAACTAAGCTTGAGTATTTCCTCCCTAAAAACCTAGGGGGGGGGAAACAGAAGAAAAGAGGCGAAAACAAACTAGGTCAGACATATGTCTGGTGAGTCCAGTGACTTGAACAATATAATCATTAAAGTAACGGGATAAGAACATAAACTGGAAAGTAAGAAATGACTATACATAAATATGCAGACTAGGTAAGCAGGATGAATAAGATAAATGTTGATCGCTCTTCTAATCACTAAAGGATAATTACTACACTACACCCATGCTAATTTCACCGCACCGTTACTAGTTCCATACTGAAAGTTGATCCCCATCTTGTAATTGGTAGTCCTCAGGCGTTACATCTAGTAAGAGGTATTCACCCCATACAATCCTTACTTGCCCATACTAAATACTAGATGTCCCCATACTACCCCCTTATCGCTTAATCGAGCGGCTCCCTAACTCGCATGTATTTATTACTTGTGTCATTCGGCCTCGCTTGTTTACTTGTGTCATTCGTCCCCGCTTGTTTCCTTGTGTCATTCGGCCCCGCTTATTTACTTGTGTCATTCGGCCCTGCTTGTATGTAGATACGAGTGTTGGTCCCACCATAGGGTGTATCAATCCCTATGATGGAAACTCGACACAATTCAAGATGCACAGTGTACACTACTGATGCCCAGTGCCTGCTTTTTCCACTCCGGAGCACGTGCACGCCCATACTCCGCCGGAACCTACACGGCCTCACCACCCACCGCTATTTTGACTGCTTATAATCAGCCCAGTAATCGTGCCCCACCCTGCCTAGTTCAGGGTACCATGATACATCTGTGTGGGTTACTGCTGAAATGAGTCCCCGTTACTAGGGTTTCCTGCTGGTTAAGTTTGTGGGCCCATATATGCAAATATTACCCACCTACACGTGATGTACTTAACCCTCCCACTGATTCAAACATGTTTATTTAACGGTTAAGTTTGTGGGCCTATATACACTAACATTACCCACCTACCCAAGGTTTACTTAACCCTCCTACTTATCAAGTCAATATGTATTATTGGTTAAGCTTGCCTTAACCCTATCCCCTTTGTTCATGTAGTATTGGTTAAGTGTTGTACATTCATGTTAAATTAACCCATCCACACATCATGTTGTATTGGTTAAGTGTTTCTTATTAACTTAACCATGTTCATTCATCATGTTATATTAGTTAAGTGTTTTAAATTTACTTAACCCCACCCACTTGTCTAATTAACATGTTGTATTGGTTAAGTGTTCTCAATTTATTTAACCCCACCCACTTATCTAATTAACATGTTGTATTTGTTAAGTATTCTCAATTTACTTAACTCCACCTACTTATCTAATTAACATGTTGTATTGGATAAGTGTCGCCTATTCATATGTTACTTAACCCTTCCGTTCTAAACATGTATGTTCGTTGGCATTAACTAATTTATTAGTGCACAAACCTCTCACATTAGAACTGTTGTTTGCGGTTGCTGGATGTGCCGGGCTGTTCCGGGCAGACTTCTACCGCAAACTCATTCTAACCACGGGTTTTGAGCTTAATGCAATAACCTCTCACATTAGACCTGTTTTGTTGCGGTCGCTAGATGTGCCGGGCGGTTCCGGGCAGTCTTACGTCGCAACTCAATCTAACCTCGGGTTAGGCATGTTCATCTTTTAAACAAATTACATATTTACCACTTATGTCCAAGTCTAGATTTATATGTAAATTATCCATAAGTGTGATCAATTCTAGTTATGCCACAATTACTAGATATGCCCATAATTAATTATATGATTACAACCCATTTTATGCCAATTACATAATGTTCAATATTTAATGTTTCCCAACTGTTTCCCAATGTCAATCGTTCGTATGATTCATATAATACGTTAGGCTTGCAATTAGCCTAACTCATAAGAAAAAGGGAAAGAAAGAGACGTATAACATCCAAACTGGCATAAAACAGTATAGATCCAATTATGAACATAACTAGCATATAACAAAGATCCTCATTTATGAACTTGCATAAAAAAATAGATCTAAATTAACATATGAACTTGCATAACAAGTTAGATCTAAATTAACATATGAACTTGCATAACAAGTTAGATCTAAATTAACATATGAACTTCCATAACAAATTAGATCTAAATTATCATATGGACTAGCATAACAAATTAGATCTAAATTAACGTATGGACTTGCACAACAAACTAGATCTAAATTAACATATGAACTTGCATAATCTAAATTAACATATGAACTTGCATAACAAATTAGATCTAAATTAAAATATGGACTTGTACAACAAATTAGATCTAAATTAACATATGGACTTGCATAACAAATTAGATCTAAATTAACATGTGGACTTGCATAACAAATTATATCTAAATTAACATATGGACTTGCCTAACAAATTAGATCTAAATTAACATATGAAAATAGACTAGCATGGATCATAAACCTGCATGATCATAATTTACATTGACATAAATTTGCATAATCAATGACTTGCATAAGCAATAGATATATAAAACATGAATTTGCATAAACATATAAACTGGCATAGATCTAATCATATAAAATATGACTTGCATAGATCTAAACATATAAATAGGAAATTGCATGTATGAATATGATTTTCACATAAACTTGCATATGATTTGCATGCAAACTTGCATATGTAATTATACATGTAGACTAATTTCACATAATTTACATATAAATTTGCATATGATTTGCATACGAACTTGCATACAACAACATCATAAAATCAATCTAATCGAGCGTATACAATTAGACACATGAATTAACATCATAAAATGGATTTAATCAAGTATATGTAATTATTCATATTCATATAGTCCAACTTATAAACCCATCACAATTACGTTCAGCAATTATCTTGTTAAAGAAGCTGTACTCACTATGAACGGACTAAAGAAGAGAATAGATTAAGCGTAGAATCCCTTTTCCACCATCCTAAGTATTAATTTGTTGAATAAGAGAATCTTGCTCAGTCTATGTTGCAGCAGCATGGCGGCTTGAGAATGATTTTTGTTTTGATTTAGGGTTTAGGTGAGATGTGATTATATAAGAGTGTAGGATTAATTCTAGCCTTTGGATCAATCTAGGAGTAATCAGAGCCATCAAAACCAAAGAGATGTGTCACTCAGCCAATCACAGCACGACACATAAGCCCAAATACCTAAGAATTCGTCACCAAGCCAATCAGAGAAGACCACGTTAAAAAAACAATCCTTGACCAACAAAAATGCGCCACGTGCGCCACATGATGCGTATACGTCATATATATATATGTATGTATGTATATGTATGTATGTATGTATGTATGTATATATGTATGTATGGGGCAGATTCAAGGGCACCCCAAACAGTGCAGCACTCCAAAAGCCCCTCAACCACAACCAAGTATTTCACACTCTCCCTCCTTCCACTCGTTTTCTCACTTCCCACTCACATTCTTTAATATAAACGAGTGGCTATGATTCGGGTGCAAATGGGGGGCTGAAATTCAAGGGGGCTCCCTGATGCTATCCCTATATATATATATGTATATATATGTATATATATATGTATATATATGTATATATATATATATGTATATATATGTATATATATGTATATATATCTTTTTAATACACACATTACTTTGCGAATCTTTTTATTGTTTTTTATGCGCTCCTTTGTTTGTTGTCAATTAACATAAGTGACAAATTATCATATTCTCTTTAATGTTAATTGACATAAGTGACAAATTAGCATAAGTATTCATACAAATTAAGATTAATTACATGGTTTCCTAAATTATCATCAAATAAACATAAATGACAATCAATCGAACATAAATGATAAATTACTTGTTTTCTAATCAATGTCATATTAAACATATCTACAAATCAATGTTTTTCTTTCTTTTGTTGCAATCAATTTATTACATGTATTGATCCCTTCTGTACTCACACATTTTTAAATTTATATTATAACATAATTGCACATATGTACATATATTTATTTAATACTTTTACCGTATGCATTATTGCATTAAATCTCCTTATTTAACACACGTACTAATATGTTAATCTTCTTACCTTTAATTTGTCACATCCATTTCTTTATATTAATGCTTTTCTACATTTTCTTGTGCACTTTTGAATTTTCTTCCTTAATTGATTAATCCATAAATTAATCATATAAAAATTTGGGTTATTACACATATATTCAAAACTAATTTGGGTATTCTCTTTTAGTAAAAGCAGCGAGGTAATGAACTAGTGCATGAAGGAAACACAGATGAATGTTGTTGAACATTGTTACGCGCTGTTTTGAATGAAAGATGCGAATGATACTGGTAGGAGGAACAAATAAACGAAGACCGAAGGAGTCAATTTCTTTATTTTTATTTGAAACTATGGCAGTTTGAATGGGGAGGGTAACGAAGTGTAGAAGGAAAATAATTGAGCGCGTTGAAGCAAACAATAAGGACAGTTTGAAACGGAGCACAGGATGGATCAAACAAACAACCGGGCTGGAGATTTGGAACAAAGCATAATAGAACGCAAACGATATCGGCCTAGTTTTGGAACGTACATGGTAATGGATTTATATTTAAATATAGGGTTAAAAGATTTATTAGTTAAGTAATTTAAAATCGTGAAACTAAAATATTAATAAATTTTATTTGCAAGATCCAAATCAAATGAAACAGGTTGCAATGAGATCACAGAGAAGAATAGAACATTTTAGAACTGATCTGGATAGTGCAGGAGACAACTGATATTTACAATTAAATTAAACAATTGCTTAATTTAATTATAACCAAGCCGAATCAAATGAAAGCGAGTTTAACTCATTTAGTTTACCCACTTATATTTATATAAGTTGGTTTTATTATTTGTGTGTTATGTTTGTTAATTGTTTTATGGATGTTATATATATTTATATGTGTTGAACTGATCTGATTAAATTAAACGTTCGTTTAATTTAAGTTGAACTAATCGTTATTTTTAACGATTATTTCTGAATGAGGCAACTTACCTCATTGGTTACATTTATAATGATATAAACGTATTAAATTATAACAGGGATGACTGGATTATTATGATTTATTTATTGTCGAATATTATATCTGTTTATTGAATTGAAATTGAGGTAACATATTTGGATGCAGGGAGAAACAAGGTTGGAGAGATCCAACCGGATTCCTCAAATTTATTATTTATTTTCATATGACCATCATATGAACTATATGACCAACCTGATTAGATGATTGATTTGTTTATTGATTTGTTGAATCATAATTCAACATTTGTTATGATATTAACCAATGGACAGTATTGGTTGGGTAATTAACATCACATGGCCTATAAATCAATCATCTGATAAATATGGATTTACCGTCAGGTAAATTGACAGAAATGAAGTTATAAAATATATTTTATAGTTGAGAAAAAAGTTGAAATCTCTTATTTTGAATTGAAATTTATTAAAAAGGAAATAAATATTTTTTAATTATTATTTTAGTTATAAGTAATTATTAAATGGTTTTATAAAACAACTTCTTATGTTAGTAAGAATTATAAACAGATAAGCAAAAATTTATGTAACGACTAAGTGTGGAATTAGAAACAATTAAACAAAGTTATTTAAATTAATTATATTATTAATTGATTTAAAGATGGAATTAATTGGAATCAGTTAAAGAAATAATCGTGTATTGAGTTAACCAAGTTGACCATTTCAGTTAGAGTTTGATTATTAAGTTGAATTGGTTTATTGTCAAGTAATATGTTGAAATAACTTAACAAATATTTGTCTAAATCTTAATAAGAGTTTAAAAAGGAAATTTATTATTTATTTTAGTTAAATAAGCAATTAACTAATTTTATAATAGTTAATGTTGAAGTAAATTATTATTTTTAATAATAATAATTTAAGTAATTACCTTGTAAATGGAATTCATCGAAGTGAGGAAATTGAAGATTGGAATGAAAACTAGTTCGATTATGAAAGGAGATTATGAACGGGTTTTTATATTAAAACCCGAGTTTTATGAATTAAGTTATAAAAGAAATTTTAAGCGAACACGATAGATTAAAATAAACGTTAACTTAATATGTGAATTAAGTGAAAAGAAACGAGGTAAAAAGGGTTTTATATTGAACCAAAGTCGTAAACAAGGTTTATGAAATGAAATGAGAAGTCGAAGTGTTGACTTTGAATTAGCGATACATAATAATGAGATTAAGTGAATGAATGGAATTGAAACAAGATTTTCAAAGTGGAAAATGGTCGAATGAATTAGAAATGGAATAGTATGGGTTGATAACGAGTTAAGATAAGAAATGGAACCTAACTAGAGATTGGTTGAGTTGAGTGATTTTATGAATATTAATCTGATGTTGATTTCGATCTTCGGGGTTGATACTTAGGAAATTACTCACTTACCGGCTTACGTTCAGGGACTAACGAAATGTTGAAGTGTAGAAATGCGTGAATAAGTGATAAGAATGTTTCCAGTTATGAAATAAAGTATTTAAGAATATAATTTGGAATTTCCAAAGTAACAGAAATAGAAGGACTCGAGTATATATATATAATAAAGGAGATTTTTTGTAATGTGTTTACAAAGTGATAAGTTGAAATGATTTCCCGATTATAGATGACAAGTAATAACATCGCAAATGTTTGAAAAGGAAAATGGAATATGAAGTTGAGATAAGTATAGGATATTTTTCGAAGTAATAAAATTAAATAGTTTTGAGGATAATCTTATATTAAAATAAGAAGTGAAATGTTATCTTGAAATATCGAAAAGGTTTTTAAGTTTAAAATTAACCATTTCTTTAATTATTTAATTTAAGAAGCCAAGTGAATCTGAATACTGGACTAGTAAATCTATTCTTATTTTTACGATTGAATGGTTGTTTATTTGATAGTTAAATAACCAACTATCAAATGTGGTCTATACGATTATTGGTACGAAAAGTCTGGGATCGAAATTATATTCGAAAACCATTCCGACCAGCAAATACGAAATTTTGGAGATTTGAGATACTGATCGAGATGGAGTAATTGAAGACTGTGAATCTTCATGAAACGATAGAGTTACTTAAAATCTCAAGTTTAGCGGCCGGACATATACTGTAATCCTGTCGTGGTTGAAATCTACGGATGTGCAAGGACTACTCGCTACCGATCTATAGGGTGATACCTAGGATGTGGTAGGAGGGTGCCTTTGATTCATCATGTTCCTATATGACTTGTATGGACGAATGTCTAACATAATATTTCTTAAGAATCACGTACGTTGATTTTTACATACGTATTTTCTATTAGTGGCGGAGAATGACCCTTCTCTTAGCTTAAATACGAGAGTATTTTTGGGAACGTTAATTAGTGGTTTGGCAGATCTGACAGTGTGACATTCAAAGTGAATGGTGATGTGTTATGTTAAAGGTAGTGTTAAACCTCAAGCCTCTTCAATTGGGAAATGATAAAAATTGGGCAGGTAGCATAGCTAAGTGGGTAGCTTCCAAGTATGGTGTATAATCACCTATCTAGAGAATTTCATTTCCTTTTTTAATCTATTTTGATGTTATCCCTTATCGGGAAATGGTGGATTGCACCCAACTGTTGGTGATATACATTCGATACGCTCAAGCGAAATGAGTGGTCGGTCATGTGTGGCCGGGTTGCAAGTTGTTCTTGTTGAACCTAGTGTATTCGCCTCTAGATATACACTATAGGAAGGTGGTTCCATACCTTGTCATAGTTGGAAATCCAATCTCCAATAAGAGCCCGTGGTTTTTGATTACATACTATATACATGGAATGTTAGATGCAAGCGTTCCGCTATGTTGATATTTATTTGCGTTTAGACACTATTATAGTATCAGAATAAGCCATGATTTCAAAAAGAAATGGTTTGACTATAAAATCGAGTTGGGTGATTGTTTTAAACTTAGCGAGCTTTCTCACTCTGGTTTACCAGACCGATCCGGCGTTTTGTAAATGCTCGGGTTAGACCAGGTTGTACAGGTTCAGGTTATCAGATGTTGTGAAGTCCGAGGACAAGCTGAAGGTGCTCAGATGTAAGATATCTAGTAGTTTTTCCGTTGTGCGTTGTATATAAGGAAAGATTAAAATAACTGTCTAGATTTATTGATGTACTCTAATGATTGTAAGTTTTTATTTCAAAGCTCTCAATAATGTTTTGTTTCTATTATATTTTATTTCGCTGCGATGTGAGACTCTGATGTTGTTGTGTTCTTCTTCTATTCTAATATTTCTTTCTTTCTTATCTCACCCTCTATTTTCTTTCATTAATTATTTGGTGTTTTCGATACTGAGTTTTGGCAAGTAATACGGGTTTATGTATTATTGTTGGAATTCGGGCATCGAATCCCCTGGTTCGTTACACTAGTATCAGAGCATAAGGTTTAGTAACAACCTTGGCTCTGTGGCGTAACTCGATAGAGATGGGGTTAGTAATACCCTAGACTGAGTTGGAGTGTATGTATATGAGAGCGCGTATTTGTAAATTTTATATACAAATGTTTTTATTGTGTTGTTTGATCAGTTCAAGTGTTGAGAAGTATTTGCACTAGCAACGGATACGATATTGTTTTGTAAAGAGGGTAAATAAAATAGATTTACTCGAAATGTATTTTTGAATAGAAAAGAAAAAAATTACAAAATTATTAAGATATATAGAGTTAATTGTTTGATTAGATGGAATTCAAATTGAGTTCTGAATTTGAGTGGTATAATATAACCTGAAGAGATTCACATATGAAAGGTGTGAATGAGAATTTTAATTAGTAATTAAAATGGATCAGAATTTAACTCATAAATAAGTTAAAATTTGAAGGAGAATTGGATGGTATTTGGAATAAAAATCAGAAGTTGGATTCTGAAATGGGAGCAAACTAATTTGAAAAATAAATTAGTCAGTTGAATAAATTTGGAATTAACCTGGATAAGAGTGAATAATAATTATGGAAATTAATCAGATATTAATCATTTGATAATTATGGAATGTAAAACCCAAGTAAATATTAGTATTGAATATTAATTTAAGTTAATCAAAGTTGAATGATTGGTTATATTAGGTGTGCATTGTTTGTTGGTTGTTTGTTAGATTGATTGAATATAGAATATATAAATAGTTTAGTAAGAAATTGAATGAACTTTAAGCTAAAGAAAAGAATTCCAGTATTATAATTTGGAATTGAGTCATATATAAATCAACTGGATGATTTAACCCTGTATTTACATATGAATGATGCCATATGTTTATTTTGAGAATTTGTTTAGTTACAATGTTGATTGATGAAGTGTTATCTAGAATTTCATTTATTGGTTCTTACATGATAAATTGAGTTGAATACAGGTGCCAAAAGGCTGAGGATTGAGTTTGGTTGAGTGAATTGCACGTAAATTGAGCAAGTATGCTCAATAACACTTATATAAGGTACCCTTACGCGAAATATAAAATTTTGGCTTTTGAATTTTATTTTCCGACCGTATGGGTCGATGTATATATAGTTGTGGATCCTGCGATATCGCAGAAGTCACTCCGTACAAAGGAGACTCTACCGATTTTTTCTAGGAATTTAATGTGTTAGAGAATTTTTAATATTTTTGAAAAGTTTTATTAATGCTAACGAATTGGTTTTCGATTTAAAATAAATTGGATTTTTAGTGAATGAGTTTGTAACATTTTTCCTACCTTAGTAATTTCGGGGGCGAAATTCTTTTAAGGGGGGAAGAATGTAATGTCCCGTATTTTCGGTAGTAAGATATTTAATATATATATTATTATTTTAAATATTGACTTGGAATTTTAAATGGATTTAAAATATATAATTCTTGTACATAACGAAGTTTAAACGTTTAATTTATATATAATTATAAATCGAGCTCTAAATGGCATGGTAGTTCGTAATTTGAGTTTTGAACTTCAATCAAATATACAGGATCCGATATAAGTTGAATTTCTGTGAAACAAGAAACGTTTGAATCTGTTTGATCATATTTTTCTAATGAAAGAGAAGAATCAAGATTTCGTGTTAGGGATTGTTAGTTATGTCCAATTCAAATTTTGAAATAGTCGCTATGGAATTCGTTAATAAACGATAACTTTTATTTGATTAAATATTAAGGTTTTTATATGATTTGAATATCGTTTAGCCCGGGATTTGTAAATATTGAGTTTGAAATATATATTGGTTTATTTCGAAGCTGCATAATATTTTATTTAAAGAGATACGAAATAATAATCTATTATTATTTATTTTTATAATTGTTTGGGATTTAATTATATTTATCGAGATTATATAGGCCTTTGAAATAGCCTTTTTTTCAAACAATCTCTGTTTTCGATGAAACAAGTTTTATTAGAATACGTATGGCTAATTATTGCTAGATTTCCAGTTTGGAGCCAATCAGAGTTATTTTATCGGTGTGTGCACTTTAAAGGTGAACTGATAAATTTAAAAATAACAACATTGTGCAAACGGAGTCCGTTTTCAACGAAACGAATTTCATTGGAACTGGAGCGTCAAAAAAGTACCAGTACGCCTAGTTTCATTGTGTTTGGGGTTCGTGAGTGGTGGTATATATATATATGTGTATGTATGTATGTATGTATGTATGTATATATATATATATATGTATGTATGTATGTATGTATACGGTTACCTATATAAATGGTTGTGTTTAATAATGTATAAATAAATAAAATAAATATCTAAACATAAGGGTTAAGTAAAATGAGTTGCGTGCTTTCTTTAATCTCCACAATACAAGCAAAAAATGAAAACATAATACAACCATCCTCCCTTTTGTCTGCCCCCCAAATGCTATCAGCCTACCCCATTCCTTAGCTCTAAAGCAAACTAAAATAGAAGACTTTGTTCAAACTTAACACCGAAGTATGCGCAGCTATTCTAGGACATAACGCAGCAGGCCTACGCGTACTGTTGTTGAGGGACGTTGTTCTTATCGGTGCTTTTCCACCTATATCTATATATTATACCCCTTTTTATTTCATTCCTTTGCAAACATATAAGCATGCGAGCTCGTTTATTTTCCTTCCTGCCATGGAATGGAAACCAAATCCTCGTTTCATTTATCCCCTCCCATTTGTTCAACGTTCTCAGTTTTTCTCCCCAGTAAACCAAACACAAAACGAGCCAAAGCTTCCATTACAACTTAAAATCAAACTCCTCAATCCATCCCGTTTTAGCTTGAGTCATCGACATGGAATGTGAAGGGGGGTGGCGAGCCCGTAGTGCTGGCAAGACTGGTGAAACTTGGTGGCGTGTGGGGGGACTGTACAGGCCGACAAACGAAGGAAGATGGTTGGCATTCTCTGGCCACGGTGGTGGTTCAGGTGTGACATGTTTTAGGGTGAGTGAGTATGCGAGTGGGGCGATCATGGGGGTTGCGGTCAGGTGGTGCTCCAAGTGGCTACTTGTGGTGTAGTATGTGGATAGTAGGATGTTATAAAGAAGGAGATGCAGAAGGGATGAAGGCATTTTGGTACGAAGCAGCATTATGGTTTTAAAACTAATAGGAGAAACGTTGGAGAGATTTTCGATCTATTGTTTTATGAAAAGGAAGAGCAAATTAAAGTAGTCTTTAAACAAAATAGGTTGTAAACAAAATGGTGCGTGGATTTTGTGAAGAAGTATTTGACTATTTATGAATCAAAGAGGAGCAATTATTGTTTAGAAGGATGGCAGCTTGTTTGTGAAACTAAATGGGAAGCAGTGCACGAAACAAAAAGCAATGTGAAGCTTAGACGTGAAGAATTAATTCATGAAGAGTTGAAAACCAGTTTTGAAGAACAAAGAAGTGGGATTGTGAACTTTCAATTCGAAAATAAAAAGTAGAAGGACTCATGCGTCCATTGTGAAGGGGAGGAGCAGTACAACGAGATGGACAAAAGTAACAGTAGAACGAGACTGAAGCTTTGTTTGGATTGGGCATCGCATATTGGCTTTATGACGTGGAAGTTTGGGTATAACGAAAAGCAGAAGGTTCTTGGCTAACAGTGGGCACATGTGTGACAGAATAGGGTAATAGGAAATCATTGCAAGCTGCATATATTCAAAACTAATTTGGGTATTCTCTTTTAGTAAAAGCAGTTAGGTAATGAACTAGTGCAAGAAGGAAGCATAGATGAATGTTGCTGAACATGGTTATGCGCTGTGTTGAATGAAAGATGTGAATGATACTGTTAGGAGGAACAAATAAACAAAGACAGAAGGAGTCGGTTTCTTTCTTTTTATTTGAAACTATGGCAGTTTGTATTGGGAGGGTAACGAAGTGTAGAAGGAAAATAATTGAGCATGTTGAAGGAAACAATAAGGACAGTTTGAAACGGAGCACATGATGGATCAAACAAACAATCGGGCTGGGTGATTTGGAATGAAGCATAATAAAAGGCAAGCTATATTGGCCCAATTTTGAAACGTACATGGTAATGGATTTATATTTAAATATAGGGTTAAAAGATTTATTAGTTAAGTAATTTAAAATCGTGAACCTAAAATATTAAAAAAATATTATTTGCAAGATCCTAATTGAACTAAACAGGTTGCAACGGGATCGCGGTGAAGAACATAACATTTTAGAACTGATCTAGACAGTGCAGGAGACAACTGAGATTTATAGTTAAATTAAACAACTATTTAATTTAACTGTAACCAAACCGAATCAAATCAAAGTGATTTGAACTCACTCATTTTACCCACTTATATTTACATAAGTCGAATTTATTATTTGTGTGCTATGTTTGTTAATTGTTTTATGGATGCTATATATATATGTATATATATATGTGTGTGTGTGTTGAACTGATCTGATTAAATTAAACGTTCGTTTAATTAAATTTGAACTAATCGTTATTTTTAACGATTATTTCCAAATGAGGCAACTTAACTCGTTGGTTACATTTATAATAATATAAATGTATTAAATTATAATAGGGATGCCTGGATTATTATGATTTATTTATAGTTGAATATTATATATGTTTATTGAATTGAAATTGAGGTAACGTATTTGAATGCATGGAGAAACAGGTTGGAGGGATCCAACTGGATTCCTCAAATTTATTATTTATTTTCATTTGACCATTATATGAACTATATGCCCAACTTGATTAGATGATTGATTTGTTGAATCGTAATTCGACATTTGTTATGATACTAACTAGTGGACAGTATTGGTTGGGTAATTGGCATCACATGGCCTGTAAATCAATCATTTGATAAATATGAATTTACCGTCAGGTAAATTAACATAAATGAAGTTATAAAATATATTTTATAGTTCAGAATAGAATTTGAAATCTCTTATTTTGGATTGAAATTTATTAAAAAGGAAATAATTATTTATTATTATTTTAGTTATAAGTAATTATTAAATGGTTTTATAAAACAACTTCTTATGTTAATAAGAATTATAAACAGATATGCAGAAATTTATGTAACGATTAAGTGTGGAATTAATTGTTCTAAGAAGTGATTAAATGAAGTTATTTAAATTAATTATATTATTAATTGATGTAAAGGTGGAATTAATTGGAATCGGTCAAAGAAATAATCGTGTATTGAGTTAACCAAGTTGATCATTTCAATTAGAGTTTGATTATTAAGTTGAATTGTTTTATTGTCAAGTAATATGTTGAAATAAATTAATAGATATTTGTCTAAATCTTAATAAGAGTTTAAAAAGGAAATTTATTATTTATTTTAGTTAAATAAGCAATTAACTAATTTTATAATAGTTAATGTTGAAGTAAATTATTATTTTTAATAATAATAATTTAAGTAATTACCTTGTAAATGGAATTCATCGAAGTGAGGAAATCGAAGATTGGAATGAAAACTAGTTGGATTATGAAAGGAGATTATGAACGAGTTTTTATATTAAAACCCGAGTTTATTATGAATTAAGTTATAAAAGGAATTTTAAGCGAACACGATAGCTTAAAATAAACGTTAACTTAATATGTGAATTAAGTGAAAAGAAATGAGGTAAAAAGGGATTTTATATTGAACCAAAGTCGTAAACAAGGTTTATGAAATGAAATGAGAAGTCGAAGTGTTGATTTTGAATGGCGATATTAATAATGAGATTAAGTGAATGAATGGAGTTAAAACAAGATTTTCAAAGCGTAAAATGGTCGAATGAATTAGAAATGGAATATTATGGGTTGATAAAAGTTAAGATAAGAATTGGAACCTAACTAGATAATGGTTGAGTTGAGTGATTTTCTAAATATTAACCTGATGTTGATTTTGGTCTTCGGGGTTGATACCTAGGGAATTATTAACTTACCAATTTACGATCAGGGACTAATGAAATGTTGAAGTATAGAAATGTGTGAATAAGTGATAAGAATGTTTCCAGTTATGAAATAAAGGATTTGAGAATATTATTTGGAATTTCCAAAGTAACGGAAATAAAAGGACTCGAGTATATATATATAATAAAGGAGATTTTTTGTAATGTGTTTACAAAGTGATAAGTTGAAATGATTTCCCGATTATAGATGACAAGTAATAACGTGGCAAATGTTTGAAAAGGAAAATGGAATATGAAGTTGAGATAAGTATAGGATACTTTTCGAAGTAATAAAATTAAATAGTTTTGAGGATAATCTTATATTAAAATAAGAAGTGAAATGTTATGTTGAAATATCGAAAAAGTTTTTAAGTTCTAAATTAACCATTTCTTTAATTATTTAATTTAAGAAGCCAAGTGATGCTAAATACTGGACCAGTAAATCTATTTTTATTTTTATGATTGAATGGTTGTTTATTTGATAGTTAAATAACCGACTATCAAATCTGGCCTATACGATTGTTGGTACAGAAAGTCCGGGATCGAAATTATATTCGAAAACCATTCCGACCAACAAATACGAAATGTTGAAGATTTCAGATACTGATTGAGATAGAGTAATTGAAGACCGTGGATCTTCATGAAACGATAGAGTTACTTAAAATATCGGGTTTAGTGGCCAGAGATATACCGTAATCCTGTCCTGGCTAAATTCTACGGATTTTCAAGGACTACTCGCTACCGATTTATAAGGTGATACCTAGGATGTGGTAGGAGGGTGCCCTTGGTTCATCCTGTTCCTATATGGCTTGTATGGACGAATGTCTAATAGAATATTTCTTAAGAATCACGTACGTTGATTTTTACGAACGTATTTCTATTAGTGGCGGAGAATGGCCCTTATCTTAGCTTAACTACCAGAGTATTTTTGTGAACGTCAATTAGTGATTTGGAGGATCTGACAATGAGACATTCATGGTGATGTGTTGTGTTAAAGGTAGTGTTAAACCTCTAGCCTCTTCAACTGGGAAGTGATAAAAATCGGACAGGTAGAATGGCTAAGTGGGTAGCTCCCAAGTAGGGTGTATAATCACCTATCTACAGAATTTTATTTCCTTCTTTAATCTATTTCGATGCTGTCCCTTATCGGGAAACAGTGGATCGCATCCAACCGTTGGTGATATACATTCGATATACTCAAGCAAAATGAGTGGTCGGCCAGGTGTGGTTGGGTTGCAAGATGTTCTTGTTGAACCATGTGTTTTGCCTCTAGAGATACACTATTGGAAGGTGGTTCCATACCTTGCATAGTTGGAAATCCAATCTTCAATAAGAGCCCGCGGTTTTTGATTATATACTATATATTTGGAACGTTAGATGCAAGCGTTCTGCTGGATTGATATTTATTTGTGTTTAGACACTATTATAATATAAGAATGAGCAATGATTTCAAAAAGAAATGACTTGACTTTAAAATCAAGTTGGGTGGTTATTTTAAACTTAGCGAGTTTTCTCACTCTGGTTCACCAGATTGATCCGACGTTTTGTAAATGCTCGGATTAGACCGGGTTGTACAGGTCCAGGTTATCGGATGTTATGAAGTCCGGAGATGAGCTAAAGGTGTTCAGACGTATGATATCTAGTAATTTTTTGTTGTGTGTTATATATAAGGACAGATTAAAATAACTATCTAGATGTATTGATGTACTTTGATGATTGTAAGTTTTATTTCAAAGCTCTCAATAAAGTTTTGTTTCTATTATATTTTATTTCGCTGTGATGTGCGACTCTGATGTTGTTGTGTTCTTCTTCTATTCTAATATTTCTTTCTTTGTTATCTCACCCTCTATTTTCTTTCATTAACTATTTAATGTTTTCGATACTTGAGTTCTTGCAAGTAATACAGGTTTATGTATTATTGTTGGAATTCAGGCATCGAATCCCCCGGGTCGTTACAATTAATGTGACCACCGTATGCTTTTATTTTTTTGGGTTATCCCCTTTAGTTTATCATGCAAGTTACATCTCTGTAGCGTATAAGATTTTCATGTTGAGTATATTGGTAAATTATCTCATGCATGCCCTGTAGGCCTAACAACTCATATTGTTTCAAATATTGTTGCCATATACATGCAACAGCTTTTTGAATCCACTTCATGTTTTCTTATTGGAAGTACATGCGTACCCTGACATGTATTCGATTCCTATTATGTCATGCTTCCAATGTGGAATTGCTATTTTGATTCAATCTCTGCATAATATTGATTGGTTAATCTCTACTTTCAGCATTCTCTAATTTATACTCGAATATATGGTTAGGCTTAAACAATTAAATTTATGTGATTGTCCGAAGTAATTTACTTGAAATAAGTTTAATCATGACTCGGGTGTTTTGTGTTTTTGCATGGAACGCTCGGGTCATGCCCTGAGTGTTCCAGGTTTAAAGAATTCAGCCCGCAAAGAGGAGAGGAACGTGGAGACGTGGAAACGCGTGTGCAAGCCTGACAATAAAGTGTAAAATTTTATTCGACTAAAGTTTATGTATAAATCTATATTTCTTCCGCTGTAATTTTTTTGTAAAACTCTGATATTTATATAAACTTTTATTTCGCTGCAAATATTGTACTCTATGATTCTGTGTGAAATTCTGTTTAAACCCTGTAAGCCAATAACAATCTATTGTTTTGAACGATTTGAGTTGGTTTAATTACCGACTTGAGGCGGTCAAAATGCCAGGTCGTTACAGGTTTGGTCTGCGCGGTACCACTTGGTGAGTATACCTTGACTGCAATTGTAGACTTGGCAGTCAGAAGGTTGTGGCGGATGGCGTTGGGTGATTCAGCGATTGCCTCGGGAAGAGGCTGGGTCAGGACCAATACAGGATAATAATCGTCGGCTACTTGTCATTGGCAGTCAGTGAGATGCGGAAAGACTAGAGCTGAACCTAGAGACGATCGATCTTTTACTATCGAGACGTTTGTTGAGGGACATGCCAAATTGGATGATTAGATTGCTTGCTAGGGGCCTGTCACTTAGCTCTTGATGCATTCTTTCACAAGTGGAGGAAGGGGTTAGGTGGGACCGTAGCCACCGGGAAAATGCAGACCATATTCTGGATATCTGTATTATAGGCCTTTTTGGATGGACCTTTCCAGATACGGAAAGCTCCCAACCGAGTTCTGTGCATTCAGATGCAGCCCTATTACGAGACTCGAAGTACAGTAGATGGTACGTTCGTGTGAGGGTCTACATACATGCAGCTGGGTGGTGTATTATAAACAAGAGGGCATTACTCCGTGTTGAGGCATGATTCAACCGACGAATTCAGATACAACAATCCATACGCTTGCGTAGCATAGCGATGGAGGTTCTGTGCGGTAATGTGGCTTAGTAATATGAATTTCTGTACGTTGTTCGACATAGGATGAGTGTTGCATGTGCTTCCATGGCGTGACGGCGGAGACCGTACGAGGATGGTACTATAAGGAGTACCTTGAGATGGGGTATAGCTACATATATACTGTATTAGGTTAATCTATCGGGGAGTAGATGAGTACAACTTGAGTGTAGAGCCTTAAATGCTGTTAATCCAAAGTAACCCAATAAATAAGAAAACATAACTCAACGGTATATGTGGGTTTTTTTCAGAACGTGTAATTTGTCCGGTCAGTAGAACTTTGTGTTCCGACCCTCTTATCATAACATACACGCAGGTTAGATTTATGGCAGAGATATGATAACTTTGGATACTGGATAGGCAATATTATTACCTTAGTAAGACTATATTTGATTATATTATATTTTATCCATTCTCATGTGAGGTGTTTACTGAACTCTGATATGTTTACTATCTCTGTTTTTTCTGCAGGATACCGGACAAGCCGCCTCGAGTTTCGATAGATTGAGATTTTTGAAAAAAAAAACGATTTGCCAAAATTTGGGTTGTTATGGCTTCCAGATTGTTTTATTTGTTTTTTATGCTTTCCCTGATAATCAGTCTTCACAGCCTCTTCCTTTGGTCCTTTAGGTTTGAGCATTGAAGGTCCATTTTTCCTATTACTTTCTTATTGGCTGGTTTTAGATCCTTTTTTTGAGAATCAACCACTTGGTTTGCTATTGTTTTTGCATTCCGGAGGCTCTTGCTTTTGGTAGATTTTTGACCGAGCATTTCATGAAGCAATATTTTTAGCTTAGCAATTCCTTCTTTCATTTGCTTGATACCCTCAGCGCTTGTTTCCTTTGACTCCGGGACAGAAGGTGTAACAACCCGAATTTTTAAACAACACGTTAAAACAAGAAATCAAGGCAGAATTAAATTTTAAAATTTGAATTAGGTAAAATGGACAACACCTTTGCGTTCGCCTCGGAAAAATACGCGAAATAGAGTCCGAGTTTTCGAAAATCGGTGTCCGTATGATCAAGATATGGCCAAAACAAGTTTTCAGCGGATTTTCTGGCAGACTGGCTTGTGTCGACTGCCAAGTCGACTTGCTCCACCTTGTGTCGACTGGGGAGTCGACTTCCCCCTGTATAGGTCGACTTTTTCGACTTGGGGTGGCCCAGAACCCATTTTTGAGGCCCGGGATGAGTTTTGATGGCCCGGATTGACTCTAGGGTTGATCTAAAGGCCCTAAATGGTTCCTACACTTGACTTCTTCCCCAAGACATGCTTTGTTGGCTTGTGATGGATATAGATGGCTAGGATCTAAACTAAGGTTTATCCTACGGCCTAAACTATCCTAGTCTTCTATAAAAAGACCCCTAACCTAATCTAAAATCCTCATTATTCAATTCTACAACTAAACTATGCCAAAATTTCTCATGATCATGGCCTCCACTCAAACCCTAGCCTCCATCCTCTTGTCATAAATTCTATCTTCATTTCTATGAGAGATTCTATGATCATTTGAGTATTTCTAAGTTACATGAGAGTTCATAAGCTTCATTCAAAGCCAAAGTTGCAATCTTTCTACTTCAAAGCAAGGATTTTTATTGATATTTGCTCAAGGGTTTTCTAAGGAGCTTATCATTTGGGGGTTTTGGTGATTGCTTGAGTGGCTTCGTCTCAATCTTTGTATTATAAATTGATTTGTGTCTTCATAGCATTGTAAGCCCCCTCCTACTCTTAGATATTAACTATGAAGTTAAATGAATGTTGCAAGTTTGGGTTTGATCATTAAGTATGATACATGCTATCATGTTATGCAAGTTTATAAAGTCATTATCTTGATCTTGTGGGCTAAAAGCTATAAGCTTTATGTTGAATGTTGCATTATGCAACATGAGAACTCTCATATCCCTTAAGTTAACTTTCATGTAATGCTATATGCGAACTTTTAGTCATCTTTCTATGTCATCTATCACCATGATTCACCTATATGCTAAGTTTTGGGGTTATGCATGTTTGTGAGGCTTAATAATGTAACATGCAAGTTAATGAACACGTTTATGCCTCATATGCCACCATGATTAACTTGTGGTCTTATACCCCTTTTTGTCTTGCCTTTGCCAAGTTCCTTCTTTTAATCCATTATGCGTTGTTGCGAATGTATATGCGAGTTTAAAAGCGTTGGGGTTACGTTATGGGTAAACTTTAATGACATGAACATGATTTGGGTAAATTGGTATAAACATGGCAACATGTAATTTTGGCTATGAACACGGAAACTTGGAAAATTAGACACGTATGGGTTGTAGGTGTAATATGACACTAGACCAAACATGAAAGTGGCCAACTCGAGGTTGGGTTGAGTTTGTAGCATAAATCTACCCGGACCCGCCCGGCTTAACAAGTGGCCACAAACAATAGGATCCAATGTGAGAAGTTGGTCATGTCGCGCTTAAGACCCGAGGTTAGACTAGGTTGTGGTGTAAAACTATCCAGACCCGCCCGGCTTAACTAGTAACCACAACAAGGTCTAATGTGAGAGGTTGAGAGTGCATTAATTAAATTAATGCCACATGATAAGGTTAAGTAAATTTGACTAATGACACTTAACCGATATGACATGAATGGGTAGGTTAAGTGGGACCGGGCTTGGTTGTTAATGACACTTAACCATACAAGACAATTAGGGGATGGGGTTAAGTAATTTAAGCTTAACTAATCCGACTTGGTAATTAGATGAGGTTAAGTAATCCACACTTAACTAATCTAAACACGGTAAATTCGATGAGGTTAAGTAATTCATACTTAACTAATCTAACATGGTAATTAGATGGGGTTAAGTAACCTTCACTTAACTAATCTAAACACGGTAATTCGATGGGGTTAAGTTAAACACTTAACCAATCTAAACTTGGTAATTCAATGAGGTTAAGTAACCAGTGCTTAACCAACTTAACACGGTAATTTAATGGGGTTAAGTGACTTATACTTAACCAATTATACATGATGATTTGATGAGGTTAAGTAACCTATACTTAACCAATCTAATAGGTGGACCTGATAGGGTTAAGTCACAAGACCTTTTAAGATTAGGCTTAACCATTGTAATACGATTAGTGGATGGGGTTAAGCTAACCCATACTTAACCAATCCGACTCGATAATCTGATGGGATTAAGATAATCTATGCTTAATCAATCTAACATGATAATCTGATAGGGTTAAGGCAAATAAATACTTAACCAATTTGACTTGATAGGATTAAGTCATGAGCTTCTTGGTACACTTAACCAACTTGTAGGGCTAAGCCTTGAACTTGAGTACTTAGCCAATCTTGACATGATTCGTAGGCGGGTCAAGTCACGAACTTGGATAACAACACTTAACCCATTTGACAAAACCCTAGCTCAGGGGACTAGGTTGGAAATCGTAGTTAACAAGGATAGTGGAAAGAGGGGCTAAGTGGTAAACATTAGTTAAGGGTAACTAAGTAATAATTCTTAGCTAAGGACATGGACTAGTTCATAAAGAGATGAGTAACCTGGTACGGTAGGTCATCGCTTAGTATACGAGGAGGAGCAAGTTATCTGACTTGGATAAAAGCTCCAGCGAACTGGGTGACGAAGCGAAAGCTTCGGGGAACGTTAGGGTACTCTTGGTATCCCTCTGTGAGGTGGCGAGTGGTCCATGTAACCCGGCCTCACAGGGGTTAAGGTCTGCGGTAGAAGAGCCAAGAGTATGCCTTGGTTGCTATGCAAGCGACCTAAAGACTGGGATGGATTAGTGTGGAGTCGACGATACTTGATTTTGCCCCGGGATAGCATGTCGCCGACTACCTACCATCTTTAGTCAATCGTGTACGTACGGAAAGGCAGTTAACTCCCAAAAGACCATATACTAGCTATCAAGTTATGGGTGAGGTTGGCTATCTGGAAGTGGGCATCGATGGGCCGTAGTGTAGTTCTCATACATGATTTTTCTTGGATTGCCTTTCAGTAGTTGAGGGAGGGGTCACATGGGACCATAGCCACGGGTACAAAAACAGACCTTGATATCTGCAACAGCAGACGACTTAAAGCTCCCAACCGAGTTCCGTATTTCTTGATTTGCCCTGGCACGGAACTCGGATGGCACATTGAGGAACATGTGCGTCTAGACATGGAAAACGATTCACGATACATACGTGGGATAAAGGGTGCGGTTGACGGGTGGCATAATCCCTAGTGGCCCTAGGTGGCTGAACCCAAACCGAGACACGGAAACGTTCATTAGGTAGCATAATCCCTAGTGGTCCTAGGTGGCATAAATCCTAAGTGAACGCGCGATAGTTCATGGTAAGGAAACATAACTAGATGAAGGGTAGCAGTCCAAAATAACCTCAAGGATAAAACGTTTACATGGGAAGCCCGTATGGCCTACGGCAAAGGACTGAACTTATACATGGAAAGAAACATACGAGTTGGGAAAACCTACATATGCTATATATTAGGTTGACATGGACCATAACATGACATCTGGCAAGGGACATTCATAGTTGACACATGACGCGGGTTGGGATACTAGTACGAGAGGTGCAGAGCAAATATACATGTTAGAACCATGAGAAATATACATGATAGATACCGTGGGATGTTGTACAGGGTAGGTACCTTGGGATAGTATACTTGATAGAAACCTGACAATGTGATATCTTGATTTATCTTGACACCGTAGTTTATCATGACACACTCGTGTATCTTGGTACAGTAGTTCATCCTGTTACTTTGGTTTAGCTTATCTATCTTGTCCTCATGCTTATGTTCATCTCAGTTCCTCATGCCAGCTAACTTTACTACTTTATATACTGATAGTAGATAGGGCTTACCAGTCTTTATGACTGACCCCGTTTTGTTTCGCCTCTTGTCTTCCGTTCCCCCCCAGGTTACAGGGAGGAAATGCTATAGTAGTTTGGACTTCTTCTGCTTGAAGGTCGTCACGCATGGCTTGGACTTTTCTTGGCTATGGCTACTTTACTGTTTTACTTGGGGAATAATTTATGAAATGGTTTTATGCTTCTTTATTATTGCAAGATAGGTTTTGATGTATTCTGATGTAAAAGGCTTTAGACCTTATTTTATAAGGTAATGAAATATGTTTTACTTCCGCTGTTTTATATATATATATATGTTCTGTCTTGTAATATTTCTGTGCATGTTTACCTCAATAATGCTTCGCCAAACCTAGTGCATTCCCTTTGTGACTGACCCTAGCGGAGGTGGGGTGTTACAGAAGGCTTTCCTTGCATAGTATTTGACAGATTAAAGGATGATGTTATTCCATCTTCCAGCTTGGCTGTATGGACAACATCTTCGTTGATTGTATCTAACCTCTTCGATTTAATCTTCATTTTTCCTACATTTATTTAAATGATAAAAGTTAGTCCATGTTAATCGAAAGGTCGGACGTTCAGACCTCTCCCTCTAGCGCTAAAAAGGTTAGCCATAAAAATGGTTAAAACCCCAAAATGGCATGCGAAACCTCATTGTTTTTGATCGAGCCGAAAGGGTCTTATTTTCTGCCTTTGATATCCACGGAAGCCTTTATTTAAGATAATTAAGCAGATATTTTTGACTTTCGGGTTCCGGACTACCTAAAGCACATAAGGCTAAAGTTTCGTATATCGAGTTTGACCGAAACCTCAAGCAACACTAAAATTCATTCTCCTTTTGAAGGATTGATAATTCTACCTGAAAAGTCTTACATAAGAATTTAGTAAAGGAAGAATCTTATATTACGAAACCCATCAAAGAGGGGAGCAATTTAATTATATATTCCTAAGGAAATTGGGTTCCATTAATGGTAAATCTCCCTAAGCCTTTCGGGTAAGGTTTTACCACCGTTGGCCCTTGATCTTTACCCCTCCTTTTGGGATTCGTAGCATGGTTTCAGATAAGAATAAGAAATTAGAAATTAAAATCATGCGCAGTCGGCTATTAAACAGATTGATAGCCAAAATGATTAAATCCCTTCTCTTAAAATTAAACACTATAAGTTGAGATCCACAATTCTCCTTCATTTATTATAAATTGCTAAATAAAATTATTGAAAGGGAGAAATCTCCAATTTGATTTAGAAATTAAGGCTACACTCCGCATTTGCAAGTAAAGATTTTGGAACGAATTACATGTCTTGACTCTTGACTTCTCGGATCGTATTTATATATGTGGGTTGGCTTCTTTCGCTCGATAGGCTTCGTCCAAATGCTTTTTTAGAGGCAGTCCAAAAGTTCCACGAAGGCGCCTTTGCCTGTAAGCGGTTTGTGCTCATGGTACTACTGGAGAACATCTTTCGGAAAGGGGGTTTGATTGTTGCAGGAGGCATGTGTTCATGCAAGCTCCCAACATATGGTAACAACTTAACCTTGTGCCAAATGCCCTTCGTTGGATTAGTCTTCCGTTGAATATGAGGTTGTTTTCTAATGAATAAATATTCGAAAACCATTTCTTTTGGAACAATCTTTATTAATGAAACCCAAACGAAAGCATCTGCTCTCGATATTCAATTGGCGTTGGCTGGTTTGGGATCAACCACTTTTATAACTAACATAAGGAAAACCTTGTAAATTAGGCTTTCATTTTTGAAACAATGGAAAATGCAAAATGTCTTGCACTTTTTTGTTAAAAAATGTAAAAAAAACTTACTATTTTCTTTAAAAGAATATAAGATTCCGTAAAATTCAACAATGATAAAAACTGCAGCATTTACTAAAATAAATTTAATAACAAATATTATTATCTATATTTTTTTGATTTTTCAGGATTTTTTTAACAATGCAAATTAACTTACAATTTTTTATTGAAAAAACCGCAAGCTAGTTTTACTTTCTACTTGAAAAAATAAAGGTTTTATTAACATATTCATTATTATAGAGAATTTTCTTGTAATAACTTCACAAATAAATATCCGACATGCAAAGCATCTTAAATTACACCGGCCAAGCTGGACTAAAAGACCATTTAAATATATCCTTATCCCGTGGCAGAATATATCTGCATTTACATGGCTCATATAAACAGTAAAACGTTGAAGCAAAGTTTGACATAAGGACCATAGTTTAAGTCTGGAAATACTTAAAGGGCTTCCGAATAAAATTTCTGAAAATAAAGGCAGTGAGTGTACCTGTCAAGTACACATGACTCTGCGTTGGACTTTTTGACGAAACCGATTTCAGTTTTAATTATTTTTCCTATTTTAGTCCCTCAGATTGCGGGAATCGTGTCTTGCACTCACTCTTCAATCCTCACCTTATTCTCAACTGACTCACTCACTCTCTCCGTCTTCTTTCTCCTTACTAGATAGGCGTGGCTTTCTTTTCATGTGCTCTAATTACCTGCAGCAGTAACATTTCCCTATTTTTCCGCAATTTCTTTTTTCTTTTAATCGATATTTCTAAAATACGCTACCTTTTAAAACTTGAACAAAAGCATAAATTTGCGAACCTGATCGAAACTGAAGATGGCTGATGATAAATCTGAGGTTCTGGAAGCTGTGTTGAAAGAAGCCGTTGATTTGGTGCGTAAATTAATTATCATTGTTTGTTGTTTTTAGTTTTAGATAGTGGGTATCTTTTGTTCAAAGTTTTGTGCAATAAGTTTTACTGCTGTATTAATTCATATGTTAACTGGCGATTTTTATAATATTTACTTTATGGGTTTTGTTTGTTTTAGGAAAATATTCCTATTGAAGAAGTGTTTGAGAATTTGAGATGCAGCAAAGATGGACTCACAAGCGAGGCGGCACAAGAAAGGCTCAATATTTTTGGCCACAACAAGTTAGAAGAGAAGAAGGTAAGTTTTAGGTTTATTTTTGCAGAATTCTATTTTTTTTTGTTGTAAATCATATCAGTTGGATTGCTGTTGTTATATTTGCAGGAAAGTAAATTTGTTAAGTTTCTGGGGTTTATGTGGAATCCTTTATCATGGGTCATGGAGGCTGCGGCAATTATGGCTATTGCACTTGCTAATGGAGGGGTGAGAAGTTCATTGTTAACTCTATAATTTTAAATTCTGGATCTACACTGATATTATTTTATACTAGAAAGTGCATGAAAAGATTCTGTTCCTTTATGTATTGATTCTTCATGTAATGCCGTATTTGCACTGAGAATTAAAGTAGTAAAGGAAATGGTTGTGGTTGTTGTTGTTGTTGTTGATTGTGTTCCTTTATGTATTGATTCTTCACGTAAAGCCGTATTTGCACTGAGAATTAAAGTAGTAAAGGAAATGGTGGTTGTTGTTGTTCTGAACTTTTGAACTATTTGTATATGAAAATATATCACACCAATAGTTGTGTACTCTCGGTGTTTTGGAGAGGATATACCGATGTGGGGATTATTACTTTGTTATTTGGATAGAAAAATTTATATCATTTTTTATGTTTTACTTGATGAAAAATATTTTTATAACTATTTTGCCAAAAAAAAATGCATGCTCAGTGTATTGCAGAGGATTTAACAAAGGTTTATGTCATTTTTTAAATGTTTTACTTTATGACACGATCAGTGTTATTAATGGCGCATGACGCAAAAATGTGCAAACCCTCTCTTGAGCCTTGGCGCACGACGCGATAAATGACGCGTGCCTTTTTAGTTTACTGCGCATGTTTAATTTTTTTAATAAATTTAATATGTTAACAAAAACTTTTAAAAAATCAATATTTTTTGCTAAAATATAAGCAATTTTTTTTTTTATGCATTTTACAAAAAAAACATAAAGCATAAAATTTCAAGCACAATAATTTTCAGATCCAAAATAATAATACACCTTACTGATAAACTAGAAATCTAAATCTAATAAATTTAATGTTTGATTGTATTTAACAAACATGAAATCATGAAATAATTTTATGTTGCAAACAAATTGTATAAAGATGTTGGACATATTCACAAATGCAACAAAAAAAAAAAAAAAAAAAAACTTTCCAAGGGTATGTTTTAGAGTTGATTAAATGTTAATTTTCTGAGGATGCTTTCTCTTCCTCTAAAGCTGCTTCTCTTGATTTATCGTTCATGGGTTCTCAGTCTCATTCATTTGCTTTTGCATCTATGCTAGGCAATATTTTAGGATATTTTATACATTACATTATATATTTCTGACAATATTAAAATGAATCTAAACTATGTTGGTACTAAAACATATGTCAATTCTAAATGCCGGCATGCTAAGGTCAATCAATTACATAATTGTAAGATTATTAACTCGTTGATGATAATCAAATATGAAATAATAATGATGTGATTCTGTTTCCATATAATGGAAAAATATATCTTAATAAAGTTATTCATATTTCATGTTATTATGATAGTAGTAGTAGTAGTTGTTGTAGTGATGGTAAGAGTATTTGTAGTAGTGGTTATTGCAGTTTGAAATGCAAAAAAAAAAAAAAAAAAAAAAAGAGCCATAAAATAAAGAAAAGGCACTCCATTTTGCGTCGTGTGTCATTTCTGCACTATGCGCCATTTGGCGCACCTTTTCACGTGCGCTGCGCCGCAAGCAAAAATGGCGCAAACGCCGTGCCGCTCCGCGTCATGCGCCATGCCGCGTCTTTCACAACTTTGGACATGACTTCATTAACGTTTAGATTTTGTTTACGCTGATTAGGAGAGTTGAGAATTTGACTTATTATCGATATTGTGTAGAAATTTTGGTACTGCCTCTATTCAAATTTTTAGTACTAATAGTACATATCGAGCAAATGTGGTAATGTGGTCAAAAAGCATATAAAGCTGTAAAAGGTTATCACACGATCAAAACACCGAGACATCTACCAAAGGCGCAAGGGCTGACTTTTAACGACAATGTAAATTTTTATGACCAATCTGAAATACGCACTATTGAATTGGTGTTTATATTCTCAAAATTTTAAAGGCCGGTTTTGATATTTCTAGGTATTCATAGCAAAGGTTCTAGATGCTTTCTTTGTTTAATATTTTGTTCCTGTTCGTAATATCTTCGCATAATACAAGCTCAAATAATATTTTTATGCCAGACAACTTTAATCGCGGTTAGTCAAAAGTCAAATTTCAAGTATCACACAAGTGAATGAATGCTCAAAACTGTAATCTTATCATGTCTATATGATGTTTTCAGGGAAAACCTCCGGATTGGCAAGATTTTGTTGGAATTATCACGTTGCTTATTATCAATTCAACAATAAGTTTTATTGAAGAAAACAATGCTGGTAACGCTGCTGCAGCACTTATGGCTAGACTTGCTCCCAAAGCTAAGGTGTGTAACTTACTTACTACGTTGACAACATTCTCTACACAAGCTAAAATTTTCATTTACAACCAGATTTTTACATGACTTGATGCACATTTTAAACTATAGGTACTAAGGGATGGGAGATGGAGCGAGGAAGAAGCAGCTGTTCTTGTTCCTGGTGACATTATAAGCATCAAACTAGGCGACATTGTTCCTGCAGATGCTCGTCTTCTTGATGGGGACCCACTGAAAATTGATCAGGTTCAAATAATGATCCTCTTAACATACGATGTTTACTGCATTGTGTTTGATTAATATGTTGAATGATTTACATTACACTTGTTAAATCATTCGACGTTACTGCACATGAATGAGAGTAGTTTTGGTGTATAGTAGTGCATCAACACACACAATGTGCAAAGGTATGCTCATACATGAGGTGTTTGATGTTTTTCAACTATGGTGTTCAAGTGCGATTGAAATGAAGATTCATAGAGTATTTGTGTTAACTTTGGATGATAGGGGAAATGGTATGAGCACGATTAAAATTCTACGTAAACACTTCATTTCATTGATGGTTATTATATATATCTAGGTTATCTGTAGATTCTCGATGTAGGACCATTGGCTAACTTGAAGAAACAACATAGTATGCATTTTTAGCAAATGTATAATGGGTGATGCTAGACGCATCACACTATGGACTCCATCATGTTACCCATTTTGATAGGTAGTACACCACCGACCGAAATTTGGGTAAAATAATAACTTATAATGCGGTCAGTAGTGTGCTGGCGAAGTTTGTATGGGCGGTCGGCAATATATGACCGAAACCTGAGGTAAAATAAAGATATAAATGCGGTGCATTAAGCAACATCCTAAATAATTTGTGCACCAAATAGATTATTTCATTGGGCCATAACCACGAGATGTTAAGAAGAAGATCAAAAAAAGTCTTCTTTGAAATGAAGATCCAAAGTCTGATTTCAACTAATATAATTTCTGCAAATAACCTGAGTATGTATTCTGTGGTCAATGCACAACGTGTAATCAACGATTATAAATATCCAAGTGTATAAATTTAACTTTATAATTTATTACCATTTTCATAGTCCGCACTCACTGGGGAATCTCTACCAGTAACCAAAGGCCCAGGTGATGGAGTCTACTCAGGGTCAACATGTAAGCAAGGAGAGATAGAAGCAATCGTTATTGCAACAGGAGTCCACACTTTCTTTGGCAAAGCAGCGCATCTTGTAGACTCAACTAATCAAGTTGGTCACTTCCAGAAGGTGGTGCACACTTTCTTCATACTTCAGATTTTCTTATTAATAAACTTATGAGTGAATCGTCGCATGTCTTCTATTTGTTCAATAGGTTCTGACAGCTATTGGAAACTTCTGTATTTGTTCGATTGCGATTGGAATGTTTGTAGAAGTAGTAGTCATGTACCCTATCCAACATCGTGCATATAGACCTGGAATCGATAATCTTCTTGTTCTTCTCATCGGTGGAATTCCTATTGCCATGCCTACAGTTTTATCTGTCACTATGGCTATTGGATCTCATCGCTTGTCCCAACAGGTTATGTTATAAACTATTTATTCTGTCAAAATGTGGATGCATTTGTAAGTAGTCTGTGCTTGTTCAATGCTGAATACCGACTAGTTTCGCTTGTATGTGTGTAGTAAGCATTATGAAAAATGTTAACAGTTAAAAATGATTACCACACTTGTTCAAGTGAGTGTTTAATGGTTTGCTCAGTTCAGCATTAAGCACTTTAAATTGGAATAACATGAACGTATTATTAACATTCAGTTTTGGTGATAATATAGGGAGCAATAACAAAGAGGATGACTGCTATAGAAGAAATGGCTGGTATGGACGTGCTTTGCAGTGATAAAACAGGAACACTCACTTTAAACAAACTCACAGTGGACAAGAACCTTATTGAGGTTTAACCTGCCTACCTGTTAGATTCTATGTTAGTCTGTTGCGTTGGCATAAATGCAGGCAAGAGCATGACCCAATATTTTCTTCTTCTTCTTCTTTAGATTTTTGTTAAAGGTGTAACCCAAGATATGGTTATTTTAATGGCGGCTAGAGCGTCAAGAACTGAAAACCAAGATGCAATTGATACTGCTATCGTTGGAATGCTTGCTGACCCAAAGGAGGTAAATCAAGCAATGTACATGTTTTTGTATCCATATGTTTATACCCATTAATTCAGTGTCATAATGATAATAGCTGCGTTTTATATACACAATATAACAGGCCCGAGCTGGCATTCAGGAGGTACATTTTCTGCCTTTCAACCCAACTGACAAAAGAACTGCCTTAACATATATTGATTCGGATGGGAAATGGCATCGGGTCAGCAAAGGTGCTCCAGAACAGGTAGTTTATATTCCGAGCATTGCTGTCTACAACTGTAAAAACACCGCCTATTACCTACATTCATATTGCTAAATATAATTTAAAAACCTTCACATTTTCAAGCAACAGCACATAGGTGGCGTGTTACATTGTCAGACAAAAACGAGTAACAAAAAGAGCGCACTTTGGTAACATATTGCTGATTAAAAATAGGTAATTCAGAATGTGGGTAATAAGAATAGTTTTTTGAGGTTATATGGCAAAACTATCTTGATGGCGGCAAAATGTACACTTTTATCATATTTCTTATTTTTTTTCTTTGATTTTTTATACATAGATTTATAGTTGTAGTATCTTGTTTCAGATCCTACATCTTGCTCATAATAAATCGGAGATTGAAAGAAGGGTCCACACTATCATAGACAAGTTTGCCGAACGAGGTCTTCGGTCCCTTGCTGTTGCATATCAGGTATATATTCAAATAAACAAATACAAAATAATTAAAGTTTGATGTAAAGATATTAGTTAGTTTTTGCATCATTTTTTTGGGGTGTAACAGGAAATTCCAGAGTGCAGAAAGGACAGCCTAGGTGGACCATGGCAGTTTATTGGACTGATGCCTCTTTTTGACCCTCCAAGGCATGACAGTGCAGAGACAATCCGAAGGGCACTGAACCTTGGTGTAAATGTCAAAATGATCACAGGTTTCCTCTTCACTGTTTCTGTTAGATGCCATCGAAACATATTTCTGCTGATAATTTTAGTAGTTCACAGTATTTTTCATGGCAATAACTCTTTGAATGTTCAGGAGACCAGCTAGCAATTGGAAAAGAAACAGGGCGGCGTCTGGGAATGGGAACAAATATGTATCCTTCTTCTGCACTTTTAGGGCACAACAAAGATGAGTCGATTGCAGCGTTGCCTATTGATGAGTTGATTGAGAAAGCTGATGGTTTTGCTGGCGTATTTCCAGGTACCTAGCTACATCATTGAGATTTTGAGTCTTAAGTTGGCGTCTGTTTGCAATAAGAATAGTCACATCAAAGAGTGTGTTATCAATCACAATTATAATACTTATCTTCTACTTTCTCTTCTTTGATATATTTAGTACTAATAACTCAATAAGCATATTATCATTCATTCCTACTCCCAATGGCGTTTTATCTTGTCAAAGCATTGAGACGTTAATATAAAGTGCAAGTAAATTAGAATCACGAGCATTACAGCATGTGCTTTGCGTGTGATGATGACATATGCTTCACATTAATTGTTTTACTACAAATTGTATATGATTAATTATTAGCTATAAATCCTTTTATAACACTTTGTGTGATGGTTTTGAATATTTTCATTCAGCATCAACCATAAATAGTGCATCTCTACCGGCACAACAATTTAACTTAGTATTTAACCCATACTAAAAATTTGGCCATTGTTGGTCTGCAATAATTTGTTGAGGATTTTCATTCTCTTTCTAATTTTCTTTTGTATAAAAAAATGACGTATAGTGTGGTGTTTTTTTTTTCTTCCCCTTTAATTATATTAGAGTTCTAAACAAATAGGCTAATATCAAGTAAAACAAAACCAGAGAACTAATTATATTGCTTTTTTTAATACTACTGTTTGTTAGAGCACAAGTATGAGATAGTAAAACGTTTGCAAGCAAGGAAGCATATATGTGGCATGACTGGCGATGGTGTAAATGACGCACCCGCCCTCAAGAAAGCTGATATCGGCATAGCAGTAGCTGACGCTACCGATGCTGCTCGTAGCGCTTCTGATATTGTTCTGACTGAACCTGGTCTTAGTGTAATTATTAGCGCAGTACTCACCAGCCGTGCTATTTTTCAGAGGATGAAGAACTATACGGTAATTCATATTGTCTGTTTGGTTCCTTCACTTTGGTAGAAATTTGTTTGCTAACGCTAGTGTATTTATATGGCTATTTGTTTTGCAGATATATGCTGTTTCGATCACCATCCGTATAGTGGTAATTTTTTTGTGTAGTTACGTCATTCTTATTCATTGAAAAGGCAATGTATATAGCCAAAAGACAGATCACTCTTCTGATCAATACATTAAGATCATGGTCCAACATTCCGGCTGAGAGGCCGGAATCCTCCTGGCCATTCCAGTTTGATTCCACTGGACCGGAATTCACCCAAAATCCTGTTCCGTTCACAGATCAAAGAAAAGGAAAAGGGGGGGGGGGGGGGGGGATCTCAAGTCACAGATGCATACAGTGTGGACTGCAGTCAGCAGCGTCAATAACTGAAGACCTGTCTTAATATTTAGGGTTTGTACATGGGATTGATTCGGGGAAAGAGAATGAAACTGGAACTGAAATTTTTTTCCTTTGCCATTTGTCGTATCTTCTAAACTTCCAAGGCATGAAATTAGGGTTTGTTTATTTTTTTATTTCTTAAATTACAACCATATGAAAATACACTCGCATTCAATTATAATAATTAACTGTTATTACAAATATAAATATTCACTGTGATTATTGGTGTATTTATAAACTAAATGATCTGAAAAGCTTAAAAAAATTGGAATCGAAATTGACACGAAATATCTGAGATTTCCGAAAGTGAACTGAAATTTTGATAACTGCAAATGAACGAGACGGAAACGAAAACCAGAATTTCAAACCTTTATTGAGATGTCTATTGAAGACTCAATCTTGGGTCACTACGTTGCAAACCATCATCTCCACCACCAAAACATTATATGTAAAATTAAAGTTTGAGGCCCACGAAAATCATGGGACCTAGGCCATAGGCGATTGTCTAGGTGGCCTAGGGCGAGGGTCGGGCCTATTCAGGAGTTTACAACCACCGTGTTTGGTTTGCACAATTATGTAAAAATGTAAATCATAAATATGATATGCTCCTCTTAACATATATTCTTTTATTCTTATCAGCTTGGATTCATGCTTTTAGCACTCATATGGGAGTTTGACTTCCCACCCTTTATGGTCCTGATCATAGCCATTTTAAATGATGGTAATTTTAGAGTTCTATATCCATCATAACTTGCTTATCCACATTTTTATATTTGTAAATAAGTTTCTTAAAATTGTCATGTAAGGTACGATTATGACAATTTCAAAGGATAGAGTGAAACCATCTCCATTACCCGACAGCTGGAAGCTTTCAGAAATATTTGCGACTGGTATCATTCTTGGTGGCTATTTAGCCATGATGACTGTTATTTTCTTCTGGGCTGCATACAAAACCAACTTTTTCCCGGTAAAAAACTGACTTTCACGCTAGTTAAAGTCAATAAAGGCTGAGTTTGAAATGATAATACTAAGTTATGTCAGACTTGATGTGTCTCATATTTCTTTTTTTGTTTAGCGTATATTTGGGGTGGAAAGTTTGGAGAAAACAGCTCAAGATGACATTCAAAAACTTGCTGCTGCTGTTTATTTGCAAGTGAGCACAATTAGTCAGGCTCTTATTTTTGTTACCAGAGCTCGTAGTTGGTCATTTGTTGAGCGACCAGGTCTCTTACTTGTTGCTGCATTCTTCGTTGCCCAACTTGTGAGTTCTCTTGTTTCGATAATAATTCAATGATGTCTTGATATCTGCCTTGTCTTTCTTTTTCTTTCCTATGTTGGATTTTCTTTGTTAGAATTCATGTATGAAGCTTGTTTCTAATTTTTAACCTTGGTTTTTTTTTTTCAGCTTTTCCGAATGTGATTGGTTTGAGTTTTTTTTTCTTTTTTCTTTTTTCGAACACTTAATCTACTTCTTCATTTCATTCTCATTTACCCATTCAAAACATTTGCATCGGGAGTAAAATCATATAGGAGTTTATGACTAAGCAAATAAGCAATGACATATTGTGGTTAGTAGCAACAAAATTAAATGGAAATGATACAAAGCTAGCATGAAATTGCATGTGTTATGAAATTATCTATTATCAAGTATATCATACACCCTAACAAAATTTTAGTTGTAGGTGGAGTTATTTTAGCAGAATATTTTCAAGTACTTGTGATAGCATAACAATTGATCACAAAGTTTGCAAAATGGGATCATGAATTTGAATCCAGTCATGACAATAATTAATTTCTATTTTATCATACTCAGAGAGGACCAAAAAAAAGAAAAAGAAACATTGTACATGGTTTTGTTTTACATTCGGTCATCATTTTTTCTTTTTCTTTTTTCAGTTTAGTTTGTCTATTATTTTTTCAATATTAATACAGACTTTTCTAAAAAAAATAAAAAAAAAATTCATTGTTTTGTTTCACAACTTTACATCTTTAACCTTCTATTTGCATGCTAAAAAATTCTCTTATTAAAAAGCTTGTATGAGATTATAGTTTGATGATTCAAATACATTCCTTTTTTTCAACAATAATCTTATGTCCACACGATTGCACATGCGATAATGTACTGGCATGTTATAACATAAACTAATACGCCTTTATGCAGGACTATTTCAAATGTTCTAATATAACAGCCGTGCTTTTCGTGTGTTTGCAGATAGCAACACTGATAGCCGTCTATGCTAACTGGGCATTTTCTGCCATAAAAGGCATCGGATGGGGATGGGCTGGTGTCATATGGCTCTACAACCTCATTTGCTATTTCCCCCTTGACATAATCAAATTTCTAATACGCTATGCTCTTAGTGGAAGGGCTTGGGATCTTGTCATTGAACAAAGAGTAATAACCATCTATCCCCCAGGCACAAGTTTTGATATATATAAATGTTTCACCACATTGCTATTAAGTACTTATGTCTTGGTTGGATGTCCATTAGATTGCATTCACAAGGCAGAAGGACTTTGGAAAAGAGGCAAGAGAGCTCAAGTGGGCCCATGCTCAGAGAACTCTTCACGGGCTTCAGCCGCCGGATACTAAGATGTTCAGCGACAGAAGAAATTTCACTGATCTCAACCAAATGGCCGAAGAAGCTAAAAGACGTGCTGAAATTGCAAGGTGAGTTCTTTTTTATTAATTTTTTCTTAATTGTTATGGGTTAAAAAAAAGAAGGTTACTATCAACACCATGAAATCCACTTGAAAATATCCATTTCTTAATAATACCCAAAATCACTTAATATTACCAGTATCCACTATTCAAACTAAAATAGTAAAATGAAAACCGTTCAAATCCATATGTTACACCAAAAACGAACCTGCAGTTCAAATGGCACCAAATGGTTACAAACTTACAACAGTGATCGACGGCTTTAAACCGTCTAAAACAAGAAGATTTTAAAAAAAAGGACATTCAATTGCAGCCGGCTTAACGAAGCCCGGTTCGGCAGTCGTAAACCATTCAGTGACGGTCCCAAAAAAAAAATGTCATATACAAGTTACTGCGTAATTTGTGAAATCTATTAAATACGGGGAAAAAATTTGTTTATTGATTGTGATCCATTAATTAAATCAATGATAATTTCCTCAAATTTTTTTTTTTTAAAATTTTTGGTGGTCTTAATTATTCATGTTTGCTTATGATTAGTCGTCTTTCCTTTTGCTTTCCTGATTTGATTTGTGCAGAATAGATTTGGGTTTCGGAGGGAGGAAGATGACCGGTGTAGTAAAATAGAAGGACGTATAGACGAGTGGTTAATATTAATAGTGTCCCCCCCCCCTCCCCCCTTCTTCTTTTTTTTTTTTTTTTTTTTTTTTTTTGGGTGGGGAGGGGGTTAGAGTTGGGTATTTTGTAGTGGATTTTATGGGAGCACTGAGATGGACATATATATATATATATATATATATATATATATATATATATATATATTCATATGAGTGTTACGGTGTGTGCTTTGCACCGGAATTGTTTTTCTACAAGTTATTTATGTTTATCACGTTCGAGAAAACATGTTTTCCAGAAATATCTGGTCATATTTTTATGCTGAAATCATGTGGGGGTAGAATTTATATTTTTAAGTTGCAACATCTATTTTATTTTTTTATTGGTTTGAATTTTTGCTTGTATTGTCAATTAATAAAGAATGAATCCATAAAGTAAGTTTATTTGTTGAATCCTATTTTTAATTCGTTAATGTTGATGAACGTTTTGAATTTGTGAAGTTTAAGAGTGCGTTTGAGTGTAACGGAAGTGAGGTATTTTAGCGGATCATTTAGTTAAGCGGAGAATGCGTTTGCCGGTTTAAGCGGGTCATTTATGCTGACCATTTTATTTTTGTTTTTTAATTTAATCAATTTATATTTAAAGCAGAACGGTATCATTAAAGCAGAATAACGCAATAAATCAAATGCAACAATCCCCGAAAAGCTCATCTTGCTCTCGAAACTTCAGAGGTGGATTTCTCCTGAACCACTAATACAAGCAGGCATGACCGCTTCACCATTCGTCTGAGCCGTCAAGGCGGTCGTGAACAACAACCCATACACTGCCTGAAATTTGAAGCAGTTCGTTTCAAGATGTCCAGACCCTCTTTAGATTGTCTAGTTTGTCCATCTGGGTCTGCCTCAGATCATCATCGAGCCGTTCATTAAATTCTCCATGCCTTTGAGAGCTAAATGATTGAGGCAAATTTTTATGAAAGCCTCCGTTCTTTCCACGGTCCATGTAGCTATGGGAATGAACGAAGATCCAGCTGTACCATATGTAAAGGAGTGTGCCATTTAGCTAAAAAAAATTCAAAAACTATGAGAAAAAAAATATTTTGTACATACGAACGTTTGAAATATGTTGGCAGAGAAAATTAACTGAAATTAAGCTCGAATCGACTGGAGAAAAAATTGAGAAGAGAATTGAGAATGAATTGGATGAAGAAATGAAAGGGGATGAGTTAATTTATAGGGGGGAAGAGTTGGTGCTCCAACGGCCACATTCTGGATCACACAGACGCGCCCGATGCGTCCGTGTCGGACGGTCCAAAATGGACCGTGGAAAGGTACCCAACTCTTAGATCCTATTTTCATATGATATCAAGATCAGGTAATATATATGTAAATATGTATTTCTGTTACTTTATGCCGAAGCCAAAAATGTGACACCTAATGTGTTAAAACTATTAATAAAGATATGTAAATCTGCTGTATGGATCTGCACAAAATATACATGCAGATTTCTCTATTTAAATACATCTGGACAGAAATGCCCATGATGTAATTGGTAAAGTCTGTTATTTTCTGCAAGTACAGTTAACATGGTAGTGAAATGCAGACTTCTTTTACTCTAGGTAAATTCAATAGAAAGCCTGTGGCAGTGAGAATTATTTGGGTTAATCCTATTTGCAGGTTAAGGGAGTTGCACACGCTTAAGGGGCACGTGGATTCGGTATTAAAATTGAAGGGTTTGGACATTGACGCAATTCCGCAAGCATACACCATCTAATCTTGTTCTCTTGATTTCATTGGTTTTTTTTTTTTTTTTTTTTTTTTTTTTTTTTTTTTTTTTTGTTTAATTATGAATATTATGTTTAGAAACTTGTGTACATTTGTAAGCTTTCAGTTGTGTTCCTGTGCAAGTTGTAAGCGTGCCTATCTTTGCCTGTGGATTTAAACCATGGAACAGACAAATTGGACGGTGAAATGTGTAGTGAGACATCAATACATGTACTAGATGTTTTGTTAGAAGAGAGCGATCTTTACTTTTAGTAAAACTGTTGTAACACCCCACCTCCGCCAGTGCCACTCTTGCAAGGACATTGACTTTGGAGGGGCGTTTGAATAAGGTAATCATGCATGCAGATATCACAAGACAGAACATATAAGTAAAAACAGAGTAAGTACAGCAGCGGATAAAAGCTAGCATATCAAAACCATAGGTTAAGTTACAACACAGTACTTAATTATTTTCCATAAACAAAGTCTAGAAACATAAAACTTATAACTGAAAAGGGAAACATGAAGTAGCTATCCCCAAGTAGAAAACCATAGCAAGCTCAAGTCCGAAGCATACATGAGCTATCCAAGAAAAGCAGCTAAGATCCAAGCTAAGTGCTGGTATTTCCGCCCTGTAAACCTGGGGGGGGGGGGGGGGGGGGGAAGAAAAGAGGCGAAAGAAAACGGGTCAGTCAAAAGACTGGTAAGTCCTATCTACAATTGTACAACAACTAATAAAGTTAACAGTATATATAAACAAGGATGAGTCATAGGATGATAATTGGCATGGTAAGAAGTAAACAAGATAGATCAAATGTGGTACCGCATAAACAAGATTGAGGTTTGCACCAAGTGTACTAGTATCACAAGTCGTGTCAAGTGTAAACAAGAGGTGATCCCCAGGCCCAAGTTTGGCCTACCATCATGAATGACCTAAATCAAGGTCCAACTAGCACGGTCTAGTCGATCGGCTCCCTACAGCCTAATTCGTCAAGTGTCGGTGTCATACGGCCCAACTACGAAGTGTAGCTAAACTGTGCTAGGTCCACCCTATGGTGTATCGAGTCCTAGGGTGTCAACCCCTGACACAAACCAAGCACGCACAGTTTAAACCAACTGGTGCCCGTGCCTGCTTTTTCAACTCCGGACCATGTGCACGACCATGGTCCGCCTGAACCTACACCGGCGCACCTACACAGCCGTCGTTTTGGTCGCTTACATGTCACCCCAGTAATCGTGCCCCACCCTAGCCTAGTCCCTAGGGTATCATGATACATCCAAGAGGGTTACTGGTGCAAAGGACCACGTAACTAGGGTTTCCTTAATGGGTTAAACGTGGTTAACCCAACTCATCTAAATACCAAGTTGGTTAAGTGTACCCAAGGTTCATGACTTAACCCTACCAACCCATCGTGTTTAATTGGTTAAGTATTCAAGCGGTCCATGACTTAACCCTACCATGTGGCATTAATTAATTTAATGCACCCAACCTCTCACATTAGACCTTGTTGTGGTTACTAGTTAGGCCGGGCGGGTCCGGGTAGGTTTACACCACAACTTAGTCTAACCTCGGGTCTCATGTGCAACATGACCAACTACTCACATTGGGTCTTATTGCTTGTAGCCACTAGTTAAGCCGGTCGGTTCCGGGTAGGTTTATGCTACAAGCTCAACCCAACCTCGAGTTGGCCATTCTCATGTTTTCTAAGTGTCATGTCCATCACATTACAAGTTTTCAAACAATTGGGTAGACCTAACTTAATAGGTAAATTCCCAATGGGTAGACCTAACTTAATAGGTAAATTCCCAAGCTTATGTTTTTATGTCTTTTAAGTTTACCCAATCCCAAACGCAATCCCATCGCTTACATATCGCAATAGCGCATAAAGGACAGAAAGAGGGAACTTGGCATAATCATGACATAGAGGGGTTGGAGCCACAAGTTAAACATGGTGGCATGAGACAAAGATGTGATCATAAACTTGCATATCATGTTATCAACTTGCAAAATATTCATAAGCATGCATAACATCATTTTAACTTGCATAAGGTTCATATGCATGCATAACATGGTTTCAACTTGCATAAGGTTCATATGCATGCATAACCTCAAACTTGGCAAATAGGTGGAACATGGCCATAGATAGCATGAGATAAGGACTAGTAACATGCATATAACATTATATGCATGTTAATATGCAACATTGCCAACCAAAGATCATATCTTTCTATGCATAAAGCCAAGGTAATGACTTTACTAACATGCATAGAGTAATCTTATGCATAAAATCATAAGATCAAAGCACATATCATGATTAACCCCAAACTCAAACTTGAAACATAACATATTAACTTCATAGTTAAAATACAAGAGTAGAAATAGGCTTACAATGCTATGAAGACTCAAATGAGTATAGCAAATGTAAGAAACCCCTTATGCAACTAATTAAAACCCCAAAATGCAAGCAAACTTGATCAAGACTCCTCCTTTATGATGTCAATAGAGAAACAAGACTTTAATGCAAGCTAAAGAGGATCATACAAGCCTAAATACACTTGTATGCATGGGAATCTCTTGAGAATTGATTTAGGAATTTATGAAGAGAGTGGAGGCCATGAGAGGATTGATTTTGCCATAGTTTAGTTATAGGATAGATTAATGAGGATTTAGGGTAGGTTAGGGTCTTATTTATAGATTAGGCTAGTGATTTAGACCATAGGATTAAACCCTAGTTCTCATCTCAGCCCTCCAAGTCGAATCTGGCCCTCTAGCTCAACACATTCTCAAGATGGTGCACCAGGCAGGACTGGGCGTCTGAGCCAAGTCGACAGGGCTGTCGACCTGGTCAGACCCAGTCGACCCCCAAGTCGACAGGGCTGTCGACTTGGGTACTGTGGCGGGAATTTTCCCGCCTTGGCCCAGCTGGCCCAATTTCCAAGCTTAGATTTGAATTTGAAAATCTGTTTTTATTTAGAAATTTTCTGAAAACTTTGTTGGGCCTTAATCGGGTCGTACGGACTCCGATTTTCGAAAACTCGGACTCTATTTCGCATATTTTTCCGAGACGAACGCAATGGCATAGCCCGTTTCCCTTAATTCAGATTTTATTATTTAATTCTGCCTTGTTTTGTGTTATATCTTGTTATTAAAATACGGGTTATTACATTCTCCCCTCCTTAAAGGATTTCGTCCCCGAAATCTCTAAGTTAGGAAGTATGTGTCCTACCATCCATCATCCATCTACTCACCACATCATCCACGAGTAACCATTGTCCTTAACAATTTCTAAATGCTGTATGGTCATATGCAAAGGTGTGTGTATATGTACTTATCTAATGCGAAAATCAGGCGGTTACTGATTCAGTACACCTCCTTAATGCAAAGTATGCTAGTGAAATGCGTCCATATGTATGCAAATTCCTAGCCTAATTTTATAATTTCTACATGAGTGCACATAACATTCATCCATATGCAACATCCATGAGATAGCACAACAAGTTTCAGCCATGAATAAGTATAAACACTCATGCATATGCAATATGAGAGTGTGTGAGCCGATCTTAGTGCCTAATGTGTATCATGCATCCACGAGTATCCACTTGCAAACACTCGCAACCACTTGCAACCATCAAGCATAACATGTTTCAAATACATGTTTCATCCAAGGGGTTTCTACCTAAGGTTCTCATGACGAAGTTACAAGATAAACAGGATAAACATGGATAGCAAAAGAAAGATATGCTAAAGAGAGAAAAGAGGTCGAGAATGTACCCTCAAAAAGGAATGGATAAAGCCTAAACATCTTCTCCTCTGTTTCCCAAGTTGCATCCTCTTCGGCTTCACTCCACTGAACCTTCACCAATTTGACCTCTCGATTCCTTAGCTTTCTGATCTCCGTTCCCAAGATACGAATCGGAGCTCTCCTCAAGGTTGCCTCTTTCTCTACTTCCACGTCTTCAAGAATGCTAGGTTCAACCACCTCAGCGGACTCATGTAGGCACTTTCGGAGATGCGAGACATGAAAGACATTATGCACTCCGGACAGCTTCTCGGGCAATTGCACTTTATAAGCCATCTTCCCAATTCTCTCTATGATAGGGAAGGGTCCTACGAATCTGGGTGCCAGCTTCCCAATTGCTCCGAAGCGAACCACATTACGCAAAGGAGAAACCTTCACGAAAACCATGTCTCCAACTTCGAACTCCAAATCTGTCCTTCGCTTATCAGCATAGGATTTCTGTCTATCTTGGGCCGCTTTCATCCGTCTTCTCACCAATTCAACTTTCTCAGATGTGTCTTGTATCATATCGGGCCCGAGTACAAGCTTATCTGTTGTCTCCCACCAACAAGATGGTGACCTACACGACCTCCCATATAAAGCTTCAAATGGTGCCATCCCTATGCTAGCTTGATAGCTATTGTTGTAAGCAAACTCCACAAGAGGAAGGTGGTCTTCCCAAGTACCACCAAAATCAAGAACACAAAGCCTCAGAAGGTCTTCTAGCACTCTATTCACCCTTTCGGTTTGGCCATCCGTCTGGGGGTGATAGGCTGTACTCAGATTCAATTGCGTACCCATTGCTTCCTGCAAACTATTCCAGAATTGGCTAGTGAAGATTGAGTCACGATCACTGACTATGCTAGAAGGAACCCCATGCAATCTCACTATTTCTCGAAGGTAAACAGATGCCAGCCATGATGCAGTCCTTTTGCTCTTTACTGGGATAAAGTGAGCACTCTTCGTAAGTCGATCAACGATGACCCATATGCTCGAATTCCCTTTTCTTGATCTAGGCAATCCATCCACAAAGTCCATAGAGATGCTCTCCCACTTCCATTGCGGGACCTCCAACGGATGTAATAGCCCACCTGGTTTCTTCGACTCAGCTTTCACTTGTTGGCACACCATGCACTTTGAAACATAGTCTGCCACATCCTTCTTCATTCCAGGCCAAAAGAAAATGCGCTTCATATCCCTATACATCTTATCTCCACCAGGATGTATAGTCATCTTTGAGTGATGTGCTTCTTCGAGAACTTTATGCACCAAGTCTCCCACTTGTGGAACGCAGAGTCTTCCATCACGCTTTAGCCAACCCTTGTCATCAATAGTATATCTAGCAAGGTGACTAGACGTCTCACCACGAATCAACCTATCCATGATCTCCACTATCTGTGGGTCTTCCTTCTGCGAAGTCCCTACTTGATCAAGAAGTGTGGGTCTAAGCTCGAGAGATGCTAACGATCCTGTCATCGACTCAACTGCTGTCGTGAAATCAAAGGTTGCCAGGAACTCTAGGCTCTTCATCTCAACAAACAAGGGACTCAAAGCCAACCTTTTTCTGCTTAGTGCATCAGCCACAACATTACCCTTGCCAGGGGTATAAGCTATCTCGAAGTCATAAGATGCCAAGAATTCCATCCACCTTTGCTGCCTAAGATTCAGATCTTTCTGCGAGAAGAGATACTTGAGTGATTTGTGATCAGTGTACAACTCAAACCTTTCGCCTAAAAGATAGTGGCGCCAGGACTTGAGTGCAAAGACAATCGCCGCTAACTCCAAGTCATGAGTGGGATAGTTCTTCTCATGAACTTTAAGTTGCCTACCCCCATAACATATCACTCTTCCTACCTGCATTAGAACAGCGCCTAACCCTGTGCCACATGCATCGGTATACACGGTAAACATCTTACCGCCATCGGGTAATGCCAAAACTGGAGCTGTGGTAAGGGCCCTCTTGAGCCTTTGAAAAGCAAGCTCACACTCTGAGTCCCACGCAAAGACTAAGTTCTTCTTCGTCAATCTAGTGAGAGGGGCCGAAATCTTAGCGAAGTCTCTAGTGAACTTCCTATAGTAGCCTGCCAGACCGAGAAAGCTTCGCACTTCGGTTGCATTCTTAGGAGTCTTCCAGTCTTGAACTGCAACCACTTTCGCGGGATCCACAGCTATACCCTGCTTAGAAACTATATGCCCAAGAAATTGGACTTCTTTTCTCCAAAAGTGGCATTTGGAGAACTTGGCTTTCAACTGATGGGCTCTAAGCGTATCCATCACCTCCTTGAGGTGTCTAGCATGTTCTTCCTCGTCTTTTGAAAAGATCAGAATATCATCCACGAAGACAACAACAAACTTGTTAAGGAACTCCCTGAACACCCTACTCATCAAATCTACGAAGTAGGCGGGTGCATTAGTCAAGCCGAATGGCATGACAAGCCATTCAAAGAATCCGTCTGGAGTCCTAAATGCAGTCTTATCAATGCTGTCTTCGGCCACCCTAAGCTGATGAAATCCGGTGGCTAAATCAAGCTGAGAGAAAACAGAAGTACCAACAAGCTGGTCGAAGAGGTAATCTATTCTCGGTAATGGATGCCTATTCTTCTTGGTCAGCTTGTTCAGCTCTCGATAATCAACACATAGACGAAGCGAGCCGTCCGCCTTAGTAGCGAACACCACCGGAGCACCCCATTCAGAAATGCTTCGCCTAATAAAATTCTTCTCAAGAAGCTCCTTGATTTGCTTACTGAGCTCTCTCCTTTCCCGCGGGGCCATGTGCCTAACTGGTAAGGAGACTGGTTTGGCATTATCAACCAGATAAATGCGGAAATCTATCTCTCGCTTAGGGGGTAACCCCTTAACTTCTTCAAAAACATCAGGGTATTCTCGAACCACCCTTACAGATTGCAGATCATCGATAGACGAGTCAAGAGATTCAAGATAACATAGCATGACGGGATCTAGCGGGTTACAAGAAATCTCTAGGGTATTGCCAAGGCGAGTCATGAGTCTCACCACCCTGTGCTCACAATCGAGAATGGCTCCATAGCGGGACAACCAATCCATGCCCAAGATCAACCCGTATCCCGTGAACCTGAGAACATAAGCATCACACGAGAATTCTACGGTCAAGATAGAAATCCTTAAATCCATACAGATCATAGACAAATGGGCTGAACCCCCAATCGGATTTGAAACACTAACGGGATCCTCAACAAGACTAGTACTTAGGTGCAAACTTCCAACAACATCAGAGGAAATAAAGGTATGTGATGCGCCAGAATCAAACAAAGTGTGAACAGGAAAACCAGAAATATAAACAAGACTTTCCGCGGAAATAGTACCTCGGTCCTGAACTGGAGCGGTGTTGAGAGCATGCACTTGCCCTCCAGATGAACCTGCGCGCTGAGTTTGTCCATGCCCCTGCTTCTTAGGGCAATCCTTGCTAAAATGTCCCGTCTCTCCACAATGAAAGCATCCACCCAATTTCATTTTCTTCTTCCTACAGTCCTTGGCTACATGCCCAACAATCCCACAGAAGTGGCACTTTCTTGTGTCCTTTGCCTTGTTCTTGCTGCCCTTGTTGTTCTTGTTGTTCTTGTTGTTCTGATTACTCTGATTCCCTCCCCACTTGGAGTCTGTCTTCTTAGGCTGAGTTTCATTGGGCTTGACTTCCTTCTTCCCATTCTTATCCTCTCCCTGCAGCAATGCCATATCTACCAGGCTCTCGAAAGTGGCCCCCATGGGTATGTGTGACATAGCTAGACCTTGTAATGGCTCATTTAACCCTCGTGCGAAACGTAGAGCCTTCTTCTCGGGAGTATTGACCATGTCCAAACCGAATCGGGCAAGCTGGTTGAACCTATTCACATACTCTCTCACTGTCATGTCTCCTTGCTTCAAAGCTATGAACTTCTCTAGTTGCAAATTTGCCTCTGCAGATGATAGAAACTTAAGCCCAAACCTTGCCCTAAAGTCGGCCCAGGTTTCTAAGGGCCTTGTAGCATTGGTGACCTCCCACCAATAAGAAGCTTCCTCCTTTAGTAGCCAAACCGCCAACAGAACCTTTCTATGGTCCTCTATATCAAAGATGGCAAAAAGATCTTCGGTCTCCTTCAACCAATTTCTTGCTTCCACGAAAGTCTCTGTCCCAATAAATTTTTTGCCACCCATGGCCTTGAAGTCCTTGCAAACCTTGGCGAAATCGGCTTGTGGTTGCTGAGGAGGAGGAGGTGGAACCTCAGTGATAGTGGGAGTGGTTGCTGGACCTGGATTATTGGCCCTAGCTTCCAAGTACCTCCGGAACCATCCGGGAATGGTGACTCCCTCAGGAAGATTGAGATCGGCCATGCTGAAAAAGGAAAAGATAGATTTAGAACGAGGAAACGAAGGATAGTGCTTATGGCTCTTGGGGGATAGCCTTTCAAAATAAACTAGACTTTTCTTTGGAAAATACTTAATTGGTTTTGAAAATAGCTTTTAAAAGTAACTTTAAAACCCTTTTTTGCTCCAATCTCGTAAACCATATGCTCTGATACCAAATGTAACACCCCACCTCCGCCAGTGCCACTCTTGCAAGGACATTGACTTTGGAGGGGCGTTTGAATAAGGTAATCATGCATGCAGATATCACAAGACAGAACATATAAGTAAAAACAGAGTAAGTACAGCAGCGGATAAAAGCTAGCATATCAAAACCATAGGTTAAGTTACAACACAGTACTTAATTATTTTCCATAAACAAAGTCTAGAAACATAAAACTTATAACTGAAAAGGGAAACATGAAGTAGCTATCCCCAAGTAGAAAACCATAGCAAGCTCAAGTCCGAAGCATACATGAGCTATCCAAGAAAAGCAGCTAAGATCCAAGCTAAGTGCTGGTATTCCCGCCCTGTAAACCTGGGGGGGGGGGGAAACGAAAGAAAAGAGGCGAAAGAAAACGGGTCAGTCAAAAGACTGGTAAGTCCTATCTACAATTGTACAAGAACTAATAAAGTTAACAGTATATATAAACAAGGATGAGTCATAGGATGATAACTGGCATGGTAAGAAGTCAACAAGATAGATCAAATGTGGTACCGCATAAACAAGATTGAGGTTTGCACCAAGTGTACTAGTATCACAAGTCGTGTCAAGTGTAAACAAGAGGTGATCCCCAGGCCCAAGTTTGGCCTACCATCATGAATGACCTAAATCAAGGTCCAACTAGCACGGTCTAGTCGATCGGCTCCCTACAGCCTAACTCGTCAAGTGTCGGTGTCATACGGCCCAACTACGAAGTGTAGCTAAACTGTGCTAGGTCCACCCTAGGGTGTATCGAGTCCTAGGGTGTCAACCCCTGACACAAACCAAGCACGCACAGTTTAAACCTACTGGTGCCCGTGCCTGCTTTTTCAACTCCGGACCATGTGCACGACCATGGCCCGCCTGAACCTACACCGGCGCACCTACACAGCCGTCGTTTTGGTCGCTTACATGTCACCCCAGTAATCGTGCCCCACCCTAGCCTAGTCCCTAGGGTATCATGATACATCCAAGAGGGTTACTGGTGCAAAGGACCACGTAACTAGGGTTTCCTTAATGGGTTAAACGTGGTTAACCCAACTCATCTAAGTACCAAGTTGGTTAAGTGTACCCAAGGTTCATGACTTAACCCTACCAACCCATCGTGTTTAATTGGTTAAGTATTCAAGCGGTCCATGACTTAACCCTACCATGTGGCATTAATTAATTTAATGCACCCAACCTCTCACATTAGACCTTGTTGTGGTTACTAGTTAGGCCGGGCGGGTCCGGGTAGGTTTACACCACAACTTAGTCTAACCTCGGGTCTCACGTGCAACATGACCAACTACTCACATTGGGTCTTATTGCTTGTAGCCACTAGTTAAGCCGGTCGGTTCCGGGTAGGTTTATGCTACAAGCTCAACCCAACCTCGAGTTGGCCATTCTCATGTTTTCTAAGTGTCATGTCCATCACATTACAAGTTTTCAAGCAATTGGGTAGACCTAACTTAATAGGTAAATTCCCAATGGGTAGACCTAACTTAATAGGTAAATTCCCAAGCTTATGTTTTTATGTCTTTTAAGTTTACCCAATCCCAAACGCAATCCCATCGCTTACATATCGCAATAGCGCATAAAGGACAGAAAGAGGGAACTTGGCATAATCATGACATAGAGGGGTTGGAGCCACAAGTTAAACATGGTGGCATGAGACAAAGATGTGATCATAAACTTGCATATCATGTTATCAACTTGCAAAATATTTATAAGCATGCATAACATCATTTTAACTTGCATAAGGTTCATATGCATGCATAACATGGTTTCAACTTGCATAAGGTTCATATGCATGCATAACCTCAAACTTGGCAAATAGGTGGAACATGGCCATAGATAGCATGAGATAAGGACTAGTAACATGCATATAACATTATATGCATGTTAATACAAGGGTTATGAGAGTTTCAAAGTTGCGTTATGCAACATTGCCAACCAAAGATCATATCTTTCTATGCATAAAGCCAAGGTAATGACTTTACTAACATGCATAGAGTAATCTTATGCATAAAATCATAAGATCAAAGCACATATCATGATTAACCCCAAACTCAAACTTGAAACATAACATATTAACTTCATAGTTAAAATACAAGAGTAGAAATAGGCTTACAATGCTATGAAGACTCAAATGAGTATAGCAAATGTAAGAAACCCCTTATGCAACTAATTAAAACCCCAAAATGCAAGCAAACTTGATCAAGACTCCTCCTTTATGACGTCAATAGAGAAACAAGACTTTAATGCAAGCTAAAGAGGATCATACAAGCCTAAATACACTTATATGCATGGGAATCTCTTGAGAATTGATTTAGGAATTTATGAAGAGAGTGGAGGCCATGAGAGGATTGATTTTGCCATAGTTTAGTTATAGGATAGATTAATGAGGATTTAGGGTAGGTTAGGGTCTTATTTATAGATTAGGCTAGTGATTTAGATCATAGGATTAAACCCTAGTTCTCATCTCAGCCCTCCAAATCGAATCTGGCCCTCTAGCTCAACACATTCTCAAGATGGTGCACCAGGCAGGACTGGGCGTCTGAGCCAAGTCGACAGCCAAGTCGACAGGGCTGTCGACCTGGTCAGACCCAGTCGACCCCCAAGTCGACAGGGCTGTCGACTTGGGTACTGTGGCGGGAATTTTCCCGCCTTGGCCCAGCTGGCCCAATTTCCAAGCTTAGATTTGAATTTGAAAATCTGTTTTTATTTAGAAATTTTCTGAAAACTTTGTTGGGCCTTAATCGGGTCGTACGGACTCCGATTTTCGAAAACTCGGACTCTATTTCGCATATTTTTCCGAGACGAACGCAATGGCATAGCCCGTTTCCCTTAATTCAGATTTTATTATTTAATTCTGCCTTGTTTTGTGTTATATCTTGTTATTAAAATACGGGTTATTACAACTGTATTCTAATTCCTATACAAGTACGCATCCGTGCTTTGCACACGTGTGTGACAAAAATAATGCGGTCGCAAATTGTATTTATGTGTAGATACTAAAGTACATGATAGATGAATACTAACTACCAAAGTGCAAATAAATTTGGTTGCTAAGGGTAATAGAAAATTACTATTACAATTTATGATAGACAAAAATTTAAAAGGAAGGGGAAAAAATTGGTCTTCCTCTTTTCCATCACATATTCTTCCCCTCTTTTCATTTTGAGGGTGTCATTGAACGCTTGCTATATATATATATATATATATATATATATATATATATATGGGGTTTCCGCTACACCTTTTATATTGCACGTGAACTCTTCCTCTTAATCTCCACCACCAATTTCCCCATTTATTCTCTTTCTTCTCATTCCGATATTTATTTTTTAGTGGGAAGAGAGAGAATGAGTGGTGTAGATTAAGAGGGAAAGTTCACGTGCAATATAAGATGTGTAGTGGAACCATCCTTATATATATATATGTATATATATATATATATGTATATATATATATGTATATATATATAATTTAGTATAGGGACATTTGTAGAGATTATATAATTGAATAATAAGTGGGTGGTCTGGATCTCGTTACATTGTAATGTTTATGGCAAGCATGACACCAATGATATAACAATGGATGGAAAAAAAAAGATAGTTACTTAAACGTAAAGCTAAGTAATGTCTCGACCAACAAAGCGAAACTGAAGAATGGAATAATTGAAAAGGAACTAATTTTTTCACTACATCTACAAACTCGTTAAGGTAGAAAAAATTTTCATGAAAGAAAATGGAACACTGGACATAGTATGCATAATTTTTCTACACCCCCTAAGCATGGCAATAACAATAATAGTGGAAAACACCGAGAATAAACCTAGAAAACTGAAAAGCGGAATTGATTTTCTATGCTTAGCTTATTGCTTTGAAATTAAATACAGACGTGACCTGGAAGAAGGTAGAGAGGAAAACTAAACGAATAACTTATCTAAAACAAATAAATTCGATTTCAATAAATTTTTTGAAGTGTTATTTATTCATGGATCTGGGTTACATCTATAGTCAACCCCAACTTGTTTGAGATTCATGGCTTAATTGTTATTGTTGTTGTTGTTTATTCATGAACAACATGCTTTTATTGTAGTATCTTAATCTTGCAGCAGATTAATGTTGACTGCAAAATTTATGGACATAAATAAGCAAAGATAATTATAAGAATGAAAAAAAAAATACTGTTGAGGAATAATGTAATGACCAAGAATTTTAACAGTGTTATTTAATATTTAAATATGGCTTTTAAATATTGTTTTGGTATTTAGATAGTTAAATATAAAGATCTTGAATAGTTATTAATAAATAATAGCATGATAATGCTACAATTTCGAAATAATCAAAATTTGTTGAATTTGTATTATTATATGAATTGGCCAATATGGAAATATTAAATTGAGTTAGAATTGAATTATATTAGCGTATTCGTTTATTAGGCAGTATTAGAACGTATAATTTATAATTTAATTATAAGACGAACTACAGCGGCGCGGTAGTTTGTAATATAACGTTTTGAACTTCAATTGGTTATACATGATCCAAATAAGTCGGATTTCCTTGAAACAAGAAACGTCAGAATCCATTTGATAATAATTTTCTAATGAAGCAGAAAAATGGAGTTTTCACATGCACCGTAAATGGAACTGTCTAATGAACCAACCTGCCTAATTTAATGTGCGGAAGAGGATGGCCTGTCTAAGCTTTCACATGCACTTAAATGGAACTGTTGCGAATGTGATTACATATTTACATACCAAATTGTGTAAGCCAAAGATGTGTAGTCACTTTCAAAGGGATGAATACACATGATACCCTAACCCCTATACTGTAACCTGGCTAACAAGCTTTTACCCATGAAAACCACATCTCATTCACCTTGGCGACCAAGTGTTATAAATGAAAATGACAAATCAAAATGTGCCGACCAGGCCTAAGTTTCTACCCTATGCCTACTGTGTACCACTGTACCCTGCTTACCTGCTACGCAAACCATCTTCCCATATATATAGACGCTTACCCAATATCAATTTTCTAGCAAAACAAATGAAGCCAAACTCTTCATTTTTCTCGCCTGTAAAGCAAACCGAACACCTTACTTCCAGAAATAATCACATCTCCTCTTACATTGCTTATTAACTAACGCTATCAACTAAGAAATCAAAGCTGGATGTGAGGTGGACATACTGGCCAAGTCGGGAGATCGACAGTGAAGAGTCGGGACTGGTATAGGCGGTTTATCGCAAGCAATTATCTATGTTTTTCTGGTGAGAGGAGTATCACAAGTTGGTTGAGTTTATGAGTATAGGAAAAAGGCAAGCAAGGCAGATAGTTTGAAGGTTGGTTTCCTTTAGGAGGTTTCACCCGTTTGTTGAGTTGGGCGAGGGATCTATGGTGACGACTGCAAGGGTACTTAGGAAGTCTAAATGCGAGTGGATGTCGGAGGTTAATGGCTAGGAAGAGCTCGGAAATGCTGAAGGTGGGTCTCGAGGCTCGAACGGTGAACTGGAAGGAGGACTTCCGTGTTTGCCTGTAGGAGATCATACGGAAGAGGAGAAGCGGATGTGTATGGGAAGATGGGCTATACGCGTGGGCCTCGAGATCATGCAAAGGGACGTGGAGATCGGTGAAGCTTTACTGGTGAAGAGGAAAGTATATTGGACGTGCTATGGGAAAGAGGCAGCGGGCTCTATTATTTGAGTGGTGACAGGAGTTGCTACGTTGGGGTGCGGAAGTCTTCATGCGAGGATTGGATGCATGTTTTAGAACTCCCAGCAAAACGAGAATAACAAGGAGGAAGAGAAGTTAATTATGGGAGCAGTAGTAAGTGGGCTGACATGGATTAAGTAAGATAGGTGTAACTAGGGTTGGAAATTTTTACCATATTAACACTTACCAGCCATTACCAACAGCTACCAACAAAAGTGGTACCGAACAATCGGTAACCAATTTGATTAGTACGGTATGCCAAACCACATGAAAATATGTGGTACGGTAATGGTAATTGAGCATTGAAAATGGTAATTACCATACCTACCACATATAAGTTTATTACATAACGAAGAATTTTTAATATGTAATGATTTAATAAAATACCTAGAAAAACACTATTACGATACAAGATTCAATGCAATTTTTATTATATACCTTAGAAACGGTATAATTTAAATGGTGTTTTTGTTCATCTATAAAGTTTTCATGCATTAACAAAAAAAAATTAATATTTAATATTTTAATGTGAAATATTGTAAACAAAAAGATTTCAAACTAGTAAACGGTAAAAGCTTATTACCGACCTCTACCAACCATTACCAACCATAAACCGAACTATTGGTAACCGAATTTTTTGGCTGGTAACGGTATGATTTTTCTATTACCATATAAGGTCGGTACGGTAATGGTTTTGAGTACAAAGTTCCGGTACCGAACCGATTCCACCCCTAGGTGTAACGACCCGGGGAATTCGCGACCTTGGTTATCGACATAACTCAATGTCAACTGTCCAAGCATCGGAAATACCGGATAGTTAATAGAAAGAAGTTAGAGGGTGAGAATAGATAAGATAGAAAATTAGAATAGAAGAAGAAGAAGATCACAACAACAGAATCAGAGTAACACGAATCTCACAGTGGAACACATAAAATATAACATAACTTTGAAATATAACCAGTATATGTATACAATAACATTTATCAGAGTACAACACTTACAACACAGCGGAAATAAACAACTGCTATAAAATCCTGAAGCCTCCTGCTCCAAGCTCTCAGTATATCTGTAAAACCCTGACTACTTGACTGCCCGTACAAATTTGGGCACCCAAGAGTGTAGGGAAAACAAAACAAAATAAACTCCAGGTCAGTCAAGGGACTGGTGTGAGTAAACAATTTAAAACAGTTTGAGAAAATAATGATATCTCATAAGACCACGCCGTATAACACGGAACGGGTTTTTCCCTTATGAGAATCCAAAGCATTTGATTTAACTTTCAAAATCCTTTTGAAAGAAACGATAATCTTTATATCAAAACTCTTTTGGTATTATAATAATGTCTATCAATCACAATATAATAATCATCTAGCAGAATGCTTTCATCTCACATTCCACATACATAATATGTAATCAAAAACCGTAGGCGCTTATTGGGTAATGGATTCCAACTAGCAAGGTATGGGACCACCTTCCGATAGCGTATCTCCAGAGAGGTTGGGTTCAAAAGAACATCTTGCAACCCAGGCTAAACTTGACCGGCCACTCATTTCGCTGGAGTGTACCGAATGTATTATCACCAATGGTTGGGATCAGCAACCCTTTCCCAAAAGGGACAACATCGAAATAGATTATAGAAGTAAATGAAAATTCTCTAGATCAGGGGACAATACACCTGTAACACCCCATGTTTTCGATAAACCTTAAAGTAACGAATTAAAGAATAATTAATTTTAAATGTGAGAATTAAGGGAAACGGTTACGGCATTGCGTTCGTCTCGGAATTCTGGTTGAGACAGAGTCCGAGTTTGCGTGAATTGGACTTCATATGAGGAAGTTATGGCCTTCGGAAGTTTCAAAAATTCAAAATTCAAATTTAAACACAGAAGAGGGCAGGGCAGTAAAATTTCTGCCCTAGGCCAGGTCGACCAGGGGGTTGACCCTAGTGTCGACCTACCCTACAGGTCGACCTGGGGGTCAACCTAACCCCCGGGAAGATCTGAAAAGATGACGAATTCTGACTCCCTGCTGAGTCATTAGGGTTGTGGTGTTATCCTATCTTGACTGGATGGTCTTGATTACTTCTAGGGTTAATCTGACGGCTCTAAGTTAATTAAACCTCTATAAAAGCAACCTAACTCTCAACCCTAAATCACAAATATTCGTACCTAGAGGCGCCATGCCGTCAATGGTGAACCTAAAATAGCCGTCATCTCTTTCAACTCAAAGGAAAGATAGAAGCTACGTCAAAATCAAATCTAATCTAATTCAACTAGGAAAATTCAACGATCTACATCAAAGGAGAGCAATTCAGTTTCAGAATACAGACCCTAGAACTCAAGAATTCCTTTTTGGTTGTAAGTGTAGTTATCTTTCAGATGTGAATAAATTAAAGACATGGTTTGTAATGAATTGTAAAATAGAATTGTATCAAGTTGTATGTGATGCTGATTTATGTTTATTCTATCATATATGCCTATGAACTATTGTGGTCTATCGAACCTATCATGTTATGTGGAAATTGGTGAATAAACCCATGATGTTGTATAGGAATTTGGGAATGAAATTATCATATGTACGTTTGGTGATATTATGATATATACAAGTTTTAGGCTAAGTCATGTCGTTTATGCCTAATTGTTTAGATCCATTATGCATACATGTTTAGATCTACGACCTTATATAATTTGGTGATGACATCTATATGTTGTATGTCAATTTAGAAATTATGCCATGTTTATGCAAGTTAAGTGATGCTATCATGTTATGAATACATGCAAGTTTATAGGTTAAAAACATGATTATGTAAACCTATATGTTTAGATCTACACTTTATATGTTAGATCCATATGCATCTATGTTAGATCTATATTAGCATGATTCAACCCCTATGCAAGTTCACCACTGCATGTCTAATTAGATTTTGGTAGTTCTATGTAAAACTATTATTTTATGACTCATGTTGCATAAATCTAATTTGCAAGTTCATAATTAAAAGTATATTATGCCAAGTTCATGTGACACATCTGTAGTGAGATCCATATTTTTGTATGATGTTGGAATTTTGCAAGTTCCTCTTTTTTCCCCCTTTTAGTTTATTAGTTAGGCTAAAATGTCGAGCCTAACATCTTATGTAATTTTGCGAATGAACAACGGGGGTAACGTTGGGGAAAACATGAAACTACATGTAATTGACATATTTGGCTCATAACCATATAAATGGTATGGCATTGAAATGGTATAATTTACTTACCAAAAATTATGAATTTGATTTAGAAGGAAAGTGGGACATGACAATAAATTGTTGACAAATTTACATATAAGCATAAAAATGTAAATTTAGAAAAGACGAATATGCCTAACCCGAGGTTAGACTAAGTTGTGGTGTAAAACTGCCCGGAACCGACCGGCACATCCAGTGACCACAACAATACCTATCTAATGTGGGTGGTTAGTGCATTAAGCCCAAAAAAGGACTCGAGGTTAGACTGAGTTGCGGTGTAAAACTGCCCGGAACCGCCGGTAGATTCAGTGACCACAACAATACATGTCTAATGTGAGTGGTTGGTGCTCTAATAAAGCTAAGTCAAGAGTGGTAGGGTTAAGTCAATTAAGGAAACACTTAACCAATTCAACATGTTAGCTAAACTGATGGGTGAGGTTAGGTAAATTTGGACACTTAACCAATTAACATGTTGGCTGGAAAACCCTAGTAACGGGGACCCATTTTAGCAGTAACCCACATAGATGTATCATGGGACCCTGAACTAGGCAGGGTGGGGCACGATTACTGGGCTGAATTGTAAGCGGTCAAAACATCGGTGGGTGGTGCATCGGTGTAGGTTCCGACGGAGTACGGGCGTGCACGTACTCCGGAGTGGAAAAAGCAGGCACTAGGCATCAGTAGTCATACACTGTGCATCTTGAATTGTGTCGGGTTGCCACCATAGGATTTGATACACCCCGTGGTGGGGCCAGCACAGGTATCTACAGTCAAGCGGGGGCCGAATGACACACGTGATAAATGCATGCGAGTAGGAGCCGATTGATATAAGGGGATCATTTCACCAAGAACACATGGTGCTAGTTGGACAAGTATAAGTAGGTGCAGAGAATTAAACATGGGTGCGATGTATATTCGGTTTATCCTGGCTTATATAGTTTTATGTTAGTTTGCTGTTCTGGTACTGTCCTATTTTCAGTTTATTCCTATCATGACCCTTTTCCTTATTCACATACTGAAAAGTCACTGGACTTACTCAGACTTATGTCTGACCCGTTTTCTTTCGTCTTCTTTTCGTACGTTTCTCCCCCCACCCTCAGGTTGCCAAGGAGGGAATAACTCAGCTTAATTTGGACCGTTCATCTTTCCAAGCTTGAAGACTCTGTGATGTACAGCTTGGAATCTCTTACATTTGGCTATGGCTTTGGACACACTAGACTTGGGGATTTATGCAGTTTTATTTATGATTTATGCTTCTTTATATAATAATCAAGACAAAAATTATGATGTAATAATTTGGGAGTTGATTTGAAACAGTTTGCTGTAATGGTTTTTTTGAACCATGTTTGAAATAAAGAAACGTTTGTTTTCCGTTGCTTATATATACATCTATCTTGTAAATTATCTGTGTCTTTTACCTATAATGCTCCATCGAAGTTAAGGCATTCCCTTTGTGAGTGACCTTAACGGAGGTGGGGTGTTTCACTTGGTATCAGAGAAAAGGTTTACTAGATCAAATGAAAATTTTTGAAAACTATTTTCAAAAAGAAGTATTTTTCAGGAAAAAGTGTTATTTTACTTTTAAAAGGCATAATCCCCCAAAGCCATATGCACTATCTTTCTATCCTTTGTTTTGAATCTTTCCTTTTTCGTTTCAGCATGTCTGGGAATCTTAACCTTCCAGAGGGTGTACCGATACCTGGCCGGTTCAGGAGGTACCTAGAGGCTAGGGCCAACGACGCAGGCCCAATAGACATTCCTCCTCTCCCAGCTGCAGAGGTTCCTCCTCCTCCTCCTTCTCGTGCAAATGCTTTCTCAAAGATATGTAGGGACTTTCGAGCCATGGGTGGAAAGAACTTCAATGGAAATGAATCCTTCATGGAAGCAAGAAACTGGCTCAAGGAAATTGAGGATTTGTTCAATATCTTCGAAGTGGATGATAGGCAGAAGATACAGTTGGCGGTATGGTTGCTCAAAGATGAAGCTTCCTATTGGTGAGAAGTCACTAACGCGGAAAGATTAATTGAAACTTGGATGGATTTTAGGATGAGGTTTGAAATGAGATTCCTCTCATAAGCTGAACGAAGCCTACAGATGGAGAAGTTATTAGCTTTCAAACAGGAAAGTATGTCGGTCAAGGAATACGTTAACCAATTCAATCAGCTGGCTAGGTTCGGATTGGAGTTAGTGAACTCTCCACATAAGAAGGCTCTCCGCTTTGTTAAAGGATTGAATGAGCCACTGCACAGCGTAGCTATGTCTCATATACCTATGGGTGCGACTTGTGAAAGGCTGGTGGACATGGCACTGTTACAAGAAGAAGATAAGGTTGGCAAGAAGGAGACAAAGGTGGAAGCATCTCAAGATAAGAAAGGGGAAGGATCACAGAGTAAGAAGACAGATTCCAAGAAGGGCAGGAAAAACAACAAAACCCATGACAAGAGGAAGTGTAATTTTTGTGGCATTCCTGGACATCTGGTTAAGGACTGCAGGAAGAAGAAAAGGAAGATGGGTGGCTATTTCCATTGCGGCGAGGCAGGACACATGGCTAGGGACTGCCCAAGAAAGCAAGGGCAAGGGCAGGGAGTTGGATCTACTTCTGGAGAGCAGGTTCACGCTCTCATGGCACCTCCGCAAGAACAAGGTAGAAATGTTTCTGTTGAGAGTTTAGTTTATCTTTTTGATCATCCTGTTCGTACACTCTTTGATTCTAGCGCATCGCACTCTTTTATATCTACTGCATTAGTTGAATCTCTGCACCTAGACACCAGTTTAGTAGAGGATCCCTTGGTTGTTTCAAATCCAATTGGGGGCTCAACTTATTTGTCAATGTTTTGTTTGGATTTGGAAATTTCTATATTAAGTGTGGGGTTTAGATGCAATGCCTATGTTTTGGGCTTCACGGGCTATGGGTTGATTCTAGGCATGGATTTGCTATCCAGTAATGGTGCCATCCTCGATTGTGAAAGGAGAGTGGTTAGACTCATGACTCGCCTCGGTAACACTCTCGAAATTTCTTGTAATCCCATGAACTCTGTTATGCTTAGCTATCTAAAATCTCTTGATGCGTCTATTGAGAATTTGCAGACTATTAGAGTAGTCCATGAATACTTGGATGTCTTTGAAGAGGTTAAAGGGTTACCTTCGAAGCGAGAGATAGACTTCCGCATACACCTCGTTGATAATGCAAAACACGTCGCTCTACCCATTAGACACATGGCTCCAAGGGAGAGGAAAGAACTCATCAAGCAAGTTAAAGAGTTGCTTGAGAAGGGGTTTATAAGGCAGAGTATTTCTGAATGGGGTGCTCCAGTAGTGTTCGCAACTAAAGTGGATGGTTCACTTCGCCTATGCGTTGATTATAGGGAGCTAAACAAGCTGACCAAGAAGAATAGGCACCCACTCCCAAGAATAGACGAATTGTTCGATCAGCTTGTTGGTGCATCAGTTTTCTCCCAACTAGATTTGGCTACCGGGTTTCATCAGCTAAGAGTGGCTGAAGACAGCACTGATAAGACCGTGTTCAGAACTCCAGATGGATTCTTCGAGTGGCTTGTCATGCCTTTCGGCTTGACAAACGCACCCGCTTATTTTGTCGATTTGATGAGCAAGGTGTTTAGGGAGTTCCTCAATAAGTTTGTAGTGGTCTTCGTGGAGGACATTTTGATTTTCTCGAAGAGTGAGGAAGAGCACGCTCAGCATTTAAAAGAAGTCATGGATACTCTTCGTGCACATCAATTGAAAGCCAAATTCTCCAAATTCCACTTCTGGAGAGAGGAAGTAAGATTTCTTGGACATGTGGTATCCAAGGAAGGGTTAGCCGTGGACCCCGCAAAAGTAGTTGTGGTGCAAGATTGGAAGGTCCCACGGAATGCAACCGAAGTCCAAAGCTTTCTCGGGCTAGCAGGCTTTTACCGGAAGTTCATCAAAGATTTTGCGAAAATCTCAGCTTCGCTTACAAAGTTAACAAAGAAGAACCTAACTTTCACTTGGGATTTGGATTGCGATTGTAACACCCTGAATTTTCGAATAATCAGATTAACTAAAATTTAAGAATACTTAATTTCAAATGTGGGAATTAAGGGAAACGGGTCGTTCCATTGCGTTCGTCTCGGAATTCTGCTTAGGATAGAGTCTGAGTTTGCGTAAAACGGATACCGTATGAAGAAGATATGGATGAACGGAGTTTGGTGGCTAAATAGAAAAAAAAGATTGCACTGGCGCACTTGGGAAGTGCGCCAGTACAAATTTACATTGGCGCACTTCCCAAGTGCGCCTAGGCCGAGAGAAAACCTGCACAGCTTTCTGGTTTGACCCTGGCTGGCCTGGTCGGGTTCTGGTCGAATTTCTGAGCTCTGCTGTGTCACTAGGGCTAGCTTGTCACTTTCTGATTGGCTTCTCTTGAGATGGATGGCCTTGATTAACCCTAGCTTCATCGACGGCTCTAATTAGTTTGAAACCCTATATAAACAGCCCCCTAGCCCCATTCTCTTTACACCATTCTTCTCTAACCTTATGCTGCACAATTTCATTCCTATACTCTGCCTCCGTTCTTATTAAATAAAACAATGGTGTCGTTACTCTGCTGGAATCAAAACTTGGACTGATGCATCTTCTTCCAACCTGAATAGAATTAAAAGCTAAATCAAATCTCAAATCAAAGTTTAGAGCTACAACAACAATTAAAGAGGAATAATTCAGCATTTCTGCATCAACAACAGTTTATTATCCTTTCTTAAAACAACGAAAGGCAATTACAGTTATTTTCCGATATAAACTTTATTTATAATTGCGACATGATTGTAAATCTGAATTTGAGGTTGTGTACGTTCTGTTCTGATATATTTTATTCTGTATCTCTTTCTTCTTTCTGTTCTATAGCCAGGCTACCACGAGCCTGCGCCGCATCTCATAAGAGATTAACGCACGAACGCTAAATTTTGGGACAAATAATAATGCATAATTGGACATGAAACTATTGCCTATAAGACTATTGCCTATGAATATAATTCATGCCTATGAGACTATTGCCTATGACTATGATTCACGCCTTTGAGACTATTGCCTATGACTATGATTCATGACTATGAGACTATTGCCTATGTCATTGAATAAGAAACTATTGTCATTAGTCGCCCATGACTATTGTGGTTAGTTGCCTATAACTATTGTAGTTAGTTTCTTATGCCTATTCCCTTAATGATGTTAGATCTCATATTTAGTATGTAACTTTGCTAGTTTATTCCCATTCACTGTTATGTACATCGAGCCTATTGGGCCATTATTATTGTATTTGGTTCATTATTGCACGCCTATTCTTTTATATCAATTCTTGTGCTTATCCCATATTCCTTTTGTTAGAGCCATTTCATGAATATTTTGAGAACTTGTGGAAACATGTTATACGGGGATTGGGCATAGCTTAATTAAGAAAATCTGGCATAGCAAATATGTTGGCATAATCTGAATTGGCTATAATAGAGAATGATTTACATGTGTATTAGTCTTGGACATAAATGGTGAACTAGAATATTAAATCTAGTTTTGACATGAACCGTAAATGGGAATATTAAGGCTAAAATTTGGGGCATATATTGTATTATGAATTATGACCTTGATTTATGCATGTAAGTTTAGGCTAAATTTATGATTAGGCAAGATATGTAAATAGAGTTTTAGATATATATAATCTGCTAAATCTGTTATCTGCCAAATCTGTTAAATTGCCTAATCCGTTATCTGCTAAAACTGTTGAATTGCCTAAACTGCTAAATCTGTTATCTGCTAAATCTGTTGAATCGCTTAAACTGCTAGATCTGCTACCTGTTGAATTGTCTGATCTGTTGAAAACTAGATATTGGTAATCTGGGTATTGAAATCCGTACGCTCGGCCTAAGATTTAGTAGAACATGGAAATTTGATTAATCCGTTATATCCTATGAAGAAGTTAAATCTGTTAAATAAAAATAATTAGTCTGATATCTGAAAAATCTGTATTGGAATGAATTGGCTTATGACACGAGGTTAGGCTCTGTTTGCGGTAGAAGCCTGCCCGGAGCCAACCGGCTTAACCAACGACCGCAAACTGTCAGTCTAATGTGAGAGGTCGTAGGCATAACTAAAATATGCTTAGACACGAGGTTAGGTATGGCTTGTGGCAGAAGTCTGCCCGGAATCGCCCAGCATATCCAGCGGCCACAAGCTACCGACCTAATGTAGGAGGTCTGTGCATTAATATTTAATTAATGCAAATCTGGGATAAATATGATGTCTAAAACGTTTTGGGTGAATAGGGTTAAACCAACCGGATTGATGAATTTAATAAAACCTGTTTCGTAAATCTGTAGGCCCAATACAAAGTTAGACAATCTGTAAGTCTGTTAAGGACTGTACATCTGATCCGTTAGTCTAAAAACCCGTTAACTTGATTTTCTGATCTGTGAACTAGTTGACTTGAACTCTGTATGTCTGAAAACTTGTAAACAAGTTAATCTGAAATCTGTTAGTCTGCGGACACAAGGTTAGGAGGGAAAATACTTGTGTCATCTGTTGTTTGGGACCCATATTTGTCAGTAACCCTTTCTGGTATCAAAACTATGACCCAACAGTAGGTAGGGTCCGGGCACGCTTACTGAACTAATTATAAGCGGTTCATTCTGATAATGGCAAGGGGTGTTGATGGTGCGTTCCAACCGGGTCATGTGCGCGCATGGATCCCGGTCTGCCTCTGAGGATGTAAGACGCCGTGACATCTGTAAATAGGTCTGTGCCAATTGGTTGTCACTTTAGGGAGTGATACACCCTACTGTGGGGCCGACACATGGTATTTATGTATTAGGGAGCCGATCGCTTGGGGTAGGGTTTTAAGGTACACTTAGTTCTGTCTGTTTCTGTTGGTACCGTCTATTTCTGTTGGGTGGTAACACCTGTCTGTTTCTGCATGGTACCGTCTGTTCGGGTGGTAAAGGCACACTTACTAGTGTACACCTAATTCTACATTCTGTTTCCGTAGGGATTAATCTGTTTTTGTTTCTGTTTCTATACCGTCTGTTCGGGTGGTAAAGGCCCATTATTAGCATTCTGTTTCCGTCTGTTTCTGTTGGGGTGGTAAAGGCCCATTACTAGCATTCTCTTCTATGGAAATTATTCTGTTCCCAAATCTGTTTCAGTTTAGACATTGGGGTGACACCTAATCATGTTATACTAGTATTAGTGCAGAGAAATGAAAAGTAATATTATTCTGTTTCTTCTATTTTACCTAAGTACATCTACTGCTCCTGTTACTGTTATCTCTTATCCAGCTTATTTTCGTGTCATAATTATTATTATCTGTTCATATGCTGAAAGTCACTGGACTTGCCAGACTTTATGTCTGACCTCGCTTGTTTTCGCACCTTTTTCTTCCGTTTCCCCCAGGTTTTCCAAGGGGGGAACACTTTAGCTTGATCCAGATTTCTTATGCTTGAAGTACTTAGAGTGCTTAAAGTATGACTTGACTCCTTATGGCAGCTTCTGTGGGGAATATGATTTTAAAGTTTTGTACTCTGATGTTTTTCTGAACAAGACTGATATTTATGTACTTGAGTTTTTGGTAAAGATGTAACCAAATTGATTTCTGTTTTCCCCTGTAATAAAGTTATAATTTCTCAAGTATTGTTTATATGTCTTGAAATTTTCTGTTCTGTTTGCTAAAATGCTCCACCAAAGTTAAGACATTCCCTTTGTGAGTGTCCTTAACGGAGGTGGGGTGTTACACTTGGTAGCAGAGTTGAAGGTTACCGGATTTGATAAAAAGTTTTGAAAACTATTTTCAAAAAGGTTTTAAAAGGAAGTATTTTCAAAAGTAAAGCTTATTTTTGAAAAACATAATCCCCAAAAGCCATATATCTATCTTTTGATCCTCTGTTTGAATCTTTGTTTCCTTCTTTCTCCGGGGCTCTCGGCTTTCAGCGAGGTAACCTCATCGCGGCATGATTCTATAGGCTTGATAAGACTACGACACCGGTCAAAGGGCAAATAAGCACCCGACTTCCATCTGTAGCTGCAGTAGTCTCACCTACGGCTAAATTTCTTTCGAGCTTTGTAGGATTTTCCGTGCGATGGAGGCCGCTTTCGAAGGACTTGTCAACATGTTACACACGGATAGTAAAGATGAGAATGAGGGAGTTTGGCTAAGGAGCACAACCCAAGGATGAGAAACTCATGGATATGGACTTGGTTCACAAAGGAGGCAAAAAGGAAACACAGAAGAAGGAAGAATAGTCTGAAGATAAAGGAGGAGAAAAGTGCTTTACTTATGGAAGCTTGACCCATCTGAACAAGGATTGCTGAAAGAGGAAGGACACTCACTTCAACTGTGGTGAGATGGGACACTTCACTAGGGACTGCCCAAAGAAATGGGGGTAAGGACAGAGGACATGACCTACTTCGGGAAGGCATGCGAATGCTCTTGTAGTTGGTGGATAGGGTAGAAGTAGGAAAATTTCCGTAGAGAGTTTAGTTTCCTTATCTGATTATTGAGTTAGAACTCTTTCCGATTATGGCATTCTGATTCTGTAGTCGAGTCTCTGCACTTTAATACTAGTCTTGTTTCTGATCTAGTTATAGTCTCAAACCCCATAGGGGTTACGACTCATTTGTTGGTGATAGGTTGGGGTTTGAGGGTATCTGTGTTAGGCATCAAGTCGATTGTAATGCATAAATTCTGGGTTTTTGAGGGATATGGTGGGATTTTCCCATGCTTAGTTTTCTAAGAATCATTCGATAATCTGATTTGTACCAGTAATCTGTAAATATCTGAATATTTCTGATAAGGTTAAGATTTCCAGTTTTGACATTGTCTAAAGAGGGTAATCCTCAGGGTGTCAATCTGATATTGGTTTCGATCTTCGGGGCTGATACTTAGGGGAATTATTCTCTCAACCAATGTCTAATGGGAACCAAGTTTTTGTTTTATCTGTACTCGCTTCCATCATTCGACTATATCCTATCGATTGAATCTTCGAACTTTAGGTAGAAACTAATGGGTGTAAATATGTGTTTGAGACATGTTATGTTTGATGGTTGCAAGTGGATGCAAGTGGTTGTTAGTGGTTGCTCGTGGATGCATATACACACATTAGGCACTAGATCGGCTCGAATACACTCTCATACTGCATATGGATGTGTGAGCATTTTCAATATCTGTGGAAGCAAAATGATTGACTCATCACATGGATGTTGCATATGAATGAATGGTTGTCACTCATATAAGAATGATATGTATCAAATAGGAAAATTGCATACATGTTGGACTCATGACACTGACATAGTTCGCATTAAGGAGGTCAACTGAATCAGTGGACTACCTGATCTTTGCATTAGATAAGGAACATATACACACACTTTTGCATATGTTCATACAACATTAGAAGTTTTCTAAGGACAATGGATGCTTGTGGATGATAGTTGAGTAGACGGGTGATTGGATGGTAGGACACATTCTTCTTAACTTGAAGATTTCGGGGACGAAATCCTTTAAGTAGGGGAGAATGTAACACCCCGAATTTTCGAATAATCAGATTAACTAAAATTTAAGAATACTTAACTTAAAATGTGGGAATTAAGGGAAACGGGTCGTTCCATTGCGTTCATCTCGGAATTCTGCTTAAGATAGAGTCCGAGTTTGCGTAAAACGGATACCGCATGAAGAAGATATGGACGAACGAAGTTTGGTGGATGAATAGAAAAAAAAAAGATTGCACTGGCGCACTTGGGAAGTACGCCAGCACAAATTTACATTGGTGCACTTCCCAAGTGCACCCAGGCCGAGAGAAAACCTGCACAGCTTTCTGGTTTGACCCTGGCTGGCCTGGTCGGGTTTTGGTCGAATTTCTGAGCTCCACTGTGTCACTAGGGCTAAGTTGTCACTTTCTGATTGGCTTCTCTTGAGATGGATGGCCTTGATTAACCCTAGCTTCATCGACGGCTCTAATTAGTTTGAAACCCTATATAAACAGCCCCTAGCCCCATTCTCTTTACACCATTCTTCTCTAACCTTACGCTGCACAATTTCATTCCTATACTCTGCCTCCGTTCTTATTAAATAAAATAATGGTGTCGTTACTCTGCTGGAATCAAAACTTGGACTGATGCATCTTCTTCCAACCTGAATAGAATTAAAAGCTAAATTAAATCTCAAATCAAAGTTTAGAGCTACAACAACAATTAAAGAGGAATAATTCAGCATTTCTGCATCAACTACAGTTTAGTATCCTTTCTTAAAACCACGAAAGGCAAGTACAGTTATTTTTCGATTTAAACTTTAATTATAATTGTGACATGATTGTAAATCTGAATTTGATGTTGTGTACGTTCTGTTCTGATATATTTTATTCTGTATCTCTTTCTTCTTTCTGTTCTATAGCCAGGCTACCACGAGCCTGCGCCGCATCTCATAAGAGATTAACGCACGGACGCTAAATTTTGGGACAAATAATAATGCATAATTGGACATGAAATTGTTGTCTATGAGACTATTGCCTATGACTATAATTCATGCCTATGAGACTATTGCCTTTGACTATGATTCACGCCTTTGAGACTATTGCCTATGACTATGATTCATGACTATGAGACTATTGCCTATGTCATTGAATAAGAAACTATTGTCATTAGTCGCCCATGACTATTGTGGTTAGTTGCCTATAACTATTGTAGTTAGTTTCTTATGCCTATTCCCTTAATGATGTTAGATCTCATATTTAGTATGTAACTTTGCTAGTTTATTCCCATTCACTGTTATGTACATCAAGCCTATTGGGCCATTATTATTGTATTTGGTTCATTATTGCATGCCTATTCTTTTATATTAATTCATGTGCTTATCCCCTATTCCTTTTGTTAGGGCCATTTCATGAGTATTTAGAGAACTTGTGAAAACATGTTATACGGGGATTGGGCGTAGCTTAATTAAGTAAATCTGGCGTAGCAATATGTTGGCATAATCTGAATTGGCTATAATAGAGAATGATTTACATGTGTATTAGTCTTGGACATAAATGGTGAACTATAATATTAAATCTAGTTTTGACATGAACCGTAAATGGGAATACTAAGGCTAAAATTTGGGGCATATATTGTATTATGAATTCTGACCTTGATTTAGGCGTGTAAGTTTAGGGTAAATTTATGATTAGGCAAGATATGTAAATAGACTTTTAGATATATATAATCTGCTAAATATGTTATTTGCCAAATCTGTTAATTAAATTGCCTAATCCGTTATCTGCTAAAACTGTTGAATTGCCTAAAATGCTAAATCTATTATCTGCTAAATCTATTGAATCACCTAAACTGCTAGATCTGCTACCTGTTGAATTGTCTGATCTATTGAAAACTAGATAATGGTTATCTGGGTATGGAAATCCGTAGGCTCGACCTAAGATTTAGTAGAACATGGAAATTTGATTAATTTGTTATATCCTATGAAGAAGTTTAATCTGTTAAATAAACAGAATTAGTCTGATATCTGAAAAATCTGTATTGGAATGAATTGGCTATGACACGAGGTTAGGCTCTGTTTGCGGTGGAAGCCTGCCCGGAACCAACCGGCTTAACCAGCGACCGCAAACTGTCAGTCTAATGTGAGAGGTCATAGGCATAACTAAAATATGCTTAGACACGAGGTTAGGTCTGGCTTGTGGCAGAAGTCTGCTCGGAACCGCCCGACATATCCAGCGGCCACAAGCTACCGACCTAATGTGAGAGGTTTGTGCATTAATATTTAATTAATGCAAATCTGGGATAAATATGATGTCTAAAACGTTTTGGGTAAATAGGGTTAAACCAACCGGATTGATGAATTTAATAAAACCTGTTTCGTGGGCTCAATACAAAGTTAGACAATCTGTAAGTTTGTTAAGAACTGTACATCTGATCCATTAGTCTGAAAACCCGTTAACTTGATTTTCTGATCTGTGAACTAGTTGACTTGAACTCTGTATGTCTGAAAACTTGTAAACAAGTTAATCTGAAATCTGTTAGTCTGGGGACACAAGGTTAGAAGGGAAAATATTTGTGTCATCTGTTGTCTGGGACCCATATTAGTCAGTAACCCTTTCTGGTATCAAAACTATGACCCAAAAGTAGGTAGGGTCCGGGCACGCTTACTGAACTAATTACAAGCGGTTCATTCTGATAATGGCGAGGGGTGTTGATGGTGCGTTCCAACCAGGTCATGTGCGTGCATGGATCCCGGTCTGCCTCTGAGGATGTAAGACGCCGTGACATCTATAAATAGGTCTGTGCCAATTGGTTGTCACTTTAGGGAGTGATACACCCTATTGTGGGGCCGACACAGGGTATTTATGTATTAGGGAGCCGATCGCTTAGGGTAGGGTTTTAGGGTACACTTAGTTCTGTCTGTTTCTGTTGGTACCGTCTGTTTCTGTTGGGTGGTAACACCTGTCTGTTTCTGCGTGGTACCGTCTGTTCAGGTGGTAAAGGCCCATTTACTAGTGTACACCTAATTCTACATTCTGTTTCCGTAGGGATTAATCTGTTTCTATTTCTGTACCATCTGTTCGGGTGTTAAAGGCCCATTATTTGCATTCTGTTTCCGTCTGTTTCTGTTGGGGCGGTAAAGGACCATTAGTAGCATTCTCTTCTATGAAAATTATTCTGTTCCCGTTTCTGTTTCAGTTTAGACATTGAGGTGACACCTAATCCTGTTATACTAGTATTAGTGCAGAGAAATGAAAAGTAATATTATTCTGTTTCTTCTGTTTAACCTAAGTACATCTGCTGCTCCTGTTACTGTTATCTCTTATCCAGCTTATTTTCATGTCATTATTATTACTATCTGTTCATATGCTGAAAGTCACTGGACTTGCCAGACTTTATGTCTGACCTTTCTTGTTTTTGCCCCTTTTTCTTCCGTTTCCCCCCCAGGTTTTCCAAGGAGGGAACACTTTAGCTTGATCCGGATTTCTTCTGCTTGAAGTACTTAGAGTGCTTAAAGTATGGCTTGACTCCTTATGGCAGCTTCTGTAGGGATTATGATTTTAAAGTTTTGTACTCTGATGATTTTCTGAACAAGACTGATATTTATGTACTTGAGTTTTTAGTAAAGATGTAACCAAACTGATTTCTGTTTTCCGCTGTAATAAAGTTATAATTTCTCAAGTATTGTTTATCTGTCTTGAAATTTTCTGTTCTGTTTACTAAAATTCTCCACCAAAGTTAAGGCATTCCCTTTGTGAGTGTCCTTAACGGAGGTGGGGTGTTACAGCGATATTGCCTTCCAACGATTATAGAGAGCTCTGACAACAGCCCCAGTTCTAACATTGCCAGATGGAAGCAATATGTTTACCGTATACACAGATGCAAGTGGTACGGGATTAGGTGCTGTCTTGATGCAAGAAGGGGAGGTAGTAGCTTATGGAGGCCGACAACTGAAAGCACATGAGAAAAACTACCCAACCCACGACCTAGAGTTGGCTGCCATCGTCTTTGCGCTTAAGTCTTGGCACCATTATCTCCTAGGTGAGAAGTTTGAATTATATACTGACCATAAATCGTTGAAGTACCTTTTCTCGCAGAAAGATCTTAACTTGGGGCAACAAAGTTGGATGGAATTCTTGGCATCCTACGATTTCGAGATTTCCTATACCCCTGGCAAGGGCAATGTAGTAGCAGATGCCTTGAGTAGAAAGAAGCTGACCTTAAGCCCTCTCTTTGTTGAAAGGCAGAGCTTGGAGTATATAGCCAACTTTGATTTTAGACCCTCTGTCGATCATGTGACTGGTTTGTTAGCATCGCTAGAGGTGCGGCCTACTCTTTTGGACTCAATAGGGACCGCACAACGTGAAGACTCTCAGCTAGTTGATGTGATAGATAAGTTGAGTAGGGGTGAGACTTCTAGTCACCTCAATAGATACTCCATCGATGATAAGGGTTGGTTGAGGCGGGATGGAAGACTATGCGTCCCACAAGCAAGGGATTTGGTGAAGAAGGTTCTCAAAGAGGCGCACCATTCCAAGTTGACTATACACCCCGGTGGAGACAAAATGTACAAAGACATCAAAAGGGTTTTCTTTTGGGATGGCATGAAGAGGGATGTAGCTGAATTCGTCTCGAAGTGCTTAGTATGCCAACAAGTCAAGGCGGAACAAAAGAAACCTGGTGGTTTGCTTCATCCTCTAGAGGTCCCACAATGGAAATGGGATAGCATCTTGATGGACTTTATTGATGGGCTGCCTAGGTCAAGAAGAGGCAATACCAGTATTTGGGTAACAGTGGACAGACTCACAAAAAGCGCTCACTTCATACCCGTTAAGAGTAGAAGGACTGCCTCGTCTCTGGCATCCATATATCTTAAAGAGATAGTCCGACTCCATGGGAAACCCTCCAGCATTGTTAGGGACCGAGATCCTATCTTTACGAGCGAGTTTTGGAAGAGCTTGCAAGAGGCTGTAGGCACACAGTTATGATTAAGCACGGCCTATCTGCCCCAAACCGATGGTCAGGCGGAAAGAGTGAACAGAGTGTTAGAAGACCTCTTGAGATTATGCATTCTTGACTTCGGAGGAACATGGTAGGATCATCTTCCTTTGGTGGAGTTTGTCTACAACAATAGCTACCAAGCCACCATAGGTATGGCACCCTTTGAAGCCTTATATGGTAGACCGTGCCGATCACCAACTTGTTGGTGGGAGTCTATAGATAAGCTCATACTTGGACCAAATATGATTAGAGAAACTTCCGAGAAAGTGGACCTGATACGAAAAAGAATGAAGACTGCCCAAGATAGACAGAAGTCCTACGCAGATAAGAGAAGGACCGACCTTGAGTTTGAGGTTGGGGACATGGTTTTCCTTAAAGTATCTCCTTTGAGGAACGTCGTTCGCTTTGGATCCGCAGGAAAGTTAGCATCAAGATTTGTAGGTCTGTTTCCTATCATTGAAAGGATTGGGAAGATGGCTTACAGAGTAGAGCTGCCCGAAAGATTGGTTGGAGTTCATAATGTCTTTCACGTTTCTTACTTACGAAAGTGTCTACATGAGTCTGCGGAAGTGGTCGAAACAAGCATATTAGAGGACGTAGAAGTAGAACGAGAGGCGACTGTGAGAAGAGTTCCAACTCGTATCTTGGGTACAGAAGTCAAAAAGCTACGAAACTGCGAAGTCAAACTTGTAAAAGTTCAATGGAGTGACGCTGAGGAAGACGCGACTTGGGAGACTGAGGCCAAAATACGCGCAGCCTACCCTTTTCTTTTTAAGGGTACATCTTTGATCTCTTTTTCCTTAAGTTTGTTCATGCTCGTATCTATCTTTTTAGTATTATCCTTAGTGTAGTTCTCGATCCTTAGGTAGAAACCAATGGATGTAAACATGTATTTGAAACATGTTATGATTGATGGTTACAAGTGGTTGCTAGTGGTTTCTCGTGGATGCATATACACATACTTTAGGTATTAGATTGACTCAGTCACTTTCATATTGCATATGCATATATGTACTTATATATGATTGAAACTTGATGTGTTATCATGTGGATGTTGCATTTGTATGAATGATTGTGCACTCATGTAGAAAGTATGATTAGGGAAGATTGCATACATTATGAACGCATGACACCGAGATGACTTGCATTAAGGAGGTCAACTGAATCAGTAGACCGCCTGATTTTGCATTAGATAAGGACATGTACACACACTATGCATATGATCATGAAGCATTAGAAGTCTTTTAAGGACAATGGACGCCTGTGTTTGATGGTTGAGTAGATGGACGATTGGATGGTAGGATATACGTTCTTCTTGACTTGAATATTTAGGGGACGAAATCCTTTAAGGAAGGGAGAATGTAACACCCCGTGTTTTCGATAAACCTTAAAGTAACAGATTAAAGAATAATTAATTTTAAATGTGAGAATTAAGGGAAATGGGTTACGCCATTGCATTAATCTCGGAATTCCGATTGAGATAGAGTCCGAATTTGCGTGAATTGGACTTCGTATGAAGAAGTTATGGCCTTCGGAAGTTTCAAAAATTCAAAATTCAAATTTAAACACAGAAGAGGGTAGGGAAGGAAAATTTCCACCCTAGGCCAGGTCGACCAGGGGGTCGACCCTAGTGTCGACCTACCCTACAGGTTGACCTGGCGGTCAACCTAGGGTTCGACCTACCCCCCCCCCCCCCGGGGAGATCTGAAAAGATGACGAATTCTGACTCACTGCTGAGTCATTAGTGCTGAGGTGTTATCCTATCTTGACTGGATGGTCTTGATTACTTATAGGGTTAATCTGATGGCTCTAAATTAATTAAAACTCTATAAAAGCAACCTAACTCTCAACCCTAAATCACAAATATTCATACCAAAAGCCGCCATACCGTCAATGGTGAGCCAAGAATAGCTGTCATCTCTTTCAACTCAAAGGCAAGATAGAAGCTACGTCAAAATCAAATCTAATCTAATTCAACTAAGAAAATTCAACGATCTACATCAAAGGCGAGCAATTCAGTTTCAGAATACAAATCCCAGAACTCAAGAATTCCTTTTTGGTTGTAAGTGTAGTTATCTTTCAGATGTGAATAAATTAAAGACATGGTTTGTAATGAATTGTAAAATAGAATTATATCAAGTTGTATGTGATGCTGATTTATGTTTATTCATGTCTGTTCTGTCATATATGCCTATGAATTATTGTGGTCTATCGAACCTATCATGTTATGTTGAAATTGGTGAATAAACCCATGATGTTGTATAGGAATTTGGGAATGAAATTATCATATGTACGTTTGGTGATATTATGATACATACAAGTTTTAGGCTAAGTCATGTCGTTTATGCCTAATTGTTTAGATCCATTATGCATACATGTTTAGATCTACGACCTTGTATAATTTGGTGATGCCATCTATATATTGTATGTTAATTTAGAAATTATGCCATGTTTATGCAAGTTAAGTGATGCTATCATGTTATGAATACATGCAAGTTTATAGGTTAAAACCATGATTATGTAAACCTATATGTTTAGATCTACACTTTATATGTTAGATCCATATGCCTCTATGTTATATCTATATTAGCATGATTCAACCCCTATGCAAGTTCACCACTGCATGTCTAATTAGATTTTGGTAGTTCTATGTAAAACTATTATTTTATGACTCATGTTGCATAAATCTAGTTTGCAAGTTCATAATTAAAAGTATATTATGCCAAGTTCATGTGACACATTTGTAGTGAGATCCATATTTTTGTAAGATGTTGGAATGTTGCAAGTTCCTCTTTTTTTTCCCCTTTTAGTTCATTAGTTAGGCTAAATTGTCGAGCCTAACATCCTATGTAATTTTGCGAACGTACAACAGGGGTAACGTTGGGGAAAACATGAAATTACATGTAATTGACATATTTGGCTCATAACCATATAAATGGCATGGCATTGAAATGGTATAATTTACTTTCCAAAAATTATGAATTTGGTTTAGAAGGGAAGTGGGCCATGACAATAAATTGTTGACAAATTTACATATAAGCATAAAAGGATAAATATGTAAATTTAGAAAAGACGAATATGCCTAACCCGAGGTTAGACCGAGTTGTGGTGTAAAACTGTTCGGAACCGTCCGACACATCATGTGACCACAACAATACTTGTCTAATGTGGGTGGTTAGTGCATTGAGCCCAAAAAAGGACCCAAGGTTAGACTGAGTTGTGGTGTAAAACTGCCCGGAACCGACCGACACGTCTAGTGACCACAACAACACCTGTCTAATGCGAGAGGTTGGTGCTCTAATAAAGCTAAGTCAAGAGTGGTAGCGTTAAGTCAATTAAGGAAACACTTAACCAATTCAATATTAGCTAATCTGATGGGTATGGTTAGGTAAATTTGGACACTTAACCAATTAACATGTTGGCTGGAAACCCTAGTAACGGGGACCCATTTCAGCAGTAACCCACATAGATGTATCATGGGAGCCTGGACTTGGCAGGTGGGGCATGATTACTGGGCTGAATTGTAAGCGGTCAAAACATCGGCGGGTGGTGCGTCAGTGTAGGTTCCGACGGAGTATGGATGTGCACGCACTCCGGAGTGGAAAAAGTAGGCACTGGGCATCAGTAGTCATACACTGTGCATCTTGAATCGTGTTGGGTTGCCACCATAGGATTTGATACACCCCGTGGTGGGACCAGCACATGTATCTACAGTCAAGCGGGGGCCGAATGACACACGTGATAAATGCATGCGAGTAGGAGCCGATCGATATAAGGGGATCATTTCACCAAGGACACGTGGTGCTAGTTGGTCAAGTATAAGTAGGTGTGGAGAATTAAACATGGGTGCGATGTATATTCGGTTTATCCTACCTTATATAGTTTTATGTTAGTTTGCTGTTCTGGTACTGTCCTATTTTCAGTTTATTTCTATCATGACCCTTTTCCTTATTCACACACTGAAAAGTCACTGGACTTACTCAGACTTATGTCTGACCCATTTTCTTTCGTCTTCTTTTCTTCCGTTTCTCCCCCCACTCTCAGGTTCCAGGGAGGGAATAACTTAGCTTAATTTGGACCGTTCATCTTTCCAAACTTGAAGACTCTGTGATGTACAGCTTGGAATCTCTTACCTTTGGCTATGGCTTTGGACACACTAGACTTGGGGATTTATGCAGTTTTATTTATGATTTATGCTTCTTTATATAATAATCAAGACAGAAATTATGATGTAATAATTTGGGAGTTGATTTGAAACAGTTTGCTGTAATGTTTTGTTATGAACCATTTTTGAAATAAAGAAATGTTTTTTTCCGCTGCTTATATATACATCTATCTTGTAAATTATCTGTGTCTTTTGCCTATAATGCTCCATCGAATTTAAGGCATTCCCTTTGTGAGTGACCTTAATGGAGGTGGGGTGTTTCAACACCCTAATTGGCAGCTAACCACTTAGCCACGTGAACTACCCGATTTTATACCATTTCCAGTTGTGAGGCTAGAGGCCATAACGTATCCTTTACAAACCACATTTTCATTCACTTTGAATGTCACATCGTCATACCCGCCAAATCACAAATTGATTTCCCCTAAAATACCACGAGTATATAGCTAAGAGAAACGAATTCCTCTGCCGCCGAACGTAAATACGTTTGGAGAGATCAACTTACACGATCTATTAAATATACCCTGTCAGACATTCTTCCATACAGGTCGCCCTGGGACTGGACAAACCAAAGGCACTATTCTGTAAATCCATCTTAGGCAATTTCTACCTAGGATCGCCAGAACAGCCCTTGAATTACTCCGTCTTCAATTATCTTCATCATATTTGATTCGCAACGCAAATGCCATACAGAGTGGTTTTCAGATAATATATCTGATCCCGGTCTCTCCGTATTGACAACGGAAATGGTCAAAATCTTTGATAGTCGGTGATTTAACTATCAAGGGAAAACATGTGTACAAACAACAGTCGTATTCCCAAATGGAAATCTTACCGATCAATCATCATTTCATTTCCCAATTTCTCATTTACCGTTTCAATATATTCATAAATTCCTTATTTTCTAAAATTAAAAAATATACATTATTAACTGTGGAAAACGTTTCCGTTTCTGATTCACGCATCAATATCTTTCCACCTCTATAGTCTCTAACTGTAAAGTAGTAAGAGAACAACTTCCCAAGCATAAACCCCGAAGGCCGAAACTAACATCAGATCGATACCCAGAAAGCCATTCAACTCAACTAATTTCCAGTCAGTTTCTAATTTCAGTAATTCCATTTAAATTCCTAATTCAAACCTCAAATTCCTTTATAATATTTTATTTGTAAAATATTTACTTTAATCTAATTTTTCACATAAAATGCGAATAATATTTCTTTATATAATCAAAACAGTTTGATTTCGTATTTAAAAACAATATCTCATACCCAAATTCTATTTATATTTTTATTTGTAGAATTATCCATACAAATCTCCTTTTTATTTCTAACACTTAAATCTCATTTATAATTCCCTTTATATAATTCTATTTATTCTATATAAATCCTTTTATATAATTCTATTCATTTTATATAAATCCTTTTATATAATTCTATTCATTTTATACAAATCCTTTATATAATTCTATTTATTCTATATAAATCCTTTTATATAGTTCTATTCATTTTATATATATATCCTTTTATATAATTCTATTTATTCTATATAAAAATATTTCATTTTCAATATTCACTTTGAAAATTTCCTTTTATACGTTCCAGTAATTCATATGGTATTTAAAATACCAAATAACATGACCAGTGTCATCATAATCAATCACAAATTATATATCACAATATATGGAAACAAACAGTATTATAAATATTGAGGAATCCAGTTGGATCCCTCCAACCTGTACTCTGCATTCACAGATGTTAAACAATATAAATAACATCGATTTCATTTCAATATGAAATATTCTGATATACAGAATCAATATAAAATTAATGACTATATATATATATAACTCTATCTATAATTTCAACCAATTAATTAACAGTTCAATCAACAATCAACACACAATAATCAATCATCATTTATCAATACTAGATTATATTTATAAAATATAAACTGTACAGAGTTAGTGAGATTTACTCACATTTGCGCATTAACCGTTAAATAACGATTTATGTCAGTCGATTAAATCAGGCGTCTAATTCTGCCATAAATTCAAATGTGTTTCAAATTTCTCCAAACCGACTTTATAGCGTCGCCATCTTCCATGCGATTCCGAAGTTACGGACCGTTTTTCATCGATTTATTTCCGTTGGCCCATTTTTCCCAAGAAAATTAACCCACTGCAGTATTTAGAATGCTGTCTTCATCGCTAACTCGATGTTTCCATTTAAGTTTGGCGAACCCCCCATCAACATAACATCAACTACTGACCTTAATTATGTTATTAAAACAAACGTGCTCATGAATCCCATGTAGCCGCATCATTTCAGAACTTACCAGTCAAACTTTTCTTTGCCAAGATATTTCATTGTACCAAACCCCTCACGCTAACACAATCTTCCATTTCCACCGTGTATTAACTTTTCAACTTGGGCTTTACTTGTTTTCTTTTTTTTTTTTCTTTTTTTATAAAGAAAACCCGAGCTTCACCTTTTCAGTTCAGCCCAGAACCGAAAGACCCACTTACCCCTTCGTCCTTCTTCACCACTGCATATATATATATATATATATATATATATATATATATATATAAACTCGCAACCTGCTGTCCACAGATACTCCAGTACTTCCATCATTTCCACTCCATACAATAACTCTCTTCTTTCCCAACTCTTCACTAACCCGCGGACACGCTTCATCACTCCATTCCCCCATCTACTTGTATCCTCTAATGTTCTGTGTGTTCCCATTTCCAGTAACAAATACCGCAGACTTCCCATTTGCTTGTGCTGCTCCAAGTACTCATATACTTCATTTCCAGCTTTAAACCGTACTCAACTGATGCCACCCACTGTAGCGTCTCCTTGCCTCCTCTTTCATGCATCCACAAACCCTATTTTCACATGCTACTCCTTCTGCACCCCAAGCAAACAGCAACACATGTTCCCCTGCCAAACAGTACTCACCGCCCCCTTTGTTGGCATCCCAAACGTCACTTGCGAGCTCCGTCCACTGTTTGAACGCATGTCACCTCGGAAATGCAAACAAAAACCACCATGTTTGCCACCATCCTCTCCATATTTTGAACTGCAAGTCATCTCATGTTTCCTTAATGAATCTAACTCCGTTCTTAACTTCCTCTCCTCCTTCCACACACATTGAAAACCAGTAACACCACCGCCAAACCACTCCTCCTACCGAGGTCATTACTTCCCATTCGCACCCTTCTTTCTTTTATTTAATTTATGTACAGAGGAGTGGTCTACTGGTTTTAATTGATCGAAGCCATTTCTTGCGGTTTTGGAAACCTAAACCGAACTGGAGGAATGTTGGAAGGCAGAGTCTATTTATACAAGAAGAAGACTTAATACTTAAGGCTTAGCAGCTGTCATATTTTAGGGTAGATTTGACAAGTCATAACAACTTTACTTAATAGATAAGAAAAGGAAATATAAATGAATTTTTAACTCAATATATTACCCTTGCTGTCCATTGTTCTTTAATGTTGTAACATGGTGACAGTCTACACGGCATATGTAATGCTTTGCAGTTTGGCATGGTATGTTTGTCGCAATATTTTTCCTCAACCATCTTTCAACGAAAATCTTCTTACCATACATTTTAGTCAATCAAACAAATTTTACAGCGCATCATGTATGAAATATCTCTACTTTAATATCTGGTACAAAGTTAGACATCGGTTGCGGAAATTAAATATTGAGACAGACTGATTCTTTATGCAGTGTTTACAGTAAGTATAATAGGCCATCACACGAAATTCCGTTTGTTTACAGACTGCTATAGACAAAAATAAACATGCAGTTGTATCGAGCGATACGCCATGATTCCAAAAATATAATAATACAGACAAGTTGGCTTATTCTGCGAAACCCCAAAAATGCTAATTTAGGTTGCAAAATACTTCAAAATAAAAAATGCTTATTTTCCAAAATAAAAATTACAGAAAAATTCTTAAAAAATAAATTATGCCTGCGTCTCAAAGATCTTGTCCAAATTCGAAACCAATATTTAATTATAATTAAATATATCGTTACGATTTATAAACAATTCCTTAGCGACTATTTAAAATTTGATTTGGACATAACTTACAATCTATAAGCCAAAATCTCGATTTTTCACTTCCATTAGGAAAATACAGTTCAATAGATTCCAACGCTCCTTGTTTCACAGAAATCCGGTTTATAACGAATCTTGTATGTTCATTTAAAGTTCGAATCGCCAAATTACGAATTGCCGCGTCATTTCGAGCTCCATTATAATTATAATACAATTATTACGTTCAACTGTCGTTTAAATAATATATTTGTTATTTTAATTCAAATTCTAAACTGAATTAAATCAGTTAAATTATCTGATTCATACAACATTTGCGAATTCCATTATTTCGGACTATTTTTTCAATTAAATATATTATTTAATTATTAATATTAATTAAATATTCCATTTAATTTAATTAAACAACCATTTAATTCTCTATATCATTAATTAAATTAATTAATTATTATACCGTAAAAATACGGGACGTTACAATAGGTGATTAAAACAATAATTAGTGTTGTAAAATAATTAATTAAATGTTTAGTAATCGGGTTTCCTATTTTGTAGGAGGAATTGGGGTCTTTCACAGCAAAAGAACGAAAAACGTGTGGAACTTACAAAGTGATGATGTGTAGAATAATTATAAAAGGTAATTAACTAAGATTTAATAATAATTTAATTTAGTTTTATAAATCGTTAACCTATTAAAGTAGTAATCGCGATATCTTATCATACACTAACGAAATTAAACGAAACAGGATCCGTTGGGGTTGTGGCGACGGGGGCTACACGTACAAGCTGGTTCGGTCAAACACGGAAGCAGTTGGAATTTCGTGTAATTTTAAACGTTGTTTAAAATTATACGAAAATGACGCTGCAATCATCGATTCAAAATTTATGGTGAGTTAACTCACAAACTTTTGTGAATCCGGTGATGTGTTGAATTCACATAAAAATATAATATACCATTGATACATATAAACTGAGTGATCGAATGCTATGGATGTTATTGGTTGTTTATTGCTTGATTGTTTGACATTATTTATATTTCGTCATTTAAACATTATATTATTGGAATCATTTCATTATCCAATATTATTGTTATATGTGATACAGGGAAGAACATGTTGGAGGAATCCATCTGTATTCCTCAACATTTGTATATTATTTATTTCATATGGTTTATATATGAATTGTTACCCCCAAAATGATATCAAAACCTATTCGGATTGAATGGATGTTAATCGTTGTTGTGATTTTAATCAATCGACAATATTGATTAAGTGGTTGGAAGTGATGGCCTAAAATCTATTATTTATGACGTCATTTTCCCGTTAGGCGAACTGACGAATATTTAAGCTATAAATTTATTTTATAACTGAACCGAAGTTTTAAGTTGTTTTATTCAAGTTAATAAAAAACGAAGTTTTATAAATACATTTATATTTATAATCGTGTTTTATAAAAGGATTTATTTAACGTCTTTATAACGAATTCATATGTTGTTTTAAGAACAGGAAGTCAGGAACTGATATACGGGTTAGTAAAGTTTAATAATTGTTTTTACGAACAACTAAATGATGTGTCTGAATTAATTAAGTTATTAATTAATTTAAAGGGAAAAGATGAATAGAAATCAGTTAATGTTTAACTGATGATTACGGTTGACAAAGCCGACTGTTTTTAATTGAAATTGACGATTAGATTAATTTGATTTAAATTAATCTAATCTATGATTTTCCAAATATACGCATGTTGTTAAAAGTTGGTTAATCTTTGATTAACTATATTTTTAAAAGTAATTACCAAGTAAATTATTGTTAATAAAGTCAATTATTATATTAGTAATCTTTTAATGATTAATTATTCTATTTCTAGTTAATAACGAAATTAACTACCTGTAATGTAGTGATGTTGGAGTAAATTATTATTTTAAATAATAATAATTGAAGTGATTAATTTTTAATTTTAAATAAAATTAGGAGCAATCAAATTGTTCATTTCAGTATAGTAAGAGTTTATACAAGGATTATAATCCATGATTACAAGCAAGGTGTGTAAATGGGATTTGTAAGCTAATGCGAGAATTTAAATAAGGTTTTACTTTACTAAGTAAATTGAGCATGGTTTAAATAAGACTTAAAAGGGGTTTGGTAAATATTTACTTAATAATTAAGTGAAGAGATTATAAGGAGGTTATGAACGTAAGAAATGGGTTATAAAACCAGATTGGAATCCAATGGTAATTGAGATTTGTTTAGAAGAATTTTACTTAATCAAGAAAAGGGAAATAACATGTAAAGTAGGTTTTCTAATAAAAGAAGTGGACGATTAATCGTAATAAACGGAAATGGGAATGGAATATCAGGTTTTTGGGTTGCAAACTCTTATCGTCTTGAGATAAGAACGTTGTCGATCTAGGTCTGAGAGGTAATTAAAATATCTCAACTTGAATGACTTCACTATTGTCAAAAAGATGATATTGGTTTGAAATGGTAAAGGACGTTGGAAATAATTTATTGAGGGAAATATTACAAATATTAATTTGTAAGGATTTAGAAATATAATAAAACCATCGGGTTAAAAATAAGCAGTGTATTATTTTGGTCAGATACGAAATATGATCATACTTATATAATGTGATTAAATATGTAGCACTATTACCGAAGTAATGAAATAGTATGTTTTGGTAAGCGCACTTGTTCAAAAGAAAAAAGTCGATAAAATTTTGGTTTTCATAAAAGATGAAAAATAAAGAGTGACATTGGTTTCAAAATGGAATTGTATATAAAATTATAATTTTCATAAGCGCGTTAGTTTTAAAGTTAATAAACTCATATAATGTTATATTATAAGAAGTACGTCACTTGACGTTATTTTAACCACATAAGAATGGTAAGGAAACTTGTAGCGATTGGTTAAGTATATATAACGATATTCCCAATGGTAGATGAAATGGAAAGGTGTTTATGAAGCTATAGCGATATTTTTCAAAGATAAGAGAATACGGGAAGGGTTTTGAGAATAGAAACAATGTTTCCAAGATAAAAGGAAATAAAAGAGTATTGGTTAATGGTTCAAAGTAAAGAAAACCCAAAAGTGTTTTGTCGAGATAAAGTTTATGAAATCGATTATAAAAAAACTGATGAAATTGTTTAATGAAGTGTTTTAATATAAACGACTTGAGCTACCAACATACTTAATAGTATTTTTATGATTTGATAGTTAAACAACCGATTATCAAATGAATTATTCTATTTGACCTTTGACGTGTTGTTTCGAAGAGACCGAGATGGGAACTAGACTCAAAACCACTTCGAATCAACTGTACGAATGCAACTAACTCGCAGGCTATAAAGATGGAGCAATGAAGATCATAAATCATCATAAATGGAAGAACCTCTTAAAATCTCTGAGTCGACGCAGAGATATACTGGGGTTCTGTCATGGTTGAAATCTATGGATTGCAAGTACCACTCGTTACTGATCCTTGGGGTGATTCCTATATAGGATGCGGTAGGAGGGTGCCTTCAGTTCATCCTGTTCCTGTATGACTTGTATGGACGAATGTCTGACAGAATATTTCCTTAGGGTCACGTACGTTGATTTTTAAGAATATACCAAGTTTGGTGGCGGAGAAATTCTCTTGCTTAACACCCAGAGTTTATTTGTGGACGTCAATTAGTGATTTGATGGATCTGACGATGTGGCATTCAAAGTGAATGGAGATGTGGTGTTTTAAAAGGTAAACGTGACCTCAAGCCTCATCAACCGGGAAATGGCACAAAATCGATTAGGCAGCATGGCTATGTGGGTCACACCCATTAAAAGGGTATATCATAACCTGATCTGGAGAAATCAAATGCCTTCGGTTGTTCCTTTTTATTTTTATATGTATGCTATCAGTTCGGTTTGCTGGCCCCCAACCGTGGTAATGATATGTTTGGTACTCTCAAGAGAAATGAGGGGGCGGTTATGTGTAGCCGGGTTGCAAGACGTTTTTGTTGAACGCCAATGTATTCATCTCCGGAGGTACATTGTCGGAAAAATGGTCCCATACCTTGCTAGGAAATCCATTCTCCAGTAAGCACCCGTGGTTTTGATTGTATACTATATATGTATAACGTGAGATGCAAGCGTTCTACTAAATGGTTATTTATTTGTTGTTTGGTAGACACTATTATAATATCAGAAAAGTATTGATGTTTAAAAATGTTTTGGGTTATAGTAAGGTAAAAACTGTCCGTGTTTATGTATGAACTGGTCTTACTATTATCCTTTTTTTCCAAAAAGGATTTTTCAAAATCAAACAAGTTGTTTGTGGTGTAAATTTATCACTGAATGTATTCCAGACTGATCAGGGTGAATTTTGCTTTGCTTCAAATGTGCTCGGGTTACACCGAGTATATTTCCAGGTTAGGTCTCGCTTGGAGTTTCTAGAGTTGGAAGCAAGAGGCTTCACCATTAGTTATTTAAAGTTATTTTCCACTGTGAAAGATATATGTTGTACTCTGATGATTGGTATGTATATAAAATTTCCTTTTGTAAAGAGATTTGATATATTATTTTTATCCATTCCGCTGTGAGATTCTGATGTTCTTCTTTTATCTTCCATTCTAACATTTCTTTTTTCTTCTCACCTTCTAACTTCTTTCTATTAACAGTCTAGGTTTCGATACTTGGATTTTCGGCAAATAATATGGAATTATGTATTATTGTTGAAAATTCGAGCGTCGAAATTTTCGGGGCCGTTACAGTTTGGTATCAGAACTAATGGTTTTGGAATAACCTTGGCTTTGTAGCGTAACTTAATAGAGATGGGGTTAGTAATACCCTAGATTGAGTTCAGAATATATATGAGTGCGCATATTTGTAATTTGAATATAAAATTGTTTTGTATAGAGGGTAAATGAAATAATTTTTCCCAAAAAATATTTTTTTATTGAAAAAAAATAATTCTCTCAACTTATTAATTGGTTGATTTGAATAGATTTGATTATGGAATTGAAAAGATTTAACCAAAAAGGGATTCCAAATTCGAATTTAACATAAGTTAAGTTAAACTGAATTTTATAATTTGAAATTTGAATATTGAAATAAAAAAATTTACGCAAGTCAGTAGAAATTAGTAAATCCAAATGGAATGGATGAGATTGGTTGCATAGGTATGGATTTAAAAACTTGATTGAGAACCGACCAGATCTTATGAATCTATATGGATATTTAAAGAAATAAATGGATTGTTAAGAAATGATTATAAATGAAATCCATGAGAATTGGATTAGATATAGAAATGATTAAGTTGCATGAGAAACTGTTTGGAATGAACGATGGATATTGAACCTCACTGACATTGTTATGGAATTAATGAAGTTCGTTTGAGTTAAGAACAGGTACAAAGCAAATATTGATTAAATTATGGAGCTGATTGAATCCAGTTTGGTTAGAGCTGCATTATAATTGAGCAGACTCAAGTATAATTTATTGCTAATCGCTTATTAACGCTCGCAAAAAGGTACGCCTACGCAAAATATAAATTTTTGATTTTGATTCGGATTTTGAATTGAATTTTTCCGAACATGTTGGTCGATGGATTTTTTTTTTCCTGCAATACTGCAGAAGTCCCCCGTACATGCGAGACACTAGCAAAATTTTTCCAAAATTTAAAGTGTTAGAAATTTTTGAAGTCTTTTGGAAAATTTGTTATCATAAATTATTTGGTTTCAAAACCAATCAGATTAGTTTTTGAAATAAAACCGAGTTTTAACAAAATGTTTTTGTAAAAATAATGGGTTATAGCATTATTTCTGCCTTAGTAATTTCGGGGAAGAAATTCTTTTAGGGGAGAAGAAATGTAATGGCCTAGAATTTTAACAGTGTTATTTAATAGTTAAATATGGCTTTTAAATATTGTTTTGAAATTTAAATAGTTAAATATAAAGATCTTGAATAGTTATTATTAAATAATAGCATGATAATGCTATAACTCCGAAATAATCAAAATTTGTTGAATTTGTAATATTATATGGAAATATTTAATCGAGTTAGAATTGAATTATATTAGCGTATAAGTTTATTAGACGGTATTAGAATGTATATTTTATAATTTAATTATAAAACGAACTGCAGCGGTGTGGTAGTTCGTAATATAACGTTTTGAACTTCAATTGGTTATACATGATCCAAAATAAGTCGGATTTCCTCAAAACAAGAAACGTCAGAATCCATTTGATAATAATTTTCTAATGAAGCAGAAAAATGGAGTTTTCATATTGAAAATTTTATTTTATGTCCAAATTAAATATTGAATTAATCGCTATGAAATTCGTTTATAAATCATAACGATTCATAATATAAATAAAAGGGTATTAATATATTTAATATAGATTATAATTTTATATATTGTCCATACGATCGAATTAAACCTTGAAACAAGTCCCAATATGTTTAAATAATGACTAGAGCCTAGAATTTGTCGGTTACGACATTTTGATTGATGCCCGTAGTTGCAAGATACTATAAAATAAGATCATTTTTAGTGCGGTGTATTTTCGATCATATAAATTTCACCGCCGCTCAACAAATAAAAATCTAACCAAATCATTTGATAGATACATCTCTCTGAAAAGTCTGTACACAAGCTTTGACAGACGCTTGGCAATATATTCCCAAAATCTCATCTAAATCTCGGGCAACATCCCTTCATTTCTTCAGTAGATATGTTTCAGTAATTCAAGATGTACGGTTTACCATATAAAAACATAACATGTCAGCGCAAACCTTTAAATATTTGCAATATCTTAGTAAGACTGTATTGGTATTTGTTTGAACATTTCGTCCATGCCTTATAAGCATATGCAAACAGGACCTATTCACATGGGTTTTCGGACACCAAATTCAAAGATTTCAGCGATGACCTTATTTATGTGCCTGTCTAAGCTTTCACATGCACTGTAAATGGAACTGTTGCGAATGTGATTACATTTTTACATACCAAGTTGCATAAGCCAAAGATGTGCAGTCACTTTCAAAGGGATGAATTCACATGATACCCTACCCCCTATACTGTAACCCGGCTAACAAGCTTTTACCCATGGAAACCACATCTCATTCACCTTGGCAACCAAGTGTTATAAATGAAAATGACAAATCAAAACGTGTTGACCAAGTTTCTACCCTATGCCTATTGTGAACTACTGTACCCTGCGTTACGTGCTACGCAAACCATCTTCTTATATATCATTACACCATGTATGCTAATTAGGCTGCGTTTTTAGCCGTATCTAAATGTAGGCATGGCAAAAAGCTGTATCAAAAAATGACGTGTTAAATTTTTAGATACGGCTCAAAACCGTGTCCCAATATGATAACATATGGCTATTGGTCGTATCTAAAGCATAACTAGATACGACTATAAACTGTATCTTATACGTGTGTGTGTGTATATATATAAGAAGAAACTGCAACACATATGATTTGTAACACAAAGCATGTATAACACAGGATACACTAATTCACAATTGTAACAGTAAACGAAACAATTGTATGAAATATTTCATTACATTACAATATATAATGATACATGCTATTCGATTACATTACAATAAATAAGATACACGATGTTTCATTACATTAAAGAAGATACATAATGTTACATTACAATAAGCTGGGATAAATACCCGAACCGGCGTCGTGAGCTAAAGTGCAGCCACCTGTTGAATCATTGCTTCCTTTAAGATGAACATCCTCCAAAATAGACAAAAGATCATAAAGCAGAGAAAACCGATAACTAAATAAACCCCTCTAAGACAAGGAACCCTTCAGGAAGATCAATACACTAAAATCTCTCAAAGAACTACTCAGACCTAAGAAAACTTCAAGAGGCCTGGTAATAAGTTAGCTTGGATAGCATATAGCATGTACACTACAAAGACCTGTAAAAAAGTGCAAACCGCATAGTTCAGGATAGGATATGTCCACATTATTATTTTCATTAGTTGCTGAATAATGCAAGTCTACAACATTTTTGCTTGTTCAGTCGAGACCGAGTCTCGATTAAAGAAAGTTGTTATAGCCTAATTAAAGAGCAATATAAAGGATATGTCCACATTATTATAATTCTCCTTGTCACTTGGCTGCAATATAGATATAACATTTATATAGCCTTGCCCTTTCTATTCTATCACTCTTATCTAATGTAGTGTATCCGAGATGTGGGGATGGAAAAAAGTGACATATTACCTGAAGTTTATATCAAATGCTCTGATTTTTCCTGCTAAGTACCATGATAGAAATCCCAATCCAGCTGACCTTGCACAATTATGGTTTTACTACATAGTTATAAGCTATATGGTTCAAAACACTAACAACTTCTCGTATTACATGAGGGTTGTACCATGACAGAATTACCTAAATAAAAATGTTATTGAAATAGACATCGCCAACAAAATGACCATATTGATCGCTACCATAGATATTAACCTTGAGCCTCTTTCCTTCCATTAATTTTACCAATTCCTTCTTCGAATCCTTCCCATATGGCATTGCACTCTCGGCTCATCACCCCACATGTGCAACAAAAAGCCATAGAAAGAATAAATAATAAGTAAGAGTGTTCTAATAAGCATGCATATATCCTAGCATCATTACTACATGAATGTCAGTATCTCATTAAGCATCGAACTAGAAACCTCTGTAAGTATGTTGAGATATGAACAAGTAACAAAATCAAAAGCTAGAATGACATTAAGAGATATGAACAAGTAAAAAGAATTACTGAATTTATCGATACAAATTAAGAATAAGTTGTACTTTTTCATGACTCATGCCATTTCTGAAGTGTGTTACACCAAAGTCCACATTATTCAGATTACCTATGATATTGATAAGGCAAGAGTTGAATAGCATAAAATTTAGGAATCTTCCCAATTTTTATGCTATTCAACTCAATTGCCTCATCAAAATCATTTAGACCTTATACCACAGTGACAACATCTATACTTCACTTCAGTTAAGCCTGTAATTATAATTATAGAGTAAACCTCATCATTAGCAAGAAATATTCATATATTAGTTCAGTACTTCAAATATAAAACAATAGCCAATAGTACAAAAGATAAGTAATTAAAATTGGATCAAAATAGCTACAGCTCAAATGCATATAACCATGCATGTGTTTGAGAATGCCCTTGATAAGGATGTGTTTGAGTCAAAGAATCTCAGCTTAAGGGGATGATTAGACTGGAACTTAGTCATAATGATTTCAGTAAATGATCACTGGCTCCATACGTAGAACATTAAGAGGATGAATTTGGCAAACCAAGCTTAGCGCTAGTTAGATCATTAGCGTCATTTAGATTTACAGTGGTTATTTGATGTAAGGTCCCCTTGAGAAGCCTGTTCGTCAAATCAAATTCCACTTTATAGCTGAATTAGGTAAAGCACGGCTACTTATAATTATACCTGGGACTTTGATGAAGGCTGACTAGCACATTGGAATGATGCCAATGATCTAACTAGCGCAAAGCTGGAGACACTTATAATTATTGAGAACGTCTCGAAAGCCAATCTGCTGAAGTTTTATAAACGGTCTCGAAAGTCAATCAGCTGTCTCTTATAATGATCTAACTGATGCTTGGGTTTCATCCCATATGTGTAAAACTACTGGTTGACTGCCAAAAGGCGCAAAAGTATTAATGCATAATACATTTAATAATCCAACTGATAATCACAACCAGTCAACACAAATTGAATCATCATCTTCGGATGATACACATATCCAACTGAAATACATACCTGTTGTCGAAGGAGAGGGGTAGGGACCAAGGGTTGTTGCGTTTCTATCGAAGGAGAGGGTTATTCATCTCTGCCGGAGGAGGATATTCCAGAGAAAGGAGGAGGGACGATTTGGTGACTGAAAACCCTAATTTGGGTTTTAAGTCACCATTAAAGTAAAACAGAAGGAAAAGAGAGCGGCCAAAATTTGTGTTCAGAGTGCCAATGGGATGCACAATATGATACACATTAGATTTGGCCAAAGTCCATGTCAAATTAACTGATCCGAAGCTTCCTTGATGGACGGTCAGATTTAGGGTGTTTAGGGTGGTGCAGATCGCAAAATGTAGTTTGATATGGATCTAAGCACTATCAAATATGATACGGCTATAACCTATGTTTTATCTCCGCTGCGTTGTGTGCCAAATTGGTTGTTATGGTGTAGTGAATATAGACGCTTACCCAATATCAATTTGAATTTTCCACCAAAACAAATGAAGCCAAACTCTTCATTTTTCCTCGCTTGTAAAGAAAACCGAACACCTTACTTCCATAAAAAAATATTACATCTCCTCTTACATTTCTTATTAACTAATGCTATCAACTAAAAAATCAAAGCTGGATGTGAGGTGGACATACTGGCCATGTCAGGGGACCAACAGTGGAGAGTCGCGACTAGTATAGGCAGTCGACCGGAAGCAATTATCCACATTTTTATGGTGAGAGGAGTATCGCGAGTTGGTCGAGTTTATGAGTATAGGAAAAAGGCAAGCAAGGCAGATAGTTTGGAGGTTGGTTTCCTATAGGAGGTTGCACCCGTTTGTTGAGTTGGGCGAGGGATCTATGGCGACGACTGCAGGGGTACTGAGGAAGTCTGAATGCGAGTGGACGTCGGAGGTTGATGGCTAAGAAGAGCATGGAAATGATGAAGGTGGGTTTTGAGGCTCGAACGGTGAACTAGAAGGAGAACTTCCGTGTTTGCCTGTAGGAGATCATATGAAAGAGGAGAAGGGGCTGTTAATCATTATATGGGAAGATGAGCTATATGCGTGGGCCTTGAGATCATGCAAAGGAACGTGGAGATCGCTGAAGCTTTACTGGGTGAGGGGATTTCCTTTGGGATGCTTGGGCCATTCGAAGTATGTATACAAAGGAAAATAAAAAATGATATGGTGAAGAGGAAAGTATATTGGACGTGCTGTGGGAAGGAGGCAGCGGGCTCTGTTATTCGAGTGGTGAAAGGAGTTGCTACATTGGGGTGCGGAAGTCTACATGCGAGGATTGAATGCATATTTTAGAACTCCAGGAAAAACAAGAATAACAAGGAGGAAGAGAAGTTAATTATGGGAGCAGTAGTAAGTAGACTGACGTGGATTAAGTAAGATAGGTGATTAAAACAATAATTAGTGCTGTTAAATAATTAATTAAATGTTTAGTAATCAGGTTTCCTATTTTGTAGGAGGAATTGGGGTCCTGCGCATCAAAAGAACGAAAACCGTGATGAACTTACAAAGTGATGACATATAGAATAATTATAAAAATTAATTAACATAGATTTAATAATAATTTAATTTAGTTTTATAAATCGTTAACCTATTAAAGTTGTAATCACGATATCTTATCATACATTAACAAAATTAAATGAAACAGGATCAGTTGGGATCGTGGCGACGGGGCTACGCGTACAAGATGGTTCGGTCAAACACGGAAGCCGTTGGAATTTCGTGTAATTTTAAACGTTGTTTAAAATTATACGAAAATGATGCTGCAATCATCGATTGAAAATTTATGGTGAGTTAACTCTCACACTTTTCTGGAATCCGGTGATGTGTTAAATTCACATAAAAATATAATATACCATTGATACATATAAATTGGGTGATTGAATGCTATGGATGTTATTGGTTGTTTATTGCTTGATTGGTTGACATTATTTATATTTCATCATTTAAACATTATATTAATGGAATCATTTCATTGTCCAATATTATTGTGATATATGATGCAGGGAAGAACAGGTTGGAGGAATCCATTTGGATTCCTCAACATTTGTATATTATTTATTTCATATGGTTTATATATGAATTATTGTTACCCCTAAAATGATACCAAAACTTGTTCGGATTGAATGGATGTTAATCGTTGTTGTGATTTTAATCAATCGACAATATTGATTAAGTGGTTGGAAGTGATGGCCTAAAATCTATTATTTATGACGTCGTTTTGCCGTTAAGCGAACTGACGAATATTTAGGTTATAAATTTATTTTATAACTGAAATGAAGTTTTAAGTTGTTTTATACAAGTTAACAAAAAGTGAAGTTTTATAAATATATTTATAATCATGTTTTATGAAAGGATTTATTTAACGGTTTATAACGAATTCATATGTTGTTTAAGAAAAGGAAGTCAGGAACTGATATACGGGTTAGTAAAATTTAATAATTGTTTTTATGAACAATTAAATGATTTGTTTGAATTAATTAAGTTATTAATTAATTTAAAGGGGAAAGATGAATAGAAATCAGTTAATGTTTAACTGATGTTTACGGTTGAGAAAGCTGACAGTTTTTAATTGAAATTGACGATTAGATTAATTTGATTTAAATTAATCTAATCGATGGTTTTCCAAATATACGGATGTTGTTAAAAGTTGGTTAATCTTTGATTAACTATATTTTCAAAAGTAATTACCAAGTAAATTATTGTTAATAAAGTCAATTATTATATTAATAATCTTTTAATAATGATTAATTATTCTATTTCTAGTTAATAACGAAATTAGCTACTTGTAATGTACTGATGTTGGAGTAAATTATCATTTTAAATCATAATAATTAAAGCGATTACTCTTTAATTTTAAATAAAATTAGGAACAATCAAATGGAAATATGTTTTGATTTCAGTATAGTAAGAGTTTATACAAGGATTATAATCCATGATTACAAGCAAGGTGTGTAAATGGGATTTGTAAGCTAATGCGAGAATCTAAATAAGGTTTTACTTAATTAAGTAAATTGAGCATGGTTTAAATAAGACTTAAAAGGGGTTTGGTAAATATTTACTTAATAATTAAGTAAAGAGATTATAAGGAGGTTATGAATGTAAGAAATGGGTTATAAAACCAGATTGGAATCCAATCGTAATTGAGATTTGTTTAGAAGAATTTTACTTGTAACACCCCGCCTCCGCTAGGGTCACTCGCAAAGGAATGCACTAGCTTTAGAGGGGCATTATTGGTAAACATGCACAGAAATATCACAAGACAGAACATATAAAATAGCGGAAGTAAAATCGAACTTTCATAAACATTAATAATTAAGGTCTAAAGCCTTTTACATCAGAGTACCTCAAAACCTGTCTTGCAATAATAAAGAAGCATAAAAACCTTTTCATAAATTATTCCCCAAAGTAAAGCGGTGAGGCAGCCATAGCCAAGAGAAGACCAAGCTATACATCAAGCCATACATGATGACCTTCAACAGAAGAAGTCCGAACTAAACAACATCATTTCCTCCCTGAAACCTGGGGGGGAAACGGAAGACAAAGAGGCGAAAGAAAACGGGGTCAGTCATAAAGACTGGTAAGTCCTATCTACTTCCAGTATAAAAACAGGTAAAGGTAACATGACATGCATAAACTGAAAGTAAACATAAGGATGACTACAAGATAGATAAACTAAACCAGGGTAACAGGCTGAACTACTGTAGCAAGCTAAACTAAGGTATCGTGATAAACCACGGTGTCATGATAAATCAAGGTATCACATCGTCAGGTTTCTATCAAGTATACTATCCCAAGGTATCTACCCCGTCTAATATCCCACGGTATCTATTATGTATATTTTTCCTGGTTCTAACATGTATATCTGCTCTGCACCCTCCGTACTAGTATCCCAGCCTTGTTATGTGTTAACCATGAATGTCCCTTACTCAAAGTCGTGTAATGGTCCATGTCAACCTAATATATCGCATATATAGGTTACTCAAATCATATGTTTCTTTCCATGTATATAAGTTCAGTCCTTTGCCGTACCTCGTACGGGCTTCCTCATGTCGTATTATCCTTGAAATCGTTTGGACTGTCACCCTTGTTCTAGCTAGGCTCTTCTATATGAATCATCGTTTGAACTACTAGGACTTACGCCACCTAGCACCACTAGGGATTATGCTTACCTATTGCACGCTTTCGTATTTCGGTTTGGGTTAAAACCACCTGGGCCACTAAGGATTACGCTAACCCTCAACCGCGCCCTTTTTCCCCCGCATTCATCGTGAATCGTTTTTCTATAACTATATGCACATGTATCACATCGTGCCATCCGAGTCCTGTCACAGGGCAAAACAAGAAATACAGGACTCGGTCGGGAGCTTTAGATTTATCTGCCGATGCAGATACTAAGGTCTGCTTTTCTACACGTGGCTATGGTCCCACGAGACTCCTCCCTCAACTAGTGAAAGGCAACACAAGAGAAAATCTTGCATGAGAACTACACTCCGGCCAGCCCACATCCTACGGCCTACCTCACCCATAATTAGATAGCAAATTATGGTCTGTTGGGTGTTCCCTGCCTTTCCGTACGTACACGCTTGACTCAAGATGGTAGATGATCGACGAACTTGCTATCTCGGGCACCTTATGTATTCGTCGATTCACTGCTATCCACCCCAGTCTTTAGGTCGCTCGCATAGCAAACAAGGCATATTCTTGGTTCTTCTACCGCAGACCTCAACCTCTCGTGAGCCTAGTATAATGACCTGGCAGCTCGCAGAGGGATCCCAAGAATATCCTCACGTTCCCCGAAGCCGCTGCTTCGTTACCCAGTTCGTTGGAGCCTTTATCTAAATCAGATAGCCTGCTCCTACACGCATTCTTAAACGTTGACCTAACGTATCAGGTTACTAATTTATCTAAGAAATGGTCCAAATTTCCTTGACTAAGAATTATTACTTAGTTTCCCTTAACTAAGGTTTACCACTTAGCCTTATTTCCATAATCCTTGTTAACTATGGTTATTTACCTAATCCTCTGAATTAGGGTTTATCTAATGGGTTAAGTGTCACTTAAGTTCATAACTTAGCCCGTCTACAAACCATGTCAAAATTGGCTAAGTATCCAAGTCCAAGACTTAACCCTACAAACCATGTGTCAAGTTGGCTAAGTATATTAAGCAATCCATAACTTAACCTCGTCTAATTATCATTTTAGATTGGTTAATTATATAAATTAACTTGACCTTGTCAAATTACCGAGTCAAATCGGTCAAGCGTATTCAAGTGATTCGTGACTTAGCCTTATCATGTTTTCACGTTTTATTGGTTAAGTATGGGTTAACTTAACCTCCATAAATTCACGAGTTAGATTGGCTAAGTATAGGTCACTTAACCACATCCAATTAACGAGTTAGATTTGAAACACCCCACCTCCGTTAGAGTCACTCTCAAAGGGAATGCCCTAATTTTGGTGGAGGTTTATAAGTATAAGTCACAGATATACAAGACAGATATAAGAACACATATTTGTAAACAGCGGAAAAACAACAACTTTTATTTCATAAAAGCAAATACGTGTTACAACAACATCACCATAATTGTCTTACATCTTTTTCAAAAACATAACACTTTCATAATCTGTCTTGATTACATTATTTAAAGAAGCATAAAGAAAACATAGATAAAACTGCAAAAGCCCCATAGTGGTTGTCCAAAGCCATAGTTCAAAAAGAAAAGGTCCAAGCAATACATTTCTCCTCTTCAAGCTGGATGTTAAGGCTGGTCAAGCTGTAGTGTTCCCTCCCTGTGGACCTGGGGGGGGGGGGGGGGGAAACGGAAGAAAAGAAGACGAAAGAAAAGTAGAGTCAGACATAAAGCCTGAGTAAGTCTAGTACTATTCTGTCTATGAATAAAGAACTGGGTATGATAAGTATAAACAAGAAGTGGGAAAGCACTATAACTTGGTTAAGTTGTCTAGGGTCGAATATACTATCGTACCCCATGTTAATCTCTGAACCCATATAAACTAGTTTCCAACTGGCACCCCATAATCAGGGTGATGTGATCCATTCTATGATGATCGGCTCCTACTCGCATAGTTACATGTGTCTTACGGCCCCCGATGTTGTAGTTACCTATGCTGGTCCCACCATGGGGTGTATCAAGTCCCATGGCGGCGGCCCGACACAACCTTAGAATGCACAGGTATGCTACTGGTGCCCAGTGCTTTATTTTTCTGCGCCGGAGTGTGTGCACGCCCGCACCCCGTTAGAACCTACACTGCTACACCACCGCCGTCGATTTGACCTCTTACAATCAGCCCAGTAATCGTGCCCCACCCTGCCTAGTTTCAGGGTATCCTGATACACCTTCTAGGGTTACTGCTGAAAAGGGTCCCCCGTTACTAGGTTTTCTATCTCTAGCCAACATGCTAAGTTGGTTAAGTGTTTTCTAACCTAACCCCTACCAGTCCGTTTAGTTTAGCATGTTCCATTTTGATTAAGCCTTTAGTCCACTTAATCCTAACAATCCTGACTCCGCTTTAATTGTCTTATTAAAGCCTTGACCTCTCACATTAGACAGGTATTGTTGTGGCTGCCTGTTGCCGGTTGGTTCCGGGCAGTCTTACGCCACAACTCAGTCTAACCTCGGGTCCTTATTGGGCTCCATGTTTAACCTCCCACATTGGATAGGTATTGTTGTGACTACTGGACAACCGGGCGGTTCCGGGCAGGTTTACATCACAACTCAATCCAACCTCGGGTTAAACACATCGTATGTTCTACATTCACATATTTTGTCTTTCTTCTTTATTTTCTTATATGTAAATATTTGCGGCCCATTATTAAGTTAATGGTGTAAAGGTTACACCAATCATGGGCCCAACCCATACTTGAATTTGGGCCCTTCTACTTTATGTTTTCATTTATTAATTAAGTTAACCCAATGTTATTTTCCCCCGTTTAACACGTCCGTTTATTATATATATGTTGGGCTTAGCCCTTTTAAGCCCAACTTAGCCATGCGAAAAGGGGAGGCTTAAAGCGAGATTACATACACAAAAAGGGGGAATGTGAACGCATGAACTTGCAATGTGACGTTGGAACTACAAAATAGAAATTGGTGTACTTGCATAGTAGTAACATATACTTTGGTCATAAAGCATAAGTGACATGAATCAAACCATGTAAACTTGTAGTTAAGTTAAGAATATCACTATTGACACATAGGCTTAACTACAACATAACCCTATATTTTTATTCAGGCATAATGTCAAACATAAGCAAATCATGTTCATAAGATTACTACATGTTTACAAAGGTGTTTACTTTTGTTACTAACACAAAAGTATAGTTCAACTTAGTCATGATTAAATCTTTTCACATACCCATGGCATAAATATTTCTAACATGAAATCATGATTTTCACTTTAGTCATGCAAACTTGCAAAAAGGGATTTTTGAATCTAACCTAGCTATGTGCCACACATGTCATCATATAATTCTTGTTAACAATATAGACCTAACATGGATTTCAATTATGCAAAATATCAATCATAGCCTAGTCATATTCATAAGATTGCAAATAGGTTTTCTAGTACAAAAGCATGGCTTAATACATAGATCATGATGCCAAAATTTCAACATAGTTTCATATGAACTATAATAACCCAAATTTGTTCCAATTACGTACAAAATGATTTTTGTACAAAATATACATTATGATGGCATAGTAGCAAAACCCCAAACTTGCATGAATTTCAATTAATCAACTACATACATGTAGCTTCAACATGGATTACATAATTTGCGAATTATTCCAAACGTATACTTGCATAAAACTACCGCAAACATGTAGTTTTTCATAATGAATAACATAATTCGAGAATATCCAAACGTATACAATATTCCAAATCGATAAGAATCATAGTAACGCACAAATATGAATTACTTTATCGCCACAAATCAAATATACAAACCAACACAATTATTTGTTCATACCAAAGTAATACTCTACTTACAATTGTGTGGCGAATTCTCAAATTTAGGGATTTGAAGATGCGATTCCTTGTTGATTTGATTTGTTTAGGTTGCTTGATGCTTTAGAATTTGCCTCCTAATCCTCTCTCCAATTGGTGGCTACTCTTAGTCGTTCCTCAGCAACATGGCGGCTTTGTTCTTATTTTTGAATGAATAGATTAGGGTTGAGTCTAGGGTCATTTTTATAGGGTTTATGAACTGATTAGGACCATTGATGTTGCTTGGTTTGATCGTAGCCATTCATCCTAAAGAGAGACCAATTAGAGCCTGCCACCTAGCCCTAATGACAAAGCAGACTGCAGAAAATCGGCCAACATAGAATAGGCCAGCCAGGTTGGGCTGGGTTCGACCTGGCTCTGGACCAGGTCGACATGCCTGTCGACAGCCCTGTCGACAGCCCTGTCGACCTGGCTAGACCAGGTCGACAGCCCAGTCGACCTGGGTGCGTTAGGCGGGTGTTTTTCCGCCCTGGCCCATTGGGCCCCATTTTGGAATTTAAATTTGATTTCCTGAGCTATTTTATTCCGTTTGAATTTTAAACTTAATTTAAAAACTTCCGAAGGCCATATCTTCTTCATACGGACTCCGTTTTTCGAAAACTCGGACTCTATTTCGCGTATTTTTCCGAGACGAACGCAATGGCGTATCCCGTTTCCCTTAGTTCTTTGATTTCAGATTAATTATACTTTAATTTGTGAATTTCATAGTTATAGAATTCGCGGGGTGTTACATTCTCCCCCACTTAAAAGGATTTCGTCCCCGAAATCTTCAAGTTATGAGGAATGTATATCCTAACATCCAATCATCCATCTACTCACCCATCAAACACGAGCATCCATTGTCCTTAAAAGACTTCTAATGCTTCATGATCATATGCGAAGTGTGTGTGTACATGTACTTATCTAATGCAAAATCAGGTGGTCTACTGATTCAGTTGACCTCCTTAATGCGAATTATGTAAGTGCCATGAATCCATTATGTATGCAAATTTTCCTATTCTTGATTCTACATGAGTGCACAATCATTCAATACAAATGCAGCATCCACATGACAACACATTAAAGTTCAACCACATACGAATGCAAACATATATGCATATGCAATATGAAGTGACTGAGCCGATCTAAAACCTAGATTGTGTGTGTATATGCAACCACGAGCAACCACTAGCAATCACTTGCAACCACTTGCAACCATCATCCATAACATGTTTCAATTACATGTTTCCATCCAAAGGGTTTCTACCTACAAGATAAGGTCGAGGAAATATACCTAAAAAGATAGATAAAAGCGCAACTTAAGGAAAATGAAAGATCAAGGATGTACCCTCGAACAGAAAAGGGTAGGCAGTGCGTATTCTAGCTTCAGTTTCCCAAGTCGCGTCTCCCTCGGCGTCGCTCCACTGAACTTTGACGAGCTTGACTTCACGGTTGCGTAGCTTCTTCACTTCCGTTCCTAATATGCGGGTTGGAACTTTTCTTATGGTTGCTTCGCGTTCCACTTCGGCCTCTTCGAGGATATTTGGCTCTACCACTTCAGCAGACTCATGTAGACATTTTCGGAGATGTGAAACGTGAAAAACGTTGTGGACTCCAGCCAACTTCTCGGGTAGCTCTAATCTATAGGCCATTTTCCCAATTTTCTCGATGATAGGGAATGGCCCTACGAACCTTGGTGCCAGTTTTCCTGTGGTTCCAAAACGAACAACGTTCCTTAGCGGTGATACCTTGAGAAAAACTCTGTCTCCAACCTCAAATTCAAGGTCGGTCCTTCTCTTGTCGGCATAGGACTTTTGTCTGTCTTGGGCCGTCTTCATCCTTCTTCGTATTAAGTCTACTTTCTCTGAAGTCTCTCGGATCATATCTGGTCCAAGTATGAGCTTATCAGTAGACTCCCACCAACAAGTGGGCGATCGGCACGGTCTTCCATATAAAGCTTCGAAGGGCGCCATTCCGATGGTTGCTTGATAGCTGTTGTTGTAGGCAAATTCCACCAAAGGAAGGTGGTCTTCCCAAGTCCCTCCGAAGTCAAGGACGCATAGTCTTAAAAGGTCTTCCAAAACTCTGTTCACTCTCTCTGTTTGGTCGTCGGTTTGGGGATGATAGGCTGTGCTCAAGCATAACTGCGTTCCTACTGCTTCTTGCAGACTCCGCCAAAACTCACTGGTGAAGATGGGGTCTCGGTCACTAACAATGCTAGATGGTATTCCATGGAGTCGAACGATTTCCTTGAGGTAAAGTGATGCTAGGGATGAGGCAGTTCTTTTACTTTTGACAGGTAAAAAGTGGGCGCTTTTAGTAAGCCTATCCACTATTACCCAAATGCTAGTGTTGCCTCTCCTAGACCTAGGCAGCCCATCGATGAAGTCCATTGAGATGCTATCCCACTTCCACTGTGGGACCTCCAGAGGATGTAGCAGTCCGCCAGGCTTTTTCTGTTCCGCCTTAACCTGTTGGCACACCATGCACTTAGAAACGAATTCTGCCACGTCCTTTTTCATGCCGTTCCAGAAGAAAGTCCTTTTTATATCTTTGTACATTTTATCTCCGCCTGGGTGTATCTTCATCTTGGAGTGATGTGCTTCCTCGAGAACCTTCTTTATTAAATCTTTTGTCTGTGGGACGCATAGTCTTCCGTCTCGCCTTAGCAAACCCTTATCGTCGATGGAGTATCTGTTGAGGTGACTTGAAGTCTCACCCCTAATTAGCCTATCAATTGTTTCCACAAGCTGAGGGTCTTCGCGTTGTGCTGTCCCTACTGAATCCACTAAAGTTGGGCGCACTTCGAGAGATGCTAGCAAGCCTGGTACGAAATCGGAGGAAGGCCTAAAGTCGAAGCTGGCTATAAACTCTAGGCTTTGTCTTTCAACAAACAACGGGCTTAGGGTCAATTTCTTTCGGCTTAACGCGTCTGCCACTACGTTGCCTTTGCCCGGAGTATAGGAGATTTCGAAATCGTACGAGGCAAGAAACTCCATCCATCTTTGTTGCCTCAAGTTAAGATCCTTCTGCGAGAAAAGATATTTCAACGATTTATGGTCAGTGTAAAGTTCGAACTTCTCACCTAGGAGATAGTGTCGCCAAGACTTGAGTGCAAAGACGATGGCGGCTAACTCAAGATCGTGGGTTGGGTAGTTCTTTTCGTGCACTTTCAACTGCCTCCCGCCATAAGCTACTACCCTTCCTTCTTGCATTAAGACGGCGCCTAGCCCTGTCCCACATGCATCCGTATAAACAGTGAACATCTTGCTCCCATCTGGCAGCGTCAAAACTGGGGCTGTTGTGAGAGCCCTTTTCAGTCGTTGGAAAGCAAACTCGCAATCCAAATCCCAATTGAACACTAGATTCTTCTTAGTTAATTTCGTGAGCGGAGCTGAGATTTTCGCAAAATCCCTTATAAATTTTCGATAGAAACCTGCTAGTCCTAGAAAGCTTCGGACCTCAGTTGCATTCCTTGGTGTCTTCCAATCCTGTACCGCCACTACCTTAGCAGGGTCCACTGCTAACCCTTGTTTGGATACTATGTGCCCAAGGAACCTCACCTCTTCTCTCCAAAAGTGGCATTTGGAGAATTTGGCTTTTAGTTGATGGACTCGCAAAGTTTCCATGATTGCCCTTAAGTGCTGAGCATGTTCCTCTTCACTCTTTGAGAAGATAAGGATATCATCTACGAAGACCACTACGAATTTGTTGAGGAAATCTCTAAATACCCTACTCATCAGGTCCACGAAGTAAGCAGGTGCATTTGTCAAGCCGAAAGGCATGACAAGCCATTCAAAGAAGCCGTCTGGGGTTCTGAACGCCGTTTTATCGATGCTATCTTCAGCCACCCTTAGCTGATGAAAACCGGTTGCTAAATCGAGTTGGGAGAAAACAGACGCTCCTACAAGCTGGTCAAACAAATCGTCAATTCTAGGGAGAGGGTGCCTATTCTTTTTCGTTAGCTTGTTGAGCTCCTTATAGTCAACACATAGACGGAGTGAACCATCCGCCTTTGTAGCGAACACCACCGGAGCGCCCCATTCTGAAATGCTTCTCCTTATGAACCCCTTTTCTAGAAGCTCTTTAATCTGTTTACTGAGCTCTTTCCTTTCTCGTGGAGCCATGTGTCTAACGGGCAACGCAACGGGCTTTGCATTATCAACAAGATATATGCGGAAGTCTATTTCCCGCTTCGGAGGCAAGCCCTTCACCTCTTCGAAGACATCCGGATATTCCCGGACCACTCTAACTGATTGCAAATTTTCAACAGAGGCATCTAGCGATTCAAGATAACTAAGCATAACCGCATACGAGGGACTATAAGAAATTTCCAAAGTATTACCGAGCTGGGTTAGGAGCCTAACAACCCTTTTCTCACAATCAAGGATGGCCCCATTACTGGATAGCCAATCCATACCCAAAATCAAACCTTAACCCGAAAAGCCCAAAACAAAGGCACTACATTGAAATTCTACACTTAGAATAGAAATTTTCAATCCCAAACAGATCATAGACAAATGAGCTGGGCCCCCAATTGGGTTTGAAACAATTAAGGGGTCCTCTACCATACTAGTTTTTAGGTGCAGAGATTCTACTAAAGCAGACGAGATAAAGGAGTGTGATGCGCCAGAATCAAATAAAGTGCGAACGGGTTGATCATAAAGATAAACTACACTTTCTACAGAAGCATTTATACCTCGCTGTTGCAGAGGTGGCGCTTCTAGCACATGAACCTGTGCCCCTGGGGTGGATCCAGCCCTCTGCCCCTGTCCTCGTTTCTTTGGGCAGTCCTTAGCCCTGTGGCCTGTCTCACCGCAAGAAAAGCACCCACCATTCTCCTTGGCCTTCTTTTTCCGGCAGTCCTTTACTAAGTGCCCCACTTTGCCACAGAAATTGCACTTCCTCTTCTCTTTGTTGCCTTTCCCGCCCTTCTTAAAGTCTGTCTTCTTAGGCTGCAAACCCTCTTTCTTCCCTTGAGAGCTTTCTGCCTTTGTCTCCTTCTTGCCCTTATCCTCTTCATTCAGCAATGCCATTTGCACCAATCTTTCATACGTGGCTCCCATGGGTACATGGGTCATGGCCAAACTGTGTAATGGCTCATTCAACCCTTTGACGAAACGGAGAGCCTTCTTGTGCGGGGTGTTGACTAGGTCAAGCCCAAACCTAGCCAGCTCATCGAACTGATTCACATACTCTCTGACTGTCTTGTCCCCTTGCTTAAGAAATAAGAATTTTTCCAACTTCAAACTCCTTTCCGCATCTGAGAGAAATTTAGTCTCAAACCTTGCCCTAAAGTCCTCCCATGTCTCCACTGGTCTTTCAGCATTAGTGACTTCCCACCAGTAGGAAGCCTCGCCCTTCAATAGCCACACTGCCAATTGTACTTTTTGTCTATCCTCTACCTCAAAGATGATAAATAGGTCCTCTGTTTCTTTCAGCCAATTTCTAGCTGCCACGAAGGACTCAGTTCCATGGAAATCCTTTCCTCCCATAGCTTTAAAATCTTTACATATCTTAGCAAATGTGTTTCCCCGTGGAGGAGGTGGAGGAAAAGGTGCCGCTGCAGCTGGATGATTTCCGGCAGCTAGGGGAGGAGGAATTGTAGGACCTGGCTGAGTGGCCCTTGCTTCTAAGAACCGTCTAAACCAACCAGGTATTGGTACCCCTTCTGGCAAGTTAAGTTCTTCGGACATGCTGAAACAAAAAAGGATAGATTCAAAACGAAGGATAAGAGATAGTACCTATGGCTTTGGGGAGTGGACTTTGCCTTTTTTTTTAATATAAAATTTTTCTTTTAAAAATGCTTCTTTAAATTTCCTTTTTGAAAATAATTTTTCAAAACTTTTTATCTTATCTGGTAAACCTATGCTCTGATACCAAGTGAAACACCCCACCTCCGTTAGAGTCACTCTCAAAGGGAATGCCCTAATTTTGGTGGAGGTTTATAAGTATAAGTCACAGATATACAAGACAGATATAAGAACACATATTTGTAAACAACGGAAAAACAACAACTTTTATTTCATAAAAGCAAATACGTGTTACAACAACATCACCATAATTGTCTTACATCTTTTTCAAAAACATAACACTTTCATAATCTGTCTTGATTACATTATTTAAAGAAGCATAAAGAAAACATAGATAAAACTGCAAAAGCCCCATAGTGGTTGTCCAAAGCCATAGTTCAAAAAGAAAAGGTCCAAGCAATACATTTCTCCTCTTCAAGCTGGATGTTAAGGCTGGTCAAGCTGCAGTGTTCCCTCCCTGTGGACCTGGGGGGGGGGGGGGGAAACGGAAGAAAAGAAGACGAAAGAAAAGTAGAGTCAGACATAAAGCCTGAGTAAGTCTAGTACTATTCTGTCTATGAATAAAGAACTGGGTATGATAAGTATAAATAAGAAGTGGGAAAGCACTATAACTTGGTTAAGTTGTCTAGGGTCGAATATACTATCGTACCCCATGTTAATCTCTGAACCCATATAAACTAGTTTCCAACTGGCACCCCATAATCAGGGTGATGTGATCCATTCTATGATGATCGGCTCCTACTCGCATAGTTACATGTGTCTTACGGCCCCCGATGTTGTAGTTACCTATGCTGGTCCCACCATGGGGTGTATCAAGTCCCATGGCGGCGGCCCGACACAACCTTAGAATGCACAGGTATGCTACTGGTGCCCAGTGCTTTATTTTTCTGCGCCGGAGTGTGTGCACGCCCGCACCCCGTTAGAACCTACACTGCTACACCACCGCCGTCGATTTGACCTCTTACAATCAGCCCAGTAATCGTGCCCCACCCTGCCTAGTTTCAGGGTATCCTGATACACCTTCTAGGGTTACTGCTGAAAAGGGTCCCCCGTTACTAGGTTTTCTATCTCTAGCCAACATGCTAAGTTGGTTAAGTGTTTTCTAACCTAACCCCTACCAGTCCGTTTAGTTTAGCATGTTCCATTTTGATTAAGCCTTTAGTCCACTTAATCCTAACAATCCTGACTCCGCTTTAATTGTCTTATTAAAGCCTTGACCTCTCACATTAGACAGGTATTGTTGTGGCTGCCTGTTGCCGGTTGGTTCCGGGCAGTCTTACGCCACAACTCAGTCTAACCTCGGGTCCTTATTGGGCTCCATGTTTAACCTCCCACATTGGATAGGTATTGTTGTGACTACTGGACAGCCGGGCGGTTCCGGGCAGGTTTACATCACAACTCAATCCAACCTCGGGTTAAACACATCGTATGTTCTACATTCACATATTTTGTCTTTCTTCTTTATTTTCTTATATGTAAATATTTGCGGCCCATTATTAAGTTAATGATGTAAAGGTTACACCAATCATGGGCCCAACCCATACTTGAATTTGGGCCCTTCTACTTTATGTTTTCATTTATTAATTAAGTTAACCCAACGTTATTTTCCCCCGTTTAACACGTCCGTTTATTATATATATGTTGGGCTTAGCCCTTTTAAGCCCAACTTAGCCATGCGAAAAGGGGAGGCTTAAAGCGAGATTACATACACAAAAAGGGGGAATGTGAACGCATGAACTTGCAATGTGACGTTGGAACTACAAAATAGAAATTGGTGTACTTGCATAGTAGTAACATATACTTTGGTCATAAAGCATAAGTGACATGAATCAAACCATGTAAACTTGTAGTTAAGTTAAGAATATCACTATTGACACATAGGCTTAACTACAACATAACCCTATATTTTTATTCAGGCATAATGTCAAACATAAGCAAATCATGTTCATAAGATTACTACATGTTTACAAAGGTGTTTACTTTTGTTACTAACACAAAAGTATAGTTCAACTTAGTCATGATTAAATCTTTTCACATACCCATGGCATAAATATTTCTAACATGAAATCATGATTTTCACTTTAGTCATGCAAACTTGCAAAAAGGGATTTTTGAATCTAACCTAGCTATGTGCCACACATGTCATCATATAATTCTTGTTAACAATATAGACCTAACATGGATTTCAATTATGCAAAATATCAATCATAGCCTAGTCATATTCATAAGATTGCAAATAGGTTTTCTAGTACAAAAGCATGGCTTAATACATAGATCATGATGCCAAAATTTCAACATAGTTTCATATGAACTATAATAACCCAAATTTGTTCCAATTACGTACAAAATGATTTTTGTACAAAATATACATTATGATGGCATAGTAGCAAAACCCCAAACTTGCATGAATTTCAATTAATCAACTACATACATGTAGCTTCAACATGGATTACATAATTTGCGAATTATTCCAAACGTATACTTGCATAAAACTACCGCAAACATGTAGTTTTTCATAATGAATAACATAATTCGAGAATATCCAAACGTATACAATATTCCAAATCGATAAGAATCATAGTAACGCACAAATATGAATTACTTTATCGCCACAAATCAAATATACAAACCAACACAATTATTTGTTCATACCAAAGTAATACTCTACTTACAATTGTGTGGCGAATTCTCAAATTTAGGGATTTGAAGATGCGATTCCTTGTTGATTTGATTTGTTTAGGTTGCTTGATGCTTTAGAATTTGCCTCCTAATCCTCTCTCCAATTGGTGGCTACTCTTAGTCGTTCCTCAGCAACATGGCGGCTTTGTTCTTATTTTTGAATGAATAGATTAGGGTTGAGTCTAGGGTCATTTTTATAGGGTTTATGAACTGATTAGGACCATTGATGTTGCTTGGTTTGATCGTAGCCATTCATCCTAAAGAGAGACCAATTAGAGCCTGCCACCTAGCCCTAATGACAAAGCAGACTGCAGAAAATCGGCCAACATAGAATAGGCCAGCCAGGTTGGGCTGGGTTCGACCTGGCTCTGGACCAGGTCGACATGCCTGTCGACAGCCCTGTCGACAGCCCTGTCGACCTGGCTAGACCAGGTCGACAGCCCAGTCGACCTGGGTGCGTTAGGCGGGTGTTTTTCCGCCCTGGCCCATTGGGCCCCATTTTGGAATTTAAATTTGATTTCCTGAGCTATTTTATTCCGTTTGAATTTTAAACTTAATTTAAAAACTTCCGAAGGCCATATCTTCTTCATACGGACTCCGTTTTTCGAAAACTCGGACTCTATTTCGCGTATTTTTCCGAGACGAACGCAATGGCGTATCCCGTTTCCCTTAGTTCTTTGATTTCAGATTAATTATACTTTAATTTGTGAATTTCATAGTTATAGAATTCGCGGGGTGTTACAAGATTGGTTAAGTTTAGGTCACTTAACCACATCAAATTAACGAGTTAGACTGGTTAAGTTTAGGTCACTTAACCACATCAAATCATCATGTATAATTGGTTAAGTATAAGTTGCTTAACCCCATTAAATTATCACATTAAGTTGGTTAAGTATTGGTTACTTAACCTCATTGAATTACCAAGTTTAAATTGGTTAAGTGTTTAACTTAACCCCATCGAATTACCGTGTTTAGATTAGTTAAGTGTGGATTACTTAACCCCATCTAATTACCGTGGTTAGGTTAGTTAAGTATCAATTACCTAACCCCGTCTACTTACCGTGTTTAGGTTAGTTAAGTCTTAATCACTTAACCTCATCTAATTACCAAGTCTAAATTGGTTAAGTGTCATTACGGAAATCAAGCCCGGTCCCACTTAACCTACCCATTCGTGTCATATCGGTTAAGTGTCATTAGTCAAATTTACTTAACCTTATCATGTGGCATTAATTTAATTAATGCACTCTTAACCTCTCACATTAGACCTTGTTGTGGTTACTAGTTAAGCCGGGCGGGTCCGGGTAGATTTACACCACAACTTAGTCTAACCTCGGGTCTTAAGCGCGACATGGCCAACTTCTCACATTGGATCCTATTGTTTGTAGCTACTAGTTAAGCCGGGCGGGTCCGGGTAGATTTATGCTACAAACTCAACCCAACCTCGAGTTGGCCACTTTCATGTTTAGCCTAGTGTCATGTTCATGGTCAAGTTTTCAAGCAATTGGGTAGACCTAACTTAATAGGTAAATTCCCAATGGGTAGACCTAACTTAATAGGTAAATTCCCAAGCCCATGTTTTTATGCATATTTACATGTTAACTTCCATGTTATATTTAATGTTACATGTTGTCATATTATACCCATTTAACCCAAATCATGTTTCACGTCATCTTTTTTTTATGAAACTTCAAGTTAAGTTTCTCATGTATATTCACGCTCGTCTATCCTAACCCCAAAACGTGTTTCCAACGTAAGTATAGACGAGTCAACATAATGGGAATACTATGACTACAAATTGGCCTCGAACATGCATAGTGTCATAAAAAGGGTTTTGGCCACAAACACACAAAATGTCACAAGGGAATTTGGCCACAAACATGCATATTATCAAAAAGGCTTTGGCCATAAACATGCACAACTTAAAAGAGGGGATTGGCCACGAGCATGCATAATCTCATAAAGGATTTGGCCACAAACTTGCATGTTAGCATAAGGGGTTTGGGTTCATAAACATGCATAAGCCCCAAAATCTTGTCTTAGCCAATGTTTCACAAGTAAAGTGGTTCCTAAAGGTTCATGCTAGCATTTCATGCATAAAGATCCAAACTTGCAAGTTAAACTAGGTTATGCATAGCATGAGAGGCATGATTAAGTCACTCACATGGCCTAAAATCATAAACATGAACACAAGAGGCAAGGTAAGGTTCATATAGGTTCGCATAATCATGTTTAGCCTCATTTTATCCCATGTCATTATCAAAACTACCGTTTCCATCTAAAAGTAGCTAGAACTTACTTAGGCAAGGCTTAGAAAAGGGGTCATGCATCATCTTGACGAAGAAAGGTGGCTCCTTTGAAGAAGAACCTTCATGAAACTCGCATAGCAATGTTGATTTGGCCTCTATTTGGTGTAGCAAGCTTGCACCTTTTGATTTGAACCCGATTTGAATGCATAGGCTCTAGGGATTTGAGATGGAGGCCATGAGAGTAGAAATTTGGCCATAGTTTAGTTACATGAGTGAATAATGAGGGTTTAGGGGTAGGTTTAGGGTCTTTTTATAGAGATTAGGATAGTTTTAGGCCCTTAGATTAACCCTAGGACCAACCTGAACCGTCAGATTTCAAACCAGGCCCAAAAACCTAGCCAAGATAGAAAATAGGTGCACCAGACCAGAATCAGCCGACAGGGCAAGTCGACAGCCCTGTCGACATGCCTGTCGACTTGCAAGTCGACAGCCCTGTCGACAGCCCAGTCGACTTGTCTGGGCGGGAATTTTCCCGCCTGGCCCCATTTCTGCATGTTTCGAAATTCAAATTTCCCGAAAACTTCTTTGGGCCTTAACCGGGTCATACGGACTCCGATTTTCGAAAACTCGGACTCTATTTCGCGTATTTTTCCGAGACGAACGCAATGGCATAGCCCGTTTTACTTGATTCAGAATTTAAAATTAAATTCTGCCTTGATTCTCGTTTTAACATGTTATTGAAATACGGGTTGTTACATTCTCCCCACCTTTTAGGATTTCGTCCCCGAAATCTCTAAGTTAGGAAGAACATATCCTACCATCCTTCATCCATCTACTCAAAACATCATCCACAAGCAACCATTGTCCTTAGATGATTTCTAGTGCTGTATGAATATATGCAAAACGTGTGTGTACATGTTCCTTAGCTAATGCAAATGATCAGGCCTGGATAATCTTTCTAATGCAAAAATATGTATAGTGCCATGAATCCAACATGTATGCAAATAGTCCTAGTCACATAGATACAATATGTGTGCACAATCATTCATTCAAATGCAACAACCGCATGATAACACATTCGATTTCATCCATAAACAAGTATAAATACTCGTGCATATGCAACATGAAACGTGATCGCGTCAATCTAGTATCTAACGTGTATTTGCGCATCCACGAGCAACCACTTGCAACCACTTGCAACCATATCAATCATAACATGTTTCAAATACATGTTTGCATCCATAGGGTTCTACCGAGGATTCCCTGAAACAGGGTCGAGAAGATAAACAAAACAAACTCCGTACGGGGTTTGTAACAGAGACAGGACCGAGAGGATATCCATAAAAGATAGCCTACAAGCAAGCTCACAGAAAAACAGGGATCGAGGATATATTCCCAAAAGAGATATCATGCACGTATTTAGTCTTCAGTCTCCTGAGTCGCATTACCTTGAGCTTAGTTCCATCGTGCCTTGACCGCCCCTTTTACTTCACGATTTCGCAGCTTCTTATTTCCTGTTTCCATAACATGAGTTGGAACTCATTTCCTCGTCGCCTCTCGTTCCACTTGCACTTATTCTCCTTCTAGAATACTTGGCGCAAACAGGACTGCGTACACATTATTCCATGCGAGCCCTCAAAATTCACTAGTGAATCCTGGACCTTGTACCATAAGGTATTCCACGTAGAAAAACTTTCTCTTGAAAGTAAACAAGTTACCGTGCGCACTTACTAGGGTAATTCCCATAACCCATACATAATCGAAGTAAACCATCCGTCTTATTAGCGAACACCATTCGATCGGGTTTCTAATTTCCAACAAAGGCATCTAGGGATTCTAAGTAACTAATCATGACAGAACCCAAAAGGTTACGCGATACTTCAAGGGTATTACCAAAGCAAGCCAAGAGTCTAACTACCCTCCTTCTAAAACCGAGAGTGGCACCCCTTACTGGATAACCACTTCATCCCTAGAATCCATCCACAACTTATAAACATAAGCATTATTTCCAAGCTCAACACTTGATATAGACATTCTCATATCCAAACAAGCCATGAGTAAATGGACCGATCTTCCAATAGGACTTGAGATAAAAACGGGATCCTCTACTACGCTAGTACTAAGGTGCAGAGACTCAACTATCGAAGCGGACTTAAAAGATGCGGTGATCAAAACAAAGTCCCGACAGGATGATAGAGAAGAAAAGCTAAACCTTTAACAAGATCGTTACCCTCCTTCTGAGGTACCCTAGAAATGAGAGCATACTATTGCCCTCCGAATGATCTTGTCCCTGTTCCATGATACTTAACTATCCGTCCCGTTTCACCATGCCAAAGGTACTCTCTCGTCATGGGTTTCATTGTTCATCTTTCTCCCTCCTTTTAGGACTCAGCCATACCAACATGTTGCTTATCCCTGAGCTCGTATCCTTTATCTTTGTTCTTACTATCCTTTCATGCATAACTCTGCAACGGTCTCTCGAGAACCACCTCCATCGTACGGGAAACACTTACGCAGCTAGAAAGACTAGTCGCAGTCAAAACCACTGTAACTACAGATGGAGGAAAGAAAGGAAAAGAGATTCAATCAAGGAAACAAGGATAATGCTAATGGCCTTTGGGGAATAGCCTTTTTCTTTTTAAAAGAAAATTTTCTTGAAAAATGCTTCTTTGTAAACGGTTTTTCAAATAATTTTCAGAAGGTCTTTAAAAACTTTTGCCCAGTCTAGTAACCTTCTGCTCTGATACCAAATGTAACACCCCGCCTCCGCTAGGGTCACTCGCAAAGGAATGCACTAGCTTTAGAGGGGCATTATTGGTAAACATGCACAGAAATATCACAAGACAGAACATATAAAATAGCGGAAGTAAAATCGAACTTTCATAAACATTAATAATTAAGGTCTAAAGCCTTTTACATCAGAGTACCTCAAAACCTGTCTTGCAATAATAAAGAAGCATAAAAACCTTTTCATAAATTATTCCCCAAAGTAAAGCGGTGAGGCAGCCATAGCCAAGAGAAGACCAAGCTATACATCAAGCCATACATGATGACCTTCAACAGAAGAAGTCCGAACTAAACAACATCATTTCCTCCCTGAAACCTGGGGGGGAAACGGAAGACAAAGAGGCGAAAGAAAACGGGGTCAGTCATAAAGACTGGTAAGTCCTATCTACTTCCAGTATAAAAACAGGTAAAGGTAACATGACATGCATAAACTGAAAGTAAACATAAGGATGACTACAAGATAGATAAACTAAACCAGGGTAACAGGCTGAACTACTGTAGCAAGCTAAACTAAGGTATCGTGATAAACCATGGTGTCATGATAAATCAAGGTATCACATCGTCAGGTTTCTATCAAGTATACTATCCCAAGGTATCTACCCCGTCTAATATCCCACGGTATCTATTATGTATATTTTTCCTGGTTCTAACATGTATATCTGCTCTGCACCCTCCGTACTAGTATCCCAGCCTTGTTATGTGTTAACCATGAATGTCCCTTACTCAAAGTCGTGTAATGGTCCATGTCAACCTAATATATCGCATATATAGGTTACTCAAATCATATGTTTCTTTCCATGTATATAAGTTCAGTCCTTTGCCGTACCTCGTACGGGCTTCCTCATGTCGTATTATCCTTGAAATCGTTTGGACTGTCACCCTTGTTCTAGCTAGGCTCTTCTATATGAATCATCGTTTGAACTACTAGGACTTACGCCACCTAGCACCACTAGGGATTATGCTTACCTATTGCACGCTTTCGTATTTCGGTTTGGGTTAAAACCACCTGGGCCACTAGGGATTACGCTAACCCTCAACCGCGCCCTTTTTCCCCCGCATTCATCGTGAATCGTTTTTCTATAACTGTATGCACATGTATCACATCGTGCCATCCGAGTCCTGTCACAGGGCAAAACAAGAAATACAGGACTCGGTCGGGAGCTTTAGATTTATCTGCCGATGCAGATACTAAGGTCTGCTTTTCTACACGTGGCTATGGTCCCACGAGACCCCTCCCTCAACTAGTGAAAGGCAACACAAGAGAAAATCTTGCATGAGAACTACACTCCGGCCAGCCCACATCCTACGGCCTACCTCACCCATAATTAGATAGCAAATTATGGTCTGTTGGGTGTTCCCTGCCTTTCCGTACGTACACGCTTGACTCAAGATGGTAGATGATCGACGAACTTGCTATCTCGGGCACCTTATGTATTCGTCGATTCACTGCTATCCACCCCAGTCTTTAGGTCGCTCGCATAGCAACCAAGGCATATTCTTGGTTCTTCTACCGCAGACCTCAACCTCTCGTGAGCCTAGTATAATGACCTGGCAGCTCGCAGAGGGATCCCAAGAATATCCTCACGTTCCCCGAAGCCGCTGCTTCGTTACCCAGTTCGTTGGAGCCTTTATCTAAATCAGATAGCCTGCTCCTACACGCATTCTTAAACGTTGACCTAACGTATCGGGTTACTAATTTATCTAAGAAATGGTCCAAATTTCCTTGACTAAGAATTATTACTTAGTTTCCCTTAACTAAGGTTTACCACTTAGCCTTATTTCCATAATCCTTGTTAACTATGGTTATTTACCTAATCCTCCGAATTAGGGTTTATCTAATGGGTTAAGTGTCACTTAAGTTCATAACTTAGCCCATCTACAAACCATGTCAAAATTGGCTAAGTATCCAAGTCCAAGACTTAACCCTACAAACCATGTGTCAAGTTGGCTAAGTATATTAAGGAATCCATAACTTAACCTCGTCCAATTATCATTTTAGATTGGTTAATTATATAAATTAACTTGACCTTGTCAAATTACCGAGTCAAATCGGTCAAGCGTATTCAAGTGATTCGTGACTTAGCCTTATCATGTTTTCACATTAGATTGGTTAAGTATGGGTTAACTTAACCTCCATAAATTCACGAGTTAGATTGGCTAAGTATAGGTCACTTAACCACATCCAATTAACGAGTTAGATTGGTTAAGTTTAGGTCACTTAACCACATCAAATTAACGAGTTAGATTGGTTAAGTTTAGGTCACTTAACCACATCAAATCATCATGTATAATTGGTTAAGTATAAGTTGCTTAACCCCATTAAATTATCACATTAAGTTGGTTAAGTATTGGTTACTTAACCTCATTGAATTACCAAGTTTAAATTGGTTAAGTGTTTAACTTAACCCCATCGAATTACCGTGTTTAGATTAGTTAAGTGTGGATTACTTAACCCCATCTAATTACCGTGGTTAGGTTAGTTAAGTATCAATTACCTAACCCCGTCTAATTACCGTGTTTAGGTTAGTTAAGTCTTAATCACTTAACCTCATCTAATTACCAAGTCTAAATTGGTTAAGTGTCATTACGGAAATCAAGCCCGGTCCCACTTAACCTACCCATTCGTGTCATATCGGTTAAGTGTCATTAGTCAAATTTACTTAACCTTATCATGTGGCATTAATTTAATTAATGCACTCTTAACCTCTCACATTAGACCTTGTTGTGGTTACTAGTTAAGCCGGGCGGGTCCGGGTAGATTTACACCACAACTTAGTCTAACCTCGGGTCTTAAGCGCGACATGGCCAACTTCTCACATTGGATCCTATTGTTTGTAGCTACTAGTTAAGCCGGGCGGGTCCGGGTAGATTTATGCTACAAACTCAACCCAACCTCGAGTTGGCCACTTTCATGTTTAGCCTAGTGTCATGTTCATGGTCAAGTTTTCAAGCAATTGGGTAGACCTAACTTAATAGGTAAATTCCCAATGGGTAGACCTAACTTAATAGGTAAATTCCCAAGCCCATGTTTTTATGCATATTTACATGTTAACTTCCATGTTATATTTAATGTTACATGTTGTCATATTATACCCATTTAACCCAAATCATGTTTCACGTCATCTTTTTTTATGAAACTTCAAGTTAAGTTTCTCATGTATATTCACGCTCGTCTATCCTAACCCCAAAACGTGTTTCCAACGTAAGTATAGACGAGTCAACATAATGGGAATACTATGACTACAAATTGGCCTCGAACATGCATAGTGTCATAAAAAGGGTTTTGGCCACAAACACACAAAATGTCACAAGGGAATTTGGCCACAAACATGCATATTATCAAAAAGAGTTTGGCCATAAACATGCACAACTTAAAAGAGGGGATTGGCCACGAGCATGCATAATCTCATAAAGGATTTGGCCACAAACTTGCATGTTAGCATAAGGGGTTTGGGTTCATAAACATGCATAAGCCCCAAATCTTGTCTTAGCCAATGTTTCACAAGTAAAGTGGTTCCTAAAGGTTCATGCTAGCATTTCATGCATAAAGATCCAAACTTGCAAGTTAAACTAGGTTATGCATAGCATGAGAGGCATGATTAAGTCACTCACATGGCCTAAAATCATAAAGATGAACACAAGAGGCAAGGTAAGGTTCATATAGGTTCGCATAATCATGTTTAGCCTCATTTTATCCCATGTCATTATCAAAACTACCGTTTCCATCTAAAAGTAGCTAGAACTTACTTAGGCAAGGCTTAGAAAAGGGGTCATGCATCATCTTGACAAAGAAAGGTGGCTCCTTTGAAGAAGAACCTTCATGAAACTTGCATAACAATGTTGATTTGGCCTCTATTTGGTGTAGCAAGCTTGCACCTTTTGATTTGAACCCGATTTGAATGCATAGGCTCTAGGGATTTGAGATGGAGGCCATGAGAGTAGAAATTTGGCCATAGTTTAGTTACATGAGTGAATAATGAGGGTTTAGGGGTAGGTTTAGGGTCTTTTTATAGAGATTAGGATAGTTTTAAGCCCTTAGATTAACCCTAGGACCAACCTGAACCGTCAGATTTCAAACCAGGCCCAAAAACCTAGCCAAGATAGAAAATAGGTGCACCAGACCAGAATCAGCCGACAGGGCAAGTCGACAGCCCTGTCGACATGCCTGTCGACATGCCTGTCGACAGCCCTGTCGACAGCCCAGTCGACTTGTCTGGGCGGGAATTTTCCCGCCTGGCCCCATTTCTGCATGTTTCGAAATTCAAATTTCCCGAAAACTTCTTTGGGCCTTAACCGGGTCATACGGACTCCGATTTTCGAAAACTCGGACTTTATTTCGCGTATTTTTCCGAGACGAACGCAATGGCATAGCCCGTTTTACTTGATTCAGAATTTAAAATTAAATTCTGCCTTGATTCTCGTTTTAACATGTTATTGAAATACGGGTTGTTACATTACTTAATCAAGAAAAGGGAAATATCATGTAACGTAGGTTTTCTAGTAAAAGAAGTGGACGAATAAAATCGTAATAAACGGAAATTGGAATGGAATATCAGGTTTTTGGGTTGCAAACTCTTATCGTCTTGAGACAAGAACATTGTCGATCAAGGTCTGAGAGGTAATTAAAATACCCCAACTTGAACGACTTCACTATCATCAAAAAGATGATATTGGTTTGAAATGGTAAAGGACGTTGGAAATAATTAATTGAGGAAAAATATTGAAATATTGATTTGTAAGGACTTAGAAATATTATAAAACCACTGGGTTTAAAATAAGCAGTGTTTTATTTGGGTCAGATACGAAATACGATCATACTTATATAATGTGATTAAATATGTAGCACTATTACCGAAGTAATGAAATAGTATGTTTTGATAAGCGCACTTGTTCAAAAGAAATAAGTCGATAAAATTTGGTTTTCATAAAAGATGAGAAATAAAGAGTGATATTGGTTTCGAAACGGAATTGTATATAAAATTATAATTTTCATAAGCACGTTAGTTTTAAAGTTAATAAACTCATTTAATGTTATATTATAAGAAGTACGTCACTTGACATTATTTTAACCACGTAAGAATGGTAAGGAAACTTATAGCGATTGGTTAAGTAAATATAACGATATTCCTAATGGTAGATGAAATGGAAAGGGGTTTATGAAGCTATAGCGAAATTTTTCAAAGATAAGAGAATACGGGAAGGGTTTTGAGAATAGAAACAATGTTTCCAAGATAAAAGGAAATAAAAGAGTATTGGTTAATGGTTCAAAGTAAAGAAAAGCCAAAAGAGTTTTGTCAAGATAGAGTTTATGAAATCGGTTATTAAAAAAATTGATGAAATGATGTAATGAAGACTTTTAATATAAACGACCTGAGCTGCCAATGTACTTAACAGTATTGTTATGATTTGATAGTTAAACAACCGACTATCAAATTAATTATTCTATTTGACCTTTGACGTGTTGTTTCGAAGAGATCGGGATGGGAACTAGACCCAAAACCACTTCGAATCAACTGTACGGATGCGACTAACTCGCAGGCTATAAAGAAGGAACATTGAAGACCATAGATCTTCATAAATGAAAGAACCTCTTAAAATCTATGAGTCGACGCAGAGATATACTGGGGTTCTGTAATGGTTGAAATCTATGGATTGCAAGGATTACTCGCTACTGATCCTTGGGGTGATTCCTATATAGGATGCAGTAGGAGGGTGTCTTCAGTTCATTCTGTTCCTGGATGACTTGTATGGACGAATGTCTGACAGAGTATTTCCTTAGGGTCACGTACGTTGATTTTTACAAATATAACAAGTTTGGTGGCGGAGAAATTCTCTTGTTTAACACGCAAAGTGTATTTGTGGACATCAATTAGTGATTTGACGGATCTGACAATGTAGCATTCAAAGTGAATGGAGATGTGGTGTTCTAAAAGATAAACGTGACCTCAAGCCTCATCAACCGGGAAATGGCACAAAATCAGGTAGCCAGCATGGCTATGTGGGTCGCACCCATTAAAAGGGTATATCTTTGCCTGATCTAGAGAAATCAAATGCCTTCGGTTGTTCCTTTTTATTTTTATATGTATGCTATCGGTTCGGTTGGCTACCCCAACCTTGGTAATGATATATTCGGTACTCTCAAGAGAAATGAGGGGCCGGTTATGTGTAGCCGGGCTGTAAGACGTTCTTATTGAACGCCAATGTATTCATCTCCGGAGGTACATTGTCGGAAAGGTGGTCCCATACCTTACTAGGAGATCCATTCTCCAGTAAGCGCCCGCAGTTTTGATTGTGTACTATATATGTAGAGCGTGAGATGCAAGCGTTCTACTAAATGGTTATTTATTTGTTGTTTGGTAGACACTATTATAATATCAAAAAAGTATTGATTTTCAAAAATATTTTGGGTTATAGTAAGGTAAAAACCGTCCGTCTTTATGTGTAGGCAGGTCTTACTATTATCCTTCAAAAAGGATTTTTCAAAGTTAAACAAGTTGTTTGTGCTGTGAATTTATCACTGAAAGTATTCCAGACTGATCCGGATGAATTTTGCTTTGCTTCAAATGTGCTTGGGTCAGACCGAGTGTATTTCCTGGTGAGGTCTTGCTTGGGGTTTCTGAAGCCGGAAGCAGGAGGCTTCACCGTTAGTTAGTTAAATTTATTTTCCATTGTGACAAAAATATATGTTGTACTCTGATGATTGGTATGTATATAAAATTTCCTTTTGTAAAGAGATTTGGTATATTATATTTATTCGTTCCGCTGTGAGATTCTGATGTTCTTCTTCTTTCTTCTATTCTAACATTTCTTTCTTCTTCTCACCTTCTAAGTTCTTTCTATTAACAGTCTGGGTTTCGATACTTGGATTTTCGGCAAATAATACAGGATTATGTATTATTGTTGAAAATTTGAGCGTCGAAATTTCCCGGACCGTTACAAATAGAAAGTAGGAAAAGTAATTAAAAAAATATCCAAAAGTCCAATATGAAATAGTTAGATAGTGCACCCATAAATGTATCATTTTGAGAGGTAGTTCAATACTACCGATAACATGGGTTTGATATTTATATTTCTGACAAAGTATATTCTTCACGGATATGATTGTTAAATTATTTGTTTTGCAATAGATTGTAAGAGGAACTCCACCATGTTACTCATTTATCAAATTTTCATCTATTGGTTTTGGATGTTCATTATTTCATCTAGCACTAAAAATTATTATACTAAATAGTTTTCGATCGAATTTTGAAATAGGTGGTACCAAATCACAAGAGGAAAGTTGAATGTTGGTTAAAAAATATAGTGCATAGACAGTGAAATTTGTTATTTGGTCATATTAAAGTTAAACTGCTCATTTTCAGCTTTTAACTGCGTTAATTACTATGCGTGAAACTAAAAAGGCACCGATAGATAATATGTTGATTACAGTTGTCGTTGCACTAACGCAAGCCTAGAAGGAAAAAAAAGGAAAAACTGGTAAACGAAACTCCTTTAAAGTGATTTGTATATTTGAAAGGTAGGAAATTATTGTACGAAGTGAATTTCAAATAAATAGCATATGACTAATACGAATTCAATCCACCGCTACCAAGATTATATAATCTCCTATATGTTTTTTCAAAATTTGGAATACTTCATGCACTACAAGAAAATGCTGATTTTGCAGCGGAAAAATCCGTCGCTAAACCCTCACTAAAGGCCTGTTAGCGACGGATTTGCAGCAGGAGACTGCTGTCGCTAAAAAACACGTCGATATTTTAGGCACAATTTTGCGACGAAAATTAACGTCAATTCTCTGTCACTTCACCGTCATTTTCTAATATATTATCATTTCAATTTAAAATATTTCACCGACGTTTTACTGACAGATATATATATAACATAATAAAATCAGTAAATATTTTTCCGTCACTAAATGCACGCTATTTAGCGAGGGATTACCGACGGAAATATATAACAAACATTTTACATTCCACTTAATCATCGTTAGCTATATAGCAATGGATTACCGAAGGAAATATATAGCAAACATTTTGTAGCATTTCTAACCATCAGTCTAGACATCAAATACATTCATTTTAGCGATACTCAACATTCGATACTCATCGTGCAATGCAACATATATAGATATATATCAACTAGAAAAATTAGTGTCACAATCATATAACAATAAAAAAAGGTTCAATAATTGATAAAATATTCACATAACCCTCAACATTCATAACATTATCCGATTCAACTAATCACTAATGTCACATAAACAAAATTCTAAACAAAAATTATGTTTACATAGTTGATGGATCTATGCATCATAATGTCTAAAGTTCCCAAAAAAAAAAAAAAAAAAAAAAAAGAAGAAGAAGAAGAAGAACTCGCACATATATATAAAAAAGCTTCTCATTTCCTGCATGGATCTATCCTGACAAGGCTCGAATTCTTGTCCTCTAATTTGCTCCTTGATCTTGGAAGTGTAAGTCTGAAACATAACACCAAAATAAGTTTTAAGAATAAAAAGTTGTCAACTATACATAACAAGCACATTTATCATTATAACTGCTAGCTAGCATTCACAAATAATTCCAAGATCTAATATACAAGTACTATCAACGTAGTCAAAATATAATATGTTTGACATCACACTCAAAATACAAGTAAAATTATGTTCAGCATCATCTACAAGGATCGGAGGTTGGTAATTTGTCTCAGTCAAATGTAATCAGAAACACAGACGAAATATATTCCTCATCATGTCCATAACATGATGCTTACAGGTTTTATAGAAGTAAAAAAAATAAGGAAAATTTCTAACATCTCAATTTCACTCATTTCTGCATTTTATTTTACCCAAAATTAGTTTATAAATAATAATACAGTTTGATTGACAAGAAATTATAGCTTATTGGTAAATAAACTCTTCAATTAGAAAATTGTAAGGGTTAGATATGCCACACTAGGTGGATATTATATTCATGTAATATAATGCACTTTCAGGATGTCACTGATGGTGGCATGGTGGAAGCAAAGACACAGACTCTCATACAGTATTTGTATTTGCTACCCAACATAGTGACCCATTCACTTGGTTGTTGTAATTTAATTTTGTCAAATAAACAATTGTTATATAATACAGATTTGTTTGTCAAATGCATGATAAACATGAAGGTTAACTTCCACGGTAACAATTCATTCTACATGATAGAGATTTGCTCAGATATGAAACTATATGAAAAAGAATACAATTTAGAAACTATAATGGGAAAGTAAAATTCCTAGTAGGCCATCCAAAACATGTGTTTTACATTCACATTTCAACCTTTACTCAACTATGAAGAAACGAGCAAGAGAATCAAAAGAACATGTGGCAAGATTCAATTTCGCAACTGCTAGGACAACCAGATGTGCAATTGAACCACACAATCATTATCATCGGAATTCACAAGGCAGTAAATCTGTTAACACATATAAATTTCTAATATATTTTCTATCAAGCGAAGCAGGGTATAATTATTTTTCAACTTCTTAATTTTATGTTGTTTTTTACACATATCATACTATGCTGTCAATTTCGTTATGCCACTAGTAGAGATTTGAAAGATTTTATCATCAAAATTTTAAATTTGTAGATAATTGAAGATCAAAACAGGTTTAGACACCAACTAGCAGCAATCATTCAGTTTATCACTAACTTTAGATTCCAATCCCATCGTTTTTAATCATAATATATTGCCATATATATTAGTAATACTAATCAGTGCTCCAATAACAATAAAAAATCCAAAGAACAGTAGTGAATAATAAAACAAAGTATCAAAAGAATAAATTGGTACCAACCAGCGCAAGATTTGATAGTGTGGATCTTGAGGAGAAGCACGAGCACACTCATAAGATGAGTCATGTTGCCCGCTAGCCTGAATATATTCATTGTTCTGCCGTTTGATAACCTTTAGATCTGCGGTCCAGATTTTCTCGCCTCTTCTTCCCACTTTTCTGCCCCTTCTTTCCTCCTCGACTTCAAACAGCAACTTTGGGAAGGTGAACACGAGTGAACCAATCCTTAGCTGAAATGTTACTCCAAGCCCTTGTTCTTATCATGCAATAAGCCCTTGTGCTATATTGTTAAGTCAGCCAGTATTGGACTCTCCATCCTGTTAACGAAGGATCTTCATCTGGGTCATATGGAGACATATACTAGCCTGAAAGATACAATTCGGTTACATAGATATTAAATGAGTGCAAGGATGATTGTAACGTCCTAGAAATAGATCTACTAGTGAACTTGATAATGTATATCATCACTCATGAAGAGCTATAACGTTCCTCGTGGGGAATGAACCCGAGGTTGCTTTATCTGCAATTTGTAATAAAAAAATGAGCTAGAGTACACAACAGAGAAAGGGGAGAGCAGTATGGATGACAATTTGACTTGGAATAAACATTAGATTACCACAATGTAAAGACAGTGGAGAGCAGTATGGGGCATTTAAAATTATGTCAACAATGGACAACTAGAAGATTTCATGTTAGAAGCGAAGAAGAACACTGAAACCAGACGAATCAAATCAAATTAAAAGACGACATACTGGATTCATTCCTAACAGCCATTTTGTCACCACTGCGAGATCCTGGCACCATTCATGTTCGCATTGCCAAGAGCTTGCATCCCATACAAGATTAATAGGACCCTATGTAAAGTCATTTACAAGAATATAAGTAACACTAAATTGTCATGGAAAGTTGAATGACTTGAAAGAGCAAAAACTACAAAGCATAACTAAAATAGTTTGTAGTAGAAAATATAGTAGGATAAAATCGCTCTCAACAATCATAAATATAAAAAATAAAAACGACCCATGCGAGTTTCACCAGAACAAAATTTTCTAATGATAAATGAAAGACACACACACACACGTATGAGAGTATGTGTGTGTGGGTGTGTGAGCATGTGCTGCCAGAATATGAAGAGTAGTGGTGGTAGTAATTGGAGCAACAGTAACAACAACAATAATCATCATCGTGAATAATATATGTACTATGGTAAGATTTTACATGAGAAGGCCGAGTCCATATAGTTATCCTTCCATGAAGATTTGCAATCAGCTGTGCTCGAGAACATGATCTTGGAGACCATTCAATGAACTGAAAAGAATCCCGTGGAGAATATGTTAAAGTGTTGCATAATTGATATAAGTTAAAATAACATATGTTACTCGGCACAAAGTATTTTTATCAGCAACAGTCATCTTCGTGCACGCAATCCAACATTGTTGACCATCAAGCACAATTAATATGATGCTGACTGACAACAAAAAATATGATAGGCAATAAAAGGCTTATTTACAATTAAGTGGCACTGATGATACATGTGTATAATTTGTAGCACTACATGTAAGATGTTCACGTTGTCAAAGTATGTCATTGCATAACCAGTTTATAATAAGTTAGCAGCATCACAATAGCATCCGTCATCCAAAATATATCCAAATGATACATTTCCAACCATTCCTATCCTCCAATCACTAAGGTGGTGTTCGGTTTAAATTATGTTTTGTATTTCGGGTTTTCAATATCACTTACAAAATATAAGAGTTAAGCGACGACGGAGTAAATGGAAGAGAGATGGATTCCTAGCATAACTTGGAAAAAGTGAGCATTCATTATCATCTAACCATGTATTAAACCTACACATAATCCACACTCACCTCAATCCCACATGTTAACTAGCTATACTGCACCGCAGACCCCTTAAGCCACTCCTCACACTTTTTGAGGCTCTTTTGTTTTTTGGAACATCCACATAAGTTATGGTAATCAGTACTGAAGTAGCAACAAGTTAAACATGACTATAATAATTAGATGATTGAAGTCCAACTAAATTTAAGTGCATTTGATTTTTCCAGAAAGATTTAGATATTTTCAATCGTTTTTTTTTCCAGTTTTATTCCTAAAAGAAGTTCAAACGTTTAAAGATACTTTCCTCGGAGTGTATAGTCTTAAGGAATAAATTTGTTTTGGTTTATAAATTTTAGAAAATTGTATTAAAGAAGTTCGAAAAAAATTTCACATAACTAGTTTGTTTCTCAAGAAAGTTTAATGTAAGGAATTGTTTTGTGATAATGCAAATTTTTCTACATAGTAAAATAATCAGAAAATCTTCAGAAAATAATTCAAGTCTACTTATTGTGCATGGATTCCCATTGATTGGTAATTTAGCCATTTGGGAGTTCATTGATTACCAGTATATTATGTACATATATGCAATATTATATACATAGTAAATAGACACACAAAAAAAATTATGCTTTGGTAAATTGATCGTATATTAAGATTTAAATTACCTTGCTGCTTCTATAAGAATGCCATCTTTCAGACAAGATTCCATCTTCCAAACTCTGGGCATGTTGATTGCCTAATCCAACAAATAAAAAAACAGAAATCAAACAATCAACGACTACATTGGGTACTATATAAGATATTCATTCGTTCATATTATTAAATCCATATACAGCCAAACTAAATGCAAATTTAATATCAAATAGGCAGATAGCCTGAAACTACCCAACATATGACAGTAAAATGCTTTAGCTTACTTGTGGACTAGTAAGATGCAAAAATGAAATATAGTCATGAATAATATTAAAACAAATACAAGTACATAATGGCTAAAATGGTAATAAAAGTAGATTATCATCGGAATCTGTATATATTTGAGGTGCAATAAACCATGTATTCAAGATTTGATAAGAGCCTTTCAACATGATGTAAAATAAAAGGCCTCTCATTAATGTACACAGTTTAATTCAAAATTTTCCAAAGAGTACTAAATTTACTGTAGAAGAAAAATTGTAACTAACACAATCAAAAGCTTGTTGGTTACAAGCAAACAAATAGTCCTAACTCTATAACTTCAACCAGGATTAAAGAGATAAGCCTAACTATGGTACATTAACAGTCCATCTACACAACTTTAATCAGGACTCCGGAAGGAGCCCCAACTCCAATGAAGAAATAGGTTCAAGACCAATAAGGAAACAAAAAGATAGGTAAAGGACATTAATACAGAACAAGTGCCAAGTCTGATTTAATAAAACTATCAAACCTCGTAACCGAATGAAACCTAATTAGATACAAGTGGAAAAAAAGCAAAAAACAAAGTGATATAATTTAGCTCAAATCAGATACAAAATTGGAATAATTAGAAAAGCTAACCTTTTCTTTTGGAATGAAATCCGTAGGAAATCACATGCGAGCAAACCAGGAATCAAATGCGGAATTTCGATGGGAAGGAATGCATGAACGGAGAGGTTGTCGAAGCTGCAATTTCTGATGGCATAGAAGGCGAAAGACGAGAAGACGACGGGTATGAAGAAATTTAGGATTTAGGCTGCAGAATAGGGAGTGGGAAATAAAATTTTGGGGAAAACCTTTTGATCTAGGTTTAAATTGACGAAGAAGGAGAAAAGGGGAAGACATGATTCGATCTGTAGGAAGAATTAAAATTTCACGTTTTATAATCCTTGTATTTTTTTTTTCCAATTGGATGGTCTTCAATGCACGCGGATGACCATTTACAACCGTTAGATAGTTCGATCTCAATGACTCAAATTAACAGTGGTGTGAGGATGTGGATTGCCCTCTCTATATCTTAAAATAATAATATAAACATCTCTTGCAAATCTACCAGAATTCTACTGTAAAATATCTTCTAAAAATATTCGTCGGTATTCTGCCTAGATTTGCAACGGAAAATAGCGATTTAAATTTTCCGTCGGTGATTTGACGCAATTTACAACGGCTTAGTGAGGGATGACGGTGATAAATAAAAGAAAAAAAGAAAAAAAAAATTATCCTTTGCAGATCGCATGGAAATCCGTTGCTAATTAGCGGCGGAAATTTCCGCTTCTAAATTTTCGACGTTAAATCAGTGTTTTCTTGTAGTGATGCATTTACAAATAGTTTCGTTTTTCTTCACGATTTCTCAGTGGTTTAGTGATTAGAGCTTATAGTTCCGTAGATAAGCAAGTAGCTTTACTACTTGAATGTTGTAGTTCAAGCCACACATTCACTTAGTATGCAAGTAAATAAAGCATTTTGTGCCAATATATGAATAGTTTCCATTAACTTATCACACGTGAGAAAAATCTGGAATCAGAAATGTATATCTTTATTGATAATTGTGTTAGAAGCACATATTTTTTATCCAACCGTGAAATGTCAAAGTTGTCCTTTATTTAAATTAAAAAACTGTCCGATAAAAATAGAATCCGTACAATTGATTTTTTTTTCTTTTCAAAACTTCATTTATGTATGCGTTGACCCTTAAATAATAGGTCAATAACAATTCACGCGCGAAGCGCGTTCCATGATCACGCGTGAAGCGTGAAGCGCGTGCCGTTACGCTCGTAGATATAGCATGAAACAACAAAATTCCTTTGAACTAATTGGACTCACAACCTCGTTGATAGATTATTGGGAAAAGGTGGAATAAAACAATCAATGTGAAGAGAAAAAAAACGGTCTGACATACGAAAAGCCAATATGTTATTTTTCATAATACAGTTAATCCATACATCCATGTTTATTTCATGCTTATTTATGGCATCAATACTTTAGTTGTTGTCAGATTCCAAAAGTCATCAGGACTATAAATTCCAAGAGACATTTCGACTAAAAATGGTTGAAATATTTGAGTCTGTGAAGTCAAGTACAAACCATAGCAAACCATAGTTAAAAAACTCGAAGTGGCATACTAGCATGAAGGCATATACGCATGTAAATAGGGATCCTATATCATAGACTTATGTGATAACCTTCCATTCATAGTTCATGTTGCCGCAAAGGTTTAAGATAAAACAATGACTAAATTTCATAGAATCTAATATGGTCAATACCATAAAAAACTTATTTAGTTGCAGCTCAATTAGTAAACAAATTTCAGTTGTATGTCATAAAGCAATACAAAGTTTTCACGATGCATAAAAAAATCATTGTGTTCAAAGAAGAATGACCACAACTAAATGGTTCACAATTTGGTACTCGTACAATCTTCATTTATGTAGCTTTTGGTAAACTGGGTCGTTCGGTTGTACTTCTGCGGATAACTTCCAGAAATTTTATTAGACGGATTGCTTTCGCATTAAAGTTTCTGACAAAGAAATGGAGATAAATATCAATCAAGATAAAACATAAAACTTACCTACAACCAAGGAGCAAAATAAACATTGACGGTTATGCATTGCTGTTTTTGTATAAAATAGTTCAATCCATTTGATGAACAGAGTAAATCTCATACCCCAAATTAATATGCTGTCAAATCATAAAAAAGTCACAACCTATAACATGGAAATAGGTCAGACTTCACCATGATAATATAATAAACCTTTCTCTTCCACTTGGACCATGTAATTTTCCTACAAACAAATAAATAATGTTGCATGATCATATTTGTCAAATTCAGCATGATTGAATCCAGAAGCAGCACTGGCTTGCTGCAGAAATTATGCAAACTCTAAATATGGTAGAAAACTCTTAATCTAATGGCACTACACCTTTTATAATGAACTAATGTATAAGTGTATAACATACACTTGCATCGGTTGCAACTGGCCTCATAACAACACCTCATGTTTCATCCTACATGCAGATTTTTGCTATATAATATAATGAATGGTAACATGGATTGTAGCTACGTTTTAAAACAGCTATCAGTAGGTTATATAAACAACTATAAACTGTTGGAAATATTCAACTTATTGGGACCACATATGTTAATGTATTGGCTATCTTATGACTAAATATGAATACGTGATCTAGTTTAAAATAAATATCTAAGGACTTTTAGGGTATAATTATCATGTAATACAATAATGTGTATATACCAAAGTGATAATTTTGGTTTGTTGAAGGGCCGAACTAAAAATATCACACTACTATATATATATATATATATATATATATATATATATATATATATATATATATATATATATATATATATATATATATATATATATTGCGCGTGCTAATCGACCACCCCAGAGCCCGAAAAGCCGTGAATAGTATCAGGACGGGAAACTGCCTTGGAAGTCCTCGCGTTTGAGTACGGGAGCCTTTGGCACTGGGTATCCACCTTTATATATATATATATATATATATATATATATATATATATATATATATATATATATATATATATATATATATATATATATATATAGAGGAAGGTTCGGCTCCTCCTCTTATTTTGCACGTGAGATTCCCCTGAATCATAGCCGCACATCCACCTCATATGTATGTATGTGTGTGTATATATATATATATATATGGGGTTATGATTCCCGAATTACACAAGTTATCAGAGTGTTCTCTTACCTCTTCTATAGAGACATATTTACCGATGTGAGCTTGTGTCAATTTGAAAGATCAAAACTCATCTTAATTCTATCTACCAGCAAACACCGATGGATTCAGTTATGACATCAGCTGGTCTCTTTGATCTTATTCTCGATTGAATCAAATATGGTTATATTCAGATATGTAGCGAATTATTTTCTAACATAAACAACCATACGTTTACAAATACAAAAGAGAACACACAAACCCACGTGCACATGGGTATGAACTTATTTAGAACATAGCTTATATTGTCAGTTAGAAACCCCTTTGTGTAATAGTTTTGTCCTTGCAAACAATTCTCTAGGTCAAAAGAATAATCTTACCCCAGTACGTAATTTAAATTTTGCTTAACATGCATTTTAAAACTGAGCAATAATTTTGTGATGATTGTGATTTTTTTTTTAACAGAAAATATGGCAACTTAAAATCGAAACTCAACTAACTTTTTGTCACAAATGATAATGTACATCTCTCCATACAAAAATAAAAGGCTGCACACTTGGCTCATTTATAGATTAACACTTGACCACCAAAATGAAACAGATAAAATATCGATTATTTTATAAAATACAAAATTATCATGCATGTAATAATCTCTACTTTTTTTTTACTCAGGTTTCAGTTACTAACAATTCAGTGGGGAAGAAGTTGGGGATCCGGAAATATGCATTGTTACTATTTTATCATGCAACTGTATTATTATTTACAGGTTTCAGTTACTGGCAATGCAGTAGGAAAGAAGTGGGGAATTTGGAAATATACATTTTCATTATTTTATCTCTATTTCCTCAGGTTCCTCACTGTTTAAGTTGTCTTCCTAATACCGTTAACTCACTTAATTTGTCGCTTACAGAATCATAATTGACAATTCACATTTTAGAGTCAAATTTTACAGCATGCAGGTTTGTAAGTGTATATGCGAACTTGCATTTGTAGTTCAAAAAATAATCTTCCATTTTGATGAAATGAAGCAATCTAGATATTAAATAACAAATGCAATGGTGGAAAACATTCATGGTTAACAAATTTGGATTGATTTTACTAAGCATATGTGAATCCCATATTTGCATAAGCAGTGAAAAGATACACATGTTAAAATAAGCCATAATAAATTAGGATATTTTTCGAAACTTAATAATAGGGTTCACTTTGATGTAGGTTTATCCTTGTTAGATATTCACTGAATCAAAAAAACCATGAACAAATATCACCAACTTTGAGAATAAAATGGTTGAGCACGGAAAAAAAAGATAAAGCACACTGAACAAATAAACAATTATCAATCTTTGGGAATAAAATAGTGATTAAATGCTAACTGTATTACCCATTAACAAGAAAATTAGATGCAAGGGAGGTAAATCTTCACATTCCATACAAACGTGATCTATTTAGATATATGTATGCATAAATTGAGTCAAGAAAATAAAATTATGAAGTTTATGTCTTTAGCGTAACATAAATTATACGACACAGATAGTAAAACATATAACTACTACATGAAATAATAATAATAGTAATCCATAAGATATCTTTAGCGAGTGAAACATTTTGACTTTTTTAAACAAATATAGTAAAATTTCTACGTTTCTAGTAAAATAAATATCTACTTGACGGCTATTATATTGAAATGAGGAATTTTCTACCTCATGTGAAGCTGTGGAATGTTGACACTGGAAATAGGCAAAGTTGCATTAGAGTATATTTACCTTAGGTTGAGCACATATAAAATGGATGGTTATTCCGTATTCAATTATATATTCCATTTTGTTACATATTTGTTTCATTCATTCAATTACTTCTAAAAAGTCTAAAATATTTCATATGAGAATACTAGCTAACACAAAATGCTTATTATGCTGACTATAAGATCTAGAAATTGTAATGAACATTGATAATATAATCAATGATAAAGATAATTGTAGTTGAGTTTCCTAATAAACTGATTAATTTTTAACAAATTCACATTTGTTCTACACTCGACAACATGTCAACTTAAAGTTTAGAAAGCCCTTTTTGATTCAAAATATATTCAAATTCCAGTAGAGTAGATTTTCTTCTTTCATTGAAATATGAAAAATTCCTATGAAGACTGCTTCTTCCTACCATGATAGCGAAATATCACATCTACTCATTAGCTAGATTACTTAGAATTTAGAAACAACGTCATAGTTATGATTTTATTTTTCAATTCATTCTTTCTCAAACACCCTCATTCAATTAATTATGTTTATGACTTAGTTGATAATGTCTTATCTTTGGTGCATATAGGTGGGACCTTAAAACATAATGAAACATGACAAATCTGGTAATTTAACAAAGAAATAAACTTCATACCAAGCCAAGCTCTAAAAAATTAGTTCTCTGACTATGTTTACTTTAATACTTTGCTTTTGTTCATGTAGATGTTAAAGCAATAGACAAAAGTGGTCGCTTATATTGATGAACATGTTATGTGTCAAGAACTGATTAATTATTATAGTGTATTTCTACAACAATCAGGACATTATTAATAGTGCACAGATGAAAACTGGGTATTTTACGCTTCATACTAAGAAAAATAAAATTAAGTCCTTACTCATAGTAGGTGCATGATTCTTGATTCCATAGTGGTCACCAATTAGTTTGTTTCAGTTGCAATCATTCCATGCTGATCATGAACTCTACCAATGTGAGTCATCCCACCATCTAGCATTATATACATCAGATGGCTCTTCTTTTACGATTTTGGAGTTTTGATTACTGAGGGCACGGATGATGAGTCCACTACTTTCGGCTTGCTTTCCAACACTATTTCGGTCTTTTACATGCAATGTTGTAATAAGCAACCAATGCTAGCTACACTTAAACTATGAATATATTAATATTGGGTCCGGCTATTGCCACCCCCGTTATTTGCTCTTCACCCCCCGACTTAAAGTTTTAAAGTTTTATTTCCAACTATACCCTTTAACAACTTATTTAATAACTTGTCTAATGTTGTGCGACGATTAAAAAGTAATAAAATCAACTATATGCATCTACAAATGTTTGAGGTTGAATCACAAACAATAATTAAAATAAAAAAAGCGGTGTACGTGATTTTAAAAAAATAAATAAGAATTACTAGCAGTGATTAAAAATAATTAAAATAATGAATAAAATTAGCAAATAATGATTAAAAATTATTTGGAAATTGCAAAGTCGACGGGGTATATGATTATGTATTTTGGGATGAATAAGTCAACAATATACAAGAATTGCAAAGACTTGAATAATACGTAAATAAATCATCAGTATAACATGTGTTGATTCAAATAAATCAACATTCATATGCAATGTTAATTTTCATAACCAGCACCAGTCAATCAATGATGTCGCCTACAAACGTTAGTTAACTCGATTAGGATTTAAAGAGAGCAGAACTAATAAACTGCAAGCTGGAAATAAGAAGAAAAGAGAAAAAGAAACAGTGAGAATAAAAATAGAACAAGGGCATTTTTGGAAAAAAGCGGGGTGGGAAAAGAAAACAAAGGGGTGTGCATTTTATTTTCTAATCAACGGGGGGTGAAGAGCAAATAACGGGGTGTTAATAGATGGACCCATTAATATTTTAACTATGCTCTTGAGATCTAAATAAAAAAAAATATGGAACAACTCAAAATTAACCCAAAATATATTATAAATGATAAATTATGTGTTAACTACCACAAGCCCGTTCAAGCATTGTGTAACACCCCACTCCCGCTATGATCACTCACTAAGGGAATGCCATAGCATCGGTGGAGTATTTTAGTGAATATAGAACAGAAAAATTACAACAAGATAGATATAAATAGTACTTGAAATTTTAAAACATCATCTCATAACAGCGGAAGTAAAACATGTCTGGTTACATCATAAAACCACAATAAAAGTCAAGTACAATATCCATCGAAATAAAGAAGTACATAATCCCACTCTCATACAATAGCCAAAACAAAAGAAAAGATAAATGGGTAACTGGAGCTTTACATCTATCCAAGCTCCTAAAGACTGGAGCAACAATCCGATCAAGCTCCACTACTGCTAGGATCCACCGTAGGACCTGAGGGTTGGGAAAAAAAGATAAAAACAACGGGGTCAGACATAAGTCTGAGCGAGTCCTATAACTTTAACAATACAATCGTTAAAGTAACCAGAGAAGACATAAACTGATATACGGTAACTATTGGGGATGAATGGCTACACTAAGCAGTCAACTAAACTAAGATAAAAGATAAAGATGCATCTACCCTTCCAAAGGTAAATTACTAAACTGCACCACACCAGTCGTTCCTAACTTAAAGGTTGATCCCACCCCTGGACTTATAAAATTAACTTAATAGTTCTCGCGTACCCCTAGGTGACTGAGTAGACGCCACAGGGCCCTACAATCCACTAGGTGTACACACTACTCCCCATTCGATCGGCTCCCTAACGTAGATACCCGTGCTGGCCCCACCGTGGGGTGTACCATTCCCCAACGTGGCAACCTGATAAAATTAACGGTGCACGGCTTATATCTACACGATGCAACAACGTCTTATTTACCAGCCCGGGTCCACACACGCATATGAAACCCGTTGGTCATGCGTTGCCACCGCTAACCCATTTTGGCCTCTTATAGTCAAGCCCAATATGCGTGTCCCGTCACTCGACTAGAGTCGAGCCCACTAAGATACGTTTGGGATATTGGTTGAAATGGGCCCCCAGCACAAGCCATCCCCCTAAGCTTGGCCCACACACTAGTGTTTCCCACTTAACCCTTTAATCATGTTTAATTACATGTTTCCTCTTGGTTAAGTATTTAATCATATTTTCTATTGGCAACCACTAGCAATTTCCACATACCACCCAAGGTACCCACTTAACCCCCATGCCCCACTACATGATTATCTGGTTAAGTGTTTCTTAATTGATTAACACCGTAACCGTGTAAAGGACCCCTCACATTGGACCGTTATTTGTAGATGCCTGGTTAAGCCGGTAGGTTCCGGGCAGTCTTACACTACAAACGGGTCCAACCTCGTGTCATTTACCCTTGTTACGTATTTAATTTATGATTAAGACCCCTCACATTGGACCGTTATTTGTAGATGCCTGGTTAAGCCGGTAGGTTCCGGGCAGTCTTACACTACAAACGGGTCCAACCTCGTGTCATTTACCCTTGTTACGTATTTAATTTATGATTAAGACCCCTCACATTGGACTGTCATTTGTAGATGCCTGGTTAAGCCGGTAAACTCCGGGCAGTCTTACACTACAAACGGGTCCAACCTCGTGTCTTAATCGATTAATTACTCCTAATTAATCACCCCCATAATTTGTGTTAATTATCATGTTTATTTTAGGAATATGGGTACACCTAACTTAATAGGCAAATTCCCAACTCCAAAGTGTGGGTACACCTAACTTAATAGGCAAATTCCCAACACATAGTATGGGTACACCTAACTTAATAGGCAAATTCCCATACTATGTTCATTTATTTTATGTTATGCATAATTATATTAATTTCACACAATCTTATTAACTTATGCATTGAATTAACCCCATCGTTCCCACGTAATTTCGTTCTCATGACATAACACATATAAAAGGTGTCAACTTGCATATGTATGAACATGTTTCAAAGGTGCCATCTTGCATATTAACAAACACATAACTTGCATATGAACTTGCATAACATGTCACATAACTTGCATATAATCTTGTATAACATGTCACATAACTTGCATATAATCTTGTATAACATGTCACATAACTTGCATATAATCTTGTATAACATGTCACATAAACTTACATATTAACAAATACATGACTTGCATATAATATGTCACATAACTTGCATATGAACTTGCATAACATACTTGCATATAAACTCATAAACTTGCATATGAACTTGCATAACATACTTGCATATAAACTCATAAACTTGCATATGAACTTGCATAACATACTTGCATATAAACTCATAAACTTGCATATGAACTTGCATAACATACTTGCATATGAACTCATAAACTTGCATATGAACTCATAAACTTGCATATGAAGAAACATACAACTTGCATAATTATCATACATGTAACTTGCATTTTATCATACATGTAACTTGCATATTAATCATATGATCACAAACCACAAAACTTGCATAACCCACATACATTAGCAAACTAACATCATGTCATATGACTTAAAATCCATTAATCCCCAAACAAAACCATATGATCTCATCATATCTCATCTACTTAATTTAGCAATCGGTTATTAAAGTGATAGAAACTCACAACTAGCAAATTTGCACTCCAAATGAAGAAGATTAAGATGCTTAGAATGGATTAGAGGTTGATTAGAGAGTGATTAGCTTGCAACCCTCTTCATAAATTAGTGGAGGCTCCTTCTAAGATTTAATTTGGCGGCATGTAGCCCTCAATTCTATTTTTAGTATGGATTAGGGAAGGTTTAGGGTGTATTTATAGATTAGGTGAGTGTTTTAGGCCCTTAGATTAACCCTAGATTAGATTAGGACCCTTAGATTTCGGAAATCTCTAGAACACAGCCCAAGACTAACCCAAAAACCAGATCTGGTGCACCCAGATTAACAGGGCCGACACCCTGTGTCGACACCCCTGTCGACAGGGCTGTCGACACCCCTGTCGACATGCCTGTCGACACGGGGCTAGGCGGGAACTTTCCCGCCCTTTCCGCTTTTGGCTCCAAACTTGTTTTAGAACTGAATTTTAAATCTGTTTTTAACTTTGAATTTTCTGAAAACTTCTTTGGGCCATAACCGGGCCATACGGACTCCGATTCTCGAAAACTCGGACTCTATTTCGCGTATTTTTCCGAGACGAACGCAATGACGCAGCCCGTTACCCCTAATTCCCTCATCTGAGATTATTTATCCTGTAATTAGTGAATTTTAGTATTAACTAAAATTCGGGGTGTTACATTCTCCCCTCCTTAAAGGATTTCGTCCCCGAAATCTCTAAGCTAAGGAGAATGCATATCCTACCATCCAAACAACCATCTACTCAATCCATCAACCACAAGCAACCATTATCCTTAGAAACTTCTAATGATGTATGAACATATGCAGAAAGTGTGTGTATATGTCCGTATACTAATGCAAAATCAGGCGGTCTACTGATTCAGTCGACCTCCTTAATGCAAACCATGATAGTGCCATGCATCCAATATGTATGCGAAACCCTATTGACACATACAATTTCTATATGCGTGCACAACCATACACAAAAATGCATCATCCACATGATAACACAGCCATGATACATCCATCAATCTAACTACCACATCCATTTATGCGATATGCAACATGAAGTGACTGAGCCGATCTAGTGCCTAATGTGTGTGTATATGCATCCACGAGCAACCACTAGCAACCAATTGCATCCACATGCATCCATCAACCATAACATGTTTCAAACACATGTTTCAACCATAGGTTTTACCCTATCTAAAGGTCATAGGTACTAGCGAGAGGATATACTAAAGATAAGATAAGTACTAGACAAGCGATAAAGGAGAAGTTAAAAGACATACTCTCAAAAAGAAATAGATACAAAGAACGCATCTTCGCTTCCGTCTCCCAAGTAGCATTGCCCTCGTCTTCTCCCCATTGCACTTTAACTAGCTGAACTTCTCTGTTCCTCAACTTCCTAGTTTCTGACCCAAGGATGCGAGTAGGAGCTCGTCGAATCGTCGCATCACGCTCTACCTCTACATCTTTAAGCAAGCTCGGCTCTACCACCTCTGCGGTCTCATGTAAGCACTTCCTCAAATGTGATACATGGAATACATCATGAACACCACTAAGTCTGTCGGGCAACTCCACCCTATATGCCATCCGTCCAATCCTTTCCTTAATAGGAAACGGCCCAACAAACCTCGGTGCTAACTTCCCAACGGACCCAAAACGAACAACATTTCTCAACGGAGATACTTTGACAAAAACCATGTCCCCAACCTCAAACTCAAGATCCGTCCTTCTCCGATCCGCATAAGATTTCTGTCTATCTTGCGCTGCTTTCATCCTTCTTCGAATCAAATCAATCTTCTCTGAAGTCTCTCTAACCATATCCGGCCCAAGCAAGATCTTATCCATAGATTCCCACCAACATGTAGGAGATCGACAAGGCCTTCCATAAAGAGCTTCGAAAGGTGCCATGCCACTGAAAGCTGTTATTGTATGCGAACTCCACCAAAGGAAGATGTTCTTCCCATGTACCTCCAAAATCCAAGATACAAAGCCTCAAGAGATCTTCTAAGATACGGTTCACCCTCTCGGTCTGACCGTCCGTCTGAGGATGATATGCGGTGCTCAAACACAACTGAGTCCCTACCGCATCTTGCAAACTTCTCCAAAACTCACTAGTGAAGATAGGATCTCGATCACTCACAATGCTGGATGGTACGCCATGCAATCTAACAATCTCTCTAACATAGACTGAAGCAAGCCATGGAGCGGTCCTCTTACTCTTCACGGGTATAAAATGGGCACTCTTGGTAAGTCTGTCTACCACAACCCAAATCCCCGTATTGCCCTTCCTCGATCTCGGTAACCCATCGATGAAATCCATCGAGACACTATCCCACTTCCATTGCGGAACTTCCAATGGGTGTAGCAACCCACCGGGTTTCCTTTGCTCCGCTTTAACTTGTTGGCACACTAAGCATCTAGCCACATACTCGGCCACATCTTTCTTCATACCGGCCCAGAAGAAAACTCTCTTCATGTCTTGGTACATTTTGTCTCCACCGGGATGAATAGTCATCCTTGAACGATGTGCATCATCCAAAATAGCCTTCTTCAAACCCTCATCTTGCGGTACACAAAGTCTACCGTCTCTATGCAACCATCCCCTATCATCTATGGTGTATCTACCCAAATGGCTGGACGACTCCCCCCTTATAAGCTTCTCTACCAACTCAACCAACTGTGGGTCGTCTCGCTGAGCCTCGCCAATCCGTCCCAAAAGAGTAGGTCTAACCTCCAAGGATGCTAACAAACCAGGTACAAAGTCAACAGAAGGTCTGAAGTCGAACAAAGAAAGAAACTCCAAGCTTCGCCGTTCCATGAACAATGGACTCAAAGATAGCCTTTTTCTACTCAAGGCGTCCACCACTACGTTACCCTTGTCAGGGGTATACGCTATCTCGAAATCATAGGATTCTAAGAACTCCATCCACCTTTGCTGTCTTAAGTTTAAATCCTTCTGAGAGAATAAGTACTTCAATGATTTATGGTCAGTGAACAACTCGAATCTCTCACCAAGAAGATAATGGCGCCAAGACTTAAGTGCGAAAACAATCGCGGCCAACTCTAGATCATGGGTAGGGTAATTCTTCTCATGCACTCTCAATTGCCTCCCTCCATAGGCTATTACCCTTCCCTCCTGCATCAAGACTGCGCCTAATCCTGTCCCACAAGCATCGGTATAAACAACAAACGGCTTACTCCCATCTGGAAGCACTAAAACTGGAGCGGTGGTCAAAGCTCTCTTTAACCGTCGGAAAACATCATCACAATCTACGTCCCATGAGAAAACCAGATTCTTCTTCGTCAAGCGGGTTAATGGGGCTGATATCCTCGCGAAGTCTTTGATGAACTTCCTATAATATCCTGCCAACCCCAAGAAACTTCTTACTTCGGTAGCATTTCTAGGAACTTTCCAATCCTGGATAGATACTATCTTTGCGGGATCCACAGCTATCCCTTCCTTAGAGACCACATGCCCTAAGAATCGCACTTCTCTTCTCCAAAAATGACATTTAGAGAATTTAGCTTTAAGACTATGTGCTCGAAGAGTCTCCAACACTTCTCTGAGATGTAAGGCATGCTCTTCTTCACTCTTGGAAAAGACCAAGATGTCATCCACAAAGACTACTACAAACTTATTCAGATACTCTCTGAACACTCTACTCATCAGATCAACAAAGTATGCAGGGGCGTTTGTCAACCCAAATGGCATCACAAGCCACTCATAAAAACCATCCGGAGTCCGGAAAGCAGTCTTCTCTATACTGTCCTCCGCCACTCTTAACTGATGAAACCCTGTAGCTAAGTCCATCTACGAAAACACTGAGGCGCCAACCAACTGATCAAAGAGATCATCTATCCTCGGTAATGGGTGTCTATTCTTCTTCGTGAGCTTATTAAGTTCTCTATAGTCTACACAAAGTCTGAGGGACCCTTCCGCCTTCGTAGCAAAAACTACTGGAGCTCCCCACTCCGATATACTTCGCCTTATGAACCCCTTCTCAAGCAACTCCCCTACTTGCTTATGAAGTTCTCTTCTCTCACGAGGAGCCATGTGGCGCACTGGCAAAGACACTGGTTTGGAATTATCCACCAAATAAATTCGGAAATCTATCTCCCGCTTCGGAGGCAAACCCTTCACCTCTTCAAACACATCCGGATATTCCCGGACCACTCTGACAGAACGCAAACTCTCGACCGAAGCATCGAGCGATTCAAGATAACTTAGCAAAACAGATTCCATGGGATTACAAGAGATCTCGAGAGTATTACCCAAGCGGGTCATAAGCCTGACAACTCTCCTTTCACAATCAAGAACGGCACCATTACTGGATAACCAGTCCATGCCCAAAATCAACCCATAGCCCGTGAAGCCCAATACAAAAGCATCACATCCAAACTCAACGCTAAGTATAGAAATCTTCATACCCAAACATATCATAGACAGATATATGGAGCCCCCAATTGGGTTTGAAACAACCAAGGGATCATCAACTAGACTGGTGTCTAAGTGCAGTGACTCAACTAACGATGATGAGATAAAAGAATGCGATGCGCCAGAGTCAAACAAAGTACGAACCGGATGATCAAACAGAAAAACCAGACTTTCAACGGAAATAGTTCTACCTCTCTGCTGAATCGGTGGAACTGAGAGAGCCTGAACTTGCCCCCCTGCCTGAGGTGGTGCCATAAGAGCTTGCACCTGACCTCCCGAGGTAGACCTCGTCTTCTGCCCCTTCTTTGGGCAGTCCTTCACAAGATGTCCTGCTTCACCACAATGAAAGCAACCGGTCTTCTTCTTTTTGCGACAATCCTTGCTGAGGTGGCCTGGGGTCCCACAATTGAAGCACTTCTTCTTCTTCTTCTTCTTGTCACCATTGCCTTTTCCACCCTTGCCTTGTTGTTGTTGTTGCGGTTTCTTCTGATCCCCCTTCTTCTCTGGTGCCTTAGAACTCTTATCATCCTCATGCATAAGTGCCATGTAGACAAGCTTCTCAAAGGTGGCCCCCATAGGAATGTGAGTCATAGCTATTCCTTGCAATGGTTCGTTCAAGCCTCTAACGAACCTCAAAGCCTTCTTCTCCGGTGTATTCACCAACTCTATGCCAAACCTTGCTAATTGATTGAATTTGTTGACATATTCTTTCACCGTGAGATTCCCTTGCTTCAAATTCAAGAACTTCTCCATAAACAGATTCTCTTCTGCCCTTGAGAGAAACTTAGCCCCAAACCTTTGCTTAAAATCTGCCCAAGAGTCAACAGGGCGTTCTCCATTAGTGACCTCCCACCAGAATGAGGCCTCTCCCTTCATTAACCAAGCCGCCAACTTGACTTTCTTTCCCTCTTCCACTTCAAAGATATCTAGCAACTCTTCCACTTCCTTAAGCCAATCTCTAGCCTCTACGAAAGTCTCTGAACCTAGAAAAGGTTTTCCTCCTATAGCCTTGAACTCCTTGCAAATCTTAGCAAAATTATCCACTCTAGGCTGAGGAGGAGGAGCGGTTGCCTCTGGTGTAGTAGCATTGGCTGGACCCGCAGCCGCGACCCTAGCCTCTTGTAACCTCCTATACCAGAGTGGTATAACTAAGCCCTCCGGGATGTTAAGATCTTCAGCCATGCTGAAACGAAAGAGGAAAGATTCAAAAAGGAGATTCCGAAAGATAAAGATATGGCTATTGGGGATTATGCTTTTCTTTTTCAAAAACTTTTCTCTTAAAAGACATGTTTTTGAAAATACTTTTTCCAAAAATAATACCTTTACTATTTTCTAAAAAAAATGTATTTTTCTCAAAAATTTATCTGTTCCGGTAACCTTAAGCTCTGATACCACGTGTAACACCCCACTCCCGCTATGATCACTCACTAAGGGAATGCCATAGCATCGGTGGAGTATTTTAGTGAATATAGAACAGAAAAATTACAACAAGATAGATATAAATAGTACTTGAAATTTTAAAACATCATCTCATAACAGCGGAAGTAAAACATGTCTGGTTACATCATAAAACCACAATAAAAGTCAAGTACAATATCCATCGAAATAAAGAAGTACATAATCCCACTCTCATACAATAGCCAAAACAAAAGAAAAGATAACTGGGTAACTGGAGCTTTACATCTATCCAAGCTCCTAAAGACTGGAGCAGCAATCCGATCAAGCTCCACTACTGCTAGGATCCACCGTAGGACCTGAGGGTTGGGAAAAAAAGATAAAAACAACGGGGTCAGACATAAGTCTGAGCGAGTCCTATAACTTTAACAATACAATCGTTAAAGTAACCAGAGAAGAAATAAACTGATATACGGTAACTATTGGGGATGAATGGCTACACTAAGAAGTCAACTAAACTAAGATAAAAGATAAAGATGCATCTACCCTTCCAAAGGTAAATTACTAAACTGCACCACACCAGTCGTTCCTAACTTAAAGGTTGATCCCACCCCTGGACTTATAAAATTAACTTAATAGTTCTCGCGTACCCCTAGGTGACTGAGTAGACGCCACAAGGCCCTACAATCCACTAGGTGTACACACTACTCCCCATTCGATCGGCTCCCTAACGTAGATACCCGTGCTGGCCCCACCGTGGGGTGTACCATTCCCCAACGTGGCAACCTGATAAAATTAACGGTGCACGGCTTATATCTACACGATGCAACAACGTCTTATTTACCAGCCCGGGTCCACACACGCATATGAAACCCGTTGGTCATGCGTTGCCACCGCTAACCCATTTTGGCCTCTTATAGTCAAGCCCAATATGCGTGTCCCGTCACTCGACTAGAGTCGAGCCCACTAAGATACGTTTGGGATATTGGTTGAAATGGGCCCCCAGCACAAGCCATCCCCCTAAGCTTGGCCCACACACTAGTGTTTCCCACTTAACCCTTTAATCATGTTTAATTACATGTTTCCTCTTGGTTAAGTATTTAATCATATTTTCTATTGGCAACCACTAGCAATTTCCACATACCACCCAAGGTACCCACTTAACCCCCATTCCCCACTACATGATTATCTGGTTAAGTGTTTCTTAATTGATTAACACCGTAACCGTGTAAAGGACCCCTCACATTGGACCGTTATTTGTAGATGCCTGGTTAAGCCGGTAGGTTCCGGGCAGTCTTACACTACAAACGGGTCCAACCTCGTGTCATTTACCCTTGTTACGTATTTAATTTATGATTAAGACCCCTCACATTGGACCGTTATTTGTAGATGCCTGGTTAAGCCGGTAGGTTCCGGGCAGTCTTACACTACAAACGGGTCCAACCTCGTGTCATTTACCCTTGTTACGTATTTAATTTATGATTAAGACCCCTCACATTGGACCGTCATTTGTAGATGCCTGGTTAAGCCGGTAAACTCCGGGCAGTCTTACACTACAAACGGGTCCAACCTCGTGTCTTAATCGATTAATTACTCCTAATTAATCACCCCTATAATTTGTGTTAATTATCATGTTTATTTTAGGAATATGGGTACACCTAACTTAATAGGCAAATTCCCAACTCCAAAGTGTGGGTACACCTAACTTAATAGGCAAATTCCCAACACATAGTATGGGTACACCTAACTTAATAGGCAAATTCCCATACTATGTTCATTTATTTTATGTTATGCATAATTATATTAATTTCACACAATCTTATTAACTTATGCATTGAATTAACCCCATCGTTCCCACGTAATTTCGTTCTCATGACATAACACATATAAAAGGTGTCAACTTGCATATGTATGAACATGTTTCAAAGGTGCCATCTTGCATATTAACAAACACATAACTTGCATATGAACTTGCATAACATGTCACATAACTTGCATATAATCTTGTATAACATGTCACATAACTTGCATATAATCTTGTATAACATGTCACATAACTTGCATATAATCTTGTATAACATGTCACATAAACTTACATATTAACAAATACATGACTTGCATATAATATGTCACATAACTTGCATATGAACTTGCATAACATACTTGCATATAAACTCATAAACTTGCATATGAACTTGCATAACATACTTGCATATGAACTCATAAACTTGCATATGAACTCATAAACTTGCATATGAAGAAACATACAACTTGCATAATTATCATACATGTAACTTGCATTTTATCATACATGTAACTTGCATATTAATCATATGATCACAAACCACAAAACTTGCATAACCCACATACATTAGCAAACTAACATCATGTCATATGACTTAAAATCCATTAATCCCCAAACAAAACCATATGATCTCATCATATTTCATCTACTTAATTTAGCAATCGGTTATTAAAGTGATAGAAACTCACAACTAGCAAATTTGCACTCCAAATGAAGAAGATTAAGATGCTTAGAATGGATTAGAGGTTGATTAGAGAGTGATTAGCTTGCAACCCTCTTCATAAATTAGTGGAGGCTCCTTCTAAGATTTAATTTGGCGGCATGTAGCCCTCAATTCTATTTTTAGTATGGATTAGGGAAGGTTTAGGGTGTATTTATAGATTAGGTGAGTGTTTTAGGCCCTTAGATTAACCCTAGATTAGATTAGGACCCTTAGATTTCGGAAATCTCTAGAACACAGCCCAAGACTAACCCAAAAACCAGATCTGGTGCACCCAGATTAACAGGGCCGACACCCTGTGTCGACACCCCTGTCGACAGGGCTGTCGACACCCCTGTCGACATGCCTGTCGACACGGGGCTAGGCGGGAACTTTCCCGCCCTTTCCGCTTTTGGCTCCAAACTTGTTTTAGAACTGAATTTTAAATCTGTTTTTAACTTTGAATTTTCTGAAAACTTCTTTGGGCCATAACCGGGCCATACGGACTCCGATTCTCGAAAACTCGGACTCTATTTCGCGTATTTTTCCGAGACGAACGCAATGACGCAGCCCGTTACCCCCAATTCCCTCATCTGAGATTATTTATCCTGTAATTAGTGAATTTTAGTATTAACTAAAATTCGGGGTGTTACACATTGTATCGAACATCTTAAGTGCGAGTGCCCAGCTCAGCAAATATGGAACCAACAACAACACCTCAGCTCGTCCACACATGTCCTGCCACCTCGGTCGAGCAGTGCTGTTGTAGGCGGGGTCGGTCGTCATCATTAGTGCCCAGTCGTTTGAGCAACCTCCAGCAAGCAGCGGTTCGAGCAACCCCACCGATCATTCACCTTTGTAATACTCCGGTCGAGCGCTACGAAGTAGGCAGGACAGGCACCCACCTGGAATGAGAAGGGGCTGATGAGATATTAGGATCAGAACATGGAGGATGGAGGATCGTTTGAGGCACGTGTAGAACGCTCTCCTTAAGGAATTAATCGCCCCAACTATTTTGATGATTTTAAGGACAGCGAGATTCCTTCGGAATACAACAAACAACGTGTTTTACAGAAGCAGTAGAAGAAATTCGGATAAAAACTGGGTTTGGGAAGGATTTAAGTGCCCAAGTCCCCATCTTTCACCCATAATAATATTATATAGGCCCCCAACCCATTGAGCCCAAGCCATTGTGTCCATCTCAAGCCGTTGTTGTTTTATTTCATAATATTCTATTCCAAACATTAATATATAGGAAGAGATACTTCATGATATTTGCCGATGTAGGACAAATATTTATTGCAATCTTCCTAATAATCCCCCACAAGATTATAATAATTATTTATTTATGCGTATGAGAAAGTACCTTTTGGTTTAAACTTTTCTCTTTAGTCCATATATTTAAATTTCAATAGAATATTTGGTAGTAATTACTTTAAACCAAAATTCTTTATGATGAAACGAAATATATGAACACATAAATATTATCCTGCTTCTGTAAAATGTCATAACCGTTGTTAGGTTGTTAATTTCCTCCTGGTTTTCATGAACATGTATAAAGTTACATCCAAACTTTATTGAAACATAGTTTCTTATGTTCATATAGGCGTCCATTCTTCCCGTCCTTGTTACTATGGACAAATGATCACCACAAAACGTAACAATACAAACAGTGAGTCTCTCATGTTTGTCAATCACTTAACAGCAATTTGTTTGTTACCCATTAAACTTTAGGCTACAGAGTGTAAGGTTGGGTTTCTATTGCAGGCGATTAAAAGGTTTTAGACCCATTTCACAACTAGTTGTTTTAATCATTTCTCTTGTTAATCCCTTGGTTAATGGGTCTGCTAAATTTTTCTTTGATCTTACATATGTAATTGTGATGATACCATTCACAATTAGTTCCCTAACATATGCATGTCTCAAGCTTATATGTCTAGATTTTCCATTATAAATCTTATTATATGCCCTAGACATTGTAGCTTCACTATCACAATAAACAGAAATGGCTGATGATGGTTGTGACCACAACTCTATCTCTGTTAACAAATTTCTTAGCCATTCTGCTTCCTTTGCTAATGCATCCAAAGCAACAAATTTTGCTTCCATTGTGGAATGTGTGATAATTGTTTGTTTCTTAGAGGCCCATGATATAGCTCCCCCTCCAAGAGTAAAAATCCATCCAGTAGTTCCGCTATTTTCGTTTTCTGGTGTTGAACCACTTGCATCTGAGTATCCTTCTAGAACTGCTGGGAAATTTCCATAGTAGATTCCTAATTTGCTTGTTCTTTTAAGATATCCTAAGACTCTACCAATTGCCTTTCAGTGTGAAACACTAGGATTATTGGTATACCTTGACAGTTTGCACACTGCATAAGAAATATCAAGATGAGTGCAATGCATGGCATACATGAGACTGCCAATCACACTTGCATATTCTAACTGAGCAACTGCTCTTTCGGAATTTGCAAACATTTTAATAGAAGAATCATAAGGGCTGCTTGCTTCTTTAAAATTTAAATGCTTGTATTTAAGAAGTATCTTTTCAATGTAATGAGACTGACATAAAGCATATCCCTCACGATGTTTCCTTACTTTAATCCCTAGAATAGTACCGACTTCGTTTAGGTCTTTCATTTTAAAACACGAAGTTAAATAGTTCTTTGTCTCATTTATACCTTCCATATTAGTACCAAATATGAGCATATCGTCTACATATAGGCATATTATAACACCATATTTATCTGTGAATTTTGAATATATGCACTTGTCAGCATTATTATGCTTGAAGCCATTAGACAAAATTACAGAATCAAATTTCTCATGCCATTGTTTTGGTGCTTGTTTTAATTCATATAAGGATTTAACCAGTTTGCAAACCTTATTTTCATTTCCGTTCATGATGAATCCTTCTGGTTGTTCCATATACACTTCTTCGTCTAATTCTCCATTAAGAAAAGCGGTCTTGACATTCATTTGATGCACATATAATCCATGAATAGACGCAAGAGCAAAAAGAATTCTTATTGATATTAGTCTAGCGACTGGAGCATATGTATCAAAGTAATCGAGGCCTTCTTTTTGCCTAAATCCTTTGGCTACTAGCCTTGCTTTGAAAGTTTGAACAGATCCATTCGTATTATATTTCTTTCGAAACACCCATTTATATCCAATTTTCTTTGATCCAATTGGTAAATCTGCTAGAGCCCAAGTATTGTTAGATAGAATTGAATCCATCTCATCCTGTATTGCTTCTTTCCAGAAAGCAGCATCTCTTGAAGTAATAGCTTCTTTAAAAGTTTTAGGATCTTCTTCATTATTCAAAATAAAAATTGTCTTGTCGAGTAATTTATCCCTATCACCAACGACAAGGTGAACTATGTCATCTGGTGAGACAAAATCAGGATCTAAGCTTTTGGCTTTCCTTGGTCTTTGGCTTCTTCTAGGTTCATCAGGAACGTTCTGAATCCTCCTTTTATTTGGAGAATTACATTCAATGTTTTCATCGTTCCTTTTGTGGATGATTTGTGTAGGATCTGAAATAGTCATGGAATCACATAAAAATTTATTTTCGATGAATTCTACATCTCTTGATTCCACGATTACATTAGATTCTATATCTAATAATCAATACGCTTTAGAATTTTCAGCATATCCTACGAATATACTTTTTAATGCTCTTGGTCCAAGTTTTATCCTTTTCGGATCTGTGACCCTATAAAAGGCTAAACATCCCCAAACTCTTAGATATTTCAAGTTTGGTTTTCTTCCTTTCCATAATTCATAAGGAGAAGTCTTAGTTTTCTTTGATGGAATTCTGTTATGCAAATGACATGCCGTTAAGAGTGCTTTTCCCCACAAATTGACATGTTGTTTAGCATTTAAAATCAGAGTATTGGTCATTTCAACCAATGTTCTATTTTTTTGCTCAGGCAGTCCATTTTGCTGCGGGGTATAAGGTGCAATTGATTTATGAATAATTCCATTTTCTTCACAAAATGATGAAAATTCCATGGAAAAATATTCCCCACCTCTATCACTTCGCAACACCTTAATCTTCTTTTCCTTTTGATTCTCAACATTGGTTTTGAAATGCTTAAACATCTCAAAGGCTTGATCTTTTGATCTCATTAAATAGACATGTGTGTATCTAGAATAATCATCTATAAAAGTGATAAATTATCTATTGCCACCTCTAGTCAATATACCATTTAATTCACAAATGTCTGAGTGTATTAATTCAAGTAGTTTAGTATTCCTTTCAGATTTTGGAAATGGCTTTTTGCACATCTTTGCTTCAATACAAATTTCACATTTAGATTGGTGTACATTATCATATGAAATCATTCCTTCTTTAGACATGAATTGTAAATTTTTGTAATTCAAATGTGCTAATCTATTATGCCATAAATGAAATGAATCAACGACATAAGCAAATTCGTTCATTTTATTAATACTTAGTTTAAACAGACCATTACAAGCATATCCTTTTCCAACAAACATACCGCCCTTGGACAGAATAAGACTATTGCCATCTAGAACTCCCTTAACACCCATATTACATAGGAGACTTGCAGAAACCAGATTTTTCTGATTTCTGGAACATGTAAAACATTAACCAGAACAATCTTTTTGCCAGAAGTGAACTCCAACTCTATGGTTCCTTTTCCAACGACGGCTGAAGCATTATTGTTTCCCATAAGTACCTTGCTTTCGTCAGAAACTTTCTCATATGATTTGAACAGCGAATGGTTGTTCACTACATGAACAGTAGCACCAGAGTCATACCACCAATCATTATCTTTGGTAGTATCTGCCATGTTTTGTTCCGTGATCATATCGACACTCAGTTTTGAAACCATGGCAACGATTTCTGATTCTTCCTGTTCAATCATGTTTGCTTTGTTGGAAGTACCCGGGTTGTTCCTTTTGCCCTGATTATTATTCTGTCCTTGCTCCTTTTTCTGCCTTTTGAAAAATCTGTAGTCGCATTTGTAATGTCCAGGTTTGCCGCAGAAATAGCAATCACCCTTGCCTTTGTTATCTCTTTTGCGTTTTCCAAAGGCTTTATTATCATTTCCAATATTGTTAATATTGGAAGGAGCAGTAGACTGAAAAACTTTCTTCTCACGATTTCTTGTTTCTTCCTCAATTCAAAGATGTTTCTGAATTTGTTCTATCGTGAAATCCTCTAAAGAATGCATAAGCTTTTTTCGATAATCGCTCTAACTCTTAGGGAGTTTTTCCATTACAGCCCCGACTTGTAAAGCCTCAGGGATGGTGATCTTAACATCACTTCATTTGTTGAATATTACTTGCAATTCATGCACTTGGTCTAGAACAGAGACATTATCAAGCATTTTAAATTCAAAGAATTCGAAAATTAAGAACTTATCTGCTCCTTGTTTCTCATTACTGTACTTTGTCTCCAATGATTTCCAGATTTCTTGAGGCGACTTAACAGAAGTGAACATGTCGTATAATAGATCAGATAACGTATTCAGTATATGCCCCCTTCAGACGACTTCATCTTCTTCTCTTTTCTATCGCTGTGCAATCAGTTCTGCAGTATCTTTACCAGTAGGAGGTGGAATCGGTTTCAGGTCTGGGTCCAAGACATACACTATCTTCAGGGTTGTAAGGAGGAAAAGGATCTTATCCTGCCAACGAGTGTAGTTAGTGCCATCAAAGCGATCGAGTTTGGTAAACTCCTGATTCATAATTTTGTAAGTTGAGTCTGATCCAGTTGCGGAAGCCATTATTAATTCCATAAGATTGATGAGATATTAGGATCAGAACAGTGAGGATGGAGGATCGTTTGAGGCACGTGTAGAATGCTCTCCTTAAGGAATTAATCGCCCCAACTATTTTGATGATTTTAAGGGCAGCGAGATTCCTTTAGGATACAACAAACAGCGTGTTTTACAGAAGCAGTAGAAGGAAGAAGATAGGTGAAATTCAGATAAAAACTGGGTTTGGGAAGGAGCAGTATAAATAAGAGACGAACAAATGTGATCGTTAGTGACAGTTGCATGCGAGGAGACGCTGCTGTTCAAAAAATCACAACTGTTCGCAACAGGCGAATCCGTTCTGTACGGTCACGTACGCGCCCACGTGCCCCAAGTGTCCATCTTTGACCCATAATATATTATATAGGCCCCCAACCCATTGAGCCCAAGCCATTGTGTCCATCTCAAGCCCATGTTGTTTTGTCTCACAATATTCTATTCCAAACATTAATATATAGGAAGAGATACTTCATGATATTTGCCGATGTGGGAAAAATACTTATTGCAATCTTCCTAATAGCGGCTGGATCGAGCAGCTCTTATGCTGGTCGTATGCCACAGCAACCGGGTCGAGCAACATTTCAGCTACGGGTCGCTCATGACAACAGCACGACGATTGGTCGAGCACACAACCGTGGTCGTGCATCATTCCCGCTCGTGCACCATTCATGTTTGATGGAAGCGAGCAATATTCTTCAAGGCTTGGGAAAGTAGAACATTAATATGTTAAAGAGCAGTGGCATTTTCTATAATTAATATTCCCACTTTTAGAATAAGACAAAGCTGCGTGGGTATATGGTAAAACAAGTGGACGCTTGATATTAAAGCATGAGACTGTACATATAGCCGTACTCGTTTGTACACAACAAGAGAGCTTGCTTGGTCTTGAATTCATGTAGTAAGGTCGTTCACACATCCTGAATAGGCTCGCTCGTGTATCATGTTTGAAGGCCTACTTGTACAGCTGTATACAGGGTTAGCGTTAGCTGTAAAGAACGGATGGCCAGCTGTCCCACATGGCTTTGCACCCCTTAATTACAACATTACCACTCCCCTAGCTCCACACCAAAATCCACCTATAAATACCCCCTTCACTATCACCAAAGGAACTGATTTTCTCCATTCCGAAGGGTTGCCAAAATCATTCCTCTAACACTCCAAGCTCCATTCCAAGTTTCATTAATGGTCGCCAAAGCTCACTTCATCTTCAACCCGAGATCCATCTTCTCCATCATCTCAAGCGCCATTCTACTTCTCTCCTACCACCATTAATCTTCCTCCAAGCTTCGATTCAAATCTCAACCGCCATGTACTCACCGTTGATCCTCTAAGTGCTCAAACCGTGGAACATACATTCTCACGTTTATCGCATTCATAAGGATTCAACCATTTCCATAGTGGATTAGAGAGAATCAAGTCATTAAAGAGAGGAAAATCATTGTATAAAGAGAGAATGAGCTAAAATGAGGTGTATGAGATGATGAATTTTGTAAATCTATCACATGATAATGAAATGGCTTCCAAAGTGGACGTAGGTCTACTCTAATTCAAACCACTATAAAAACCCTTGTGCATTTACTTACTTTTTACTGCTTACTTTGCATTTGTGGCCCTATATTCTATTGCATACCGAATTGGTGAAATGTGATTTCACACCTTTGGTGTTTGAACCATTTTTGATTCAAATATTTGGTGCCGACCGTTAGGCTGCGTTCGCATTCTTCTCCAATTCGAGAGCTTTGCATTGAAGTTCTGAGCATACTTCTATCATAGATTCTACAAGTCTAAGATCTAGCCCAAACGACGAGCTCTCTTCCGAATTCATGTCCATGTCCGAAATAATGACTAAGTCAAAAAAGATCGCAAGTAAAACCGTTGGAGCACCCAACGGCATTGCTAACAACGTTGCTATGCCACTAACTAACCGTTTCAAAGTTGGCAAAAACTCAATAAGTGGAGCCGGTGTGACTAGAGCCGAATTAGATGCCGTCGTCGCTAATTTGAGTCAACGAATGGAAGCCTCCAACAAAGCCTTAATCGATGCTAATAAATCACTAATGAATGGTAATAAAGCTTTAATGGATAAGATGAGTGCTCTCCTAAACACTCAAGCAAATCTCGCTCCTCCTTCGAAGATCCATGTCAACCTTGAAGAGAATGCAAATTCATCTACCTCCGATCATCGTCACAATGACAACTTGGAAGGGCTTGTTGACAAAAGCAATGCTAATATCAAAGACTCAAGGTTGAAGGTCAAAGACCATTCCGATCGAAAGAACCGACGAGTTGCAAGTCCCGTTACGAGAGCTACTTCCCATGGTGGAAGTAAAGGACCTAGATCCTCTAATCACGATCGCTCCCCACGACGAGCATCTGGAAAAGAGATCGAAGTCTGCTCTTCGAAGCGGCACAACTCGAAGGAATATATCACGGAAATGGTAAAGTAAATCATGGAAGATAATATGGCTCGCAAGGATAGTGAAAGGGAGTGAGACTTCTCCCTCAGCAAAAATCCATTCACAAAGAGGATCCGCAAAGCAAAATTCCCCAAAAAGATCACTCATCCTACTCTACCTTCGTAGAACGGAACTTCTGATCTGAATAATTTCCTATACAAATACAAATGGCATATGAATGCTGCCAGGGCGACAGATGAGATCAAATGCTTGTGCTTCCCTCTCTATCTTGAAGGTGTCACATCGTTATGGCTCACGAGATTGCCACCTTAATCCATCGAACGATTTGATGATTTGACTTTGAAATTCAAAGAGCAGTTCGGGCTGCAAGCTACGAAGGCTAAGGACATTATTTATCTTACGTCAATGAAGCAGGATCCAGGAGAATCTGTCAAAGCTTTCCTCAAAAGATTTAATGATGCTGCATCTAAAGTAGGAAATCCTGAGCCTCGCATGATCTTAATGTCTCTAATCGGCGCCATAGATGAGAATAGTGAATTCGGTAGATGGATTAAAATGAAATAACCGAACACGCTTGAGAAATACTATAAAAAGGCCGAGGAGTACATGAGAGTCGACACTAATCCTATAGCTCTTCAGATTATTGATGCTAACCCTCTTCTTGAAGCTCCCAAAAATGCTGCCACCTAGTATACTCAGAAGAGTAATCAGGGGAAGAAGTGCGCCAGTGACGGGAACGACAACAAGGCTACTAAGAAGTCTCGCCTTTTCAACTCATCAGAGCTGACACCCTTGAATGACACTCCTGAAAATATCTATCTTGCAACAAAGAATTCTAAAGAGTATGCATAGCCAAATCCGATGAGGATAAGAGACAAAGCGGCAAACTCGGGGAAATTCTGCAGATTTCACAACCAGCCTGGTCATAACACCAATGAGTGCCGACACCTAAAGAACCTCATCGAGGAGTTAATCATGAATAATAGGCTTCAACAGTATGTAAAGAACCCGCAGACATGAATCCTTCTGCAACTCCTCAAGGGCCAGGGATATCAAATAATCAGTTTGGTCCAAGCAACAGAGCTCCTGCTTAAATCGATCCACGGTCTATCATCAACTAAGAATCAATAATTGGTTCTCCAATTTTAATGGCTCAGAATAAGCGATCAACATCACCACCTCTTTACTTCATGCTCTATTTCTGCTTCAGTTCATGCTTTACTTCGTGTTTTACTTTCTGTTATATTCAAAACTTGTTGTAAACAGTCTGTAATAATCTGCAAGTGATGCACTGAATATTGGCTCTATGACTAAGAGCATATCTGTCTGAATGAATTTCTTGCTTGCAAAATTATATGTCAAATCAAAACTTACTTAAATAATGATTTCATATTGCAGGCCATCTGTCGAGCGCTTGTTCCTGTAACATCGTGACCCCAACAACGCTAGTTCAAGTGCCCAAAACTGTAAACATCAAAATGCACAAATGCAAAAGCACCGCCTTGAAAAGTGAATGGAAAAGTCACAAAGATCCAAACAATGAACAAGCGCCACGACAACCAAATGCGATAGCTGTAACTTTCGTCGAATGGGCACTTCCCCAAGTGAGAGGTTTAAAGCCTCAGTTCCTAAGTCGGAATAGCCTGCCAAGTCAAGCATTCAATAAAGGGACTAATAGACACCCTGTGAAACGATATAACAACCAACCAATCCATTTGCATAGCCTCTGACATATCAAATGTAAAGAATGAAATCCATTTGCGTAGCATCTAACATATCAGATGTGAATAATGAAATCCGTTTGCGTAGCATCTGACATATCGAATGTGAAGAATGAAATCCATTAGTGTAGCATCTGACATATCAGATGTGAAGAATGAAATCCATTTGCTTAGCATTTGACATATCAAATGTGAAGAATGATAAATCCATTTGTGTAGCATCTGACATATCGGATGTGAAGAATGAAATCTATTTGCGTAGCATCTGACATATCAGATGTGAAGAATGAAATCCATTTGCATAACATCTGACATATCAGACGTGAGGAATGAAATCCATTTGTGTAGCATCTGACATATCAGATGTGAAGAATGATAAATCCATTTGCGTAACATCTGAGATATCAGATGTGAAATATAAAAATCTAAAGACCTCCCAAAGCGGGGGCACTAAATCCAAAGTCCTCCCCTAGCGGGGGCACAATCATTAAATCCCAAGTCCTCCCCGAGCAGGGGCACAAAACCCAAATTTCTCCCCTAGCGAGGGCACCAAACATAAGACCTTCCCGAGCGTGGGTACAATAATATAAAAACTTGTCTAAGTAGAAGTCTCAAACTAATCGGCTAAATCGAAACTCCTATTGCATTGACAAAGCTCAGGGGCTCCATGCATGTTGGAAAGCTCAAATAGCTTTAATCAAAAAAGTAGAAACCTATAGCACGTCAACCACAATCAAGAAAACTCGAATTAAAGTTCTAATCTAAACAGGTACACGTTTTATAAAACGTAAACCATCATGCAGGATCATATAATTAATTGTAAAGGTGAAACTTAAAAATCTGCAATCAATATACATGTCGATTAGTGGAACTCAAGCACCGTTGTGAATTCGAATTTGAGTACCGTATCTATGCAAACAACACTTAATGAATTCTATACATTTAAACAAAGTAGTTCTGCATAGGCACGTCAGTCGATTCGTCATAATTCATTTTTTAATGATTACCTAATCTGTTGTTGGTGTGGACAATCAATAACAAAGTATAAGTCCAAAATCGTGCAAGTGCTTGTTTTGGTTACAGAACAGGTGCTATGAAGTATACAAATTCAGAGCATGACTTGCCATACCAAACAAAGGGCTATAATGGAATCTCAGTGCAAAACATATCAATAATAGTGCTCATTTCGAAGCCCGCATTTCCCGCAAGCAAGAAATACAAGCTCCGAGGGGCAAATGTTAACTACCAAAAGCCCGTTAAAGTATTGTATCGAACATCTTGAGTGCGAGTGCCTAGCTCAACAAATTTGGAACCAACGACAACACCTCAGCTCGTCCACACATGTCCTGCCACCTCGGTTTAGCAGTACTGTTGTATGCGGGGTCGGTCGTCATCATTAGTGCCCCGTTGCTCGAGCAACCTCCAGCAAGCAGCGGTTCGAGCAACCCCACCGATCATTCACCTTTGTAGTACTCCTGTCGAGCGCCACGAAGTTAGCAGGACAAGCACCCACCTAGAATGAGAAGCGGCTGGATCGAGCAACTCTTATGCTGGTCGTATGCCATAGCAACTGGGTCGAGCATCACTTCAGTTACGGGTCGCTCATGACAACAGCACGACGATCAGTCGAGCACACAACCCTGGTCGTGCATCATTCCCGCTCAAGCACCGTTCATGTTTTATGGAAACGAGCAGTATTCTTCAAGGCTTGGGCGAGCAGAACATTAATATGTTAAAGAGCAGTGGCATTTTCTATAATTAATGTTCCCACTTTTAGAATAAGACAAAGCTGCGTGGGTAGATGGTAAAACAAGTTGACGCTTGATATTAAAGCATGAGACTATACATATAGCAGTACTCGTTCGTACATAGCAAGAGAGCTTGGTCGGTCTTGAATTCATGTAGTAGGGTCATTTGAACATCCTGAACAAGCTCGCTCGTGCATCATGTTTGAAGGCCTGCTCGTATAGCTGTATATAGGGTTGGCGTCGGCTGTAAAGAACAGATGGCCAACTGTCCCACATGGCTTCGCACCCCTTAATTACAACAATGCCACTCCACTAGCTCCACACCAAATCCACTTATAAATACCCCCCTTCACGATCACCAAAGGGACCGATTTTCTCTGCCTCGAAGGGCTGCCAAAATCATTTATCTAATACTCCAAGCTCCATTTCAAGTTTCATTAATGGCCGCCAAAGCTCACTTCATCTTCCTCTATCACCAAATGGACCAATTCTCTCCCTTCCTCCATTAGAGATTAACTCAAGTTCTCTCCGTTCACGCCATCTTCAATTCGAGATCCATCTTCTCCATCTTCTCAAGCGCCATTCTACTTCTCTCATACCACCATTAATCTTCCTCCAAGTTTCAATTCACATCTCAACCGCCATAGACTCACCGTTGATCCTCTATGTGCTTAAGCCGTGGAGCATACATTCTCACGTTTATCGCATTCATAAGGATCCAACCATTTCCATAGTGGATTAGAGAGAATCAAGTAATTAAAGAGAGGAAAATCATTGTATAAAGAGAGAATGGGCCAAAATGAGGTGTATGAGATGATGAATTTTGTAAATCTATCACACGATAATGAAATGGCTACCAAAGTGGATGTAGATCTACTCTAGATCAAACCACTATAAAAACCCTTGTGCATTTACTTACTTTTTCCCGCTTACTTTGCATTTGTGTCCCCATATTCTATTGCATATCGAATTGGTGAAGTGTGATTTCACACCTTTAGTGTTTGAACCATTTTCGATTCAAACATTATGCATTTAAATTCTAAATTAAAATTTAAGCTTACAGTCCAAATGCGTGGATCAAATTTTGATATGTCATGTCAGCTTTTTTGAAATCATGAATATTTCTCGTTTAATTCTTGGTTAGGCCTCAATGTAGAGATATCCCATACTTAAATGGTTTTGCATTTGGTTTGCGAAAAACATTTAAGTATAATTATCACTATTAAATTATTTATTCTTATCGACAAATACTTTCAAGGCATATTTTTCAAGCATCCATCCAGATCCAATATTGTCTCACATAAGAAACTATTAAAGAATATAGTGCCTCCTACACTTATGGGCATTAACTTCATAATGAATTAAATTTATAGCTTGCATGATAGAATCACCAGTTAAACTTATATCTTCTCACTACATGAATAATTATAACTTTACATATTCATCTTTTATCATGAAGCCACAAATTTACCTTTAATCATTGGAATACATGGTTTAATCATAGCCAAAATGTTATAAATTCATAAAGTTATTTTAGAGAAACCCAAATTTTATAAAGACATGTGGAAGTTGTCACCCTGTTTGCGACTATGTAGATTCAATTTTATTGGCATTACATAAAATTTTATTCCTCTCACCTTAGTATCATCTGATGAGATTAACACTGAGCCTTTGAACATGAATTTAATCACGAAGTTCAGCTTTTTGAATATCAATGTCTATCATAATATATCTTGTTTTGTTTGTTCGTCTATTTGAAATTGTACTGGATGCTTGTTATATTTCAACTTCAATTGCATATAATAACATCAACTGTTTATTGCCTGGAATCGTGAATGGGGTGTTTGATTAGCAAGGTTTGACCATAGCTAACTTGCAGGTTATTACTCAAAGCATAAAGTAGTATGCTATTATTGTATGGACCTCAGGTTCTTGGATAATTCACAATTGTAGGCTTGTTTGGAGAAAGTATTACGTGATTAGCCATGTTTTAGAAATAATAACAAATATAGGCCTGTTTTGTTTGGGGTATTGGCGCATTTTGGAAACTCGCCTGTGTCTGAGTTCTGAAAACTCGCCTATATATTTTGGGTCATTTCCAAACTTTATATGTACTCACTAGTCTTCTCATAATTCGAAACATACTCAACCACATCTTCTCAGCTCCATATATATTCAAAATGACTTCTCAAACAATGGTGAAGCAAGAGGTTAACTCGTACCCAATTTGCTGCCAGTGTGGATATATGGCTGAAGTTGTCGTATCTGATGATGGCGAAAACATTAGTCAGCAAAGTCTTCTTTGTTCCCCATGGATGCAATTTTTCAGAATGGATTGACAAACCACTTTGTCCTAGGGGCTAGCGTATGCAAATGAGTTGGAGCAAGAAATTAGACGTCTCAAAATACTCCTAGAGGACTTGCAATTTAACCATAACCACTAGTGTTTGTATTATCCGTCGTCGTTGTATGTTTCTGAAGTTTAGTGTGAGTTATTCTATTATCCGTAGTCATTGTAATTTTATGAGGTTTTGTTTCAATTATTGTTTATGTGTTTATAGGACTTGGAAGATCAATAGGAAGTACTGTCTGTTTGTGTTTTTCTACTAATTTATTTTATGTTTTTGAAGTTTGACTTAAAGCTTTGTATGTTTGTGGGTTCATACACTATACATTATGACATAAAGATGAATTGACAACTAGCTGCCACAAATTAAAGCTGGGTCAGTCTGTTTATGTACAGTACAATCTAACGCAAATCAGGTGACTTGACTAGACAGGAATAAAGTTGGTCCACTATTTCAAAATAGTTGAGTTGACAAAACTCTGCCAAATCTGACTCAATGTTTGTTCGTTGTGATAAAGCCATTGTATGGATGAATGACAATGCTTTATTTTGAATTTGATTATATGATTAAATCTCTCCCAATTCTGATTCAAGGCTTGTTTTTTTATAAATTAATTCTGCTTTATTTCGAAATCGGTGACATTATTAAAGCTCTGCCAATTCTGACTTAACAAGGACCGTACTGAGTTGATTAAAGTTGATTTGACGATAACGTTGCTTAGATGGTTTCCCTATTTAATAGCTCTTCAGCACATTATTTCTCATACACTTCAATCCTGTCTTCAAATAACTTCAATAAAAATAAACTCACTCAACAATGGCGCCTACTTTTATTACTGCACTTTACTACTACAATGGTGAATTGGTCGTGGATGACACCAAAATGGAAGTTATGTGGGAGGACAAACCAGGGATAGTTCGAAGGGGTTGCACACTTGATGCTTTGAAAGAAACAGTCTTCTAAGCAACCAAAATTAACCCTCTCAAATATGATATTAAGTTGTCGGTCAACTGGCCTACTGATTCGAGGACGAGAGCCGTAACACTTTTAGAAGATGCAGATGTACAAGTAATGTTTTATGCTGTTAAGAAATTGATTGAGTTGTTTGTTGGAAAAACAACAAAAGAAATCGTGGAAGAAATAATCACATCCCCTATAATGAGTAGCGGTTTAGTTTATTTCACAGAAATGTTGCAAACTCACGATCCATCACTCATCTTTAGTTCTCCTTTGTACACCAATCCGTATTTTCCACCAAATGTGGACAAGCAGTGGCAACAACAAGAACAACAAATTGATCAGTCAGAACTGTAAGATATGATCTAAAGGTATGTGTTACACATCAATTTAGTTTTATATAACTAGTCATTGAAATGTAAGATTTAACTGAAATGCATTTATTAACAAATTGACTGTAGAACCCGAAGAAGACTGGGGTGCAGCTCCTTCACAACAGGCCGAACATATTGACAGCATGGCGGTTGCCACGACAACTATTGATGATACGTGCTGGATCGAAGTCAATAATGAACCACTGAACTATGACTTTCCAAATACAGTAGATCCCAAAGAAGATGGTGATGAGGTTCAAATGGAAGTACCCATGGACGATGATCTCTGCACTGCGCAAATGATGGCCAGATCCGTAGTGGCTAATCTAGAGTTTTCTAGCGAAAAATTCTCAGCTGCCTGCATACAAAATGGTTTTGCTGTTGGAACAGTATTCCAAAGCAAGGAACAGTTTCTCTACTAACTTACGGAATGGTCTATTCTGCACGGTGTTTTGTACAAGCTAATCAAGTTGAATAAAACAATATACACCGCTGTATGTAATGTTGATGATACTTGTCCGTGGTGAATACATGCTATAGTGTTAAAAAAATCACAAATTTTATGGTGGGAAATCAAAAAGCTGCCTCCTGAACATAACTGTGTCGACCCTACAATTAATTCCAACCATAAGCAAGCCACTTCTGGGTTTCTTGTATCCAAAATCATGTCTTTTGTGAAGGCCAATTTGGATATCTCAACGAGGACGGTGCAAGTGCTTGTCGACGAGCAAGTCCTCATCAAAATCAGTTACATGAAAGCTTGGCGAACGTTGAATAAAGCATTGGAAAAAATATACGGTGACTGACCGAATCGTAGTCTTATTTTCCTCAGTATTTTGTGGAAATAAAAAGAAGCAATCTGGGATCAGCAGGACATATAGTACACGATGATGTTGGGATATTTGAGCGTGCTTTTTGGGCATTTGGTACTTCCATTGCAGGTTTTGTACACTGTCGTCAAGTGCTCTCTATTGACACGACACATTTTTATGGTAAGTACAAAGAAATACTGCTAGTGGTTACTGCTGTAGATGCAGACGACTGCCTTTTCCTATTAGCTTATAGGGTGGTCGAATCCGAATCATATGATAGTTGGGCCTGGTTCTTTTCATGCATGCATGAGTTCATTTATAGCATATGAAATCGACACATTACATTTATATCTGACAGAATGAAAGGGATCCCAAGTGCTTTGCAGGATAGATGGCAAGAACCGCACAAACATAGGTTCTGTGCAAGGCATCTGAAAGAAAATTTTCAAGCTGCATGTCATCGAGACAAGCGACTTGTAGGCTTGTTTTACGCTGGTGCATGTTCTTCAGAAGTGGTTGAATACACTAAACTTAGAGAAGAAATCAAGGCGACCAAGCCGGAGGCGCATACCTGGATTGAACGAAGCCTAGGGAATTGCGAAGAAAACTGGGCTCTTTGCAGAATGGGAAGCTAAAATTAAAGCTCGTGCTATTGAAGCACGATGTTGTAGGCTTGTTCAATTTGGTCGTTTTAAATGGAAAGTGGGTGAATTTGATGTTGAGATCGACGGTTCTCATGTCACCTGTACATGCAGAATCCCACTTCTGCAGAAGATACCATATGCTCATGTGATGGCGGCTTGTTCAGCACAAGATTTTGGTAGTAATAGAGCACATCAAGATTTTTCTTCTGAATGGTACTCTGTCCAAAGTTATAGAGCTACATACGACCTAGAGTTTAATCCTATATGCGATAAGAAATACTGAGACCTGTACAACGGTCCAAGTATATTGGCTCCGCCTGTCAGAAGACTAGCCGGACGACCAAACTCAACGAGATTCAAAATGTTATGGACGAGCATCAAACACCCAAAACAAACAGGTGCAACAAATGTGGATCGCAGAGACATAACCGAAAGCGGTGTACTTCAGTATCCTAAAATGGAGACGTATGTTTGTTGATGCAATGTCAGTGTGTTGCATTTCGTGTATCTGTATTTCTTATATTTCGAACTTATCTATCCTTAATCGGACTATGTATCTCTCTTATATTTGAATATTGGAATTTTGATTTTTGTTTTACGTTGTTTGGTTAAGCTATATATACTATTTAAATGTCGTGGTAGTTCGTATTTTAACGTTTAAAACTTCATTCGAATATATAGGAATCGTTATACGTCGGATTTCACTGAAACACAAAATGTTCGAATCTATAGAACTATATTTTAGTATTGGAACAAAAAATGGGAATTTCATATTATAGATATTGAGTTATGTCCAAATCATATTTCAAGAAAGTCGCTATGGAATTTAAAACCACAAAGTATATAGGCGATTTTTGAAAACTTGCCTATGTGCGTGTTTTGAAAAGGCGCCTTCGTTAATTCAAAACAGGTCTATTTCTGTAGTTACTTTTCAAACAAGTCTGTTTGCATTATAAACTTTAAAAACAAGGCTAACATAGTGAATTTCCCCAGATTCTTTAAATTATAACAAAACTTAAATTTCTAAAAACATAAAAATGGAAATAGAATGTAAAAGCTGAAAATTCATGCTCGATAATTCTAAATTATGCCTTTAAAATTTCCTCCTAGGAGATACAACAAAAAAGAAGGACATGATTTTTTTTTGGGTGCATCAATCATTAACCCAACAAATCAAGATATCGAGATCAATAGAAACAGGAGGAAGAGGAGGAGAAACGCAAACCTTAGAGCATCTTCAATGCAAGTGTCTTCTTGATGTTAACTAAATGTCATGTAGATAATTAACATTTTCATTCACTTTTTAGTCTCCAAGGTATGTGGAATATGATGTGTCAAATTTTTTGTTAGACATTGTGAAATGAAATGTCTAGTTCTTGACATTGTATTTCACAATGTGAAATGATATACAACCACTACTTTTTATTTATTTAGTTTTGAAATATTCATAAAATGGCACATGTACAAAATTGAAAGCTTTTGGACATTTGCATTGGAGAGAAAATTTAAATTTTATTGTAAAACCTAATTTTGTGTAATTAACATTGTGAAGTAGATATGGACACATAGGCATTTTTTGACATTACATTTGATTAGGGTTGAAGATGCTCTTAGAGATGGAGAGACAGAAGAAGGAACGTCGAATCCGTGTACGCTTGGGAGCTACGGACGGATGGGAAAAGCGATTCATTCGAAGTTTGCAGGGGGAAATAATGGTTGAAAAGGCGTTGTGGAGAGGGCGGCAAGTGAATTTTGAGGACTAATTTCTTTTTCCTTTTCATATATGAAAGGGAAGGGGTAGAGTGTGATAAGGCGGCAGAGGAAAGCAAGAGAAAGGGGAATTGAGCGACGTTTGAGACCAAAATTTCTGTTGAGAGGTGGCTTGTGCGCCCCTACTTTAATATAGTAGTATAGATTTTATCGACTAATCCATGTTTTTTATTTTTATTTTAATCTAGATTTAAATGTAAGTTTACACTTGATGGATATTTCAATCATTTTTTTTAAAATTATTTTTAAGAGTGGTGCTTTATCCAAAGAGCATGTTCATTTTGGTGACACATCAACTTATATTTGGAATAAATTTGGTTTGGTTATTTATTTCCAAATTACATGTAATAGGATGCCTACCAACAAGCATGAGAAGTTATTTTTAGTACATCTTGTGCAAGTGTTGCCAATGATAAGAAAATGGGAAAGTATAAAAGTTTATTGCTTCACTTTCTCCATTATATAGTTCTATTTTTTCCCTTATATTTTTATTTATTTTCTTTTTATATGTTTATTTACCTACAAGTAAACATGAATACAAATATGATTCAGGACTAGTTGGACAATTCAACGAAGTTGTAATATTATGTATTTTCATTCTCTTGCCTTGTTCTCTCTACTTTATTTTGTTTTACTCAAATGTATTTAACATTGTTTTAGAGCTTCAGTTTAATGGATCTTAACAAAATTTATTTAGTACAATTCATAATCTAATTTGTAATCCATTGTTCGTTCAACAGAAGAGTTGTTTTTCAGATAAGTTGGAATGATCAGGCTTTGGTTTAATGTCTCATTGTGATGTTAGGGAAAGAATATTGTTTAATTGAGTGCATGAAAATTCGTCTCTTATGATCATTTCTGTGTTCTCTTGTGATCATTTTTGTGTTGAACATTCACGTGTTTTATACTTGGTGATGATTTTTTGCTACGAGTTGAATTGAAGTGGAAATTATTGTTTGATTAATTGTGAAAGTTTTTCTAATTGGTGCTTGTAACTAAGAAGGTGGAGTTGATTGCTTATATTGGATTATCTTGTGATACGTGGAGAATGGAGATGACCGACTTTTGTGTTAATAAGAGTTTGTTTGGATTTGGAAATCACATAATAACATACAATTGCACCATAAATCTTAAGTAGTCTATATCATATTACTAGTTCATTATCCAACGGTTCAGATCATGCAGTGTGGGTTTAAATGGTTCGAAATTTATGACAATTTGTATTTAAATATTTGAATCTGATTAAGTTAACTTATTAATCATGTAACATCTTTTAAATTATAACTAATAATGATAAACTTAAAAGCAGTTCGCTTTGGTTACTGTTTTTGTGAGCCATGGAAGAAAGACCGCTTTTCTCCATGTATGTTATGTATTTTCTATTTCTTTTATAATAATAATAGTAATAATAATTATAATAATCGTAAACTTGTTTTGAAAAAATGTTTATAAAAATATAAAAAAATATCGATAATGTTATTAAAATTGTTTTATTGATAAACAACTTTTTAGTTGTATGAAGTTGTTCAAACTTTTTCTGCGTAGGCTTTATTTGTTTGGGAAATCCATAATACGAAATAAAATATTTTTCCATTTATGAATTTTTCTCTTTATGGAAAATAAATTATTCATTATGTTATGCATGATGTGTTTATATATATTTGTGTGTAAACATGTCATGCTTGATGTAAAGTAGTAATTTGCTAAAGAAAAGAGGATACTTTTCTTTAGATAATGAGAGAGAAGCTCATTTGTGGGCTTTCATGAGGGGTAGAATGTGGTAATAACATCTTATTCAAGCCTATAAAAATACCCTTAAGATTAAAGCTAACTAATTTTTATGAAATTAAGAAAATAGCAGAAACTAATTAGTATTAATCCACTTCTATCTCCACTAATCATTTTCTAATCGGCAAGTTCAAACTTCATTAATCATGGCTATAGGCCTAATTCATCCTAGGAAGCACAAATATCAAGTGCGGAAGAAAGGAGGCACAATGGGAATTTCTTGGTAAAGTCGAGAGCATGATGGATGGGAGGTGTTTCCTGTTGTTTTGGTGCTAAATGCGGCATTATCACGCTTTTGGAGATGGTAGGAAGTGGAAGATTGAGCTTGCTTGTTTGTTTGCTTAAGGATGAACCAACTTATCCTTTTGAATAAAAATATTATGTAAATGCTAGAGTTTGGTTGTTTTGAATTGTTGCTTTACGATTGAATGTATATTGTTGTATGTTGTAACATTTAATTTGATTTTTTCTTTGATAGAAAATGACATATGTATTCCATATGCACAGACTTGGAATGGAATAGTTGCATAGCTTTTGAATGAAGCATATAGGTTGTATTGAACTTTTTTAAGGTTAGACTTTGATTTGAAAGTGCTAGCGATAATCACTATGGTTTTAAGGTTAGACTTGATTTGAAAGTGCTAGCGATAGTCGCTATGGATGCACTTATGAATTGCTATATGTTCGACATTTTCTGTGGAACTTTACAAAGAGATCCTTGGATGTTTCTCGCCATATTTGGCAATATTTATGTATTCTTACTTCTACAAAAGTTTGGATGGTAAAAGATTAAGTAACATATTAAACTTCAATGCAAAACTACCTCGTTTGGCCTTAATTTTGAACTTCAAATGTTCCAAAATTCTTTAATTACCTTATCTCATTCTTTTTACAAGTGTCTGCTAACTCGTATTCATGTATTATAAAAGTGATTTGGGAATTTTTAAGAATTAGTTATGACTTTTTAAAGAAGAAGGTTTTGGTTTAAAATTAAGGAAAACATGGTTTTCCATGTTTACAACTAAACAATAGAAGATTATTTTTAAGTAATATTTTTACTAAATGTTTTAAAACTAATTGTAAGTATTTTAAAGTATTTTGAGTGCAGATAGTTTTTAGAAAATAGTTTATTATTTTATTAGTATAAATACCTAATGAAATATAATATCAGTTAGATTATTCTATTAAACAACTAGTTTTATAAATAATTTACTACACAAATATATCATTTTTGTAAAGGGTTTTAAGTTACAAAAAGGTGTACAAATATGTTAGAAATTTCTTTGTACCTAAATCGTGTTTTTTTACATTATTTGGAAAGTAATCATATGTGCTTAACACTAAAAGTTGACGGGTAGACTTCTCTATTTGTGAGAGCTAAGATTGATGTTCAAGTATTTATAAGAGCAATAGTGCTCTTACCAACCAACTTCTCTCTTGATCACGGAGTAGTTAAATTCGAATGTCAAAAACATATTAATCTTGTTAATTACTTACTTGTTTGAAAAGTTACTAACTATACTTAATACTTGTAACAACCTGGAAAATCTGAACCAATTTAAAATTTTTATTTTGGCTATTTCAGTAAATTTTGAATAGTTGAAATAATTTATTTTAAATAATAACGATTAATTTTTTTATTTTAATCGAAGTTAGAGTGAATATATTTATTTTGATTTCTAAAGGAATCAGAAATAATACGGTAGTTTGAAAAGTCAAACCTGTACTTTGACCGAATATACTAGATTCAAAATTAAACGGATTTTAGTGGGACCAAAAATATCTAAATTTGTTTGAAAATATCTTTCCAACGAATCTGAAAAATCGAAATTTCATAACGGGAATCAAAAGTTATGGCCAGTTGAATATTCAAAATGGTCGCTATAGTATAATTTATAGCCCGTATAAAAGGCCATTTTTCAAACGACCTCTGTTTTCAACGAAACCACTTTTGTTGGATCTGGAATGTCAAATTATTGCTAAGTTTAATTTTTTGGAATTAATATGTGAGCGTGGCAAACGAAAATGTGTTTTTTCAATTTCAATCAAATCTGATCGACTTGAAAATAGCCATTTTTTTCAAATAGTCTCAGAATTCGACAAAATTAATTTTGTTAGGACCGTATCATCAAACAAAGCTAGAAATAATTTTTCTGGATTTTTCCGAGTTCGTATGTGGCCCCGGTAGATTTAAATCTACGATCGACTTAATTTATTAAAGGATTTAAATATTAAATTAAAGACTTCAGGCCATAGACAGTCGTTTGGGCTGACGAGACCTTGCCCATTGGATCTGGAATAAGGGCTATTGGGTGGGGTCAACTCATGTTGGACTGAAATCAAATTGGGTTAAGATTTATGTTTTTTTTGTAAAATTTACATTAAAAATATTATAAATAATAGAAAACAAAGCCCCAACACAATTCATCATCGTTCTAAGCCGCCGCCACTATCATTCGATGGCCATGGGAGCACAAAACTTTCCCTCACAATAACTCCTCCTCCTCTTCTCGAATTCCCTTCCTCCTTTAGACTTTTTTCAAGGCCTTCGAACCACCTTTCCATCCCCACCGACCTCGTCTGAAACCGCGCCCTGTAGCGCGAGATCCACGCACCCTGAGACGACCCGAACTTCCCCGTGAAGGAAAGCACGGACAGAATTTGAGAACAGGACAAAATAGGATGCATACAGAAGAACATTTCATTGTTATTACAACAATTCCATCAGATACAAGAATATACAGAGTATAAATGAATAAATTACATTCGACAAATATCAGAGATTACAATAAATTACATAGCAGCGGAAAAATATTCAAAACACAACTGAAAGTGATACACGGATACAGAGCTTTCCAGATATCGTTCCAGCTGTAGATCAGGACCCTGTGAATATAAATCTGCAAAACCAAAACTACTAGCTGCCCGTGTCGAAAATAAGGGCACCTAGAGTTTAGGTTAAAACAATAAACTCCAGGCCAGTCATGTGACTGGTGTGAGAACTAAAACAGGTATTTAAAAACTTTACTTTAAAAAGGGGTAATTCAAGGGACCACGCCGTATAACACGGAACGGGTTTCCTCCCTAGAATACCAGTGCATAGAATAAACAGCGCAATGCTTTCTCGAAAAATGAAGCTATTATAAGACCCAGGTCCCATCACACAATGCAACGCAAGCCAGAGGATAGGGTTTTCCCTTATAATAGCCAAACATGCTTGGTACGTTTAAAACAAATCATTTGATACTATAATAAGTGTATGGTGTCAAAACAATTTCAATCATAAATATAAATCATAGACGGCATGGGTACCATATATCATGTCGCCATACTAGTTCTACAATTAAAACCGCAATACACGTATTGGAAATTGGATTTCCGTCATGAGTCGAGGCAAAGGGGCAAGCTCCTCTCCGCATTCGAGACACTCTAGCAAATGCCTCAGGACCCCACTATGATCCTTGGATCTTCAGGGCCGATCCTCTCTTACTTTGAGGATTGGCAATTCCTGAACACACGTTTCCCGGTCCTTACAGACCTATATCTGAGGCGCCTCGCATTCCAACAACCACACAGGTGAAAAGTATATAAATGTCAGGGCTGGTAGGTCACTGACACCACCCTAGCTAGAAAGAAACGTCGTGCTCTCCCTGCAGTCACTATCCCGTTTTTGACCCAAACCGAGGTGTGAGGCTCGCGAATTCACGTTATACACAAATCTACGCCACACAGGCCGTGCTTTGATCATCAACCACAAGACTTTGCTTTGCAACAGAAGCCTTGATCAATTGCCACTTACGCGTGCCATACTGGCAATTCACTCCATGCGACTGATGTCCACCAATATACAACCTCTGAGCTCGTACGTCTCAGAGAAGGGCGTTAAGCAAGAGAATAAATTCTCTGCCGCCAAACAGATGTATATTTAATAGAGATCAATCAACGCAGAATAAAATCCAATGTCAGACACCAAATCCATTTACAAGTTCGTTCTGGGTCTGAACGAAACCAGAGGCACTTTCCTCGCATATCCATCCATCTCCAAGTATGTCTAGACGATCACCAACTGTTTCCCTCATCTTGGGTGTACAGCTCAATCGAGATCATCAGTAATCACCCAAACGATGTGAAGACTTCTGGTCTTCAACCACCGTCTTCATCTTCGACATCTCGTCGAATCGGTTATTCAGAATGGGTATAAACCCGGCCTTTCTGAATAACCCACGTATATGATAAACAAATGTAACACAAACCCAACAAACGCCTCATTCCAATTCAGAATATTCTTTTATTCACAAAATCACGTTCTTAGGGAAAGGTTCCCATTAATTTTATCCAAGATAAATTCTTCTAAATTTATTCTATAATCTTCCTTTGGATATCATTTCAAACCATTTTATGGTTTTCCGAACTAGTCGGGATTAGCGAACCACACCGAAGTAATTATTTATTTTATTTCCCAATCCCAACCTATTTATCCCATGGAGCAAAACTGGTGATACTCCATTCCTAACACCACGGTGTTATCGGTAAAATTAATTACCATTTCACGTTCAAATCTAATTAAAGATTTAACTATCGCTTTGGAGCAAAACTGGTGGTACTCCATTCTCGATCACCTTTCAGATTTGATAATTTAAATTATCAATTCACTTTTTAATCTAATTAAAGATTCATTAAAACTCCACTTAGTTTCACTCTTTTCAAAATTCAATATCTTGCCTTTAACTGGGTTAAAGAGCCAATGTCATCTAAAACACGATTCACGACAAACCCAAATCATATTTGATATTAAATACAAGGCTCTGAATAGAAAATATATCAGCTTATATTCAATATCAAATTCTGAAACCAACATATATCGTATTGGAAATACCGATATAAAATATATCTTTCAAATTCCCATAACAATATCTGTATAGTCCCGAAATCCAACATCGAAATATTCCGAAGATAATTTCGATTCAACTCCAGTCCCATCCACGTATTGGGAATATTGATTATTTTTAAAATCACTTTCAAATTCAATTTATTTATTTCAAAAATAAATTGATTTTAATTCTAGTTCAAAACTAGTTCATTTCGACAAAAATATATTTTTCTCCTTTCAAATGTGGAATTTTTCAGCCCAATTCTTTCCAATTCACATATTATGATTTTACAAAAATTATAGATATTTTTAATAATTTTATCAAGGCCCGTACAGTCGATTTCAATCAACGGCCATCGAACTGCACTTACAGCGACCTTTTCCCAATTTGATTTGGACATAATTCCAAATCCAACCGTTAGATTTCAAATTTCTAATATTCATTGGAAATCTCTTTTCGATACGAACCCAACGGTTCTGGTTTAGGGAGAATCCGACGGTCGGATCTCCCGCAACGTCAATTCGAAGTTAATGGTTGAAATTCATGAACTGCCGTGGCGCGGCGCGTTCTATTCAGGCCATTATATATATATATATATACATATATATATATTATATTTCGTCGATTTCCTTTTAAAACGTATTTTATAAATCGTTTTAAATTCGTTTTCAAAACCATTTCAACACTATATTCAATTTCAAATCGATTTGATTTCAATTCAACTCGAATTCATTTCAATTTTATTTAATTCAAATTCAAATTCGTTCCAATTCAATTCAAATCTAATTCGTTTCAATTCAATTCAATTTGAATTTACCTTCTATTTACTTCAATTCGAATTCATTTCAAATTGATTTCAATTCAATTTCAGTTCGTTCTAAATTTCATTCAAAACGATTTCAATTTAATTCAATTTGAATTCATTTCTATTCAATTCGAATTCAAATTCACTTTCTATTCAATTCGAATCGAATTCACTTCCTATTCGATTCGAATTCATTTCAAATTGATTCAATTTTATTTCAGTTTGAATTTTTAATCTAATCCAATTTGAATTTCATTTCAAAACATTAAATTTTGAAATCACTTTTCAATATTCATTATAAAACGAATAAAATCGATATAAATATCGTTCACGAAAAAATAGCGCATCTCTAATCAACACGGCTATATATTTTTCAAAAACTTCTTTATTCTGTTCAACGAATGAATATTTATTCTATTCAACACATGAATCTATATTTCTTCCAACACGCGACTATTTTTGTTATGTAAAATATTTTATAAAACTATGGTATCTATCGTTTGATTTTAATTAGACTCCACCGTAAAGTAGTTCTAATTTTAAATATGATAAAGATGTGAATTTTATTATTAAAATATTTTACTCAACACATAAATATTTTCAACACATGAATATCGTCAACACATGACTTTTTTTTATATTCAACACATGAATTTTCTTTTATAATATTCATTATTTTCCCGATTGGAATGAGGCCCAATCAATCACCATATAATGTTAATTATATCCATTCAACACATGTATATAATAGCATTGAAAAATAATCAACCATCAACCAAAGTGCACTACACTGTATAAGCATCAAATATAGATATCTAACGCTTATAACAGCCTGTCAATCAATCGATCGACATATTTAATCAATCAGGATGAGTGAACTTCAAATTTCATCCTAACACCCGTGTGGGGTTTCAAACAATCAAACACAGATTTTAGTTGTGCAGTTGGGCGATGTGTAAAATTTATCGACCCAATCAATATCAGTCAAATCAGTGTATATAGACAAATCGGCCGATTTGTTTATAAATATTTATTTATTCACTTTCACGTTAAAAATTATATTTTTAACGATAATATATTTTATTTTAACACATGAATTTCTATTCATTTCATTTACACAATAAAAATGATATTTTTATTTTTCTAACATATTTTAGAAAATTTCGGAGGCATAACGGCACGATACTAGAAACGGGACAAGGCCTAGCCTTATCCCCAGTCTAGTGAAGGCCCATGCCATTCACACATCAATCAAATCAATTTCATTTCACCAAACAATTCAATTCAAACCAAATAATCTAACCAACTACACAGCCAACCAAACAAGTCCATGGTCTGTGGATGATTGTGTCGGGTGCTACTAAACACCGTCTGCATCCTAGTATATATATATAATTAGAAAAGAAATTGAAGAGTGAGAAATTCTCACCGATAGCTATCCAACTCCACGACACTTCATTTAGAGAAATCATCGCCATTCTCGCCTTTTTGTCATCTTCGTTGCCCGTAGCCACTATATATAAAAAAAATCGAATTTTTACTTCGCTATTCAGTATATAAAAATCGAATTTTTACTATGCTATTCAATATATAAAAATCGAATTTTTACTATGCTATTCAATATATAAAAATCGAATTTTTACTATGCTATTCAATATATAAAAATCGAATTTTTACTATGCTATTCAATATATAAAAATCATATTTTTATCGCTACTTCAAAATGGAAATCCAATTTTTCTTTACCTTCTTATATGGAAAAATCTAATTTTTACTTCAATAAAAATTCTATCTTTCTAATGTAAAAATTCCATCTTTCCTATCGTAAAAATCTCATATTTTCTGATTAAAAATCTAACCTTCCTTTTTAAAAAAAAAATCATATCCTTTTGGCATATAAAAAATCTAGTCTTTATCACTTTCAAAAATCAAACCTTTATCACTTTAAAAATCAGATTTTTATACTTCATTCATATATATAAAAGTCACTCCTTTATTTCACATAAAAATCATATTTTTAAATACACAAATAAGTAAAAATGAAGATAAACACTCACCAGTGTATGGACGGGCGAAGGAGGGTGTGGTTGAAGCCGGGGGAAGGCGGCTCAGGCGCGTTGCCAGCCTTCAGAGGTGATGGCGGTGGCTGTTCCGGCGTCCTAGGGTCGTACGGGTTCTTATTTGAAGGAGGAAGAGGAGAGGGAGGTCGGGAAAGAAGGGGGAAGAGGTGCGGGTGGGTCTGGAGGTGGCGCGGTCTAGTGGGGAGGCGGTGGTCTGGCCAGCGGCGCCGTGGAGGGGTTCGCGCGTCGAGCTTCGAGGAAGGGGGGGGGGGTGTGGGGATCGTCGGCGCGAGGGGGCTGAGGTCAGAGAGCGGCGGCGGCGGCAGTTTAGGGGGGCGACGCTCTGTCGATCGCGGTTTCACTTTTTTTTTTCTTCTGTTGAAAATGAATTTCAACGGGGGGGGGGGGGGGTATAAGGAAAGGAGAGAAAGGGTTTTTAATTTTTAATTATTTTATTTTCAAAAAGTCGACTTTTACATACGACCTCTAAACGAGGCCCACCGCCTGATGTCCATAGCTAATTACCCCCATTCCGAACACAATGGGATATGTATCATAGGCTGATTTGATCGTTACAATCAGTTTCCTTCAAAATCGACATATAACTCTATATATTGAATTTGAACGCGCATTTCAATTTACCGGGGTCATATACTAACTAGAAGAATTCCAAAAAAATATTTTCTAGCTTCGTATTGATGATATGGTCCTAACAAAACTAGTTTCGTCGAATTCTGAGACCGTTAGAAAAATGGCCATTTTCCAGTCGATTAAAATCAACTGAAACTGGTCAAACGCGTTTTCCTTTGCCACGCTCACATATTGATTCGAAAAATTATGAAATTTGGAATCTAGCAATAACTTGACATGACGGACCCAACAAAAGTGGTTTCGTCGAAATCCGAGGTCATTTGCAAAATTCCCATTTTTAAGGGCCTGAATTCCATAGCGACTATTCAGAATTTTCAACTGGACATATCTTTTGATTCCTGCTATGAAATTTTGATTTTTCGGATTCGTTGGAAAGATATTCTCAATTAGATCCTATTGTTTTTGGTTTCACTAAAATCCGGTTTGTTTTGCACCCGGAACATTCAATTGAAGTTTGAAATCGAATTATCGAACTACCGCGCCATTTTCAATTCTATTTATAATTATATATAATTATTTATATTCTAACGACGACGTATATAATATATACGTCAAATTCTATTCATAATAAATTTCTTGTCGATGTTATTTAAAATAATTCATTTTAAATGTTCAAAATCCGCTAAAATTGGCAAAATAAAAATTTTAAACTGGCCCAGATTTTCGGGTTGTTACAATCTCCCCCACTTAAAACTTTTCGTCCCCGAAAAGGAACGAAGTCGAAAGTGGTTTGACTAATCAACTCTACGTTCGATCTGGCTTGCATTCTCCAACTTTCCAGTTTCTGAGAATTTTCAAAAATTTGGCTAACACCCTAAATTTTCGAAAAATTTCGCCATAACCTCCCCTGCACCGGGAGCCACGGGAAAATCCCGAAATTGCCATATAGGCCTTCTGATCTCAAAAGGAAAAAGAGAAAGCCAAGCGGCTAGCCAATAGGCTCATAAAATCATCATCACCCAAACAAAACAGTAAATTATAGTAAACATGTACCTATTTGTCGGGCAAACAAATTTTATTCTTCGGCTCTAGCCTCCTTGCTATGACCTGTTCAATGTAAGTACATGTATATGCAAGCAAATGCGACCAATTTTCAATAAAATTCAATATTCGGTTCAATTAGGCATAATGGTTCAAAATTATCAAACAAATAAACAAACAACACAAACATCAATCAATTAATGAATTAGAGTTTCAAATTCATAATTTTGATACATATACAAAAATCATGTTTTGATGCCAATTCACAACAATGTATTCTAGCTATATTGGTTTTTGGTTATCACACCAGTCTAATGGAAATATATATAGAAATCACACCCTCGAAATTCGAGTATGAATACTGATGATGATGCACCATCATCAGAATCATCCCCGGATATCTAAAATGTGATTCCATATCTACCCAGTATATTAAAACTTCAAATATACGTTCATGACGCGTATATACAAAACTTTTATATACTGGATTGCCCATATCAATATAAATAAATATTCAAATACATATAAAGCAATTTAAATTTTCAAAACAAAATTGTTTTCATTTGAAAAATATACTCTTCGCACTCGTTCTAGGATACTACTGATCCTATCTCTAACGAGTCATTCTAATTGGATATTGCTAATCCAATATCTAATGAATTCTTTCATATGGTTCTAAGGTGTCTTGTTCTCGAGCTCTGTAAACCAAAGCTCTGATACCAAACTGAGACGACCCGAACTTCCCTGTGAAGGAAAGCACAGATAGAATTTGAGAACAGGACAAAATACGACACATACAGAAGAACATTTCATTGTTATTACAACAATTCCATCAGATACAAGAATATACAGAGTATAAATGAATAAATTACATTCAACAAGTATCAGAGATTACAATAAAATACATAGCAGCGGAAAAATATTCAAAACACAACTGAAAGTGATACACGGATACAGAGCTTTCTGGATATCGTTCCAGCTGTAGATCAGGACCCTATGAATATAAATCTGCAAAACCAAAACTACTAGCTGCCCGTGTCGAAAATAAGGGCACCCAGAGTTTAGGTTAAAACAATAAACTCCAGGTCAGTCATGTTACTGGTGTGAGAACTAAAACAGGTATTTAAAAACATTACTTTAAAAGGGGGTAATTCAAGGGACCACGCCGTATAACACGGAATGGGTTTCCTCCCAAGAATACCAGTGCATAGAATAAACAGTGCAATGCTTTCTCGAAAAATGAAGCTACTATAAGACCCAGGTCCCATCACACAATGCAACGCAAGCCGGAGGATAGGGTTTTCCCTTATATTAGCCAAACATGCTTGGTACGTTTAAAACAAATCATTTGATACTATAATAAGTGTATAGTGTTAAAACAATTTCAATCATAAATATAAATCATAGACGGCATGGGTACCATATATCATGTCGCCATACTAGTTCTACAATTAAAACTGCAACAACGTATTGGAAATTGGATTTCCGTCATGAGTCGAGGCAAGGGGCAAGCTCCTCTCCGCGTTCGAGACACTCTAGCAAATGCCTCAGGACCCCACTATGATCCTTGGATCTTCAGGGCCGGTCCTCTCTTACTTTTGAGGATTGGCAATTCCTGAACACACGTTTCCCGGTCCTTACAGACCTATATCCGAGGCGCCTCGCATTCCAACAACCACACAGGTGAAAAGTATATAAATGTCAGGGCTGGTAGGTCACTGACACCACCCTAGCTAGAAAGAAATGTCGTGCTCTCCCTGCAGTCACTATCCCGTTTTTGACCCATACCGAGGTGTGAGGCTCGCGAATTCACGTTATACACAAAGCTACGCCACACAGGCCGTGCTTTGATCATCAACCACAAGACTTTGCTTTGCAACAGAAGCCTTGATCAATTGCCACTTACGCGTGCCACACTGGCAATTCACTCCATGCGACTGATGTCCACCAATATACAACCTCTGAGCTCGTACGTCTCAGAGAAGGGCGTTAAGCAAGAGAATAAATTCTATGTCGCCAAACAGATGTATATTTAATAGAGATCAATCAACACAGAATAAAATCCAATGTCAGACACCCAATCCATTTACAAGTTCGTTCTGGGTCTGAACGAAACCGGAGGCACTTTCCTCGCATATCCATCCATCTCCAAGTACGTCTAGACGATCACCAACTGTTTCCCTCATCTTGGGTGTACAGCCCAATCGAGATCATCAGTAATCACCTAAACGATGTGAAGACTTCTGGTCTTCAACCACCGTCTTCATCTTCGACATCTCGTCGAATCGGTTATTCAGAATGGGTATAAACCCGGCCTTTCCGAATAACCCGCGTATATGATAAACAAATGTTACACAAACCCAACAAATGCCTCATTCCAATTAAGAATATTCTTTTATTCACAAAATCACATTCTTAGGGAAAGGTTCCCATTAATTTTATCCAAGATAAATTCTTCTAAATTTATTCTATAATCTTACTTTGGATATCATTTCGAACCATTTTATGGTTTTCCGAACTAGTCGGGATTAGCGAACCACACCGAAGTAATTATTTATTTTATTTCCCAATCCCAACCTATATATCCCATGGAGCAAAACTGGTGATACTCCATTCCTAACTCCACAGTGTTATCGGTAAAATTAATTACCATTTCACGTTCAAATCTAATTAAAGATTTAACTATCGCTTTGGAGCAAAACTGGTGGTACTCCATTCTCGATCACCTTTCAGATTTGATAATTTAAATTATCAATTCACTTTTTAATCTAATTAAAGATTCATTACAACTCCACTTAGTTTCAATCTTTTCAAAATTCAATATCTTGCCTTTAACTGGGTTAAAGAACCAATGTCATCTAAAACACGATTCACGACAAAAAATCCAAATCATATTTGATATTAAATACAAGGCTCTGAATAGAAAATATATCGGCTTATATTCAATATCAAATTCTTAAACCAACATATATCGTATTGGAAATACTGATATAAAATATATCTTTCAAATTCCCATAACAATATCTGTATAGTCCCGAAATCCAACATCCAAATATTCCGAAGATAATTTCGATTCAACTCCAGTCCCATCCATATATTGGGAATATTGATTATTTTTAAAATCACTTTCAAATTCAATTTATTTATTTCAAAAATAAATTGATTTTAATTCTAGTTCAAAACTAGTTCATTTCGACAAAAATATATTTTTCTCCTTTCAAATGTGGAATTTTTCAGCCCAATTCTTTCCAATTCACATATTATGATTTTACAAAAATTATAGATATTTTTAATAATTTTATCAAGGCCCGTACAGTCGATTTCCATCAACGGCCATCGAACTACACTTACAGCGACCTTTTCCCAATTTGATTTGGACATAAATCCAAATCCAACCGTTAGATTTCAAATTTCTAATATTCATTGGAAAGCTCTTTTCGATACGAACCCAACGGTTCCGGTTTTAGGAGAATCCGACGGTCGGATCTCCCGCAATGTCAATTCGAAGTTAATGGTCGAAATTCATGAACTGCCGCGGCGCGGCGCGTTCTATTCAGGCCATTATATATATAATATATATATATATATATTATATATTTCGTCGATTTACTTTTAAAACGTATTTTATAAATCGTTTTAAATTCGTTTTCAAAACCATTTCAACACTATATTCAATTTCAAATCGATTTGATTTCAATTCAACTCGAATTCATTTCAATTTATTTAATTCAAATTCAAATTCGTTCCAATTCAATTCAAATTCTAATTCGTTTCAATTCAATTTGAATTTACCTTCTATTTACTTCAATTCGAATTGATTTCAATTCAATTTCAGTTCGTTCTAAATTTCATTCAAAACGATTTCAATTTAATTCAATTTGAATTCATTTCTATTCAATTCGAATTCAAATTCACTTTCTATTCAATTCGAATCGAATTCACTTCCTATTCGATTCGAATTCATTTCAAATTGAATCAATTTTATTTCAATTTGAATTTTTAATCTAATCCAATTTGAATTTCATTTCAAAACATTAAATTTTGAAATCACTTTTCAATATTCATTATAAAACGAATAAAATCGATATAAATATCGTTCACGACAAAATAGCGCATCTCTAATCAACACGGCTATATATTTTTCAAAAACTTCTTTATTCTGTTCAACGAATGAATATTTATTCTATTCAACACATGAATCTATATTTCTTCCAACACACGACTATTTTTGTTATGTAAAATATTTTATAAAACTATGGTATCTATCGTTTGATTTTAATTAGACTCCACCGTAAAGTAGTTCTAATTTTAAATATGATAAAGATGTGAATTTTATTATTAAAATATTTTACTCAACACATAAATATTTTCAACACACGAACATCGTCAACACATGACTTTTTTTTTATATTCAGCACATGAATTTTCTTTTATAATATTCATTATTTCCCCGATTGGAATGAGGCCCAATCAATCACCATATAATGTTAATTATATCCATTCAACACATGTATATAATAGCATTGAAAAATAATCAACCATCAACCAAAGTGCACTACACTGTATAAGCATCAAATATAGATATCTAACGCTTATAATAGCCTATCAATCAATCGATCGACATATTTAATCAATCAGGATGAGTGAACTTCAAATTTCATCCGAACACCCGTGTGGGGTTTCAAACAATCAAACACAGATTTTAGTTGTGCAGTTGGGCGATGTGTAAAATTTATCGACCCAATCAATATCAGTCAAATCAGTGTATATAGACAAATCAGCCGATTTGTTTATAAATATTTATTTATTCACTTTCACGTTAAAAATTATATTTTTAACGATAATATATTTTATTTTAACACATGAATTTCTATTCATTTCATTTACACAATAAAAATGATATTTTTATTTTTCTAACATATTTTAGAAAATTTCGGCGGCATAACGACACGATACTAGAAACGGGACAAGGCCTAGCCTTATCCCCGGTCTAGTGAAGGCCCACGCCATTCACACATCAATCAAATCAATTTCATTTCACCAAACAATTCAATTCAAACCAAATAATCTAACCAACTACACAGCCAACCAAACAAGTCCATGGTCTGTGGACGATTGTGTCGGGTGCTACTAAACACCGTCTGCATCCTAGTATATATATATATAATTAGAAAAGAAATTGAAGAGTGAGAAATTCTCACCGATAGCTATCCAACTCCACGACACTTCATTTAGAGAAATCATCGCCATTCTCGCCTTTTTGTCATCTTCGTTGCCCGTAGCCACTATATATAAAAAAAATTGAATTTTTACTTCGCTATTCAATATATAAAAATCGAATTTTTACTATGCTATTCAATATATAAAAATCGAATTTTTACTATGCTATTCAATATATAAAAATTGAATTTTTACTATGCTATTCAATATATAAAAATCGAATTTTTACTATGCTATTCAATATATAAAATCGAATTTTTACTATGCTATTCAATATATAAAAATCGAATTTTTACTATGCTATTCAATATATAAAAATCATATTTTTATCGCTACTTCAAAATGGAAATCTAATTTTTCTTTACCTTCTTATATGGAAAAATCTAATTTTTACTTCAATAAAAATTCTACCTTTCTAATGAAAAAATTCCATCTTTCCTATCGTAAAAATCTCATCTTTTCTTGATTAAAAATCTAACCTTCCTTTTTTTAAAAAAAATCATATCCTTTTGGCATATAAAAAATCTAGTCTTTATCACTTTCAAAAATCAAACCTTTATCACTTTAAAAATCGGATTTTTATACTTCATTTATATATATAAAAGTCACTCCTTTATTTCACATAAAAATCATATTTTTAAATACACAAATAAGTAAAAATGAAGATAAACACTCACCGGTGTATGGACGGGCGAAGGAGGGTGTGGTTGAAGCCGGGGGAAGGCGGCTCAGGCGCGTTGCCAGCCTTCAGAGGTGATGGCGGTGGCTGTTCCGTCGTCCTAGGGTCGTACGGGTTCTTATTTGAAGGAGGAAGAGGAGAGGGAGGTCGGGGAAGAAGGGGGAAGAGGTGCGGCGGGGGGGGGGGGGGTCTGGAGGTGGCGCGGTCTAGTGGGGAGGCGGTGGTCTGGCCAGCGGCGCCGTGGAGGGGTTCGCGCGTCGAGCTTCGAGGAAGGGGGATGTGGGGATCGTCGGCGTGAGGGGGCTGAGGTCAGAGAGCGGTGGCGGCGGCGGTTTAGGGGGGCGGCGCTCTGTCGATCGCGGTTTCCCTTTTTTTTCTATTGAAAATGAATTTCAACGGGGGGGGGGGGGGGAGGGGGGCTGGGTATAAGGAAAGGAGAGAAAGGGGTTTTAATTTTTAATTATTTTATTTTCAAAAAGTCGACTTTTACATACGACCTCTAAACGAGGCCCGCCGCCTGATGTCCATAGCTAATTACCCCCATTCCGAACACAATGGGATATGTATCGTAGGCTGATTCGATCGTTACAATCAGTTTCCGTCAAAATCGACATATAACTCTATATATTGAATTTGAACGCGCATTTCAATTTACCGGGGTCACATACTAACTAGAAAAATTCCAGAAAAATGTTTTCTAGCTTCGTATTGATGATACGGTCCTAACAAAACTAGTTTCATCGAAGTCTGAGACCGTTAGAAAAATGGCCATTTTCCAGTCGATTAAAATCAACTGAAACTGGTCAAACGCGTTTTCCTTTGCCACGCTCACATATTGATTCGAAAAATAATGAAATTTGGAATCTAGTAATAACTTGACATCACGGACCCAACAAAATTGGTTTCGTCGAAATCCGAGGTCATTTGCAAAATTCCCATTTTTAAGGGCCTGAATTCCATAGCGACTATTCAGAATTTTCAACTGGACATATCTTTTGATTCCTGCTATGAAATTTTGATTTTGCGGATTCGTTGGAAAGATATTCTCAATTAGATCCTTTTGTTTTTGGTTTCACTAAAATCCGGTTTGTTTTGCACCCGGAACATTCAATTGAAATTTGAAATCGAATTATCGAACTACCGCGCCATTTTCAATTCTATTTATAATTATATATAATTATTTATATTCTAACGACGACGTATATAATATATACGTCGAATTCTATTCATAATAAATTTCTCGTCGATATTATTTAATATAATTCATTTTAAATGTTCAAAATCCGCTAAAATTGGCAAAATAAAAATTTTAAACTGGCCCAGATTTTCGGGTTGTTACACACCCGAACCCCAGCCGCATCGGCCTCCGCCCTGTCTGCCTCCGACAACTGAACGACGCCGCTCCTCCGCCGCTAGCTTACCTCCCCAAGCCCGACAACCTCCAACAAACCGATCTGGAATCGGTGCAACGGATTTGGTGATAGATCGATTCACGGTTTTGAATCAATTCTGGAGTTATACAATGAATATAATAAATAATTTTGTTACGCTTTAAAACCGTTGCAAAATTAAAATTAAATTGTAAAATTCATGAACTTTGCATACGAATACAGAATTGGGTGATTTCAGAGACATTGCGATCGTGAAGCCAAATACTACATTCTAGAACTGATTGGGACTGATCCTAAACCTTTTTGAATTTTAGATCTGAATCTGAAACGAGGTGAGATTTCTAATTTTTTAAATAATTAATCAATTTAATTATTTTACTCGCTATGTAATGATTATATGTATATGATTTAGATCGGCTATGATCTGAAACTTTGGATGATCATTGATCTATTGATTGGTGATGAATAATTATAGATCTGTATGTGTTGGTTAAATTAAAACAAATTATTTTCTCTTTGTCAATATTTGGTGAATCATGTATATTAAACAAATATAAAATATTATTTTGTCATTTTTATTAAATTGGATTAGTTTGTCAATTCAATATAAAATATTATGTTGTCATTTTTATGGAATTAGTTTGTCATTTCAATATAAAATATTATTATTTCATTGAACTGGATTAGTTTGTCAATTCAATATAAAATATTATGTTGTCATTTTTATTGAATTAGTTGTCAATTCTATAACGACCCGAACTCCCCCGGTAAGGAAAGCGCGGATTGAGATGAGAACAACACACATCGGAACGCAGACAAAAGAACATTTCATTGTTATTACAACAATTCCATCAGATACAAGAATTTACAGAGTATAAATGAATAAATTACATTCAACAAATATTAGAGATTTAAATTACATTTAAGTACATCGCAGCGGAAAATAATACAAAAGCACAACTAGAAGTAATGCACGGATACAGAGCTTTCTGAGCATCGTTCTAGCTGTAAATCAGGATTGTGTGAATATAAATCTGCAAAACCAAAACTACTAGCTGCCCGTGTGGAAAATAGGGGGCACCCAGAGTTTAGGTCAAAACAATAAACTCCAGGTCAGTCATGGGACTGGTGTGAGAACTAAAACAGTTATTTAAAACTTTACTTTAAAAGAAAGTAATTCAAGGGACCACGCCGTATAACACGGAACGGGTTTCCTCCCAAGAATACTAGTGCATAAAACAAAACAGCGCAATGCTCTTTGAAAAAATGAAGCTATTATAAGACCTAGGTCCCATCACACAATGCAACGCAAGCCGGAGGATAGGATTTTCCCTTATAATAGCCAAACATGCTTGGTACGTTTAAAACAAATCATTTGATACTATTATAAGTGTATAGTGTCAAAACAATTTCAATCATAGGCGGCATGGGTACCATCTATCATGTCTCCATACTAGTTCTACAATTAAAACCGCAATATCATGTATTGTAAATTGGATTTCCGTCATGAGTCGAGGCAAGGGGCAAGCTCCTCTCCGATTCGAGACACTCTAGCAAATGTCTCAGGACCCCACTATGATCCTTGGATCTTCAGGGCCGGTCCTCTCTTACTTTTGAGGAATTGCAATTCCTGAACACACGTATCCCGGTCCTTACAGACCTATATCCGAGGCGCCTCGTATCCAACAACCACACAGGTGAAAAGTATATAAATGTCAGGGCAGGTAGGTCACTGACACCACCCTAGCTAGAAAGAAACGTCGTGCTCTCCCTGTAGTCACTATCCCGTTTTTGAATCATACCGAGGTGTGAGGCTCGCAAATTCACGTTATACACAAAGCTACGTCACACAGACCATGCTTTGATCATCAACCACAAGACTTTGCTTTTCAACAGAAGCCTTGATCAATTGCCACTTATGCGTGCCACACTGGCAATTCATGCCATGCGACTGATGTCCATCGATATACAACCTCTGAGCTCGTACGTCTCAGAGAAGGGCGTTAAGCAGGAGAATAAATTCTCTGCCGCCAAACAGATGTATTTTTAATAGAGATCAATCAACACAGAATAAAATCCAATGTCAGACACACAATCCATTTACAAGTTCATTCTGGGTCTGAACGAAACCGGAGGCACTTTCCTCGCATATCCATCCATCTCCAAGTACGTCTAGACGATCACCAATTGTTTCCCTCATCTTGGGTGTACAGCCCAATCGAGATCATCAGTAATCACCCAAACGATGTGAAGACTTCCGGTCTTCAACCACCGTCTTCATCTTCGACATCTCGTCAAATCGGTTATTCAGAATGGGTATAAACCCGGCCTTTCTGAATGTCCCACGTATATAATAAACAAATGTTACACAAACACACAAACGCCTCATTCCAATTCAGAATATTCTTTTATTCACAAAATCACATTCTGAGGGAAAGGTTCCCATTAATTTTATCCAAGATAAATTCTTCTAAATTTATTCTTTAATCTTCCTTTGGATATCATTTCAAACTAGTCGGGATTAGCGAGCCACATCGAAGTAATTATTTATTTTATTTCCCAATCCCAACCTATATATCCCATGGAGAAAACTGGTAATACTCCACATCTAACACCACGGTGTTATCGGTAAAATTAATTACTACCTCACGTCCAAATCTAATTAAAGATTTAACTATCGCTTTGGAGCAAAACTGGTGGTACTCCATTCTCGATCACCTTTCAGATTTGATAATTTAAATTATCAATTCACATTTCAATCTAATTAAAGATTCATTAAAACTCCACTTAGTTTTAATCTATTCAAAATAAATTTCTCGTTGATATTATTTAAAATAATTCATTTTAAATGTTCAACCTTCGCTAAAATTGCCAAAATAAAAATTTTAAACTGGCCCAGATTTTCGGGTTGTTACAATCTCCCCCACTTAAAACTTTTCGTCCCCGAAAAGGAACAAAGCCGAAAGTTGTTTCACAAATCAACTCAACTTCCTTTATTTTGATTACGGCTTAAGTTCTTCAACTTTTTAGTTACTAAGAACTTTTCAAAATTTTCAAAATTTGGCTAACACCCTAAATTTTCGAAAAATTTCGCCATAACCTCCCCTGCATCGGGAGCTCCGGGAAAATCCCGAAATGGCCATACAGGCCTTCTGATCTCAAAAAGAAAAAGAAAAAGCCAAGCGGCTAGCCAATCGGCTCATAAAACCATCATCACCCAAACAAAACAGTAAATTATGGTAAACATGTACCTATTTGTCGGGCAAACAAATTTTATTCTTCTGCTCTAGCCTCCTTGCTATGACCTGTTCAATGTAAGTACATGTATATGCAAGCAAATGCGACAAATTTTCAATACAATTCACAATTTGGTACAATTAGGCTAAATGGTTCAAAATTATCAAACAAATAAACAAACAACTCAAACATCAATCAATTAGTGGATTAACGTTTCAAATCCATAAATTTGATATATATATACAAAAATCACATTTTTGATGCCAAATCACAACAATGTATTCTAGCTATATTTTGGTTCTCACACCAGTCTAATGGAAATATATAGAAATCACACCTTCGTCACTCGAAAATAAATACTGATAACGCTGCAGCATTATTAGAACCATCCCCGAGCAACTAGAGTGTGATCCTATATCTATCTAGTATATTAAAACTTCGAATATACGTTCATGACGCGTATACGCGAAATCTTTATATACTTGATTGTCCATATTCAATACAAATAAAATATTCAAATACGTATAAAATGATTTAAATTTCAAAACAAAATTTGTTTTCATTTGAAAAATATACTCTTCATGTAACACCCCACCTCCACCAGGGTGGCTCTTGCAAGCACTCTGACTTTGGAGGGGCGTTTGAATCAGGTAAACATGCATAATGATATATCAAGGCAGAACAAGAACATATGTATATATGTAAACAGAGTAAATAACATAGATAAAACAGCGGAAGATTTCAAAACATTTCAAAACAAGTCTGGTACATCATAGCTTTCCAAATAAACAAGTCTAGATAAAACAACATCAACTGAAAAACTGAAATAAATAAGTGCTATCCCCAATTAGGTGGTAACCATAGCTAGCTTCATGTCGAAACTGTACATGAGCTGAAATCCCACAAGCAAGCAATCCGAAATTCAAGCTAAGCTCCAGTATTCCCTCCCTGAGATCCTGGGGGGGGGGGGGGGGGAACGGAAGAAAAGAGGCGAAAGAAAACAGGTCAGTCAAAAAGACTGAGTAAGCCCTACTACAATCAATGTAAACTGATAAAGTTAACTGGCATGAGCAGCAGGGATGAACATAAGGATAACAATATACTAGCATGATGATTAACTAACAAGGTAGATAAAGGTGTCATCGCATAATCAGGATTAAGGTTTTGCACCACGGGTGTACTAGCAAACTAACATGACTTGAATAAACAAGTATTGATCCCTTGGCCCAAACTTTGGCCCAATAACATGAAATGACCCTAATACAAGGTCCAACCAAACGGTCTAGTCGATCGGCTCCCTAAGCCTAACTCGTCACGTGTTGGTGTCAATACGGCCCAATCATAATTGTAGTCGAACTGTGCCGAGTCCACCCTTCGGGTGTATCAAGCCCTAGGGTGTCAACCCCTGGACACCATGAACATGAGTGCACAGTCCCGATCTACTGGTACCCGTGCATGTTTTCTCCGGCTACGGACTATGTGCACGACCAGAGTCCGCCCGGAACTACACCGGCGTACCCTCTGCCGTCGCTTTTGGTCACTTACCTCCAGTCCAGTAATCGTGCCCCCACCCTAGCCTAGTCCCTAGGGTCATGATGATACTAACTTGGGATTACTGCTGGAGTGGGCCCCCATTGCTAGGATTTTTCTAGTGGGTTAAGTACGGTTTAACCCTCTTGCTAATCCTGGATTAACTTGGTTAAGTGTAACGATGAGTTCACGACTTAACCCCGATTAATCTACCAAGCCCAAATTGGTTAAGTATTAAGTGGACCATGACTTAACCCTAATCACGAGGCATTAATTAATTTAATGCGCCTTAACCTCTCACATTAGACCTTGTTGTGGTTACTAGTTAAGCCGGGCGGGTCCGGGTAGTTTTACACCACAACTTGGTCTAACCTCGGGTTCAAGGTACAACATGACCAACTTCTCACATTGGGTCCTATTGTTTGTAGCAACTAGTTAAGCCGGTCGGTTCCGGGTAGGTTTACGCTACAAACTCAACCCAACCTCGAGTTGGCCACACTTATCTTTTCTAAGTGTCATGTCCATCATGTTTCCAAAACATGTTACAAGTTTTCAAGCAATTGGGTAGACCTAACTTAATAGGTAAATTCCCAATGGGTAGACCTAACTTAATAGGTAAATTCCCAAGCTTATGTTTTATGTCTTTTAAGTTTACCCAACCCCAAACGCAATCCCATCGCTTACATATCGCAATAGCGCATAAAGGATAGAAAGAGGGAACTTGGCATAATCATGACATAAAGGTATTGAAGCCACAAGCTTAACATGGTGGCATATGAAATGTTCATATGTTCATACACTTGCATATTACATTTTTAGGCCTCAAAAGCATGCATAAAACCAAACTTAGCATATTGGTGATACATGGTGCTAAATGACATGTAGAGATGGCCATAAGTTCGCATTTAGCCTCACATGCAAGTTATCATAAGAGATATGATAACTTACATGTTGCTAAAATGCAACCTTTGGCATAAAGCTTAAAGCTTTATGTTCATAAACCCAAAATAAGCTTGCATAACATGATAGCATGAACAAAATGTTCAACCCAAACTTGCATAACATAACTTGGCATACTTGCATATAAACTTGCATATCACAACATGATAAACTTGCATATAAACTTGCATATCACAACATGATAAACTTGCATATAAACTTGCATATCACAACATGATAAACTTGCATATAAACTTGCATATCACAACATGATAAACTTGCATATAAACTTGTATATCATACATTTAACTTTAGAGTTTAAGTATGAAAGTAGAATAGGGCTTACAATGCTTAAGAAGTCACAAAAATATGACAAAGCCCTTATGAAATCAATTAAACCCAAAATGCAAGCAAAACCCTTGAGCCAAAATGATCAAGACTCTTTCTTTATGATGCAAATATATAAACTTGACTTGAATGCAAGCTAATGATGCTCATACAAGTTTGAAAACACTTGTATGCATGGAAAATCACTTAGGAATTTATTTAGGAATTTTATGAAGAGAGTGGAGGCCATGAGAGGATTGATTTTGCCATAGTTTAGTTGTATGAATGAATAATGATGATTTAGGGTAGGTTAGGGTCTTATTTATAGATTAGGCAAGTGTTTTAGGCCATAGGATTAAACCTAGATTCAATCCAAGCCATCAAAGCATGTCTTCGGGAAGAAGTCAAGTGTAGGAACCATCTAGGGCCTTTAGATTAAAGATGAACCATGAGAACCATTCAAATGCAAAATCTGCATTTGAGCGAATCGGCCCACGGGTTGACAGCCAAACACCCTGGATTAACCCCTAGTCGACCCAGCGAGCTCGGGTCGACCTCAAAAATCGGCCGGTTCGGTTATTCCCCTCTCCCAATTCGCTGTTTTGAACATTTTTGCATATTTATTTATTTAATTTTCAATTATATATATCAATATATATATATTTCTCTGCGCAACCCATTTCACTTAATTAAGTATACTTTAATTTGGGAATTTTTCGTGAAACTTCGCGAGGCCATATCTTGGTCATACGGACTCCGATTTTCGAAAACTCGGACTCTATTTCGCGTATTTTTCCGAGACGAACGCAATGGCATAGCCCATTTCCCTTGATTCAGATTTTACAGTTTAATTCTGCCTCCATTTATGATATAACATGTTATTCAAAAAATACGGGTTGTTACATTCTTCCCTCCTTAAAGGATTTCGTCCCCGAAATCTCCAAGTTAGGAAGAACGTATCCTACCATCCATCATCCATCTACTCAAAACATCATCCACGAGCAATCATTGTCCTTAAAAGGTTCTAAATGCTGTATGATCATATGCAAAGGTGTGTGCATATGTACTTATCTAATGCGAAAATCAGGAGGTTACTGATTCAGTAAACCCCCTTAATGCAAAATATGTTAGTGAAATGAGTCCATATGTATGCAAATTCCTAACATAATTTATAATCTCTACATGAGTGCACATAACATTCATCCATATGCAACATCCACGTGATAGCATAACAAGTTTTCATCCATGAATAAGCATAAACACTCATGCATATGCGGTATGAAAGTGTGTGAGCCGATCTTAGTGCCTAACGTGTATTATGCATCCACGAGTATCCATTTGCAAACACTTGCAACCACTTGCAACCATCAAGCATAACATGTTTCAAACACATGTTTCATCCAAAGGGTTTCTACCTAAGGTTCTCATGACAAGATTAACACGATAAACTAGATAAACATGGATAGCAAAGAGAAAGATATGCTAACAAAGAAAAGAGATTGAGAGTGTACCCTCAAAAAGGAATGGATAAAGCCCACGCATCTTCTCCTCGGTTTCCCAAGTTGCGTCTTCTTCGGCTTCACCCCATTGAACCTTCACCAATTTGACCTCTAGATTCCTTAGCTTCTTGGTCTCCGTCCCCAAGATACGAATCGGAGCTCTCCTCAAGGTAGCCTCTTTCTCCACTTCTACATCTTTTAGAACACTTGGCTCAACAACCTCTGCTGATTCATGTAAACACTTCCGGAGATGCGAGACATGAAAAACATCGTGTACTCCAGCAAGCTTCTCGGGCAACTTCACTCTATAAGCCATCTGCCCGATCCTCTCTATAATAGGGAATGGTCCAACAAACCTCGGTGCCAACTTCCCAACAGCTCCAAATCGGACCACATTCCGCAAAGGAGAAACCTTCACGAAAACCATATCCCCAACATCAAACTCCAAATCCGTTCTTCGCTTATCAGCATAGGATTTCTGTCGGTCTTGGGCCGCTTTCATCCGTCTCCGAATCAACTCGATCTTCTCGGATGTATCTCTGATCATATCAGGCCCAAGTATAAGCTCATCTGTAGTCTCCCACCAACATGTAGGCGACTTGCACGGCCTCCCATATAAAGCTTCAAATGGTGCCATCCCTATGCTTGCCTGATAACTGTTATTATATGCAAACTCAACAAGAGGAAGATGGTCTTCCCAAGTACCACCAAAATCCAGAATACAAAGCCTCAACAGATCCTCGAGTACCCTATTCACCCTTTCGGTTTGACCGTCCGTCTGTGGGTGATAAGCCGTACTTAGATTCAACCTTGTGCCCACAGCTTCTTGCAAGCTATTCCATAATTGACTTGTAAAGATTGGGTCACGGTCACTGACTATACTAGAAGGGACTCCATGTAGTCTCACAATCTCACGAAGATATACAGACGCTAGCCAAGATGCGGTCCTCTTGCTCTTCACCGGAATGAAATGAGCACTCTTCGTAAGTCTATCCACAATAACCCAAATGCTCGTATTCCCTTTCCTTGACCTTGGTAGCCCATCGATAAAATCCATGGAAATAATCTCCCACTTCCATAGTGGAACATCTAGAGGATGCAATAGCCCACCGGGCTTCTTCGACTCGGCCTTAACTTGCTGGCAAATGATACATCTAGAGACAAATTCTGCCACATCCTTCTTCATCCCAGGCCAAAAGAAAATGTGCTTCATATCTTTATACATCTTATCTCCGCCCGGATGTATAGTCAACTTAGAGCGATGCGCTTCCTCAAGAACTCTTCTTACTAGATCTTCTACCATTAGAACACATAACCTTCCGTCTCTCCTCAGCCAACCCTTGTCATCAATAGAATATCGAGCGAGATGACTAGACGTCTCTCCTCAAATTAGCTTATCCATAATCTCAACTATCTGAGGGTCTTCTCTCTGCGAAGCCCCAACTTGATCAAGAAGGGTAGGTCTGAGTTCCAGAGATGCTAAAGAACCGGTCATCGACTCAATCGCCAAAGAGAAATCAAAGGTTGCCACATACTCTAAATTCTTCATCTCAACGAATAGAGGACTTAGGGTCAACCTTCTTCTACTCAATGCATCTGCTACCACATTCCCCTTGCCAGGGGTATAAGCTATCTCAAAATCGTAGGACGCCAAGAATTCCATCCATCTTTGTTGCCTTAGATTTAGATCCTTCTGAGAAAAGAGATACTTCAGTGACTTGTGATCGGTATAAAGCTCAAATCTTTCTCCCAGAAGATAATGGCGCCAAGCCTTGAGTGCATATACTATTGCTGCCAACTCTAAGTCATGAGTGGGATAATTCTTCTCATGCACTTTGAGTTGTCTACCGCCAAAGCATATCACTCTTCCTTCTTGCATAAGAACAGCTCCTAACCCCGTGCCACATGCATCGGTGTATACGGTAAATAACTTCCCTCCATCGGGCAAAGCTAGAACAGGTGCTGATGTGAGGGCTCTCTTGAGCTTCTGAAAAGCAAGCTCGCATTCTATGCTCCAAGCAAAAACTAAATTCTTCTTCGTCAATTTAGTGAGAGGAGCGGATATCTTTGCGAAGTCCTTGATGAACTTCCGGTAGAAACCCGCAAGACCTAGAAAACTTATCACTTCGGTTGCATTCCTTGGAGTCTTCCAATCCTGAACTGCCACTACCTTAGCGGGATCCACCGCTAAGCCTTGCTTAGATACTATATGCCCAAGGAATCTAACTTCCCTTCTCCAAAAGTGACACTTGGAGAACTTGGCCTTCAACTGATGCGCTCTAAGCGTATCCATCACCTCCATGAGATGCCTTGCGTGCTCTTCCTCATCCTTAGAGAAGATCAGAATATCATCTACGAAGACCACGACAAACTTGTTCAAGAACTCCCTGAACACCCTACTCATCAAGTCCACGAAATATGCGGGTGCATTAGTCAAGCCGAACGGCATGACAAGCCATTCGAAGAATCCATATGGAGTTCTGAACGCAGTCTTGTCTATACTATCTTCAGCTACCCTGAGCTGATGGAATCCCGTAGCAAGATCAAGCTGAGAGAAAATAGAAGCACCGACAAGCTGGTAAAAGAGATCATCAATCCTCGGTAACGGTTGTCTGTTCTTCTTAGTCAGCTTATTCAACTCTCGATAGTCAACGCAAAGTCGGAGAGAACCATCCGCCTTGGTAGCAAATACCACAGGCGCTCCCCATTCAGATATACTTCGTCTAATGAAGTTCTTCTCAAGCAACTCTTTCACTTGCTTACTTAGCTCCCGCCTTTCACGCGGAGCCATGTGCCGAACGGGCAAAGAAACAGGCTTTGCATTATCCACCAGATAAATGCGGAAATCAATCTCTCGCTTAGGGGGCAACCCCCTAACTTCATCGAAAACATCCGGATACTCTCGAACCACTCTCACAGACTGAAGAGTTTCCATTGACGAGTCGAGTGATTCCAGATAGCACAACATGACGGGACCTCTCGGATCACAAGAAATCTCTAGGGTGTTTCCGAGGCGAGTCACGAGCCTCACAACCCTATGCTCACAATCAAGAATGGCTCCATATCTGGACAGCCAATCCATGCCCAATATCAATCCGTATCCCCTAAAACCAAGAACATAAGCACTGCACAAGAACTCTACACTCAGTATAGAGATCCTCAAATCCCCACATATCATAGACAAATGGGCGGAACCCCCAATAGGATTTGAGACACAGACGGGATCATCTACCAAGCTAGTACTAAGGTGCAAACTATCAACAAGATCAGATGAGATAAAGCTATGCGATGCACCAGAATCAAACAAGGTACAAACTGGAAAATCAGAAATATATACAAGGCTCTCAACAGAAATACTACCTCGATCGGGAACTGGAGCGACATTGAGAGCATGAACTTGCCCTCCTGAAGGTCCAGCACGCTGAGTCTGACCCTGGCCTTGCCCTTGCTTCCTCGGGCAATCCTTACTGAAATGTCCAGTCTCACCGCAGAAAAAGCATTCACCATTCTTCCTTTTCCTCTTCTTACAATCCTTAATAAGATTCCCAACTGAACCGCAATAATGGCACTTCCCCTTGTTGTTCTTGCCCTTGTTGTTATTGCCCTTGTTGTTGTTCCCCTTGTTGCCTTGACTCTTGTTCTTGTTCTGATTGCCTTGACTGCTCTGACCACTTGGATTACCCTGATTTCCTTTTCCCTGGGAATCAGTCTTCTTGGCTTGAGTATCATTCATCTTGGTTTCTTTCTTGACATCTCCCTGAAGTAACGCCATATCAACCAAACTCTCAAACGTGGCCCCATGGGGAATATGTGACATAGCCAATCCCTGCAACGGCTCATTCAATCCTCTAGCAAAACGAAGAGCCTTCTTCTGAGGAGTATTCACCATATCCAAGCCAAAACGAGCTAACTGATTGAACTTGTTCACATATTCTTTGACAGACATATCTCCTTGTTTCAAAGTTATGAACCTCTCCATTTGCAGATTATCCTCAGCAGAAGATAGAAACTTAAGCATGAACCTTGCCCTGAAATCGGCCCAAGTCTCAACAGGCCTAGTACCATTGGTGACTTCCCACCAATAAGCGGCTTCATCCTTCATAAGCCAAACCGCCAACAAGAGCTTCCTCTGATCGTCAAACCCAAAGATAGCAAACAAATCCTCGGTCTCTTTCAACCAATTTCTGGCCTCTACAAAAGTCTCAGTGCCTTGAAAGTTCTTGCCACCCATTGCTTTGAAATCTTTGCAAGTCTTTGCGAAGTCCACTTGAGGATGCTGAGGGGGAGGAGGAACCTCAGCAACAGGAGGAGGAGGAACATTAACCACCGGAGGAGGAGGAGGAGGAACATTAACTACCGGAGGAGGAGGAGGAGGAACATCTGCGGGGCCGGCTTCGGTCGCCCTAGCCTCCAAAAGTCTCCTATACCAAACATGTACGTGTACTCCCTCCGGAATAGCAAAGTTATCGGCCATACTGAAAACGAAGAAAAAGACAGATTCAGAATGGAGAAAAACGAAGGAATTTTGCTAATGGCTTTTTGGGGAATAGCCTTTAAAATAAACTTGACTTTTCTTTGGAAAATACTTTATACTTGGTTTTGAAAATAGTTTTCCAAAAGTTTTCTAAAAGCCTTTTTGTTCCTTCTCGTACCATATGCTCTGATACCAAATGTAACACCCCACCTCCACCAGGGTGGCTCTTGCAAGCACTCTGACTTTGGAGGGGCGTTTGAATCAGGTAAACATGCATAATGATATATCAAGGCAGAACAAGAACATATGTATATATGTAAACAGAGTAAATAACATAGATAAAACAACGGAAGATTTCAAAACATTTCAAAACAAGTCTGGTACAACATAGCTTTCCAAATAAACAAGTCTAGATAAAACAACATCAACTGAAAAACTGAAATAAATAAGTGCTATCCCCAATTAAGTGGTAACCATAGCTAGCTTCATGTCGAAACCGTACATGAGCTGAAATCCCACAAGCAAGCAATCCGAAATCCAAGCTAAGCTCCAGTATTCCCTCCCTGAGATCCTGGGGGGGGGGGGGGGGGGGGAACGGAAGAAAAGAGGCGAAAGAAAACAGGTCAGTCAAAAAGACTGAGTAAGCCCTACTACAATCAATGTAAACTGATAAAGTTAACTGGCATGAGCAGCAGGGATGAACATAAGGATAACAATATACTAGCATGATGATTAACTAACAAGGTAGATAAAGGTGTCATCGCATAATCAGGATTAAGGTTTTGCACCACGGGTGTACTAGCAAACTAACATGACTTGAATAAACAAGTATTGATCCCTTGGCCCAAGCTTTGGCCCAATAACATGAAATGACCCTAATACAAGGTCCAACCAAACGGTCTAGTCGATCGGCTCCCTAAGCCTAACTCGTCACGTGTTGGTGTCAATACGGCCCAATCATAATCGTAGTCGAACTGTGCCGGGTCCACCCTTCGGGTGTATCAAGCCCTAGGGTGTCAACCCCTGGACACCATGAACATGAGTGCACAGTCCCGATCTACTGGTACCCGTGCATGTTTTCTTCGGCTACGGACTATGTGCACGACCAGAGTCCGCCCGGAACTACACCGGCGTACCCTCTGCCGTCGCTTTTGGTCACTTACCTCCAGTCCAGTAATCGTTCCCCCACCCTAGCCTAGTCCCTAGGGTCATGATGATACTAACTTGGGATTACTGCTGGAGTGGGCCCCCATTGCTAGGATTTTTCTAGTGGGTTAAGTACGGTTTAACCCTCTTGCTAATCCTGGATTAACTTGGTTAAGTGTAACGATGAGTTCACGACTTAACCCCGATTAATCTACCAAGCCCAAATTGGTTAAGTATTAAGTGGACCATGACTTAACCCTAATCACGAGGCATTAATTAATTTAATGCGCCTTAACCTCTCACATTAGACCTTGTTGTGGTTACTAGTTAAGCCGGGTGGGTCCGGGTAGCTTTACACCACAACTTGGTCTAACCTCGGGTTCAAGGTACAACATGACCAACTTCTCACATTGGGTCCTATTGTTTGTAGCAACTAGTTAAGCCGGTCGGTTCCGGGTAGGTTTACGCTACAAACTCAACCCAACCTCGAGTTGGCCACACTTATCTTTTCTAAGTGTCATGTCCATCATGTTTCCAAAACATGTTACAAGTTTTCAAGCAATTGGGTAGACCTAACTTAATAGGTAAATTCCCAATGGGTAGACCTAACTTAATAGGTAAATTCCCAAGCTTATGTTTTATGTCTTTTAAGTTTACCCAACCCCAAACGCAATCCCATCGCTTACATATCGCAATAGCGCATAAAGGATAGAAAGAGGGAACTTGGCATAATCATGACATAAAGGTATTGAAGCCACAAGCTTAACATGGTGGCATATGAAATGTTCATATGTTCATACACTTGCATATTACATTTTTAGGCCTCAAAAGCATGCATAAAACCAAACTTAGCATATTGGTGATACATGGTGCTAAATGACATGTAGAGATGGCCATAAGTTCGCATTTAGCCTCACATGCAAGTTATCATAAGAGATATGATAACTTATATGTTGCTAAAATGCAACCTTTGGCATAAAGCTTAAAGCTTTATGTTCATAAACCCAAAATAAGCTTGCATAACATGATAGCATGAACAAAATGTTCAACCCAAACTTGCATAACATAACTTGGCATACTTGCATATAAACTTGCATATCACAACATGATAAACTTGCATATAAACTTGCATATCACAACATGATAAACTTGCATATAAACTTGCATATCACAACATGATAAACTTGCATATAAACTTGCATATCACAACATGATAAACTTGCATATAAACTTGTATATCATACATTTAACTTTAGAGTTTAAGTATGAAAGTAGAATAGGGCTTACAATGCTTAAGAAGTCACAAAAATATGACAAAGCCCTTATGAAATCAATTAAACCCAAAATGCAAGCAAAACCCTTGAGCCAAAATGATCAAGACTCTTTCTTTATGATGCAAATATATAAACTTGACTTGAATGCAAGCTAATGATGCTCATACAAGTTTGAAAACACTTGTATGCATGGAAAATCACTTAGGAATTTATTTAGGAATTTTATGAAGAGAGTGGAGGCCATGAGAGGATTGATTTTGCCATAGTTTAGTTGTATGAATGAATAATGATGATTTAGGGTAGGTTAGGGTCTTATTTATAGATTAGGCAAGTGTTTTAGGCCATAGGATTAAACCTAGATTCAATCCAAGCCATCAAAGCATGTCTTCGGGAAGAAGTCAAGTGTAGGAACCATCTAGGGCCTTTAGATTAAAGATGAACCATGAGAACCATTCAAATGCAAAATCTGCATTTGAGCGAATCGGCCCACGGGTTGACAGCCAAACACCCTGGATTAACCCCTAGTCGACCCAGCGAGCTCGGGTCGACCTCAAAAATCGGCCGGTTCGGTTATTCCCCTCTCCCAATTCGCTGTTTTGAACATTTTTGCATATTTATTTATTTAATTTTCAATTATATATATATCAATATATATATATTTCTCTGCGCAACCCATTTCACTTAATTAAGTATACTTTAATTTGGGAATTTTTCGTGAAACTTCGCGAGGCCATATCTTGGTCATACGGACTCCGATTTTCGAAAACTCGGACTCTATTTCGCGTATTTTTCCGAGACGAACGCAATGGCAAAGCCCGTTTCCCTTGATTCAGATTTTACAGTTTAATTCTGCCTCCATTTATGTTATAACATGTTATTCAAAAAATACGGGTTGTTACACTTCACACCCGTTCTAGGATACTACTGATCCTATCTCTAACGAGCCATTCTAATTGGATATTACTAATCCAATATCTGATGAATTTTTTCGTATGGTTCTAATGTGTCTTGTTCTCGAGCTCTGTAAACCAAAGCTCTGATACCAAACTATAACGACCCGAACTCCCCCGGTAAGGAAAGCGCGGATTGAGATGAGAACAACACACATCGGAACGCAGACAGAAGAACATTTCATTGTTATTACAACAATTCCATCAGATACAAGAATATACAGAGTATAAATGAATAAATTACATTCAACAAATATTAGAGATTTAAATTACATTTAAATACATCGCAGCGGAAAATAATACAAAAGCACAACTAGAAGTAATGCACGGATACAGAGCTTTCTGAGCATTGTTCCAGCTGTAAATCAGGATCCTGTGAATATAAATCTGCAAAACCAAAACTACTAGCTGCCCGTGTGGAAAATAGGGGGCACCCAGAGTTTAGGTCAAAACAATAAACTCCTGGTCAGTCATGTGACTGGTGTGAGAACTAAAACAGTTATTTAAAACTTTACTTTAAAAGAGAGTAATTCAAGGGACCACACCGTATAACACAGAACGGGTTTCCTCCCAAGAATACTAGTGCATAAAACAAAACAGCGCAATGCTCTTTGGAAAAATGAAGCTATTATAAGACCCAGGTCCCATCACACAATGCAACGCAAGCCGGAGGATAGGGTTTTCCCTTATAATAGCCAAACATGCTTGGTACGTTTAAAACAAATCATTTGATACTATTATAAGTGTATAGTGTCAAAACAATTTCAATCATAAATATTAATCATAGGCGGCATGGGTACCATCTATCATGTCGCCATACTAGTTCTACAATTAAAACCGCATATCACGTGTTGGAAATTGGATTTCCGTCATGAGTCGAGGCAAGGGGCAAGCTCCTCTCCGATTCGAGACACTCTAGCAAATGTCTCAGGACCCCACTATGATCCTTGGATCTTCAGGGCCGGTCCTCTCTTAATTTTGAGGATTGGCAATTCCTGAACACACGTTTCCCGGTCCTTACAGACCTATATCCGAGGCGCCTCGTATCCAACAACCACACAGGTGAAAAGTATATAAATGTCAGGGCTGGTAGGTCATTGACACCACCCTAGCTAGAAAGAAACGTCGTGCTCTCCCTGCAGTCACTATCCCGTTTTTGACTCATACCGAGGTGTGAGGCTCGCGAATTCACGTTATACACAAAGCTACGTCACACAGACCATGCTTTGATCATCAACCACAAGACTTTGCTTTTCAACAGAAGCCTTGATCAATTGCCACTTACGCGTGCCACACTGGCAATTCATGCCATGCGACTGATGTCTGTCGATATACAACCTCTGAGCTCGTACGTTTCAGAGAAGGGCGTTAAGCAGGAGAATAAATTATCTGCCGCCAAACAGATGTATATTTAATAGAGATCAATCAACACAGAATAAAATCCAATGTCAGACACACAATCCCTTTACAAGTTCGTTCTGGGTCTGAACGAAACCAGAGGCACTTTCCTCGCGTATCCATTCATCTTCAAGTACGTCTAGACGATCACCAACTGTTTCCCTCATCTTGGGTGTACAGCCCAATCGAGATCATCAGTAATCACCCAAACGATGTGAAGACTTCCGATCTTCAATCACCGTCTTCATCTTTGACATCTCGTCGAATCGGTTATTCAGAATGGGTATAAACCCGGCCTTTCTGAATATCCCACGTATATAATAAACAAATGTTACACAAACACACAAACACCTCATTCCAATTCAGAATATTCTTTTATTCACAAAATCACATTCTTAGGGAAAGGTTCCCATTAATTTTATCCAAGATAAATTCTTCTAAATTTATTCTTTAATCTTCCTTTGGATATCATTTCAAACTAGTCGGGATTAGCGAGCCACACCGAAGTAATTATTTATTTTATTTCCCAATCCCAACCTATATATCCCATGGAGAAAACAGGTAATACTCCACATCTAACACCACAGTGTTATCGGTAAAATTAATTACCACCTCACGTCCAAATCTAATTAAAGATTTAACTATCGCTTTGGAGCAATACTGGTGGTACTCCATTCTCGATCACCTTTCAGATTTGATAATTTAAATTATCAATTCACATTTCAATCTAATTAAAGATTCATTAAAACTCCACTTAGTTTTAATCTTTTCAAAAATCAATATCCTGCCTTTAACTGGGTTAAAGAACCAATGTCATCTAAAACATGATTCACGATAAACCCAAAATCACATTCTATTGTTAATAGGGTTAAAGAACAGGTGTTGTTCAAAACACCGCTCACGATAAACCCAAAATCCAATTCAAATTCAATCCCAATTAAATATTATTTGATTGGTACGCTTCATTAAATCTAAATAGAAAGATTTAATCTTTTTCTCTATTGGGCTTAAGAACAGTGTTAATGAAGACACCATTCACGACAAACCCAGATCACATTTGATATTAAATACAAGGCTCTGAATAGAAAATATACCGGCTTATATTCAATATCACATCCTGAAACCAACAAATATCGTATTGGAAATAATGATATAAAATATATCTTTCAAATTCCCATAACAGTATCTGTATAGTCACGAAATCCAACATCGAAATATTCCGAAGATAATTTCGATTCAAATCCAGTCCAATTCACGAATTGGGAATATTGATTATTTTTAAAATCACTTTCAAATTCAATTTATTTATTTCAAAAATAAATTGATTTTAATTCTAGTTCAAAACTAGTTCATTTCAACAAAAATCTATTTTTATCTTTTCAAATGTGGAATTTTTCATTCCAGTTCTTTCCAATTCACATATTATGATTTTACACAAATTATTAATATTTTTAATAATTTTATCAAGGCCCGTACAGTCGATTTCCATCAACGGCTATCGAACTGCACTTACAGCGACCTTTTTCAAATTTGATTTGGACATAATTCCAAATCCAACCGTTGGATTTTAAATTTCTACTATTCATTGGAAAGCTCTTTTCGATACGAACCCAACGGTTCCGGTTTTAGGAGAATCCGACGGTCGGATCTCCCGCAACGTCAATTCGAAGTCAATGGTCGAATTTCGTGAACTGCCGCGGCGCGACGCGTTCTATTCAGGCCATCATATATATAATATATATATTATATATATTTCGTCGATTTCCTTTTAAAACGTATTATATAAATCTTTTTAACTTCATTTTCAAAACCATTTCAACACTATTTCAATTTCTAATCAAAACTGAATATTTCATATCATTACTATATAAATGATAATATTTTCAAAATGTTATATTTTGAATTCACTTTTTTTCTATATTCATTATAAAAACGAATATAATCGATATAACTATCGTTCACGTCAAAATGGCGCAACTCTAATCAACATGGCTTTATATATATTTCAATAAATTCGTTATTCTATTCAACAAATGAATATATATTCTATTCAATACATGAATCTATATTTCTTTTCAACACACGACTAATCTCAACACATGAGTACTGTCAACACACGACTATTTTTTTTATGTAAAATATTTTATAAAACAATGGTATCTATCGTTTGATTTTTAATTAGACTCCACCGTGAAGTAGTGTCTAATCTTAAATATGATAAAGATGTAAATTTTATTATTTAAAATATTTTACTCAACACATGAATAATTTAAACACATGAACATCGTCAACACATGACTATTTTTATATTCAACACATGAATTATCTTTTATAATATTCATTACTTTCCCGATTGGAATGAGGCCCAAACAATCACCATATAACGTTAATTATATGGATTCCACCCAACACATGTATATAATAGCAACGATAAACAATCAACCATCATCCAAAGTGCACCACACAACTGCATAATCATCAAATATAAATAATTAACGCTTACACAGCCTGTCGACCAATCGATCGACATACAATTAAATAATTGGGATTAGTGTACTCAAATATCATCCCAACACCCGTGTGGGGTTTCAAATCAACAAACACAGATCTTTATTTGTGCAGTTGGGCAATGTGTAAAACTTATTGTCCCAATCAATATCAGTCAAATCAGTGTATATAAACAAATCTGCCGATTTGTTTATAAATATTTATTTATTCACATTCACGTTAAAAATTATATTTTTAACGATAAAATATTTTTAAATATATAAATATTTTATTTCCTTTCAACACAAGAATATTTTATTATTTAATCATTCCACAACACAATCAATTTTCACAACACATCAATCAAACAAACAAGCCGTCCATGGTCTGTGGACGACGGGTGTCGGGTGCTGCTAAGCACCGTCTGCATCCTAGTATATATTTATAACTAGAAAAAGAGAATTTAGAGTGAGAAGTTCTCACAGAGGGTTCCACTACGCCGTGCTTTGCTGTTGAACTGCTAAACCATCTGGATCGGTTTGAAATTCCAATGCAGTCTTCGTCCCGCTGTTTACCATAAAAATTATATTTTTATTGCTTCATTCAATAAATAAAAACCATATTTTTATTTTTGCTTCATATGTATTTTTTACAATGCTTCTTTCTATATAAAAATTATATTTTATATTTCTACTTCATATAAAAAGATCGAATTTTTATTTCATCGCTATAAAAATCACATTTTTATTTCAACATATATATAATAAAAATCAGATTTTTATTTCACTACATATATAAAGGTAATATTTTTATATTCTCTATTATATAGAAATTCTATTTTCAATACACTACTTATATAAAAATAGTATTTTTATATCTTCTATTATATAAAGATCATATTTTTAATACTTCTACTTTATAAAAATTATATTTTTAACCTTCTACTAATATAAAAATAACATCTTTAATATTTCTACATGATAAAAATAACATCTTTAATATTTCTACATTATAAAAATAACATTTTTAATATTTCTATATTATAAAAATTATATTTTTAATCTTCTACTATAATAAAAATTATATTTTTAATATCGCTACTACATAAAAATCACGTCTTTTATATAAACAAAAATCAAAATTTTCCACCGTTTAAATACTAGTGTTTCCAAATCTATATATATAAAAACCGTCTTTTTATTTAAGATCTATTCGTACAAAAATCACAACTTTATATAAGTAAAGATCCGATTTTTAAACGCGATATGGTATATATAAAAACTGAAAATAAATGTAAATCAATATAAAACTCACATTTGGGTTGACAAGATGGAGGAAAGGTCGGTGTAGGGTGTGAAAGTAGGTGGAGGCGGTGATGAACTCCGGTGCGGCGGTTGTGCTAGGGTTTCTGGCGGCTTTGGCTAGGGCTTCAATTCGAGAGGGCTGCGAAGCAAGGGAGTACGGGAGGGGTGGCGCTCGCGTGAAGAAGGAAGAGAGAGGAGAGAGGGAGGGTCGGTGCGGCGTCGTGGGGGATGGTGGGAGCGGCGGCTGCGGGGTTTCGTCGGGTATAGGGTTCAAACGAGGAGAGGGGCGTGAGGTAGTTCGAGTTGGAGGAGGAGGGCGAGAGTAGGGGGCTGCGCCTCTTGGCGGCGGCGTGAGGTGGACGCCCTCCGGCGATGAGGGAGGCGCCTCGCGAGGGCCTGGGAGGAGCGGGTTTTTCTCCAATTTTTTTTATTTCATTTGATTTTGAAAAGTCAAGGGGTGGGGGGGGGGCTGGGAGGTATTAGAGGTGTTTTATTTTAATTATTTTTAAATATTTAATTTACAAAAAATTGACTTTTTATTCGATCTCAAAATGAGGCCCACCGCCTGTCGTCCATAGCTAATTACCCCCATTCCGAACACAATGGGATATGTATCGTAAGCTGATTCGATCGTTTCGATCAGTTTTTGTCAAAATCAAAATATAACTCTATACATTGAATTTGAACGTGGATTTCAATTTACTGGGGTCACATACTAACTCGAAAAATTACAGAAAAATATTTTCTAGCTTCGTATTGACGATACGGTCCTAACAAAACTAGTTTCGTCGAATTCTGAGACCATTTGAAAAATGGTCATTTTCCAGTCGATTAAAATCAACTAAAACTGGCCAAACACATTTTCCTTTGCCACGCTCACATATTGATTCGAAAAATTATGAAATTTGGAATCTAGCAATCTCTTGACATCATGGATGCAACAAAAGTGGTTTCGTTGAAATCCGAGGTCGTTTGCAAAATTCATATTTTTAAGGGCCTGAATTCCATAGCGACTATTCAGAATTTTCATTTAGACATAACTTTTTGTCCCCGCTATGAAATTTCGATTTTTCGGATTCGTTGGAAAGATATTCTCAAATAGATCCCATTATTTTTGGTTTCACTAAAATCCGGTTTATTTTGCACCCGGTACATTCAATTGAAGTTTGAAATCGAATTATCGAACTACCGCGCCATTTTCAATTCCTTTTATATTTATATATAATTATTTATATTCTAACGACGCTCTATATATAAATATATACGTTCAAATTCTATTCAAAATAAATTTCTCGTTGATATTATTTAAAATAATTCATTTTAAATGTTCAACCTTCGCTAAAATTGCCAAAATAAAAAATTTAAACTGACCCAGATTTTCGGGTTGTTACAAATTCAATATAAAAATATCATTTTGTCATGTTTATTGAATTGAAACAGAATTGTCAGTTTAATCAAAAATATCACTTTGTTATATTATTGTATTGAATTAGAGTTGTCAATACAATTAAAAATATATCATTTTGTTTACATTATGAATTGGAATAGAATTGTCAATTCAATAAAATATTTTTTAAATTATGAATTGAAATAGAATTGTTAATCCAACGAAAAGATTACTTTCTTTTTTATTTGCAAATTTAAATGCAAATAAATATCCAATTAAAAAGTTACATTTTTATTTGCATTCCTTGATGCAAATAAAACATGAAATAAAAAGTTACATTTTTATTTGCATTCCTTGATGCAAATAAAACATGAAATAAAAAGTTACATTTTTATTTGCATTCCTTGATGCAAATAAAACATGAAATTAAAAGTTACATTTTTATTTGCATTCTTTGATGCAAATAAAACATGAAATTAAAAGTTGAATTTTTATTTGCATTCTTTGATGCAAATAAAACATGAATTAAAAAGGTTACATTTTTGTTTGCATTTTAGATGCAAATAAAAGCCCAGTTTAAGAAGTTACATTTTTCATTTGCATTTTTGATGCAAATGAAAGAATAGAATAAAAGTTACATTTTTCATTTGCATTTTTGATGCAAATGAAAGAATTGAATAAAAGCTACAATTTTTCATTAGTACTTCTGATACAAATAAAAACATAGAAAAAAGTTACATTTCCATTTACATGTTAGTTGGAAATAAAAAAAAATCGAATTTAAAAGTTACATCTTTATCCACATTTAAGATGTAATAAAAAGTAAAGTTTTAAATGTTATATTTTTATTGTAAAATTAGAGACAATAAAACGAATAAATCAAAAATGACATTTTTGTTGACATGTTAGTTGTAATTAAAGGAGTTGAAATATATGTTATATTTTTATTGTCAAACTAGAGGCAAAAAAAAAAAAAAAAAAAAAACAGAACATACAATTAAAAAGTTATATTTTTATTTATATTTTAGAGTCAATAAAAAGGATAGGTTCTAATGTTACATTTTTACTGTCATTTTCGAGACAATAAAAAGAATAGATTTAAATGTCACATTTTTATTATAAATTCAGATGCAATAAAAGTAGTAGAAATGAAAATCGTGTTTTTATTTCCATTTGGTTTCAACAAAAAGGGGTGAACATTATAAATATATTTTCGATGTAATTTAGATACCATTAGAAATAATTAGTCATTAAAACATGATTTATTCCAAATCATCATTTTATCATGTTAGAAGAATTATGAAAATCTTATATAAATCTCTAACATGAATATAGACTGTGTTTGGCTTGCTGGTGATTGTTTGAAATGTAGTTGAAACCGCCAGCGACTTATATATATATATATTAATTAAATTAAACGAATCGCGCACGGTAGTTCGCGTTTCGGCAATCGTAACTTCAAACTTTTATACCGAAAGATCTAGCTGTCGGATTTTCCCAAAACCGGAACCGTTAGGACCGCTTCGGGAAGATCTTTCCATCGATATGAATTTTGTTAAAATCCAACGGTTAGATTTCAAGATATGTGTAAATTAAATTTTGGTAAAAACAGCGCCAGGGTCGCCCATCGACCCGAAGTGTCGTTAAATAAATTTGGCTATTTGCATATTAATAAAATTAGCAATTAATCGTTATTAAGTACCACTAACGATATGAAATGATTTTTAATTATATATATGCGAGGATCATTTGTAAAGACCGAGTTAAATCTCATTTCAAATGGTCATATGATGATCTAAATTGAAGATTTTAATGATGATGATTGAAGATCGGCGATATTCACATCGAAAGGATAACTACTGATGCCTGACATTGGCTTGCTACTAATAAAGGGTTAAAGTGGTAGTTTTCCGGACGTACTTGTTGATCGTCCGAATACGCGGGCACCTCACTTCCGTATTGGACATACGGGACGAGGAATAAGGTGACTCAGATTTCGTTCAAACCCAGAACGAACTTGTAAATGGATGTGTGTTCGACATTGAATTTCATGTTGTGTAATTAAATTGATACCTATTAATATATATCTTTGGTGGCGGAGAATTTATTCTCTTGCTTAACACCCTTCTTTGAGATGCACGAGGTTGAAGGTTATATATTGGCAGTCATCGTTCACATGGTATGGACTGTCAATGTGACATGCCAAGATGCAATTGATCGAGGGTTTTGTTGAAAAGCGGAGCCTTGTGGATAATAATCAAAGGATAGCCTATTTGGGCATAGCTTTGTGTATTACGTTACCTCGCGAGCCTCACACCCCGATAGAGTCAAAAATGGGACAAGGGAACGTAGGGAGTGCACACATTTCCTTCTAGCTAGAAGTGGTGTTTGGGTTTTTACAAGGCCAGACATTTTTACTTATGTAGTTGATGGAATGAGGCACCTTGGATATTTTTACTGGTCTCCAATGGCCAATTTATAGGTCCAATAGGATCGGGGAGCGTGTGTTCAGGAATTGCCAATCCACTAAAGTATTTGTGGACCGACCCTGCTGTATCCAACGGTTAGCCAACATACAAATCCTGAGACATTGCTAGTGTGTCTCGAAACGGTTAGGAGATCGTCCCTAGCCTTGACTCATGATGGAAACCCAACCTCCAATACGACATCACAGTTTTGATTGTATACATATATGGCGACATAGTATATGGTAGCTATGCCGTCTAGGATTGATACATTTACTTTGAAGTATTTTTGAAACATATTAGACACTAATAATAATATTTAAAAAAATTATTTTCTACGTATCAAGCATTTTTGATCATTATAAGGTAAAACTCTATCCTCCAGTCCGTATTGCATTGTGTGATGGGACATGAGTCTTGTAATGATTTCATTTTCTAAAAAGCATTGCGTTATTTTTGACTTAAAATTTATAAATCATATGCACTGGCAATCCAATGGAGTTAACCCGTTCAGCGTTAACAGCATGGTCCAGTGATTAGCCATATTATTAGTTTAGCAAGATTTCTCATACATGTCCCATGACTGACTCGTAGTTTGTTTCACTTTACAAACTCGGGTGCCCTCTTTCCACACAGGCGGCTAATTGACAGGTTTAAGGTAGGGATGTTTTCTAGACTAGAGCTTGCTGATGAAGATGATGAAGGATCTTTTCTTTTTATCCTTTTTATTTACTTATTGAGACATTGAGTCAGTATTGAGTATTTATGTATTTTGGGAGATTGAGACTTTATTTCTTCCCCCACTTTAGACATCTATTTTGCTAAGTGTATCCCGTACCGCGTACTCTGATTGTTCTGTGATGATGTTTGTGATGACATTTCCATTTCCGCTGCAATGATTTTTATGTTTTGCTATTATCTAAGATCTGTTATTGTTTTAGTTATGTTATACTCCTATGATTATCCTTACTTTCGTACTACATAAGTTTGGGTCGTCACATTTGGTATCAGAGCTAAAGGTTAACCTTAGTTACAGAGTATAACATTTTCAGAACAATTCGTCTAGATAGAATCAGTAGTATTCTAAGACGAGTAGCTCATTAGAGATAGGATTAGTAATGTCCTAGAATGAGCACAATAGAATATCACATATAAATCAGTCATTACATCATCATCTTATTGTATATCTCCACCTAGTCAAAGTGCAGTAGAGCGGGGATCTTAGAGACTGTACGTGGGAGACTGAGGATAACATCAAACAGGCCTATCCCAAGTGTAGAGTGGACATCTCCGAGTGACTCTTGTGTTGAGGTACATTTACAATACCTTGCATTTTCCGTTTTGTTTCCCACTTTACTATTATTTCCTTTTCGAGGATGAAAAGCTTTTAAGTGGGGGAGATTGTAACAACCCGGAAAATCCGAACCAATTTAAATTTTTTATTTTGGCTATTTCAGTAAATTCTGAATAGTAGAAATAATTTATTTTAAATAATAATGATTAAAAAATTTATATTAATTGAAGTTAGAGTGAATATATTTATTTTGATTTCTAAAGGAATCAGAAATAGTACGGTAGTTTGAAAGTAAACTTGTACTTTGACCGAATGAACCGGATTCAAAATTTAATGGATTTTATTGAGACCAAAAATATCTAAATCTGTTTGAAAATATCTTTCCAACGAATCTGAAAAATTGAAATTTCTTAGCGGGAATCAAAAGTTATGGACAGTTGAATATTCGGAGTGGTCGCTATAGTATAATTTATAGCCTGTATAAAAGGCCATTTTTCAAATGACCTCCGTTTTCAATGAAACCACTTTTGTTGGATCCGGACTGTCAAATTATTGCTAAATTTATTTTTTCGGAATTTCTGGAATTAATATGTGAGCATGGCAAACGAAAATGTGCTTTGTCAATTTCAGTCAAATCTAATCGACTTGAAAATAGCCATTTTTCAGACAGTATCAGAATTCGATGAAATTAATTTTGTTATGACCGTATCGTCAAAACAAAGCCAAAAATATATTTTTTGTATTTTTATGAGTTTGTATGTGGCCTCGGTAGATTTAAATATACGATCGAATTAATTGATTAAAGGACTTAGATAATAAATTAAAGACTTCAGGCCACAGACAGTCGTTTAGGCTAACGAGAACTAGCCCAATGGATCCGGAACGGGGGCAATTAGGTGGGGTCAACTCCTGTTGGATTGAAATCGGACTGTGTTAAGATTTATGGTTTTTTGTAAAATTTACATTAAAAATATTATAAATAATAGAAAACAAAACCCTAACACTATTCATCATCGTTCTAAGCCGCCACCATTATCATTCGATGGCCATGGGAGCACGAAACTTTCCCTTACAATAACTCCTCTTCCTCTTCTCGAATTCCCTTCCTCCTTTAGACTTTTTTCAAGGCCTTCGAACCACCTTTCCATCCCCACCAACCCCGTCTGAAACCACGCCCTGTAGTGCGAGATCCACACACGCGAATCCCCGCCGCATCGGCCACCGTCCTGTCCGCCTCCGACCACCGAACCGCGCCGCTCCTCATCCGCCAGCTCGCTTCTCCGAGCCCGACAACCTCCAACAAACCAATCTGGAATCGGTGCAACAGATTTGGTGATAGATCGATTTAAAGTTTTGAATCAATTCTGGAGTTATACGGTGAATATAATAAATAATTTTGTTACGCTTTAAAACCGTTGCAAATTTAAAATTAAATTGTAAAATTCATGACCTTTGCATACGAATACATAATTAGGTGATTTCAGAGACATTGCGACCGTGAAGCCAAATACTACGTTCCAGAACTGATTGGGACTGATTCTGAACCTTTTTGAATTTTAGATCTGAATCTGAAACGCGGTGAGATTTCTGATTTTTAAATAATTAATCAATTTAATTATTTTACTCGCTATGCAATGATTGTATGTATATGATTTAAATCAGCTATGTTCTGAAATTTTGGATGATGATTGATCTATAGATTGGTGATGAATAATTATAGATCTGTATGTGTTGGTTAAATTAAAACAAATTATTTTCTCTTTGTCAATATTTGGTGAATCATGTATATCAAACAAACATAAAATATTATTTTGTCATTTTTATTGAATTGGATTAGTTTGTCAATTCAATATAAAATATTATGTTGTCATTTTTATTGAATTAGTTTGTCATTTCAATATAAAATATTATTTTGTCATTAAATTGGATTAGTTTTTCAATTCAATATAAATATTATGTTGTCATTTTTATTGAATTAGTTGTCAATTCAATATAAAAATATCATTTTGTCATGTTTATTGAATTGAAACTGAATTATCAATTTAATTAAAAATATCACTTTGTTATAATATTATATTGAATTAGAGTTGTCAATACAATTAAAAATATATCATTTTGTTTACATTATGAATTGAAATAGAATTTTCAATTCAATAAAATCTTGCTTAAATTATGAATTGAAATAGAATTGTTAATCCAATGAAAAGATTACATTTTTTTATTTGCAAATTTAGATGCAAATAAATATCCAATTAAAAAGTTACATTTTTATTTGCATTCTTTGATGCAAATAAAACATGAAATAAAAAGTTACATTTTTATTTGCATTCCTTGATGCAAATAAAACATGAAATAAGAAGTTACATTTTTATTTGCATTCCTTGATGCAAACAAAACATGAAATAAAAAGTTACATTTTTATTTGCATTCCTTGATGCAAATAAAACATGAAACTGAAAGTTGAATTTTTATTTGCATTCTTTGATGCAAATAAAACATGAATTAAAAAGTTACATTTTTGTTTGCATTTTAGATGCAAATAAAAGCCTAGTTTAAGAAGTTACATTTTTCATTTGCATTTTTGAAGCAAATGAAAGAATAAAATAAAAGTTACATTTTTCCTTTGCATTTTTGAAGCAAATGAATGAGTAGAATAAAATCTACAATTTTTCATTAGTACTTTTGATACAAATAAAAACATAGAAAAAAAGTTACATTTCCATTTACATGTTAGTTGGAAATAAAAAAAATCGAATTTAAAAGTTACATCTTAATCCACATTTTAGATGTAATAAAAAGTATAGTTTTAAATGTTATATTTTTATTGTTAAATTAGAGACAATAAAAAGAATAAATCAAAAATGACATTTTTGTTAACATGTTAGTTGTAATAAAAGTAGTAGAAATATATGTTATATTTTTATTGTCAAACTAGAGGCCAAGAAAAACAAAAAAAACATACAACTAAAAAGTTATATGTTTATTTATATTTTAGAGTCAATAAAAAGGACATGTTTTAATGTTACATTTTTATTGTCATTTTAGAGACAATAAAAAGAATAGATTTAAATGTCACATTTTTATTATAAATTTAGATGCAATAAAAGTAGTAGAAATAAAAATCGTGTTTTTATTTCCATTTGATTTCAACAAAAAGGGGTGAACATTATAAATATATTTTCGATGTAATTTAGATACCATTGGAAATAATTAGTCATTATAACATTATTTATTCCAAATCATCATTTTATCATGTTAGAAGAATTATGAAAATCATATATAAATCTCTAACATTAATATAGACTGTGTTTGGCTTGGTTGTGATTGTTTGAAAAGTAGTTGAAACCGCCAACGACTTATATTTATTTATATATAAATATTAATTAAATTAAACGAATCGTGCAAGGTAGTTCGTGTTTCGGGAATCGTAACTTCAAACGATTATACCGAAAGATCTAACCGTCGGATTTTCCCAAAACCGGAACCATTAGGACCGCTTCGGGTAGATCTATCCATCGATATGAATTTTGTTAAAATTCAAAGGTTATATTTCTAGATATGTGTAAATCAAATTTTGGTAAAAACAGCGCCAGGGACGCCAATCGACCGAAGCGTCGTTAAATAATTTTGGCTATTTTTATATAAATAAAAATAGCAATTAATCGTTATTAAATACCACTAACGATATGAAATGATTTTTACTTATATATATGCGAGGATCATTTGAAAATACTGAGTTAAATCTCATTTCAAATGGTCATACGACGATCTAAATTGAAGATCTTAAAGACGGCGATTGAAGACCGTCGATCTTCACATCGAAACGATAACTACTGATGCCTGGCATTGGCTAGCTACCAGTAATGGGTTAAAGTGGTAGCTATCCGGACGTACTTGTTGATCGTCCGGATACGCCAGCACCTTAATTCCGTATTGGACATACCGGACGAGGAATAAGGTGACTCCGGTTTTGTTCAGACCCAGAATGGACTTGTAAATGGATGTGTGTTCGACATTGAATTTCATGCTGTGTATTTAAATTGATATCTATTAATATATATCTGTGGTGGCGGAGAATTTATTCTCTTGCTTAACACTCTTCTTTGAGACGCACGAGCTTGAAGGTTATATATTGGTAGTTATCGATCACTTGGTATGGACTGTCAATGTGACAAGCCAAGATGCAATTGATTGAGGCTTTTGTTGAAATGCAGGGAGTGCACACCTTTCTTTCTAGCAAGAAGTGGTGTTTGGGTTTTTACAAGGCTCAGCATTTTTACTTATGTGGTTGATGGAATGAGGAGCCTTGGATATTTTTATTGGTCGCCAATGGCCAATTTATAGGTCTAATAGGATCGGGGGGCGTGTGTTCAGGAATTGCAAATCCACTAAAGTATTTGTGGTCCAGCCCTGCAGTATCCAAGTGTTCGCCAGCATCCGAATCCTGAGACATTGCTAGAGTGTCTCGAAACGGTTAGGAGATCATCCCTAGCCTTGACTCATGATGGAAACCCAACCTCCAATACAACATCACAGTTTTGATTGTATACCTATATATGGCGACATAGTATATGGTAGCTATGCCATCTAGGATTGATACATTTACTTTGAAGTATTTTTGAAACATATTAGACACTAATAATAATATTAAAAAATTGTTTTCTACGTATGAAGCATTTTTTATCATTATAAGGTAAAACTCTATCCTCCAGTCTGCGTTGCATTGTGTGATGGGACATGAGTCTTATAATGATTTCATTTTCTAAAAAGCATTGCATTATTTTTGACTTAAAATTTATAAATCATATGCATTGGCAATCCAATGGAGTTAACCCGTTCCGCGTTAGCGGCGTGGTCCAATGATTAGCCATATTGTTAATTTAGTAAGATTTCTCATACCAGTCCCATGACTGACTCGTAGTTTGTTTCACTTTGCAAACTCGGGTGCCCTCTTTCCACACGGGCAGCCAATTGACAGGTTTCAGGTACGGATGTTTTCTGGACTAGAGCTTGCTGATGAAGATGATGAAGGATCTTTTCTTTATATCTTTTTATTTACTTCTTGAGACATTGAGACAGTATTGAGTATTGATGTATTTTGGGTGATTGAGACTTTATTTCTTCCCCTGCTTTAGACATCTATTTTGCTAAGTGTATCCCGTAATGCATACTCTGATTGTTCTGTGATGATGTTTGTGATGACATTTCCATTTCCACTACAATGATTTTTATGTTCTCCTATTATCTGAGATCTGTTATTGTTTTAATTATGTTATACTCCTATGATTATCCTTACTTTCGTACTACGGAAGTTTGGGTCGTCACAATACTAAAATCCAAAGCGGTAGACTTTTTCTATTGATGGGAGTTAAGATTGATGTTTGAGTAGGGATAAAAGCAATAGTGGTCTAACCTACCAACTTCCAAATTGAAGAGGAATAATAAAGTTGGAATGTCAGAAATGTGTTAATCATGTTAATTACTAACTTGCTTATAGAAAGTATCCATTTATGTACTTTTTTTTTTTTTTGAAAATTATCTAGTTGTGTACTTAACACTCAAAGTTGATGAAGTGGGCTTGTTCTTTTGTAAGAGTCAAGAATGAAATGTCCGGACAAGACTTTGGTATACAGTCGTTCTTACTTGAATTCACTCTTGACTGAAGAATCTTGTAAAAACTACTGAAACGTGTTAAGTATAGAACTTTGTTTCCATATGCGATCATCTATTTTAAACTAGATAGTTGATTAATCATTTTTTGAGGTATCTAAAAGCTTTAAGGTTTTATATGATTTGAGAACCTTTGAGAAGGAGCATTGGTACGAAACATCTCCAGTTGTAGGAACTTATATATACAAAATCCCTCTAAAAGGACTTTTCTTGATATACTATTTATTTACTTCTTAAAATCATGATTGAGTTAACTATACATATACAAACTATATATACACACACACACACACATAAATATTGGTTTTTGAGCGTCTAACAAGCGGGGGAGTGTACTTATATGAGATGATTTGAATTGGTAGCCACTTTAAAACCATAAATGCAATCTATTTTCTATGGTTTTTTGAAGCGAAACATTATGGTATTGCACTGTATATCATATGGTTAAGCCAAGGAGATGTTAACTTTAACACTTCAAATGGTGCTACTGTGTCAGACCTATCTGTCTTAAGATTAATCCCAAATGAGAGGAAAACACCAGCATTCATCGGAGGACTTATACTAGAGTCTATTTGGAGATTCGAGATTTGTTAGAGATGGCCAAATCCATGTAGTGATTCATGATCTATTCGATATGCTAAAATCTATAGTGGGATTCGTTTTCTGTTTACGTGATAAAGAGTGACCTCAACATCAGAAATGGATTGACACAAAATATAATGCATAATCTTGGGTTTAACTGATTCATAATGGTATACCAACTCTATTATTTAAAGATGCTTATAGATGATGCTAGTGGGAGTTGTTGATACCTGTTTCTACACAGTTCATACTCTGTGCTGGCGATGAGTTACTTGTGTTCACCTTATGGTATCCTACCAAGAGACATATGATGCTTGGAAGATAGTTCTGATCCTTGTCATGGATATCCAATTCAAGTAACTGGAGGCGTCTGCATAAATTATGCAGAATTATGCAATCATGCCTCAATGATACTGATTGCCTCTCTATTATTGTTGTGGTGTAATCAATCTAAGTGTTAACCGGCCTTTTGGCCCGGTTCCCAAAAATAATTCAAGACCACGTGATTCGGCCCATCGCGTGTTTAAACAACTCGAAGTGTCGCCAAGGTACTCAGGAACCAAGCTCGCATGAAGTAGCGCAGGTGTGGTCGTCATAGCTCGTTGGAGCTACTCAAAATAGCTCAATTTTCGGGATCGGTGCTAAGCCTCATCACAAAATTTGTATCTCGACCTCGACAACTTCTCCAAATCCCACATCTCCATTTTCGTATCCTACTCCAATCCAGGAAATTCGGATCCCACATACTTGACCAACTTCATATCCCAGCCACTTAAACTTTTTGTATCCTAAAGCTCGCAACTTCAAAAAGCGCCTAAGTCCTAGACTCGGTATATGGGGATATGAAAAGGAAAATACGAAAGTGACATGAAGTAAGGGGGATGCGAAATTATTCGAAGGAGTTAGTAAGAGAAATGGATACCTCGGGATACATACCGATCTCAGGTTCGGTATCGACCCCTGGGTACGAAAATTGGAGGTGGGTCCCGCTCTTCATCTGCTCTCACCTACTCCACTATCTATAAATACCCTCTGGCCAATAACGTGAAAAGCTCTTGCAACTTGCTGGTTTGACATTTTTAAGAGGAATTCTTACTTCCTGGACACCATTGAACACCTTGGACCTTTGGGAAGAAACTATACACTCCCTTCTTAAGGATTTCCGCTTTCGAACAAAGAAGGGAATTTAACTCTGACCACAATAGGACTTTTTCCACCATTGCCTTTGTTTTAACTTGCAAACATGGTGCCCACCATTGTATTTAGATGAGAGTGAATAAAATTAGCAAAGCCTTCAAAGTAGACGTAGGTTCATTCGTACCGAACCATTATAAATACTGTATTCACTATTTCCTGCATATTATTCCTTTGCGAAATGTTATTTTAGTTAATTTGGAAATCTTTGGATGTTGCGCTAGTTTTACACATCAACATTCCGGTTCTTTCACCGAGAACTTTGAAGGCTCACGGCTGCACCTTTTTCCTGCTGTCTTCCATTTGGAACTAGGAGTGCTACTTAGGTTTCTTTAACCTACGTGCTAAGTTCGCCTAAATTGGATAAGAAAGGAAAGAACATTGTGATTGGAATTTTCACCGCCGCTGAGTTGGAAACCTCCCCATAGCTTCAGCCTTTAGAAGTTCCGACCGATATGGAAATCATTACCTCCTCTAACCTGGAGGCTCCGGTTACTCAATCCTAGTTCTTCGAGCTAAATTAAAACTTGGAGTAAAGGAAGAGACATATTAATGATCAAATTAAGCACAAAACATCGACTCGATGTAGTGAATCCACGAAAACGCTCAATGAGATGTTGCTCGACTTGAAGTCAACAGAAAACCTCGTCCTCCACGGAATGTTTCAAAAATATCTTCTTTCGACCCCTACCACAGAAACCATAGTCAAAGGGGGGGGGGTGTTAATTCTTCAACAGAACGGTAACGAAGCTGCCATTACCATCAACGAGGGAACACATTAACTCATCCGTTCCCGGAACTAGTACCCAACCCCCTGCATGACATAATCTTCTTGTCTCTATCCAGAACTTGGTACCTACACGTCCAACAACTAACCAGGTTTAGGTTCCTCCTAATGAACCTCAACGTAACCAAGCATTCGGGATTGACAACTTACCAAAAGATGATGCCAATGTTTATCATAGAAGGCGACCACAACCATGAACTCTCGAGGCGGACCACGACTGCTAGATTCCAACCGAGGTCCAGCTTGCGGTTCTCACTGACATGGTCCATAGGATCGTGGGAGAAACACGAAGGCATGCCATTGACGTATGGGAAACCAATATGAGGCGTAACCCCTTTACTCTAGCCGTCCACTACACCGAATGGACGCGACGCTTCAATATGCCTCAATTAATGCCTTACCTGAGGAAAAATGATCCTCGTAACTTCTTGAGCCGCTATGAGTGGCATATGGACTCATGTCGCGCCACCGACGCCGTGAAGTACAGATCCTTCCTCGTCTTTCTCGAAGGTATTGCTCTGCTCTGGTTCTCCGGACTCATACGGAGAACCATTTCTACTTTCAACCAGCTTGCTACCGAGTTGGTGAATCACTTCAAAAGACACCCTGACCCTCTCCAATCTTGAATAGATTTTAGCTCGAAGGTACCACACTGATCTGGTTTAACCGTATGATTTACATATGCGAAAGTAGAAATACAAATGCTTCCTGAAATAGCTTGAAGTTATCGTTCGAGGTAACTATTAAGAGCTTCCCCCGTGCTCCGCGGGAATCCGAGTTAGTGGCATATGGACTCATGTCACGCCACCAATGCTGTGAAATACATATGCTTCCTAATCTTTCTCAAAGTTATCGCTCTACTCTGGTTCTCCTGATTCCCACGGAAAACCATTTCTACTTTCGACCAACATGCTACCGAGTTGGTGAAACAATTCAGGAAACACGTCGCAAGACCTAAAGACACCCTGACCCTCTCCAATCTGTAACAACCCAAAATTTTGACAATAAATTGGTTATTTAATTATATTTAAAAAATAGGAATTTTTGAAAATGATGGAATTTAACCATGAAACTTTAACCAATGCGTTTGTATCGGAATTCTGGTCAACTTTCATGTTTGGAGTTTCGCGAACGGAGTCTGTATAAAAAAGTTACGAACGAAATACGAAAAATGGATGGAAATAAATAAATAAATGTCGTTCCCTCCTTGACCAGCCCAGTGATGGCTAGGTTTTGAGGGGAAATTTCGTTATATTATATGACATAAACGGACAGATGTTTATTTAAATAAATCTAACTGTTCATGGCCAATTATTCTACTCCTATAAATAAAGGGGTAAAGCCTCATTCTGTTCCACACAAATCTGTAGGCAGCTGCGAAGCTCTACCATTTCCTTTTCTCTTCCAATCAAATTTCTTAATCAAAATTATATTCATATACAATCAATCAAATATAAATCATATATAATTGAAAGGGATTATCAAATCTAAATGGAAAAGCATGAATTGACAGCTAAGCTATTCTACATCAGATTCTCCTCCCTTTTCCTATTGTCTTGCATATCTATAGATCTACAAGTATCCCCTTTCAGATTAATAGTAGATTTATAAGAATTAGAGAATTGTAGGCCTAAAAGATTATTCAGATTTCAGATTTGGATCCTTTCATGTGAGTGGGAAATTTACATACAAAGTTATAATAGCCTATTTAACTCGTTTGAATTAGATCTCAAAATATATGCCTATTATCATCAGATTTGTTCATAATATTATTGAACGTGGATTGGCACCTATCAGATATGTTAATAAATGTCGTCAAAACTTGGAAATTATGCATTGTGCTTAGGAATAATATTCACTATAGGTTTACTTAAATTGTTTATACATATCTCCTACAATTATGTTGTAGTTTGATGTAAAACACTGAAGATTTGAAAATCAGTCCCAATAATACTGTTTAGATGTATTTTTCTTCTAAATCTCTAGTTTCAGTGTTAAAATGATAAATTATATGATTTTGAAAAAAGTACAATGGTGAATTATGTAATTTTAATTTAAAAGACAAATGCCTATTTGTATTCAATATTGTTGGAGTTTTGATTTAATTGTTATAAATATGTCGTTTTCCTCTTTTTGAACAAAAAGAAATTACTTTGAACTCACAAGAGATATGAAAAAAGAGATTGAAAAGGGGAAAAGTGGTGCAAATGTACGTATAAATATAAATATGCATATTTGTGCATAGTTTGCATCAACTATTCCAAAATATACATGAACACATACATATTTCTTATGGTTTCGAAATATGTCTATTCCATTAGTCAGGCATAATTTACAATAATTATAGCTAACAGTCTTTTTGGAAGATTTGAACCTTATGGCAAGATTGAATACAAAAAGGAATGTTTGGTTATTGATTAAACCAAATTATTAAATTTTAAAATAAATAATAATAAAGAAAGATTACTACGTTGACCACGCAAAAATATAAATATAAATATAAATATTTATCATCCGTTTAAATCTACTTAAACAATGAAATATATGTACAAAAATGGATGTCTGAATGTTTGAATGGTATTCATTTTATGTAAACATACATATAAATGTAATCCATATTAAATGAATATGTTGTGGTGACCATTGAGCAATTAATATAATTGATTGCTATAAGTTGAGCCATAAATAAATAAATAACAATTGTAATCGACATTGATTGGGTAAAGGTGAATTTGACAAAGTAGTGGCTACAATTTCTAAATTGATTAGGATTAACATTGTAAACCCCAATTAGGAAATTTGAATTATAACCGCATTAAGAAATGAGGTTAAGTTCAACTTGTGGTAGAAGTCTGCTTGGAACCGTCCGATGAATCCAGCATCCAGAGGTGGTCAACTTAATGTGAGGGGTCTAATGCGCAAATATAATTATACTAAGACATGAGGTTAAGTTCAAATTGTAGTAGAAGTCTGCCCAGAACCAACCGACAAATCCAGCATCCACAAGCATTCAACTTAATGCTAGAGGTTTGGTGCACAAATATATGTATATATATAACTGGCAACAAATAAATAAGTAAATAAATAAGAATAGTAATGTCTATTGGGGTGCAAAAAATACTTCGGGGCTGACAAGATAAGGATATCCATTTTTAATTAATGTCTTAGGAAAATTATGGCCGTTAGGCTCATAAATGACGTTAATTGAAATCAATGGCAATAAAAGGAAATTAAAGATAAATTGTTGCCTTAGGAAAATATGACCGTTAAGGTTATAAAGGGCAATAAACATATGAACAGAGGACAAAATAAAAAGGGGATAAATGAGTATTGATTGTTGTTTAAGTATTAAGTTTAGTTAGGGAAATAATCAAATAAATGTCCTAGGGTAAGGAGGATATAACTTTCCTTATTTATATTAGTTAATATAGAAATTAAAGTTAGAATTGGCCTTAGTAGCTTAATGATGTGGAACATTATTAATCATAGGAACCTGCGATGATAATTAATCGTGTACGTATAATATTTTCGTAAAGTGAAACTAAATGGGAATGACTCAGTAACGTAGCCCACTTCATTCTCATAATAAGAGGTATTAAAGGCTAATTGTTTACGAACTTAATAATCTTCGCGTATAGTCCTCTTCCTTGGGTCTTAAGTGGTTTGGTTGAGGAGTCCATCTAGGAGTAGGACGTACAATTTAGGGGTCTTAAATCTCATTTATGTGTGGGGCTTACCCAAACCTGAAAACTAGGAACCTCAGATATAGCTACTTATCTTATGGGAAGTAGTAAGCAATGAAGGAGATTATCCAATAAGATCAGTTAGATGGTATAACTAACGATTATATACCATCTCTCATCTTACACGAGGTATGGGTTAATGTGTGAATGGCGAAAGCCTTAACTAGTAGGGCCCGCAGCTAGTGCCTTCTAGTTTATGTTAACGTTGAATAAATTATCGAGGAATAATAAGTGACCAATAGACCGCCTAGGATCTTAAGCGGTCAGGGAGAATCCACCCCATCTATCGTTAATAGTAAGGCATTAAATAATAAAGGATGAGCGAATGAATATATATATATTCTCCGTAATTTGTGGTCTACCCTCGATTAAATAACCAGCCATGTTCTGGTATAAAGGCTTCATGAATATATGCATAAACGTTCTATCTCGGTACCATACTTTGGTAATGCTACTTTGGAAGAGTAGTAGAGTCATGCACAAATAATTACAAGGTTAGGCTAGAATCACTAACCTTTGAAGGCATACATCTTAGGCTGAACCAAACGGGATACATGCGTGTATTATAATATGTGTTGTACATTTCCAGTTCACTAGAATCTTGTTGTTCTGGCCCCCATCCTCATTACAACCTCCTAGGTTTCTAGAGAAGGCCGAGTTCTCACAGGTGTTCTCTCTCATGCTCGATATTGGCAAAGTGACTTACTTTAAAAAGGGTAGTTACTTGAGTTAATACTGGTCTATCCTATTTTGTTTCCGCTGTGAGTTATTTTATTATACTCTGATTATGCTCGTGCTCATTTATTTGCAGGTACCAGATCTATACGCTCCATGCTTGGATGTATCCGAGTTTTGATTTTTTCGAAATTTGGGCACTTAAAGGTGTGGGGTGTTACAATTGATATCAGAGCATAGGTTAGACGACCATAGGAACTAGTTAAATTAGGATTCATAAGAGAACGTAATTCATTTTTTTTTCTGTTTTTCTTCGTCTTTCTTACTCAACTTAATTTTATTTCGATAATGAATTAGTCGGGGGCCTAATTATATAAAATGGGCTTTAAGCGACCAAGAGTTGAAGTATGTTGAGTTCGGGTTTCTAGCTAATTCTATCTTACCCCCATAGTACATTGGCGATCTCGTCGCGAAGAACATGAGGACGGCATATGGTGGATTCCGGTGATGTGTAGACTGGAAAAATAATAACATAATAAAATCAAGCTACAACTGAGATAGTCGCGATTTCTAGTTTTTTGGTTTCGTTGGTAGTTCCGGTTAAGACTATTACTCGATCCAAAATGAGAAAAGTTCATGCTAGTATGTCGTATCCATTTCAGAAATATACTTACGAGGTATATCCAATTGTTACTTCATTGTATTTCTGAATCTACAATTATTAAATTATTATTTTAAGTTCTTAGCCTTGTATTCTAAGAAATTTATTTTTAAAACTGTTTAGAAAAATAAAATGGGTTTCAAAAGGTTTGAAATATGGTTTCAGAAAATGATTTTATAAAGGCCTAGTTTTATAAAGTTATGGTTTCAAAATTTTAATCTATTCGTGTTTAATTTTTTTTGGGTTTTGTGCAATTTTAATAAATATATTCTGATTGGTAGGAAAGAAGGAATTAGAAATGATGAGGAATATGCCACTAAACTTGAAATTAATGAATATCCATTCCTTTTGATTTTTAGTATCCCTCTTCCTATATATATTGGATAATTTGTTGAAATCATCACAAATAATCTTTAAGATTTTAAAGCTTCAACATTTTTGAATACGAAAAGGTTTTTCAGTTTGTAATATAAACTAGAATATAAATTGTAATAATAATAATAATAATAAATTGGGTTTGTAAATGAGAAACCATTAGTTTATAATAAATTCAATTTTCGGAGAAGTTTGAAATTTTTCTTCGAAAAGGCTAAGGAAATTCTTTCATCTGGATTTTTAGGGTATTTGATCTTGAATCGTTTGTTGTCAGCAAGTAAGCGGAAAATCCATTTTAATTTAATTACGAATTTCTAGTTGAATTATTTTGGAATTCATTCGTTTTGTGGTCGCGACATCGTTGTTGAGACTACTTCGAATCTTTGGAGATGGTTTGGAGTTTGACTGCGGTCTTTGATACTGTCGTGATGAGTATAATTGTTTTTTTGGTTCGCGTCTAATCTAAAAAAAAGATGACGCAGGATGAATTTAATTTAATCCGATCTAATAAGGTCAAAGTTCAATCTTTTCCCAAGGCCCATTTGACATTTGACCGTTTAGCATTACACATAGAATGGTCAACTTGTTTATGAGATTTGATACAACTTAGGCCTAGGACTCAACTATAAAAGTTGTGTCCAAACCACCATCTTAACTTCTTTCTTTCGTCCTTCATTCCTCATCTAGCCGAACCATATTCTTATCCTTCTTCTCTTCCTTTGTCGTCGCCTCATCGCCTCTTTTTCCTCTCTAGTTTGCGCATTGGATCTTACCCCACTAGTACTCCAAGATATGATTTCTTCTCTTCGATCATTTCTTAATCCATAATACCTAATTATGCTATCCGATCTTACTCATACCATTTAAGTCTCATCCTGAGGGAAAGATCATTTGGTTGGATCAGAATAAGCAAAAAGGTCTCACCGTTTTAGGACTGAGAAAATTAATCATGGCAGTTGGACTTGCACCAGTCCTTTGCTTCAAGATCTTAGAATAGGTTGTTGTTTGTGCTGCATTCTCCTTTATTTTGACTTGTTGGAACAAAATTTGATGAAGGCGATCATCAATTCGGAGATGAATATTAAGCTATCTTTGGATGGTTTATCTGAGGATCTCAATGAGAATTTTTGAGGCATCCGTGTTTTACGCGGACTTGTATGGTCTTTTAATGACTGGCTTTGGAGATTTTTGTAGCAAATCTCTTTTTCTTAATATCAGTTCTTGAGTTCGGGAATCTATGTATGAATTGCCCATATAGACGTGTGACCCATTTAGCACATCGTTTTATATGCGGGAAGTTATGACTAGATTTGTCTCATGATTTAAAAATTAATCTTTGTTTAATCGATGGCATAACAATCATTTAGTACCACATCATATTTGATTCAGCTTGTTTTTCTTGCGTTGGCACATGGAGTTACTTTCTATAATTTCACCTATCCATTTTTTTCCTTAGACAATATTAGGTGGATCTCCATGAGGATCAGTTTTGTAGTAGGTTTCCTTTCTCATCAAATCTCCCTTAAGAGATGGTGGTGTGAAACCCTCCTGCAACACCAGCAGTGTTTGTAACACGAGACTAGGCATTTTTCTACCGTGATATGGTTAATTAAAGATAATAAAAATTTGTTTGAGCTCCAGCCGCGGAGCAAGACATCTCGTAGTTTATAGCCATTGTTTTGGGAGTTTCAGTGTTGTTGTTTTGTCGTCATCTTTGTTGTTTTCCCTTTCCAGCATCAGGTTCTTGGCTTGGTGGTGATTCGTGCTTGTAACTATTAGTGTAACAGCCCGCAATCTACGTATCGGAAGATCGTAAAATATTCTTATTTTATTCCCTGAGGTTTGGATCATTCTCATCTTTTAATATGTTATTTATAGGGATTAGAGACATGTCCATAATTTTTACCAATTTAGTTTGTGACCATTTTTCCTCTGTCAATCTCGTACAGGGCATAACTTTTGACTCAGGTCGAATCAGAGGGTGAGACCTATGCCGTTGGAAAGGAATTGATGTTTGCCTTTCCGTAAATTGGTTACATTTAAGGTTTGGCTCAGCGGTTTGGGAGAAATCGCTGTTTTAAGGTTTTTCAGTTGTTGTCCTGGTTTTGGGAGTCTAACAAGCTGATTTGGGGGAGGCCCATTAGTGGGCTGGTGGAAACTATAAATAGAGGGTGATAGGTATGGAAAATTGTTTACTTTCCCATTCTGCCATTTGGTGACCTTGTGTTCCTTCTTCCTCTAACACCTTTCCGCCATTAAAAATCAAAATCCAAGGAGGGAAATCATAGATCTGCACGATTGGAGGCTAGATCTACATCAATTGAAGAAACGATACATCAGATCAAGGGATTTGATGCGAGGTGCTTGCTGTCTAGATTCATATTTCTACCATTTTAGCTTGTTTTGGAGAATCAGCGAGTGATATGCATCTCTCACATGGATTCATTGAAGTATATGAGTGTTTGTTCATGTTTTTCATCAATTTCAAGTGTTTTTCCATAAATCTATAAATTGGTAAGTCCCTTTTCATATAAATAAACCTATGATCTGATTTAATTTGGATAGGTAATTTCTATGTCATTTCATGTGAATATGCAAGTTAAGATCTATAGTTTTGTCCATATGCATATTTATGGTGATTTTGGTGAATTTTGCATAACTATTATTAGAATTGTCATATTGGTGTTATTGTTGATTTCATATCATGCTTGTGGTCAGATGGAATGAATTGGATGAGTTGGTTTCGTCGAACGTATCATTTTCGCGAGGTTTTGGTCGAAATTGTAGTTGCATTGGAGTATACAGGTTTTGGGTCGCACACATAGGTCGATCGTACACTATAACATGGATTTCTTGGGAAGAAAGACAGGGAGCAGGCTTGAGCGAGCTTGGAGAGAAGAAGAATGGTTTGGTCATTCATTCCTGGAGAGGAAGGGATCGGTCGAGCGAGCCCAGAGGAAAGGGGTCGGTCGAGCAAGTCCAGGGAAGTAAGGATTCAGTCGAGCAAGCTTGGGGATTATTTAGTGGACTAGGTCAGTCAAGCCTAATCTGGTCGGACGCTCTTACCAAGGTGTGTTCCAGAATGGTTGGGCCAGGGTTGAGTCGGTCGAGCCACTGAGGGAGGGTCGGTCATGCTCTCCATGAGATCGGGGTCAGTCTCTCCAACCTGGATTGGAGGAAAAGTGGTCGGTCCAAGGTGGGGTCAGTCAGGGGGGACGGTCGCTACTTATTTGAAGGGGCAGTTGACTAATGATGGGTCAGTTGGCTGCTGAGGGTTGGTCGGGAATATGGTGATAGAAGGGACGGTCACCCCTGGGTAGTGAGGTCGGTCGGTCTTGTTGAGAACAGCTTGCTCGGCCGTGATGACTTGGTTTTTGAAGTTGGACCTTATATTGATTGTTGTTCGGTTCAACTATGTTGTAACTTTGACGATAGTCCAGATGGGGATGTTCTAGGTGCTGTTATGTGTTCGATGATTGGTGAAAAGCAACGAATGTGCAAACAACTAAAAAGGTGTTGGGTTGTGGATAATGGTACTCGATTGGGACTTGGGTTTGAGAATAGTCACCAGAGATGACGACTAGAGATGCAAAGGACGAGAGATTATCGTTATCGTAAGTTCTAGCTGTTTTAACCAAAAAGGCTCAAACACCAAGGGTACAAGAATAGTACTTCACCAATGCGGTTAGAAAATAAATGGAGCCGTGATCAATTAAAAGCTTACAGTAAAAATGTGAGGAAAGTTAAATGGAGACAAGATTTTAAAGTGGTTTTTCCCTAAGCTAGGCCTGCGTCCACTATGAAGATGGTTTGCATTATCATTACAATGATTACAAAGCATATAAGTTCTCTCCCCTCATACATCTTCTTGTTCTCTCAACATATTTTCGTTCTCACATACAAATCTCACTCAATATTCACGAAATTTGAAGGAGGAATCGTGGAACCTACGGAAAAGAAGGACAAATGAGTGACGAAGGAGGAGGACTTCTTCGGTTTCTTTTACTTATAAGATCAACGGATGCCATGGCCGAATGAACGAAGATCATTCAAATGTGGATGACGATGATGGTTGAAATATTTAAGGAACGGTGGAGGAAAGAATTTGATAGCACTTCGTGGTAGTTAGGAACCCGTTCTCCTTTAAGGCAGGAGCCATGGCCTATTTATAAGCGTACCTCCCTGAAGAAATGATCTCTAAAATCCTATTTTCAGACCACGGGTCGCTTGTCTCATTAATTACAAATATGCCACCACTTAGCTGTAGCCAACTGGATTCTCAGAACGACTTCATGGGAGCGAGCGACTTTATAGGAGTGAGCAACCGCATAGGTTTGGGCATATTGAATGGGCGGGCAAGCGATGAGTGTACATGCGGCTTGTCAAAGCTTCCTAGCTTGTATAAAAATGATCGACCGATAGATGACATTTGGTTGACGCAAATTGTTTGGTCATGAATGGGCGATCTGCACCGTAGTCCGAAATGTGAGTATGACCCTTTGAGATCTAATATTCAACCGACTGTCAAGCAACATTTGATATTAACAGCTGATCAAGTATCAAGTGGGCGACTGGAGTTGCATTCTATGAGCGTACATGGAATACATATGCGACCTCTTGGCATTTCCTGCTATGTACAATTGACTAGTTTATTATGAACGAACGACTGCAGAATGGAACGTGTGACCGATACTGACTGTGCTGAGAGGATGACCCAATTCGTTCTTTCTTGCCATGTTTAACCTTGGAGCTGGTGCTTGAACCTTGTTCTGTGTGATCGTCCCTTACCCTTCGTAACTGTCAAAGTGTACCGGGTAGAACTAGATACGTCCGATCTCAATGGCGTTTGTCCCGTGATTTTCATACAGATTTAATATACCAATATGTTTACGGTTTTTAAGGGATAAACATTTGCCCCTCGAAGTTTGTAATTTTTGTAGAAATTACAGGCTTCGAAATAACTGATCTCAACACAGTTTGGTAGATCAAATCTAGCTCATCGAGGAACGATTGCGCGGAGCTCAGGGTCGCTTGGGTAAAGGTATATAGGATTGTACCTTCTTGTGAGCGAGATGTCTGAGCCACTCACACTATTTCCTTTGAGCCGAAGTATCATCATGATCGATCAAATCATGGGGATGCGGGTAGGGCAGCTGGACTTGACGGGCCACTCATATTTGCGCAATTGAGAATTGAGCTGACATGGTGAGAATGGTCTAGATGCATGTCCTTTACTCTTCCCTGTCGTTTTTCTTACTTCCGCCTTTAATTCATTTTTACTTCCTAGGTAAAACATATTGGTAACAGCTACTTCATTCTCCAAAAAAAAAAAAATTCTGACTTCTATTTCGATTTCTTCTCGATTAGATTCTTCCAGTCGAAGACCCTGTACTCCTTCCCATCATCAATTTGTGAAGCGCAAGTTTGTCATTCTTGCTTTATGCCTGTTCCTCTTCTGAATCAATAACATATGTTTCATTAGGAAATAAGCTCTTTTATGCTTTTCAAAATTCTTATGATTATTATATGTTATTCCGGTCGCTGTTAATCTTTTATGATGGCAATAATCAAAATTTATGAATAGTATTTGGGTTGCTTTGTACATGCGCTGGTCCAAGAACACTTAACTCCGATATTCCTTTTTCTTCTGGTTCCGTACATATGATATGCTTACTAGAATGTTTAGGATAAATTCACATCTTGCATAATTCCTTACCCTATGAACATGTGCCAGTAATTTGTTCCTAGTTATCTGTTTTACACATGTGATGTCCGATGAAATGCTTACATTATGCGACCTTGATTTTTTCGGTACGATCCATACTTTTTAGTTTGACCCCTCTTGGTTGCTCGAGTGCTTTTGATGAAACGTTGTTCTCCCGTTTTATTACTATCATCCAATCCTTAGTGATGCTGACTTGGTTGAACACGAGCGACCTTTTTGAGTGATAATATGAACCTATTTTTGTGTGACCAGAGTCGGTGGGACTGGCTGTTTGTGGTTATACTTTTGATTGCGTTACTCCTTTAACTTTGATTGACTCTTTAGATCCTTGAATTGCACAGCCATTTACTGGTTCATTCATACAGGATGGATTCATCTCCAGAGCGACGCCGGATAGAAAGGTTTTTTTACCTGGATGTTCAGATAACTGATGTTCAATCGAGTGATCAGCCGTCTGTGAACTCTTCCTTCAGTCCCTTTCACAAAGAGCTCCAAACCATTATTAGCAGGCCAAGTTATACCCCTGAGCCATGCAACCCCAGTCTTGCTAAGCGGCTTAAAGGCTGGAGCTTACGGGGAGTATCCTCTAATGTAGATATACATCCATCTTACCACCAAACCTTTTCTCGTGACATGATTGTCGCAAAATCTCAAATGTTAGCCCATTTCGAAACCACTATGTATCAGTTTGGGAAACAAATGGATTTGTTGAAAGACCATTCTGCTAAACAAAAGAGTGGCTGACACACACTGGCTTGTGATCTTCAAAAGCTTCATAGGGACAATCTTGAACGTATTTCTACCTTGGAAGAAGATAAACCAAAGTTGATTCAGGCCCTTAGATCCAAAGATAGCGTGATTGCTTCTTTTGCTCCGGGAAATGTTGAGCTGGCAGTTTCGAATCGTGCTGATGAACTTCCATCCTGCTCTACCCAGGTGAAGAGGAGGGTTGGTAGGCCTAGGAAGAAAAGGGATTTGTAGCTTCTTTATTCTTCTTTTATTTGTTTCTTCTTCAAACTAAGCTTTTAGATCAGTTGTATAGCGAGTGCCGATCCTGGCATTTATCTTTATGCTGGTATGTGTCGCAACTTTGTGCTTGTTTTGGTGTTTGGGTGGCCTTGTGAACAGTTTGTTGTGATGCCTCGATGCTCTGTTTTGCTAGTACAAGACTAGGCTCTTGCTTGTTATACCGTGGCCTTTCACTCTGCTCGGTAGCACTTCTTATTAGTACCTTGTGTTATAATTTTCTTAGTCGGTCGTGCATTAGTATCGCGTCTTACGTTATGCAATTTTAGCGCTATTGACTTGTTTTTTGATATTATAGCAGTTTTGCTTCAGTTTACTAGATTGGAAACAATTAGCTTCTTTGGAGTTTCAATTTAGTTGACTTATTTTATGCCATTATTCTCGTATTCATTCGTAGGTTCAATGACCCAGTGACCCAAGCCTTTTGGAATTCAGATTTGAACACATGCTCTTTAAAGAGGGTTATAGGTTTTACGATTAAATATGAATTCATACATATATATATATATATACACACATACATGTTTGTTGTTTTTTATTAAAATGTATTCAACCCCGTATCTCACTAACTCGGTGACCCAATCCCTTCGGAGACTGGTCTTGAATATATGCCTCCAGGGGAGGGCTTGGGTTTTAGTTTTCGATTCAATTTTGGCCCTATTTGATTTGGTTACTCTGGAATCAAACAAGGCTTAAATTAGATACCCCCTTTCGGCTAGGATTTCTGTTACCACCTTTCGGCTAGGATTTTATTACCCCCTTTCAGCTAGGATTTCTATTAACTTGGAGCTGGTCCTTCCAGTATGTTTGCCAGTCCTTCCTGCACTGGAATTGGTGCTTCCAATCCTAGGTTTGTCAGTCCTTCCGGCTACTGGTCCTTCCAGCTTTTTTTGCTGCCGGTCCTTCCAGCACTAGAATTGGTGTTTCCAATCCTAGGAGGTGGACACTAGTTCATCTTATCGAGCTTTGGCTTGATTTGAAAGACTCTCGTCCTGTCCCTAACAAGATGCCTCTTTTGGGACTGGCAATCTTTTATTTGTGGGACAAACTTAGCCATTTCCACCTTTGCACTATTTCTGTAGTTTGGCACCAATTCTTCAGCTAGATGCTTATTGAGGATTTGATGTTATTGCGATGAAAGTTGGGGCTTTCTGTTTTGTCGCCCACTCATTGTTTAGTTTAGATGATGCTCTGGCACTCAATGTTTTTCGAATTGTTCTGGCCAGGATATGCTTGGGATGTCTCCAACTATGGTTGGATTTTGAGAGAGTTATTGTTCCTGCTTGCCTACACTAAAAAAGTCAACTTTTAGCAGAAGTTTGTAAATATACGATCCGTGTAAGCAAATGGAGCTTCTCACTCATGTTGTCATTTTTTATATGTACATAGCTTATTTCGCAAATATTCACAGCTTTACAATTGTTAGACCAAAAAGTGGTTCTAACACCCAAATTGATTAAAAGCAAATGAAATGAGATAAAAATGAAAATGAACACACAGGATTTATAGTGGTTCGGCGAAGAAATGCCTACGTCCACTTATCTTTCACTATTTTTAATGATTCAGTTGCAAATACAATGAAATATTCACTTGATTTCTCTCACAACTCACTTACAATCACTCAATTATAGAAAACAAATAATGAAAGAAGATTTGGATTCTCCGGGATTGCTGAAATTCGGGTTATGAAGGTGGTTGAACTCTCCAAGTGCCAGAAAAAAGACCCTTTTCTTTGTCTCCAGACGGGGTATTTATAGGTGTGAATTTTCTCAGAGCCCGATCCGGATCAGAGCCACGTGTCACCCATCCCATCAGCATCGGGTTCGGATGGATTTCTATGTTGACAACGCATCAAAATAATGGACGTTATGGGCAGGAACTGGTCATAGCCGATCCGGATATCCAGGCGCTTATGCAGGGGAATGATATGGAAAATGGGTTCGGGTCGGAGGGACATGTACAAGGGGTTCGGATCGGGATATCCGATCCGACCCGGATTGACTTGGAAACAATTCTCTTCTTCTCTTTATTCTGCTCCGCTCCGCTCCGACCTATCTCTGTAGCAATTGGGTGGCTTTCCGATCCGACTGGAAGTAGATTCCCCTCCGACCCGAATAGCTGTGCTTCTTTAACTCCAAGAGTATTAGTTCACCGATCCGAACAGCAGACTTTACCCTATCCGAACCGCTATCCTGCACCGATCCGACCCGCTTCAGAGTTTTTCAAGTTCTTCAATATTTCATATCTTGACTTTGTGTTATCCAGTTCACAAAGTGAGCTAACATTTTATCCCCTCAAAGGATGCTTCTGTTGAAAACGAAGTGTGCTTTGATGTTGCCTGAATATTGGTTCTTGAATCTGAATAGTCAGAAAGTCACTTCTGTTCGTTTGTAGAGATGCATTGCTTCATAAAATCATGTCTTTTGTTGCTTATATATAGGTCGTAGAATTTGCGAACAACTTTCTTTGTTTTTGAGTCAGATCCATAAGTTCTTCTCGACATACAGTGTTTCTCTCAGGTATACTCTTATTTTATTTTTCATTTGAATTCTATTTGATTCGGATGCCAAGTCAACACGTGAATCCTACTTCGGTTCGGAGTGCGACCTGGGTGCCTCTTCTTCCTGTTTTGCTTTGTACTGCGTCAATGGGCCAGAAGGTGTGGGCTGTTGGGCTCGTACTCCGGACCAAGCGGAAAAATAGGAGGGGAATACGAGTAGCCACCTCCCTCCTGTATAGATCCTCTGCCCCCATCTCCTTCTTTCTTTCTTCTTCTTCTTCTTTTATTTTCGCTTTTCTTCCAGGAATTATTCCAAAGGAAAAACGAAAACCCTAACTTCCCAAAAAGAAAATCAAAACTCCTTTTCGCATCCTTAAATCAATTGTATCGGTAGGTCATAACTTCAATTAAGCTTCTCTTTAACTGATTTCAGTTGTAATTTGCAGTTTAATATGAATGATTTGAGCATATTTACGGTTCAATCTCAATGACACGGCCATCCCCTCCTCTACCGCCGTCGCTGATATCTCTGCTACCACCTCGAGGCGCTGATAGGTTGAAGAAGGCGTACGCTTGCTCCTAATTGGAGCTGTTTATATGGGATTGGGTTCGGAGGTGATTGAGGAAGAAGAGGAAGATGAAAGACATGAGAAATCGGTTCGGGCGAGGAAACATGGAAGATGGAGGAGGAGAGCAAAGTTTTATCTTTCCGGTTCGGGTCGGAAGAGTGGAAATGGAAAACAAGGGATAGCCTATCGGATCGGATCGGAGGGTGAAAACAGATAAATAGGGGGCGTCGGTATTCAAACTCATCCGATCTGTTCCTATTACATGTCTCCGAGCCGATCCGGTTGAACATAACCTTTCATCCAGTGCACAACTTTTCTTCAGTCCGATCCTATGATGCCTGCCAGAACCGAAGCGAGAACCACTCAATCTAAAGCACAAAATTTTGTCCAACTATTTAAAACAATGCTAGATATTACTTCCAACTTCATGAACAGTTAGGATAGTGCCTTGCGGACATAAATGAACATTAAGAACTACTCTGACCATCACTTTTTCTTCAAAGTTTCGCCTTACATTGTTGCATCTTTACTTTGCATTTCTCACATTCACTGCACACATTTTAGTTCACGCACATGCACAGGGGGGTACGGGCTAATTTACTCTAATTCGTGTTATTGCTTCTTCAATAGTTCTATGACCATGAGACCCATACGCTCTTCCAGACTAGCTGAGAGGAAAGAAGCCCCGGAAAACTCTAACAAAATCACTCTCGAGGACATATCTTCTCCGTCAGATCCAGAATGGGACAATGAGGGTCCAGACTACGGGGTTGGAAATCGAGAAAGCAATGAGGTGTCTTCAGAGAATGAAGTTTCTTTGGGTTTTGAGGAGGAAGGAGGGATTGGTGACGATCGAGCCCCCGATGAATTTGAATCGGCCGTTATATTGGAATCACCTCCAGATTCCGTTGAATCAACAATCGACAACGATCGACTTATCCGAATTTGCTTAAAGTACGGGATAATGAAAAGGGACACTCTAGTGCCTTCAAGCTCTGACCGTCCCCACAACCCTCCAGAAGGATATATGGCGGTCACTCGGTTGATGTGTATGGTCGGCGCTATTCCTCCATTCTCTCCCTTCATCGTTGACTTTTTAAGATAAATGCGGATTGCCCCCATGCAACTGCATCCCAATTCTTATGCCTACTTGCACACTTTGTACATAGCATACCGTGAGATCTTAGGCATAGAGCTCACGTTCGATGATGTTCACTTCTTCTATAACTTCAAGCATCGGACTCGAGAGACTCCATCTTTCTGCTATTTTGAGTCAGTTCCAAAAGGGAAGATAATCTCAGCACCATTCAGCAGTAAAGCTGGAGATTCCAGACTAGAATGGTTCTACGTGAAGCGACAGCCTGGATGCGCCAGGAGGTGGACAAAATCAAGTAAAGCACTGATTTTCTAAATCCGGGCTCTATACACTTGAATCATCACCTTAACTTGTTTTCCTCTTTGTTTGCAGTTGACAATCAAAAAGAAATATCAGATCAGGTGTTCTTTGGCCGGATGCACCAACTTCTTAATGGCGATCAAAAATTCTTGACCATCGATGAAGTCCTTAAGGACGAATATCTTCACTTCCATGGGCTGTTATCCGTTTTTCGTAGCATTGGTCACGGGACGGCTCCATACACATATATTCCTCCAGTGGAGATAGTCCCAGAGATAGGAGAAGGCTCAGGAGTTCCTACAGTGCCTCTTCGAACTTCACCTTCTCCATCTTCTACCCAGGATGACGAATTGGCTAACCTGGCCGAAAAGCATCGTGAAGGATATATTGCCCCCGAGGAGGCTACTTCTCCGAAAAAGTCAACATCCTCCCAAGAGTCGCCACCTAATGCTTCCGAGGGGAATATCCCTAGTACTGATGACCAAATATTTCAGGGTTTGGGGGATCTCCCTTTGCCTGAAACTATATACACTTCAGAGGATTTCAGGAAGGATCCTTTAGTCTTTACCTCTTCTGAAGAGACCACTCCTGCTAAGGCTAAAGAGCCTGCCCGTACTAGTCTAGCTTCAGATTCGGGTTGGTTGGGGGGAAACACACCACTTAGGACACACTTTATACAACAGCATTAGCATTCATTGCACCTCTTTCTCCGTGAATCCATTAATTCTAAATTTCGTTTGTCTTATTGTGCAGGTACGATGTCTCGATCCTATTATGATATCAGGAAGCTTCGCCGCAGCATGTCCAATCCACCTCAGGATATCGAGTATGATCGCCGGGATGATCGTGGTAGGGAGGAGAGAAGGCCTTATGATCCCTATCGTTCTCGACCCTCACGTTCTCGCTCACCAGTTCGCCCGGAACAAGAGAAATACAAGAGTTATCAAAGCCGCAGGGAAGAGGACAGACCACAATCTAAAGACTCCACTTCTTCCCATGAAAAGCGCAGTAGAAGGAGAAGTCCTCCGAAAGAAACCGGGTCTCGGAGTAAGCACAAGGTCCCTGCTACTAAACGACCTAGGACAGACAAAGAAACTACCGAATCCTCCTCACACAGGGACACCGAATTGACAATCCCCGCTCCTCCCCCACTAGATGCGGAAACTGCAGTAAAGCGGGCATATTTGGAGGAGCAATTTCCCGAACACTATTTCGAGACTTTGACTTTTTTACCTGCCCTTGAACCTGTTTCTTCTAAGTGGGCAGATGAGGCCAAAGCAAAGATAGATGCGGTTGAAAAACAATATACTGAGATGTTTAAATATTCACGCAATCTTTCCAGAATTATCCGCACTCTAATCACGAATACTGATTCAATGCAAAAGACCGCGGAGGAGGATGCCAAGGCTTTAAAAGCTCTAGGAAAAGATTTGGAAGACACTCAAGCTCAGCTAGCTGTCGCTCAAAGGGACGCTTCTAACTTCAAACAACAATTTGAGGACATGCAGAAACGTTATCATGACTTGCTCGAATCTCACACTCAAGAGCGCTCTGAGTTAAAAAAGCAAGTTGATGAGGCTAAGTCAGAAGCTGCTAAGGCACGCCTTGCTTATGCTGACCACGAGCGGAAAAATGCCGAGTTAGCAAAGAGGAGTGCTGAACTAGAAAAGAAGAATGTGACTTGGCTTCAAAGCTATTGGAGGCGGAGAACAGAGCTGCCCTGGCTGAGGGCAATGTTGAGTGTACTATCAAATCTGCGGAGGAAGCCCGCAAACAATTATCTGAGGCGGAGGCTGATATTCAGGGTTTCGGCGAATTAATGATTGAATTCTTCGCACATATCATCCGTCGCCGAAACATTTCTTGGATCGAGGATTATCCATCCACTCTGGTTCAAGTATGGAATTAGATCGTCGAGTGGGAAAAAGAGGAACTTAAGGTCGATTCCATCGATGAAGATAAGCTAATGGAGAAATACTTGAGAGATGATGAACCGGAGCGCCTAGCCGAAGGGCGCCACCTCATTGCTGAGGCCATGGAAGAAGAGAGACGAAAGTCTAAACAGAAGAATGTTCTCGAAGCTGGTTCCTCTTCTTCTGCCCCTGCGACTTCTGAAGTAGAGGGGTGTGATCCTGAAAATCCAGGAATTGCCCGAACATCTCTGCTATCCCCTATTCCTGAAACAGCATCAGAGGTAGTAGTCACCCCTGCCGAGAAGTCTTCAGAAGGTATCCCTACCTTTTCTCCTCAATTTGTCAAGGCTATTTCTACCTTTCGCCACGTGATTGAGCAATCGATGAAAACACATTGTTTTCGCCTGAGTTGATAACTGTTGCTTCTCATTCTGTAGGTGTTGAGCCATCCGAAAAGACAGATGTGACTCAGGGAGCCACCACCGGGGTAAAGCCCGCAGAAAAGGCCAAAAGAGGGGAGGATAAGGCTGCTCCTATAGACTTGGGAGAAGGAAGTGAGCCAACTAAGGTCGCCACTCCCCATGATGAAGAAATGATAGCAGCTTTAAAGGATGATGGCGGTGACCGGGGGCATGAAGAGGAACCAGAAGTTGCAATATTCGGGGAGTCAAAAAATACTGATGATGTTACCTTGGCTGCAATGAAAGCTGATCAAGACAAACGCTTGCAATTAAAAGCCGAAGAACTAGACCCCGAAGCCCTCAAGCCCCTCGCAGTTGTGGATGCGGGATCAAGGTTAGTTGTTAAGCTCTCAACTAGATCTATTACAGAGGAACTCGCTAAAAAATCTTCTCTTGATTCCAGCGCTCCGCCCTCCAGGAAGAAGTCTACTGGCTCCAGCACTGCATCTTCAGGAAAGAAGAAATAAAAACGAATCTTGACAGAGGCTGAGAAAGAAGCAAAGGAAGCGGAGAAAGCCGCCAAGAAGTCCAAAGCTCATTCGAAATCTAAATAGCGGATTGCCTTGTATGGTTTTAGCATTTAATGAACCAATAATTGCTGCTACAAGAGTGGATCCTGCACTTTCTTTTTTAGCTATTTTCCTGTACAAATTCATTCATTTGTAAATAAAAAATGACTCATTTTCTACAATGTCTATTTGTCAGCACTTCTGCACTTATGTAAAAATGCATGTCTTGCTATAGTTACGAAATGAAGTCACGGAGCGAGGGAATATGTGTATACATATATGCCCCCAGTTAATTCTAATAAATTATTAATGCTTAATCAAGCAATCTGAATGCTCCCGATTTTCCGACGGGATAGCATTTCCTGTGTCGTCAGTGCCTGTCGTTTTTCTGGCATTTCTTTTATACTCTCTCTCTCTGGAGAGTTAGAGTTAGGGAAAAATTTCTTTTTCAGCGCTCAGTCGGAGACGCTTTTATACTCTCTCTCTCTGGAGAGTTAGAGTTAAGGGAAGAATTTCTTTTTCAGCGCTCAGTCGGAGACGCTTTTATACTCTCTCTCTCTCTGGAGAGTTAGAGTTAAGAATGTCGTTTTCTCATTCTTTTATGTCTTGTCGCACAAATAGTCGTTGTGCTTCTTCTTATGTCTAAACTGTCTTCAACCTTTTCAGGTTTTGAGTCATCCTGTATTCTATAATCACAACAGATTAATCGATGAATGTATATATGTAATGCTTAAAAGTAAATGACACACAATATTTTTATAGTGGTTCGGCTGAGTCGTAGCCTACATCCACTTTATAGTTCTTTATTCATATCATCAGGTTTTCCCAAGGCAAGTCGTGCCTTATTACAGAGTTCATAAGAAAAATAACAAAGAGTACAACATTTCTAATCCAAATATCGCATTAAGTGTTGGGCATTCCATGCTCGAGGGACTTCTTCGCCATCTACGGTCGTTAACTTGAAGGTTCGTTTTTCAAGTTTCCGTTGGATGACAAAGGGTCCTTCCCACTTTGGACCGAGGTGAGGAAGGGATGGAAAGACTCTCTTTAGCACCAAATCTCCTGGTTCAAAAGTCCTGAGGCGAACTTTTTTGTCGTAATAGCGTGCCATCTGATGTCGATGTCTTGCCGCACGCAAATCTGCTTCGTCCCTTTTTTCTTCGACTTCATCAAGAGACTCAAGTAAGAGCGCCCGATTCGTAATCGAGTCATAATATGTCACCCTGTGGGAAGGAACTTCCAGTTCAACTGGAATTACAGCTTCTGAGCCAAAGGAGAGAGAGAAAGGGGTATGACCGGTGGCCGTTTTAAATGTTGTTCGATATGCCCACAAAGCTAGGGGCAATTCGTCAACCCATTTTGCTTTTGCACGCTCTAACCGTTTCTTGAGGATGGATTTTATAACTTTGTTTATTGCCTCTACTTGCCCGTTCGACTGCGGGTAGGCAACTGCAGTATATCGCTTGTCAATCTTATACTTCTGGCAGAAATTTCTGAATTCAGTACTATCAAATTGGGTTCCGTTGTCAGTTATAATCGTCCTTGGGATCCCGAATCGGCATATAATATTTTTGACCACAAAACTTATCACCTTTCTGGCCGTGATCTTGGTCAAGGGCTCAGCTTCCACCCACTTCGTAAAATAGTCCACGGCCACTATTGCATATTTAGCTCCTCCTTTAGCAATCGGTAGAACTCCAATGATATCAATTCCCCATGTGGCAAATGGCCAAGGACTCACCATTGATTTAAGTTGGGTCGACGGTGCTTTGGGGATTTTGGCGAATCTCTGGCACTTATCGCAACATCGTGAATAATCAGCTGCATCTTTATTAATTGTAGGCCAGAAGTATCCGTATCGCAATATCTTCTTTGCTAAAGTCTGACCTCCTGTATGATCTCCACACTCACCTTCGTGTACTTCTCTTAGTACACGCTTGATGTCGTCGTGTGCTATACATCGTAACAGGGGCATAGAAAATCCTTGCCTATAAAGAGTGTCATCTTGTATGACATATCTGGTAGCCTTGCGAACTACAACCCTTTTCTCACTCTTCTTTGATGGGAGTGTCCCATTCTTAAGGAAATTCTTAATTGGAGTCATCCACGACTCCTTCTCCGGTTCTGCTTCGAAAGCGAACTCAACTTCCATCGACTCAAAGCTTGGCGATTCCAACGTTTCAATTGGAATTATTTCAGTCTCTTCTGGATTGTCGGAACTAGCCAGCTTTGCCAGCCTATCCGCCTTCTGGTTTTCTGCTCTTGGGATATGTGTTATGTTGTACCGCTCCAAGCTACTCAATAGCTCTCTCACTTTCCTGAGGTAGGCGATGAGTCGAGGTCCCCGAGCCACAAATTCCTCTCGCACTTGGCAAACAACGATTTTAGAGTCACAGAATATGTCTAACATTTTTACTCCGAGGTCCTTAGCAAGCTTCAGCCCGACAATCAGGGCTTCATATTCAGAGTCATTGTTAGTCGCCGAAAATTCTAATCGCAGGGCGTAATATAACGACCGTCCTTCGGGAATGACTAAGACGATTCCAGCTCCGGACCTTCGGTCGTTCTTGGCTCCATCTGTGTATAGTTTCCACGGATCCATCTTTAACTCATCCTCGGACTTAACCACTTTGTCATCGATTACTTCCTCCTCTGGGATGGCGAATTCCGCAATAAAGTCTGCCAGAGCTTGCCCCCTGATCGACTTTCGTGGTTGAAAATTCAAATCAAACTGACTTAATTCTATATTCCATTTGATCAACCTTCCCGATGCTTCGGGTCTCTGCAACACCTGCCTCAAAGGCTGGTCGGTGTATATGGTTATTGGATGAGCTTGGAAATAGTGACGAAGTTTTCGGGATGCAATTAGGAGGCTGTAAGCGAGCTTCTCAATCTATGGGTAATTGCGCTCTGCCGCTGCTAATTTCTTGCTTACATAATACACTGGCCTTTGTACTTTGTCTTCTTCTCTAACCAGGGCTGTGCTAACGGCGTGAGCCGAGACTGCCAAGTAAACAAACAATTCTTTGTGATCTACTGGCTTTGACAAAATCGGCGGTTTCTCTAGTAGTTCCAATAAATTTCGAAAGGCCTCAACACAGTCCGGAGTCCACTCGAAGTTCTTCTTTCCTCTTTTAATTAGATCAAAAAACGGAACACATTTGTCTGTGGCTTTGGAGATGAATCTACTCAGCGCCGCTACTTTCCCTGCAAGACTTTGGACGTCTTTAATTCTCCTCGGCTCTTCAATATTTCTAATCGCTGCTATCTGGCTAGGATTGATTTCAATTCCTCGGGAGCTCACAATGAAGCCTAGGAACTTTCCCGATGCCACTCCCAATGAGCATTTCAGAGGATTCAATTTCATCCGATATTTTCGCAGGATACCAAACATTTCCGCCAAGTCTTGCGTATGGCTGGAGGATTGTTTCGATTTGACAAGCATATCATCCACATAAACTTCCATAGTTTTTCCTGTTTGATTATAAAACATTCTGTTCACCAAGCGCTGATAAGTGGCTCCAGCGTTTTTCAATCCGAATGGCATTACAACATAACAATATAATCCCAAATTCGTAATGAAGCTCGTATGTTCTTGGTCTGGCACGTGCATAGGAATTTGGTTGTACCCAGAATATGCGTCCATGAAAGAGAGAAGTTCATGACCTGCTGTCGAATCTACAAGCTGGTCAATCCTGGGAAGTGGGAAACTATCTTTTGGGCAAGCTTTGTTCAAATCAGAAAAATCAATGCCAGTCCGCCACTTTCCATTCGGCTTCTTTACTAAGACGGGATTCGATATCCAGTCGGGATATGTCGAATCTCGAATAAATCCATTCTGCTCCAACTTCTCCACTTCCTCTTTGAGAGCAGCCGACCTCTCTAGGCCCAGCATGCGTCTCTTTTGCTTCACAGGCGGATGTTTCGGGTTTACATTCAATTTGTGACTTATGATGGATGGCGATATCCCACACATGTCAGCGTGGGTCCAGGCAAACACGTCCAAGTTCGCCTTCAAAAAGTCCGTTAGTTCTTTGACCCGACGTGGATCCAATTGAGACCCAATCTTCAAGACTCTTGTCGGATCAGCGTCATCAATGGGAACTTCCACTGTCGCTTCATTAGGAGTTGCATTTTTAGTCTCTGGTTCCTCGTCTTTTCTGGGATCCAGGTCTTCAGGCGTTCCTTTAAGCAACTCCTTTGGGGCCGATTTCTCTAATTGCTACGCCGAGCCCCCCTTTGGGGGAGGCGAGGCATCTTTACTCTCGATGTTAAGTCCTTTCATCAACATCTTTAGTTCGGCCACATAGCAGGCCCGTCCGGAAACTTGATCCCCTCTCATTACTCCAGTTCCAGCTTCGGTTGGGAACTTAAGTAATAAACACCAAGGGGCGATACAAACTCTGAATTCAGCAAGGGCAGGCCTCCCCAAGAATGCATTATAAGGCGAATCTACGTCCAATACTACGAAGTGAAGCATTCACACTCTTCTGCGTTCTCCTTGCTCCAAGGTCACGGGCAATTCTATGTATCCCATGGGAGCTGTTGACGCCCCGTTGAAGCCTCTGATCCATCCTTCACACGGCTTCAAATCATCAGATTCAAGCTTCATCTGATCGAATGACTTTTTAAATAAAATATTGACAGAACTTCCGTTGTCTACTAATACCTTATGGACCAAGGCCGGCCCAATAGTGGTAGTAATAACCAACGGATCATCAGTGGGTGATTGGATCCCAGTATTATCTCGGCTGCGGAATACCATGTCGTCAAACATGGTCTTCTGTTGTTTTATGGGGGTGATATCTTCCAAATCATCACCTTCATTCACATTTAGGTGCTTGGCAGCATTTACATATTGATCCATTGATCTGAAACTTCGGATTGTCGGGTGAGGTCCGCCCACTATGGAGTCGATAACAATTCCTTTACCTTTCTGCTGTGCTGTAGGCTTGGGAGCAGGTAGAATCTGTTTTGGAGCCTGCTCTCCTTGCCCCCTGTCCCTCGGGGCAACCTTGTATTCATCCAACTTCCCTTCACGTAGTAGCTTCTCAATCACATCCCTCAAATGCCGACATTCATTGGTTGAATGCCCATGAGTTCCATGAAACAAACAAAATTTCCCTGTCGCCATTTCTTTCTCGGTCGAATCACGAGGTGGCGGTCTTTTGTACTGCAACACATTGTACGTATCCAGGTAAATATTTTCCAGGGTGTCGTTCAATGGTGTATAATTCTCGTAGGTCTGGAATCGGGGTCTTTTGTTAGGATCACTTCCCCTATTTCTGTTTCTTCTGTTACCGTTCGGATTACGGTTATTGTTGTTGTTACCCCCGCTTCCAGCATTGTTGTTTCCACCCTTGTTTCCCACATTTACTTCAACCTTGCAGAACTTTCCCCAGACTGCTTCACGGCGATATTACTCTGCACATTTTCTTTTGAAGCCGCCTCAGACTTTCTTTTTCGGTTTGCCCTGGCCTCCTCTCGCCTTAAATAAATATCGGCTTTTTCATAGAATATCTCTCTTGTGGAGGGTGTCTTCCCAGAAAGGTAATCCCCAAACTCAGATTCAGGATCGACTCCTTCCTTTAATGCCATCAGAATGGTGGGCTCATGCGGGTCACTAACTTCAGTCACAGCTAGGTAAAAACGGTCAAGATATGCCCTCAAAGACTCTCCTGGTGCCTGCTTGATTCTCGATAATTCAATAACACTTTTGGACTTTCGGGCATGGAGTCGGAACTGGTTCATAAAACGTTCGCTCAGTTCCCTGTAATTCGAAATCGAACGAGGAGGAAGTGGGGTAAACCAGAACAGCGCCACATCTTCTAAGTAGATTGGGAATGCTTTGCACTTCACTTCATCAGGGGCAGCAGCAGCATTCATGAGCCACGAGTATCGCATCAAATACTGTCCCGGATCAGTCCTTCCGTTGTACTTGTCCATCTATGGCAAGTTAAAGCGCCGGGGAAATTGGAAGTCGAGGATATCGTCGGTGAAAGGAGTATGGCTTCGCTCAATGCCATAATCTTCATTTGTATAGTTCCGGCTCTCGGACATGATCTGGCAAACCATTTCCTGTACATCAGCATTAGTTAGGGGCCGCTCAGGTTCCCTGGCCCTAGTATCCGAGTTCCTTATGGGCTCTTGTTTAGGAGATGCCCTTCTTCTTCGAGCTGCTTCTGCTCTATTCCGTTCCCTGCGCTCCCGGTCGATCTCGGGAGGAGGGGACTAGAGTCTTTGCCCCCGAGTGGGGTCATTGTTTCCTAGCGCTCGTGCAATATCCTCTCGAGATCCCAAAGATCCAAATGTCAGCTGCTCCACATTCTGAGGTCGTTCGAGCGGCCTTCGTTCACGGGGCCGCTCTTCCTCGGAAGATGAAGACTGATCCACTGGTGTGTGACGAACCGGTGATGGAGTTCTCTGTCGACGGAGTTCGCTAATCTCCCTACTCATGAGCCTCATATTCTCCTGCATCATGAGATTAGTGCGCTCGTGGACTTTCCTAGCCTCCCTTGTACTTTCAAGCATATCAAGTAGGCGCGAGAAATCTCCTTGAGTAATGGGCGCAGATGGGTTGACCTGATCACTGACCCTGGCGGCTGGAATCGGAGCATTTGTAGGACTCGAGTAGAAGTTCCAACATCACTAAGAGTCGGATCGGATCGGAGATGGGAGGTCGGGTCGGTTCGGAGCTGGGGAGCCTGGTCGGATCGGTACGTGGCAAGCTGCTCGGGTCGGTTCAGGTTGGGGGAATGCACTGCTTCAGAATCTCCTACCCGGATCGGATCGGAGCTCTCCCCATGATGGCGGTTCGGGTTTCCTGCATCGGTTCGTCCTGCTGCTGAACTCTGCCCACGAGACCTTGTCACAACCGTATTTTGCTGATCTTCGCCAGCTCCATTTCCTCGAACAGATTGAATTTCTTTGCCTTTTCCTTTGGCCATAATTCTTCGACAATCACTTCAACAAATATCCAAGGGCGTTGAGATTTGAGGATTAACTTCTTTGAACTCAACGGTCCAAAAAGTAGAACGATAATCCCGAAAAACAAAGGATTCAGATGAGCTCTCAGTGAAAGCACCAAAATGTTAGACCAAAAAGTGGTTCTAACACCCAAATTGATTAAAAGCAAATGAAATGAGATAAAAATGAAAATGAACACACAGGATTTATAGTGGTTCGGCGAAGAAATGCCTACGTCCACTTATCTTTCACTATTTTCAATGATTCAGTTGCAAATACAATGAAATATTCACTTGATTTCTCTCACAACTCACTTACAATCACTCAATTATAGAAAACAAATAATGAAAGAAGATTTGGATTCTCCGGGATTGCTGGAATTCGGGTTATGAAGGTGGTTGAACTCTCCAAGTGCCAGAAAAAAGACCCTTTTCTTTGTCTCCAGACGGGGTATTTATAGGTGTGAATTTGCTCAGAGCCCGATCCGGATCGGAGCCACGTGTCACCCATCCCATCAGCATCGGGTTCGGATGGATTTCTATGTTGACAATGCATCAGAATAATGGACGTTATGGGCAGGAACTGGTCATAGCCGATCCAGATATCCAGGCGCTTATGCAGGGGAATGATATGGAAAATGGGTTCGGGTCGGAGGGACATGTACAAGGGGTTCGGATCGGGATATCCGATCCGACCCGGATTGACTTGGAAACAATTCTCTTCTTCTCTTTATTCTGCTCTGCTCCGCTCCGACCTATCTCTGTAGCAATTGGGTGGCTTTCCGATCCGACTGGAAGTAGATTCCCCTCCGATCCGAATAGCTGTGCTTCTTTAACTCCAAGAGTATTAGTTCACCGATCCGAACATCAGACTTTACCCTATCCGAACCGCTATCCTGCACCGATCCGACCCGCTTCAGAGTTTTTCAAGTTCTTCAATATTTCATATCTTGACTTTGTGTTATCTAGTTCACAAAGTGAGCTAACAACAATAGACTCGAACAATGCATTATAGAAAATAACGGCGAATGTGTTCGTTATTCCAAGCCCGAGGAATCTGGACTCCATCTGTGGTGGTCAATTTGAAAGTACCATCCCGAAGTTTTTGGTTTATAACATAAGGCCCTTCCCAATTTGGCCCAAAAACCCCGGTTCCGGTCATTACTTCCTTCAACACAAGGTCTCCGATTTTGAAAGTCATGTGTCTGACTTTTGAATTGAAATGCCTAGCCGCCCTTCTTTGTTGTGCGACCACCCTGAGTTCTGCTTCCTTTCTTTTTTCCTCGAGATGGTCGAGGGCCTCAAGTTGTAGCCTTCCGTTTTCCTTCTGGTTAAGTGAATCCTCCTATGGGTAGGAACCTCCAGTTCCACAAGGATCATGGCTTCAGTGCTGAAAGCTAAGGAAAAGGGAGTGTGCTCAGTCGCAGTTTTGTGAGTGGTACATTATGCCCATAGTGCTAGTGGAAGATCATCTGCCCAACCACCCTTGGATTTCTCTAGTTGCTTCTTGATGGTCGATTTAATGATCTTATTTCCACTTCCACTTACCCGTTTGCTTGCGGATGGGCAACCACGGAAAAACTTTTTTGGATTTTATACTTGTCATAGAAATTTTGGAATTCTTCGCTTTCAAATTGGGTTCCGTTGTCTATGATTATTTTTTGTGGGACTCTGAACCTACAAATGATGTTTTCAAGACAATGCTAATAACTTTCTTTGAGGTTATAGTTGACAGTGGTTCTGCTTCCGCCCATTTTGTAAAATAATCAAGAGCAACAATAGAATATTTAAAACCAGATTTTGCGGTGGGGGGGGGGGGGGGGGTGCTCCTATAAGATCGATACCCCAGATGGAGAATGGCCATGGGCTGACCATTTAGGTTATAACTGTCGATGGCATTCTTGGAATTTTTGCAAACCTCTACATCTATCGCATCTTTTAGTATATGCCACGGAGTCCTTATTTATGTCTGGCCAGAAACAACCATATAGCAGAATTTTCTTGGCCAATGTCTAGCCACCAGTATGACCTCTGCATGCACCCTCATGTAATTCTGTCATGATTTCTTTCAGTTCCTTTTTTGTGACGCAACGAAGTAGGGGAATCGAGAATCCTTGTCTGTATAGCCGTCCATCCTGGATGAGATATACGGGAGCTTTTCGCAGTATTTTCCTTCGCTTTTTAACTTCTGTCGGGAGTGCACCGGTCAAGAGATACTCCTTGATTGGTGTCATCCACGAGTCAGGCTCGTCATCCACCTCCAGGACCCAATCCGTCTCAATTTGTTCCGTGCTGGGGCTAGAGAGGACCTCCACTGGGACCAACCCTATAAGTTGTGCGTCTCCTGTGCTTGCATAATTTGTTAGCAAATCTGCCTTGGTATTTTCTTCTCTCGGAATGTGAGACATGGTATAATGCTCGAAGCCCTCTAGTAATTCTAGAGCCTTACATAGGTAAGCAGGCAAGTTACCCATTTTTGCTTGGAATTCTCCTTGGATCTGACACACCACTAGTTTGGGAGTCACTGAAGATTTGTATGGTTTTTAGCTGTAATTCTCTTGCTAGTTTTATTCCTACGATGAGGGCTTCATATTTAGCTTCGTTATTTGTTGATGGAAACTCCAGCCTTAGCGCATAAATATAGATCTTCCTTCAGGGGTTTCCAAGACTACTCCTGCCCCAAAGTAGTAATCGTTCGATGCTCCATCAATGAATAATTACCATCGGATGTTGGTTTCAATACCAGGCTCCTCTTTTATCTCTCCACGATCAGTGAACTCTGCGATGAAATCTGCAAGTGCTTGTCCGTTAATTGCCTTTCGGGGATGGTATGTAATGTCATATTGACTAAGCTTAATGTTCCACTTTAACGATCTCCCGGAAGTCTCTGGCCGGAACAAAACTTGCTTCAGCGGTTGACCCTTAAGGACCTTGATAGGGTAAGCCTGAAAGTAGGGTCGAAGCTTCTTTTAAGCGATAAGTAGACAATAAGCAAGTTTTTCAAGTTTTGGGTAATTCAGTTCCGCCCCAGATAATCTCTTACTGATGTAATAAACCAGTTTCTGAACCTTTGAATCCTCCCTTACTAACGCCGCACTTAGAGCATGGGCAGATACTGCAAGATATACAAACAGATCTTCTCCATCATTAGGTTTTGATAGCATTGGAGGTGTCGCCATGTGCTGGATTAATTCTTCGAAAGCTCACTTGCATTCAGGAGTCCATTGTATCTCTTTCTTCCCTTTACCGAGGGCATCGAAGAAGGGAAGACACCTATCCGTTTCCCTGGATATGAAACGATTCAAAGCTGCAGTCTTCCCATTCAAACGCTAGAGCTCTTTCTTGGTTCCTGGGGTGCACATTTCCCTTAAGGCTGATATTTTTGCTGGATTGGCATCTATGCCCTTAGCGTTGACCATAAGCCCTAGGAACTTGCCCGAACTGACCCGAAGGAACATTTTAAAGGATTTAATTTCAAACCAAATCGGTGTAGAATATCGAACGTCTGGGCTAAATCTTCCAAATGATCAACTGCCCTTTTGGATTTTACTAACATATTATTAACATAAACCTCCATTGTCTTGCCAATTTGTTTTTTGAACATGGAATTTACCAATTGCTGGTAAGTTTCCCCTGCGTTCTTTAATCCAAATGGCATCACTTTGTAGCAATATAGGCCAAGATCAGTGATAAAACTCATGTCCTCTTGATTCGGTTCGTACATCATGATTCCATTGTAACCAGAATACGCATCCATAAAAGACAACAACTTATGCCCAGCCGTGGAATCCACCAATTTATCTATTCTGGGAAGAGGGAAACTGTCCTTTGGACAAGCTTTATTAAGATCCGAGTAGTTCATGCAGACCCGCCATTTTCCATTTGATTTCTTCACAAGTACAAAATTGGAGACCTAATTTGGATAGGTAGATTCGCTAATGAAGTTGTTTTCCATTAGCCTGATGACCTCCTTCTTCAAGGCCTTTGACCTTTCTGGTCCATGTGTCCTTTTCTGCTTGATAGGTGGAATATGTGGATTAACATTAAGTTTATGGACCACAATGTCTAGAGATATGCCGCTCATGTCAGAGTGATTCCATGCGAACACGTCCAAATTAGCTTTCAAATAGACAATCGATTGACTCTTTAATTCGGGGCTCAATTGGGATCCTATGTTCAGCACACGGTTTGTACCTTTCGAAATAACGGCTATAGGAATTGTGATCTCAACCGGGACCGCTCTTTCGTCCCCTGCACTCGTTTTCTAGGGTCGAGTATCTTTTGTGCGCCACTGTGTTTGCCAGTGCAGGGACCGCTCCTTAATTGCTATAAAGGAAGCTTGCAAATGTGGGGTGGAGTCTCTGTATTTTTTCCCAAGTCTTTCTTCCTTGCCTCACGCAGCTCTGTCGCATAGCAATCTCTCGCAGTGGCCTGATCGCCCTTGATTACACCAACCCCATTATCAGTTGGAAACTTCATAGTCAAACACCACGGAGCTAGCGCGACCTTAAAGCCTACGAGGGTCGGTCGCCCGAGGAATGCATTGTAAGAGGAGAGATCATCTACCAAGACGAAGGTTTGCATCATAGAAACCTTGCGTTCCCCATCTGCTTGTTCAACAAGCAAGTCAATCGTACCAACGGGTTGCATGGGTTGTCCAGTAAATCCATGGATTTTATTTGGATAGGCTCACACTTCTGCCATGGAGAGGTTCATTTTCTGGAATGTATTTATGAAGATCACATTAACGGATGCCTCCGTGTCAACTAGGACGCTCTTCACAACCACATGGCCGAGACCAATTGTGATTACCATGGCATCGACAATTAGCGCAAGTAGTCCGTCAGCATCTTTATCTTTTAATACCACATCATTAGTCGAAGTTCTAGATATCTTCATTGGAATCTCATTGCTTAAGATCATGCACCTTTCTTCTTTCGTGACAACCTTCAGCTCGTTAGCGTACCTTTCCATATTTGCGCAACTACTTCCGACCTGGTGGGGAGCACCGAAAATCATGTTGATCACTGGCCTCAAATCGACAGGTGCCTGAGCTTTCTCTCCTGAACCAGATAGATTGGTGGTATTGTTCTGTCCTTGGGTAGTTGGATCGTTTTGAGGATTCTTTACATATTGTTGAAGTTGGTTTTTTCTGATGAGTTCTTCGATCAAAATTTTCAGGTGCCGACATTCATTAGTGTTATGTCCTGGTTGATTTTGAAACCGGCAAAATTTACCAGAATTGGCTTGTTGTTAAGTAATCTTTTGAGCCTTCATTCGAGGAAAAATGCCTGAATCCTTTGTAGCGGAGTAGATCCTCTCTGGGGTTTCATTTAAGAGAGTCAATTCTGAATTCTTGTAAAGCCGCGTTTTCTTATATTCTTTGTTATCTTTCTCGTCACTCCTCTTTTTTGCCTAGAGTCATTCTTCTGCTCGGTTTGGGGTTCATTTCCTTTCCTTTCTTTGATAGTGCTATGCTCTATGACCTTCTGAACATTCGGTGCATTAACCTCCACGCTCATATACTCCTCGGCCTTCTTATAGAATTTATTTAGAGTTTTGGGCTTCTTCATCTTGAGCCACTTACCAAATTTTTATTTCTTATCAATAGCATCCTTCAAAGCTGCCAGTAAGTACCAAGACTCCAGTTCTATGACCTCAACCAACGCAGCATGGAATCATGTAAGAAAAGTTTTAATAGTTTCCCCAGGCATCTGTTCCATCTCGCTGAGTGACATCACATCCCTTGCTTTGGTTGTTTGGAGACGAAAATGGTCTTGAAATCTTCTCGCCAGATCGGCAAATTGATCAATGCACTTAGGTGGAAGTCTAGTGAACCATAGTGAGTCCACGTCTTCTAAGCATACGAGAAAGTACATGCATTTGATCTCATCGGTTGCCTTATATCCGTTTATGTGTTGATCATACTTGAATAGGAAGACGTTTGGATCACCAGTCCCGCCATAAGGTGCTATGGTTGGGGGTATTAATTTCTTAGAAAACTTCGCTTGACAGATTCTTTCTGCAAATGGGTTTTTACTGGGTGAAAATTCTCATTCTTTCTCTTCATCTTCTCGGATCGTCTTTTCTTTCATTATTAGCTGGATCATATCTGTAATGCGCTTCTCATCGCTCGCTCGTTCCACAGGATTGGCATTAGTGCTTTTACTGGTGCGACCATGGTTCAAGTTCCGATGCCTTGCACCTCTTTTGGGAGGTGTCCTTTTGGTGGGACTCGCGACACTCTGAGCTGCTCGTATCTCCTCGGGTTATGGAGATTTGACTTTACAGTCCTCAATGCCAGCCTTCCCCTTATCTTGCACTAAGAAGTGGAATCGACAAGGGCCTGAGGCTGAAGAGTCCTCTTTTTCATCAACATTATTTACAGTATTTGGTGCAAAAGATTGGCTTGAGCATTGATCAGGGCATCAAGCCTTTCCATCATCATTTTTGTCGTAGCATCCATTTTTTCATTCAAGCCGGTCACAACCACATTCAATTCATCTCGTGTTACAGATGGCCTTGAGGTCTCCTAAACTTCTTGATTCTAAGTTTGCTGTGTAGCTCCATCACCATGAATATCCTCAAAATTATGGTAGCTCTGATGGATTTGCTATTTTTCTTTGAATCGGCCATGGCTCCAAGGAAGGAGGTGATTTAGGATTTCAAGGCTAGGCTGTTAGGATGGGAGGAGAGGATAAAGGAAGAAAATACGAACATGGGCCCCATGGTGGGAGCCAAATGTTTTCACCAAAAATGGCTCAAACACCAAGAGTACAAGAATAGTACTTCACCAATGTGGATAGAAAATAAATGGAGCCATGATCAATTAAGAGTTTACAGTAAAAATGTGAGGAAAGTTAAATGGAGACAAGATTTTAGAGTGGTCCGGCCCTAAGCTAGGCCTACGTCCACTGTGAAGATGGTTTGCATTATCGTGTCATTGATTACAAAGCATATAAATTCTTTCCCCTCATACATCTTCTTGTTCTCTCAATATATTCTCATTCTCACATACAAATCTCGCACAATATTCATGGAAATTGATGAAGGAATCGTGGAACCTGCGGAAAAGAAGGACAGAAGAGTGATGAAGGAGGAGGATGTCTTCGGTTTCTTTTACTTATAAGATTTCAACAAATGCCATGGTCGGATGAACGAAGATCATTCAAGTGTAGATGACGATGATGGTAGAAATATTTAAGGAATGGTGGAGGAAAGAATTTGATAGCACTTTGTGGTAGTTAGGAACTTGTCCTCCTTTAAGCCGGGAGCCATGGCCTATTTATAGGTGTACCTCCCTGAAGAAATGATCTCTAAATTCCTATTTTCAGACCACGGGTTGTTTGTCTCATTAATTACAAATATGCCACCGCTTAGCTGTAGCAAACTGGCGAAAGCTGTATTCTCAGAACGACTTCATGGGAGCGAGCAACTTTGTAGGAGTGAGCGACCATATAGGTCTGGGCATATTGAATGGGCGGGCAAGCGATGAGGGTACATATGGCCTGTCAAAGCTTCCTAGCTTGTATAAAAATGATCAACCAATAGATGACATTTGGTTGACGTAGCTTGTTTGATCATGAATGGACGACCTGCACTGTAGTTCGAAATGTAAGTACGACCCTTTGAGATATGATATTCAACCGACTGGCAAGCAACATTTGATATTAACAGCTGATCGAGTATCGAGTGGGCGACCGGAGTTGCATTCTACGAGCGGACATGGAATACATGTGCGACCTCTTTGCATTTTCTGCTATGTACAATTTACTAGTTTACTATGAACGAACGACTGTAGAACGGAACGTGTGACCGATACTGACTGTGCTGAGCGGACGACCCAATTCGTTCTTTCTTGCCATGTTTAACCTTGGAGCTGGTGCTTGAACCTTGTTATGTGCGATCGTCCCTTACCCTTCGTATCTATCGAAGTGTACCGGGTAGAACTAGATACGATCGATCTCAATGACGTTTGTCCCGTGATTTTCATACAGATTTAATATAACAATATGTGTACGGTTTTTAAGGGATAAACACTAGCAAACTCAAAGCAGAGGTACTTTGGGCAGTCGTGAAGGGCCTCGTACATTGGGTAGTTGCGAAGGGCCTAGTTGTCGAGGACAAACATGCGAGTCATGATGGTGTATGCAGTTATGGTGGAACTGGGGTTACGATTAGCCCTTGACATATAGCAGTCATGATGGACCGTCATACAATTAGCGATGGTTTCGAAGCAAGATTAGCGTTGATAGCCAAAGTTTGTCATGGATGCTTGAATGTTTGGATGTTTTGATATACCATCTTATGAGAATTATCCAACATCGAGGGAGATGTTACTTGAGTGCTTGACTAATATTGGTTTAGGCCTCTAGGGAGAGTACTTGAGGGATTTTAAACTCGATTAGGATTGTCTACGTGAGACCTAATTAATCTGGATGCTATGAATGTTATAGATGGTTGTTCTGATTGCCATGGACAAATTGTTGTTACCTTGGATGTTATTGATTGTAAAGGCTACCACTGTCGGATGTGGGGAAGATGGGTGTGAGTTTTTCTCTAGTGTTGGGTAATGGTTGGTAAATCTGCCCATTCTCATATACTTTATTGATGAAGTTTGTTAGCTATTTTATCGCTCACTAAGACTGTTGTCTGACTCAAGGTTTTATGTTTCCTTCTTATTACCTTGGGATGTTCATCCGGTTGTGGATGGGCAGACAAAGTAGCAGGTGACAGGTGATGCTTTAGCGAGGACGATGATGTTGATTGATGGCGAGCAGGAGGCTCATGTACCAGTTTTATTACTATCTAGTATTTTCTGTCTCCCAGTTCTTGACTATGTTTCTGACTTTGAGGTTTTATCGAAGTATGCTCATTCATATGTGGATACTTCTTATCAAAAGAACGAGAAGTTCGTCTTGGGATTGGATGAATGTCTTAGGAATCAACTTGTGGATCACCTCGACGATAACTTTGAGAAGATTGTCGAGAAGGCTTTGAGGCATGAAAGTCTATTTCCTAAGAAGATATCTATTGTTGCACCTAAGGAAGAATAGAAGCCACAACAGGTGGTAATAACAAGAAGAGGAAGCAACAACAACATAAAGGGAATAATGACCGGAAGAAGCCTAAGAGCGAGTCTGTTTGCTTCAATTGCCAACAAGAAGGCCATTTTTGCTATTGAGTGCAAGACTCTGAAAGTTGAGAGGAAGTGTCACAATTGTGGCAAGATTTGACATCTCAAGAAGGACTGTCCAGAACCAGCGAAAGGGAAGCAAATTGTGAAGACAATTCTTTGGAAGCCATGCTAACTTCCTCAAGAGACCTATTGCAGAAGAGAAGGGAAAAGGTGTCGTGGTGCAAGGTACTCTTTCTGTTAATGGTGTTTCAGTTCGTATGCTTTTTGATACTGGGGCATTGCATTCATTCATTTGCAATGAACTTGTTTGTCGCTTGGGTTTGGAACCTGAGATTTGTGATAGACCATTGATCATAACTAATACAGTTGGGGGTTCATCCAGTTTGTGCATGTTATGTCATGGTCTAGTGTTGTCAAGTCATGGTTGCTTTTTTGTGTGTGATTGTTTGTTCTTAACTTCGCTAGGTTTGGGATCATATTAGGCATGGATTGGCTCAAGAGATATGCGGCAAGAGTGAATTGCGAGAAGCTAGAGGTGAGGGTCAGGGATGTGGAAAGGCGAAAGGTGTTGATTAGATGTAAGCACGAAGATGTGGTCTTCGTGAGTTATCTATATTCGCTTCGGATTTCAAAAGAAAACCAATCATCAATGCCGATCATTAATGAGTATGAGGATGTCTTTGACGAGGTCAAAGGGTTGCGCCGCATCGTGAGATCGAGTTTAGGATCGATTTGGCTGAGGGTGCTAGACCAATCGTTATGCCTCTTAGGCGGATGGCACCTAAGGAACATCAAGAATTGGAGGTGCAAATTCGAGAGCTTATGAGAAAAGGATTCATTCGGAGAAGTGTTTTCGAATGGGGTGCATCGGTCCTGTTTGCAACCAAGGCGGATGGCTCATTAAGATTGTGTGTGGACCATCGTGAGCTGAACAAGGTGACTAAGAAGAACAAGCGTTGGCAAGGATTGATGAATTTTTCGATCAGCTTCACGAAGCCAAAGTGTTTTCTCAGATGGATTTGGCAACGAGATTTCACCAGTTGAGGGTGATAAAGGATAGTGTGCAAAGACTGCTGTTAGGGCACCATTCAGTTTCTTCGAATGGTTGGTGATGCCATTCGGGTTGACTAACGCGCCATAGTATTTCGTGGATTTTATGAATAGGGTATTCAGAGATCAGTTGAACAAGTTCGTGCTTGTGTTCGTAGATGATATCCCGGTTTACTCTAGGAATAAGGAAGAACAAAAGACGCGCTTGAGAGTTGTGTTGGAAATCTTGCGAAAGCATCAGCTGAGAGCTAAGTTTTCGAAGTGTCACTTTAGGAAGAATGAAGTGAGGTTCTTAGGTCATGTTGGTTCTGGAATCGGGATATCAGTTGACCCTGCTAAAATGGTTGCAATCCAGGACTGGGATAGACCTAAGAATGCGATGGATGTGAGAAGTTTCCTTGGGTTGGGTGGTTATTACCGACGGTTTATCAAGGATTTCTCCAATATAGCCGAACCATTGACAATATTGACAAAGAAGAACTAAGTGTTCACATGGGATGCGAAGTGTGAACAAGCGTTCAAAATCCTGAAGGAGAGATTGACGAGTGTACCTGTGTTGACCATTCCAAGTGGGAATGAAGAGATGGTAGTGTACACGTATGCATGTGGTACTGGACTTGGAGCGGTGCTAATGCAAAAGGGTAAGGTTGTGGCCTACATGAGTAGACAGCTAAACCCGCATGAAAGGAATTATCCAACTTATGATTTGGAGTTGGCGGCGATTGTGTTTGCTCCGAAGATGTGGAAACATTACCTGTTGGGAATTCGGTTCGAGTTATTTATAGATCATAAGTCATTGAAGTATTTTTCTCCTAAAAAGATTTGAATCTTCGGCAGCAGCAATGGTTTGAGTTTCTAGCATCGTATGATTTTGGTATAGCCTATACCCCGGGCAAAGGTAACGCAGTTGCATATGCGTTGAGTTGAAGACACGCAAGTTTGGGAGTGATGTTTTCAGAATGGAAAAGCCTCGAGTATTTGACAAGGTTTGATTTTAGGCCAAAATGCGAATTGAAACCTGAAATGTTGGCAAGTTTATCGATAAGACCTATACTTATTGAAAGGATTGGTGAGACCCAAAAGCGAGATGCAAAGCTTGTCGAGTATATCCAAAGACTAGAGCTAGGAGATAAAGAGTTTGAAGTCAATCGAGAAGGTTGGCTTCGAAAGCAAGGGCGGTTAGTTGTTCCTGATATTGATGGATTGAGAGATGAGGTTCTGAGAGAATGTCATCACTCAAAGCTAATGATTCATACCGGTGGCAATACGATGTATCAGGACATGAAGCGAGTTTAGTACTGGGAGGGGATGAAGCGAGATACTGGGAAGTTCATTTCCAAGTGCATGAATTGTCAGTTAGTGAAACCTGAATAGAAGTAGCCGAATGGTTTGCTTCAGCCATTGGAAGTTCCTACATGGAAGTGGGGACAAGTATCGATGGATTACCTAGAACCAAGATAGGAAATGAAGGGATTTTGGTTATTGTGGATCGCTTGACCAAAAGTGCGAGATTCATTCCTGTTAAATCGAATAGGACGGCGTCGAAACTGGCTGAACTTTATATGGAATGGATAGTTCGATTCCATGGAGTCTTAAAGCATATAGTGAGTGTCCAAGATCCATTATTTACGAGTGGATTTTGGAAGAGTCTACAAGAAGCTTTGGGAACTGAGTTATGTTTGAGTATGACTTATCATCCCCAAATTGATAGTCAGACCGAGAGAATCAATCGAGGCTTGGAAGATCTCCCGAGGGCTTGTGTGTTAGACTTTAGTGGATCATGGGAAGACCATCTACATCTAGTTGAGTTTGCTTATAACAATAGCTACCAGTCTAGCATTGGGATGGCACCATATGAGGCATTGTATGGGAGGCCGTGCAATAACCTAGCTTGTTGGCTAGAAACTAAAGATAAGTCGGTACTTGGGCCTGAAATGATTAGAGAAACCTCAGATAGTATCGAGATCGTTCGACAACGAATGAAGGCATCCTAATATCGTCAGAAGAGTTATGCGGATAAACGTCGAAAAGATTTGGAATTCAGCGTAGGCGATATAGTCTTCATGAAGATTTCACCATTAAAGCATGTGGTTCAATTCAGAAATAAAGGGAAATTAGCTCCAAGGTTTATTAGACCATTTCCGATGGTCGAGCTTATTGGAAAGCTCGCATATAGATTGGAGTTACCCAAGAAGATGTCGAGTGTGCACAATGTATTCCATGTGTCGTTTCTACGGAAGTTCACGCATGATTCGAATGTAGTTGTATCTCCAAGGCAGTATGATGACTTAAAAACAGAAACTGCTGTTGCAAAACCTCGTAAACCACTTCGTGTTGTGGGGAATGACACGAAACAACTTAGGAGGAAAAGGGGTAAGCTTATCAAGGTAAACTGGAGTGAAGACGGTGACGATTGTACATGGGAGACGGAAGAGAGCATGAGGGCGACTCATCCAGAACTCTTTGTCAGTAGGAACTTTTGATATCGTATCAACGTTATATTGTTATGTCTTGTTATTGTTTGATAGAATTCTGCATGCTAGGATAAGTCTATGGATGCAGGGCTCGATGTTTGCTAGTTTGGGTGATAGAATGGGCTTCTCATGGATGATAGGCATGCAAAATTGTTATGGTTGCTTATGTTTGCTTGAAATTTCGGAGGCGAAATTTCTTGAGGGGAGGAAATGTAACAACCTGCATTTTACGTATCGAAAGATCGTAAAATATTTTTATTTGATTCCCTGAGGGTTGGATCATTCTTATCTTTTAATATGTTGTTTATAGGGATGTGAGACTGTCCATAATTTTCACCAATTTAGTTTGTGACCATTTTTCACCTGCCAGTTTTGTATAGGGCACAACTTTTGACTCAAGTTGAATCAGAGGGTGAGACCTATGCTATTGGAAAGGAATTGATTTTTGTCTTTCCGTAAAGTTGTTACACTAAAGGTTTGGCTCAACGATTTGGGAGAAATCGTTGTTTTAAAGTTTTTCAGTTAGCTGTCCAGGTTTTGGGAGCCTAATGGGCTGATTCGGGGGAGGCCCATTAGGGGGCTGGGGGAAACTATAAATAAAAGGTTAGAGGTATGGAAAATAGTTTACTTCCCCATTCTCTCATTTGGTGGCCTTGTGCTCCTTCTTCCTCTAACACCTTTCCATCACTAAAAATCAAAATCCAAGGAGGGAAATCATAGATCTACACCATTGGAGGCTAGATCTACATCAATTGAAGCAAGGATACATCGGATCAAGGGGTTTGGTGTGAGGTGCTTGCTGTCCAGATTCACATTTCTACCATTTTAGCTTGTTTTGGAGAATCAATGAGTGATATGCATCTCTCACATGGATTCAATGAAGTATATGAGTGTTTGTTCATGTTTTTCATCAATTTCAAGTGTTTTTCCACAGATCTATGCATTGCTAAGTCCCTTTTCATATAAATCACTCTATGATCTAATTTAGCAACGTTTAAATAGGTAATTGCTATGCTATTTCATGTGAATATGCAAGTTAAGATCTATAGTTTTGTTCATTTGCACATTTATGGTGATTTTGGTGAATTTTGGATAACTATTGTTGGAATTGTCATATTGGTGTTATTATTGATTTCATATCACGTTTGTGGTCATATGGGATGAATTGGATTAGTTGGTTTCATCGAACGTATCGTTTTGGCAAGGTTTTATTCGAAATTGGAGTTGCATTTGAGTATGCAGGTTTTGGGTCGCACGCGTGGGTTGGTTATGCACTGTAACATGGATTTCTTAGGAACCAAGACAGGGAGCAGGATTGAGCAAGCTTGGAGAGAACAAAAATGGTTCGGTCATTCGTTCCTGGGGAGGAAGGAATCGGTCAAGCGAGCCTAGAGGAAAAGGGTCGGTCGAGCGAGTCCAGGGAAGTAAGGATTCAGTCGAGTGAGCTTGGGCATGATTTAATGGATTGGGTCGGTCAAGCCTAATTTGGTTGGATGCCCTTACCAAGGTGTGCTCCAGAATGGTTGGGCCAGCATTGAGTTGGTCGAGCCACTAAGGGAGGATCGGTCGTGTTCTCTATAAGATCGGGGTTGGTCGTCCCAACCTGGATTGGAGGAAAAGTGGTCGGTCCAAGGTGGGTTCGGTCGCTACTTAGTGGAAGGGGCGGTTGACTAATGATGGGTCGGTCGGATGCTGAGGGTTGGTCGGGCATATGGTGATAGATAGGACGGTCGCTCTTGTGTAATGGGGTCGGCCAATCTGGTTGAGAACAGCCTGGTCGGTCGTGATGACTTGGGTTTTGAAGTTGGACCTTATATTGATTGTTGTTCGGTTCAACTATGTTGTAACTTCGTCGATAGTCTAGATGGGGATGTTCGAGGTGATGTGATGTGTCTGTTGATCGGTGAAAAGCAACGAATGTGTAGACAACTCAAAAGGTGTTGGGTTGTGGATAATGGTTACTCGAGTGGGACTTGGGTTTGAGAATAGTCGCCAGAGATGATGACTAGAGATGCGAAGGCCGAGAGTTTATCATTATCATAAGTTCTAGCAGACTCAAAGCATAGGTACTTTGGGCAGTTGTGAAGGGCCTCGTACCTTGGGCAGTCGTGAAGGGCCTAGTTGTTGAGGACAAACATACAAGTCATGATGGCATATGGAGTTGTGTTGGAACTGGGGTTACCATTAGCCCTTGACATATGGCAGTCATGATGGGCCATCATACGATTAACGATGGTTTCAAAGCAGGATTGGCGGTGATAGCTAGAGTCTGTCATGGATGCTTGAATGTCTAGATGTTTTGATATACCATCTTATTAGGATTATCAAATGTCGAGGGAGATGTTTCTTGAGTGCTTGACTGATATTGGTGTAGGTCTCTGGGGAGAGTACTTGAGTGATGTTAACTCGATTAGGATTGTCTACGTGAGACCTAAGTAATCTGGATGCTGTGAATGTTAATGATGGTTTTTCTGATTGTCATGGAAAATTGTTGTTACCTTGGATGTTATAGATTGTAAAGGCTATCACTGTAAGATGTGGGGAAGATGGGTGCGAGTTCTTCTCTAGTGCTGGGTAGTGGTTGGTAAATCTACAAATTCTCGTATACTTTATTGATGAAGTTTGTTAGCTGTTTTATCACTCACTAAGACTGTTGTCTGACTCAAGTTTTTATATTTCCTTCTTATTACCTTGGGATGTTCATCCGGTTGTGGATGGGCAGACCGAGTAGTAGGTGACAGGTGATGCTTAGCGAGGACGATGATGCTGATCGATGGCGAGCAGGAGGCTCACGTACCAGTTTTATTACTATCTAGTATTTTCTGTTTCCGCTGATACTTTATACTCTGAGGGATGTAGTGATGACCTTTGTACAGAATTATTTTCTAAAGTTGTATGGATCTTTCTATGGGTTTTGTTAAGAGTTTTCAGTTTCTGTGCAATTGGATTTCACTATTATTACCCGTTGTATATGTTCTATTATATTTTATCCTTGCGCTGTGAGATTTACGACTAGTTTCGATGGTGCTTACCTACTTTGATGGTCGTCCATAGCTGTCTGGCACACCTTTTAGCGCATTATTCCTCTTGTTTACTGCAGGGGTTATGGGCATCGTCACTAGTAGTGTTGTTTAAATCGTACGACTCAGGTTAATGAGATTTCTATGTTTGTAATGTTTATGTCATTCGTGCATGCCTGTTCGAGTGAAATCTTGTTATTCTTGTCTAAACTAACAGTTGTCCTAGAGCTAGAAAGAATAGAATTCTGTATTGGATAAATTTTAGCAAATGACCTATTTTGCGTTATTTTCATCACGGGTATGAAAATAAATAAATCGTCGTTCCTTGTTAAGCTAAACTTTATTTTGGTCTTTTGTGTATGATTTCAGTTTTCCATTTCCTGCATGATTGACTTCCTTCTTCACCAACATGTGACTTGAATCGTTTAAGTTTCCGCAAAATACATTTTTTGAAACCTTTGGAAATCGTTGTTTGATAAAAAAAACTTTTTATCATTTTAAAATATTTGCTAACTGCGAAAACACAAAATTTGGATACAACAATTTGTACATATTTATATATCTGTTTTACATTAAAATGGATGATTTGAATGATGCAAAGCTCGCGTTACCGAAATTTTGATTTTTGATACGAATAACAAATGGAAAGTAAGCAGTATTTGAAAAAAAAAATCAAAATAAATATAAGAAGTTTTAAATTGGAAATTTATTTTTAAGGAAAATTTCGATTCTAGGTCACGTGAATAAAGTAAGGAAGACATTTGGATGGTTTGTGTGTGCGTTGTAGCAGTACAGTATGGCTGATGATACGATAAAAAGGTTAACGACAATAAGGAAAAGGCTGTTTTAGCCTTGGAAATATTGTTTCCATACCTTGTCAACGATGCATGCGAGTTGTTAAATAACTCATTTAACGTTTTAGAGCTTGTCTTAAGCCTCTTTTACAGTCCGCAGATGGGAATTTTTGGAGTATTTTGGATAACTAAGGTCAAAATTCCACAATAGGGCGGGAAAGGGAATATTTGTAAGCGGAGGAAACGTTAAAATACTTCATTTTTTTGTTTGCTTTTTCCTGCTTAGGAGAAACTAAATAGGAAATGATTAGATTGCGTGACATTTTGGATGGTAGGATTTGGATGCAATAATTAGTTGCTTCATACTTTTATTCATAATGGTGTGAGGGTTATGGATGAAAAAGGATTACTAAAATTTGCATTCGTATTGAACTGCCAGTATATTTAGGATGTTTTGCATCATGTTCTCAAAAATGTTTTGAAATTTTCAATGCACACATATAGAGGGCCATATTTAGAATCATCTTACATACATATTTTATGATTGAAATGCATTACGTACGCCATGTACATATATACATGGTTGCAAAGTGGATGTACACAAATTGGTTGTGTAGGATATATAGGTGTCAGAATTTTGGGATGAAATTTCTTTTAAGAGGTGAATAATGTATCAACCCGGAATTTTGACAATAAATTAGTTATTTAACTAGATTCAAAAATAGGAATTTCTGCAAATGATGGAATTTGACTATGAAACTTTAACCGATGCGTTCGTCTTGGAATTCTGGTCAATTTTCGTGTTTGGAGTTTCGCGAACGGAGTCCATATAAAAAGTTACGGACAAAATACGAAAAAGGACAGAAATAAATAAAGAAATAAATATGGATATATATATATATATATATATATATATATATCTTTCCCACTTTGACCAACCTAGTGACGACTTGGTTTTGAGGGGCAATTTCGTTATATTATATGACATAAACGAACAGATGTTTATTTAAATGAATATAACGGTTTATGCCCAATTCTACTCCTATAAATAAAGGGGTAAGGCATCATTCTTTTTCCACACAAATCTGTAGGCAACAACAAAGCTCTGCCATTACCTTTCTCTTCTAATCAAATTTCTTAATCAAAACTATATTCATATAAAATCAATCAATGTAAATCATGCTGAATTGAAAGGGATTATCAGATCTAAATGGAAAAGAACCTGAATTGACGGCTAAGCTATTCTACATCAGATTCTCCCCTTATTTCCTATTTTCTTGCATATCTACAGATCTGAAAGTATCCCCTTTTCAGATTAATAGTAGATTTATAAGAATTTGGGAATTGAAGGCCTAAAAGATTATTCAGATTTCAGATTTAGATCCTTTCAGGTGCATGTGAAATTTACATACAAAGTTATAATAGGCTATTTATCTCGTTCGAATTAGATCTCAAAATATATGCCTATTATCATCGGATTTGTTCATAATATTATTGAACATGGATTGGCACCTATTAGATTTGTTAATAAATGTTGTCAAAACTTGTAAATTGTGAATTATGCTTAGAAGTAATATTAACTATAGATTTACTTAAATTTTTTATACATATTGCCTATAATTATGTTGCAAATTATGTTGTAGTTTGTTGTAAAACACCGAAGATATGGAAATCATTCCCAATAACACTATTTAGATGTAGTTTTCTCCTAAATCTCTAGTTTCAATTTTAGAATGATAAATTATGTGATCTTGATTAAAAAAAGATACAATGGTGAATTATGTAATTTTAATTTAAAAGACATATGCCTATTTGTATTCAATGTTGTTGGGTTTTGGTTTTATTGTCATAAATATGTCGTTTTCCTCTTCTTGAGCAAAAAGACATTACTTTGAATTCACAAGAGATATGACAAAAAGAGATTGAAAAAGGAAAAAAATGGTGCAAATGTACGTATAAATATAAATATACATATTTCCGCATAGTCTGCATTAACTATTCCAAAATATACATAAACTCATATATATTTCTTACGGTTTTGAAATATGTTTTTCCATTAATAAGGCATAATTTACAATAATTATAGCTAACATAGGTGGTCAGCTTAATGTGAGGGGTCTAATGCGCAAATATAACTATACTAAGACACGAGGTTAAGTCCAACTTGTGGTAGAAGTCTTCCTAGAGTCGACCGACAAATCCAGCATCTACAAGTTGTCAACTTAATGCGAGAGGTCTGGTGCACAAATATATGTGTATATATATAACCGGCAACAAATAAATAAGAATAGTAGTGTCTATTGGGGTATAACCAATAGATACTTCGGGACTAACAAGATAAGGATATCCATTGTTAATTAATGTCTTAGGAAAATTATGGTTGTTTGGCTCAAAAATGACTTGAATTGAAATCAATGGCGATACAAGAAAATTAAAAATAAATTGTTGCCTTAGGAAAATATGTCTGTTATGGTTATAAAGGGAAATAAACATATGAACATAGGATGAAATAAAAAGGGGGTAAATGGGTATTGATTGTTGTTTAAATACTAAGTCCAATTAAGGAAATAATCAAATAAATATCCTAGGGTAAAGAGGATATAACTTTCCTTATTTATACTAGTTAATATAGAAAATATAATTAAAAGTTAGAATTGGGCTTAGTAGGTTAATGATTTGAAACATTATTATTCATAGGAACCCGTGACGGTAACTAATCGTGTATGTATAGTATTTTTGTAAAGTGAAACTAAACGGAAATGACTCAGTAATGTATCCCACTTCATTCTCATAATGTGACGACCCGAATTTCGGTACCCTTTGAGCCAACCAATCAAATCTCAAGTCCTACTCAAAGAACACTAAAACTTAGATGTTGAAGAAAGAAATTAGAGGATGAGAAATGATAAGACAGAAAAGTTAGAGTTGAAGAAAAAGAAGAACATAAACAAAACTAGAGTAAACACGATTCCCATAGCGAGATGGATAAAATATAATACATATATAATCTCTTTTGAAATCATTGTTTCAAATCTCACAAATATCGTCCGAGATCTCCTTTTGGGTTCCTTCCGAAACGAGACAGCAAATATCACTCTAAATCTCCTTTCGAATATATCGCCCGAGATATTGCAATATCGAACGATATATCGACCAAGACGAAATACTGGAATATCGTTTGAGATCTTAGTTTTTTTGATTAAAATTTAAATTTGTGTCTGAACTAGAACTATAATTAAAAAAACTCAAATCTAGCCATGTCAATCTTTTGTTATTTTACATTTTTCATGTTAAATGACTATATTGTATGTTCATATATGATTTACAATGCTTATGATTTTCATATTCGTCTTTTTACATACATGTTACTTATGAAAATTTGTATTTTATGGTCTATTTATGCTGAATTTTTTTTAATGTTTTTGATCCTTTTAATTTTCCTGTCTAACAATATTCTTGTTTTTAGCATATTATGATTTAGAGTATGAATGATCTTTCGCAAAATAAAGAATAATAAAGTTATTTTGCATTTTAAGTTTAAGTTTCTTTATTTTTGATAGCATTCATAAAAATCATTTTGTTAAAATATCATTTTTAACATATCATGTACCCCAAGATTGATCCGATATGAACTTTTAGACCCGAGATGAAAATCCGAGATGAACTCATCTCGTCCGACATCTCCCCCGATGCGAAACCGAGTCTATAAAATCCCCGAGATGAAATGCGACCGATATCCGAGATTTAAAACCTTGTTCGAAATACAAACTTGATGTGAACTTACATACATCATCAAAGTACAACGTATATACAATATAGCGGAAATAAATTGTATGTATCTATTGTTGAAGCCTCCTGCTTCAAGCTCCTCCAGTAAATCTGTAAAATCCTAAACTACCTGTACAAATTTGGGCACCCAAGAGTTTAGGGGAAACATAGAAAAATAAACTCTGGGTCAGTCATGGGATTGGTATGAGTAAACGATTTTAAAATAGCTTGATATATAAGATATCTCATAAGACCACACCGTAAATACGGAACGGGTTTTTCCTTATGAGAATCCACAATACTTTGTTTAACTTTTAAAATCTTTTTGAAGAAAAGATAATCGTAAGACTGATCCATGCATAAAAATGTATGATTTTTACCTTACGATAACCTAAAACGTCTTTTGTATCAAATCTCTACTGATATTATAATAGTGTCCATTAATCCACAAATAAATAGCAATCTAGCAGAACGCTTTCATCTCACACACTACATATATAGTACACAGTCAAATTCGCGAGCGCTTATTGGATAATGGATTTCCAATTATGACAAGGTATGGAACCACCTTCCGATAGTGTATCTTTAGAGAAGAATACACTGGGTTCAACAAGAACATCTTGCAACTCGGCCACACATGACCGACCACTCATTTCGCTTGAGTGTATCGAATATATTGTCACCTTACGGTTGCTAAAACATAACCGTTCCCATGAGATACAAAAGCGAAAGAAGTAACAAAATGAATATTCTCAAGATGGTGACAATATACCTTAATTGGGAGCGACCCACTTAGCCACGCTGCGTACCCGATTTTTTGTCATTTCCCAGTTGTGAGGCTTAAGGTCAAAACTTACCTCTATATATATCACATCTTCATTCACTTTGATTGCCACATCGTCAAACCCATTAGTATCACCAATTGATGTCCACAATACCACAAGCATAATGTAACACCCCGTAATTTTAAAATATTAAAATTAATAAATTTAAGGACACTTAATTTTTAAAAGAAAAATTAAGTGAAACGGGTTACCCCATTGCATTCGTCTTGGAATTCTGCTTGAGATAGAGTCCGAGTTTGCGTAAATCGGGCTCCGTATGAAGAAGTTATGGAGCTTAGAAGATTTCTGTTTAAAATCAGAATTAAAATAATTAATAAATCAAAATTCAAAATTCAAACCAGCTAAAAGAAGTGGACAGGAAAATTCCCGCCAGAGGGTGTCTACACAGGTGTCGACCCCCTATAGGGGTGTCGACATAGGTGTCGACCCCCTGTTGGGGTCGGCCCCTGCTGACTGTTCTGGATAGTGACGATTTTCTGAGTTTTAGGGCTACGTGGCAACTTCTGATTGGCCTGATGACACATTTTCTTGGACTGGATGTTGATCTAAGGGCTCTAGTTAATCCTACACATCTATATAAACAACTATAAACCTAAACCATAATCTAAACTAAAATTCATTCGTGAGCCGCCATGATGCTGCATCCTAAACTAAGCTAGTCTCTTCTCCCATGAACTAAAGCTTAGGAATTGCGAAAAGGGATTCTAGAACAACAACAAACAAATCTATTCTTTCTTCTATCACTGTAAGTACAGATGCTTTCACAAGATAATTAATTAAAATAACTATTATAAGTTGTGATCTGGACTGTATGAATATGCTTGTTGAATTCATATGCTATTAGCCCGTTCTGTTATCATATATTTTGTTAATATATGCCAGTTGTTATCATATTTAATTATATTCATTTTATGATGTTAATTCCTATGTCTAATACATATGCTTGATTAGGTTCATCTATGCAAGTTATGTTTATCTATACAAGTTATGCAAGTTTATGTGCAAGTTATGTTTATCTATGTAAGTTATGCAAGTTTATCTATGCAAGTTTATATGCAAGTTATGTTCATCTATGCAAGTTTATATGCAAGTTATGTTCATCTATGCAAGTTTATGCTTATATGTTTAGATCCGTGCCAGTTCTTATGCTTAGATCTATGTCAGTTTACATTGCATATGTTAATTAGATCCATCTTATATGCTAGTTCACGTTTATATGCTTAATTAGATTTGTGTTGTTCTATGCCAAGTTTGTGTTACAAATGCTTAATTAGATCTATATTGTTTTATGCCAGTGTGGATCTTATATGCCTCTTTCTTTTCCTTTTCTTATGAGTTAGGCTAACAGCAAGCCTAACGTATTATGAGAATTATACGTACGAACGACGTGGGAACGTTGGGGAATAGTTTGGGAAATATTAAATATTGGATATTATGTAATTGGCATAAATTGGTTAGCAACTATGCAATTGACTTGAGACATTAATTGGTATAGTTTATATACATGGAAATTGTGGACATAATTTGGAGGATAATTATGAACATAACTTGAATTGACTACAATTGTGGATGATTGGCATACAAAAATCTAGACTTGGACATGTATGGTAAATATGTAAATTGGCTAAAAGATGAACATGCCTAACCCGAGGTTAGATTGAGTTGCAGTGTAAGGCTGAACGGAACCGCCCGGCACATCCAGCGACCGTGTAACGGCAAGGAATTTCGCTCGATCCGAATCAGTCGTTAAACCGATCTAGACCGCTCGAAACCCCTGATCGTTGAGAACAGGACAAATCAGAACGCAAACAGAAGAACATTTCATTGTTATTACAACAATTCCATCAGATACAAGAATATACAGAGTATAAATGGTTAAATTACATTCGACAAATATCAGAGATTACAATAAATTACATAGCAGCGGAAAAATATACAAAACACAACTAGAAGTGATACACGGATACAGAGCTTTCCGAGCATCGTTCCAGCTGTAAATCAGGACCCTGTGAATATAAATCTGCAAAACCAAAACTACTAGCTGCCCGTGTGGAAAATAGGGGCACCCAGAGTTTAGGTTAAAACAATAAACTCCAGGTCAGTCATGTGACTGGTGTGAGAACTAAAACAGTTGTTAATATTGGTTTTAAAGTTAGGTAAATCAAGGGACCACGCCATATAACACGGAACGGGTTTCCTCCCAAGAATACCAGTGCATAAAACAAACAGCGCAACGCTAAATAAAGAAAAATGAAGCTGTTATAAGACCCAGGTCCCATCACACAATGCAACACAAGCCGGAGGATAGGGTTTTTACCTTATAACAACCAAATCATGCTTGATACGTTTAAAACACATTATTTGATACTATTATAGGTGTATAGTGTCAAAACAATTTCAATCATAAATATCAATCATAGGCGGCATGAATGACCCATACCACTATGTCGCCATACTAGGTTCTACAAATAAAACCGAAACACACGTATTGGAAATTGGATTCCATCATGAGTCGAGGCAAGGGGCAAGCTCCTCTCCGCGTTCGAGACACTCTAGCAAATGCCTCAGGACCCCACTATGATCCTTGGAATCGGCTGGGCCGGTCCTCTCTTACTTTTGAGGATTGGCAATTCCTGAACACACGTTTCCCGGTCCTTACAGACCTATATCCGAGGCGCCTCATATCCAACAACCACACAGGTGAAAAGTATATAAATGTCAGGGCTGGTAGGTCACTGACACCACCCTAGCTAGAAAGAAACGTCGTGCTCTCCCAGCGGTCCGTCTCCCGTTTTTGACTCATACCGAGGTGTGAGGCTCGCGAATTCACGTTATACACAAAGCTACGCCACACAGGCCGTGCTTTGATCATCAACCACAAGACTTTGCTTTTCAACAGAAGCCTTGATCAATTGCCACTTACGCATGCCACACTGGCAATTCACTCCATGCGACTGATGTCCATCGATATACAACCTCTGAGCTCGTACGTCTCAGAGAAGGGCGTTAAGCAAGAGAATAAATTCTCCGCCGCCAAACAGATGTATATTTGATAGAGATTAATCAACACAGAATAAAATCCAGTGTCAGACACACAATCCATTTACAAGTTCGTTCTGGGTCTGAACGAAACCGGAGGCACTTTCCTCGCATATCCATCCATCTCCAGGTACGTCTGGACGATCACCAACTGATTCCCTCATCCTGGGTGTACAGCCCAATCAAGATCATCAGTAATCACCCAAACGATGTGAAGACTTCCGGTCTTCAACCACCGTCTTCATCTTCGACATCTCGTCGAATCGGTTATTCAGAATGGGTATAACCCGGCCTTCCTGAATAACCCACGTATATGATAAACAAATGTTACACAAACACAACGAACGCCTCATTCCAATTCAGAATATTCTTTTATTCACAAAAATCACATTCTTAGGGAAATGTTCCCATTAATTTTATCCAAGATAAATTCTTCTAAATTTATCCTATAATCTTCCTTTGGATATCATTTCAAACTAGTCGGGATTAGCGAACCACACCGAAGTAATTATTTGTTTTATTTCCCAATCCCAACCTATATATCCCATGGAGCAAAACTGGTGATACTCCATATCTAACACCACGGTGTTATCGGTAAAATTAATTACCATTTCACGTTCAAATCTAATTAAAGATTTAACTATCGCTTTGGAGCAAAACTGGTGATACTCCACTCTCGATCACTTTTCAGATTTGATAATTTAAATTAACAATTCACTTTTTAATCTAATTAAAGATTCATTAAAACTCCATTTAGTTTTAATCTTCTCAAAAATCAATATTATGTCTTTAACTGGGTTAAAGAACCAATGTCTTCTAAAACACGATTCACGACAAACCCAAATCACATTTGATATTAAATACAAGGCTCTGAATAGAAAATATATCGGCTTATATTCAATATCAAATTCTGAAACCAACATATATCGTATTGGCAATAACGATATAAAATATATCTTTCAAATTCCCATAACAATATCTGTATAGTCACGAAATCCAACATCGAAATATCCCGAAGATAATTTCGATTCAACTCCAGTCCAATCCACGTATTGGGAATATTGATTATTTTTAAAATCACTTTCAAATTCAATTTATTTATTTCACAAATAAATTGATTTTTAATTCTAGTTCAAAACTAGTTAATTTCGACAAAAATCTATTTTTATCATTTCAAATGTGGAATTCTTCATCCCAGTTCTTTCCAATTCACATATTATGATTTTACACAAATTATTAATATTTTTAATAATTTTATCAAGGCCCGTACAGTCGATTTCCAACAACGGCCATCGGACTGCACTTACATCGACCTTTTTCAAATTTGATTTGGACATAATTCCAAATCCAACCGTTAGATCTCAAATTTCTAATATTCATTGGAAAGCTCTTTTCGATACGAACCCAACGGTTCCGGTTTTAGGAGAATCCGACGGTCGGATCTCCCGCAACGTCAATTCGAAGTCAATGGTCGAAATTTACGAACTGCCGCGGAGCGGCGCGTTCTATTCAGGCCATTATATATATAATATATATATATTATATATTATATATATTTCGTCAATTTCCTTTTTAAAACGTATTTTATAAATCGTTTTAACTTCGTTTCAAAACCATTTCAACACTATTTCAATTTCTAATCAAAATTGAATATTTTATATCATTACTATATAAATGATAATATTTTCAAAGCGTTATATTTTGAAATCACTTCTTTTCTATATTCATTATAAAAACGAATATAATCGATATAAATATCGTTCACGTCAAAATAGCGCAACTCTAATCAACACGGCTTTATATATTTCAATAAATGCGTTATTCTATTCAACAAATGAATATTTATCCCATTCAACACATGAATCTATATTTCTTCCAACACCTGACTAATCTCAACACATGAGTACTGTCAACACATCACTATTTTTGTTATGTAAAATATTTTATAAAACTATGGTATCTATAGTTTGATTTTTAATTAGACTTCTACTGGGAAGTAGTTCTAATTTTAAATATGATAAAGATGTAAATTTCATTGTATAAAATATTTCACTCAACACATGAACATCGTCAACACATGACTATTTTTATATTCAACACATGAATTTTCTTTTATAATATTCCTTATTTTCCCGATTTGAAATGAGGCCCAATCAATCACCATATAATGTTAATTATATGGATTCCATACAACACATGTATATAATAACAATGATAAACAATCAACCATCATCCAAAGTGCACCACACAACTGCATAAGCATCAAATATAAATAATCGACGCTTACACAGTCTGTCGACCAATCGATCGACATATTTAATCAATCAGGATGAGTGAACTTCAAATTTCATCCCAACACCCGTGTGGGGTTTCAAACAATCAAACACAGATTTTATTTGTGCAGTTGGGCGATGTGTAAAATTTATCATCCCAATCAAAATCAGTCGAATAGGTGTACATAAACAAACCGTCCGGTTTGTAAATGAATATTTATTTATTCACATTCACGTTAAAAATTATATTTTTAACGTCAAAAAATATTTATTTCAACACTTGAATTTCTATTCAGTTCATTTACACAATAAAAATGATATTTTTATTTTTCTAACATATTTTAGAAAATTTCGGCGGCATAACGGCACGATACTAGAAACGGGACGAGGCCTAGCCTTATCCCCGGTCTAGTGAAGGCCCACGCCATTCACACATCAATCAAATCCATTCCATTTCACCAAACAATTCAATTCAAACCAATTAGACTAACCAACTACACAACCAATCAAACAAGTCCATGGTCTGTGGACGATTGTGTCGGGTGCTACTAAGCACCGTCTGCATCCTAGTATATATATATATAACTAGAGAAAGAGATTTTGAGTGAGAAGTTCTCACCGACTAGCTAAACCAAACGCCACGACTCTTCTTATGTAGAAATCTTCGTTGCCCGTAGTCACTACATATATAAAAATCACACATTTTTATATTGTTGCTATGTATATAAAAATCACATTTTTATACTACTACTATATAGATAAAAATTCTATTTTTACTACGGTGTTCATATGATAAAGATTATATTTTTATATCGCCACTTATATAAAAATCACATCTTTGCTTCTTCTACATAATAAAGATCAAATCTTTAATACTTCTATAATGTATAAATCATATTTTTATCATCTCTATATCATAAAAATCATATTTTTATTGACTTCGTATGTCAAAAATCATAGAAGCTTTAAAGCGGAGAAAACTCACTTTTTTTTCTCTAACGCCTTTTCTGAACTGCTGAATTGTTGTTCGAGCTCCAGACTTTGCAAACAAGCTTCAATCTTCACACCATCTTTTTTTCTAGCACAAGCACGCCATTCTGAACAACTTTTGCCTAGTGGTCTTCTTGCCGAAAATGTGCCATTTCGCCGGAATTCGCGAAAGTACACGAATTTTGCCGCTTCCGGACAGCAGACTTTAAACGCGTTTTCCGGGCAGCTCCGAACTCCAAAACACGACTTCCATATAGCCAAATCGAAGAGAATTTCGTGCTCTACGACTTTGGTCTTGAGGGACTTTGGCTAAAAACGCACGGTTTGGGAGTTATTGACGAAAAACGGTCAGAGACTTTTATGCAAAAACGAGATTTTTGGTGAAAAAGGGGGATATTGGCCATGTGGGGCCCACGGTCGGAATTGAGGGGGCTGGAGGGGGGCGCGGGCCTGATGGACGTGGGGGAGGGTGTGGGTGGCGGTGGTGGGGCCCGTGGTGGCCGCGGTGGTGGTGGTGGGTGTAGGGTTTGCTAATTGAAGAGAGAGAGAAGAGGAGAGAGAGAGGAGGAGGAGGAGGTGGCCGGAGGGGGGTGGAGGAGGCCGACGGCCAGTGGTGGCAGCGGTGGAGGAGGGGGCAGCGGCGGTGGTGGTGGAGGAGGCCATTTTTGAGTTTTTGTGGAGGAAGGAGGAAAAGTGAATTTATGAAATAGAAAAGGAGGAAAAGTGATTATATGCTAGTTTCTCGCGTATCGCCGGAACGCTAGCGATCTCCGATGGCCGCGGATTTCGGACACGACATAGTAGACGTGAAGACGAGTCTAACGAAACAAGTTTCGTCGAATTCCGAGTTCGTTTGACCGTTCAACAAAAATCACAAAAATGCTCAGATAAGCTCAAAAAATGCGATTTTGGCGCACCTTTACTTCTCGCACGCTCACATGCTAACTCAAAAAATCAAGCCCTCTTGGATTTAACCATTATTAGACGATACGAATCTAGAAAAAAAAAGTAGAATTGAATTCCGAGGTCGTATCAGTAATGTTCCTTTGTAAAATGACTGCTCGTTTTACCTGGAACTGTTTTAGCTCGCACGGCCACATACTGACTCCGTTCGACGCGCCATTTGGAACTCAACAATGATTTGTCATTATGAATCCATAAAAATTTATCTCGTCGAATTCTGAGCTCGTATGCAAAATTTCACTTTTTAAGGGCTATGTATTGTTAACCGAACAACTCTAGCCCATAGCCACTATTCCGGATATCGGAATATATCGAAGCTTATACTTTTCGGAGTTCTAAACGGCATTTTGAACTCAATGGAAGTGGTTTCGAGTCCAAATTCATCCGTATGCAAAATATGACTTTTTGGGCCATGTATAATTTACATAGCGACTATTCTGAATTTTTAACTGGGCATAACTTTTGATTCCCGCTATGAAATTTCGATTTTTCGGATTCGTTGGAAAGATATTCACGAATAGATTCTAATATTTTCAGTTTCACTAAAATCTGGACTGTTTTGCTCCCGGTACATCCAATTGAAGTTTGAAATCGAATTATCGAACTACCGCGCCATTTTCAATTCCTTTTATAATTATATATAATTATTTATATTCTAACGACGACGTATATAGATATATACGTCGAATTCAATTCAAAATAAATTTCTCGTCGATATTATTTAAAATAATCCATTTTAAATATTCAAAATTCATTAAAATTGCAAAAATAAAAATTTTAAACTGGCTCAGATTTTCCGGGTTATTACAGACCGCATCGACAGATCTATTGAGAGAGGTTAGCGCATTAAGCCCAAAACCCAAGGTTAGAATGATTTTGCGGTAGAAGTCTGCCTGGAACCGCCCGACACATCCAGCAACCGCAAACAACAGTTCTAATGTGAGAGATTGGTGCATTAGTGAATGAATAATGCTAATGAACATTGTAACACCCCACGCCCGCTACGGACACTCACTAAGGGAATGCCATAGCATTGGTGGAGTATTTTAAGTGGATATAGAACAGAAAAATTACAACACGACAGATATAAGTAATACTTGAAAATTTAAATCATCATTTCAATGCAGCGGAAAGTAAAACATGTTTGGTTACATCACAAAACCATACAAGAGTCAAGTACAAAATATCCATCTTGATAAAAATAAGTACATAATCCCACTAAGTAAACAATAGCCATAAAAGGAAAGATGAACTGAGCTTTACTTCCACGGTCCAAGCTCCAAAGGATGGATACAGCAATCCGATCAAGGGCCACTAGCACTAGGCCCACTCTGATAACCTGGGGTTGGGGAAAAAGATAAAAACAACGGGGTCAGACATAAGTCTGAGTGAGTCCTATAACTTTAACAATACAATCATTAAAGTAACCAGAGAAGACATAAGTTGATATACGGTAACGCCTGGGGATGAATGGCTACACTAAGCAGCTTGGCAACCTTAAGAGAAACTAAGATAACCGTAAAGACGCATTTATCCACCCAAGGATGATTACTAGACTACACCGCCCCAGAATTATCCACCCGAGGGTAATTCCTACACTGCACCACACCAGTTCTACCCACCAAGAGTAATTCCTACTTAAAGGTTGATCCCACTAAGTGTACTTAGTAATTTTTACCCGGTAGTTTCTTGTACCCCTACACAGGTGCCGTCTGCCCCTATCTTTACTAGGTGTACTCACTACTCCCAAGCGATCGGCTCCCTACTGTAGATACCCGTGCTGGTCCCACAATTGGGGTGTATCATTCCCCAACGTGGCCACCAGATAATATCAACGGTGCACGGCTTTATATCTACACGATGCAACAACGACTTACCAACCAGCCCGGGTCCACACACGCATATGAAACCCGTTGGTCCCGCGTTGCCACCATTAACCCGGTTTGGCCTCTTATAGTCAAGCCCAATATGCGTGTCCCGTCACTCGACTTAAGTCGAGCCTACAAAGATACGTTTGGGATATTGGTTGAAATGGGCCCCCACAAGCTACCACCTAAGCTTGCTATTTTATCTAGTGCATCCCACTTAACCCCTCTTTATAATCATGCCCACTTACATGTTAAGTTTTGGTTAAGTCATCTAATCATATTTCAATTGCCCCTTAAGGCACCCACTAGATTTCCACATGCCACCCATGGCACTTACTTAACCCTTCACCCATGTTTTAAATTACATGTTCCACTTAGTTTAAGTATTCTAATCGTATTTTCTATTGCCACCCAAGGCAACCCACTAGTTTCCTCATGCCACCCGAGGCACCCCCACTAGTTACTACCTGCCACCCAAGGCACCCACTTAACCCTCATGTCCCACTACATGCTACTATGGTTAAGTGTTTCTTAATTCATTAATTAAGATCATGACCTCATAAAGACCTCTCACATTAGACCGTCTTTTATGACTGCTGGATATGCCGGTTGGTTCCGGGCAGACTTCTGTCATCAAAAGGGTCTAACCTCGTGTCTTTACTTTAATCATGTATTTACTTTATGACTAAGACCTCTCACATTGGGCCAATCATTTGTAGTCGCTGGATTTGCCGGTCGGTTCCGGGCAGTCTTATGCTACAAAAGGGTCCAACCTCGTGTCTTAGTTGATTAATTACACCTAATTAATCACCCCCCCACAATTAATTATCCCTAATTAATTACACATTTTCCATAACATGGGTAGACCTAACTCAATAGGTAAATTCCCATGGGGTAGACCTAACTCAATAGGTAAATTCCCACTTATGTTAATTTATTTTTCTATGGTATGCTTATCATACCCAATCATACTTTTATTAACATATTTATTACCCCATCGTTCCCCACGTAAATCGTTCTCATTTCACGACATAATAAAGGGAAAGATCCATCACAAATATCATGGGTTAAACCAAATATTAGCATGTACTTTGTCATGGGTTAAGAGGATGTCAACTTCCATATATGAGCATATATTAACCCAACTACATTTAACCCCCAAACTTGCATATTATCATACACATGACTTGCATAACATGTTGCATATGAACTTGCATATTATCATACACATATCTTGCATAACATGTTGAACTTGCATATAAGCATTCTCATAACTTGCATAACATGTTAAATATGCATTTAAGCATACACATAACTTGCATAAGCATTCACATACTTGCATAAGCTTTCACATACTTGCATAAGCATCCACATACTTGCATAAGCTTTCACATACTTGCATATTAACTTTTAAACTTGCATAATGTGTTATCATGAACTTGCATATTAACAAACATGTAACTCGCATAGCATATCTTGCATATTAACATACATGTAACTTGCATAGCATATCTTGCATATTAACATACATGTAACTTGCATAGCATATCTTGCATATTAACATACATGTAACTTGCATAGCATATCTTGCATATTAACATACATGTAACTTGCATAGCATATCTTGCATATTAACATACATGTAACTTGCATAGCATATCTTCAAGGACTTGCATAACATGTATATGATCACATAGCCCACAACTTGCATATTTAGCATCATGTAAACATAACATACATCATACTAAACTTGCATAAACTTACATATTCAACATGCATAAACCCACTTGTTAAACATGCATAAACCAACTTATTAATCATGCATAAATCCACTTATCAAGTATGCATAAACCAACTTATTAAATATGCATAAACCAACTTATTAAATATGCATAAACCAACTTATTAAATATGCATAAACATAGAAAAACATAGAGTAACATATCATTACAAATGATTCAAACTCACTAATCCGCATTCAAGACCATAAGTCTCATTACACCTAATCTAATTGCTTTAACAATTGATGTTAAAGTGATAGAAACTCACTACTAGCAATTTGCACTCCAAATGAAGAAGATTAAGATGCTTAGAATGGATTGGAGGTTGATTAGAGAGGTTGATTAGCTTGCTTTCCTCTTCATTGATTTGTGGTGGCCATGATCAAGTTTCATTTTGCCATAGTTTAGTTATAAAATCTAATTATGAATGAATTAGGGTAGGGTTAGGGTCTTATTTATAGGATTAGGTTGCATTTTAGACCCTTAGATTAACCCTAGATTGGTTTAGACCCGTCAGATCCAAGAAGCTTCCAGAACCAGCCCTCCAAGCTAGCCCAAGAACCCAAACTGGTGCACCCATTTTTACTGGGCGTCGCACCCCTGTCGACAGGCAAGTCGACAGGGCAGTCGACACCCCTGTCGACAGCCCTGTCGACAGCACTGTCGACATGGCTAGGGCGGGAACTTTCCCGCCTGGCCCCGCTTGCTCTATTTTAAAATCTGAATTTAAACTATTAAATCTGTTTTTAGCTTTGAATTTTCTGCAAACTTCATCGGGCCATAACTGGGCCATACGGACTCCGATTTTCGAAAACTCGGACTCTATTTCGCGTATTTTTCCGAGACGAACGCAATGACGCAGCCCGTTACCCCCAATTCCCACATCTGAGATTATTTATCCTATAATTAGTGAATTTTAGTATTAACTAAAATTCGGGGTGTTACATTCTCCCCTCCTTAAAGGATTTCGTCCCCGAAATCTCTAAGCTAAGGAGAATGCATATCCTACCATCCAAACAACCATCTACTCAAACCATCAACCACGGGCATCCATTGTCCTTAAACAGTTCCTAATGATGTATGAGCATATGCAAACAGTGTGTGTATATGTTCCCTATCTAATGTATGAACATATGCAAACCATGATAGTGCCATGCATCCATTATGTATGCGAGAAAACCCTATCGACACATACAATATCTACATGAGTGCACAACCATTCACCAAAATGCATCATCCATGTGATAACACAACCATTATACATCCATAAATATATCTTCCTACACACAATTTTATGCAATATGCAATATGAAGTGACTGAGCCGATCTAGTGCCTAGAGTGTGTGTATATGCATCCACGAGCAACCACTAGCAAACACTTGCATCCACTTGCATCCATCAACCATAACATGTCTCAAACACATGTTTCAACCACAGGTTTACCCTATCTAAAGGTCAAAGGTACTAACGAGAGGACATACTAAGGATAAGTTAAGCACAAGATATGTGATGAAGGTGAAGCAAAAGGACATACCCTCCGAAAGAAAAAGGGTACCTCGAACGCATCTTCGCTTCCGTCTCCCAGGTAGCATCGCTCTCTTCATCTCCCTTTTTGACTAGTTGAACCTCTCTTGTTTTCTCAGCTTCCAAATCTCTGACCCAAGGATGCAAGTAGGAGCTCGTCGAATCGTCGCATCACACTCTACTTCCACTTCTCTAAGCAAACTCGGCTCTACCACCTCTGCGGTCTCATGTAGGCACTTCCTCCTATGGAATACATCATGTACACTACTAAGTCTGTCGGGTAACTCCACCAATGGAAGATGCTCCTCCCGTGTACCTCCAAAATCCAAGATACATAGCCTCAAAAGGTCTTCTAAAATATGATTCACCCTCTCGGTCTGGCCGTCTATCTGAGGAGGATATGCGGTACTCTATTACAACTAAGTCCCTACCGCCTCTTGGAAACTCTTCCAAAACTCTCTAGACTCTCTAGTGAAGATAGGATCTCGATCGCTCACCATACTGGAGGGTACACCATGCAATCTAATAATCATTCGAATATAAACTGAAGCTCGACATGGAATAGTGCTCTTGCTCTTCCCGGGTATGAAATGGGCACACTTCATAAGTTTATCAACCATAAGCCCAATCCCCGTATTACCCTTCCTTGATTTCGGTAATCCATCGAGACACTATCCCACCTCCTATTACGGAACTCCCAACGGGTGAAGCAACCCTCCGGATTTCTTTTACTTCGCTTCCACTCGTTAGCACACCAAGCATCGAGCGACATACTCGGCCACATCTTTCTTCATACCGGTCCAGAAAAACCCTCTTCATGTCTTGGTACATCTTGTCCCCACCGGGATGAATGGTCATCCTAGAACGGTGTGCATCATCAAGAATAACCTTCCTCAAACCCTCGACTTTCGGTATACAAAGTCTACCGTCTCTACGCAAGCACCCCCTATCGTCTAGGGTGTACCTACTCAAATGGCTGGAAGACTCCCTCCTTATGAGCTTCCCCACTAACTCAACCAATTGTGGGTCGTCCCTCTGTGCTTCTCCAATCCGCCCCAAAAGAGTAGGTCTAACCTCCAAAGAAGCTCGCAATCCGGGTACAAAGTCAACGGAAGGTCTAAAGTCAAACATAGAAATAGACTCTAAGCTCCGTCGTTCAACGAACAATGAACTCAAGGACAACCTTTTTCTACTTAAGGCGTCCGCAACCATGTTACCCTTGCCATGGGTATACGCTATCTCATAGGATGCTAAGAATCCTATCAAAAATCATCGCGACTGTCCATCTCTCACGCAGACCACCCTAGTCGAACTCGACATCCCCCTAATGCAAGCCCCAAAGGCCTAAACCAATATCAGACAAACACCCAAGGGATATCTCCTTCGAGTTCAGGCGACCTACGTGAGATGATACTAGTAAAAATGGCTAATCAATTAAGCCTTTAACCAACTTCGGATGTCCTTGCCAGTCTCGCTCTAAAACCACCGTTTTCCCATAACTGGCTTTACTCCCCCTATTGAGCACATACGAAAACTTATTTTGCTCCTAGAAAAGACCAAGATGTCGTCCACAAAGACCATCACGAACTTATTTAGGTACTCCCTGAACACCCTCCTCATCAAACCAATATGCGGGGGCGTTCGTCAAACTAAATGGCATGGCTAGCCACTCATAAAATCTATCCGGAGTCCTAAAAGCAGTCTTCTCTATACTATCCTCAACCACTCTCAAGTGACGAAACCCCGTGGCTAAGTCTAACTGCACAAATACTGAGGCGCCCACTAACTGATCAAAGAGATCGTAAATCCTCGGCAATGGGTGTCAATTCTTCTTTGTGAGTTTATTCAGTTCTCTTTAGCCTACACAAAGTCTGAGGGACCCATCCGCCTTTGCAGGAAAAACTGCTGGAGCACCCCCTCCGATATACTTCGTCTTATGAACCCCTTCTTAAGCAAACCACCTTCTTGCTTATCGAGTTCCCTCCTATCACGAGGAGCCGTGTGGCACACTGGCCAAGATACTGGGTTGGCATTATCTACCAGATATTTTCGGAAGTCAATCTCCCGCTCCGGAGGTAAGCCCTTCACCTCCTTACACACATCCGAGTATTCCCGGACTGCTCTAATAGATCGCAAACTCTAGACCGTCGTGTCAAGCGATTCTAGATAACTTAGCATAACAGATTCTATGGGATTACAAGAGATCTCGAGAGTGTTACCCAAGCGGGTCATAAGCCTACAACTCTCCCTTCAAAATTAAGAACGGTACCCCTACTGGATAACCAGTCCATGCCCAAAACTAACCCATAGCCCGTGAAGCCCAACAAGCATCACTTCTAAACTCAACGCTAAGTATAGAAACTTTCAAACCCAAACACATCATGGAGCCCCAATTGGGTTTGAAACAACTAAGGGATCCTCTACCAAACTGGTGTCTCAGTGCAGTGACTCTACTAACAATGACGAGATAAATGAATTCAATGCGTCAAAATCAAATAAAATACGGACAGGATGATCGATCAGAAAAACTAGACTTTCAATAGAAATAGTTCTACCTCTTTCCCAAATCGGTGGAACCGCGAGAGCCTGTACTTGCCCCCTAGCCTGACCTGGTGCCATAAGGGCTTGCACCTGTCCTCCTGAGGTAGACCCCGTCCTTTGCCCTTTCTTAGGGCAATCCTTCACTAAATGCCCTGCTTCGCCACAGTGGAAGCAGCCAGTCTTAGTCTTCTTGCGACAATCTTTGTTTAGGTGGCCTAGTGTCCCACAATTGAAGCACCTCTTCTTTCCCTTGCCACCGTTGCCTTTCCCACCCTTGTTTTGCTGTTGCTGTTGAGGTCTCTCCTGATCTCCTTTCTTCTCGGGTGCTTTATTAGTATTGGGACCCTTCTCTTCCTCATGCATATCTTCTTCCGCTTTTGAGAGAAACTTTGCCTCAAACCTATGCCTGAAATACACCCAAGAGTCAATCGGGCGTTCTCCATTAGTGACCTCCCACCAGAACGAGGCCTCTCCTTCCATTAACCAAGCGGCTAACCTGACTTTCTTTCCCTCTTCTACTTCCAAGATTTCCATCAATTCTTCCGTCTCATTAAGCCAATCCCTAGCTCCCACAAAAGGTTTTCCTCCCATAGCCTTAAACTTCCTACAAGTCATAGCAAAAGTATCCGCGCGAGGAGGAACGAGTGCAACGGGTGAAGGAGGAACATTAGCTGGACCTGCAGCGGCGGCCCTAGCCTCTAACAACCTTCTATACCATATTGGTACCGCTACATTGTCCGGAAGATAAAGATCTTCAGCCATGCTGAGATGAAAAAGGGAAAGATTCAAAACGGAGAATTCGAAAGATAAAGATATGGCTATCGGGGATTATGCTTTTCTTTTAAAAACTTTTCTCTTGAAAGACATGTTTTTGAAAATACTCCTTTCAAACATATTCTTAGAAAATAGTTTTTCTAAAAATTTTATCTGTTCTGGTAACCTTAAGCTCTGATACCACGTGTAACACCCCACGCCCGCTACGGACACTCACTAAGGGAATGCCATAGCATTGGTGGAGTATTTTAAGTGGATATAGAACAGAAAAATTACAACAAGACAGATATAAGTAATACTTGAAAATTTAAATCATCATTTCAATGCAGCGGAAAGTAAAACATGTTTGGTTACATCACAAAACCATACAAGAGTCAAGTACAAAATATCCATCTTGATAAAAATAAGTACATAATCCCACTAAGTAAACAATAGCCATAAAAGGAAAGATGAACTGAGCTTTACTTCCACGGTCCAAGCTCCAAAGGATGGATACAGCAATCCGATCAAGGGCCACTAGCACTAGGCCCACTCTGATAACCTGGGGTTGGGGAAAAAGATAAAAACAACGGGGTCAGACATAAGTCTGAGTGAGTCCTATAACTTTAACAATACAATCATTAAAGTAACCAGAGAAGACATAAGTTGATATACGGTAACGCCTGGGGATGAATGGCTACACTAAGCAGCTTGGCAACCTTAAGAGAAACTAAGATAACCGTAAAGACGCATTTATCCACCCAAGGATGATTACTAGACTACACCGCCCCAGAATTATCCACCCGAGGGTAATTCCTACACTGCACCACACCAGTTCTACCCACCAAGAGTAATTCCTACTTAAAGGTTGATCCCACTAAGTGTACTTAGTAATTTTTACCCGGTAGTTTCTTGTACCCCTACACAGGTGCCGTCTGCCCCTATCTTTACTAGGTGTACTCACTACTCCCAAGCGATCGGCTCCCTACTGTAGATACCCGTGCTGGTCCCACAATTGGGGTGTATCATTCCCCAACGTGGCCACCAGATAATATCAACGGTGCACGGCTTTATATCTACACGATGCAACAACGACTTACCAACTAGCCCGGGTCCACACACGCATATGAAACCCGTTGGTCCCGCGTTGCCACCGTTAACCCGGTTTGGCCTCTTATAGTCAAGCCCAATATGCGTGTCCCGTCACTCGACTTAAGTCGAGCCTACAAAGATACGTTTGGGATATTGGTTGAAATGGGCCCCCACAAGCTACCACCTAAGCTTGCTATTTTATCTAGTGCATCCCACTTAACCCCTCTTTATAATCATGCCCACTTACATGTTAAGTTTTGGTTAAGTCATCTAATCATATTTCAATTGCCCCTTAAGGCACCCACTAGATTTCCACATGCCACCCATGGCACTTACTTAACCCTTCACCCATGTTTTAAATTACATGTTCCACTTAGTTTAAGTATTCTAATCGTATTTTCTATTGCCACCCAAGGCAACCCACTAGTTTCCTCATGCCACCCGAGGCACCCCCACTAGTTACTACCTGCCACCCAAGGCACCCACTTAACCCTCATGTCCCACTACATGCTACTATGGTTAAGTGTTTCTTAATTCATTAATTAAGATCATGACCTCATAAAGACCTCTCACATTAGACCGTCTTTTATGACTGCTGGATATGCCGGTTGGTTCCGGGCAGACTTCTGTCATCAAAAGGGTCTAACCTCGTGTCTTTACTTTAATCATGTATTTACTTTATGACTAAGACCTCTCACATTGGGCCAATCATTTGTAGTCGCTGGATTTGCCGGTCGGTTCCGGGCAGTCTTATGCTACAAAAGGGTCCAACCTCGTGTCTTAGTTGATTAATTACACCTAATTAATCACCCCCCCACAATTAATTATCCCTAATTAATTACACATTTTCCATAACATGGGTAGACCTAACTCAATAGGTAAATTCCCATGGGGTAGACCTAACTCAATAGGTAAATTCCCACTTATGTTAATTTATTTTTCTATGGTATGCTTATCATACCCAATCATACTTTTATTAACATATTTATTACCCCATCGTTCCCCACGTAAATCGTTCTCATTTCACGACATAATAAAGGGAAAGATCCATCACAAATATCATGGGTTAAACCAAATATTAGCATGTACTTTTTCATGGGTTAAGAGGATGTCAACTTGCATATATGAGCATATATTAACCCAACTACATTTAACCCCCAAACTTGCATATTATCATACACATGACTTGCATAACATGTTGCATATGAACTTGCATATTATCATACACATATCTTGCATAACATGTTGAACTTGCATATAAGCATTCTCATAACTTGCATAACATGTTAAATATGCATTTAAGCATACACATAACTTGCATAAGCATTCACATACTTGCATAAGCTTTCACATACTTGCATAAGCATCCACATACTTGCATAAGCTTTCACATACTTTCATATTAACTTTTAAACTTGCATAATGTGTTATCATGAACTTGCATATTAACAAACATGTAACTCGCATAGCATATCTTGCATATTAACATACATGTAACTTGCATAGCATATCTTGCATATTAACATACATGTAACTTGCATAGCATATCTTGCATATTAACATACATGTAACTTGCATAGCATATCTTGCATATTAACATACATGTAACTTGCATAGCATATCTTGCATATTAACATACATGTAACTTGCATAGCATATCTTCAAGGACTTGCATAACATGTATATGATCACATAGCCCACAACTTGCATATTTAGCATCATGTAAACATAACATACATCATACTAAACTTGCATAAACTTACATATTCAACATGCATAAACCCACTTGTTAAACATGCATAAACCAACTTATTAATCATGCATAAATCCACTTATCAAGTATGCATAAACCAACTTATTAAATATGCATAAACCAACTTATTAAATATGCATAAACCAACTTATTAAATATGCATAAACATAGAAAAACATAGAGTAACATATCATTACAAATGATTCAAACTCACTAATCCGCATTCAAGACCATAAGTCTCATTACACCTAATCTAATTGCTTTAACAATTGATGTTAAAGTGATAGAAACTCACTACTAGCAATTTGCACTCCAAATGAAGAAGATTAAGATGCTTAGAATGGATTGGAGGTTGATTAGAGAGGTTGATTAGCTTGCTTTCCTCTTCATTGATTTGTGGTGGCCATGATCAAGTTTCATTTTGCCATAGTTTAGTTATAAAATCTAATTATGAATGAATTAGGGTAGGGTTAGGGTCTTATTTATAGGATTAGGTTGCATTTTAGACCCTTAGATTAACCCTAGATTGGTTTAGACCCGTCAGATCCAAGAAGCTTCCAGAACCAGCCCTCCAAGCTAGCCCAAGAACCCAAACTGGTGCACCCATTTTTACTGGGCGTCGCACCCCTGTCGACAGGCAAGTCGACAGGGCAGTCGACACCCCTATCGACAGCCCTGTCGACAGCACTGTCGACATGGCTAGGGCGGGAACTTTCCCGCCTGGCCCCGCTTGCTCTATTTTAAAATCTGAATTTAAACTATTAAATCTGTTTTTAGCTTTGAATTTTCTGCAAACTTCATCGGGCCATAACTGGGCCATACGGACTCCGATTTTCGAAAACTCGGACTCTATTTCGCGTATTTTTCCGAGACGAACGCAATGACGCAGCCCGTTACCCCCAATTCCCACATCTGAGATTATTTATCCTATAATTAGTGAATTTTAGTATTAACTAAAATTCGGGGTGTTACAAACATACATGCTAAGAATGGTAGGGTTAAGTTAACGTACGCAACACTTAACCAATGCAACATGTTAATTAAAAAAATGGGTGGGGTTAGGTTAAATTGTGAACACTTAACTGTTATAACATGTTGATTAGGAAACCCTAGTAACGGGGACCCATTTCAGCAGTAACCCACATATATGTATCATGGTACCCTGAACTAGGCAGGGTAGGGCACGATTACTGGGCTGATTATAAGCAGTCAAAATAGCGGCAGGTGGTGTGTCAGTTAGGTTCTGATGGAGTACGGGCGTGCATGTGCTCCGGAGTGGAAAAATCAAGCACTGGGCTTCAGTAGTTATACACTGTGCATCTTGAATTGTGTCGGATTGCTATCATAGGGATTGATACACCCCATGGTGGGACCAACACAGGTATCTACAAACAAGCGGGGCTGATTGACACAAGTAATAAATACACACGAGTTAGGGAGCCGATCGAATGGGGAGGTTAGTGGATACAACTAGTGGAGATAGGGGTAGGAGGTACCTATGACAGCAGCTAGGGGTACACGAAACTACCATTATTATTATTATCATTATGATTAGTAAGAGGGATCAACTTTCAGAGTAAATAGGGTTGGTGCAGTGTAGTAATTATTCTATAGTGACTAGAAGTGCAATCAACGTTTATCTTATTCATCTTGCTTACCATGTCATATATGCTTATGTTACAGTCATTTCTTACTTTCCAGTTTATGTTCTTATCCTATTACTTTAATAATTATATTGTTAAAGTTACTGGACTCGCCAGACTTTATGTCTGACCTCGTTTGTTTCGCCTCTTTTCTTTCCGTTTCCCCCCAAGGTTCTCAGGGTGGGCCTAGTGGAGCTTAATTTGGATCTCTTTCTCTCTCTTTTGGAAGTGCTTGGATTGCTGAAAGTAAAAGTTCAGCTTATCTCTTTATATGGCTATTTATGTTGGGGTTATGCTTTTTGTTTTATATACTCATAAAATAATTTGTCAAGATGGATATTAAGTGTACTTGGTTTTATTGTTGGTTTTGGTGTTGTAACCAAACTATTTTTCCACTGCAATGAAGTTGTTTTAAATTTTTAAAGTACCAATATATGTATCTGTCTTATTATATTCTGTTCTATACACTTATAATACTTCATGAAAGTTAATGCATTCCCTTTGTGAGTGACATTAATGAACGCGGGGTGTTACACATAAAGCTAAGAGAAACGAATTCCTCCGCTACCAAACATAGTTTGAAGAGATCAATCACATGATCTATTAGGTATACTCAGTCAGACATTCTTCCATTCAAGTTACCCTGGGACTGGACAGACCGAAGGCACTATCCTGTAAATCCTTCTTAGGCAATTTCTACCTAGGATTGATAGGACAACCTTTAAATAAAGTCCGTCTTCAATGGTCTTCAATAATCTCTGACTTGCAACGTATATATTGAATCGAGGTGGAATTTAGATTCCAGTCTCTTTGAAACGATAATGATAAAAATGGTCCATATTTGATAGTCAATGATTTAATTATCAAATATAAAATAAAATAAACAGATTTGTTTCCATGGACCTGCTCAATTTATATTAAATAATGTTTAATTATTTAATTTCAAATATCAACTTGTTCATATACTTATTTGGAAATATAAGATTATTTAACTTTAAAACCTTACGTGGTAATCTCACTCTTAAATATACGTTTTCATAGTTGAAAGCGATATTTAACTCTAACACTCATTTCAAATACAAACTAATACGATCTGTCAAACAATAGTGAAATCGTTCAAGTTGGGGTATTTTAATTACCTCCAAGACCTTGAGTCGAAATCATTCTTATCGTTAAGATTTGTACAAGTTTGATATTCAAAATATTCGACCAACCAAACTTTGTAAATCCATTTGATTTCCAAATCATAAACTATTTCAAAATAACATTACTGTTGGGAAACATCTATCAAGTTAACTTGATTAACTTAAATATATAAAAAAAACAAGGAATTTAATCAAATAAATTGACTTAATTCCTTTCTCTTTCGATAATTAAATTTTTCTTTAAACCTTACTTACTAAGAGGTTAAAAATATCATCTTGGATAATTTATCAAACTTCAACTTCTCTATATAACTGCATAATTAATTTGCTAAAATGTATCAATTACTTTAATTAAAACGTCCCTACATTTAAACAATTTGTTATTAAAGTTATTCTATTAAATTAGTTAAAAACAAATTAATTTAATACTCAATTTCTATTTAAAACAGTTGATTTTAACCAACCTAGACAATCTGATTAACTGATTATAGTTAATCTTCCCTTTTTAAATTAATTAATAATATAATTAATTTAAAATAAAATTCATCTTTAATCAGTTGATAAAAACAATTATTCCAACGATTAACAACTTATGTTAATTTCTGATTTTTCTTTATAGAAATTGTCACTTAGCAGTTCCAATGATATATAGACGTTCAGATGATATTCACGTTGTTAATCCATGTTACATAAGCAACCATGTAAATACAATTCAATATCATCAATTTATAATCTCAACAACATATATTTACTGATAAAATATATCAAACTGATATAATAGCAGAACAATGTTTACTTCTACTGGTAGAGTGTTTAAACAATTCAGTAAATCAAATTTTTAGTGGAACAGTGTTTATTTTTAGTAACGGATGACAATAATATATAATCATGGTTAATGTAATTTACAATAGCTTAATTAATTAAATTACTAATTGAGCAAACGAATTCAGAATTTTCTGAATTACAGACCATTACCGATCAATAGTTTACATGTTAATTTGGTTTAGCGAAAATTTGAAATGATACTTAGTATTTCAATTACTCTTAATTACTAAATTAATAAATTCAATGAATTGTTTAAAAACTCGATCATCGAGTTATATACTATTGATCGATTGAACTACACACATACGAGTTAAAATGTATTTAAAAGGATATTCTAGCCTATATCTCTATATACATCAATATATATAACTTAAATGTATAAATATATTATTTTGAGTTTAACTTAAAACATTTTCTTCTTCCCTTATTTTATTTTCTTCTTCCTTTCACTTCTTTTATTTTATACTTCCTATTTCTTTCCGGCCCATTTCAAACCCCCCTGCTTCAGCCCGTACCCCCACCCCTTTCTCTCTTCTTATATTTTTTTCTTTTTCTTTCTTCAGTGAGCCAAAGCCCATGGATCAACAGGTCTACTTCCTCACACATACAATTCTTTTCCCTTCCCATTTCTTCTACTTTGTTGCTCCCTTCTTCTCTTTCTCCTCTGGTTTACTGCTCCCCCATTTTCTCTTTCTTCGATCCAACATCTTCCGGTTGAACCAGGCCAAAACGATCGGCCACTGCCCTTTTCTTTTTTCCTTTCTTTTCTTTACTCTCTTCTTTCTCTCTTGTTCTCTGATTTCTCCAAACCAGTGCACCATGCACTGTGCACGTGCACGAAAGCCTCTTCGACTATCTCGCCTCCACCGCCTTTACCACATACGTAGTTGTTACTCCTGAACTCTCTTCCACCGTCCCAACTTGCTCAGATTTATTGCATCTAAATCTGTTATTTAATTCAACTCCAGAAAAAAGTTCTTGCAACCAAGACGCTTCACTCCCCCACCCCAAGCTACTAGTCACCACCAAATTATGGTCACAGGTTAGTAATGACCTGCTGGTCCCTTTCCCGTACTTGCGATCACATGAAACAACACACGATGGTGCAGTGTTCCCTCAAATCTAAGCTACACAAACTCTAATTAAATCCCTAAATCGATCTTGTCTACCCAAATTAAGCAAAGGAAAAATCATTCCACATTTTTCTCCTGCTCCATGAATCCCTGCGCTCCCCTTGTACCAACCTTCTGACCTACCACCAACACTGCTGTCAGAATTTTACCAAAACCTATTTTCTGTTGATTCAACAAATTCCCTTTACTTATACCATGAAAAATATAAAACCTCCACCAAAATTCATGACTTACCATCATAAACACCACCATATAACCCAATCTCAAAATAATCATGTTCGATTTTTGAGATTTTTATACTTTCTTCTGTAAATTAGTCATATTCGAAAATATATATTTTAGTTTGGGTTATAACAATTTTTAAGATAAGTTGAACTCTGAAATAACAAATTTTCAGTTATGAGTTTTGATTAAATGGGCACAGGTTTTGAGTTTATGATTTTTGGAGTTCATGAGGAACATAGATTTTAAGTTGACAGAGAACAGTTTGTTCCCATTTGACAGTCTTGTTATATTAATGTATCCACAAACTAGGATTGTTCAGGAATCAAACCATGCTAACAACTAAAAACATACATATGGTGAAAATGGGTAAGGTCTAGTCATGATTTTAAGGAACTAATTTGTAATACAGGGTAGTGACAATAGTTTTTCTCCTTCGGTAACTCACCATATTATTAGTTCAAATTAAATCAGGTAATAGATGTCAATCATAACTAGAAATAAGACAAAAAAGAGGAATATATGTTTACTCACATAAGTTTTCACTGTTTGGTTCTTGCTCACTAGTTTTTGGGCTCTTATAGTTCCAGGTTTAAGGTTCTTTGTTGCTTCTTCTATCACTAGATCCTTCCAGTTTTTAACTCTACTACCATTGTTTTTCTTTCGAGTTTGTTTACTTAGCTTCAGGTTTTATTTTATTTTTGAGTGAAGCAAGGGAGCATACAGTGTATATATATAAGTTGAAAACAAAAACTGTGTATGAAGCATGCAGGGTTAAAAGTGGGGCAACTAGATATATAGGTAGGCTGCTGCATTTTGATTAGGAATGGAAGTTACTTAAGGTCTTTTCCCTTAATTGTTTCTCAGGCTTTCATATATATGATAGTCACAATGTGATACACATAGATTATGTGCAATTGCTTTTAGGCTTAGGGTACGTAGTAGTTTAGACTGTCTTATATGATGGAAAAGATGTTGCTCAGGTTGTATAGAGTTGTACAAGTTATGTTCTTAGATGGTTCTTCATTGCTTTTCAAGGCACATCCAGTTATATGTGCAGTCTGTACTAGTCCATGTGCAGATGTTAAAAATTCAATGCTTGGCTTTAAAGGCAATGCAAGTGACATGTACAATACTATGATGTGCTAGGTAGGGAAAGGAATAGGATAGATGGGGTATTAGCTGCAGAAAATATTGAAATGAAGCGTTCCTTAGGCCACTTGCCCCTAAATTCTATCACTCTATATTACATCATGTATCTATGTACATATGTGTACTTTCATGTACTGAAATGACTAAAAAAACATTACTTTGCTCCTAAGTAATTCAAAACCTAAATGCCTATGTACATCAATGATTTAAATAGCATACTTTGTACAATCCAAATAGCATCATTAAATGGTTGTGTAATCATAGTTTTTGAATAAACAAGAACTTAGCAATAAAGAAAGTAACACACAAATGAATTTGGTATTGTTTATTCAGATAATAAAAGGCCAAATCATGGCATTGAAAATTACATTGTTCTTTATTTATTGATTTTGTTGGGCATATCATAAGGAGTAGCTAGTTTCGATAAAATTGGAGCCTTGTGAACTATCGACTATTCCATTTCAAATAATTAAATGCCATATCCTTTTTATATGCTTAAGTGAAAAAAAATCTTATTTAAGAAAATATTACACTCAGGAGTTAAAAACAAATCTAAGAATACAAATGTCAAAACATTACTCACTTGGCTTTTATATATAAATATACATATGTGTGTGTATATATATATGTATATATATATATATATATTGGTTAAAAAATCTTGAAGCTAGTTTAAATACAACAAAATGCTCAAACATATAATTTTAAATATACAAATTTTGGAAAAAGATTTCAAGATAAATCAAAGATGTTAAACACCATATATTTGAATTAAATTTACATATATAATCTATAAAAGCAATCAAAAACTGGGACATTACATTCCTTCCCCCTTAAAAGAATTTCGTCCCCGAAATTAAAAAGTAATGGAAAAATTCCAGTTATACTTAAAATCATAGATTTGTATCAAAACACATATCCATAGATCATATACTAACAATAATAGCAAACAATGCATCCAAACACTTAGCTTATCTACAAATCATCTCACAACAACCAAACTATTCAATACAGACATCAGCAATTAGCTATCAATTGCAGTCGTTTTCATAACTAGAAATATCTGTTATTACAGTTGGAAACCATTTTTATTCCCTATTTCTGTTCTTCGATATCCATCAGTCCCTAACCTTAAATTGGTAAGAAAATAATCCCCTAAGTATCGACCTTGAATACTGAAATCAACATCAGATCAACACTCTAAAAATTATTTAATCTAACCATTCTCCAGTTAGGTTTCACTTTCTTAACTCCAGTTAAATTTTCAAATTTCAGAATCCAAGTCTTCGATTTTTATTCCAAACCAATCTGAACCGCATATCTTAATTCCATTATAAATTCAAAACCTTTGAATTTTTTTTTTCCAAAACATCTTGTTTAATAAAACAATTCTCCCGTTTGCCTTATTGGTATATTTTATTCTTATACATTCAATATATGACCATTTCAATGTTTATAATCTTATCTGATTATAACAATAACAATCGACACATCTACAAATATAATAATTTTAGAAAATTATTTTATATCAAAATATAATTTTAGGAAACATTATTTCATTTACCCAGCTTTTAAAACAATACTGTGTCGAATTACTCTGTTCAATTATTTAGAAACACTTATCGATATAGTGGATCATGCTGATCGACCAGAATCTATAAACCACTCGATAAACCAATCAACACAATATACAACAGCTTTTTATATCAATTAACAAATACGCGCTCATATATATATATATATATATATATATACACACACACACATTTAAACTCAATCTAGGGGATTACTAACCCTATCTCTATCGTATTACGCCACAGAACCAAGGTTACTACTCAACCTTCAGCTTTGATACCAAATGTGATGACCCGAATTTTGGTACCCTTTGAGCCGACCAATCACAAGTCAAGTCCTACTCATAGAACACTAAAACTCAGATGTCGAAGAAAGAAATTAGAGGATGAGAAAAGATAAGATAGAAAAGTTAGAAGAGAAGAAAAAGAAGAACATACGCAAAAACCAGACTAAATACAAATCTCATAGCGAAATGGATAAAATAAAATATATAATCTCTTTTGAAGTACAAACTTGAATCGAACTTACATACATCGTCAAACTGCAACATATATATAATATAACAGAAATAGATTCTATGTATCTATCGTTGAAGCCTCCCGCTCCAAGCTCCTCCAGTAAATCTGTAAAATATTGAACTACGTGGCTGCCTGTACAAATTTGGGCACCCAAGAGTTTTTACCTTACAATAACCCATAACGTCTTCTATGTCAAAACTCTTCTCATAGTATAAAAGTGTCTATTAATCCACAAATAAATAGCAATCTAGCAGAACGCTTTCATCTCACGCTCTACATATATAGTATACAATCAAAATCATGAGCGCTTATTGGATAATGGATTTCCAACCATGATAATTTATGGAACCACCTTCATATAGTGTATCTCTAGAGAGGAATACACTAGGTTCAACACGAACATCTTGCAACCTGGCCACACATGACCGAACATTCATTTTGCTTGAGTGTATCGAATATATTGTCACCTTACGGTTGCTAGCAACATAACTATTCTCGGGAGATACAAAAGCGAAAGAAGTAACAAAATGAATATTATCTAGGCGGTGACAATATACCGTAATTGGGAGCGACACACTTTGCCATGCCACCTGCCCGATTTTTTGCCATTTCTCGGTTGTGAGGCTTGAGGTCAAAACTTACCTCTCTCTCTCTCTCTCTCTATATATATATATGTATCATGTCTTTATTCACTTTGAATGCCACGTCGTCAAACACATTAATGTCACCAATTGATATCCCCAATACCGTAGGCATAAAGCTAAGAGAAACGAATTCCTCCGCCACCAAACATAGTTTGAAGAGATCAGTCACATGATCTGTTAGGTATACTCAGTCAGACATTCATCCATACAAGTTGCCCTGGAACTGGACAAACTGAAGGCACTATCCTATGAATCCATCTTAGGCAATTTCTACCTAGGATTGACAAAACAACCCTTGCATAAATTCCGTCTTCAATGGTCTTCAATAATCTCTGACTCGCAATGTAGATATCGAATCGAAGTGGAATTTAGATTCTGGTCTCTTCGAAGCGATAACAATGGTCCAGATTTGATAGTCGATGATTTAACTATCAAATATAAAATAAAATAAAAAGATTTGTTTCCATTGGACCTGCTAAGCTTATATTAAATAATATTTAATTATTTAATTTCAAATATCAACTTATTCATATACTTATTTGGCACTATAAGTATTATTTAACTTAAAAACCTTATGAGGTATTCTCACTGTTAAATATACGTTTTCATAGATGAAAGCGATATTTAACTCTTACACTCATTTCGAATACAAACTAATACGATCTAACGGATAATAGTGAAATTATTCAAATTGTGGTATTTTAATTACTTCTCAAGCCTTGAGTTGAAATCATTCTTATCATTTAGATTTGTACAAGTTTTATATTTAAAATATTCAATCAACCGGACTTTGTAAATCCATTTGATTTCCAAATCATAAACTATTTGGAAACAACATTGTTGTTTTGAAACATCTATCAAGTTAACTTGATTAACTTAAATATACAAAAACTAAGGAATATTATCCAATAAATTTACTTAATTCCTTTCTCTTTGGTAATTAAATTTTCTTTAGACATTACTTAATTATTAAGAGGTTAAAAATATCATCTTGGATAATTTATCAAACTTCAACTTCTTTATATAACTGCAAAATTAATTTGCCAAAATATATTAATTAACTTTAATTAAAACATTCCTACATTTAAACAATTTCTTATTAAAATTATTCTATTAAATTAATTAGAAACAAATTAATTTAATTCTCAATTTCTATTTAAAATAGTTGATTTTAATCAACCCTAGACAATCTGATTAACTGATTATAGTTAATCTTCCCTTTTTAAATTAATTAATAATATAATTAATTTAAAATAAAAATCATCTTTAATCATTTCTTAAAAACAATTATTCTAATGATTAACAACTTATGTTAATTTCTGATTTTTCTTTACAGAAATTATCACTTAGTAGTTTCAATGATATATAGCAGTTCAGATGACATTCACTTTGTTAATCCAAGTTACATAAGCAACCATGTAAGTACAATTTAATATCATCAACTTATAATCTAAACAACACATATTTACTGATAAAATATATTAAACTGATATAATAGCAGAATGGTATTTACTTCTACTGGAAGAGTGTTTTAACAATTCAGTAAATCAAATTTTTAGTGGAACAGTGTTTATTTCCACTAACGGATGTCAATATTATATAATTATGATTAACGTAATTTACAACTACTTAATTAAATAATTAATTGAACAAACAAATTCAGAATTTACTGAATTACATACCATTACTGATCAATAGTTTACATTTTAATTTGGTTTAGCGACTACATTTACTTTCGATAAAATTTAAAATGATACTTAGTATTTCGATTACTCTTAATTACTAAATTAACTAATTCATTGAATTGTTTAAAAACTGGATCATCGAGTTAAGTACTATTGATCGACTGAACTACACACATACGAGTTAAAATGTTTTTAAAAGGATATTCTAGCTTATATCTCTATATATATCAATGTATATAACTTAAATGTATAAATATATTATTTTGAGTTTAACTTAAAACATTCTCTTCTTTTATTTTCTTCTTCCTTTCACTTCTTTTATTTTATATTTCCTATTTCTTTCCAGTCCCTTTCAAACCCCCTTGCTTCAGTGTAACAACCGACAGACCGATTTTTTTTCCAAAATTCTAATATATTGAAACTCGTGTTGGTTTGCTCTGGTATCTTGTAGAAAAGACAGAGATATAAAATATATCAGAGCTCAGAAAACATCTCACAGCGGAATGGACAAAATATAATATAATCAGAATATAGCCTTACTGTAGTAATAATACTGCTTAACTAGTATCCAAAGCTATCATATCTCTGCCACAAATCTAACCTATGAGTATGTTATGAGGAGGGGGTCAGAACACAATTTCTGGAGACTGGATTTAAACTATACATTTTGGATAATCCTACATATACCGTTTAGTTACATTTTCTTGTTTATTAGGTTGCTTGGGTTAACAACACTCAAGGCTTACACACATGTCATACCCATCTACTTCCCAGTGGATTAACCTAATATAGTATATATGTAGCTTCCCCCAATATTGAGGTAATACACATGGCACCCCACTCGCACAGTCTCCACCGTAACGCCATAGAAATATACGCAGTCCCTTATCCTACGTCGGAGTGACATACGAATCTCCATATAACAGCGCTACGTTCCGCATATATCTGCCATTTCCATGCTGCGTAAGCATACTGACTGCAACCTTCAATCAAATCAGATTTCATCATAGAGTAATGCCCTTGAGTCTATGATACACCACCCAGAGCAGACACACATGTATCTAGACTTTCCCATGTATGTATCGTCAATTGTACTTGATGCCTTAACCGCACATAACCTCTACTATGCACTGGGTCCCATGGTAGGGCTGTACAAGAAACATAGAGCTTGGTCGGGAGCTTTTCAGATATCTGTATAAATAGACGCTAAGGTCTGCATTTTCAGTGGCTATGGTCCCACCTGACCCCAAACTCAACTAGTAAACAAGATTGAGAACTACTGATCTTGCCCAAGAGCAAACAACAAACAACAAATCCGAATTGGCTTGTTTCTCACCCATAGCCTTGATAGCAAAAGGTTTATGGTCTTTTGGTTTGGCTTTCTGCCTTTACGCATCGTGCATCACGCATCAAGCTGACTATCGATGGTAGGTACCTGACAACTTGCTAGGTTAGACCTGTCATTTACTCAAGAGTGGCCGTAACCTAGCCTAGTCACAAGGCTACTTGGATCTTCGAATCACCTATGCCACCCTATAGTCTTTTGATTGCCCATTATCGTGGCAATCAAGGCATACTCACCGGGTAGAAATGCGTATACCTAAACTCTGTAAGCACAGGAGGATGCTGCCACAACACATAAGGCTACCAAGAGTACCCTCCATGTCCCAGGAAGCCGCATGCTTCCCCTTCCAGTCCTTCGAAGCCAGTAGAATATCAACATAACAGCAGGCAGAAAAAGCAGAATAGTCAAATGGACATGCGCTCCCCTCGTGTCTCATGACACCGCGATGATCTACCCCGTTGGGTTATTCACCTTTAGAAGTATGGACTGATCCAAGCGCCTCAGGTTGACAAGTTATTAGACCCTATGTCTAATCATTTAATTACGCGCTTGCTCTTTCCTTTCAGGTTTCCATTCAACTTGGTTATTCCCAGTCATATTGGCTTCTTATTCAAGTTACCAAGTTCCTCTTGCTTATTAATTCCAGTTATAACTTAATCCATTTTAGTTTATTAATAAGCCCATAACATGTTATTCTCTAGATTGTAATCCAAGGTCTGTAATCTACAATCTCTTTATATTATTCATTGTTCGATTCCGTAGTTAGAATAACATGTTCTACTTAATATGTAATTAAGTATATCTCAATTCACATGTTTTCTGTTTAATATAGGGGTGGCAATTAGACCCAACCCGATGGACCCAAACCCTACCCGGTGGGTCTCAGTTCTAGGCGGGTCGGGTTTTGTCGGGTCTAAACTATACATTTCAAAAATCTGGACCCAACCCGACCCGAGCTTCGGTTCGGGTAGGGTCAGGTTGAAGCTCAGATCGGGTCGGTTCGGGTCCGATCGAATAATAGCACTATAAATACATATATTTCAATATTTTTTAGCCAGATTTTTCGGGTCGGGACCCAACCCGACCCGAGCTTCGGTTCGGTTCGGGTCAGGTTGAAGCTCAGGTCGGGTCGGTTCAGGTCCGATCGAATAATAGCACTAAAAATACATATATTTCAATGTTTTTTAGTCAGGTCTTTCGGGTCGGGTCTATGCGGGTCGGGTTTGCTCAGGTCTTAATGGTATTTTTCATCACCTAGACCCGACCCGAGGCCCATCAGATTCGGGTCTTTTCGGGTCGGGTCGGTTCGGGTTTTCGGTTTTTGATTCTAATTGCCAGCCCTAGTTTAACATTCCACTTATTATTTATGATTAAATATAACTTATTTCATCCCATATATTCACCTTGTTCTTTCTTGTTTAATCATATTTCCATCTTACATTGTCACTACAACTTGTCGTTGTTTACTTATTAACTTAGTTCTCTTAACTAAGGTTTACTAATAAGTTTCCTTTCCATAAATATAACTTATGTTGTCCTTATCAGTAGATTTCAGATTCTCAAGTTTACAGATTACTTAATATAATTAAGTATAGTTTATTGCATTTCAAAAGTTTTTCCTTTTTTCTCTACTCATAATGAACAACAAGTTTTCCCAAATTTACCGATCACTTAAGGTATAATTAAGTACAACTTGTTTCATTACATAAGTCGTCTCATTTTCCTTATTGTTTACTATAACCTGAGTTATAATTTCCACTTGTCCCTAAGACAAGCTTTACCTATTATATAACATTCTCATTAATGTAATTAATTATAATAGGTTATTATCATTCCCCGTTCATTCACTTCTTTTACTGTTGTAACTTCCATTCATTTCCATTAATCACAATGAATGCTATTTTATCAATCCTACTATATATATATGTTTATGCACTAGACCTCTCACATTAAGTGTAATGACCCAAAATTCCGGTCCAATTTGAGCTGACCAAAAACACAAGTCCAACCCCAAATTAAACTGAAAATCAGGAAATTAATAGAAAGAAACAGAGGGTGAGGAATGATAAGATAGAAACTTAGAATAGGAGAAGAAGAAGAACACAATATCAGAGTAACACGAATATCACAACGGAACGAATAAATATATTTCATAACATAACTTTGAAATACAAATCTGTACTTGAATATACATATCATTATCAAAGTACAGCACTTACAAGACAGCAGAAATAACTATAGTTATATAATCCTGAAGCCTCCTGCTCCAAGGTCTTCCAGTATATCTGTAAATCCCGACTACTTGACTGCACGTACAAATTTAGGCACCCAAGAGTTTAGGGAAACAAACAAATAAATTCCGGGTCAGTTATGGGACTGGTGTGAGTAAAACAGTTTAAAATAGTTCAAACAGGTAAATGATATCTCATGAGACCACGCCATATAACGGAACAGGTTTTTCCCTTATGAGAAACCAATTTTTCTTTATATCAAAAACCTTTTGATATTATAATAATGTCTATCAACCACAATATAATAATCATCTAGCAGAAACGCTTTCATCTCATGTTCTACATATATAGTATACAATCAAAACCGCAAGCACGTATTGGGTAATGGATTTCCAACTATGACAAGGTACGGAACCACCTTTCGCTGGTGTACCTCTAGAGAGGAATACACTGGATTCAACAAGAACATCTTACAACCCGGCCACACATGACCGACCACTCATTTCGCTTGAGTGTATCGAATGTATATCACCAACGGTTGGGATCAGCAACCGTTTCCCGAATGGGACAACATCAACAATAGATTTTTAGAAGTAAATGAAACTCTAGATCAAGTGATTATACACCCTACTTCGGTGCGACTGACTTAGCCATGCTGCCTGCCCGAATTTCTGTCATTTACCGGATTGATGAGGCTTGAGGTTACGCTTCATCATCACATCAGATTCACTTCGAATGCTACATTGTCAGATCCATCGAAAATCACTAATTGACGTCTATAACAATACATTACGTGTTAGCTAAAGAAGTTTCCTTCTCCGCTTCCACTCTTGGTACGGTTGAAGAAATCAATGTACGTGACCTTTTTGGAAATACTCTGTCAGACATTCATCCATACAAGTCATCCAGGAACAGGATGAACTGAAGGCACTATTCAGTATATCCATCTAAGGCACTGTTATCTAAGATTTATACAACAGCCCTTGCACTTTACTCCGTCTTCAATTTTCTTTGGCATATATGATTCGCAACGCTTATGCCAATACAGAGGGGTTCTTTGGATAATAATCCAACCGGTCTCTCCATATTAACAACGTTAAAATGGTCAAAACTTCGATAGTCTGTAATTTAACTATCAAAGAAAACAGGTGTGCAAACAACGATATTATTTCCAGATGGAAATTATATCGATCAAACATCATTTAACATTTATCTCCTTAGTTCATTTTTCATCTCCTGTTTCCCTATATTCAACATTTTCTATTTTCTAAATTTCGAAAATATATCTTATTAACATTGGAAAACATTTCCATTTCTTGTTTTCAATGTTAGAAAACATTTCTGGTTCTTGTTTGGAAACCTTTCAAAAACTCCTACGCTTGGGTTTAGCAGATGTTTAGATAAAACATCGCTATGCCAACTCAAAACCATTTCCTTTAATTACTAAATTCACTTAACCATCCTTTACTGCTGAACCTTAACTATTCCTTAGTTAAAACGAAGCCAATCAAGTTGGGGTAGAACTACCTCTCAAACCCTAACTGAACAACATTTCTAACCTTGAATTAGGCAAAGTTCACTTTAAATTTCTTTAACAACTTCCTTACTTAACTCTATTTCGAATCATCTTTATTCGATAATTCTTTCCTTCGAATAAGGTATATTCGATAACTCTATTCAATTTACTCTATTTGATTAACACTTTTCGATTAACTCTATTGGACTAACGCTATTGGATTAACTCTATTGAACTAACGCTACTGATTTACTCGTTTCACTTAACTCCTTACGAATAATACATTTTTGATAACTCCTTTTACCCTATTCGAATAAACTATATTCGATTAACTCTATTTACTTTATATTCGAATAAACTATATTCGATTTACTCATTTTCTTTAACTCTAATCGATTAACTCTTTTTACTTAACTCCTTTCGATCAAACTATAATCGATAACTCCTTTCGAATAACTATTTCGATAACTCTTATGTATTTAACTCCATTCGAATAACTAATACGAATAACCCTTATTTATTTAACTCTATTCGAATAACTAATTCGAATAACCCCTTTAACTCCATTGGGATAAAATATATTCGATAACCCCTTTAACTAAATTCAATTTGATTAACTCGACTAACTTCACCCATTTGGTTAACTTGACTAACTTAGCCCATTTGGTTAACTATTATTCGAATAACTAATATTCGATTAACTCTATTCAACTAACTCGACTCGACTAACCCCTTTCGAATAACTAATTCGATTTACTAACTTTCGAATACCATATTCGTTTTAACTCCTTTCGAATACCATATTTGTTTTAACTCCTTTCAAATAACTATATTCGATTTAACTCCTTTCGCTTTATAAAGATTTCCTTTTTTTACAACGTTTATTCATTTTTAAAGATTTACTTTTAGTAACGGTTCTCCACTTTAAAAATGATTCCCTCCTTATAACAGTTTCCTTTTTATAACGTTTTCCCTTTTATAACGTCCTATTCCGTTATAAATAAATTTCCCTTTTTAACTCTATTTATTTTCTAATATTTCCTATCAATTCTATTTGTACATGATTTACAAATATTTCCTTTTCTATTATTCTATTTGCAAATGGTTTGCAAATATTTCCTTTTCAAATCTATTCTTTGATTTTATAATTTCCCTTTTCTATATATCTCATATTTATAAATATTCCAATTTATAAATATTTCTTATTTATAAATATTTCATTTATAAATATTTTATTTTCAAATGTCACTTTGAAAATATTCCGTTATCAACATTTCGGTTTGTTATGGTGTTCAACATATCAAATCACGATGATCAATATCGTTCAAACACATATAATCGACAACAGATTATATATCACATCATACATCACAATATATGAATCAAGGTAACATAAATGTTGAGCAACCCAGTTGGATTCCTCCAACCTGTCTCCCTGCATCCATAGATGTTATACAATATAAAATCAACATCATTTTCAGTTCCATATGATATATCCTGTTAAACAGAATCAATATAGAAATTCGACTAACTGACAAGCAGTTCAATCAATCAGTCAACACACAGTCAATCAGCCAATATTTAACAGTTCTAAAAATACAACATGAAAATATAAACTGTTCAGAATTAGTGAGATTTACTCACTTTGGACGATCACCGTTAATAACGATAACCATCGCTCGATTTGTTTCAGACGGACAATTTATTTTGCAATAAATTGTAACAAGCTCGGATTCACTCCCAGTCAATTCCATTGGGTTGCTCCCGTCCATACGATCCTAACGGATCCTGTTTCACTGAATTTCGATCACGTATGGATGAAATATTAATATCACAACTTATACAATTATTTAATGGTTTTAAATAAAACTAGGTTGATTCATTTTTAAATTGGGCTCACCCATTCAATCTTGGCCCACTCAAACATTAGCCCGTCCCCCTTAATTTCCTTTCTCCCCAATGTCATAAAACCGATGCTGCTGTAACTCAAAACTGACGTTGACCCATCCCCTTTGACCATCCACGGCTTCCACCTCGGCCACTGTACGCCAGCTCCGACGCCACCAAACGCCACACCAAGCTGATCTCCTCCCGACTATCCTCACCGTGTTCAACTCGACAAGCCCCTTGTATATCGACCTGTTGCCTCGTCCTCAAATCCACCCCGTGGTACTTCGCCAAGGACCGCCGGACCCCTTCAAACCACCTGCGCCTGATGCGCTCCGCCACGACAAACCCTCCTCCACCACTCGCTTGGCCAACAACGGCCCCTACCACCGATAGGGTTCAACCCTGGATTCGCCTATCTATTTTTGAGCAACACAGAAATGCGTCGCACCCCAAACAAAGACTACCCATTCAAAGCTTCCCTCCTCCCGAGTCTAAGGATACATGCTTTGGAATTTTACCATTTTTCTTTGATTTTTGTTTTGAATTTAAACTCTCGTTTTGGTTTTTGCAAGAGAATTTGTGGCAGCCGATGAGAACGTTCTTATAAAGGAAGACAAATTTTTGTGTGGCTCAAAAGGAAGGAGACATGGCCTTGTTTTAGGTCCACACAAAATTTAGGATATTTTACTAAAATTTATTTTCATTTTATATCTGTTTTCAGTTGTAACACCCCGTAATTCTGTTAATATTAATATTCACAAATTAAAGAATAATTAATTTCATATGTGAGAATTAGGGAAACGGGTTGCACCATTGTGTTCGTCTCGGAATTCTGGTTGAGATAGAGTCCGAGTTTACGTGAATTGGACTTCGTATGAAGAAGTTATGGCCATCGGAAGTTTCAGAAAATTCAAAACAGCTCGCAGGAAAATTTAAAAATTCAAACTGAAAGTGCAGAAGCGGGCTGGGCGGGAAAATTCCCGCCCAGGCAGGTCGACTGGGGAGTCGACACTAGAGTCGACCTCCCTTCCCCCCCAGGTCGACTGTAGTGTCGACCTGGATGTCGACCTGGTCCAGTCGGCCAGGTTTTGGCTAAGCCCAATTTTGAGCTGCTGATGTGTCTTTAGGGTTGAGTTGGCAAATTTGACGGTTCACGTTAGTTCTGAGTTGATCTGATGGTCTAAATAAATCCTAAACTCTATATATACCTAGGTAGTCTCTCACTCTAAATTCACATGAAAAATAGAATAGCCACCGTCATGCCGTCGCCATGGAATTCAGTGTAGCTGCCGCCAACTAAGAAGGAAGAAAGCTAATCAAAACTCTAATTCTACTCAACTCTAAAGCAAATCAAGACTCTCTTTCTTTTCTAATTGTGAGTATGATGATCTTAATAAGATTATTAGCAAACTAATTAGATTAAGATGTGATATGGATCATAAGAAAATGAAGTGAATTGTCATATATGTTGTCGTAAACCTTATGCTATCATGTATGTTGTAAATCCTATGTTATGTGATGATGATATCCTATATGTTGTAAATCATGCTATGATGATATTATATACGTTGCTAGTTTCTATGCTATGTTGCGATGTTACAAAGCCATGATGTTATTATGTTGTAGTTAGCTTATGAATCATGATGTTGATTATATATATTTGGGCTATGATGATTCACATGATAAATCACATGTACCTATGCAAGTTTAGATTTATTAGTATGTATAATCTCACATATTATATGACATCTATTTAGATCTAGTATTATGACATCTATTTAGATCTAGAATTATGCTATGACATGTGTGAGTTCTATGTGTTAGATACTAGTTCACACAATCAATATGTTGCATAAACCACATATGCAAGTTTGTACATGAACTTGGGTTATGATCATATTATGTAAGTTGTGACATTTAACCAAACAAGTTGACACCTTTAGATCCATGACATGTGTAGTTTTATGCAAGTTTCACCCCTATTATGATTAGATCTATTTTATTTGTCTATATGTTGTGATAATTTATCTTTGTGCTATGAGTTAGACTATTCGAGTCTAACGTATATTTTGCGTTGAATAAGCGAACGTATAACGTGGGGTAGGGGTAATATTATGGAATTAATATTGAGAAAATTGGATGCAATTAATATGATTTTGCATGCCATAAATGGATGGCCATAATTGAGTCAATTATGGACATCGTTAAAATTGGAATTAATTAATAATTTGAATAGGGAAATTATTAAAACTGGGGTAAAAGATTATAAGTAATAATCAATGCTTAGGACACGAGGTTGGACTCGTTTGTGACGTAAACCTGCCCGGACCCGACCGGCAAATCCAGTAGTCACAAATGTCAGCCCAATGTGAGAGGTCCTAGGCCCAAATTAAAGCATAACAGTTGTAAAGACACGAGGTTAGACTCTTTTATGGTGTAAGACTGCCCGGACCCGCCCGACAAATCCAGCTGCCATAAATGCCAGTCTAATGTGAGAGGTCTTTATAAGGTTATGGCCTTAATGAATTAAGAAATACTTAACCAGATAAACATGTGAGGTGGGACATGGGGGTTAAGTAAGTGTCTTGGATGGCATGAGGAATCTAGTGAGTGCCTCTAGTGGCATTTGAAATACGATTAGTAAGACTTAACCAAACACACATGTAAATGAACATGACTAAGAAAAGGGTTAAGTGGGTTATACTAGTGGGGACAAGCTTAGGTGGATAGCTTGTGGTAAATAGTGGGGGCCCATTTCAACCAGTAACCCAAACGTATCTTTGTGGGCTCGACCCAAGTCGAGGACGGGACACGCATACTGGGTTTGACTATAAGAGGCCAAACGGGTTAGCGGTGGCAACGCAAGTCCAACGGGTTTCATATGCGTGTGTGGACTCGGGCTGGTAGGTAAGACGTTGTTGCATCGTGTAGGTATAAGCCGTGCATCCTCAAGTTGTATCGGGTTGCCACTTTAAGGGAGTGATACACCCCACTGTGGGGCAAGCACGTGTATCTACGAGTAGGGAGCCGATCGCAAGTGGGTAGTGGGGTACACCTAGCGGAGATAGGGGCAGGCGACACCTATGTAGTCAGCTAGGGGTACACAAAGCTATTTATATAATTTCTAAGTTCGGTGATTGGGATCAACCTTTAGGGTGACTGGTGTTGTGCAGTATAGTAATTATTCGTTAGTAATTAGGTGTGCCTTTAACGTTATCTTTATCTACTCTTCCATACCCAATAGTTCATAAACATTTCCTTGTTTTCCAGCTTATGCCTTAGTCTAGTTATTTTGATAATAGTATTGTTAGAATTATCATACTCGCCATACTTTATGTCTGACCCCCTCTATTTCTATCTTTTTCCCCCTCCAGGTCCTCAGGGTGGACCCAGCTGTAGTGGAGCTTGATTGGATTGCTTTATCTCTCTTTTGGAAAGCTTGGACCGTTGAAGTAAAGTCCAGCTTGTTATCTTCTTTAATGGCTATTTATGTAATGGGATTATGTATTTTGTTTTATCAAGATGGATATTGTACTTGATTCTGATTTATGGTTTTATGATGTAAAAAACATGTTTAATTTCCGCTGCAATGAAATAAAGTTTTAGATTTCCAAGTACTAATTATTATCTGTCTTATTGTAATTTTTCTGTTCTATATTCACTTAAAACCTCCATGGAAGTTAATGCATTCCCTTTGTGAGTGACAATAATGGACGTGGGATGTTACACGTGGTATCAGAGCTTAAGGTTACCAGAATAGATAAATTTTTTAGAAAAACTATTTTTCTAAAGTATATTTGGAAGAAGTGTTTTCAAAAACATGTCTTGATGAGTAATTTAAAGAGGAAAGTTTTTATGAAAAACTTAATCCCCAATAGCCATATATCTTTATCTTTCGAATTCTCCATTTTGAATCTTTCCTTTTTCGTTTCAGCATGGCTGAAGATCTTAACCTTCCGGAGGGTGTAACGATACCAGGATGGTATAGGAGGTTATTAGAGGCTAGGGCCGCTGCAGGTCCAGCCAATGTTCCTCCACCACCAGTTGCACCCGCTCCTCCTCCTCCCCCTCCTCGCGCTGATACTTTTGCAAAGACATGCAAGGAATTTAAGGCTATGGGTGGAAAACCTTTTCAAGGGTCAGAAACGTTTGTGGAAGCTAGAGATTGGCTTAAGGAGGTGGAAGAATTGCTAGAAATCTTTGAAGTAGAAGAAGGGAGGAAAGTCAAATTAGCAGCTTGGTTAATGACGGGAGAGGCCTCGTTTTGGTGGGAGGTCATTATTGGGGAGCGTCCTGTTGATTCTTAGGCGGATTTCAAACGTAGGTTTGAGGCAAAGTTTCTCTCAAGGGTAGAAGAGAATCTATACATGGAAAGGTTCTTGACGTTGAAGAAGGGAAATCTATCAGTGAAAGAGTACGTCAACAAATTTAACCAATTGGCAAGGTTTGGCTTAGATTTGGTGAACACGCAAGAGAAGAAGGCTCTGAGGTTCGTTAATGGCTTGAATGAGCCATTGCAGGGGTTGGCTATGACCCACATCCCTATGGGGGCCACCATTGAGAAGCTAGTAGAAATGGCGTTCATGCACGAGGAAGAGAAAGGCACTAAAGCTAATAAGGCACCCGAGAAGAAAGGGGATCAGAAGAAACCACAACAGCAAAACAAGAAGGGTGGTAAAGACAATAATGGCAAAGGAAAGAAAAGATGCTTTAACTGTGGGACACCAGGCCATCTCAGCAAGGATTGCAGGAAGAAAAAGAAGACTGGTTGTTTTCACTATGGTGAAGCGGGACATCTAGTGAAGGACTGCCCAAAGAAGGGGCAGAGGGCAGGGTCTACCTCGGGAGGACAGGTGCAGGCTCTTATGGCACCAGGGCAGGCAAGGGGACAAGTTCAGGCTCTCGCGGTCTCACCGCTGCAAGAACAAGGTAGAACCATTTCTGTTGAAAGCTTAGTTTTTCTGTTTGATCATCCTGTCCGTACCTTATTCGATTCGGGCGCATCGCATTCGTTTATCTCTACATCATTAGTTGAATCACTGCACTTAAACACCAGTTTAATAGAGGATCCCTTAGTTGTTTCGAATCCAATTGGGGGCTCAGCTTATTTGTCCATGATATGTTTGGATTTGAAAATTTCTATACTTAGCGTTGAGTTTAGATGAGATGCTTATGTTTTGGGCTTCACGGGCTATGGGCTAATTTTAGGAATGGATTGGTTATCCAGAAATGGGGTTGTTCTTGATTGTGAAAGGAGAGTAGTTAGGCTCTTGACTCGCCTTGGCAACACTCTCGAAATATTTTGTAATCCCATAAATTCCGTTATGCTAAGTTATCTAGAATCGCTTGATGCGTCGGTGGAAAATCTACGATCTGTTAAAGTAGTCCAAGAATATTCGGATGTGTTTGAGGAGGTGAAGGGCTTGCCTCCGAAGTGGGAGATTGTAATAACCCGGAAAATCTGGGCCAGTTTAAAATTTTTATTTTGGCAATTTTAGCGAATTTTGAATATTTAAAATAGGTTATTTTAAATAATATCGACGAAAAATTTATTTTGGAATATAATTAGAACGTATATATTATATACGTCGTCGTTAGAATATATATAATTATAAATAGAATTGAAAATGGCGCGGTAGTTCGATAATTCGATTTCAAACATCAATTGAATGTACCGGGTGCAAAACAATCCGGATTTTAGTGAAACCAAAAACATTAGGATCTAATTGATAATATCTTTCCAGCGAATCCGAAAAATCAAATTTTCATAGCGGGAATCAAAAGATATGTCCAGTTGAAAATTCTGAATAGTCGCTATGGAATTCAGGACCCTTAAAAATGGAAATTTTGCAAACGATCTCGGATTTCGACGAAACCACTTTCGTTGGATCCGTGATGTCAAATTATTGCTAGGTTTCAAATTTCATAATTTTTCGGATCAATATGTGAGCGTGGCAAATGAAAACGCGTTTGACCAGTTTCAGTTGATTTTAATCGACTGGAAATTGGCCATTTTTCTAACGGTCTGAAAATTTGACGAAACTAGTTTTATTAGGACCGTATCGTCAATACGAAGCTAGAAAATATTTTTCAGGAATTTTTAGAGTTAGTATGTAACCCCGGCAATTTGAAATGTACGTTTAAAATTCAATATAATGATTTAAATGTAAATTCAACGGAAACAGATCGAAACGATCAAATCAACCTATGATACATATCCCATTGTGTTCGGAATGGGGGTAAAATGCTATGGACGACAGGCGGTGGGCCTCGTTTCGAGGTCGTATGTAAAAGTCAACTTTTTGCAAAATAAATAATAAATTAAAAATTAAAACCCTCCCTTCTCCCTCTATAATTTCTGGCCCCCCCGGTTATAATTCAGTAACAAGAAAAAAAACCTACAGACCTAGTTCGAGCCGCCAGCCCCCCCCCCCCCCCCCCCACGTCCATCGTTGCCGTCGAGCCACCAGGGGGGGTGCTCCCCCATCGCCTTGGCCTCGCCACACCCACAACCCCCAACGCTATCTCCTCCTCGTGACAAGCGAACCCCCATCCACCGCAAACCCCAAAACCGCCTAGCCGAGCCTCCTGCGCACCTCCCCCTCCATCGCCTATTCCTCCTCGCGCCCCTCCGCATCTTCTTCCCCTCCTCCAGACCATCCTTCCTCTTAATTCCGCCTGAACCACACCCAAACCCAGCGCCCAAGCCCACGGCATCAGCCCCAACCGCACCTCTTTAGTGACACGCCTCGGACCCTCCCTCTTTCTTCGCTGAAAAATTGTAAGTTTTAATTTAATTTATTTTATTTTATTTAGTTTCTTTATTTGGTTTATGTTATTTAAGTGATTTTCTTATGAAAAGAACTGATTGTTAAAACTGAAAAGATTAGATTTTTAAAATGCAAAAGATTAGATTTTTAAAATGCAAAAGATATGATTTTTAAAATTGAAAAGATACGATTTTTATATTTTTAAAATATAGTCTTTACTATATAGACGATGTAAAATATGATTTTTGTTGATGTAGAGAATTAAAAATATAATTTTTACATGATAGGAATATTAAAAATAGCATCTTTATATGTGTAGAAAAATAAAAATGTGATTTTTATAATGATATATTTAAAAGGGCGAAATCTTTATATTCGAAAAGGCGAAATCTTTATATTTGAAAAGGCGAAATCTTTACATTAGAAAAGGCGAAATCTTTATATATAACATCGTCTTAAATAAGATTTTTATTATGAGATAGAATTTATAAAAATCATTGTTTTAAAATCTAAAAATATACATTGTTTAAAAATATATTTATAGCATTGTCTTAAATAAATATGCATTGTTTTTGAAGAATATAATGGCGTTGTTTAAACATGAAAAGTATATTTTTATTTAGGTAAAGATAAGATTTTTGAATATAAAAGGACGGATTTTTATATATTGAAGAACAAAGTAAAAATTCGATTTTTATATATTGAATAGCATAATAAAAATTCGATTTTTATATATTGAATAGCATAATAAAAATTCGATTTTTATATATTGAATAGCATAATAAAAATTCGATTTTTATATATTGAATAGCATAATAAAAATTCGATTTTTATATATTGAATAGCAAAGTAAAAATTCGATTTTTATATATTGAATAGCGAAGAAAAAATCCGATTTTTAAATATATGAAGTGATTATATAAAAATATGATTTTTAAATTGAAAGTGAACAAATAAAAATGTGATTTTTATTTTAAAGACATCAGTATATAAAAATGTGATTTTTATATATGTAGTGACTACGGGCAGCGAAAGTGACAAAAGGCAAGAACGACAAGATTTTCTACATAAGAAGAGTCGTGGAATTGGGATAGCTATCGGTGAGAATTTCTCACTCTTCAATTTCTTTTCTAGTTATATATATACTAGGATGCAGACGGTGCTTAGTAGCACCCGACACAATCGTCCACAGACCATGGACTTGTTTGTTTGATTGCAAAAATTAGTTAGATTATTTGATTGAAATTGAATTGTTTGGTGAAATGAATGGATTTGATTGATGTGTGAATGGCGTGGGCCTTCACTAGACCGGGGATAAGGCTAGGCCTTGTCCTGTTTCTAGTATCGTGCCGTTATGCCGCCGAAATTTTCTAAAATAAGTTAGAAAATTAAGATATCATTTTATTTAAAGAATGAACTGAATAGAAATTTATATGTTAAGATAAAATGTTTTATCGTTAAAAATATAATTTTTAACGTGAATATGAATATACGTGAAAGTGAATAAATAAATAATTATAAACAAATCGGCCGATTTGTTTATATACACTGATTTGACTAATATTGATTGGGACGATAAATTTTACACATCGCCCAGCTACACGAATAAAAATCTGTGTTTGCTGATTTGAAACCCCACACGGGTGTTGGGATGAAATTTGAAGTTCACTCATCCTGATTGATTAAATATGTCGATCGATTGATTGACAGGCTGTTATAAGCGTTAGATATCTATATTTGATGCTTATACAGTGTAGTGCACTTTGGCTGATGGTTGATTATTTTTCAATGCTATTGTATACGTGTGATGTATGAAAATCCATATAATTAACAATATATGGTGATTGATTGGGCCTCATTCCAATTTAGAAAATAAAGAATATTATAATATAAAGGTTCATGTGTTGACCGTACTCATCCGTTGAGATTAGTCATGTGTTGAACGAAATATTTTAATAATAAAATTTACATCTTTATCAATATTATATAATATAAGGTTCATGTGTTGATTGTACTCATCCGTTGAGATTAGTCATGTGTTGAACAAAATATTTTAATAATGGAAATATTTGAAATAAAAATATTTGAAAGGGAAATATTTGAAAAAGAAATATTTGAAATAAAAATATTTGAAAATAGAAATATATGAAGCCGAGTTGATTAGATTGACGCCATTTGGATGTGAACGATACTTATATCGATTTTATTCATTTTAAAATGAATATTGAAAAGTGACTTCGAAATCGAACATTTTGAAATGGAACATGAATTGAATTGAAAACGATTTCGAAATGAATTGAATAGAAAACGAATTGATTCGAATAGAAAACGAATTTGAGTTGAATCGAATAGAAAACGAATTTGAATTGAATTGAATAGAAAACGAATTTGAATTGAATTGAATTGAATAGAAAACCAATTTGAATTGAATCGAATAGAAAACCAATTTGAATTGAATTGAATAAATAACGAATTCGAATTGAATTGAATAGATAACGAATTCGAATTGAGTTGAATAGATAACGAATTCGAATTGAGTTGAATAGATAACGAATTCGAATTGAATTGAATAGATAACGAATTTGAATTGAGTTGAATATAAAACTAATTCGAATTGAATTGAAAATGAATTCGAATTGAATTGAAAACGAATTGAAATGAATTCAAATTGAATTGAAATTTGAATCGAATAGAAATGAATTTTAAACCGAATTTATAAAGAAAAATTCAATTTTGATTTGAATTTGAAATGGAAGTTGAAAATGTTTTTGAAACGAATTTAAAACGATTTATAAAATTCGTTTTAAATAATAATCGATGAAAAATATATTATATATATAATATAATGGCCTGAATAGAACGCGCCGCACCGCGGCAGTTCGTAAATTTTGACCATTTATTTCAAACGGACATTACGGGAGATCCGACCGTCGGATTCTCCTAAAACCGGAACCGCAGGGTTCGTATCGAAAAGGGATTTCTAACGAATATTTGAAATTCAAAATCTAACGGTTGGATTTGGAGATACGTCCAAATCAAATTTGAAAAAGGTCGATGTAAGTGCAGTTCGATGGCCATTGTTGGAAATCGACTGTACGGGCCTTGATAAAATTATTAAAAATATCAATAATTTGTGTAAAATCATAAGAAGTGATTTGAGAAAAATTGGGATGAAAAAACTCCATATCTGAAAAGATAAAAATAGATTCTTATCAAAATGAACTAGCTTGAACTCAATTTAAAACCCGATTTTTATTTTTAAATAAATAAATTAGATTTAAAAAGGGGTTTTAAATAATCGGAATTTCTAATATATTTGATTGGATTTGAAATGGGTTTATCGTGAACGGTGTTTTAAATAACACTAGTTCTTTAACCCGATAATAAATAGAATGTAATTTGGGTTTGTCGTGAACTGTGTTTTAAATAACACCTAGTTCTTTAACCCAGTAAAAGGAGTTTTTAATGAATCTGCAACTAGATTGAAATGTGAATGGATAATCTAAATTATCAAATTTAGGAAATAAGCGAGAATGGAGTATCACCAGTTTTGCTCTGAAGCGATAGTTAAATCTTTAATTAGATTTGAACGTGAAATGGTAATTAATTTTACCGATAACACCGTGGTGTTAAATATGGAGTATTACCAGTTTTGCTTCATGGGATGAATAGGTTGGGATTGGGAAATAAAATAAATAATTACTTCGGTGTGGTTCGCTAATCTCGACTAGTTCAGAAAACCATGATTTGGTTTGCAACGACATCAAAAGGATGATTAAAGGATAAATTTTAAAGAATTTATCCTGGATAAAATTAATGGGAACCTTTCCCAAAAGATGTGCATATTTAAATAAAAGAATATTCTGAATTGGAATGAGGCGTATGTTGTGTTTGTGTAATATTTATTTTAATATACGAGGGTTGTTCGGAAAGTCCGGGTTTATACCCATTTTGAATAACCGATTCAACGATAAATCGAAGATGAAGACGGTGGTTGAAGACCGGAAGTCTTCACATCGTTTGGATAACTACTGACGATCCTGATTGGGCAGTACACCCAAGAGGATGGAAATAGTTGGTGGTCGTCCAGACGTACCTGGAGATGAATGGATATGCGAGGAAAGTGCCTCCGGTTTCGTTCAGACCCAGAACGGACTTGTAAATGGATTGTGTGTCTGACATTGGATTTTATTCTGTGTTGATTGATTTCTATTAAATATACATCTGTTTGGCGGCGGAGAATTTATTCTTTTGCTTAACGCCCTTCCCTGAGACGTACGAGCTCAGAGGTTGTATATCGATGGACATCAATCGCATGGCATGAATTGCCTGTGTGGCATGCTAAGATGCAATGATCAAGGCTTCTGTTGAAAAGCAAATTCTTGTGGTTGATGATCAAAGCACGGCCTTTGTGGCGTAGCTTTGTGTATAGCGTGAATTCGCGAGCCTCACACCTCGGTATGAGTTAAAAACGGGATACGGACCGCTGGGAGAGCACGACGTTTCTTTCTAGCTATGGTGGTGTCAGTGACTTACCAGCCCTGACATTTATATACTTTTCACCTTTGTGGTTGTTGGAATGAGGCGCCTCGATTATAGGTCTGTAAGGACCGGGAAACGTGTGTTCAGGAATAACTAATCCTCTAACGTAAGTGAGGACCGGCCCAGCCGCATCCAGGGTTGCCCAGAGTGCGTAGCCCTGAGGCATTTGCTAGAGTGTCTCGAGCGCGGAGAGGATCTTGCCCCTTGCCTCGACTCATGACGGAAATCCAATTTCCAATACGTGTATTTCGGCTTTATTTGTAGAGCCTAGTATGGCGACATAGTGGGATGGGGCACTCATGCCGTCTATGATTTATATTTATGATTGAAATTGTTTTGACACTATACACTTATTATAGTATCAAGTGATTTGTTTTAAACGTACCAAGCATGTTTGGCTATTATAAGGGAAAACCCTATCCTCCGGCTTGTGTTGCATTGTGTGATGGGACCTGGGTCTTATAATAGCTTCATTTTTCGAAAAAGCATTGCGTTGTTTATCTATATGCACTGGTATTCTTGGGAGGAAACCCGTTCCGTGTTATACGGCGTGGTCCCTTGAATTACTCTCTTTTAAAGTAAAGCTTTAAGTAACTGTTTTAGTTCTCACACCAGTCACATGACTGACCTGGAGTTTATTGTTTTAACCTAAACTCTGGGTGCCCCTATTTTCCGCACGGGCAGCTAGTAGTTTTGGTTTTGCAGATTTATATTCACAGGATCCTGGTGTACAGCTGGAATGATATCCGGAAAGCTCTGTATCCGTATATAACCTTCAGTTGTGCTTTGTATTATTTTCCGCTGCTATGTAATTTATTCATTTATACTCTGTATATTCTTGTATCTGATGGAATTGTTGTAATAACAATGAAATGTTCTTCCGTCTGCATTCATTTGTGTGTTGTTCTCAAAGTATCCGCTCTTTCCTTCACGGGGAAGTAACGGGTTCTCACATGTGGTATCAGAGCTTTGGTTTACAGAGCTCGAGAACAAGACACATTAGAACCATATGAAAGAATTCATCAGATATTGGATTAGTAATATCCAATTAGAATGACTCGTTAAAGATAGGATCAGTAGTATCCTAGAACGAGTGTGAAGAGTATATTTTTCAAATGAAAACAATTTTGTTTTGAAAATTTAAATCGTTTTATACGTATTTGATATTAATTTATTTTGAATTTGGACAATCTAGTATATAAAGGTTTTGCATATACGCGTCATGAACGTATATTCGAAGTTTTAATATATTGGATAAATATGGAATCACATTCTAGTCGCCCGGAGATGGTACTGATGATTGTCATGACATCATCAGTATTTATGTTCGTGTTTCGAAGGTGTGATATCTATATATTTCCATTAGGCTGGTGTGAGAACCAAAACTAATATAGCTAGAACACATTGTTATGAATTGGCATCAAAAACATGATTTTTTGTATATATATCAAATTTATGAATTTGAAAACTCTAATTCACTAATTGATTGATGTTTGTGTTGTTTGTTTATTTGTTTGATAATTTTGAACCATTATGCCTAATTGCATCAAATATTTAATTGTATTGAAAATTTGGTCACATTTGCTTGCATATACATATACTTACATTGAACAGGTCATAGCAAGGAGGCTAGAGCAGAGAATAAAATTTGTTTGCCCGACAAATAGGTACATATTTACTATAATTTCCTATTTTGTTTGGAAGATGATGATTTTATGAGCCAATTGGCTAGTCGCTTGGCTTTTTCTTTTTCTTTTTGAGATCAGAAGGCCAATATGGCAATTTCGGGATTTTCCCGTGGCTCCCGGTGCAGGGGAGGTTATGGCGAAATTTTTCGAAAATTTAGGGTGTTAGCCAAATTTTTGAAAATTTGAAAATTCTCAGAAACTGAAAAGTTGGAGAATGGAAGCCAGATCGAACGTAGAGTGGATTAATCAAACCACTTTCGACTTTGTTCCTTTTCGGGGATGAAAAGTTTTAAGTGGGGGAGATTGTAATAACCCGGAAAATCTGGGCCAATTTAAAATTTCTATTTTGGCAATTTTAGCGAATTTTGAATATTTAAAATAGGTTATTTTAAATAATATCGACGAAAAATTTATTTTGGAATATAATTAGAACGTATATATTATATACGTCGTCGTTAGAATATATATAATTATATATAATTATAAATAGAATTGAAAATGGCGCGGTAGTTCGATAATTCGATTTCAAACTTCAATTGAATGTACCGGGTGCAAAACAATCCGGATTTTAGTGAAACCAAAAGCATTAGGATCTAATTGATAATATCTTTCCAGCGAATCCGAAAAATCAAATTTTCATAGCGGGAATCAAAAGATATGTCCAGTTGAAAATTCTGAATAGTCGCTATGGAATTCAGGCCCTTAAAAATGGAAATTTTGCAAACGATCTCGGATTTCGACGAAACCACTTTCGTTGGATCCGTGATGTCAAATTATTGCTAGGTTTCAAATTTCATAATTTTTCGGATCAATATGTGAGCGTGGCAAAGGAAAACGCGTTTGACTAGTTTCATTTGATTTTAATCGACTGGAAATTGGCCATTTTTCTAACGGTCTCAGAATTTGACGAAACTAGTTTTATTAGGACCGTATCGTCAATACGAAGCTAGAAAATATTTTTCAGGAATTTTTAGAGTTAGTATGTAACCCCGGCAATTTGAAATGTACGTTTAAAATTCAATATAATGATTTAAATGTAAATTCAACGGAAACAGATCGAAACGATCAAATCAACCTACGATACATATCCCATTGTGTTCGGAATGGGGGTAAAATGCTATGGACGACAGGCGGTGGGCCTCGTTTCGAGGTCGTATGTAAAAGTCAACTTTTTGCAAAATAAATAATAAATTAAAAATTAAAACCCTCCCTTCTCCCTCTATAATTTCTGGCCCCCCGGTTATAATTCAGTAAGAAGAAAAAAAAACCTACAGACCTAGTTCAAGCCGCCAGCCCCTCCCCCCCCCCTCCCCCCGTCCATCGTCGCCGTCGAGCCACCAGGGGGTGCTCCCCCATCGCCTTGGCCTCGCCACACCCACAACCCCCGACGCTCTCTCCTCCTCGTGACAAGCGAACCCCCATCCACCGCAAACCCCAAAACCGCCTAGCCGAGCCTCCTGCGCACCTCCCCCTCCATCGCCTATTCCTCCTCGCGCCCCTCCGCATCTTCTTCCCCTCCTCCAGACCATCCTTCCTCCTAATTCCGCCTGAACCACACCCAAACCCAGCGCCCAAGCCCACGGCATCAGCCCCAACCGCACCTCTTCAGTGACACGCCTCGGACCCTCCCTCTTTCTTCGCTGAAAAATTGTAAGTTTTATTTTATTTTATTTTATTTAGTTTCTTTATTTGGTTTATGTTATTTAAGTGATTTTCTTATGAAAAGAACTGATTGTTAAAACTGAAAAGATTAGATTTTTAAAATGCAAAAGATTAGATTTTTAAAATGCAAAAGATATGATTTTTAAAATAGAAAAGATACGATTTTTATATTTTTAAAATATAGTCTTTACTATATAGACGATGTAAAATATGATTTTTGTTGATGTAGAGAATTAAAAATATAATTTTTACATGATAGGAATATTAAAAATAGCATCTTTATATGTGTAGAAAAATAAAAATGTGATTTTTATAATGATATATTTAAAAGGGCGAAATCTTTATATTCGAAAAGGGCGAAATCTTTATATTCGAAAAGGCGAAATCTTTATATTTGAAAAGGCGAAATCTTTACATTAGAAAAGGCGAAATCTTTATATATAACATCGTCTTAAATAAGATTTTTATTATGAGATAGAATTTATAAAAATCATTGTTTTAAAATCTAAAAATATACATTGTTTAAAAATATATTTATAGCATTGTCTTAAATAAATATGCATTGTTTTTGAAGAATATAATGGCGTTGTTTAAACATGAAAAGTATATTTTTATTTAGGTAAAGATAAGATTTTTAAATATAAAAGGATGGATTTTTATATATTGAAGAACAAAGTAAAAATTCGATTTTTATATATTGAATAGCATAATAAAAATTCGATTTTTATATATTGAATAGCATAATAAATTTTTATATATTGAATAGCAAAATAAAAATTCGATTTTTATATATTGAATAGCGAAGAAAAAAATCCGATTTTTAAATATATGAAGTGATTATATAAAAATATGATTTTTAAATTGAAAGTGAACAAATAAAAATGTGATTTTTATTTTAAAGACATCAGTATATAAAAATGTGATTTTTATATATGTAGTGACTACGGGCAGCGAAAGTGACAAAAGGCAAGAACGACAAGATTTTCTGCATAAGAAGAGTCGTGGAATTGGGATAGCTATTGTAACACCCCACCTCCGCCAGGGTGGCTCTTGCAAGCACTCTGACTTTGGAGGGGCGTTTGAATCAGGTAAACATGCATAATGATATATCAAGGCAGAACAAGAACATATGTATATATGTAAACAGAGTAAATAACATAGATAAAACAGCGGAAGATTTCAAACCATTTCAAAACAAGTCTGGTACAACATAATGTCAACTTTCCAAATACACAAGTCTAGATAAAAACAACATTACTGAAAAACTGAAATACATAAGTACTATCCCCAAAATAAGTGATAACCATAGCTAGCTTCATGTCAAGACCGTACATGAGCTAAAATCCCACAAGCAAGCGATCAGAAATCCAAGCTAAGCTCCACTATTCCCACCCTGAGAACCTGGGGGGGGGGGGGGAACGGAAGAAAAGAGGCGAAAGAAAAACAGGTCAGTCAAAAAGACTGAGTAAGCCCTACTACAATCAATGTAAACTGATAAAGTTAACTGGCAGGAGAAGCAGGGATGAACATAAGGATAACAACATACTAGCATGATGATTAACTAACAAGGTAGATAAAGGTGTCATCGCATAATCAGGTTTAAGGTTTTTCACCATAAAAGTACTAGCATTCTAACATGTCATGTATAAACAAGAATTTATCCCTTGGCCTAAACTTGGCCCAGTATCAGGTGTTTGACTTAAATCAAGATCCAACTTCTTGTTACCAATTCTAGTATAATAGGATTAGGTGTTACCCCAATGTTTACATCGAAACAGGACGGAACAGAATAGTCCATACAGAGATAGAGTTTGGGAAAAATGGGCTTTTACCATCCTAACAGAACGGTACCACGCAGAAACAGACGGGTGTTACCACCCAACAAAACAGACGGTACCAACAGAATCAGACAGAGCTAAGTGTGCCCTAAATCCTACCCAAGCGATCGGCTCCCTAATACATAAACACCCTGTGTCGGCCCCACGATAGGGTGTATCACTCCCTAAAGTGGTAACCAATTGGCACAGGCATATTTACAGACGTCACGGCGTCTTACATCCTCAGAGGCAGACCAGGATCCATGCACGCACATGACCCGGTTGGAACGCACCATCAACACCCATCGCCATTATCAGAATGAACCACTTATAATTAGTTCAGTAAGCGTGCTCGGACCCTACCTACAGTTGGGTCAAAGTTTTGATACCAGAAAGGATTACTGACTAATATGGGTCCCAAACAACAAATGACACAAGTATTTCCCCCTTGTGTCCCCAGACTGTCAGATTCAGTTTAACTTATTAACAGAGTTCAGACGTACAAAGTTCAGACGAATCAGTTTTCAGACTAACGGATCAGATAACAGATTTATAAACTTGCCTAACTTGGTGAGGGTCCTACAGATCTGCAAAACAGGTTCGTTTAATTTATTAATCAAGTTAGTTTTTCCAGACCAGGTATCAAATCGGTTCTCAGCCTTATCAAATTACTGAGTTGGATTGGTTAAGTATGGTTCAGCTTAACCCTGTTAAATTACCGAGTTCAGATTGGTTAAGTGTAGGTTAACTTAACCCCAACCACTAGTCGTATTTTACGGTTAAGTGTCATTAAGAAATCAAGCCCGGTTTCACTTAACCTACCCATTCATGTCAAATTGGTTAAGTGTCATACATCAAATTTTCTTAACCTTATCATGTAGCATTAATTAATTTAATGCACCTTAACCTCTCACATTAGACCTCGTTGTGGTTACTAGTTAAGCCGGGCGGGTCCGGGTAGCTTTACACCACAACCTAGTCTAACCTCGGGTTCAAGCACAACTTGACCAACTTCTCACATTGGGTCCTATTGTTTGTAGCCACTAGTTAAGCCGGTTGGTTCCGGGTAGATTTATGCTACAAACTCAACCCAACCTCGAGTTGGTCACACTTATATTTTCTAAGTGTCATGTCCCTTTTGTTTCCAAAACATGTTACAAGTTTTCAAGAATTTTGGGTAGACCTAACTTAATAGGTAAATTCCCAATGGGTAGACCTAACTTAATAGGTAAATTCCCAATCTTATGTTTTTATGTCTTTTAAGTTTACCCAACCCCAAACGCAATCTCATCGCTTACATATCGCAATAGCGCATAAAGGATAGAAGGAGGGAACTTGGCATAATCATGACATAAAGGTGTTGAAGCCACAAGTTTAACATGGTGGCATATGAAATGTACATATGTTCATATACTTGCATATTACATTTTTAGGCCTCAAAAGCATGCATAAAACCAAACTTAGCATATTGGTGATACAAGGTGATAAATGACATGTAGAAATGGCCATAAGTTCGCATTTAGCCTCACATGCAAGTTATCATAAGAGATATGATAACTTACATGTTGCCAAAGTGCAACCTTTAGCATAAAGCTTGAAGCTTTAAGCTCATAACCCCAAGATAAGCTTGCATAACATGATAACATGAACAAAATGATCAACCCAAACTTGCATAACATAACTTGCATATCATATGACAAACTTGCATATCAAACTTGCATAACATAACATGATAAACTTGCATATCATAACATGGCAAACTTGCATAGCATAACATATCAAACTTGCATAACATGACATGGTAAACTTGCATATCATGGCAAACTTGCATATCATAATGATCAACCAAACTTGCATCATTCATTTAACTTTAGAGTTTAAATATGAAAGTAGAAAAGGGCTTACAATGCTTATGAAGACACAAAAATATGACAAAGCCCTTATGCAATCAAATAGACCCAAAATGCAAGCTCTAATAGAAAAACCCTTGAGCCAAAATGATCAAAACCCTTGCTTTATGATGTAAATATGGAAACTTGACTTGAATGCAAGCTAATGATGCTCATACAAGCTTGAAAACACTTGTATGCATTGAAAATCTCTCATAGAAATAACTTAGGAATTTTATGAAGAGAGTGGAGGCCATGAGAGGAATGATTTTGCCATAGTTTAGTTACTTGAATGAATAATGATGATTTAGGGTTAGGTTAGGGGCTTATTTATAGGATTAGGATGTGTATTAGACCCTTAGATTAACCCTAGGTTAGATTAGGACCATCAGATCTCGGAAGCTTCCAGAAAACAGCCCCAAAACACAGCCCAACCCAAAAATGGTGCATCAGGCCAAACTGGCCGAGCACCCCCTGTCGACACCCAAGTCGACAGGGCTGTCGACTTGGTCCTAGCCAAGTCGACTGCCCAGTCGACAGGCCTGTCGACTGGGGTAGCTAGGCGGGAATTTTCCCGCCTGCGCCCAATGGCCCCAATTTCGAAATTTGAACCTGAATTTTAAATCTGTTTTGAACTTTGAATTTTCAGAAAACTTCTTCGGGCCTTAACCGGGTCATACGGACTCCGATTTTCGAAAACTCAGACTCTATTTCGCGTATTTTTCCGAGACGAACGCAATGGCATAGCCCGTTTCCCTTGATTCAGATTTATAAATTAAATTCTGCCTCGATTTACGATATAACAGGTTATCAAAAATACGGGTTGTTACATTCTCCCCTCCTTAAAGGATTTCGTCCTCGAAATCTTCAAGTTAGGAAGAACGCATCCTACCATCCATCATCCATCTACTCAAATCATCATTCACGAGCAATCATTGTCCTTAAAGATTCTAATGCGGTATGATCATATGCAAAAGGTGTGTGTATATGTTCTTATCTAATGCAAAGATCATCAATGCAAAGTATGTTAGTGAAATGAATCTATTATGTATGCAAATAGTCCTAATCATATAATACAATATGTGTGCACAAACATTCGTCCATATGCAACATCCATGTGCTGAATTAACCATCTTGCAACCATAAGAATTGATAATGTACACACGTCCATATGCAATATGAGAGTGTATTTCAAGCCGATCTAGTGCCTAGTGTGTGTTTATGCATCCACAAGCAACCACTAGCAACCACTTGCATCCACTTGCAGCCATCAAACATAACATGTCTCAAACACATGTTTACATCCGTAAGATTCCTATCTCAACAAGATACAGTCGAGTGATGGAAGCGAGTACAGATAAAACAAAAACTTGGTACATATACTTACAGACTACTAGTACAGATCAGATTTCCCCAAATGATTCTTAGGAAACTAAGCATGGTAGAAACCCAAAATGTATTCGTCATAGTCACCCTCATGCCCAACACAGATACTCTCAAACCCCAATTTATCACAAACAGATGAGTTATAACTTTCAGGGAGTTTGAGACTATTACCAGATCAGAAGCAAGACTAGCATTAAAGTACCGAGTTTCCATTACAGAATCAAAATACCAGAAAAAGAGTTTCAAACTGAAAATTAGACAAGGAAAATTAAACATCCTACAGACAAATTATTCTAGCCCTAATCTATTCACTCGCCATGCGAGTATTCACCGTTCCTTCCGATGTAGTCCCTTTCTTCTTCGGGCAGTCCCTAGTGAAGTGTCCCATCTCTCCACAGTTAAAGCAAGTGCCCTTCCTCTTTCTGCAATCCTTGTTTAGAAGAGTTGTACTTCCACAAGTAAAGCACTTCTTTTCCTTCTTATCTTCAGACTTCTCCTCCTTCTTTTGCATTTCCTTTTTGGGCCCCGTTTTCTTGTTTTGAGACTCATTCACCTTGACCTCCTTCTTTGCACTCTTGTTCTCTTCATTGAGTAGGGCCATATCTACCAAACTCTCAAACGTGGCCCCCATGGGCACATGAGACATAGCTAATTCCTGTAACGGCTCATTCAATCCTCTAGCAAAACGAAGAGCCTTCTTCTGAGTAGTACTCACCATATCCAAGCCAAAACGAGCTAACTGATTGAACTTGTTCACATATTCTTTGACAGACATGTCTCCTTGCTTCAAAGCAATAAACCTCTCCATTTGCAAATTCTCTTCAGCAGAAGACAGAAACTTAAGCCCGAATCTTGTCCTGAAATCGGCCCAAGTCTCAACGGGCCTAGTCGCGGTGGTGATCTCCCACCAATAAGCGGCTTCATCCTTCATAAGCCAAACCGCCAACAAGATCTTTCTCTGATCGTCTAATCCAAAGATAGCGAATAAATCCTCGGTCTCTTTCAACCAATTCCGGGCCTCCACAAAAGTCTCGGTACCTAGAAAGTTCTTGCCACCCATTGCTTTGAAGTCCTTGCAAATCTTCGTGAACTCTACTGGAGGATGCTGAGGGGGAGGAGGGGGAGGAACCTCAGCGACAGGAGGAGGAGGAACATTAACCACCGGAGGAGGAGTAACATTTGCGGGGCCGGCTTCGGTCGCCCTAGCCTCCATAAGTCTCCTATACCAAACAGGAACTTGCACTCCCTCTGGGATAACAAAGTTATCTGTCATACTGAAACGAAGGAAAATATAGATTCAGAACGAGGGAACTAAGAATAGATAACTAAGGATTGTGCTAATGGCTTTTTGGGGAATAGCCTTTAAAATAAACTAGACTTTTCTTTGGAAAATACTTTATACTTGGTTTTGAAATTAGTTTTCCAAAAGTTTTTAAAAACCTTTTTGTTCCTTCTCGTAAACCATATGCTCTGATACCAAATGTAACACCCCACCTCCGCCAGGGTGGCTCTTGCAAGCACTCTGACTTTGGAGGGGCGTTTGAATCAGGTAAACATGCATAATGATATATCAAGGCAGAACAAGAACATATGTATATATGTAAACAGAGTAAATAACATAGATAAAACAGCGGAAGATTTCAAACCATTTCAAAACAAGTCTGGTACAACATATTGTCAACTTTCCAAATACACAAGTCTAGATAAAAACAACATTACTGAAAAACTGAAATACATAAGTACTATCCCCAAAATAAGTGATAACCATAGCTAGCTTCATGTCAAGACCGTACATGAGCTAAAATCCCACAAGCAAGCGATCAGAAATCCAAGCTAAGCTCCACTATTCCCACCCTGAGAACCTGGGGGCGGGGGGGGGGGGGGGGGGGGGGGGGAAACGGAAGAAAAGAGGCAAAAGAAAAACAGGTCAGTCAAAAAGACTGAGTAAGCCCTACTACAATCAATGTAAACTGATAAAGTTAACTGGCAGGAGAAGCAGGGATGAACATAAGGATAACAACATACTAGCATGATGATTAACTAACAAGGTAGATAAAGGTGTCATCGCATAATCAGGTTTAAGGTTTTTCACCACAGGTGTACCAGCATTCTAACATGTCATGTATAAACAAGAATTTATCCCTTGGCCTAAACTTGGCCCAGTATCAGGTGTTTGACTTAAATCAAGATCCAACTTCTTGTTACCAATTCTAGTATAACAGGATTAGGTGTTACCCCAATGTTTACATCGAAACAGGACGGAACAGAATGGTCCATACAGAGATAGAGTTTGGGAAAAATGGGCTTTTACCATCCTAACAGAATGGTACCACGCAGAAACAGACGGGTGTTACCACCCAACAAAACAGACGGTACCAACATAATCAGACAGAGCTAAGTGTGCCCTAAATCCTACCCAAGCGATCGGCTCCCTAATACATAAACACCCTGTGTCGGCCCCACGATAGGGTGTATCACTCCCTAAAGTGGTAACCAATTGGCACAGGCATATTTACAGATGTCACGGCGTCTTACATCCTCAGAGGCAGACCGGGATCCATGCACGCACATGACCCGGTTGGAACGCACCATCAACACCCATCGCCATTATCAGAATGAACCACTTATAATTAGTTCAGTAAGCGTGCCCGGACCCTACCTACAGTTGGGTCAAAGTTTTGATACCAGAAAGGGTTACTGACTAATATGGGTCCCAAACAACAAATGACACAAGTATTTCCCCCTTGTGTCCCAAGACTGTCAGATTCAGATTAACTTATTAACAGAGTTCAGACGTACAAAGTTCAGACGAATCAGTTTTCAGACTAACGGATCAGATAACAGATTTACAAACTTGCCTAACTTGGTGAGGGTCCTACAGATCCGCAAAACAGGTTCGTTTAATTTATTAATCAAGTTAGTTTATCCAGACCAGGTATCAAATCGGTTCTCAGCATTATCAAATTACTGAGTTGGATTGGTTAAGTATAGTTCAACTTAACCCTGTTAAATTACCGAGTTCAGATTGGTTAAGTGTAGGTTAACTTAACCCCAACCACTAGTCGTATTTTACGGTTAAGTGTCATTAAGAAATCAAGCCCGGTTTCACTTAACCTACCCATTCATGTCAAATTGGTTAAGTGTCATACATCAAATTTTCTTAACCTTATCATGTAGCATTAATTAATTTAATGCACCTTAACCTCTCACATTAGACCTCGTTGTGGTTACTAGTTAAGCCGGGCGGGTCCGGGTAGCTTTACACCACAACCTAGTCTAACCTCGGGTTCAAGCACAACTTGACCAACTTCTCACATTGGGTCCTATTGTTTGTAGCCACTAGTTAAGCCGGTTGGTTCCGGGTAGATTTATGCTACAAACTCAACCCAACCTCGAGTTGGTCACACTTATATTTTCTAAGTGTCATGTCCCTTTTGTTTCCAAAACATGTTACAAGTTTTCAAGAATTTTGGGTAGACCTAACTTAATAGGTAAATTCCCAATGGGTAGACCTAACTTAATAGGTAAATTCCCAATCTTATGTTTTTATGTCTTTTAAGTTTACCCAACCCCAAACGCAATCCCATCGCTTACATATCGCAATAGCGCATAAAGGATAGAAAGAGGGAACTTGGCATAATCATGACATAAAGGTGTTGAAGCCACAAGTTTAACATGGTGGCATATGAAATGTACATATGTTCATATACTTGCATATTACATTTTTAGGCCTCAAAAGCATGCATAAAACCAAACTTAGCATATTGGTGATACAAGGTGATAAATGACATGTAGAAATGGCCATAAGTTCGCATTTAGCCTCACATGCAAGTTATCATAAGAGATATGATAACTTACATGTTGCCAAAATGCAACCTTTAGCATAAAGCTTGAAGCTTTAAGCTCATAAACCCAAGATAAGCTTGCATAACATGATAACATGAACAAAATGATCAACCCAAACTTGCATAACATAACTTGCATATCATATGACAAACTTGCATATCAAACTTGCATAACATAACATGATAAACTTGCATTTCATAACATGGCAAACTTGCATAGAATAACATATCAAACTTGCATAACATGACATGGTAAACTTGCATATCATGGCAAACTTGCATATCATAATGATCAACCAAACTTGCATCATTCATTTAACTTTAGAGTTTAAATATGAAAGTAGAAAAGGGCTTACAATGCTTATGAAGACACAAAAATATGACAAAGCTCTTATGCAATCAAATAGACCCAAAATGCAAGCTCTAATAGAAAAACCCTTGAGCCAAAATGATCAAAACCCTTGCTTTATGATGTAAATATGGAAACTTGACTTGAATGCAAGCTAATGATGCTCATACAAGCTTGAAAACACTTGTATGCACTGAAAATCTCTCACAGAAATAACTTAGGAATTTTATGAAGAGAGTGGAGGCCATGAGAGGAATGATTTTGCCATAGTTTAGTTACTTGAATGAATAATGATGATTTAGGGTTAGGTTAAGGGCTTATTTATAGGATTAGGATGTGTTTTAGACCCTTAGATTAACCCTAGGTTAGATTAGGACCATCAGATCTCGGAAGCTTCCAGAAAACAGCCCCAAAACACAGCCCAACCCAAAAATGGTGCATCAGGCCAAACTGGCCGAGCACCCCCTGTCGACACCCAAGTCGACAGGGCTGTCGACTTGGTCCTAGCCAAGTCGACTGCCCAGTCGACAGGCCTGTTGACTGGGGTAGCTAGGCGGGAATTTTCCCACCTTCACCCAATGGCCCCAATTTCGAAATTTGAACCTGAATTTTAAATCTGTTTTGAACTTTGAATTTTCAGAAAACTTCTTCGGGCCTTAACCGGGTAATACAGACTCCGATTTTCGAAAACTCGGACTCTATTTCGCGTATTTTTCCGAGACGAACGCAATGGCATAGCCCGTTTCCCTTGATTCAGATTTATAAATTAAATTCTGCCTCGATTTACGATATAACAGGTTATCAAAAATACGGGTTGTTACAGCTATCGGTGAGAATTTCTCACTCTTCAATTTCTTTTCTAGTTATATATGTATACTAGGATGCAGACGGTGCTTAGTAGCACCTGACACAATCGTCCACAGACCATGGACTTGTTTGTTTGATTGCAAAAATTAGTTAGATTATTTGATTGAAATTGAATTGTTTGGTGAAATGAATGGATTTGATTGATGTGTGAATGGCGTGGGCCTTCACTAGACCGGGGATAAGGCTAGGCCTTGTCCTGTTTCTAGTATCGTGCCGTTATGCCGCCGAAATTTTCTAAAATAAGTTAGAAAAATAAGATATCATTTTATTTAAAGAATGAACTGAATAGAAATTCATATGTTAATATAAAATGTTTTATCGTTAAAAATATAATTTTTAACGTGAATATGAATATACGTGAAAGTGAATAAATAAATAATTATAAACAAATCGGCCGATTTGTTTATATACACTGATTTGACTGATATTGATTGGGACGATAAATTTTACACATCGCCCAACTGCACGAATAAAAATCTGTGTTTGCTGATTTGAAACCCCACACGGGTGTTGGGATGAAATTTGAAGTTCACTCATCCTGATTGATTAAATATGTCGATCGATTGATTGACAGGTTGTTATAAGCGTTAGATATCTATATTTGATGCTTATACAGTGTAGTGCACTTTGGCTGATGGTTGATTATTTTTCAATGCTATTGTATACATGTGATGTATGAAAATCCATATAATTAACATTATATGGTGATTGATTGGGCCTCATTCCAATTTAGAAAATAAAGAATATTATAATATAAAGGTTCATGTGTTGACCGTACTCATCCGTTGAGATTAATCATGTGTTGAACGAAATATTTTAATAATAAAATTTACATCTTTATCAATATTATATAATATAAGGTTCATGTGTTGACTGTACTCATCCGTTGAGATTAGTCATGTGTTGAACAAAATATTTTAATAATGGAAATATTTGAAATAAAAATATTTGAAAGGGAAATATTTGAAAAAGAAATATTTGAAATAAAAATATTTGAAAATAGAAATATATGAAGCCGAGTTGATTAGATTGACGCCATTTGGATGTGAACGATACTTATATCGATTTTATTCATTTTAAAATGAATATTGAAAAGTGACTTCGAAATCGAACATTTTGAAATGGAACATGAATTGAATTGAAAACGATTTCGAAATGAATTGAATATAAAACGAATTGATTCGAATAGAAAACGAATTTGAATTGAATCGAATAGAAAACGAATTTGAATTGAATTGAATAGAAAACGAATTTGAATTGAATTGAATAGAAACCAATTTGAATTGAATCGAATAGAAAACCAATTTGAATTGAATTGAATAAATAACGAATTCGAATTGAATAGATAACGAATTTGAATTGAGTTGAATAGATAACGAATTCAAATTGAGTTGAAAAAATAACGAATTCGAATTGAATTGAATAGATAACGAATTTGAATTGAGTTGAATATAAAACTAATTCGAATTGAATTGAAAATGAATTCGAATTGAATTGAAAACGAATTGAAATGAATTCAAATTGAATTGAAATTTGAATCGAATAGAAATGAATTTTAAACCGAATTTATAAAGAAAAATTCAATTTTGATTTGAATTTGAAATGGAAGTTGAAAATGTTTTTGAAACGAATTTAAAACGATTTATAAAATTTGTTTTAAATAATAATCGATGAAATATATATTTTATATATTATATATATAATATAATGGCCTGAATAGAACGCGCCGCGCCGCGGCAGTTCGTAAATTTCGACCATTTATTTCAAACGGACATTACGGGAGATCCGACCGTCGTATTCTCCTAAAACCGGAACCGTTGGGTTCGTATCGAAAAGGGCTTTCTAACGAATATTTGAAATTCAAAATCTAACGGTTTGATTTGGAGATACGTTCAAATCAAATTTGAAAAAGGTCGATGTAAGTGCAGTTCGATGGCCATTGTTGGAAATCGACTGTACGGGCCTTGATAAAATTATTAAAAATATCAATAATTTGTGTAAAATCATAAGAAGTGATTTGAGAAAAATTGGGATGAAAAAACTCCATATCTGAAAAGATAAAAATAGATTCTTATCAAAATGAACTAGCTTGAACTCAATTTAAAACCCGATTTTTATTTTTAAATAAATAAATTAGATTTAAAAAGGGGTTTTAAATAATCGGAATTTCTAATATATTTGATTGGATCTGAAATGGGTTTATCGTGAACGGTGTTTTAAATAACACTAGTTCTTTAACCCGATAATAAATAGAATGTAATTTGGGTTTGTCGTGAACTGTGTTTTAAATAACACCTAGTTCTTTAACCCAGTAAAAGGAGTTTTTAATGAATCCTCAACTAGATTGAAATGTGAATGGATAATCTAAATTATCAAATTTAGGAAATAAGCGAGAATGGAGTATCACCAGTTTTTCTCCGAAGCGATAGTTAAATCTTTAATTAGATTTGAACGTGAAATGGTAATTAATTTTACCGATAACACCGTGGTGTTAAATATGGAGTATTACCAGTTTTGCTTCATGGGATGAATAGGTCGGGATTGGGAAATAAAATAAATAATTAATTCGGTGTGGTTCGCTAATCTCGACTAGTTCAGAATACCATGATTTGGTTTGCAACGACATCAAAAGGATGATTAAAGGATAAATTTTAAAGAATTTATCTTGGATAAAATTAATGGGAACCTTTCCCAAAAGATGTGCATATTTAAATAAAAGAATATTCTGAATTGGAATGAGGCGTATGTTGTGTTTGTGTAATATTTATTTTAATATACGCGGGTTGTTCGGAAAGTCCGGGTTTATACCCATTTTGAATAACCGATTCGACGATAAATCGAAGATGAAGACGGTGGTTGAAGACCGGAAGTCTTCACATCGTTTGGATAACTACTGACGATCCTGATTTGGCAGTACACCCAAGAGGATGGAAATAGTTGGTGGTCGTCCAGACGTACCTGGAGATGAATGGATATGCGAGGAAAGTGCCTCCGGTTTCGTTCAGACCCAGAACGGACTTGTAAATGGATAGTGTGTCTGACATTGGATTTTATTCTGTGTTGATTGATTTCTATTAAATATACATCTGTTTGGCGGTGGAGAATTTATTCTTTTGCTTAACGCCCTTCTATGAGACGTACGAGCTCAGAGGTTGTATATCGATGGGCATCAATCGCATGGCATGAATTGCCTATGTGGCATGCTAAGATGTAATGATCAAGACTTCTGTTGAAAAGCAAAGTCTTGTGGTTGATGATCAAAGCACGGCCTTTGTGGTGTAGCTTTGTGTATAGCGTGAATTCGCGAGCCTCACACCTCGGTATGAGTTAAAAACGGGATACGGACCGCTGGGAGAGCACGACGTTTCTTTCTAGCTATGGTGGTGTCAGTGACTTACCAGCCCTGACATTTATATACTTTTCACCTTTGTGGTTGTTGGAATGAGGCGCCTTGATTATAGGTCTGTAAGGACCGAGAAACGTGTGTTCAGGAATAACTAATCCTCTAACGTAAGTGAGGACCGGCCCAGCCGCATCCAGGGTTGCCCAGAGTGCGTAGCCCTGAGGCATTTGCTAGAGTGTCTCGAGCGCGGAGAGGATCTTGCCCCTTGCCTCGACTCATGACGGAAATCCAATTTCCAATACGTGTATTTCGGCTTTATTTGTAGAGCCTAGTATGGCGACATAGTGGGATGGGGCACTCATGCCGTCTATGATTTATATTTATGATTGAAATTGTTTTGACACTATACACTTATTATAGTATCAAGTGATTTGTTTTAAACGTACCAAGCATGTTTGGCTATTATAAGGGAAAACCCTATCCTCCGGCTTGCGTTGCATTGTGTGATGGGACCTGGGTCTTATAATAGCTTCATTTTTCGAAAAAGCATTGCGTTGTTTATCTATATGCACTGGTATTCTTGGGAGGAAACCCGTTCCGTGTTATACGGCGTGGTCCCTTGAATTACTCTCTTTTAAAGTAAAGCTTTAAGTAACTGTTTTAGTTCTCACACCAGTCACATGACTGACCTGGAGTTTATTGTTTTTAACCTAAAACCTGGGTGCCCCTATTTTCCGCACGGGCAGCTAGTAGTTTTGGTTTTGCAGATTTATATTCACAGGATCCTGGTGTACAGCTGGAATGATATCGGGAAAGCTCTGTATCCGTATATAACCTTCAGTTGTGCTTTGTATTATTTTCCGCTGCTATGTAATTTATTCATTTATACTCTGTATATTCTTGTATCTGATGGAATTGTTGTAATAACAATGAAATGTTCTTCCGTCTGCGTTCATTTGTGTGTTGTTCTCAAAGTATCCGCTCTTTCCTTCACGGGGAAGTAACGGGTTCTCACAGAGATAGATTTTCGAATATATCTTGTGGATAATGCAAAACCAGTATCTTTGCCAGTACGCCACATGGCTCCTCGTGAAAGGAGGGAACTCAATAAGCAAGTGAAGGAGTTTCTTGAGAAGGGGTTCATAATACGTAGTATATCGGAGTGGGGTGCTCCAGTAGTGTTTGCCACGAAGGCGGATGGGTCCCTTAGATTTGTGTGGATTATGGAGAACTTACTAAACTTACTAAGAAGAACAGACACCCACTGCCGAGGATTGACGATCTCTTCGATCAGTTAGTTGGCGCCTCAGTGTTTTCGCAGTTGGACTTAGCCACTGGTTTCCATCAGTTGAGAGTGGCTGAGGATAGCATTGACAAGACTGCCTTTAGGACTCCGGACGGTTTCTATGAATGGCTGGTGATGCCCTTCGGTTTGACAAACGCCCCCGCATACTTTGTTGATCTGATGAGTAGGGTGTTTAGGGAGTACCTTAATAAATTCGTGGTGGTCTTTGTAGACGACATCTTGATCTTTTCTAAGAATAAAGAAGAGCATACCCTACATCTTAGGGAAGTTTTGGAGACCCTTCGAGCACATAATCATAAAGCTAAATTTTCTAAGTGTCACTTCTGGAGGAAGGAAGTACGGTTCTTAAGGCACGTGGTTTCCAAAGAAGGGATAGTTGTGGATCCCGCGAAGGTAGTGTCCATCCAAGATTGGAAAGTCCCTAAAAATGCTACCGAAGTGAGAAGTTTCTTGGGGTTGGCTGGCTACTATAGGAAGTTTATCAAAGACTTCGCAAAGATATCAGCTCCATTAACACGTTTGACGAAGAAGAACCTAGTTTTCACATGGGACGTAGATTATGATGATGTGTTCCAACGTTTGAAGAGAGCTTTGACTTCAGCCCCAGTCTTAGTGCTGCCAGATGGGAGTAAGCCGTTTACTGTTTATACCGATGCTTGTGGGACAGGACTAGGCGCAGTCTTAATGCAAGAGGGAAGGGTAATAGCCTATGGTGGAAGGCAGTTGAGGGTGCATGAGAAAAATTACCCTACGCATGACCTAGATTTGGCCGCAATTGTTTTTGCACTTAAGTCTTGGCGCCATTATCTTCTTGGCGAGAAATTCGAATTATTCACTGACCACAAATCTTTAAAATACTTATTTTCTCAGAAGGACTTGAATTTAAGACAGCAAAGGTGGATGGAATTCTTAGCGTCCTACGACTTCGAAATAGCATATACCCCTGACAAGGGTAACGTGGTGGCAGACGCCTTAAGTAGGAAAAGGTTGTCCTTGAGCCTATTGTTTGTTGAGCGGCGAAACTTAGAATTCATCTCTATGTTTGATTTTAGACCTTTCGTTGACTTTGTACCCGGATTGCTAGCATCCTTGGAGGTCAGACCTACGCTTTTGGGACGGATTGGTGAGGCTCAGCGAGACGACCCACAGTTGGTTGAGTTAGTGGAGAAGCTCAAAAGAGGGGAGTCATCAAGCCATCTCCGTAGGTATACCCTAGATGATAAGGGTTGGTTACGTAGGGATAGTAGACTTTGTGTATCACGAGACGAGGACTTGAGGAAGACTATTCTTGATGATGCACATCGTTTGAAGATGACCATTCATCCCGGCGGGGATAAGATGTACAAAGACATAAAGCGAGTTTTATTTTGGGCCGGTATGAAGAGGGATGTGGCCGAGCATGTCGCTAGATGCTTGGTGTGCCAACAAGTAAAAGCGGAGCAAAAGAAACCCAGTGGGTTGCTTCACCCATTGGAGGTTCCACTATGGAAATGGGAAAGTGTCTCGATGTACTTTGTGGATGGATTACCAAGATCAAGGAAGGGTAATACGGGGATTTGGGTTATAGTAGATAGACTTACTAAAAGCGCCCATTTTATTCCCGTGAAGAGTAAGAGGACTGCTCCATGGTTAGCTTCTGTATACGTCCGAGAGATAGTTCGTTTGCATGGTGTTCCTTCTAGCATAGTAAGCGACCGCGATCCTATCTTCACTAGCGAATTTTGGAGGAGCTTACAAGAAGCGGTAGGGACTCAGTTATGTTTGAGCACTGCATATCATCCTCAGACAGACGACCAAACCGAGAGGGTGAATCGTATTCTAGAGGATCTTTTGAGGCTATGTATCCTAGACTTTGGGGGTACATGGGAAGAGCATCTTCCATTGGTAGAGTTCACAAATAATAACATCTTTCAGTCTAGCATTGGCATGGCACCTTTCGAAGCTCTTTATGGACGACCTTGTCGTTCACCTACATGATGGTGGGAATCTACCGATAAGATCTTACTTGGGCCCGATATGATTAGAGAGACTTCGGAAAAGATCGACTTGATTCGAAGGAGGATGAAGACGGCGCAAGATTGGCAGAAATTTTATGCAGACAAGAGGAGGTCAGATCTTGAGTTTGATGTTGGGGACATGGTCTTTATCAAAGTGTCTGCATTACGGAACGTTGTTCGCTTTGGGTCCGTTGGGAAATTAGCACCAAGGTTCGTAGGGCCGTTTCCTATTAAGGAGAAGATTGGACAGATGGTGTATAGAGTGGAGTTGCCCGAGAGACTTAGTGGTGTACACGACGTATTCCATGTATCACATTTGAGGAAGTGCCTACACGAGACCGCGGAGGTGGTAGAGCCGAACTTGCTTAGAGAGGTGGAGATAGAGCGTGATGCGACGATTCGACGAGCTCCTACATGCATTCTTGGGTCGGAGATCAAGAAGCTGAGAAATAGAGAAGTCAGACTAGTCAAAGTCCAATGGGGAGATGATGAGAGCAACGCTAATTGGGAGACAGAAGAGAAGATGCGTTCATTTTACCCTTTTCTTTTTGAGGGTATGTCTTTTAATTTCTCCTTTATCACTTAGCTTGTACTTATCTTATCTTTAGTATGTCCTCTCGCTAGTATCTTTGACCTTTAGTTAGGATAATCCTATGGTTGAAACATGTGTTTGAGACATGTTATGTATGATGGATGCAAAGTGGATGCAAGTGTTTGCTAGTGGTTGCTCGTGGACGCATATACACACACTATTAGGCACTTGATCGGCTCAGTCACTTCATATTGCATATTGCATATAAATGGATGTATTTAGTAAAATGGATGTATGATGATTGTATTATCATATGGATGCTGCATTCAGGTGATGACTGTGCACGCATATAGAGATAATATGTAGCATTAAGGAACTTTTGCATACATAATGGACGCATGGCACTATCATGATTTTCATTAAGGAGGTCAACTGAATCAGTGGACCGCCTAATTTTGCATTAGATATGGACATATACACACACTGTGCATTTAAACATGAAAGCATTATAAGTCTATAAGGACAATGGATGCCTTTGTTTGATGGTTGAGTAGATGGACGATTGGATGTTAGGATATACATTCTTCTTGACTTGAAGATTTCGGGGTCGAAATCCTTTAAGGAGGGGAGAATGTAACACCCTGTAATTCTGTTAATATTAATATTCACAAATTAAAGAATAATTAATTTCAGATTTGAGAATTAAGGGAAACGGGTTGCTCCATTGTGTTCATCTCAGAATTCTGGTTGAGATAGAGTCCGAGTTCGCGTGAATTGGACTTCGTATGAAGAAGTTATGGCCATCGGAAGTTTTAGAAAATTCAAAACAGCTCGCAGGAAAATTTAAAAATTCAAACTGAAAGTGCAGAAGCGGGCTGGACGGGAAAATTCCCGCCCAGGCAGGTCGACAGGGGAGTCGACACTAGAGTCGACCCCCTCCCCCCAGGTCGACTGTAGTGTCGACCTGGTCCAGTCGGCCAGGTTTTGGCTGAGCCCAATTTTTAGCTGTTGATGTGTCTTTAGGGCTGAGTTGGCTAATTTGACGGTTCAGGTTAGTTCTGAGTTGATTTGACAGTCTAAATAAATCCTAAACTCTATATATACCTAGGTAGTCTCTCACTCTAAATTCACATGAAAAATAGAATAGCCGCCGTCATGCCGTCGCTATGGAACTCAGTGTAGCCGCCGCCAACTAAGAAGGAAGAAAGCTAATCAAAACTCTAATTCTACTCAACTCTAAAGCAAATCAAGACTCTCTTTCTTTTCTAATTGTGAGTATGATGATCTTAATAAGATTATTAGCAAACTAATTAGATTAAGATGTGATATGGATCATAAGAAAATGATGTGAATTGTCATATATGTTGTTGTAAACCTTATGCTATCATGTATGTTGTAAATCCTATGTTATGTGATGATGATATCCTATATGTTGTAAATCTTGCTATGATGATATTATATATGTTGCAAGTTTCTATGCTAAGTTGCGATGTTACAAATCCATGATGTTATTATGTTGTAGTTAGCTTATGAATCATGATGTTGATTATATATATTTGGGCTATGATGATTCACATGATAAATCACATGTACCTATGCAAGTTTAGATTTATTAGTATGTATAATCTCACATATTGTATGACATCTATTTAGATCTAGAATTATGACATCTATTTAGATCTAGAATTATGCTATGACATGTGTGAGTTCTATGTGTTAGATACTAGTTCACACCATCATTATGTTGCATAAACCACATATGCAAGTTTGTACATGAACTTGGGTTATGATCATATTATGTAAGTTGTGACATTTAACCAAACAAGTTGACACCTTTAAATCCATGACATGTGTAGTTTTATGCAAGTTTCACCCCTATTATGATTAGATCTATTTTATTTGTCTAAATGTTGTGATAATTTATCTTTGTGCTATGAGTTAGACTATTCGAGTCTAACGTATATTTTGCGTTGAATAAGCGAACGTATAACGTGGGGTAGGGGTAATATTAAGGATTTAATATTGAGAAAATTAGATGCAATTGATATGATTTTGCATGCCATAAATGGATGGCCATAATTGAGTCAATTATGGACATCATTAAAATTGGAATTAATTAATAATTTGAATTGGGAAATTATTAAAACTGGGGTAAAAGATTATAAGTAATAAACAATGCTTAGGACATGAGGTTGGACTCGTTTGTGACGTAAACCTGCCCGGACCCGACCGGCAAATCCAGTAGTCACAAATGTCAGCTCAATGTGAGAGGTCCTAGGCCTAAATTAAAGCATAACAGTTGTAAAGACACGAGGTTAGACTCTTTTATGGTGTAAGACTGCCCGGACCCGCCCGACAAATCCAGCTTCCATAAATGCCAGTCTAATGTGAGAGGTCTTTATAAGGTTATGGCCTTAATGAATTAAGAAATACATAACCAGATAAAAATGTGAGGTAGGACATGGGGGTTAAGTAGGTGCCTTGGGTGGCATGAGGAATCTAGTGAGTGCCTCTAGTGGCATTTGAAATACGATTAGTAAGATTTAACCAAACACACATGTAAATGAACATGACTATGAAAAGGGTTAAGTGGGACATACTGGCGGGGACAAGCTTAGGTGGATAGCTTGTGGTAAATAGTGGGGGCCCATTTCAACCAGTAACCCAAACGTATCTTTGTGGGCTCGACCCAAGTCGAGGACGGGACATGCATACTGGGCTTGACTATAAGAGGCCAAACGGGTTAGCGGTGGCAATGCAAGTCCAACGGGTTTCATATGCGTGTGTGGACCCGGTCTGGTAGGTAAGACGTTGTTGCATCGTGTAGGTATAAGCCGTGCATCCTCAAGTTGTATCGGGTTGCCACTTTAGGGGAGTGATACACCCCACTGTGGGGCCAGCACGGGTATCTACGAGTAGGGAGCCGATCGCAAGTGGGTAGTGGGGTACACCTAGCGGAGATAGGGGCAGGCAGCACCTATGTAGTTAGCTAGGGGTACACAAAGCTATTTATATAATTTCTAAGTTCGGTGAGTGGGATCAACCTTTAGGGTGACTGGTGTGGTGCAGTGTAGTAATTATTCGTTAGTAATTAGGTGTGCCTTTAATGTTATCTTTATCTGCTCTTCCATACCCAATAGTTCATAGACATTTCCTTCTTTTCCAGCTTATGCCTTAGTCTAGTTATTTTGATAATAGTATTGTTAGAATTATCATACTCGCCAGACTTTATGTCTGACCCCCTCTATTTCTATCTTTTCCCCCCTCCAGGTCCTCAGGGTGGACCCAGCTCTAGTGGAGCTTGATTGGATTGCTTTATCTCTCTTTTGGAAAGCTTGGACCGTTGAAGTAAAGTCCAGCTTGTTATCTTCTTTAAAGGCTATTTATGTAATGGGATTATGTATTTTGTTTTATCAAGATGGATATTGTACTTGACTCTGATTTATGGTTTTATGATGTAACAAACATGTTTAATTTCCGCTGCAATGAAATAAAGTTTTAGATTTCCAAGTACCACTTATTATCTGTCTTGTTGTAATTTTTCTGTTCTATATTCACTTAAAACCTCCATGGAAGTTAATGCATTCCCTTTGTGAGTGACATTAATGGACGTGGGGTGTTACATCAGTACTCTAAAAATCCGTACGATCACATATGGTACCTAAAAATCACGAAACTGGACATGCAGCTACAGTTCGACATTGCGGTCCCAACGAAACTGGTTTCGTCGAATTCCGACTTCGTATGCTCACACAACGTATTTTAAAAGGTCAAATTATCGACTGTTATCCACTCTAAAAATCACGAAACTGGAAATATAACAACTATTTGACATTGCGAATCCAACAAAATTTGTTTCGTCGAATTCCGACTTCGTTTGCAAAAGTGGCTATTTTTAAAGCTCTGGATGACCCATTTAAATATATAAATATATTTTAATATAATTGAATTAAATATTTATAAATTTATATTATCGCATATATTCACATAGGAATACCATACAACTCAGAATAAATCCTATATGGATTTCTAACTCGATATTTCAAATCAGGGTCAACCCAATATTCGATTTATATTGAAATTCCTTTTTAAAATATAAATAATTCCTTTATAATTATAAAGGAATTCCACAACGACTTTTCTAAAATTTGATTTGGGCGTGAATCAAAATCTACATGATGAAATCCCGATTTTTCTCTTCCACTAGAAAGATATACTCCACCAGCTCCACACGTTTCTTGTTTCACAGAAATCTGGCTTAAAACGAATCCTGTACATTCAGTTGAAGTTCGAATCACCAATTTACGAACTACAACGCCATTTCAAGCTCGATTTTAATTATAGTATAATTATACGCTCAAACTGTCGTTATTTAAATATATTCGTTATTCTAATTCAATTCTAAACTAAATTAAATATCACAGATGATCCGGTTCACACCATATCGTCATTTCAGCCAATTCTGATTATTCCAGAATTAAATATATTATTTAAATTAAATATTCACCATTATTTAATTCCACGACCATTATATTCACTATATCACTATTAATATAATTAAATAAATTAATTATAATACCTCTGCCAATGCGGGTCATTACAATCTTCCCTACTTAAAATAATTTCATCCTCGAAATTGCTAAGGTAGAGAACGACCCTATCGACTGGTTAGAACATATTTGTTTACTTATTAACTTCAGTTTCAATTAAATATTGATTAATTCTTATCAAAGAAAATTTTCAAAAATCCTGAAAATTTTCGAACGCCTTAACTTTTCGAAAAATTTCGCCAGCACCTACTTTATACTGGTCAATAGGTCGAACTCCAACTCGCCTCTCTGGGACATCTCCAACCCAAAATAAAATCAAACAGCCAAACGGCTTGCCAATTTGGCTCATCAAAATCTCATACCATATGAATTATAAACTTGTACCTTTTGTCGGTATATCATTTTATCCTTTCCACCTGTTATCAATTCAGCGGATACAAGGGTCATCCCAATCAAATTCCAATCTGCTTTTATCCACAACACAACCATTCGCTTATATCCGAGCCAAATATCATTTCAACTCGAGTTTCTTCTCGATTCCCAACTCTTAACTTGATCATCACATTACACTTCAAATTTGAATCTCACAATCCAATTTGTCTTGATATCATTCTAATTCAATCTCAGTTACCACTTTACTGGCTTTACTTTAATTCAAATTTGCTTTCACAAATTTCTACTAAATTTGTTTTTAATTCAAACAGTCTTTTCCTGGGAGTTTTCAAACAGTTTACTCTTTTCAAAAATCAAATTTTCCTTTTGAACATGTCACTGAGCCCTTAATTAATATTCCATTAGTTAAATCACTCCTCTATTTCTTTATCAATATTTGTTAACCAAATATTTTCAATAACCATATTGGCCTTTTATGTTATTTAGAAAACATTTCCGAATATCGCCTTCCTTTATTTTCTAAAATTTTAGAAAATATATGCTATTTATAATTGGAAAATATTCCAATTACTTATCTCTTTTCCGATCTCGTTTATTTCTATACTTAGGAAATATTCTTTATTATATTTCCAAGCTTACAGTTATTTGGGTTAAAACGGATGTTGTGTAAAACGTTGTTACGACAACCCAAATACTATATTCAACTAACTCTTACTCAACATTGATCTTCGAGCCTGAAATCTTACTATTTATTTGTTAATAATGAAATCAATCAAGTTGGGGTATAACTACCTCTCAGACCTTGACTGAATAACATTTATAACGATAAAACAGATATGACTACTTACTCGAATAATCAATACCATACAACTACTTGTTCACTTTTAAACACGTATACGCTTCCTCTTTCTATTCTTACTAGATTTTATTCTTAGTCTTCCTTTTTGATTTTACTATTCTATTTCTAAGTTTGTTTCCTTATCGACTTCTATATATATATATATATATCGATACGTTGATTTTTAACTATCAAATTATCTTAAAAATATTCTAACTCCTTGAATTCCCAGAAAAATTTGCCATAACCTCCTTTGTACCAGGAGCATCGGGATATTTCAAATAGCCTCCCATGGCCCTCACCAATCCAAAAGAAAAAGAAAAAGCCAAGCGGCTAGCTGATACGGCGCATAAAATCTCATATATGAATTAAATACATACCTTTTCGTCGAGCATTCTATTTATATGCCTTCATACCTTATCCATACCTATCTCATGTATATTTATACCTGCCCAATCTATTTTAACTATACCTGATCGTTTTAACTCAATTCGTTAATTAATTTGTTAATTAACTCTTTAGTCTATTTCACTTTTATATTTAAACATGACATGTTCAAATATATTTTAATTTGCTTATTCACTAATTTGAATCCAAATTTCAAATTTAAGTTCTATACTCGATTTCGAATATCCATTTACAAATCCAATTCACCTTTCAAAGTTCAACTTCAAATTCAAAACTCGATTAACTAATTCCTCTTCGACTTAGTTAATTCTATTCAATTTCTATTCAAATTTTATATCATTTCTATTATTCAAATTCTATAGTTTAAATTCCATTTGAATTCTATATTCAAATTCCATTTATTCAAATCCTATATTTGAATTCCATTTGAATTCTATATTCAAATTCTGTAGTTGAATTCCATTTGAATTCTATATTCAAACTCTATTTCAATTCCATTGAATTTCATATATTCAAACTCCCTTTGAATTTCTATATTCAATTCTATTTGAATTCTCTTTATTCAAATTCAATATTCAATACTATATTATAAATCCCATTTTGAAATTCAACACAACTTGTCTTTCCCAAAACAAATTCAAAACAGTATCTCTGGTAGTAATTCGTCACTTACAACTCGAAAATGAATACTGATGATGCAGCTATCATCATCAGAATATATTTTCCAGCGATCGAAGTCAGTTCAATACTATAAAACCATTTCTAAACATTTCCACTTTGAAATCCATTTCAAAATATAATTTACACTGCTTGTAAAACAATTTAAAATCTCCCAGGATCTTAAATTTTCCTTACTTTTAATCCAAATCCATTTACAAACACTTATCCAATTCTCCAGAGTTTTAAATTCAATTTCTGGTTTAAATTTCAGATTTAACTCATCTGATTTCACGTATTTCACTTATATGAATTCTGATTGGTTATTTACATAACCATTTAATTTATAACCTTACTCGATTATAATAACAACCAATATATCCACTATATTATAATTATGATATATATATCTTCTCTATATCAAGATTTACATTGGGTAAACTTATTTTAATTTATCCTCCTTTCAAAACATATCATGACAACCCATCGTATTCGAGTGTTTATAAACTCCTACCGATACAGTGGATCAAACTGATCGACCAGAACCCATAAACAACTCAACCAATAAATCTCCACAATATAAAACAATTTTTTTTATCAAATTACAAATACGCACTCGTATATATACACTCAACTTAATCTAGGGTATTACTTACCCCATCTCTACTGAGTTACGCCACAGTGCCAAGGTAATTCACTTAACTTAAGCTCTGATACCAACTGTAATGACCCAAAATTCCGGTCTAATTTGAGCTGACCAAAAATACAAGTCCAACCCCAAATTAAATTGAAAATCAGGAAATTAATAGAAAGAAAACAGAGGGTGAGAAAAGATAAGATAGAAACTTAGAATAGAAGAAGAAGAAGAACACAATATCAGAGTAACACGAATCTCACAGCGGAACGAATAAATATATTTCATAACATAACTTTGCAATACAAATATGTACTTGAATATACATATCATTATCAAAGTACAACACTTACAACACAACGGAAATAACTATAGCTATATAATCCTGAAGCCTCCTGCTCCAAGCTCTTCCAGTATATCTGTAAATCCCTACTACTTGACTGCCCGTACAAATTTAGGCACCCAAGAGTTTAGGGAAACAAACAAATAAGCTCTGGGTCAGTCATGGGACTGGTGTGAGTAAAACAGTTTAAAACAGTTCAAACAGGTAAATGATATCTCATAAGACCACGCCGTATAACGGAACGGGTTTTTCCCTTATGAGAATCCAAATTTTCTTTATATCAAAAACCTTTTGACATTATAATAATGTCTATTAACCACAATATAATAATCATCTAGCAGAAACGCTTTCATCTCATGTTCTACATATATAGTATACAATCAAAACCGCAAGAACGTATTGGGTAATGGATTTTCGACTATGACAAGGTATGGAACCACCTTTCGCTGATGTACCTCTAGAGAGGAATACAGTGGATTCAACAAGAACATCTTGCAACCCGGCCACACATGACCGACCACTCATTTCGCTTGAGTGTATCGAATGTATATCACCAACGGTTGGGATTAGCAACCGTTTCCTGAATGGGACAACATCAACAATAAATTTTTATAAGTAAATGAAACTCTAGATCAGGTGATTATACACCCTACTTCGGTGTGACCGACTTAGCCATGCTGCCTGCCCGATTTCTGTCATTTACCGGATTGATGAGGCTTGAGGTTACGCTTCATCGTCACATCAGATTCACTTCGAATGTTACATTGTCAGATCCATCGAAAGTCACTAATTGACATCTACAACAATACATTACGTGTTTGCTAAAGAAGTTTCCTTCTCCGCTTCCACTCTTGGTACGGTTGAAGAAATCAATGTACGTGACCTTTCTGGAAATACTCTGTCAGACATTCATCCATACAAGTCATCCAGGAACAGGATGAACCGAAGGCACTATTCAGTATATCCGTCATAGGCACTATTATCTAAGATTTATACAATAGCCCTTGCACTTTACTCCGTCTTTAATTATCTTTGGCATATATGATTCGCAACTCTTATGCCAATACAGAGTGGTTCTTTGGATAATAATCCAACCGGTCTCTCCATATTAACAACGTTAAAATGGTCAAAACTTCGATAGTCTGTGATTTAACTATCAAAGAAAACAGGTGTGCAAACAACGATATTATTTCCAGATGGAAATTATATCGATCAAACATCATTTAACATTTATCTCCTTAGTTCTTTTTTCTTCTCCTGTTTCCCTATATTCAACATTTGCTATTTTCTAAATTTAGAAAATATATCTTATTAACACTGGAAAACATTTCCATTTCTTGTTTTCTATGTTAGAAAACATTTCTGGTTCTTGTTTGGAAACCTTTCCAAAACTCCTACGTTTGGATTTAGCAGATGTTTAGATAAAACATCGCTATGCCAACTCAAAACCATTTCCTCTAATTACTAAATTCACTTAACCATCCTTTACTGCCGAACCTTAACTATTCCTTAGGTAAAACGAAGCCAATCAAGTTGGGGTAGAACTACCTCTCAGACCTTAACTGAACAACATTTCTAACCTTGAAATAGGCAAAGTTCACTTTAAATTTCTTTAACAACTTCCTTACGTAACTCTCTTTCGAATCATCTCTATTCGATAATTCTTTCCTTCGAATAAGGTATATTCGATAACTTTATTCAATTTACTCGATTTGATTAACCCTTATCGATTAACTCTATTGGACTAACGCTATTGGATTAACTCTATTGGACTAACGCTACTGATTTACTCGTTTCACTTAACTCCTTTCGAATAAACTATTTTCGATAACTCCTTTTACTCTATTCGAATAAACTATATTCGATTAACTCTATTTACTTTATATTCGAATAGACTATATTCGATTTACTCATTTGCTTTAACTCTAATCGATTAACTCTTTTTACTTAACTCCTTTCGATCAAACTATAATCGATAACTCCTTTCGAATAACTAATTCGATAACTCTTATGTATTTAACTCCATTCGAATAACTAATACGAATAGCCTTTATTTATTTAACTCTATTCGAATAACTAATTCGAATAACCCCTTTAACTCCATTGGGATAAACTATATTAGATAACCCCTTTAACTAAATTCAATTTGATTAACTCGACTAACTTCAACCATTTGGTTAACTTGACTAACTTAGCCCATTTGGTTAACTCTTATTTGAATAACTAATATTCGATTAACTCTATTAAACTAACTCGACTCGACTAACCCCTTTCGAATAACTAATTCGATTTACTAACTTTCGAATACCATATTCGTTTTAACTCCTTTCGAATACCATATTCGATTTAACTCCTTTCGAATAACTATATTCGATTTAACTCCTTTCGCTTTATAAAGATTTCCTTTTTTACAACGTTTATTCATTTTTAAAGATTTACTTTTAGTAAGGGTTCTCCACTTTAAAAATGATTCCCTCCTTATAACAGTTTCCTTTTTATAACGTTTTCCCTTTTATAACGTCCTATTCCGTTATAAATTAATTTCCCTTTTTAACTCTATTTATTTTCTATTATTTCCTGTCAATTCTATTTGTAAATGATTTACAAATATTTCCTTTTCTATTATTCTATTTGCAAATGGTTTGCAAATATTTCCTTTTCAAATCTATTTTTTGATTTTATAATTTTCCTTTTCTAAATATCTCCTATTTATAGATATTCCAATTTATAGATATTCCAATTTATAAATATTTCTTATTTATAAATATTTCATTGTTAAATATTTTATTTTCAAATGTCACCTTGAAAATATTCCCTTATCAACATTTTGGTATGTTATGGTGTTCAACATATCAAATCATGATGATCAGTATCGTTCAAACACATATAATCGACAACAGATTATATATCACATCATACATCACAATATATGAATCACAGTAAAATAAATGTTGAGGAACCCAGTTGGATTCCTCCAACCTGTCTCCCGGCATCCATAGATGTTATACAATATAAAATCAACAACATTTTCAGTTCCATATGATATATCCTGTTAAACATAATCAATATAGAAATTCAACTAACTGACTAGCAGTTCAATCAATGAGTCAACACGCAGTCAATCAGCCAATATTTAACAGTTCTAAATATACAACATGAAAATATAAACTGTTCAGAATTAGTGAGATTTACTCACTTTGGATGATCACCCTTAATAACGATAACCATCGCTCGATTTGATTCAGACAGACAATTTATTTTGCAATAAATTGTAACGAGCTCGGATTCACTCCCAGTCAGTTCCATTGGGTTGCTCCCGTCCATACGATCCTAACGGATCCTGTTTCACTGAATTTTGATCACGTATGGATGAAATATTAATATCACAACTTATACAATTATTTAATGGTTTTAAATAAAACTAGGTTGATTCATTTTTAAATTGGGCTCACCCATTCAATCTTGGCCCACTCAAACATCAGCCTGTCCCCCTTAATTCCCTTTCTCCCCAATGTCATAAAACCGATGCTGCTGTAACTCAAAACCGACGTTGACCCGTCCCCTTTGACCATCGACGGCTTCCACCTCGGCCATCGTACGCCAGCTCCGACGCCACCAAACGCCACACCAGCCGATCTCCTCTTGAGTATCCCCACCGTGTTCAACTCAACAAGCCCCCCTGTATATCAACCTATTGCCTCGTCCTCAAATCCACCCCGTTGTACTTCGCCAAGGACCGCCGGACCCCCTTCAAACCACCTGCGCCTGATGCGCTCCGCCACGACAAACCCTCCTCCACCACTTGCTTGGCCTACAATGGCCCCTAACTCCGATAGGGTTCAACCCTAGATTCGCCTATGTATTTCGAGCAACACAGAAATGCGCCGCACCCCAAACAAAGACTACCCATTCGAAGCTTCCCTCCTCCTGAGTCTAAGGATACTTGCTTTGGAATTTTACCATTTTTCTTTGATTTTTGTTTTGAATTTAAACTCTCGTTTTGGTTTTTGCAAGAGAATTTGTGGCAGTCGATGAGAATGTTTTTATAAAGGGAGACAGATTTTTGTGTGTCTCAAAAGGAAGGAGACGTGGCCTTGTTTTTAGGTCCACACAAACTTTAGGATATTTTACTAAATTTTATTTTCATTTTATATCTGTTTTCAGTACTCTAAAAATCCGTACGATCACATATGGTACCTAAAAATCACGAAACTGGACATGCTGCTACAGTTCGACATTACGGTCCCAATGAAACTGTTTTCGTCGAATTCCGACTTCGTATGCTCACACAGCGTATTTTAAAAGGTCAAATTATCAACTATTATCCACTCTAAAAATCCGTACAGCCACATAGTGACTCTAAAAATCACGAAACTGGAAATCTAACAACTATTTGACATTGCGGATCCAACAAAATTAGTTTCGTCGAATTCCGACTTAGTTTGCAAAAGTGGCTATTTTTAAAGCTCTGGATGACCCATTTAAATATATAAATATATTTAAATATAATTAAATTAAATATTTATAAATTTATATTATCGTATATATTCACAGAGGAATACCATACAGCTCAGAATAAATCCTATATGGATTTCTAACTCGATATTTCAAATCAGGGTCAACCCGATATTCGATTTATATTGAAATTCCTTTTTGAAATATAAATAATTCCTTTATAAATTATAAAGGAATTCCACAGTGACTTTTCTAAAATTTGATTTGGACGTGAATCAAAATCTACACGATGAAATCCCGATTTTTCTCTTCCACTAGAAAGATATACTCCACCAGCTCCACATGTTTCTTGTTTCATAGAAATCCGGCTTAAAACAAATCCTGTACATTTAGTTGAAGTTCGAATCGCCAATTTACGAACTGGAGCGCCATTTCAAGCTCGATTTTAATTATAATATAATTATACGTTCAAACTGTCGTTATTTAAATATATTCGTTATTCTAATTCAATTCTAAACTAAATTAAATATCACAGATGATCCAGTTCACACCATATCATCATTTCAGCCAATTCTGATTATTCCAGAATTAAATATATTATTTTAACTAAATATTTACCATTATTTAATTCCACGACCATTATATTCACTATATCACTATTAATATAATTAAATAAATTAATTATAATACCTCTGCCAATGCGGGTCATTACATTAAGCCTACCGCCTATGGATGCTGGATTGTCGGGAAGTTCCGAGCAGACTTCTACCACAAGTTGACTTAACCTCATGTCTTAGCGCCGTTACATGTACATTATGCTCTAGACCCCTCTAATTAAATTAACAACTTGTTGATGCTGGATTTTCCTGGCGGTTCAGGGCAGACTTCTACCACAAGTTGAATTTAACCTCGTGTCTAAGTGTGGTTACAGTTTTCTATTTACTGTAAAATTTCCATATAATTTAGGTATGTCCATTCTTCCAAAAAAATTCTGCAGTTCTAATTTTTACATATCACACTTAATATCATGTTGATTCCATATTAACTTGTAATCGTGTCTTATGTTCTTCCTAACATGTAATTAACTCCATTAAAATAATAAAAAAGTAACTATCAAATATGTGATTATTCTAATCTAACAATCCAACATGAAATTATTCCAATTTCTATAGTTAAGGGTTCATGTACATAATATGTCACAGGTTAACGTGTAATTGTCCCAATTTTACCATAACTTAAATTACAGCATCTGATTAAAAAGTTATTAAAACATGTGTATGTATACAACGGTAAATGTTTCCACATATTTAACAACTTTATATATATTTCCACATATTAACGTTATAATCATATTAAAATTTCAACATATATCACATTAATATTTTAACAGATTTACATGTTTCATCAGGTTTACATTTTAGCAGATTTACTATGCATATTAGCATTTCAACATTCTAGCTGATTTACATTGCATATTAACGGGGAATGTTAAATGATAAATATACCATTATCAAAAAGGATATTTTAAATCCACTCACCTAATTTGCTTTCCAACTCATGAATCTGGTCTAGATCTAGAATTCCATGGTTCTCCTAACCGGATTAAGACCCTAAATAACCATGGATCCATAATTCTTAATTAAAAGAAGAAGGGAAGAAAGAGGAGAAAATTAAATAGATCAGATTTAAGAATTTACCTTACTTCTATATGAATTCTGAACACCCATTTGCAGACATGCATCCTTTTCGTTCGGATCTTGATTCAGAATTTCTCTAATCTAATTATCCTATTTTTATGAAGAGATTTGAGGAGGAAGAAGAATGGAAGAGCTTAGGCAGCCTCTCAGAAAATGTGAGATTTAGGCTAGGCTCTGCTAGCCTATTTATAGGTGTTCATGCATACGCAACGCTGAGTCAGCATGATTATAGTCTACAAAGCAGTCCGGATTCATCAAAGAATCTTATCAGATCTAAGGGGGGTCAACACCGGGGTCAACCCTAGGGTCGATACCCCCTTGTAGTGGTCGACCCCTATAGGTCAGAATGCTAGAAACTTACACTGGCGCACTACACAAGTGCGACAGTGCAAATTAACCGTGGCGCACTTCTCAAGTGCGCCAGTTACACTGGCCCATTCCCCGCTCGCTTCGTCAAACTTTTAATGTCCATAACGTCTTCATACGTTATCCGTTTTATGCAAACTCGGAGTTTATCTGAACCAGAATTCCGAAAAGAACACAATGATACAGTCTGTTTTACTTAATTATGAATATTCAATTAAGTTATCCCTAACTTATTATCTTTAATTAAAAATGCGGGGTGTTACATTCAGCCCGTACCCCTCCCCTTTATCTCTTCTTATATTTTTTCTTTTTCTTTCTTCATTAAGCCGAAGCCCATGGATCAGCAGGGCTACCTCCTCACATATACAACTCTTTTCCCTTCCCATTTCTTCTATTTTGCTGCTCCCTTTTTCTCTTTCTCCTCTGGTTTACTGCTTCCCCTATTTTCTCTTTCTTCGATCCCACGTCATCTGGTCGAACCCAGCCAAAACAATCGGCCAATGCCCTTTTCTTCTCTCCTTCCTTTTCTTTACTCTCTGCTCTCTCTCTTATTCTCTAGTTGATCCAAACTAGTGCACCGTGCACTGTGCATATGCATGAACACCTCTTCGACTATCTCGCCTCCACTGCCATTACCACATACGTAGTTGCTGCTCCTAAAATCCCTTCCACCGTCCCAACTTGCTCAGATTTATTGCATCTAAATCTAGTGTTTCACTCAACTCCAGACAAAAGTTCTTGCAACCAAGATGCTTCGCTACCCCACCCCAAGCTACTAATCACCGCCAAATTATTGTCAGAGGTCAGTGATGAACCGCTGGTCCCTTTCACGTACTTGCGATCCCTTGAAACAGGCGCACGATGGTGCAGTATTCCCTCAAACCTAAGTTACACAAACTCGAATTAAATCCCTAAATTGATATTTTTTTACCTAAATTAAGCAATGGAAAAATCATTCCATATTTTTCTCCTGCTCCATGAATCCCTGCGCTCCCTTTGTATTAACCCTCTGACCTACCACCGACACTGCTTTTAGAATTTTACCAAAACCTATTTTGGGTTATTCAACAAACTCACTTTACTTATACCATGAAAAATTATAAAACCTCCACTAATATTCATGACTTACGATCATAAATACCACCATATAACCCAATCTCAAAATAATCATGTTCGATTTTTGAGATTTTTATACTCTCTTCTATAAGTTAGTCATACTCGAACATATATATATATATATATATATATTATTTTTTGGGTTGTTACTATTTTTAAAATAAGTTGGACTCTGAAATAAAAAAAATTCAGTTGTGCGTTTTGATTAAATAGGGATAGGTTTTGAGTTTGTGATTTTTGGAGTCCAGGAACATAGAATTTAAGTTCACGGAGAACAGTTTGTTCCCACTTGATAGTCTTGTTATATTTATGTATCCACAAACTAGGATTGTTCAGGAATCAAACCATGCTAACAACTAAAAACATACATATGGTTAAAAAGGGTAAAGTCCAATCAAGATTTTAAGCAACTAATTTGTAATACAGGATAGTGACAATAGTTTTTCTCCTGCGGTAACTCACCATAATATTAGTTCAAATTAAATCAGGTAAATACACAGATGTCAATCATAACTAGAAATAAGACAAGAAAGAGGAATATATGTTTACTCTCATAAGTTTTCACTGTTTGGTTCTTAATCACTGGCTTTTGGGCTCTTATAGTTCCAGGTTTAAGGTTCTTTGTTGCTTTTTCTATCGCTAAATCATTCTAGTTTTTAACTCAAGTGCCATTGTCTTTCTTTCAAGTTTGTTTACTTAGCTTCAGATTTTTTTTGAGCGGTGAGGGAGCATACGATGTGTATATATAAGTAGAAAACAAAACTTGGGTATGAAGCATACAGGGTTGAAAGAGGGGCAACTAGATGTATAGGTATGCTGCTGTATTTTGATTAGAAATGGAAGTTACTTAAGGTCTTTTCCCTTAAATTTTCCTCAGGCTTTCATATGTATGATAGTCACAATGTGATACACATGGATCATGTGCAACTGCTTTTAGGCTTAGTGTAGGTAGTAGTTTAGACTGTCTTATATGATGGAAAAGTTGTTGCTTAGGCTGTGTAGAGATGTACATAGAGGTGTACAAGCTATGTTCTTAGATGGTTCTTAGATGGTTCTTCCATTGATTTTCAAGGCACGTCCTGTTATACATGCAATCTGTACTAGTCCACATGAAGATGTTAAAACTTCAGTGCTTGGCTTCAAAGGCAATGCAAGTGACATGTACAATCCTATGATGTGTTAGGTAGGGAAAGGCATGTGATAGATGGGGTATTAGCTGCAGCAAATATTGAAATGAAGTGTTCCTTAGGTCACTTGCCACTAAATTATATCACTCTATATTACGTCATGTATCTATGTACATAGGTGTACTTTCATGTATTGAAATGGCAAAAAAACATCACTTTGCATCTAAGTAATTCAAAACCGAAATGCCTATGTACATTAATGATTTAAATAGCATATATTGTACAATGCGAATAACATCATTTAATGGTTGTGTAATCGTAGTTTTTGAATACACTAGAACTTAGCAACAAAGAAAGTAACACATAAATGAATCTGGTATTGTTTATTCAAATCTTAAAAAGGCCAAATCTTGGCATTGAAAATTACATTGTTCTTTATTTATTGATTTTGTTGGGCATATCATAAGGAGTAGGCAGTTTTGATAAAACTGGAGCCTTGCGAACTACTTAACTATTCCCTTTCAAATAATTAAATGCTATATCCTTTTTATATGCTTAAGTGAAAAAAATCTTACTTAAGAAATTATTACATTCAGGAGTTAAAAACAAATCTAAGAATACAAATGTCAAAACATTACTCACTTGCTTTTATATATAAATATACATATGTGTGTGTATATATGTGTATATATATGTTGGTTAAGAAATCTTGAAACAAGTTCAAATACAACAAAATGCTCGAACATATAATTTTAAATATACAAATTTTAAAATATGATTTCCAGATAAATCAAAGCTGTTAAACATCATATATTTGAATTAAATTTACATATATAATCTATAAAAGCAATCAAAAACTGGGACGTTACATTCCTTCCCTCTTAAAAGAATTTCGTCCCCGAAATTAAAGAGTATTGGGAAAATTCCAGTTATACATAAAATCATATATTTGTATCAAAACACATATCCATAGATCATATACTAACAATCATAGCAAACAAATCATCCAAACACTTAGGTTATCTACCAATCATTTCACAGCAACCAAACTATTCAATACACACATCAACATTTAACTATTAATCACAGTCATTCTCATAACTAGAAATATCTTTTATTATAGTTGGAAAACATTTTTATTCCCAATTCCCCATTTATATTCTTCGATATCCATCAGTCCCTAACCGTAAATTGGTAAGAAAATAATCCCCTAAGTATTAACCTCGAAGACCGAAATCAACATCAGATCAACACTCAAAATCTGGGACGTTAAATACAACAAGTTTAAATACAACAAAATGCTCAAACATATAATTTTAATTACAACAAATTTAAATACAACAAAATGCTCAAATATATGTATATGTATGTTGGTTAAGAAATCTTGAAACAGGTTTAAATACAACAAAATGCTCATTCATATAATTTTAAATATACAAATTTTAAAACAAGATTTCAAGATAAATCAAAGATGTTAAACATCATATATTTGAATTAAATTTACATATATAATCTATAAAAGCAATCAAAATCTTGGACATTGCTTTTTTTCCCCTCTAACTTTTCATGTCTGCCCACTCCCCATGTCCTTTCCCGCCCAATCTAATCACCGAACCTCTCCTGCCAAACCCTACCTTGAGCCAACCACCCTCTGCTCCACCGCCGCTTGATCCTCCTCCGACCCCACCTGACCCATCTCCTATCATACCCCCTTTCCCAGCCGATCCCTCTTCCTCCAGTCCTACTCAAATCAATGACAAAGTAATTCAATAACGATGGACTTATTTCCTGTTCAAGCGTAAGCCCTTAAACGTTAGGAAGTACATTCCTGTTGAGTTGATTCCTACTATTACGAATGGCACGTTGAAAATGGTACATGGAGTACCAGAGGCTGGCACATAAGTTTGGAATGAATTGGTGGTAGGTTTTTTCTTAGATAAACTTCTTTCATACACTGTTGTCATAGCCAAGCTTAATTCGCTTTGGAAACTAAAAGGATCTGTAAAGGTAAAATCTGACAGTGTCCTTTATCTATTTGATTTTTCTTGCGATGAAGATTGAAACAGGATTCTACAAGCTGACCCCATAATCATGAGCAAGAATATTTTTATTATAAAAATGTTTGATCTCTCTATTAGTATTGTCTGTGGGAATGTAAAATATGACCCTGTTTGGGTTAAGTTTTACAATATTCCCATCGTTGCCTAGTCCAACTTCGGCATCAACTAGATAAGTAGTATTCTTGGGAATCTTCTACGTATGGACGAGATAACGGAGAGTAGATAGAGACTAGAATACGCCAAATATTTAATATAGGTTAAACCTGACAAGGAACTGTCGAATGACTTTCTGGTTGAGATAGTTGAGGGAGGAGTACAGCGTATTTATGTTGAATATCTTTGGAAGCCGGATATATGTTGTCTTTGCATGTCATTTGGACATATAAGTGCTAATTGTGATAAAGAAGATAAATCATGTGAGGAAGAGACAAACAAAGATAGAAGTTAGCAAATTAACACTCTGTGTAGCGTAAGAGAAGCAGTTAAAAAGAGGTTCCCAGTGCAAGACAACAGAGACAAAGAAAAATGGCATTTGGTAGGCAACAGGAGGAATAAAAATGTAGTAAGCACTAGAGAAAATGAATTTGGTCAGCCAAGACAAGGCAGTTGGGTAAGGAAAAATACTGTGGGAGTTACGGCAATAGATAAGGGAAATAACTTTAATGTGCTTGAAGAAGGAGAAATTGTAACTGAAAAAGATCAAGGTGAGGAAAGTAATGAATTGGACGAGGAATTCGCTAATATGGATACTCAAGATATTGCAAGTATGCTAATGCCCACTCTTGAAACTTTACTGAAGAGCAAAGAGCACCACTGGTTAGCAACGGAACCTAAAATTGAAATACTTGAAGAATTTAATGAGGAAATTGCGGCTGAAGCTGAAGTGAACAACTTCTTTCGACAGCTTATATAGAGGAATGTTTCAAGGATAGAAGAAGAGGGATAAAGCAAGGAAAAGCAAAAGTAGATGAAATAATCAATGCGTTAGGCAAAGCAGTAGTTATGCAAAGTAAAGGCAAGTTCAATGCAAACCCAATTATAATAAATGTTGACACCCTATCTCCAAACAATGTGTCTTTCCATGATACCATCAGTAATGAAACTACATGCGTGCATAACTCCTCGTCTCTAACAACTGCACTCGACCCAATCAATGCCCGTCTGGACCTGAATTTTTCCCTCACTCTTTTAATGATGACAACATTTACTCCAAAACTCATCCACCTCAAGCCTTCAAAATACCACCCCTCGACTCAGTCACCTCTGAACCTCCTGACAAAATCCCATTTGCCCCTTGTATAACCACTCCTAGTTATGCTCAAAAGAAGTACTTGTTGAGGAGTATGAAATTTAGAGGTGCCCCTCCCCCGCAGTTTAATTTATGGTGAAGACTGTTTATGTGTGGAACATCAGAGGATGCCACCATGACACTAAACTCGATCAATGTAAACATATGATTTCTGAAAACAAGTTTAGTAAGCTAGCTATTTTCGAAACGAAACTCAACCTTCAGTTAACCTTAAGGGCTGCTAAGCACAGTAATCCCTCTTAGCTCTTTATTCACAACCTCGTCGAAGCTCCTTATTGTAGAATTCTATTTCTTTTAATCCAAATACATTATGTTTGAGTCCTATTCACTCTTCTGACCAACAAATCCACTGCTATGCCATCAATCTCAATGACCACTCCTCCTACTATATTACTTTCATTTATGCAACGAATAATTATCTTCCTAGACAAAATTGTTCAAATCCATCCACTCGTTAAGATAATATACTCATGCTTGGTTCCTTCTTGCTGACTTCAACTACTGTTTCGAAACCACTCAAAGAATTGGCGATAATCCCCTCTCCATCCCCAAAATTCTTCCTCTTAAAAACACCCTCGATCAAGCTGATCTCATAAACATAAAACGTGATGGAATGCCATTCTTCTAGAATAATAAAAAGAGGGATGGTCCTAGAACCTATTTCTTGATTAATCATACTTTCTGCAATGCAAAATCTTTTACCTTATGGCCTTCCCTTCACTGTTGCATGCCCCCTCCCCTTCTCTCAGACCATTCTCCTATAATCCTTCACGTACGTAAGCTAGACATATCGGAAAATCATGTTTTAAATTTTTTAATAACTGGGTTGATGACCCTGAGTTCCTTGACTTAGTAAAAGGTGCATGGGAGAAACCAACCTTTGGAAACCCTCTTATTGTTTTGCAGGCTAAACTCAGGTCAAACGAAGATCAAACTTAGAGAATGGGCTAAAAAAAGTATGGTAGTGGTAGCAAGCTGAGCTCGCTTTGGAGAGATAATCTAATGAAAATTTAAATAGCTATGATGGAAGACCCCTCTAATCCATTGCATCCCCAAACTGAGAGTTTCATTTTGAGGCAATATCAAAATGCCCTTATCCTAGAAGACAAGATGACAAAACAGGAAGCTCATATCAAATGGAAGATCGATGGTGATAGCAACAACGCTTATTTCCATGCCCCTCTCAAAAACAAGCAATGTAAAGATAATATAGTACATATAATTGATAAGAATGGCGTGACTATAGACAACTAAGGTATTGTAGAAAATGCTTTCTTAACTCATTTTTCTGAACTATTTGGTAATAAAGACAACTTCATCCCTAACATTAATTCGGTTGACCCATACATTCTTCCTAAATTGTCTACTTTTGAGTTCCAATCTCTATGTAAGGAAGTTACAGATAGTGAAGTCAAAGAAGCTATGCTCTCTCTCAATAAAAATTCATCTGGAGGTCCTGATGGCTTCAATGCTTTCTTTTGTTCTACTTGCACATTTTTTATTGCCCATGACGTTTGCAAAGTCGTGAGACATGTCTTCCTCAAATCCACTTTGTTGCCATCTTTCGATGCAACCAATATCTGTCTCATCCCGAAGATGAAAAATTCCACTAAAGTCTCTGATTATAGACCCATCTCGTGTTGTAATACCCTATACAAATGCATTGCCAAGATAATATCTACTAGACTCAAAAAGATACTCCCTTCAATTATCTCTTCTAATCAAGCGGCGTACTTACTTGGAAGTAATATATTGGACAATGTACTTCTCTTTCATGAGCTCTTGAATGGTTATTATCATACCAATATCAGTCCTAGGGCTATGTTCAAACTAGACAGCATGAAAGCTTTCAACATGCTTTAGTGGGACTCAATTGTTCGAATAATGGGTTATATGAACTTTCTGCATCATGTTGTTGCGTGGATCCTCACGTTTATGTCTTCTGCACACTTTTCTCTCTTCATATATGGATCTAATGTTGGGTACTTCGAAAGTAAGCAAGGAATACGACAAGGAGATTCGATATCATCTTATATTTTTATATTAGTGATGGAGATGCTCATGCAAATGCTAAATCAAAAGATAGACAATGGTTTGTTCAAACTTCACCCTATGTGTCACGTCCCTAGGGTCTCCTTTCTAATATTTGCGGACGATCTCGTCATTAATTAACACAATCTTCGAAACATTAAATGAGTTTTATTAAATGACCAGTCTTAGAGTTAATCTTCTTAAGTCAGATATGAAAGTGGCGGGAATCTCTGAACATCAAACTCAAGCCATTCAATTTAGATCTTGTATCTCCAATAGCTTAGACTCTTTATATTACCTTGGTCTTCCTCTCACTACTTCCAAGATCACTATCAGTCAATGCTTACCACTGTTTAATAAGATTACTGCTCGACTTAATTCTTAGACTTCCAGATTGCTGAGTCAAGTTGGGAGACTTACTCTAATTAAATCGGTAATATTTTCTATGTAATTATAATGGTTGCGGACAACTATTCTTCCGTCTAAACTTGTTAATATGATAAGAACCACATTTATGAAATATTATGTAAGATTAAGAACGAAGGCAGTTACATATCCCCGATTACTTTTACAAAAGTCGAAAGCCCTATAATAAAAGGTGGACTGGGAATTGTCAACTTGAAGCAGTGGAATAAAGCTGCTTTCATTAGGCATATCGACGACTTCCTCAAAATACCGATAGCTTATGGGTTCAATGGTCAAAGCACAATGTAGTCAAAGAAAGGAACTTCTGGAGCATGAAGCAGCCTCATAAAATAAGCTGGACTTGGAGATGCATTTTCAAGTTAAGACCTAGCATTCTTCCTTGGTTCAAGTACTCAATTTTGTTTGATATTGAAGTTCGCTTGTGGGAAGATCCATGGTTAGACAATGGAATAATTCTTAAAAGAGTCCTCACGCATCTTGAAATGTTATCTTCTAGTATTCGCTGTAATGCCAATTCATGTGATTACGTTCTTGATGGGAAGATATGCTTGCCGCCTACGCATTTTGCTAGAATAAATCAAATGTGGTAAAAAGCTAGATATTTGAAGTTAGGAAGCATTGAAGCTAACGTGACAGTTTAGCGTGACTGTACAAACAATTATCAAAATAAGAGACAACACGAATGCATGCTGGTATGAATGCAATGCCTAATTGTAGATGGATCAGGAAGATTTGGCTAAAAGAAAACTGTGCACGTGAAAATCTTTTTATGTGGAAGGTCATTAATCATTCCTTATTTACTAAGGGCAAGCTGGCACAAAGGTGAAATACCCCACCACCGTTAAGGTCACTCACAAAGGGAATGCATTAACTTTGGTGAACCATTTTAGGTAAAAGACACGGATAATTTACAAGACAGACATATAAGCAGCGGAAAACTGAAATTATTTATTAAATGGCGTGGTTTAGTTAAAACATTACAAGCATTGTCTCAAAACCCAACTTCTAAATTATTACAACAAAACATCTGTCTTGATTTAAATCTCCAAGTACATAAAGAAACATAAAACAGAAGTAAAGCAGTATAAATCCCCAATAAAAGTGTAACCACAGCCATAGCCCAAGAAAGGAGAATCCAAGCAATACATCTACTCTCTTCAAGCTCGAAAAGGTCTGCACTATGCTGAATTATTCCCTCCCTGCGGACTTGGGGGGTACGGAAGAAAAGAAGGCGAAAGAAAACGGGTCAGACATAAGTTTAGTAAGTCCAGTGATTATTCAGCATGTAAACAGGTAAAAGGATCATGAGATGAATAAACTGTACACAGGACAATACCATAGAAATAGGATAACATAAGATAAACTGAATGTACTATCGCACTCATTTCTATTTCTCTGCACCTACTATGAATGTTTCAACTACCATCATGTGTTCATAAACAAGTGATCCCTTTCCCGATCGGCTTCTACTCGCATGCATTTGCTACTTGTGTCATTCGGCCTCGCTTGATTGTAGATACATGTGCTAGTCCCACCATGGGGTGTATTAATTCCTATGGTGGGAACCCGAAATAAATTCAAGATGTACAATGTATGCTACTGATGCCCAGTGTCTTCTTTTCCACTCCGGAGTACGTGCACGCCCATACTCCGTCGGAACTACACTGTTGCACCCTCTGCCGCTATTTTGACCACTTATAATCAGCCCAGTAATCGTGCCCCACCCTGCCTAGTTCAGGTTACCGTGATACATCTATGTGGGTTACTGCTGAAATGGTTCCCCGTTACTAGGGTTTCCTAATCAGCATGTTATAACGGTTAAGTGTTCTCAAAATTTACCTAACATCAGCCATCTGTTTTGCTAACATGTTGTATTGGTTAAGTGTTGCCTTAATTAACTTAACCCTACCATTCTTAGCCTGTCTGTTCCTTAGCTTTAATTCATTCATTAAAGCACCAACCTCTCACATTAGATCTATATTATTGCAGTCACGGGATGTGCCGGGCGGTCCCGGGCAGTCTTACACTGCAACTCAATCTAACATCGGGTTTTTCGGGCTTAATGTGCTAACCTCTCACATTAGATCTATATTCTTGCGGTCGCTGGATGTGCCGGGCGGTTCTGGGCAGTCTTACACCGCAACTCAATCTAACCTCGGGTTAGGAATATTCATCTTTTAATTAATTTACTTATTTACCATTCATGTTTATATGTAAATTATCCACAAGTGTTGTCAAATCAATTCATGTCCCATTTACCCTCTAAATTATGTTCAAATTATGCCATTTTATGCAACTAATAATTTACATGATTATGAGCCAGTCCATGCCAATAACATGTAATTTAATATTTTCCCCAACATCCCCCCCGTTATTCGTTCGCACAATTCACATAGAACATTAGGCTCAAAAATTAGCCTAACTCATAAACAAAAAGGGAAAAGAATAGGGACATGTAACATTCCAACAGACATAAAACAACATAGATCAATATGTGTAATATAAATTCGACATAGAACGACATAAACTTAATTTAGCATAACGTGATCTTGCATTTAAATTAGATCCAATTAACATGTGAACTAGCATAAGTCTACTTGTATAAACATGAACTTATATAGATCTTAAACATGGGTACTAGCTTGGATCTAAACATATAACATGTGTGAACATAACTTGGCATGTAACTTACATACATAAAAAACCACAAATTTAATACAACATGATAGGTTCAATGGTATCAGTCCCAATAGTCTCATAGGCATGATAGGTTTTACTATATCAGTCACAACAGTCTAATAGGCATGATAGGTTTTACTATGTCAGTCACAACAGTCCAATAGGCCTAAGCAATTCGGAATTGACAAAAGTATAGGCACGAATAGAGTTAGGCATAGTTCTAGATCCATTTATTACAGTCATGATTTCTTATTAGGTGTTCACTTCTAAAAAATAACTCTAAACAATAATTGTACTTACAGAAAAAGGACGGATCTTGATTTCTGGGATCTGAATTCTGAATTTGAAAAGCTATCCTTTGATGTAGACGTTTGATTCTCTAGTTCTTCTAATTGATTCCTAGTTTGAATTTGATTCTATAGTTTGGGGTAGATGGATGGAGGCTAAGCCAGTTTGTAGATGAACAACATGACAACTTCGTAGAATGAGTTCTAGGGTTGAGGTTTGGGGTGATTATATAGAAGTCTAGGTTCAATTCTGACCTTTAGATTAGTCTAGGAGAAATCAGAGCCATCAAACCAAAGAGATGTGTCATCCAGCCAACCGTAGCATGACACATATGCCTGATACCTCAGAAATAAGTCATTGGCCAATCAGAGAAGGCCACATTAGCACAGGGCTATAAAAATTCGTCACAGGAGCTGGATCTGGGAGGGGTCGACTCCCTACCGGGGGGGTCGACACCTATGTTGAGTCCCCTATAGGGGGGTCGACACCTATGTCGACTCCCCCAGGGAGGTCGACACCTTGAGCGGGAAATTTCCCGCTCAGCCGATTTTGATTTTGATCTGTTTTTATTATTTATAGTTATTTATATTTATTTTCTACTTGAACTTGAAATCTTCTGAGCTCCATAACTTCTTCATGCGATGTCCGATTCACGCAAACACGGACTCTATCTCAAGCAGAATTTTGAGGCGAATGCAATGGCATAACCCATTTCCCTTATTCCCACTTTTAAAATTAAGTATTATTTAATTCGTTACTTTAATGTTCATAGAAAATAAGGGATGTTACATTCTCCCCTCCTTAAAGGATTTCGTCTCCGAAATCTCTAAGTTAAGAAGAATGCATCCTAACATCCATCATCCATCTACTCAACCATCAATCACAGGCATCCACTGTCCTTAAAAGGATTTCTAATGCTTTCATGATCATATGCAAAGTGTGTGTAAATGTCCATATCTAATGCAAAATCAGGTGGTCTACTGATTCAGTTGACGTCCTTGATGCGAATCATGTCAGTGCCATGAGTCCATTATGTATGCAATTATTCCTAATTATACTTTCTACATGATTGCACAATCATTCATACAAATGCAATGTCCACATGATAACACATCAAGTTCCAATCCATGTATATAAATACATATATGCGTATGCAATATGAAAGTGACTGAGCTGATCTAGTACCGTGTGTGTGTGTATATGCATCCACGAGCAACCACTAGCAACCACTTGCAACCATCAATCATAACATGTTTCAAATGCATGTTTACATCCATTGGTTTCTACCTAGGGATCAAGACTAGGACTGAGGAGATATACTTAAAAGGATAGATATAAGCATGCATAAACTTTATGGAAAACAAGAGATCAAAGATGTACCCTCAAAAAGATAAGGGTAAGCTGCGCGTATCTTTTCCTCAGTCTCCCAAGTCGTGTCTTCCTCTGCATCACTCCATTGTACTTTAAATAGCTTGACTTCACGATTGCGTAGCCTTTTAACTTCTGTACCCAAGATACGAGTTGGAACTCTTCTCACCGTCGCTTCTCGCTCCACTTTTATTTCCTCTTGTATTCTTGGCTTCACAACTTCTGCCGACTCATGTAAGCACTTTCGTAGATGAGAGACATGAAAAACATTATGATCTCCAGCCAATCTTTTGGGAAACTCCACTTTATAAGACATCTTCCCAATCCTTTCAATGATAGGAAATGGCCCTACAAATCATGGTGCCAATTTTCCTGTAGAACCAAAGCGAACGACATTCCTCAAAGGAGATACTTTAAGGAAAACCCTGTCTCCAACCTAAAACTCAAGGTCGGTCCTTCTATTATCAGCGTAGGACTTCTATCTATCTTGTGCGGTCTTCATTCGTGTTCGTATCAAGTCCACTTTCTCTGAAGTTTCCCTGATCATGTCAGGCCCAAGTACGAGCTTGTCTGTAGACTCCCACCAACAAGTTGGTGATCGACATGTTCTTCCATATAAAGCCTCGAAGGGTGCCATGCCTATAGTGGCTTGGTAGTTATTGTTGTAGGCGAACTCCACCAAAGGAAGGCGATCCTCCCATGTTCCCCCAAAATCAAGAATGCACAATCTCAAGAGATCTTCTAATACTCTTTTCACCCTTTCCGTTTGACCATCGTTTTGAGGGTGATAGGCAGTGCTTAAGAATAGTTGTGTGCCTACAGCCTCTTGCAAACTCTTCCAAAACTCTCTTGTAAAGATAGGATCTCGATCACTTACTATGCTATAGGGTATTCCATGCAGTCGAACCACCTCTTTAAGATAAATGGATGCTAACGATGAGGCAGTCCTCCTACTTTTAACAGGTATAAAGTGAGCGCTTTTAGTGAGCCTGTCCACTATTACCCAAATACTGGTATTGCCCCTTCTTGAACTAGGCAACCCATCAACAAAGTCCATCGAAATACTATACCATTTCCACTGTGGGACCTCCAGAGGATGAAGCAGAGCACCAGGATTCTTCTGTTTCGCCTTGACTTGCTGGCATATCAAGCATTTAGAGACAAACTTAGCTACATTCTTCTTCATGCCATTCCAGAAGAAAACCCTTTTTATGTCTTTATACATCTTGTCCCCACCTGGATGTATGGTCAACTTAGAATGGTGTGCTTCTTCGAGAATGGTTTTCACCAAATCCCTTGCTTGTGGGTTGCATAGTCTTCCATCCTGTCTCAACCAACCCTTGTCATCGATGGAGTATCTATTGAGGTGACTAGAAGTCTCATCTCTAATTAGCTTATCCATACATCAACTAGCTAAGAGTCTTCACGTAGCGCGGTTCCTATTGAGTCCAAAAGAGTAGGCCGCACCTCTAGTGATGCTAACAAACCAGGTACAAATTCAAAGGAAGGTCTAAAGTCAAAGTTTGCTATGTACTCCAAGCTTTTCCTTTCTACAAAGAGAGGACTCAAGGTCATCTTTTTCCTACTCAAGGCGTCTGCTACAACATTGCCCCTGCCAGGGGTATAAGCAATCTCAAAATCGTATGAAGCCAGAAATTCCATCCACCTTTGTTGTCTTAAGTTAAGATCTTTCTGTGAGAAAAGGCACTTGAATGATTTATGGTTAGTAAACAATTCAAACCTTTCTCCTAGTAGGTAATAAAGGCATTACTTAAGGGCGAAAAAAATGCAGCTAGTTCTAAATCATGAGTTGGGTAGTTCTTCTCATGTACATTCAATTACCTTCCTCCATAACAAACTACTTTGCCCTCTTGCATCAAGACGGTGCCCAATCCTGTTCTGCATGCGTCTGCATATACAGTAAACATCTTACTCCTATCAGGCAATGTCAGAACTGGGACCATTGTTAGAGCTCTTTTCAATCGTTGGAAAGCAACATCGCAATCCAAAACCTAAGAAAAAATTAGGTTCTTCTTCGTCAACCCAGTAAATGGGGCTGAGATCTTCGCGAAGTCCTTAATGAACTTTCTGTAAAAGCCCGCTAGCCCGAGAAAACTTCGTACTTCAGTTGCATTCCGGGGGATCTTCCAAACTTGAACCGCAACTTCTTTTGCGGGATCCACAACTATCCCCTCTTTGGACAACACATGTCCAAGAAGCCTTACTTCTTTTCTCCAAAAATGGCATTTGGAGAATTTTGCTTTCAGCTGGTGTGCACGAAGAGTATCCATAACTTTCCTTAAATGCAGAGCATGTTCTTCCTCACTTTTTGAGAAAATAAAAATGTCGTCCACGAAGACCACTACAAATTTATTAAGGAACTCTCTGAACACCCTACTCATCAGGTCTACGAAATAGGCAGGTGCGTTTGTCAAGCCGAAAGGCATGATAAGCCATTCAAAGAAACCATTCGGAGTCCTGAACGCAGTCTTATCTATGCTGTCCTCAGCCACTCTTAGCTGATAAAACCCGGTGGCCAGATCTAGTTAGGAGAAAACCGAGGCACCTACAAGCTGGTCGAACAAGTCGTCTATTCTAAGAAGTGGGTGCCTATTCTTCTTGGTCAATTTGTTTAGCTCCCTATAGTCCACGCACATGCGAAGTGAACCATCTGCTTTGGTTGCAAACACCACTGGAGCAACCCATTCAGAAATACTCCGCCTTATGAACCCTTTTTCAAGCAACTCTTTAACTTGCTTGTTGAGCTCTTTCTTTTCCCTTAGAGCCATGTGTCTAATGGGTAAAGCAACAAGTTTTGCGTAATCAACAAGGTATATGCGGAAGTCTATCTCTCGCTTCAGAGGTAAACCCTTCACCTCTTCAAAGACATCCGAGTATTCATGGACCACTCTAACAGATTGCAAGTTTTCAACAAACGCATCAAGAGATTCTAGGTAACTAAGCATAACAGAATTCATGGGATTACAAGAGATTTCAAGAGTGTTACCGAGGCGAGTCATAAGTCTAACCACTCTCTTTTCACAATCGAGTATGGCACCATTAATGGATAACCAATCCATGCCTAGAATCAACCCATAGCCCATGAAACCCAAAACATAATCATTACATCTAAACCCAACGCTTAGTATAGAAATTTCCAAATCCAAACAAATCATGGACAAATAAGCCGAGCCCCAAATTGGATTTGAAACAACCATGGGATCCTCTACTATACTGGTATCTAGATGCAGAGATTCAACTAAAGCAGTAGATATAAAAGAGTGCGACGCGCCAGAATAAAAAAGAGTACGAACTGGATGATCAAAAAGATAAACTAAACTCTCAACAGAAATATTTCTACCTCTTTCTTGCGGAGGTGCCATGAGAGCGTGAATTTGTCCTCCAGAAGTGGATCCAGTCCTCTGCCCTTGACTTTTTGGGCAATCCTTAGCCATATGTCCTGTCTCACCGCATTGAAAGCAGCCACCCATCTTCCTCTTCTTCTTCCTGCGGTCTTTAATTAGATGTCCAGGTATGCCACAAAATTTTCACTTCCTCTTTTCATGAGGTTTGTTATTCTTCCCGCCTTTCTTGGGATCCGTCTTCTTATTCTGCGATCCCTCCACTTTCTTATACAGAGGTTCTTCCACCTTTGGCTCTTTCTTGCCATTCTTATCTTCCTCCTGTAATAGTGCAATGTCCACCAGTCTCTCAAAAGTCGCACCCATAGGTATATGGGACATAGCTAGGCTGTGCAGTGACTCATTCAACCCTTTAACGAATTGGAGAGTCTTTTTATATGGAGTGTTTACTAACTCCACTCCGAACCTAGCCAGCTGGTTGAATTGGTTGACATATTCCCCAACCGATAGGCTTCCCTGTTTGAGTGCTAAGAACTTCTCCATCTGCAGGCTTCGTTCAGCTTGCGAGAGGAACTTCATTTCAAATCTCATTCTGAAATCCTCCCAAGTTTCAATTGGTCTCTCAGTATTAGTAACTTCCCACCAGTAAGAGGCCTCGTCCTTAAGTAACCATACAGCCAATCATATCTTCTGCCTATCGTCCACTTCGAAGATAACAAACAAATCTTCTGTTTCCTTGAGCCAGTTTCTAGCTTCCACAAATGAATCAATCCCATTAAAGCTCTTTTCACCCATGGCTCGAAAGTCTCTACATATCTTCGAGAAAGCATTCACATGAGGAGGAGGAACAGCTGCAACTGGGGGAGGAGGAAAGTCTGCTGGGCCTGCGTCATTAGCCCTAGCCTCCAGGTACCTTCTGAACCAACTAGGTACCGGTACGCCCTCAGAAAGATTAAGATCCCCAAACATGTTGAAACGAAAAGAAAAGGTTCAAAATAAAGGATATAAAGATAGTGCATAGGGCTTTGGTGATTATGCCTTTATAATAAAACAACACTTTTCTTGAAAATTCTTCTTTAAACTTCTTTTTGAAAAATAGTTTTCAAAACTTTTATCTGATCTGGTAAACCATTGCTCTGATACCAAGTGAAACACCCCCACCTCCTTTAAGGTCATTCGCAAAGGGAATGCATTAACTTTGGTGAAGCATTTTAGGTAAAAGACACATATAATTTACAAGACAGACATATAAGCAGCGGAAAACTGAAATTATATATTAAATGGCATGGTTCAGTTAAAACATTACAAGCATTGTCTCAAAATCCGACTTCTAAATTATTACAACAAAACATCTGTCTTGATTTAAATCTCCAAGTACATAAAGAAACATAAAACAGAAGTAAAGTAGCATAAATCCCCAATAAAAGTGTAACCACAGCAATAGCCCAAGAAAAGAGAATCCAAGCAATACATCTACTCTCTTCAAGCTTGAAAAGGTCTGCACTAAGCTGAAGTATTCCCTCCTGCGGACCTGGGGGAGGAGGGAACAGTGGAAAAGAAGGTGAAAGAAAAGGGTCAGACATAAGTCTGGTAAGTCCAGTGATTGTTCAGCATATAAACAGGTAAAAGGATCATGACATAAATAAACTGAACACAGGACAATACCATAGAAATAAGATAAGCCAAGATGAGATAAGATAAACTGAATGTACTATCACACTCATTTCTATTTCTCTGCACCTACTACGAATGTTTCAACTACCATCATGTGTTCATAACCAAGTGATCCCTTTCCTGATCGACTTCTACTCGCATGCATTTGCTACTTGTGTCATTCAGCCCCGCTTGATTGTAGATACATGTGCTGGTCCCACCATGGGGTGTATCAATTCCTATGGTGGCAACCCGACACAAATTCAAGATGCACAGTGTATACTACTGATGCACAGTGCCTTCTTGTCCACTCCGGAGTACATGCACGCCCATACTCCGTCGGAACTACACTGCTGCACCCCCTACCGCTATTTAGACCACTTATAATCAACCCAGTAATCGTGCCCCACCCTGCCTAGTTCAAGTTATCATGATACATATATGTGGGTTACTGCTAAAATGGGTCCCCGTTACTAGGGTTTCCTAATCAACATGTTATAACGGTTAAGTTTTCTCAAAATTTACCCAAGCTCACCCATCTGTTTTGCTAACATGTTGTATTGGTTAAGTGTTGCCTTAATTAACTTAACCCTACCATTCTTAGCCTGTTTGTTCCTTAGCTTTAATTCATTCCTTAAACCACCAACCTCTCACATTAGATCTATATTATTGCGGCTCTAGATGTGCCGGGCGGTTCCGGGCAGTCTTACACCCCAACTCAATCTAAGCTCGGGTTTTAGGGCTTATTGCGCTAACCTCTCACACTAGATCTATATTGTTGCGGTCACTGGATGTGCCGGGTGGTTCCGGGCAGTCTTACACCGCAACTCAATCTAACCTCGGGTTAGGTATATTCATCTTTTAATTAATTTACATATTTATCATTCATGTTTATATGTAAATTATCCACAAGTGTTGTCAAATCAAGTCGTGTCCCATTTACCCTCTAAATTATGTCCAAGTTTTGCCATTTCATGCTACTAATCATTTACATGATTATGAGCCAATCTATGCCAATAGCATGTAATTTAATATTTTCCGCCAATGTCTCCCCCGTTATTCATTCGCACAATTCATATAGAACGTTAGGCTCGCAAATTAGCCTAACTCATAAACAAAAAGGGAAACGAAAAGGGACATGTAACATTCCAACAAGCATAAAACAACATAGATCAATATGTGTAATATAAATTCGGCATAGAACGACATAAACTTAATTAAGCACATAAACGTGATCTTGCATTTAAATTAGATCCAATTAACATGCGAACTAGCATAAGTCTAATTGTATAAACATGAACTTATATAGATCTTAAACATGGGTACTAGCTTGGATCTAAACATATAACATGTATGAACATAACTTAGCATGTAACTTACATACATAAATGAACCACAAATTTAATACAACATGATATGTTCAATGGTATCAGTCCCAATAGTCTCATAGGCATGACAGGTTTTACTATGTCAGTCACAACAGTCCAATAGGCATGGTAGGTTTTACTATGTCAGTCATAACAGTCCAATAGGCATAAGCAATTCAGAATTGACAGAAGGATAGGCACGAATAGAGTTAGGCATAGTTCTAGATCCAGTTATTACAGTCATGATTTCTTATTAGGTGTTCACATCTAAACAATAACTGTACTTACAGAAAAAGGACAGATCTTGATTTCTGGGATCTAATTTCTGAATTTGAAAAGCTATCCTTTAATGTAGATGTTTGATTCTCTAGTTCTTCTAATTGATTCCTAGTTTGAATTTGATTCTCTAGTTTGGGGTAGATGGATGGAGGCTAGGCCAGTTTGTAGATGAACAACATGTCGACTTCATAGAACGAGTTCTAGGGTTGAGGTTTGGGGTGATTATATAGAAGTCTAGGTTCAATTCTAGCCTTTAGATTAGTCTAGGAGAAATCAGAGCCATTAAACCAAAGAGATGTGTCATCCAGCCTACCGTAGCATGAGACATATGGCTTAATACCTTAGAAATCAGTCAATGGCCAATCAGAGAAGGCCACATCAGCACAGGGCTGTAAAAATTCGTCACAGAAGCTGGATCTAGGAGGGGTGAACTCCCTACAGGGGGGTCAACACCTATGTCGACTCCCCTATAGGGGGCTCGACACCTATGTCGACTCCCCTTGGGGGAGGGGGGGTCGACACCCTGAGCGGGAAATTTCCCGCTCAGCCAATTTTGAATTTTGAACTATTTTTATTATTTATATTCATTTATATTTATTTTCTGCTTGAACTTGAAATCTTCTGAACTCCATAACTTCTTCATACGGAGTCCGATTCACACAAACTCGAACTCTACCTCAAGAAATGTTCCAAGACAAATGCAATGGCGTAACCCGTTTCCCTTAATTCCCACTTTTAAAATTAAGTATTCTTTAATTCGTTACTTTAATGTTCACAGAAAATGCGGGGTGTTACAAAAGGGGTATTCAATGTGACCTAGTATGTGTGTTCTATTTTAATAAAATGAGAATATTTATCATTTGTTCTTCTAATGTCAGTATCTCTTTTCCTTATGGCGAGAGCTGTTGTCCAATAGTGGAAGAAATGATGCCACTCAAGATGCTACTATACTAAGGAACATTCTGCTCAATCAAACTGGTAGGAAAAGTCTGAGAGGAAGTCTTCTTAACTATGTACTTAAAAAGTATATGTACACCGATTGGAGAGATAGAAACATGCATGTATTTAATGGTAGTAAAGTAAAGACTATAGACCAGTTTAGGAGATGCGTTCGATTGGACATCAAAGAAGGAATTCACCACTTAAGCTTTACTTTTGACCCGAGCATTTTGACAAGCCTTTTGTAATTTTTATCTTGTATTGTGTTTGTCTTCTTGTGTTTAAAGAATCGCGTTCCTATGTTTTTTGTGTATGTGTTGTATTTTCTTTATTTTTCTCCAGTTCTTTAATACAGTGGTAGGGGTTCACTCAACCCCGTAAGCCTTGTAAAAAAACAAATCTTGGACGTTACACATTAGAAGAGGTATTAAAGGCTAATGTGGGCACTAACTTAATAATATTCATGTATAGTCTGATTCCTTGGGTCTTTAGTGGTTTTGTTGAGGAGTCCACCTGGGAATAGGTCTTTCAGTTTAGAGATCTTAAATAGTGTGTGTGGGTGGGGGGGGGGCTACCCAAACCTGGAAACTAAAAAGGTCAGATATGGCTACCTATCCTACGGGAAGTAGTAAGTGATTAAGGAGATTTTCCAGTAAGGCCAGCTAGATGGTATAGTGAGCGATAAAGTACCACCTCTCACCTTAGACGGGGTATGGGTTAATGCGTGAATAATGAAAGCCTTAACTGGTGGGGACCGTAGTTAGTGCCCTCTGGTTTATGTAAACGTTGAATGAATTATCAAGGTATAATAAGCGACCAATAGGTCCGCCTAGTGTCTTAAGCGATCAGGGAGAGTCCACCCTATCTACCATTAATAGTGAGGCATTAAATAATAAAAGATGAGCGAAGGAGAATATATATATATATAGATACTTCGTAATTAGAGATCTACCTCGATTAAATAACAAGCCATGTTCTGGTATAAAGTCATTATGAATATATGCATAAACGTTCTATCTCGGTATCATACTTTGGTAATTCTATTTTGGGAAGAGTAATAGAGTCATGCGTAAATAATTACAAGCTTAAACTAGAATCACTATTCTTGGTAGGCATACATTTTGGGTTGAACCAAACGGGATACATATGTGTATTATAATATGTGTTGTACATTTCCAGTTCACCAAAATCTTGTTGTTCTGACCCCCTCCTCATTACAACCTCCCAGGTTTCTAGCAAAGGTCAGGTTCACAAAAGTGTTTTTGTAACACCCCACCTCCGTTAAGGTCACTCACAAAGGGAATGCCTTAAATTTGGTGGAGCGTTTTAGGTAAAAGATGCAGATAAGTTACAAGACAGACAAATAAAGCAGTGGAAAATAAAGTCATTTTATAAACAATGTGGTTCAGTCAAGCTTTTACTATAATTTATCTCGATCATACTTAAAAATAGTACATAGAACTTCTATCTTGTTTCAAAAACTTCCAAGTATAAAAGAAGCATAAAAATAACAATGATATTCCCCAATAAAGCATGAACCAGCCATAGCAATGGAAGGGGGAGTCCAAAACAATACATCGACCATCATCGAGCTTGGAAAGAAAACTGAGCTAAGTGATAACATTTCCTCCCTGTGAACCTAGGTTGGGGGTGGGGGGAACGGAAGAAAAGAGGCGAAAACAAACTAGGTCAGACATAAGTCTGGTAAGTCCAGTGACTTTCAGCATGTAAATATTGAAAAAGCATTCATGACATGAATAAACTGAATATAAGACAATACCGTGATAACAAGATAACATACGATTTGCATAGATATGATAAGACAAGACAAACTGAATGCGCTTCTACTCTTTCTCTGCTTCGCTACTACCCTTTTATTCTGATTTCTATATCTCTGCACCCCCTAACTAGTGTCCCAACCAGTAATCTGTGTAAAATGTGGCGACCCAAACTTCCCCATGAAGGAAAGCCCGGATTGCTTCGAGAACACGACAAATCAGAACACAAACAGAAGAACATTTCATTGCTTATTACAAGAAATATAATAGAGTATGAATGAATATTATACAACAAGAAGTAGCAGAGATTTAAATTACATTTAAATACATCACAGTGGAAAAACAATACAAAGCACAACTAAAAACAGATACACGGATACAGAGCTTTCTGAATATCGCTTCAGTTGTAGACCAAGATCCTGTGAATATAAATCTGAAAACCAAAACTACTAGCTGCCCGTGTGGAAAATAGGGGCACCCAGAGTTTAGGTTAAAACAATAAACTCCAGGTCAGTCATGTGACTGGTGTGAGAACTAAAACAGTTATTAACCTTTATTTTAAAGTTTGGTAAATCAAGGGACCACGCCGTATAACACGGAACGGGTTTCCTCTCAAGAATACCAGTGCATAAAACAAACAGCGCAATGCTAAATAAAGAACAATGAAGCAATTATAAGACCCAGGTCCCATCACATAATGCAACGCAAGCCGGAGGATAGGGTTTTACCTTATAATAGCCAAATATGCTTGATACGTGAAATTTTATCTTTTATTATTACTATAAGTGAAGAAAACAACTTCAAATATAAATGTATCAATCATAGGCGGCATGAATGTCCCATACCACTATGTCGCCAATACTAGGCTCTACAATAAAAACCGAAAATGCCATATTTGGAAATTGGATTTCCATCATGGTGGCTCCTGATCCGAAAGATCGATCGCGTAGTACAATCCACAACGGCTTACGTCTCAGGGAAAGAAAACACTGTAAATGCACATCCACACTTTTGGGAAATCGAGTATCACTGCGGCTTACGTCCTGGCGAGAGAAAACACTGCATACTCTATCCCTCAGGGAATCGGGGGGTGTGCCCTATCCCTCACCTCGGTCGACCGAATCCACGACATCACGAAGGTGCCCATCCTCTAAAAAGCATACTGATCTAACCATCAGTTTACCACCATACCTGGGTGTGAGGCTCGCGAATTAACGCTACACAAAGTCGTGCTATATTAAAGCTGTGCTTTGATCATCATCCACCAAACTTTGCTTTTCAAAAAAAGTTTGGATCACTGCATCTCAGCATGCCACACTATCAATCCATACCGCACCACTGATTTCTGCCAATATATAACCTCTGAGCTCGTACGTCTCAGAGAAGGGTGTTAAGCAAAAGAATAAATTCTCCGCCACCAAACAGATATATATTTAGCAGAGATCAACGAATACAGTATAAAGGAATACAATGTCAGACACACCATCCATTTACAAGTCCGTTCTGGGTCTGAACGAAACCGGAGGCACCTTATTCCTCGCATATTCGTACAATCAACAAGTACGTCCGGACGGCTACCACTTCAGCCCCTTCAAGGTAGCTACTCCCATCGTGAGCATCAGTAGCACACACCTATTCGATGTGAAGATCGTCGGTCTTGCACTATCTTCAATATCTTCGACTTATCGTCGATTCAGTTATTCAGAATGGGTTAAACCCGAACTTTCTGAATAACTCGCGTACCTTATAATCAAGTGCTATAACAACACATCATACGCCTCATTCCAATCCAGAATATTCTTTTATTCAAATATTCTTTTCCTTTGGGAAAGGTTCCCATTAATTTTATCAAAGATAAATTCTTTAAATTTATTCTTTAATCTTCCTTTGGATATCAAACCATATTAAGGTTTTCCAAACTAGTCGGGATTAGCGAACTACACCGAAGTAATCATTTATTTTCTTTCCCAATCCCAACCTATTCATCCCATGGAGGAAAATTGGTAATACTCCATATCTAACACCACTGTGTTATCGGTAAATTTAATTACCATTTCACATTCAAATCTAATTAAAGATTTAACTATCGTCTGGAGTAAAACTAGTGGTACTCCACTCTCGATCATTTCCAAATTTGATAATTTAAATTATCAATTCACATTTCAATCTAATTAAAGATTCATTAAAACTCCACTTAGTTTTAATCTTCCCAAAAATCAGTCTTAATGATTATTTAACTTTGGAAACACAAACATGTCACATCGACAATCTACACCGTACTATTGATTTCTACCGATATATAACCTCTGAGCTCGTACGTCTCAGAGAAGGGCGTTAAGCAAGAGAATAAATTCTCCACCGCCAAACAGATATATATTAAGTAGAGATCAACCATACAGTTCGAAATACAATAACAGACATGTAATCCTATCTTTTACTGGGTTAAAGAACTAATGTCATTTAAAACACAGTTCACGACAAACCCAAATCACATTCCATTTCATGGAATCTTCACGGAAAAACAAATCAATATATAATCGATATCAATTTCCGTAACCGACTAATAACACAAATGTAATAATGGCAAAGCCTTTTAAATTCCATATGTATTAACAGTCTTCCCCTACAGAAACTCACTTCGATTATTACCAAATCGAATTCCATTCAATTCCAATTAAATATATTAAATTGGAAATCTTCTACTTTGGAAAATTCCCGTTAAATCTTAGTAAAAAGATTTATAAATTCCAAATCACATTTCACTGTAATTTAGGTTAAAGAACAAATGTTATTAAAACACAGTTCACAACAAACCCAATTCATATTCCATTTTTAATTGGGCTAAAGAACAAATGTTATTTAAAACACCGTTCACAATGAACCCGAAAATCCCATTCTTTTATTCCATCCTAATTAAATATTAATTAATTGGAAAACTTCATTAAATCTAAATAAAAAGATTTATTCTTTCCTCAACTGGGTTTAAGAACAGTGTTAATGAAGAAACCACTCACGACAAACCCAAAATCCAATTCGATATCAAATACAAGGCCCTGAATAGAAAATATATCGGCTTATATTCAATATCAAATTCTGATATCAACAAAAATCGTATTGGAATAACGATATATATATATATATCTTCCAAATTCCTCCACAACGTCTGTATAATCACAAAATCCAATATCGAAATATTCTGAAGATAATTTCGATTCAAATCCCTTCCAATTCGTATATTGGAAATTCTGGTTGTTTTTGAAAACCATTTCAAATCTAATTTATTTATTTAAAAATAAATTATTATTCTAGTTAATAACTAGTTCATTTCGATAAAAATATATTTTTATCTTTTCAAATATGGAATTTTTCATCCTAACCCTTTCCAAACCATTTATTATGATTTTACACTAATTATTGATATTTTTGATAATTTTATCAAGGCCCGTACAGTCGATTTCCTATAACGGCCATTGAACTGCACTTACAGCGACCTTTTCCAAATTTGATTTGGACATAATTCCAAATCCAACCGTTGATTTCAAATCTCTCATATTCGTTAGAAAGCTCTTTTTGATACGAACCCATCGGTTCCGGTTTTAGGAGAATCCGACGGTCGGATCTCCCGTAACATCCATTCGAAGTCAATGGTCGAAATTCGCGAACTGCCGCAGCGCGGCGCGTTCTATTCAGGCCATTATATTATATATAATATATATATATTATATATTTCGTCGATTTCCATTTAAAACGAATTTTATAAATCGTTTTAAATTTGTTTCAAAAACGATCTCAACTTCCATTTCAAATTCAAATCAAAATTGAATTTTCCAATATAAATTCTTTTTAAATTCAATTCAAATCGATTTCAATTCAAATCGATTTCAATTCAATTTCAATCCATTTTAAATTCAATTCAAAACGATTTCAATTCTATTTCCATTTAATTCGAATTTCAATTCTATTTCAATTTAATTCGAATTTCAATTTTATTTCAATTTCAATGCGAATTTCAGTCTATTTAAATTTCAATTCGAATTCCAATTCTATTTTCAAAGTCAAATCAAAATTAAATTTTCCATATCATTTCAATATTAAAACGATAATATTTTCAAAATATTCGATTTTGAAATCACTTTTCGATATTCATTATAAAACGAATAAAATCGACAAAATTCCCATTTGTGTTAAAATGGCGTTTAACTACTTAACACGGCTTCACATTTCAATATTCACTGAATATTATTTTAAAATATTCGATAATTCTGAACTGGAATCAGACACAGTCAATTACCATATAATTTGATTAAATGGATTTCATATAATACATGTACACAACAATAATCAAACACAGTCGACCATCATCCAAAGTCATTCTACACTGCATAAGCATCAAATATTAATATTTAATGCTTACAACAGCCTGTCAATCAAATCGATCGACATACAACTAATTATTTGGATTAGTGTATGTCTAATATCATTCCAATGCCCATGTGGGGTTTTCAAACAACAAACACAGATTTATTTGTGCAGTTGGGTGATGTGTAAAATTTATCGTCCCAATCAATATCAGTCAAATGTGTGTATATAAACAAATCGTTCGATTTGTTTGTAAATCTTTATTTAATTCATATACACGTTAAAAATTATAATTTTAACTATAAAATATTTTTAACTATAAAATATTTTATTCAATTCCACATCACACAATCAACTTTCACAACAAAATCAACCAAACAAACAAGTCGTCCATGGTCTGTGGACGACGGGTGTCAGGTGCTGGTAAGCACCGTTTGCATCCTAGTAGATATTTTAACTAGAAAATAAAATAAAAATGAGAAGTTCTCAACTTTGGGTTCCACTCCGCCATTTTATTCTGAAATTCAGAACAGTCTGGACTTGCACTAAATTCCAACGCAACCTTCTCTAAGCTGTGCATATTAAAATCACATTTTTAATACGGTGCTATTTATTTAAAAATCACAATTTTATTTTGCTACATTATATATAAAAATCATATTTTGATATCAATGTTCATAAAATCAAAATCATATTTTTATCGATTCTCTTTCTATATAAAAATCTTATTTTTATTTCGCTACACATCATATTTTTGTATTAAGAAAAATCATATCTTTATACCCTTTTATATATATATATAAAAGATCACATTTTTATATCGATTCATATATATATATATATATAAGATTATATTTTTACTTGCTACTTCATAAATAAATAAAATCTAATTTTCATCTTGCTTTCATGTATATAAAAATCTAATTTTTATCGTGCTCTCATGTATATAAAAATCTAATCTTTACATTTCTAAAAATTATATTTTTATGATTCTATTGCTATTCAAAAAAGAAAAATCCTATTTTTACTCTCTATTCAAACAAAGAAAATCATATTTTTCTTTGTTAACAATTATATATATATTTTTTTATGCATAAAGATCCTACCTTTCTATGAAATAAAAATCAAACCTTTCTTTAAAATACGAACAATCACTTCTTTATATTTAAAAAAAAGGTTTTCTTTGTATAAAAAAACCCTTCTAATATCAGAAAAAAAACAATGTTTTATTATTCAATCCATTAAATAAATTACATAAGAGAAAAAAATAAATTGAAAACTCACCGTCGATCGAAGCAAGAGGAGGAGGAGGAAGGGATCGTCGGTCTGGGGAGGCGGCGCGGGTGCTTCTAGCGACTGGCTGTGGTCGGCCTGGGGGCTGTGGGTCTAGCGGCGGCTAGGGTTCCTCGGATTTAGGCATTAGGGTTTTGGGGGTGCGGTTCTTTTGAGGGAGAGGCAGTGGAGGAGCTGACGCCAATGGGGGGGAGTGACGGTCCGGGCACGACAGCGCGATGATGGGTGGCTTCAGGGGGCGACGGGGACTCTGTTCGATCCCCTTTTCTTTTCTTTTTTCTTTGTTTAAAACGCTGACAGTTATGAGAAGATAGAGAGAGAGAGTAAGGAGGGAGGTGTTATAAGAATATATATATATATATATATATTAATTTAATTTTACTTTATTCTAAGAAAAGTTGACTTTTATTTTGAACTCTAAATCAAACCCAACGACTATCGTCCCTAACTAATTACCCCTATTTCGAATGCAATGGGATATGTTTCGTAAGCCGATTCGACTGTTTCAATCAGTTTTCATCAAAATCAAAATATAACTCTATATATTGAATTTGAATGCACATTTCAATTTACTGGGGCCACATACGAATTCTAAATATTCCCAAAAATATTTTCTAGCCTCGTATTGACGATACGGTCCTAATAAAACTAATTTCGTTAAATTCTGAGATCGTTTGAAAAATGGCCATTTTCTGGTCGATCGAAATTGACTGAAACTGTCAAAACACGTTTCCTTCGCCTCGCTCACATATTAATTCGAAAAATTATGAATTTTGGAATCTAGCAATAACTTGACGTCCCGGATCCAACGAAAGTGGTTTCGTCGAAAACAGAGGTCATTTGCAATATTTCCATTTTTAAGGGCCAAAATTCCACACCGACTATTCTGAATTTTCAACTGGGCATAACTTTTTATCCCGGCTATGAAATTTCAATTTTTCGGATTCGTTGGAAAGATATTCTCAAATAGATTCTAATATTTTTGGTTTTGCCAAAATCCGGTTTATTTTGAATCCTGTACAATCATTTGAAATTTGAAATCAAATTTTCAAACTACCGCGCCATTTCCAATTCCTTTTATAATTAAAAATAAATAATTATATTCTAATGACGATTCAAATAAATATATACGTTCTAATTCTATTCAAAATAAATTTCTCGTCGTTATTGTTTAAAATATTCAAAATTCATCAAAAATACCAATTTTTTTTTTTTTTAAATTGGTTCAAATTTTCCGGTTTGTTACACATAAGGTGTATCGGTCCCTATGATAGCAACCCGACACGATTCAAGATGCACAGTGTATAACTACTGGTACCCATTGATTACTTTTTCCCACTTCGGAGTACGTGAACGCCCGTAAACCGTCGGAACCTACACTGACGTACCCCTGCCGCTATTTTGACCGCTCATAATCAGCCCAGTAATCGTGCCCCATCCTCCTTAGTTTCAGGGTACCTTGATACATCTATGTGGGTTACTGCTGAAATGGGTCTCCATTACTAGGGTTTCTTACTGGTTAAGTTTGTGGGCCTATATTTACTAATATTACTCACCAACCTGATATGTACTTTACCCTTCCACTGATTCAAACATGTTTACTTAATGGTTAAGTTTGTGGGCCTATATTTACTAATATTACCCACTAACCCGATATGTACTTAACCCTCCCATATATTATGTCATATTGGTTAAGTGTTGTCCATTCATGTTAACTTAACCCACCTACTCATCATGTCATGTTAGTTAAGTGTTTCATATTAACTTAATCCCGTTCATTCATCAAGTTAAATTGGTTAAGTGTTGCTTATTAACATAACTCCACGCGTTCAACATGCTGTATTGTTAAGTGTCATCAATCAATTCAAGTTAATCTTACCCACCCACTTGTCGTGTTACATTGGTTAAGTTTTGCCTTCTTGTGTTAACTTAACCTTCCACGCATCCTGTTATATTGGTTAAGTGTTGCTCTCTTGTTTTAACTTAACCCTACCCATTCACCATGTCATATTGGTTAAGTGTTTCTTATTAACTTAACTCTCCTCATTCATCGTGTCATATTGGTTAAGTGTTTCATATTAACTTAACCCTACTCATTCATCATGTTGTACAGGTTAACCTAACCCTACTTACATGTTCAATTAACATGTTATAACAGTTAAGTGTTCTAAATTTACTTAACCTCACCTCCTTGTCTAATTAACATGTTATAACGGTTAAGGGTTCTAAATTTACTTAACCCCATCTTCTTGTCATGTTATAACGGTTAAGTGTTCTAAATTTACTTAACCCTATCTTCTTGTCTAATTAACATGTTATAACAGTTAAGTGTTGCCTTAGTTAACTTACCCCAACCATTCTTAACATGTCTTGTTCATTAGCATTAATTGATTTATTGATGCACCAACCTCTCACATTAGATCTATGTTGTTGCGGTTACTGGATGTGCCGGGCGGTTCCGGGCAGTTTTACACCACAACTCAATCTAACCTCGGGTTTTTATTGGGCATGATGCACTAACCTCTCACATTAGATAGGTGTTGTTGCGGTTACTGGATGTGCCGGGCGGTTCCGGGCAGTTTTACACCGCAACTCAATCTAACCTCGGGTTAGGCATGTTTATCTTTTAGCATACTTACCGTACATGTCCAAGTCTAGATTTTATATGCTAATTATCCCAAATTCACAAAACTAGTCATGTTTCAAATTCTCAAGTAATACCTCAACAAAGCTAATTACAAGTTATGCCCCACCAATTCAAATTCAAGTTATTACTCAACATAGGTTACACCCAATCTTCCCAAGTTTGCAATAATAGTCATGCCCCAAAAATCACAATATAATACACGCCCTAAGATTTAGTCATATTGCACCATACAAAATATTATCCAAAAACCCCTAATCATGATTCATAGTATAAACTATGTCAAATTATGGCCTTTAATTACAGTGCATGCCAATTTACCCAAAATCCCAATTTAGGTGTGTTCACATTTAACAATTATCCCTATCTTGCTATAGGTTTTCATGAATAATATCCTTCTTCCAAGTCATAAACTATCATATATAACGTGCCCCAATTTTAGGTCTTAAACCACAACATGTACTATGCCTTACATGTTTCCAGTTCAAATTATGCCCCAAACCCAAAGTCATATGTCCAATATACTTTATGCCTAATTTTCAAGTCAAATGTTCGATCCACCTTATGTTTTAAATACAACATATGTTATGTCCTCAAATTGGTTACAAATTAGTTATGCCCAATTTTACATAATTTAATACTTTTCCCAATTTTAGCGCTGGTCATGTCCAAATCATATATTATGCTCAATTTTAGCGCTGGTCATGTCCGAATCATATATCATGCCCAATTTTAGCGTCGTATATTATGCCCAATTTTATTTCCAACGTACGTTCATCTCTTATGAGATTTCGCTCAGGCTCGCAGTAGCCTGGCTATAAAAACAAAAAGGGAAGAAGGAAAGCAGCGACAAAGAATGGACATAATAATATCAAATGAGATAGATCCAATGGATATAGAAAGATAGATAGAAATAAGCATAATCTAAGATTCAGATTTATTACAATGTCAGAATCACAATTGAATTTTACTTCTGAAAGTAACATGAACTTACAAATTACAGAGTGGTCTTGAATTCTGGGATCTGATTTCTGAATTTGATTAGTTATTCCTTTGATGTAAACTTTGAGTGTTAACTTGAAAACTCTAATTTGATTGATTAAGGTGGAGGCTAGGTCACTTCAGGTTTTAGCAGCATATAAACGCGTATGAATTTGTGTGGAGAAAACAATAGGTTTAGGGGTCTTTTTACAAGTGTATAAGGAGATTTAGAGCCTTCAGATCAGTCTAGAAGTCTTCAGAATCGTTCATAGTATAAAAATACGTCACACAGCGAACAGGGAGCGACACATCAGCCAAAACACGTCATCCAGAAATTTCGTCCAGATCTGGAAAAGGGGTTGACACCTATGTCGACTCCCCTATAGGGGGTGGACTCCTATGTCGACTCCCGTTAAGGGGGGTCGACACCTATGTCGACTCCCCCTAGGGGGTCGACACCTGTTGAGCGGGAATTTTCCCGCCCACTTCCCTTTGGATGATTTCGAATTTTAGACCTATTTTGACTTCTGGAATTATTTTATATGTATATATATATTTCCTTGCGCGTATACAAACTTCTAAGGCTTATAACTTTTTCATACGGTGTCCGATTTACGCAAACTCGGACTCTATCTCAAGCAGAATTCCGAGACGAATGCAATGTTATAACCCATTTCCCTTAATTCTTACTTTTAAATTTAAGTATTCTTTAATTTGTTACTTTAATATCCATAGGAAATACGTGGTGTTACATTCCCCCCTCCTTTAAAGGATTTCGTCCCCGAAATCTCCAAGTCAAGGAGAATGTATCCTAACATCCAACATCCATCTACTAAACCATTCAATCACAGGTGTCCATTGTCCTTAAAAATATTTCTAATGCTTTTCATGAACATATGCATAGTGTGTGTATATGTCCTTATCTAATGCAAAATCAGGCGGTTTACTGATTCAGTTGACCTGCCTAATGCGAATTATGTTGGTGCCATGAGTCCATCATGTTTGCAATTATTCCTAATCGTACTTTATAACTTCTACATGAGTGCTCAATCATTCATACAAATGCAACATCCATATGATAACACATCAAGTTTCAATCCATAAATATAAAAATTCACTCATGCATATACAGTATGAAAGTGACTGAGCCAATCTAGTGCCTAATGTGTGTGTATGCATCCACGAGCAACCACTAGCAAACACTTACATCCACTTGCATCCACCAAACATAACATGTCTCAAACACATGTTTACATCCATTGGCTTCTACCTAAGGATCGAGGATAGGATCGAGAGGATATACTTAAAAGATAAAGACTAGCAAATAAAATTTACAGAAAAAGAGAGATCAAGGATATACCCTCAAAAAGTGTATAATGCGCGTATCTAGTCTTTAATCTTCTAAATCGCATCTTCTTGAGCTTCACTTCATTGTGCTCCGACTGTCTTGACTTCATGATTTCATAGCTCCTTAATTTCTATTTCCAAAATATGAGTTGGATTTCAATGTCGCCTCTCATTTCACCTTTTCTTCTTATAGTATACTTGGCACTACAACTTCTGCCGTGTCATGCTAACATTCCCAGAACTATCTCTTGAAAATAAACAGATGCTAACCATGTTACCAAGTGTGTATACTAAGATGATTAGATTCTTCTTCGTCAATCTAGTAAGTAGGGCCGATAAAGTCCTTAATTAACTTCCTATATTAGCCCACTAGTCCAAGAAAGCTTCTTAGTTCTGTCGCATTCCTTGGGACCTTCCTGTCTTGCACCGCAACTACTTTTGCGCGATCTACTGCTATCCCTTCTTTGGACGTCACATGTCCTATAAACCTTACTTCTTCTCGCCAAAAATGGCATTTTTGGAGAACTTTACCTTAAGTTGATGCACTTGGAGGGTATCTGAGACATCCCTTAGATGCAAAGCATGTTCTTCCTCATTCCAAAATATCATCTATGCACAAGTGAAGTGAACCATCCGCCTTTGTAACGAAAACGATTGGAGCACCCCATTCAGAAATACTTCGCCTTATGAACCTTTTTTTTAAGTAACTCTTTCACTTGTTTACTGAGCCTTTCCTTTCCTTTGGAGTCACATGTCGTACAGGTAATGCAACTGGCTTTGCATTGTCAACTAGATATATGCACAGGTCTATCTCGCGGCTTAGGGGATAAGTCCCTAACCAAATCAAAAACATCTGCGTACTCATGGACTACTCCAACGGATCGTAAATCGTCGATAGATGCATCAAGTTATTCTAGGTAGCTAAGACAAACTGATCCCTTAGTATCGCACGAAATCTAGAGGGTATTCCCGAGGCAAGTCGAAAGTCTAACTACCCTCCTTTCACAATTACTAGCTAACCAATCCCTGCCTAGAATAAACCCATAGCCCATGAAACCAAAAACATAAGCATTACACTTAAACTCAATACTTAACATAGCTATTCTCAAATCCTTACAGACCAAAGACAAATGAGCCGAACCACCAATTGTACTTGAGACAATAATGGGATCCTCTACTATACAAGCTCTAGGGTGCAGAGACTCAACTATGGAAGTAGATATAAAAGAATGTGAAGCACTAAAATCAAAAGAGTACCAATAGGATGATCAAAAGAAAACTAAAATTTTTCAACCGAAACTTTACTACCTCTCTCTCAGGTACGCTGGTGGTGAGAGCATGCACTTGCCCTCCTGAAAATCCTATCCTTTGTTCTTTCCCCTGTCCTTAATTATATGACCCGTTATACCATAATAACAACACTTCCTCTTGTCTTAGATTTTTCTATCCTTTCCTCCTTTGTGAACCAAGTCCATATCCATGAGTTTCTCATCCTTGGGTTATGCTCCTTAGCCAGACTCCCTTATTCTCATCTTTTCCATCCTTGTGTAACTTGTTGACAAGTCTCTAGAAAGATGCCTCCATTGCATGGAAAACCCTACAAAGCTTGAAAGAAAATTAGTCGTAGGTGAAACTATAGCGGCTATAGATGTAAGTTGGGCACTTCTTCATCCTTTGATAGGTGTCATAGTCTCATCAAGCCTACGGAACCATGCCGCGATGAGGTTACCTCCCAGAAAGCCAGCAGCCCCGGAGACTTAAGAAAGAAGGAAACAAGGATTCAAATAGAGGATCAAAAGATAATGCATATGGCTTGGGGGAATATGCCTTTTAAAAAAACTTTTTCTTTAGAAAATGCTTCTTTTAAAACGTTTGAAAATAATTTTTCAAATCTTTTATTTGATTCGGTAACCTTCAGCTCTGATACCAAGTGTAACACCCCACCTCCGTTAAGGTCACTCACAAAGGGAATGCCTTATCTTTGGTGGAGCGTTTTTGGTAAAAGAGGTAGATAAATTACAAGACAGACAAATAAATCAGCAAAAAATAAAGTCATTTTATAAACAATGAGGTTCAGTCAAGCTTTTACTACAATTTGTCTCAATCATACGTAAAAATAATACATAGAACTTCTGTCTTGTTTCAAAAACTTCAAAGTATAAAAGAAGCATAAAAATAACAATGATATTCCTCAATAAAGCATGAACCAGCCATAGCAGTGGAAGGGAGAGTCCAAAACAATACATCGACTATCTTCGAGTTTGGAAAGAAAACTAAGCTAAGTGGTAACATTTCCTCCCTATGAACCTGGGGGGGGGGGAGAAAAGAGGTGAAAATAAATTAGGTCAGACATAAGTCTGGTAAGTCCATTGACTTTCAGCATGTAAATAGGCAAAAGCATTCATGACATGAATAAACTGAATATAAGACAATAACTTGGTAACAAGGATAACAAGATAACATACGATTAACATGGATATGATAAGACAAGACAAACTAAATGCGCTTCTACTCTTTCTCTGCTTCGCTACTGCCCTGTTATTCTGATTTCTATATCTCTGCACCCCCTAACTAGTGTCCCAACTAGTAATCTGTGTAAAATGATAATATGATAACGTGATCCCAATCCCCGCAATTGTGGTAGCCTTCAGGTGTACATCTAGTATAAGGATCTTACCTCAACCAACCTAATTGCTATGAAGATGTTAGATGTACCCTTACTACCCTATCGATCGGCTGCCTACTTGTGTTAATGTTCCACGTGTTTATGTCAATCGGCCCTCTCTTGCATGTAGATACACTATGTTGGTCCCACCATAAGGTGTACCAGTCCCTATGATAGCAACCCGACACGATTCAAGATGCACAATGTAGAACTACTGGTACCCAATGCCCTCTTTTTCCCACTCCGGAGTACGTGCACGCCCGTAAACCGTCGGAACCTACACTGATGTACCCCTTTCTGCTATTTTGACCGCTCATAATCAGCCCAGTAATCGTGCCCTACCCTGCCTAGTTTCAGGGTACCTTGTACATCTATGTGGGTTAATGCTGAAATGGTTCTTCGTTACTAGGGTTTCTTACTGGTTAAGTTTGTAGGCCAATATTTACTAATATTACCCACCAACCCGATATGTACTTAACCATTCCACTGATTCAAACATGTCTACTTAATGATTATGTTTGTGGGCCTATATTTAATAATATTACCCACCAACCCGATATGTACTTAACCCTCCCATATATTATGTCATATTGGTTAAGTGTTGCCCATTCATGTTAACTTAACCCACCTACTCATCATGTCATGTTGGTTAAGCGTTTCCTATCAACGTAACCCCGTTCATTCATCAGGTTAAATTGGTTAAGTGTTTCTTATTAACTTAACCCCACACGTTCATCATGCTGTATTGGTTAAGTGTCATCAATCAATTCAAGTTAACTTAACCCACCCACTTGTCGTGTTACATTGGTTAAGTGTTGCCTTCTTGTGTTAACTTAACCTTCCATGCATCCTGTTATATTGGTTAAGTGTTGCTCTCTTGTTTTAACTTAACCCTACCCATTCACCATGTCATATTGGTTAAGTGTTTCTTATTAACTTAACTCTTCTCATTCATCATGTCATTTTGGTTAAGTGTTTCATATTAACTTAACCCTACTCATTCATCATGTTGTACAGGTTAACCTAACCTTGCTTACTTGTTCAATTAACTTGTTATAACAGTTAAATGTTCTAAATTTACTTAACCTCACCTCCTTGTCTAATTAACATGTTATAACGGTTAAGTGTTCTAAATTTACTTAACCCCATCTTCTTGTCATGTTATAATGGTTAAGTGTTCTAAATTTACTTAACCCTATCTTCTTGTCTAATTAACATGTTATAACGGTTAAGTGTTGCCTTAGTTAACTTAATCCTACCATTCTTAACATGTCCTGTTCATTAGCATTAATTGATTTATTGATGCACCAACCTCTCACATTAGATCTATGTTGTTGCGGTTACTGGATGTGCCGGGCGGTTCCAGGCAGTTTTACACCACAACTCAATCTAACCTTGGGTTTTCCTTAGGCATGATGCACTGACCTCTCACATTAGATAGGTGTTGTTGCGGTTACTGGATGTGCTTGGCAGTTCCGAGCAGTTTTGCACCGCAACCCAATCTAACCTCGGGTGTGGCATATTTATCTTTTAGCATACTTACCATACATGTCAAAGTCTAGATCTTATAAGCTAATTATCCCAAATTCACAAAACTATTCATGTTTCAAATTCTCAAGTAATACCTCAACAAAGCTAATTACAAGTTATGCCCCACAAATTCAAATTCAAGTTATTACTCAACATAGGTTACACTCAATCTTCCCAAGTTTGCAATAATGGTCATGCCCCAAAAATCACAATATAACACACGCCCTAAGGTTTAGTCATATTGCACTGTACAAAATATTATGCAAAACCCCTAATCATGATTCATAGTATAAACTATGCCAAATTATGGCCTTTAATTACAGTGCATGCCAATTTACCCAAAATCCCAATTTAGGTGTGTTCACATTTAACAGTTATCCCTATCTTACTATAGATTTTCATGCATAATCTCCTTCTTCCAAGTCATAAACTATCATATATAATATGCCACAATTTTAGGTCTTAAACCACAACATGTACTACGCCTTACATGTTTCCAGTTCAATTTACGCCCCAAACCCCAAGTCATATGTCCAATATACTTTATGCCTAATTTTTAAGTCAAATGTTTGATCCACCTTATGTTTTAAATACAACATATGTTATGTCCTCAAATCAGTTACAAATCAGTTATGCCCAATTATACATAATTTAATACTTTTCCCAATTTTAGCGTTGGTCATGTCCAAATCATATATTATGCCCAATTTTAGCGCTGGTTATGTCCAAATCATATATTACGCCCAATTTTAACGCGGATCATGTTCAAATCATATATCATGCCCAATTTTATTTCCAACGTACGTTCATCTCTTATGAGATTTGGCTCAGGCTCGCAGTAGCCTGGCTATAAAAACAAAAAGGGAAGAAGGAAAGCAGAAACAAAGAATGGACATAATAATATCAAATTTGATAGATCCAATGGATATAGAAAGACAGACAGAAATAGGCATAATCTCAGATTCAGATTTATTACAATGTCAGAATCACAATTGAATTTTACTTCTGAAAGTAACATGAACTTATAAATTACAGAACGGTCTTGAATTCTGGGGATCTGATTTCTGAATTTGATTAGCTATTCCTTTGATGTTGACTTTGATTGTTAACTTTAAAACTCTAATTTGATTGATTAAGGTGGAGGCTAGGTCACTGCAGGTATTAGCAGCATATAAACGCATATGAATTTGTGTGAAAAAAATAGGTTTAGGGGTCTTTTTATAGGTGTATAATTAGATTTAGAGCCTTCAGATCAGTCTAGAAGTCATCAGAATCGTGCATAGCAGAAAAATACGTCACACAGCGAATCAGGGAGCGACACATCAGCCCAAACACATCGTCCAGAAATTTCGTCCAGATCTGGGAAAGGGGTCGACACCCTATGTGGGGGTCGACACCTATGTCGACTCCCCTATAGGGGGGTCGACTCCTATGTCGACTCCCCCTAAGGGGGTCGACACCTGTTGAGCGGGAATTTTCCCGCCTACTTCCCTTTGGCTGATTTTGAATTTTAGACCTGTTTTGACTTTTGGAATTATTTTATATGTATATATATATATATATATTTCCTTGCGCGTATACAAATTTCTAAGGCTTATAACTTTTTCATATGGTGTCCGATCTACGCAAACTCGGACTCTATCTCAAGCCGAATTCCAAGACAAATGCAATGGCGTATTCCGTTTCCCTTAATTCTCACTTTTAAAATTAAATATTCTTTAATTTGTTACTTTAATATCCATAGGAAATATGCGGTGTTACAGTTTTAGTTTGGCTTTCGGCTCTCGTTCTCTCTCATGCTCGGTATTGGCAAAGTGACTTACTTTAAAAATGTTACTTGAGTTGATACTAGTCTATCCTATTTTTTTCCGCTAAGACTTTCTTATCTTACTCAGATTATGCTCATGCTCACTTATTTGCAGGTACCAGATTTACACGCTCCATGCTTGGATGTGTTCGAGTTTCGATTTTTGTCGGAATTTGGGCACAAAAAGGTGTGGGGTGTTCACAAACTCTACTATAGAACAGGGGAAACTATTAATAGTTACGTCGAACGCTTCAACAATGACCTGGTGGAAGTTGAAGACCTCGAGGCTCGCACCATCTTGGTTCAACTAGCTAAGGGCGTTTTGCCCGATTCGAAGTTTGTGTCTTGGATCGATAGGAAGTAGCCTAAGACTTTGGAAGATTTCTATGAAAAGGCTAATCAGTTTCTATGTCAAGAAGAAGCACGCAGAAAGAGGGCAACTTTGTGTTGCCATCCTAACAACCCATTCCAAAGCACTATTCAAGATAGTGTCAAGGGTAAACAGATCAGAGAAGACTCCGACAAGGGTAAAGGGTTTGCTCAATTCAAGAACAAACCAAACAATGACAAGCCAGGTAGTCGTAACAACCAGCAGGAAGGGGATCCAAAGAAGCACGACCACTACCCGACTTATATGGTCTAAACTCCGCTCAATTCTAAGTGGTAGACAATCTACCTAGAGACCTGTAATACATTGCAATATAAGTGTTAGAGTTTATTCCCTAGAGGCAATCCATTTGATGTGATTAATAACATTGTTGATGTTATTATTTTATTTGGCATAAGAATATTCTGTTGTGTTATATTTACTACGTAATATAAATATTAACATAAGAGAAGTCCTTAGAATAATAATACAAAATTATATAGTTTGAGTAAGACTTGAACTTGAGATTATATAAAATATTGAGTATTATAATTCTTAAATGTCCCTAGTCAAGTTTTATTGTCTATATAGGACAACAATAAAATATTGAGACTAGTATGTTGATTGACTGATGATCACATCTCATTGATCATTAATATACGTGATATTAATGTCAAGACATAAATACGTATTGGAGAATAACGTATTAAGCTGACCCATAGTGAGAAAACTACATGGAATATAATTAACAGTATCATAAGTTATTCTCATAGTGACAGTGATGTAATGGTCCTCAAACCTGAAATCATTATAATTTTATTTGAGGATATTTGTGTTTTGATATCATCTAAACTTACTTGTAATGGAGTAGATGATAATGGTGATTATTGGATACATCTTGAATCAAATAAAAATATGAATGAGCTAGATGGAATTTAACCCTACAATATATTTGTAGTGATATCCATGGGCCTCTTGATTGAGTGATTTATGAAACGAATGGTCGTGCTCAAATATTGATTTGTTTTAATAGTCTACTCATCGATCAAGATAAAAGGATTAAATTATAAAGAGGATGATATGATCCATGTCTTGAGGTTAATCCTGGATATATTGGTTAAAAGTGTTATATTACATTGATACACTCGACACAGAAAGGTTGTATCGAATCATTGATCTTATTATAACTTGGGTAGTAGCAATGTATTGCTAGATGCCAATCACTATTTATAATTTAAATACGATTTAAATTATTGCCAAAGTAATAATAACCTATTGGGTCACCCACTAAGAACGTTATAAAGAAAGAACATATATTGGGTAAATAAAATATCAAATTTGTTGATATTTTATATTGCATTGAAATGGTATATAAAGCAACCCGAACTTCCCCGTAAAGGAAAACCAGGATTGAGTTGAGAACACGATAAATCAGAACACAAACAGAAGAACATTTCATTGATTACCACAATATTTACATCAGAGTACAAGAATATATAGAGTATGAACAAACAATATACATTTAATAAATATCAGAGATTTACAAATTACAATGAAGTGGAAAATAATACAAAACATCATTGAAACAAATACACGGATACAGAGCTTTCGAAATATCATTCCAGCTGTAAACCAAGATCCTGTGAGTATAAATTTGCAAAACCAAAACTACTAGCTACCTGTGTGGAAAATAGGGGCACCTAGAGTTTAGGTTAAAACAATAAACTCCAGGTCATTCATGTGACTGGTGTGAGAACTAAAACAGTTATTTAAAGCTTTTCTTTAAAGTTAGGTAAATCAAGGGACCACGCCGTATAACATGGAACGGATTTACCCCCAAGAATACCAGTGCATAAAACAAACAACGCAATGCTAAATAAAGAACAATGAAGCTATTATAAGACTCACGTCCCATCGCACAATGCAACGCAAGCCGGAGGATAGAGTTTTACCTTATAATGGCCAAATATGCTTGGTACGTGAAATTTTATCTTTTATTATTACTATAAGTGAAGAAATCAACTTCAAATATAAATGTATCAATCATAGACGGCATAGTGCCCCATCCCACTATGTCGCCATACTAGGCTCTACAATCAAAACCGAAATGTCATGCATTGGAAGTTGGATTTCCGTCTGTGAACCAAGGAAAGGGATCGTCCTTACCGCTTCGAGACGCTCTAGTTCGTGTCTTAAGACCCAGACTCAGGTGGGCCTGTGGATCGTCAGGGCCGATCCACTCGATGTGGATTAAAATGCCTGAACACTACATTTCCCCGGCCTATGGGGCGTCAATCTGGTCTGTATACAGACCATACCATCCATCGGCCTCGTAGTGTTGATATATCCGAGGCACCTCGCTATCCATCATCCACATAAGTAAAACGTCTGGGCATGCAAAACCTAGACACCACTCCTAGCTAGAAGGAAATGCTCGTCCTCCCTGAGGATCTCTCCCATTTCTGGTTCACACTGGGGTGTGAGTCTCGCGAATTAACGCTATACACAAAGTTATGCTATATTAAAGTCGTGCTTTGATCATCAACCACAAGACTCTGCTTTTCAACAGAAGCCTTGATCAATTGCATTCAGCATGCCACACAGGCAATTCACGCTATACAACCGATGTCTATCAATCACACAGAATGAAATCCAATGTCAGACACACATCTGTTTACAAGTTCATTCTAGGTCTAAATGAAACCGGAGGCACCTTATTCCTTGTCCCATATGTCCAATACAGGAGAGAGGTCCTCGCATATCCGGTCAATCTCCAAGTACGTCTGGACGATCACCACTTATTACCTTGTCTTGGGTGTACAGCCCAATCAAGACATCAGTAATCATCCAAACAATGTGAAGACCTCCGGTCTTCAACCATCGTCTTCATCATCGACTCATCACCGATTCAGTTATTCAAAATGGGATAAGCCTGGTCTTTCCGAATAACTCGCATATATAATAAACAAGTGCTATAAAAATACAACATACGCCTCATTCCAAATCTGAATATTCTTTTATTTAAATATTCATATCCTTTGGGAAAGGTTCCTATTAATTTTATCAAAGATAAATTCATTAAATTTATTCTTTAATCTTCCTTTGAATATCAATTCAAACCGAATTATGGTTTATCCAAACTAGTCGGGAGTAGCGAACCTTACCTAAGTAATCATTTTTTTAATTTCCCAATCCCAACCTATTCATCGCATGAAGTAAAACTAGTAATACTTCATGTCTAACACCACAGTGTTATCGGTAAAATTAACTACTATTTCACGTTCAAATCTAATTAAAGATTTAACTATCGCTTGAAGCAAAACTGGTGATACTCCATTCTCGATCATTTCTTGAATTTGATAATTTTAGTTATCAAATTCACCTTTCAATCTATTTAAAGATTCATTAAAACTCTAATTCAGTTTTAATTTCCAAAAATCATTGCTTAATGATTATTCAAAGTTAAGAAATTAATCTTATCTTTAACTGGGTTAAAGAACTAATGTCATTTAAAACACAGCTCATGATAAACCCAAAATCACATTCCATTAACAACGGAATCTTCACGGAATACAAATAAATATATATAATTGATATGAACTTCCATATCCAACCGATAATATAAATGGAATAACGACAAAGCCATTTAAATTCCATATATATTAACAGCCTTCCTCCATAGAAACTCACTTCGATTATTATCCAGTCAGATTACATTCCATTGCAATATATTAAATTGGAAAAATTTACTTTGGAAAATCTCCACTAAATCTTTAATAAAAATATGTATAAGTTCCAAGTCTCATTTCACTGTAAATCGGGTTAAAGAACGAATGTCATTAAAAAACAGTTCATAATAAACCCAATTCACATTCCATTTCAAATCCAATTAAATGTTAATTAATAGGTAATTCTTCTCTACATCTTAAAAAAAAGATTTATTCTTTTCACGGGGTTTAAGAATAGTGTTACTGAAGACCCCATCCCATCAGTCTCTAATCGTAAATTAGTAAGAGAACAATTCCCTAAGTATTAATCCCAAAGGCAGAAACCAACATCAGATCACTACCCAGGAAACCATTCAACTTAGCTAATCTCCTGTTAGTTTCTAATTTTCTTAACTCCATTGGGTTTAAACTACATTTTTAAAGATACCATTCACGACAAACCGAAAATTCAATTCAATTTAATTTCAACTAAATATTAATTAATTTGTAAACTTCATTAAATTTTAATAAAAAGATTTAATTTTTTCTCAACTGGGTTTATGAACAGTGTTAGTGAAGACACCGATCACGACAAACCCAAAATCCCATTTGATTTTAAATACAAGGATCTGAATAGAAATTATATCGGCTTATATTCAATATCAAATTCTGAAATCAACAAATTTCGTATTGGAATAATGATATATATATATATATATATATATATATATATATATATATATATATATATCTTCCGAATTCCTCCACAATGTTCGCATAATCACGGAATCCAATATCGAATATCCGGAAGATAATTTTGCTTCAAATCCATTCCCATTTATATATTGGAAATTCTGGTTATTTTTAAAACCATTTCAAATTCAATTCGTTTCATTTAAAAATACTGGATTTGTAATTCTAGTTCATAACTAGTTCATTTTGATAAAAAATATATTTTTATCTTTCCAAATATGGAATTTTTCATCCCAATTCTTTCCAAATCATTTATTATGATTTTACACAAATTATTGATATTTTTAATAATTTTATCAAGGCCCGTACAGTCGATTTCCATAAACGGCCATCGAACTGCACTTACAACGACCTTTTCCAAATTTGTTTTGGATATAATTCCAAATCCAACCATTAGATTTCTAATTTCTTGTATTCGTTAGAAATATCTTTTCGATACGAACCCAACGGTTCTAGTTTTAGGAGAATCCAACGGTCGGATCTCCTGTAATGTCCATTCGAAGTCAATGGTCGAAATTCGCGCACTGCGCGGCGCAGCGCGTTCTATTCAGGCCATTATATTATATATATAATATATATTTTGTCGATTTCCATTTAAAACGTATTTTATAAATCTTTTATAAATTCATTTTAAAATGATTTCAACTTCATTTTCAATTTTAAACCAAAATTGAATATTCCTAAAGAAATTCATTTTAAATTCATTTTAAAACGATTTCAATTTCATTTCAAACTTTAAATCAAACTTGAATATTCCTTATCTTTATATTATTTAAATGATAATATTTTCAAAATATTTAATTGTGACGACCCGTATTCTACGCATCGAAGGATCGTAGGATATTTATTTCTTTCACATACGAAGTCGTATGCTCATGTAACTTTGGGAGATGACTATTAGGGTTATTTCCCATGTTCATGATTTTTGCCAATTTTTAAATGACCGTTTGCTCCTAGCTAATCTTGTTTTGGCCATAACTTTTGATTGATAAGGAATTTTGACTTGAAACCACTTCTATTAGATCCGGATGATGGTTTAGCTTTCCGTAGAGTGGTCATATATGAAAAAGGGACTTACCATTTGGGAGATATGGCTGAAATAAGGTTTGGAAGATGAAAAACTGCTTAACCGGGCCAAATGAGGTGATTAGTGAATGGGCCCACGACCCATTCCGGGATTAGGGTTATGGGGAGGCTGAAATGAGCTAGATTTTCATTTCATTTCAGTTTTCTAGCCGCCATTTACCTCCTAAGAACCCTAACAATGGCCTCCAACATCTAGAATCACCTCTAATCACTTTCTAATCAAGTATTAGCTTAATCTACGTCAAAACAAAGGGAAATAGCACCAAAGCAAGGTTGGAGTTGCTGTTAGACATCAGTATTCGCCCAAATCAGCGGAGTTTCAGTTTTGAAAGTTTTAATTTTTGGCCAAGGTGAGTGATTTGCATAGTTCCTGACTAATCGTGGTTAATCAAGGGTAATTAGTGTTAATTAGCAAATTTAAACATGATTAAACTCTGGAAAAATATTTATAAATTTCGAAATATTGTTTTAGGCCTCTATTAGAAAATTTGGTTAATTTGGTTAGGTTTTACTAATACTATCATTAGTTTTGCTTAAACACGCTTAAGGGAAAATATGGGATCTTGGCTACGTTTGATTCGTTTTAACCTATCAAATTATTGTTTTGGTGTTTATGGTTAGTCCTCTATGTTGCTATGACTGTTTGGAATGATTTGTGATTGTTTAGAAAAGTCAGATTGGTCGAAAATTCCGTCGAATGGCGTAAATAGGTCGCTGGACAAAGTGCAGGAAATGTGCAGAGATCGGATCGGATCCCCCGAACCCCGAACCGACCCGCTCGTAGATGGTGGCGCTGAACCGACCTGCTCACCTGGAGAGCCCCACGATCCGAACCGCTCGCACTTGAAGACCACGACCCGACCCGGATGGTGAAGCTCGACCCGACCCGGTGAAAGTGGCACTATCCAAACCAGTGTGGCACCACGACTTAGTCTGGAGCATTCAGAAGCAGGTGACCACGATTCGAACCAGTAGAGGAGGCCGAACTGATCCGATGTTATGATCATGAATCGACTTGGAGTTCACAAACAGAAGGAATGTAACCACGACCGATCCGAACCGCCCAGGAGAACAGAACCGAATGGAGGCCGAACCAAGATGAAGACCCAAACCCGAGATGGAAAGGTAGTCCAAATGGGAAGTAGAACTCAGGATCCAGTTGGGAACCAACGAGTTAACTTTGTGATTGGGCTTTGCTGTGAGACGTGTGCTAAGGGGTTATCGATGTCCATAGCTTTGATTCACCATCGAGACGGATGTTAGGCTACGGATCAGAGCAGTGGGGTTGTAACACCCTGGATTTTTGAATAATCGAATTATCTAAATTAAAGAATAAATGTTCAGCATTGTTCTAAGGTTTGTAAGCAAAAGACTTAGTAGCTCATTTGGTTGGAACATGTGACTTGCATACAAGAGGTACAGAGTTCGATCCCCGCCAACGCCATATTTTTGTTTTAGGGGAATGGCTAAAAAGTGGCTTAGTTGAACGCGGTTCAAAAAGTAGTTTAGTGTTAAAATGGTTAATTAGGAAGATAGAAATATATATATATATATATATATATATATGTATAAATAAAATAAAATTCAACCTAAAATTTAAGAAAAAAATTCAAAACAGCGGAAGCGGGAAGGCAAAACACCAAACCGACCTATATATTTGTTTTAGGGCTTAGGTGGCAATTTCTGGTTGGTCTATTGACATCATTTCTTGGTTTCTAAGGCCTAGATGTATCCTAGAGTGATCCGACGGCTTAAATTAATTCAAAGCTCTATAAAAAAACCATAGACTCAAACCCTAAATCAGAATTAAAACTAAAACTATGGCCGTCATGCTGTCGTCTTGAACCCTAGAGTAGCCACCACCAATTAGAGAGGAAGAACAGCAAATCAAATCAGTTCTATTCAACCCTAACAACGAATCTTCTTCAAAGGAAAGCTAATTCAACTTCAGAAATCAGAATTCAGAACTCAAGACCGCCTTTGAGTTGTGAGTTCGATAGTTTTAATAAAATAATTAGTAATTTAATTGGATTAAGTTATGATGCGGATTGTATGGATGTGATGTGAATTATTGATCACATGTTGTAATTATGTTGTAGAATTGTGTTGAAATCTCTATTACGTTATGTTGTGATGCTATCATTTATGATGTAAAGTTGTGTTGCTATCTTCTATGTTGTAATTTTATATATAACCAAATCATCATGTTTCATATGCTAGTTTGGTGATGTTGATTCATATGATAAATCATATGTATGCAAGTTTAGATTTTTATTTAAACATGAATCATATACAAGTTGGGTAAAATTATATGTGACCTTACATGGTTATGACATCTAGTTTATGCGAAAATTTGATTAAAAGTTAGGCTATGACATGGGTGAGTTATATGCTAAATTCTACATGATATTTTACATGTTAGATGCAAGTTTACACCATTGTTATGATGCATAAATCACATATGCAAGTTTCTATAAATATTCGAGTTTGGGGTATGAATCATGTTATGCAAGTTTAGGGTTATTGCCTATGCAAGTTTACACCTTTAGATGTAGATCTATGACATACATGATTTATGCAAGTTCACACCTTTAGATATGGATCCATGACATATGTTGTTTATGCAAGTTGTAAATTTGGCCTATGCAAGTTTTAGATGTAGAACATCATTCACATATGCAAGTTCATCCCTATGTTTAGATCTATGTTTTCATTATGTGTACATTGTGATGTTTTCACTTTATTCCATAAGTTGGACTATTCGAGTCTAACGTATATTTTGCGTTAAACGAACAAACGTACAATGTGGGGTAAAGGGGATAATATTAAAAATATTTAATTGGCATAAATGCCTTAAAAGGCATAAAATATAATTGTGGTGAAAATTGGTATGATTTTGCATACCATAAATGGATGGACATAATTGAGTCAATTATGGACATCGTTAAATTTGGAATTGATTGATAATTTGAACAGGGAAAGTAATTCAAATTTGGGGAATGATTAATTAGGAGAAATTAATCGTCTAAGACACGAGGTTAGGCTCTTTTGTGGTGTAAGACTGCCCAGACCCGCCCGGCAAATCCAGCTGCCACAAATGCCAGTCTAATGTGAGAGGTCTTAGGCATAAATTAAATACGTAACAATTGTAATGACACGAGGTTAGGCTCTTTTGTGGTGTAAGACTGCCCGGACCCGCCCGGCAAATCCAGCTGCCACAAATGCTAGTCTAATGTGAGAGGTCTTTATGAGGTTACGGTCTTAATGAATTAAGAAACACTTAACCAGATAAACATGTAGTGGACATGAGGATGTTAAGTGGGTGCCTTGGGTGGCATGTGGAATCTAGTGGGTGTCTTGGGTGGCATTTGGAAATATGATTAGAAACACTTAACCAAAATTGAAACATGTAATTGAAACATGAATAAGAAGTGGTTATGTGGGATGTACTAGAGGGGACCAAGCTTACACGGATAGCTTGTGTCGAGTGATGGGGGCTCATTTCAACCAGTAACACATACGTATCTTTGTGGGCTCGACCCAAGTCGAGGACGGGACATGCATACTGGGCTTGACTATAAGAGGCCAAAACGGGTTAGCGGTGGCAACGCAAGTCCAACAGGTTCATATGCGTGTGTGGACCCGGGCTGGTAGGTAAGACGTTGTTGCATCGTGTAGGTATAAGCTGTGCATTGTTGGTTGTATCGGGTTGCCACTTTGGGGAGTGATACACCCCACTGTGGGGCAGCACGGGTATCTACGAGTTAGGGAGCCGATCGCTTGGGGGTAGTGGGTACACCTAGTGGAGATAGGGGCAGGCGGCACCTATGAAGGCAGCTAGGGGTGCACGAAACTACCAATATCATTATTAAGTTCTGTAGGCGGGATCAACCTTAGGGTGACTAGTGGTTGTGCAGTATACTAGTGGTGGTGCAGTATAGCAATTATCCTATAGTGTTGGTGTAGTTTAGTAATTATCTTACAGTGGGTTAGGTGCGCTTTAACGATATCATCGTTCATCTTGTTTCCTTATTTACTCTGTCATATTCAATGGTTCATGGTCATTTCCTTATTTTCCAACTTATGCCTTAGCCTAGTTACTTTGTTAATTATATTGTTAAAATTATCGCACTCGCCAGACTTTATGTCTGACCCCCTTTGTTTCCTCCTCTTTCCTTCCTTTCCCCCAGGTGCTCAGGTTGGAACTAGCACCAGTGGAGCTTGATCTTGGACTGCTTTTAGAAGTTTGCTTGGATCGCTGGAGTAAAGTTCAGCTTCTCTTTTATTTATGGCTATTTTGATGTTGGGGATTATGTCTTTCAGTTTATGTACTTTTGATAGTCAAGATGGATATTATGTATTTTGACTCTGGTTTTTGATGATGTAAGTAAACATATGTGTTTTCCGCTGCAATGAAATAAAGTTTTAAATCTTTGAGTACTATTTATATCTGTCTTGTTGTTAAGTTTATGTTCTATACTTACTTAAAACGCTCCATAGAAGTTAATGCATTCCCTTTGTGAGTGACATTAATACACGTGGGGTGTTACACGTGGTATCAGAGCTGAAGGTTACCAGAACAGATATGAACTTTGAAAAAAAAAACTATTTTTCAAAAGCTTTTTTATAAAGAAGTACCTTCAAAAGTATGTTTTAAGGAAAGTATTTTCAAGAGAAAAGTATATTTTAGAAAGCATAACCCCAAGAGCCATATATCTTTCCCTCAGTTCTTTTATATTGAATCTTTTCTTTTTCGTTTCAGCATGTCTGAAGCATCTGAGATACCAGAGGGTGTTCATGTACCCGGTTGGTTTCTTCAATATCTCGAGGCTAGGGCCGCCACTGCAGGTCTAGCAAATGCTCCTCCTTCCCCCCTCCTCCTCGCGTCGATACTTTTGGTAAGATATGTAAGGACTTTAGAGCAATAGGTGGAAAACCTTTTCACGGGACGAAGACATTTGTTGAAGCTCGTAACTGGCTAAAGGAGGTGGAAGAATTGTTTAGAATCTTTGAAGTGGATGATGAAAGAAAAGTCCAGCTAGCTGCCTGGCTAATGAAGGATGAGGCCTCGTTTTTGGTGGGAGGTCACTAATGGGGGACGTCCAGTTGATACATGGCTAGATTTTAGGTAGAGGTTTGAGGCGAAGTTTCTCTCGTGGGCTGAAGAGAATCTATACATGGAAAGGTTTTTGGCACTGATGCAAGGGAATTTATCGGTGAAAGAGTACGTCAACAAATTCAACCAATTGGCAAGATTTGGCTTGGACTTGGTGAATACTCCAGAAAAGAAGGCTCTAAGATTTGTTAAAGGTTTAAACGAGCCGCTTCATGGGTTAGTTATGACCCACATTCCCATGGGGGCTACCTTCGAGAGACTAGTTGACATGGCGCTCATGCATGAAGAGGAGAAGGGCGCCAATGCTAATAAGTAACCCGAGAAGAAAGGGGATCAAAAGAAGCCGCAACAGCAACAACAGAATAAGAAAGGTGGCAAAGGCAACAATGCTAAATGAAAGAAAAGATGCTTTAACTATGGGACAGCCGACCAACTAAGCAAAGATTGTAGGAAGAAAAAGAAGACTGGTTGTTTCCACTATGGCGAGGTGGGACATGTTATTAAGGACTGCCCAAAGAAAGGGGAGAGGGCAGGGTCTACCTCGGGAGGACAGGTGCAAGCTCTTATGGCACCAGGGCAGGCAAGGGGACAAATTCAGGCTCTCGTGGTCCCACCGCTGCAAGAACGAGGTAGAGCAATTTCCTTTGAAAGTTTAGTTTTTCTATTTGATCATCCTGTCTGTACTTTATTCGATTTTGGCGCATCACATTCGTTTATTTCTACATCATTAGTTGAAACACTGCACCTTGATACTAGTCTAGTTACTTATCCCTTAGTAGTCTCAAATCCTATCGGTGGTTCGACTCATCTTTCTATAATTTGTCGGGATTTGAGAGTGTTTATCTTGGGCGTTGAGTTTGAGTGCAATGCTTTTGTTCTTGGCTTCATGGGCTACGGTTTAATTCTAGGTATGGATTGGCTAACTAGATATGGGGCCATCCTAGATTGTAAAAGAAGGGTAGTTAGATTGTTGACTCGTTTTGGAAAGACCCTTGATATTTCTTGTGACCCTAGAGGTCCAGTAATGCTTAACTACCTAGAATCCCTTGACGCATCCGATAATGATTTACATTCTGTTCCCATAGTCCGTGAATATGCTGATGTCTTCAATGAGGTGAGGGGTTTACCCCCAAAACGTGAGATAGACTTTCGGATATATCTAGTAGATAATGCAAAGCCAGTTGCATTACCGGTGTGCCACATAGCTCCAAGAGAGAAGAGAACTCAGTAAGAAAGTGAAGGAATTTCTTGAGAAGGGGTTCATCAGACGTAGTATATCGGAGTGGGGTGCTCCAGTAGTATTTGCCACAAGGGCGGATGGGTCCCTTAGACTTTGTGTGGACTATAGAGAACTTAATAAGCTTACTAAGAAGAATAGACACCCACTGCCGCGGATTGACGATCTCTTCGATCAGTTAGTTGGCGCCTCAGTGTTTTCGCAATTGGACTTAGCCACTGGTTTCCATCAGTTGAGAGTGGCTGAGTATAGCATAGAAAAGACTGCCTTTAGGACTCTAGACGGTTTCTTCGAGTGGCTTGTGATGCCCTTCGGTTTGACAAACGCCCCAGCATACTTTGTTAACTTGATGATTAGGGTGTTTAGGGAGTACCTTAATAGATTCGTGGTGGTCTTTGTGGATGACATCTTGGTATTTTCTAAGAGAGAGGAAGAGCATGCCCTACATCTTAGGGAAGTATTGGAGACCCTTCGAGCGCATAGCCTTAAAGCTAAATTTTCTAAATGTCACTTTTGGAGGAAGGAAGTGCGATTCTTAGGGCACGTGGTTTCCAAAGAAGGGATAGCTGTGGATCCCGCGAAAGTAGTGGCCATCCAAGATTGGAAGGTTCCTAAAAATGCTACAGAGGTGAGTTTCTTAGGGTTGGCTAGCTACTATAGGAAGTTTATCAAAGACTTCACAAAGATATCAACCCCATTAACACGCTTGACGAAGAAGAACTTAGTTTTCACATGGGACGTAGATTGTGATGATGCGTTCCAACGTCTAAAGAGAGCTTTGACCACAACCCCAGTCTTAGTGTTGCCAGATGGGAGTAAGCCATTTACCGTTTATACCGATGCTTGTGGGACAGGACTAGGCGCAGTCTTAATGCAAGAGGGAAGGGTAATAGCCCACGGTGGAAGGCAGTTGAGAGTGCATGAGAGAAATTACCCTACAAATGACCTAGAGTTGGCCGCTATTGTCTTTGCGCTTAAGTCTTGGCGTCATTATCTTCTTGGCAAGAAATTCGAATTATTCACTGATCACAACTCGCTAAAATACTTATTCTCTCAGAAGGACTTGAACTTAAGGCAGCAAAGGTGGATGGAATTCTTAGCATCCTACGACTTCGAGATAGCATATATCCCTGGCAAGGGTAACATGGTGGCAGATGCCTTAAGTAGAAAGAGGTTGTCCTTGAGTCCATTGTTTGTTGAGCGGCGAAGCTTAGAGTTCATCTCTACGTTTGACTTTAAACCTTCCGTTGACTTTGTACGCGGTTTGCTAGCATCCTTAGAGGTCAGACCTACGCTTTTGGGATGGATTGGCAGGCACAGCGAGAAGACCCACAGTTGGTTGAGTTAGTAGAAAAGCCCAAAAAAGGGGAGTCATCGAGCCATCTCCGTAGGTATACCCTAGATGATAAGGGTTGGTTATATAGGGACGGTAGACTTTGTGTACCACATGACTAGAACTTGAGGAAGACCATCCTTGATGATGCACATCGTTCGAAGATGACCATCCATCTCGGCAGGGACAAGATGTATATGGACATGAGACAAGTTTACTTTTGGGCCGGTATGAAGAAGGACGTGGCAGAGTTTGTTGCTAGATGCTTGGTGTGCCAACAAGTAAAAGCAGAGCAAAAGAAGCCCGATGGATTACTTCACCCATTGGAGGTCCCACAATGGAAGTGGGAAAGTGTTTCGATGGACTTTGTTGATGGATTACCAAGATCGAGGAAGGGTAATACGGGGATTTGGGTCGTGGTAGACAGACTTACTAAGAGCGCCCATTTCATTCCCGTGAAGAGTAAGAGGACTGCTCCATGGTTAGCCTCTGTATACATTCGAGAAATAGTTCGTTTGCACGGTGTTCCTTCTAGCATAGTGAACGACCGCGATCCTATCTTTACTAGCGAATTTTGGAAGAGCTTGCAAGAGGCGGTAGGGACTCAGTTATGTTTGAGCACCGCATATCATATTCAGATAGACGGCCAGACCGAGAGGGTGAATCGTATTCTAGAGGACCTATTGAGGTTGTGTGTCTTAGATTTCGGAGGTACATTGGAGGAACATCTTCCGTTGGTGGAGTTTGCATATAATAACAGCTTTCAGTCTAGCATTGGCATGGCACCGTTTGAAGCTCTTTATGGACGGCCGTGTCGTTCGCCTACATGTTGGTGGGAGTCTACAGATAAGATCTTACTTGGGCCCGATATGATTAGAGAGACTTCGAAAAAGATCGATTTGATTCGAAGGAGGATGAAGACGGCGCAAGATAGGAAGAAATCTTATGCGGACAAGAGGAGGATAGATCTTGAGTTTGACATTGGGGACATGGTCTTTGTCAAGGTGTCTCCATTACGGAACGTCGTTCGCTTTGGGTCCGTTGGGAAGTTAGCACCAAGGTTCTTGGGACCGTTTCCTATTAAGGAGAGGATTGGGAAGATGGCGTATAGAGTGGACTTGCCCGAGAGACTTAGTGGTGTACACGATGTATTCCATGTGTCACATTTGAGGAAGTGCTTGCACGAGACCGCGGAAGTGGTAGAGCCGAGCTTGCTTAGAGAGGTGGAGATAGAGCGTGATGCGACGATTCGGCGAGCTCCTATGTGCATTCTTGGGTCGAAGGTTAAGAAGTTGAGGAATCGAGAGGTCAAGCTAGTCAAAGTGCAACGGGGAGATGATGAGAGCAATGCTACTTGGGAGACGGAAGAGAAGATGCGTTCATCACACCATTTTCTTTTCGAGGGTATGTCTTTTAGTTTCTCCTTTAACGCTTACCTTATACTTTTCTTATCTTTAGTATGTCCTCTCGTTAGTACCTTTGACCTTTAGATAGGGTAGTCCTATGATTGAAACATGTGTTTGAGACATGTTATGTATGATGGATGCATGTGGATGCAAGTGTTTGCTAGTGGTTGCTCGTGGATGCATATACACACACATTAGGCACTAGATCGGCTCAGTCACTTCGTATTGCATATAAATATGTGTGCATATTTAAGCTAATGGGTATAATGGTTGTGCTATCATATGGATGTTGCATTTTGGTGAATGGTTGTGCACACATGTAGAAATAATATGTATCGATAGGGTTCTTTTGCATACATAATGGATGCATGGCACTATCATGGTTTACCTTAAGGAGGTCAACTGAATCAGTAGACCACCTGATTTTGCATTAGATAAGGAACATATACACGCACTTTTTGCATATGTTCATACAGCATTAGAAATTCTATAAGGACAATGGATACTTGTGTTTGATGGTTGAGTAGATGGTTGTTTGGATGTTAGGATATGCATTCTCCTTAACTTGGAGATTTCGGGGGCGATATCCTTTAAGGAGGAGAGAATGTAACACCCCGGATTTTTGAATAATCGAATTAACTAAACTAAAGAATAAATTTTTAGCATTGTTCTAAGGTTTGTAAGCAAAAGACTTAGTAGCTCATTTGGTTGGAACATGTGACTTGCATACAAAAGGTACAGAGTTCGATCCCCGCCAACGCCATATTTTTGTTTTAGGGGAATGGCTAAAAAGTGGCTTAGTGTGAACGCGGTTCAAAAAGTAGTTTAGTGTGAAAATGGTTAATTAGGAAGATAGAAATATTTATATATATATATATATATATATATATATATATATAATAAAATTCAACCTAAAATTTAAGGAAAAAAATTCAAAACAACGGAAGCGGGAAGGCAAAACACCAAACCGACCTATTTTATGGGTCGACCCCAGGGTCGACTCATGAGGTTTGGAATTGGTCCCGTCGGCCCTAAATGGTCTATGACGAAATTTTATGTTTTAGGGCTTAGGTGGCGATTTCTGGTTGGTCTGTTGACATCATTTCTTGGTTTCTGAGGCCTAGATGGATCCTAGAGTGATCCGACGGCTTAAATTAATTCAAAGCTCTATAAAAAGACCAATAGACTCAAACCCCAAATCAGAATTAAAACTAAAACTATGGCCGTCATGCTGTCGTCTTGAACCCTAGAATAGCCGCCACCAATTAGAGAGGAAGAACAACAAATCAAATCAGTTCTATTCAACCCTAACAACGAATCTTCTTCAAAGGAAAGCTAATTCAACTTCAGAAATCAGAATTCAGAACTCAAGACCGCCTTTGAGTTGTGAGTTCGATAGTTTTAATAAAATAATTAGTAATTTAATTGGATTAAGTTATGATGCGGATTGTATGGATGTGATGTGAATTATTGATCACATGTTGTAATTATGTTGTAGAATTGTGCTGAAATCTCTATGACATTATGTTGTGATGCTATCATTTATGATGTAAAGTTATGTTGCTATCTTCTATGTTGTAATTTTATAAATAACCAAATCATCATGTTTCATATGCTAGTTTGGTGATGTTGATTCATGTGATAAATCATATGTATGCAAGTTTAGATTTTTATTTAAACATGAATCATATACAAGTTTGGTAAAATTATATGTGACCTTACATGGTTATGACATCTAATTTATGTGAAAATTTGATTAAAAATTAGGTTATGACATGGGTGAGTTATATGCTAAATTCTACATGATATTTTACATGTTAGATGCAAGTTTACACCATTGTTATGATGCATAAATCACATATGCAAGTTTCTATAAATATATGAGTTTGGGGTATGAATCATGTTATGCAAGTTTAGGGTTATTGCCTATGCAAGTTTACACCTTTAGATGTAGATCTATGACATACATGATTTATGCAAGTTCACACCTTTAGATTTGGATCCCCGACATATGTTGTTTATGCAAGTTGTAACTTTGGCCTATGCAAGTTTTAGATGTAGAACATCATTCACATATGCAAGTTCATCCCTATGTTTAGATCTATGTTTTCATTATGTGTACAATGTGATGTTTTCTCTTTATTCCATGAGTTAGACTATTCGAGTCTAACGTATATTTTACGTTAAACAAACAAACGTACAATATGGGGTAAATGGGATAATATTAAAAAGATTTAATTGGCATAAATGCCTTAAAAGGCATAAAATATAATTGTGGTGAAAATTGGTATGATTTTGCATACCATAAATGGATGGACATAATTGAGTCAATTATGGACATCGTTAAATTTGGAATTGATTGATTATTTGAATAGGGAAAGTAATTCAAATTTGGGGAATGATTAATTAGGAGAAATTAATCGTCTAAGACACGAGGTTAGGCTCTTTTGTGGTGTAAGACTTCCCCCCCACCCGACAAATCCAGCTGCCACAAATGCCAGTATAATGTGAGAGGTCTTAGGCATAAATTAAATACGTAACAATTGTAAAGACACAAGGTTAGGCTCTTTTATGGTGTAAGACTGCCCGGACCCGTCCGGCAAATCCAGCTGCCACAAATGCCAGTCTAATGTGAGAGGTCTTTATGCGGTTACGGTCTTAATGAATTAAGAAACACTTAACCAGATAAACATGTAGTGGACATGAGGGGGTTAAGTGGGTGCCTTAGGTGGCATGTGGAATCTAGTGGGTGCCTTGGGTGGCATTTGGAAATATGATTAGAAGCACTTAACCAAAATTGAAACATGTAATTGAAACATGAATAAGAAGTGGTTAAGTGGGATGTACTAGAGGGGACCAAGCTTTGGTAGATAGCTTGTGTCAAGTGATGGGGGCCCATTTCAACCAGTAACCCATACGTATCTTCGTGGGCTCGACCCAAGTTGAGGACGGGACATGCATACTAGGCTTGACTATAAGAGGCCAAAACGGGTTAGCGGTGGCAACACAAGTCCAACGGGTTCATATGTGTGTGTTGACCCGGGCTGGTACGTAAGACGTTTTTGCATTGTGTAGGTATAAGCCGTGCATTGTTGGTTGTATCGGGTTGCTACTTAGGGGTGTGATACACCCCCATGTGGGGCCAGCACGGGTATCTACGAGTTAGGGAGCCGATCGCTTGGGGGTAGTGGGTACACCTAGTGGAGATAGGGGCAGGCAACACCTATGAAGGCATCTAGGGGTGCACAAAACTACCAATATCATTATTAAGTTCTGTAGGCGGGATCAACCTTAGGGTGACTAGTGGTGGTGCAGTATACTAGTGGTGGTGCAGTATAGTAATTATCCTATAGTGTTGGTGTAGTTTAGTAATGATCTTACAGTGGGTTAGGTGCGCTTTAACGATATCGTCGTTCATCTTGTTTCCTTATTTACTCTGCCATATTCAATGGTTCATGGTTATTTCCTTATTTTCCAACTTATGACTTAGCCTAGTTACTTTGTTAATTATATTGTTAAAATTATCGCACTCGCTGGACTTTATGTCTGACCCCCTTTGTTTCCTCCTCTTTCCTTCCTTCCCCCTCCCCCCTAGGTGCTCAGGTTGGAACTAGCACCAGTGGAGCTTGATCTTGGACTTCTTTTAGAAGATTGCTTGGATCGCTAGAGTAAAGGTCAGCTTCTCTTTTATGTATGGCTATTTTGATGTTGGGGATTATGTCTTTCAGTTTATGTACTTTTGATAGTCAAGATGGATATTATGTACTTTGACTCTGGTTTTTGATGATGTAAACAAACATATGTGTTTTCCGCTGCAATGAAATAAAGTTTTAAATCTTTGAGTACTATTTATATCTGTCTTGTTATTAAGTTTCTATTCTATAATTACTTAAAACGCTCCATAGAAGTTAATGCATTCCCTTTGTGAGTGACATTAATGGACGTGGGGTGTTACAGGGGTAGTTGTTACTCCATGGGGCAGAGTGATCATAACATGGCTATGAGCCAGTGAAGTGAGGTCGTCATGACCTCATGGGGGTAGAGTGGACATAGCAAGGACTAGTGGCTATGGATCAGTGCAATGGAGTCGCCATGACTCCATGGGGTAGAGTGATCATAGCAAGGATTTGGGTGATCAAAGTGGTGGATATCGTATGCTTTACGCACTGAGTGAGAGATGTGAGGATGGTTGCTATGCTTGATTGGTTGCTATCACTATGACATGCACACCCCCTCCCCTGTATCCCTATGCCTATATTTAATGGCACCTTAGAGTATTGAGCAGTATGTTGTGCTAACTCTTTGGTTGCAGGTCCAAGTTTAGGTATGGTTTAGTAAAGCTTTTATTGTTCTGTTTTGATGCTTATCACTCATACCAGACTTTTGTCTGACTCAGAGTTTTATGTCTCTTCTTATTACTCTGGGTGCTCTTAAATGGGCAGACTAGAGACGGGTTAGCTGGTTGTGCACGAGTAGCTGTCCGGAGACGAGCAGGAGGCTCCTATGATTATCTACATATATTCTCCCTGTGTCGTTGCTGGTCACTACTTTGGGCATTAGTAGTGTACCTTCCTTATTTGCTTTAGAGACATTTTTCAAAAATTGTAATAATAATGATGTGGAATATAAGCTGTATTTGGATTTTCTGCTGCTATGATGTTTAGTTTTCAGCTTATGCACTGTCTCGCCTTTTTATGTCAAAGTATGTTATTATTATATTTTATTCCATGTGCTGTGAGATATTCTATAGGTTCTTTGTTAGTTCACCAGTAACTTATCTTCTTTTTCATTTCTTTGGCGACCGTCTCGTGCTGGTTGGACATTAGCACAACGCACCTTCTTTGAAATGTCGGCTGGTGCGGGGCGGGCCATCACATTTGGTATCAGAGCTCTAAGTTGCATAGTTAACCTAGGGAAAGACACCAGGGAGAGATAATACATATATGAAAGCATGTATTTGTGATTATTTTGGTTTTAAAAAAGCTATATATATAATATTAGTATAACTAAGAATGAAGTCGCACTGCACTAACACCACAAAGAGGATGGTTAATCGTTTCTCTTTACAGATTGAACGATGAGACGATATACGAGGGGTGCTGGTAGAGGAGCCAATAATGGGAATTCTCCAGACATGAGGACTGTGTTCACTGACTTCATGAGAGAGATTCTTAGGGACGTTCAGAGGGCAGTTCCCAATGTTGCTAATGGTGGTGGTGCAGCGGTGCAGGCGCCTAGGGCCGATTTCGCCAAGCTATACAAAGATTACACTAGTCTTGGTGGAAAGCCGTTCATGGAACGGAATCGGCTACAGAAGTCCAGGATTGGTTGGATAGCTGTGAGCGTATCTTCAAAGACTTAGGTATCGAGGATGCGATGAAGAGAAAGCAAGTGTCTCGTCAGCTGCAAGGACGGGCAACGAATTGGTGGAACGCTATTAAGGCAACTACTCCAGAGGATCAAGTTACATGGGATCAGTTTAAGGCCCGATTCGGTGAAAAATTTATCCCAACTGCTCAGAAGTCAGAGTTATTTAGGATGTTCTTGGAGCTTAAGCAGAATGGTAGGGCAGCCTCGGAGTAGATCGCAGAGTTCGATACTCTATCGAAATATGGATTATCCCTTATTGATACTGCCGGGAAGAAAAATGAAAAGTTTATAACAGGCTTAGATCAGTACTTTGGGGAAAGGCTTATAAACCATGTCGATGAGACGTTTGAATCGATTATGGGAAGAGCTTTGAGATCAGAGAGTCTATACCCTAAGTCGAAGACTGAGGTTGCATATGCAGAGGAGCCAAAGCCGCAACCAAGCGGTGGAGGCAAGAATGGTTCTCAGAATAAGAGAAAGCAGAATCAGACCAAAGATGGCAAAAAAAAGAGTAAGAAAGATGTTGAGTGCTTCAGCTGTGGTAAGAAGGGCCACTATGCCAAAGAATGTCGGGCTAAGCCAGCGGATATGAAGTGCTTCAACTATGGCCAAGTGGGACATCACAAGGACAAGTGTCTGCAACCCCCTAAAGAAAAGCAGATTGTGAAAGCATATGCTCTTAATGTTGTTCCCTCTTCGTCGAATGCCTCAATTGCGGTGGAGAAGGGAAAGAATGTCCTCATTCAACGTATGCTTTATGTTTATGATGTTCCTGTTCGAGTATTGTTTGATACCGGAGCTTCCCGTTCCTTCATATCTAGTGACCTGGTAGATAGGTTGGGATTGGAACCTGAGATAGTCAATAGACCTTTAGCAGTGACGAACCCGATTGGTGGTTCGACCAACCTTAGCATGATTTGTCGAAATTTGGTTTAATCGAGTCATGGATGCATATTTGTTTGTGATTGCTTTGTTTCGGGCTTTACTGGGTTTGGCATTATTTTAGGAGTCGATTGGCTCCAAAGATACGGGGTGGTGGTAGACTGTGAGGGCTTTTTGGTGACAGTTAGAGTGGATGATGGGCGGAGGGTAGTGTTTGGTGGTCTACCTAATGATGGGGTAATGGCCAGTTTTCTAAATTCCCTATACATCCCGCATAATGAGTTGTCAGATGTGCCCGTGGCTGGCCAGTATACGGACGTCTTCGAGGAAGTGACCAGACTTCCACCACACCGATAGATTGAGTTCCGTATTGATCTAGTGAAAGGTTCCAAACCTATAGTGATGCCACTTCGTCGTATGGCGTTAGGGGAGCAACGAGAGCTCGAGGTGCAAGTAAGCGATCTTTTGAAGAAGGGATTTATGAGATGAAGTGTTTCTGAGTGGGGAGCACCTGTTGTGTTTGCTACTAAGGCAGATGGTTCCCTTCGATTGTGTGTGGACTACCACGAGTTGAATAAGGTGACGAGGAAGAATAAGTATCCTCTACCGCGGATAAATGATTTGTTTGATCAGTTGAGTGGCGTACGAGTATTCTTCCAGTTGGATCTCGCGACAGGTTTTCATCATCTTAGAGTGGAAGCTGATAGTATAGCTAAAACGGCCTTTCGGACGCCGTCTGGATTTTATGAGTCGTTGGTCATGCCATTCGGATTGACCAATGCACCAGCATATTTTGTGTATCTTATGAATAGGGTATTCAGAGATCAGTTGAATAAGTTTGTTCTTGTGTTCGTGGACGATATACTTGTTTATTCGAGGACAGAGGAAGAACACAAGGAATGCTTGAGGATAGTGATGGAGGTGTTGATAAAACACCAATTGAAAGCAAAGTTTTCTAAGTGTCACTTCTGGAGAAGGGAAGTGAGATTCTTGGGCCATGTTGTTTCAGAGAATGGTATCGCCGTGGACCCTGCGAAGGTGGCTACGGTACAAGATTGTTCTACGCCCTAGAATGCAACAGACGTAAGAAGTTTCTTGGGGTTTTTATCCAAGACTTCTCCAAGATAGCGGCACCGTTGACACGGTTGACCAAGAAGAATCACACTTTCGTCTGGGACGAAAAGTGCGAGAATGCATTCAAGAGTCTAAAGGAAAAGTTGACATGTGCACCAGTGTTAGTCATTCCTAAGGGGAATGAAGAGATGACGGTATATACAGGTGCATGTGGTACCGGACTAGGTGCTGTACTGATGCAAGGAGGTAGGGTTGTAGCTTTTGCAAGTCGGCAATTGAAACCGCACGAGAAAAGATACCCTACCCATGATTTGGAATTAGCAGCGATCGTATTCGCATTGAAGATGTGGAGACATTATCTCTTGGGAGAAAGATTTGAGTTGTTCACTGATCATAAGTGACAAAAGTATCTTTTCTCTCAAAAGGATCTAAATCTCCGACAACAAAGATGGTTAGACTTCTTGGCTTCCTACGATTTCGATATTGCATACACACTAGGAAAGGGCAATGCGGTAGCTGATGCATTGAGTAGAAGACATGCCAGTTTAGGGGCTATGTTTCTAGAATGGAAGCAACTGGAGTACATCGCTGGGTATGATTTCAGACCAAAGTACGAATTGGATCCAGAAATGTTAGCAAGTTTGACGATCAGACCCACTTTGATTGAGTGGATTGGTTCTAGTCAGAAGAACGATCCTAACTTATTGGAAATCATCTCCAAGTTAGAGATGGGTATCTATGAGGAGATGAACAAGTATGGGCTTGATCGAGATGGATGGCTTAGAAAGAATGGAAGACTAGTTGTACCCAATGTCAATGGATGGAGAGATGAAGTGCTTAGAGAATGTCATTACTCAAGACTGACTATACATCCCGGTGGTAACAAGAAGTATCGAGACATGAAGCAGACCTACTACTGGGAAGGGATGAAAAGAGACATTGGGAAGTTTATATCCAAATGCATGAATTGCCATCTAGTTAAAGCTGAGCAAAAGAAGCCTAGTGGTTTGTTGCAACCATTAGAAGTTCCAGAATGGAAATGGGAACAAGTCTTAATGGATTTCGTTGATGGGTTACCAAGGACTAGATCGGGCCATGATAGCATTTGGGTGATTGTGGACCGATTGACCAAGAGTGCAAGATTTATACCCGTCAAGTCGAATAGGACGGCAGCTAAGTTAGCTGAGCTATATATGAAATGGTAGTGAGATTTCATGGAGTACCTAAAAGCATTGTGAGTGACCGAGATCCACTGTTTACTAGTGGGTTTTGGAAGAGCTTACAAGAGGCGTCAGGATCAGAATTACATCTCAGTACCGCGTATCACCCTCAAACCGACGGACAGACAGAGAGGGTGAATCGAGTGTTAGAAGATCTTTTGCGAGCTTGTGTATTGGATATTGGTGGATCATGGGATGACCATTTACATCTAGTAGAGTTTGCCTATAATAACAGTTATCAATCCAGTATTGGTATGGCTCCATTTGAAGCTTTGTATGGAAGACCGTGTGACTCACCATCATGTTGGTTAGAAACTGGTGAGAAGTTTGTGCTTGGACCAGATGTGATAAGAGAAACTTTAGACAAGATCAAGATTATTCAACAGCGAATGAAGGCTGCCCAAGAAGAGTTATGCTGATAAGAGGAGAAGAGATTTAAAATTCTCCATTGGCGACTTCGTGTTTGTCAAGATTTCTCCATTAAGGAGCATGATTCGATTTGGTAGGAGAGGCAAGTTAGCACCAAGATTTGTTGGTTCATTCCCAGTTCTCGAGCAAATTGGGAATTTGGCATATAAAGTTGGATTACCAGAGAAGATGGCGGGAGTTCATAATGTATTTTATGTTTCCCAGTTAAGGAAGTTTGTGCACGACCCTAGTGTGGCTATTTCACCGGATCAGTTGGACGATATCGAGATTGAACCCGAGGCGGTTGGGAACCGCAGGCCTATGCGTATTGTTGGGAACGATACAAAGCAGCTTCGAAGAAAGGCGGTGAGACTAGTCAAAGTTCTGTGGGGTGATGATGAGGAAGACCGTACTTGGGAAACAGAGGAGGATATAAAGAGGAAGTATCCAGAACTCTTTGCCTGGTAAGATTTTTATATCGGTATGATACTCCCTTGTTAGTAAACTGCATGCTAGGATAGGCTTGTTGTGTTGATTTGTATGCTTTATTGTTTGTCAGTGATTGGTAGGCATGCGGGATCCTTTGTATGTTTTGGGTTAAGGAATTTCGGGGACGAAATTTCTTAAGGGCGGGGGGGGGGGGGGGGAGGGGGGGATGTGACGACCCGTATTCTACACATCGAAGGATCGTAGGATATTTATTTCTTTCACATACGAAGTCGTATGGTCATGTAACTTTGGGAGACGACAATCAGGGTCATTTCCGATGTTCATGATTTTTGCCGATTTTTAAAAGACCGTTTTCCTCCTAGCTGATCTTGTTTTGGACATAACTTTTGATTGATAAGGAATTTTGACCTGAAACCACTTCCATTAGATCCTAATAATGGTTTAACTTTCCGTAGAGTGGTCATATGTGAAAAACTGACATACCGTTTGGGAGATATGGCCGAAATAAGGTTTGGAAGATGAAAAACTGCTTAGCCGGGCCAAATGAGGTGATTAGTGAATGGGCCCATGACCCATTTCGGGATTAGGTTATGGGGAGGCTGAAATGAGCTAGGTTTTCATTTCATTTCAGTTTTCTAGCCGCCATTTACCTCCTAGGAACCCTAACAATGACCTCCAACATCTAGAATCACCTATAATCACTTTCTAATCAAGTATTAGCCTAATCTACGTCAAATCAAAGGAATATAGCACCAAAGCAAGGTTGGAGATGCTGTTAGACATAAGTATCCTCCCAAAGCAACGGAGTTTCAGTTTTGAAAGTTTTAATTTGTGGCCAAGGTGAGTGATTTTCATAGTTCCTGACTAATTGTGGTTAATCAAGGGTAATTAGTGTTGATTAGCGAATTTAAACATGATTAAATTCTAGAAAAATATTTATAAATTTCAAAATATTGTTTTAGGCCTCTGTCAAAAAATTGGGTTAATTTGGTTGAGTTTTACTAATACTATCATTAGTTTTTTTTTAAACACGCTTAAGGGAAAATATGGGATTTTGGCTACGTTTGATTGGTTTTAACCTATCAAATTATTGTTTTGGTGTTTATGGTTAGTCCTCTATGCTGCTATGACTGTTTGGAATGATTTTTGATTGTTTAGAAAAGTTAGATTGGTCGAAAATTCCGTCGAATGGTGTAAATAGATCGCTGGACAAAGTGCAGGAAATGTGCAGAGATCGAATTGGATCGGATCCCCCGAACCCCGAACTGAACCGCTCGTGGATGTTGGCACCGAACCGACCCGCTCACCTGGAGAGCCCCACGATCCGAACCGCTCGTGGATGGTGGCATCGAACCGACTTGCTCACCTGGAGAGCCCCACGATTCGAACCGCTCACACTTGAAGACCACGACCCGACCCGGATGGGGAAGCTCAACCCGACCTGGTGAAAGTGGCACCATCCAAACCAATGTGGCACCACGACTCAGTCTGGAGCATTCAGAAGCAGGTGACAATGATACGAACCAGTAGAGGAGGCCGAACCGATCCGATGTGATGATCACGAGTCGACTTGGAATTCACGAATGGAAGGAAGGTAACCACGACTGATTCGAACCGCCCAGGAGAACCGAACCGAATGGAGGCCGAACCAAGATGAAGACCCAAACCCGAGATGCAAAGGTAGTCCAAATGGGAAGTAGAACTCAGGATCCAGTTGGGAACCAATGAGTTAACTTTGTGATTGGGCTTTACTGCGGGACGTATGCTAAGGGGTTATCGACGTCCATAGCTTTGATTCACCACAGAGACGTATGTTAGGCTATGGATCAGTGCAGTGGGGTAATTGTTACTCCGTGGGGCAGAGTGATCGTAGCATGGCTATAAGCCAGTGTAGTGAGGTCGTCATGACTTTATGGGGGCATAGTGGACATAGTAAGGACTAGTGGCTATGGATCAGTGCAGTGGAGTCTCCATGACTCCATGGGGTAGAGTGATCATAGCAAGGATTTGGGTGATCAATGTGGTGGATAGCGTATGCTTTACGCACTGAGTGAGAGATGTGAGGATGGTTGCTATGCTTGATTGGTTGCTATCACTATGACATGCACACCCCCTCCCCCGTATCCTTATGCCTTATGTTTAATGGCACCTTAGAGTATTGAGAGGTATGATACTAACTCTTTGGTTGCCGGTCCAGGTTCAGGTATTGTTTAGTATACCTATTATTGTTCTGTTTTGATGCTTATCGCTCATACCAGACTTTGGTCTGACCCAGAGTTTTATGTCTCTTCTTATTACTTTGGGTACTCTTAAATGGGCAGACTAGAGATAAGTTAGCTGGTTGTGCACGAGTAGCTGTCCGGAGATGAGCAGGAGGCTCCTATGTATTATCTACATATATTCTCCCTGTGTCGCTGCTGGTCACTACTTTGGGCATTAGTAGTGTACCTTCCTTATTTGCTTTAGAGACAGTTTCAAAATTTGTAATAATAATGATGTGGAACATAAGATGTATTTGGATTTTCCGCTGCTATAATGTTTAGTTTTCCGCTTGTGCACTGTCTCGCCTATTTTATGTCAAAGTATGTTATTATTATATTTTATTCCATGCGCTGTGAGATATTCTATAGGTTCTTTGTTAGTTCACCATTAAGTTCTCTTCTTTTTCCTTTCTTTGGCGACTGTCCCATGCTGGTTGGACATTGGCACAACGCACCTTCTTTAAAATGTCGGCTGGTGCGGGGCGGGCCATCACATTAATTTTGGAATCACTTTTGGATATTTATTATAAAATGAATAAAATCAACAAAATTCCCGTTCATGTTAAAATGGCGGTTAACTACTTAACGCGGCTTCACATTTCAATATTCACCAAATATTATTTTAAAATATTCATTAATTTAAAATATTCATTCCTTCCGAATTGGAATCAGACACAGTCAATTACCATATAATGTTATTTATATGAATTTCATACACACATGTACACAACAATAACTATACATAGTCAACCATCATACAGAGTGCATCACACGACTGTATAAGCATTAAACATAAACAATTAATGCTTACAACAGTCTGTCAATCAATCGATTGACACACAAATAAATATTGAGATTAGTGTATATCCAATATCATCCCAATACTCGTGTGGGGTTTTCAAATAACAAACACTGATTATTATTTGTGAAGTTGGGCAATGTGTAGATTTTATCGTCCCAATCAATATCTGATAAATAAGTGTACATAAACAAATCGTTTGATTTGTAAATGAATATTTATTTTATCCATTACACATTAAAAATTATATTTTTAAGGATAAAATATTTATTTCAACTCATGAATATTTTATACAGTTCATTTCACATCACAAACAATTTTCACACAAGCAAATCAATCCAAACACACAACCAAACAAGTCGTCTATGGTCTGTGGATGACGGGGAGCAATTCATATATTCAGTTATAAAATAAATAACTATACAAAGAATTCAGTGAGAGAGTTCTCACCTTTGGGATCCACTCCTCCATTTCATTTCTGAGTTTCTGAATAGCTGGGATTTGCCTGAAATTCAACGCAGTCTTTTCCGCGCTGTTCATATTGAAAGTCACATTCTCAATATGATGTTTATAAATTTTTATCTAACTAAAAATCATATTTTTAATCAACGATGTTTATATTCAAAAATCACATTTTTATTTCACTACATATATGAAAATTCTATTTTTATCCTATTCAAAATATTATTTCATACATACGATAACATTTATATTTTTATCTAACTAAAAATAATATTTTTATATCGCTATTCGTTATAAAAACCATATTTTTCTATCACTAATGAACATATAAAAATCGAATCCATATATTTATAAAAACCAAATCTTTTCTATTTATAAAAATCAAATCTTTTCTATTTATAAAAAACAATTCTCTTCTAGTTTAAAAATCAATTCTTTACTAGTTTAAAAATCAAATCTTTACTAGTTTAAAAATCAAATCTTTACTAGTTGAAAAACCAAATCTTTACTAGTTGAAAAATCATAACTTTTCACATTAAAAAAAATCATAACTTTTCGCATTTAAAAATCAAAATTTTCTTACATTAAAAAATCAAGAACAAATTAAATGCTTCATACATATAAATCAGATTTGATTTTAAAGATTATTATATACAAAAAAACTGAAATAAAGTAAATAAAAATAAAAAAAACTTACTGTTTAAAGAGGGGGAGGGGGGTTCAGTACGCTCGCTGGAGGTGGTGGGGGACTTCAGGTGGCACGGTGGTCAGAAGGGTCGACAGCGACCTTCAGGAGGAGCTGTGGCCTAATTAGAAGAGGGGGAGGGGAGAAGAGGTTGCGGTGGGGTTTAGAACGGGAGGGAGGAGCAGCGGGTAGGAGAGGAGGGGCGTGCGCTGGAGGTGGCGAGGAGAGGTTAGGCGGCGGCGGCTCCGCCTGACGCGGCGGCGAGGGCGTTAAGGAACGCGTGATGAAGCACTTCTTTTTTTTCTTAGATCTGAATTGTGACAGGGGTAGGGGAGAGAAGATAGGGGGTTTTATAAAAATTTAATTTTAATTATATTATTAATTTTTTCTCGAAAGTTGACTTTTATTTTCGAACTCCGATTCAAACCCAATGACTTTTGTCCCTAGCTAATACCGCAATCCCGAACACAATGGGATATGTCCCGTAAGCCAATACGACCATTACGATCAGTTTCCGTTAAAATTACAATATAATTAAATAGAACAGTCAATATTGATTTTAACGTACATTTTAATTTACCGGGGCCACGTACTAACTCAAAAAATTCAAGAAAAATAAATCTGGCTATGTTTTGATGATACGGTCCTAACAAATCTGATTTCGTCGAATTTGAAGACCATTTGAAAAATGGTCATTTTCCAGTCGATTAAATTCAAACTGAATTGACCAAACACGTTTAAATTAACCACGCTCACATATTGATTCTAAAAATTATGAAAATTGGAATCAAGAAGTAATTTTACATTCCGGATCCAACAAAAGTGGTTGCGTCAAAATTGGAGGTCATTTGCAAAATTGCTATTTTTAAGGGCTATATTTCCATAGCGACTATTCTGAATTTTCAATTGGACATAACTTTTTATTCCCGCTATGAAATCTGGATTTTTCAGATTCGTTGGAAAGATATTTTCAAATAGATTCAAATACTTCTAGTTTCGCTAAAATCCGGTTTATTTTGAATCTGTACATTTATTTGAATTTTCAAACTACCGCGCCATTTCCCATTCCTTTTATAATTAAAATAAATATTTATATTCTAATTTTGATTTAAATAACTTCATACGTTTTAATTATATTCAAAATAAATTTCTAGTCGTTATAATTTAAAATAAATCATTTTAAATGTTCAAAATTCATTGAAATTGCCAAAATAAAAATTTTAAATTGATTCTGATTTTCCGGGTTGTTACAGTATATAAGTGGTTCCCTTGATTGATGGAACGCACATGGTTTTTCTAAGGGTTTGACCGTTCCCTTTATAAGACATATGGTACCGTCATTTTATAAGATAGATTAGACCTACAATAAAACCCTAACCAATTTTCCTAAAATCCTAATATATGGCGGCTAGCACCAGTTTTCTTTTGTCTTCTTAATTTGATCGAGATGAATAACATTCATGTGGATAACAAATGGAGGCCAGCGTATTGTTGAGCTTATGATTCGATCCTTCCATTTAAATACGAAGCGATTAAAGATGGTACATAAATTGGGGATTTTACAAGCACACAAGATATAAATTTCGGTTTATCGATTTTTGCATAGATCTATATATTTAAAGTGTTAAAATATTAAAATCAAGGGTTTCGATTAGATTGAATTAACCCAAATTTACTAACAATGGTATCAGAGCTTTAGGCTTGCAAAATTCGATATTTTGAACAATGATTTTGATTTATATGTGCTTATATTTTTGGGTAATAATAGTATTATAAATAACTAATACTAGGATATAGACTAAATTCACTTGTAACAGTGAAATGTTTCACTGCTATTATAGTCGTGTATTTGATACCAGATATAGAATTTTTTTTCTATAATTTTTTTTTGATATAATATCTAGTATTGAATTATAGTCGATTATAAAATTAACTTAATTTCATATTGACATTTGATGAACTGTTGAGCCCAGAAGGTTAATCAAAAGCTAGTTTTGATTATTCAAAAGGGTCGAATAAATTTTTGATCTGTATAATAACAATATTAGATATACTACTGTAGATGATTGCATCAAAATATTTACAGATAAGATGAAACTGTTTTGTCGTATAAGATTTATTGAATTTGTATACTTTGCACCCAAACTGTTTGACTATGGCAAAGTAATTTCTAAATTGAAATTGTTATGTTTAGACACAAATTATTATTATATATTAATTTTGTTTTTACAGCTCTTAATTGTAGATCTATTTATATGAGTCAGCAATATTTTATTTATTGTCAAATTTATTTAATTTATGAATATTAAAATACTGACGCTGTATTTACTTTTTAATCATAATATTAATAGTACAATCCTTTTATCTGAAACGGTTTCAGTAAAACAAATTTTTATTTTGTTATAAAAACCTCAATGGTATCGTGATTAATAGATATATGATATTAGTTATGTTTAGTTTACCACTATTCATATTTGATAATATGAACCTTTATATGATACTGGAACAATATAAATTGCATTCCTGATGCAAAATCCTTTTAATTGACAACAATTTTATATTTGATATAAAAATTGGATATGAATTTATGGGTTAACATCTAGTATTAATCCTATTATTTATTATTGATCTATAATATTAAAGAATTGTGGTAACCTGGGTTGTTATATTTAAGTTTAGAACTTGAGTTTCGAATTTTGGTTCCTCTCATTGAAAATTTGAACAAAATTTTGTTTTGTTATTCAAGATGAAGCTTGAATTAATATTTGATAACTATTTTGTAGTAAGTATCAGGATTGATAATTATTACTTATTAAACCATGTAATAAGTTATCTAGTTTAATACAGGTATGAATTCATTAAATATGTCAACAAATACTAAAATTTAATCTAAGTGATTATTTGCTGGTACAAAAATGAAGTTCAAAACAAGTGTGACTTGTCTTGCATACTAAATTCTAACTATTAGAACATTGATCACCTATGATTTTTTTTGGTATGTGTTTAAATTATATGTAACTTCTATTAACACTGAATCAAATTTATTTGATTTATGAAATTGAATTTTTCTTGATTCAATGTTTCAGCTAAACTGATTTGATCAGTTTTGACATATATGTATTTATACCATACCAGTAATGGCTATTAATTGGCAGTCTAATTCTTTTATAAATTGCATTTTTAATTGTCTTTACGATTGAAACTAGAACAACAGTGAATTTTAAATTCAATCTGTTCATATCTGTTTATAAATTTTGTGATTATAAAAGGGCATATATAAGATGATGCTCAATTGTTTTCAATAGGCCATGGTGTTATATATATATATATATATATATATATATACACACACACACACACTATCTCTAAAACCTGAGAAGAAACTACTAGTATCTATTATGATACAAATATTGAAAATGAAGAGTATAACGAATGTGACTCGTTTTACTTTCATGCTATTAGCAATTATAAACCGTATTTAGACAATAGTATAGTATTTTTACAATAGTATAAATATAATACACAGACATTCAGGGACATATATATTCTGACATATAAATTCGAATTTGATATGATTAAATTTAATATCGGTTTGTGAAATACAGTCAAAATAAAATTTGTGTTGTTTTTCCTTATGCTTTAAAACTCTGCTAGTATGAATGTTTTATACATATACCAATTTAAATGTAGTATGGTACGCTGTTATAAATTGTTATATGTGTGTGTATATATATATATTTCCTTGCCCATAGAAAAACCTGCATTAGTATGACTGATCCAAAGTATCCCGTTAGATCATGAGTTACAAACATATGCGAGTTACTAGTTTCAGTACTAAGTGCAAGACGTTAACCTTTGATGTATGCTAAGTAATAGTATGAGATACTTTATAATTTCAAAATAATGCATATGTATTTGGTAAATAAAATTGGGAAGAAGAACATGTGTTGACATTGTCCTACAATATTGTTCTTTAACTACAGTCATAAAACTTAATGTTTAATTTTATGTTGACTGTATTTCGAAGCTGATTTGATTTTGGAACCAATTTGCAAGTTACTGTGCATAAATGAGTGTTTGACTCTCACTGCTTGAGTATATGTTTAGCTATTACATGTAAATTTAATACATTTGATGTATTTGAGCTATTACATATAAATTAGATACATTTAATGTATATAAATCAAGCTGACCCTATGATTGAAATTGTTTTAAATAGGGAGCAACAGTGGCTAGATAAATCTTGAAATTGTTTCAAGGAGGGAAGGGAAATGAAAAGGAAGGGCCGACAAAAACATGTGCACTGGTCATGTTTTTAAAAATTAAGAAAATATGACTTGTTTATTATCAGGAAACTGGTATATGTTTATATTAGCTACTGTCCTATGATTTTATTAAGTTATAAAATTGGGTAAACTATTACACATATGTAATATGTCTACTGATATAAACTAATGTGTAAATTAGTAAAGTTAATATTCTATATTATCTGGTTATAATGTTATGCATGAAATGGTGTGACCATATATCTATATTCTAAAAAATCATATTCTAGGTGATGTTTATATGTACATGTAATTTATGAATAGTCTGATAATGCATATGCCATTATAGTAGTGTTATATGCACATAATGTGATACGACCCAAACTCGCCCTTTCGGGAAAGCCTGTATTGTGTTGAGAACACGACAAATCAAAAGACAAACAAAAGAACATTTCATTGCTTATTACAACAATTTACATTAGTGTATAGAATATACCAGAGTATGAAAAAATATTGTACATCAGAGAAATATCAAAGACTTAAAATTACAATGCAACGGAAAAATAATACATAACATAACTGAAAGAAATACATGTATACAGAGATTTCCGAGTACAGTTCCAGTTGTCTATCCAGGATCCTGTGAATATAATATCTGCAGAAATCCAACTACTAGCTGCCCATGTGGAAAATAGGGGTACCCAGAGTTTAGGTTAAAATAATAAACACTACGTCAGTCATGTGACTGGTGTGAGAACTAAAAAAGTTATTAAATCTTTTACTTTAAAAATAAACTAAATCAAGGGATCACGCTGTATAACACGGAACGGGTTTCCTCCCAAGAATACCAATGCATAAGATAAACAATGCAATGCTTTCTGGAAAAATGAAGCTATTATAAGACCCAGGTCCCATCACACAATGCAATGCAAGCCAGAGGATAGGGTTTTCCCTTATAATAGCCAAACATGCTTGGTACATTTTAAAAAAATCATCTGATACTATAATAAGTGTATATTGTAAAAAATAGCTTCAAATATAAATGTATCAATCATACACGGCATGGGTACCATATGTCTTGTCGCTAATACTAGGCTCTACAATCAAAACCGAAATGTCACGTATTGGAAATTGGATTTCCATCATGAGTCAAGGCAAGGGACGTACTCCTAACTGCTTCGAGACACTCTGGCAAATGTCTCAGGACTATGCACTCTGGGCAACCCTTGGATCAGTTGGGCCGGTCCTCTCTTACGTTTGAGGATTAGCAATTCCTGAACACACATTTCCCGGTCTATCGGACCTATCCATCGGCTCTGTAGTAACCGATATATCTTAGGTGCCTCGCTATCCATCATCCACATATGTAAAAATATAAATGTATGGGCTCCATACCATGACACCACCCATAGCTAGAAGAAACGTCATGTTCTCCCAACAGTCCCTTATCCCTTTTTAACTCATACCGAGGTGTGAGGCTCGCGAATTAACTCTATACACAAAGCTATGCTATAAAAAAGTCGTGCTTTGATCATCAACCAAAAGACTCTCCTTTTCAACGGAAGTCTTGATTACTTGCATCTTAGCATGCGACACAAGCAATTCATGCCATGCGACCGATGTCTATCAATATATAACCTTTGAGCTCGTATGTCTCAGAGAAGGGCGTTAAGCAAGAGAATAAATTCTCCGCCACCAAATAGATATATATTTAATAGAAATCGATCAACACAGAATAAAATCCAATGTTAGATACACATCCATTTACAAGTTCATTCTGGGTCTGAACAAAACCGGAGGCAGCTTATTCATCATCCCATATGTCCAATACAGGAGAGAGGTCCTCACATATTCGGTCGATCTCCAAGTATGTCTAGACGATCACCACTTATTACCTCGTCTTGGGTGTACAGCCCAATCAAGACATCAGTATTATCCAAATGATTCGAAGACCTCCGGTCTTCAACCACCGTCTTCATCTCGATTTATCGTCGAATTAGTTATTCAAAATGGGTATAAACCTGGCCTTTCCGAATAACTCGCGTATATAATAAACAAGTGCAATAAAAACACAACATACGCCTCCTTCCAATCCAGAATATTCTTTTATTCAAATAGTGTTATACTTTGGGAAAGGTTCCCATTAATTTTATCATAGATAAATTCTTTAAATTTATTCTTTAATCATTTTTTGGATATCAATTCAAACCAAATTAATGTTTATCCAAACTAGTTGGGATTAACGCACCTTACTGAAGTAATCATTTGTTTAATTTCCCAGTCCCAACCTATTTATCCAATGGAGCAAAACTGGTCATACTCCATATCTAACACCACGGTGTTATCAGTAAATTTAATTACGATTTCACGTTTAAATCTAATTAAAAATTTAACTATCGCTAGGAGCAAAACTGGTGATACTCCATTCTCGATCATTTCCCAAATTTGATAATCTAAATTATCAATTCCCATTTCAATCTAATTAAAGATTCATTAAAACTCCACTTAGTTTTAATCTTCCCAAAAATCAATATTAATGATTATTTAACTTTGGAAACACAAACATGTCGCATCGACAATCTACACCGTACTATTGGTTTCTGCCGATATATATCCTCTAAGCTCGTATGTCTTAGAGAAGGGTGTTAAGCAAGAGAATAAATTATCCACCACCAAACGGATATATATTTAGCAGAGATCAACCATACAGTTCGAAAGACAATGTTAGACATATTATTCTGTCTTTAACTGGGTTAAAGAACTAATGTCATTTTAAACACAGCTCACGATAAACCCAAATCACATTCCCTTAATTATGGAATCTTCACGGAAAATAGATCAATATATAATCGATATCAATTTCCGTATCCGACTAATAATATAAATGGAATAACAACAAAGCCTTTTAAATTCCATATATATTAATAATCTTCCTTCATAGAAGCTCATTTCGATTATTATCAAATCGAATTCCATTCAATTCCAATTTAATATATTAATTTGGAAAACTTTATTTGGAAATTTTCCATTAAATCTAAATAAAAAGATTTATAAATTCCAAATCACATTTCACTGTAAATCGGGTTGAAGAACGAATGTCGTTAAAAACACAGTTCAAAATAAACCCATTTCACATCCTATTTTATTCCAATTAAATGTTAATTAACTAGAAACTCTAATAATCTTAATTAAAATATTTATTCTTTACACAAGGGCTTAAGAACAGTGTTATTTAAGACATCATTCATGACAAACCCAAAATCCAATTCTTTTATTCAATTCCTATTAAATATTAATTAATTGGAAAAACTTCACTAAATCTTAATTAAAATATTTATTCTTTCCTCAACTGGGTTTAAGAATAGTGTTAATGAAGGCACCATTCGCAACAAACCCAAAATCAAATTCAATATTAAATACAAGGCTCTGAATAGAAATTATATCGGCTTGTATTCAATATCAAATTCTTAAATCAACAAATATCTTATTGGGAATAATGATATATATATCTTCCAAATTCCTCCATAACATCCGTATAATCATGGAATCCAATATTGAAATATTCTGAAGATAATTTCGATTCAAATCCATTCCAATTCATATATTGGAAATACTGGTTATTTTTAAAACCATTTCAAATCCAATTTATTTATTCAAAATTATTGGATTATAATTATAGTTCACAACTTGTTCGTTTTGATAAAAATATATTTTTAACTTTACAAATATGGAATTTTTCAGCCCAATGTTTTCCAAATCATTTCTTTTGATTTTACACAAATTATTAATATTTTTAATAGTTTTATCAAGGCCCGTACAGTCGATTTCCATAAACGGTCATCGAACTGCACTTACAACGACCTTTTCCAAATTTGATTTGGACATAATTCCAAATCCAACCATTTGATTTCAATTTTCTTGTATTCTTTGGAAAGCTCTTTTCGATACGAATCCAACGGTTCTGGTTTTAGGAGAATCCGACGGTCGGATCTCTCGAAATGTCAATTCGAAGTTAATGGTCGAAATTTGCGATCTTCCATAGCACGGCGCGTTTTATTCAGGCCATTAAATAAATATAATATATATATATATATATATTATATATATTTCGTTGGTTTCCATTTAAACGTGTTTTATAATTTCATTTTAAAACGATTCTAACTTCATTTTCAATTTTAAATCAAAATTGATTTTTCCTTATCATTATAATATATACATGATAATATTTTCAAAATATCAGATTTTGAAATCATTTCCTTTTCTATGTTCATTATAAAAATGAATAAATTCGATATAAATATCGTTCACGTCAAAATGGCGTTAAATATAATCAACACAGGCTTCATATATTTCAATATTTTCGTGTCCATCCCAAATCGTACATCAAAATCATATTTTGATCCATTTCTGAATATTATTTTAAAATATTAGTTATTTTAAAATATTTATTAGTCGTCAATTTAAAATATTCGTTAATTTAAAATATTTGTTATTTCTGAAGTGGAATCAGACACAGCCAATTACCATATAATTTTATTTTTATGGATTTCATACACACATGTACACAAAATAATCAAACATAGTCAACCATCATCCATAGTGCATTACACAACTGCATAAGCATCAAATATAAATAATTAACGCTTACAATAGTCTGTCAACCCATCGATTGACATACAACTAAATATTGGGATTAGTGTATGTCCAATATCATCCCAATACCCGTGTGGGGTTTTCAAACAAAAAACACTGATTATTATTTGTGTAGTTGGGCGATGTGTAAAATATATCGTCCCAATTCATATCAGTTAAATGTGTGTACATAACAAATCGTCCGATTTGTAAATGAATATTTATTTTATTCATATACACGTTAAAAATTATATTTTTAACTATAAAATATTTATTTCAACTCATCAATATTTTATACCATTCATTTATAGAATAAAAAAGATATTTTTATTATTCTAACAGTTTTAGAAAATTTCGGCAGCATAACGACGTGATACTAGAACCGGAATAAGGTCTAGGCTTATCCCTCGCCTAATAATGGCTCGCGCCATATACAAATCAAATTCTAATCAATTCATTTCACTTCCCAAACCAAATTCAAACAAATAATCCAATCAACCAAACAACCAAACAAATATGGTTTCAAACAAAGGTGTCGGGTGCTACTAAGCACCGTCTGCATCCTAATATATATATATATATATATATATATATATATATATATATTTAACTAGAAAATAAAATTAGAGTGAGAAGTTCTCGCCTTTGGGATCCACTCCTCCATTCTTTATTTCTGAATGGTTTAGATTTGGATTTGTTTCCGACCAGTTCCATCGCAATCAGTTTCACGCGGTTTATATTAAAAATCACATTTTTAATATAGCTATTCATATTTAAAAATGACATTTTTTTAATGTCATATATATAAAAAATGACCCTTTTATAGCGGTTTTTACATTATAAAGATCATATTTTTAAAATGCTACATATATTATAAAAATCATTTTTTTATTTCAAATCTACATTATAAAAATCAGATTTTTACAATGCTACTTTCTATATAAAAATTATATTTTTATATCGCTACTTCATATATAAAAATTGAATTTTTATTCCGCTAGTGTATATATATAAGCCATATTTTTATTTTGCTAAAAATCATATTTTTATAACGCTTTTCCTATATAAAAATCATATGTTTGTAATACTTATATATATATATAAATCATAATTTTATATAATTAAAAATCATATATTTGTATAATTAAAAATAAAATCTTTTTATAAATAAAAATCAAATCTTTTTATAAATAAAATCCCAGCTTTATTTCATGCCAATGCAGTTAAAAATCAAATCTTTTTCATACCTAAATAAAAGAAATCACATTTCCATTAATTATTTTGCTATATAAAATAATGCTATACTTAAAAAAATTGATTTTTTATATAACATTATATATATATATATATATTAATTAAATTAACTAAAAAAACTCACCTTTGCCTTTTTTTAGTTTTTGTTTGCGGGAGGGGAAGGGGTTTGACGTGGGCGCCGGAGTTGGGGGGGTCGGGGGGCAAGGCGCCGGACTGGCGGTGGGCCAATGGAGCGGCGGTGGGCGGTTTCAAATCGATTTGTGGGGGGAGGGGGGTTGTGGCTCGTGGATTAAAGATTAAGGGGGGTAAGAGCAGAGAGGAAGGAGGAGAGGGCTGCTTGGACGAGGCGGCGGTAGGGTTTGGGCTACGGCGGCGGTCGTGGTGGACGGAGGAGGGGCGACATGGAAATGAAGAGCGAATTTTTTTTTTTTTTTTTTTTATTGTATCTCGATCTATTAACTGAATAGAGAGAAAGAGGGTAAAGGGAGTAATAGGATATTATAATTTAATTATTTAATTTATTTTCCATAAAATTGCTTTTTTCGTTCGAACTCCAATTCTAACCCAACGACTGTCGCCCTTAGCTAATTTCCCTCATTTTAGACATAATGGGATATGTTTCATTACCCAATTCGGCTGTTACGACCAGTTTCCGCTAAATTTATAATATAAATCATTATATCTTAAATTCAAACGCACATTTTAATTTATCAGAGCCACATACTGACTCCAAAAATTCCAGAAAAATAAATCTGGCTATGTTTAGATGATACGGTCCTAACAAAACTAATTTCGTCGAATTTGGAGACCGTTTGAAAAACGGTCATTTTCCAGTCAATTAAATTCAAACTGAAATTACCAAACACGTTTAAATCCGCCACGCTCACATATTGATTCCAAAAAATTATGAAAATTGGAATCTTTCAATAATTTGACATTCCGGATCCAACAAAAGTGGTCTTGTAGAAAATAGAGGTCGTTTGCAAAATCGCTATTTTTAAGGGTTATATATAAATTCCATAGCGAATATTCTGAATTTTCAACTGGACATAACTTTTTATTCCCGTTTTGAAATCTGGATTTTTCATATTCGTTGGAAAGATATTTTCAAACAGATTCAAATATTTCTGGTTTTACTAAAGTCCGGTTTATTTTGAATCCTGTACATTCATTTGAAATTTGAAATCGAATTTTCAAACTACCTGAAACACCCTACCCTCCATTAAGGTCACTCACAAAGGGAATGCCTTAACTTTGGTAGAGGTTTGTAAGTAAAAGTCACAGATAAAACACAAGACAGATATATAAACACATATATATATAAGCAGCGGAAAACAAATGGACTTTTATTTCATAAAATATGTGTTCATACAAAACATTTCCATAATTGTGTCATAACAACTTCCAAAATATTACATCATCATTTCTGTCTTGGTTATTAAATAAAGAATCATAAAAACATAATTAAAACTGCATAAATCCCCGTAGAGTGTGTCCAACAGCCATAGCCAAGGAAAGAGAGAGTCCAAACCGTACATCTACTATCTTGAAGCTTGCAAAGAATCTGACTAAGCTGGGTTGTTTCCTCCCTGTGGACCTGGGGGGAGGGGGCGGAAGAAAAGAAGACGAAAGAAAATAGGGTCAGACATAAAGCCTGATAAGTCTAGTGACTCTTCAGTATGAGAATAAGTAAAAGGGCATGATAAGTATAAAATGGAAATAGGAAAGTACCATGAACTAAGATAAAGCAGTTTGAATCGAATATACTATCGCACCCACACTATATCTCTGCACCTACTTGCATTGTCTCAAATAGCACCCCATGATCAGGTGAAGTGATCCCTTTTTTCTAAAGATCGGCTCCTACTCGCAAAATCATATGTGTCATACGGCCCCCAAAGATTGTAGATACTTATGCTGGCCCCACCATGGGGTGTATCAAGTCCCATGGTGGCGACCCGACACAATCATTAGAATGCATAGGTTATACTACTGGTGCCCCCAGTGCCCTGTTTGTCTGCTCTGAAGTGTGTGCATGCCCGCACTCCGTTAGAACCCACACTGTTGCACCCACCGCCGTCGCTTTTGACCGCTTACAATCAACCCAGTAATCGTGCCCCAACCTGCCTAGTTTCAGGGTACCATGATACCCAATTGGGTTACTGCTTAAATGGGCCCCCGTTACTAGGGTTTTCTAGTCAAACATGTTAAGTGGTTAAGTATTTGTATTTACCTAACCCCACCCATCAGTTTAATTAACATGTTGAATTGGTTAAGTGTTTATTTAACTTAACCCTACCATCCTGACTGTCTGTCCTTAGCTTTTTAAAGCACCGACCACTCACATTAGACATGTATTGTTACGGTTACTGGATGTGCCGGTCGGTTCCGGGCAGATTTACACCGTAACTCAGTCTAACCTCGGGTCCTTATTGGGCTCAATGCTTAACCACCCACATTGGATAGGTATTGTTGTGACTACTGGACAGCCGGGCGGGTCCGGGAAGGTTTACATCACAACTCAATCCAACCTCGTGTTAAGCATATTCGTATTTTCTAAATTTACATATTTGTCTTTATTACTTATTATATGTAAATTTGTCAACAATTAAATGTTGTGGCCCACTTTCCAAGTTTAACATTTTTGGTTTAAGAATTTATACCATTCAAGTGCCACCAATTTTGGCATGTGACAAACATGCCAATTTCATATATTTTCACCATTTATGTCAAGTTACCCATTTTTCTCAATGTTACCCTGTCTAAATATTAGGCTAACAATCTTAGCCTAATTTTTCGTTTGCATGGTTTTTAACATATAATATTAGGCTAAAAACTTAGCCTAATTTAGCGTACACAAAATTGGCATTCATTAACATAAACATAAACATGACATAGGTGTAAACTTGGCATTATTGGCATAGTCAATATGAACAACATAGGTATGAACTTGCAAAATAGTCAACATACATATCATAGGTGTGAACTTGCAACATAGGCTAAATCAACTTACATACATGTGAACTTGTATTGAAATAGGGGTCTAACCAAATAGGTGTCACATGAATAACATAGAGTTTAGACAACATAAGCCTAAACATGTTTAGATCTAGGCATAACATCAAACATCACTAGCATATGACAAGAATATGACATGTTTACTATGTATAATTTTATCATATGTGAACTAGATCCAAATCATATGTCCAACTACAACATGAAACATGTATTAAAGTGGATCTTGGCATGGATCCAATTAGGAGCTTGCAACTTTTGTATAAACATAGGAACAAGTATATGAACATAATCATTTAGGCATAGGGGTTTTACCATGTATACATGAGATCTTAGCTTAGTCATAACACATACTGTAATAACCCGGAAATCCGAGCCAATTTAAATTTTTTATTTTGGCAATTTTAGTGAATTTTGATTATTTAAAATGAATTATTTTAAGTAATATCGACGAGAAATTTATTTTGAATAGAATTAGAACGTATATATTTATATATGTCGTCGTTAGAATATAAATATTTATTTATAATTATAAAAGGAATTGAAAATGGTGCGGTAGTTCGATAATTCGATTTCAAAGTTCAAATGAATGTACCGGGTGCAAAATAAACCGGATTTTAGTGAAACCAAAAATATTAGAATCTATCTGGGAATATCTTTCCAACGAACCCGAAAAATTGAAATTTCATAGCGGGAATCAAAAGATACGTCCAATTGAAAATTCAGAATAGTCGCTATGGAATTCTGGCCCTTAAAAATGGAAATTTTGCTAATGACCTCGGGTTTCGACGAAACCACTTTTGTTGGATCCGTGATGTCAAGTTATTGCTAGGTTTAAAAATTCATAATTTTTCGAATCAATATGTGAGCGTGGCAAAGGAAAACGCATTTGACCAGTTTTAGTTGATTTTAATCGACTGAAAAATAGCCATTTTTCAAACGGTCTCAAAATTCGACGAAATTAGTTTTGCTAGGACCGTATCGTCAATACGAAGCTAGAAAATATTTTTTGGGAATTTTTAGAGTCCATATGTGACCCAAGTAAATTGAAATGTGCGTTTAAATTGAATATATAAAGATTTATATTTAAATTCAATGGAAACTGATCGTGATGGTCAAATTGGCTTACGAAACATATCCCATTGTGTTCAGAATGGGGGTATTACGTTAGGGATGACAGTCGTTAGACCCGATGCGGAGCTCGTTGGAAAAGTCAACCATATAGGAGGATAAAATAATAAAATATAATTATATATAATATAAAGAACCCCCCAAACACTTTCTCTTTCCCCGACCGGAGCGCCCCCACCGTCCATCGCGCCGCCGGGGGGGGGGGGGGCACCGCCGTCGAGCGCACCTCCCTCCCCTCGACCCTCCTTCTCCTCCTTCCTCCACGAACACCCAGCACCACAACTCCCCCTCACATCGCGACGCCCAACTCGAGCACCCCCCGCCTGAGCACGCCACCGCACACCCTCTGCGCTGTCGATTGCTGCCGCGCCCCCCTTCCAATGCCGCTCCAATGGCCATCACCCCCATTCCTTCGATCAACGCGAGCATTTCCCCTTCCTCTGATTAACCCAGTAAGTTCCTTTTCCCTTTTCCTTTCTGATTTTGATTTGTATGGCTTAGGAAAGATGATTTTGAGCTTTGAAAAATATGGTTTTTATTTAGGAAAACTATAATTTTTAAATAGAAAATAACAAATAAAAATATGGTTTTTATTTATTTGAACAGCGAAGCAAGTTAAGATTTTTTAAATAGATAAAAATCAGATTTTTAAATTATTATAAAAATTCGATTTTTACATATAATGAAGTAGCGATATAAAGACACGATTTTTATATATGTATGATAATGAAAATATGATTTTTATATTAGATAGATAATAAAAATTCGATCTTTATTATGTAGGAGATATAAAAATATGATTTTTATAACATAAGAAGAACAAAAATATGATTTTTATTTATGTAGAGTAAAAAAAATTATTTTTTATTATATTACTAGCAGTGTAAAAACAGAATTTTTATCTAAATAATAGTGGTGTAAAAATAGAATTTTTATCTATATAGTAGCAGTATAAAAATAGAATTTTTATCTATATAGTAGCGGTGTAAAAATAGAATTTTTATCTATATAGTAGCAGTGTAAAAAGTAGAATTTTTATCTATATAGTATCGGTGTAAAAAATATAATTTTTATCTATGTAGTAGTGGTATAAAAATAGAATTTTTCTCTATATAGTAGCGGTGTAAAAATAGAATTTATATTTATATAGTAGGGTATAAAAATAGAATTTTTATCTATATAGTAGCGGTGTAAAAATAGAATTTTTATCTATATAGAAGCGGTGTAAAAATAGAATTTTTATTTATATAATAGCCGTATAAAAATGTGATTTTTATATACATAGCAACAATATAAAAATGTGATTTTTATATATGTAGTGGCTACAAATAATGAAATTAACAAGAGGCGAGCACGACGAAGATTTCTACACAAGAAGAGTTGTGGTATTGGATTAGCTAGTCGGTGAGAACTCCTCACTTTAATTTTTATTTCTAGTTGAAATATATACTAGGATGCAGTCGGTGCTTAGCAGCACCCGACACCTGTTGTCCACGCACCATGGATGACTTGTTCGTTTGATTGCTGTGTTGTGAAATTTGATTGTGTGATGGTAATGAAATAAAATATTTTATAGTTAAAAATATAATTTCTAACGTGTATATAAAATAAATATTTATAAACAAATCGGACGATTTGTTTATATACACTGATTTGACTGATATTGATTGGGACGATAAATTTTACACATCGCCCAACTACACAAATAAAATCTGTGTTTGTTGATTTGAAACCCCCACATGGGTATTGGGATGAGATTTGACGTACACTAATCCCGATTGTTTAGTTGTATGTCAATCGATGTATTGACAGACTGTGTAAGCGTTAATTAGTTATATTTAATGCTTGTGCAGTTGTGTGGTGCACTCTGGATGATGGTTGACTATTTATCGTTGCTATTATATACATGTGTTGTAGAAAATCCATATAATTAACATTATATGGTAATTGATTGGGCCTCATTCCAATATAGAAAATAAATTCATGTGTTGAATTGAATAAATATTCATGTGTTGAATAGGAATATAAATTCATGTGTTGAATTGAAAATAAATTCGTGTGTTGAATTGTAAAATATTCATGTGTTGAATAAAAGCCATGTTGATTAGATGGATGCCATTTCGACGTGAACGATATTTATATCGATTTTATTCATTTTTCAATGAATATTGAAAGTGATTTCAAAATTAGAATTAAACAGAAATGAATTGAAATTCGAATTAAATTGAAATGAATTGAAATTCGAATTACATAGAAATGAATTGAAATTCGAATTAAATTGAAATGAATTGAAATTCGAATTAAATTGAAATTGAAATTGAATTGAAATCAATTTGAAAAGAAATTAAAACGAATTTATATTAAAAAATTCAATTTTGATTTGAATTTGAAATGGAAGTCGAAATCGTTTTGAAAACGAATTTAAAATGATTTATAAAATAAGTTTTAAAAGGAAATCGACGAAGTATATATTATATATAATATAACGGCCTGAATAGAACGTGCTGCGCTGCGGCAGTTCGTGAATTTCGACCATTGACTTCAAGTGGACGTTACGGGAGATCCGACCGTCGGATTCTCCTAAAACTAGAACCGTTGGGTTCGTATCGAAAAGAGATTTCTAACGAATATTAGAGATTCGAAATCTAATGGTTGGATTTGGAATTATGTCCAAATCAAACTTGGAAATGGTCGTTGTAAGTGCAGTTTGATGGCCGTTGATGGAAATCGACTGTACGGACCTTGATAAAATTATTAAAAATAGTAATAATTTGTGTAAAATCATAAGAAATCATTTGGAAAGATCTGGGATGAAAAACTCCATATTTGAAAAGATAAAAATAGATTTTTATCGAAATGAACTAGTTTTAAACTAGAATTAAAATCATTTTATTTTTGAAACAAATAAATTGGATTTGAAAGGGGTTTTAAAAGTAACCAGGATTTCCAATAACTGTATTGGAATGGATTTGAATCGAAATTGTCTTTGGAATATTTCGATGTTGGATTTTGTGATTATACAGATATTGTTATGGAAATTTGAAAGATATATTCATATCATTATTTCCAATACGATATTTGTTGGTTGTAGAACTTGATATTGAATATAAGCCGATATACTTTCTATTCGGAGCCTTGTATTTAATATCAAATGGGATTTGGGTTTGTCATGTATGGTGTCTTCATTAACACTATTCTTGAACCCAGTTGAGAAAAAGATTAAATCTTTTTATTTAGATTTAATGAAAAGTACCAATTAAATGGCATTTAATTGGAATTGAATTTGAATTGATTTTTGGGTTTATCGTGAACCGTGTTTTAAATAACACTTGTTCTTTAACCCGATAATTAATAGAATGTGATTTTGGGTTTACCGTGGACTGTGTTTTAAATAACATTGGTTCTTTAACCCAGTTAAAGATAGGATATTGATTTCTAAGAAGATTAAAACTAAGTGGGGTTTTAATGAATCTTTAATTAGATTGAAATGGTCGAGAATGGAGTATCACCAGTTTTGCTCCAGGCGATAGTTAAATCTTTAATTAGATTTGAACGTGAAATGGTAATTGAATTTACCGATAACACCGTGGTGTTAGATATGAAGTATTACCAGTTTTACTTCATGGGATGAATAGGTTGGGATTGGAAAATAAAATAAAGGATTACTTCGGTGTGGTTCGCTAATCCCAACTAATTTGAATTGATATTCAAAGGAAGATTAAAGAATAAATTTAAAGAATTTATCTTTGATAAAATTAATGGGAACCTTTCCCAAAGTGAAAGAATATTTGAATAAAAGAATATTCTGAATTGGAATGAGGCGTATGTTGTGTTTGTGTAACACTTGTTTATTATATACGCGAGTTATTCAGAAAGACCAGGTTTTTCCCATTCTGAATAACTGATTCGACGTGGTGTCGAGGATGAAGACGGTGGTTGAAGACCGGAGGTCTTCACATCATTTGGGTGATTACTGATGATCTTGATTGGGTTGTACACCCAAGAGGAGGGAATTAGTTGGTGATCGTCCAGACGTACTTGGAGATCGATGGATATGCGAGGTACTAGGTGCCTCCGGTTTCGTTCAGACCTAGAACGAACTTGTAAATGGACTGTGTGTCTGACATTGGATTTTATTCTGTGTGATTGATTTCTATTAAATATATATCTATTTGGCGGTGGAGAATTTACTCTCTTGCTTAATTCCCTTCTCTGAGACATATGAGCTCAGAGGTTATATATTGATGGATATCAAACGCATGGAGTGAATTGCCTATGTGGCATGCCTAAGTGGCAAATGATCAAGGCTTTTATTGAAAAGCAGAGTATTGTGGTTGATGATCAAAGCACGATCTGTGTGGCATAGCTTTGTTTAGCGTTGATTCGCGAGCCTCACACCCCGGTTGTGAACCAGAAACGGGAGAAGGATCCAGGGAGGGCATGCGTTTCCTTCTAGCTAGAGGTGGTGTCGGTGCTTAAACTGGCTGACATGTATATTATTTTCACCTGTGTGGTTTTGCTGTTCCGAGGCTTCTCGGTTTGATCGGACGATCCGGGTCTGATGGAGTCATTCGTTGGCATATTTACGCCCCAAAGGGTGGGGAAACGCAGTGTTCAGGCATTTTAATCCACATCGGTGGACCGGCCCTTTGGCTCCAAGGGTTGATGCGTTCTGATCCTGAGACTCGGGCTAGACAGTCTCGAATTAGGTAGAGGACTATCTTTTGCCTTGGTTCACAAACGGAAATCCAATTTCCAAATACGTGACTTTGCGGTTTTGATGGTATAGCCTCGTATGGCGACATGATATATGGTACCCATGCCGTCTATGATTGATACTTATGATTGAAATTGTTTTGACACTATACACTTATAGTAATAAAAGAAGAAATTTAGCGTATCAAGCATTCTTTTGCTATTATAAGGTAAAACCCTATCCTCCCGCTTGTGTTGCATTGTGTGATGGGACCTGGGTCATATAATAGCTTCATTTTTCTTTATTTAGCATTGCGCTGTTTTTTTATGCACTGGTATTCTTGGGAGGAAACCCATTCCATGTTATACGGCGTGGTCCCTTGACTTACCCAACTTTAAAATAAAGACTAATAACTGTTTTAGATCTTACACCAGTCACATGACTGACCTGGAGTTTATTGTTTTAACTTAAACTCTGGGTGCCCTTATTTTGACACGAGCAGCTAGTAGTTTTGGTTTTGCAGATTTATATTCACAGGAACCTAGTTTACAGCTGGACTGATATCCGGAAAGCTTTGTATCCATATATCTCTTTCGGTTGTGTATTGTATTATTTATCCGCTGCTATGTAATGTAATTTATTGTAATCTCTGATATTTTCTGTGTAATATTTATTCATACTCTGTATATTCTTGTATTCTGATGGAATTGTTGTAATATACAATGAAATGTTCTTCTGTGTGCATTCGAATTTGTCGTGTTCTCAAAACAATCAGGGGTTTTGAACGGTCTTGGTCGGTTTAGCGACTGATTCGGATCGAGCGGAAATCCCGATCGTTACATTTGGTATCAGAGCTTTGGTTTACAGAGCTCGAGAACAAGACACATTAGAACCATACGAAAGAATTCATCAGAAATCGGATTAGTAAAATCCAATAAGAATGACTCGTTAGAGATAGATCAGTAGTATCCTAGAATGAGTGTGAAGAGTATATTTTTAAAGTGAAAACAATCTTTGTTTTGAAAATTTAAATCAATTATTCGTATTTGATTATTTATTTGTATTGATTTGGACAGTCCAGTATATAAAGATTTTGCGTATACGTCTGATCCGCGTGTATTCGAAGTTTTAATATACTGAATAGATATAGAATCACGCTCTAGTCGCCCGAAGATGGTTCTGATGATCGCTACAGTACGTACATCATCAGAATTTATATTCGAGTTTCGAAAGTGGGATTTCTATATGATTCCAATTGATTGGTGTGAGAACCAAAATTAGATAGGACTTATTGTTGTGATTTAGCATCAAAAATCTAATTTTTATAATGTGTATTAAAGTTATGAATTGGAAAAATTAATCAACTAATTGATTGATGGTTGTGTTGTTTAATTATTGGTTGATTAATTAAAAGTTGAACCATTTAGCCAAATTGAACCAAATAATGGATTGTATTGAAAATTAGTCGCATTTGCATGTGTATACATGTACTTACATTGAACAGGTCATAGCAAGGAGGCTAGAGCAGAAGAATAAAATTGTTTGCCCGACAAATAGCTACATGTTTACCATAATTTACTATTTTGTTTGGGTGATAATGATTTTATGAGCCGATTGGCTAGCCGCTTGGCTATTTCTTTTTCTTTTTGGATTGATGAGGGCCATGGGAGGCTTTTTGAAATATCTCGAAGTCCCTGGTGCAGGGGAGGTTATGGCGAAATTTTTCGAAAATTTAGGGTGTTAGCCAAATTTTTGAAAAAATTGAAAAGTTCTTAGAAACTGAAAAGTTGAAGAACTTAAGCCGTAAAGAAAATAGTGGGAGTTGAGTTGATTAGTTAAACAACTTTCAGCTTCGTTCCTTTTCGGGGACGAAAAGTTTTAAGTGGGGGAGATTGTAATAACCCGAAAATCCGAGCCAATTTAAATTTTTTATTTTGGCAATTTTAGTGAATTTTGATTATTTAAAATGAATTATTTTAAATAATATTGACGAGAAATTTATTTTGAATAGAATTAGAACGTATATATTTATATACGTCGTTGTTAGAATATAAATATTTATTTATAATTATAAAAGGAATTGAAAATGGCGCGGTAGTTCGATAATTCGATTTCAAAGTTCAAATGAATGTACCAGGTGCAAAATAAACCGGATATTAGTGAAACCAAAAATATTAGAATCTATTTAAGAATATCGTTCCAACGAATCCAAAAAATTGAAATTTCGTAGCGGGAATCAAAAGATACGTCCAGTTGAAAATTCAGAATAGTCGCTATGGAATTCTGGCCCATAAAAATGGAAATTTTGCAAACGACCTCGGTTTTCGACGAAACCACTTTTGTTGGATCCGTGATGTCAAGTTATTGCTAGGTTTCAAAATTCGTAATTTTTTGAATCAATATGTGAGCGTGGCAAAAGAAAACGCGTTTGACCAGTTTTAGTTGATTTTAATCGATTGGAAAATAGCCATTTTTCAAACGGTATCAGAATTCGACGAAATTAGTTTTGTTAGGACTGTATCGTCAATATGAAGCTAGAAAATATTTTTTGGGAATTTTTTGAGTCCATATGTGACCCAAGTAAATTGAAATGTGCGTTTAAATTGAATATATAAAGATTTACATTTTAAATTCAATGGAAACTGATCGTGATGGTCAAATTGGCTTACGAAACATATCCCATTGTGTTCAAAATGGGGGTATTATGTTAGGGACGACAGTCGTTAGACTCGATGCGGAGTTCGTTGGAAAACTCAACTATATAGGAGGATAAAATAATAAAATATAATTATATATAATATAAAGAACCCCCCAAAACACTTTCTCTTTCCCCAACCTAATTCAGAAATAAAAAAATGGGATAGGGGGCGGAGCGCCGCCCCACCGTCCATCGCGCCGCCGGGGGGTGGCACCGCCGTCGAGCGCACCTCCCTCCCCTCGACCCTCCTTCTCCTCCTTCCTCCACGAACACCCAGCACCGCAACTCCCCCCTCACATCGCTACGCCCAACTCGAGCACCCCCCGCCTGAGCACGCCACCGCACACCTCCCTTGCGCCGTCGATTGCTGTCGCGCCCCCTTCCAACGCCGCTCCAACGTTCATCACCCCCATTCCTCCGGTCAACGCGAGCATTTCCCATTCCTCCGATTAACACAGTAAGTTCCTTTTCCTTTCTGATTTTGATTTGTATGGCTTTGGAAAGATGATTTTGAGCTTTGAAAAATATGGTTTTTATTTAGGAAAGCTATAATTTTTAAATAGAAATTAACAAATAAAAATATGGTTTTTATTTATTTGAACAGTGAAGGAAGTTAAGATTTTTTAAATAGATAAAAATCTGATTTTTAAATTATAATAAAAATTCGATTTTTACATATAATGAAGTAGCGGTATGAAGACACGATTTTTATATATGTATGATAATGAAAATATGATTTTTATATTAGATAGATAATAAAAATTCGATCTTTATTATGTAGGAGATATAAAAATATGATTTTTATATCATAGGTAGAATAAAAAAATGATTTTTATTTATGTAGAGTAATACAAATATATTTTTTATTATATTACCAGCGGTGTAAAAATAGAATTTTTATCTATATAGTAGCAGTGTAAAAATAGAATTTTTATATATATAGTAGCGGTGTAAAAATAGAATTTTTATCTATATAGTAGCGGTGTAAAAAATAGAATTTTTATCTATATAGTACGGTGTAAAAAATAGAATTTTTATCTATATAGTAGCGGTGTAAAAATAGAATTTTTATCTATATAGTCGCGGTGTAAAATGGTATAAAAATAGAATTTTTATCTTTATAGTAGCGGTGTAAAAATAGAATTTTTTTCTATATATTAGCGGTGTAAAAATAGAATTTTTATCTATATAATAGCCGTATAAAAATGTGATTTTTATATACATAGCAACAATATAAAAATATGATTTTTATATATGTAGCGGCTACGGACAACGAAATTAACAAGAGGCGAGCACGACGAAGATTTCTACACAAGAAGAGTCGTGGTATTGGATTAGCTAGTCGGTGAGAACTCCTCACTTTTATTTTTATTTCTAGTTGAAATATATACTAGGATGCAGACGATGCTTAGCAGCACCCGACAACCGTCGTCCACAAACCATGGATGACTTGTTTGTTTGATTGTTGTGTTGTGAAATTTGATTGTGTGATGTTGAATGAAATAAAATATTTTATAGTTAAAAATATAATTTTTAACGTCTACATAAAATAAATATTTATAAACAAATCGGATGATTTGTTTATATACACTGATTTGACTGATATTGATTGGGACGATAAATTTTACACATCGCCCAACGACACAAATAAAATCTATGTTTGTTGATTTGAAACCCCACGCGGGTATTGGGATGAGATTTGACGTGCACTAATCCCGATTGTTTAGTTGTATGTCAATCGATGGATTGACAGACTGTGTAAGCGTTAATTAGTTATATTTAATGCTTGTGCAGTTGTGTGGTGCACTCTGGATGATGGTTGATTATTTATCGTTGCTATTATATACATGTGTTGTGGAAAATCCATATAATTAACATTATATGGTAATTGATTGGGCTTCATTCCAATATCGAAAATAAATTCATGTGTTGAATTGAATAAATATTCATGTGTTGAATAGGAATATAAATTCATGTGTTGAATTGGAAATAAATTCATGTGTTGAATTATAAAATATTTATGTGTTGAATAAAAGCCATGTTGATTAGATGGACGCCATTTTGTCGTGAACGATATTTATATCGATTTTATTCATTTTTCAATGAATATTGAAAGTGATTTCAAAATTCGAATTAAATAGAAATGAATTGAAATTCGAATTAAATTGAAATGAATAGAAATTCGAATTACATAGAAATGAATTGAAATTCGAATTAAATAGAAACGAATTGAAATTCGAAATAAACTGAAATGAATTGAAATTCAAATTAAATTTAATTGAAATCGATTTGAAATGAAATTAAAATGAATTTATATTGAAAATTTCAATTTTGATTTGAATTTGAAAAGGAAGTTGAAATTGTTTTGAAAACGAATTTAAAACGATTTATAAAATACGTTTTAAAAGGAAATCGACGAAGTATATATTATATATATAATGTAATGGCCTGAATAGAACGCGCTGCGCTGCGGTAGTTCGTGAATTTCGACCATTGACTTCAAGTGGACATTACGGGAGATCCGACCGTCGGATTCTTCTAAAACCGGAACCATTGGGTTCGCATCGAAAAGAGCATTCTAACGAATATTAGAGATTTGAAATCTAATGGTTGGATTTGGAATTATGTCCAAATCAAATTTGGAAAAGGTCATTGTAAGTGCAGTTTGATGGCCGTTGATGGAAATCGATTGTACGGGCCTTGATAAAATTATTAAAAATAGTAATAATTTGTGTAAAATCATAAGAAATAATTTGGGAAGAATTGGGATGAAAAACTCCCTATTTGAGAAGATAAAAATAGATTTTTATCGAAATGAACTAGTTTTAAAATAGAATTAAAATCGATTTATTTTTGAAACAAATAAATTGGATTTGAAAGGGGTTTTAAAAGTAACCAGGATTTCCAATAACTGTATTGGAATGGATTTGAATCGAAATTGTCTTTGGAATATTTCGATGTTGGATTTTGTGATTATACAGATATTGTTATGGAAATTTGAAAGATATATTCATATCGTTATTTCCAATACTATATTTGTTGGTCTTAGAATTTGATGTTGAATATAAGCCGATATACTTTCTATTCAGAGCCTTGTATTTAATATGAAATGGGATTTGGGTTTGTCGTGAATGGTGTCTTCATTAACACTGTTCTTGAACCCAGTCGAGAAAAAGATTAAATCTTTTAGTTTAGATTTAATGAAGTGTACCAATTAAATGTCATTTAATTGGAATTGAATTTGAATTGATTTTTAGGTTTATCGTGAACTGTGTTTTAAATAACACTTGTTCTTTAACCTGATAATTAATAGAATGTGATTTTGGGTTTATCGTGGATCGTGTTTTAAATAACATTGGTTCTTTAGCCCAGTTAAAGACAGGATATTGATTTCTGAGAAGATTAAAACTAAGTGGGGTTTTAATGAATCTTTAATTAGATTGAAATGGTCGAGAATGGAGTATCACTAGTTTTGCTCCAGGCGATAGTTAAATCTTTAATTAGATTTGAACATGAAATGGTAATTGAATTTACCGATAACACCGTGGTGTTAGATACGAAGTATTACCAGTTTTACTTCATGGGATGAATAGGTCGGGATTGGAAAATAAAATAAAGGATTACTCCGGTGTGGTTCGCTAATCCCATCTAATTTTAATTGATATTCAAAGGAAGATTAAAGAATAAATTTAAAGAATTTATCTTTGATAAAATTAATGGGAACCTTTCCCAAAGTGTAAGAATATTTGAATAAAAGAATTTTATGAATTGGAATGAGGCGTATGTTGTGTTTGTGTAACACTTGTTTATTATATACGCGAGTTATTCAGAAAGATCGGGTTTATCCCATTTTGAATAACTGATTCGACGTGGTGTCGAGGATGAAGACGGTGGTTGAAGACCGGAGGTCTTCACATCGTTTGGGTGATTACTGATGATCTTGATTGGGCTGTATACCCAAGAGGAGGGAATCAGTTAGTGATCGTCCAGACGTACTTGGAGATCGGTGGATATGCGAGGTACTAGGTGCCCCCGATTTCGTTCAGACCCGGAACGAACTTGTAAATGGATTGTGTGTCTGACATTGGATTTTATTCTGTGTGATTGATTTCTATTAAATATATATCTGTTTGGCTGCGGAGAATTTATTCTCTTGCTTAACGTCCTTCTCTGAGACATACGAGCTAAGAGGTTATATATTGATGGATATCAAACGCATGGAGTGAATTGCCTGTGTGGCATGCCTAAGTGACAAATGATCAAGGCTTTTATTGAGAAGTAGAGTCTTGTGGTTGATGATCAAAGCACGACCAGTGTAGCATATCTTTGTGTAGCGTTGATTCGCGAGCCTCACAGCCCGGTTGTGAACCAAAAATGGGAGAAGGATCCACGGAGGGCATGCGTTTCCTTCTAGCTAGAGGTGGTGTCAGTGCTTAAACTGGCTGACATGTATATTGTTTTCACCTGTGTGGTTGTTGCTGTTGCGAGGCACCTCGGTTTGATCAGACGATCCGGGTCCGATGCAGTTATTCGTTGGCTCATTTACGCCCCAAAGGGCGGGGAAACGCAATGTTCAGGCATTTTAATCCACATCGGTGGACCGGCCCTGTGGCTCCAAGGGTCGATGCGTTTTGATCCTGAGACTTGGGCTAGACAGTCTCGAATTCGGTAGATGACTATCTTTTGCCTCGGTTCACAAACGGAAATCCAATTTCCAAATACGTGACTTTGCTTTTTTAATTGTAGAGCCTAGTATGGCAACATGTTATATGGTACCCATGTCGTCTATGATTGATACTTATGATTGAAATTGTTTTGACACTATACACTTATAGTAATAAACGATGAAATTTAGTGTATCAAGCATTCTTTGGCTATTATAAGGTAAAACCCTATCCTCCGGCTTGTGTTGCATTGTGTGATGGGACCTGGGTCTTATAATAGCTTCATTTTTCTTTATTTAGCATTGCACTGTTTTTTTATGCACTGGTATTCTTGGAAGGAAACCAGTTCCGTGTTATACGGCGTGGTCCCTTAATTTACCCAACTTTAAAATAAAGATTAAAAACTATTTTAGTTCTCACACCAGTCACATGATTGACGTGGAGTTTATTGTTTAACCTAAACTCTGGGTGCCCTTATTTTGACAAGGGCAGCTAGTAGTTTTGGTTTTGCAGATTTATATTCACAGGAACCTGGTTTACAGCTGGAATGATATCCAGAAAGCTTTCTATCCGTATATCTCTTTCAGTTGTGTATTGTATTATTTTTCCGCTGCTATGTAATGTAATTTATTGTAATCTCTGATATTTTCTGTGTAATATTTATTCATACTCTGTATATTCTTGTATTATGATGGAATTGTTGTAATATACAATGAAATGTTCTTCTGTGTGCGTTCGAATTTGTCGTGTTCTCAAAACAATCAGGGGTTTCGAATGGTCTTGGTCGGTTTAGCGACTGATTCGGATCGAGCGGAATTCCCGATCGTTACACATAATACCTATATAATTACATAAACATATAGGTGTAGACTACAACATGAACTATACAACTGGCATGTGATTCTGAATGTACAATAGGATCAATATCGACTCAACTATACCACAAACATTGCAATACCACAATCATTACAACACATAGATATGAATTAACATCGTCGTTGGACAATAACACAATTCCATTTCCAATTTACATCGCATCAAGTCATAACTTTTATTCACATCGGAAAAATCACTACACTTACAATAAACGACGGTCTTGTTTTCTGATTTCTGAGTTCTAAATTTGAATTGCTTTCCTTTGGGTAGACAACGTTGATTGATTCTTATTTTACTTTAATTTTGGCTCATCACTAAGCTTTTCTGTAAGTGGAGGCTCCTTTCAGTTTTCTCCCGATAGCATGGCGGCTCCGTCTCTAATTTTTTTATGTGAATTTAGGTTGGAGTCTTAAGTTATTTATATAGAATTTTAGATTGATTTGAGCCGTCAGATGATCATAGATGAATCTAGACCATTCACTTCGAGAGGAGCTAACCAGAATGTAACAAATCAGCCCTAGTGACACAGCCAAGCTCAGAAATTCGACCAGAAACCGACCAGGCCAGCCAGGGCCAAACCAGGTCGACTGGGCAGGTCGACCCTATGGTCGACCTGGTTACCCAGGTCGACCCTATGGTCGACGTGGTTACCCAGGTCGACCCCCAGGTCGACCCTATGGTCTACCTGGTGCCTGGGCGGGAATTTTCCCGCCCAGCCCAGTTTGAGTCTGAATTCGAAATTTGAACTAACTTTTGAACTGTTTGAATTTTAAATTGAATTCTGAAACTTCCGGAGGTCATAACTCCTTCATACGGAGTCCGATTCCCGCAAAATCGGACTCTATCTCAAGCAGAATTCCGAGACGAACGCAATGGCGTAACCCATTTCCCTTAATTCTTTCATTTAGAATTAATTATACTTTAATTTGTTAATTTACAGTTAACAGAAAATTCGGGGTGTTACACTACCGCGCCATTTCAGGCTCGTTATATAATTAAAATAAATTTATTCGTTCTAACTTCGATTTAAATAAATTTTAGTTGTTATTATTTAAAATAAATATTTTAAATATTCCAAATTAATTAGAATTGCTGAAATAAAAATTTTAAATTGGTTTTGAAAATCTGGGTTGTTACAATCTCCCCCACTTAAAATCTTTTCGTCCTCGAAAAGGAACAGAGCTAAAAGTTGTTTAACTAACCAACTCAACTTTCATTCTGGCTTTCATTCTTCAACTTTTCAGTTTCTAAGAATTTTCAAATTCTTCAAAAAAATTGGCTAACACCCTAAATTTTCGAATTTTTTTGCCATAACATCATTTGTATGCGGAGACAATTAAAACCGCAACTAGCCATGCAGGGCCCTCATCATCCAAAAAGAAAAAGAAAAAGCCAAGCGGCCAGCCAATCGGCTCATAAATCATCCAAACTCAATAAATTAGTAAACATGTACCTATTTGTCGGGCATACGACTTTATTCCTCTTTCCTATCCTCCTTACTATGATCTGCTCAATACATATGCATGTAGATGCAAGCAATTTCCAAACAATTTTCAATTCAGTTCAAAATTTGATTCAATTTGGCTAAATTTACCTTTCATTCACATGTTGGTTTTATTAGTTAACAAATAATCAAACATCACAACCAGTAATCAATTAGTTGATTAAACTTTTCAAATTCATAACTTTGATATATATATATATATATATATATATATATATATATGAAAAATCATGTTTTTAATGCCAATTCACAACAATAACCCTATCTTGTTTTGGTTCTCACACCAGCCAGTTGGAAATATATAGATATTCCACTTTCGAAACTCGAATATAAACTCTGATGATGAGTACACAATCAGTAAAATCATCTTCGGGCTACTAGAGTGTGATTCTATATCTATCCAGTATATTAAAACTACGAATATTGTTTGCAAGGCGTATATGCAAATTCATTATATACTCGATTGTCCAAATTCAATATAAAATAAATATTCAAATACAGATAAAATGGTTTAAATTTTCAAAACAAAATTTGTTTTCACTTTTGTTTTAAAAATAGCACTCTTCCAACTCGCTCTAGGATGCTACTGATCCTATCTCTAACGAGTTTTTCTTATTGGATATTACTAATCCAATCTCTGATGAATTCTTTCGTACAATTCTAGTATGTCTTGTTCTCGAGCTCTGTAAACCAATGCTTTGATACCAAGCTGGCACAACCCAAACTCGCCCTCCTGGGAAAGGCCGGATTGAGTTGAGAACACGATAAATCAGAAGACAAACAGAAGAACATTTCATTGCTTATTACAACAATTTACATCAGAGTACAGAATATACCAGAGTATGAATAAATATTGTACATCAGAGAAATATCAAAGATTTAAAATTATGATTTAGTGAAAAAATAGTACATAACACAGCTGAAAGAAATACACGAATACAAAACTTTCCGAGTATAGTTCCATCTGTAAATCCAGGATCCTTTGAATATAATATCTACAGAAACCCAACTACTAGCTGTCCGTGTGGAAAATAGGGGCACCCAGAGTTTAGGGTAAAAAAATAAACTCCAGGCCAGTCATGTGAATGGTGTGAGAACTAAAAACAGTTATTAAATCTTTTACTTTAAAAATAAACTAAATCAAGGGACCACGCCGTCTAACACGGAACGGGTTTCCACCCAAGAATACCAGTGCATAAGATAAACAACGCAATGCTTTTGGGAAAAATGAAGCTATTATAAGACCCAGGTCCCATCACACAATGCAACGCAAGTCGGAGGATAGGGTTTTCCCTTATAATAGCCAAACATGCTTGGTATAAAACAAATCATTTGATACTATAATAAGTGTATAGTGTCAAAAACAGCTTTAATATAAATGTATCAATCATAGACGGCATGGGTACCATATATCATGTCGCCAATACTAGGCTCTACAATCAAAACCGAAATGTCACGTATTGGAAATAGGATTTCCGTCATGAATCAAGGCAAGGGATGTACTCCTAACCGCTTCGAGACACTCTAGCAAATGTCTCAAGACTACGCACTCTGGGCAACCCTTGGATTGGTTAGGTCGGTCCTCTCTTAAGTTTGAGGATTGGTAATTCCTGAACACACGTTTCCCGGTCCTATCTGACCTATCCATCGGCTCCGTAGTAACAGATATATCCAAGGCGCCTTGCTATCCATCATCCACATAGGTAAAAATATAAATGTCTGGGCTCCATACCATGACACCACCTATAGCTAGAAAGAAACATCATGTTCTCCCAACGGCCCCTTATCCCGTTTTTAACTCATACCGAGGTGTGAGGCTCGCGAATTAACGCTATACACAAAGCTATGCTATATTAAAGCCGTGCTCTGATCATCAACCATAAGACTATGCTTTTCAATAGAAGCCTTGATCATTTGCATCTCAGCATGCCACATAAGCAATTCTCGCCATGCGATTGATGTCTATCGATATACAACCTCTGCGCTCGTACGTCTCAGAGAAGGGCGTTAAGCAAGAGAATAAATTCTCCACTGCCAAACAGATATATATTTAATAGAAATCAATCAACACAGAATAAAATCCAATGTCAGACACACATCCATTTACAAGTTCGTTCTGGGTCTGAACGAAACCGGAGGCACCTTATTCCTCGTCCCATATGTATAATATAGGAGAGAGATCCTCACATATCCGCCCGATCTCCAAGTACGTCTGGACGATCACCACTTATTACCTCGTCTTGGGTATACAGCCCAATCAAGACATCAGTAATCATCCAAACGATGTAAAGACCTCTGATCTTTAACCACCGTCTTCATCGTCGACTTATCGTCGAATCAGTTATTCAGAATGGGTATAAACCCGACTTTTCTGAATAACTCGCGTATATAATAAGTAAGTGCTATAAAAACACAACATACGCCTCATTCCAATTCAGAATATTCTTTTATTCAAATATTCTTATACTTTGGGAAAGGTTCCCATTAATTTTATCAAAGATAAATTCTTTAAATTTATTCTTTAATCTTCCTTTGGATATCAATTCAAACCAAATTAAGGTTTATCCAAACTAGTCAGGATTACTGCACCTTACCGAAGTAATCATTTGTTTAATTTCCCAATCCCAACCGATTCATCCCATGGAGCAAAACTGGTCATACTCCATATCTAACACCACAGTGTTATCTGTAAATTTAATTACCATTTCAAATTTAAATCTATTTAAAGATTTAACTATCGCTAGGAGCAAAACTGGTGATACTCCATTCTCGATCATTTCCCAAATTTGATAATTTAAATTATCAATTCCCATTTCAATCTAATTATAGATTCATTAAAACTCCACTCAGTTTTAATCTTCCCAAAAATCAATATTAATGATTATTTAACTTTGGAAACACAAACATGTCGCATTGACAATCTACACCATACTATTGATTTCTGCCGATATATAACCTCTAAGCTCGTACGTCTTAAAGAAGAGTGTTAAGCAAGAGAATAAATCCTCCGCCACCAAACAGATATATATTTAGCAGAGATCAACCACATAATTCGAAATACAATGTTAGACATGTAATCCTGTCTTTAACTGGATTAAAGAACTAATGTCATTTAAAACAAAGTTCACGATAAACCCAAATCACATTCCATTAATTATGGAATCTTCACGGAAAACAGATCAATATAAAATTGATATCAATTTCCGTATCTGACTAATAATATAAATATAATAACGATAAAGCCTTTTAAATTTCATATATATTAATAGTCTTCCTCCATAGAAGCTCCTTTCGATTATTATCAAATCGAATTCCATTCAATTCCAATTTAATACATTAAATTGGAAAACTTTACTTTGGAAAATTTCCATTAAATCTAAATAAAAAGATTTATAAATTCCAAATCACATTTCACTGTAAATCGGGTTAAAGAACGAAGGTCGTTAAAAACATAGTTCACAATAAACCCAACTCACATCCCATTTTATTCCAATTAAATGTTAATTAACTGGAAATTCTAATAATCTTAATTAAAAAATTTATTCTTTTCACATGGGGTTTAAGAACAGTGTTATTTAAGACACCATTCACGACAAACCCAAAATCTAATTCTTTTATTCAATTCCAATTAAATATTAATTAATTGGAAAACTTCACTAAATCTTAATTAAAAGATTTATTCATTCCTCAATTGGGTTTAAGAACAGTGTTAATGAAGATACCATTCACGACAAACCCAAAGTCCAATTTAATATTAAATACAAGGCTCTTAATAGAAATTATATCGGCTTATATTCAATATCAAATTCTGAAATCAGCAAATATCGTATTGAGAATAATGATATATACATATCTTCCAATTTCCTCCACAATATCCATATAATCATGGAATCCAATATCGAAATATTTCGAAGATAATTTCGATTCAAATCCATTCCAATTCATATATTGGAAATTCTAGTTATTTTTAAAACCATTACAAATCCAATTTATTTATTTAAAATTATTGGATTATAATTCTAGTTCACAACTAGTTCATTTTGATAAAAATATATTTTTATCTTTACAAATATGGAATTTTTCATCCCAATTCTTTCCAAATCATTTCTTATGATTCCTACACAAATTATTAATATTTTTAATAATTTTATCAAGGCCCGTACAGTCAATTTCCATAAACGGTCATCGAACTGCACTTACAACGACCTTTTCCAAATTTGATTTGGACATAATTCCAAATCCAACTATTTGATTTCAAATCTTTTGTATTCGTTGTAAAACCATTTTCGATACGAACCCAAAGGTTCCAGTTTTAGGAGAATCCGACGGTCGGATCTCCCGTAATGTCAATTCGAAGTCAATGGTCGAAATTCGCGAACTGCCGCGGCACGTTCTATTCAGGCCATTAAATATATGTAATATATATATTAGATATATTTCTTTGACTTCCATTTAAAACGTATTTTATTAATTCGTTTTAAAACGGTTCTAATTTCATTTTCAATTTTAAATCAAAATTGAGTTTTCCATATCATTATAATATATAAATGATAATATTTTAAAAATATCAGATTTGGAAATCATTTCCTTTTCGATATTCATTATAAAAATGAATAAATTCGATATAAATATCGTTCATGTCAAAATGGCGTTAATCTAATCAACACGGCTTCATATATTTCAATATTTTCATTTCCATCCCAAATCGGACATCAAAATCATATTTTGATCCATTTCTGAATATTATTTTAAAATATTAGTTATTTTAAAATATTCGTTATTCGTCATTTCAAAATATTCGTTAATTTAAAATATTCGTTCTTTCGGAATTGGAATCAGACACAGCCAATTACCGCATAATTTTATTTATATGGATTTCATACACACATGTACACAACAATAATCAAACATAGTCAACCATCATCTAGAGTGCATTACACAACTGCATAAGCATCAAATATAAATAATTAACGCTTACAATAGTCTGTCAACCAATCAATTGATAAAAGCCTAAATATTGGGATTATTGTATGTCCAATATCATCACAATACCCTTTGGGTTTTCAAACAACAAACACTGATTATTGTTTGTGCAGTTGGGCGATGTGTAAAATATATCATCCCAATCGATATCAGTTAAATGTGTGTACATAAACAAATCATCCGATTTGTGAATGAATATTTATTTTATTCATATACACGTTAAAAATTATATTTTTAACTATAAAATATTTATTTCAACTCATGAATATTTTATACAGTTCATTTATAGAATAAAAATGATATTTTTACAATTCTAACATATTTAGAAAATTTCGGCAGCATAACGACGCGATATTAGAACCGGAATAAGGTCTAGCCTTATCCCTTGCCTAATAATGGCTCGCGCCATATACAAATCAAATTCTAATCAATTCATTTCACTTCCCAAACAAAATTCAAACAAATAATCTAATCAACCAAACAACCAAACAAACATGGTTTCAAACAAAGGTATTGGGTGCTACTAAGCACCGTCTGCATCCTAGTATATATATTTAACTAGAAAATAAAATTAGAGTAAGAAGTTCTCACCTTTGAGATCCACTCCTCCATTCTTTATTTCTGAACGGTTTAGATTCGGATTTGTTTCCAACTAGTTCCATTACAATCTTTTTCATGCGGTTTATATTAAAAATCACATTTTTAATAACGCTATTCATATTTAAAAATCACATTTTTATTTTAATGTCATATATATAAAAAATCACCTATTTATAGCGACGTTTACATTATATAGATCATATTTTTAAAATGCTACATATATTATAAAATTCATATTTTTATTTCAAATTACATTATAAAAATCAGATTTTTACAATTCTACTTCCTATATAAAAATTATATTTTTATATCGCTACTTCATATATAAAAATTGAATTTTTATTCCGCTAATATATATATGTATATATAAACCATATTTTTATTTTTCTAAAAATCATATTTTTATAATGCTTTGCCTATATAAAAATCATATTTTTTATAATACTTCAATATATATATCATAATTTTATATAATTAAAAATCATATCTTTGTATAATTAAAAATCAAATCTTTTTATAAATAAAAATTGAATCTTTTTATAAATAAAAATCATTTCTTTTTATAAATAAAAATCCTAGCTTTATTTCATGCCAATGCAATTAAAAATCATATTTTTTTCATACATAAATAAATGAAATCACATTTCCATTAATTATTTTGCTATATAAAATAATGCTATACTTAAAAAAACTGACTTTTTTTATATAACAATATATATATATATATATATATATATATTAATTAAATTAACTAAAAAAACTCACTTTTGCCTTTTTTCAGTTTTTGTTTACAAGGAGAGGGGGTCTGACGTGGACACCGGAGTCGGGGATGTCGGGGGGCGAGGCGTCGAACTGGTGGTGGGCCAATGGGGCGGCGGTGGGCGGTTTCAAATCGATTTTGGGGGAGGGGTTGTGTCTTGCGGATTAAAGAGGAGGGGGAGGGGGAAGAGAGGAGAGGAAGGAGGAGAGGGCTGCTTGGAGGAGGCGGCAGCAGGGTTTGGGCTACGGCGGCGGTTGCGGTGGACGGAGGAGGGGGGCGATCATTTTCTGCAAAATTTAAAATATAAATCACTATATTTTAAATTCAAACGCACATTTTAACTTACTAGAGCCATATACTGACTCCAAAAATTCCAGAAAAATAAATCTGGCTATGTTTAGACGGTACGGTCCTAACGAAACTATTTTCGTCAAATTTGGAGACCGTTTGAAAAACGGTCATTTCCAAGTCAATTAAATTCAAACTGAAATTACCAAACACGTTTAAATCTGCCACGCTCACATATTGATTCCAAAAATTATGAAAACTGGGATCTAGCAATAATTTGACATTCCGGATCCAACAAAAGTGGTCTCGTCGAAAATGGAGGTCGTTTGCAAAATTGCTATTTTTAAGGGCTGTATATTATATAAATTCCATAGCGACTATTCTGAATTTTAAACTGGACATAACTTTTTATTCCCGTCATGAAATATGGATTTTTCACATTTGTTGGAAAGATATTTTCAAACACATTCAAATATTTCTGGTTTTATTAAAATTCGGTTTATTTTAAATCCTGTACATTCATTTGAAATTTGAAATTGGATTTTCAAACTACCGCGCCATATCTGGCACATTATATAATTAAAATAAATTTATTCATTCTAAATTCGATTTAAATAAATTTTTAGTTGTTATTATTTAAAATAAATCATTTTAAACATTCAAAATTCATTAAAATTGCTAAAATAAAAATTTTAAATTGGTTCTAAAAATCTGGATTGTTACATAATGACTATTACTGTTTATACATGGATATATATATATTTAAAAATATGTGTATATATAGGTGCAGCAATCTTTTAGGCAATATAATAAGTAATAACCCGGATTTTCAGAACCAATTTAAAATTTTTATTTTAGCTATTTTAATGGATTTTGAATAATTAAAATGATTCCTTTTAAATAATAACGACTAAAAATTTATTTAAATCGAAATTAGAATATATAAATTTATTTTAATTATAAAAAGAATTTGAAATGGCGCGGTAGTTTGAAATTTTGATTTTAAATTTCAATTGAATGTATAGGATTCGAAATAAATCGGATTTCAGTAAAACAAGAAACATTAGAATCTGTTTAATTATATTTTCCTAACGAGTGTGGAAAACTTATATTTCACTTTATAAATTGAAAGTTATGTCCATTTTAAAATTCAGAATAGTCGCTATGGAATTTATATATATTTTTAACATATATAAAGCCCTTAAAAATAGCTATTTTGCATACGATCTCCGTTTTTGATGAAACTACTTTTGTTGGATCCGGAATGTCAAATTATTTTTAGGTTTAAAATTTCATAATTTTTGGAATTAATATGTGAGCGTGGTAAATTTAAATGTTTGATAATTTCAGTTTGAATTTAATCTACTAGAAAGTGGTCATTTTTCCAACGGCCTCCAAATTCGATGAAATTAGTTTTGTTAGAATTGTATCATCAAAACAAAGCTAGATTTCTGTAATTTTTGGAGTCAATATGTGGGTCCGGTAAATTAAAATGTACGTTTAAATTCAATGTATATTGATTTGTATTTTAATTTTGATAAAAACTGATCAAAACGATAGAACTGACTTATGAAACATAATCCATTGTCTCCGGAATGGGGGTATTTGGCTAGAGGTGACAGTCATTTGGGTTCGTTTGGAGTTCGGAGCTTTGAATATCAAAGTTAAGTAATAAATTGAATTAAATATAATATAATAGTATCTATAAGTAACCCACTTTTAGAAAATCCTAGCACTAACGTCCAGGCCGCCGCTATCCTCAATCAATGGCCAGGGGCGTTTGAAATCATTTTGTTAATCATCCCTAATCTATACACAATAAATCGAAACTCCTAATTGACATCAAAGAGCAAGATACGAGCTTCAAATTGGTATGGAGTTGATGATTTCTAATTTCCTAAATCGTCTGAACTTCCACCTCAAAGTCGTTTCATTCGCTAGAGATTTTGAGGACCTGGGGCCCGACGAGTTCTGCGGCTTGGCCGGCGTGGAGAGGTCAAGGGACCAGTGACGATGTGGGATGGTCTGATGATGGTCCGGCGTGGGGATGGAGTAGTGGTGGTGCGGCCTAGTTTTGAGCTGTTGGGTTTGAATGTCGTGCTCCAGTTTTTTTGTTGGTAGGAAGAAGGATTATCGACCTTGGTTTCTAGATGATGTAATTAGTTATTAAAAGTGATTAATTATTTTTAATTAATCGTTATGTAATCAAATGTTTAAAACTACATATATTATTCATGCGAGGTCGGAATTCGATAATTTCAAGACCATTGGAATTGTGAAGTCGAGCTCTACGCAATGGAATTGACTAGAACTAAAATGGAGCTAATTAGAATTTCAGGCAGATTTTAACCCAAACTGCACTGAATCTTTAATAAAATAATGGCGAAGTGGAAACCAAAGTGAGAATTCTCTCACTAAAATATTTGTACCAGTTATTTATTTAATAACTGCATATATAAACTACTAGTAATGATTTTTATCTGTTTTAATTACCAAAAATGTTGTACGGTGCCTGTTAGTTCACCTCACTGTTGTTTGCAAACCATGGATGAAGTAATTGAATGTATTGTATTGTGCATGCAATGTGAAAAATAAATATGCGTTGTATAAATCATATATATGCGTTGTATAAATCATATATGTGCGTTGTATAAATAATATATATGCGATGTGAAAAATATATATATACATTGTGAATTAAAATAAACATATGTGTTGTAATAAAATATACATATGCATTGTAATAAAATATACATATGCGTTGTATTAAAATATAAATATGAGATGTGAATAAAATATATATGTGTTGTGAAATAAAATATACATATGCGTTGTATTAAAATATCAATGCGTTGTGAAATTATATATATGCGTTGCGAAGTAAAATATACATATGTGTTGTATAAAATTATATATGCAATATATAAAATCGTCATGCTATGGAATAGCTATTAGTTCGTTTAAAAATAAGATTTTTAACGTATATAAGCAATGTATAAAATCGTCAGGCTATAGAACAATTATTGGTTTGCTAAAAATATTATTTTTTAACATATATGAGATATATAAAATTGTCGTGTAATGGAATATTCAATTTTGATTTAAAATTGAAATGGAAGTTGGAATCGTTTTTAAAACAAAATTTAAAATGATTTGAAAAATTACGTTTTTAAATGGAAATTGACGAAATATATTATATATACGTATATATATATATATATATATGTGTGTGTGTGTGTGTGTGTGTGTGTGTATGGCCTGAATAGAATGCGCCGCGCAGCGACCGTTCGCGAATTTCGACCATTGACTTAAAATTGATCTAACAGGAGATCCAATCATCGGACCGTCTGATTCTCCTAAAACCGGAACCGTTGGGTTCGTATTGAAAAGAGATTTCCAATGAATATAAGAGATTTGAAATCTAACGGTTAGACTTTGAGATATGTCAAAATCAATTTCAGAAATGGTCGTCATGAATGCAGTTCGGTGACCGTTATTGGAAATCGACTGCAAGGGCCTTATAAAAATTATTAAAAATATGGTAAAATCCTGTAAAATCATAATTAATGATTTGGAAAGATTTTGGATGAAAAATTCCAAGTTTGAAAGGATAAAAATATATTTTTATCGAAATGAACTAGTTAATAACTAGAATAATAATCCCATGGTTTCTAAATAATAAATTGGATTTGAAAAAGGGTTTTAAAATAATCTTAGTTTTCCAACATACGAATTGGAATGGATTCGAGTGGAAATAATTTTCGGAATATTTCGATATTGGATTCTGTGATTATATGGATATTGTTGAGGTATTTGGAAGATATAGATATCATAATTTCCAATACGATATCCGTTAGTTTCAGAATTTGATATTGAATATAAGCTGATATTATTTTTATTCAGACCCTTGTATTTAATATCAAATTGGGATTCGGGTTTGTCGTGAATGCTATTTTGAATAACACTGTTTTTAAACCTAGTTGACAAAAGAATCAATCTTTTAATTAAGATTTAGTGAAGTTTACTAATTAATTAATATTTAATTGGAATTGAATTGAAATTGGATTATCGTGAACTGTGTTTTAAATAACATTAGTTCTTTAACCCAATTAATAGTGAAGATATGATTTGGAATTTGTAAATCTTTTTATTAAGAGTTAGTGAAAATTTTCCAAAGTAAAGTTTTCGAGTTTAATGTATTAAATTGTAATTGAATGGAATTCGATTTCATAATAACTGAGATGAACTTCTGTGAAGGAAGATCGTTACTATATATGGAATTTAAAAGGCTTTGTCGTTATTCCATTTATATTATCAGTCCGATATGGATTTTTATATCAATTATATATTGATCTGGTTTCTGCGAAGATTCCATATTTAGTGCAAGTCGATTTGGGTTTATCATGAACTGTGTTTTTAATAACATTGGTTCTTTGACCTAGTAAAAGATAAGATTAATTTCATAAAGTTGAATAATCATAAAGTAATGATTTTTGATATTAAAACCAATTTGGAGTTTTAATAAATCTTTAATTAGATTTGGAATGAATGGGGGTAATTAAATTGGCTAAAACATGGGATGTGATATAAACAAAATACACTTGGTTGTTGATATTGATTATGATTGATTGATTGTTTGGATTGTGCTCGACCAGTTTATGAGCCATATATGCTTTTACATTTAGCATTGGGTTGGGTAGAAATATTTGTATGCTAATATCTTGTGAAACACTTCACGATTTGACTACGAGATGTGTAGCGATGATGTTGAGTTCATTTCAATTTTAATGAATGATTTTGAAATGATATTTTTCTTAAGTGAAAAGAAATGTTTACCCGATTTTGGACAAGGAATGTTTAATAAAAATATTTTATAAAACAGAAAGGATTTCAAGGGATAAACCCGATGTTTTCGAAATGATTTCGGAATGTATTATGTGTTTGACATTGTAGTTCGTCGCATAACCAATTAGTTGCTATTGATGATATATTTGTTTGGTGGTCGAAAATTTATTCCCTTGCTCAATACCCTTCTTTGAGACATACGAGCTCAAAAGTTATGTGATTAATAGTGACTGATCATATGTGTGAATTGCTACTGTGAAGTACTATAGTTGGAAAGTACTTGTGATTATTATGTTGTGAAATGATTTTCCCTGCTTCAGGATATAAAATGATTTGGTATGTGGCTAAAGATTCGGGCAACCCGGAATAAACTAAAATTGTGAGGGAAGTGGATTTTCTCCGAGGGCATGGGAGATGCATCGTCAATGTAGCCTGCTCCATAGTGGGAGGTGCACATATATATCGAGTTGGTGTGGCGTGTGCAACCTTGTCCAAGGGTCGTGCCCGATATTTCGTTGCATACTTGTTTGTATGCATTGTGATGTTTTGGAATTCATATTTCCAAAGATTTTGGTTTGAGATCCCGAAGTGAAATCTACTTTGATATAAAGCTAGGTATGTATTTCAAATGATTTGTTTCCGCTGTATTGTATTACATTTGTTGTAAATTTATTTTCCGTAGTATATTATTTTCGTTACTCTGATATTTTGTACTCTGATGTAACATTATTAGGATGTTTATAAAAGTCTTTTGTTGTTTGTTCTGATGTATTGTGTGCCCAAAGTTAGCGTATCCGTCTTTTTGGTTCGATTTAAGTCGGCTTAACGATCGTTTTAGATCGACCGAGAAGGAGGGTCACTACACATGGTATTAGAGCTTTGGTTTACAGAGCTCGAGAACAAGACACGTTAGGACCAAACGAAAGAATTCATCAGAGATTGGATTAGTAATATCCAATAAGAATGACTCGTTATAGATGGGTTTAGTAGTATCCTAGAATGAGCCTCAAAGAGTGTTAATTTTAAAATAAAAATGAAAGCAAATTTTGTTTTAAAAGTTTGAACCTTATTAAACGTATTTGAGTATTTTATTTTAAATTGATTTTTGGACTATCGGGTATATAGATAGATTTTAATATACGTCTGATCCACGTGTATACGAAGTCTCAAATATACTAAATAGATAGAGAATCACACTCTAGCCGCCCAGAGATGATCCATGTGATTAATCGATTATCATCAGTATCTATGTTCGAGTTTTGATAGTGGGATATCTATATGTTTCCAATTGATTGGTGTGAGAACCAAAATTAGATAGGGTTACTGTTGTGAATTGGCATCAAAAACTTGATTTTGAATATATATATATTAAAGTTATGAATTTGAAAATTCAACCAACTAGTTGACTGCTAGTTGTGATGTGTGATTATTAATCCCACTAATAAAACCAATAAGAGAACATAAGGTAAATTTAGCCCAATCGGATCAAATATTGAACTAAATTGAAATTGATTGGAATTGCATATATGTACATGTGTATATAATGAACAGGTCATAGCAAGGACACTAAGAAGAGGAATAAAATTGTATGCCCGACAAATAGGTACATATACTATATTCATTGGGTTTTGGTGACTTTATGAGCCGATTGGCAAACCGCTTGGCTTTTTCTTTTTCTTTTTGGATGATGAGGGCCCTATGAGGCAAGGTGCGTTTTTAAAGGTCTCCCCATACAAAGGAGGTTATGGCGAATTTTTTTGAAAATTTAGGGTGTTAGCCAAACTTTTGAGAAATTTGAAAATTCTTAGAAATTGAAATATTGATGAATGAAGGCTAGAATGAAAGTTGAGTTGGTTAGTTAAACAACTTTCAGCTCCGTTCCTTTTCGAGGACGAAAATATTTTAAGCATGGGAGATTGTAACAATCCGGATTTTCAGAACCAATTTAAAATTTTTATTTTAGCTATTTTAATGGATTTTGAATATTTAAAATGATTCATTTTAAATAATAATGACTAAAAATTTATTTAAATCGAAGTTAGAATGTATAAATTTATTTTAATTATAAAACGAACTTAAAATGGCGCGGTGGTTTGAAAATTCGATCTTAAATTTCAATTGAATGTATAGGATTCAAAATAAATCGGATTTCAGTAAAACAAGAAACATTTGAATCTGTTTAATTATATCTTCCTAAGAATGTAAAAAACTTATATTTCACTTTATAAATTGAAAGTTATGTCCAGTTTAAAATTCAGAATAGTCGCTATGGAATTTATATATATTTTTAATATATATAAAGCTCGTAAAAACAGCCATTTTGCAAACGACCTCCGTTTCAGACAAAACCACTTTTGTTGGATCCGTAATGTCAAATTATTGTCTGTTTAAAATTTCATAATTTTTGAAATTAATATGTGAGCGTGGTAAATTTAAATGTGTTTGGTAATTTCAGTTTGAATTTAATCGACTAGAAAGTTGTCATTTTTCAAATGGTCTCCAAATTCGATGAAATTAGTTTTGTTAGAACCGTATCATCAAAACCTAGCTAGATTTATTTTTCTGTAATTTTTGGAGTCAGTATTTGGGCCCAATAATTAAAATGTACGTTTAAATTTAATATATATTGGTTTATATTTTAATTTTGATAAAAACTGATCAAAATGATCGAATTGGCTTATGAAACATATTCCACTGTGTCCAAAATGGGGGTATTTGGCTAGTGGTGACTGTCATTGGGGTTCATTTGGAGTTCAGAGCTTCGAATATCATAGTTACATAATAATTTGAATTAAATATAGTATAATAATATCTATAAGTAGCCCATTTTCAGAAAACCCTAGCATTAATGTCCGTGCCGCCACTATCCTCAATCAATCGGCAGGGGCGTTTGAAATCATTTCGTTAATCATCCCAAATTTATCAACAATAAATCAAAACACCTAATTGACAAATCAGAGAACAAGACACGAGCTTCAAATTGGTATGGAGTTGATGATTTCTAATTTCCTAAATCATCTGAACTTCCACCATGAAGTCGTTCCGTTCGCCGGAGATTTTGAGAAGCTGGCAGCCGGCGAGCTCTATGGCGTGGCCAGCGTGGAGAGGTCAAGGGATCAACGACGATGTGGGATGGTCTGATGATGGTCCGGTGTGGCGATGGAGTAGTGGTGGCACGCCCAAGTTTTGAGCTGTTGGGTTTAAATGTCGTCCTCCAGTTTTTTTGTTGACAGAGGAAGAAGGATTATTGGCCTTGGTTTCTAGATGATGTAATTTGTTAAGTAAAAGAGATTAATTATTTTTAATTAATCGTTATGTAATCAAATGTTCAAAACTACCATATATTTTTCATGCGAGGTCAGAATTCAATAATTTCAGAACTGTTGGAATCGTGAAGTCGATCTCTATGCAATGGAATTGACTAGAACTGAAATGGAGCTAATGTAACAACCCGAAAATCTTGGCCAGTTTAAAATTTTTATTTTGGTAATTTTAGCGAATTTTGATTATTTAAAATGAATTATTTTAAATAATATCGATGAGAAATTTATTTTTGAATAGAATTCGAACGAATATATTTATATAGATCATCGTTAGAATATAAATATTTATTTATAATTATAAAAGGAATTGAAAATGGCGCGGTAGTTCGATAATTCGATTTCAAACTTCAATTGAATGTACCGGGTGCAAAATAAACCGGATTTTAGTGAGACCAACAATAATGGAATCTAATTGTGACTATCTTTCCAACGAATCCGAAAAATCAAAATTTCATAGCGGGAATCAAAAGATATGTCCAGTTGGAAATTCTGAATAGTCGCTATGGAATTCAGGCCCTTAAAAATAGACATTTTGCAAACGACCTCGGTTTTCTACGAAACCACTTTTGTTGGATCTGGGATGTCAAATTATTGCTAGGTTTCAAAATTCGTAATTTTCTGAATTAGTATGTGAACGTGGCGAGGTTAAACGTGTTTTGACAGTTTCAATTAAATCGGGTCGACCAGAAAATGACCATTTTTCAAACGGTCTCAGAATTGGACGAAATTAGTTTTGTTAGGACCGTATCAGCAATACGAAGCTAGAAATAATTTTTCTTTAATTTTTCGAGTCCGTATGTAGCCCCAGTAAATTGAAATATGTGTTCAAATTCAATATACATTGATTTATAATTTAAAATGAACGGAAACTGATCGTAACGATCGAATTGGCCAGTGAAACATATCCCATTGTGTTCGGAATGGGGGTAATACGCTAGGGACGACAGTCGTTTGGTTTGATTTGAAGTTCGTGTTGATTTGAAGATTTAAAACAAGTTAAAGAATAAATAAATAATATTAAAATATTATAAACCCCCCTACCTCTATCTTCCCTCCCTCATTGACTCGGTCAAATAACGAAGAAAAAAAAACAGGAGCCCTAAATCGATCGATCGGCGATCGCTGCCTCCCTCCCTGCCTCCGTCGTGCGCCGACGACCCCCTCCCCCCCTGTCCATCCTCCTCCCCGTCGCCCCTCCACCCATCTCGAGCCCCACTACCCAGTTCGTTCCCAAGCACCCCACCAGCAAACCCTACCTCGTCGCAAGTCAGCGCCGACCATCCCCCGGCCACCCAGTCTCGCGCGCCTCTTGGGGGAAACAACAGATCGACCATCGATGGCCTTTGGAGGTGCTGCGCCGGAATTTTTTTTTGATCGAGAATGGGTTCAATGCAAAGGGGAAGAACGGCGATACAGAAGGAAGGTGAGCAGCTTCTCTTTATTTTCCTATTCATGAAAATCAAGTGTTTTTAAAATGAAAATCAGGTGTTTTTAAAACTGAAATCAAAGTGTTTTTTTAAAAAAAAAAACAGAAATTAGCACATCGAATAAAATTGTTATTTTTAATATATATGTGTTGAATAGAAGACCGGATTTTTGATGGTTAGAAAAGAATAGGATTTTTATATATAACAAGGAATATAAAAATATTATTTTTATAGAAGTAGCAAAATAAAAATACGATTTTTATATAAGTAATGAAATAAAAATATAGTTTTTATTATAGTAGAAGGTTAAAAATATAATTTTTATATGAAGTAGAAGGTTAAAAATATAATTTTTATATGATGTAAAGAATAAAAATGTGATTTTTATATAGAAGAGATTATAAAAATATGATTTTTTATACACCGGAGAATATAAAAATGTGATTTTTATATATGTAGTGAATACGAGCGATGAAAGTGATGAAGGGCAAGAACGATGAAGATTTCCTACATAAGAAGAGTCACGGTGTTTGGATTAGCTTTGGTGAGAACTTCTCACTCAAATTTTATTTTCTAGTTATATATATACTAGGATGCAGACGGTGCTTATTAGAAGCACCCGACACCTTTGTTTGAAACCATGGATGTTTGGTTGATTTGTGAATTGAGTGATTTGGTTGAATTGATTTGGAAAATGAACGAATTGAGATAATTTGATTTGGGTATGGCGTGGGCCATTATTAGACCGGGGACAAGGCTAGGCCTTATCCCGTTTCTAGTATCGCGCGGTTATGCCGCCGAAATTTTCTAAAATGTGTTAGAAAAATAAAAATATCATTTTAACTAGATAAATGAGTAAAATGAATATTCATTTACAAATCAAAACGATTTGTTGATGTACACCCATTTGACTGATATGGATTGGGACGATAAATTTTACACATCGCCCAACTGCACAAATAATATTCAGTATTTGTTGTTTGAAACCCCACACGGGTATTGGTATGTCGATCGATTGATTGACAGACTGTTATGAGCGTTAAATATTTATATTCGATGCTTATGCAGTGTAGAATGCACTTTGGATGATGGTTGATTATTCATCGTTGTTATCGTATACATGTGTTGTAGAAAATCCATATAATTAACATTATATGGTAATTGATTGGACCTCATTCAATATTGGAAATAGAAATATTCGAAACAGAAATATTTGAAAAAGAAATATTTAAAATAGAATATTTGAAAATAGAAATATATGAAGCCGTGTTGATTAGATTGACGCCATTTTGACGTGAACGATATTTATATCGATTTTATTCATTTTATAATGAATATCGAAAGTGATTTCAAAATCTGATATTTTGAAAAGAATTGAAATTCAAACTGAATTTGAATCGAATTTAATTGAATGGAAAACAAATTTGAATTGAATCGAATAGAAAGCGAATTCGAATTGAATTGAATAGAAAACGAATTCGAATTGAATTGAATAGAAAACGAATTCGAATTGAATTGAAAACGAATTTGAATTAAATCAAATAGAAAACAAATCTGAATTGAATTGAAAATGAATCGAAATAGAATTAAAATCGATTTGAATTGAAATAAAATAGAAGTGAATGTAAAAAGAATTTATAAGGGAAAATTCAATTTTTATTCGAATGTGAAATAAAGGTTGAAATTGTTTTTGAAACAAATTTGAAATGATTTATAAAATTCGTTTTAGAAATGAAATCGACAAAATATATATAATATATATATATTATATATATATATAATGGCCTGAATAGAACGCGCTGTGCCGCGACAGTTCGTGAATTTCGACCATTGACTTCAAACGGACATTACGGGAGATCCGACCGTCGGATTCTCCTAAAACCAGAACCTTTGGGTTCGTATTGAAAAGGGCTTTCTAACGAATATTAGAAATTTGAAATCTAACGGTTGGATTTGGAATTATGTCCAAATCAAATTTGGAAAAGGTCGCTATAAGTGCAGTTCGATGGCCATTGATGGAAATCGACTGTACGTGCCTTGATAAAATTATTAATAATAATAATAATTTGTGTAAAATCATAAGAAATGATTTGTGAAGAATTGGGATGAAAAAACTCCATATTTGAAAGGATAAAAATAGATTTTTATCGAAATGAATTAGTTTTGAACTAGAATGAAAATTCTATTTATTTTTAAATAAATAAATTTGATTTGAAATGGTTTCGAAAATAACCAGAATTTCCAATGATTTCATTGGAATGGATTTGAGTCGAAATTGTCTTCGAAATATTTCGATGTTGGATTTCGTGATTATACAGATGTTGTTATGGAAATTTGAAAGATATAGATATATATATCGTTATTTCCAATACGATATTTGTTGGTCGTAGAATTTGATATTGAATATAAGCCGATATATTTTCTATTCAGAGCCTTGTATTTAATATCAAATGTGATTTGGGTTTGTTGTGAATGGCGTCTTCATTAACGCTGTTCTTAAACGCAGTTGAGGAAAAGATTAAATCTTTTTATTTAGATTTAACGAAGTGCACCAATTAAATAATATTTAATTGGAATTGAATTGATATTGATTTTTGGGTTTATCGTGAACAGTGTTTTAAATAACACTTGTTCTTTAACCCGATAATTAATAGAATGTGATTTTGGGTTGTCGTGAATGGTATCTTCAATAATATTGTTCTTAGATCGAAAGGAGTTAAGAAAATCAGAAACTAACCGGAAATTAGTTATGTAGAATGGTTTCTGGGGTATTGATCTGATGTTGGTTTCGGCCTTCGGGGTTAATACTTAGGGAATTGCTCACTTGTTAATTTATGGTTAGGGTCTGATTGAAATGTAATGTGATTTTGGGTTTATAGTGAACCGTTTTTTAAAATGACACTGATTCTTTAACCCAGTTAAAGATTAAAACTAAGTGGAGTTTTAATGAATCTTTAATTAGATTGAAAAGATCGAGAATGGAGTATCACCAGTTTTGCTCCAGGCGATAGTTAAATCTTTAATTAGATTTGAACGTGAAATGGTAATAAATTTTACCGATAACACTGTGGTGTTAAATATGGAGTATTACCAGTTTTTCTTCATGGGATGAATAGGTTGGGATTGGGAAATAAATTAAATTATTACTTCGGTGTAGTTCGCTAATCTCGACTAGTTTTGGAAAACCATAATTTGGTTTCAAATGACATACAAAGGAAGATTAAAGAATAAATTCAAGAATTTATCTTGGATAAAATTAATGGGAACCATTCCCTAAGAATTGAAATTTAAAAACTAGCAGTAGGTTAGTTAAGAAGGATGGTTTCCTGGGTATAGATCTGATGTTGGTTTCGGCCTTCGGGGTTAATATTTGGGGAATTGTTCTCTTGCTAATTTACGGTTAGTGACTAATGAATTGGAATGAGGCGTATGTTGTGTTTGTGTAACATTTATTTTTAATATACGCGGGTTGTTCGGAAAGGCCAGGTTTATACCCATTCTGAATAACCGATTCGACGATATGTCGAAGATGAAGACGGTGGTTGAAGACCAGAAGTCTTTACATCGTTTGGATAATTACTGAAGATCCTGATTGGGCTGTACACCCAAGAGGATGGAAATAGTTGGTGGTCGTCCAGACGTACTTGGAGATGGATGGATATGCAAGGAAAGTGCCTCCGGTTTCGTTCAGACCTAGACCGAACTTGTAAATGGATGGTGTGTCCGACATTGTATTCCTTTATATTGTATTCATTGATCTCTGCTAAATATATATCTGTTTCGCAGCGGAGAATTTATTCTCTTGCTTAACACCCTTCTCTGAGACATACGAGCTTAGAGGTTATATATTGGCAGAAATCAGTGGTACGATATGGATTGATAGTGTGGCATGCTGAGATGCAGTGATCCAGACTTTTGTTGAAAAGCAAAGTTTGGTGGATGATGATCAAAGCGCAGCTGATATAGCATGGCTTTGTGTATAGCGTTGATTCGCGAGCCTCACATCCCGGTATGGTGGTAAACTGATGGTTTGATCTGTATGCTTTTTAGTGGATGGGCACCTTACTGGTGTCGTGGATTCGGTCGACCGAGATGAGCTTAGTGCTCAGGGATATATAGAGTAGGCGGTGTTTTCTCTCGCTGGGACGTAAGCCGCGGTGGTACTCTGGTCCCAAATGTGCGGATGTGCAGACGGTGTTTTCCCTTGTTGGGACGTAAGCCGTGGGGAATTGCATTACGTGATCGATCTTTCGAATTAGGAGACACCATGATGGAAATCCAATTTCCGATACGTGTATTTCGGTTTTATTTGTAGAGCCTAGTATGGCGACATAGTGGGATGGGGCGCTTATGCCGTCTATGATTGATACTTATGATTTGAAGATATTTTATACAATATGCACTTATAATAATATCAAATGATTTGTTTTAAACGTATCAAGCCTTCTTGGCTATTATAAGGTAAAAACCCTATCCTCCGGCTTGCGTTGCATTGTGTGATGGGACTTGGGTCTTATAATAGCTTCATTTTTCTTTATTTAGCATTGCGCTGTTGTTTTATGCACTGGTGTTCTTGGGAGGAAAGCCGTTCCGTGTTATACGGCGTGGTCCCTTGATTTACCTAACTTTAAAAATAAAGATTAATAACTGTTTTAGTTCTCACACCAATCACATGACTGACCTGGAGTTTATTGTTTTAACCTAAACTCTGGGTGCCCTTATTTTCGACACGGGCAGCTAGTAGTTTCGGTTTTGCAGATTTATATTCACAGGATCCTGGTTTACAGCTGGAACGATATCCGGAAAGCTTTGTATCCGCATATCTCCTTCTAGTTGTGTATTGTATTATTTTCCGCTGCTATGTATTTAAATGTAATTTAAATCTCTAATATTTCTGTGTAATAATATTCATTTATACTCTGTATATTCTTGTATTCTGGTGCATTGTTGTAATTAACAATGAAATGTTCTTTCGTCTACGTTCTGTTGTGGCTTGTTCTCGAACTATCCGCGCTTTCCTCACCGGGGAAGTTACGGGTTTTCACAGTTGGTATCAGAGCTTTGGTTTACAAAGCTCAGAGAACAAGACACATTAGAACCATACGAAAGAATTCATCAGATATTGGATTAGTAATATCCAATGAGAATGACTCGTTAGAGATGGGATCAATAGTATCCTAGAACGAGTGTGAAGAGTAAAATTTTAAAATAAAAGTGGAAACATTCTTTGTTTTGAAAATTTAAATCAATTATTCGTATTTGATTATTTATTTATATTGATTTGGACAATGCAGTATATAAAGATTTTGCGTATACGTCTGATCCACGTGTATTCGAAGTTTTAATATACTGGATAGATATAGAATCACACTTTAGTCGCTCGGGGATGATACTGATAATTGTGATCACATTATCAGTGTTTATATTCGAGTGACGAAAGGGAGATTTCTATATATTTACTATTGACTGGTGTGAGAACCAAAATTAGATAGGGCTTATTGTTGTGATTTTGCATCAAAAATCTGATTTTTTGACTATATATCAAAGTTATGAATTTGAAATGCTAATCAACTAATTGATTGATGGTTGCGTTGTTTGATTATTGTTGGATTAATTAAAATTTGAACCATATAGCCAATTTGAACCGAAAGGTGAATTGTATTGAAATTTGCAGCATTTGCTTGCATATACTTGTACTTACATTGAACACGTCATAGCAAAGAGGCTAGAGCAGAAGAATAAAATTTGTTTGCCCGACAAATAGGTACTTGTTTACTATATAATTTACTGTTTTGTTTGGGTGATGATGATTTTATGAGCCGATTGGCTAGCCGCTTGGCTTTTTCTTTTTCTTTTTGAGATCAGAAGGCCTATATGGCAATTTCTGGATTTTCCCGTGGCTCCCGGTGCAGGGGAGGTTATGGCAAAATATTTCGAAAATTTAGGGTGTTAGCCAAATTTTTGAAGAATTTGAAAATTCTCAGAAACTGAAAAGTTGGAGATTGGAAGCCAGACCGAACGTAGTGTTGATTGATCAAACCACTTTCGGCTTTGTTCCTTTTCGGAGACGAAAAGTTTTAAGTGGGGGAGATTGTAACAACCCGAAAATCTGGGCCAGTTTAAAATTTTTATTTTGGCAATTTTAGCGAATTTTGATTATTTAAAATGAATTATTTTAAATAATATCGACGAGAAATTTATTTTTGAATAGAATTCGAACGAATATATTTATATAGATCGTTGTTAGAATATAAATATTTATTTATAATTATAAAAGGAATTGAAAATGGCGTGGTAGTTCGATAATTCGATTTCAAACTTCAATTGAATGTACCGGGTGCAAAATAAACCGGGTTTTAGTGAGACCAAAAATAATGGAATCTAATTGTGACTGTCTTTCCAACGAATCCGAAAAATCAAAATTTCATTGCGGGAATCAAAAGATATGTCCAGTTGGAAATTCTGAATAGTCGATATGGAATTCAGGCCCTTAAAAATAGACATTTTGCAAACGACCTTGGTTTTCGATGAAACCACTTTTGTTGGATCCGGGATGTCAAATTATTGCTAGGTTTCAAAATTCGTAATTTTCTGAATCAATATGTGAACGTGGCGAGGTTAAACGTGTTTTGACAGTTTCAATTAAATCGGGTCGACCAGAAAATGACCATTTTTCAAACGGTCTCAGAATTGGACGAAATTAGTTTTGTTAGGACCATATCGGCAATACGAAGCTAGAAATAATTTTTCTGTAATTTTTCGAGTCCGTATGTGGCCCCAGTAAATTGAAATATGCGTTCAAATTCAATATACATTGATTTATAATTTAAAATGAACGGAAACTGATCATAACGATCGAATCGGCCAGTGAAACATATCCCATTGTGTTCGGAATGGGGGTAATACGCTAGGGACAACAGTCGTTTGGTTTGATTTGAAGTTCGTGTTGATTTGATGATTTAAAACAAGTTAAAGAATAAATAAATAATATTAAAATATTATAAACCCCCTACCTCTATCTTCCCTCCCTCATTGACTCGGTCAAATAACGAAGAAAAAAAAAACAGGAGCCCTAAATCGATCGATCGGCGATCGCTGCCTCCCTCCCTGCCTCCGTCGTGCGCCGCCGACCCCCCCCCCCCCCCCCCCCGCTGTCCATCCTCCTCCCCGTCGCCCCTCCACCCATCTCGATCCCCACTACCCAGTTCGTTGCCAAGCACCCCGCCAGCAAACCCTACCTCGTCGCAAGTCAGCGCCGACCATCCCCCGACCACCCAGTCTCGCGCGCCTCTCGGGGGAAACAACAGATCGGCCATCGATGGCCTTTGGAGGTGCTGCGCCGGATTATTTTTTTAGATCGAGAATGGGTTCAATGCAAAGGGGAAGAACGGCGATACAGAAGGAAGGTGAGCAGCTTCTCTTTATTTTCCTATTCATGAAAATCAAGTGTTTTTTAAACTGAAAATCAAGTGTTTTTAAAACTGAAATCAAAGTGTTTTTTTTAAAAAAAAAACAGAAATTAGCACATCGAATAAAATTGTTATTTTAAATATATATGTGTTGAATAGAAGACTGGATTTTTGAAATATAAAAGACCAGATTTTTATGGTTAGAAAAGAATAGGATTTTTATATATAACAAGGAATATAAAAATATTATTTTTATAGAAGTAGCAAAATAAAAATACGATTTTTATATAAGTAATGAAATAAAAATATAATTTTTATTATAGTAGAAGGTTAAAAATATAATTTTTATATGAAGTAGAAGGTTAAAAATATAATTTTTATATGATGTAAAGAATAAAAATGTGATTTTTATATAGAAGAGATTATAAAAATATGATTTTTTATACACTGGTGAATATAAAAATGTGATTTTTATATGTGTAGTGAATACGAGCGATGAAAGTGATGAAGGGCAAGAACGATGAAGATTTCCTACATAAGAAGAGTCGCGGTGTTTGGATTAGCTTTGGTGAGAACTTCTCACTCAAATTTTATTTTCTAGTTATATATATACTAGGATGCAGACGGTGCTTATTAGAAGCACCCGACACCTTTGTTTGAAACCATGGATGTTTGGTTGATTTGTGAATTGAGTGATTTGGTTGAATTGATTTGGAAAATGAACGAATTGAGATAATTTGATTTGGGTATGGCGTGGGCCATTATTAGACCGGGGACAAGGCTAGGCCTTATCCCGTTTCTAGTATCGCGCCGTTATGCCACCGAAATTTTCTAAAATGTGTTAAAAAAATAAAAATATCATTTTAATTAGATAAATGAGTAACATGAATATTCATTTACAAATCAAAACGATTTGTTGATGTACACCCATTTGACTGATATGGATTGGGACGATAAATTTTACACATCGCCCAACTGCACAAATAATATTCAGTATTTGTTGTTTGAAACCCCACACGGGTATTGGGATGATATTTGACGTACACTAATCCCGATTGTTTAGTTGTATGTCGATCGATTGATTGACAGACTGTTATGAGCGTTAAATATTTATATTCGATGCTTATACAGTGTAGAATGCACTTTGGATGATGGTTGATTATTCATCGTTGTTATCGTATACATGTGTTGTAGAAAATCCATATAATTAACATTATATGGTAATTGATTGGACCTCATTCAATATTGGAAATAGAAATATTCGAAATAGAAATATTTGAAAAAGAAATATTTAAAATAGAATATTTGAAAATAGAAATATATGAAGCCGTGTTGATTAGATTGACGCCATTTTGACGTGAACGATATTTATATCGATTTTATTCATTTTATAATGAATATCGAAAGTGATTTCAAAATCTGATATTTTGAAAAGAATTGAAATTCAAACTGAATTTGAATCGAATTTAATTGAATGGAAAACGAATTTGAATTGAATGGAATAGAAAACGAATTCGAATTGAATTGAATAGAAAACTAATTCGAATTGAATTGAATAGAAAACGAATTCGAATTGAATTGAAAACGAATTTGAATTAAATCGAATAGAAAACAAATCTGAATTGAATTGAAAACGAATCGAAATAGAATTAAAATCGATTTGAATTGAAATAAAATAGAAGTGAATGTAAAAAGAATTTATAAGGGAAAGTTCAATTTTGATTCGAATGTGAAATAAAGGTTGAAATTGTTTTTGAAACAAATTTGAAATGATTTATAAAATTCGTTTTAAAAATGAAATCGACAAAATATATATAATATATATATATTATATATATAATGGCCTGAATAGAATGCGCCGCGCCGCGGCAGTTCGTGAATTTCGACCATTGACTTCGAACGGACACTGCGGGAGATCCGACCGTCGGATTCTCCTAAAACCGGAACCGTTGGGTTCGTATCGAAAAGAGCTTTCTAACGAATATTAGAAATTTGAAATCTAACGGTTGGATTTGGAATTATGTCCAAATCAAATTTGGAAAAGGTCGCTATAAGTGCAGTTCGATGGCCATTGATGGAAATCGACTGTACGGGCCTTGATAAAATTATTAAAAATAATAATAATTTGTGTAAAATCATAAGAAATGATTTGTGAAGAATTGGGATGAAAAAACTCCATATTTGAAAGGATAAAAATAGATTATTATCGAAATGAACTAGTTTTGAACTAGAATGAAAATTCTATTTATTTTTAAATAAATAAATTTGATTTGAAATGGTTTCGAAAATAACCAGAATTTCCAATGATTTCATTGGAATGGATTTGAGTCGAAATTGTCTTCGGAATATTTCGATGTTGGATTTCGTGATTATACAGATGTTGTTATGGAAATTTGAAAGATATAGATATATATATATATTGTTATTTCCGATACGATATTTGTTGGTCGTAGAATTTGAGATTGAATATAAGCCGATATATTTTCTATTCAGCGCCTTGTATTTAATATCAAATGTGATTTGGATTTGTTGTGAATGGCGTCTTCATTAACGCTGTTCTTAAACCCAGTTGAGGAAAAGATTAAATCTTTTTATTTAGATTTAACGAAGTGCACCAATTAAATAATATTTAATTGGAATTGAATTGATATTGATTTTTGGGTTTATCGTGAACAGTGTTTTAAATAACACTTGTTCTTTAACCCGATAATTAATAGAATGTGATTTTGGGTTGTCGTGAATGGTATCTTCAATAATACTATTCTTAGATCCAAAGGAGTTAAGAAAATCAGAAACTAACCGAAAATTAGTTAAGTAGAATGGTTTCTGGGGTATTGATCTGATGTTGGTTTCGGCCTTCGGGGTTAATACTTAGGGAATTGCTCACTTGTTAATTTATGGTTAGGGTCTGATTGAAATGTAATGTGATTTTGGGTTTATAGTGAACCGTTTTTTAAAATGACACTGATTCTTTAACCCAGTTAAAGATTAAAACTAAGTGGAGTTTTAATGAATCTTTAATTAGATTGAAAAGATCGAGAATGGAGTATCACCAGTTTTGCTCCAGGCGATAGTTAAATCTTTAATTAGATTTGAACGTGAAATGGTAATAAATTTTACCGATAACACTGTGGTGTTAAATATGGAGTATTACCAGTTTTGCTTCATGGGATGAATAGGTTGGGATTGGGAAATAAATTAAATAATTACTTCGGTGTAGTTCGCTAATCTCGACTAGTTTTGGAAAACCATAATTTGGTTTCAAATGACATCCAAAGGAAGATTAAAGAATAAATTCAAGAATTTATCTTGGATAAAATTAATGGGAACCTTTCCCTAAGAATTGAAATTTAAAAACTAGGAGTAGGTTAGTTAAGAAGGTTGGTTTCCTAGGTATAGATCTGATGTTGGTTTCGGCCTTCGGGGTTAATATTTGGGGAATTGTTCTCTTGCTAATTTACGGTTAGTGACTAATGAATTGGAATGAGGCGTATGTTGTGTTTGTGTAACATTTATTTTTAATATACGCGGGTTGTTCGGAAAGGCCAGGTTTATACCCATTCTGAATAACCGATTCGACGATATGTCGAAGATGAAGACGGTGGTTGAAGACCGGAAGTCTTTACATCGTTTGGATAATTACTGAAGATCCTGATTGGGCTGTACACCCAAGAGGATGGAAATAGTTGGTGGTCGTCCAGACGTACTTGGAGATGGATGGATATGCAAGGAAAGTGCCTCCGGTTTCGTTCAGACCCAGAACGAACTTGTAAATGGATGGTGTGTCCGACATTGTATTCCTTTATATTGTACTCGTTGATCTCTGCTAAATATATATCTGTTTGGCGGCGGAGAATTTATTCTCTTGCTTAACGCCCTTCTCTGAGACATACGAGCTCAGAGGTTATATATTGGCAGAAATCAGTGGTACGATATGGATTGATAGTGTGGCATGCTGAGATGCAGTGATCCAGACTTTTGTTGAAAAGCAAAGTTTGGTGGATGATGATCAAAGCGCAGCTGATATAGCATGGCTTTGTGTATAGCGTTGATTCGCGAGCCTCACATCCCGGTATGGTGGTAAACTGATGGTTTGATCAGTATGCTTTATAGTGGATGGGCACCTTAGTTGTGTTGTGGATTCGGTCGACCGAGATGAGCTTAGTGCTCAGGGATATATAGAGTAGGCGGTGTTTTCTCTCGCTGGGACGTAAGCCGCGGTGGTACTCTGGTCCCAAATGTGCGGATGTGCAGACGGTGTTTTCCCTTGTTGGGACGTAAGCCGCGGGGAATTGCATTACGCGATCGATCTTTCGAATCAGGAGCCACCATGATGGAAATCCAATTTCCTATACGTGTATTTCGGTTTTATTTGTAGAGCCTAGTATGGCGACATAGTGGGATGGGGCGCTTATGCCGTCTATGATTGATACTTATGATTTGAAGATATTTTATACAATATGCACTTATAATAATATCAAAAGATTTGTTTTAAACGTATCAAGAATTCTTGGCTATTATAAGGTAAAAACCCTATCCTCCGGCTTGCGTTGCATTGTGTGATGGGACTTGGGTCTTATAATAGCTTCATTTTTCTTTATTTAGCATTGCGTTGTTGTTTTATGCACTGGTGTTCTTGGGAGGAAACCCGTTCCGTGTTATACGGCGTGGTCCCTTGATTTACCTAACTTTAAAAATAAAGATTAATAACTGTTTTAGTTCTCACACCAGTCACATGACTGACCTGGAGTTTATTGTTTTAACCTAAACTCTGGGTGCCCTTATTTTCGACACGGGCAGCTAGTAGTTTCGGTTTTGCAGATTTATATTCACAGGATCCTGGTTTATAGCTGGAATGATATCTGGAAAGCTTTGTATCTGCATATCTCCTTCTAGTTGTGTATTGTATTATTTTCCGCTGCTATGTATTTAAATGTAATTTAAATCTCTGATATTTCTGTGTAATAATATTCATTTATACTCTGTATATTCTTGTATTCTGGTGCATTGTTGTAATTAACAATGAAATGTTCTTTCGTCTACGTTCTGTTGTGGCTTGTTCTCGAACTATCCGCGCTTTCCTCACCGGGGAAGTTACGGGTTTTCACAGCTAATTAGAATTTCAGACAGATTTTAACCCAAACTGTACTAAATCTTCAATAAAAGAATGGCGAAGTGGAAACCAAAATGAGAATTCTCTCACTAAAATATTTGTACCAGCTATTTATTTTATAATTGCATATATGAACTGCCAGTAATGATTTTTTATCTATTTTAATTACCAAAAATGTTGTATGGTGCCTGTTAGTTCACCTCACTGTTGTTTGCAAACCATGGATGATGTAAATGAGTGTATTGTGTTGTGAATGCGATGTGAAAAATATATATGTGTTGTATAAATCATATATATGCATTATATAAATAATATATATGCGATGTGAAAAATATATATATGCGTTGTGAATTAAAATATACATACGTGTTGTAATAAAATATAGATATGCGTTGTAATAAAATATACATATGTGTTGTATTAATATATATATATATATATATGAGAGGTGAATAAAATATATATGCATTGTGAAATAAAATATACATATGCGTTGCATTAAAATATAAATGCATTGTGAAATTATATATATGCGTTGTGAAGTAAAATATACATATGCATTGTATAAAATTATATATGCAATATATAAAATCGCCATGCTATGGAATAGCTATTAGTTCGTTTAAAAATATGATTTAAACATACATATGCGATGTAAAAAATCGTCATGATATAGAATAATTATAGGTTGGCTAAAAATATTACTTTTAACATATTTATGAGATAATAAAATTGTCATGTAACGAATATTCAATTTTGATTTAAAATTGAAATGGAAGTTGGAATCGTTTTTAAAACGAAATTTAAAAGGATTTTAAAAAATACTTTTTTAAATGGAAACCGACGAAATATATATTATATATACAAATGGCCTGAGTAGAATGCGCCGGGTAGCGATTGTTCGCGAATTTCGACCATTGATTTCAAATTGATGTATCGGGAGATCCGACCGTCGGATTCTCCTAGAACTAGAACCATTGGGTTCGTATCGAAAAGAGCTTTCCAATGAATATAAGATATTTGAAATCTAATGGTTAGATTTTGAGATATGTCCAAATCAATTTCAGAAAAGGTCGCTATGGATGCACTTCGGTTGCCGTTATTGAAAACCGACTGCAAGGGCCTTATAAAAATTATTAAAAATATGGAAAAATTATGAAAATCATAATTAAGGATTTGGAAGGATTTTGGATGAAAAATTCCAAGTTTGAAAGGATAAAAAATATATTTTTATTGAACTGAACTAGTTAATAACTAGAATAATAATCCACTGGTTTCTAAATAATAAATTGGATGTGAAAAAGGGTTTTAAAATAACCAAAGTTTTCCAACGTATGAATTAGAAAGGATTGGAGTGGAAATAATCTTCGGAATATTTCGATATTGGATTCCGTGATTATATGGATATTGTTGAGGAATTTGGAAGATACATATATTATTATTCCCAATACGATATCCGTTAGTTTCTGAATTTGTTATTGAATATAAGACGATATTATTTTTATTCAGAGCCTTGTATTTAATATCAAATTGGGATTTGCGCTTGTCGTGAATGGTGTTTTAAATAATACTGTTCTTAAACCCAATTAAGAAAAGAATCAATCTTTTAATTAAGATTTAGTGAAGTTTACCAATTAATTAATATTTAACTGGAATTGAAATTGGATTTTTGGTTTATCATGAACTGTGTTTTAAATAACATTAGTTGTTTAACCCAATAAACAGTGAATATATGATTTGGAATTTATAAATCTTTTTATTAATATTTAATGGAAAGTTTCCAAAGTAAAGTTTTGCAGCTTAATATATTGAACTTGAATTGAATGGAATTCGATTTCGTAATAATCGAGATGAGCTTCAGTGAAGGAATACCATTAATATATAATGAATTTAAAAGGCTTTTTCATTATTCCATTTGTATTATTAGTTTGATATAGAAATTTATATCAAATATATATTGATCTGTTTTCCTCGAAGATTCCATATTTAATGGAAGTTGATTTGGGTTTATTGTGAACTGTGTATTTAATAACATTGGTTCTTTGACCCAGTAAAAGATAAGATTAATTTCATAAAGTTAAATGATCATAAAGTGATGATTTTTGATATTAAAACCAAGATGAAGTTTTAATAAATCTTTAATTAGATTTGGAATGAATAGAGGGTAATTAAATTGGCCAAAACATGAGATGTGATATAAACCAAATACACTTGGTTGTTGATATTGATTATGATTGATTGATTGTTTGGATTGTGCTCGACCAGTTTATGAGCCAGATATGCTTATACATTTAGCATTGGGTTACGTAGAAATATTTGTATGATAATATCTTGTGAAACACTTCACGATTTGACTACGAGATGTGTAGCGATGTTGTTGAGTTCATTTCACATCTAATGAATGATTTTGAAATGATAATTTTCTTAAGTGAAAAGAAATGTATTCCCGATTTTGGACAGGAAATGTTTTATAAAACAGAAAGGATTTCGAGGGCTAAACCCGATATTGTCGAAATGATTTCGGAATGTATTATGTGTTTGACATTGTAACTCGTCGCATAATCGATAAGTTGCTATTGATGATATACCTTTTGGTGGCGGAGAATTTATTCTCTTGCTTAATACCCTTCTTTGAGACATACGAGCTCAAAGATTATGTGATTAATAGTGACTGATCATATGTGTGAATTGCTGATGTGAAGTACTATAGTTGGAAAGTACTTGTGATTATTATGTTGTGAAATGATTTTCCCTGCTTCGGGATATGAAATGATTTGGTATGTGGTTAAAGATTCTGGTAACCCGAAAGAGACTAAAAGTGTTAGGGCGGTAGATTTTCTCCGAGGGTGTGGGAGATGCATCGTCAGTGTAGCCTGCACCATCGTGGAAGATGCACATATATAGCGAGTTGGTGAGGTGTGTACAGCCTTGTCTGAGGGTCAAGCCTGATATTTGGTTGCATACTTTTATGTATGCATTGTGATGTTTTGGAATTCATATTTCCAAAGAATTTGGTTTGAGATCCCATAGTAAAGTTTACTTTGATATAAAGCTAGATATGTATTTCAAATGATTTGAAATAAGAAATCGGGAAATAAAGTCCAAAGGAATAATTTCTGTACATTGAGTTGGATTTTGAAAAATCTAAATTTAGGATTAAACATAAATGGGTAGATTGAGGAATTGCATGTTGTACGATGCATTGTAGATCCATATGACTATTATTGGTTATTGTTTATGCACTGGTATTCATAGGGTAAACCCATTCCGTGACATACGACGTGGTCCCGTGATATGCCTCACTTTAAAGTAAAATTTTAATAACTGTTTTTAGTTCTCACACCAGTCCCATGACTGACTATGAGTTTATTGTTTTTTACGTAAACTCGGGTTGCCTATATTTTCCACACTGACAATCAGTAGTTTTGGTTTTGCATATTATTTCATTTAGCAGGATTCTGGATCGAAGCTTAAAGCTATGTCCAGAGCATTGATAGTCTTCCTCCGTGTTAGTTTATTTGTTTCCGCTGCATTGTATTACATTTGTTGTAAATTTATTTTCCGCTATATACTATTTTCGTTACTCTGATATTATGTACTCTTACGTAACATTATCATGATGTTTATAAAAGTCTTCTATTGTTTGTTCTGAGGTGTTGTGTGCCCAAAGTTAGCGTATTCATCTTTTTGGTTTAATTTAAGTCAGTTTGACGATCAATTTGGAACGACCGAGAAGGAGGGTCATTACATAATATTTTGTTAAAATTGTTTAATTTCTTTTGGAGAAAACATACACTTGATTTCATAATTTCAAATTCATATGAATATAAAAAAGTAAAATTGATTAGTAGCAAATTCATTTAAGATTTAAATATTGTATTTGATACAGGAGATAAGATAACCAATCGTTTGGAAATGTTCAAAAGAAATGTGTAGGCCTAATTACTATATATATACATTGTTGAATTTAAATATATATATATATATATATATATATATATATGATTCATATACATTTTCTTTAAATCCAATTTATATTATGGATATAAAATACATATATTTTGATATATGTAAATAACTCTGATATTGTTACCACTACGAATTATAAATTCTCTTTAAAGCAATTTTTGTTATATTAAATCACGGTGAAGTCTTCCAATAGTATAACCGTCAATGCCATATCTCGTTGGATGTAGGTAATGCCAAAGCATTGTGCATCCTCTTATTTTGGTTATATGTGGTAGGAGTAATTGTTGTGCTTCGACTGTATTATTGGGTCGAATTTAACTAAGGCTGCATAATAAGATTATCACCTTATAGACAATAGCATGAATTATTCTATATTTTGAGCAGATGAATTATACTGAACAAAATGTTCATTATGCGATCCAAGAATTATATACGATATAATTGACATAAGATGTCTACCTAAAAGATTGTGTTTTGGGGGTGTTAGCTAAAGTTAGGTCAAGGCATGACTAGATATGGATCTTGGAACACCATTATATATATATATATACAAAGGGATGTTAATTTGAGTGGGAGCATATTTTAGTTTAAATCATATGTTTATGTTAATATAAATTTTGATAGTCAAAATTTGAATTTATACTAAATAAATATTACAAAATCAGTTATTATTTATTATCTATTATAGATATATTAAATAATTAATAACTTCGATAATTTAAATTATTCCTCAAGAAAGATAAATTGACTTAAATCAAATTTCTTGACTAACATTGAAGTTTGAGGATTATCCTCAAACAAATTAAATGTAATTGTTTTAAAAATATCAAAGATCTAAGATGAAAGTTGAAGTGTGACTTCAACCGAATAAGATATAAATGTTATAACAATCTACTTATACATCTCTAATAATAGATACTTGATATGAATCACATAAATGTATGTAAATTTATAGAAAATGAAAAATAAGTAGGAATCTGATAAAAGGACAAGTGGGCTTACGATTGGGACTGAATCATATGTTGTTGGATTATCCATAAGAAGCTGATTCTTGTCCCATATGTTGGCTTAATTAAATAAATAAAATAATTGTTATTATGAAATTCCATTTAAAATAATTGTTATAATAAATCTTGTTTAGACAATTTTAAATTTCATTTGTAATAAAAGAACAATTGTTATTCATTTTATTTAAATGAAATATCATATGGAATTTCACAAATAGTTAATGATTTTAACTGTAATGTACTAGACGTAATTATTAAGTGGTTTAAATTTAATGATTTAAATCCGGCACACCTTTAGCATAGTCAGTTAGCCAATATAAACAAGAAGAGTATATCAAAGCTCCATAATGATGGAATTTTGGTATCATTTGGTTTTGAATCATGTGAAGAATGCAAACCTTGTTTGTTAGGCAAAATAACTGAATCATCTTTCACTTGATAGAGTAAAAGGGTGATAAGTATTGGGTCTCATACATAATGATGTATATGGAGCAATGAATACATTAGCTATAGGAAGGTTTTATTACTTCATTGTATTTACTGATGATCTCAGTAGATATAGATAACACAGATCAAAATCCTTAGAAAAATTCAAAGAATTCATAAAAATGAAGCTCAAAACCAATTTTGATAGAAAATAAATTCTCTTCGAAAAGAACAAAGAGAACTTTTAAGCCAATTATTTAATGACTATCTAATGAGTGTGAAATTGTTTCACAACTCACTCTACTTAGAACACCTTCCTGAAATGGTGTCTCTGAAAGGAGAAGTCGCACCTTATAAGATATGGTATGATCAATGATATGTCATATAGATCTTCCAATAAATTAAATTTAGAAAAATTGCATTTAATCCTACCAAAATGATTTTAAAGACACCATATAAGATATGGACTAGGAAATATTCTAGTATATCTAACACAAAGATTTGGGACATAAGGCATTTAGTAGACTTCCTACCTTTGATAAGCTCGGACCCAAATCAAAAAACTATTTTTTGGAATATCCAAAAGAAACAAATGGATATTATTTCTATAAATCCTCTGAGCTCGAATTTGTATCCTTTATAAAGGAGAGCCAATCTCTAGGATACCGATGTGAATGAAATAGAATTCGAAATGTCTCAAAAACCATAAAGTGCCATTGAATCTTGTATAAACAAGAAACTGAGTGGGAATGACACAATAATTCTAATGTTATTTGATAATACATTAATTACTGTAAATAATGTTAGCCTTAAAACAAGAAATAAATACTGATTCTAAGAAAGAAAATGTTTGGATTAAGAAGTTCATAATTGAAATTAATTCATTGTTGATCCATGTAACAACCCGAAAATCTGGGCCAGTTTAAAATTTTTATTTTGGCGATTATAGCGAATTTTGAATATTTAAAATAGATTATTTTAAATAAAATCGACGAGAAATTTATTTTGAATATAATTAGAACGTATATATTATATACGTCGTAGTTAGAATATAAATAATTATATATAATTATAAATAGAATTGAAAATGGCGCGGTAGTTCAATAATTCGATTTCAAACTTCAAATGAACATACCGGGTGCAAAACAATCCGGATTTTAGTGAAACCAAAAACATTAGGATCTAATTGTGAATATCTTTCCAAGGAATCCGACAAATCAAGATTTCATAGCGGGAATCAAAAGATATGTCCAGTTGAAAATACTGAATAGTCGCTATGGAATTCAGGCCCTTAAAAATGGAAATTTTGCAAACGACCTCGGATTTTGACGAAACCACTTTTGTTAGAACCGTGATGTCAAGTTATTGCTAGGTTTCAAATTTCATAATTTTCCGAATCAATATGTGAGCGTGGCAAAGGAAAACGCGTTTAACCAGTTTTAGTTGATTTTAATCGACTGGAAATTGGCCATTTTTCAAACGATCTCAGTATTCGACGAAATTAGTTTTGTTTGGACCGTATCGTCAATACGAAGCTAGAAAATATTTTTTGGGAATTTTTCTAGTTAGTATGTGACCCCGGTAAATGGAAATGCACGTTCAAATTCAATATATAGAGTTATATGTTGATTTTGATGGAAACTGATCGAAACGGCCGAACTGGCTTACGATTCATATCTCATTGTGTTCGGAATGGGGGTATTACGCTAGTGGCGACAGTCGGTGGGTTCGATTCTGAGTTCGAAAGAAAAAGTTACCTTTTAGTGAATTGAATTAAATAATTATATATATTTCTATATAATATCTCTAGGGCCCCCCTCCTTAAAACCTAAATCAGATCGAAACTAAAAGAAAAAAGAAAAAAAAGGGGTGGGCGCCGATCTCAAGCCATCACCGTCGATCTCGAGCCATCGCCGTAACCCCTCCCCCCTTCCGTTGTCAACCGCCCCTCGACGAACTCCCCTCCTCCACCAGTTCCCCCTCTCGCGCATCACCCCTTCGATTGAATCCCGCCCAAACCCACGACGCAGACCCCCCTTCGAGCCGCCAACCACCGCACTACCTTCATACCACCGCAGGCCCCACCTCCGACTGCGCGAGCCACCCTCCACCTCAGATCTACAATCCAGGGATAAAACGTGAGTTTTATTGTTTTTGAAATCTTTTTTTTATATAAACATTGTTTGATTCAGTTTGATTTATCTCAGTTTTATTTATCTCAGGCTTTATTTAAATTAGTTTTCACTTAAATCGGTTCTTATATAAATCAGTTTTTATTATATGGCATGTGATTTTTATCATGTAAAGATTGAATAATTTTATACATGTAAGGATTGAATTTTTATTTCTAAAAAAATGTGATTTTTATATATTGAACATCGAAATAAAAATGTGATTTTTATATATTGAACATCGAAATAAAAATGTGATTTTTATATATTGAACATCGAAATAAAAATATCATCTTTATTATATGAACATCGAAATGAAAATTCGATTTTTATGTACTGAATAGCATAGTAAAAATTCGATTTTTATAAATTGAATAGCGAAGAAAAAATTCGATTATTTTTATATATTTAATAGCGAAGTGAAAATTCGATTTTTAAATGTATGAAGCGATTATAAAAATATGATTTTTAAATTGAAAGTGAACAAATAAAAATGTGATTTTTATTTTAAAGACATCAAGATATAAAAATGTGTGATTTTTTATATGTAGTGGCTACGGGCAACGAAGATGACGAAGATGCGATAGCGATGAAGATTTCTATAAAAGAAGTGTCGCGAAGTTGGATAGCTATCTGTGAGAATTTCTCACTCTTCAATTTCTTTTCTAGTTAAATATATATACTAGGATGCAGACGGTGCTTAGTAGCACCCGACACAATCGTCCATAGACCATGGACTTGTTTGTTTGGTTGCATAGATTAGTTAGATTATTTGATTGAAATTTGGATTGTTTGGTGAAATGAATTGATTTGATTGATGTGTGAATGGCGTGGGCCTTCACTAGACCGGGGATAAGGCTAGGCCTTGTCCCGTTTCTAGTATCGTGCCGTTATGCCGCCGAAATTTTCTAAAATATGTTAGAAAAATAAAAATATCATTTTATTGAATAAATGAATCGAATAGAGCATTCATAAGTTAAATAAAATATTTTATCGTTAAAAATATATTTTTAACGTGGAAGTGAATAAAATAAAATATTCATTTACAAACCGGACGGTTTGTTTATGTACACCTATTTGAAGGACATTGATTGGGTTGATAGATTTTACACATCGCCCAACTGCACAACTAAAATCTGTGTTTGATTGTTTGAAACCCCACACGGGTGTTGGGATGAAATTTGAAGTTCACTCATCCTGATTGATTAAATATGTCGATCGATTGATTGACAGGCTGTTATAAGCGTTAGATATCTATATTTGATGCTTATACAGTGTAGTGCACTTTGGTTGATGGTTGATTATTTTGCAATGCTATTATATACGTGTGATGTAGGAAAATCCATATAATTAACATTATATGGTGATTGATTGGGCCTCATTCCAATTTAGAAGATAAAGAATATTATAAAAGAAAGGTTCATGTGTTGACTGTACTCATCCGTTGAGATAAGTCATGTGTTGAACGAAATATTTTAATAATAAAATTTACATCTTTATCAATATAAAATAAAGGTTCATGTGTTGACTGTACTCATCCGTTGAGATAAGTCATGTGTTGAACGAAATATTTTAATATAGAAATATTTGAATAGGAAATATTTGAAAAAGAAATATTTGAAATAGAATATTTGAAAATAGAATGATATGAAGCCGTGTTGATTAGAGATGCGCCATTTTGACGTGAACGATGTTTATATCGATTTTACTCATTTTAAAATGAATATTGAAAAGTGATTTCGAAATCGCATATTTTGAAATGAAATTTGAATTAAATTGAATAGGAAACGAATTCAAATTGAATATATAACGAATTTGATTTCAATTGAATCTATAATGAATTTGATTCAAATAGAAAACCAATTTGAATTGAATCGAATAGAAAACCAATTTTAATTGAATCGAATAGAAAACCAATTTGAATTGAATCGAATAGAAAACCAATTTGAATTGAATCGAATAGAAAACGACTTTGGAATTGAATTAAATTGAAAACAAATTCAAATTAAATTGAAAGCGAATTGAAATGAATTCAAATTGAATTGAAATTTGGATTGAATAGAAATGAATTTTAAAACGAATTTATAAAGAAGAATTCAATTTTGATTTGAATTGAAATGGAAGTTGAAATTGCTTTTGAAACGAATTTAAAACTATTTATATAATTCGTTTTAAATAGAAATCGACGAAATATATATTATATATATAATATAATGGCCTGAATAGAACGCGCCGCGCCGCGGCAGTTCGTGAATTTCGACCATTTATTTCAAACGGACATTACGGGAGATCCGACCGTTGGATTCTCCTAAAACCGGAAACGTTGGGTTCGTATCGAAAAGAGCTTTTTAACGAATGTTAGAAATTTGAAATCTAACGGTTGGATTTGGAGATACGTCCAAATCAATTTCGAAAAAGGTCGTTGTAAGTGCAGTTCGATGGCCGTTGATGGAAATCGACTGTACGGGCCTTGATAAAATTATTAAAAATAATAATAATTTGTGTAAAATCATAAGAAAGGATTTGAGAAGAATTGGGATGAAAAACTCCATATTTGAAAAGATAAAAATAGATTTTTATCGAAGTAAACTAGTTTGAACTAGAATTATAATTCTATTTATTTTTAAATAAATAAATTGAATTTGAAAAGGGTTTTAAAAATAACCAGAATTTCCAATGATTGCATTAGAGTGGATATGAATCGAAATTGTCTTCGGAATATTTCGATGTTGGAATTCGTGATTATACAAATGTTGTTATGAAAATTTGAAAGATATATATTTATATCGTTATTTCCAATACGGCATTTGTTAGTCGTAGAATTTGATATTGAATATAAGCCGATATATTTTCTATTCAGAGCCTTGTATTGAATATCAAATGTGATTTGGGTTTGTCGTGAATGGTGTCTTCACTAACACTGTTCTTGAACCCAGTTGAGAAAAGATTAAATCTTTTTATTTAGATTTAATGAAGGGTACCAATTAAATAATATTTAATTGGAATTGAATTGATATTGATTTTTGGGTTTATCGTGGACAGTGTTTTAAATAACCCTCGTTCTTTAACCCGATAATTAATGAATGTGATTTTGGGTTTATCGTGAACTGTGTTTTAAATGACACTGATTCTTTAACCCAGTTAAAGATTAAAACTAAGTGGAGTTTTAATGAATCTTTAATTAGATTGAAAAGATCGAAAATGGAGTACCACCAGTTTTGCTCCAGGCGATAGTTAAATCTTTAATTAGATTTGAACGTGAAATGGTAATTGAATTTACCGATAACACCGTGGTGTTAGATATGAAGTATAACCAGTTTTACTTCATGGGATGAATAGGTTGGGATTGAGAAATTAAAACAAATGATTACTTCGGTATGGTTCGCTAATCCCGACTAGTTTGAATTGATATTCAAAAATAGATTAAAGAATAAATTCAAGAAATTTATCTTGGATAAAATTAATGGGAACCTTTCCCAATGTGAAATTTAGAAACTAACTGTCGGTTAGCTAAGTAGAATGGTTTTCTGGATATTGATCTGATGTTGGTTTCGGCCTTCGGGGTTAATAATTGGGGAATTATTCTCTTGATTAATTTACGGTTAGTAACTAATGAATTTGAATGAGGTGTATGTTGTGTTTATGTAACATTTATTTTTAATATACGCGGGTTGTTCGGAAAGGCCGGGTTTATACCCATTCTGAACAACCGACTCGACGATATGTCGAAGATGAAGACGGTGGTTGAAGACCGGAAGTCTTCACATCGTTTGGATAATTACCGACGATCCTAATTGGGCTGTACACCCAAGAGGATGGAAATAGTTGGTGGTCGTACAGACGTACTTGGAGATGGATGGATATGCGAGGAAAGTGCCTCCGGTTTCGTTCAGACCCAGAACGGACTTGTAAATGGATAGTGTGTCTGACGTTGTATTCCTTTATACTGTATTGGTGATCTCTGCTAAATATATATCTGTTTGGTGGCAGAGAATTTATTCTCTTGCTATACACCCTTCTCTGAGACGTACGAGCCTAGAGGTTATATATTGGCAGAAATCAGTGGTACAGTATGGACTGACAATGTGGCATGCTGAGTTGCATGAATCAAGGCTTTTGTTGAAAAGCAAAGTCTTGTGGTTGATGATCAAAGCACGACCTTGTGTGGCGTAGCTTTGTGTAACGTTGATTCGCGAGTATCCCACCCGGTATGAACCAAAAACGGGAGACGAACCTCAGGGAGGGCATGCGTTTCTTTCTAGTTAGGAGCGGCGTCAGTGCTTGAACTGGCTGACGAGTTTGACTCATGTGGATGTTGCTTATTATTACTTGCTGAAAAGCGAGGCGCCTCGTGATATCGGTTTCGGCCGATGCTTCTGGTCGGCTGACGGGCCAGGCTTACGCCCCAAAGGGCGGGGAAACGCAGTGTTCAGGCATTTTAATCCACATCGGTGGACCGGCCCTGACGATCCAAAGGCTTGACAGAGTACTTGCCTGTGGCTCGGGCTAGATAGTCACAAATCGGTAGAGGATCTTGCCCCTAGCCTCGATTCATACCATAAATGATAACCCAACTTCCAATACGACATTGCGGTTTTGATTGTAAACTTATATATGGCGACATAGTGACATGGGACGCTCATGTCGCCTATGATTGATACTTATGATTTGAAGTTGTTTTATACACTATGCACTTATAATAGTATCAAATGATTTGTTTTAAACGTATCAAGCATTCTTTGGCTGTTATAAGGGAAAACCCTATCCCCCGGCTTGCGTTGCATTGTGTGATAGGACCTGGGTCTTATAACAGCTTCATTTTTCTTTATTTAGCATTGCGCTGTTTGTTTTATGCACTGGTATTCTTGGGAGGAAACCCGTTCCGTGTTATACGGCGTGGTCCCTTGATTTACCTAACTTTAAAAATAAAGATTAACTGTTTTAGTTCTCACACCAGTCACATGACTGACCTGGAGTTTATTGTTTTAACCTAAACTCTGGGTGCCCTTATTTTGACACGGGCAGCTAGTAGTTTTGGTTTTGCAGATTTATATTCACAGGATCCTGGTTTACAGCTGGAACGATATCCGGAAAGCTTTGTATCCGTGTATCTCTTCTAGTTGTGTATTGTATCATTTTCCGCTGCTATGTATTTAAATGTAATTTAAATCTCTGATATTTCTGCGTAATATTTATTCAATTATACTCTGTATATTCTTGTAATCTGATGCATTGTTGTAATATACAATGAAATGTTCTTCTGTATGCGTTCTGTTTTGTCGTGTTCTCAAACGATAGGGCGTTTCGAACGGCCTGGATCGGTTTAGCGACTGGTTCGGACCGAGCGAAATTCTTTCTCGTCACTCGTGGTATCAGAGCTTTGGTTTACAGAGCTCGAGAACAAGGCACATTAGAACCATACGAAAGAATTCATCAGATATTGGATTAGTAATATCCCATTTAGAATGACTCGTTAGAGATAGGATCAGTAGTATCCTAGAACGAGTGTGAAGAGTATATTTTCAAATAAAAACAATTTTGTTTTAAAAATTTAAATCGTTTTATACGTATTTGAATATTTATTTATTTTGTATTTGGACAATCTAGTATATAAAGGTTTTGCATATACGCGTCATGAATATTCGAAGTTTTAATATATTAGATAGATATAGAATCACATTCTAGACGCCCGGAGATGGTTCTGATGATTGATCGATCATCATCCGGACTTATGTACGTGTTTCGAAGGTGTGATTTTCTATATACTTCCATTAGACTGGTGTGAGAACTAAAACCAATATAGATAGGTTCATTGTGGTGAATTGGCATCAAAAACAAGATTTTCAGTATATATATCAAAATTATAAATTTGAAACTCTAATTCACTAATTGATTGATGTTTGTGTTGTTTGTTTATTTGTTTGCTAATTTTGAACCATTATGCCTAATAGAATCAAATATTGATCTGTATTGAAAATTGGTCGCATTTGCTTGCATATACATATACTTTTATTGAACAGGTCATAGCAAGGAGGCTAGAGCCAGAGAATAAAATTTGTTTGCCCGACAATTAGGTATATGTTTGCTACATAATTTACTGTTTTGTTTGGGTGATGATGATTTTATGAGCCTATTGGCTAGCCGCTTGGCTTTTTCTTTTTCTTTTTGAGATGAGAAGGACCGGGGAAGCTATTTGAAATTCCCCGATGCTCCCGGTGTAGGGGAGGTTATGGCGAAATTTTTCGAAAATTTAGGGTGTTAGCCAAATTTTTGAAAATTTGAGAATTCTCAGAAACTGAAAAGTTGGAGAATGGAAGCCAGACCGAACGTAGAGTTGATTAATCAAACCACTTTCGACTTTGTTCCTTTTCGGGGACGAAAAGTTTTAAGTAGGGGAGATTGTAACAAACCGAAAATCTGGGCCAGTTTAAAATTTTTATTTTGGCGATTATAGCGAATTTTGAATATTTAAAATAGATTATTTTAAATAAAATCGACGAGAAATTTATTTTGAATATAATTAGAACGTATATATTATATACGTCGTAGTTAGAATATAAATAATTATATATAATTATAAATAGAATTGAAAATGGCGCGGTAGTTCGATAATTCGATTTCAAACTTCAAATGAACATACCGGGTGCAAAACAATCCGGATTTTAGTGAAACCAAAAACATTAGGATCTAATTGTGAATATCTTTCCAACGAATCTGACAAATCAAGATTTCATAGCGGGAATCAAAAGATATGTCCAGTTGAAAATACTGAATAGTCGCTATGGAATTCAGGCCCTTAAAAATGGAAATTTTGCAAACGACCTCGGATTTTGACGAAATCACTTTTGTTAGAACCGTGATGTCAAGTTATTGCTAGGTTTCAAATTTCATAAGTTTCCGAATCAATATGTGAGCGTGGCAAAGGAAAACGCGTTTGACCAGTTTCAGTTGATTTTAATCGACTGGAAATTAGCCATTTTTCAAACGATCTCAGTATTCGATGAAATTAGTTTTGTTAGGACCGTATCGTCAATACGAAGCTAGAAAATATTTTTTGGGAATTTTTCTAGTTAGTATGTGACCCCGGTAAGTGGAAATGCACGTTCAAATTCAATATATAGAGTTATATGCTGATTTTGATGGAAACTGATCGAAACGGCCGAACTGGCTTACGATTCATATCCCATTGTGTTCGGAATGGGGGTATTACGCTAGTGGCGACAGTCGGTTGGTTCGATTCTGAGTTCGAAAGAAAAAGTTACCTTTTAGTGAATTGAATTAAATAATTATATATATTTCTATATAATATCTCTAGGGCCCCCCTCCTTAAAACCTAAATCAGATCGAAACTAAAAAAAAAAAGAAAAAAAAGGGGCGGGCGCCGATCTCAAGCCATCACCGTCGATCTCGAGCCATTGCCGTAACCCCTCCCCCCTTCCGTTGTCAACCGCCCCTCGACGAACTCCCCTCCTCCACCAGTTCCCCCTCTCGCGCATCACCCCTTCGATTGAATCCCGCCCAAACCCACGACGCAGACCCCCCTTCGAGCCGCCAACCACTGCACTACCTTCACACCACCGCTGCAGCCACCGCAGGCCCCACCTCCGACTGCGCGAGCCACCCTCCACCTCAGATCTACAATCCTGGGATAAAACGTGAGTTTTATTGTTTTTGAAATCTTTTTTTTATATAAACATTGTTTAATTCAGTTTGATTTATCTCAGTTTTATTTATCTCAGGCTTTATTTAAATTAGTTTTCACTTAAATCGGTTCTTATATAAATCAGTTTTTATTATATGGCATGTGATTTTTATCATGTAAAGATTGAATATTTTTATACATGTAAAGATTGAATTTTTATTTCTAGAAAATTGTGATTTTTATACATTGAACATCGAAATAAAAATGTGATTTTTATATATTGAACATCGAAATAAAAATGTGATTTTTATATATTGAACATCGAAATAAAAATATCATCTTTATTATATGAACATCGAAATGAAAATTCGATTTTTATTTACTGAATAGCATAGTAAAAATTCGACTTTTATATATTGAATAGCGAAGAAAAAATTCGATTATTTTTATATATTGAATAGCGAAGTGAAAATTCGATTTTTAAATGTATGAAGCGATTATAAAAATATGATTTTTAAATTGAAAGTGAACAAATAAAAATGTGATTTTTATTTTAAAGACATCAGATATAAAAATGTGTGATTTTTTATATGTAGTGGCTACGGGCAACGAAAATGACGAAGATGCGATAGCGATGAAGATTTCTATAAAAGAAGTGTCGCGAAGTTGGATAGCTATCGGTGAGAATTTCTCACTCTTCAATTTCTTTTCTAGTTAAATATATATACTAGGATGCAGACGGTGCTTAGTAGCACCCGACACAATCGTCCACAGACCATGGACTTGTTTGTTTGGTTGCATAGATTAGTTAGATTATTTGATTGAAATTTGGATTGTTTGGTGAAATGAATTGATTTGATTGATGTGTGAATGGCGTGGGCCTTCACTAGACCGGGGATAAGGCTAGGCCTTGTCCCGTTTCTAGTATCGTGCCGTTATGCCGCCGAAATTTTCTAAAATATATTAGAAAAATAAAAATATCATTTTATTGAATAAATGAACTGAATAGAGCATTCATAAGTTAAATAAAATATTTTATCGTTAAAAATATAGTTTTAACGTGGAAGTGAATAAAATAAAATATTCAATTACAAACCGGACGGTTTGTTTATGTACACCTATTTGAAAGACATTGATTGGGTTGATAGATTTTACACATCGCCCAACTGCACAACTAAAATCTGTGTTTGATTGTTTGAAACCCCACACGGGTGTTGGGATGAAATTTGAAGTTCACTCATCCTGATTGATTAAATATGTCGATCGATTGATTGACAAGCTGTTATAAGCGTTAGATATCTATATTTGATGCTTATACAGTGTAGTGCACTTTGGTTGATGGTTGATTATTTTGCAATGCTATTATATACGTGTGATGTAGGAAAATCCATATAATTAACATTATATGGTGATTGATTGGGCCTCATTCCAATTTAGAAGATAAAGAATATTATAAAAGAAAGGTTCATGTGTTGACTGTACTCATCCATTGAGATAAGTCATGTGTTGAACGAAATATTTTAATAATAAAATTTACATCTTTATCAATATAAAATAAAGGTTCATGTGTTGACTGTACTCATCCGTTGAGATAAGTCATGTGTTGAACGAAATATTTTAATATAGAAATATTTGAATAGGAAATATTTGAAAAAGAAATATTTGAAATAGAATATTTGAAAATAGAATGATATGAAGCCGTGTTGATTAGAGATGCGCCATTTTGACGTGAACGATGTTTATATCGATTTTACTCATTTTAAAATGAATATTGAAAAGTGATTTCGAAATCGCATATTTTGAAATGAAATTTGAATTAAATTGAATAGGAAACGAATTCGAATTGAATATATAACGAATTTGATTTCAATTGAATCTATAATGAATTTGATTCAAATAGAAAACCAATTTGAATTGAATCGAATAGAAAACCAATTTGAATTGAATCGAATAGAAAACCAATTTGAATTGAATCAAATAGAAAACGACTTTGGAATTGAATTAAATTGAAAACGAATTCAAATTGAATTGAAAGCGAATTGAAATGAATTCAAATTGAATTGAAATTTGGATTGAATAGAAATGAATTTTAAAACGAATTTATAAAGAAGAATTCAATTTTGATTTGAATTGAAATGGAAGTTGAAATTGCTTTTGAAACGAATTTAAAACTATTTATATAATTCGTTTTAAATAGAAACCGACGAAATATATATTATATATATTATATATATAATATAATGGCCTGAATAGAACGCGCCGCGCCGCGGCAGTTCGTGAATTTCGACCATTTATTTCAAACGGACATTACGGGAGATCCGACCGTCGGATTCTCCTAAAACCGGAACCGTTGGGTTTGTATCGAAAAGAGCTTTTTAACGAATGTTAGAAATTTGAAATCTAACGGTTGGATTTGGAGATACGTCCAAATCAATTTCGAAAAAGGTCGCTGTAAGTGCAGTTCGATGGCCGTTGATGGAAATCGACTGTACGGGCCTTGATAAAATTATTAAAAATAATAATAATTTGTGTAAAATCATAAGAAAGGATTTGAGAAGAATTGGGATGAAAAACTCCATATTTGAAAAGATAAAAATAGATTTTTATCGAAGTAAACTAGTTTGAAATAGAATTATAATTCTATTTATTTTTAAATAAATAAATTGAATTTGAAAAGGGTTTTAAAAATAACCAGAATTTCCAATGGTTGCATTAGAGTGGATATGAATCGAAATTGTCTTCGGAATATTTCGATGTTGGAATTCGTGATTATACAGATGTTGTTATGAAAATTTGAAAGATATATATTTATATCGTTATTTCCATTACGACATTTGTTAGTCGTAGAATTTGATATTGAATATAAGCCGATATATTTTCTATTCAGAGCCTTGTATTGAATATCAAATGTGATTTGGGTTTGTCGTGAATGGTGTCTTCACTAACACTGTTCTTGAACCCAGTTGAGAAAAGATTAAATCTTTTTATTTAGATTTAATGAAGGGTACCAATTAAATAATATTTAATTGGAATTGAATTGATATTGATTTTTGGGTTTATCGTGGACAGTGTTTTAAATAACCCTCGTTCTTTAACCCGATAATTAATGAATGTGATTTTGGGTTTATCGTGAACTGTGTTTTAAATGACACTGATTCTTTAACCCAGTTAAAGATTAAAACTAAGTGGAGTTTTAATGAATCTTTAATTAGATTGAAAAGATCGAAAATGGAGTACCACCAGTTTTGCTCCAGGCGATAGTTAAATCTTTAATTAAATTTGAACGTGAAATGGTAATTGAATTTACCGATAACACCGTGGTGTTAGATATGAAGTATAACCAGTTTTACTTCATGGGATGAATAGGTTGGGATTGAGAAATTAAAACAAATGATTACTTCGGTAAGGTTCGCTAATCCCGACTAGTTTGAATTGATATTCAAAAATAGATTAAAGAATAAATTCAAGAAATTTATCTTGGATAAAATTAATGGGAACCTTTCCCTATGAATGTGAAATTTAGAAACTAACTGTCGGTTAGCTAAGTAGAATGGTTTTCTGGATATTGATCTGATGTTGGTTTCGGCCTTCGGGGTTAATAATTGGGGAATTATTCTCTTGATTAATTTACGGTTAGTAACTAATGAATTGGAATGAGGCGTATGTTGTGTTTATGTAACATTTATTTTTAATATACGCGGGTTGTTCGGAAAGGCCGGGTTTATACCCATTCTGAATAACCGATTCGACGATATGTCGAAGATGAAGACGGTGGTTGAAGACCGGAAGTCTTCACATCGTTTGGATAATTACCGACGATCCTGATTGGGCTGTACACCCAAGAGGATGGAAATAGTTGGTGGTCGTCCAGACGTACTTGGAGATGGATGTATATGCGAGGAAAGTGCCTCCGGTTTCGTTCAGACCCAGAACGGACTTGTAAATGGATAGTGTGTCTGACGTTGTATTCCTTTATACTGTATTGGTGATCTCTGCTAAATATATATCTGTTTGGTGGCAGAGAATTTATTCTCTTGCTATACACCCTTCTCTGAGACGTACGAGCCTAAGGGTTATATATTGGCAGAAATCAGTGGTACAGTATGGACTGACAATGTGGCATGCTGAGTTGCATGAATCAAGGCTTTTGTTGAAAAGCAAAGTCTTGTGGTTGATGATCAAAGCACGGCCTTGTGTGGCGTAGCTTTGTGTAACGTTGATTCGCGAGTATCACACCCGGTATGAACCAAAAACGGGAGACGGACCTCAGGGAGGGCATGCGTTTCTTTCTAGTTAGGAGTGGCGTCAGTGCTTGAACTGCCTGACGAGTTTGACTCATGTGGATGTTGTTTATTATTACTTGCTGAAAAGCGAGGCGCCTCGTGATATCGGTTTCGGCCGATGCTTCTGGTCGGCTGACGGGCCAGGCTTACGCCCCAAAGGGCGGGGAAACACAGTGTTCAGGCATTTTAATCCACATCGGTGGACCGGCCCTGACGATCCAAAGGCTTGACAGAGTACTTGCCTGTGGCTCGGGCTAGAGAGTCACAAATCGGTAGAGGATCTTGCCCCTAGCCTCGGTTCATACCATAAATGATAACCCAACTTCCAATACGACATTGCGGTTTTGATTGTAAACTTATATATGGCGACATAGTGGCATGGGACGCTCATGTCACCTATGATTGATACTTATGATTTGAAGTTGTTTTATACACTATGCACTTATAATAGTATCAAATGATTTGTTTTAAACGTATCAAGCATTCTTTGGCTGTTATAAGGGAAAACCCTATCCCCCGGCTTGCGTTGCATTGTGTGATAGGACCTGGGTCTTATAACAGCTTCATTTTTCTTTATTTAGCATTGCGCTGTTTGTTTTATGCACTGGTATTCTTGGGAGGAAACCCGTTCCATGTTATACGGCGTGGTCCCTTGATTTACCTAACTTTAAAAATAAAGATTAACTGTTTTAGTTCTCACACCAGTCACATGACTGACCTGGAGTTTATTGTTTTAACCTAAACTCTGGGTGCCCTTATTTTGACACGGGCAGCTAGTAGTTTTGGTTTTGCAGATTTATATTCACAGGATCCTGGTTTACAGCTGGAACGATATCCGGAAAGCTTTGTATCCGTATATCTCTTCTAGTTGTGTATTGTATCATTTTCCGCTGCTATGTATTTAAATGTAATTTAAATCTCTGATATTTCTGTGTAATATTTATTCAATTATACTCTGTATATTCTTGTAATCTGATGCATTGTTGTAATATACAATGAAATGTTCTTCTGTATGCGTTCTGTTTTGTCGTGTTCTCAAACGATAGGGTGTTTCGAACGGCCTGGATCGGTTTAGCGACTGGTTCGGACCGAGCGAAATTCTTTCTCGTCACAATCCAATGATATACAATGTGATAACAATGTGGCTATTCTCAGGCCTAAAGCGTTAAACACATTATCGATCCAAATATATATTCAAGAAATATAATTCTTATGTGAAATCGTTCACATAAGAAATGAACATATATGCAAAGTTACAAAAGTTGTAATGTTGCAAACCTACAGAATTAAACTTTGTCATAGTAGAAGTTGGTCACACTAGTTTCATGAGTATATGATACATAAATGATTGACTCTAGTGCAAGTGGGAGATTGTTAGAGTTTATGCCATAGAGGCAACCCATTTGATGTGATTAATAACATTGTTGATGTTATTATTTTATTTGGAATAAGAATATTCTTTTATGTTATATTTAATGTGTAATATAAATATTAACATCACAGAAGTCCTTTGAATAATAATACGGAATTATATAGTTCGAGTAAGACTTGAACTTGAGATTATATAAAATATTTTGTATTATAATTCTTGAATGTCCCTGGTCAATTTTTATTGTCTATATAGGACAATATAAAACATTGAGACTAGTATGTTGATTGGCTAATGATCACATCTCATTGGTCATTAATATATGTGATATTAATGCCAAGACATAAATATGTATTGAAGAATAACGTATTGGGCTGACCCACCGTGAGAAAACAACATGGAATATAATTAACAATATCATAAGTTATTCTCATAGTGACAGTGATGTAATGGTGTTCAGACCTGAAATCATTATAATTTTATTCAAGGATATTTGTGTTTTGATATCGTCTAAAGTTACTTGTGATAGAGTAGACAATAACGGTGTTTATTGGATACATCTCGAATCGAACGAAAATTATAAATGATCTAGATGGAATTTTACCCTACAATATATTTATAGTGATATCCATGGGCCTCTTGATTGAGTAAGACTATGAAATGTATGGCTATTGTCAAATATTGTTTTCTTTTAATACTCTACTCATCAATCAAGATAAGAGGTTTAAATTATAAAGAGGATGACATGATCCATGTCTCGAGTTTAATCCTTTATATATTAGCTAAAAGGATTATATTACATTGATGCATAGGTCAGAGAAAGGTTGTATCGAATCATTGATCTTATTATAACTTGGGTAGTAGCGACGTATTGCTAGATGCCAATCACTATTTATAATTTAAATACGATTCAAATTATTGCCAATGTTACAATAACTTATCGGGTCACACACTTAGAATGTTACAAAGAAAGAACATATATTGGGTAAATGAAATATCAAATTTGTTGATATTTTATATTGCATTGAAATAGTATATAAGTGGTTCCCTTGACTGATGGAGCACACTTGGCTTTTATAAGGGTTTGACCATTCCTTTTATAAGATATATGGAACTGTCATTTTATAAGATAGACTAGACCAATAATAAAAACCCTTATCAATTTTCCCAAAAACCTAATGTATGGTGGCTAGCACCAAATCTTCTTTTTCCTTCTCGATTTGATCGAGATGAATAGTGTTCATGTGGATAACCAATGGAGGCCAGTGTATTGTTGAGCTTATGATTTGATCCTTCCATGTAAATTTGACCAATCAAAGATATTATGAAAATTGGGGATTTTACAAGCACGCAATGTATGAATTTCGATTTATCGATTTTTGCATAGAACTATATATTTAAAGTGTTAAAATATTAAAATCAAGGGTTTCGATTAGATCGAATTAACCCAAATTTACTAACAATAAGAAGCCGAACAACAGAGAATCTATCAATAGGGAGAAGAATAATTCAGAAAATACTGAAGATTCAGTGATATGTTCGGCTACAACATTGATGACTGTAGTCACCTCAAGGATGCCATTGAAAAGATTATTCGAGAGAAACACCTCGAGAAGTACTTTTAAAAATCCACTCCTTAGGAAACAGCTACGGGCACTTCAACGCCGGCACTTCCTCAAGCTAAAGAGGCACCTGGCCCATCCAATCCGAGACCTCCCCGATGGGGTGTCGTGATTAACACTATTTGCGGTGGGCCTAACTGGACAAATGAAAAATTCAGGAGTATGAAGGAGTACGCCAACTCAATCGAGCACGCCGAATTAGAAGTGTACTCCACCCAGGACGAATCTGTCCCGGCCAAGCTTCAAAAGATTATGCGTGATGACATAGTCTTCCGTAAGAGGGATGCTACCGAAATTGAAGTTACAACCATAGATCCACTCATAATCTCTACATACATAGGTCCGGCCTATGTTAGAAAGGTCCTTGTTGACACAGGGAGCTCTGTTAACATTATCTTTAAGTCGACCTACGATTAGATGAAACTTGAGACCAAAGACTTAAAGCCATGCTAGGCCACTATCCGCAGATTCAATAACTCATCTACTCGACCAGTTAGTTTTATAAAACTATCGATCCAACTCAGAGATGGGGATTGCAGCAGTGTCTAGATCCTCACCTTTACTGTAATCGATGTTTCTTCCCTTGTAATGTCCTTCTCGTACGTCCTTTCCTTATAGAAGACCGAGTCTGCATGGCCCCATGGTCTCTCTTCATGAAATTTCCAATACAGTGTGGGATCAGAACCGTCAAAGGCAACCAAGCTACCGCAAGAGCCTGCCATCTCGTAGAATAGAAAGACGCCGTCAATAAGGAGAAAGGCAAAGACGGAGAATCGATCCACTATGCCAAATGTGTAAGCGCATAAAATCCACTGGAGTCCGAGGCCTGTCTCAACACAACTGCCATCTCTCCCAAGGTCTTGGTCCACGAGAAGCGAAGAGCTCAGTTCCAAAAGGGCTACTCCGGTGGAGCTAACCGTCGATGTTCCAGTCAACCCTGCCGACCCGACTTGGATCATGAAGATTGGATTACAACTCCACTTAACAATAAGGGAAGAACTTGTGGATTTCTTATGGGATAACCTAGATGTATTTTCTTGGACCCATTCCAATACGTGTGGCATCAACTGAGAATTTCCTAACATGCGTAGTATTAATCTAAAGTATCTTCCAATCAAGCAAAAATGTCGAATCTAGGGAATACAAAGATTGGTGGTACTCAAAGAGGAGGTGAATATGCTACTTGATAACGACTTTATTCGCGATTCCCACTATCCAAAATGAGTCTCCAACCTGGTCCTAGTCAGAAAATAAACCGGAAATGGCAGATATGCATTGATTATTTCAACATGAATAAAGAATGCCCAAAAGACAGCTTCCTGCTTCCAAAAATTGACTAGCTCGTTGATTCCACTGCAGGTTACCAGCTTCTCTCCTTTATGGATGTGTACTCAGGTTACAATCAAATTCCAATGTACCTACCAGACCAGGAGCACACTTCATTTATCACTAGCTTTTGGCTCTATTGCTATGTTGTCATCCCCTTCGATCTCAAGAATTCTAGAGTCACCAATCAATGACTGGCTAACTGAATGTTCAAGGAACAAATTGGGAGATCCATGGAGGTTTAAGCAGACGACATGCTAGTGAAAAAAAAGGTTGTCGAAATACCACGTCAACGACCTTGTAGAAATGTTCGACATTCTTCATAAATATGGCATGAAACTCAATCCCTGGAAATGATCTTTAGGCGCGACGTTAGGAAAATTCTTGGGTTTATCACAGAACACGGGGGATCGTGGAAAATCCAGAAAAAAATCTAGGTATCAGGGATATTTAGGCCCCATAACACATCAAATATGTTCAAAGCTTAAACAGGAAAGTGGCTACCTTAAGTCGATTCATATCAAAAGCAACTGGTAAGTGCATTCCTTTCTTCGACTTGCTTAGGAAATTAAAGCAAAACTTTGTGTGGACACCAGAGTGCATTATTGCATTTCAGGACCTCCTAAATCAGTTGGAATAGCTACCCATTCTATCTAAACCCATGGACCATGAAGATTTATTTATCTATTTGGTTGTTTCAGTCTAGGCAATTATCTCGATGATGATGCATGAAGAAGATCGTGTCCAATAGCCAGTTTATTATAATGCCAAGAGACTAATAGGCATCGAAAAAGAACTATCCAAAGCTTGAAAAACTTGCTTACTGCCTGTTGATCTCTTTCCGAAAGCTTCGTTCGTACTTCCAGTCTCATCCAATCAAAGTCAACACTGACCAGCCACTACTACAGGTCTTCCAATGATTTGAGGTGTTTGGGCGACTTTTGAAGTGGAATATTGAACTGAGCAGGTTCGAGCTCACTTTAATCCCTCAACGAGCCATCGATGGAAAATCCCTGGCAGACTTTATCATATAATTCACTACACCCGAAGATCCTCTGAAAGATAGCGAGCCTCCAAATATCCAATATAAACTATTCGTGGATGGTTCGTCAAACAATCAGTGTTCTGGCATCGAAGTTGTATTCATTACTCTCGAGGAACACGATTTGCTAGCTTTAAAGCTCAACTTACCTCCCACCAATAATGAGGTAGAAAACAAAGTCTTGATTGTCGGATTTAGAATCATTATTGAACTCAACGTAAAGGTTATCCAAATATATTTTGACTCACAGCTCATTGTACACCATGTGCATAGGGAATATCAGGCCAAGGGGAACATCTCACTCCCTACCTTGCTTAGGTCCGTGAACTACTTACCAACTTCCAGCAATACATCATCACTCACATTACTCGAGAGCAAACCAAGAAAACCGATTCATTGGCCAAACAATCAAGTCCTGGGGATGTGTAACCATAGGGACTCATCCCTGTCAAATTACTCGATTTTTCAAGTATCGATCAGATGTAGACTCATTCAGTATCAACGATGGAGATCGAGTCTAAACCAAGACATGGATGATTCCAATCAATAATGAAGCGACCCGAACTTCCCCGTGAAGGAAAGCCCGGATTGTCTGAGAACACGACAAACCAAAACACGAACAGAAGAACATTTCATTGCTTATTACAAAAATTTCATCAGAATAAAAGAATATACAGAGTATGAACAAATAAATATACATTTGATAAACATTAGGGATTTAAATACATTACTGCAGTGGAAAAATAATACAAAACACAACTAAAAAGAATATACGGATACAAAGCTTTCCGAATATCATTCCAGCTGTAAACCAGGACCCTGTGAATATAAATCTGCAAAACCAAAACTACTAGCTGCCCGTGTGGAAAATAAGGCACCCAGAGTTTAGGTTAAAACAAAAAACTACAGATCAGTCATGTGACTAGTGTGAGAACTAAAACAATTATTAATTTGATTTTATAGTTAGGTAAATCAAGGGATCACACCGTATAACACGGAATGGGTTTACCCCCAAGAATACGAGTGCATAAAACAAACAGCGCAATGCTAAATAAAGAATAATGAATCTATTATTACACTCAGGTCCCATCACACAATGCAACGCAAGCCGGAGGATAGAGTTTTTACCTATAATAGCCAAAATTGCTTGGTACGTGAAATTTCATGTTTTATTATTACTATATGCGTGTAGTGTCAAAATAATTTCAATCATAAGTATCAATCATAGACGGCATGAGGGCCCCATCCCACTATGTCGCCATACTAGGCTCTACAATCAGAACTGCAAAATGTCGTATTGGAAGTTGGATTTCCATCTATGAACCAAGGTAAAGGCATCGTCCTGTGCTAATTCGAGACTCTCTAGCCCGAGCCTCAGGAACAGCCGCAACTGCACGATGGATCATCAGGGCCAGTCCACACGGAGTGGATTAAAATGCCTGAACAATGCGTTTCCCCGCCCTATGGGGCATAAACTGGTCATATCCCGACCAAACTATCGGCCCTGGAACGACCGATATAACCGAGGCGCCTCGCAATCCATCATCCACATAAGTAAAATGTCAGGGCTAGTGAAACGCTGACACTACTCCTAGCTAGAAAGAAATGCATGCCCTCCCTGATTACCTCTCCAATTTCTGGTTCATACCAGGGTGTGAGGCTCGCGAATTAACGCTACACAAAGCTACACTATATTAAAGTCATGCTTTGATCATCAACCAAGAGACTCTGCTTTTCAACAGAAGCCTTGATCATTTGCATCTTAGCATGCCACATAGGCAATTCACGCTATACAACCGATGTTTATCGATCACATAGAATGAAATCTGATGTCAGACACACATCAATTTATAAGTTCGTTTTGGGTCTGAATGAAACCGGAGGCATCTTATTCCTTCCCCATATGCCCAATACATGGGAGAGGTCCTTGCATATCCGGTCGATCTCCAAGTACGTCTGGACGATCACCACTTGTAACCTTGTCTTGGGTGTACAGCCCAATCAAGACATCAGTAATCATCCAAACGATGTGAAGACCTCCGGTCTTCAACCACCGTCGTCATCCTCGATGCATCATCGAATCGGTTATTCAGAATGGGATAAAACCGGTCTTTCCAAATAACTCATGTATATAATAAACAAGTGCTATAAAAACACAACATACGCCTTATTCCAATCCAGAACATTTCTTTATTCAAATATTCTTATACTTTGGGAAAGGTCCCCATTAATTTTATCAAAGATAAATTCTTTAAATTTACTCTTTAATCTTACTTTGGATATCATTTCAATCTAATTAAAGATGCATTAAAACTCCACTTGGTTTTAATATTCCCAAAAATCAATATTGACGATTGATTAACTTGGGAAATCATATCCTGTCTTTAACTAGGTTAAAGAACCAATGTCATTTAAAATACGGTTCACGTTAAACCCAAAATCACATTCCATTCCATCAGCCTTTAACCATAAATTAGCAAGTGAACAATTCCCTAAGTATTAACCCCGAAGGCCGAAACCAACATTAGATCAATACACAGGAAACCATTCAACTTAACTAATCTCCAGTTAGTTTCAGATTTTTTTAACTCCATTAGGTCTAAGAACAGTATTATTAAAGATACCATTCACGACAACCCAAAATCACATTCCATTAACAATGGAATCTTTATGGAAAACAAATCGATATATATATATAATTGATATAAACTTCCATATCCAACCGATAATATAAATGGAATAATGACAAGGCCTTTTAAATTCCATATATATTAACCGTCTTCCTCTACAGAAGCTTACTTCGATTATTAGCAAATCGAATTCCATTCAATTCCAATTTAATATGATAAATTGGAAAACTTTACTTTGGAAATCTCCTTGAAATCTTAACAACAGATTTATAAATTCCAAATCCCATTTCACTGTAAATCGGGTTAAAGAACGAATGTCGTTAAAAACACAGTCCACGATAAACCTAATTCACATTCCATTTTATTCCAATTATTAAATATAATTGGAAACTCTAACAATCTTAATTGAAAGATTTATTCTCTTCACATGGGGTTCAAGAACAATGTTACTGAAGACACCGTTCACAACAAACCCAAAATCCCATTTGATATCAATTACAAGACTCTGAATAGAAAATACAACGGCTTATATTCAATGTTGAATTCTGAAACCAACAAATATCGTATTGGAATAATGATATATATATATATATATATCTTCCAAATTCCTTCACAATATCTGTATAATCACGAAACCCAATATTGTAATATTCCAAAGGTATTTTCGATTTCGATCCATTCCAATTCATTTATTGGAAATTCTGGTTATTTTAAAACCATTTCAAATCCAATTTAATCATTTAAAAATATTGGATTTTAATTCTAGTTCATAACTAGTTCATTTTGATAAAAATATATTTTTATCCTTTCAAATATGGAATTTTTCATCCCAATTCTTTCCAAATCATTTGTTATGATTTTACACAAATTATTAATATTTTTAATATTTTTATCAAGGCCCGTACAGTCGATTTCCATAAACGACCATCGAACTACACATACAACGACCTTTTCCAAATTTGATTTGGACATGATTCCAAATCCAACCGTTAGATTTCTAATTTCTTGTATCCGTTAGAAATCTCTTTTCGATACGAACCCAATGGTTCTAGTTTAAGGAGAATTCGATGGTCGGATCTCCCGTAATGTCTGTTCGAAGTCAATGGTCGAAATTCACGAACTGCCACAGCGCGGCGCGTTCTATCCAGGCCATTGTATTATATATATATGTATAATATATATAATATATTACATAGATTTCCATTTAAAACGTATTTTAAAAATCATTTTAAATTCGTTTTCAAAACGATTTCAACTTCATATTCAATTTCTAATCAAAATTGAATATTCCATATCATCGATATATAAATGATAGTATTTTCAAAACATTGTATTTTGAAATCAATTCCTTTTCGATATTCATTATAAAAATGATTAAAATCGATATAAATATCGTTCGCGCTGAAATGGCGCATATCTAATCAACACGGCTATATATATTTAAATATATTCGTGTCCATCCCAAATCGGACATCAAAATCAAATTTTGACCTTTTACTGAATATTATTTAAAAATATTCATTATTTTAAAATATTCGTTATTTTAAAATATTCATTCTTTCTAACTGGAATCAAGCACAGTCAATTGCCATATAAATTGATTTATATGGATTTCATACACACATGTACACAACAACAATCAAACACAATCAACCATCATCCAAAGTGCATTCTACACTGCGTAAGCATCAAATATAAATATTTAATGTTGTTAATCAATCGATCGACATACATCTAATTGTTGGGACTAGTGTATGTCCTATATTACCCCAATACCCGTGTGGGGTTTCAATCAACAAATAATGAATTTTATTTGTGTAGTTGGGTGATGTGTAAAATTTATCGTCCCCATCAATATCAGTCAAATGTGTGTGCATAAACAAATCGTCCGATTTGTTTATAAATATTTATATTATTCATATCAACGTTAGAAATTATATTTTTAACAATAAAATATTTATTTTCATTCCACATCAAACAATCAATTTTTACAACACAATCAAAGAAACAAACAAGCAGTCCATGGTTTGTGGACGACGGGTGTCGGGTGCTCCTAAGCGCCGTCTACATCCTAGTATATATTTTAACTAGAAATAAAATGAAAGTGAGGAGTTCTCACCGAGAGTTCCACTCCTCTATTCTTTAACGGACGATGGTTTGGATTCTGTTCAAAATTTCAACGCCATTTTCTTCACGCTGTTTATAGTAAAAAATCACATTTTTATTTCAATGCTAAAATTTATATTTTTACTTTGCTAAAAATTATATTTTTACTTCGAAACCATACATGTTTACGTTACAAAGATAATATTTTTATTTCACTTCTCATATAATAAAATTATATTTTTATTAGGCTACATGTATAAAAATTATATTTTTATAACACTAACCTCTATATAAAGATTATATTTTTATATTCTTCTCTTCATGATAAAAATCATATTTTTATCACTCTGTTACATATATATAAAAAAACACCGTTCTTTTATATCTCCAACTTCATAATAAAAATCATATTTTTATTATATAACTTCATTAAAAAAGTCAAATCTTTATATTGCTTTCATGAGGATAAAAATCTCATCTTTTCTATACTAAAAATAATAGCTTGTATTCTAATTTAACTACAAGGATAATAGTAATTAAATAAGTTAAAAGCACTCACATTTTATCAAAAAATCCAATCTTGGTTATTGATTTGGGCTTAGGGTTCACGGTGGAGCTTCCAATCAGAGAGGGAAAGGCGTTGGGGGTCTGAGGTGGTGGTGGATGGCGCGGGGGCGGCGGTGGGCGGTGATGGGCTGTCAGTGGCGGTTTTGGGCAAAGTAGGGCTTTGGGGGATCGCGGGTTGGTCGGAAAAGGAGGGGGAAGGCGATGGGGAGGCGTTGCGGTATGGGGGAAGCACGGTGGCGACGACGATGAGTGGAGGAGGGGGTGACACGGAAAAAAGGGCGAGGTTTTTTTTATTTTCTTTTTTAGGATACTGACGGTGGAAGAGAAGTGAAGGGGAGAGAGGGTATGGAGTTTGATTAAGTATAGATTTATATATTTTTATATTATTTTAATTTCAAAAAGTAAAATTTTCATCTGAACCCTAAATCAAACCCAACGACTGTCGCCCCTAGCGTAATACCCCCATTTTGAACACAATGGGATATGTCTGATAAGCTGATTCGACCATTCTGATCAATTTCCATCAAAATTTGTATTTAAATCTATATAATCAATTTTAAACGTACATTTCTATTTACCGGGCCACGTACTGACTCTAAAAATTCCAGAAAAATTATTTCTTGCTTCGTATGGACGATACAGTCCTAACAAAACTAATTTTGTCAAATTTGAAGACCGTTTGGAAAATGGCCATTTTCTGGTTGATCCAAATTGACTGAAACTGACAAAACATGTTTTCTTTTGCCATGCTCACATATCGATTTCAAAAATTATGAATTTTGGAATATAGCAATAATTTGACATCCTGGATCCAACAAAAGTGGTTTCGTCGAAAATGGAGGTCGTTTGCAAAATGGCTATTTTTAAGGGTTATATTTCTGTAGTGACTATTTTGAAATTTCAACTGGGCGTAATTTTTTATTCCCGCTATGAAATTTCAATTTTTTGGATTCGTTGGAAAGATATTTTCAATTAGATTCTAATATTTTTGGTTTCGCTAAAGTCCAGTTTATTTTGAATTTTGTACATTCATTTGAAATTTGAAATCGTATTTTCGAACTACCGCGCCATTTTCAATTCCTTTTATAGTTAAAAATAAATATTTATATTCTAACGTTTATTCCAATAAATATATACATTCTAATTCTATTCAAAATAAATTTTTAGTCGTTATTATTTAAAATAAATCATTTTAAATATTAAAAATTGCCAAAATAAAAATTTTAAATTGGTTCGGATTTTCCGGGTTGTTACAATCTTCCCCCACTTAAAATCTTTTCATCCCCAAAAAGGAACGGAGCTGAAAGTTGTTTTACAAACCAACTCAACTTTCAGTTTGGCTTTCATTCTTCAACTTTTCAGTTTCTAAGAGTTTTCCAATTCTTCAAAAATTTGGCTAACACCCTAAATTTTCAAAAAATTTCGCCATAACTTCCTTTGTATGGGAGCACCGGGAAAATCCCCAAACTGCTACACAGGCCTCTCCAATACAATAAGAAAAAGAAACAGCCAAGCGGCTCATAAAATCATCAAAACCCCAAGAAATACAATAAACATGTACCTATTTGTTGGGCAAACAATTTTACTGCACTTCTCTAACCTCCTTGCTACGACCTGTTCAATGTATATACATGTATATGTATGCATTTTCAAACGATTTTTAATTCCGTTCAATATCTGATACAATTTGGTTATATGTACCGTACTTTCACATAATGGTTTCATTAGATAACAAATAATCGTACAACACAACCATCAATCAATTAGTGAATTAATGTTTCAAATTCATAATTTTGATATATACACAAAGAAATCCATTTTTGGTGCCAAATCACAACAATAAGCCCTATCTAGTTTTGGTGCCCATACCAGTCAATTGGAAATATATAAATATCCCACTTTCGAAACTCGAACACAAATTCTGATGATGTAGCTACAATCATCAGAATCATCTCCGGGCGACTAGAGTGTGATTCTATATCTATACAGTATATTAAAACTTCGTATACACATGGATCAGACGTATATGCAAAATCTTTATATAACTGATTGTCCAAATAAATTTAAAATAAATATTCAAATATGAATAATAAAGTTTAAGTTTTCAAAATAAAATTTGTTTTCAATTTTATTTTTAAAAATACACTCTTCACACTCGTTCTAGGATACTATTGATCCTATCTCTAACGAGTCATTCCTATTGGATATTACTAATCCAATCTCTGATGAATTCTTTCGTTCGGTTCCAATGTGTCTTGTTCTCCGAGCTCTGTAAGCCAAAGCTCTGATACCAAATGAAGCGACCCGAACTTCCCTGTGAAGCAAAGCCCGGATTGTCTAAGAACACGTCAAACCAGAACATGAACAAAAGAACATTTCATTGCTTATTACAACAATTTCATCAGAATACAAGAATATACAGAGTATGAAAAAATAATATACATTTGATAAACATCATAGATTTAAATACATTACTACAGCGGAAAAATAATACAAAACACAACTGAAAAGAATATACAGATACAGAGCTTTCCGATTATCATTCCAGCTATACTCGCTGCTCGTGTGGAAAATAGGGGCACCCAGAATTTAGGTTAAAACAATAAACTCCAAGTCAGTCATGTGACTGGTGTGAGAACTAAAACAGTTATTAATTTGATTTTAAAGTTAGATAAATCAAGGGACCACGCCGTATAACACAGAACGGGTTTACCCCCAAGAATACCAGTGCATAAAACAAACAACACAATGCTAAATAAAGAACAATGATGCTATTATAAGACTCAGGTCCTATCACACGATGCAACGCAAGACGGAGGATAGAGTTTTTACCTTATAACAACCAAAAATGCTTGGTACGTGAAATTTCATCTTTTATTATTACTATAAGTGTGCAGTGTCAAAATAATTTCAATCATTAGTATCAATCATAGACGACATGAGTGCCCCATCCCACTATGTCGCCATACTAGGCTCTACAATCAAAACCGAAAAATGTTGTATTGGAAGTTGGATTTCCATCTGTGAACCAAGGCAAAGGGATCGTCCTGTGCTAATTCGAGACTCTCTAGCCCGAGCCTCATGAACAGCCGCAACTGCACCATGGATCGTTATGGTCGGTCCACACGGAGTGGATTAAAATGCCTGAACAATGTGTTTCCCCACCGCGTAAACTGGTCATATCCCGACCAAACTATCGGCCCCGGAATGACCGATATAACCAAGGCGCCTCGCAATCCATCACCCACATAAGTAAAATGTCAGGGCTAGTAAAACACTAACACCACTTCTAGCTAGAAAGAAACGCATGCCCTCCATGATGTCCTCTCCCGTTTCTGGTTCACACCGCGGTGTGAGGCTCGCGAATTAACGCTACAAAAAGCTATACTATATTAAAGTCGTGCTTTGATCATCAACCACAAGTCTCTGCTTTTCGAAAGAAGCCATGACCATTTTCATCTCAACATGCCACACAGGAAATTCACGCTGTGCAACCGATGTCTATCAATCACACAGAATGAAATCCGATGTCAGACACACATTCATTTACAAGTTCGTCCTGGGTCTGAACGAAATCGCAGGCACCTTATTCCTCCCCCATATGTCCAATACAGGGGAGAAGTCCTCGCATATCCGTTCGATCTCCAAGTACGTCTAGACGATCAACACTTATTACCTTGTCTTGGGTGTACAACCCAATCAAGACATCAGTAATCATCCAAACTATGTGAAGACCTACGGTCTTCAACCACCGTCTTCATCCTTGACACATCCTCGAATCGGTTATTCAGAATGGGATAAACCCGGTCTTTCCGAATAACTCGCGTATATAATAAACAAGTGCTATAAAAACACAACATACACCTTATTCCAATCCAGACCATTTCTTTATTCAAATATTCTTATAATTTGGGAAAGGTACCCATGAAATTTATCAAAGATAAATTCTTTAAATTTATTATTTAATCTTCCTTTGGATATTATTTCAATTTAATAAAAGATGCATTAAAGCTCCACTTGGTTTTAATCTTCCCAAAAATCAATATTGACAATTGTTTAACTTGTGAAATCATATCCTGTCTTTAACTGGGTTAAAGAAGCAATGTCATTTAAAACACGGTTCACGATAAACCCAAAATCACATTCCATTCCATTAGCCATTAACCGTAAATTAGCAAGTGAATAATTCCCTAAGTATCAACCCCGAAGGCCGAAACCAACATCAGATAAATACCCAGGAAACCATTCAACTTAACTAATCTCCAGTTAGTTTCTGATTTTCTTAACTCCATTGGGTCTAAGAACAGTATCAATAAAGATATCATTCACGACAACCCAAAATCACATTAAATTAACAATGGAATCTTCATGAAAAAAAATCGATATATATAACCGATATAAACTTCCATATCCAACTGATAATATAAATGGAATAACGACAAGGCCTTTTAAATTCCATATATATTAACCGTCTTCCTCTACAGAAGCTTACTTCGATTATTACCAAATCGAATTCCATTCAATTCCAATTTAATATGTTAAATTGGAAAACTTTACTTTGGAAATCTCCTTTAAATCTTTACAAAAGATTTATATATTCCAAATCCCATTTCACTGTAAATCGGGTTAATGCACGAATGTTGTTTAAAACATAGTTCACGATAAACCCAATTCACATTCCATTTTATTCCAATTATTAAATATAATTGGAAACTCTAACAATCTTAATTGAAATATTTATTCTCTTCACATGGGGTTCAAGAACAGTGTTACTTAAGACACCGTTCCCGACAAACCCAAAATCTCATTTGATATTAAATACAAGACTCTGAATAGAAAATATAATGGCCTATATTCAATGTTGATTCTGAAACCAACAAATATCATATTGGAATAATGATATATATATGTATATATCTTCCAAATTCCTCCACAATATCCGTATAATCACGAAACCGAGTATCGAAATATTCCGAAGGTAATTTCGATTCCGATCCATTGCAATTCATATATAGAAATTCTGGTTATTTCAAAACCATTTCAAATCCAATTTAATTATTTAAAAATATTGGATTTTAATTATAGTTCATAACTAGTTCATTTTGATAAAAATATATTTTTATCCTTTCAAATATGGAATTTTTCATCCCAATTCTTTCCAAATCATTTGTTATGATTTTACACAAATTATTGATATTTTTAATATTTTTATCAAGGCCCGTACAGTCGATTTCCATAAATGGCCATCGAACTGCACTTACAGCGACCTTTTCCAAATTTAATTTGGACATGATTCCAAATCCAACCATTAGATTTCTAATTTCTTGTATCCGTTAGAAAGCTCTTTTCGATACGAACCCAACGGTTCCAGTTTTAGGAGAATCCGATGGTCGGTTCTCCCGTAACGTACGTTCGAAGTCAATGGTCGAAATTCGCGAACTGCCGAAGCGCGGCGCGTTCTATTCGGTCCATTATATTATATATATAAAATATATATATATATAAAATATTTTGTCGATTTCCATTTAAAACGTATTTTATAAATCATTTTAAATTCGTTTTCAAAACGATTTCATCTTCATATTTAATTTCTAATCAAAATTGAATATTCCATATCATTGATATATAAATGATAGTATTTTCAAAACATTGTATTTTGAAATCAATTCCTTTTCGATATTCATTATAAAAATGAATAAAATCGATATAAATATCGTTCGCATCGAAATGGGGCGTATCTAATCAACACGACTATATATGTTTAAATATATTCATGTCCATCCCAAATCGGACATCAAAAATCAGATTTTGACCTTTTACTGAATATTATTTTAAAATATTCGTTATTTTAAAATATTCATTCTTTCTAAACTGGAATTAAGCACAGTCAATTACCATATAATTTGATTTATATGGATTTCATACACATGTACACAACAACAATCAAACACAGTCAACCATCATTCAAAGTGCATTCTACACTGCGTAAGCATCAAATATAATTATTTAACGCTGTCAATCAATCGATCGACATACAGCTAATTATTGGGACTAGTGTATGTCCTATATCACCCCAATACCCGTGTGGGGTTTCAATCAACAAATAATGAATTTTATTTGTGTAGTTGGGCGATGTGTAAAATTTATCGTCCCAATCAATATTAGTCAAATGTGTGTACATGAACAAATCGTCTGATTTGTTTATAAATATTTATTTTATTCATATCAACGTTAGAAATTATATTTTTAACTATAAAATATGTTTTCATTCCACACCACACAATCAGTTTTTACAACACAATCAAACAAACAAACATGCCGTCCATGGTTTGTGGACGACGGGTGTTGGGTGCTGGTAAGCACTGTCTGCATCCTAATATATATTTTAACTAGAAATAAAATAAAAGTGAGGAGTTCTCACCGAGGGTTCCACTCCTCCATTCTTTAATGGACGATGGTTTGGATTCTATTTAAAATTTCAATGCCATCTTCTTCACGTTGTTCATAGAAAAATCACATTTTTATTTCGATGCTATAAATTATATTTTTACTTTGCTAAAAATTATATTTTTACTTTGCTAAAAACTATATTTTTACTTTTCTAAAAATTATATTTTTACTTCGAAACCATACGTGTAAAAATCGCATTATCAACACAATGTTTACATTATAAAGATAATATTTTTATTCCACTTCATATATTGTAAAGATTATATTTTTATTTCACTTCTCATATAATAAAAATTAAATTTTTAGTATGCTACATATATAAAAATTATATTTTTATAATGCTAACATATATATAAAGATTATATTTTATATTCTTCTCTTCATGATAAAAATCATATTTATATCACTCTATTAGATATATATAAAAAAAACACTGTTCTTTTATATCTCCAACTTCGTAATAAAAATCATATTTTTATTATATAACTTCATTATAAAAGTCAAATCTTTATATTGCTTTCATGAGAATAAAAATCTCATCTTTTCTATGCTAAAAATCATTGCTAGTATTCAAATTTAACTACAAGGATAATAATAATTAAATAAGTTAAAAGCACTCGCATTTTATCGAAAAAAAATCCAATCTTGGTTTTTGATTTGGGCTTAGGGTTCATGGTGGAGCTTCCAATCAGAGAGGGAGGGGCGTTGGGGGTCTTAGTAGGTGGTGGATGGCACAGGGGCAGCAGTGGGCGGTGATGGGCAGCGGTGGGCGGTGATGGGCCATCAATGGCGGATTTGGGCGATGTAAGGCTTGGGGGAATCACGGGTTAGTCAGAAAAAGATGGGGGAGGCGATGGGTGGCGCTGCGGTGAGGGGAGGGGGGAGGGCACGGTGGCGACGATGGTGAGTGGAGGAGGGGGTGACACGGAAACAAGGGCGAGGTTTTTTTTATTTTCTTTTTCAGGAAACTAACGGTGGAAGAGAAGTGAAGGGGAGAGAGGGTTTGGAGTTTGACTAAGTATAGATTTATATATTTTTATATTATTTTAATTTCAAAAAGTAAAATTTTCATCCGAACCCTAAATCGAAAACAAAGACTGTCGCCCTTAGCGTAATACTCCCATTCTGAACACAATGGGATATGCCCGGTAAGCTAATTCGACCGTTCCGATCGGTTTCCATCAAAATTAAATTTAAATCTATATATTGAATTTTAAACGTACATTTCTATTTACCAGGGCCACGTATTAACTCCAAAAATTCCAGAAAAATTATTTCTAGCTTCATATGGACGATACGGTCCTAACAAAACTAATTTCATCAAATTTGATGACCGTTTGAAAAATGGCCATTTTTTGGTTGATCCAAATTGACTGAAACTGACAAAACATGTTTTCTTTTGCCACGCTCACATATTGATTTAAAAAATTATGAATTTTGGAATCTAGCAATAATTTACATCTCGGATACAACAAAAGTGGTTTCGTCGAAAACGGCGGTCGTTTGCAAAATGGCTATTTTTAAGGGTTATATTTCCATAGCGACTATTCTGAATTTTCAACTAGGCGTAACTTTTTTTCCTGCTATGAAATTTCATTTTTTCGGATTCGTTGGAAATGTATTTTTAGTTAGATTCTAATAATTTTGGTTTCACCAAAATCAGGTTTATTTTGAACCCTATAAATTCATCTGAAATTTGAAATCGAATTTTCGAACAACCGCACCATTTTCAACTCCTTTTATAATTAAAAATAAATATTTATATTCTAACGTCGATTCCAATAAATATATACGTTCTAATTCTATTCAAAATAAATTTCTAGTCATTATTATTTAAAATAAATCATTTTAAATATTCAAAATTCATCAAAATTGCCAAAATAAAAATTTTAAATTGGCTCGGATTTTCCGGGTTGTTACAATCTCCCTCACTTAAAATTTTTTTGTCCCCGAAAAGGAACGGTGCTGAAAGTTGTTTTACAAACCAACGCAACTTTCAGTTTGGCTTTCATTCTTCAACTTTTCAATTTCTAAGAATTTTTTAATTCTTCAAAAATTTGGCGGACACCCTAAATTTTCGAATTTTTTTGCCATAACCTCCTTTGTACGGGAGCACCATAAAAATCCCCAAACTACCACACAGGCCTCTCCAATCCAAAAAGGAAAATAAACAGCCAAGCGGCTAGCCAGTCGGCTCATAAAATCATTAAAACCCCAAGAAATACAATAAACATGTACCTATTTGTTCGGCAAACAATTTTATTCCTCTTCTCTAGCCTCCTTGCTATGACCTGTTCAATGTATATACATGTACATGTATGCATTTTCAAAAAAAAAAAATTCAGTTCAATATCTGATACAATTTGGTTATATGTACCGTTCTTTCACATAATGGTTTTATTAGATAACAAATAATCGTAAAACACAACCATCAATCAGTTAGTGAATTAATGTTTCAAATTCATAATTTTGATATATATACAAAGAAATCCATTTTTGGTGCCAAATCACAACAATAAGCCCTATCTAGTTTTGGTTCCCACACCAGTCAATTGGAAATATATAAATATCCCACTTTCGAAACTTGAACACAAATTCTGATGATGTAGCTACAATCATCAGAATCATCTCCGGGCGACTAGAGTGTGATTCTTTATCTATCCAGTATATTAAAACTTCGTATACACATGGATCAGACGTATATGCAAAATCTTTATATACCTGATTGTCCAAATCAATTTAAAATAAATATTCAAATACGAATAATAAAGTTTAAATTTTCAAAACAAAATTTGTATTCAATTTTATTTTAAAAAATACACTCTTCACACTCGTTCTAGGATACTACAAATCCTATCTCTAACGATTCATTCCTATTGGATATAATCCAGTCTTTGATGAATTCTTTCGTTCGGTTCTAATGTGTCTTGTTCTCCAAGCTCTGTAAACCAAAGCTCTGATACCAAATGAAGCGACCCAAACTTCCCCGTGAAGGAAAGCCCGGATTGTCTGAGAACATGACAAACCTGAACACAAACAAAAGAACATTTCATTGCTTATTACAAAAATTTCATCAGAATAATAGAATACACAGAGTATGAACAAATAATATACATTTGATAAACATCAGAGATTTAAATACATTACTACAGCGGAAAAATAATACAAAACACAACTGAAAATAATATACGGATACGGAGCTTTCCGAATATCATTCCAACTGTAAACCAGGACCCTATGAATATAAATCTGCAAAACAAAAACTACAAGCTGCCCGTGTGGAAAATAGGGGCACCCAGGGTTTAGGTTAAAACAATAAACTCCAGGTCAGTCATGTGACTGGCGTGAGAACTAAAACAGATAATAATTTGATTTTAAACTTAGGTAAATCAAGGGACCACGTTGTATAACATGGAATGGGTTTACCCCAAAGAATACCAGTGCATAAAACAAACAACGCAATGCTAAATAAAGAACAATGAAGCTATTATAAGACTCAGGTCCCATCACACAATGCAACGCAAGCCGAAGGATAGAGTTTTTACCTTATAATAGCCAAAAATGCTTGGTACATGAAATTTCATCTTTTATTATTACTATAAGTGTGTAGTGTCAAAATAATTTCAATCATAAGTATCAATCATAGACAACATGAGTGCCCCATCCCACTATGTCGCCATACTAGGCTCTACAATCAAAACCGCAAAATGTCATATTGGAAGTTGAATTTCCATTTCGAGACACCCTAGCCCGAGCCTTAGGAACAGCTGCAACTGGACCATGGATCGTCAGGGCCGGTCCACACGGAGTGGATTAAAATACCTGAACAATGTGTTTTCCCGTCCTATAGGGCGTAAACTGGTCATATCCCGACCAAACTATCGGCCCTGGAACGACCGATATAACCGAGGTGCCTCGCAATCCATCATCTACATAAGTAAAATGTCAGGGCTAGTAAAACACTAACACCACTCCTAGCTATAAAGAAACGCATGCCCTCCCTGATGTCCTCTCCCATTTCTTGTTCACACCGGGGTGTGAGGCTCGCGAATTAATGCTACACAAAACTACGCTATATTAAAGTCGTGCTTTGATCATCAATCACAAGACTCTGCTTTTCAGCAGAATCCTTGATCATTTGCATCTCAGCATGCCACACAGGCAATTCACGCTATGCAACCGATGTCTATCAATCACACAGAATGAAATCCGATGTCAGACACACATCCATTTACAAGTTCATTCTGGGTCTGAACGAAACTGGAGGCACCTTATTCCTCCCCCATATGTCCAATACAGGGGAGAGGTCATCGCATATCCAGTCGATCTCCAAGTACATCTGGACGATCACCACTTCGTACCTTGTCTTGGGTGTACAGCCCAATCAAGACATCAGTAATCATCCAAACGATGTGAAGACCTCCGGTCTTCAACCACCGTCTTCATCCTCGACACATCGTCGAATCAGTTATTCAGAATGGGATAAACCTGGTCTTTCCGAATAACTCACATATATAATAAACAAGTGCTATAAAAACACAACATACGCCTTATTCCAATCAAGAACATTTCTTTATTCAAATATTCTTATACTTCGGGAAAGGTTCCCATTAATTTTATCAAAGATAAATTCTTTAAATTTATTCTTTAATCTTCCTTTGTATATCATTTCAATCTAATTAAAGATGCATCAAAAATCAATATTGACGATTGTTTAACTTGGGAAATCATATCCTGTCTTTAACTGGGTTAAAGAACCAATGTCGTTTAAAACACGGTTCACGACAAACCCAAAATCACATTCCATTCCATCAGCCTTTAACCATAAATTAGCAAGTGAACAATTCCCTAAGTATTAACCCCGAAGGCCGAAACCAACATCAGATCAATACCCTAGAAACCATTCAACTTAACTAATCTCCAGTTAGTTTCTGATTTTCTTAACTCCATTAGGTCTAAGAACAGTATTATTAAAGATACCATTCACGACAACCCAAAATCACATTCCATTAACAATGGAATCTTCATGGAAAACAAATCGATATATATAATCAATATAAACTTCCATATCCAACCGATAATATAAATGGAATAATGACAAGGCCTTTTAAATTCCATATATATATTAACCGTCTTACTCTACAGAAGCTAACTTCGATTATTAGCAAATCGAATTCCATTCAATTCCAATTTAATATGTTAAATTGGAAAATTTTACTTTGGAAATCTCCTTGAAATCTTAACAATAGATTTATAAATTCCAAATCTCATTTCACTGTAAATCGGGTTATAGAACGAATGTCGTTAAAAACACAGTTCACGATAAACCCAATTCACATTCCATTTTATTCCAATTATTAAATATAATTGGAAACTCTAACAATTATAATTGAAAGATTTATTCTCTTCACATGGGGTTCAAGAACAGTGTTACTGAAGACACCGTTCACGACAAATCCAAAATCCCATTAGATATTAAATACAAGACTCTGAATAGGAAATATAACGGCTTATATTCAATTTCAAATTCTGAAACCAACAAATATCATATTGGAATTATGATATATATATATATATATATATATATATATATATATATATCTTCCAAATTCCTCCAATATCCATATAATCATGAAACCCAATATCGTAATATTCCTAAGGTAATTTCGATTCCGATCCATTCCAATTCATATACTGGAAATTTTGGTTATTTTAAAACCATTTCAAATCCAATTTAATTATTTAAAAATATTGGATTTTAATTCTAGTTCATAACCAGTTCATTTTGATAAAAATATATTTTTATCCTTTCAAATATGGAATTTTTCATCCCAATTCTTTCCAAATCATTTGTTATGTTTTTACACAAATTATTGATATTTTTAATATTTTTATCAAGGCCCGTACAGTCGATTTCCATAAACGACCAATGAACTGCACTTACAACGACCTTTTCCAAATTTGATTTGGACATGATTCCAAATCCAACCGTTAGATTTCTAATTTCTTGTATTCGTTAGAAAGCTCTTTTCGATACGAACCCAACGGTTCTGGTTTTAGAAGAATACGACGGTTGGATCTCCCGTAATGCTTGTTCGAAGTCAATGGTCGAAATTCGTGAACTGCCGCAACGCGGCGCGTTCTATTTAGGCCATTATATTATGATATATATATATATATATATATATAATATATTTTGTCGATTTCCATTTAAAACGTATTTTATAAATCGTTTTAATTTGTTTTCAAAACGATTTCAACTTCATATTCAATTTCTAATCAAAATTGAATATTCCATATCATCGATATATAAATGATAGTATTATCAAAACATTGTATTTTGTAATCAATTCCTTTTCGATATTCATTATAAAAATGAATAAAATCGATATAAAATATCGTTCACGTCGAAATGGCGCATATCTAATCAACAAGGCTATATATATTTAAATATATTCGTGTCCATCCCAAATCGGACATCAAAATCAGATTTTGACCTTTTACTGAATATTATTTTAAAATATTCATTATTTTGAAATATTCGTTATTTTACAATATTCATTCTTTCTGAACTGGAATCAAGCACAGTCAATTACCATATAAATTGATTTGTATGGATTTCATACACACATTTACACAACAACAATCAAACACAGTCAACCGTCTTCCAAAGTGCATTCTACACTGCGTAATCATCAAATATAAATATTTAACGCTTACAACAGCCTGTCAATAAATTGATCGACATACAGTTAATCATTGGGACTAGTGTATGTCCTATATCACCCCAATACCCGTGTGGGGTTTCAATCAACAAATAATGAATTTTATTTGTGTAGTTAGGCAATGTGTAAAACTTATCGTCCCAATCAATATTAGTCAAATGTGTGTACATAAACAAATCATCCGATTTGTTTATAAATATTTATTTTATTCATATCAACGTTAGAAATTATATATTTAACTATAAAATATTCATTTTCATTCCACATCACACAATCAATTTTTACAACACAATCAAATAAACAAACAAGTCGTCCATGGTTTGTGGACTACGGTTGTCAGGTACTGCTAAGCACCATCTTCATCCTAGTATATATTTTAACTAGAAACAAAATAAAAGTGAGGAGTTCTCACCGTGGGTTCCACTCCTCCATTCTTTAACGGACGATGGTTTGGATTCTGTTCAAAATTTCAACGCCAACTTCTTCACGCTATTCATAGTAAAAATCACATTTTTATTTCAATGCTAAAAATTATATTTTTACTTTGCTAAAAATTATATTTTTACTTCGAAACCATACATGTAAAAATCACATTCTCAACACGATGTTTACATTATTAAGATAATATTTTTATTTCACTTTATACATTTTAAAGATTATATTTTTATTTCACTTCTCTTATAATAAAAACTATATTTTTATTATGATACATATATAAAAATCATATTTTAATAACTCTAACCTCTTTATAAAGATTATATTTTTATATTCTTCTCTTCATGATAAAAATCATATTTTTATCACTCTATTAGATATATATAAAACAACACCGCCAACTTCATAATAAAAATCATATTTTTATTACATAACTTCATTATAAAAGTCAAATCTTTATATTGCTTTCATGACAATAAAAATCTCATCTTTTCTATGCTAAAAATCATTGCTTGTATTATAATTTAACTACAAGGATAATAATAATTAAATAAGTTAAAAGCAGTCACATTTTATTGAAAAAAAATCCAATCATGGTTGTTGATTTGGGCCTAGGGTTCACGGTGGAGCTTCCAATCAGAAAGGGAGGGGCGATGGGGGTCTTAGGTGGTGGTGGATGGCGCAGGGGGTGTCGGTGGGCGGTGATGGGCCATCAGCGGCAGTTTTGGACGATGTAGAGCTTGCGGCGATCGCGGGTTGGTCGGAAAAGAAGGGGGGAGGCGATGGGGAGGCGCTGCGGTAGGGAGTGGTGGCACGGTGGCGACGACGGTGAGCGGAGGAGGGGGGCGACACAGAAACATGGGCGAGGTTTTTCTTATTTTCTTTTTCAGGAAACTGACAGTGGAAGAGAAGTGAAGGGGAGAGATGGTATGGAGTTTGACTAAGTATAGATGTCTATATTTTTATATTATTTTAATTTCAAAAAGTAAAATTTTCATCCGAACCCTAAATCAAACCCAACGACTGTTGCCCCTAGCGTAATACCCCCATTTTGAACACAATGGGATATGTCCAATAAGCTGATTCAACCATTCCGATCAGTTTCCATCAAAATTAAAATTTATATACATATATATATTCAATTTTAAACGTATATTTTTGTTTACCGAGGTCATGTACTGACTCTAAAAATTCCAAAAAAATATATTTCTAGCTTCGTATGGACGATACGGTCCTAACAAAACTAATTTCGTCAAATTTGAAGACCGTTTGAAAAATGGCCATTTTCTGGTTGATCCAAACTGATTGAAACTGACAAAACACGTTTTTTTTTTTTGCCACACTCGCATATTGATTTCAAAAATTATGAATTTTGGAATCTAGCAATAATTTGACATCCCGGATCCAACGAAAGTTGTTTCGTCGAAAACAGAGGTCGTTTTCAAAATGGCTATTTTAAGGGTTATTTTTCCATAGCGACTATTCTGAATTTTCAACTAGGCGTAACTTTTTATTCCCGCTATGAAATTTCAATTTTTTGGATTCGTTGGAAAGATATTTTTAATTAGATTCTAATATTTTTGGTTTCGCTAAAATCCGGTTTATTTTGAATCATGTGCATTCATTTGAAATTTGAAATCGAATTTTCGAACTACCGCGCCATTTTCAGTTCGTTCTATAATTAAAAATAAATATTTATATTCTAACGTCAATTCCAATAAATACATACGTTCTAATTCTATTCAAAATAAATTTCTAGTCATTACTATTTAAAATAAATCATTTTAAATATTCAAAATTCATCAAAATTGCCAAAATAAAAAATTTAAATTGGTCTGGATTTTTCGGGTTGTTACAAATAACTACTTGCATCGTGGGTTCCTCCCCGACAACCGAAATAAAAAACAAGCACTCATCCGCAAATCGCCACATTACATCATTCAACATGGAGTGTTCTACCAAAGAGGATTCTCTGTTCTGTTACTCCGGTGTGTAGCCCACAATGACGTCGACCATGTACTACTAGACGTGCATGAAGGTGAGTGCAATGACCACACTAGGGGCAAACTCTTGCAAAATTTCTTCGATACGACTATTTTTGGCTAACTCTCGAGTGGGATGCAATATACTACACCCGCAAGTGTGACAAATGCCAGAGTTTCTCTAAAATTCCAAGAGCTCCATCTATCAAACTTACGAAGTTGTTCAATCCATGGCCGTTTGCAATGTGGGGAATCAATATCATCAAAAATCTTCTAATGGCCAAAGGAGGCGCTTGATATGCTATCGCCACAACATATTACTTTACCAAATGGGTCGAAGCCGAGCCCCTCAGAACGATCACTACCAAAAAGGAGTCATCTTCGTCATTCACTATCATTTCTGATAACAGGACCCAATTCGAAAATTCATAGTTCAAGATCTTCAACCGCCGACATCGCTTTGAAAAACGATTCTCGGCAGTTGCTCATCCTTAAGCCAATGGACAGGTCAAAACTGTTAACAAAGTCATTAAATACATCATTAAGAAATGTTTGGAAAAGGCCGAAGGCATGTGCATAGATGAACTCCCTCTAGCCCTTTGGGCTTACGGGACTACCCATAAGTCAGCGAACGATCATACTTCATTTTCTCTCTTGTATGGTTCTGAAGCCTTCATTCCAATTGAGCTTGAGCTCTAGGTCCATCGAGTCAAATAGTATGACCCAAAGACCAACCGAGACCTTCTCTTGGAATCACTCGATTTACTCAACGAGAAAATAGATAAATCTTAATTCAGAGCAGTTGCACACCATCAATGGGTGCTCGATGATTCAACTTCAAAGTCTTCCCAAAGCACTTCGACAGTGGCGACCTTATCCTATAGCGGATCCTTCCCACACCGCCTGGTTTTGATCCTCACTGGGAAGGTCCGTACGTCATTCAACGGAGGCTTAAAGATGGAACTTTCAAGCTAACGACCATTAATGGCACCAAGCTACCAAAGTCATGGAATAGTGAGCTTCTTCGCTGCTACATTACTTAGCTTACTGTACGAAGTTACTACTTTTCATAAATGTTTTGTTTTCAAGATTCAAGGCAGTGTAAAGAAAATGCCATTACAACCGATAGTTTATCAGCATAGAAATTTCAGTCATCCATGTTCTTGGTGTGTTTACTTCCTACATAGTATGCTTGAGCTGTGACAACAATCAACTTGCATACACGATCACATAACACAAGGTCAACATCTTTGAGCTTGGCATCAATCCACCATCTCGAGTCTTTACTAAGACCCAAAACTTGTGTAGTGGTTTTCACTTCACAGGTTAACTCGAGTCTCGAACCAACGACGAAGCTGAGTATAAGGAACTTGAGATGCTCATTAACTAGAGTGTCCAACTCCATCCCTTAGTCCCCGAACTTGGGGAAACCCACCAGCCGAGTAAGTGCGATATTGATCGCTTGCTTGGCTAGCTTCGATTCTCAGAGCTTGGATCCGAGTATAAAACTAGTGAACCAATGACATCTATATCTCTAACCCAAAAAAAACGACGAGAGATTATAAAGGATGAAACAATGATATGCACCTATGGTTCCTCATGGCTCGAAACCAATGATCAACCTGAACTTCGCACGAAACTGGACAAATGAATGAAAGGAGGTCTCGAGAGCGAATTTCACACACTTAAACTCCAAACCACCCAAAATCGACAACCGAAAGGGGATCTTGAGAGTGGCGTCAACAAAATCAAGCTTCTCCCGACTTGAGCATCTCAAGAACGGAACCGCAAACAACATTGGTTTAAGTGAAACGACGAGTAGATTTGAATAAGTTCATAAATTGGAAAGCACAGATGAAAATTCAAGCATTTATAACAATATGTGATGTAAGCAAGGTTAACTACTTTCATTCACAAACCAAAATACTACTATCTTTTCTTTCTAATAATGCGATGCACATGAAAACCACATCGCTCCTCCAAAAGCAAGGGTCGTACTCGCGTATACTATTGGCCTACAATAAAAAGCTACCCACTTATACCAATCATTCTAGAGGGGAACCTTCCCCTTCTTCCATGATCTGGAATCGGGTGTCTGCTTTATCTTTGTTCCCTCTTTTTCCTTCCTCTTCCTCTATAGGTCAATTTTGCTACCACCTTTCCAACCTTTTGTCGGAGTCGCCGAAGGGCGGGACATTATTTCAAACTCTGGATCTCCCCCGTGCAGCGGTTCATCGTCAGAGTCACTCGAAATGTCGGTGACAAGCCCCTCCATATGGGTTCGGGCATAACCTTTAGGGGTTTGGGTGGAGGCTCCGTGTGGAGTGCTAACACAAGAAATTAGTCCAAATCCACGAAGGATTCCTGTTCAACTTTTTTTTTCCTCCTTGACGGCCTTACTCTTTTCCACCCTCTCAGCCTTCTTTTGGGCCTCCTTTTCTGCCTTCGGCTTGGCTTTCTCCTCAGCTTGGAGCCTGATGAACTCCTACTCTGCCCTTTTTCGGGCCGTTGCCTCCTCAACTTTCTTTCGAAACATTTCAATCTTGGCTTGAGCCTTCGCCCTAGCCTTCGCCTCCTTTTGGGCTTTGAGGAGAGCTTCCTCATCAGAGTTCTTCGGTATCCTCCGACATCATCAACAGTTGGACCTTTTGCTCTTTGACCAGTTCGTACATGGTTAGGCCGCCTGCCTCCGTCGACCCAATCACCAGGGTTTCCCCTTCCTGCTTCCCTTTATCTTAAGGAAAGTCGAAATCTTCCAGCCTGAATTCTCCGAATGTAGAACCGGGAAATGTGTCCAGGTGACAAAATTCCTTTCCCAGCTACCTCGTGTAAGCTTTAGCATCAAAAAAGGAACAACGAGCACTGTTGCGTGGCTTCGACGGGCACTGTGCTCTCAATTGTTGGTAGAAGATAACATCCGTGTTCCAACTACGAATAATTGGGATCATATTTGGTGACGGCATGGGCTGTAACAGACGGACCGCCAATAGATCCAAGAAGAACTGTAATAACCCGGAAAATCTGGGCCAGTTTAAAATTTTTATTTTGGCAATTTTAGCGAATTTTGATTATTTAAAATAGGTTATTTTAAATAATATCGACGAGAAATTTATTTTGAATATAATTCGAACGTATATATTATACGCGTCGTCGTTAGAATATAAATATTTATATATAATTATAAATAGAATTGAAAATGGCGCGGTAGTTCGATAATTCGATTTCAAACTTCAATTGAATGTACCGGGTGCAAAACAATCCGGATTTTAGTGAAACCAAAAACATTAGGATCTAATTGATGATATCTTTCCAACGAATCCGAAAAATCAAGATTTCATATCGGGAATCAAAAGATATGTCCAGTTGAAAATTCTGAATAGTCGCTATGGAATTCAGGCCCTTAAAAATTGAAATTTTGCAAATGACCTCGGATTTCGACGAAACCAGTTTTGTTGGGTCCGTGATGTCAAGTTATTGCTAGATTCCAAATTTCATAATTTTCTGAATCAGTATGTGAGCGTGGCGAAGGAAAACGCGTTTGACCGGTTTCAGTTGATTTTAATCGACTGGAAATTGGCCATTTTTCAAACGGTCTCAGAATTTGACGAAACTAGTTTTGTTAGGACCGTATCGTCAATACGAAGCTAGAAAATATTTTTCTGGAATTTTTAGAGTTCGTATGTGATCCCGGTAATTTGAAATGTACGTTTAAAATTCAATATAAAGATTTAAATGTAGATTTAATGGAAACTGATCGAAACGATCAAATCAACCTACGATACATATCCCATTGTGTTCGGAATGGGGGTGAAATGCTATGGACGACAGGCGGTGGGCCTTGTTTCGAAGTCGATAGAAAAAGTTGCTTTATGTGAAAAAATAAATAAATAAATTAATTAAATAATATAAAATACCCCCCCTATATCTCTCCTCCTATACCCGTTGACCTTCAGATAATAAAATAAAAAAAAAAAAGAGAAAAATGCGGAAGCCACCCTCGATCTGGATTTTCCGTCGATGCCCCCCCCCTCTGGTCGGCGTCGCGCCTTAGGCGAACCCCCCTTCTTCTCCCCTCCGCGCTCTCCTCCTCCCTTCTCAGATCAACCCTCGACCCCCCTTCCTTCTCGCGACCGCTCCGCCTAAAACCGTTCCCCCCCAAAAACCCTGACCCGCGAGATCCCCAACGCCGAGCGCCTCCAGTCCCCTTTCCAGCCACCAGCGACGAACTCCGGCACCCCCTTTCTTCGCTGAAAACAATGTAAGCTTTGTTTTATTTATTTTTAAATCTGACTTAATTAATTTTGCAGTAGATAATAATGTGATTCTTAAAAATAACTTATATAGAAAAGGTTCGATTTTATTTAGGTGAACATCGTGTTAAAAATATACGATTTTTATTAGAACAAAGAAATGATTTTTATTATAAAAAGGATATGATTTCTAGAAACATAAAAATATAATTTTTAATACATAGGAAAAATAAAAATATGGTTTTTATACTTTTAGAAAAATAAAGATATGATTTTTCTTTAAATGACTTCATTATAAAAATGGGATTTTTACATAGGTAGTGAAAGCGGACAACGAAGATGACGAACATGCGATAGCAATGAAGATTTCTATCAATGAAGTGCCGTGGAGCTAGGATAGCTATCAGTGAGAATTTCTCACCTTTCAATTTCTTTTTCTAGTTATATATATATACTAGGATGCAGACGGTGCTTAGTAGCACCCGACACAATCGTCCACAGACCATGGACTTGTTTGTTTGGTTGCATAGATTAGTTATATGATGTGATTTGAATTTGGTTGTTTGGTGAATTTGATTGATGGGTGAATGGCGTGGGCCTTCACTAGACCGGGGATAAGGCTAGGCCTTGTCCCGTTTCTAGTATCGTGCCGTTATGCCGCCGAAATTTTCTAAAATAAGTTAGAAAAATAAAAATATCATTTTATTTAAAGAATGAACTGAATAGAAATTCATATGTTGGAATAAAATGTTTTGTCGTTAAAAATATAATTTTTAACGTGAATGTGAATAAATAGATATTCATTTACAAACCAGACGGTTTGTTTATGTACACCTATTTGAAGGACATTGATTGGGTCGATAAATTTCACACATCGCCCAACTGCACAAATAAAATCTGTGTTTGATTGTTTGAAACCCCACACGGGTGTTGGGATGAAATTTGAAGTTCACTCATCCTGATTGATTAAATATGTCGATCGATTGATTGACAGGCTGTTATAAGCGTTAGATATCTATATTTGATGCTTATACAGTGTAGTGCACTTTGGTTGATGGTTGATTATTTTTCAATGCTATTATACATGTGTTGTATGAAAATCCATATAATTAATTTTATATGGTAATTGATTGGGCCTCATTCCAGTTTTAAAATAGAAATATTTGAAATAGAAATATTTGAAATAGAAATATTTGAAATAGAATATTTGAAAATAGAAATTTATGAAGCCGTGTTGATTAGATTGACGCCATTTTGACGTGAACGATATTTATATCGATTTTATTCATTTTAAAATGAATTAAAAAGTAAAATTGAAAACGATTTCGAAATGAATTGAATTGAAAACGATTTCGAAATGAATTGAATTGAAAACGATTTCGAAATGAATTGAATTGAAAACGATTTCGAAATGAATTGAATTGAAAACAATTTCGAAATGAATTGAATTGAAAACGATTTCGAAATGAATTGAATTGAAAACGATCTCGAAATGAATTGAATTGAAAACGAATTCGAAATGAAGTGAATTGAAATGAATTCAAATTGAATTGAAATTTGAATTGAATAGAAACGAATTTATAAAGAAGAATTCAAATTTGATTTGAATTGAAAAGGAAGTTGAAATTGCTTTTGAAACGAATTTAAAACTCTTTATATAATTCGTTTTAAATAGAAATCGACGATATATATATTATATATATAATATAATGGCCTGAATAGAACGCGCTGCGCCGCGGCAGTTCGTGAATTTCGACCATTTATTTCAAACGGACATTACGGGAGATCCGACCGTCGGATTCTCCTGATACCGGAACCGTTGGGTTCGTATCGAAAAGAGCTTTCTAACGAATATTAGAAATTTGAAATCTAACGGTTGGATTTGGAGTTACGACCAAATCAAATTTGAAAAAGGTCGCTGTAAGTGCAGTTCGATGGCCATTGATGGAAATCGACTATACGGGCCTTGATAAAATTATTAAAAATAGTAATAATTTGTGTAAAATTATAAGAAATGATTTGTGAAGATTTGGGATGAAAAACTCCATATTTGAAAAGATAAAAATAGATTTTTATCGAAATGAACTAGTTTTGAACTAGAATTATAATTCTATTTATTTTTAAATAAATAAATTGAATTTGAAAAGGGTTTTGAAAATAACCAAAATTTCCAATGATTGCATTGGAGTGGATTTGAATCGAAATTGTCTTCGGAATATTTCGATGTTGGAATTCGTGATTATACAGATGTTGTTATGGAAATTTGAAAGATATATATTTATATCGTTATTTCCAATACGACATTTGTTAGTCGTAGAATTGTATATTGAATATAAGCCGATATATTTTCTATTCAGAGCCTTGTATTGAATATCAAATGTGATTTGGGTTTGTCGTGAATGGTGTCTTCACTAACACTGTTCTTGAACCCAGTTGAGAAAAAAATTAAATCTTTTTATTTAGATTTAATGAAGTGTAGCAATTAAACGATATTTAATTGGAATTGAATTGGTATTGATTTTTGGGTTTATCGTGAACAGTGTTTTAAATAACACTTGTTCTTTAACCCGATAATTAATGGAATGTGATTTTGGGTTTATCGTGAACCGTGTTTTAAATGACACTGATTCTTTAACCCAGTTAAAGATTAAAACTAAGTGGAGTTTTAATGAATCTTTAATTAGATTGAAATGATCGAAAATGGAGTATCACCAGTTTTGCTCCAGGCGATGGTTAAATCTTTAATTAGATTTGAACGTGAAATGGTAATTGAATTTACCGATAACACTGTGGTGTTAGATATGAAGTATTACCAGTTTTACTTCATGGGATGAATAGGTTGGGATTGGGAAATAAAATAAATGATTACTTCGGTGTGGTTCGCTAATCCCGACTAGTTTGAATTGATATTCAAAGGAGATTAAAGAATTAATTTAAAGAATTTATCTTGGATAAAATTAATGGGAACTTTTCCCAAAGTATAGGAATATTTGAATAAAAGAATATTCTGAATTGGAATGAGGCGTATGTTGTGTTTGTGTAACACTTTTATAATATATACGCGAGTTATTCAGAAAGACCGGGTTTATCCCATTCTGAATAACTGATTCGACGTGGTGTCGAAGATGAAGACGGTGGTCGAAGACCGGAAGTCTTCACGTCGTTTGGGTGATTACTGATGATCTTGATTGGGCTGTACACCCAAGAAGATGGAAACAGTTAGTGATCGTCCAGACGTACTTGGAGATCGATGGATATGCGGGGTACTAGGTGCCTCCGGTTCCGTTCAGACCCAGAACGGACTTGTAAATGGACTGTGTGTCTGACATTGGATTTTAGTCTGTGTGATTGATCTCTATTAAATATATATCTGTTTGGCGGCAGAGAATTTATTCTCTTGCTTAACGCCCTTCTCTGAGACGTACGAGCTCAGGGGTTATATATTGATGGATATCAATCGCATGGAGTGAATTGCCTGTGTGGCATGCCTAAGTGGCAAGTGATCAAGGCTTCTGTTGAAAAGCAAAGTCTTGTGGTGATGATCAAAGCACAGCCTGTGTGGCACAGCTTTGTGTAACGTGAATTCGCGAGCTTCACACTCGGTATGAATCAAAAACGGGAGACGGACCTCAGGGAGGGCATGCGTTTCTTCCTAGTTAGAAGTGGCGTCAGTGGTTTTACACGCCCTGACGAGTTTGACTTATGTGGTTGTTGCTGTTGCGAGGCGCCTCGGATTGATCGGTCGTTCTCGAACCGATGGAGTCATTTAGTTGGCTCATTTACGCCCCAAAGGGCGGGGAAACGTAGTGTTCAGGCATAATAATCCACATCGGTGGACCGGCCCTGACGATCCATGGGGCAGTTGCGGCTGTTCCTGAGGCTCGGACTAGGCAGTCTCGAATCGGTTGAGGACTATCTTTTGCCTCGGTTCATAGATGGAAATCCAACTTCCAAATACGTGACATTTGCGGTTTTAATTGTAGAACCTAGTATGGCGACATAGTGGGATGGGGCATTCATGCCGCCTATGATTGATACTTATGATTTGAAGTTGTTTTATACACTATGCACTTATAATAGTATCAAACGATTTGTTTTAACCGTATCAAGCATTCTTTGGCTGTTATAAGTGAAAACCCTATCCTCGGCTGCGTTGCATTGTGTGATGGGACCTGGGTCTTATAACAGCTTCATTTTTCTTTATTTAGCATTGCGCTGTTTGTTTTATGCACTGGTATTCTTGGGAGGAAACCCGTTCCGTGTTATACGGCGTGGTCCCTTGATTTACCTAACTTTTATAATAAAGATTAATAAATGTTTTAGTTCTCACACCAGTCACATGACTGACCTGGAGTTTATTGTTTTAACCTAAACTCTGGGTGCCCTTATTTTGACACGGGCAGCTAGTAGTTTCGGTTTTGCAGATTTATATTCACAGGATCCTGGTTTACAGCTGGAACGATATCCGGAAAGCTTTGTATCCGTATATCTCCTTCTAGTTGCGTATTGTATTATTTTCCGCTGCTATGTATTTAAATGTAATTTAAATCTCTGATATTTCTGTGTAATATTTATTTGTTTATACTCTGTATATTCTTGTATTCTGGTGCATTGTTGTAATATACAATGAAATGTTCTTCTGTATGCGTTCTGTTGTGGCTTGTTCTCGAACTATCCGGCGCTTTCCTTTACGGGGAAGTTACGGGTCGTTATACGTGGTATCAGAGCTTTGGTTTACAAAGCAGAGAACAAGGCACATTAGAACCATACGAAAGAATTCATCAGATATTGGATTAGTAATATCCAATTAGAATGACTCATTAGAGATAGGATCAGTAGTATCCTAGAACGAGTGTGAAGGGTATATTTTTCAAATGAAAACAATTTTTGTTTTGAAAATTTAAAATCAATTATTCGTATTTGATTATTTATTCTATATTGATTAGGACAGTCCAGTATATAAAGAATTTGCATATACGCCTTGCAAACGTATATTCAAAGTTTTAATATACTGGATAGATATAGAATCACACTCTATTCGCCCGGAGATGATTCTGATGATAGTTCGAACATCATCAGAATTGGCATTCGTGTTTCGAAGGTGTGGTATCTATATATTTCCTATTGACTGGAGTAAGAACCAAAATTAGATTGGACCTATTGTTGTGAATTGGCATCAAAAACATGATTTTCTGTATATGTATCAAAGATAATGAATTTGAAACTCTAATTCACTAATTGATTGATGTTTGTGTTGTTTGTTTATTTGTTTGCTAATTTTTAGCCATTTAGCCTAACTGAAACAAATATTGAATTGTATTGAAAATTGGTTGCATTTGCTTGCATATACATATATATCATTGAACAGGTCATAGCAAGGAAGCTAGAGCCAGAGAATAAAATTTGTTTGCCCGACAAATAGGTACATGTTTACTACATAATTTACTGTTTTGTTTGGGTGATGATGATTTTATTAGCCTATTGGCTAGCCGCTTGGCTTTTTCTTTTTCTTTTTGAGATCTGAAGGACCGGGGAAGCTATTTGAAATTCCCCGATGCTCCCGGTGCAGGGGAGGTTATGGCGAAATTTTTCGAAAATTTAGGGTGTTAGCCAAATTTTTGAAATTTTGAAAATTCTCAGAAACTGAATAGTTGGAGAATGGAAGCCAGATCGAGCGTAGAGCTGATTAATCAAACCACTTTCGACTTTGTTCCTTTTCGGGGACGAAAAGTTTTAAGTGGGGGAAATTGTAATAACCCGGAAAATCTGGGCCAGTTTAAAATTTTTATTTTGGCAATTTTAGCGAATTTTGATTATTTAAAATAGGTTATTTTAAATAATATCGACGAGAAATTTATTTTGAATATAATTCGAACGTATATATTATACGTGTCGTCGTTAGAATATAAATATTTATATATAATTATAAATAGAATTGAAAATGGCGCGGTAGTTCGATAATTCGATTTCAAACTTCAATTGAATGTACCGGGTGCAAAACAATCCGGATTTTAGTGAAACCAAAAACATTAGGATCTAATTGATGATATCTTTCCAACGAATCCGAAAAATCAAGATTTCATATCGGGAATCAAAAGATATGTCCAGTTGAAAATTCTGAATAGTCGCTATGGAATTCAGGCCCTTAAAAATTGAAATTTTGCAAACGACCTCGGATTTCGACGAAACCAGTTTTGTTGGGTCCGTGATGTCAAGTTATTGCTAGATTCCAAATTTCATAATTTTCTGAATCAGTATGTGAGCGTGGCGAAGGAAAACGCGTTTGACCGGTTTTAGTTGATTTTAATCGACTGGAAATTGGCCATTTTTCAAACGGTCTCAGAATTTGACGAAACTAGTTTTGTTAGGACCGTATCGTCAATACGAAGCTAGAAAATATTTTTCTGGAATTTTTAGAGTTCGTATGTGATCCCGGTAATTTGAAATGTACGTTTAAAATTCAATATAATGATTTAAATGTAGATTTAACGGAAACTGATCGAAACGATCAAATCAACCTACGATACATATCCCATTGTGTTCGGAATGGGGGTGAAACGCTATGGACGACAGGCGGTGGGCCTTGTTTCGAAGTCGATAGAAAAAGTTGCTTTATGTGAAAAAATAAATAAATTAATAAATTAAATAATATAAAATACCCCCCCCTATATCTCTCCTCCTATACCCGTTGACCTTCAGATAATAAAAAAAAAAAGAGAAAAATGCGGAAGCCACCCTCGATCTGGATTTTCCGTCGATGCCCCCCCCCCCTCTGGTCGGCGTCGCGCCTTAGGCGAACCCCCCTTCTTCTCCCCTCCGCGCTCTCCTCCTCCCTTCTCAGATCAACCCTCGACCCCCTTCCTTCTCGCGACCGCTCCGCCTAAAACCGTTCCCCCCCAAAAACCCTGACCCGCGAGATCCCCAACGCCGAGCGCCTCCAGTCCCCTTTCCAACCACCAGCGACGAACTCCGGCACCCCCTTTCTTCGCTGAAAACAATGTAAGCTTTGTTTTATTTATTTTTAAATCTGACTTAATTAATTTTGCAGTAGATAATAATGTGATTCTTAAAAATAACTTATATAGAAAAGGTTCGATTTTATTTAGGTGAACATCGTGTTAAAAATATACGATTTTTATTAGAACAAAGAAATGATTTTTATTATAAAAAGGATATGATTTCTAGAAACATAAAAATATAATTTTTAATACATAGGAAAAATAAAAATATGGTTTTTATACTTTTAGAAAAATAAAGATATGATTTTTCTTTAAATGACTTCATTATAAAAATGGGATTTTTACATAGGTAGTGAAAGCGGACAACGAAGATGACGAACATGCGATAGCAATGAAGATTTCTATCAATGAAGTGCCGTGGAGCTAGGATAGCTATCAGTGAGAATTTCTCACCTTTCAATTTCTTTTTCTAGTTATATATATATATACTAGGATGCAGACGGTGCTTAGTAGCACCCGACACAATCGTCCACAGACCATGGACTTGTTTGTTTGGTTGCATAGATTAGTTATATGATGTGATTTGAATTTGGTTGTTTGGTGAATTTGATTGATGGGTGAATGGCGTGGGCCTTCACTAGACCGGGGATAAGGCTAGGCCTTGTCCCGTTTCTAGTATCGTGCCGTTATGCCGCCGAAATTTTCTAAAATAAGTTAGAAAAATAAAAATATCATTTTATTTAAAGAATGAACTGAATAGAAATTCATATGTTGGAATAAAATGTTTTGTCGTTAAAAATATAATTTTTAACGTGAATGTGAATAAATAGATATTCATTTACAAACCATACGGTTTGTTTATGTACACCTATTTGAAGGACATTGATTGGGTCGATAAATTTCACACATCGCCCAACTGCACAAATAAAATCTGTGTTTGATTGTTTGAAACCCCACACGGGTGTTGGGATGAAATTTGAAGTTCACTCATCCTGATTGATTAAATATGTCGATCGATTGATTGACAGGCTGTTATAAGCGTTAGATATCTATATTTGATGCTTATACAGTGTAGTGCACTTTGGTTGATGGTTGATTATTTTTCAATGCTATTATACATGTGTTGTATGAAAATCCATATAATTAATTTTATATGGTAATTGATTGGGCCTCATTCCAGTTTTAAAATAGAAATATTTGAAATAGAAATATTTGAAATAGAAATATTTGAAATAGAATATTTGAAAATAGAAATTTATGAAGCCGTGTTGATTAGATTGACGCCATTTTGACGTGAACGATATTTATATCGATTTTATTCATTTTAAAATGAATTAAAAAGTAAAATTGAAAACGATTTCGAAATGAATTGAATTGAAAACGATTTCGAAATGAATTGAATTGAAAACGATTTCGAAATGAATTGAATTGAAAACGATTTCGAAATGAATTGAATTGAAAACGATTTCGAAATGAATTGAATTGAAAACAATCTCGAAATGAATTGAATTGAAAACGAATTCGAAATGAAGTGAATTGAAATGAATTCAAATTGAATTGAAATTTGAATTTAATAGAAACGAATTTATAAAGAAGAATTCAATTTTGATTTGAATTGAAAGGAAAGTTGAAATTGCTTTTGAAACAATTTTAAAACTGTTTATATAATTCGTTTTAAATAGAAATCGACGAAATATATATTATATACATTATATATATAATATAATGGCCTGAATAGAACGCGCCTCGCCGCGGCAGTTCATGAATTTCGACCATTTATTTCAAACGGACATTACGGGAGATCCGACCGTCGGATTCTCCTGAAACCGGAACCGTTGGGTTCGTATCGAAAAGAGCTTTCTAACGAATATTAGAAATTTGAAATCTAACGGTTGGATTTGGAGTTACGTCCAAATCAAATTTGAAAAAGGTCGCTGTAAGTGCAGTTCGATGGCCATTGATGGAAATCGACTATACGGGCCTTGATAAAATTATTAAAAATAGTAATAATTTGTGTAAAATCATAAGAAATGATTTGTGAAGATTTGGGATGAAAAACTCCATATTTGAAAAGATAAAAATAGATTTTTATCGAAATGAACTAGTTTTGAACTAGAATTATAATTCTATTTATTTTTAAATAAATAAATTGAATTTGAAAAGGGTTTTGAAAATAACCAAAATTTCCAATGATTGCATTGGAGTGGATTTGAATCGAAATTGTCTTCGGAATATTTCGATGTTGGAATTCGTGATTATACAGATGTTGTTATGGAAATTTGAAAGATATATATTTATATCGTTATTTCCAATACGACATTTATTAGTCGTAGAATTTGATATTGAATATAAGCCGATATATTTTCTATTCAGAGCCTTGTATTGAATATCAAATGTGATTTGGGTTTGTCGTGAATGGTGTCTTCACTAACACTGTTCTTGAACCCAGTTGAGAAAAAAATTAAATCTTTTTATTTAGATTTAATGAAGTGTACCAATTAAACGATATTTAATTGGAATTGAATTGGTATTGATTTCTGGGTTTATCGTGAACAGTGTTTTAAATAACACTTGTTCTTTAACCCGATAATTAATGGAATGTGATTTTGGGTTTATCGTGAACCGTGTTTTAAATGACACTGTTTCTTTAACCCAGTTAAAGATTAAAACTAAGTGGAGTTTTAATGAATCTTTAATTAGATTGAAATGATCGAAAATGGAGTATCACCAGTTTTGCTCCAGGCGATGGTTAAATCTTTAATTAGATTTGAACGTGAAATGGTAATTGAATTTACCGATAACACTGTGGTGTTAGATACGAAGTATTACCAGTTTTACTTCATGGGATGAATAGGTTGGGATTGGGAAATAAAATAAATGATTACTTCGGTGTGGTTCGCTAATCCCGACTAGTTTGAATTGATATTCAAAGGAGATTAAAGAATAAATTTAAAGAATTTATCTTGGATAAAATTAATGGGAACTTTTCCCAGAGTATAGGAATATTTGAATAAAAGAATATTTTGAATTGGAATGAGGCGTATGTTGTGTTTGTGTAACACTTTTATAATATATACGCGAGTTATTCAGAAAGACCGGGTTTATCCCATTCTGAATAACTGATTCGACGTGGTGTCGAAGATGAAGACGGTGGTCGAAGACCGGAAGTCTTCACGTCGTTTGGGTGATTACTGATGATCTTGATTGGGCTGTACACCCAAGAAGATGGAAACAGTTAGTGATCGTCCAGACGTACTTGGAGATCGATGGATATGCGGGGTACTAGGTGCCTCCGGTTCCGTTCAGACCCAGAACGGACTTGTAAATGGACTGTGTGTCTGACATTGGATTTTAGTCTGTGTGATTGATCTCTATTAAATATATATCTGTTTGGCGGCAGAGAATTTATTCTCTTGCTTAACGCCCTTCTCTGAGACGTACAAGCTCAGGGGTTATATATTGATGGATATCAATCGCATGGAGTGAATTGCCTGTGTGGCATGCCTAAGTGGCAAGTGATCAAGGCTTCTATTGAAAAGCAAAGTCTTGTGGTGATGATCAAAGCACAGCCTGTGTGGCACAGCTTTGTGTAACGTGAATTCGCGAGCTTCACACTCGTTATGAATCAAAAACGGGAGACGGACCTCAGGGAGGGCATGCGTTTCTTCCTAGTTAGAAGTGGCGTCAGTGGTTTTACACGCCCTGACGAGTTTGACTTATGTGGTTGTTGCTGTTGCGAGGCGCCTCGGATTGATCGGTCGTTCTCGAACCGATGGAGTCATTTAGTTGGCTCATTTACGCCCCAAAGGGCGGGGAAACGTAGTGTTCAGGCATAATGATCCACATCGGTGGACCGGCCCTGACGATCCATGGGGCAGTTGCGGCTATTCCTGAGGCTCGGACTAGGCAGTCTCGAATCGGTTGAGGACTATCTTTTGCCTCGGTTCATAGATGGAAATCCAACTTCCAAATACGTGACATTTGCGGTTTTAATTGTAGAACCTAGTATGGCGACATAGTGGGATGGGGCATTCATGCCGCCTATGATTGATACTTATGATTTGAAGTTGTTTTATACACTATGCACTTATAATAGTATCAAACGATTTGTTTTAACCGTATCAAGCATTCTTTGGCTGTTATAAGGGAAAACCCTATCCTCGGCTGCGTTGCATTGTGTGATGGGACCTGGGTCTTATAACAGCTTCATTTTTCTTTATTTAGCATTGCGCTGTTTGTTTTATGCACTGGTATTCTTGGGAGGAAACCCGTTCCGTGTTATACGGCGTGGTCCCTTGATTTACCTAACTTTTATAATAAAGATTAATAACTGTTTTAGTTCTCACACCAGTCACATGACTGACCTGGAGTTTATTGTTTTAACCTAAACTCTGGGTGCCCTTATTTTGACACGGGCAGCTAGTAGTTTCGGTTTTGCAGATTTATATTCACAGGATCCTGGTTTACAGCTGGAACGATATCCGGAAAGCTTTGTATCCGTATATCTCCTTCTAGTTGCGTATTGTATTATTTTCCGCTGCTATGTATTTAAATGTAATTTAAATCTCTGATATTTCTGTGTAATATTTATTTGTTTATACTCTGTATATTCTTGTATTCTGGTGCATTGTTGTAATATACAATGAAATGTTCTTCTGTATGCGTTCTGTTGTGGCTTGTTCTTGAACTATCCGGCGCTTTCCTTTACGGGGAAGTTACGGGTCGTTATACGAACAACTAGCTCCTGCTGAGAGCTACCACCTTCAAATGCATGAGCAACCATAATGCTCTTGGTAATAAGGGCCTTCCCTTTCTCAACAGTAAGTAGCATCGCCTCCTCCACCTCGGCCTCCTGTGTGACAACCCACCCGAAATGGGACTAAATTTCAACCTAGAAAAGGCCCATCGAAAATTTTAGCCATTCTAAATGGGTTGTTGGTTCCTGTAGGGAGTTATATTTGCATAGAATAATATATAGACATTTCATTATGGAAATCTCACATAGCGAAACAAGAAAATATAATACTAAAATATGATGTACCACTTTATTAGAACTACAGAATTTCAAACACAGATTGTCAAAATACAATTATCCCATAGGTACATCAACAAATTCATTATCAAAAGTTTCCATAAGAAATACAACAATGATAACTAATAACAGCATAATATCACTGTTCTCGTCTTTAACCTCTGTCATTGCTTCGTCCATAGAATCTACCCCATATACTGACCTACTAGATATGTTAAGGAGAGGGGTCACAACATAAAGTTCTGTGTGACTGAAATATAGTATTTACTTAAAATCCATACCCTAGATTTGGTAGGTTACTATGGCCTTATTAAAGGTGGATTCTCATGATCTCTTATAACCCTGAGGCGGACCCTAGCCTCTTAAGGCCCGATTCTAATACGTCAAAGTTCTTAAGTGTAACAACCCAAATTCCAATAGACCGATTTTTTTTCAAAATTCCAATCTATCGAAACTCAAGTTGTTATGCTCTGGTATCCTGCAGAAAAGACAGAGACATAAAATTTGTCAGAGCTTAGAGAACATCTCACAGCGGAATGGATAAAATATAATATAATCGAAGTATAACCTTACCATATTAATAATACTGCCTAACCAATATCCAAAGCTATAATGTCTGTGCCACAAATCTGACCTGCGAGTATGTTATGAGGAGGGGGTCAGAACACAAGTTCTGCCGAATGGATTTAAATTATACACTTTGGATAATCCTACATATACCGTCCAATCATATTTTCTTATTTATTAGGTTACATGGGTTAACAACACTCAAGGCTTGCACACACGTCGTACCCATTTACTTCCTAGTGGATTAACCTAATATAGTATATATGTGGCTACCCCTCAATACTGAGGTATACCCAATGGTATCCTACTCGCACGATCTCCACCGTAATGCCATAGAAATGAACGTAGTCCCTCATCCTACGCCGGAGTGACGCACGAATCTCTACATAACAATGTTACGTTCCGCATATATCTGTCATTATTATGCTACGTAAGCGTACAGACTGACATCGTCAATCGAATCAGATTTCATACCGGAGTAATGCCCTCAAGTCTATGATTTCATACCGAAGTATAACATATATTCTATCATTTCCAAAGGATAGGAAGGGGAAGCACGCGACTTCCTGAGATACGTAAGGTGCTCCTAGTAGTCCTCTGTGTGGTGGCAGACGTTTAAACTATGCTCGCAAAGGTTGGGTCTGCGCGTAACTACTAAGTGGGTGGGCCTTGACTGCAAAAGTAGCTATGCAGTCAGCATGCAGTGACGCAGTGACACTAGGGTGATTCGGCGGTCGCCTCAACGGGGAGGCGAAGGGTCACGACCAACAAGGACAGTAGATCATCGGATACCCGTATTCGGTATCTAGTGGGATGCGAAAAGACTAGAGCTAAAACCAATAGACCATTCACCTTTCACTATCGGGGTATGGTGGCTGAGGGAAGACGCCAAATGTATGTTTAGATTGTTTTTTAGGGGCAGTTGTTCAGCTCTTATAGTCTTTACTAGTTGAGGGAGGGGATGAGGTGGGGCTATAGCCACCATGAAAATAGACCCTAGGAATATCTGCATATAGAGGTTCTTAAAATGGGCCTGTACAGATATGGACAAGCTCCCGACCGAGTTCCATGTTTCTTGTATCGCCCTACCATGGAACTCAGTGCACATTAGAGGACGTGGGGTTAAGGCATCGAGCTACAAATGACAATATGTATGTGGGACAATCTAGATACATGCATGTCAGCTATGGCTAGTGTATCGTAGACTTGAGGGCATTACTCCGGTATGAAATCTGATTCGATCAAAGTTGGCAGTCCGTACGCTTACGTAGCATAGTAATGACAGGTATATGTGGAACGTAACATTGTTATGTAAAGATCCGTACGTCACTCCGGCATAGGATGAGGGACTGTGTTCATTTCCGAGGCACTACAGTGGAGACCGTGCGAGTGGGATACCATGGGGTATACCTCAGTATTGAGGGGTAGCCACATATATACTATATTAGGTTAATCCACTGGGAAGTAAATGGGTACGACGTTTGTGCAAGCCTTGAGTGCTGTTAACCCAAGTAACCTAATAAATAAGAAAATATAATTGAAAGGTATATGTAGGATTATCCAAAGTGTATAATTTAAATCTAGCCACCAGAACTTGTGTTCTGAGCCCCTCCTCATAACATACTCGTAGGTTGAAATCGTGGCAGAGACATTATAGCTTTGGATACTGGTTAGGCAGTATTATTAATACGGTAAGGCTATATTGCGATTATATTATATTTTATCCATTCCACTGTGAGACGTTTTTTGAGATCTAACATATTTTATGTCTCTATCTTTTCTGTAGGATACCATAGCACAACAACTTGAGTTTCGATAGATTGGAATTTTGAAAAAAAGATCGGTCTATTGGAATTTGGGTTATTACATCTGGTATCAGAGCTTAGGTTCAGGATTCCTGTATAAATAGTGAGTGAACGTATTTGTGTTTTTAAAAATATAAATATATTATATACATATATATGTACCTAGATCCATAAAGGAACCCACTAAAAAGAAAGAGTTTAATATGATAAGAAATAGGATGTTTGTTTTGTACACTAAAGGAATGAATATGGAAATTTGAGACCCTTAGATAATTTGGGTGGACAGTGTACAATGTTCGTTGTATGGAAGGAAAGGGAATCCCATATGATTAGTATTTCGGGTTAGTGGGATTGAAAACCTTATAAATTGGAAAAGGTTAAAAAGAGGAAAATGGATTAGGAATATATATATTTGAGAAAATTGACCTTGGGAGTGTCTAGGAAAGCCTAGAAAAATCAGAGACCCGCTTAGAGTCTAACCCTGTTGTTAACTTTTAAGAACTTGAAGATTTAAAAAAATTTGGGAAAATTGTTTATGGTGTTTTCAAGTTTTAATCTTAAAAGATATAGTTTTAAATATGTAAAGAAGTACATATTGGGTTTTGAAGTAAAATGGAATATATTTTGTAAATAGTGATTTCTTGTGAAAACTTTGTCTAAGTAAAATTCTCTCAATAAAAGGTGCATATTATAGAGCATGTATAGCTCACTAGTTTTCTTGTTATATTTCATACAAGAATTTTTAATAAAGGTTGAAGTCTCTATTCTTTTGACAATCATTTTTGATAAATTGTTTAACAAGAGAATTTTGTTGGGTGGACAAAATAAGTTGTAGAAACTCAGCATAGAGTAGATGGTTGCACCTTGTAGTAAGGGACTGAACCAACCTTATAGTAAAGTCATAAACCTGATTAAGAAATAGTTGTCCTTATGTACTCCGGTTTACGTGATTTAAAAAAAAATTACATTTTTTTTATATATAACATGTTTTATGGCTTGGCAAAAGTAAGTTTTCATGAGGAAAATAAGGTTTTGGCATTTTTAAATTTGTGGAAGAAAGTTTAAACAAAAAGGCCAAACCATTTTTTAAAGTATGGAGTAAGTGAGGACTAGTGCCTAGGGAAGACGGGAAAAGTTTTGAGGCTATGAACCAGATAGCTAGAATTATCTAGGAATAATAGTAAGTTCCCGTAGAATGCGTAAGCATTGAAAAGCCTAGGGTATTGCTTGAAATAATTATTGGTACATAGCTAGGACTAGTGGTGACTACTAGATAGTAAAAAAAAGCGCAAGTAAGTGTTTAGATCCTATTGCTAATTTTCATGTTAGGGGTAAAACCCATTATTGCATATCTATTGGGGTCGTTCCGTTATTTTATTCTTGTTGGGTAGTTAGGGTAACTCCTAAAACTGTCGTGGATCCCGTAGTTTGGACTTTTCTGTCTAAGGGGGACATAGTCCCGAGATTCTTGGTCTTAGTAGTAGCTGTGTAGGGTGTCTATTCTCCTGTTTTAGTTGAAAGACTAGAAGCTTATTTAAATTTAAACTAAGATCAGATAATTAAATAAGCTAAGAAAAGAGAAAAGGTAGAACTAAAAAGGAAACAACAAATTCAGTAAAGCAACAAACATGATAAGTTATGAGAAAAGATGGTTAAAGATAAAAAATTCCAAGATAAGATGAAAAAGAAAATTAATAACAAAAGAAAATTTTCTTATGTGGGTTGTGCTTGGATAGGAAAATAGGGAATCTTTATAAATAAGTTATATAAAATCCAAGTACGGTTGGAAAAAGGTACATAAAAGAAAAACGGAAGATGTGGAATTTTCCATTTTCCACCTTTTTGTAACATAAGAAATCGAATTTAGAAAATTAGATTTTTCTGAAATTCGAAAAACAAAGTTGGTTGGTAGGATTATGGATGCAACAATTGGATGCACTACGTTCTTACTCAGTAAGAGCGTGGGAAAATTTGGATGAAAAAGCATTTTGATTTTCAAAATATTGCATTCATGTCGAACTGCCAGTATATTTAGGATGTGAGCATCATGTTTTAAAAGAATTTTTGAAAAATTTACATACACATAGGAGATACCACTTAGGCATACATGCTTTATTATGTTGTACTTCGTTTTGCACAAGGGCACAATGTTTGCGAAAAGTGGATGCACACATGATGGATGTATATTATGCGAGGGGTTAATTGATTTTAGGGTGTATTTTTTACATGTCCCTATTAAATTTCAAAATTAGGCTCACATCCGGTCATAGTTTAAAATATAAACCCGCCCTCTATTTTTAAATTGGCGCCTCCTATTTTCTTGGATCTGCTTCCTTCTTTTATGGTTTTGCCTCCTGCTTATTTCGTTTCGCCTCCTTTATTTTCTTCTAGAAAAAAGTGCAGCTGTGATTAAAAAAAATCTAAAATCTTGAAATAATCCCAGAAGTCAATGCCAAGAAAAAAAATAGTTGCATATATATATATATATATATACATGCAAGTATTGCCAATACCTGCATACATATATGCAATTATTGCATAAAGGAAATTATGCGAACGGTTTGCCTGCAGATATGTTGCACACATGTGTGCATGTTTTGGATTTACTTGCACACTTAAATGCAAATAAAAATGAGCTGAATTGCACTATTATGAAATATTGCATAATTTTTGTAAGAATGATGCAATACTTGCAGAGAAGTATGAAAAAAAAACAAATGCGGATGCAATACTGGAATACTTGCACAGGTATATGCAAGAAATTGGAATTCTTGTATAATATTATGCATTTAACTGCATTTTCGCTTATTTTTTTGCTTGTTTTTTGCTTGCTTTTGAGCGATTTTTTTGTCGAATGCAAAATATATTGGAATAATAATTTTCATATTTTTTATTTATTTTTAATCATTATTTGAGCTACTTTTGAAAAATAGGGACCTAATTTATAATAAGTTTATGACTAGATGTGAGCCTGATTAAGTTTGCTTTTAGGGATGTGTGCTTAATTTTCACCTAATTTTACCCTTATTAAATTTTGAGGATGAATTTTCCTAAGGGTAGGAGAATGTAACATCCTGCATTTTAACTCAAGATAATAAAGTAAGAAGTACCGAATTAAATTTTCAGAATTAAGTAAAACGGACTATGCCATTCCATCCGTCTCGAAATTCTGGTCAAGATAGATAATTGGTTTGCGTAAAACGGACACCGTATGAAGAAGTTATGAGCATTAGAAGTTTGTATACATATAAGGAAATTATATGTATGTATATCAAATAAAACTTATCTAGAAAATCAAAACCACGAGCGAGAAAGTTTGAAGGGAAAATGGACCGTTGGGGGTTGACCCACGCCCAGGGGGGTCGAACACAGGGTCGGCCCCACTACAGATCTGGAAACTTCCTCTAACGTGGTCAGATCTGATTTTAAAATTGGATCTAAGGGACCGGGTTTTTCTGATACACCTATAAATAAGTCTGTAGAGCTAACCCTAAACCTCATATTTCTGAGGCTACACTGAAGCTTTGTCGTTTCCTCTCCCTCCTCAAATCTATTCAGAAAATTAAGAATATTAGTCTAGGAAAAATTCTACATCCAAATCTAAAGGAAAGAAACGCATACTTGTAAATGGGGATTCCGAACTCATAATAAAGTAAGGTAACTTTCTGGATCCGATCTATTCAAATTCCTTCCTCTTTCTTTTCCTTTCTCTTTTAATGAAAATAATCAACCCATGGTCGTTAGGTTTTGAATCCGATTAAGGGAAAAACCATGGATGTTAAAACTGGATCAGATCCAGAATTGGGAAAGCGTACGAGGTGAGTGGGTTTAAGCTATAGCATTTTAGATAATAATATGTTATCATTTACCATTCCCCATTTTGTACAATTGAATTTGCCAGAATAATTAAGAATCATTTTTATAACAAGTTGAGATGTTAATATGAATAATTCATATATTGAATCAGTTAAAGTGTTGGAATGATTACATGTTGAAAACAAACTTGTCAGAAAATGGGTAATGACTACTGTTGTTATAATCACATGATTCACTTATGGTATATTATTGAGTAAATGACATGTTTAACTTATTGGATTTGAACCATTACCCGATTAAATATTTACATGTCAAAACAGAATTAAACACATATTAGAAAAGGACATGCGATAAAATATAGGCATAATTTGATGACATGTAAATTGGACTACAGTAAAGATATGAAAAGGAAAAAATGCTAAAATTTACAAAAAATAGGAATAATTGTTAAAGAACGAACATGCCTAGATTCACAGTAATTTGACACTGTAATGCTCTAAGACACAAGGTTAGATTCCACTTGCGATAGAAGTTTGCCCGGAACCGCCCGGCATATCCAGCATTCACAAGTGGTAAATATAATTTGAGGGGTCTAAGTGCATAATTAAAACATGCAATGGTACTAAGTCACGAGGTTAAGTCAACTTGTGGTAGAAGTCTTCCCGGACCCGCCCGACAAATCCAGCTTCCACAAGTGTAGGCTTAATATGAGAGGTCTAGTGCATATATATATATATATATATATATATATATATATATATAACAAGATATGAATAGATGGCAATGATGATAATTAAATGTCTAACTCAGAAAATAAGAAAGTAAGGGATGTAATGGACCGAGTTAGTGTAATGCAAAGGAAAAGTGATATATTTCCCTAAAAGACCTATTTTTGAGAACGCGGTTGCAAGTAAGCCACAGTGAATAAAGTAAGAAAGAGGAAAGAAATTATTTGCCACCACGAATTTAGATGGGAATATGTAATGAAAACAAATCACTGATTCCTTCTATAAATCAAACTGATAAGGTGCATGAAGTGTTTTCCTTAATAAAATAAGGAACATATATTACAGTGAATGAAGATTAATGTATTACAATAGTAAATGGTTTAAACGGGGAATGATAATAACCTATTATAAATAAATAACATTAATGAAAATGTTGTATAATAGGTAGAATTGTCCTAGGGACAAGTGAAGATTATAACTTAGGTTATAATGAACTAGTAAGGAAATAGGATAATTGGTGAAATGAGATAAGGGACACTTAATTGTAAATTAAGTAATCAGTAAATGGGGAAAGATGGAAACTAGTTGAGAAAAGGGGGAAAATATATGAAATATAAGAAGTTATACTTAATTATAAATTAAGTAATTTGTAAACTTGGAAGTCTGAAACCCACTGATAAGAATAAAATGTTTGGACTTGTCCTAGGGACAAGAGGAAATTATAACATAGCTAATAATAAATGGGTAGAGAAACTTATTAATGGACCTTAGTTAAGAGAACTATGTTAATAGGTAAACAACGATAAGTTGTAGTAACGGTGTAAAGCGGAATTATGATTAAATGAGAAAGAATGAGGAAAACTTATGAAATAAGTTATATTTAATCATAAATAATGACTGACATGTTAAACAGAAAACATGTGAATAGGGATATACTTAATTACATATTAAGTAGAACATGTTATAGTAACGATAAAATTAAACAAGAATATAAAGGGATTGTTGATTACATACCTTGGACCACAATTTAGAGAATAACATGTTGTGGGCTTATTGATAAACTTAAATGGGTTAAGTTATATAACTGAAATTAATAAGCAAGAGTAACTTGGTAACTTGATTAAGGATTCAATATAAATGAGAATAACCAAGTTAAATGGAAACTTGATGAGGTAAGGCAAGCGCGTAAAAGAATGTTTAGACATAGGGTCTAACAACATATTAAAGTGAGGCACTTGGACCAATCCGCACGTTTGAGGGTGAATAACCCAATGGGGTAGATCATCATGGTGTTATAAGGCATGAGGGGAGCGTAGATTTATCTGATTATTCTGTCAACTCCGAAGGATTGGAAGGGGAAGCACGTGGCTTCCTGAGATACATAAGGTGCTCCTAGTAGTTCTCTGTACGGTGGCACATGTTTAAGCTGCACTCGTGGAGGTTGGGTCTACACGTAACTACTAGGTGGGTGGGCCTTGACTGCAAAAGTAGCTATGTAGTCAGAATAGTGTGACGCGGTGACACCCGGGTGACTCGGCGGTCGCCTCAACAGGGAGGCGAAGGTTCACGACCAACAAGGATAGTAGATCAAGTCTATACTCTCATTTATAGCATACTCACAGGTTAGATTTGTAGCAAAGACATTATAGTTTTGGATACTAGTTAGGCAATATTATTAATATGGCAAGGTTGTACTTCGAATATGTTATATTATATCCATTCCACTGTAAGATGTTTTCTGAGCTCTGACATATTTTATGTCTCTGTCTTTTCTGCAGGATACCAGAGCACAACAACTTGAGTTTCGATAGATTGGAATTTTGAAAAAAAAAATCGGTCTGTTGGAATTTGGGTTGTTACATCAAGTCTATACTCTCATTTGTAATATGAGAAGTAATACTGTGAACGTTACTACTTAGCTGATATTACGGTAGAACACCTATGTCGCTTAAGACTTCGCTTAGGTAGTTGGTGAGCATGATATGGCCACATATCTTTTATAAACTAGTTCCATCCCTAGTTGAACCCCTATAAACTTCTAGAGGAAGTGGACATTCCCCGTGAACTACCCTACTCCGTTACCGCTATGCCTAACCACTTTAGAGAAGGAGGACCCATAAACTTACTTCCAATCTAATAAGGGTGTGCCCCATGACTTTGGTTTCTCTCCAAGGAATAAACCTTCGGAGTGGAACCTTGTCCTAACCAATTAAGACCCAAACTAGATAAGAAGAGAGTCAGCCACTTAAGAACTTCTCAAGGTGTAGGAAACCTCCCTATTTCCACACACAATAGATTTATATATACACACAGGACCTCTCACATTAAACCGTATACCTGTAGATGGTGAATGTGCAAGGCAGTTCTGGGAAGGCTTCTACTACGAGTAGGTTTAACCTTGTGTCATAGTGTACTAAGTTTTTGAATGGACCATGGCACCCAGACCCCTCACATTAGTTGGGCCTACTTGCGGTTGCTGGATTTGCCGTTTGGTTCCGGGAATGCTTATACCACAAATGGCAACTAACCTTGTGTTTATGTGTCACTATTAATATATATAAGCCATTCTATACAAAAACAAGCAATAAATATATGTAGGGACATTTAAAATTCAAATCCTATCCTAATCGCATTTATTACGTCATTATTACGTTAATTACGTTATATAAGTATAATATTTAAAACGTATAAATAATGCTAATTGTCGTATAAACGAAAGAACGTTCTAATGAGATAAAAATTGTCAACTTGTCATATATTTAAGGTATATAAGTTAATTTCCATGTTTTGACTGCTACTTTTAAGGCATGCTGGCATAATTGTATAATAACGGTTAGCCGTGAATGGAAAATACAACACATACAAATTTCAACTTGCATCCTAGGCTTATTGGAATAATTTTAGTAATGGACCAAGATTAGAGTATAATATACATATATACACATATATATACATAAATATATACATGTATTACATAGACTTCATTTATCTAATTTACCCCTTTTTATACATTGCACGTAAAAACGTTCATATTTGATAGGCTTCAAATCTGAATACGTTTGGGTTTAGAATATAACCCAAATCTAATCAAATAATGAATCAAAACAAATCTAAATCTTTTTAGGTTATAATCAAATATTTAGACATAAGGATAAATTACATAAAATAGAAGCACATCACCTTTTTTTAGAAATGCATAAAATAATATTATCACCAAACAAAATACAAAAGTCTTGTACAACTTCAAAACCTATACAGCTAACTACCTAATGCATTGAGGAAAAAAAACATTAAGAATTAGAATGAAACACAAAAAAAAACCTCAATGCCACAACAAATTGATTACATGCTTACCATAACAGAAACAAACTACCAAATACCAACATCAAACCTAATCATTGAATACACAAGAAAATATTTTCCTCATAATAGCACACTGGATAAGCAAAAAAATCTCATCCGAATTTAAAGATACCATGTTGAACAACCTCCTATTCCTCTCTTGCCACACCTCATACACAAAAATCTTCAATACTTTCAGCAATAGCATATTTTGGGTTGATTTCCATCTCGTAGCTTTGAAAAGAAGAAGCCATTCATCCCTGCTTATACCAGAAGGATTGTGCAAATTGGCATAAAGCGAAATTCTCTTCCAAAGTTCAAATACAAAAGTACATTCAAAATAAAGATGCGTATTGCATTCAGTCTGAACTCCACAAAACACACAGGAATCCTCTTGGATTATCCCATACTTAAATAGCTTATCCTTTGTATTCAAGGCATTAGCCATTAATTTCCCTAGAAAAAAGTTTTTGTTTAGCATTGTTCATATAATTCCAAACTCTCTTATGGCAAGGAAAAATAGGTTTATCTCCTATTAATAAATCATAAACCAAACTAATGGAGTGTTTCTTATCTTTCCAAAAAAGAACTTTACCATACTTAAAACTTGAACAAATCTCAGACCAAAGAGTTCTTAAAGAAGTAGCAGAAACATTTGGCAAACGCAAGACACCATCCTTAATCAAATCATCCACTACTGGAACTTCAGAAATACCACTATTGGACCTCATGTTAAATTGAATTTCATTTCTCAATAATAAACCTTTACCTGCCAATGGCCAATGCCAAAATGATACATTTTGATTTCCTCCAACACTGCATTGAATAAAAGGAATAAAAAGCTCCCTAAGCTTTAAATTCTGCCTCCAACACCAACTACATGAATCAAGAATGTTCACTGTCCAGAAATTCTTCCTACCAACAAGATTGCTCCTAACAAACTTAGTCCACAAACATTTATCATCTGAAAAGAGTCTGTCAATATACACAGAGACTGCAGCCTTATTCCAATGAAAGAGATTAATAATGCCTAGCCCACCATTGCTTTTCTTCTCACACAGTTTAGAAAATGCTATAGGAACAAGCTTCTTTGCAAATGGATCACCATGCCAAAGGAATTTGTTCATAGCACTAATGACCATATTAATAAGTTTCACAGGTAGAATATAATGCCTAGAATAAAAAGTAGTCAAGGGAAGAATAATTGATTGAACTATAACCAATCTACCAGCTTAAGACAGACTACAGGATGGCTACAGCTTCATTTTTCCTATAATTTTTTCATAAAGGGGCATACACTTATCCTTGGTGATTCTCCCAGTAAATAAAGGTAGACCCAAATATGTAGCATTACCCGGAAGAACCATTAATCCAGAAGCTTCAGTCAGAGCATTAGTATTAACTACATTTAACCCAACAACTTTTATTTGAGACTTAGACAAATTGATCTGTAAACTTGTAATCTCATAAAAAATATTCAGAATGGACAAAATACATTGAATATTTTCCTTGGTAGGCTTTGCGAATATGATAAGATCATCAGCAAAGCATAAATGAGTAATAAGTGGATCCTTGTAGCGAGGATGTAATTGAAGTTTACCTTCCTTAACTTGAATAAGAATCAAAGAGTTAAGAAGCTTCATAACCAATATAAACAAATAAGAACTAATTGGGTTACCCTACCTTACCCCACTTTTACTCTTAAAATAACCATGAAGCATACCATTCCTTGCAACTGAAAAAATAGGGGTTGATATACATGTGTAAATCCAGGCTGAAAATGGAAGTGGAAAATTCGTTCTCGACATAACAACAATGATTGATGACCATGATACACTATCAAATGCTTTCCCAATATCCAATTTCAACATACAGCGAGGTGATATGTTTTTTCTATCATAACCATGTAGTAATTCTTGAGTAATAAGAATATTATCACTAATATTCCTACCAGGCACAAAGCAGACTGATTACTACAGATTAATAATGGTAAAACAGTTTGAATTCTGGTAGCCAAGATTTTATAAAATACACTACAACAAGAGATCGGACTAAATTCTAATACATATGTAGGATTATCAACCTTTGGTACTAGAGCAATAGAAGTAGCAGTAAAAGTAGAAGGCAACACATTTTCCAAGAAAAAATGCTGAATAGCTTTAGAGATATCATAACCAATAATACCCCAACTTTTTTGTAAAAAACAGGCATTCAATCCATCAGGTCCACCTGAACTAGAAGCATCCAAACTAAATACTGCAGACTTAATCTCATGTCTAGTAACAACCTTAATTAGCTCCAATGATTGTTGATCAGATAAAAAAGGGAGATCCAAATGAAACAGAGGCTTTAGATTACACAAAGGTAGAGAACTAGGAGCTAATATAGAATTAAAATAATCAACAAAAGCTTTATCAATAGAAGACTGCATAGATAAAAATTTACCATCAGTATCCTTGATCATATGAACATCTTCTTTGACCTTGTTGATTTTTAAAGAATTATGATAGTACTTCGAATTCCTATCTGCTTCCATTTCCTTTTTAGAATTAGAAAACTGATTTAAATATTGATATTCCAACTGCAAATAATACTTCAACTTATCCTTTAATTACTTCTCTTCCACCTGTAACTGCATATCAAATTGATTCCCCAGTAATTGATTTTGAACTCTAATAAGATCAGATCTCACCAATGCTGATTGCTTCAAAGCATCTCCATATATATGACCAGACCAGGCTTTAAGATGAAACTTCAACGATCTCAATTTGAAAAGCAATTTATCCATAGAATTACTACCCTGACAATGTTTCCAAACCTACATTAAAATAACCGAGTATTCCTTATTAGTACACCAAAGATTAAAATTTTAAATGAGGACCTCCCTTTATTAGTAGCACCAGCCAACCCCCAATATAAAAGCAAAGGACAGTGATCAGAAATGGTAGGAGGAAGAACTTGATAAAAAGAGTTAGGCCAAGACTGAATAAAAGAGGAATTGACAAATATATGATCAAGCCTACAGAGAGTTGGAGAACCAGAATGGCTTTTATTCGACCGAGTGAGAACTGAACCAAAACTGTTAAGAGGGATTAATTTTGAGGTTATAAGAGCTTGATTCAGAGGAGCAATTTCCTTAACAGTTAAAGTACAACCACCAAGTTTATGAGCAGAGGAGAACATTCAATTGAAATCACCACTCAGAATCCAAGGATCAGAAGATGAATGAATATTTCAAAGATCATAAAGAAAAGAGTTTCTCAAAGACAAGGCATTATGAGCATAAACAGAAGTGAGAAAAAAAAAATTAGAAGGAAGATAAAGGCACTTGTAATGAATAAATTGATCAGAGGAACTAATCTTTGAAAGCTTAAAAATAGCTGGATTCCATATTGTAAGCAATCTACCAAAGCTAGCATAATCCAAATTATGATCAAAACTCCAGGAACGAGATATGAAAGCAATAGCTTTCTCAGTTGAAACCTTATCCGGCTTTGTTTCAGAAATACAAAGAAGGTGTATATTATTATTCTTTAAAAAGAATTTAATCTCACTTTGCTTTGAAGGAAGATTCATCCCTCTGACGTTCCAAAATGATACTTTGTGAATCATTAATTGATAGAAACAGAATTATTTGTAGGAGCTGGATTACTCCTAGTGTGCCTTTTGGATTTTTGATTCTGACTACCATAAGGAAGAATCTCATCCTTTTTATACTCAATACCTTCATCAATATCTTCAATATTTGCTGTGTTCACAGTTACCTTCATTTTCCTGCCTTTTTTCTTTGATTTTCGACGAGTTTTGAAAGCTTCATCTATGAAATCACTAACTTTAGCCTTTATAGATTTGGGTGGAGATCTAAGAGCTAAAGGATCAGCTAGATTATTATCAAGAGGAGGGGATCTGCTTGAGGTATGTTTTGATGGAGGAGGAAGAATCAATTCTTTAGAAGGGGCCAGATGAGAATAAGGAGAGGAAATTGGATCAAAGAATTTTCAACTGAAATTAGAATTTTTGGGAATCAAAGATTGATTCTGTTCAAAAATCAAATCTGAAGATATAGAAGAAGATATAGGAAAGTCAAGGAAGAATTAATAGAAAAATGATTGATGTTGATGTAAGATGAAGTTGAAGGCATGCTTGGATTATCACTCAAAATGGAGAAAGGATTAAAATCAATCTGAAATTCATCTGAAACATTTTCTTCAACAATTTGCTTGCCTTTAATTTTAGATTCATCACGAGATAAATCTAAAGTCTCCCTTTTATGCACTACACAATTTCGCTTTTCATCCACTTTTATAATATGATTATCTTCTTTCCCAATAGCATAACAATTACTATCCTTTATCTCTTCATTTTTACCAACTGCTTGTTTCGTTGAAATACCTTCTCCATTTGAATTAACCACATTCTCCTTAATATTAGCATTATCAACCTTCCCAGAAGTCTCTTCTTTCCCTGTTTTCCTTTGCCACATTTGCTTCTTCTTATTAATTACCTTAGCCCAACCATTCTGCTTACTATTAAAAGCCATATTGACTCTTATATTTGCTCCCTTTTCATGAACTTCATTATTGACTTGTTTGACTTCTCCTTTTTGATTTTCTTCTGGAAATTCTAGCTTGTTGAAAACATCACAATTAATTGTGTCATGACCAAAGACCTTACAATGCACACAAATGCTCGGCCTCCAATCATAATTGATAATAACAGGGGGACATTTATCACCAAGACCACCCAGATCAATGCAATTAGGCAAATCTGATTCAGCATCAATTTCAACTAGCACCTTAGCATATCTAATCCTATTCATTCTTTCTATATTCGCATCAAAACAAATGTGCTTTCCAATTTGACAGGCTAACCAATTTATCCCCATTAATGTCCAAAGTAAAACAGGAATTCTGTGAAAGTGTACCCCAATTGGAATTTTTTCGATTTGAGATTATGCACTTCCTATAGATGGATCCCATCTAGTAATTATGAACATACGACCCCTGATAAACACAGGATCTTCTTTCAACACCTTATCCCTATCAGCATCATTAAAGAATTTAAAATAGAAATTTAGACCATCTGATTTAATATCAACCTCTCCAAAAAGCTTCCACCGATTCCGAAGAAAATTAACTACTGTCTAGTAGGATAAAGATCTATCCAAAAAGAAACCTACCAAATATTGATTCCAGTATTTTACCCTTTCAGCTTTTACCTCTTCTGGAGGATATTTCTTGTGGCAACCCTGGAGAGCTTCAAATTCCAGTGGCTTATAAGATCCAGCGTTGCGAGGTAAAGAGTTAAAAAGAGAAGGATAGTCAGATTTAGAACCAACATTAGATGCCGATGAGTTATTTGAAGTAAGTTTTGAAAGAGGATTGGAAGGAATATGATTGTCAACAATCGATGGAGGATCAACAGAAAGAGGAATAACAGGATCAATAGAAGAATTATGAACAGAAGACTTGTGATCATTCAAAGTATTATCACCAGCCTTCTTGGTATTCAGATCCAAAGTACCAACATTATCCTTAATCAATGAATCCAAATTTACATCACGAAATCAAGTATTATTCACATTATCAACAAAAAACGAATCAACATGAGGATCACAATCCAAAGAAATAGATGATTGAGCAAATGAAGATTTTACTTGTTTAGAGATTACAAAATCAGAGATTTGCTTGAGAGAAGGGTCAGGAGGATCAGGAGGAGGGGGAGGACTAGCTGGAGGCGGAGGAGGAGGAGGAGTAGGAGGAGGAGAAGAAGAAGAATCAAGATCGGGAGGGGATGACGCCATTAACAAGGGTCTCAGTTTTTCACATCACCCTTTTTTGTTCTTAATTCAGTACTAATACCAAGATCTACAAAAGCAATAAATTGACAATTCTTGCGCAATACATAAAAATAGAGGATTTGGGGGGTTTTGTATTTTTATATTATCATTTACCGAATCCTCTTAGGCATACATATCAATATGTTAATCTACAAAAAGTAGAATATGCCTAAGGAATTACAATATTCCGCTCACATTGATTTGAAGAGCGTAGGTCAAATGTTGTTGTGCCTTTTGGATGAGATTTCCAACTCTAGAGATCAATATATGCATAAGAATAAATTAATTAAATTCTTATGTATATATTTCATATGATTCCAAAAATATATTCTAATCTAGACCTATTAGAAAGATTAGAGAGAAAGAGAAATAGGTAGTGATTATGAACTGCAGTCCCACTAAAGTGAGCTCAATCCTAAAGTGTAAGTGTAATAAGTGATGCAATATGTATGCAGAACAAGCTAATTATGCATATATTTCTATATGAGTGCACTATACAATGGTGTTGTGTCCAATTCATAACATCCAATCTAGCAATCATGATGAATCTATAAACATTATGGTGAGGAAAAATTACCCGATAAAAGCTCTTGGTGAGTCTGTCTCATCTTATCGTCAATCTCCCATGTGTTATCTGTAGGATCATTTCCCCATTGTGCTTGGACGAGGTGAACGGTTTTATTGCGGAGTCTCTTGATTTCATTCTCTACAATCCTTGCAGTGGCACGGGGCACCCTGGACTTCAACTCGAGCTTTCCTATAACCCCAATTTCATCTAGCTCGTGTCTACTAGCAGAATCACGAAGGCATTTCTATACATGAGATACATGAAAAACATTATGGATTATCGATGGACGCTCTAGGAGATCCACTTGGTAAGCCAAAGATCATATCTTCTTGATGATGCGATGAGATCCAATAAATCTGGGAGCCAACTTCCTACTCTTTCCAAACCGAATGGTCTTCTTGAGAGGGGATACCTTTACGAATACAAAATCTCTAATATTAAACTCAATTTCCCTCCTTTGTTTATCGGCATACGATTTTTGATGTTCTTAGGCTGCCTTCATCCTCTGCCTAATCAAGGATATCTTCTCCGTGGAATCACGGACGAAGTCTGCTCCAAGTAGAACCTTGTCGGTATTTTCCCACTTCCACATGGTAATTTCTAATGGTGGTTATAATCCTCGTGTTTTCCTTGCTCCGCTTTCACTTTTTGGCATGTCAAACATTTAGCTACGAACTCGGCTACATCTCTCTTCATTCCTTCCCAATGGAGATTCCTCTTCATATCTCCATACATTTTTCTCCACCAGGGTGTATGGTCATCTTTGACCTATGGCACTCTTCTAAAATCTCTTTCCTCAATCCTTCATCTCTAGGGACGGAAAGTCATCCACCAGTGGTAAACTTAGAATGTCTCCTGAAACGACCCGAACTTCCCTGGTAAGGAAAGCCCGTATTGAGTTGAGGAAAAGACACATCGGAACGAAAATAGAACAACATTCCATTGTTGATTACAACAATTCCATCAGAATAAAAGAATATACAGAGTATAAATAAATATTACACATTCGACAAATATCAGAGATTACAATAAATTACATAGCAGTAGAAAATAATACAAAACACAACTAGAAGTAATACATGGATACAAATCTTTCCGAATATCGTTCTAGCTGTAAATCAGGATCCTGTGATTATAAATCTGCAAAACCAAAACTACTAGCTGCCCGTGTGGAAAATAGGGGCACCCAGAGTTTAGGTTAAAACAATAAACTCCAGGTCAGTCATGTGACTGCTTTATTTTAAAGTTAAGAAAATCAAGGGACCACGCCGTATAACACGGAACGGGTTTCCTCCCAAGAACACCAGTGCATAAAACAACAGCGCAATGCTAAATAAAGAAAACTGAAGCTATTATAAGACCCAGGTCCCATCACACAATGCAACGCAAGCCGGAGGATAGGGTTTTACCTTATAATAGCCAAAGAATGCTTGATACGCTAAATTTCATCTTTTATTATTACTATAAGTGTATAGTGTCAAAACAATTTCAATCATAAGTATCAATCATAGACGGCATGAGTGCCCCATCCCACTATGTCGCCATATATAGGATTACAACTAAAATCGAAACGTCACGTATTGGAAGTTGGATTTCCATCTGTGAACCGAGGCCAGGGATCGTCCTCAAACGATTCGAGACAATCTAGCCCATGTCTCAAGAACAGCCGCAACTGCCCCATGGAGCGACAGGGCCGGTCCACCGATGTGGATTATAATGCCTGAACACTACATTTCCCCGCCCTTCGGGGCGTAAATGAGCCAACAAATGACTCCATCGGCTCCACATAGTCATTGATATATCCGAGGCGCCTCGCAAACCAACAACCACATAAGTCAAAAAACTTGTCAGGGCATGTCAAACCACTGACGCCACTTCTAACTAGAAAGAAACGCATGTCATCACTGAGGTCCTCTCCCGTTTTTGGTTCACCACCAGGGTGTGAGGCTCGCGAATCAACGCTACACAAAGCGTTGCCACACAGGCCGTGCTTTGATCATCAACCACAAGACTTTGTTTTTCAACAGAAGCCTTGATCATTTGCATCTTAGCGTGCCACACAGGCAAACCACTCGATGCAACCGATATCCTTTAATCACACAGAATGATATCCAATGTCAGACACACAGTACATTTACAAGTCCGTTCTAGGTCTGAACGAAACCGGAGGCACCTTGTACCTCGCATATCCATCGATCTCCAAGTACGTCTGGACGATCACCAACTGATTCCCTCCTTTTGTGTGTACAGCCCAATCAAGATCATCAGTAATTATCCAAACGACTTGAAGATCTCCGGTCTTCAACCACCGTCTTCATCTTCGACTCATCGTCGAATCAGTTATTCAGAATGGGATAAACCCAGTCTTTCTGAATAACTTGCGTATATAATAAACAAGTGCTACAAAAACACAACATATGCCTCATTCCAATTCATCAGTCACTAACCGTAAATTAGTAAGGGAACAATTCCCCAAATATTAACCCCGAAGGCCGAAACCAACATCAGATCACTACCCAGGAAACCATTCATCTTAACTAATCTTCAGTTAGTTGCTAAATTTCACATTCTTAGGGAGAGGTTCCCATTAATTTTATCAAAGATAAATTCTTCTAAATTTATTCTTTAATCTTCATTTGAATATCACTTCAAACTAGTCGGGATTAGCGAACCACACCGAAGTAATCATTTATTTTATTTCCCAATCCCAACCTATTCATCCCATGAAGTAAAAATGGTAATACTTTATATCTAACACCACGGTGTTATCGGTAAATTCAATTACCATTTCACGTTCAAATCTAATTAAAGATTTAACTATCGCCTGGAGCAAAACTGGTGATACTCCATTCTCGATCATTTCAATCTAATTAAAGATTCATTAAAACTCCACTTAGTTGCATTCTTTAACTGGGTTAAAGAACCGATGTCATTTAAAACACGGTTCATGATAAACCCAAAATCACATTCCATTCTATCAGCTTTTAACCGTAAAATAGCAAGTGAGCAATTCCCTAAGTATTAACCCCGAAGGTCGAAACCAACATCAGATCAATACCCAAGAAACCATTCAACTTAACTAATCTCCAGTTAGTTTCTGATTTTCTTTACTCGTCTGGGTCTAAGAGCAGTATTATTGAAGATATCGTTCACGACAACCCAATATCACATTTCATTAATTATCGGGTTAAAGAACAAGTGTTATTTAAAACACCATTCATGATAAACCCAAAAATCAATTCCAATTAAATACCACTTAATTGGTACACTTCATTAAATTTAAATAAAAAGATTTAATATTTTTCTCAACTGGGTTTAAGAACAGTGTTAATGAAGACACCATTCACGACAAACCCAAATCACATTTGATATTAAATACAAGGCTTTGAATAGAAAATATATCGGCTTATATTCAATATCAAACTCTACGACCAACAAGTATCGTATTGGAAATAACGATATAAATATATCTTTCAAATTTCCAGAACAATATCTGTATAATCATGAAATCCAACATCGAAATATTCCAAACACAATTTCGATTCAAATCCATTCCAATTAAATTATTGGAAATTCTGGTTATTTTCAAAACCATTTCAAATCCACTTTATTTATTTTAAAAATAAATAGAATTATAATTCTAGTTCAAAACTAGTTCATTTCGATAAATATCTATTTTTATCTTTTCAAATATGGAGTTTTTCATCCCAATTCTTCCCAAATCATTTCTTATGATTTTACACTAATTATTGATATTTTTAATAATTTTATCAAGGCCCGTACAGTCGATTTCCATCAATGGCCATCGAACTGCACTTACAGCGACCTTTTCCAAATTTGATTTGGACATAATTCCAAATCCAACCGTTAGATTTCCAATTTCTAATATTCATTAGAAAGCTCTTTTCGGTACGAACCCAATGTTCCGGTTTTAGGAGAATCCGACGGTCGGATCTCCCGCAATATCCATTCGAAGTCAATGGTCGAAATTCACGAACTTCCGTGGCGCGGTGCGTTCTATTCAGGCCATTATATATATATTATATATATTTCGTCGATTTCCTTTTTAAAACGTATTTTATAAATCGTTTAAATTCGTTTTCAAAACGATTTCAACTTCCTTTTCAAATTCAAATCAAAATCGAATTTTTCAATATAAATTCATTTTAATTTCATTTCAAATTGATTTCTTATCAAGTCAATTTCTATTCAAATCGTTTTCATTTCAAATCGATTTCAGTTCAATTTCAACACGTTTTTAATTCAATTCAAAACGATTTCAATTCTATTTCAATCTAATTCGAATTTCAATTCTATTCAGTTTAATTCGAATTTCAATTCTATTCAGTTCAATTCGGATTTCAATTCTATTCAGTTTAATTCGAATTTCGATTCTATTCAGTTTAATTCGAATTTCAATTCATTTCAGTTTAATTCGAATTTCAATTCTATTTCAATCTAATTCGAATTTCAATTCTATTCGGTTTAATTTGAATTTCAGTTCTCTTCAGTTTAATTCGAATTTCAATTCTATTAAGTTTAATTCGAATTTCGATTCTATTTAGTTTAATTCGAATTTCAATTCATTTCAGTCTAATTCAAATTTCAATTCTATTTCAATCTAATTTGAATTTCATTTCTATTCAGTTTAATTTGAATTTCAATTCTATTCAGTTTAATTCGAATTTCAATTCTATTCAGTTTAATTCGAATTTCATTTCTATTCATTTTAATTCGAATTTCAATTCTATTCAGTTTAATTCGACTTTCAATTCTATTCAGTTTAATTCGAATTTCGATTCTATTCAATTTAATTCGAATTTCAATTCATTTCAGTTTAATTCGAATTTCAATTCTATTCAGTATAATTCGAATTTCGATTCTATTCATTTTAATTCGAATTTCAATTCTTCTCAATTTAATTCGAATTTCAATTCATTTCAAAATATCAGATTTTGAAATCACTTCCGATATTCATTGTAAAATGAATAAAATCGACAAAATTCCCGTTCGTGTTAAAATGGCGTTTAATACTTAACACGGCTTCACATTTCAATATTCACTGAATATTATTTTAAAATATTCGATAATTCTGAACTGGAATTAGACACAGTCAATTACCATATAATGTGATTATATGGATTTCACACAACAAATGTGTATAACAATAATGAAAGAACCAGCCCATCATCCAGAGTGCAATCTACACTGTATAAGCATTGAATATAAATATTCAACGCTTACATAGCCTGTCAATCAATCGATCAACATACAACTAATTGTTGGGATTAGTGTATGTCATATTTTATCCAAATACACGTGTGGTGTTTTCAAACAACAAACACAGGTTCTATTTGTGTAGTTGGGCGATGTGTAAAATTTATCGTCTCAATCAATATCAGTCAAATACGTGTATATAAACAAATCGTCCGATTTGTTTATAAATATTTTATTTTATATACACTTTAAAAATCATATTTTTAACTATAAAATATTTATTTAATCCACATCACACAATCAATTTTCAAAACACATCAATCAAACATGTCATCCATGGTCTGTGGACGACGGGTGTCGGGTGCTACTAAACACCGTCTGCATCCTAGTATATATTTCAAACTAGAAAGAAAAAATAAAAGTGAGGAATTCTCACCAACTAGCTAAACCAAACGCCACGACTCTTCTTATGTAGAAATCTTCGTCGTGCTCGCCTTCTGTCACTTTCATTGTCCGTAGACACTACATATATAAAAATCACATTTTTATATCCTTACTATATAGATAAAAATTCTATTTTTATAACGGTGTTCATATAATAAAGATTATATTTTTATCACACTATTCTCTATATAAAAATTATATTTTTATATCGGTCTTCTTCCAATAAAGAATATATGTTTATAACGCTCCTTCCTATATAAAATTTATATTTTTATATCTACTTCTAATATAAAGATCGAATTTTTATATCATCGCTATAAAAATCCCATTTTTATTTCAACATATATATAATAAAAATCAGATTTTTTATTTCGCTACATCTATAAAATTATATTTTTATACTCTACATCATATAAAAATTATATTTTCGATTCACTACATATATAAAAATCGTATTTCTATATTCTCTATTTTATAAAAATCATATCTTTAATCTCTACATATAATGAAAAATATATTTTTATTTTACTACTTGAATAAAAATTATATTTTCAAACTTATAAAGTTAATTACATAGAAAATAAACAAAAACAAATAAATAAAAACAAATCAAAACACTTACAGCGAAGGGTTTGAGAGGGGGGCTGTTGGCGGTCGAATATGGATGGGAGACGGCGCATGCGAACTCCGGCGCTGGTGGGTCCTCCGGGTGGCGGCGGAATAGGGGAGCGGTGGGCGGTTCTTCGAAGGGATTGGATTTAGGCACGGTTTTGGGTGTTCAGGGGGGTTGGGTTCTTGCTGTGCGACGAGGGTTCAGGAGGGGAGAGAAGACGGGCTCCGGAGCAAGAGGGGATCGGAGACGGGGAGGCACGTTGGCCGGAGTTGGGCGCACGGTGGCGTTCGACGCCAGTTTAGGGGGGCAACGGGGATTCGATTGCGAGGTTTTTTTTCTTTTTTTTCTGATATGAGAATTAACGGGGGGGGGGGGGGGGGTAAAGGAGAAAGGGATGTCTTCTTTTTTTTCATTATTTTAATTTTCAAAAAGTAACTTTTTATTTCGACTTCGAAATCGAACACACCGGCTGTCGTCCATAGCTAATTACCCCCATTCCGAACACAATGGGATTTGTTTCGCAGGCTGATTCGACTGTTTCGATCAGTTTTCGTCAAAATTAAAATATAACTCTATATATTGAATTTGAACGCACATTTCAATTTAACGGGCCCACATACAGACTCTAAATATTCCCGAAAAATATATTCTATCTTCGTATTGACGATACGGTCCTAACAAAACTAATTTAATCAAATTCTGAGACCGTTTGAAAAATGGCCATTTTCCAGTCGATTAAAATCAACTAAAACTGGTCAAATGCGTTTTCCTTCGCCACGCTCACATATTGATTCCGAAAAATTATGAATTTTGAAACCTAGCAATAATTTGAAATCACGGATCCAACAAAAGTGGTTTCGTCGAAAACCGAGGTCGTTTGCAAAATTTTCATTTTTAAGGGCCAGAATTCCATAGCGACTATTCTGAAATTTCAACTAGGCATAACTTTTTATCCTCGCTATGAAATCTCAATTTTTCGGATTTGTTGGAAAGATATTATCAATTAGATTCTAATATTTTTGGTTTCGCCAGAATCCGGTTTATTTTGCACCCGGTGCATTCATTTGGAATTTGAAATCGAATTTTCGAACTAACGCGCCATTTCAGGCTTGTTATATAATTAAAATAAAATATTTATATTCTAACGACGATTCAAATTAATATATACGTTCGAATTCTATTCAAAATAAATTTCTCGTCGTTATTATTTAAAATAATTCATTTTAAATATCCAAAATTCGCTAAAATTGCCAAAATAAAAAAAATTAAATTGGCTCGGATTTCCGGTTTATTACAATCTCCCCCACTTAAAACTTTTCATCCCTGAAAAGGAACGAAGCCGAAAGTTGTTTAACAATTCAACTCAACTTTCAGTATTTTCACTACGGCTTAAGTTCTTCGACTTTTCAGTTTGTAAGAACTTTTCAAATTTTTCAAAAATTTGGCTAACACCCTAAATTTTCAAAAAAATTCGCCATAACCTCCCCTGCACCGGGGACTTCGGGATATTTCATATAGCCTCCCATGGCCTTCTTCAATCCAAAAGAAAATGAAAAAGCCAAGCGGCTCACAAAATCATCATCTCCCAAACAAAACAGTAAATTATGGTAAACATATACCTATTTGTCGGGTGTAATGACCCGAAAATCCGGTCCAATTTGAGCTGACCAAATAACACGAGTCCAACCCCAAATTGTAGACTTTGGTTATCGACATAAACACGATGACGACTAACCAAACATCGAAAAATCCTGGTAATTAGCTAAAGAAATTAGAGGGTGAGGATAGATAAGATAGAAACTTAGAATAGAAGAAGAAAAGAAGAACTTACATCATCAGAGTAACACGAATCTCACAGCGGAATGAATAACATATAATATATAACATAGGTTTGAAATATAACAGTTATGTATACAATAGCACTTATCAGATTACAGCACTTACAACACAGCGGAAATAAACTATAGCTATATGATCCTGAAGCCTCCTGCTCCAGCTCTTCAGATATATCTGTAAATCCTGACTACTTGACTGCCCGTACAAAATTGGGCACCCAAGAGTTTTGGGAAACAAACAAATAAACTCCGGGTCAGTCATGGGACTGGTATGAGTAAAACAGTTTAAAACAGTTTAAGCAGGTAAACGATATCTCATAAGACCACGCCGTATAACGGAACGGGTTTTTCCCATATGAGAATCCAAATTATCTTTATATCAAAAACCTTTTGATATTATAATAATGTCTATCAACCACCATATAATAATTATCTAGCAGAAACGCTTTCATCTCACGTTCTACATATAGTATACATTCGAAACCGCAAGCACGTATTGGGTAATGGATTTCCAACTATGACAAGGTATGGAACCACCTTCCGATCAGTGTACTCTAGGAACGATACACTGGAGTTCAACAAGAACATCTTGCAACTCAGCCACACATGACCGACCACTCATTTCGCTTGAGTGTATCGAATGTACATCACCAACGGTTGGGATCAGCAACCGTTCCCGTATATATATATGGGACAGCATTGATAGATTAAAGAAGCAAATGAATATTCTCTAGATAGGAGATTATTCACCCTACTTCGGTGCGACCGACTTAGCCATGTTGCCTGCCTGATTTCTGTCATTTACCAGATGTGAGGCTAGAAGCTACGCTTATCTTTTCACATACCACATCTTCATTCACTTAGAATGTCACATCGTCATACCCTCTAAATCACAAATTGATTTTCCCAAAAATACCACGGGTATAAGCTAAGAGAAACGAATTCCTCCGCCACCAAACATGGATACGTTTGAAGAGATCAACTTACACGATCTATTAGATATACTCTGTCAGACATTCTTCCATACAAGTCGTCTTGGGACTGGACAAACCGAAGGCACTATTCTGTAAATAGAAAAGCCCTTGCATAACTCCATCTTCAATTATCTTTGGCATATATGATTCGCAACGCTTATGCCAATACAGAGTGGTTCTTCGGATAATAATCCAACCGGTCTCTCCATATTAACAACGTTAAAATGGTCAAAAACTTCGATAGTCGATGAGTTAACTATCAAAGAAAAACACGTGTGCAAACAACGATATTATTTCCAATTGGAAATTATATCGATCAATCATCAACCATATACATATATATATATATATATATCCTCATTTCTATGTTTAGAAAATATACGTTATTAACACTGGAAAACATTTCCATTTGTTTATTTACATATCACTATCATCCCACATCTATCAGACTCTAACTATAACCAACAAGAGAACAACTTCCCAAGTATAAACCCCGAAGGCCGAAACCAACATCAGATCGATACCCAGAAAACTATTCAACTTATTAATCTCTAGTCAGTTTCTAATTTCTGTTTAACTCCATTTGGATTTACTCTAATTGAATAACTCCATTTGTTTAACTCCTATTCGAATAACAAATATTGAATTTAACTCCATTCACATGACTCTAGATCGCAGCGATCACAATGGTTGCGCTTGATTCCCTCAGGAAACATCCGACCGTTGTAGGCTATCTACAGCCCTGCGAATTACGCTAGCAGTCGTGCAAAATGGTAACTTATCCTATATAACTATGTCTGATTTACTCCTTTTGATAACTACGTTTGATTAACTCCTTTTGATAAACTACGTTTGATTAACTCCTTTTATAATCCTACGTTTGATTAACTCCTTTTTATCTCGTCAACTTCCTTTTATAATCCTATTTATTTTCCAACTAAATATTCCTTTTATAATGCTATTTATTTACTAAATAAATATTCCTTTATCCTATTTATTTGTTTTATCAACATTTTCCCTTTTATAAAATTCTATTTGTTTTATAAATATTTTCCTTTTATTTACTTTCGAAATATTTCCTTTTATAAAATCTGTTGATTTTATAAAATCCCTTTTATTTCAATATACATTGAAATAATTCTTTTTACATCCTAGGGTCTTTTATGATATTTAGAATAGCAAACCCCAATGATCGATATCGTTTAAATCCACATAATCAAGCAGATTATATATCACATCATATATTACAATATATGAATAGAACAATATCATAAATATTGAGGAGTCCAGTTGGACCCCTCCAACCTGTTCCCCTGCATCACAGATGTTAAACAACACATATATAAAATATTCTGATAAAACAGAATCAAATATTCGATTAACGATTTATATATATATATATATATATCATTATCTATGATTTCAATCAATACACAAACAACTCAACCAACAGTTAACACACAGCAATCAGTCATCATTTATCAGTTCTAAATATACGTTATAAAAATAGAACTGTTCAGAGTTGGTAAGTTTTACTCACTTTGGCAGTTCATCGTTAAAGAACGATAAACTGTTTGTTGATTTGTATCAAACAGTTTATTTCTCCATAAATTCAAACGAGCTCCATTCCACTCCCAGTCGGCTCCATTGGGTAGTGCCCGTCCATACGATCCCGATGGATCTTGTTTCGTTGAGTTTTGATAACGTATGAATAAGATACGGTATTACTAAGTTAACATACACTTTATATTAAATAAAAACTTAGGATTTAAAATGATGGGCTTTACCCCTTTTCTCCGGTCCATCACCCATGTACAAGCCCATCGAACCTTTCTTCCTTCTTCCCTGGAAATACCGTATCCTCCTTTTTCTCCACACAATGGCCGATCTTCAAAAATCCAAAGTTCCTTCTATACTTAATTATAAATCAAACGAACACCATTAAAATTCCCCTCTCGAGCCTCTCTACCTACCCTTACCCAGACTGTATAACTCGAACACCATCTTCACGCGCGACTTCCTCCAATCCTGTACAGACCAGCGTCATTTACTTGAACCGAATCCTCCCAAAACAATGCACAAGGTGAGATTCCTGATGCTAAACCCAAATCTAATCACCGAATCAACCATCGATCCTTATCCCACCGCAAATCCTCAACCCTGGTACTGCTGCTTTATTTCGAGCTCAGCAGAAACTTGATCGCACCACTAAGAACGGATATGGGAATGAAGAGCACGACTTGCAGATGTCATATATATGTGTAGATCGATTTATTTAATTTTATTTGATTTTAAAAGAATTTTTGAAGACGAATAATTTACTAGGATGGTAGAATATGAAAACGGCGGATTTTCTGAAGTTGGAATTAGGTTTAAGGATTAAGGGTGGTATTTATAGGGGACACAAATATCTAGATATTTTTTAGGTAGGGAATATTCTCAGAATATTCTTTTGTTAATTCGCCTTCTAAAAATTCGTGTGATCACACAGAATACCCAAAAATCACCAAACTGGACATACTGCTAGAGTTTGACATTACGGTCCCAACGAAACTGGTTTCGTCGAATTCCGACTCTGTATGCTCACACAGCGTATTTTTAACCGTCAAAATACTGATTATTTTTCACTCTAAAAATCCGTACGGCCACACATTGACTCTAAAAATCATGAAACTGGAAATCTAACAACTATTTGACATTTTGGATCCAACAAAATTAGTTTCGTCGAATTCCGACTTCGTTTGCAAAAGTGGCTATTTTTAAAGCTCTGGATGACCCATTTAAATATATAAATATATTTAAATAAAATTAAATAAAATATTAATAAATTAATATTATCGTATATATATTCACAGTGGAATACCATACAGCTCTAGAATATTCCTATATGAATTTCTAACTTGATATTTCACCAACAGAGTTATATTGATATTTAGTTTATATTTTAAATTCCTTTAAAAGTATAATTAAATCGTTATGGTCAGGGCGCTGCATTTCTGAGAATTTGATTTGGATGTAACTCAAAATCTACACGACTAAATCCCAATTTTTCTCTACCACTAGAAAGATATACTCCACCAGCTCCACACGTTTCTTGTTTCACAGAAATCCGATATAAAATGAACCCTGTATACTCAGTTGAAGTTCAAATCGCCAAATAGCGAACTGCCGCGTCGTTACGTGCTCGATTTTAATTGTATTATAATTCTACGTTCAAACTGACGTCGATTGAATATATTCGTTAATATAATTCAACTCTAAGCAGAATTAAATCCTAGGGATGACCCCATTCACAGAATATTGTGATTTCCAATATTTTTGATTATTTCTGAATTAAATATATTATTTTATTATTTAATTTATTTAAATAACCACTATAATTTAATTAACGATGATTTATTACCTAAATCACTATTTATATAATGAAATAAATTAATTATAATACCTCTGACAATGCGGGTCATTACATCGGGCAAACAATTTTATTCTTCTGCTCTAGCCTCCTTGCTATGACCTGTTCAATGTAAGTACATGCACATGCATGCAAATGCGATAAATTTTCAATACAATTTACTATTTGGTTCAAATTGGCTATATGGTTCAAATTTTAATTACTCAACCAATAATCAAACAACATAACCAGCAATCAATTAGTTGATTAGCTTTTCAAATTCATAATTTTGATATATAGTCAAAAATAGATTTTTGGTGCCAAATCACAACAATAAACCCTATCTAGTTTTGGTTCTCACACCTGTCTAATGGAAATATATAAATATCACACCTTCGAAACTCGAACCCAAACGACTGATGTTGTACAGTCATCAATAGCTTCATCTCCGGGCGACTAGAGTGTGATTTTACATCTACCCAATATATTAAAACTTCAAATATATGTTTGCAAGGCGTATACGCAAAATCTTTATATATTGGATTGTCCAAATTCAATACAAATAAATATTCAAATACGTATAAAATGATTTAAATTTCCAAACAAAATTTGTTTTCATTTTAAAGATATACTCTTCACACTCGTTCTAGGATACTATTGATCCCATCTCTAACGAGTCATTCCCATTGGATATTACTAATCCAATCTCTGATGAATCCTTTCGTATGGTTCTAATGTGTCTTGTTCTCTGAGCTTTGTAAACCAAAGCTCTGATACCACAATGAAACGACCCAAACTTCCCCGGTAAGGAAAGCCCGGATTGAGTTGAGGATAAGACACATCGGAACGCAAATAGAACAACATTTCATTGTTGATTACAACAATTCCATCAGAATACAAGAATATACTGAGTATAAATAAATATTACACATTCGACAAATATCAGAGATTACAATAAATTACAAAGCAGCGGAAAATAATACAAAACACAACTAGAAGTAATACACGGATACAGAGCTTTCCGAGTATCGTTCCAGCTGTAAATCAGGATCCGGTGAATATAAATCTGCAAAACCAAAACTACTAGCTGCCCGTGTGGAAAATAGGGGCACCCAGAGTTTAGGTTAAAACAATAAACTCCAGGTCAGTCATGTGACTGGTGTGAGAATTAAAACAGTTATTAATCTTTATTTTAAAGTTAGGTAAATCAAGGGACCACGCCGTATAACATGGAACGGGTTTCCTGCCAAGAACACCAGTGCATAAAACAACAGCGCAATGCTAAATGAAGAAAAATAAAGCTATTATAAGACCCAGGTCCCATCACACAATGCAACGCAAGCCGGAGGATAGGGTTTTACCTTATAATAGCCAAAGAATGCTCGATATGCAAAATTTCATCTTTTATTATTACTATAAATGTATAGTGTCAAAACAATTTCAATCATAGACGGCATGAGCGCCGCATCCCACTATGTCGCTATATATAGGTTTACAACAAAAATCGAAACGTCACGTATTGGAAGGTTGATTTCCATCTGTGAACCGAGGCTAGGGATCGTCCTCAACCAATTCGAGACAATCTAGCCCATGTCTCAGGAACAGCCGCAACTGCCCCATGGAGCGATAGGGCCGGTCCACTGATGTGGATTATAATGCCTGAACATTACGTTTCCCCGCTCTTTGGGGCGTAAATGAGCCAACAAATGACTCCATCGGCTCCACATAGTCACCGATATATCCGAGGCGCCTCGCAAACCAACAACCACATAAGTCAAACTCGTCAGGGCATGTCAAACCACTGACGCCACTTCTAACTAAAAAGAAACGCATGTTCTCCGTGAGGTCCTCTCCCGTTTTTGGTTCACCACCGGGGTGTGAGGCTCACGAATCAACGCTACACAAAGCTATGCCACATAGGTCGTGCTTTGATCATCAACCACAAGACTTTTTTTTCAACAGAAGCCTTGATCATTTGCATCTTAGCATGCCACATAGGCAAACCACTCGATGCAACCGATATCCATCAATCACACAGAATGATATCCAATGTCAGACACACAGTCCATTTACATGTCCGTTCTGGGTCTAAACGATACTGGAGGCACCTTGTACCTCGCATTTTTATCGATCTCCAAGTACGTCCGGATGATCACTAACTGATTCCCTCCTCTTGGGGGTACTGCCCAATTAAGATCATCAGTAATTATCCAAACGACGTGAAGACCTCCGGTCTTCAACCACCGTCTTCATCTTCGACTCATCGTCGAATCAGTTATTCAGAATGGGATAAACCCGATCTTTCTGAATAACTCGCGTATATAATAAATAAGTGTTACACTAACACAACATACGCCTCATTCCAATTCATCAGTCACTAACTGTAAATTAGTAAGGGAACAATTCCCCAAATATTAACCCCGAAGGCCGAAACCAACATCAGATCAATACCCAGGAAACCATTGATCTTAACTAATCTTCAGTTAGTTTCTAAATTTCACATTCTTAGGGAGAGGTTCCCATTAATTTTATCAAAGATAAATTCTTTTAAATTTATTCTTTAATCTTCCTTTGAATATCACTTCAAGTTGGTCGGGATTAGAGAACCACACCGAAGTAATCATTTATTTTATTTCCCAATCCCAACCTATTCATCCCATGAAGTAAAACTGGTAATACTTCATATCTAACACCACGGTGTTATCGGTAAATTCAATTACCATTTCACGTTCAAATCTAATTAAAGATTTAACCATCGCCTGGGGCAAAACTGGTGATACTCCATTCTCGACCATTTCAATCTAACTAAAGATTCATTAAAACTCCACTTACTTACAATCTTTAACTGGGTTAAAGAACTGATGTCATTTAAAACACGGTTCACGATAAACCCAAAATCACATTCCATTCTATCAGCTTTTAACCGTAAAATAGTAAATGAGCAATTCCCTAAGTATTAACCCCGAAGGCCGAAACCAACATCAGATCAATACCCAAGAAACCATTCAACTTAACTAATCTCCAGTTAGTTTCTGATTTTCTTTACTCAGCTGGGTCTAAGAACAGTATTATTAAAGATACCGTTCACGACAACCCAAAATCACATTCCATTAATTATCGGGTTAAAGAACAAGTGTTATTTAAAACACCATTCACGATAAACCCAATAATCAATTCCAATTTCAATTCCAATTAAATACCACTTAATTGGTACACTTCATTAAATCTAAATAAAAAGATTTAATCTTTTTCTCAATTGGGTTTAAGATCAGTGTTAATGAAGACACCATTCACGACAAACCCAAATCACATTTGATATTAAATACAAGGCTCTGAATAGAAAATATATCGGCTTATATTCAATATCAAACTCTACAACCAACAAATATCGTATTGGAAATAACGATATAAATATATCTTTCGAATTTCCAGAACAATATGTGTATAATCACGAAATCCAACATCGAAATATTCCAAAGACAATTTCGATTCAAATCCATTCCAATTAAATTATTGGAAATTCTGGTTATTTTCAAAACCATTTCAAATCCACTTTATTTATTTTAACAATAAATAGAATTATAATTCTAGTTCAAAACTAGTTCATTTCGATAAAAATCTATTTTTATCTTTTCAAATATGGAGTTTTTCAAGCCAATTCTTCCCAAATCATTTCTTATGATTCTACACAAATTATTGATATTTTTAATAATTTTATCAAGGCGCGTACGGTCGATTTCCATCAATGGCCATCGAACTGCACTTACAACGACCTTTTCCAAATTTGATTTGGACATAATTCCAAATCCAACCGTTAGATTTCTAATTTCTAATATTCATTAGAAAGCTCTTTTCGGTACGAACCCAACAGTTCCGGTTTTAGGAGAATCCGACGGTCGGATCTCCCGCAATATCCATTCGAAGTCAATGGTCGAAATTCACGAACTGCCGCTGCGTGGCGCGTTCTATTCAGGCCATTATATATTCATATATATATATATATATATAATATATTATATATATTTCGTCGATTTCCTTTTTAAAACGTATTTTATAAATCGTTTAAATTTGTTTTCAAAATGATTTCAACTTCCTTTTCAAATTCAAATCAAAATCGAATTTTTCAATATAACTTCATTTTAAATTCATTTCAAATCGATTTCATTTCGATTTCAATACGATTAAATTCAATTCAAAACGATTTCAATTCTATTTCAATCTAATTCGAATTTCCATTCCATTCAGTTTAATTCGAATTTCAATTCTATTCAGTTTAATTCGAATTTCGATTCTATTCAGTTTGATTTGAATTTCAATTCATTTCAGTTTAATTCGAATTTCAATTCTATTTCAATCTAATTCGAATTTCAATTCTATTCAGTTTAATTCGAATTTCAATTCTATTCAGTTTAATTCGAATTTCAATTCTATTCAGTTTAATTCGAATTTCGGTTCTATTCAGTTTAATTCGAATTTCAATTCATTTCAGTTTAATTCGAACTTCAATTCTATTTCAATCTAATTCGAATTTCAATTCTATTCAGTTTAATTCGAATTTCAATTCTATTCAGTTTAATTCGAATTTCGATTCTATTCAGTTTAATTCGAATTTCAATTCATTTCAGTTTAATTCGAATTTCGATTCTATTCATTTTAATTCGAATTTCAATTCATTTCAGTTTAATTCGAATTTCAATTCTATTCAGTTTAATTCGAATTTCAATTCTATTCAGTTTAATTCGAATTTCAATTATTCTCAATTTAATTCGAATTTCAATTCTTCTCAATTTAATTCGAATTTCAATTCATTTCAAAATATCAGATTTTGAAATCACTTCCGATATTCATTGTAAAGTGAATAAAATCGACAAAATTCCCGTTCGTGTTAAAATGGCGTTTAACTACTTAACACGACTTCACATTTCAATATTCACTAAATATTATTTTAAAATGTTCGATAATTCTGAACTGGAATCAGACACAGTCAATTACCATATAATGTGATTCTATGGATTTCACACAACAAATGTGTATAACAATAATGAAAGCAGCAACCCATCATCCAGATTGTATTCTACACTGTATAAGCATTGAATATAAATATTCAACGCTTACACAGCCTGTCAATCAATCAATCGATATACAACTAATTATTGGGATTAGTGTATGTCATATTTCATCCTAATACCAATGTGGGGTTTTCAAACAACAAACACAGGTTCTATTTGTGTAGTTGGACGATGTGTAAAATTTATCATCCCAATCAATATTAGTCAAATGTGTGTATATAAAGAAATCATCCGATTTGTTTATAAATATTTTATTTTATATACACATTAAAAATCATATTTTTAAATATAAAATATTTATTCAATCCACATCACACAATCAATTTTCAAAACACATCAATCAAACAAGTCATCCATGGTCTGTGGACGACGGGTGTCGGGTGCTACTAAACACCGTCTGCATCCTAGTATACATTTCAAACTAGAAAGAAAAAATAAAAATGAGGAATTCTCACCAACTAGCTAAACCAAACGCCACGACTCTTCTTATGTAGAAATCTTCGTCGTGCTCGCCTTCTTTCACTTTCATTGTCCGTAGCCACTATATATATATATAAATCACATTTTTATATCCTTACTATATAGATAAAAATTCTATTTTTATAACGGTGTTCATATAATAAAGAATATATTTTTATCACCCTATTCTCTATATAAAAATTATATTTTTATATCGCTCTTCTTCCAATAAAGAATATATTTTTATAATGCTCCTTCCTGTATAAAATTTATATTTTTATATCTACTTCTAATATAAAGATCGAATTTTTATATCATCGCTATAAAAATCCCATTTTTATTTCAATATATACATAATAAAAATCAGATTTTTATTTCGCTACATCTATGAAAATTATATTTTTATACTCTACTTCATATAAAAATTATAATTTTGATTCACAACATATATAAAAATCGTATTTTTATATTCTCTATTTCATAAAAATCATATCTTTAATCTCTACATATAATAAAAATTATATTTTTATCTTACTACTTGAGTAAAAATTATATTTTCAAACTTATGAAGTTAATTACATAAAAAATAAACAAAAACAAATAAATAAAAACAAATCAAAACACTTACAACGAAGGGTTTGAGAGGGGGGTTGTTGGCGGTCGAATATGGAGGGGAGACGGCGCAGGCGAACTCCGACGGTGGTGGGTCCCCTGGGTGGCGGCAGAATAGGGGAGCGGTGGGCGGTTCTTTGAAGGGCTTGGGTTTAGGAGCGGTTTTGGGTGTTCAGGGGGGTTGGGTTCTTGCTGTGCGACGAGGGTTGAGGAGGGGAGAGAAGAGGGGCTCCGGAGCAAGAGGGGATCCGAGAGGGGGAGGCGCGTTGGCGGGAGTTGGGCGCACGGTGGCGTGCGACGCCCGTTTAGGGGTGGGGGGGGGGGGGTCGACGGGTATTCGATTGCGAGTTTTTTTTTTCATTTTTTTTGATATGAGAATTAACGGGGAGGGGGGGTAAAGGAGAAAGGGATGTCTTCTTTTTTTTCAGTATTTTAATTTTCAAAAAGTAACTTTTTATTTCGACTTCGAAATCAAACTCACTGACTGTCGTCCATAGCTAATTACCCCCATTCTGAACACAATGGGATACGTATCGTGGGCTGATTTGACTGTTTCAATCAGTTTTCGTCAAAATCAAAATATAACTCTATATATTGAATTTGAACGCACATTTCAATTTACCGGGCCCACATACAGACTCTAAAAATTCCCGAAAAATATTTTCTAGCTTCGTATTGATGATACGATCCTAACAAAACTAATTTCGTCAAATTCTGAGACCGTTTGAAAAATCTCCATTTTCCAGTCGATTAAAATCAATTGAAACTGGTCAAACGCGTTTTCCTTTGCCACGCTCACATATTGATTCAGAAAATTATGAATTTTGAAACCTAGCAATAATTTGACATCACGGATCCAACAAAAGTGGTTTCGTCGAAAACCGAGGTCGTTTGCAAAATTTCCATTTTTAAGGGCCAGTATTACATAGCGACTATTCTGAAATTTCAACTAGGCATAACTTTTTATCCCCACTATGAAATCTCAATTTTTCGGATTCGTTGGAAAGATATTATCAATTAAATTCTAATATTTTTGGTTTCGCCAGAATCCGGTTTATTTTGCACCCGGTACATTCATTTGAAATTTGAAATCGAATTTTCGAACTACCACGCCATTTCAGGCTCGTTATATAATTAAAATAAAATATTTATATTCTGACGACGATTCAAATTAATATATACGTACGAATTCTATTAAAAATAAATTTCTCGTCGTTATTATTTAAAATAATTCGTTTTAAATATCCAAAATTCGCTAAAATTTCCAAAATAAAAAAAATAAATTGGCTCAGATTTTTGGGTTATTACATCTCCAATCGAATAATCAAATGGGGAAAGTTCTCCTTTCCCACTTTCTCCTTTAAGCTCCTTAATCTTCGTCAAGGTCTCGTGCACTTCGAACCCTCTCTTTTAAAGTAGGTCTAATAATCATAGCTCCAAGAAAACCATTAGAAGTTATTGGCAAGGGTTGCAAATTAAAATTAGAGAGAAATTTAAATTGTTTCCATTTTAAGATCGCATTCAAGCTTGCATGTTTCTTACTTAATGCATCTTCCACGACATTCCCATTTCTCGGAGTATACTAAATCTTGAAATCAATTGAGGCAATATATTCCATCCACCGTTGCGGTCTCAAGTTTTGGTTACGTTGAGAAAATAAATACTTTAGGGATTTATGGTTAGTAAAAAGTTCAAATTTCTCCCCTAAAAAATAATGCATCCCCATTTTAAGGGCGAAAACTACTACGGCAAACTCAAGATCAAGAATTGGGTATCTTTTCTCCGGATCCTTGAGTTGTCTACCAGCGTAAACAACTACTCTTTCTTCTTGAATAAGGACCACTACTAAACCGGTCCCATATGCATCAGGTAAACTGTAAACAATTTCGAGCCATCTGTTATAAATAATAATGACGCACTAGTTAATACTTCCTTTAATATCTTAAAGGACACGTCACAATTATTAGTCCAAAAAAAAAACCAAATTCTTCTTTGTTTGTTAGGTTATAGGAGTAGCAATCTTTGCAAAGTCTTTAATGAATTTCCGATAATATCCGGCCAATCCAAGGAAGCTTCTGTAATAACCCGGAAATCCGGGCCAATTTAAAATTTTTATTTTGGCAATTTCTGCGAATTTTGAATATTTAAAATGAATTATTTTAAATAATATCGAAGAGAAATTTATTTTGAATAGAAATAGAACGGATAATTATATAATACGTCGTTAGAATATAAATAATTATTTATAATTATAAAAGGAATTGAAAATGGCGCGGTAGTTCGATAATTCGATTTCTAATTTCAAATGAATGTACCGTCTGCAAAATAAACCGGATTTTAGTGAAACCAAAAATAATGGAATCTAATTGAGAATATCTTTCCAACGAATCCGAAAAATCAAAATTTCATAGCGGGAACCAAAAGATATGCCCAGTTGAAAATTCAGAATAGTTACTATGGAATTTCTGGCCCTTAAAAATGCAAATTTTGCAAACGACATCGGATTTCGGCGAAACCACTTTTGTTGGATCCGTGATGTCAAGTTATAGCTAGATTCCAATTTTCATAATTTTTCAAATCAATATGTGAGCGTGGCAAAGGAAAACGCGTTTGACCAGTTTTAGTTGATTTTAATCGACTGGAAAATGGCCATTTTTCAAACGGTCTCAGAATTGGACGAAACTAGTTTTGTTAGGTCCGTATCGTCAATACGAAGCTAAAAATAATTTTTCTTGAATTTTTCGAGTTAGTATGTGGCCCCTGTAAATTGAAATGTGCGTTCAAATTCAATATATAGAGTTATATTTTGATTTTGACGAAAACTAATCGAAACGTTTGATTCAGCTTACGATACATATCCCATTGTGTTTGGAATAGGGGTAATTAGCTATGGACGACAGTCGGTGGGCTTGATTTTGAGTTCGAATTTAAAAAGTTACTTTTTAAAATTAAAAATAAATATTAATATAATATATTATGACCTTTTTCCCCTTAACACCCTCTCCCTCCCTCGGTTCTTTTTCTCTCGATCTGAAGGAAATAAAAAAAACCCTAGGAACTAATCGCGCCACCCAGGGAGGCCGTCGACGCCTCGCCGCCACCTCCACGCCCCGACGCCGCTCCAAGACGGAGGAGCACCTCCGCACTCCTCTCTCTCTCCGCTGAAACCCTTCCCCCCCCCCACCCGTCACATCGCAACGCTGCTGTAACACCCCACTCCCGCTATGATCACTCACAAAGGGAATGCCATAGCATCGGTGGAGTTTTTTATAGTGAATATAGAACAGAAAAATTACAACAAGACAGATATAAATAGTACTTGAAATTTTAAAACATCATCTCATAACAGCGGAAGTAAAACATGTCTGGTTACATCATAAAACCACAATAAAAGTCAAGTACAATATCCATCGAAATAAAGAAGTACATAATCCCACTCTCATACAATAGCCAAAAGAAAAGAAAAGATAACTGGGTAACTGGAGCTTTACATCTATCCAAGCTCCTAAAGACTGGAGCAGCAATCCGATCAAGCTCCACTACTGCTAGGATCCACCGTAGGACCTGAGGGTTGGAAAAAAAATAAAAACAACGGGGTCAGACATAAGTCTGAGCGAGTCCTATAACTTTAACAATACAATCGTTAAAGTAACCAGAGAAGACATAAACTGATATACGGTAACTATTGGGGATGAATGGCTACACTAAGCAGTCAACTAAACTAAGATAAAAGATAAAGATGCATCTACCCTTCCAAAGGTAAATTACTAAACTGCACCACACCAGTCGTTCCTAACTTAAAGGTTGATCCCACCCCTGGACTTATAAAATTAACTTAATAGTTCTCGCGTACCCCTAGGTGATTGAGTAGACGCCACAGGGCCCTACAATCCACTAGGTGTACACACTACTCCCCATTCAATCGGCTCCCTAACGTAGATACCCGTGCCGGCCCCACCGTGGGGTGTACCATTCCCCAACGTGGCAGTCTGATAAAATTAACGGTGCACGGCTTATATCTACACGATGCAACAACGTCTTATTTACCAGCCCGGGTCCACACACGCATATGAAACCCGTTGGTCATGCGTTGCCACCGCTAACCCATTTTGGCCTCTTATAGTCAAGCCCAATATGCGTGTCCCGTCACTCGACTAGAGTCGAGCCCACTAAGATACGTTTGGGATATTGGTTGAAATGGGCCCCCAGCACAAGCCATCCCCCTAAGCTTGGCCCACACACTAGTGTTTCCCACTTAACCCTTTAATCATGTTTAATTACATGTTTCCTCTTGGTTAAGTATTTAATCATATTTTCTATTGGCAACCACTAGCAATTTCCACATACCACCCAAGGTACCCACTTAACCCCCATGCCCCACTACATGATTATCTGGTTAAGTGTTTCTTAATTGATTAACACCGTAACCGTGTAAAGGACCCCTCACATTGGACCGTTATTTGTAGATGCCTGGTTAAGCCGGTAGGTTCCGGGCAGTCTTACACTACAAACGGGTCCAACCTCGTGTCATTTACCCTTTTTACGTATTTAATTTATGATTAAGACCCCTCACATTGGACCGTCATTTGTAGATGCCTGGTTAAGCCGGTAAACTCCGGGCAGTCTTACACTACAAACGGGTCGAACCTCGTGTCTTAATCGATTAATTACTCCTAATTAATCACCCCCATAATTTGTGTTAATTATCATGTTTATTTTAGGAATATGGGTACACCTAACTTAATAGGCAAATTCCCAACTCCAAAGTGTGGGTACACCTAACTTAATAGGCAAATTCCCAACACATAGTATGGGTACACCTAACTTAATAGGCAAATTCCCATACTATGTTCATTTATTTTATGTTATGCATAATTATATTAGTTTCACACAATCTTATTAACTTATGCATTGAATTAACCCCATCGTTCCCACGTAATTTCGTTCTCATGACATAACACATATAAAAGGTGTCAACTTGCATATGTATGAACATGTTTCAAAGGTGCCATCTTGCATATTAACAAACACATAACTTGCATATGAACTTGCATAACATGTCACATAACTTGCATATAATCTTGTATAACATGTCACATAACTTGCATATAATCTTGTATAACATGTCACATAACTTGCATATAATCTTGTATAACATTTCACATAAACTTACATATTAACAAATACATGACTTGCATATAATATGTCACATAACTTGCATATGAACTTGCATAACATACTTGCATATAAACTCATAAACTTGCATATGAACTTGCATAACATACTTGCATATAAACTCATAAACTTGCATATGAACTTGCATAACATACTTGCATATAAACTCATAAACTTGCATATGAACTTGCATAACATACTTGCATATAAACTCATAAACTTGCATATGAACTTGCATAACATACTTGCATATAAACTCATAAACTTGCATATGAACTTGCATAACATACTTGCATATGAACTCATAAACTTGCATATGAACTCATAAACTTGCATATGAAGAAACATACAACTTGCATAATTATCATACATGTAACTTGCATATTAATCATATGATCACAAACCACAAAACTTGCATAACCCACATACATTAGCAAACTAACATCATGTCATATGACTTAAAATCCATTAATCCCCAAACAAAACCATATGATCTCATCATATCTCATCTACTTAATTTAGCAATCGGTTATTAAAGTGATAGAAACTCACAACTAGCAAATTTGCACTCCAAATGAAGAAGATTAAGATGCTTAGAATGGATTAGAGGTTGATTAGAGAGTGATTAGCTTGCAACCCTCTTCATAAATTAGTGGAGGCTCCTTCTAAGATTTAATTTGGCGGCATGTAGCCCTCAATTCTATTTTTAGTATGGATTAGGGAAGGTTTAGGGTGTATTTATAGATTAGGTGAGTGTTTTAGGCCCTTAGATTAACCCTAGATTAGATTAGGACCCTTAGATTTCGGAAATCTCTAGAACACAGCCCAAGACTAACCCAAAAACCAGATCTGGTGCACCCAGATTAACAGGGCCGACACAGGGTGTGTCGACACCCCTGTCGACAGGGCTGTCGACACCCCTGTCGACATGCCTGTCGACACGGGGCTAGGCGGGAACTTTCCCGCCCTTTCCGCTTTTGGCTCCAAACTTGTTTTAGAACTGAATTTTAAATCTGTTTTTAACTTTGAATTTTCTGAAAACTTCTTTGGGCCATAACCGGGCCATACGGACTCCGATTCTCGAAAACTCGGACTCTATTTCGCGTATTTTTCCGAGACGAACGCAATGACGCAGCCCGTTACCCCCAATTCCCTCATCTGAGATTATTTATCCTGTAATTAGTGAATTTTAGTATTAACTAAAATTCGGGGTGTTACATTCTCCCCACCTTAAAGGATTTCGTCCCCGAAATCTCTAAGCTAAGGAGAATGCATATCCTACCATCCAAACAACCATCTACTCAATCCATCAACCACAAGCAACCATTATCCTTAGAAACTTCTAATGATGTATGAACATATGTAGAAAGTGTGTGTATATGTCCGTATACTAATGCAAAATCAGGCGGTCTTCTGATTCAGTCGACCTCCTTAATGCAAACCATGATAGTGCCATGGATCCAATATGTATGCGAAACCCTATTGACACATACAATTTCTATATGCGTGCACAACCATACACAAAAATGCATCATCCACATGATAACACAGCCATGATACATCCATCAATCTAACTACCACATCCATTTATGCGATATGCAACATGAAGTGACTGAGCCGATCTAGTGCCTAATGTGTGTGTATATGCATCCACGAGCAACCACTAGCAACCAATTGCATCCACATGCATCCATCAACCATAACATGTTTCAAACACATGTTTCAACCATAGGTTTTACCCTATCTAAAGGTCATAGGTACTAGCGAGAGGATATACTAAAGATAAGATAAGTACTAGACAAGCGATAAAGGAGAAGTTAAAAGACATACTCTCAAAAAGAAATGGACACAAAGAACGCATCTTCGCTTCCGTCTCCCAAGTAGCATTGCCCTCGTCTTCTCCCCATTGCACTTTAACTAGCCGAACTTCTCTGTTCCTCAACTTCCTAGTTTCTGACCCAAGGATGCGAGTAGGAGCTCGTCGAATCGTCGCATCACGCTATACCTCTACATCTTTAAGCAAGCTCGGCTCTACCACCTCTGCGGTCTCATGTAAGCACTTCCTCAAATGTGATACATGGAATACATCATGAACACCACTAAGTCTGTCGGGCAACTCCACCCTATATGCCATCCGTCCAATCCTTTCCTTAATAGGAAACGGCCCAACAAACCTCGGTGCTAACTTCCCAACGGACCCAAAACGAACAACATTTCTCAACGGAGATACTTTGACAAAAACCATGTCCCCAACCTCAAACTCAAGATCCGTCCTTCTCCGATCCGCATAAGATTTCTGTCTATCTTGCGCTGCTTTCATCCTTCTTCGAATCAAATCAATCTTCTCTGAAGTCTCTCTAACCATATCTGGCCCAAGCAAGATCTTATCCGTAGATTCCCACCAACATGTAGGAGATCGACAAGGCCTTCCATAAAGAGCTTCGAAAGGTGCCATGCCAATACTAGACTGAAAGCTGTTATTGTATGCGAACTCCACCAAAGGAAGATGTTCTTCCCATGTACCTCCAAAATCCAAGATACAAAGCCTCAAGAGATCTTCTAAGATACGGTTCACCCTCTCGGTCTGACCGTCCGTCTGAGGATGATATGCGGTGCTCAAACACAACTGAGTCCCTACCGCATCTTGCAAACTTCTCCAAAACTCACTAGTGAAGATAGGATCTCGATCACTCACAATGCTGGATGGTACGCCATGCAATCTAACAATCTCTCTAACATAGACTGAAGCAAGCCATGGAGCGGTCCTCTTACTCTTCACGGGTATAAAATGGGCACTCTTGGTAAGTCTGTCTACCACAACCCAAATTCCCGTATTGCCCTTCCTCGATCTCGGTAACCCATCGATGAAATCCATCGAGACACTATCCCACTTCCATTGCGGAACTTCCAATGGGTGTAGCAACCCACCGGGTTTCCTTTGCTCCGCTTTAACTTGTTGGCACACTAAGCATCTAGCCACATACTCGGCCACATCTTTCTTCATACCGGCCCAGAAGAAAACTCTCTTCATGTCTTGGTACATTTTGTCTCCACCGGGATGAATAGTCATCCTTGAACGATGTGCATCATCCAAAATAGCCTTCTTCAAACCCTCATCTTGTGGTACACAAAGTCTACCGTCTCTATGCAACCATCCCCTATCATCTATGGTGTATCTACCCAAATGGCTGGACGACTCCCCCCTTATAAGCTTCTCTACCAACTCAACCAACTGTGGGTCGTCTCGCTGAGCCTCGCCAATCCGTCCCAAAAGAGTAGGTCTAACCTCCAAGGATGCTAACAAACCAGGTACAAAGTCAACAGAAGGTCTGAAGTCGAACAAAGAAAGAAACTCCAAGCTTCGCCGTTCCACGAACAATGGACTCAAAGATAGCCTTTTTCTACTCAAGGCGTCCGCCACTACGTTACCCTTGCCAGGGGTATACGCTATCTCGAAATCATAGGATGCTAAGAACTCCATCCACCTTTGCTGTCTTAAGTTTAAATCCTTCTGAGAGAATAAGTACTTCAATGATTTATGGTCAGTGAACAACTCGAATCTCTCACCAAGAAGATAATGGCGCCAAGACTTAAGTGCGAAAACAATCGCGGCCAACTCTAGATCATGGGTAGGGTAATTCTTCTCATGCACTCTCAATTGCCTCCCTCCATAGGCTATTACCCTTCCCTCCTGCATCAAGACTGCGCCTAATCCTGTCCCACAAGCATCGGTATAAACAACAAATGGCTTACTCCCATCTGGAAGCACTAAAACTGGAGCGGTGGTCAAAGCTCTCTTTAACCGTCGGAAAGCATCATCACAATCTACGTCCCATGAGAAAACCAGATTCTTCTTCGTCAAGCGGGTTAATGGGGCTGATATCCTCGCGAAGTCTTTGATGAACTTCCTATAATATCCTGCCAACCCCAAGAAACTTCTTACTTCGGTAGCATTTCTAGGAACTTTCCAATCCTGGATAGATACTATCTTTGCGGGATCCACAGCTATCCCTTCCTTAGAGACCACATGCTCTAAGAATCGCACTTCTCTTCTCCAAAATTGACATTTAGAGAATTTAGCTTTAAGACTATGTGCTCGAAGAGTCTCCAACACTTCTCTGAGATGTAAGGCATGCTCTTCTTCCCTCTTGGAAAAGACCAAGATGTCATCCACAAAGACTACTACAAACTTATTCAGATACTCTCTGAACACTCTACTCATCAGATCAACAAAGTATGCAGGGGCGTTTGTCAACCCAAATGGCATCACAAGCCACTCATAAAAACCATCCGGAGTCCGGAAAGCAGTCTTCTCTATACTGTCCTCCGCCACTCTTAACTGATGAAACCCTGTAGCTAAGTCCATCTACGAAAACACTGAGGCGCCAACCAACTGATCAAAGAGATCATCTATCCTCGGTAATGGGTGTCTATTCTTCTTCGTGAGCTTATTAAGTTATCTATAGTCTACAAAAAGTCTGAGGGACCCATCCGCCTTCGTAGCAAAAACTACTGGAGCTCCCCACTCCGATATACTTCGCCTTATGAACCCCTTCTCAAGCAACTCCCCTACTTGCTTATGAAGTTCTCTTCTCTCACGAGGAGCCATGTGGCGCACTGGCAAAGACTCTGGTTTGGCATTATCCACCAAATAAATTCGGAAATCTATCTCCCGCTTCGGAGGCAAACCCTTCACCTCTTCAAACACATCCGGATATTCCCGGACCACTCTGACAGAACGCAAACTCTCGACCGAAGCATCGAGCGATTCAAGATAACTTAGCAAAACAGATTCCATGGGATTATAAGAGATCTCGAGAGTATTACCCAAGCGGGTCATAAGCCTGACAACTCTCCTTTCACAATCAAGAACGGCACCATTACTGGATAACCAATCCATGCCCAAAATCAACCCATAGCCCGTGAAGCCCAATACAAAAGCATCACATCCAAACTCAACGCTAAGTATAGAAATCTTCAAACCCAAACATATCATAGACAGATATATGGAGCCCCCAATTGGGTTTGAAACAACCAAGGGATCATCAACTAGACTGGTGTCTAAGTGCAGTGACTCAACTAACGATGATGAGATAAAAGAATGCGATGCGCCAGAGTCAAACAAAGTACGAACTGGATGATCAAACAGAAAAACCAGACTTTCAACGGAAATAGTTCTACCTCTCTGCTGAATCGGTGGAACTGAGAGAGCCTGAACTTGCCCCCCTGCCTGAGGTGGTGCCATAAGAGCTTGCACCTGACCTCCCAAGGTAGACCTCGTCTTCTGCCCCTTCTTTGGGCAGTCCTTCACAAGATGTCCTGCTTCACCACAATGAAAGCAACCGGTCTTCTTCTTTTTGCGACAATCCTTGCTGAGGTGGCCTGGGGTCCCACAATTGAAGCACTTCTTCTTCTTCTTCTTCTTGTCACCATTGCCTTTTCCATCCTTGCCTTGTTGTTGTTGTTGCGGTTTCTTCTGATCCCCCTTCTTCTCTGGTGCCTTAGAACTCTTATCATCCTCATGCATAAGTGCCATGTAGACAAGCTTCTCAAAGGTGGCCCCCATAGGAATGTGAGTCATAGCTATTCCTTGCAATGGTTCGTTCAAGCCTCTAACGAACCTCAAATCCTTCTTCTCCGGTGTATTCACCAACTCTATGCCAAACCTTGCTAATTGATTGAATTTGTTGACATATTCTTTCACCGTGAGATTCCCTTGCTTCAAATTCAAGAACTTCTCCATAAACAGATTCTCTTCCGCCCTTGAGAGAAACTTAGCCCCAAACCTTTGCTTAAAATCTGCCCAAGAGTCAACAGGGCGTTCTCCATTAGTGACCTCCCACCAGAATGAGGCCTCTCCCTTCATTAACCAAGCCGCCAACTTGACTTTCTTTCCCTCTTCCACTTCAAAGATATCTAGCAACTCTTCCACTTCCTTAAGCCAATCTCTAGCCTCTACGAAAGTCTCTGAACCTAGAAAAGGTTTTCCTCCTATAGCCTTGAACTCCTTGCAAATCTTAGCAAAATTATCCACTCTAGGCTGAGGAGGAGGAGCGGTTGCCTCTGGTGTAGTAGCATTGGTTGGACCCGCAGCCGCGGCCCTAGCCTCTTGTAACCTCCTATACCAGAGTGGTATAACTAAGCCCTCCGGGATGTTAAGATCTTCAGCCATGCTGAAACGAAAGAGGAAAGATTCAAAAAGGAGATTCCGAAAGATAAAGATATGGCTATTGGGGATTATGCTTTTCTTTTTCAAAAACTTTTCTCTTAAAAGACATGTTTTTGAAAATACTTTTTCCAAAAATAATACCTTTACTATTTTCTAAAAAAAATGTATTTTTCTCAAAAATTTATCTGTTCCGGTAACCTTAAGCTCTGATACCACGTGTAACACCCCACTCCCGCTATGATCACTCACTAAGGGAATGCCATAGCATCGGTGGAGTTTTTTTAGTGAATATAGAACAGAAAAATTACAACAAGACAGATATAAATAGTACTTGAAATTTTAAAACATCATCTCATAACAGCGGAAGTAAAACATGTCTGGTTACATCATAAAACCACAATAAAAGTCAAGTACAATATCCATCGAAATAAAGAAGTACATAATCCCACTCTCATACAATAGCCAAAAGAAAAGAAAAGATAATTGGGTAACTGGAGCTTTACATCTATCCAAGCTCCTAAAGACTGGAGCAGCAATCCGATCAAGCTCCACTACTGCTAGGATCCACCGTAGGACCTGAGGGTTGGAAAAAAAATAAAAACAACGGGGTCAGACATAAGTCTGAGCGAGTCCTATAACTTTAACAATACAATCGTTAAAGTAACCAGAGAAGACATAAACTGATATATGGTAACTATTGGGGATGAATGGCTACACTAAGCAGTCAACTAAACTAAGATAAAAGATAAAGATGCATCTACCCTTCCAAAGGTAAATTACTAAACTGCACCACACCAGTCGTTCCTAACTTAAAGGTTGATCCCACCCCTGGACTTATAAAATTAACTTAATAGTTCTCGCGTACCCCTAGGTGACTGAGTAGACGCCACAGGGCCCTACAATCCACTAGGTGTACACACTACTCCCCATTCGATCGGCTCCCTAACGTAGATACCCGTGCCGGCCCCACCGTGGGGTGTACCATTCCCCAACGTGGCAGCCTGATAAAATTAACGGTGCACGACTTATATCTACACGATGCAACAACGTCTTATTTACCAGCCCGGGTCCACACACGCATATGAAACCCGTTGGTCATGCGTTGCCACCGCTAACCCATTTTGGCCTCTTATAGTCAAGCCCAATATGCGTGTCCCGTCACTCGACTAGAGTCGAGCCCACTAAGATACGTTTGGGATATTGGTTGAAATGGGCCCCCAGCACAAGCCATCCCCCTAAGCTTGGCCCACACACTAGTGTTTCCCACTTAACCCTTTAATCATGTTTAATTACATGTTTCCTCTTGGTTAAGTATTTAATCATATTTTCTATTGGCAACCACTAGCAATTTCCACATACTACCCAAGGTACCCACTTAACCCCCATGCCCCACTACATGATTATCTGGTTAAGTGTTTCTTAATTGATTAACACCGTAACCGTGTAAAGGACCCCTCACATTGGACCGTTATTTGTAGATGCCTGGTTAAGCCGGTAGGTTCCGGGCAGTCTTACACTACAAACGGGTCCAACCTCGTGTCATTTACCCTTGTTACGTATTTAATTTATGATTAAGACCCCTCACATTGGACCGTCATTTGTAGATGCCTGGTTAAGCCGGTAAACTCCGGGCAGTCTTACACTACAAACGGGTCCAACCTCGTGTCTTAATCGATTAATTACTCCTAATTAATCACCCCCATAATTTGTGTTAATTATCATGTTTATTTTAGGAATATGGGTACACCTAACTTAATAGGCAAATTCCCAACTCCAAAGTGTGGGTACACCTAACTTAATAGGCAAATTCCCAACACATAGTATGGGTACACCTAACTTAATAGGAAAATTCCCATACTATGTTCATTTATTTTATGTTATGCATAATTATATTAGTTTCACACAATCTTATTAACTTATGTATTGAATTAACCCCATCGTTCCCACGTAATTTCGTTCTCATGACATAACACATATAAAAGGTGTCAACTTGCATATGTATGAACATGTTTCAAAGGTGCCATCTTGCATATTAACAAACACATAACTTGCATATGAACTTGCATAACATGTCACATAACTTGCATATAATCTTGTATAACATGTCACATAACTTGCATATAATCTTGTATAACATGTCACATAACTTGCATATAATCTTGTATAACATGTCACATAAACTTACATATTAACAAATACATGACTTGCATATAATATGTCACATAACTTGCATATGAACTTGCATAACATACTTGCATATAAACTCATAAACTTGCATATGAACTTGCATAACATACTTGCATATAAACTCATAAACTTGCATATGAACTTGCATAACATACTTGCATATAAACTTATAAACTTGCATATGAACTTGCATAACATACTTGCATATAAACTCATAAACTTGCATATGAACTTGCATAACATACTTGCATATAAACTCATAAACTTGCATATGAACTCATAAACTTGCATATGAAGAAACATACAACTTGCATAATTATCATACATGTAACTTGCATATTAATCATATGATCACAAACCACAAAACTTGCATAACCCACATACATTAGCAAACTAACATCATGTCATATGACTTAAAATCCATTAATCCCCAAACAAAACCATATGATCTCATCATATCTCATCTACTTAATTTAGCAATCGGTTATTAAAGTGATAGAAACTCACAACTAGAAAATTTGCACTCCAAATGAAGAAGATTAAGATGCTTAGAATGGATTAGAGGTTGATTAGAGAGTGATTAGCTTGCAACCCTCTTCATAAATTAGTGGAGGCTCCTTCTAAGATTTAATTTGGCGGCATGTAGCCCTCAATTCTATTTTTAGTATGGATTAGGGAAGGTTTAGGGTGTATTTATAGATTAGGTGAGTGTTTTAGGCCCTTAGATTAACCCTAGATTAGATTAGGACCCTTAGATTTTGGAAATCTCTAGAACACAGCCCAAGACTAACCCAAAAACCAGATCTGGTGCACCCAGATTAACAGGGCCGACACCCTGTGTCGACACCCCTGTCGACAGGGCTGTCGACACCCCTGTCGACATGCCTGTCGACATGCCTGTCGACACGGGGCTAGGCGGGAACTTTCCCGCCCTTTCCGCTTTTGGCTCCAAACTTGTTTTAGAACTGAATTTTAAATCTGTTTTTAACTTTGAATTTTCTGAAAACTTCTTTGGGCCATAACCGGGCCATACGGACTCCGATTCTCGAAAACTCGGACTCTATTTCGCGTATTTTTCCGAGACGAACGCAATGACGCAGCCCGTTACCCCCAATTCCCTCATCTGAGATTATTTATCCTGTAATTAGTGAATTTTAGTATTAACTAAAATTCGGGGTGTTACAGCTGCCAACGTCCATCCTCGACCGCCGCCTCCTATTGCCTGAAACACCCCCTTTGACGCCCTCCGACCCCAACCCCCTCTCTCTTCCCTTCTCCGGCGAGAAACCCCCAAAACTCCATTCAAATGCGCGCCAAACACCATCCCACTGCCTCCCCGTTGGACAGAGGCACCGCCGCCCCTTGCTACATCTCCGGCGAGCTTCAACCTCCTCCAAACGTTCAATGATGAGCTTTTACTTATTTATTTAGTTTAAATGAATTTCGGTAATTAAATAAAATCTGTTTTTAATATATAATAGAAATTACAAAATCAATTTTATTATCATGTAGTAGCGTATATAAAAGATTTGATTTTTAATCTGTTAAATTTGTTAAGGTTTGGTTTTTAATTTGTTAAGGGATTTTACATAAAAAGATTGATTTTTTTTAAACTGAAAAGGTTTGATTTTTATCAGTAAAAAGATGTGGTTAGAATATAAAAATATGATTTTTATATTATAGAGAAGTTAAAAATATGATTTTTATATTATAGAGAAGTTAAAAATATTATTTTTATCATAGTAAGAAGTTAAAAATATAATTTTTATCATAGTAAGAAGTTAAAAATATGATTTTTATATTTTAGGAGGAATAAAAATTCGATTTTTAATTTATAGAAACTATAAAGATATGATTTTTATATAGTGACGATAGTAAAAATTCGATTTTTATATATTGAATAGCATAGTAAAAATTCGATTTTTATATATTGAATAACAAAGTAAAAATTCGATTTTTATATATTGAATAGAAAAGTAAAAATTCGATTTTTATATACTGAATAGCGAAGTAAAAATGTGATTTTTATATATGTAGTGAATTCGGGCAACGAAAGTGTCAGACGGCGAAGATTTTCTGCATATGAAGAGGCGTGGCGTTTGGTTCAACTAGTCGGTGAGAACTTCTCACTTTTAATTAAATTTTCTAGTTAAAATATATACTAGGATGCAGGCGGTGTTTAGTAGCACCCGACACCCGTCGTCCACAGACCATGGACGGCTTGTATGCTTGGTTGTTTGATTTCGATTTGTAGTTGACTGTGTGATGTGATGTGAAATGATATAAAATATTTATATAGTTAAAAATATTTTATAGTTGAAAATAGAATTTTTAACGTATATATAAAATAAATATTTATAAACAAATCGGAGATTTGTTTATATACACTGATTTGATTGATATTGATTGGGACGATAAATTTTACACATCGGCCAACTACACAAATAAAATCTATGTTTGATTGTTTGAAAACCCCACACGGGTATTGGGGTGATATATGACATACACTAATCCCAATAATTAGTTGTATGTCGATCGATTGATTGACAGACTGTTATGAGCGTTAAATATTTATATTTGATGCTTATACAGTATAGAATGCACTTTGGATGATGGTTGATTATTCATCGTTGTTATTGTATACATGTGTTGTAGAAAATCCATATAATTAATATTATGTGGTAATTGATTGGGCCTCATTCCAGTTTTGAAATAGAAATATTTGAAATAAAATATTTAAAGAGTAATATTTGAAAATAGAAATATATGAAGCCGTGTTGATTAGATTGACGCCATTTTTACGTGAACGATATTTATATCGATTTTATTCATTTTATAATGAATATTGAAAGTGATTTCAAAATCTGATATTTTGAAAAGGATTGAAGTTCGAATTGAAATTGAATAGAAATGAATTCGAATTGAAATTGAATAGAAATGAATTCGAATTGAAATTGAATTGAATTGAAAACGAACAGAAATTGAATTAGAAGTCAATTTGAATTGAAAACAATTTGAAATGAATTTAAAACGAATTTAGAAGGAAAAATTCAATTTTGATTTGAATTTGAAAAGAAGTTGAAATCGTTTTGAAAACGAATTTCAAAACGATTTATAATATACGTTTTTAAAAGGAAATCGACGAAGTATATATTATATATATTATATATAATATAATGGCTTGAATAGAACGCGCCGCGCAGCGGTAGTTCGTGAATTTCGACCATTGATGTAAGGACCCGTAACTTCCCCGTGAAGGAAAGAGCGGTTACTTTGAGAACAGGACAATATAGAACGCAGACGGAAGAACATTTCATTGTTATTACAACAATTCCATCATAATACAAGAATATACAGTGTATCAATGAATAAAATACATTCGATAAATATCAGAGATTACAATAAATTACATTGCAGCGGAAAAATATACAAAACACAACTGAAAGTGATACACGGATACAGAGCTTTCCGAGCATCATTCCAGCTGTAAATCAGGACCCTGTGAATATAAATCTGCAAAACCAAAACTACTAGCTGCCCATGGAAAATAGGGGCACCCAGAGTTTAGGTTAAAACAATAAACTCTAGGTCAGTCATGGGACTGGTGTGAGAACTAAAACAGTTATTTAAAACTTTGCTTTAAAAGATAGTAATTCAGGGGACCACGCCGTATAACACGGAACGGGTTTCCTCCCAAGAATACTAGTGCATATAACAAAACAGCGCAAAGCTCTTTGGAAAAATGAAGCTATTATAAGACCCAGGTCCCATTACACAATGCAACGCAAGCCGGAGGATAGGGTTTTCCCTTATAATAGCCAAATAATGCTTGATACGTTTAAAACAAATCATTTGATACTATCATAGGTGTATATAGTGTCAAAACAATTTCAATCATAAATATCAATCATAGGCGGCATGGGTACCATATATCATGTCGCCATACTAGTTCTAAAATTAAAACCGCAATATCACATATTGGAAATTGGATTTCCGTCATGAGCCGAGGCAAGGGGCAAGCTCCTCTCCGATTCGAGACACTCTAGCAAATGTCTCAGGACCCCACTATGATCCTTGGATCTTCAGGGCCGGTCCTCTCTTACTTTTGAGGATTGGCAATTCCTGAACACACGTTTCCCGGTCCTTACAGACCTATATCCGAGGCGCCTCGTATCCAACAACCACACAGGTGAAAAGTATATAAATGTCAGGGCTGGTAGGTCACTGACACCACCTTAGCTAGAAAGAAACGTCGTGCTCTCCCTGTAGTCACTATCCCGTTTTTGACTCATACCGAGGTGTGAGGCTCGCGAATTCACGCTATACACAAAGCTACGCCACACAGGCCGTGCTTTGATCATCAAACACAAGACTTTGCTTTTCAACAGAAGCCTTGATCAATTGCCACTTACGCATGCCACACTGGCAATTCACTCCATGCGACTGATGTCCACCGATATACAACCTCTGAGCTCGTACGTCTCAGAGAAGGGCGTTAAGCAAGAGAATAAATTCTCCGCCGCCAAACAGATGTATATTTAATAGAGATCAATCAACACAGAATAAAATCCAATGTCAGACAAACAATCAATTTACAAGTTCGTTCTGGGTCTGAACGAAACCGGAGGCACTTTCCTCGCATATCCATCCATCTACAAGTACGTCTAGACGATCACCAACTGTTTCCCTCATCTTGGGTATACAGCCCAATCGAGATCATCAGTAATCACCCAAACGATGTGAATACTTCCGGTCTTCAACCACCATTTTCATCTTCGACATCTCGTCGAATCGGTTATTCAGAATGGGTATAAACCCGGCCTTTCTGAATAACCCACATATATGATAAACAAATGTTACACAAACACAACAAACGCCTCATTCCAATTCAGAATATTCTTTTATTCACAAATCACATTCTTAGGGAATAGGTTCCCATTAATTTTATCAAAGATAAATTCTTCTAAATTTATTCTTTAATCTTCCTTTGGATATCATTTCAAACTACTCGGGATTAGCGAACCACACTGAAGTAATTATTTATTTTATTTCCCAATCCCAACCTATTTATCCCATGGAGAAAACTGGTAATACTCCATATCTAGCACCACAGTGTTATCGGTAAAGTTAATTACCATTTCACGTTCAAATCTAATTATAGATTTAACTATCGCTTTGGAGCAAAACTGGTGGTACTCCATTCTCGATCACCTTTCAGATTTGATAATTTAAATCATCAATTCACATTTCAATCTAATTAAAGATTCATTAAAACTCCACTTAGTTTTAATCTTCTTAAAAATCAATATCCTATCTTTAACTGGGTTAAAGAACCAATGTCATCTAAAACACGATTCACGGTAAACCCAAAATCACACTTTATTGTTAATCGGGTTAAAGAACAGGTGTTGTTCAAAACACCGCTCACGATAAACCCAAAAACCAATTCAAATTCAATTCCAATTAAATATTATTTAATTGATACACTTCATTAAATCTAAATAGAAAGATTTAATCTTTTTCTCTATTGGGCTTAAGAACAGTGTTAATTAAGACACCATTCACGACAAACCCAAATCACATTTGATATTAAATACAAGGCTCTGAATAGAAAATATACCGGCTTATATTCAATATCAAATCCTGAAACCAACAAACATCGTATTGGAAATAATGATATAAAATATATCTTTCAAATCCCCATAACAATATCTGTATAGTCACGAAATCCAACATCGAAATATTCCGAAGATAACTTCGATTCAAATCCAGTCCAACTCACGTATTGGGAATTCTGATTATTTTTAAAACCACTTTCAAATTCAATACCAATTAAATATTATTTAATTGATACTCTTCATTAAATCTAAACAGAAAGATTTAATCTTTTTCTCTATTGGGCTTAAGAACAGTGTTAATGAAGACACCATTCACGACAAACCCAAATCACATTTGATATTAAATACAAGGCTCTGAATAGAAAATATACCGGCTTATATTCAATATCAAATCCTGAAACCAACAAATATCGTATTGGAAATAAGGATATAAAATATATCTTTCAAATCCCCATAACAATATCTGTATAGTCACGAAATCCAACATCGAAATACTCCGAAGATAACTTCGATTCAAATCAAGTCCAACTCACGTATTTGGAATTCTGATTATTTTTAAAACCACTTTCAAATTCAATTCCAATTAAATATTATTTAATTGATACACTTCATTAAATCTAAATAGAAAGATTTAATCTTTTTCTCTATTGGGCTTAAGAACAGTGTTAATGAAGACACCATTCACGACAAACCCAAATCACATTTGATATTAAATACAAGGCTCTGAATAGAAAATATATCGGCTTATATTCAATATCAAATCCTGAAACCAACAAATATCGTATTGGAAATAATGATATAAAATATATCTTTCAAATCCCCATAACAATATCTGTATAGTCACGAAATCCAACATCGAAATATTCCGAAGATAACTTCGATTCAAATCCAGTCCAACTCACGTATTGGGAATTCTGATTATTTTTAAAACCACTTTCAAATTCAATTTATTTCAAAAATAAATTGATTTTAATTCTAGTTCAAAACTAGTTCATTTCGATAAAAATCTATTTTTATCTTTTCAAATGTGGAATTTTTCATCCCAGTTCTTCACAAACTATTTCTTATGATTTTACACAAATTATAGATATTTTTAATAATTTTATCAAGGCCCGTACAGTCGATTTCCATCAACGGCCATCGAACTGCACTTACGGCGACCTTTTCCAAATTTGATTTGGACATAATTCAAAATCCAACCGTTAGATTTCAAATTTCTAATATTCATTGGAAAGCTCTTTTCGATACGAACCCAACGGTTCCGGTTTCAAGAGAATCCGACGGTCGGATCTCCCGCAACGTCAATTCGAAGCCAATGGTCGAAATTCATGAACTGCCGCGGCGCGGCGCGTTCTATTCAGGCCATTATATATATTATATATATTTCGCCGATTTCCTTTTAAAAACGTATTTTATAAATCGTTTTAAATTCGTTTTCAAAACCATTTCAACTCTATATTCAATTTCTAATCAAAATTGAATATTTCATATCATTACTATATAAATGATTATATTTTCAAAATTTTTTATTTTGAAATCACCACTTTTTCTATATTCATTATAAAAACGAATATAATCGATATAAATATCGTTCACGTCAAAACGGCGCAACTCTAATCAACACGGCTTTATATATATATATTTCAATAAATTCGTTATTCTATTCAACAAATGAATATGTATTCCATTCAACACATGAATCTATATTTCTTTTCAACACACGACTAATCTCAACACATGAGTACTGTCAACACACGACTATTTTTGTTATGTAAAATATTTTATATAATTTTGGTATCTATCGTTTGATTTTCAATCAGACTCCTACTGTAAGGTAGTTCTAATTTTAAATATGATAAAGATGTAAATTTTATTATTTAAAATATTTTACTCAACACATGAACATCGTCAACACATGACTATTTTTGTATTCAACGCATGAATTTTCTTTTATAATATTCATTATTTTCCCGATTGGAATGAGGCCCAATCAATCACCATATAATGTTAATTATATGGATTCCATACAACACATGTATATAATAGCAACGATAACCAACCAACCATCATCCAAAGTGCACCACACAACTGCATAAGCATCAAATATAAATAATTAACGCTTACACAGCCTGTCGACCAATCGATCGACATACAATTAAATAATTGGGATTAGTGTACTCAAATATCATCCCAACACCCGTGTGGGGTTTCAAATCAACAAACACAGAATATTATTTATTCACATTCACGTTAAAAATTATATTTTTAACGATAAAATATTTTTAACTATATAAATATTTTATTTCCTTTCAACACAAGAATATTTTATTATTCAATCATTCCACAACACAATCAATTTTCACAACACATCCATCAAACAAAAAAGCCGTCCATGGTCTGTGGACGACGGGTGTCGGGTGCTGCTAAGCACCGTCTGCATCCTGGTATATAAATATATAACTAGAAAAAGAAATTTAGAGTGAGAAGTTCTCACTAAAGCTATCCCAACTCCACGACACTTCCAATGTAGGGAATCATCACTGTTCTCGCCTTTTGCCACTTTCGTTGTCCGTAGCCACTACATATATAAAAATCACATTTTTATATTATTGCTATGCATATAAAGATCACATTTTTATAATCACGCTATATGGATAAAAATTCTATTTTTACACCGCTACTATATAGATAAAAATTCTATTTTTACATCGCTGTTCATACAATAAAGATGATATTTTTATCACACTACTCTCTATATAAAGATTTCGTCTTTTCAAAATAAAGATTTCGCCTTTTCAAAAATAAAGATTTCGCCTTTTCAAAAATGAAGATTTAATTTTTATTTCATCACTATAAAAATTATATTTTCACATCATATAAAAATTATATTTTTAAATAACCAAAGATTATATTTTTATACTTCCTACAATATAAAAGATTATATTTTTATACTACCATTATATAAAAGATTATATTTTTATTGTGTTATTCATATAAAAATCCCGTCTTTGTTGTTATAAAAATCTCAACATTCACTAATTAAAAATCTAACCTTTCTGTGTTAAAAATCTGATTTTTACTTTGCTAAAATCACATATAAAAAAAAACCCGACCTTTCTTGTGTATAAAGATCAAATTTTTATCACGACGTACATAGAACAAAAGTATACTTTTACTCTACTTTTAAATAAGTAAAAATCGTATTTTTATTTCTTTATCTTCATAGGAAAAATCTAATCTTTCCTCACATTAAAATTCAAACCTTTGTTCGATCAAAACCCAAATCTTTGTCCACTAACATCCTACATAGAACTGGTTTTCGTTTTTATATAACGAATTATTTTATATAAATAAATTTAAAGAAATAAAAATAAATTAAATAAAAACTTACAGTGGAAATCGAGGGGGAAGGGGAAGCAGGCGATGGACGGTCAGTGAGAAGGAGGGGGGATGTGCGGCGCCTTCCAGGTGGTCGGGCGGCTTTCTGGCGATGGTGGGGCCCGTTCAGGGGCTGGGCGCGTCGATCGTTGTTGAAGGGGGGGGGGGGAGGAAGAGAGAGTGGAGCGGAGGAGGGAGGGCGGCGCAGTGGACCCGCCTTGGGCGGCGTGTCGCCATGCCGCGATGGCCTTCGGATGGAGGAGCGACAGCTCCTCCCCCCCTTTTTTTATCTGTTGATCGAATGACGAACGGGGGGGGGGGGGGGGCAACGGTTTTTAAGGGGAAGAGAGAGAAAGGAATAAGAGGGGTAATTTTTTTATTTAATTAATTTCAAAAAGGTACTTTTATTTTCGACCTCGAAACGAGGCCCACCGCCTATCGTCCATAGCTAATTACCCCCATTCCGAACACAATGGGATATGTACCGTAAGCTAATTCGACCGTTTCCATCAGTTTCCGTTAAAATCAACATATAACTCTATATATTGAATTTTGAACGCGCATTTCAATTTACTGGGGTCGCACACTAACTCCATAAATTCCCGAAAAATATTTTCTAGCTTCGTATTGACGATACGGTCCTAACAAAACTAGTTTCGTCGAATTCTGAGACCGATGGAAAAATGGCCATTTTCCAGTCGATTAAAATCAATTAAAACTGGTCAAACGCGTTTTCCTTTGCCACGCTCACATATTGATTCGAAAAATTATGAAATTTGGAATCTACCAATAATTTGACATCACAGATCCAACAAAAGTGGTTTCGTCGAAATCCGAGGTCGTTTGCAAAATGGCTACTTTTAAGGGCCTGAATTCCATAGCGACTATTCAGAATTTTCAACTGGACATATCTTTTGATTCCCGCTATGAAATTTTGATTTTTCGGATTCGTTGGAAAGATATTCCCAATTAGATTCTATTATTTTTGGTTTCGCTAAATTCCGGTTTGTTTTGCACTCGGTACGTTCAATTGAAGTTTGAAATCGAATTATCGAACTGCCGCGCCATTTTCAATTCCTATTTATAATTATAAATAATTATTTATATTCTAACGACGACGTATATTACATATACGTTCGATTTCGATTCAAAATAAATTTCTCGTCGATATTATTTAGAATAATTCATTTTAAATGTTCAAAATTCGCTAAAATTGCCAAAATAAAAATTTTAAACTGGCCCAGATTTTCGGGTGTTACATTCTCCCCCACTTAAAACTTTTCGTCCCCGAAAAGGAACAAAGTCGAAAGTGTTTTGATCAATCAACTCTACTTTCCTTATTTTGATTACGGCTTAAGTTCTTCAACTTTTCAGTTTCTAAGAACTTTTCAAATTTTTCAAAAATTTGGCTAACACCCTAAATTTTCGAAAAATTTCGCCATAACCTTCCCTGCACCGGGAGCCACGGGAAAATCCCGAAATTGCCATACAGGCCTTCTGATCTCAAAAAGAAAAAGAAAAGGCCAAGCGGCTAGCCAATCGGCTCATAAAACCATCATCAACCAAACAAAACATTAATTATAGTAAACATGTACCTATTTGTCAGGCAAACAAATTTTATTCTCTGCTCTAGCCTCCTTGCTATGACCTGTTCAATGTAAGTATATGTATGTGCAAGCAAATGTGACCAATTTTCAATACAATTCATTATTTGATACAATTAGGCTAAATGGTTCAAAATTATCAAACAAATAAACAAACAACGCAAACATCAATCAATTAGTGAATTAGAGTTTCAAATTCATAATTTTGATACATATACAAAAAATCATGTTTTGATGCCAATTCACAACAATGTATTCTAGCTATATTGGTTTTGGTTCTCACACCAGTCTAATGGAAATATATAGAAATCACACCTTCGAAACACGAACATAAATATTGATGATGCCATGGTCATTATCAACATCATCTCCGGGCGACTAGAGCGTGACTCTATATCTATCCAGTATATTAAAACTTCGACTATATGTTCATGACGCGTATACGCGAAATCTTTATATACTCGATTGTCCAAATTCAAAATACATAAATTATTCAAATACGTATAAAGTGATTTAAATTTCAAAACAAAACTGTTTTCATTTGAAAAATATACTCTTCACGCTCGCTCTAGGATACTACTGATCCTATCTCTAACGAGTAATTCTAATTGGATATTACTAATCCAATATCTGATGAATTCTTTCGTATGGTTCTAATGTGTCTTGTTCTAGAGCTCTGTAAACCAAAGCTCTGATACCAACTGTAAGGACACGTAACTTCCCCGTGAAGGAAAGAGCTGATACTTTGAGAACAGGACAATATAGAACGCAGACGGAAGAACATTTCATTGTTATTACAACAATTCCATCAGAATACAAGAATATACAGAGTATCAATGAATAAAATACATTCGATAAATATCAGAGATTACAATAAATTACATAGCAGCGGAAAAATATACAAAACACAACTGAAAGTGATACACGGATACAGAGCTTCCGAGCATCGTTCCAGCTGTAAATCAGGACCCCGTGAATATAAATCTGCAAAACCAAAACTACTAGCTGCCCGTGGAAAATAAGGGCACCCAGAGTTTAGGTTAAAACAATAAACTCCAGGTCAGTTATGGGACTAGTGTGAGAACTTGTAACACCCCACCTCCGCCAGGGTGACTCTTGCAAGCACTCTGACTTTGGAGGGGTGTTTGAATCAGGTAAACATGCATAATGATATATCAAGGCAGAACAAGAACATATGTATGTATGTAAACAGAGTAAATAAGATAAATAAAACAGCGGAAGATTTCAAACCATTTCAAAACAAGTCTGGTACAACATAATGTCAACTTTCCAAATACACAAGTCTAGATAAAAACAACATTTCTGAAAAACTGAAATACATAAGTACTATCCCCAAATATGTGATAACCATGGCTAGCTTCATGTCAAGACCGTACATGAGCTAAAGTCCCACAAGCAAGCGATCAGAAATCCAAGCTAAGCTCCAATATTCCCACCCTGAGAACCTGGGGGGGGGGGGGGGGAGGGAAACGGAAGAAAAGAGGCGAAAGAAAAACAGGTCAGTCAAAAAGACTGAGTAAGCCCTACAACAATCAATGTAAACTGATAAAGTTAACTGGCATGAGAAGCAGGGATGAACATAAGGATAATTACATACTAGCATGGTGAATATCTAACAGATAATTCAAAGGAGTCATCACATAATCAAGGTGAAGTTTTTCACCACAGGTGTACCAGCATTCTAACATGTCATGTATAAACAAGAATTTATCCCTTGGCCTAAACTTGGCCCAATATCAGGTGTTGACCTAAGTCAAGGTCCAACTTCTTAGTACCAATACTAGTATAACAGGATTAGGTGTTACCCTAATGTCTACATCGAAACAGGACGGAACAGAATGGCCCATAGATAGAGTTCGGGAAAATGGGCTTTTACCACCCTAACAGATAAAGTACAGAAACGGAATGCTAACAATAATGGGCCTTTACCACCCTAACAGATAAAGTACAGAAACTGAATACTACAATTAGGTGTACACTAGTAGTGGGCCTTTACCACCCTAACAGACGGTACCACGTAGAAATAGACGGGTGTTACCACCCAACAAAACAGACGGTACTAAAAGAATCAGACAGAGCTAAGTGTACCCTAAATCCTACCCAAGCGATCGGCTCCCTAATACATAAATACCCTATGTCGGCACCACGATAGGGTGTATCACTCCCTAAAGTGGCAACCAATTGGCACAGGCATATTTACAGATGTCACGGCGTCTTACATCCTCAGAGGCAGACCGGGATCCATGCACGCACATGACCCGGTTGGAACGCACCATCAACACCCATCGCCATTATCAGAATGAACCACTTATAATTAGTTCAGTAAGCGTGCCCGGACCCTACCTACAGTTGGGTCAAAGTTTTGATACCAGAAAGGGTTACTGACTAATATGGGTCCCAAACAACAGATGACACAAGTATTCCCCCTTGTGTCCCCAGACTATCAGATTCAGATTAACTTATTAACAAAGTTCAGACATACCAGGTTCAGACGATCAGTTTTCAGACTAACGGATCAGATAACAGATTTACAAACTTGCCTAACTTGGTGTGGGTCCTACAGATCCGCAAAACAGGTTCGTTTAATTTATCAATCAAGTTAGTTTATCCAGACCAGGTATCCAATCGGTTCTCAGCCTTATCAAATTACTGAGTTGGATTGGCTAAGTATAGTTCAACTTAACCCCGTTAAATTACCGAGTTCAGATTGATTAAGAGTAGGTTAACTTAACCCTAACCACTAGTCGTATTTTTCGGTTAAGTGTCATTAAGAAATCAAGCCCGGTTTCACTTAACCTACCCATTCATGTCAAATTGGTTAAGTGCCATAAATCAAATTTACTTAACCTTATCATGTAACATTAATTAATTTAATGCACCTTAACCTCTCACATTAGACCTCGTTGTGGTTACTAGTTAAGCCGGGCGGGTCCGGGTAGCTTTACACCACAACTTGGTCTAACCTCGGGTTCAAGGTACAACATGACCAACTTCTCACATTGGGTCCTATTGTTTGTAGCAACTAGTTAAGCCGGTCGGTTCCGGGTAGGTTTACGCTACAAACTCAACCCAACCTCGAGTTGGTCACACTTATCTTTTCTAGGTGTCATGTTTCCAAAACATGTTACAAGTTTTCAAGCATTTGGGTAGACCTAACTTAATAGGTAAATTCCCAAAGGGTAGACCTAACTTAATAGGTAAATTCCCAAGCTTATGTTTTTATGTCTTTTAAGTTTACTCAACCCCAAACGCAATCCCATCGCTTACATATCGCAATAGCGCATAAAGGATAGAAAGAGGGAACTTGGCATAATCATGACATAAAGGTGTTGAAGCCACAATTTCAACATGGTGGCATATGAAGTGTACATGTGTTCATATACTTGCATATTACATTTTTAGGCCTCAAAAGCATGCATAAAACCAAACTTAACATATTGGTGATACATGGTGATAAATGATATGTAGAAATGGCCATAAGTTCGCATTTAGCCTCACATGCAAGTTATCATAAGAGATATGATAACTTACATGTTGCCAAAATGCAACCTTTAGCATAAAGCTTGAAGCTTTATGTTCATAAACCCAAGATAAGCTTGCATAACATGATAATATGAATAAAATGATCAACCCAAACTTGCCTAACATAACTTGCATATATGACAAACTTGCATATCAAACTTGCATAACATATTATGATAAACTTGCATATCACAACATGGCAAACTTGCATAGCATAACATCATAAACTTGCATATCATAACATGGCATACTTGCATAACATAACATCATAAACTTGCATATCATAACATGGCATACTTGCATAACATAACATCATAAACTTGCATATCATAACATGGCATACTTACATAACATAACATCATAAACTTGCATATCATAACATATCATACTTGCATAACATAACATCATAAACTTGCATATCATACATTTAACTTTAGAGTTTAAGTATGAAAGTAGAATAGGGCTTATAATGCTTAGGAAGTCACAAAAATATGACAAAGCCCTTATGAAATCAATTAAACCCAAAATGCAAGCTCTAATAGAAAATCCCTTGAGCCAAAATGATCAAAACCCTTGCTTTATGATGCAAATATAGAAACTTGACTTGAATGCAAGCTAATGATGCTCATACAAGCTTGAAAACACTTGTATGCATGGAAAATCTCTCATAGAAATTTATTTAGAATTTTATGAAGAGAGTGGAGGCCATGAGAGGAATGATTTTGCCATAGTTTAGTTACTTGAATGAATAATGATGATTTAGGCTAGGTTTAGGGGTCCTTTTATAGAAGTTTAGGTTAGTTTAGGCCATAGGATTAACCCTAGTTTAGATCTAAACCATCAAAAATCGTCATAGGCCAGCAGAACAGACCAGAGAACCAAAACAGGTGCACCAAGCCAGCCAGGGTCAAGCCAGAAAGCTGTGCAGGTTTCTGGCTCGACACGGGCGCACTTCCCAAGTGCGCCAGTGTATTTTTGTGCTGGCGCACTTCACAAGTGCGCCAGTGCATTCTGGCTTGTTTTCGGTTTTTCTGCCTAACTTCGTTCGTCCATATCTTCTTCATACGGACTCCGATTTTCGAAAACTCGGACTCTATTTCGCGTATTTTTCCGAGACGAACGCAATGGCATAGCCCGTTTCCCTTTATTCAGATTTATAAATTAAATTCTGCCTCGATTTACGATATAATAGGTTATCAGAAATACGGGTTGTTACATTCTCCCCTCCTTAAAGGATTTCGTCCTCGAAATCTTCAAGTTAGGAAGAACGCATCCTACCATCCATCATCCATCTACTAAAATCATCATTCACGAGCAATAATTGTCCTTAAAGATTCTAATGCGGTATGAACATAAGCAAAAGGTGTGTGTATATGTTCTTATCTAATGCAAAGATCCTCAATGCAAAGTATGTTAGTGAAATGAATCCATTATGTATGCAAATAGTCCTAATCATATAATACTATATGTGTGCACAAACATTCGTCCATATGCAACATCCATGTGCCGAATTAACCATCTTGCAACCATAAGAATTGAAAATGTACACACGTCCATATGCAATATGAGAGTGTATTTCAAGCCGATCTAGTGCCTAGTGTGTGTTTATGCATCCACGAGCAACCACTAGCAACCACTTGCATCCACTTGCAACCATCAAACATAACATGTCTCAAACACATGTTTACATCCATAGGATTCCTATCTCAACAAGATACAATCGAGTGATGGAAGCGAGTACAGATAAAACAAAAACTTGGTACATATACTTACAGACTACTAGTACAGATCAGATTTCCCCAAATGATTCTTAGGAAACTAAGCATGGTAGAAACCCAGAATGTATTCGTCATAGTCACCCTCATGCCCAACACAGATACTCTCAAACCCCAATTTATCACAAACAGATGAGTTATAACTCTCAGGGAGTTTGAGACTATTACCAGATCAGAAGCAAGACTAGCATTAAAGTACCGAGTTTCTATTACAGAATCAAAATACCAGAAAAAGAGTTTCAAACTGAAAATCAGACAAGGAAAATTAAACATCCTACAGAAAAATTATTCTAGCCCTAATCTATTCACTCGCCATGCGAGTATTCACTGTTCCTTCCGATGTAGTCCCTTTCTTCTTCGGGCAGTCCCTAGTGAAGTGTCCCATCTCTCCACAGTTAAAGCAAGTGCTCTTCCTCTTTCTGCAATCCTTGTTTAGATGAGTTGAGCTTCCACAAGTAAAGCACTTCTTTTCCTTCGTATCTTCAGACTTCTCCTCCTTCTTTGGCATTTCCTTTTTGGGCCCCGTTTTCTTGTTTTGAGACTCATTCATCTTGACCTCCTTCTTTGCACTCTTGTTTTCTTCATTGAGTAGGGCCATATCTACCAAACTCTCAAATGTGGCCCCCATGGGCACATGAGACATAGCTAACTCCTGTAACGGCTCATTCAATCCTCTAGCAAAACGAAGAGCCTTCTTCTGAGTAGTACTCACCATATCCAAGCCAAAACGAGCTAACTGATTGAACTTGTTCACATATTCTTTGACGGACATGTCTCCTTGCTTCAAAGCAATAAACCTCTCCATTTGCAAATTCTCTTCAGCAGAAGACAGAAACTTAAGCCCGAATCTTGTCCTGAAATCGGCCCAAGTCTCAACGGTCCTAGTACCATTGGTGACTTCCCACCAATAAGTGGCTTCATCCCTCATAAGCCAAACCGGCAACAAGATCTTTCTCTGATCATCTAATCCAAAGATAGCGAATAAATCCTTGGTCTCTTTCAACCAATTCCGGGCCTCTACAAAAGTCTCGGTACCTAGAAAGTTCTTGCCACCCATTGCTTTGAAGTCCTTGCAAATCTTCGTGAACTCTACTGGAGGATGCTGAGGGGGAGCAGGAGGAACCTCAGCGACAGGAGGAGGAGGAACATTAACCACCGGAGGAGGAGTAACATTTGCGGGGCCGGCTTCGGTCGCCCTAGCCTCCATAAGTCTCCTATACCAAACTGGAACTTGCACTCCCTCTGGGATAACAAAGTTATCTGTCATACAGAAACGAAGGAAAAGATAGGTTCAGAACGAGGGAACTAAGAATAGATGACTAAGGATTGCGCTAATGGCTTTTTGGGGAATAGCCTTTAAAATAAACTAGACTTTTCTTTGGAAAATACTTTATACTTGGTTTTGAAAATAGTTTTCCAAAAGTTTTAAAAACCTTTTTGTTCCTTCTCGTAAACCATACGCTCTGATACCAAATGTAACACCCCACCTCCGCCAGGGTGACTCTTGCAAGCACTCTGACTTTGGAGGGGTGTTTGAATCAGGTAAACATGCATAATGATATATCAAGGCAGAACAAGAACATATGTATGTATGTAAACAGAGTAAATAAGATAAATAAAACAGCGGAAGATTTCAAACCATTTCAAAACAAGTCTGGTACAACATAATGTCAACTTTCCAAATACACAAGTCTAGATAAAAACAACATTTCTGAAAAACTGAAATACATAAGTACTATCCCCAAAATAAGTGATAACCATGGCTAGCTTCATGTCAAGACCGTACATGAGCTAAAGTCCCACAAGCAAGCGATCAGAAATCCAAGCTAAGCTCCAATATTCCCACCCTGAGAACCTGGGGGGGAGGGGGGAAACGGAAGAAAAGAGGCAAAAGAAAAACAGGTCAGTCAAAAAGACTGAGTAAGCCCTACTACAATCAATGTAAACTGATAAAGTTAACTGGCATGAGAAGCAGGGATGAACATAAGGATAATTACATACTAGCATGGTGAATATGTAACAGATAATTCAAAGGAGTCATCACATAATCAAGGTGAAGTTTTTCACCACAGGTGTACCAGCGTTCTAACATGTCATGTATAAACAAGAATTTATCCCTTGGCCTAAACTTGGCCCAATATCAGGTGTTGACCTAAGTCAAGGTCCAACTTCTTAGTACCAATACTAGTATAACAGGATTAGGTGTTACCCTAATGTCTACATCGAAACAGGACGGAACAGAATGGCCCATAGATAGAGTTCGGGAAAAATGGGCTTTTACCACCCTAACAGATAAAGTACAGAAACGGAATGCTAACAATAATGGGCCTTTACCACCTTAACAGATAAAGTACAGAAACGGAATACTACAATTAGGTGTACACTAGTAGTGGGCCTTTACCACCCTAACAGACGGTACCACGTAGAAATAGACGGGTGTTACCACCCAACAAAACAGACGGTACCAACAGAATCAGACAGAGCTAAGTGTACCCTAAATCCTACCCAAGCGATCGGCTCCCTAATACATAAATACCCTTTGTCGGCCCCACGATAGGGTGTATCACTCCCTAAAGTGGCAACCAATTGGCACAGGCATATTTACAGATGTCACGGCGTCTTACATCCTCAGAGGCAGACCGAGATCCATGCACGCACATGACCCGGTTGGAACGCACCATCAACACCCATCGCCATTATCAGAATGAACCACTTATAATTAGTTCAGTAAGCGTGCCCGGACCCTACCTACAGTTGGGTCAAAGTTTTGATACCAGAAAGGGTTAGTGACTAATATGGGTCCCAAACAACAGATGACACAAGTATTCCCCCTTGTGTCCCCAGACTATCAGATTCAGATTAACTTATTAACAGAGTTCAGACATACCAGGTTCAGACGATCAGTTTTCAGACTAACGGATCAGATAACAGATTTACAAACTTGCCTAACTTGGTGTGGGTCCTACAGATCCGCAAAACAGGTTCGTTTAATTTATCAATCAAGTTAGTTTATCCAGACCAGGTATCCAATCGGTTCTCAGCCTTATCAAATTACTGAGTTGGATTGGCTAAGTATAGTTCAACTTAACCCCGTTAAATTACCGAGTTCAGATTGGTTAAGTGTAGGTTAACTTAACCCTAACCACTAGTCGTATTTTTCGGTTAAGTGTCATTAAGAAATCAAGCCCGGTTTCACTTAACCTACCCATTCATGTCAAATTGGTTAAGTGTCATAAATCAAATTTACTTAACCTTATCATGTAACATTAATTAATTTAATGCACCTTAACCTCTCACATTAGACCTCATTGTGGTTACTAGTTAAGCCGGGCGGGTCCGGATAGCTTTACACCACAACTTGGTCTAACCTCGGGTTCAAGGTACAACATGACCAACTTCTCACATTGGGTCCTATTGTTTGTAGCAACTAGTTAAGCCGGTCGGTTCCGGGTAGGTTTACGCTACAAACTCAACCCAACCTCGAGTTGGTCACACTTATCTTTTCTAAGTGTCATGTTTCCAAAACATGTTACAAGTTTTCAAGCATTTGGGTAGACCTAACTTAATAGGTAAATTCCCAAAGGGTAGACCTAACTTAATAGGTAAATTCCCAAGCTTATGTTTTTATGTCTTTTAAGTTTACTCAACCCCAAACGCAATCCCATCGCTTACATATCGCAATAGCGCATAAAGGATAGAAAGAGGGAACTTGGCATAATCATAACATAAAGGTGTTGAAGCCACAAGTTCAACATGGTGGCATATGAAGTGTACATGTGTTCATATACTTGCATATTACATTTTTAGGCCTCAAAAGCATGCATGAAACCAAACTTAGCATATTGGTGATACATGGTGATAAATGACATGTAGAAATGGCCATAAGTTCGCATTTAGCCTCACATGCAAGTTATCATAAGAGATATGATAACTTACATGTTGCCAAAATGCAACCTTTAGCATAAAGCTTGAAGCTTTATGTTCATAAACCCAAGATAAGCTTGCATAACATGATAATATGAACAAAATGATCAACCCAAACTTGCCTAACATAACTTGCATATATGACAAACTTGCATATCAAACTTGCATAACATAATATGATAAACTTGCATATCACAACATGGAAAACTTGCATAGCATAACATCATAAACTTGCATATCATAACATGGCATACTTGCATAACATAACATCATAAACTTGCATATCATAACATGGCATACTTGCATAACATAACATCATAAACTTGCATATCATAACATGGCATACTTGCATAACATAACATCATAAACTTGCATATCATAACATATCATACTTGCATAACATAACATCATAAACTTGCATATCATACATTTAACTTTAGAGTTTAAGTATGAAAGTAGAATAGGGCTTACAATGCTTAGGAAGTCACAAGAATATGACAAAGCCCTTATGAAATCAATTAAACCCAAAATGCAAGCTCTAATAGAAAATCCCTTGAGCCAAAATGATCAAAACCCTTGCTTTATGATGCAAATATAGAAACTTGACTTGAATGCAAGCTAATGATGCTCATACAAGCTTGAAAACACTTGTATGCATGGAAAATCTCTCATAGAAATTTATTTAGAATTTTATGAAGAGAGTGGAGGCCATGAGAGGAATGATTTTGCCATAGTTTAGTCACTTGAATGAATAATGATGATTTAGGCTAGGTTTAGGGGTCCTTTTATAGAAGTTTAGGTTAGTTTAGGCCATAGGATTAACCCTAGTTTAGATCTAAACCATCAAAAATCGTCATAGGCCAGCAGAACAGACCAGAGAACCAAAACAGGTGCACCAAGCCAGCCAGGGTCAAGCCAGAAAGCTGTGCAGGTTTCTGGCTCGACACGGGCGCACTTCCCAAGTGCGCCAGTGTATTTTTGTGCTGGCGCACTTCACAAGTGCGCCAGTGCATTCTGGCTTGTTTTCGGTTTTTCTGCCTAACTTCGTTCGTCCATATCTTCTTCATACGGACTCCGATTTTCGAAAACTCGGACTCTATTTCGCGTATTTTTCCGAGACGAACGCAATGGCATAGCCCGTTTCCCTTGATTCAGATTTATAAATTAAATTCTGCCTCGATTTACGATATAATAGGTTATCAGAAATACGGGTTGTTACAGAACTAAAACAGTTATATAAAACTTTACTTTAAAGATAGTAATTCAAGGGACCATGCCGTATAACACGGAACGGGTTTCCTCCCAAGAATACTAGTGCATATAACAAAACAACGCAATGCTCTTTGGAAAAATGAAGCTATTATCAGACCCAGGTCCCATCACACAATGCAACGCAAGCCGGAGGATAGGGTTTTCCCTTATAATAGCCAAATAATGTTTGATACGTTTAAAACAAATCATTTGATACTATCATAGGTGTATATAGTGTCAAAACAATTTCAATCATAAATATCAATCATAGGCGGCATGGGTACCATATATCATGTCGCCATACTAGTTCTACAATTAAAACCGCAATATCACGTATTGGAAATTGGATTTCCGTCATGAGCCGAGGCAAGGGGCAAGCTCCTCTCCGATTCGAGACACTCTAGCAAATGTCTCAGGACCCCACTATGATCCTTGGATCTTCAGGGCCGGTCCTCTCTTACTTTTGAGGATTGGCAATTCCTGAACACACGTTTCCCGGTCCTTACAGACCTATATCCGAGGCGCCTCGTATCCAACAACCACACAGGTGAAAAGTATATAAATGTCAGGGCTGGTAGGTCACTGACACCACCTTAGCTAGAAAGAAACGTCGTGCTCTCCCTGCAGTCACTATCCCGTTTTTGACTCATACCGAGGTGTGAGGCTCGCGAATTCACGCTATACACAAAGCTACACCACACAGGCCGTGCTTTGATCATCAACCACAAGACTTTGCTTTTCAACAGAAGTCTTGATCAATTGCCACTTACGCGTGCCACACTGACAATTCACTCCATGCGACTGATGTCCACCGATATACAACCTCTGAGCTCGTACGTCTCAGAGAAGGGCGTTAAGCAAGAGAATAAATTCTCCGCCGCCAAACAGATGTATATTTAATAGAGATCAATCAACACAAAATAAAATCCAATGTCAGACACACAATCCATTTACAAGTTCGTTCTGGGTCTGAACGAAACCGGAGGCACTTTCCTCGCATATCCATCCATCTCCAAGTACGTCTAGACGATCACCAACTGTTTCCCTCATCTTGGGTGTACAGCCCAATCGAGATCATCAGTAATCACCCAAACGATGTGAATACTTCCGGTCTTCAACCACCGTCTTCATCTTCGACATCTCGTCAAATCGGTTATTCAGAATGGGTATAAACCCGGCCTTTCTGAATAACCCACGTATATGATAAACAAATGTTACACAAACACAACAAACGCCCCATTCCAATTCAGAATATTCTTTTATTCACAAAATCACATTCTTAGGGAATAGGTTCCCATTAATTTTATCAAAGATAAATTCTTCTAAATTTATTCTTTAATCTTTCTTTGGATATCATTTCAAACTAGTCGGGATTAGCGAACCACACTGAAGTAATTATTTATTTTATTTCCCAATCCCAACCTATTTATCCCATGGAGAAAACTGGTAATACTCCATATCTAACACCACAGTGTTATCGGTAAAGTTAATTACCATTTCACGTTCAAATCTAATTAAAGATTTAACTATCGCTTTGGAGCAAAATTGGTGGTACTCCATTCTCGATCACCTTTCAGATTTGATAATTTAAATCATCAATTCACATTTCAATCTAATTAAAGATTCATTAAAACTCCACTTAGTTTTAATCTTCTTAAAAATCAATATCCTGTCTTTAACTGGGTTAAAGAACCAATGTCATCTAAAACACGATTCACGGTAAACCCAAAATCACACTTTATTGTTAATCGGGTTAAAGAACAGGTGTTGTTCAAAACACCGCTCACAATAAACCCAAAAACCAATTCATATTCAATTCCAATTAAATATTATTTAATTGATACACTTCATTAAATCTAAATAGAAAGATTTAATCTTTTTCTCTATTAGGCTTAAGAACAGTGTTAATGAAGACACCATTCACGACAAACCCAAATCACATTTGATATTAAATACAAGGCCCTGAATAGAAAATATACCAGCTTATATTCAATATCAAATCCTGAAACTAACAAATATCATATTGGAAATAACGATATAAAACATATCTTTCAAATCCCCATAACAATATCCGTATAGTCACGAAATCCAACATCGAAATATTCCGAAGATAACTTCGATTCAAATCCAGTCCAACTCACGTATTGGGAATTCTGATTATTTTTAAAACCACTTTCAAATTCAATTCCAATTAAATATTATTTAATTGATACACTTCATTAAATCTAAATAGAAAGATTTAATCTTTTTCTCTATTGGGCTTAAGAACAGTGTTAATGAAGACACCATTCACGACAAACCCAAATCACATTTGATATTAAATACAAGGCTCTGAATAGAAAATATACCGGCTTATATTCAATATCAAATCCTGAAACCAACAAATATCGTATTGGAAATAACGATATAAAATATATCTTTCAAATCCCCATAACAATATCTGTATAGTCACGAAATCAAACATCGAAATATTCCGAAGATAACTTCGATTCAAATCCAGTCCAACTCACGTATTGGGAATTCTGATTATTTTTAAAACCACTTTCAAATTCAATTCCAATTAACTATTATTTAATTGATACACTTCATTAAATCTAAATAGAAAGATTTAATCTTTTTCTCTATTGGGCTTAAGAACAGTGTTAATGAAGACACCATTCACGACAAACCCAAATCACATTTGATATTAAATACAAGGCTCTGAATAGAAAATATACCGGCTTATATTCAATATCAAATCCTGAAACCAACAAATATCGTATTGGAAATAACGATATAAAATATATCTTTCAAATCCCCATAACAATATCTGTATAGTCATGAAATCCAACATCGAAATATTCCGAAGATAACTTTGATTCAAATCCAGTCCAACTCACGTATTGGGAATTCTAATTATTTTTAAAACCACTTTCAAATTCAATTTATTTCAAAAATAAATTGATTTTAATTCTAGTTCAAAACTAGTTCATTTCGATAAAATTCTATTTTTATCTTTTCAAATGTGTAATTTTTCATCCCAGTACTTCACAAACTATTTCTTATGATTTTAGACAAATTATAGATATTTTTAATAATTTTATCAAGGCCCGTACAATCGATTTCCATCAACGGCCATCGAACTGCACTTACAGCGACCTTTTCCAAATTTGATTTGGACATAATTCCAAATCCAACCGTTAGATTTCAAATTTCTAATATTCATTGGAAAGCTCTTTTCGATACGAACCCAACGGTTCCGGTTTCAGGAGAATCCGATGGTCGGATCTACCGCAACGTCAATTCGAAGCCAATGGTCGAAATTCACGAACTACCGCAGCGCGGCGCGTTCTATTCAGGCCATTATATATATATTATATATATTTCGTCGATTTCCTTTTTAAAACGTATTTTATAAATCGTTTTCAAAACCATTTCAACTCTATATTCAATTTCTAATCAAAATTGAATATTTCATATCATTACTATATAAATGATAATATTTTCAAAATTTTAAATTTTGAAATCACCACTTTTTCTGTATTCATTATAAAAACGAATATAATCGATATAAATATCGTTCACGTCAAAATGGCGCAACTCTAATCAACACGGCTTTATATATATATTTCAATAAATTCGTTATTCTATTCAACAAATGAATATGTATTCCATTCAACACATGAATCTATATTTCTTTTCAACACACGACTAATCTCAACACATGAGTACTGTCAACACACGACTATTTTTGTTATGTAAAATATTTTATAAAATTTTGGTATCTATCGTTTGATTTTCAATCAGACTCCTACTGTAAGGTAGTTCTAATTTTAAATATGATAAAGATGTAAATTTTATTATTTAAAATATTTTACTCAACACATGAACATCGTCAACACATGACTATTTTTGTATTCAACACATGAATTTTCTTTTATAATATTCATTATTTTCCCGATTGGAATGAGGCCCAATCAATCACCATATAATGTTAATTATATGGATTCCATACAACACATGTATATAATAGCAACGATAACCAACCAACCATCATCCAAAGTGCACCACACAACTGCATAAGCATCAAATATAAATAATTAACGCTTACACAGCCTGTCGACCAATCGATCGACATACAATTAAATAATTGGGATTAGTGTACTCAAATATCATCCCAACACCCATGTGGGGTTTCAAATCAACAAACACAGAATATTATTTATTCACATTCATGTTAAAAATTATATTTTTAACGATAAAATATTTTTAACTATATAAATATTTTATTTCCTTTCAACACAAGAATATTTTATTATTCAATCATTCCACAACACAATCAATTTTCACAACACATCCATCAAACAAACAAGCCGTCCATGGTCTGTGGACGACGGGTGTCGGGTGCTGCTAAGCACCGTCTGCATCCTAGTATATATATATAACTAGAAAAAGAAATTTAGAGTGAGAAGTTCTCACTAAAGCTATCCCAACTCCACGACACTTCCAATGTAGGGAATCATCACTGTTCTCGCCTTTTGCCACTTTCGTTGCCCGTAGCCACTACATATATAAAAATCACATTTTTATATTATTGCTATGTATATAAAGATCACATTTTTATAATCACGCTATATGGATAAAAATTCTATTTTTACACCGCTACTATATAGATAAAAATTCTATTTTTACACTGCTGTTCATACAATAAAGATTATATTTTTATCACGCTACTCTCTATATAAAGATTTCGTCTTTTCAAAATAAAGATTTCGCCTTTTCAAAAATAAAGATTTCGCCTTTTCAAAAATAAAGATTTAATTTTTATTTCATCACTATAAAAATTATATTTTCACATCATATAAAAATTATATTTTTAAATAACCAAAGATTATATTTTTATACTTCCTACTATATAAAAGATTATATTTTTATACTTCCTATTATATAAAAGATTATATTTTTATTATGTTATTCATATAAAAATCCCGTCTTTGTTGTTATAAAAATCTCAACATTCACTAATTAAAAAATCTAACCTTTCTGTGTTAAAAATCTGATTTTTACTTTGCTAAAATCACATATAAAAAAAACCCGACCTTTCTTGTGTATAAAGATCAAATTTTTATCACGACGTACATAGAACAAAAGTATACTTTTACTCCACTTTTAAATAAGTAAAAATCGTATTTTTATTTCTTTATCTTCATAGGAAAAATCTAATCTTTCCTCACATTAAAATTCAAACCTTTGTTCGATTAAAACCCAAATCTTTGTCCACTAACATCCTACATAGAACTAGTTTTCGTTTTTATATAACGAATTATTTTATATAAATAAATTTAAAGAAATAAAAATAAATTAAATAAAAACTTACAGTGGAAATCGAGGGGGAAGGGGAAGCAGGCGATGGACGGTCAGTGAGAAGGAGGGGGGATGTGCGGCGCCTTCCAGTTGGTGGGGCGGCCTTCTGGCGATGGTGGGGCCCGTTCAGGGGCTGGGCGCGTCGATCGTTGTTGAAGGGGGGGGGGGAGGAAGAGAGAGTGGAGCGGAGGAGGGAGGGCGACGTAGTGGCCCCGCCTTGGGCGGTGCGTCGCCAGGCCGCGATGGCCTTCGGATGGAGGAGCGACAGCTCCTCCCCCCTTTTTTTTATCTGTTGATCGAATGAAGAACGGGGGGGAGGGCGACGGTTTTTAAGGGGAAGAGAGAGAAAGGAATAAGAGGGGTAATTTTTTTATTTTATTTATTTAATTTCAAAAAGGTACTTTTATTTTCGACCTCGAAACGAGGCCTACCGCCTGTCGTCCATAGCTAATTACCCCCATTCCGAACACAATGGGATATGTACCGTAAGCTAATTCGACCGTTTCGATCAGTTTCCGTTAAAATCAACATATAACTCTATATATTGAATTTTGAACGCGCATTTCAATTTAATGGGGTCGCACACTAACTCCATAAATTCCCGAAAAATATTTTCTAGCTTCGTATTGACGATACGGTCCTAACAAAACTAGTTTCGTCGAATTCTGAGACCAATGGAAAAATGGTCAAACGCGTTTTCCTTTGCCACGCTCACATATTGATTCGAAAAATTATGAAATTTGGAATCTAGCAATAATTTGACATCACGGATCCAACAAAAGTGGTTTCGTCGAAATCCGAGGTCTTTTGCAAAATGGCTATTTTTAAGGGCCTCAATTCCATAGCGACTATTCAGAATTTTCAACTGGACATATCTTTTGATTCCCGCTATGAAATTTTGATTTTTCGGATTCGTTGGAAAGATATTCCCAATTAGATTCTATTATTTTTGGTTTCGCTAAATTCCGGTTTGTTTTGTACTCTGTACGTTCAATTGAAGTTTGAAATCGAATTATCGAACTACCGCGCCATTTTCAATTCCTATTTATAATTATAAATAATTATTTATATTCTAACGACAACGTATATAATATATATACGTTTGATTTCTATTCAAAATAAATTTCTCGTCGAAATTATTTAGAATAATTCACTTTAAATGTTCAAAATTCGCTAAAATAAAAATTTTAAACTGGCCCAGATTTTCGGGTTGTTACAATTGACTTCGAACGGATATTATGGGAGATCCGACAATCAGATTCTCCTAAAACCAGAACTGTTGGGTTCGTATCGAAAAGAGCTTTCTAACGAATATTAGAAATTTTAAATTTAACGGTTGGATTTGGAATTATGTCCAAATCAAATTTGGAAAAGGTCGTTGTAAGTGCAGTTCGATGGCCGTTGATGGAAATCGACTGTACGGGCCTTAATAGAATTATTAAAAATAGTAATAATTTGTATAAAATCATAATAAATGATTTGGGAGGAATTGGGATGAAAAACTCCATATTTAAAAAGATAAAAACAGATTTTTATCGAAATGAACTAGTTTTGAACTAGAAATATAATTCTATTTATTTTTAAATAAATAAATTGAATTTGAAAAAAAATGGTTTTGAAGGTAACTACAATTTCCAATAATTGAATTGGAATGGATTTGAATCAAAATTTTCTTTGGATTATTTTGATGTTGGATTTCGTGATTACACAGATATTGTTAGGGAAATTTGAAAGATATATTTATATCGTTATTTCCAATACGATATTTGTTGGTCGTAGAATTTGATATTGAATATAAGCCGATATATTTTCTATTCAGAGCCTTGTATTTAATATCAAATGTGATTTGGGTTTTTCATGAATGGTGTCTTCATTAACACTGTTCTTAAGCCCAGTTGAGAAAAAGATTGAATCTTTTTATTTAGATTTAATGAAGTGTACCAATTAAATAATATTTAATTGGAATTGAATTCGAATTGATTCTTGGGTTTATCGTGAATGGTGTTTTAAATAACACTCGTTCTTTAACCCGATAATTAATAGAATGTGATTTTGGGTTGTCGTGAACGGTATCTTCAATAATACTATTCTTAGACTCAAAGGAGTTAAGAAAATCAGAAACTAACTGGAGATTAGTTAAGTTGAATGGTTTCTGGTGTATTGATCTGATGTTGGTTTCGGCCTTCGGGGTTAATACTTAGGGAATTGCTCACTTGCTAATTTACGGTTAGGGACTGATTGAAATGTGATGTGATTTTGGGTTTATCGTGAACCGTATTTTAAATGACTGATTCTTTAACCCAGTTAAAGAATAAAACTAAGTGGAGTTTTAATGAATCTTTAATTAGATTGAAAAGATCGAGAATGGAGTATCACCAGTTTTGCTCCAGGCGATAGTTAAATCTTTAATTAGATTTAAGCGTGAAATGGTTATTGAATTTACCGATAACACCGAGGTGTTAGATATGAAGTATTACCAGTTTTACTTCATGGGATGAATAGGTTGGGATTGGGAAATAAAATAAATGATCACTTCGGTGTGGATCGCTAATCCCGACTAGTTTGGATAAACCCAAAAATTTGGTTTGAATTGACTTTCAAAGAATGATTAAAGAATAAATTTAAAGGAATTTATCTTTGATAAAATTAATGGGAACCTTTCCTTAAGAATGTGAAATTTAGAAACTAACTGTCGGTTAGCTAAGCAGATGGTTTTCTGGATATTAATCTGATGTTGGTTTCGGCATTCGGGGTTAATATTTGGGGAATTATTATCTTTTTAATTTACGATTAGTGACCGACGAATTGGAATGAGGCGTATATTGTGTTTGTGTAACACTTGTTTATTATATACGCGAGTTATTCGGAAAGACCAGGTTTATCCCATTCTGAATAACTGATACGACGATAAGTCGAAGATGAAGACGGTGGTTGAAGATCGGAGGTCTTCACGTCGTTTGGATAATTACTGATGATCTTGATTGGGCCGTACAACCAAGAGGAGGGAATCAGTTGGTGGTCGTCCTGACGTATTTGGAGATCGATGAATATGTGGGGTACTAGATGCCTCCGGTTTCGTTCAGACCCAGAACGAACTTGTAGATGGACTGTGTGTCTGACATCGGATTTCATTCTGTGTGATTGATATCGATTGCATAGCGTGAATTGCCTGTGTGGCATGCCAAGATGCAAATGATCAAGGCTTCTGTTGAAAAGCAAAGTCTTGTGGTTGATGATCAAAGCACGGCCTGTGTGGCGTAGCTTTGTGTAACGTTGATTCGCGAGCCTCACACCCCGGTGGTGAACCAAAAACGGGAGAGGACCTCAGGGAGGACATGCGTTTCTTTCTTGCTAGAAGTGGAGTCTGTGGTTTTACACGCCCTGACGAGTTTGACTTATGTGGTTGTTGCTATTGCGAGGCGCCTCGGTTTGATCGCACGATCCGGGTCCGATGGAGTCATTTGTTGGCTCATTTACGCCCCATAGGGCGGAGAGACGTATTGTTCAGGCACTATAATCCACTCCGTGTGGACCGGCCCTGTCGCTCCAAGGGGCAGTTGCGGCTGTTCCGGAGACATGGGCTAGATTGTCTCGAATTCGTTAGAGGACGAGCCCTTGCCTCGGTTCATAGATGGAAATCCAATTTCCAAATACGTGACATTTGCGGTTTTGATTGTAGAGCCTAGTATGCCGACATGATATATGGTACCCATGCCGTCTATGATTGATACTTATGATTTGAAATTGTTTTGACACTATACACTTATAGTAATAAGCAATGATTTGTTTTCAACGTAATAAGCATGTTTGGCTACTATAAGAGAAAACCCTATCCCCCGGATTGCGTTGCATTGTATGATAGGGCTTGGGTCTTATAATAGCTTCATTTTTCCAAAAATCATTGCGTTGTTTATTTATATGCACTGGTATTCTTGGGAGGAAACCCGTTCCGTGTTATACGGCGTGGTCCCTTGATATATCTGATTTAAAGTAAAGTTTTGAATAACTGTTTTAGTTCTCACACCAGTCCCATGACTGACCTGGAGTTTATTGTTTTAACCTAAACTCTGGGTGCCCTTATTTTGACACGGGCGGCTAGTAGTTTTGGTTTTGCAGATTTATACACAGGATCCTGATTTACATCTGGAACGATACTCGGAAATCTTTGTATCCGCGTATTACTTCTAGTTGTGTATTGTATTATTTTTCGCTGCTATGTTATTTATTGTAATCTTTGATATTTTATGATGTATATTATTTGTTTATATGCTATATATTCTTGTATTCTGATGGTATTGTTGTAATATATAATGAAATGTTCTTCCGTCTGCATTCTGATTTGTGTCTTGCTCTCGAAGTATCTGCTCTTTCCTTCACGGGGAAGTTACGGGTCCTAACAGTGGTATCAGAGCTTTGGTTTACAAAGCTCAGAGAACAAGACACATTAGAACCATACGAAAGAATTCATCAGAAATTGGATTAGTAATATCCAATAAGAATGACTCGTTAGAGATGGGATCAGTAGTATCCTTGAACGAGTGTGAAGAGTATATTTTTGAAAGTAAAAACAAGTTTTGTTTTGAAATTTAAATCACTTATTCGTATTTGATTATTTATTTTAAATTGATTTGGACCATCCGATATATAAAGATTTTGCATATATGTCTTGCAAACGTGTATTCGAAGTTTTAATGTATTGGATAGTTATAGAATCACACTCTAGTGCCTGGGGATAATTCTGGTGACGGGGCACCATCGCTGGTATTTATTTTCGGGTTTCGAAAGTGAGATTTCTATATATTTCCAATTGACTGGTGTGAGAACCGAAACTAGATAGGGCTTATTGTTATGATTTGGCATCAAAAATCTGATTTTTGACTATGTATCAAAGTTATGAATTTCAAAAGCTAATCAACTAATAGATTGATGGTTGTGTTGTTGATTATTGGTTGATTTATTAAAATTTGTACCATATAGCCCAATCGAACCAAATAGTGAATTGTATTGAAATTTGGTCGCATTTGCGTGCGTGTACAAGTACTTACATTGAACAGGTCTTAGCAAAGAGGCTAGAGCAGAAGAATATAATTGTTTGCCCGACAAATAGGTACATGTTTACCATAATTTACTGTTTTGTTTGGGTGATGATGATTTTATGAGCCGACTGGCTAGCCGCTTGGCTTTTTCTTTTTCTTTTTGAGACCAGAGGGCCTGTATGGAAATTTCGGGATTTTCCCGGTGTAGGGGAGGTTATGGCGAAATTTTTTGAAAAATTAGGGTGTTAGCCAAATTTTTGAAAAATTTGAAAAGTTCTTAGAAACTGAAAAGTTGGAGAACTTAAGCCTTAATGAAAATACTGGAAGTTGAGTCGATTTGTGAAACAACTTTCGGTTTCGTTCCTTTTCGGGGACGAAAAGTTTTAAGTGGGGGAGATTGTAATAACCGAAAATCTGGGCCAATTTAAAATTTTTATTTTGGCAATTTTAGCGAATTTTGAATATTTAAAATGAATTATTTTAAATAATATCGAAGAGAAATTTTTTTTGAATAGAAATAGAACGTATAATTATATACGTCGTCGTTAGAATATAAATAATTATTTATAATTATAAAAGGAATTGAAAATGGCGCGGTAGTTTGATAATTCAATTTCTAATTACAAATGAATGTACCGGGTGCAAAATAAACCGGATTTTAGTGAAACCAAAAATAATGGAATCTAATTGTGAATATCTTTCCAACGAATCCAAAAAATCAAAATTTCATAGCGGGAACCAAAAGATATGCCCAGTTGAAAATTCAGAATAGTTGCTATGGAATTTCTGGCCCTTAAAAATGGAAATTTTGCAAACGACCTCGGATTTCGACGAAACCACTTTTGTTGGATCCGTGATGTCAAGTTATAGCTAGATTCCAATTTTCATAATTTTTCGAATCAATATGTGAGCGTGGCAAAGGAAAACGCGTTTGACCAGTTTAGTTGATTTTAATCGACTGGAAAATGGCCATTTTTCAAACGGTCTCAGAATTCGATGAAACTAGTTTTGTTAGGTCCGTATCATCAATACGAAGCTAAAAATAATTTTTCTAGAATTTTTCGAGTTAGTATGTGGCCCCGGTAAATTGAAATGTGCCTTCAAATTCAATATATATAGTTATATTTTGATTTTGACGAAAAATAATCGAAACGATTGATTCCGCTTACAATACATATCCCATTGTGTTCGGAATGGGGGTAATTAGCTATGGACGACAGTCTGTGGGCTTGATTTTGAGTTCGAATTTAAAAAGCTACTTTTTGAAATTAAAAATAAAGATTAATATATTATGACCTTTTTACCCTTAACACCCTCTCCCTCCCTCGGTTCTTTTTCTCTCGATCTGAAGGAAATAAAAAAAACCCTAGGAACTAATCGCACGACCCAGGGAGGCCGCCGACGCCTCGCCGCCACCTCGACGCCCCGACCGCCGCTCCACGACGGAGGAGCACCTCCGCACTCCTCTCTCCTCTTATTTCTCCATTGAAACCCTTCCCCCCCCCCCCCCCCCCGTCACATCGCAACGCTGCCAACATCCATCCCCGACCGCCGCCTCCTATCACCTGAAACACCCCCTCTGACGCCCTCCGACCCCAACCCCCTCTCTCTTCCCTTCTCCGGCGAGAAACCCCCAAAACTCCATTCAAATGCGCGCCAAACACCATCCCACTGCCTCCCCGTTGGACAGAGGCGCCGCCGCCCCTTGCTACGTCTCCGGCGAGCTTTAACCTCCTCCGAACGTTCAATGGTGAGATTTTACTTATTTATTTAGTTTAAATGAATTTCGGTAATTAAATAAAATCAGTTTTTAATATATAACAGAAATTACAAAATCAGTTTTATTATCATGTAGTAGCGTATATAAAAGAATTGATTTTTAATCTGTTAAATTTGTTAAGATTTGGTTTTTAATTTGTTAAGGGATTTTACATAAAAAGATTGATTTTTTTAAACTGAAAAGGTTTGATTTTTATCAGTAAAAAGATGTGGTTAGAGTATAAAAATATGATTTTTAAATTTTAGAGAAGTTAAAAATATAATTTTTATCATAGTAAGAAGTTAAAAATATAATTTTTATCATAGTAAGAAGTTAAAAATATGATTTTTATATTTTAGGAGGAATAAAAATTCAATTTTAAATTTATAGAAACTATAAAGATATGATTTTTATATAGTGACGATAGTAAAAATTTGATTTTTATATATTGAATAGCAAAGTAAAAATTTGATTTTTATATATTGAATAACAAAGTAAAAACTCAATTTTTATATATTGAATAGCGAAGTAAAAATGTAATTTTTATATATGTAGTGAATTCGGGCAACGAAAGTGTCAGACGGCGAAGATTTTCTGCATATGAAGAGGCATGGCGTTTGGTTCAGCTAGTCGGTGAGAACTTCTCACTTTTAATTAAATTTTCTAGTTAAAATATATACTAGGATGCAGACGGTGTTTAGTAGCACCCGACACCCGTCGTCCACAGACCATGGACGGCTTGTATGCTTGGTAGTTTGATTTTGACGTGTAGTTGACTGTGTGATGTGATGTGAAATGAAATAAAATATTTATATAGTTAAAAATATTTTATAGTTGAAAATAGAATTTTTAACATATATATAAAATAAATATTTATAAACAAATCGGAGATTTGTTTATATACACTGATCTGATTGATGTTGATTGGGACGATAAATTTTACACATCGCCCAACTGCACAAATAAAATATGTGTTTGATTGTTTGAAAACCCCACACGGGTATTGGGGTGATATATGACATACACTAATCCCAGTAATTAGTTTTATGTCGATCGATTGATTGACAGACTGTTATGAGCGTTAAATATTTATATTTGATGCTTATACAGTGTAGAATTCACTTTGGATGACGGTTGATTATTCATCGTTGTTATTGTATACATCTGTTGTAGAAAATCCATACAATTAATATTATATGGTAATTGATTGGGCCTCATTCCAGTTTTGAAATAGAAATATTTGAAATAAAATATTTAAAAAGTAATATTGGAATATAGAAATATATGAAGCTGTGTTGATTAGATTAACGCCATTTTTACATGAACGATATTTATATCGATTTTATTCATTTTATAATGAATATCGAAAGTGATTTCAAAATCTGATATTTTGAAAAGGATTGAAGTTCGAATTGAAATTGAATAGAAATGAATTCGAATTGAAATTGAATAGAAATGAATTCGAATTGAAATTGAATTGAATTGAAAACGAACATAAAATGAATTAGAAGTCAATTCGAATTGAAAACAATTTGAAATGAATTTAAAACGAATTTAAAAGGAAAAATTCAATTTTGATTTGAATTTGAAAAGAAGTTGAAATCGTTTTGAAAACGAATTTAAAAACGATTCATAAAATACGTTTTTAAAAGGAAATCGACGAAGTATATATTATATATATTATATATAATATAATGGCCTGAATAGAACGCGCCGCGCTGCGGTAGTTCGTGAATTTCGACCATTGACTTCGAACGGATATTATGGGAGATCCGACCGTCGGATTCTCCTAAAAGCGGAACCGTTGGGTTCGTATCGAAAAGAGATTTCTAACGAATATTAGAAATTTGAAATCTAACGGTTGGATTTGGAATTATGTCCAAATCAAATTTGGAAAAGGTCGTTGTAAGTGCAGTTCGATGGCCGTTGATGGAAATCGACTGTAAGGGCCTTAATAGAATTATTAAAAATAGTAATAATTTGTGTAAAATCATAAGAAATGATTTGGGAGGAATTGGGATGAAAAACTCCATATTTGAAAAGATAAAAATAGATTTTTATCGAAATGAACTAGTTTTGAACTAGAATTATAATTCTATTTATTTTTGAATAAATAAATTGAATTTGAAAAAAAATGGTTTTGAAGGTAACTAGAATTTCCAATAATTGAATTGGAATGGATTTGAATCGAAATTTTCTTTGGATTATTTTGATGTTGGATTTCGTGATTACATAGATATTGTTATGGAAATTTGAAAGATATATTTATATCGTTATTTCCAATACGATATTTGTTGGTCGTAGAATTTGATATTGAATATAAGCCGATATATTTTCTATTCAGAGCCTTGTATTTAATATCAAATGTGATTTGGGTTTGTCGTGAATGGTGTCTTCATTAACACTGTTCTTAAGCCCAGTTTAGAAAAAGATTGAATCTTTTTATTTAGATTTAATGAAGTGTACCAATTAAATAATATTTAATTGGAATTGAATTCGAATTGATTCTTGGGTTTATCGTGAATGGTGTTTTAAATAACACTCGTTCTTTAACCCGATAATTAATAGAATGTGATTTTGGATTGTCGTGAACGGTATCTTCAATAATATTGTTCTTAGACCCAAAGGAGTTAAGAAAATCAGAAACTAACTGGAGATTAGTTAAGTTGAATGGTTTCTGGGGTATTGATCTGATGTTGGTTTCGACCTTCGGGGTTAATACTTAGGGAATTGCTCACTTGCTCATTTACGGTTAGGGACTGATTGAAATGTGATTTTGGGTTTATCGTGAACCGTGTTTTAAATGGCACTGATTCTTTAACCCAGTTAAAGATTAAAACTAAGTGGAGTTTTAATGAATCTTTAATTAGATTGAAAAGACTGAGAATGGAGTATCACCAGTTTTGCTCCAGGCGATAGTTAAATCTTTAATTAGATTTAAGCGTGAAATGGTAATTGAATTTACCGATAACACCGTGGTGTTAGATATGAAGTATTACCTGTTTTACTTCATGGGATGAATAGGTTGGGATTGGGAAATAAAATAAATGATCACTTCGGTGTGGATCGCTAATCCGACTAGTTTGGATAAACCCAAAAATTTGGTTTGAATTGGCTTTCAAAGAATGATTAAAGAATAAATTTAAAGGAATTTATCTTTGATAAAATTAATGGGAACCTTTCCATAAGAATGTGAAGTTTATAAACTAACTGTCGGTTAGCTAAGCAGAATGGTTTTTTGGATATTGATCTGATGTTGGTTTCGGCCTTCGGGGTTAATATTTGGGGAATTATTCTCTTGTTAATTTATGGTTAGTGACTGATGAATTGGAATGAGGCGTATATTATGTTTGTGTAACACTTGTTTATTATATACGCGAGTTATTCGGAAAGACCGGGTTTGTCCCATTCTGAATAACTAATACGACGATAAGTCGAAGATGAAGACGGTGGTTGAAGACCGGAGGTCTTCACGTCGTTTGGATAATTACTGATGATCTTGGTTGGGCCGTACACCCAAGAGGAGGGAATCAGTTGGTGGTCGTCCAGACGTATTTGGAGATCGATGGATATGCGGGGTACTAGGTGCCTCCGGTTTCGTTTAGACCCAAAACGAACTTGTAGATGGACTGTGTGTCTGACATCGGATTTCATTCTATGTGATTGATATCGATTGCATAGCGTGAATTGCCTGTGTGGCAAGCCAAGATGCAAATGATCAAGGCTTCTGTTGAAAAGCAAAGTCTTGTGGTTGATGATCAAAGCACGGCCTGTGTGGCGTAGCTTTGTGTAACATTGATTCGCGAGCCTCACACCCCGGTGGTGAACCAAAAACGGGAGAGGACCTCAGGGAGGACATGCGTTTCTTTCTAGCTAGAAGTGGCGTCAATGGTTTTACACTCCCTGACGAATTTGACTTATGTGGTTGTTGCTGTTGCGAGGCGCCTCGGTTTGATCGGACGATCCGGGTCCGATGGAGTCATTTGTTGGCTCATTTACGCCCCATAGGGCGGAGAGACGTGTTGTTCAGGCACTATAATCCACTCCGTGTGGACCGGCCCTGTCGCTCCAAGGGGCAGTTGCGGCTGTTCTGGAGACATGGGCTAGATTGTCTCGAATTCGGTAGAGGACGATCCCTTGCCTCGGTTCACAGATGGAAATCCAATTTCCAAATACGTGGCATTTGCGGTTTTTATTATAGAACCTAGTATGGCGACATGATATATGGTACCCATGCCATCTATGATTGATACTTATGATTTGAAATTGTTTTGACACTATACACTTATAGTAATAAGCAATGATTTGTTTTAAACGTTATAAGCATGTTTGGCTATCAAGGGAAAAACCCTATCCCCCGGCTTGCGTTGCACTGTATGATAGGACCTGGGTCTTATAATAGCTTCATTTTTCCAAAAAGCATTGCGCTGTTTGTTTATATGCACTGGTATTCTTGGGAGGAAACCCGTTCCGTGTTATACGGCGTGGTCCCTTGATATATCCGATTTAAAGTAAAGTTTTGAATAACTGTTTTAGTTCTCACACCAGTCCCATGAATGACCTGGAGTTTATTGTTTTAACCTAAACTCTGGGTGCCCTTATTTTCACACAGGCAACTAGTAGTTTTGGTTTTGCAGATTTATATTCACAGGATCCTAATTTACAGCTGAAACGGTACTCGAAAAGCTTTGTATCCGCGTATTACTTCTAGTTGTGTATTGTATTATTTTCCATTGCTATGTTATTTATTGTAATCTCTGATATTTTATGATGTAAATTATTTTTTTATACTGTGTATATTCTTGTATTCTGATGGTATTATTGTAATATACAATGAAATGTTCTTCCGTCTGCGTTCTGATTTGTGTTTTGTTCTCGAAGTATCCGCTCTTTCCTTCATGGGGAAGTTACGGGTCCTAACAGCTTCTTACTTCCGAAGCATTTAGAGGTATCCTCCATTCCTTGATTGCCTCGCTCTTTGCGGGATCTGCGGCCAATCCTTCACTTGACACAATGTGCCCTAGAAATCTAACTTCTTCCCTCTAGGAATGGCACTTCGAGAATTTTACTTTTAACTAGTTCTTTCATAGTATCCCTAGAACTTGTCTTAATTGATTTTCATGCTCTTCATGGTATTTAGAAAATATAAGGATATCATCTACAAAGATTACCACAATCTTATTTAGAATTCCCCGAAACACTCTACTCATAAGGTCAACAAAGAAGGCGAGTGCATTCGTCAATCCGAAGGGCATAACCTCGGCGTCCTAAAAATAGTTTTATTGTTACTGTCCTCCGCAATTCTCAACTGGTGAAATCCAGTGGCAAGGTCTAATTGGGAAAATACTCAGGCTTCTCCCAAGTCGTCAAAAAGATCATCGATTATATGTAAGGGGTACTTATTATTCTTGGTCAGCTTATTAAGTTCCCTATAATCCACACAAAGTCTTAAAGATCCGTCTACTTTGGTGGAAAACACAACAGGTGCACCCCATTATGAGATAATTCGCCGAATGAAAATTTTCTGTAGTAATTCTGAAATTTGCTTATCCAATTCCCATCTTTCCTTTGGCGCCATATGCCTCAAGGGTAATGCTACTGGTCTAACGCCCTTCTTTAGGTCAATACGAAAAGAGCTCTATAGGGCGGAAGTTATGTGACTTCCTCAAAGACATCCATTAACTCACATACTGTAGGTACTGAAGATGGTCTGTATGAACTAGGAGATAAGGAATATAATAAGGCTTTATCCTTGTTCCTAACATTACAAGGAGTACCCAGAATACGTCATCCTCGGCTCCTAAGACGAACAATTCTCGTGTCGCATTCTAGAACGGCCCCAGAAAATGATAGCCAATCCATACCCAAGATAAGGTCATACCCCATAAAAGCCAACGAATACGCTTCAAAAAGGAATTCGACAATGTCGATCTCCAATACTAGGTCTTTGCAAAAAAACTCAAGATACTTAGACCCTCCGATAGGGTTGGCCACCTCTATTGGATTACTAGAGCTAGATATGGGAAGGTTCAACAGATTAACTATTCCCTTAGAGACAAAAGAATTAGTTGCTCCAGAATCGATCAAGGTATATACAAAAATTCCTAAAACAAAAGTTATACCTTCAAGTGCGGCTTTCCTTGGCCTCTTGGGGGTCAGCTTTGAATCAGTGATGTCGCTATTGCATAATTCTGACCACTACGTATAACTTAAGCTTTGGGAAGTCCTTAGACATGCATCCTTCCTCATGATAGCTGAAACACTTCCCTTTGAGTTCCTTCTTTGCCAACGAAGTCCTATAATCCTTGGCCTCGTGGCCCTTGCGGATGCACCTCGTACAAGTCTTAGCTTCCTTTTTGAATTTTCCCCATTTCTTCTTGTTCTTCCACCATTCCTTTTTCTTATTCTTATTGGAACTTCCTTTCCCCTTCTCACCTTCCCTTTTCTCCTTAGAGCCTTCGATCGTGCATAGGATAGCTGTCTCTATTAGGGTTTCAAAAGTTTCCCCGAATTTACTTGTGCTAATAAAGTTTCCTTTCGTTGGGAGTTCAACTTTGTTCACTGGGGTGTAACAACCCGTATTTTGATAACGTGTTATAACCATAAATCTAGGCAGAATTAAAATTTAAAATAAGAACCAAGGGAAACGGGTTGCTCCATTGCGTTCGTCTCAGAATTCTACATAAAATAGAGTCCGAGTTTTCAAAAATCGGAGTCTGTATGACCAAGTTATGGCTCTCCAAAGTTTCAGAAATTTTCAGAGTTCAAAAATGCTCGAATTCGAATTCAAAATTCGAATTTCAAACGCAGAACAGACTGGGCGGGAAATTTCCCGCCCAGACCCAGGTCGACTGGGGAGTCGACTGGGCAGTCGACACCCCCAGGACCAGGTCGACTGCGCAGTCGACTTGGGTGTCGACCTGGTCCCCGAGCCCATTTTTGGGCCAGTGTTCGTTCTGATGTATCTAGTCTGATTTCTGTCCAGATTCATCTGCCTAAACCTATTTAAACAGCCCCAAACCTAGCCTTCTCTACACACAATTCTATTCTGCTTCTACTCTGCCTCTTTTCTAAATAAAAATAAAAATGGCGTCGCTACTCTACTGGAATCAAAACTAGAAGCTAATCAACATCAACCTAAGCAACTCAATTCAAACTAGAGATTGAAGCTTCTACAACGATCCTACGACAATTTCTTTTCTTAGTTCTCAAAAACCATGATCTGTAAGCCCCAGTTACTCTTAGATCTAAACTTTAAATTTAACATGAACACGATGTAAACTGAAATTATGCCTAAACTTGATAACTAGGTCGGATCTATCGTTGTAAATCCTTGATCTATGACTATCCTTTTTAGACCTACTATTTTAGATCTAATTTTGTACACCCTAGATCTATTCATGTGAAACTTTGACTTGTGGATTATTGTATGAACTTGATTTGGGACATATTCATGTTATTAACCTAAAACCTCTCATGACCTTTATCTAAACATTACCTGTGATGTTGAAACTATTATTGGGGATATTATCTTATGTCAATCCATTACCATGTCTATCACCATATTCTGCCAAGTTGATGTTGAGACCCTTATTCATATGCCTGAAATGTTATAATCGTCATGCTTAACTTGTAAACACCTTTGCCACCCTATGACTATCCTTTTTGTGTTATTCCCTATCTTGATATCTTGTGTTGATGCGAATTCACATACGTTGGGGATACGTTATGGGTAGATTAGGCAAACTTGAAATTGGCTATAAAATTAACATGATATGACATGAAAACATGACATGTATACTTGACATGAAATTATACTTGAAAACTTGAATCATGAACATGGTTAACACGAACTTGAACTTGACATGAAAAATTAAACATGGACATGACTCTTAGATAACTTGAACGTGGCCAACTCGAGGTTGGGTTGAGTTTGCAGTATAAATCTCCCCGGAACCGCCCGACGAATCCAGTAACTGCAAACAATAGGACCTAATGTGAGTAGTTGGTCATATCGCACTCGAAACCCGAGACTAGACTAGGTTATGGTGTAAAACTGCCCGGACCCGCCCGGCACATCCAGTAACCATAACCAGGTCTAATGTGAGAGGTTAGGGGTGCATTAAATAAATTAATGCCACTGGATAGGGTTAAGTCATGGACCACTTGAATATACTTAACCAATTTGACACGTTGATTGGATAGGGTTAAGTCATGAACCGCTTGAACACACTTAACCAACCTGACACATGATTCGTAGGACTAAGTCTTGAACTAGAACGACACACATAGTCAATTTGACATGACACGTAGATGGGGTTAAGTCTCGATTTTAAATGACAACTTAACCTGTTGAACGAAACCCTAGTTACGCGGTCCTTTTCAGCAGTAACCCACTAGATGTATCACGGTACCCTGGGACTAGGCAGGGTGGGGCACGATTGCTGGGCTGATTGTAAGCGACCAGAACGACGGCTGAGTTGGTGCGCCATTGTAGGTTCAGGCGGACTAGGGTCGTGCACTTAGTCCGGAGTTGAAAAAGCAGGCATTGGGCATCAGTAGGACTATCTGTGCATTCTTGATTCGTGTCAGTGGTTGGCACCCTAGGGCTTGATACACCCTATGGTGGACCTAGCACAGGTGACTACATTCGTGATAGGGCCGTATGACACAGACACACGACGAGCTAGACTTGTAGGGAGCCGATTGATTAGATCATACCGTTGGACCCCGAATTGGGTCACTTCACGATATTGGGCCAAGGGATTATTTCATGATTTATAGTTGATACGGGATTAGTACACCAGTATAGTTGGTATGGTGAACCTTGAATACGCAATGTTAGACTTGAGTTATCTTGTTAGCTTAGTTATCATGTCAGACTTATCATCATTCCTATGTTTAATTCCAGTTTATTCATGTCTTGTTAACTTTACTAGTTTCTATGCTGATAGTCACTAGGGCTTACCAGTCTTTTTGACTAACCCGTTTTCTTTCGCCTCTTTGTCTTTCGTTCCCCCCCGCCCAGGTTCTTAGGGAGGAAACTCTAGCTCTTAGCTTGGACGTTGCTTGCTTTCTGACAGCTCATGTACGGTTTGGTCTTGAGCTATGCTATGGCTGCACTCATGCTCTTTTTGGGGAATAATATTTTACTTATGTTGTTTTAAGTACTTTGCTTCTTTAGAACTTGACGTAATGAAATAATGACTTGGCATTTTGATGTAAGAGGTTTTGACTCTATTTTTCAGTAATGAGATTTGGTTTTAAAGTTTATATCCGCTGCTTTATATACTCTATTTTATCTATGCTACGTCTTGTGTTATCTCTGTGCCTGTTTGCTAGATAATACCCCTCCAAAACTAGGGCATTCCCTTTGTGAGTGACCCTAGCGGAGGTGGGGTATTACATAACACCCTAGGGTGGACCTAGCACAGGTGACTACATTCGTGATAGGGCCGTATGACACAGACACACGACAAGCTAGACTTGTAGGGAGCCGATCGATTAGATCATACCGTTGGACCCCGAATTGGGTCACTTCACGATATTGGGCCAAGGGATTATTTCTTGATTTATAGTTGACACGGGATTAGTATACCAGTATAGTTGGTATGGCGAACCTTGAATACGCAATGTTAGACTTGAGTTATCTTGTTAGCTTAGTTATCATGTTTAGGCATAATTTCAATTCGATGAACTTGGCCACATACCCCTGTAGACTCAAGCTTCCTTGCTTGAGGTGGATAAATTTCTCCAATTGGATCGTCATCTCTACACTTGGCAAGAATTTTTCTTCGAAACGTGTTTCGAATTTGACCTATGTAAATATTAGGCCCCTGTTCACTCCATACACTAAATTCCACCATTCAAGGGCCTCCTCTTTCAAATTCTATGCTACATATCTTCTTTTTACTTTATTGGGCCATCTTGTAGCTTTGAAAATTCTTTCGCAATCCGTTATCCAAGATTGGACGTTGGTAAAACCCTCCTTTCCAGTGAACGATTTTCCTCCAAGATTTGCAAAGCTATTACAAAAGCGAGAAAAGTCAAAGGCTACCTTAGCGGCAAGAGCTGCAGGCGTCGCTGGGGAAAGATTAGCAGTAGGGACTTGTTCCACAGTACGGAGATACCGTTGAAACCATTCTGGCAAGTATCAAGGCCTTGCATGGTTTCCCTGCTCAGTAGGATTATCAGACATTCTACTATTTGAAAAGAAAAGGAAGAATCCTATAGTGGATACTCCTGAGATAGTATTTAAGCTGAAAAAGGAAGAAAACGATAAAGTTTCCTAGTGTAGATGTGTATGCTTATCGGGGTAAATATATATTATATATATAGTTTGAAAACCTTTTTCAAAATACAAATACGCCTCTCATACGTATAATTCCTTATAATCGGCTAACCTATGCTCTGATATCAAATGTAACAACCCGCTCGGAATGGGCCTAAATTTTGACACCGAAATGGCCTATCGAAACTTAGAGCCATTCTAAACGGGTCGTTGGTTCCTATAAGGAATTACATTTGCACAAAATAATATATAGACGTTTCATTATGGAAATATCAAACAGCGGAATGAGAAAATATAATACTAAAATATGATGTACCACTTTACTAAAACCACAGAATTTCAAATGCAGATTGTCAAAATACAATTATCCCATAGGTATATCAACAAATTCATTATCAAAAGTTTCCATAAGAAATACAACAATGATAACTAATAATAGCAAAATATCTCTGTTCTCATCTTCAGCCTCCGTCATTGCTTCGTCCATAAAATCTACCCCATCCATTGACCTGTTGGATATGTTAAGGAGAGGGGTCAGAACATAAAGTTATGTGTGACTGAAATATATTATTTACTTAAAGTCCATATCTTAGATTTCGTAGGTTACATATATCAAGGTATGTCTACACAACACACAAACATTCACACAAACACAAAGTATTTAACCAATGAGGTGGATATCCAAGTCAATCGCTCATTAGTTTATTTAGGGAAAAGACCCAACGAGGTAGGCATTCTCGGTCACTTATGGCCTTATTAAAGATGGATTCTTATTATCTCTTATAACCTTGAGGCGGACTCTAGCTTCTTAAGACCCTGTCCTAATACGTTAATGTTCTTAAGTCTATACTCTCACTTATAGTATGAAACGTAGTGTTGCGAACATTACTATTTAACTGATATTACGGTAGAACACCTATGTCGCTTAAGACTTCCCTTAGATAGTTGGTGAGCATGTTATGGCCACATATCTTTTACAAACCAGTCATGTCCCTAGTTGAGCCCCTACAAGCTTCTAGAGGAAGTGGGCATTCCCCATGAACTACCATATTCTATTACTGCTATGCCTAACCACTTTAGAGAAGGAGGACCCATAGACTTACTTCGAATCTAATAAGGGTGGGTCCCATGACTTTGGTCCCTCTCCAAGGAATAAACCTTCGGAGGGGATCCTAGTCCTAACAATTTAAGGCCCAAACTGGATAAGAAAAGAGTCAGCCACTTAAGACCTTCTCAAGGTGTAGTAAACCATCCTATTTCCACACATAATACACACACACACACACCAAACCTCTCACATTAAACCGTATACCTGTAGATGATGGATATGCCAGGCGGTTCCAGGAAGGCTTCTACTACAAGTAGGTCTAACCTCGCGTCTTAGTGTACTAAGTTTTTGAATGACCCATGGTACCCAGACCCCTCACATTAGTTGGGCCTACTTGTGGTTTCTGGATTTGCCGGTTGTTTCCGAGCAGGCTTATACCACAAATGACAACTAACCTCATGTCTATATGTCACTGTTAATATATATATATACATATATATACACACCTCATTCTATACACACACAAGCAATCAATATATACAGGGACATTTCAAATTCAAATCCTATCCCAATCGCATTTATTATGTCATTATTACATTAATTAAGTTAATTAAGCTATATAAGTATTATATTTAAAATGTATAAATAATGCTAATTTTCGTATAAACAAAAGAACATTCTGACGAGATAAAAATTGTCAACTTGTCCTAAGTTTAAGGTATACAAGTTAATTTCCAAGTTTTGACCACTATATTTAAGGCATGATGGCATAACTGTATAATAATAGTTAGCCGTGAATGGAAAATACAACATACATACAAATTTCAACTTGCATCCTAGGCTTATTGGAATGATTTTATTAATGGACCAAGAATGGAGTATAATATATGTAACACCCCGAATTTCAATTAACACTAATGGTTAGTAATTAAAGTATCAATAATCTCAGATGTGAGAATCAGGGGAAACGGGCTGCGTCTTTGCGTTCGTCTCGGAAAAATACGCGAAATAGAGTCCGAGTTTGCGTAAAACGGGTACCGTATGAAAGAGATATGGACGAACGAAGTTAGGCAGAAAAACCCGAAACAGGCCAGAAATGCACTGCGCACTTGTGAAGTGCGCCAGAACAAAATTACACTGGCGCACTTGGGAAGTGCGCCCATGTCGGGACAGGAAACCTGCACAGTTTCTAGAGAGTTCTGTGGTTAGGTGCACCAGTTTGGGGTTTGGGCTTGGTCTTAGGGCTGGTTTCTGGAAGGTTCCGAAATCTAAGGGTCCTAATCTAATTTAGGGTTAATCTAAGGGCCTAAAACACTCACCTAATCTATAAATACACCCTAAACCTACCCTAATCCATACTAAAAATAGAATTGAGGGCTACATGCCGCCAAATTAAATCTTAGAAGGAGCCTCCACTAATTTATGAAGAGGGTTGCAAGCTAATCACTCTCTAATCAACCTCTAATCCATTCTAAGCATCTTAATCTTCTTCAATTGGAGTGCAAATTGGCTAGTAGTGAGTTTCTATCACTCTAATGATCAATTGCTAAACTAAGTAGATGAGATATGATGAGATCATATGGTTTTGTTTGGGGATTAATGGGTTTTAAGTCATATGACATGATGTTAGTTTGCTAATGTATGTGGGTTATGCAAGTTTTGTGCTTTGTGATCATATGTTAATATGCAAGTTACATGTATGATAATATGCAAGTTACATGTATGATAATTATGCAAGTTGTATGTTTCTTCATATGCAAGTTTATGAGTTCATATGCAAGTATGTAACATGTTATGCAAGTTCATATGCAAGTTTATGAGTTCATATGCAAGTTATGTAACATGTTATGCAAGGTCATATGCAAGTTATGTGACATATTATGCAAGTTCATATGCAAGTCATGTATTTGTTAATATGTAAGTTTATGTAACATGTTATGCAAGTTAATATGCAAGTTATGTGACATGTTATACAAGATTATATGCAAGTTATGTGACATGTTATACAAGATTATATGCAAGTTATGTGACATGTTATGCAAGTTCATATGCAAGTTATGTGTTTGTTAATATGCAAGATGGCACCTTTGAAACATGTTCATACATATGCAAGTTGACACCTTTTATATGTGTTATGTCATGAGAACGAAATTACGTGGGAACGATGGGGTTAATTAAATGCATATGTTAATAAGATTGTGTGAAATTAATATAATTATGCATAACATAAAATAAATGAACATAGTATGGGAATTTGCCTATTAAGTTAGGTGTACCCATACTATGTGTTGAGAATTTGCCTATTAAGTTAGGTGTACCCACACTTTGGAGTTGGGAATTTGCCTATTAAGTTAGGTGCACCCATATTCCTAAAATAAACATGATAATTAACACAAATTATGGGGGTGATTAATTAGGAGTAATTAATCGATTAAGACACGAGGTTGGACCCGTTTGTGGTGTAAGACTGCCCGGAGTTTACCGGCTTAACCAGGCATCTACAAATGACGGTCCAATGTGAGGGGTCTTAATCATAAATTAAATACGTAACAAGGGTAAATGACACGAGGTTGGACCCGTTTGTAGTGTGAGACTGCCCGGAACCTACCGGCTTAACCAGGCATCTACAAATGACGGTCCAATGTGAGGGGTCCTTTACACGGTTACGGTGTTAATCAATTAAGAAACACTTAACCAGATAAGCATGTAGTGGGGCATGGGGGTTAAGTGGGTACCTTGGGTGGTATGTGGAAATTGCTAGTGGTTGCCAATAGAAAATATGATAAAATACTTAACCAAGATGAAACATGTAATTAAACATGATTAAAGGGTTAAGTGGGAAACACTAGTGTGTGGGCCAAGCTTAGGGGGATGGCTTGTGCTGGGGGCCCATTTCAACCAGTAACCCATACGTATCTTAGTGGGCTCGACCCATGTCGAGGACGGGACACGCATACTGGGCTTGACTATAAGAGGCCAAAATGGGTTAGCGGTGGCAACGCATGACCAACGGGTTTCATATGCGTGTGTGGACCCGGGCTGGTAAATAAGACGTTGTTGCATCGTGTAGATATAAGCCGTGCACCGTTAATTTTATCAGGTTTCCACGTTGGGGAATGGTACACCCCAGGGTGGGGCCAGCACGGGTATCTACGTTAGGGAACCGATCGAATGGGGAGTAGTGTGTACACCTAGTGGATTGTAGGGCCCCGTGGCGTCTACTTAGTCACCTAGGGGTACGCGAGAACTATTAAGTTAATTTTATAAGTCCATGGGTGGGATCAACCTTTAAGTTAGGAATGACTGGTGTGGTGCAGTTTAGTAATTTACCTTTGGAAGGGTAGATGCGTCTTTATCTTTTATCTTAGTTTAGTTGACTGCTTAGTGTAGCCATTCATCCCCATTAGTTACCGTATATCAGTTTATGTCTTCTCTGGTTACTTTAACGATTGTATTGTTAAAGTTATAGGACTCGCTCAGACTTATGTCTGACCCCGTTGTTTTTATCTTTTTCCCAACCCTCAGGTCCTACGGTGGATCCTAGCAGTAGTGGAGCTTGATCGAATTGCTGTTCCAGTCTTTAGGAGCTTGGATAGATGTAAAGCTCCAGTTACCCAGTTATCTTTTCTTTTGTCATGGCTATTGTATGAGAGTGGGATTATGTACTTCTTTATTTTGATGGATATTGTACTTGACTTTTATTGTGGTTTTATGATGTAACGAGACATGTTTTACTTCCGCTGTTATGAGATGATGTTTTAAATTTCAAGTACTATTTATATCTGTCTTGTTGTAATTTTTCTGTTCTATATTCACTAAAATACTCCACCGATGCTATGGCATTCCCTTAGTGAGTGATCATAGCGGGAGTGGGGTGTTACACGTGGTATCAGAGCTGAAGGTTACCGGAACAGATAAATTTTTGAGAAAAATACTTTTTTTTTAGAAAATAGTAAAGGTATTATTTTTGGAAAAAGTATTTTCAAAAACATGTCTTTTAAGAGAAAAGTTTTTGAAAAAGAAAAGCATAATCCCCAATAGCCATATCTTTATCTTTCGGAATCTCCTTTTTGATTCTTTCCTCTTTCGTTTCAGCATGGCTGAAGATCTTAACATCCCGGAGGGCTTAGTTATACCACTATGGTATAGGAGGTTACAAGAGGCTAGGGCCGCGGCTGCGGGTCCAGCCAATGCTACTACACCGGAGGCAACCGCTCCTCCTCCTCAGCCTAGAGTGGATAATTTTGCTAAGATTTCCAAGGAGTTCAAGGCTATAGGAGGAAAACCTTTTCTAGGTTCAGAGACTTTCGTAGAGGCTAGAGATTGGCTTAAGGAAGTGGAAGAGTTGCTAGATATCTTTGAAGTGGAAGAGGGAAAGAAAGTCAAGTTGGCGGCTTGGTTAATGAAGGGAGAGGCCTCATTCTGGTGGGAGGTCACTAATGGAGAACGCCCTGGTTACTCTTGGGCAGATTTCAAGCAAAGGTTTGGGGCTAAGTTTCTCTCAAGGGTGGAAGAGAATCTGTTTATGGAGAAGTTCTTGAATTTGAAGCAAGGGAATCTCACGGTGAAAGAATATGTCAACAAATCCAATCAATTAGCAAGGTTTGGCATAGAGTTGTTGAATACACCGGAGAAGAAGGCTTTGAGGTTCGTTAGAGGCTTGAACGAACCATTGCAAGGAATAGCTATGACTCACATTCCTATGGGGGCCACCTTTGAGAAGCTTGTCTACATGGCACTTATGCATGAGGATGATAAGAGTTCTAAGGCACCAGAGAAGAAGGGGGATCAGAAGAAACCGCAACAACAACAACAAGGCAAGGGTGGAAAAGGCAATGGTGACAAGGGGAAGAAGAAGAAGAAGAAGTGCTTCAATTGTGGGACCCCAGGCCACCTCAGCAAGGATTGTCGCAAAAAGAAGAAGACCGGTTGCTTTCATTGTGGTGAAGCAGGACATCTTGTGAAGGACTGCCCAAAGAAGGGGCAGAAGACGGGGTCTACCTCAGGAGGTCAGGTGCAAGCTCTTATGGCACCAGCTCAGGCAGGGGGGCAAGTTCAGGCTCTCTCAGTTCCACCGATTCAGCAGAGAGGTAGAACTATTTCCGTTGAAAGTCTGGTTTTTCTGTTTTATCATCCAGTTCGTACTTTGTTTGACTCTGGCGCATCGCATTCTTTTATCTCATCATCGTTAGTTGAGTCACTGCACTTAGACACCAGTCTAGTTGATGATCCCTTGGTTGTTTCAAACCCAATTGGGGGCTCCATATATCTGTCTATGATATGTTTGGGTTTGAAGATTTCTATACTTAGCGTTGAGTTTGGATGTGATGCTTTTGTATTGGGCTTCACGGGCTATGGGTTGATTTTGGGCATGGACTGGTTATCTAGTAATGGTGCCGTTCTTGATTGTGAAAGGAGAGTTGTCAGGCTTATGACCCGCTTGGATAATACTCTCGAGATCTCTTGTAATCCCATGGAATCTTTTTTGCTAAGTTATCTTGAATCGCTCGATGATTCGGTCGAGAGTTTGCGTTCTGTCAGAGTGGTCCGGGAATATCCGGATGTGTTTGAAGAGGTGAAGGGTTTGCCTCCGAAGCAGGAGATAGATTTCCGAATTTATTTGGTGGATAATGCCAAACCAGTGTCTTTGCCAGTGCGCCACATGGCTCCTCGTGAGAGAAGAGAACTTCATAAGCAAGTAGGGGAGTTGCTTGAGAAGGGGTTCATAAGGCGAAGTATATCGGAGTGGGGAGCTCCAGTGGTGTTTGCCACGAAGGCGGATGGGTCCCTCAGACTTTGTGTGGATTATAGAGAACTTAATAAGCTCACGAAGAAGAATAGACACCCATTACCAAGGATAGATGATCTCTTTGACCAGTTGGTTGGCGCCTCAGTGTTTTCGCAGATGGACTTAGCTACTGGGTTTCATCAGTTGAGAGTGGCGGAGGACAGTATAGAGAAGACTGCTTTCCGGACTCCGGATGGTTTTTATGAGTGGCTTGTGATGCCATTTGGGTTGACAAACGCCCCTGCATACTTTGTTGATCTGATGAGTAGAGTGTTCAGAGAGTATCTGAATAAGTTTGTAGTGGTCTTTGTGGATGACATCTTGGTCTTTTCCAAGAGTGAAGAAGAGCATGCCTTACATCTCAGAGAAGTGTTGGAGACTCTTCGAGCACATAGTCTTAAAGCTAAGTTCTCTAAATGTCATTTTTGGAGAAGAGAAGTGCGATTCTTAGGGCATGTGGTCTCTAAGGAAGGGATAGCTGTGGATCCCGCAAAGATAGTATCTATCCAGGATTGGAAAGTTCCTAGAAATGCTACCGAAGTAAGAAGTTTCTTGGGGTTGGCAGGATATTATAGGAAGTTCATCAAAGACTTCGCGAAGATATCAGCCCCATTAACCCGCTTGACGAAGAAGAATCTGGTTTTCTCATGGGACGTAGATTGTGATGATGCTTTCCGACGATTAAAGAGAGCTTTGACCACCGCTCCAGTTTTAGTGCTTCCAGATGGGAGTAAGTCGTTTGTTGTTTATACCGATGCTTGTGGGACAGGATTAGGCGCAGTCTTGATGCAGGAGGGAAGGGTAATAGCCTATGGAGGGAGGCAATTGAGAGTGCATGAGAAGAATTACCCTACCCATGATCTAGAGTTGGCCGCGATTGTTTTCGCACTTAAGTCTTGGCGCCATTATCTTCTTGGTGAGAGATTCGAGTTGTTCACTGACCATAAATCATTGAAGTACTTATTCTCTCAGAAGGATTTAAACTTAAGACAGCAAAGGTGGATGGAGTTCTTAGCATCCTATGATTTCGAGATAGCGTATACCCCTGGCAAGGGTAACGTGGTGGCGGACGCCTTGAGTAGAAAAAGGCTATCTTTGAGTCCATTGTTCGTGGAACGGCGAAGCTTGGAGTTTCTTTCTTTGTTCGACTTCAGACCTTCTGTTGACTTTGTACCTGGTTTGTTAGCATCCCTGGAGGTTAGACCTACTCTTTTGGGACGGATTGGCGAGGCTCAGCGAGACGACCCACAGTTGGTTGAGTTGGTAGAGAAGCTTATAAGGGGGGAGTCGTCCAGCCATTTGGGTAGATACACCATAGATGATAGGGGATGGTTGCATAGAGACGGTAGACTTTGTGTACCGCAAGATGAGGGTTTGAAGAAGGCTATTTTGGATGATGCACATCGTTCAAGGATGACTATTCATCCCGGTGGAGAAAAAATGTACCAAGACATGAAGAGAGTTTTCTTCTGGGCCGGTATGAAGAAAGATGTGGCCGAGTATGTGGCTAGATGCTTAGTGTGCCAACAAGTTAAAGCGGAGCAAAGGAAACCCGGTGGGTTGCTACACCCATTGGAAGTTCCGCAATGGAAGTGGGATAGTGTCTCGATGGATTTCATCGATGGGTTACCGAGATCGAGGAAGGGCAATACGGGAATTTGGGTTGTGGTAGACAGACTTACCAAGAGTGCCCATTTTATACCCGTGAAGAGTAAGAGGACCGCTCCATGGCTTGCTTCAGTCTATGTTAGAGATATTGTTAGATTGCATGGCGTACCATCCAGCATTGTGAGTGATCGAGATCCTATCTTCACTAGTGAGTTTTGGAGAAGTTTGCAAGAGGCGGTAGGGACTCAGTTGTGTTTGAGCACCGCATATCATCCTCAGACGGACGGTCAGACCGAGAGGGTGAACCGTATCTTAGAAGATCTCTTGAGGCTTTGTATCTTGGATTTTGGAGGTACATGGGAAGAACATCTTCCTTTGGTGGAGTTCGCATACAATAACAGCTTTCAGTCTAGTATTGGCATGGCACCTTTCGAAGCTCTTTATGGAAGGCCTTGTCGATCTCCTACATGTTGGTGGGAATCTACGGATAAGATCTTGCTTGGGCCAGATATGGTTAGAGAGACTTCAGAGAAGATTGATTTGATTCGAAGAAGGATGAAAGCAGCGCAAGATAGACAGAAATCTTATGCGGATCGGAGAAGGACGGATCTTGAGTTTGAGGTTGGGGACATGGTTTTTGTCAAAGTATCTCCGTTGAGAAATGTTGTTCGCTTTGGGTCCGTTGGGAAGTTAGCACCGAGGTTTGTTGGGCCGTTTCCTATTAAGGAAAGGATTGGACGGATGGCATATAGGGTGGAGTTGCCCGACAGACTTAGTGGTGTTCATAATGTATTCCATGTATCACATTTGAGGAAGTGCTTACATGAGACCGTAGAGGTGGTAGAGCCGAGCTTGCTTAGAGATGTAGAGGTAGAGCGTGATGCGACAATTCGACGAGCTCCTACTCGCATCCTTGGGTCAGAAACTAGGAAGTTGAGGAACAGAGAAGTTCAGCTAGTTAAAGTGCAATGGGGAGATGACGAAAGCAATGCTACTTGGGAGACGGAAGCGAAGATGCGTTCTTTGTACCCATTTCTTTTTGAGAGTATGTCTTTTAACTTCTCCTTTATCGCTTGTCTAGTACTTATCTTATCTTTAGTATATCCTCTCGCTAGTACCTATGACCTTTAGATAGGGTAAAGCCTATGGTTGAAACATGTGTTTGAAACATGTTATGGTTGATGGATGCATGTGAATGCAATTGTTTGCTAGTGGTTGCTCGTGGATGCATATACACACACATTAGGCACTAGATCGGCTCAGTCACTTCATGTTGCATATCGCATAAATGGATGTGGTAGTTAGATTGATGGATGTATCATGGCTGTGTTATCATGTGGATGATGCATTTTTGTGTATGGTTGTGCACGCATATAGAAATTGTATGTGTCAATAGGGTTTCGCATACATATTGGATGCATGGCACTATCATGGTTTGCATTAAGGAGGTCGACTGAATCAGTAGACCGCCTGATTTTGCATTAGTATACGGACATATACACACACTTTCTGCATATGTTCATACATCATTAGAAGTTTCTAAGGATAATGGTTGCTTGTGGTTGATGGTTTAGTAGATGGTTGTTTGGTTGGTAGGATACGTTCTTCTTGACTTAGAGATTTCGAGGACGAAATCCTTTAAGTAGGGGAGAATGTAACACCCCCGAATTTCAATTAACACTAATGGTTAGTAATTAAAGTATAGATAATCTCAGATGTGAGAATCAGGGGAAAAGGGCTGCGTCATTGCGTTCGTCTCGGAAAAATACGCGAAATAGAGTCCGAGTTTGCGTAAAACGGGTACCGTATGAAAGAGATATGGACGAACGAAGTTAGGCAGAAAAACCCGAAACAGGCCAGAAATGCACTGGCGCACTTGTGAAGTGCGCCAGCACAAAAATACACTGGCGCACTTGGGAAGTGCGCCCATGTCGGGATAGGAAACCTGCACAGTTTCTAGAGAGTTCTATGGTTAGGTGCACCAGTTTGGGGTTTGGGCTTGGTCTTAGGGCTGGTTTCTGGAAGGTTCCGAAATCTAAGGGTCCTAATCTAATTTAGGGTTAATCTAAGGGCCTAAAACACTCACCTAATCTATAAATACACCCTAAACCTACCCTAATCCATACTAAAAATAGAATTGAGGGCTACATGCCGCCAAATTAAATCTTAGAAGGAGCCTCCACTAATTTATGAAGAGGGTTGCAAGCTAATCACTCTCTAATCAACCTCTAATCCATTCTAAGCATCTTAATCTTCTTCATTTGGAGTGCAAATTGGCTAGTAGTGAGTTTCTATCACTCTAATGATCAATTGCTAAACTAAGTAGATGAGATATGATGAGATCATATGGTTTTGTTTGGGGATTAATGGGTTTTAAGTCATATGACATGATGTTAGTTTGCTAATGTATGTGGGTTATGCAAGTTTTGTGCTTTGTGATCATATGTTAATATGCAAGTTACATGTATGATAATATGCAAGTTACATGTATGATAATTATGCAAGTTGTATGTTTCTTCATATGCAAGTTTATGAGTTCATATGCAAGTATGTAACATGTTATGCAAGTTCATATGCAAGTTTATGAGTTCATATGCAAGTTATGTAACATGTTATGCAAGTTCATATGCAAGTTATGTGACATATTATGCAAGTTCATATGCAAGTCATGTATTTGTTAATATGTAAGTTTATGTAACATGTTATGCAAGTTAATATGCAAGTTATATGACATGTTATACAAGATTATATGCAAGTTATGTGACATGTTATACAAGATTATATGCAAGTTATGTGACATGTTATACAAGATTATATGCAAGTTATGTGACATGTTATGCAAGTTCATATGCAAGTTATGTGTTTGTTAATATGCAAGATGGCACCTTTGAAACATGTTCATACATATGCAAGTTGACACCTTTTATATGTGTTATGTCATGAGAACGAAATTACGTGGGAACGATGGGGTTAATTAAATGCATATGTTAATAAGATTGTGTGAAATTAATATAATTATGCATAACATAAAATAAATGAACATAGTATGGGAATTTGCCTATTAAGTTAGGTGTACCCATACTATGTGTTGGGAATTTGCCTATTAAGTTAGGTGTACCCACACTTTGGAGTTGGGAATTTGCCTATTAAGTTAGGTGCACCCATATTCCTAAAATAAACATGATAATTAACACAAATTATGGGGGTGATTAATTAGGAGTAATTAATCGATTAAGACACGAGGTTGGACCCGTTTGTAGTGTAAGACTGCCCGGAGTTTACCGGCTTAACCAGGCATCTACAAATGACGGTACAATGTGAGGGGTCTTAATCATAAATTAAATACGTAACAAGGGTAAATGACACGAGGTTGGACCCGTTTGTAGTGTGAGACTGCCCGGAACCTACCGGCTTAACCAGGCATCTACAAATGACGGTCCAATGTGAGGGGTCCTTTACACGGTTACGGTGTTAATCAATTAAGAAACACTTAACCAGGTAAGCATGTAGTGGGGCATGGGGGTTAAGTGGGTACCTTGGGTGGTATGTGGAAATTGCTAGTGGTTGCCAATAGAAAATATGATAAAATACTTAACCAAGATGAAACATGTAATTAAACATGATTAAAGGGTTAAGTGGGAAACACTAGTGTGTGGGCCAAGCTTAGGGGGATGGCTTGTGCTGGGGGCCCATTTCAACCAGTAACCCATACATATCTTAGTGGGCTCGACCCATGTCGAGGACGGGACACGCATACTGGGCTTGACTATAAGAGGCCAAAATGGGTTAGCGGTGGCAACGCATGACCAACGGGTTTCATATGCGTGTGTGGACCCGGGCTGGTAAATAAGACGTTGTTGCATCGTGTAGATATAAGCCGTGCACCGTTAATTTTATCAGGTTGCCACGTTGGGGAATGGTACACCCCACGGTGGGGCCAGCACGGGTATCTACGTTAGGGAGCCGATCGAATGGGGAGTAGTGTGTACACCTAGTGGATTGTAGGGCCCCGTGGCGTCTACTTAGTCACCTAGGGGTACGCGAGAACTATTAAGTTAATTTTATAAGTCCATGGGTGGGATCAACCTTTAAGTTAGGAATGACTGGTGTGGTGCAGTTTAGTAATTTACCTTTGGAAGGGTAGATGCGTCTTTATCTTTTATCTTAGTTTAGTTGACTGCTTAGTGTAGCCATTCATCCCCATTAGTTACCGTATATCAGTTTATGTCTTCTCTGGTTACTTTAACGATTGTATTGTTAAAGTTATAGGACTCGCTCAGACTTATGTCTGACCCCGTTGGTTTTATCTTTTTCCCAACCCTCAGGTCCTACGGTGGATCCTAGCAGTAGTGGAGCTTGATCGGATTGCTGTTCCAGTCTTTAGGAGCTTGGATAGATGTAAAGCTCCAGTTACCCAGTTATCTTTTCTTTTGTCATGGCTATTGTATGAGAGTGGGATTATGTACTTCTTTATTTTGATGGATATTGTACTTGACTTTTATTGTGGTTTTATGATGTAACCAGACATGTTTTACTTCCGCTGTTATGAGATGATGTTTTAAATTTCAAGTACTATTTATATATGTCTTGTTGTAATTTTTCTGTTCTATATTCACTAAAATACTCCACCGATGCTATGGCATTCCCTTAGTGAGTGATCATAGCGGGAGTGGGGTGTTACAATATACATATATACACACACATATATATGTATATATATATATATACATAAATATATACATGCATATACATAGACTTCATTTTATCTAATTTACACCTTTTTATACATTGCACATAAAAACGTTCTTATTTGATTAGCTTCAAATCTGAATACGTTTGGATTCAGAATAGAATCCAAACCTAATCAAATAATGAATCAAACCAAAGATAAACTTTTTTATATTACAATCAAATATTTAGACATAAGGATAAATTACACAAAATAGAAGCACATCACCCCTTTTTGTTCTTAATTCACTTCTAAGATCAAGATCCACAAATACAATAAATTGACAATTCTTGCATAATACATAAAAACAGAGGATTTAGGGGTTTTTTATTTTTATATTATCGCTGTACCAAATCCTCTTAGGCATACAAATCATTATGTTAATCTACAAAAAGTAGAATATGCCTAAGTAAATACAACATTCCACTTACGTTGATTTGAAGGGCGTAGTTCAAATGTTGTTGTGCCTTTTGGATGAGATTTCCAACTCTAGAGATCCATATATACATAAGAATAAATTAATTAAATTCTTATATGTATATATTATATATTTCGTATGATTCCAAGAATATATTCTAATCTAAAACTGTTAGAAAGATTAGAGAGAAAGAGAAATAGGTTAGAAGAAGATAAAAACCTAATTTTGGAATTAATGGCGGTAGAGGCAGAGTGGAGGCACAATGGAGAAAAATGGCTAGGGTTTAGTTGTGAGGTTTAGGAGTCTATATGTAGTTGCTTGTGTAAGATTGGGCCGTTGGATAATTTAGATATAATCCTAGTTGTCCGTTTATATATTTTACCCCTAAAAACCTTACCAAACCTAGCATTATTGGGAGTTTCGGCCGCTAAGCGGTTGACCTACCCCCTAGAAGGGCGGTCGACCTGCGGTCAACACCTCTTCTACGGAGCGGTCGACCTCCTGGTTGCTGAAGTGCCTAATAAATGTATATGGGACTGAGGTGTTAAATTATATATAACGTTTATTTATTTGCTTTGTGTATTACCTTGTTTACAATATTCTTTGTCCCCTCCTTATCTTTGTTTTGAAATTCAAACTCATCCGTATTTTATTTATTTATTTTCTTGGACACATATATTATTTATCTGACCATATATATCTTTGTGTTTACTGTCTAATTTCATTTGCTTGTAACTTCTTCATACTATCATCGTTTTTAGCATATTATAGATGAAAACGATTCAGAATTTCGCCATGAATCCAAATAAAAGGTTTTCGTAGCCAAATTCTTAAAGATGCAAAATCTCATTTTCCAGTCTATTTATATTTTATTATTAAATTATTTTTTTTATTAATTATTAATATTTATGTTTTTATGTATATTTTACGGGGTGTTACATTCTTCTTAAGAATCACCCTGCCTTCTACTAACTACAAGTGCTCTATTTCCGTTAAATATTGAACCATCATTGCCGCCTCATCGACTGCCTCCACACCTGTATTCTAGCTTCATATTCACCATCTTCTACTAAGATCGAGCTAGTATTTAGGCATAATCGACCAATGAGATTCCACGGAATCAAAGTATCTTGACATAGAGGCCCTACACCTAGCTCTTGCTCCGTCTCTGCTATCTCCTCGGCCTCCGCTACCTCGACTATAAGTTTTTTCAGCTAAACTTCGAACTCGGATGGGACACTATCCATCTAACCTAGCACCTCTCGATTTGAAGCCTCTATGACTTCCTTATCCTTTTTTTGCCTACTCGAGCTCAACACAATTCAAATCTAGAAGTTTTATGAGCTCTTCATTCTCCTTGACGGGGCACTATGTTTGCTTGTTCTTCTCTTACAACCTCTCCTTTTGTCAGGTCAAGGCTTCGTTGTTCGGGTGGAGTTGATGTACTTCTTCATTCTCTTTCTCCAGCCGAGCACTCTCTTCAGTGATGGCTTCATTATCCTTTTTGAGGGTTGTAGCCCGGGCTGCACTCTAGGCTAGTGTACCTTTATACGCTTCTCGAGCCTCGACCATCATAGCTTTGACTCTCTCAAGCTCCCTCTTCATCCCGTCTGTTTTGGCAACAGAGAGTTAACACGTAAATATGTCACCCAAATGCGTAGAATTAGATGCAAATCGAAGTGTTGTCTTAATTATTTCAGCCTCCCAGTTTCTTAGGATGTCTCGCTCAGCTTCAACATCGATCTACAAGCTTTAGATCTCGACGTTCTTATAGAAAATCAGGTCTGATAGGCTCTTCGTATACTTACATAGTCTTGATACTAGTGGTAGACATTGTATACCTTAGACCAAGTATCCTCGTTGACATGCAACGGAATCTAATACTTGTCAAGCATCCACAAAAACTCATCGAAATGGAAGCTCGGGAATGACTTCTTAAGTGTCTTCTTCTCCTCATTAATAAGCTCCGCGATCACCAATATATCAGGAAGCGTCGCACCCTGCTTCTTCGTGCCTCTTAAGGGTGAGCATTTATTGGTTGAATCCAATTAAACCAACAAAACTGGTTAAGTTTGGTCGGTTTTGTTTCGTTTTGCAAGTTACTTGGTTGGTTTTGGTTTTTATTTTTATATTACTTTGGTTTATTAGTCGGATTTGGTTTTTTATATTTGAAAAACGAACCAACCAATTGAAACAAACTTAAAAGTTTGTTTATTTAAAAGCTAAAATATACCCCTAAGAATGCTATTATTTATAGTATTATCATAACAATGTTATTTTTTCTTTTGTTTCATATTAACACTTTTAGACGAAGAATTTGATTTCTAAAATATTTGCATCATATGAACTCCATTTTTTGTTTTAATCCTATTTTATATCAACAACTAGAAGATCTATTTCACTGAAAGATAAACAAACCGACTAAACCAAACCAAGTATTATTGGTTTGTTCGTTTTGGTTTTAAAAAAAATATTGGTTTGGTTCGCTTCGATTTATGTTTTTGATAGGTTATTTTGGTTTCAACATTTTTGATCGGTTTGAAACTGAACCAACCATTTGCTCACCCCTAGTGCCTCTCTTTCTAGTTCCTATCACTCTGATTGTCTTCTCTTTATCAATGGTTCAGGCCACTGGCACCATTGGTGGGACACAAGGAGGAACTGTTGACGCCAGTTGCATTATGCTCACTATCTCAGGTCACTTTTCTACTCCGACTGGTTAGGTACTTGGTAGAGAAGGTGCTGAGTACGAGCTCGTCCCAGTGTCGTCGACTACTACTATGGTCGCAAGATTATAGGGGTTGCAATTGCAAGACCGAACCCCTTTTAAAACTTCTTATGGTTCCACTCTTCGGTCGTTGATGGCCCCCAGACCCTCGATCTCGGCCTCTATCGCCATCTCTTGCCATTGTACCCGCTCGAAGCAAACTTTAAGTCATAAATAAACATCTCACATGCACGAATAAGTGTTTTGTCATGCAATGCTTATGAGTGTGTGTGTCCTAAGTTTTCCCTCCATGGACCAGATGTCAGCTTGCTTGAAGGGGCAACCTCCTAAATGCTCAGCAAAAGGCTCTCAACATTTTTGTCAGTATAACCAGAAGTGGAAGTCTCGACTGGGATTATATCACTACAACAAAAGAGATCAATTACAACGGGAATGCCTGTTGTAATAAGTGATCTACAACGACCAACCCGCCCGCTGTATTAGGCCATGTTGCAATATGTCCTCTTTTACAACGGGCAATGAACGTGGAAACAGGCGGTTCTAATTGACTTTTTACAACAGTCTTATGTTGTTGTATGTTCCTTCAATAGAATAGCTGCCTATTGTAATATTTTTTGCAACGAGTGTTGACCATTGTAATAGACGTCTATTACAACTGTTTTTGCCCATTGTCAAAAATATACAAAATTATTAAAAAAAACCATTGATGCAACATATATGCAAATTGTACTCACAATTGTTAAAAACCAACATAGACCATATATTCACAGCATTCGTGAAGTCGCACATTTAATTCTTTTTATACATATTGTTACACATTTACAATAATAACAAAGAACATACTCCTCGATAAATAATAATATCTATTGTTTGGCCACCAGGCTAAATCCTCATCTTTTTCTAGGTTTTGATGTTTTTCCCGCTTTTATCCGTTAAAGTATGCATAATTAACAGCGCACAAATTACAAAAATAGTGTTGTAGCCAACTAAAAATTAAGACCGATAACCCAAAGGGTGTGTATAAGGTAATAACCATATATAGGTTATAGAAAGTACCTTTAGGAGGTTCAAAGAGCTATGCAAAGATGATTCAAGTTTTGATATGGGTGATACAAGATCAACATCCAGCCAAGTAAAACATAAAAAATTCTACCGTATAAAAACTAATAAATAAACAAAAAATGTTTTTGAAGAAAAGAAAATGCATACTGTAAACAAGTGTTATACCTTCCATAGCTCTACCTTTGCTTCAGAATCTTCCACATATATAAAATTAGTGCCATTCTGGTCAGCGACTATTTTCTGAATAAGCAATGCATGTGCCGAATATTGTGAAGAATAACATTAAAGGGAAAATAGGGTAGAGAGGTAAAAGTTGGGTACCATGAGAATTTTAAGTGAAGATAAAGATAGCAGAAATAGCACCGATGGAAGTGATTGTGAAACTCAAACCTCTGGGCACCACCCTCAGATCCAATCTTCCAAGTATAGCCATCGCAGTAAATCCACCTGTTTGAATGAATAATTAAGTACCTGCCATTATTTGATCACATAAAGTTCAAAAAAATAAAGAAAAATGAAATGGAATTTACTTGCAGAAGGCTATATGATTTGACTATGAGAAGAATTATTTGATGCTCCTAAAGTTTCACGTTTTCCCATTTTCTCCTTAAACTAACCGCTAGCACAAACTATTAACTGACTTTGTTGAATCCTGCTCTTACAAATGCAACTCTCTCATCCTTTCAGATACTTCTCTTTTACAAAACCATCTAGCTCTCTTAGTTTTTAGTTACTTCTTTATATATTTGGCAAGTTTTTCAGAATAAAGTTGCTTAGCGTTACTGTCTATACTAAGAAGTTAAGACATTGTTATTTCATAAGGTTAAAAAAGGTAATTATTGTCAACATGAGCATAATATAATTTAACACAAACATAACAAAAGCAAGATGATCATCAAGGTTTTATATGCATTTAAAACTGTGTGATATAACATGTATAACACTTTGTGTTGCTTCATTTAAAACTACCCTTCAGTCTCTCAAATCGACCAATTATTTATTTATGTTGGTAACAAGTCACATTCTAGTTATATTGTACTTTTGAAACTGATATTGAGATATTATTATTGAATACTTGTATGTTACCAGTTTTTCTAATGTTATCAGTTTTTGGAAGACCATTATTGAAATACTAACGTTTTTGTAATAAAAAAAAATATGGCACGATGACCATTATTCTCCTGGTGCTTAGCTTTTATTTATCTACCCTATTTTCCCTAAATCTATGACTCGAAACATTATATACCTTATAGATCCTATGTTGTTAAAGTCATCCGAAGCAGAAGATATAATAATAAAGTTACACATTACCTGTGCCTATGAATTCAAACATTAATGTTATCTTTTTGGGAAAATGTTTTCCGTTTGCAACCTTGATTGCCTTTATTTGAACTTCATCCAGGAGCTCCATCCTCGACATATTTATACCATAATATTCAGTGGTTGCTATGTGCCACTTTGAGTCAATTAAAGATGTTGAAAATGTAGCAATGGCAACATTGCATTCTGGTATAAACAAAGAATGTTGAAGTTGAATCAAATAAAATAGTTAATTTTCGAAGCAAAGAAAATAAAACCAATCGGTCATATTTATAAAGAAAAATATATACTAAAAGAAGCATATGTCATAAATCTAAGATAGAACAATAGAGACAGCTAAAATATGAAGAAAAAACTTTCTACCTTATAAAAAGGGAGAAACATGATCTGCACGTAACTTTTGGTACTTTTTGTTATTTGAATCCTAACAACATACATGTAAACTACTGGGAATACATAGAAAAACATAAAATATAGCTATTTTCGACTTGATCTAGTTAATCTTTAACTAAATCCAACAAAATAAGGCATAAGAAAAAAAGTAAGAAGGTATAGAATACAACAAGCTAGATCTAGGCCATGTAATGAAAGATCAAAGATATATAAGACAAGTTGAAGAACTTAAGCTAAATCAAGAATAGCTAGGCAACTGACATGTTCAAATTATGAAGATGTTTGATTATTCAGATGTAAGTTAAATGTCTTTTGTTACATCTACTGTGGAATACGATGGGTATTTGTATCTCGAGAATCTGGGAACACATTTCATAGGCAAGCTTAGTCTTTTGGAAATTTCAAGATATCTTAATCTTATTTCATAAAGACAGAAAAAATAATTAAGATTAGAAATAATTAAGATTTCTCATGATTAATTTGAGTTCAAATATATATATATATACACACACATGGTTTGTTTAAGGCCAGATTGGTAAAGTGTACGAATGAAATTGTTGAATTTAGGAGGTAACTGAATCAATTTTCACACAAGTCTTTGTCTAAATTTCTGATCTCGCAGAAATTTAACCTGTGCACTTATTGCCATTAAAACCAGTGACTTACTATTTAAGAACAAAAATTTAGAGGAACTTCTCTAAGAAGGTAGCCGTATGCAATCTTACCAATATAATATAGTAGTAATAAAATTATTTAAGACACTTGTGTGATATGTTCTGTTAGCATAAATACAGGATTTGAATATGATATCGTCTTATCTATTGGCCAATTACCTATCGCAAGAAACAGTAAACAAAGAAAGACATAAAAGTAGGCAATTCCAATAAAATAGTAGTTAGGCTAATGGTACTGTTCTTGTACTTGATAGAATTGTAGAAGAAACTGATTTTAGTCATGGATGCTTTTAAGGAAAGAATTTACCTTTTTAGATGTCCGTAATTAAGCAATAAAAAATAAAAAAGGAGGAATCCTATATGAAGCAACAACATTTTGTTTCCTACATATTGGCAATATTAAACCAACAATTGATGCAGATATCTGTTAAAATAGTTAATATCCCAATTTTGTGACTATGCATAAATAATATTGTATTTCTATAAACCTATAGAGAGTGCAAATTTTCCTTTTCTTTTGTACTTTTTTTCAGCTAAAGACATACCAGTTTTATACTTAATTTAATATTCACTTCCTTTGGTATATTACCATTTTTTGATATATAGCTTTTGCTATCAAAATACAGATATTAATTACTACTTTGTTAATGGTGTTTCATAACATTTTTTATCCTTAGTGGATATTTTACTAACATTGACATAAAAAATATAGATCAGATTATGTAAACTACAATACAACAAAGATTACTTATAATGCTTTATAATAGTTGAGGTGAACTAGTTAGTAAAGAATCATGATCATCTTTACTTACAAACATGTGCAATTAGTGAGAAATAATGATATTCTTCAAAGCATAATGGCATGACCAACACCAACTTGTTTTTAGCAACTCGTGTACATTACAACCCTGACTGTTAATACATTACACATACATTTGGTCTTTGTTCGTTTGCCATCAGCGAATGGAAGAAAAATAAAAGAAATACAACTACTATAATATCCTTTCCCACTTGTTAAGATTAAATTACATCAAACATACTATGATAATTAAGAACCATTATCTACGAACTTAACTATAGATGTGCTAAAAGATTGGGTATAAAATTAGTGAAACCAAGTGCTCAATATAAATGGAGTATAATAAGTGAAAAGAACGGTTCAGTAGGATATGTTCAACCCGATCCCATTGAAAATATTGTATATGGTATGGAAAGGAATACAAATTAGTAAGTATTGAACATACATGGTATGAAATGTTGTCTACCAATAATTAAAGCTGAAAGTGCAGCTGATTAGAAAGCAATATTTCACATGGTTTCTCAGCTATTTAAATTTCTGAGTCAAAAACTCCTATTTTTCTCAAAAGCAAAGGAGAAAGAATAGAAAATCTAGGGTTTCGTAAGCCTAGATTCGAGAACAGGTTGGTTAAAGGAACCAAAAATATTGATCATAAAATTCTAATCACAAGAGTTTATTAGAATCAAATCAATCAATACATAAATTGAAGATTTACCTAATTCAACTTCAACTTACAGATAAAAAATGATAGAATTGGAAATATAAAATATCGAGCCTTTATCATCCAATCTATCAGCAGGTCATTACAAGTATACAGCCGCATGCGTTCCTTTAACTTCGAATACTCATCAGACTACTGCCACTTGGTCAGATTAAATCTAGCGCCTTAAATTTGTGACCATGTAACTATCGTTGTTTTTATTACACCATTATTGAATATGGTTTGTGAAATTTTGAATTCTTAAATATTAAATTCTAATAAATAAATACTGCCACTTGATTATGAAAGATTTTTTATAATATCTCTCATGTTTTCAAATAAATACATATCATTTATTAACTATTAATTATTTTCATAATTTATAGCTATCGCTTTTGAATTATTAATATTAATCTTTATTATCAATTATTTACTACTACAAAATCAATATTAAATACTGAATATTGATTAAAAATTATTTAATAGTAATATATAATGCTATAATTATTAGTCCTTAATTATACTTATTAATTATCTAATGTAATTAATAAATGCTGACTGGAATTTACTAGTTCTTAATTATAATTTTGAACTAAATCGAGCAAATTTTATTTTTGCAATTTATTTATTCAAAATAATTTTTATTTTAATGAAATTTTGCAATATTTTCATGAAATTTGCAATTATTAAATGCATATTACACAATTAAAAACAAATAATCAATTAATTATAAATTAATTGAATTAAAAATTAATTGAATTAAAAATCGTTAATTAAATTGCCTTGATTAAGTGCTCTTCTCAAATGTCTTGTTCGTAGCTTCAGACTTATACTTCATTCACCCATGATTCTTGCTTAAATGTATATAACACACATGTTTAAAAAATCATGTTGATTCGATCCTTTCATATGGCGAAGATTCCCTCGAAAACTTTTACAAAGTAAATCAATTTGTACAGTAGTAAATTGGTTATTAATGATTAATTATTAAATGTTAGTAAGTAATAAATATTGATGACATATGATTGATATAATATTATTAATGATTAATAAATATTGGTAGCATATGATTGATATAATAAATATTATTAGTAATGCAATATTATAATTAGTAATTGGTAACATATGACTAATATATATAATATTATTAACGACAAATTATTAAATATTAATTTTAAGAAAGCATATGACTATAAAAATTTTATTATTGAAAATTCATTGTAGACATTCATTATAACGATTACAATGGGCATTTTAAAATTGGCACCTATTACAATGGTCATTTTTTGCCAGTTGTACAATTGACATCTATAACAATGGGCATTTTGTGAATGTTGTAAAATTGAATCTATTATAACGAGCCAAAAATATAGTTGTAATAGAGTCCCATTACAACGGGCTTCCATCGCCCGTTGTAAAAAAGGCGCATCTATTACGACGGGCATTAATCGACTGTTGTAATAGTCATCTATTACAATGGGCAGCCTATGCCCGTTGTAAAAATGACATTGTAATAGATCTGTTTTGTAAGAACCCATAACTCCCCCGGTAAGGAAAGAGCGGATACTTTGAGAACAGGACAAAATAGAACGCAGACGGAAGAACATTTCATTGTTATTACAACAATTCCATCATGATTCGAGGCAAGGGGCAAGCTCCTCTCCGCGTTCGAGACACTCTAGCAAATGTCCACAGACCCCACTTTGATCCTTGGAATCGGCTGGGCCGATCCTCTCTTACTTTTGAGGATTAGTTATTCCTGAACACACGTTTCCCGGTCCTTACAGACCTATATCCGAGGCGCCTCGCATTCCAACAATCACACAGGTGGAAAGTATATAAATGTCAGGGCTGGTAGGTCATTGACACCACCCTAGCTAGAAAGAAACGTCGTGCTCTCCCAGTGGTCCGTCTCCCGTTTTGACTCATACCGAGGTGTAAGGCTCGCGAATTCACGTTATACACAAAGCTACACCATACAGGCCGTGATTTGATCATCAACCACAAGACTCTGCTTTTCATCAGAAGCCCTGATCAATTACCACTTACGCGTGCCACACTGGCAATTCACTCCATGCTACTGATGTCCATCAATATACAACCTCTGAGCTCGTACGTCTTAGAGAAGGGTGTTAAGCAAGAGAATAAATTCTCCACCGCCAAACAGATGTATATTTAATAGAGATCAATTAACACAGAATAAAACCCAATGTCAGACACACAATCCATTTACAAGTTCATTCTGGGTCTGAACGAAACCGGAGGCACTTTCCTCGCATATCCATCCATCTCCAAGTACGTCTGGACGATCACCAACTGTTTCCCTCATCCTGGGTGTACAACCCAATCAAGATCATCAGTAATCATCCAAACGATGTGAAGACTTCCGGTCTTCAACCACCGTCTTCATCTTCGACATCTCGTCGAATCGGTTATTCAGAATGGGTATAAACCCGGCCTTTCTGAATATCCCACGTATATAATAAACAAATGTTACACAAACACACAAACGCCTCGTTCCAACTCAGAATATTCTTTTATTCACAAAATCACATTCTTAGGGAAAGGTTCCCATTAATTTTATCCAAGATAAATTCTTCTAAATTTATTCTTTAATCTTCCTTTGGATATCATTTCAAACTAGTCGGGATTAGCGAACCACACCGAAGTAATTATTTATTTTATTTCCCAATCCCAACCTATTCATCCCATGGAGCAAAACTGGTAATACTCCATATCTAACTGTAACACCCCGCCTCCGCTAGGGTCACTCGCAAAAGGAATGCACTAGCTTTAGAGGGGCATTATTGGTAAACATGCACAGAAATATCACAAGACAGAACATATAAAATAGCGGAAGTAAAATCAAACTTTCATAACATGAATAAATAAGGTCTAAAGCCTTTTACATCAGAGTACATCAAAACCTGTCTTGCAATAGTAAAGAAGCATAAAGACATTTTCATAAATTATTCCCCAAGTAAAAACAGTAAAGTAGCCATTAGCCAAGAAAAGTCCAAGCCATCCATGATGACCTTCAAGCAGAAGAAGTCCGAACTAAACAACAGTATTTCCTCCCTGTAACCTGGGGGGGAAACGGAAGAAAAGAGGCGAAACAAAACGGGTCAGTCAAAAAGACTGAGTAAGCCCTATCTTCTATTAGCATAAAAACTAGTAAAGTTAACTGACATGAGAAACTGAGATGAATATAAGCATGATAACAAGATAGATAAGCTAAATCAAAATAACAGGATGAACTACTGAACTCAGATAAACTAAGGTGTCATGATAAATTACGATGTCAAGATAAAACAAGGTATCACATCGTCAGGTTTCTATCAAGTATAATATCCCCAAGATATCTGTCACGTATAACGCCCCGTGATATCTATCCTGTATTTTAGCTCTGCACCTACCGTACTAGTATCCCCACCGTGTCATGTGTTAACCAAGAATGACCCTCACTCAAAAGTCGTGTAATGGTCCATGTCAACCTAATATATCGCATATATAGGTTACTCAACTTGTATGTTTTATTCCATGTAAATGTTCAGTCCCTTGTCGTAGACCGTACGGGCTTTCCCATGAGATTCTATATTACTTTAACATAGTTCCATGATCCTTAAGATCGGTTTGGACTGTTACCCTAAACCTAGCCAGGGTCTTCCAACATGAATTATCGTTTGTACAACTAGGACTTATGCTACCTAAGGCTACTAGGGATTATGCTTACCTATTGCACGTTTTCGTATCTCAGTTTGGGTTCAACCACCTAGGGCCACTAGGGATTACGCTAACCGCCAACCGCGCCCTTTTTCCCACGCATATATCGTGAATCGTTTTTCCATGACTGTATGCACATGTATCACATCGTGCCATCCGAGTCCTGTCACAGGGAAGACCAGGAAATACAGGACTCGGTCGGGAGCTTTCAATTTATCTGCCGATGCAGATGCTAAGGTCTGTTTTTTCCTATACGTGGCTATGGTCCCACGAGACCACTCCCTCAACTAGTGAAAGACAAGACAGGATAAATCCTGTATGAGAACACAACACTGGCCAACCCACATCCAAGCCTTACCGCAACCATAATTAGATAGCAATTATGGTCTATTGGGTGTTCTCTGCCTTTCCGTATGTACACGCTTGACCAAAGATGGTAGGTAGCTTGACGAAATGCTATCTAGGGTACGACCGTGTATCGTCGACTATCCCCTATCCATCCCCATCTTTAGGTCGCTCGTATAGCAACCAAGGCATACTCTTGGTTCTTCTAACGCAGACCTTAACCTCTCATGAGCCTAGTATAATCACCTGGCATCTCATAGAGGGATACCAAGAATACCCTCACGTTCCCCGAAGTCGCTGCTTCATTACCCAGTTCGCTGGAGCCTTTATCCAAATCAGATACTTGCTCCTACTCGTATACTTAAACGATGACCTACCGTATTAGGTTACTCATCTATCTATGAACTGGTCTAAACTTCCTTGACTAAGAATCATTACTTAGTTATTCTTCAACTAAAGTTTACCACTTAGCATTGTTCCCGTTATCCTTGTTAACTACGGTTATCCACCTAATCCTCAGAACTAGGGTTTACATAATGGATTAAGTGTCACTTAAGTTCATGACTTAACCTGTCTACAAATCCTGTCAAAATTGGCTAAGTATCCAAGTTCAAGGCTTAACCCTACAAACCATGCTCAAGTTGGTTAAGTATATTAAGCAATTCACGACTTAACCTCGTCCAATTATCATTCTAGATTGGTTAAGTATATATTAACTTGACCCTATCAATTTACTTAGTCAAATCGGTCAAGTGTATTCAAGCCATTCGTGACTTAGCCTTATCATGTTTTCACGTTATATTGGTTAAGTATTGGTTAACTTAACCACAATAAATTAACGAGTTAGACTGGATAAGTATAGGTCACTTAACCACATCAATTCATCACGTTTAGATTAGTTAAGTGTTTAACTTAACCCCATTAAACTACCAAGTGGGATTAATTAAGTCTAGGCTAACTTAACCCCATCCGATTTCCATGTTTAGACTAGTTGAGTCTAATCTTAACCCCATTCGTTAACCGTATTTTTCGGTTAAGCGTCATTAAGAAAACTTACTTAACCTTACCAAGTTATCGCGTTGGATTGATTAAGTCTTGGTTAACTTAACCCCATCCACTAGTCATATAAAAATGGTTAAGTGTCATTAGGCAAATCAACTTACTTAACCTACCCAACCTTGTCATGTTTTGTTAAGTATCATTAGCCTAATCAAATTACTTAACCCATTTGTCCATGTCATATTTGGTTAAGAGTCATTAATCAAATTAACTTAACCCTATCATGTGGCATTAATTACTTAATGCACCTTCACCTCTCACATTAGACTTTGTTGTGGTTACTAGTTAAGCCGGTCGGTTCCGGGTAGCTTTACACCACAACTTGGTCTAACCTCGGGTTCAAGCACAACATGACCAACTTCTTACATTGGGTCCTATTGTTTGCAACTACTAGTTAGGCCGGTCGGTTCCGGGTAGTTTTACGTTGCAAACTCAACCCAACCTCGAGTTGGCCACACTTATATTATCTAAGTGTCATGTCCATCATGTTTCCCAAAACATGTTACAAGTTTTCAAGCATTTGGGTAGACCTAACTTAATAGGTAAATTCCCAAAGGGTAGACCTAACTTAATAGGTAAATTCCCAAGCTTATGTTTTTTATGCATACTTACATGTCAACTTCCATGTTATATTTCAAGTCATGTTTTCAAGTTGTATTTTCATGTCATTAGAAATTACCCATAACATAACCCAACGCTTTTAAACTCGCATATACGTTCGCGACAACGTAATGGATTAAAAGAAGAGACTTGGCAAAGGCATGACAAAAATGGATATTAAGCCACAAGTTAATCATGGTGGCAAATGAGGCACAAATGTGTTCATTAACTTGCATTTTACATTCTTAAGCCTCAAAACATGCATAAACCCAAACTTGGCACATTAGCGAATCATGGTGACAAAAGATATGGAATGATGACTAGTAACTCGCATATATCATCATATAAGGGTTATGACTTCATATGCAAGTTGACATAAAGGTTATGAGGGTTCTCATGTTGCCTAATGCAACATTTCAACATAAAGGTTGTAGCTTTTAGCTCACAAGATCAAGATAATGACTTCATAAACTTGCATGACATGATAGCATGTATCATACTCAATGATCAAACCCAAACTTGCAACATGAACATTTAACTTCATAGTTAATATCTAAGAGTAGGGAAAGGGCTTACATTGCTATGAAGGCACAAAAGATATGACAAAGCCCTTATGCAATCAAATAGACCCAAAATGCAAGCTCTAACATAAAAACCCTTGAGCCAAAATGATCAAAACCCTTGCTTTATGATGCAAAGATAGAAACTTGACTTGAATGCAAGCTAATGACACTCATACAAGCTTGAAAACACTTGTATGCATGGAAAATCTCTCATAGAAACCATTTAGAAATTTTATGAAGAGAGTGGAGGCCATGAGAGGTAAAATTTTGCCATAGTTTAGTTGCATGAATGAATAATGAGGATTTAGGATAGGTTAGGGTCTTATTTATAGATTAGGCAAGTGTTTTAGGCCATAGGATTAAACCTAGATTCAATCCAAGCCATCAAAGCATGTCTTGGGGAAGAAGTCAAGTCTAAAAAATGGAGTGGTGTCTTAACCAGGCCTAAAAATGGAGTGGTGTCTTAATTGGGCTGAATTTCAAATCTGTTTTCGGATTTGAATTTTCGTGAAACTTTGCGAGGCCATATCTCAGTCATACGAACTCCAATTTACGAAATTTCGGACTCTATTTCGTGTATTTTTCCGAGACGAACGCAATGGCGCAACCCGTTTATCCTGATTCAGGTTTTATAATTAAATTCTGCCTTGATTTCTTGTTTTAACGTGTTATCGAAATACGGGTTGTTACATTCTCCCCTCCTTTTAGGATTTCGTCCCCGAAATCTCCAAGTTAGGAAGAACATATCCTACCATCCATCATCCATCTACTCAAAACATCATCCACAAGCAACCATTGTCCTTAGATGATTTCTAATGCTGTATGAATATATGCAAAACGTGTGTGTACATGTTCCTTAGCTAATGCTAATGGTCAGGCCTGAATAATCTTTCTAATGCAAAATATGTATAGTGCCATGAATCCAACATGTATGCAAATAGTCCTAGTCATATAGATACTATATGCATGCAAAATCATTCATTCATATGCAACAATCACATGATAACACATTCAATTTCATCCATAAACAAGTATAAATACTCGTGCATATGCAATATGAAATGTGACCGAGTCGAGCTAGTATCTAATGTGTATTCGCGCATCCACGAGCAACCACTTGCAACCACTTGCAACCATATCAATCATAACATGTTTCAAATACATGTTTACATCCATAGGGTTCTACCTAGGATTCCCTGAAACAGGGTCTAGAAGATAAACAAGACAAACTCCTTACGGGGTTTGTAACAGAAAATAGGACCAAGAAGATGTCCACAAAAGATAGCCTACAAGTAAGCTGAAAACAGGGATCAAGGATATACTCCCAAAAAGAGATATCATGCGCGTATCTAGTCTTTGACCATCAAAGTCGTATTTCCTCGAGCTTAATTCCATTGTGCCTTGACCGTCTTTTAACTTCGCAATTTCGTAGCTTCTTATTTCCTGTTTCCATAACATGAGCTGGAACTCATTTCTTCGTCGCCTCTCGTTCCACTTGCACTTATCCTTTTCCTAGAATACTTGACGCAAACATGACTGCGTACTCATGATCTCATGCAAGCTTCCCAAAATTCACTAGTGAATCTTGGATCTCGTTTATATACTATAAGGTATTCCATGTAGAAGAACTTTCTCTTGAAAGTAAACAGATGTTAACCAGGTTATCAAGCGCACTTACTAGGGTGATCTCTATAACCCATGCATAAATTGTGACACCCCGTATTTTTACATTTTAAAAGTAAGAAATTTACATACGTATACGATGATACGCAAAGCATATAAACCAGTGAAGCATGAAGATAAAAGATATTCTATTTATACTTCTAGAATTAAGGTAAACGGGATTCACCATTGCGTTCGTCTCGGAAAAATACGCGAAATAGAGTCCGAGTTTTCGAGAATCGGAGTCCGTATGACCCGTTAAAGGCCCAAAGAAGATTTCTGGAAATTTGAACTTTGGAAATAGCTTTGAAAATCAGATCTGGGGCTAGGCGGGAAGTTTCCCCGCCTAGGCGACGTCGACAGGGCTGTCGACAGGCCTGTCGACTTGGGCCCAGACCAAGTCGACAGCCCTGTCGACTTGCCTGTCGACAGGGGGTGGCCGGGGCAAGTTGCCTGGCGCACCTGTTTGTCTCACCTGGTCTTGTTCTTGGGCTGGTTCTGGAAGCTTCCGTGATCTGATGGTCCTAATCTATCCTAGATCTAATCCTATGGTCTAAAACACACCCTAATCTCTATAAAAACACCCCTAAGGCTACCCTAAACCCTCATAACTCACCCTCTCCACGAAGTGCTGCCCAAATGCCAAGTGATCATGGCCTCCATCCCCTTTTTCCTAAAGCCTAAGCACTCAAATCGGGTTCAAACCAAGTGGTGCAAGCTAGCTACACCAAATGGAAGGAAGATCAACGTTGCTATGCGAGTTCCATGACGATTCTTCAACAAAGGAGGCACCTTTCTTAGCCAAGATGATTCATGCTTCTTTCCCTAGGCCTAACTATGTAAGTTCTAGCTACTTTTAGATGAAAACGGTAGTTTTGATAATGACATGGGATAAAAAGAGGCTAAACATGATTATGTAAACCTATATGAACCTTACCATGCCTCTTGTGTTCATATTTATGATCTTAGGCCATGTGAGTGACTTATTCATGCTTCTCATGCTATGCATAACCTAGTTTAACTTGCAAGTTTGGATCTTTATGCATGAAATGCTAGCATGAACCTTTAGGAACCATTTTTACTTGTGAAACATTGGCTAAGACTAGATTTTGGGGCTTATGCATGTTTATGAACCCAAACCCCTAATGTTAACATGCAAGTTTGTGGCCAAATCCTTTATGACATTATGCATACTTATGGCCAATTTCCTTTTTTTTCATGTATGCATGCTTGTGGCCAAACCTTTATGAACTTATGTATGTTTTAAGCCAAACCCTCATGATACTATGCATGTTTGGGGTCATTGTGTAGCATAGTATCTCTACGATGTGACTCGTCCATTCTTGCGTTGGAACACGATTTAGGTTGAGGTTAGACAAGCGTGAATATAGCATGAAAAACTTAACTTGAAGTTACATGAAAACATGATAGGCGAGCTAAACTTGACATGAACCATGATTTGGGTAAATGGGTATAAACGTGATAACATGTAACCGTAAATATAACAAGGAGGTTGACATGGGGGTATGTTTGATAATTTAAAGTTGGGAATTTACCTATTAAGTTAGGTCTACCCATATCCTTGAAAACTTGTATATGAACATGACACTTAGAAAACATAAGAGTGGCCAACTCGAGGTTGGGTTGAGTTTGTAGCGTAATACTACCCGGAACCTACCGGCTTAACTAGTTGCTACAAACAATAGGACCCAATGTGGGAAGTTGGTCATGTTGTGCCAAGACCCGAGGTTAGACCAAGTTGTGGTGTAAATCTACCCGGAACCCACCGGCTTAACTAGGTAACCACAACAAAGTCTAATGTGAGAGGTTGGGGTGCATTAAATAATTAATGCAACATAATAGGGTTAAGTTAATTTGATTAATGATGCTTAACCAAATATGACATGGATAAATGGGTTAAGTAATTTGATTAAGCTAATGATACTTGACAAAATATGACAAGGTTGGGTAGGTTAAGTAACTTGACTTGCCTAATGACACTTGACCATTTTTATACGACTGATGGACGGGATTAAGTTAACTAACACTTGATCAATCCAACACGATAACTTGATAAGGTTAAGTAAATTTTCTTAAGTGACACTTAACCCATTAGGCAAACCCCAATTCGGAGGATTGGGTAAATGACCATAGTTAACAAGGATAATGGAAATAAGGCTAAGTGGTAAACCTTAGTTAAGGGAAGCTAAGTAATAATTCTTAGTCAAGGAAATTTGGACCACTTCTTAGATAGATGAGTAAACCGATACGGTAGGTCATCGTTTAAGTATACGTGTAGGAGCAGGCTATCTGATTTAGATAAAGGCTCCAGCGAACTGGGTAACGAAGCAGCGGCTTCGGGGAACGTGAGGGTATTCTTGGTATCCCTCTGTGAGCTGCCAGGTCATTATACTAGGCTCACGAGAGGTTGAGGTCTGCGTTAGAAGAACCAAGAGTATGCCTTGGCTGCTATGCGAGCGACTTAAAGACTGGGATGGATAGCAGTGAGTCGACGAATACATACTGGTGCCCGAGATAGCAAGTTCGTCGATCATCTACCATCTTGAGTCAAGCGTGTACCTACGGAAAGGCAGGGAACACCCAACAGACCATAATTGCTATCTAATTATGGGTGAGGTAGGCCGTAGGATGTGGGCTGGCCGGAGTGTAGTTCTCATGCAAGATTTTCTCTTGTGTTGCCTTTCGCTAGTTGAGGGAGGGGTCTCGTGGGACCATAGCCACGTGCAGAAAAGCAGACCTTAGCATCTGCATCGGCAGATAAATTGAAAGCTCCCGACCGAGTCCTGTACTTCTTGGTTAGCCCTGTGACAGGACTCGGGTAGCACATAGTGATACATGTCCATACAGTCATAGAAAAACGGTTGACGATGAATGCGTGGGAAAAAGGGCGTGGTTGAGGGTTAGCGTAATCCCTAGTATCCCTAGGTGGTTGAACCCAAACCGAAATACGAAAACGTGAGATAGGTAAGCATAATCCCTAGCGGTCCTAGGTGGCGTAAGTCCTAGTTGTACAAACAATGATTCATGTTGAAAGACCTTAGTTAAAGATAGGGTGACAGTCCAAAACGATCTTAAGGGTCATAGAACTACGTTAAAGTGGGATCTCATGGGAAAGCCCGTACGGTGTACGGCAAGGGACTGAACATATACATGGAAGGAAACATACGAGTTTAGAGACTTACATATTCTATATGTTAGGATAACATGGACCATTACACGAACTGTTGAGTAAGGGTTATTCATGGTTAACACATGTACGGGGGAAGATACTAGTACGGTAGATGCAGAGTATATACAGATAGAACTCGGGGATGTTAGACTTGAGGGATACCTTGGAATGTTATACTTGATGGAAACCTGACGATGTAATACCTTGTTTTACTTTGACATCGTAATTCATCATGACACCTGGGTTTATCTGGGTACGGTAATCCATCCTATTATCCTGGCTTAGTATCTATCTTGTCATCATCACCATGTTTACTTTCAGTTTATGCATGTCATGTCACCTTTATCTGTTTTTATGCTGGGAGTAGATAGGACTTACCAGTCTTTATGACTGACCCCGTTTTTCTTTCGCTTCTTGTCTTCCGTTTCCCCCCCGGTTACAGGGAGGAAATACTGTTGTTTAGTTCAGACTTCTTCCGCTTGAAGGTCATCTTGGATGGCTTGGACTTTTCTTGGCTATGGCTGCTTTACTGTTTTACTTGGGGAATATTTTATGAAAAGGTTTTTATTATGCTTCTTTACCATTGCAAGACAGGTTTTGATGTACTCTGATGAAAAAGGCTTTAGACCTTGTTTATTAATGTTATGAAAGATTGATTTTACTTCCGCCATTTTATATGTTCTGTCTTGTGATATTTCTGTGCATGTTTACCAATAATGCCCCTCTAAAGCTAGTGCATTCCTTTGCGAGTGACCCTAGCGGAGGTGGGGTGTTACATTTGGTATCAGAGCAGAAGGTTACCAGACTGGGCAAAAGATTAGAAACAACCTTCTGGAATTTTTTTTTTTTGAAAAACCATTTACAAAGAAGCATTTTTCAAGAAAAACTTTGTTTTAAAAGTTATTCCCCAAAAGCCATTAGCAATGTCCTTGTTTTATTAGTTGAATCCTCTTTTCCCTTCTCTCTCCCATCGATAGTAACGTTGGCTTTGGTTACAAGTAGTTTTTGAGTTAGAAAAGTGTTTTCTTTATGACGGGGGAATAGTTCTCGAGAAAATGGAGTTGAGTCAGGAGGAAGTAAGGTAATGGAAGGATGGCAGGGCAAGTAAAGAAAAAAAAAAGGAGGGCCAGTCGACAGGGCTGTCGACTTACCCCCCCCCCCTGTCGACAGGGCTGTCGACACGAGGCGCCTGCAGATCAAAAAAATATATAAGCCCGAAGGCCGAGAGCTTCAGCTCATAACCCCAATCCTCTTCTCCTTCCCTCCCAGCCACCAAAACCGAAAATTCACCAATTCCACCACCTCCCATCACCTCGTTTCTCCACCGTTCTTCATAAAATTAATCTTAAATCGAAGCTAGAGACCCTCTCCATCCGGATCTATAGTTCCCCTCTTCCAATTCGTGTTTAAATCACCATGGCCAATCAACCCAATCCCTACGAGCTTTACCCTCAATTAACCGCGCAAGAGGTCGAGTGGTGTGACGAGCAACCAGGGATAATTGAGCACTACATGCAGCTTGCCAGTAGGAATTTGCTTTTAGGCCGACCAGTGAGGTTTGCGGATTTTGTGGGAACCGCCGTGGAAAGTTTGTTTGCTAATGCGGGTTTTATTCATATTCTGGATACGCACACAGCTGAGAGGAGAGGCTACAAGCGTATGGTAAGACTTTTTGATGCTCGTTTGCAAATTGATGTGGATGATAACGGGTTAATAACCTATAGTTCATGGGTTAAGGGTACCCATATATTTATGAATGAGATCCAATTTGGGGAAATTTTGAATATCCGGGGTACGGGACTCGATATAAATGATCTTGAGATGGATGATTTGAATGTGTGGGGTAGGATCTTTTTTAATGGACTTGATAGGCAATAGTACACATCTGCGCCCGCTAGCTAGGTTTGTGATCAGAATATTGCAATATAATATTGCGGGGCAGAATCATGGGTTTGATAGAGTCCCAGTAGTTGTTAAGGCCGCTACTTATGCTATTTTTGGGGGCATACAAATAAACTGGGCAAGAACCATCTTACAGCAGTACCAGATCTTTAGGGGAGCAAGGCACTCCAATATTTGTTTTGGGAACTTATGGACCATAGTTTTTTGCTGGTTTGGGGTGGATTTGCATGATGAGGATTATTTGACACTTTCTAACCATCCCTCTATTATCATCACTGAAGCTGCACTAGGGAGGATGAGTATAAATATGCACGAACTCCAAGAGGAGCCACAACCTATGGAGCAAGAGGGGTTAGATGAGGGAGAGGGTGAGGGTGACGAGGAAGAGGAGCAAGAGGAGGAGCCATATGATGGTCAGTTTGGACACTTTGAGGACCCCCATCAGGCACCACAGCATGATGGTGAGAAGGCTGGGGATGGAGCCTGGGCTCATCAGGGCCCGGCACAGGGGGCTCCGGATACAGGTGCCTGGGATCCATGGGCTACAAGGGATCCAGACTGGAGGACTGAGCTGAGGTATGTTTCACAGCAGCAGGCTCGCTTGATGAGGAGCCACCAGGACATTATGAGGTCACAACAGCAGACGCTGGAGTCACAGGTAGCCATGGCTCAGGCACAACAGCAGATGCTTCAGGATATGAGTTCCTCTTATGATCAGTTGGGGGCTGGGATACAGGACCTACAGTTAGAACTTAGGCAAGGGAACCGACGACACGAAGAGAGGCTTGATAGCTTAGAGGAGCTCATCCGTAGCTATTTCCATCAGGGTTGACTTCTATCAGTTATCCGTAGGATAGTATTTTATTTCAGTATTGTTTAGCTGTTTCTTTTGTTGTCTAGTTGTAACGATGTACTGAAACTATCTTAATAAAGTTTGTACGTTATTTGTTTATGCAATTTGTTATGTCTAATGTAATTATGAAATATTGCACGATAATGTCTGATAACGAAGAACAATGAAAACAACAAAAACGGGATATCTCTCCGTTACATAAAAATTTAGAAAGTTAGATTTTTCTAAATTAATAATGGATGGTAGGATCTTGGATGCTCAAATTGGATGAACTTCACTCTTATTTTATAAGGGTGTGGGAAAATTTGGATGAAATTACTTTTTCAAATTTTTGCATTCATATAGAACTGCAAGTATATTTAGGATGAGAGCATCATGGTTTGAAAAAGAAATTTTTAAGAAATTGCATTCATGTAGGTGGTACCACAAGTTAGGCATACATATTTTTCTACAATGTGATTCACTTTTGCACATGTGCACATGTTTGCAACAATTGGCTGAACACTTCTGGATGCTAATATGGGGACATAAATCCTACTACTATTGAATTTCGGGGACGAAATTCCTTAAGGGTGGGAGAATGTGACACCCCGTATTTTTACATTTTAAAAGTAAGAAATTTACATACATATACGATGATACGCAAAGCATATAAACCAGTGAAGCATGAAGATAAAAGATATTCTGTTTATACTTCTAGAATTAAGGTAAACGGGATTCACCATTGCGTTCGTCTCGGAAAAATACACGAAATAGAGTCCGAGTTTTCGAGAATCGGAGTCCGTATGACCCGTTAAAGGCCCAAAGAAGATTTCTGGAAATTTGAACTTCGGAAATAGCTTTGAAAATCAGATCTGGGGCTAGGCGGGAAGTTTCCCCGCCTAGGCGACGTCGACAGGGCTGTCGACAGGCCTGTCGACTTGTACCCAGACCAAGTCGACAGCCCTGTCGACTTGCCTGTCGACAGGGGGTGGCCGGGGCAAGTTGCCTGGCGCACCTGTTTGTCTCACCTGGTCTTGTTCTTGGGCTGGTTCTGGAAGCTTCCGAGATCTGATGGTCCTAATCTATCCTAGATCTAATCCTATGGTCTAAAACACACCCTAATCTCTATAAAAACACCTCTAAGGCTACCCTAAACCCTCATAACTCACCCTCTCCACGAAGTGCTGCCCAAATGCCAAGTGATCATGGCCTCCATCCCCTTTTTCCTAAAGCCTAAGCACTCAAATCGGGTTCAAACCAAGTGGTGCAAGCTAGCTACACCAAATGGAAGGAAGATCAACGTTGCTATGCAAGTTCCATGACGATTCTTCAACAAAGGAGGCACCTTTCTTAGCCAAGATGATTCATGCTTCTTTCCCTAGGCCTAACTATGTAAGTTCTAGCTACTTTTAGATGAAAACGGTAGTTTTGATAATGACATGGGATAAAAAGAGGCTAAACATGATTAGGTAAACCTATATGAACCTTACCATGCCTCTTGTGTTCATATTTATGATCTTAGGCCATGTGAGTGACTTAATCATGCTTCTCATGCTATGCATAACCTAGTTTAACTTGCAAGTTTGGATCTTTATGCATGAAATGCTAGCATGAACCTTTAGGAACCATTTTTACTTGTGAAACATCGGCTAAGACTAGATTTTGGGGCTTATGCATGTTTATGAACCCAAACCCCTAATGTTAACATGCAAGTTTGTGGCCAAATCCTTTATGACATTATGCATACTTATGGCCAATTTCCTTTTTTTTTCATGTATGCATGCTTGTGGCCAAACCTTTATGAACTTACGTATGTTTTAAGCCAAACCCTCATGATACTATGCATGTTTGGGGTCATTGTGTAGCATAGTATCTCTACGATGTGACTCGTCCATTCTTGCGTTGGAACACGATTTGGGTTGAGGTTAGACAAGCGTGAATATAGCATGAAAAACTTAACTTGAAGTTACATGAAAACATGATAGGCGAGCTAAACTTGACATGAACCATGATTTGGGTAAATGGGTATAAACGTGATAACATGTAACCGTAAATATAACAAGGAGGTTGACATGGGGGTATGTTTGATAATTTAAAGTTGGGAATTTACCTATTAAGTTAGGTCTACCCATATCCTTGAAAACTTGTATATGAACATGACACTTAGAAAACATAAGAGTGGCCAACTCGAGGTTGGGTTGAGTTTGTAGCGTAATACTACCCGGAACCTACCGGCTTAACTAGTGGCTACAAACAATAGGACCCAATGTGGGAAGTTGGTCATGTTGTGCCAAGACCCGAGGTTAGACCAAGTTGTGGTGTAAATCTACCCGGAACCCACCGGCTTAACTAGGTAACCACAACAAAGTCTAATGTGAGAGGTTGGGGTGCATTAAATAATTAATGCAACATAATAGGGTTAAGTTAATTTGATTAATGATGCTTAACCAAATATGACATGGATAAATGGGTTAAGTAATTTGATTAAGCTAATGATACTTGACAAAATATGACAAGGTTGGGTAGGTTAAGTAACTTGACTTGCCTAATGACACTTGACCATTTTTATACGACTGATGGACGGGATTAAGTTAACTAACACTTGATCAATCCAACACGATAACTTGATAAGGTTAAGTAAATTTTCTTAAGTGACACTTAACCCATTAGGCAAACCCCAATTCGGAGGATTGGGTAAATGACCATAGTTAACAAGGATAATGGAAATAAGGCTAAGTGGTAAACCTTAGTTAAGGGAAGCTAAGTAATAATTCTTAGTCAAGGAAATTTGGACCACTTCTTAGATAGATGAGTAAACCGATACGGTAGGTCATCGTTTAAGTATACGTGTAGGAGCAGGCTATCTGATTTAGATAAAGGCTCCAGCGAACTGGGTAACGAAGCAGCGGCTTCGGGGAACGTGAGGGTATTCTTGGTATCCCTCTGTGAGCTGCCAGGTCATTATACTAGGCTCACGAGAGGTTGAGGTCTGCGTTAGAAGAACCAAGAGTATGCCTTGGTTGCTATGCGAGCGACCTAAAGACTGGGATGGATAGCAGTGAGTCGACGAATACATACTGGTGCCCGAGATAGCAAGTTCGTCGATCATCTACCATCTTGAGTCAAGCGTGTACGTACGGAAAGGCAGGGAACACCCAACAGACCATAATTGCTATCTAATTATGGGTGAGGTAGGCCGTAGGATGTGGGCTGGCCGGAGTGTAGTTCTCATGCAAGATTTTCTCTTGTGTTGCCTTTCGCTAGTTGAGGGAGGGGTCTCGTGGGACCATAGCCACGTGCAGAAAAGCAGACCTTAGCATCTGCATCGGCAGATAAATTGAAAGCTCCCGACCGAGTCCTGAACTTCTTGGTTAGCCCCGTGACAGGACTCGGGTAGCACATAGTGATACATGTGCATACAGTCATAGAAAACGGTTGACGATGAATGCTTGGGAAAAAGGGCGTGGTTGAGGGTTAGCGTAATCCCTAGTATCCCTAGGTGGTTGAACCCAAACCGAAATACGAAAACGTGAGATAGGTAAGCATAATCCCTAGCGGTCCTAGGTGGCGTAAGTCCTAGTTGTACAAACAATGATTCATGTTGAAAGACCTTAGTTAAAGATAGGGTGACAGTCCAAAACGATCTTAAGGGTCATAGAACTACGTTAAAGTGGGATCTCATGGGAAAGCCCGTACGGTGTACGGCAAGGGACTGAACATATACATGGAAGGAAACATACGAGTTTAGAGACTTACATATTCTATATGTTAGGATAACATGGACCATTACACGAACTGTTGAGTAAGGGTTATTCATGGTTAACACATGTACGGGAGAAGATACTAGTACGGTAGATGCAGAGTATATACAGATAGAACTCGGGGATGTTAGACTTGAGGGATACCTTGGAATGTTATACTTGATGGAAACCTGACGATGTAATACCTTGTTTTACTTTGACATCGTAATTCATCATGACACCTGGGTTTATCTGGGTACGGTAATCCATCCTATTATCCTGGCTTAGTATCTATCTTGTCATCATCACCATGTTTACTTTCAGTTTATGCATGTCATGTCACCTTTATCTGTTTTTATGCTGGGAGTAGATAGGACTTACCAGTCTTTATGACTGACCCCGTTTTTCTTTCGCTTCTTGTCTTCCGTTTCCCCCAGGTTACAGGGAGGAAATACTGTTGTTTAGTTCAGACTTCTTCCGCTTGAAGGTCATCTTGGATGGCTTGGACTTTTCTTGGCTATGGCTGCTTTACTGTTTTACTTGGGGAATATTTTATGAAAAGGTTTTTATTATGCTTCTTTACCATTGCAAGACAGGTTTTGATGTACTCTGATGAAAAAGGCTTTAGACCTTGTTTATTAATGTTATGAAAGATTGATTTTACTTCCGCCATTTTATATGTTCTGTCTTGTGATATTTCTGTGCATGTTTACCAATAATGCCCCTCTAAAGCTAGTGCATTCCTTTGCGAGTGACCCTAGCGGAGGTGGGGTGTTACATTTGGTATCAGAGCAGAAGGTTACCAGACTGGGCAAAAGATTAGAAACAACCTTCTGGAATTTTTTTTTTTTGAAAAACCATTTACAAAGAAGCATTTTTCAAGAAAAACTTTGTTTTAAAAGTTATTCCCCAAAAGCCATTAGCAATGTCCTTGTTTTATTAGTTGAATCCTCTTTTCCCTTCTCTCTCCCATCGATAGTCACGTTGGCTTTGGTTACAAGTAGTTTTTGAGTTAGAAAAGTGTTTTCTTTTTGATGGGGGAATAGTTCTCGAGAAAATGGAGTTGAGTCCGGAGGAAGTAAGGTAATGGAAGGATGGCAGGGCAAGTAAAGAAAAAAAAAAAAAAAGGAGGGCCAGTCGATAGGGCTGTCGACTTACCCCCCCCCTGTCGACAGGGCTGTCGACACGAGGCGCCTGCAGATCAAAAAAATATATAAGCCCGAAGGCCGAGAGCTTCAGCTCATAACCCCAATCCTCTTCTCCTTCCCTCCCAGCCACCAAAACCGAACATTCACCAATTCCACCACCTCCCATCACCTCGTTTCTCCACCGTTCTTCATAAAATTAATCTTAAATCGAAGCTAGAGACCCTCTCCATCCGGATCTATAGTTCCCCTCTTCCAATTCGTGTTTAAATCACCATGGCCAATCAACCCAATCCCTACGAGCTTTACCCTCAATTAACCGCGCAAGAGGTCGAGTGGTGTGACGAGCAACCAGGGATAATTGAGCACTACATGCAGCTTGCCAGTAGGAATTTGCTTTTAGGCCGACCAGTGAGGTTTGCGGATTTTGTGGGAACCGCCGTGGAAAGTTTGTTTGCTAATGCGGGTTTTATTCATATTCTGGATACGCACACAGCTGAGAGGAGAGGCTACAAGCGTATGGTAAGACTTTTTGATGCTCGTTTGCAAATTGATGTGGATGATAACGGGTTAATAACCTATAGTTCATGGGTTAAGGGTACCCATATATTTATGAATGAGATCCAATTTGGGGAAATTTTGAATATCCGGGGTACGGGACTCGATATAAATGATCTTGAGATGGATGATTTGAATGTGTGGGGTATGATCTTTTTTAATGGACTTGATAGGCAATGGGATAGTACACATCTGCGCCCGCTAGCTAGGTTTGTGATTAGAATATTGCAATATAATATTGCGGGGCAGAATCATGGGTTTGATAGAGTCCCAGTAGTTGTTAAGGCCGCTACTTATGCTATTTTTGGGGGCATACAAATAAACTGGGCAAGAACCATCTTACAGCAGTACCAGATCTTTAGGGGAGCAAGGCACTCCAATATTTGTTTTGGGAACTTATGGACCATAGTTTTTCGCTGGTTTGGGGTGGATTTGCATGATGAGGATTATCTGACACTTTCTAACCATCCCTCTATTATCATCACTGAAGCTGCACTAGGGAGGATGAGTATAAATATGCACGAACTCCAAGAGGAGCCACAGCCTATGGAGCAAGAGGGGTTAGATGAGGGAGAGGGTGAGGGTGACGAGGAAGAGGAGCAAGAGGAGGAGCCATATGATGGTCAGTTTGGACACTTTGAGGACCCCCATCACGCACCACAGCATGATGGTGAGCAGGCTGGGGATGGAGCCTGGGCTCATCAGGGCCCGGCACAGGGGGCTCCGGATACAGGTGCCTGGGATCCATGGGCTACTAGGGATCCAGACTGGAGGACTGAGCTGAGGTATGTTTCACAGCAGCAGGCTCGCTTGATGAGGAGCCACCAGGACATTATGAGGTCACAACAGCAGACGCTGGAGTCACAGGTAGCCATGGCTCAGGCACAACAGCAGATGCTTCAGGATATGAGTTCCTCTTATGATCAGTTGGGGGCTGGGATACAGGACCTACAGTTAGAACTTAGGCAAGGGAACCGACGACATGAAGAGAGGCTTGATAGCTTAGAGGAGCTCATCCGTAGCTATTTCCATCAGGGTTGACTTCTATCAGTTATCCGTAGGATAGTATTTTATTTCAGTATTGTTTAGCTGTTTCTTTTGTTGTCTAGTTGTAACGATGTACTGAAACTATCTTAATAAAGTTTGTACGTTAGTTGTTTATGCAATTTGTTGTGTCTAATGTAATTATGAAATATTGCACGATAATGTCTGATAACGAAGAACAATGAAAACAACAAAAACGGGATATCTCTCCGTTACATAGAAATTTAGAAAGTTAGATTTTTCTAAATTAATAATGGATGGTAGGATCTTGGATGCTCAAATTGGATGAACTTCACTCTTATTTTATAAGGGTGTGGGAAAATTTGGATGAAATTACTTTTTCAAATTTTTGCATTCATATAGAACTGCAAGTATATTTAGGATGAGAGCATCATGGTTTGAAAAAGAAATTTTTAAGAAATTGCGTTCATGTAGGTGGTACCACAAGTTAGGCATACATATTTTTCTACAATGTGATTCACTTTTGCACATGTGCACATGTTTGCAACAATTGGCTGAACACTTCTGGATGCTAATATGGGGACATAAATCCTACTAATATTGAATTTCGGGGACGAAATTCCTTAAGGGTGGGAGAATGTGACACCCCGTATTTTTACATTTTAAAAGTAAGAAATTTACATACGTATACGATGATACGCAAAGCATATAAACCAGTGAAGCATGAAGATAAAAGATATTCTGTTTATACTTCTAGAATTTATGTAAACGGGATTCACCATTGCGTTCGTCTCGGAAAAATACGCGAAATAGAGTCCGAGTTTTCGAGAATCGGAGTCCGTATGACCCGTTAAAGGCCCAAAGAAGATTTCTGGAAATTTGAACTTCGGAAATAGCTTTGAAAATCAGATCTGGGGCTAGGCGGGAAGTTTCCCCGCCTAGGCGACGTCGACAGGGCTGTCGACAGGCCTGTCGACTTGGGCCCAGACCAAGTCGACAGCCCTGTCGACTTGCCTGTCGACAGGGGGTGGCCGGGGCAAGTTGCCTGGCGCACCTGTTTGTCTCACCTGGTCTTGTTCTTGGGCTGGTTCTGGAAGCTTCCGAGATCTGATGGTCCTAATCTATCCTAGATCTATTCCTATGGTCTAAAACACACCCTAATCTCTATAAAAACACCCCTAAGGCTACCCTAAACCCTCATAACTCACCCTCTCCACGAAGTGCTGCCCAAATGCCAAGTGATCATGGCCTCCATCCCCTTTTTCCTAAAGCCTAAGCACTCAAATCGGGTTCAAACCAAGTGGTGCAAGCTAGCTACACCAAATGGAAGGAAGATCAACGTTGCTATGCGAGTTCCATGACGATTCTTCAACAAAGGAGGCACCTTTCTTAGCCAAGATGATTCATGCTTCTTTCCCTAGGCCTAACTATGTAAGTTCTAGCTACTTTTAGATGAAAACGGTAGTTTTGATAATGACATGGGATAAAAAGAGGCTAAACATGATTATGTAAACCTATATGAACCTTACCATGCCTCTTGTGTTCATATTTATGATCTTAGGCCATGTGAGTGACTTAATCATGCTTCTCATGCTATGCATAACCTAGTTTAACTTGCAAGTTTGGATCTTTATGCATGAAATGCTAGCATGAACCTTTAGGAACCATTTTTACTTGTGAAACATTGGCTAAGACTAGATTTTGGGGCTTTTGCATGTTTATGAACCCAAACCCCTAATGTTAACATGCAAGTTTGTGGCCAAATCCTTTATGACATTATGCATACTTATGGCCAATTTCCTTTTTTTTTCATGTATGCATGCTTGTGGCCAAACCTTTATGAACTTATGTATGTTTTAAGCCAAACCCTCATGATACTATGCATGTTTGGGGTCATTGTGTAGCATAGTATCTCTACGATGTGACTCGTCCATTCTTGCGTTGGAACACGATTTGGGTTGAGGTTAGACAAGCGTGAATATAGCATGAAAAACTTAACTTGAAGTTACATGAAAACATGATAGGCGAGCTAAACTTGACATGAACCATGATTTGGGTAAATGGGTATAAACGTGATAACATGTAACCGTAAATATAACAAGGAGGTTGACATGGTGGTATGTTTGATAATTTAAAGTTGGGAATTTACCTATTAAGTTAGATCTACCCATATCCTTGAAAACTTGTATATGAACATGACACTTAGAAAACATAAGAGTGGCCAACTCGAGGTTGGGTTGAGTTTGTAGCGTAATACTACCCGGAACCTACCGGCTTAACTAGTGGCTACAAACAATAGGACCCAATGTGGGAAGTTGGTCATGTTGTGCCAAGACCCGAGGTTAGACCAAGTTGTGGTGTAAATCTACCCGGAACCCACCGGCTTAACTAGGTAACCACAACAAAGTCTAATGTGAGAGGTTGGGGTGCATTAAATAATTAATGCAACATAATAGGGTTAAGTTAATTTGATTAATGATGCTTAACCAAATATGACATGGATAAATGGGTTAAGTAATTTGATTAAGCTAATGATACTTGACAAAATATGACAAGGTTGGGTAGGTTAAGTAACTTGACTTGCCTAATGACACTTTACCATTTTTATACGACTGATGGACGGGATTAAGTTAACTAACACTTGATCAATCCAACAAGATAACTTGATAAGGTTAAGTAAATTTTCTTAAGTGACACTTAACCCATTAGGCAAACCCCAATTCGGAGGATTGGGTAAATGACCATAGTTAACAAGGATAATGGAAATAAGGCTAAGTGGTAAACCTTAGTTAAGGGAAGCTAAGTAATAATTCTTAGTCAAGGAAATTTGGACCACTTCTTAGATAGATGAGTAAACCGATACGGTAGGTCATCGTTTAAGTATACGTGTAGGAGCAGGCTATCTGATTTAGATAAAGGCTCCAGTGAACTGGGTAACGAAGCAGCGGCTTCGGGGAACGTGAGGGTATTCTCGGTATCCCTCTGTGAGCTGCCAGGTCATTATACTAGGCTCACGAGAGGTTGAGGTCTGCGTTAGAAGAACCAAGAGTATGCCTTGGTTGCTATGCGAGAGACCTAAAGACTGGGATGGATAGCAGTGAGTCGACGAATACATACTGGTGCCCGAGATAGCAAGTTCGTCGATCATCTACCATCTTGAGTCAAGCGTGTACGTACGGAAAGGCAGGGAACACGCAACAGACCATAATTGCTATCTAATTATGGGTGAGGTAGGCCGTAGGATGTGGGCTGGCCGGAGTGTAGTTCTCATGCAAGATTTTCTCTTGTGTTGCCTTTCGCTAGTTGAGGGAGGGGTCTCGTGGGACTATAGCCACGTGCAGAAAAGCAGACCTTAGCATCTGCATCGGCAGATAAATTGAAAGCTCCCTACCGAGTCCTGTACTTCTTGGTTAGCCCTGTGACAGGACTCGGGTAGCACATAGTGATACATGTGCATACAGTCATAGAAAAACGGTTGACGATGAATGCGTGGGAAAAAGGGCGTGGTTGAGGGTTAGCGTAATCCCTAGTATCCCTAGGTGGTTGAACCCAAACCGAAATTCGAAAACGTGAGATAGGTAAGCATAATCCCTAGCGGTCCTAGGTGGCGTAAGTCCTAGTTGTACAAACAATGATTCATGTTGAAAGACCTTAGTTAAAGATAGGGTGACAGTCCAAAACGATCTTAAGGGTCATAGAACTACGTTAAAGTGGGATCTCATGGGAAAGCCCGTACGGTGTACGGCAAGGGACTGAACATATACATGGAAGGAAACATACGAGTTTAGAGACTTACATATTCTATATGTTAGGATAACATGGACCATTACACGAACGGTTGAGTAAGGGTTATTCATGGTTAACACATGTACGGGGGAAGATACTAGTACGGTAGATGCAGAGTATATACAGATAGAACTCGGGGATGTTAAACTTGAGGGATACCTTGGAATGTTATACTTGATGGAAACCTGACGATGTAATACCTTGTTTTACTTTGACATCGTAATTCATCATGACACCTGGGTTTATCTGGGTACGGTAATCCATCCTATTATCCTGGCTTAGTATCTATCTTGTCATCATCACCATGTTTACTTTCAGTTTATGCATATCATGTCACCTTTATCTGTTTTTATGCTGGGAGTAGATAGGACTTACCAGTCTTTATGACTGACCCCGTTTTTCTTTCGCTTCTTGTCTTCCGTTTCCCCCAGGTTACAGGGAGGAAATACTGTTGTTTAGTTCAGACTTCTTCCGCTTGAAGGTCATCTTGGATGGCTTGGACTTTTCTTGGCTATGGCTGCTTTACTTTTTTACTTGGGGAATATTTTATGAAAAGGTTTTTATTATGCTTCTTTACCATTTCAAGACAGGTTTTGATGTACTCTGATGAAAAAGGCTTTAGACCTTGTTTATTAATGTTATGAAAGATTGATTTTACTTCCGCCATTTTATATGTTCTGTCTTGTGATATTTCTGTGCATGTTTACCAATAATGCCCCTCTAAAGCTAGTGCATTCCTTTGCGAGTGACCCTAGCGGAGGTGGGGTGTTACATTTGGTATCAGAGCAGAAGGTTACCAGACTGGGCAAAAGATTAGAAACAACCTTCTGGAATTTTTTTTTTTTTGAAAAACCATTTACAAAGAAGCATTTTTCAAGAAAAACTTTGTTTTAAAAGTTATTCCCCAAAAGCCATTAGCAATGTCCTTGTTTTATTAGTTGAATCCTCTTTTCCCTTCTCTCTCCCATCGATAGTCACGTTGGCTTTGGTTATAAGTAGTTTTTGAGTTAGAAAAGTGTTTTCTTTATGATGGGGGAATAGTTCTCGAGAAAATGGAGTTGAGTCAGGAGGAAGTAAGGTAATGGAAGGATGGCAGGGCAAGTAAAGAAAAAAAAAAAAAGGAGGGCCAGTCGACAGGGCTGTCGACTTACCCCCCCTGTCGACAGGGCTGTCGACACGAGGCGCCTGCAGATCAAAAAAATATATAAGCCCGAAGGCCGAGAGCTTCAGCTCATAACCCCAATCCTCTTCTCCTTCCCTCCCAGCCACCAAAACCGAAAATTCACCAATTCCACCACCTCCCATCACCTCGTTTCTCCACCGTTCTTCATAAAATTAATCTTAAATCGAAGCTAGAGACCCTCTCCATCCAGATCTATAGTTCCCCTCTTCCAATTCGTGTTTAAATCACCATGGCCAATCAACCCAATCCCTACGAGCTTTACCCTCAATTAACCGCGCAAGAGGTCGAGTGGTGTGACGAGCAACCAGGGATAATTGAGCACTACATGCAGCTTGCCAGTAGGAATTTGCTTTTAGGCCGACCAGTGAGGTTTGCGGATTTTGTGGGAACCGCCGTGGAAAGTTTGTTTGCTAATGCGGGTTTTATTCATATTCTGGATACGCACACAGCTGAGAGGAGAGGCTACAAGCGTATGGTAAGACTTTTTGATGCTCGTTTGCAAATTGATGTGGATGATAACGGGTTAATAACCTATAGTTCATGGGTTAAGGGTACCCATATATTTATGAATGAGATCCAATTTGGGGAAATTTTGAATATCCGGGGTACGGGACTCGATATAAATGATCTTGAGATGGATGATTTGAATGTGTGGGGTAGGATCTTTTTTAATGGACTTGATAGGCAATAGTACACATCTGCGCCCGCTAGCTAGGTTTGTGATCAGAATATTGCAATATAATATTGCGGGGCAGAATCATGGGTTTGATAGAGTCCCAGTAGTTGTTAAGGCCGCTACTTATGCTATTTTTGGGGGCATACAAATAAACTGGGCAAGAACCATCTTACAGCAGTACCAGATCTTTAGGGGAGCAAGGCACTCCAATATTTGTTTTGGGAACTTATGGACCATAGTTTTTCGCTGGTTTGGGGTGGATTTGCATGATGAGGATTATCTGACACTTTCTAACCATCCCTCTGTTATCATCACTGAAGCTGCACTAGGGAGGATGAGTATAAATATGCACGAACTCCAAGAGGAGCCACAGCCTATGGAGCAAGAGGGGTTAGATGAGGGAGAGGGTGAGGGTGACGAGGAAGAGGAGCAAGAGGAGGAGCCATATGATGGTCAGTTTGGACACTTTGAGGACCCCCATCAGGCACCACAGCATGATGGTGAGCAGGCTGGGGATGGAGCCTGGGCTCATCAGGGCCCGGCACAGGGGGGCTCCGGATACAGGTGCTTGGGATCCATGGGCTACTAGGGATCCAGACTGGAGGACTGAGCTGAGGTATGTTTCACAGCAGCAGGCTCGCTTGATGAGGAGCCACCAGGACATTATGAGGTCACAACAGCAGACGCTGGAGTCACAGGTAGCCATGGCTCAGGCACAGCAGCAGATGCTTCAGGATATGAGTTCCTCTTATGATCAGTTGGGGGCTGGGATACAGGACCTACAGTTAGAACTTAGGCAAGGGAACCGACGACATGAAGAGAGGCTTGATAGCTTAGAGGAGCTCATCCGTAGCTATTTCCATCAGGGTTGACTTCTATCAGTTATCCGTAGGATAGTATTTTATTTCAGTATTGTTTAGCTGTTTCTTTTGTTGTCTAGTTGTAACGATGTACTGAAACTATCTTAATAAAGTTTGTACGTTATTTGTTTATGCAATTTGTTGTGTCTAATGTAATTATGAAATATTGCACGATAATGTCTGATAACGAAGAACAATGAAAACAACAAAAACGGGATATCTCTCCGTTACATAAAAATTTAGAAAGTTAGATTTTTCTAAATTAATAATGGATGGTAGGATCTTGGATGCTCAAATTGGATGAACTTCACACTTATTTTATAAGGGTGTGGGAAAATTTGGATGAAATTACTTTTTCAAATTTTTGCATTCATATAGAACTGCAAGTATATTTAGGATGAGAGCATCATGGTTTGAAAAAGAAATTTTTAAGAAATTGCATTCATGTAGGTGGTACCACAAGTTAGGCATACATATTTTTCTACAATGTGATTCACTTTTGCACATGTGCACATGTTTGCAACAATTGGCTGAACACTTCTGGATGCTAATATGGGGACATAAATCCTACTACTATTGAATTTCGGGGACGAAATTCCTTAAGGGTGGGAGAATGTGACACCCCGTATTTTTACATTTTAAAAGTAAGAAATTTACATACGTATACGATGATACGCAAAGCATATAAACCAGTGAAGCATGAAGATAAAAGATATTCTGTTTATACTTCTAGAATTAAGGTAAACGGGATTCACCATTGCGTTCGTCTCGGAAAAATACGCGAAATAGAGTCCGAGTTTTCGAGAATCGGAGTCCGTATGACCCGTTAAAGGCCCAAAGAAGATTTCTGGAAATTTGAACTTCGGAAATAGCTTTGGAAATCAGATCTGGGGCTAGGCGGGAAGTTTCCCCGCCTAGGCGACATCGACAGGGTTGTCGACAGGCCTGTCGACTTGGGCCCAGACCAAGTCGACAGCCATGTCGACTTGCCTGTCGACAGGGGGTGGCCGGGGCAAGTTGCCTGGCGCACCTGTTTGTCTCACCTGGTCTTGTTCTTGGGCTGGTTCTGGAAGCTTCCGAGATCTGATGATCCTAATCTATCCTAGATCTAATCCTATGGTCTAAAACACACCCTAATCTCTATAAAAACACCCCTAAGGCTACCCTAAACCCTCATAACTCACCCTCTCCACGAAGTGCTGCCCAAATGCCAAGTGATCATGGCCTCCATCCCCTTTTTCCTAAAGCCTAAGCACTCAAATCGGGTTCAAACCAAGTTGTGCAAGCTAGCTACACCAAATGGAAGGAAGATCAACGTTGCTATGCGAGTTCCATGACGATTCTTCAACAAAGGAGGCACCTTTCTTAGCCAAGATGATTCATGCTTCTTTCCCTAGGCCTAACTATGTAAGTTCTAGCTACTTTTAGATGAAAACGGTAGTTTTGATAATGACATGGGATAAAAAGAGGCTAAACATGATTATGTAAACCTATATGAACCTTACCATGCCTCTTGTGTTCATATTTATGATCTTAGGCCATGTGAGTGACTTAATCATGCTTCTCATGCTATGCATAACCTAGTTTAACTTGCAAGTTTGGATCTTTATGCATGAAATGCTAGCATGAACCTTTAGGAACCATTTTTACTTGTGAAACATTGGCTAAGACTAGATTTTGGGGCTTTTGCATGTTTATGAACCCAAACCCCTAATGTTAACATGCAAGTTTGTGGCCAAATCCTTTATGACATTATGCATACTTATGGCCAATTTCCTTTTTTTTCATGTATGCATGCTTGTGGCCAAACCTTTATGAACTTATGTATGTTTTAAGCCAAACCCTCATGATACTATGCATGTTTGGGGTCATTGTGTAGCATAGTATCTCTACGATGTGACTCGTCCATTCTTGCGTTGGAACACGATTTGGGTTGAGGTTAGACAAGCGTGAATATAGCATGAAAAACTTAACTTGAAGTTACATGAAAACATGATAGGCGAGCTAAACTTGACATGAACCATGATTTGGGTAAATGTGTATAAACGTGATAACATGTAACCGTAAATATAACAAGGAGGTTGACATGGGGGTATGTTTGATAATTTAAAGTTGGGAATTTACCTATTAAGTTAGGTCTACCCATATCCTTGAAAACTTGTATATGAACATGACACTTAGAAAACATAAGAGTGGCCAACTCGAGGTTGGGTTGAGTTTGTAGCGTAATACTACCCGGAACCTACCGGCTTAACTAGTGGCTACAAACAATAGGACCCAATGTGGGAAGTTGGTCATGTTGTGCCAAGACCCGAGGTTAGACCAAGTTGTGGTGTAAATCTACCCGGAACCCACCGGCTTAACTAGGTAACCACAACAAAGTCTAATGTGAGAGGTTGGGGTGCATTAAATAATTAATGCAACATAATAGGGTTAAGTTAATTTGATTAATGATGCTTAACCAAATATGACATGGATAAATGGGTTAAGTAATTTGATTAAGCTAATGATACTTGACAAAATATGACAAGGTTGGGTAGGTTAAGTAACTTGACTTGCCTAATGACACTTGACCATTTTTATACGACTGATGGACGGGATTAAGTTAACTAACAATTGATCAATCCAACACGATAACTTGATAAGGTTAAGTAAATTTTCTTAAGTGACACTTAACCCATTAGGCAAACCCCAATTCGGAGGATTGGGTAAATGACCATAGTTAACAAGGATAATGGAAATAAGGCTAAGTGGTAAACCTTAGTTAAGGGAAGCTAACTAATAATTCTTAGTCAAGGAAATTTGGACCACTTCTTAGATAGATGAGTAAACCGATACGGTAGGTCATCGTTTATGTATACGTGTAGGAGCAGGCTATCTGATTTAGATAAAGGCTCCAGCGAACTGGGTAACGAAGCAGCGGCTTCGGGGAACGTGAGGGTATTCTTGGTATCCCTCTGTGAGCTGCCAGGTCATTATACTAGGCTCACGAGAGGTTGAGGTCTGCGTTAGAAGAACCAAGAGTATGCCTTGGTTGCTATGCGAGCGACCTAAAGACTTGGATGGATAGCAGTGAGTCGACGAATACATACTGGTGCCCGAGATAGCAAGTTCGTCGATCATCTACCATCTTGAGTCAAGCGTGTACGTACGGAAAGGCAGGGAACACCCAACAGACCATAATTGCTATCTAATTATGGGTGAGGTAGGCCGTAGGATGTGGGCTGGCCGGAGTGTAGTTCTCATGCAAGATTTTCTCTTGTGTTGTCTTTCGCTAGTTGAGGGAGGGGTCTCGTGGGACCATAGCCACGTGCAGAAAAGCAGACCTTAGCATCTGCATCGGCAGATAAATTGAAAGCTCCCGACCGAGTCCTGTACTTCTTGGTTAGCCCTGTGACAGGACTCGGGTAGCACATAGTGATACATGTGCATACAATCATAGAAAAACGGTTGACGATGAATGCGTGGTAAAAAGGGCGTGGTTGAGGGTTAGCGTAATCCCTAGTATCCCTAGGTGCTTGAACCCAAACCGAAATACGAAAACGTGAGATAGGTAAGCATAATCCCTAGCGGTCCTAGGTGGCGTAAGTCCTAGTTGTACAAACAATGATTCATGTTGAAAGACCTTAGTTAAAGATAGGGTGACAGTCCAAAACGATCTTAATGGTCATAGAACTACGTTAAAGTGGGATCTCATGGGAAAGCCCGTACGGTGTACGGCAAGGGACTGAACATATACATGGAAGGAAACATACGAGTTTAGAGACTTACATATTCTATATGTTAGGATAACATGGACCATTACACGAACTGTTGAGTAAGGGTTATTCATGGTTAACACATGTACGGGGGAAGATACTAGTACGGTAGATGCAGAGTATATACAGATAGAACTCGGGGATGTTAGACTTGAGGGATACCTTGGAATGTTATACTTGATGGAAACCTGACGATGTAATACCTTGTTTTACTTTGACATCGTAATTCATCATGACACCTGGGTTTATCTGGGTACGGTAATCCATCCTATTATCCTGGCTTAGTATCTATCTTGTCATCATCACCATGTTTACTTTCAGTTTATGCATGTCATGTCACCTTTATCTGTTTTTATGCTGGGAGTAGATAGGACTTACCAGTCTTTATGACTGACCCCGTTTTTCTTTCGCTTCTTGTCTTCCGTTTCCCCCCAGGTTACAGGGAGGAAATACTGTTGTTTAGTTCAGACTTCTTCCGCTTGAAGGTCATCTTGGATGGCTTGGACTTTTCTTGGCTATGGCTGCTTTACTGTTTTACTTGAGGAATATTTTATGAAAAGGTTTTTATTATGCTTCTTTACCATTGCAAGACAGGTTTTGATGTACTCTGATGAAAAAGGCTTTAGACCTTGTTTATTAATGTTATGAAAGATTGATTTTACTTCCGCCATTTTATATGTTCTGTCTTGTGATATTTCTGTGCATGTTTACCAATAATGCCCCTCTAAAGCTAGTGCATTCCTTTGCGAGTGACCCTAGCGGAGGTGGGGTGTTACATAAATGAAGTAAACCATTCGTCTTATCGGCGCACACCACTCGATCGGGCTTCAAATTTCCAATAAAGGCATCAAGGGATTCTAAGTAACTAGTCATGACAGAACCTCAAAAAGGTTACACGATACTTCGAGGGCATTACCAAGGCTAGTCAAAAGGTCTAACTACCCTCCTATCAAAACCGAGAGTGGCACCCCCTACGGGATAACCACTTCATCCCTAGAATCCATCCATAGCTTATAAACATAAGCATTATTTCCAAATTCAACACTTGGCATAAACATTCTCAAATCCAAAGAGGTCATGTATAAATGGTCTGATTCTCCAATAGGACTTTAAGACAAAAATGGGATCCTCTATTACGCTAGTACTTAAGGTGCAGAGACTCAACTACCGAAGCGGACTTAAATGATGCGGGGATCAAAACAAAGTCTTGGCGGGATGATAGAAAAGAATAACTAGATCTTCAACAAGGATGTTATCCCCCTACTCAGGTACTCTAGTGAGGGTATACAATTATCTTCACGATGATCTTGTCCTTGTCCCACAATACTTAACTATCCGTCCCGTTTCACCATGCCAAAGATACTTTTTCGTTATGGGTTGAGCCATACCAACAAGTTGCTCATCCTTAAGCTCGTATCCTTTATCCTCTTTCTCACTATCCTTTCTTATAACGCGGCCACTGGTCTCTCGAGAACCACCTCCATCGCATGGAAAGCACTTTCGTAGATAGAAAAGACTAGTCGCAGTTAAAACCACTGTGACTACAGATGGAGGAAAGAAAGGAGAAGAGATTCAATTAAGGAAACAAGGATAGTGCTAATGGCCTTTGGGGAATAGCCTTTTTCTTTTAAAAGAAAATTTTCTTAAAAAATGCTTCTTTGTAAACGGTTTTCAAATAGTTTTCAGAAGGTCTTTAAAAACTTTTGCCCAGTCTGGTAACCTTCTGCTCTGATACCAAATGTAACACCCCGCCTCCGCTAGGGTCACTCGCAAAAGGAATGCACTAGCTTTAGAGGGGCATTATTGGTAAACATGCACAGAAATATCACAAGACAGAACATATAAAATAGCGGAAGTAAAATCAAACTTTCATAACATGAATAAATTAGGTCTAAAGCCTTTTACATCAGAGTACATCAAAACCTGTCTTGCAATAGTAAAGAAGCATAAAGACATTTTCATAAATTATTCCCCAAGGAAAAACAGTAAAGTAGCCATTAGCCAAGAAAAGTCCAAGCCATCCATGATGACCTTCAAGCAGAAGAAGTCCGAACTAAACAACAGTATTTCCTCCCTGTAACCTGGGGGGAAACGGAAGAAAAGAGGCGAAACAAAACGGGTCAGTCAAAAAGACTGAGTAAGCCCTATCTACTATTAGCATAAAAACTAGTAAAGTTAACTGACATGAGAAACTGAGATGAACATAAGCATGATAACAAGATAGATAAGCTAAATCAAAATAACAGGATGAACTACTGAACTCAGATAAACTAAGGTGTCATGATAAATTACGATGTCAAGATAAAACAAGGTATCACATCGTCAGGTTTCTATCAAGTATAATATCCCCAAGATATCTGTCACGTATAACGCCCCGTGATATCTATCCTGTATTTTAGCTCTGCACCTACCGTACTAGTATCCCCACCGTGTCATGTGTTAACCAAGAATGACCCTCACTCAAAAGTCGTGTAATGGTCCATGTCAACCTAATATATCGCATATATAGGTTACTCAACTTGTATGTTTTATTCCATGTAAATGTTCAGACCCTTGCCGTAGACCATACGGGCTTTCCCATGAGATTCTATATTACTTTAACATAGTTCCATGATCCTTAAGATCGGTTTGGACTGTTACCCTAAACCTAGCCAGGGTCTTCCAACATGAATTATCGTTTGTACAACTAGGACTTATGCTACCTAGGGCTACTAGGGATTATGCTTACCTATTGCACGTTTTCGTATCTCGGTTTGGGTTCAACCACCTAGGGCCACTAGGGATTACGCTAACCGCCAACCGCGCCCTTTTTCCCACGCATATATCGTGAATCGTTTTTCCATGACTGTATGCACATGTATCACATCGTGCCATCCGAGTCCTGTCACAGGGCAGACCAGGAAATACAGGACTCGGTCGGGAGCTTTCAATTTATCTGCCGATGCAGATGCTAAGGTCTGTTTTTTCCTATACGTGGCTATGGTCCCACGAGACCACTCCCTCAACTAGTGAAAGACAAGACAGGATAAATCCTGTATGAGAACACAACACTGGCCAACCCACATCCAAGCCTTACCGCAACCATAATTAGATAGCAATTATGGTCTATTGGGTGTTCTCTGCCTTTCCGTACGTACACGCTTGACCAAAGATGGTAGGTAGCCTGACGAAATGCTATCTAGGGTACGACCGTGTATCGTCGACTATCCCCTATCCATCCCCGTCTTTAGGTCGCTCGTATAGCAACCAAGGCATACTCTTGGTTCTTCTAACGCAGACCTTAACCTCTCATGAGCCTAGTATAATCACCTGGCAGCTCATAGAGGGATACCAAGAATACCCTCACGTTCCCCGAAGCCGCTGCTTCGTTACCCAGTTCGCTGGAGCCTTTATCCAAATCAGATACTTGCTCCTACTCGTATACTTAAACGATGACCTACCGTATTAGGTTACTCATCTATCTATGAACTGGTCTAAACTTCCTTGACTAAGAATCATTACTTAGTTATTCTTCAACTAAGGTTTACCACTTAGCATTGTTCCCGTTATCCTTGTTAACTACGGTTATCCACCTAATCCTCAGAACTAGGGTTTACATAATGGATTAAGTGTCACTTAAGTTCATGACTTAACCCGTCTACAAATCCTGTCAAAATTGGCTAAGTATCCAAGTTCAAGGCTTAACCCTACAAACCATGCTCAAGTTGGTTAAGTATATTAAGCAATTCACGACTTAACCTCGTCCAATTATCATTCTAGATTGGTTAAGTATATATTAACTTGACCCTATCAATTTACTTAGTCAAATCGGTCAAGTGTATTCAAGCGATTCGTGACTTAGCCTTATCATGTTTTCACGTTATATTGGTTAAGTATTGGTTAACTTAACCACAATAAATTAACGAGTTAGATTGGATAAGTATAGGTCACCTAACCACATCAATTCATCACGTTTAGATTAGTTAAGTGTTTAACTTAACCCCATTAAACTACCAAGTGGGATTAAATAAGTCTAGGCTAACTTAACCCCATCCGATTTCCATGTTTAGACTAGTTGAGTCTAATCTTAACCCCATTCGTTAACCGTATTTTTCGGTTAAGCGTCATTAAGAAAACTTACTTAACCTTACCAAGTTATCGCGTTGGATTGATTAAGTGTTGGTTAACTTAACCCCATCCACTAGTCATATAAAAATGGTTAAGTGTCATTAGGCAAATCAAGTTACTTAACCTACCCAACCTTGTCATGTTTTGTTAAGTATCATTAGCCTAATCAAATTACTTAACCCATTTGTCCATGTCATATTTGGTTAAGAGTCATTAATCAAATTAACTTATCCCTATCATGTGGCATTAATTACTTAATGCACCTTCACCTCTCACATTAGACTTTGTTGTGGTTACTAGTTAAGCCGGTCGGTTCCGGGTAGCTTTACACCACAACTTGGTCTAACCTCGGGTTCAAGCACAACATGACCAACTTCTCACATTGGGTCCTATTGTTTGCAACTACTAGTTAGGCCGGTCGGTTCCGGGTAGTTTTACGTTGCAAACTCAACCCAACCTCGAGTTGGCCACACTTATATTATCTAAGTGTCATGTCCATCATGTTTCCCAAAACATGTTACAAGTTTTCAAGCATTTGGGTAGACCTAACTTATTAGGTAAATTCCCAAAGGGTAGACCTAACTTAATAGGTAAATTCCCAAGCTTATGTTTTTTATGCATACTTACATGTCAACTTCCATGTTATATTTCAAGTAATGTTTTCAAGTTGTATTTTCATGTCATTAGAAATTACCCATAACATAACCCAACGCTTTTAAACTCGCATATACGTTCGCGACAATGTAATGGATTAAAAGAAGAGACTTGGCAAAGGCATGACAAAAATGGATATTAAGCCACAAGTTAATCATGGTGGCAAATGAGGCACAAATGTGTTCATTAACTTGCATGTTACATTCTTAAGCCTCAAAACATGCATAAACCCAAACTTGGCACATAAGCGAATCATGGTGACAAAAGATATGGAATGATGACTAGTAACTCGCATATATCATCATATAAGGGTTATGACTTCATATGCAAGTTGACATAAAGGTTATGAGGGTTCTCATGTTGCCTAATGCAACATTTCAACATAAAGGTTGTATCTTTTAGCTCACAAGATCAAGATAATGACTTCATAAACTTGCATGACATGATAGCATGTATCATACTCAATGATCAAACCCAAACTTGCAACATGAACATTTAACTTCATAGTTAATATCTAAGAGTAGGGAAAGGGCTTACATTGCTATGAAGGCACAAAAGATATGACAAAGCCCTTATGCAATCAAATAGACCCAAAATGCAAGCTCTAACATAAAAACCCTTGAGCCAAAATGATCAAAACCCTTGCTTTATGATGCAAAGATAGAAACTTGACTTGAATGCAAGCTAATGACACTCATACAAGCTTGAAAACACTTGTATGCATGGAAAATCTCTCATAGAAACCATGTAGAAATTTTATGAAGAGAGTGGAGGCCATGAGAGGTAAAATTTTGCTATAGTTTAGTTGCATGAATGAATAATGAGGATTTAGGATAGGTTAGGGTCTTATTTATAGATTAGGCAAGTGTTTTAGGCCATAGGATTAAACCTAGATTCAATCCAAGCCATCAAAGCATGTCTTGGGGAAGAAGTCAAGTCTAAAAAATGGAGTGGTGTCTTAACCAGGCCTAAAAATGGAGTGGTGTCTTAATTGGGCTGAATTTCAAATCTGTTTTCGGATTTGAATTTTCGTGAAACTTTGCGAGGCCATATCTCAGTCATACGAACTCCGATTTACGAAATTTCGGACTCTATTTCGCGTATTTTTCCGAGACGAACGCAATGGCGCAACCCCTTTATCCTGATTCAGGTTTTATAATTAAATTCTGCCTTAATTTCTTGTTTTAACGTGTTATCGAAATACGGGTTGTTACACTAACACCACGGTGTTATCGGTAAAAATAATTACCATTTCATGTTCAAATCTAATTAAAGATTTAACTATCGCATTGGAGCAAAACTGGTGGTACTCCATTCTCGATCACCTTTCAGATTTGATAATTTAAATTATCAATTCACATTTCAATCTAATTAAAGATTCATTCAAACTCCACTTAGTTTTAATCTTTTCAAAAATCAATATCCTGCATTTAACTCGGTTAAAGAACCAATGTCATCTAAAACACGGTTCACGACAAAACCAAATCACATTTGATATTAAATACAAGGCTCTGAATAGAAAATATATCGGCTTATATTCGATACCAAATTCTGAAACCAACAAATATCGTATTGGAAATAACGATATAAATATATCTTTCAAATTCCCACAACAATATTTGTGGAATCCAACATCGAAATATTCCGAAGATAATTTCGATTTAACTCCAGTCCAATTCACGTATTGGGAATATTGATTATTTTTAAAATAACTTTCAAATTCAATTTATTTATTTCAAAAATAAATTGATTTTTAATTCTAGTTCAAAACCAGTTCATTTCGACAAAAATCTATTTTTATCTTTTCAAATGTGGAATTCTTCAGCCCAATTTTTCCCAAATCATTTCTTATGATTTTACACAAATTATAGATATTTTTAATGATTTTATCAAGGCCCGTACAGTCGATTTCCATCAACGGCCATCGAACTGCACTTACAGCAACCTTTTCCAAATTTGATTTGGACATAATTCTGAATCCAATTGTTAGATTTCAAATTTCTAATATTCATTGGAAAGCTCTTTTCGATACGAACCCAACGGTTCCGGTTTTAGGAGAATCCGACGGTCGGATCTCCCGTAATGTCCATTCGAAGTCAATGTCGAAATTCACGAACTGCCGCGGCGCAGCGCGTTCTATTCAGGCCATTATATATAATATATATATATATATTATATTTCGTCAATTTCCTTTTAAAACGTATTTTATAAATCGTTTTAAATTCGTTTTCAAAACCATTTCAACTCTATATTCAATTTCAAATCAAAATTGAATATTTCGTATCATTACTATATAAATGATAATATTTTCAAAACGTTATATTTTGGGATCACTACCTTTTCTATATTCATTATAAAAACGAATATAATCGATATAAATATCGTTCACGTCAAAATAGCGCAACTCTAATCAACACGGCTTTATATATTTCAATAAATTCGTTATTCTATTCATCAAATGAATATTTATCCCATTCAACACATGAATCTATATTTCCTTCTACACATGACTAATCTCAACACATGAGTACTGTCAACACACGACTATTTTTGTTATGTAAAATATTTTATAAAATTATGGTATCTATCGTTTGATTTTTAATTAGACTCCACCGTGAAGTAGTTCTAATTTTAAATATGATACAGATGTAAATTTTATTATTTAAAATATTTTGCTCAACCCATGAATAGTTTCAACACATGAACATCGTCAACACATGACTATTTTTATATTCAAAACACGAATTTTCTTTTATAATATTCATTATTTTCCCGATTGGAATGAGGCCCAATCAATCACCATATAATGTTAATTATATGGATTCCATACAACACATGTATATAATAGCAATGATAAACAATCAACCATCATCCAAAGTGCACCACACAACTGCATAAACATCAAATATAAATAATTAACGCTTATAACAGCCTGTCGACCAATCAGTTGACATACAATTAAACAATTGGGATTAGTGTACGCCAAATATCATCCCAACACCCGTGTGGGGTTTCAAATCAACAAACACAGATTTTTATTTGTGCAGTTGGGCAATGTGTAAAATTTATCGTCCCAATCAATATCAGTCAATTCAATGCATATAAACAAATCGACCGATTTGTTTATAAATATTTATTTACTCACATTCACTATATTCATATTCACGTTAAAAATTATATTTTTAACGATAATTAATTTATTTCAACCATCTACAATTTATTATCGATTTCACATCAACATCACAAACAAATTTTTACAACACATCAATCAAACAAACAAGCCATCCATGGTCTGTGGATGATGGGTGTCGGGTGCTGCTAAGCACCGTCTGCATCCTAGTATATATATATATAACTAGAAAAGAAATTTAGAGTGAGAAGTTCTCACCAAAGCCATCCCAACTCCACGGCACTTCTAATGTAGGGAATCATCACTGTTCTCGCCTTTTTTCACTTTCGTTGCCCGTAGCCACTACATATATAAAAATCACATTTTTATATTGTCGCTATGTATATAAAAAATCATATTTTTACAATCACTCCATATGGATAAAAATTCTATTTTTACACCGCTACTATATAGATAAAAATTCTATTTTTACATCGATGTTCATATAATAAAGATTATATTTTTATCATGCTATTCTCTATATAAAGATTTCGCCTTTTCTATTATAAAGATTTCGCCTTTTCTATTATAAAGATTTCGCCTTTTCAAATATAAAGATTTCGCCTTTTCAAATATAAAGATTTAATCTTTACTATCTATACAATATAAAAATCGAATTTTTATTTCCACTTCATATATATAAAAATCAAATTTTTATCTTCACTTCGTTATAAAAATTATATTTTTATATTGCCCTTCCCCTAATAAAGATTATATTTTTATTGCTCTACATGAATAAAAATCATATTTTTATACTATAAAAATCATATCTTTCCTACTTCAAAGATGTAATCTTTTCGCTATTTCTTTACAAAAATCATTTCTTTATCTCTTCTATGAATTAAAAATCGAATTTTAATTCTTTTTAAGATATAAAAATCATATTTTTATAAATAAAAATATAATCTTTCTATATCAAATGCCTTATTTTTCACACACAGAAACGCCATATCCCTTGCGAAGAATCTAATCATTTCTATGTATTTTTACAAACTAAAACTGAATTTAAACAAAGCATTTTATAATTTAAAACTAAATTAAAATAAACTAAAAAGGAAAAGCTTACTGTTTTCAGAGGAGGAGGTGTTGCATAGGTCGTCGGAGTCGGGATCGGCATTGGGGGTGGGGGGGTTTTGGCCAGCGGCGGGCCCCGCTTCGCGGAGGTGGGCTGGATAGAGGGCGGCTAGGGTTTTAAAAAGGGGGGGTGCGGTTTTCGTCGGTTCTTGGGGGGGGGGGCTTCGACGAGGAGAGAAGAAAAATAGGAGGGGAGTTGAACGGCAGGAGGCGGAGGGAGGGGGGTCTCGCACGCTAGGCGCGGCGACGCCCTAGTCGGAGGAGCGACGGCTCCTCCCTCTTTTCTTTCTCTTTTTTTTCTGTAATGAATCGGCGGAAGAAGAAGTTAAAAGGGGGGGTTTATATAAAATATTTATATTTAATTATTTATTGATTTCAAAAAGCAACTTTTATGTTTGAACTCGAAATCGAACCCACCGCCTGTCGTCCATAGCTAATTACCCCCATTCCGAACACAATGGGATATGTATCGTTCGCTGATTCGATCGTTTCGATTAGTTTCCGTCAAAATCAACATATAACTCTATATATTGAATTTGAATGTGCATATCTATTTACTGGGGTCACATACTAACAAGAAAAATCCCCGAAAAAAATATTTTCTAGCTTCATATTGATGATACGGTCCTAACAAAACTAATTTCGTCGAATTCTGAGGCCGTTTGTAAAATGGCCAATTTCCAGTCGATTAAAATCAACTAAAACTGGTCAAACACGTTTTCCTATGCCACGCTCACATATTGATTCAAAAAATTATGAAATTTGAAACCTAGCAATAATTTGACATCACGGACCCAACAAAAGTGGTTTCGTCGAAATCCGAGGTCGTTTGCAAAATTTTCATTTTTAAGGGCCTGAATTCCATAGCGACTATTCAAAATTTTCAACTGGACATATCTTTTGATTCCCGCTATGAAATTTCAATTTTTCGGATTCGTTGGAAAGATATCCTCAAATAGATCCTATTATTTTTGGTTTCACTAAAATCCGGATTGTTTTGCACCCGGTACATTCAATTGAAGTTTGAAATCGAATTATCGAACTACCGCGCCATTTTCAATTCTATTTACAATTATATATAATTCTTTACATTCTAACGACAACGTATATAATATATATGTTCGAATTATTTTCAAAATAAATTTCTCGTTGATATTATTTAAAATACTCCATTTTAAATAATCAAAATTCGCTAAAATTGCCAAAATAAAAATTTTAAACTGGCTCACATTTCCGGGTTGTTACAATCTCCTCCACTTAAAACTTTTCGTCCCCGAAAAGGAACAAAGTCGAAAGTGGTTTGATTAATCAACTCTACGTTCGATCTGGCTTCCATTCTCCAACTTTTCAGTTTTAGAGAATTTTCAAATTCTTCAAAAATTTGGCTAACACCCGGAATTTTCGAAAATTTCGCCATAACCTCCTTTGTACGGGGAGAGGTTTGGAAATTTATTGGGCTGTATTAGGTACCCAATAAATCCTAATAAGCATACACGTATTTATAGTGATATATTCTGGTGTTTACAGGGGAGCGTGTATTGATAATAACTCCAGAGAATAAATTCTCGTCACCCTGTCAAAGCCTAAGGGAGTGTGTATTTTAAATGCTCCAGAGGATAAATCCTCGTCACCTCGTCCCGTGTGGGAAATAAATAGTCCATGTGTCGTATCTAATAACTAGAGAGACGTGATTATTGTCAACTCTAGACCCGTGTGGGGTTTTTATTAATCTGGCAATTTTATCGTTACAATTTAAATAGTCCATATCAGTCATCAGTTCAACCTGTAAAATATAGTCATCGCCATACAAGCCTCTCGCTCGTATGGTAAATCTTCCACCTCGTCACACAAGCTCCAAATGCTTATGTGGTATATGATGAAGTATGCCTATCTTCCAGAAGTATGCCATGTAATGTAGTTCAAAATTAATTGTTGCTATCCTATGGCGATGTTTATTATTTCACACAGAATAACCAGCACTCCGCATCCAATGGAATTCACAAGAGTTGATATAATAATATTTCGCATCCAACTCATTAAGGTTTACCTATTCGTCGGGTACGCAAATAAAACCTTTACTCAACAGCTATCCAATTTCCTGTTCAAACATATATAATGCACAAGTATATATTTCTAACTATTTTCTAATCAGTTCAATGAGTGATTTAATTGAATAAATTTGTTCTGATTTTTATTGATGATATTCTAATCTTCTCTAAATCAAAGGCCGAAAAGGAACATAACAATGGAAGCCGAAAAGGAACGAAGCCGAAAGTTGTTTAACAAATCAACTCAACTTCCATTATTTTGACTACGGCTTAAGTTCTTCAACTTTTTCAAAAATTTGGCTAACACCCTAAATTTTCGAAAAATTTCGCCATAACCTCCCCTGCACCGGGAGCAACGGGAAAATTCCGAAATTGCCGTATAGGCCTTCTGATCTCAAAAAGAAAAAGAAAAAGCCAAGCGGCTAGCCAATCGGCTCATAAAATCATCATCACCTAAACAAAATAGTAAATTATAGTAAACATGTACCTATTTGTCGGGCAAACAAATTTTATTCTCTGCTCTAGCCTCCTTGCTATGACCTGTTCAATGTAAGTACATGTATATGCAAGCAAATGTGACCAATTTTCAATACAATTCAATATGTGATTCAATTAGGCTAAATGGTTCAAATTTATCAAACAAATAAACAAACAACACAAACATCAATCAATTAGTGGATTAACGTTTCAAATTCATAATTTTGCTACATATACAGAAAATCATGTTTTTGATGCCAATTCACAACAATAAACTTATCTAGTTTTGGTTCTCACACCAATCTAATGGAAATATATAGATATCACACCTTCGAAATACGAACATAAATACTGATGATGTGGCCACATCATCAGAATTTTCCCCGGGTGTCTAGAATGTGACTCTATATCTATCCAGTATATTAAAACTTCGAATATACGTCCATGATGCGTATACGCGAAATCTTTATATATTGGATTGTCCAAATTCAAAATAAATAAATATTCAAATACGTTTAAAACGAATTAAATTTTCAAAACAAAATTGTTTTCATTTGAAAAATATACTCTTCACACTCGTTCTAGGACACTACTTATCCCATCTCTAACGAGTCATTCTAATTGGATATTACTAATCCAATATCTGATGAATTCTTTCGTATGGTTCTAATGTGTCTTGTTCTCGAGCTCTGTAAACCAAAGCTCTGATACCACTGTAAGAACCCGTAACTCCCCCGGTAAGGAAAGAGCGGATACTTTGAGAACAGGACAAAATAGAACGCAGACGGAAGAACATTTCATTGTTATTAAAACAATTCCATCATGAGTCGAGGCAAGGGGCAAGCTCCTCTCCGCGTTCGAGACACTCTAGCAAATGTCCCAGGACCCCATTTTGATCCTTGGAATCGGCTGGGCCGGTCCTCTCTTACTTTTGAGAATTAGTTATTCCTGAACACACATTTCCCGGTCCTTACAGACCTATATCCGAGGCGCCTCGTTTCCAACAACCACACAGGTGAAAAGTATATAAATGTCAGGGCTGGTAGGTCACTGACACCACCCTAGCTAGAAAGAAACGTCGTGCTCTCCCAGCGGTCCGTCTCCCGTTTTGACTCATACCGAGGTGTGAGGCTCGCGAATTCACGTTATACACAAAGCTATGCCACACAGGTCGTGCTTTGATCGTCAACCACAAGACTCTGCTTTTCAACAGAAGCCCTGATCAATTGCCACTTACACGTGCCACACTGGCAATTCACTCCATGCGACTGATGTCCATCGATATACAACCTCTGAGATCGTACGTCTCAGAGAATGGCGTCAAGCAAGAGAATAAATTCTCCGCCGCCAAACAGATGTATATTTAATAGAGATCAATCAACACAGAATAAAATCCAATGTCAGACACACAATCCATTTACAAGTTCGTTCTGGGTCTGAATGAAACCGGAGGCACTTTCCTCGCATATCCATCCATCTCCAAGTACGTCTGGACGATCACCAACTGTTTCCCTCATCCTGGGTGTACACCCCAATCAAGATCATCAGTAATCATCCAAACGATGTGAAGACTTCCGGTCTTCAACCACCGTCTTCATCTTCGACATCTCGTCGAATCGGTTATTCAGAATGGGTATAAACCCGGCCTTTCTGAATATCCCACGTTTATAATAAACAAATGTTACACAAACACACAAACGCCTCGTTCCAATTCAGAATATTCTTTTATTCACAAAATCACATTCTTAGGGAAAGGTTCCCATTAATTTTATCCAAGATAAATTCTTCTAAATTTATTCTTTAATCTTCCTTTGGATATCATTTCAAACTAGTCGAGATTAGCGAACCACACCGAAGTAATTATTTATTTTATTTCCCAGTCCCAACCTATTCATCCCATGGAGCAAAATTGGTAATACTCCATATCTAACACCACGGTTTTATCAGTAAAATTAATTACCATTTCACATTCAAATCTAATTAAATATTTAACTATCGCATTGGAGCAAAACTGGTGGTACTCCATTCTCGATCACCTTTCAGATTTGATAAATTAAATTATCAATTCACATTTCAATCTAATTAAAGATTCATTCAAACTCCACTTAGTTTTAATCTTTTCAAAAATCAATATCCTGCATTTAACTGGGTTAAAAAACCAATGTCATATAAAACACGGTTCACGACAAACCCAAATCACATTTGATATTAAATACAAGGCTCTGAATAGAAAATATATCGGCTTATATTCGATACCAAATTCTGAAACCAACAAATATCGTATTGGAAATAACGATATAAATATATCTTTCAAATTCCCACAACAATATCTGTATAATCACGAAATCCAACATCGAAATATTCCGAAGATAATTTCGATTCAACTCCAGTCCAATTCACGTATTGGGAATATTGATTATTTTTAAAATCACTTTCAAATTCAATTTATTTATTTCAAAAATAAATTGATTTTAATTCTAGTTCAAAACTAGTTCATTTCGACAAAAATCTATTTTTATCTTTTCAAATGTGGAATTCTTCAGCCCAATTTTTCCCAAATCATTTCTTATGATTTTACACAAATTATAGATATTTTTAATAATTTTATCAAGGCCCGTACAGTCGATTTCCATCAACGGCCATCGAACTGCACTTACAGCGACCTTTTCCAAATTTGATTTGGACATAATTCCAAATCCAACCGTTAGATTTCAAATTTCTAATATTTATTGGAAATCTCTTTTCGATATGAACCCAATGGTTCCGATTTTAGGAGAATCCGACGGTCGGATCTCCCGTAATGTCCATTCGAAGTCAATGGTGGAAATTCACGAACTGTCGCGGCGCAGCGCGTTCTATTCAGGCCATTATATATATATATATATATATATATATATATATATATATTATATATTTCGTCGATTTCCTTTTAAAACGTATTTTATAAATCGTTTTAAATTCGTTTTCAAATCCATTTCAACTCTATATTCAATTTCAAATCAAAATTGAATATTTCGTATCATTACTATATAAATGATAATATTTTCAAAACATTATATTTTGGAATCACTACCTTTTCTATATTCATTATAAAAACGAATATAATCGATATAAATATCGTTCACGTCAAAATAGCGCAACTCTAATCAATACGGCTTTATATATTTCAATAAATTCGTTATTCTATTCAACAAATGAATATTTATCCCATTCAACACATGAATCTATATTTCTTTCTACACACGACTAATCTCAACACATGAGTACTGTGAACACACGACTATTTTTGTTATGTAAAATATTTTATAAAATTATGGTATCTATCGTTTGATTTTTTATTAGACTCCACCGTGAAGTAGTTCTAATTTTAAATATGATACAGATGTAAATTTTATTGTTTAAAATATTTTACTCAACCCATGAATAGTTTCAACACATGAACATCGTCAACACATGACTATTTTTATATTCAACACATGAATTTTCTTTTATAATATTCATTATTTTCCCGATTGGAATGGGGCCCAATTAATCACCATATAATGTTAATTATGTGGATTCCATACAACACATGTATATAATAGCAATGATAAACAATCAACCATCATCCAAAGTGCACCACACAACTGCATAAGCATCAAATATAAATAATTAACGCTTATAACAGCCTGTCGACCAATCGGTTGACATACAATTAAACAATTGGGATTAGTGTACGCCAAATATCATCCCAACACCCGTGTGGGGTTTCAAATCAACAAACACAGATTTTTATTTGTGCAGTTGGGCGATGTGTAAAATTTATCGTCCCAATCAATATCAGTCAATTCAGTGCATATAAACAAATCGGCCGATTTGTTTATAAATATTTATTTACTCACATTCACGTTAAAAATTATATTTTTAATGATAATTAATTTATTTCAACCATCTACAATTTATTATCGATTTCACATCAACATCGCAAACAAATTTTCACAACATATCAATCAAACAAACAAGCCGTCCATGGTCTGTGGATGACGGGTGTCGGGTGCTGCTAAGCACCGTCTGCATCCTAGTATATATATATATATATATAACTAGAAAAGAAATTTAGAGTGATAAGTTCTCACCAAAGCCATCCCAACTCCACGACACTTCTAATGTGGGGAATCATCACTGTTCTCGCCTTTTGTCACTTTCGTTGCCTGTAGCCACTACATATATAAAAATCACATTTTTATATTGTCGCTATGTATATAAAAAATCATATTTTTACAATCACTCCATATGGATAAAAATTCTATTTTTACACCGCTACTATATAAATAAAAATTCTATTTTTACATCGATGTTCATATAATAAAGATTATATTTTTATCATGCTATTCTCTATATAAAGATTTCGCTTTTTCTATTATAAAGATTTCGCCTTTTCTATTATAAAGATTTCGCCTTTTCTATTATAAAGATTTCTCCTTTTCAAATATAAAGATTTCGCCTTTTCAAATATAAAGATTTAATCTTTACTATCTGTACAATATAAAAAATCGAATTTTTATTTCCACTTCATATATATAAAAATCAAATTTTTATCTTCACTTCGTTATAAAAATTATATTTTTATATTGCCCTTCCCCTAATAAAGATTATATTTTTATTGCTCTACATGAATAAAAATCATATTTTTATACTATAAAAATCATATCTTTCCTACTTCAAAGATGTAATCTTTTCGCTATTTCTTTATAAAAATCATTTCTTTATCTCTTCTATGAATTAAAAATCGAATTTTAATTCTTTTTAAAATATAAAAATCATATTTTTATAAATAAAAATATAATCTTTCTATATCAAATGCCTTATTTTTCACACACAGAAACGCCATATCCCTTGCGAAGAATCTAATCATTTCTATGTATTTTTACAAACTAAAACCGAATTTAAACAAAGAATTTTATAATTTAAAACTGAATTAAAATAAACTAAAAAGGAAAAGCTTACTGTTTTCAGAGGAGGAGGTGTTGCATAGGTCGTTGGAGTCGGGATCGGCGTTGGGGGGGGGGGGGGTTTGGCCAGCGGCCGGCCCCGCTTCGCGGTGGTGGGCTGGATAGAGGGCGACTAGGGTTTTAAAAAGGGGGGTGCGGTTTTCGTCAGTTCTTTGGGGGGGGCTTCGACGAGGAGAGAAGAAGGGGAGGGGAGTTGAATGGCAGGAGGCGGAGGGAGGGGGGTCTCGCACTCCAGGCACGGCGGCACCCTAGTCGGAGGAGCGACGGCTCCTCCCTCTTTTCTTTCTCTTTTTTTCTCTAATCAATCGGGGGAAGAAGAAGTAAAAAGGGGGGGTTTATATAAAATATTTATATATAATTATTTATTGATTTCAAAAAGCAACTTTTATGTTTGAACTCGAAATCGAACCCACCGCCTGTCGTCCATAGCTAATTACCCTCATTCTGAACACAATGGGATATGTATCGTTCGCTGATTCGATCGTTTCGATTAGTTTCCGTCAAAATCAACATATAACTCTATATATTGAATTTGAACGCGCATTTCTATTTACTGGGGCCACATACTAACAAGAAAAATCCCCGAAAAATATTTTCTATCTTCGTATTGACGATACGGTCCTAACAAAACTAATTTCGTCGAATTCTGAGACCGTTTGAAAAATGGCCAATTTCCAGTCGATTAAAATCAACTGAAACTGGTCAAACATGTTTTCCTATGCCACGCTCACATATTGATTCGAAAAATTATGAAATTTGAAACTAGCAGTAATTTGACATCACGGACCCAACAAAAGTGGTTTCGTCGAAATCCGAGGTCGTTTGCAAAATTTCCATTTTTAAGGGCTTGAATTCCATAGCGACTATTCAGAATTTTCAACTAGACATATCTTTTGATTCCCGCTATGAAATTTCAATTTTTCGGATTCGTTGGAAAGATATCCTCAAATAGATCCTATTATTTTTGGTTTCACTAAAATCCGGATTGTTTTGCACCCGGAACATTCAATTGAAGTTTGAAATCGAATTATCGAACTACCGCGCCATTTTCAATTCTATTTATAATTATATATAATTCTTTACATTCTAACGACAATGTATATAATATATACGTTCGAATTATATTCAAAATAATTTTCTCGTCGATATTATTTAAAATAATCCATTTTAAATAATCAAAATTCGCTAAAATTTCCAAAATAAAAATTTTAAACTGGCTCGCATTTCCGGGTTGTTACATGTTTTGTTGTAGTGTATCCAAGCCCAAGAACTGGTGTTCGTCCTCCATTGACACGGTGGCTAGAAACATTCTCCCAACCTTGTCTTCTCTTCCAGAGACAGAATGAGAGTACGCCTCAACTCGTCCCCTATGGCGAATTCCTCCTCATCATTGCCGTCATGGATACTAATTTACCTTTGAGCTTTTGCAACTCCTTCTTGGACAAAGGGCACAATAGGGTGCAGGGCAGGGGACAGTTCCACCTATGGACACGAGGAGAAACTCCTTCCTCAACTTTCGCCTCATCTTCTTCCTCTTCATCGTCGTTCGAGCGACCGGTTGAACACCCTCCGGAAGCAATCCATACAAATGAAGGATGCAGTCTATTAGAAAACATTGAGCATCATGATACCCAAACGGAACCTCCCTCAACGCCATAAGACGCTCAAATCGGCACGAATTAGAAACTTTTTTGGCAACCAGATACGATTTCTAGTCTGAGTAAGAAGAACTTTCAACAATGATGGAACTCCGTACTTACACCGAAAGGCTTCGATAAAGTGCCATGACTGCTCAGAAGCAACATGCTCAATGGAATGGTCGCGACCAATCGCTCGACGTGACTTGGAAATTTTCCAAACTTAGAAAAATGCTTATCTCAACACAAAGCACGCCATGCTACCATGAGACATGCTTTAGGGGGGAAGTGTTAACAGACCTTTTGGCCTGGTTCCTAGAACAAATTCAAGCCCAGACAACTTGTCCCATCACGTAGTTAAATAGCCCGAAGTGTCGCCATGGTACTTAGGAACCAAGCGAGCATGAAGTCGCGTGAGTGTAGTCATCATAGCTCATCGGAGCTACTCAAATATAGCTCAATGTTCGGGATTAGTTCTAAACATCATCACTAAATTCGTATCTCAACCTTGACGACTCCTCGAAATCCCACCATCTCCATTTTCGTATCCTGCTCAAATCTAAGAAATTTAGATCCTGCATACTTTCCCAATTTTGCATCATAACCACTAAGCTTTTCGTATCCTGAAGCTCGCTACTTCAGAAAGCGCCTAAGTCCCGAACTCAGTATATTGGGATGCGAAAGGCAGATACGAAAGCAACGTGAAGTAAGGGGGATGTGAAATGATTCAAAGGAGTTAGCGAGGGAAACGGATACCTCGGGATATGTGTCGATCCCGAGATCGGTATTAATATTAGGGTACGGAAATTGGAGGTAGGCCCCCCTCTTCACCTACTCCACTACCTATAAATACCCCCAACCAGCAATGTGAAAATGGATGGCAACTTGATAATTTGATACAAGTGGAATTCTTGCTCCTTGGATACCATTGAGCAACTTGGATCTTTGGGAAGAAGAAATACACTTCCTTCTTTAGTATTTCCACTTTCAGATAGTGAAGGGACTTCAGGAAGAAGAGCTTAACTCCGTCTTTTAGACATAATAAGACTTGTTTTCCATAATTGCCTTTGTTTTAACTTGTAAACATAGAGCATACTATTGTATTTAGACGAAAGCAAATAAAATTAGGAAAGCCTTTAAAGTGGACGTAGGTTCATCCCGAACCGAACCACTATAAATATCATATTCCCTATTTCCTGCATATTTTACCTTACGTGAAGTGTTACTTTCTATAATTCGGATATCTTTGGAAGTTGTGCCAATTTTTAGCATCAACACTAAGTATTATAGTTATTTGGTATGATTTGTAGTTATCTATTATGTCACTATATTAGCTTAATAAATGGTTGGTTTCCCTTTGTGTGAAAAATCTTTACTTTATCTGTATCGTTTTAACTGTTACTATTATATGGATCCATATATACTGAATTTTATCATATCAAACTTATGTCTGACACTAAGTATTTTCTCTAATTTCCCTACATACTCTTTCGAGCAGGTCGAGTAATGCTGGATTTTCTTTGGATGCTTTAGAGCTCATGAGACGAGTTGAAGGCATTCGTTATCCATCTGTCACTATTTATGTTGTTTTGTATTATATATGTATGTTTCAACATTCTAAGGATATGTATTTATAACTATGTAGGTTGATTGTTGTAGCTAGGTTTTTATAAATCTAAATTTTTTTATATTTGGCGTAACCATTTAGTTTTCTTTTAATTTACCATAACAATTATCTTTCCTGCACTTGAATGTTGGACAACGAATACTATGGATGTACTGGTGTCAATATTTAAGGGTCGAAAAGGCAAGTCATTACATGTGGTATCAAATCTAAAGGTTAAGAGAAAATCTTGGATTCGATATGACTTATTTAAGAGATAGGATAAAGGAATGTCCTAACATGAGTTGAGTGTATTGCACATATAAAAGCATATTCTTATCTATTAAGCAATATGTCTAAAAGTTAGCTCCAACTATGAAAATCAAAGATCTTATATGAGGTGTAAGTATAAGTCGATAATTTAGTTTAATTAATGTAGTGATTAAAGATATTCATTCGTCATCCTTCACTAATAATTTTCATAATGTTCGATCAATTTTTGAGCTTTACCTTACTTTGAAGAATGATTTGACATGCTTGACCAGCTTATAGGTGTTATTATCATCTGTCGAATTATTAGCTTAATATTGCTCTGTAACAACCCGCATATTTAATGATAATATATTTAAATATAATGTCGTTAATAGTTAATCGTGTGTGTACATCAAAAAAGCATTTTGCATACGGATGAATTTGGGATCGAACCCACTTCCATTGAGTTTAAAATTCTATTTACGTGATCGAAAACTATAAACATTGGTATATTTCGATTTTTGGAAAATTGGGACCTTGGTTGGGCTTTAGGTTAGCTAACCTAGCCCACTTTATAACTTCACCAGTCTTCTCCTCCTCATTCACTCATTGTTTCACCAAAGAAATAGAAATGGGGAGAGGGAGTAGGAAATTAAAATTCCTAATCTAGGGATTCCAATTAGGAGCTCAAATCAAGGGGAAAATCAAAGAGGAAACCTAGGTAAGCTTCTTCATCTCCTTCTCCATCTTGTCCTTCTTGCTTTCTCTTCAATTTATGAAATTTCCTTTTACCTAACTCTTATGAAGCACATTTATATGAGTTTAGGTGGGAGATTAGAAACCTATATTAGACGAGGGGTTGATTTAGCTAAGCTTTTGGATCGATTTCTCACTTCTTGCATGCAAAGGTGAGTTCTTGGAGAACTCACATCTATGCCTCAAGTTTTAAGCTTATATAATGTGCCTATGGCACGTTTGTAATGTTTTTATGATGCATTCTTTGGATTGATTTCGTGTACATTCCATTTCACATGTTTGAATTCGATTATATAGAAATTTTAGAGTAAATCTTTGTGTATGTTTGATTCATGTGATATTGGTTGTTTTGGCGAGTCGTAAAAGCCTCATTTTCTCTCGAATAAATGTTATAAACCTTTGTGAGTTGCCCAAAAACCATTGAAATGGACTTGGCCTTAAGACCAAGCCATATGCTGCTTATAGCAGTTGGTCATTCGACTTAATGGGTGACATCATTTCACGTGGGCATTCATGCGTTGATGCCATATTATATATTTCATGTTGATTTGATAGAGGATAGCATTTATTGTAGGTAAGCTATAACAGTTAGGATGTAATATTATTTTATATAGCTCTGAGATTTTCTTTGACATATTTTATGGACATTTACGAGACTTCGCATTTACTTGTATTCATTGTTATTATTGCTCCTATGTCATTATCTGTTTATATCTCTTTTTCTATCTCGTTATATTACGATTAGTACATCTAAACTGATCTGTTTATTATTTATTTTTCTTATAAATAATAATCGGGTCAGACTGAATATTATTGGTGTTATACAAGATTTCTAGTAGAGACTACCTCTTGACTTTTGGCTGCTACATTATCATTTTAGTAATTTTGTGTTATATGTATATGAGATTCTATATTTCTATGTATGCATATTCCTTTGGCTAGAACGTGTACCTATTCTTTTGTTGTATAGTGGATCAACTATGACCACTATCTTTGTATTTATACTCATGTGTTATATTCATATTTATTTCCGCCTTAGTGATATGAATATCTATGTCAGACTCTGATTTTATTCTTATGTATTTTATATTGATTCTGAATTATATGCAGCCACTGTGCTAGATTTGAACTTGATTTAGATGTGTTGAATTTCCTCATGATATTTTAAAAAGTAAGACCATATTGTTCGATATGTTTAGCACTCATTCAAAGCTAATATATAGATCATCGCTCCTCAACAGCCTTATTCTTCAGGCTAGTTGACACCATTGCTTACAATGGCCTTGGCTAACGTGAGTATAGAGGTAGGTCGTTACACTTGGTGTCATAGCCAAGTTTGGAACAATATAATATATTATGGCGAGGATCATTGTCCTAAGTCTTTCTAAGGAAATCGTGTTAAGGATTTTATTCGAGTCTTAGGACCCATCATATCCTATCTTATATACTAATCCTTCGTTTGACCAATCAACTTTATTTTATCTTCTCACTTTTAGAGGAGAAGAATGGTTAGGACTTCTCATCGCCCTGTTAGATCTTCAAGCAATCCCTCGCAAGAAGGAGCCTTTATGTCCTCTCAACAACTCTTTGATCTTGTGACCAATGCACATGTTGCTTGGGCTACTTCCATGCCTACCCCTCCTAAGCCTGAGTTCTCACAATTCTGTAGCAACTTCAGTAAACTATGTGGAAAGTGGTTCAGAGGCTGCAGAAGTGTTATTGAGGTTAAATCATGGTTATGGACATGTGACCTCATCTTTCCCCGCATGGACCTTTCGGGCTTGCATCGGGTCCAAGTGGCTTCTAGTATGCTCAAAGACCGTGCTCTCGACTGGTATGAGCTTATGACTTCTGAAATTCAAGAAGCGGACTGAACTTGGAAGCAATTTCGAGAAAGGTTTGAGTCGAAGTTTATATCGGAGGGCGAGAAAATAATGTTAGCCTGATGCTTTGAAGACCTTGTTGAAGGCAACTCTTCTGTGGCCGAGTACGTCGCATCATTTGGTTCTCTCTCTAAATATGGGATTGAACTTAGTAATACCACCAAGAAGAAGACGTGAGAGTCATGTATGGGATCAATAAAAATCTCAAGAAGGCCCTACTCCTTCAGTTGGTCGAGCCTTTCTATGTACTTGCAGATATCGCACTTCATCTTGAGGAGGCCGATAAGGATAGCGATGATGATGTCGCAATTGCTAAGAAGAAAAGAAAGCAAGCAACTTCAACATCAAAAGCTCTACCCCTACCATGGGGAATGTTTCAATTATGGTGCAAGATGCTACCTTGTTAGTGATTGTACAAAAACCCCTCTTTTATCGCTATTGCAAAAGTTCGAACCATCATATTTTGGCTTGTCTTGAACTCCAAAATGAGAGAAAGAAGTGATCCTTCTCAGCTGAGGTACATTTCCTTCTATCATTAGTGCTATTGTCATTTTTTATAATTTTCCTTTTTGTAATTTCTTTGAAATGGGTCAAGAGGGCTCATGGACACTTTGTCCTTAGATATCACAGGTTAAGAATTTGCGTACTTGCCTTGAGCTTTCGTTACCCATTTATTTGGCTATCGAGACATCTTTAGCTTTCTTTGGGTAATGATTGATTGTTCTCTATTGCTTAGGAATGTTACTTGTTCTAACACAAGTAATTTCATCTTTTTGATTAAATAATAAATTTAATTAAACTTCTTGGTAAAAACGAGTGGGTCGACACACTTGCGTTTACTTCGTTGATTAATTTCTGGACTTAGTCAGTTGATATTTTGTTTCATTTTTTTGGATAATTCTTAGGATCATTGATGAACACTTCATGGAGTTCTGAAGCTCACACATTGTAAAGTTTAGGTCCCCATTTTATGGAGTTAGGCCCCTACTCGGTGGAACTTCAAGCTCTCATTTTGTGAGATTTCGCTTTCCATTGATTGATCTTCAGATCGTTTATTCTCATGTGTTGTATATCTTTATATACATTGATGAGAAACGCATGTGGTGTATATCTTTATATACGTCGATGCTGATCATTTTTGTTTGAGCTCGTATGTTGTACATATTTATATACATCGATGGGAACCTTATGTGTTATATATCTTTATATAGATCGATGAGAGATCACAGGTGTTATATATCTTTATATAAATCGGTGTTGATCATTTTTGTTTGACCTCGGGTGTTGTATATATTTATATACATCGGCAGGAACCTTATGTGTTGTATATCTTTATATACATCGATAAGGAGTTGTCTCATGTGTTGTATATCTTCATATACATCGATGAGAGATCACATGTGTTGTATATCTTTATATACACTGATGTTAATCACTTTTGTTGGAGCTCATGTGTTGTATATCTTTATGTACATCGACGAGATCCTTGTGTGTTGCATATCTTTATGTGCATCGACAAGGGAGAGATCATATGCATTGTATATATATATACATGAATGTTGATCATTTTTGGTTGTTCTCATGTGTTGTATACCTTTATATGCATCCTTGAGAGATCTCGTGTGTTGTATACCTTTATGTACATAGACGAGAACCTTATGTATTATACAGTGGATAAATGGCTCACAAAACTACTTTTGGGAGGTGTCAGCAACCTGGCCATTATAAACAAAACTGCTTTTGGGTGGTGTCAGCATCCATGTCGCTATGATCAAATTGCTTTTAGGGGGTGTCAGCGACCTTGTCAATGCCATAGGTGTCGGACCACCTTGTCGAAAGGCAAAAGGTTTGGTGTGATGATTTGCAACTTTGTGGTGTATGAAGTTGCTTATCCCTTCATCAAGTTTAGAACTAATCGGCTTAGTGACTTCCGATTTGGAATCGCTCATTTCTTTCTTTTGGCTACTTCCATGTTCATTGATGTTCAAACTCTTCCTTGAAGGGTGGACATCCATCGCATGCCTATTTGCATGCCTTGTTTGTTCAGGGTTTGTGATGATTTTTTGGAATGAACTGGCTTAATCGCTTTGAGGTCCATATTTTGTTTTTCAGAAGAATCATCCATCCTCGACATCCCTTTTCTATGGCACATATTTATTATGTGTTCATCTGTAGAGACGTGTTCTCATTCATGATTAATCGTGGATTTTTACAATTTGTTCGTAAATACTTGAATTAAGTCAGTGGTTATGGGACATATAGCTAAACTTGTCTATTTACTAACTTATTGTCAAATTTCGTTTTTCTTATTGATCGTTGAGAATTACATTGTGATTTATGGATTTGTACGCTCTCACTTGTTATGGTTCGAGCGTCTTTCCCATTTTTCTAGATCACTTCGTGTAATTTCTAGAATTTGGATGATTCAAGTTTTCCTTTGAAAAAATATCTTGAATCTTCTTTTGAAAAATGATAAGCTATATTTTGCTTCTCTATCTTAGTCTCTTGTTTTCCGGATTTCGAATTCATGATCTCCGAGCTCTCATGAATATGGATTAATGATTATTCCAGCTTATTTTGTTAACCTTATTGAACCAAGTCTTAGAGATCGTAACCCGACTGGTATGACCTCATTCTTCTCGGTAGCGTCCTTGTGAATTTAGAAACCAAAAGTTTTCGCGTTTTATGAAATTCTTCCAACTTCTACCATTTATCATGTTTACATGATTTAGAAGCTGTTTGTGAAATATTAGAAGACGTGCTAATATTTCAAATTTGATATTTTTTAGGTTTATTGGAAACTTAAAAGTTCTAGTTTATTTGTTTTTGAAATACTAGAGAACTTGCTAATATTTCCAATTTAGGGCGTGTAAGCTGGATTTTTATTTCATGATCTTGTTTTCCCAACGAGATCACTTAACCTTTTCAATATAAGAAATTTTTGTAAGCTAGAATACTTATAAGAAATTTTTAAGTAATGAAAGTTTCTAGCTAAAATGTGGTAAGGAAGGTTAGCGATTTGGGACAACCAACATTTCCAATTTTTATTCGATTGTTTAATTAGTTTATATCGAAAATGTAAGAATATAGTTTATAATTTATATACTTATTGAATGTTAACCAAATAATTAAATTTAATTAAAACGATCTCATCGCGTAGCAGTAGTTCATAATTTTCGATTTGAAATTCAGATGAGTGTGCATGATCCAATACTAGTCGGAATTCTTCAAAATAAGAATTATCCGGATCTACTGGATTATAGTTTCCTATTGAGAGAAAAAGATTTGAGTTTCATCTTGTAGATTTTTAGATATTTCTAAACAAAATTTAAAAAAAAAATTATAAGGTAGTTCGCAATTAAAATTTAAATAATAATTGAAATTGAGGTTTAGAATATTTAGAATTTAAGTAAAAATAATCATAGTTGTTGAAAACATTTATGAGAAAAGTAAATTAGATGCTTGTGTATGTTCGTTACTTTTATTTGAACATTATACACATATAAACTTGAGTTATATAGAGATTTATAACTTAAACTTAAAATTTTATACAATTATTCGTAAGTGATTTTTCTTTTGAGTTAATCTGTTTCTATATAGATTCTTATCTATTGTTGCGTGCTTGTTATTAATATTGAGGTTTTCCTAATGTTTGCGAAGACACGATTCATTTAAGGGGCAAATCTATAACAATCCGCATATTTAACGATAATATATTTAAATATTTTATTTCAATATAACATCATTAATCGTTAATCAAGTGTGTACGTCCAAAAAGTCACATTTTGCATACAGAAGAATTTGGTCTCAAACCCACTTCCATTGAGTTTATAATGTTATTTACGTGATCAAAAACTAAAAACATGGGTATATTTCGAGTTTTGGAAAATTGGGACCTTGGTTGGGTCTTGGGTTAGCTAACCTAGCCCACATTATAACTCCACCAGTCTTCTCCTCCTCATTCACTCAATGTTTCCCCAAATAGATATAAATAGGGAGAGGGAATGGGAAATTAAAATTCCTAAGCTAGGGATTCTGATTAGGAGCTCAAATCAAGGGGAAAATCATAGAGGAAACCTAGGTAAGCTTCTTCATCTCCTTCTACATCTTCTCCTTCTTACTTTCACTTCGAGTTATGAAATTCCTTTTGACTAACTCTTAGGATATACATTTATTTTAGTTTAGATTGAAGATTAGCAAGCTATATTGGAAGAGGGGTTGATTTCTCTAAGCTTTGGATCGATTTCTCGCTTTTTGCAAGCAAAGACGAGTTGTTGGAGAACTCACGTCTGTGCCTCAAGCTTTAAGCTCATATAGTGTGCCTATGGCATGTTTGTATTATGTTTATGATGCATGATTTGGACTAATTTCGTTACATTCCATTTTGTACATTTGAATTCAATTATATAGGAATTTTAGTGTAAATCTTTGTGTATGATTGATTCATGTGGTATTGATTGTTTCGATGAGTCATAAAAGCTTCATTTTCCCTCGAATAAGTGTTTTAAGCCTTTGTGAGTCGCCCGAAAACCATCGAAATTGACTTGGACTTAAGGCCAAGCTATATGTTGCTTATAGCCGCCGGTGAGTCGACCCAGGCTGTCAATCGAGTGATCCATGATTTGGAATTCGTCCTAGTATCAGGTCAGTCGACTGACCACAGGGGGTCAGTCAAGTGAATGTTGTACATGGACACAATTTTAAAAGTTACATAGGTTCAGTCGGCTGACCTTCTGGTTCTGTGGACTAAATCGGTTTTCTTATGTTTACCAGTGGAGACCACGGTCAACAATTTATATTATTTCAGGCTCTTTCCCTGTCAAGTTTCAGTTGGTTTGGCCTTTTTTGTGACTTTTTAGTTTCTCTGATTCACAGATTTCAGCAGCTTGATTTTGTTGATGGACTTTTGATTGATTCATGGAAAATGAATTTATAATCGTTAGTCGTGAGATTTAATTTACGTTATTAAAACATGAATTCTTAGTCTGATCGTAATTCGATCACTATTATATGAGATTTCCACTTCAAAATCATATAAAGGTTTTTAAATTATTAGTAGGTACCAATCTTTTACAAAACGGTTTCTAACTCTACTTCATTATATATGAAGTTATTTTCTAAATTGGTTTCTAATCCGACTACATTATATGAAGTTATTTCATAAATTGCTTTACAAATCTACTATTATATATTTTATATACCTTTGTTCTCATTCGTATGAGAAATCTAATTAAATGCCTTAGTAAAAAAAGGGACTATGACCCCATGTGTTTACTTCGACGGTTAATTCTTGGACTTATTCGATTGAACATCGTGGCAATGATCGTTTCGTATTTCTAGTAGAATATACAACTTGTTTGTAAATACTCTTGTAGAACAAGTGGTTATGGGACATGTAGCTCGACTCTTGTATTTACTAGCTTGGCGTAGTATACACTATACTTGATCAAATTTGATTATATCGATGATCTTCTGATCATCTTGAGGAACTTCATTTGATTTGATTATATGGGTGATCTTCAGATCATCTTGAGGGACTTCAGTTCATTAGATTATATCAGTGATCTTTGGATCATCTTGAGGAACTTCGATTCATTTGATCATATCGATGATCTTCGGATCATCTTGAGGAACTTCAGTTCATTTTAGTTTTTATCGATACTATGTTATCTATTTGGGTTATCTATTCCAGGTTGACTTAATTTGTGACATCATTTCTCACGAGAATTCATGCGTCGCTGTCATATTATCTATTTCGTGTTGATTTGGTAGAGGATGACCTTTCTTGTAGGTAAGCTATAACATTTAGGATGTAATATTCTTTTATATAGTTCTGAGATTTTCTTTGACAAATTATATAGATGTTTCCAAGACTTCACATTTACTTATGATCATTACTGTTATTGTTCCTATGTCATTATCTGTTTATGTATATATTTCTATCTCAGTTTATTATGATGAGTACAGCTAGAATGATTTGTTTATTGTTTAATTTTCTTATAAATAATACTCAGGTCAGACTGAGTATTACAGGTGCTATACATAATTTCTAGCTGGGACCACCTCTTGTTTTTGGCTACCACATTATAATTGTAGTAATTTTGTGTTATATGTATATGAGACTTTTATGTATGCATGTTCTTTTGGCTAGAACATGTACATATTCTTTTGTGGTACAGTTGATCAACTATGACCACTATCTTTGTATTTATACTCTTATGTTATATTCATTTCTATTTTCCACCTTAGTGATGTGAATATCTATGCCTGAATCTGATTTTATTATTATGCATTTTATATTGATTATGGATCATATATAGCCACTATGTAGTAGATTTAAACTTGATTTAGATGTGTCGAATTTCCATATAAGATTTTAAAATGTATGACCACATCATTTGATATGTTTAACACTCGTTTAAAGCTAATATATCGATGGTGGCTCCTTAACAACCTTATTCTTCGGTTAGTTAACACCATTGCTTGTAATCGCTTTGTCTAATGTGAGTATAGAGGTGGGGCATTACGTGCTAAGTATGTTTACGATCATTATTATCAAGTGTTGACTGATTAGTTTTGATCGACTTGTTTATGAGCATTGAATAATTTTTATTGATTGTGGACTTGTGCTCAACCAAATGATGAGCAGTTTTAGCTAAATTTATAGTTAACACCCTAAAATAGTGTATTCCTGTAGAATCTATTATTTACGAAATGGGTGAATCTGGTTTGGAAACCGTTTCCTTAAAGAAAATCATGTAGTACACTTCTGGTGAAATCTGAAAGCAAATTCCTACAGAAAGCAAGATACAATGATAAGATTACGCCTGTACAAAAGATAGAAAACCATTCAAAGATAGCTTATGCTCTCTACCGAAATGGCTCGGGTCAGTGTTTCTCTTTAAGTTTCAGGATAATCCATTCGGTTGGATCATAAGCCCTTGGTCATTGATACGGAAAACTTAACATTCCTATTATGAGTAACAATGTCGCTTATTTGATATCCTTTCGGCAAGGTGGGTGAAGGGTCCTTTGATGTCGAAAAATGGGAGCACTAAGCTTCACCGATTTAGATTACCTTAGGAAACCATCACATGCTCATGATTTTAGGTGGTTTAAATGGAATTAATGAAGGACCCATCAGGTATTTGGGGGTAGGATCTTAAGATCCAAACTAAGATAAATGATCTTAGACAACCATTGATAAGTAATAGTACATATGTTTTTGGATATTTCAATTGTAACGTCGTCATAAATGGTAGTTGTGACCTTTTATAGTCTTTTTGAAATAGGTTTTGGTTAGATCGTTGCCTTTCGGAACTAGTTGGTAGAAAACACAAAAAGTTATGATAAAATAATTAGGTAATAATTAAATGATTACGACTTTGTTACATTAATTGATTGGAAAAACTTTTTATTAATGATCTCTATGGTTATAAATTCTTTGCCCTAAACTGATTTTTAAATTAGGTTATATAATTCAAAATTATGAATACAAGAATGATAATGAGAATTTGGATCTCGATTTTGGATCCCTAAGTTCGTATTTATAGGTGTGTGTTGGGCCCTCCCTTTGTTGTTTGGGCTTTGGCCCGACTTTCTATCGGAAGTGCATATGGAGGCTTCATGAATGCTCCTTCTGCCATTATTTGGAAGAGTAGCTACCGGACCATCGAGGGAACTTCCTAAAGAATTCCTACGGGGATAGAATCTTTAACTGGATGCTAGGGAAGTGAGGCTGTCGGTGCTCCGAGTATCTAGTGTTGCTTACTGCTCTGCTTTCCTTTGCACACGAGGCTTATTTGCGATGATTAGTTAATGTAGGATCAAGCTTCATAGTGTTTTATGTTTTGGAGGATTCGAAAGGTATACATGGCTCTACGTGCTTGAAATGGCATATCCGGTGATCTTGCACTTCAGGTTATGCCTACAAAGGATTTCTTGGCGAGGAAGAATCCTTAACCTCTTCAATTTTGACCCCAGAAATATTTATTGACAATTTAACTCTATTTTTGCCAAGGGATTGCTAGCCTTAGCACCCCTTTAGCCTGGTTCTGGATTTTAACTCTCTCTTTATTATTTAGGTGCTAACATTTACCTCCCTCTAATGAAGGGGTGTTCTTGACTTTTCAAGTCAATTGCTTCAATTTTCGATGAATAACATCATTCCGAGCTCTTGGCACTCTCATATGAATGGTTATACATAAATCAAAGGTTACTTTTCTTTTCCTCTGTCCTTTTGTTTTTATAAATAGCATATTCTTTCACTTTCTTTTCTTTTCAGTAGCAAATATTTTTCCAAATCTTCAGGTAAGGTTTTCATCTTTCACTTTTGATTTGGCGTTCGATCCATGGGTTTTAACCGGTTTAGGGTTTTTGATCCTCTGATTAATCTGTAATCGATTTGGATTTAAATGGATTAATGGAGTCGACTGCAAAACTCTAAAGGACTCTGAATTACAATTATGATTTGAAACTTCAGGATTTCAATCCAACTATCTTATTTCTATGCATTGATATGCTTCTTGAATTGGAATTCATTTGGGTTAAATTTTAATTCAAATCGAGTGGTTTTGACATGTCTAAGATATGGGTTTTTGGTTTAATAATTCGAAAATATATGGCCATCAAAGCCCAAAACATACACTTTCTAGTTTCATTGACCCTTTTTTAGTAACAACCCACCCAGAATGGGCCTAAATTTTGACCTAGAAAAGTTCCATCAAAACATAGAGCCACCTTAAATGGATTGTTGGTACCTATAAGGAATTACATTTGGATGGAATAATAGATAGCATAACGTTATTGAATCTCACACAGTGGGACAAAAGGTATAATACCAAAATAAGATGCACCCTATTATTAAAAGCCATAGATTCAGATACAAATTGTCAAATAAAATTATTCAAAAAGGTATATCATCATTGTTCATAATCTAAAGTTTCCATAACCAAAGCACAATAATAGCTAATAATATCATAATAGTCTCATCGCCTTATATAGGCTCCATCATCATTTTTTCCATTGAGTCACTACCCCACCTATTGACCTGTTAGATATGTTGAAGAGAGGGGACAGAAAATAAAGTCCTGTGTGACAGAAAATAATATTTGTTTAAAAACCATACTCTAGATTTGGCAGGTTATATATATGTCAAGGTATGTCTACGAAACACATAAGCACGCACATACGAAGAAATACTCTAATCAATGAGGTGGATATCTGAATCCATCACTTTTGACCTCTAGTGATGCATTTAGGTGAAGGCTCAATTAGGTGGACATTCTCGGACACTTAAGGCCCATTCCAGCATGTTTATTAAGGGTGGATTCTTACGATATATTATGACCCTAAGGCGAACCTTAGTCACTTAAGAACCCATCCTAGCATGTTAATGTTCTTATAAATATGTGTATATATATATTCCCACATGTAATATGAGAAGTTGTATCTCGCCACTTAGTACCGGTTTAGGGTAGGCCCACACAGAGCCCATTAAGACCCCTCCCGCGGACGCCTCATGTTACTACTTAATTGATATTACGATAGAACACCTATGTTGTTTAAGACTTCCCTTAGACAGTTGGTGAAATAGCCGGCATAATATGTCCCACATATACCAATATGTCCCTAAGTTGGCCCTAACAAAGCTCCTAGAGGAAGTGGACATTCCGGTAAACTATCGTACTCCTTTATTGCCATGACTAAACTATTTTTAGAGAAGTAGGATTCATAGACCTATTTCGAATCTAATAAGGGAGTGTCCCATTACTTTGGTCCACATTCAAGGAATAAACCTTCGGAATGGTCCTAGTCCTAACCACTTAAAACCCAAACTAGATAAGAAGAAAGGAAGCCACTTAAGACCTTCTCAAGGCGTAGAAAGCCTACCTATTTACACAAATAATAGGCATATATATACAGTAGACCTCTGACATTAAGCGGTCAACCTGTGGATGCTGGATATGTCGGGCTGTTCTGGGCAGACTTCTACTATAAATGGGCTTAACCTCGTGTCATAGTGTACTAAACTAAATGGCCCATGGCACCCAGACCTCTCACATTAGCCGAACCCACTTGTGGTTGCTGGATTTGTCGGTTGGTTCTGGGTCGGCTTCTACCACAAATGACAAATAACATCGTGTCTTTTTGTCAATATATAATATAAATAAGTCATTTTATATGCACACACAAACAATAATTTATTTGGGGACATTTTGAATTTCTAACCTTATTATAACGTATTTATTACGTCATTATTATGTTAGCTACGTTATATAAATAGGATATTTAATACATATAATAAGCACTAATTTCCGTTCAAGTGAAGAAGCGTTTTAACGATAATTTGGTCTATATTAAAGGCATACAAATTAATTCCCACATCAAACCATTAAATACATGGCGTAACGGAAAAAGTAATGATAGCTAATAGGAAAAATAACAACATAACTATCAAACTTGCATCTTATGCTTGTTAGAACAATTAAGGTAATGAATCAAGAACAAGGTATAAACTTCATATAACGTATATACATATATATACATCTACACATAGACTTGTATTTAATGCAATTTACCCTTTTCTATGTTGTACATAAAAACATTAACATTCGATTTGTTTCAAATTTGAATATGTTCAAATTATAGATTTAGAATGGAAATCCAAACCTATTCAAATAATAAAACTAAATTAAATCCGAACCTTTTTACATCACAAACGCTTTTAAATAAAAAGGATAAATCAAATCAAACAAAAGCAAACCACCCAAAATGTTCTTCATCCATAACCCAAACATTTATTGACAATTCTTGCGAAACATTTATAAAAATAGGAGATTTGGGGGTTTTACAATTTGATATTATCGTGAATCCAAATCTTCCTACGCATACTTTTCAATATAAAAACTACAATATGTAGAATATGCCTAAACAATTGTTATTTCCACTCATAGTGATTTGGGAATACGGAAAGGTTGTAGACTTGATGGTGTTTGCTTATAAGATCCGAAAATCTTCAAGAACGAACACGAATGCGAACTCCAAATCCCTTAGAAATCTACATACGTAAGAATTAACGGTTAGAATTCTTATAATATAAAAATCTAATTATTCAGATTTAGATCCTAACCAAATTCTATAAGAAAAGGGATTAGAAAAGAAAATAGATTTAAGAGAGGAAGAAGAAAACCTATAATATATTACTCTGGAATCAATGGCAGAGCGGAGGCAAGGAAGGAGAAGAAGGCTGGGTTTCAGAGGTTTAGAGGGTTATTTATAGGCGTGTGATTGGATAATAGACATAGGATTATTTAGATTAAATCCTGGCAGTTAATCTATAAACAAACATCCAAAAACCCAAGCCAGACCAAATTGGGCACTGACCGCACCAGGTGGTCGACCGCTCCCCTTGAAGGGCAGTCGACCGACATTCGACACCTATCCTAGAAAGTGGTCAACCTCCTGGTCGTATTTTTGGCTAGTGGCATGCGTTTAAGGATGAAGAGATATTTTATATAACTTTTATTAATTCTATTTATATCTTGCCTTTTAAACATTACTCTTGTCCTCTGTTGTGTACTTATATATACACACAAATTCAAATTGGATGGAATATTCCAATCACTCATTTATTGGTCATATATAATTCCGTATATTTTTATTATAATTTGAATTTCAAACAATGCTGCATATATGTTTAATGTACAACTTCTTTTAAGCGTAATTCTTTCATACGGGCTCGGATTCTGACATATTATATATGAAAATTGATCGGAATTTTGCCATGAATATAACTGCGATATTTTTGTGGCCAAATTCTTAATGCTTCGAAATTTCATTTTCTAACCCATTAATATATTATTACTTTATTGTTAATTTTTGTTATTATCAATTTGTTTTAGGTATATTTTTACGGGGTGTTACATTCTCCTACCTTAAAAATAAATTTCATCCTGAAATCTGTCTAAAGCGGCAAAAAAAACACAACTCGCTCTAAACATCCAGTTGTACACCCAAGGTATTTTTAATTCATCCATAAACATCCATGACTCGCAGTGATTATGATTTGCCGACTTACTTAAGTGAGTTCAATTGTTACACCCCAAGAATTCTATAACGCTAAGCTTCAAAAATTAAAGTATAATTAATTCTAAATGAAAGAATTAAGGGAAACGGGTTACGCCATTGCGTTCGTCTCGAAATTCTGCTTGAGATAGAGTCCGAGTTGGCGCGAATCGGACTCTGTATGAAGAAGTTATGGCCTTCGGAAGTTTCAGAATCAAATTTAAATTCAAACAGCTCAGTTTTAAATTCAAAATTCGAAATTCAGGTTGAAACTGGGCTGGGCGGGAAAATTCCCGCCCAAAGACCAAGTCGACCATAGGGTCGACCAAGGTGTAGACCTGGTCACCCAGATCGACCAAAGTGTCGACCTGGTCCCCCCAGGTCGACCATAGTGTCGACCTGGGTGTCGACCTGGCTGGCCAGGTCTGACTCTGGCTCAAATTTCTGAGGCCCTGTGTGTCACTAGGGCTGACGTGTCACCTCTTGATTGGCTCTCTGAATTTTGAATGACCTAAATTCCTCCTATCTTCATCTGACAGCTCAAAACAACTTAAAAATCTATAAATACACCCTAACTCTCAACTGAAAATTCACATAAAAATATGAGAAAGGAGTCGTCATGCTGCTAGGGAGGAATTGAACATAGCCGTCAAGAGAAAAACCTAAAGACGAATCAAACTAAGAAGAAGATTTAAAGTTTAAATCAAAAGTTTTCAACGCAACGTTAGTCTACCCAAAGGAGCGCATTTCAATTTCAGAATTCAGAATCCAGAATTCAAGATTCTGCATTCGTTGTAAGTATAGTAGCCTTTCAGAATATGATTAAGAATTGTGGATGTGATTCGATGTGAATGAAAATAGAATTGTGTTATTGTATTGTATAAAATTCTATGTATTGTGATGGTTCTATCATGACTTATGTATTGATGTTTGTGGCATAAAATTGATTGATGCAAGCCTATGGAACAATTGTATATGAAAACAATGGCACTTGCAAGTTGTGGCAAAAATTAGAAATTGATCCTTTTATGTATATGTCAATGGCATGGACTATGTATATTCCCTTAATCTAAATTAGAGTTTATGTAAACATGATTTAGACTTGAAACCTTTTATGCCTACATGGCCTAAAGTTTATGTAAACATGATTTAGACTTGAAACCTTTTATGCCTATGTTATCATTATTATTTGCAAGTATAATTGGATCTATGTTAAGTATCGCTTGGGTTTTAAAAACTATGCAAGTTCATGTTGAAATAGGCTATGTGATTAAATGTTATAATTGGACCTTTTGGTGAATATACATCATGCTAGTTTTGTGTTTGACATTATGCCAAGTTAAACATATTTAAACACAAGTTGTGTAAGCCTAAACTATGCCATTTCATATGCCACCTACTTAGTTGTACTTTGATTTGAATGCAAGTTCACATGACCCATCATTTATGTTAGTATCGCTAAATTGCAAGTTCATGCGCCACACATCCTTATATGTTGTCAAATATTACATGTTCTTGATTTCCCCCTTTTCTTACGCTTATAAAGTTGGGCTAAATTGTGTCAAGCCCAACATTTGTTATAACGTTGCGAACGTATAAACAGTGGTAATGACGTTGGGTGTAAAACATGAAAACATATGTTGGCATGTTTGTTACATACCAATGACAATGACATTTAAAGCGGTATGAATTTTTATACCCAAAAATAAAAGATATGACATTTACATATATAATAATAAAATATGTAAATTTAGAAAACACGATATGCTTAACCCGAGGTTGGATTGAGTTGTGATGTAAACCTGCCCGGAACCGCCCGGCTGTCCAGTAGTCACAACAATACCTATCCAATGTGGGTGGTTAAGCATTGAGCCCAATAAAGACCCGAGGTTAGACTGAGCTATGGTGTAAACCTACCCGGAACTAACCGGCATATCCAGGAACCGTAGCAATACCTGTCTAATGTGAGTTGTCTGGTGCTCCTAAGATGATAAGGACAGGTGGTAGGGTTAAGTCAACTATAACACTTAACCAAATTCAACATGTTAACAAGAATTGATGGGTGGGGGTTAGGTAAATACATACACTTAACCACTTAACATGTTTGACTAGAAAATCCTGGTAACGATGGAACCGTTTCAGCAGTAACCCAATTTAGGTATCAACGGTACCCTGAAACTAGGCAGGGTGGGTCACGATTACTGGGCTGATTGTAAGCGGTCAAACGACGGCGGTGGGTGCACAGTGCAGGTCTAACGGAGTGCGGGTGTGCACACACTTCGGAGAAGACAACCAGGGCACTGGGGACACCAGTAGTATAACCTATGCCTTCTAGAATTTGTGTCGGGGCCGCCACCATGGATCTTGATACACCCCATGGTGGGACTAGCATAGGTATCTACAATTCTTGGGGGCCGTATGACACATGTTAACGCGAGTAGGAGCCGATCTTTAAATAAAGTTGGGGATCACTTCACCCTCACCATGGGGTGCCGGTTAGAGTAAATTCAAATAGATGCAGAGATATAGTATGGGTGTGATAGTACATTCGACACTCCATTAGCTTGTGACACTATCATATTTTCAGTATGTATCTATCATGCCCTTTTCTTATTCATATACTGAAGAGTTACTAGATTTACTCAGGCTTTATATCTGACCCTATTTTCTTTTCGTCTTCTTTCCTTTCGTTTTCCCACCCCCCAGGTCCACAGGGAGGAAGCAACTCAGCTCAGTCCGGCTCTGTTCAAGCTCCAAGAACGTAGATGTACGATTTGGGTCTCTTTTGCTCGGACTATGGCTTTGGATATCACTATGGGGATTTTTGTCATTTTATTTATGTTTTATGCTTCTTTAATAATCAAGATAGTTATGTTGTTGTAATGATGGAAGTATTTTGAGACAATTATGGAATGTTATGTTTTGGAACACGTATTGATGAATAAAAGTCTGTTGGTTTCCGCTGTTTAAAATATGTGTATTTATATCTGTCTTGAGTTTATCTGTGGCTTTTACTTATAAACCTCCACCAAAATTAAGGCATTCCCTTTGTGAGTGACCTTAATGGAGGTGGGGTGTTTCACTTGGTATCAGAGCATAGGTTTACCAGATAAGATAAAAGTTTTTGAATTTGTTTTCAAAAAGAAAATTTAAAGAAGCGTTTTTCAAGAAAAAGTGTTATATTTATGAAAAGACAAAATCCCCCAAAGCCATGTGCCCTATCTATCTCTCTCTATCCTTCGTTTTGAATTTTTCCCTTTATGTTTCAGCATGTCTGGAGACTTTAACCTCCCGGAAGGAGTGCCGATTCCCGGCTGGTTTAGGAGGTACTTAGAAGCAAGGGCCAATGGCGTGGGCACAGCAGACATCCCTCCTCCAGTGGCCGCGGTTCCTCCTCCTCCTCTACCTCCTCGTGGAAATGCCTTTGCAAAAACATGTAGAGACTTCAAGGCAATGGGTGGAAAAGATTTTTATGGGACAGAATCCTTTGTAGGGGCAAGAAACTGGCTAAAGGAGACAGAGGATCTGTTTGTCATCTTTGGGGTGGATGATAGGCTAAAGATACAACTAGCGGTATGGTTGCTTAAGGATGAGGCTTCCTATTGGTGGGAAGTTACCAATGCTCAGCGAGCGGTGGAAACATAGGAGGATTTCAGGACGAGGTTTGAGATGAAATTCCTCTCCTAGGCAGAAAGGAGCCTGCAAATGGAAAAGTTCCTAACTCTGAAACAGGGAAGCATGACGATCAGGGAATATGTTAATCAGTTTAACCAGCTGGCCAGATTTGGGATAGACTTAGTAAACACCCAACACAAGAAGGCACTTCGCTTCATCAAGGGTTTGAATGAGCCTCTACACAGCCTTGCCATGACCCCTGTATCCACGGGAGCGACTTATGAAAGCTTGGTGGACATGGCGTTGCTACATGAGGAAGACCACGGCAAGAAAGAAACTAAGGTGGAAGAGAAGAAAGAAGGTCTACAAGCAAAGAAAACAGACTTCAAGAAAGGAGGGAAGAACAATAAACCCCGTGAGAAGAGAAGGTGCAATATCTGTGGCATTGTGGGCCATATATCAAAAGACTGCCGGAAAAGAAAGGCGAAGAGGGGTGGTTGCTTCTATTGTGGAGAGTCTAGGCACCAAGCTAAGGACTGCCCAAAGAAAGGGCAGGGACAGAAAGTTGGACCCACTTCAGGGGGTCAGGTTCATGCGCTAGTGGCACCTCAGCAAGAACGAGGTAGTAATATTTCTGTAGAAAGTGTAGTCTATCTTTATGATCATCCAGTTCGTACACTTTTTGACTCTGGCGCATCACACTCTTTTATTTCCTCTTCCTTAGTAGAATCTCTGCATCTGGACACTAGTATGGTAGAAGATCCCTTAGTAGTTTCAAATCCAATTGGGGGCTCCGCTTACTTGTCAATGGTTTGTTTGGGTTTGAAAATCTCTATTCTCAGTGTTGAGTTTAGTTGTGATGCCTTTGTCTTAGGCTTCTCGGGAAATGGTTTGATCTTAGGCATGGACTGGTTGTCCAGTAATAGTGCCATCCTTGATTGTGAAAAAAGAGAAGTTAGGCTCTTTACTCGGCTTGGTAACACTCCAGAAATTTCTTGTAATCCCTTGAATGCTGTTATGCTTAGTTATCTAGAGTCGCTTGATGCTTCTGATGAAAATTTGCAATCGGTTTGAGTAGTCCGGGAATATCCGGATGTCTTTGAGGAGGTGAAAGGCTTACCCCCGAGGCGGGAAATAGACTTCCGCATATATCTTGTGGATAACGCAAAGCCTATAGCTTTACCTGTCAGACACATGGCTCCAAAGGAGAGAAAGGAGCTCAGTAAGCAGGTTAAAGAACTTCTCGAAAAGGGGTTCATAGATGGAGCATTTCGGAATGGGGTGCCCCAGTGGTGGTCGCAACTAAAGCGGACGGTTCGCTTCGCCTTTTCGTCGACTATAGGGAGTTAAACAAATTCACCAAGAAAAATAGGCACCCTCTTCCCCGAATCGACGATTTGTTTGATCAGATTGTAGGTGCAACGGTCTTCTCCCAACTTGATCTGGCAACTGGGTTCCATCAGCTAAGAGTAGCTGAAGATAGTATTGATAAAACGGCGTTCAGAACCCCAGACGGTTTCTTCGAGTGGCTTGTCATGCCTTTCGGCTTGACAAATGCACCCGCTTATTTCGTAGACCTAATGAGCAGGGTGTTCAGAGAATTCCTCAACAAATTCGTGATTGTCTTCGTAGATGATATCTTAATCTTCTCAAAGAGTGAGGAAGAGCATGCCCAGCATCTGAAAGAAATCATGGAAACTCTTCGAGCTCATCAACTTAAAGCCAAATTCTCCAAGTGTCACTTCTGGAGAAAAGAAGTAAGATTTCTGGGGCATATAGTGTCCAAAGAGGGGTTGGCTGTGGACCCCGCGAAAGTGGTGGCAGTGTAAGATTGGAAGACACCAAGAAATGCAACCGAAGTTCGAAGCTTTCTTGGGCTAGCCGGTTTTTACCGAAAGTTTATTAGGGATTTCGCAAAATTCTCAGCCCCACTCACAAGGCTAACAAAGAAGAATCTGGCGTTCACTTGGGATTTGGATTGCGAGTTTGCTTTCCAACGATTAAAAAGGGCTCTCAAAACAGTCCCAGTTCTGACTTTGCCAGATGGAAGCAAAATGTTCACGGTATACACGGATGCATGCGGAACAGGACTAGGCGCTGTTCTAATGCAAGAAGGAAGGGTAGTAGCTTATGGTGGAAGACAATTAAAAGTTCATGAAAAGAACTACCCAACCCACGATCTTGAGTTAGCCACCATCGTCTTTGCGCTTAAGTCTTGGCGCCATTATCTCCTAGGTGAGAAGTTCGAATTATACACTGACCATAAATCGTTGAAATATCTCTTCTCGCAGAAGGATCTTAACTTGAGGCAGCAAAGATGGATGGAGTTTCTTACCTCGTATGACTTTGAAATTTCCTAAACTCCCGGCAAAGGCAACGTAGTAGCAGATGCGTAGGGCCGTAAGAAACTAACCTTAAGCCCTCTCTTTGTGGAAAGGCAAAGCTTGGAGTATATAGCCAGGTTTAATTTTAGACCCTCCTCAGATTTTGTACTGGGTTTGCTAGCATCTCTCGAAGTACGCCCTACTCTCTTGGACTCAATAGGAGTTGCACAACGTGAAGAGCCTCAGCTTGTTGATGTGATTGATAAATTATTAGGGATGAGACTTCTAGTCATCTTAGTAGGTACGCCATCGATGATAAGGGTTGGTTGAGGCGAGATGGAAGATTATGCGTCCCACAAGCAAGGGAGTTGACAATGAAGGTTCTCGAAGAAGCACATCATTCCAAGATGACCATACACCCTGGCGGCGATAAGATGTACAAGGATATAAAAAGGACTTTCTTTTGGAACGGCATGAAACAAGACGTGGCAGATTTCGTTTCTAAATGCATGACCTGCCAACGGGTCAAGGCGGAACAAAAGAAGGCTGGAGGACTACTTCATCCTTTAGAGGTCCCACAGTGGAAGTGGGAAAGCATTTCAATGGACTTCATTGATGGACTGCCTAGGTCGAGAAGAGGCAACACTAGCATTTGGGTAATAGTGGATAGGCTTACTAAGAGCGCACACTTCATACCTATCAAGAGTAGAAGGACTGCTGCATCTCTAGCATCTCTTTATCTCAAGGAAATAGTTCGACTCCATGGGATACCCTCCAACATTGTTAGTGACCGAGACCCCATCTTCACAAGCGAGTTTTGGCGGAGTCTACAAGAAGCTGTAGGCACACAGTTATGTCTGAGCACGACCTATCACCCTCAAACCGACGGCCAGACGGAAAGGGTGAATAGAGTTTTATAGGATCTTTTAAGACTTTGAGTTCTTGACTTTGGAGGGACTTGGGAGGATCACCTTCCTTTAGTGGAATTTGCCTATAACAACAGCTACCAAGCTACCATCGGTATGGCACCCTTCGAAGCCTTGTATGGAAGACCGTGCAAATCACCAACTTGTTGGTACGAGTCTACAGATAAGCTTATACTTGGACCAGATATGATTCAAGAGACTTCTGAGAAAGTAGACTTGATACGTAGGAGAATGAAGACTGCCCAAGACCGACATAAACCCTACGCCGACAAAAGAAGGACCGACCTTGAGTTTGATGTTGGGGACAGGGTTTTCCTTAATGTATCACCTTTAAGGAACATCGTTCGTTTTGGATCCGCAAGAAAGCTAGCACCAAGATTTGTAGGACCGTTTCCTATCATCGAGAAGGTTGGAAAGATGGCCTATAGATTAGATCTACCCGAGAGACTGGCCGGAGTTCACAACGTCTTTCATGTTTCTCACCTCCGGAAGTGTTTGCATGAGTCAGCGGAAGTGGTGGAACCTAGCATTCTAGAAGAAGCCGAAGTGGAACATGAAGCAACTGTGAGGAGAGTTCCAACCCGCATCTTAGGAACTGAAGTGAAAGCCACGCAACCACGAAGTCAAACTCGTTAAAGTTCAGTGTAGCGACGCCGAGGAAGACATGACTTGGGAAACTGAGGACAGAATACGTGCTGCCTACCCTCTTCTTTTTGAGGGTACATCTTTGATCTCTCTCTTTTTCCTTAAGTTATGCTTTATCTATCTTTTAGGTATATCTCCTCGGTCCTTCTCCTAACTCCTTAGGTAGAAAACAAATGGATGCAAACATGTATTTGAAAACATGTTATGGATGATGGCTGCAAATGGTTGCTAGTGGTTGCTCGTGGATGCATATACACACACACCCTAGGTTATAGATTGGCTCAGTCACTTCATATTGCATATGCATATATGTATTCTCATTGGTATATGGTTGAAACTTGATATGCTGTCATATGGTCGTTGCATTTGTATGAATGGTTGTGCACTCATGTAGAATTATGAGTAGGAAAAATTTGCATACATAATGGATTCATGACACTTACATGATTCGCATTAAGGAGGTCAACTGAATCAGTAGACCGCCTGATTTCTGCATTAGATAAGGACATGTACACACACTATGCATATGATCATGAAGCATTAGAAGTCTTTTAAGGACAGTGGATGCATGTGTTTGTTGGTTGAGTAGATGGACTGTTGGATGGTAGAATATACATTCTTCCTAACTTGAAGATTTCAGCGACGAAATCCATTTAAGGAGGGGGGGGGGAGAATGTAACACCCCGAGGATTCTATAACGCTAAGCTTCACAAATTAAAGTATAATTAATTCTAAATGAAAGAATTAAGGGAAACGGGTTACGCCATTGAGTTCGTCTCGGAATTCTGCTTGAGATAGAGTCCGAGTTTGCGCGAATCGGACTCCGTATGAAGAAGTTATTGCCTTCGGAAGTTTCAAAATCAAATTTAAATTCAAACAGCTCAATTTTAAATTCGAAATTCGAAATTCAGGTTCAAACTGGGCTGGGCAGGAAAATTCCCGCCCAGAGACCAGGTCGACCATGGTGTCGACCTGGTCACCCAGGTCGACCACAGTGTCGACCTGGTCCCCCCCAGGTCGACCATAGTGTCGACCTGGCTGGTCAACCTGGCTGGCCAGGTCTGACTCTGGCTCGAATTTCTGAGGCCCTGTATGTCACTAGGGCTGACGTGTCACCCCTTGATTGGCTCTCTGAATTTTGAATGGCCTAGATTTCTCCTATCTTCATCTGACGGCTCAAAACAACTTAAAAATCTATAAATACACCCTAACTCTCAACTGAAGATTCACACAAAAATATGAGAAAAGAGTCGTCATGCTGCTAGTGTAACACCCCACCTCCGTTAAGGTCACTCACAAAGGGAATGCCTTAACTTTGGTGGAGCATTTTAGTAAACAGAACAGAAACTAATAAGATAGATAAAACAGTACTTGAAAAATTGATAACTTTATTACAACAGAAACCGAAATAAGCTTGGTTACATCTTTTCAAATCACAATATCAGAATTCAACTACAAAATATCAGTCTTGTACAAAAGCCTTAAGAATGCATAGTTTAAAATCATAATCCCCACAGAAGAAGACAAGCCATACTTTGAGCACTTCAAGCGGAAGAAATCTGGATCAAGCTAGAGTATTCCCTTCTACAAAACCTGGGAGGGGAAACGGAAGAAGGGAGGCGAAACAACAAGGGTCAGACAAAAGTCTGGCTAGTCCAGTGATTTTCAGTTATGAACAGATAATAATAAAATGACATGAAAATAAAACTGGATGAGAGATAACTGTAACAGATGTAGCAGATATAACAGAAGAACAGAATGATATAAGCTATTGCTTTACACTTCCCTGCACTAATACTAGTATAACCGAATTAGGTGTCAGCCTAATGTCTAAACTGAAACAGAAACGGGTATAGAATAATTTAACAGAAACAGAATGCTAATAATGGGCCTTTACAACCCGATCAGAAACAGACAGAAGCAGAAACAGATTAATCCCTACGGAAACAGAATGTAGAATTAGGTGTACACTAGTAATGGGCCTTTACTACCCGAACAGACGGTACCACGCAGAAACAGACAGGTGTTACCACCCAACAGAAACAGACGGTACCAACAGAAACAGACGGTACCAACAGAAACAGACAGAACTAAGTGTACCCTAAAACCCTACCCCAAGCGATCGGCTCCCTAATACATAAATATCCTGTGTCGGCCCCACAGTAGGGTGTATCACTCCCTAAAGTGACAACCAATTGGCACAGACCTATTTACAGATGTCACGGCGTCTTACATCCTTAGAGACAGAACGGGATCCATGCACGCACATGACCCGGTTGGAACGCACCATCAACACCCCTCGCCATTATCAGAATGAACCGCTTATAATTAGTTCAGTAAGCGTGCCCGGACCCTACCTACTGTTGGGTCAAAGTTTTGATACCAGAAAGGGTTACTGACTAATATGGGTCCCAAACAACAGATGACACAAGTAATTACCCTCCTAACCTTGTGTCCCCAGACTAACAGATTTCAGATTAACTTGTTTATAGGTTCAGACATACAGAATTCAGATCAACTAGTTCACAGACAAGTTTTCAGACTAACAGATCAAATATACAGACTTACAGATTAGCTGATTTCAGATTAACAGATTTACAGATTAACTAGTTACAGAGTAACAGACTTATAGATTTGTCTAACTTTGTAATTGGGCCTACAGATTCACAGAACAGATTTATTAAATTCATCAGTCTAGTGAGTTTAACCCTATCCGGCCAACACATTATATTTATCTCAGATAATCATTAATTAAATATTAATGCCCAGACCTCTCACATTAGACTGACAGTTTGCGGCTACTGGTTAGGCCGGTTGGTTCCGGGCAGGTTTCTGTCGCAAACTGAGTCTAACCTCTGGTTTCAAGCACGTTATGACTAACTTCTCACATTAGAACCTATTGTTTGCGGCCACTGGATATGCCGGGTGGTTCCGGGCAGAATTACGCCGCAAACTCATTCTAACCTCGAGTTAGCCATGTTTATCTTTGCGGCCAATTAATTAATAATTTACCATTTGTGCCCACGCCTACTATACATGTCAATTATTCATAGCTAATTCAGATTATGTCAATAACAGGCTGAATATATCAACTTAACAGACATAGCAGATAACAGATTTAGGCGACTTAACGGATTCAGCAGATTAAGCAAACTAGCAGATTTAGCAGATAATAGATTAGGCATCTCAACAGATTTAGTTTAGCAGATTTGGCATTTTTAACAGACTTAGCAGATGACAGATTTGGCAGATGAACAGATCTAGCAGACTAGGCAGTAGAGCAGAACTAGCAGATTAAGCAATATAACAGAACTAGCAGATTAAGCAATATAGGAGAACTAGCAGATTAGGAAAATATAACAGATTTAATCATTCCTTAAAGTTTCACAAACATATCCTGCCTAATTTTAAATTTGGCCTAAGCATGCCTAAATAATTGTCATGATTCACACTATGATCATATACCAAACATAACCATCGATTACTATGCATGTCATATATCCCAAAGATCCCTTAATTAGGTGTTTATTTACATTTAATAGATGTCCTACCTTAATGTAAATCTTTATACCTAAGCCATATTTTCTTTGTCTCAAGTCATATGTTAACATACCATGGTTCCTCTTCTTCCAATTCACAGAATATGCATAGATCTAAATCTAGTTTACAACCTATGTCCTTTTTCTTAAATCAGTCACAGATTAACCAACTTCTCAAGTCGTATATTCAATATTCTTTATGCCACAAACTCAAGTCATAGGTTCAATTATATGCCTTAGATTTATGTCCTAAGTTCCAAGTTCAACTTATGTTCTTTCCTCAAATCAGTCACATATCGGTCATGCCCATTTCATGCATTATTCATTTTATTGTCCCAAATATTTAAGCGTATGTTAATCTCTTAGGAGATTGGCGCAGGCTCGTAGTAACCTGTCTATAGAACAAAAAGAAGAAGAGATACAGAATAAAATAGATCAGAACAGAACATACACAATCTCAAATTCAGATTTACAATAATGTCACAATTATGATTAAAGTTTATATCGGAAAATAACTGCACTTACCTTGATTGGATTAAAGAAAGAACTTTAGTTGTTGTAGAAGCTTCAATCTCTAATTTGAATTGAGTTGCTTAGGTTGATGTTGATTAGCTTCTAGTTTTGATTTCAGCAGAGTAGCGACGCCATTTTTATTTTTATTAGAACAGAGGCAGAGAAGAAGCAGAATAGAATTGTGTGTAGAGAAGGCTAGGTCTTAGGATGCATTTATAGGTGTAGTTAGTTGTTTTAGGCCTTTAGATAGACCCTAGGATAGATTAGAGCCGTCAGATTTCGTCACAGCCCCCAAAACCCAGCCCAAAAACTCATTCAGGTGCACCCAAGTTGCCTGGGCTCGACCAAGGAGGTCGACCCCCAGGTCGACCCTTGGGTCGACACCCATGTCGACCTGGTGGGCAGGTCGAACCCCAGGTCGACACCCATGTCGACCTGGTGGGCAGGTCGACCCCCAGGTTGACCTGGTCTGGGTAGGAATTTTTCCCGCCCAGCCTGTTTGGGCTGAATTTTCGAAATTTGAATTTTTTGAATCTGTTTTGAATTTTCTAAAACTTCGGATGGCCATAACTTATTCATACGAAGTCCAATTCACGCAAACTCGGACTCTATCTCAACCAGAATTCTGAGACGAACACAATGGCCTGACCCGATTCCCTTAATTCTTACATCTGTAATTAATTAATCTTTAATTTGTGAACATCACTATTATTAGAAATACGGGGTGTTACATTCTCCCTTCCTTAAAGGATTTCGTCCCCGAAATCTTCAAGTTAAGAAGAATGTGTCCTACCATCCAACATGCATCTACTCAATCATCAATCATTGGCGTCCATTGTCCTTAGAAACTTCTAATGTTGTATGAATATATGCAAAGGTGTGTGTATATGTTCCTTATCTAATGCAAAGATCAGGCGGTCCACTGATTCAGCTGACCTCCTTAATGCGAATTATGCCAGTGCCATGAGTCCAACATGTATGCAATTTTCCTACTCGATACATATCATTTCTATAATAGTGCACAACCATTCAGTCATATGCAACATCCATGTGCTGAGTCAATCATTTTGCATCCACAAAAATTGAAAAATGCTCACACATCCATATGCAGTATGAGTGTTTTCGAGCCGATCTAGTGCCTAGTGTGTGTATATGCATCCACGAGCAACCACTTGCATCTACTTGCAACCATCAAACATAACATGTCTCAAACACATGTTTACACCCATTAGTTTCTACCTAAATTTCGAAGATTCGATCGATAGGATACAGTCGAATGATGGAAGCGAGTACAGATAAGACAAAAAACTTGGTTCCCATTAGACATGGGTCCTAAGTATCGGCCCCGAAGACCGAAACCAACATCAAATTGACACCCAGAGGATTACCCTCTTTAGATAATGTCAAAACTGGAAATCTTAACCTTATCGGAAGTATTCAGATATTTACAGATTACTGGTACAGATCAGATTACCGAATGATTCTTAGGAAACTAAGCATGATAAAACCCAGAATGTATGCGTCCTACTTGACGCCTAACACAGATATCTCTCAAACCCCAACCTATCACCAACAGATGAGTCGTAACCCCTATGGGGTTTGAGACTATAACCGGGTCAGAAACAAGACTAGTATTAAAGTGTAGAGACTCGACTACAAAATCAGAATGCCATAATTGGAAAGAGTTATAACTCAATAATCAGATAAGGAAACTAAACTCTCTACAGAAATTTTCCTACTTCTATCCTATCCACCAACTATAAGAGCATTCGCCTGCCTTCCCGAAGTAGGTCATGTCCTCTGTCCTTCCTCTTGAGTCAAGCTTCCATAAGTAAAGCAATTTTCTCCTCCTTTATCTTCAGGCTTTTCTTCCTTCTTTTGTGTTTCCTTTTTGCCTACTTTGTGAACCAAGTCCATATCCATGAGTTTCTCATACTTGGATTGTGCTCCTTAGCCAAACTCCCTCATTCTCATCTTTACTATCCGTGCGTAACACGTTGACAAGTCCCTCGAAAGTGGCCTCCATCGCATGGAAAATCCTACAAAGCTCGAAAGAAAATTAGCCATAGGTGAGACTACTGTGGTTACAGATGGAAGTCGGGCGCTTATTTGCCCTTTGACCGGTGTCGTAGTCTTATCAAGCCTACAGAACCATGCCACGATGAGGTTACCTCCCAAAAAGCCGGGAGACCCGGAGAAAGAAACAAAGATTCAAACAGAGGATCAAAAGATAGATATATGGCTTTTGGGGATTATGTTTTTCAAAAATAAGCTTTACGTTTGAAAATACTTCCTTTTTAAATCCTTTTTGAAAACAGTTTTCAAAAACTTTACCCAATCTGGTAACCTTCAGCTCTGATACCAAGTATAACACCCCACCTCCGTTAAGGTCACTCACAAAGGGAATGCCTTAACTTTGGTGGAGAATTTTAGTAAACAGATGAGAAACTTACAAGACAGATAAAACAGTACTTGAAAAATTGATAACTTTATTACAACAGAAACCGAAATAAGCTTGGTTACATCCTTTCAAACCACAATATCAGAATTCAACTACAAAATATCAGTCTTGTACAAAAGCCTTAAGAATGCATAGTTTAAAATCATAATCCCCACAGAAGAAGACAGGCCATACTTTGAGCACTTCAAGCGGAAGAAATCTGGATCAAGCTAGAGTATTCCCTTCTACAAAACCTGGGGGGAACGGAAGAAGGGAGGCGAAACAACAAGGGTCAGACAAAAGTCTGGCAAGTCCAGTGATTTTCAGTTATGAACAGATAATAATAACATGACATGAAAATAAAAATGGATGAGAGATAACTGTAACAGATGTAGCAGATATAACAGAAGAACAGAATGATATAAGCTATTGCTTTACACTTCCCTGCACTAATACTAGTATAACTGAATTAGGTGTCACCCTAATGTCTAAACTGAAACAGAAACGGGTACAGAATAATTTAACAGAAACAGAATGCTAATAATGGGCCTTTACTACCCGATCAGAAACAGACAGAAGCAGAAACAGATTAATCCCTACGGAAACAGAATGTAGAATTAGGTGTACACTAGTAATGGGCCTTTACCACCCGAACAGACGGTACCACGCAGAAACAGAAAGGTGTTACAACCCAACAGAAACAGACGGTACCAACAGAAACATACAGAACTAAGTGTACCCTAAAACCCTACCCCAAGCGATCGGCTCCCTAATACATAAATATCCTGTGTCGGCCCCACAGTAGGGTGTATCACTCCCTAAAGTGACAACCAATTGGAACAGACCTATTTACAGATGTCACGGCATCTTACATCCTCAGAGACAGACCGGGATCCATGCACGCACATGACCCGGTTGGAACGCACCATCAACACCCCTCGCTATTATCAGAATGAACCGCTTATAATTAGTTCAGTAAGCGTGCCCGGACCTTACCTACTGTTGGGTCAAAGTTTTGATACCAGAAAGGGTTACTGACTAATATGGGTCCCAAACAACAAATGACACAAGTAATTCCCCTCCTAACCTTGTGTCCCCAGACTAACAGATTTCAGATTAACTTGTTTATAGGTTCAGACATACATAATTCAGATCAACTAGTTCACAGACAAGTTTTCAGACTAACAGATCAGATATACAGACTTACAGATTAGCTGATTTCAGATTAACAGACTTACAGATTAACTAGTTACTGATTAACAGACTTACAGATTTGACTAACTTTGTAATTGGGCCAACAGATTCCCGGAACAGATTTATTAAATTCATCAGTCTAGTGAGTTTAACCCTATCTGTCCAACACATTATATTTATCTCAGATAATCATTAATTAAATATTAATGCCCAGACCTCTCACATTAGACTGACAGTTTCCGGCTACTGGTTAGGCCGGTTGGTTCCGGGCAGGTTTCTGTCGCAAACTGAGTCTAACCTCGGGTTTCAAGCACGTTATGACTAACTTCTCACATTAGAAACCTATTGTTTGCGGCCACTGGATATGCCGGGTGGTTCCGGGCAGAATTACGCCGCAAACTCATTCTAACCTCGAGTTAGCCATGTTTATCTTTACGGCCAATTAATTAATAATTTACCATTTGTGCCCACGCCTACTATACATGTCAATTATTCATAGCTAATTCAGATTATGTTAATAACAGGCTGAATATATCAACTTAACAGACATAGCAGATAACAGATTTAGGCGACTTAACGGATTCAGCAGATTTAGCAGATAACAGATTTGGCATCTCAACAGATTTAGTTTAGCAGATTTGGCATTTTCAACAGACTTAGCAGATGACAGATTTGGCAGATGAACAGAACTAGCAGACTAGGCAGTAGAGCAGAACTAGCAGATTAAGCAATATAACAGAACTAGCAGATTAAGCAATATAGCAGAACTAGCAGATTAGTAAAATATAACAGATTTAATCATTCCTTAAAGTTTCACAAACATATCCTGCCTAATTTTAAATTTGGCCTAAGCATGCCTAAATAATTGTCATGATTCACACTATGATCATATACCAAACATAACCATCGATTACTATGCATGTCATATATCCCAAAGATCCCTTAATTAGGTGTTTATTTACATTTAATAGATGTCCTACCTTAATGTAAATCTTTATACCTAAGCCATATTTTCTTTGTCTCAAGTCATATGTTAACATACCATGGTTCCTCTTCTTCCAATTCACAGAATATGCATAGATCTAAATCTAGTTTACAACATATGTCCTTTTTCTTAAATCAGTCACAGATTAACCAACTTCTCAAGTCGTATGTTCAATATTCTTTATGCCACAAACTCAAGTCATAGGTTCAATTATATGCCTTAGATTTATGTCCTAAGTTCCAAGTTCAACTTATGTTCTTTCCTCAAATCAGTCACATATCGGTCATGCCCATTTCATGCATTTTTCATTTTATTGTCCCAAATATTTTAGCGTATGTTAATCTCTTAGGAGATTGGCGCAGGCTCGTAGTAGCCTGGCTATAGAACAGAAAGAAGAAGAGATACAGAATAAAATAGATCAGAACAGAACATACACAATCTCAAATTCAGATTTACAATCATGTCACAATTATGATTAAAGTTTATATCGGAAAATAACTGCACTTGCCTTGATTGGATTAAAGAAAGAACTTTAGTTGTTGCAGAATTGTTGTAGAAGCTTCAATCTTTAATTTGAATTGAGTTGCTTAGGTTGATGTTGATTAGCTTCTAGTTTTGATTTCAGCAGAGTAGCGACGCCATTTTTATTTTTATTAGAACAGAGGCAGAGAAGAAGCAGAATAGAATTGTGTGTAGAGAAGGCTAGGTCTTAGGATGCATTTATAGGTGTAGTTAGTTGTTTTAGGCCTTTAGATAGACCCTAGGATAGATTAGAGCCGTCAGATTTCGTCACAGCCCCCAAAACCCAGCCCAAAAACCCATTCAGGTGCACCCAGGTTGCCTGCGCTCGACCAAGGAGGTCGACCTCCAGCTCGACCCTAGGGTCGACACCCATGTCGACCTGGTGGGCAGGTCGACCCCCGGGTCGACACCCATGTCGACCTGGTGGGCAGGTCGACCCCCGGGTCGACACCCATGTCGACCTGGTGGGCAGGTCGACCCCCAGGTCAACCTGGTCTGGGCGGGAATTTTTCCCGCCCAGCCTGTTTGGGCTGAATTTTCGAAATTTGAATTTTTTGAATATGTTTTGAATTTTCTGAAACTTCAGATGGTCATAACTTCTTCATACGAAGTCCAATTCACGCAAACTCGGACTCTATCTCAACTAGAATTCTGAGACGAACACAATGGCGTGACCCGTTTCCCTTAATTCTTACATCTGTAATTAATTATTCTTTAATTTGTGAACATCACTATTGTTAGAAATACGGGGTGTTACAGCTAGGGAGGAATTGAACATAGCCGTTAAGAGAAAAACCTAGAGACGAATCAAACTAAGAAGAAGATTTAAAGTTTAAATCAAAAGTTTTCAACGCAACGTTAGTCTACCCAAAGGAGCGCATTTCGATTTCAGAATTCGGAATCCAGAATTCAAGATTCTGCATTTGTTGTAAGTATAGTAGCCTTTCAGAATATGATTAAGAATTGCGATGTGATTCGATGTGAATGAAAATAGAATTGTGTTATTGTATTGTATAAAATTCTATGTATTGTGATGGTTCTATCATGACTTATGTATTGATGTTTGTGGCATAAAATTGATTGATGCAAGCCTATGGAACAATTGTATATGAAAACAATGGCACTTGCAAGTTGTGGCAAAAATTAGAAATTGATCCTTTTATGTATATGTTGATGGCATGGACTATGTATATTCCCTTAGTCTAAATTAGAGTTTATGTAAACATGATTTAGACTTGAAACCTTTTATGCCTACATGGCCTAAAGTTTATGTAAATATGATTTAGACTTGAAACCTTTTATGCCTATGTTATCATTTTTATTTGCAAGTATAATTGGATCTATGTTAAGTATCGCTTGGGTTTTAAAAACTATGCAAGTTCATGTTGAAATAGGCTATGTGATTAAATGTTATAATTGGACCTTTTGGTGAATATACATCATGCTAGTTTTGTGTTTGACATTATGCCAAGTTAAACATATTTAAACACAAGTTGTGTAAGCCTAAACTATGCCATTTCATATGCCACCTACATAGTTGTACTTTGATTTGAATGCAAGTTCACATGACCCATCATTTATGTTAGTATCGCTAAATTGCAAGTTCATGCGCCACATATCCTTATATGTTGTCAAATATTACATGTTCTTGATTTCCCCCTTTTCTTACGCTTATAAAGTTGGGCTGAATTGTGTCAAGCCCATCATTTGTTATAACGTTGCGAACGTATAAACAGTGGTAATGACGTTGGGTGTAAAACATGAAAACATATGTTGGCATGTTTGGCACATGCCAATGACAATGACATTTAAAGCGGTATGAATTTTTATACCCAAAAATAAAAGATATGACATTTACATATATAGTAATAAAATATGTAAATTTAGAAAACACGATATGCTTAACCCGAGGTTGGATTGATTTGTGATGTAAACCTGCCCGAACCGCCCGGCTGTCCAGTAGTCACAACAATACCTATCCAATGTGGGTGGTAAAGCATTGAGCCCAATAAAGACCCGAGGTTAGACTGAGCTACGGTGTAAACCTGCCCGGAACCGACCGGCATATCCAGTAACTGTAGCAATACCCGTCTAATGTGAGTGGTATGGTGCTCCTAAGAGGATAAGGAAAGGTGATAGGGTTAAGTCAACTATAACACTTAACCAAATTCAACATGTTAACAAGAATTGATGGGTAGGGTTAGGTAAATACAGACACTTAACCACTTAAGCCAGGGTTAAGTCAACTATAACACTTAACCAAATTCAACATGTTAACAAGAATTGATGGGCAGGGGTTAGGTAAATACAGACACTTAACCACTTAACATGTTTGACTAGAAAATCTTGGTAACGAGGGACCCCTTTCAGCAGTAACCCAATTTAGGTATCAACGGTAGCCTGAAACTAGGCAGGGTAGGGCACGATTACTGGGATGATTGTAAGCGGTCAAACGACGGCAGTGGGTGCACAGTGCAGGTCTAACAGAGTACGGGCATGCACACACTTCGGAGCAGACAACCAGGGCACTGGGGACACCAGTAGTATAACCTATGCCTTCTAGAATTTGTGTCAGGGCCGCCACCATAGGTCTTGATACACCCCATGGTGGGACCAGCATAGGTATCTACAATTCTTGGGGGCCGTATGACACATGTTAACGTGAGTAGGAGCCGATCTTTAAATAAAGTTGGGGATCACTTCACCCTCACCATGGGGTGCCGGTTAGAGTAAATTCAAATAGATGCAGAGGTATAATATGGGTGCGATAGTACATTCGACACTCCCTTAGCTTGTGACACTATCCTATTTTCAGTATATATCTATCATGCCCTTTTCTTATTCAAATATTGAAGAGTTACTAGATTTACTCAGGCTTTATGTCTGACCCTATTTTCTTTTCGTCTTCTTTCCTTTCGTCCCCCCCCCCCCCCCCCAGGTCCACAGGGAGGAAACAACTCAGCTCAGTCAGGCTCTGTTCAAGCTCCAAGAACGTAGATGTATGATTTGGGTCTCTTTTGCTTGGACTATGGCTTTGGATATCACTATGGCGATTTTTGTCATTTTATTTATGTTTTATGCTTCTTTAATAATCAAGACAGTTATGTTGTTGTAATGATGGAAGTATTTTGAGACAATTATGGAATGTTATGTTTTGGAACACGTATTGATGAATAAAAGTCTTTTGGTTTCCGCTGTTTAAAATATGTGTATTTATATCTGTCTTGAGTTTATCTGTGGCTTTTACTTATATACCTCCACCAAAATTAAGGCATTCTCTTTGTGAGTGACCTTAATGGAGGTGGGGTGTTTCATCAATCCTAGCGTGTATGTGAAATAAGTGATGTTGCATGTATGCAAAACATCCTAATATGCATGTAATTCTATATGAGTGCGTTGTGCAACTGTGTTGCATCCATTTCCCTAACATCCAATCTAGCAACCATAATGCATCCACAAACGTAATTTAGAGGAAAATTACTCGAGAAAATCTCTCTGCCGGTCTGTCTCATCTTATCTCAGTCTCCCATGTTCTTTCCACAGTATCATTCCCCAATTGTACTTGGACGAGGTGAATGATTTTACTGTAGAGTCTCTTGATTTCATACTCTACAATCTTTGTTGTGGAACGGGGCACCCTAGACTCTAACTCGAGTTTTTTTATGTCCCCAATTTCATCAAGCTCGAGTATTATACTAGAACCATGAAGGCATTTAGTCAGATGAGACACATGAAAAACGTTATGGATTCCTGATATGTATTTTAGGAGATTCACTGGATAGGCTTAAGGTCCTATCTTCTCAATGACGCGAAAAGGCCTAATGAATTTGGGAGCCAAATTCCCAGCCTTCCCAAAACGAACAGTCTTCTTGAGAGGGGAAACCTTTACAAATATCAAGTCTCCAATATCGAACTCAAGTTCCTTCCTCCTCACGATTTCTGGTGGTCTTAGGATGCCTTCATCCTCTGCCTTATCAAAGAAATCTTCTCCATGGAATCACGGACAAAGTATTTTCCGAGTAGAACCATGTCGGTAGCTTCATACCAATAAGTTGGCGATTTGCATGGCCTCTCGTAAAGCGCTTTAGAAGGGGCTATACCAATCGTCGCTTGAAAACTATTGTTTTAAGTAAATTCTATAAGTGGTAGGTATTGCTCCCAAACTCGTCCAAAATCGATAATGCAAGCTCTGATCAAGTCTTGTAGAATCCGATATAATCCTGTCGTACTAAATTGTGGGTCGTTCCCAATGCTATTTGTAAACTTCTCTACAATTCACTTGTGAATAATTAACTGGTCTCGATCGCTCACTATACTAGATGGGGTAACATGCAATTTGCCTATCTCTCTGACATACAAGTGGGTCAATGAAGTTCAGCCCTATTCTTTTTGATCGATATAAAGTGGGAACTCTTGGTCAAACGGTCTACTATAACCCAGATAACCTCTTCCCTTATGGCTTCTTGGAAGCCCACCCAAAAAATCTATGGAAATATGTTCCCACTTCCACATGGGAAATTCTAAAGGTAACAGTAATCCTTCGGGCTATCCTCACTCCACTTTCACTTTTTGGCATGTTAAACACTTGGCTACAAATTCAGCTATCTCCCTTTTCATCCCTTCCCAATAGAGATTCCTCTTCATATCTTTATACGTTTTATCCCTACCGGGGTGTATTGTCATCCTTAATCTATGGCGCTTCTCTAAAATTTCCTTTTTTAACTCCTCATCCTTAGGGACACAAAGTCGTCCAACCCTAAGCAAACTTCCATCGTCACCTAATGAATATCTGACTGAATGGGAAAAGATCCCCTTGTTCCCCACTTTCTCTTTCAAGTTTCTTATCTCTTCATCAAGATCTTGTATACTCTGAATCCTGTCTCTTAGAGTGCATCTAACAAGAACAACTCCAAGAAGACCGCTAAAAGCTACTGGCGGGGGTAACAAGTTAAAGTTAGAGAGAAACTCCAACTGTTTCCATTCCAAAATTGCATTCAAAGATGCATGCTTTCTACTCAACGCGTCTGCTATGACGTTCCCGATTCCTAAGGTATACTAGATCATAAAATAAAAAGAGACAATGTATTCCATCCATCATTGTTGTTTAAAATTCAAATCATGTTGAGAGAATAAATACTTTAGGGTTTATGGTCGGTAAAAAGTTCAAAATTTTCTCCTAAAAGATTATGCCTCCACACCTTTAAGGAGAACACTACTGCGGCTAACTCTAAGTCATGAACTGGATATCTCTTCTTGGGGTCTATGAGTTGTCTACTGGCATAAGCAACAACTATTCCTTCTTTCATAAGAACCGCTCCTAAACTGTTTCCACATGCGTCATTGTAAACCGTGAACATTTTCGAGCCACCGGATATAATAACAATTGGCACACTAGTCAATACTTGCTTTAATTTCTTAAAGGTGACATTGTACTTATTACTCCAAGAAAATACGAAGTTCTTCTTCATTAGTTGAGTTAAAGGAGTAGCAATCTTCGCAAAGTCTTTAATAAACTTTCGTTAATATCAATCGAATCTAAGGAAGCTTATCACCTCCATAGCATTTTGAGGTACTCTCCATTCCTTAATTTCCTTGATATTCGTGAGGTCTACTGCCAAGCCTTTGCTTAACACGATATGTCCCAAAAATCTAACTTTTTCTTTCAAGAAATGACACTTCAAAAATTTGGCTTTCAATCGGTTCTCTCTTAATATCCCTAGGACTCTCTTAATATCCCTAGGACCTGTCTTAAGTGACTTTCATTCTCTTTATGGTCCTTAGAAAATATAAGGATATCATCTATGAAATCTGCCACAGTCTTATTCAGAATCCCCCTTAACACTATACTCATGAAGTCAACAAAGAAGGCGGGTGCATTCGTCAGTCCGAAGGGCATAACTTCCCATTGGAACAATCCATTCGGCGTCCTAAATGCGGTTTTATCCTTATTGTCCTTCGAGACTCTCAATTAGTGAAATTCAGTTGCAAGGTCTAATTGTGAAAATACTCAGACTCCTCCCAAGTGGTCAAATAGATCATCAATACTGGGTAAGGGATACCTATTCTTTTTGGTTAGCTTATTAAGCTCCATAAATCTATGCAAAGACTTAGAGATCCATCCACTTTGGTGGCAAACACAACAAGTGCACCTCCTTAAAATGTATTTAGTCGAATGAAGCCTTTCTGTAGCAACTCCGAAATCCGTTTATCCAACTCTCTCCTTTCTTTTGGCGCCGTATGCCTTAAGGGTAAAGCTACTGGTCTATCATCCTTCTTTAGGTCAATATGGAAAGAGAATTCTCTATGGGATGGAAGTCCCGTGACTTCCTCAAAGATGTCCAAGAACTCACATACTATAGGGATCAAAGATGGCCTTTCTGAACTAGAAGATAAGGTATATAATAGGGATTTATCCTTGTTTCCAATATCATAAGGAATTTTCAGACTACGTCCTCCTTAGCTCCTAAGATGAACAATTCTTTTGTCGCAGTCTAGGGTGGCCCTATAAAATGATAGCCAATCCATACCTAGGATAAGGTCATATCCCATAAAATCCAAAGCATACACTTCGCAGAGGAATTCGACATCGTTGATATACAATACTACATCTTTACAGATCAACTCAAGATACTTAGTTCCTTCGATAGGGCTGGCCGCCTCTATCGGATTACTAGCGATAGATAAGTGAAGGTTCAACAAATCAGCTAGTCTCTTAGAAATAAAAGAATGGGTTGCTCCCAAGTCAAAGAAAGTGTATATGAAAATTCCTAAAATAGAAGTTTTACCTTCAAGCATGGGCTGACCTTGATCTCTTGGGGGTCGGCTCTATATCGGTGTTGCCTACAATGCATAATTCTGACCGCTCTGAATAAACTTAGGCTTTGGGAAATCTCTAGACAAGTTTCCTTTCTCATGGCAATTGTAGCACTTTTCCTTAAACTCTTTTTACAAAAGCAGTCCTACAATCCTTGGCTTCATGGCCCTTGCGGTTGCACCCTGTACAAGTCTTAGGTTCTTTCTTAAACTTGCCCCCTTTCTTCTTATTCTTGCAACACTCCTTCTTATTTTTATTAGGACATGAATTTCCTTCTCCCTTCTCACCATTCTCTTTCTCCTTAGATCCTTCAGTTGTGCACAAAATGGTCGTATCCACTAACATTTCAAAGGTTGCTTCAAATGTCACTTGCGCCAACAAAGTGTCCATCAATAAGGAGTTTAATCACTTAACAAACTTTAAAGCTTTGCTCATGGGGTATCCACGAAACTCTTACCAAAGATACATAGTTCGGTGAATTTAGCCACATACTCTCATAGACTCATATTTCCTTGTTTGAGGTGGATAAACTTCTCTTCTTAATTGTCATCTCAGCATTTGGTAAAAACTTTTCTTCAAAGTAGGTCTTGAATTCAGCCTATGTAAATACTTAGCCCTCTTTTTCTAAGTTCCACCATTCAAGGGCTTCTCCTTTTAAGTGTTAGGCCACAATTCTCCTTTTAACTTCATCTGACAATCGAGTGGCTTCAAAAATCCTTTCACTGTCCATTATCCAACCTTGAGCATCCACAAAGCTTTTTGTTCCTAAAAATGGTTTTCCACTAAGGCTCGCGAAATTCTTACAGAATTGAGGAAAGTCAAAGGCTACCTTAGCGGTTGGAGATGAAGGTACTGCCGGGGAAGGATTAGCAACAGGGACTTACTCCACACTACGGAGATACTGTTGGAACCATTTTGGAAAATATCGAGGTCTTTCCTGGCTTCCCTGTTCGAAAGGATTTTCAACCATTCTACTATTTGAAAAAGGGAAAAGGAAGAATCCTTCAGCGGATACTCCTGAGATAGTATTTAAGCTGAAAAGGGAATAAACGGTAAAGTTGCCGAGTATAGCTGCGTATGCTTAATAGGGGTATATAGATGGTTTGAAAACCCTTTTCAAAATACAAATATGCCTCTCATACGTATAATTTCCCTATAATCAGGTAACCTATGCTTTGATACCAAATGTAACAACCCGCATGGAGTGGGCCTAAATTTCAACCAAGAAAAGACCCATCAAAACTTAGAGCCAACTTAAACGGATCATTGGTTCCTATAAGGAATTACATTTGCATAGAATAATAGATAACGTAACGTTGTGGAATCTCACACAACGGAATTGAAAAGTATAATACCAAAATAAGATGCACCATACTATTAAAAGCCACCAATTCAGATACAAATTGTAAAATACAATTATTCAAAATGGTACATCATAATTGTTCATAATCTAGTGTTTCCATAAGCAAAACAACAATAATAGCTAATAATATCATAACACTCACATAGCCTTCTTCGGGCTCCATCATTGTTTCATCCCTGGAGTCGCTACCCCACCCACTGCAATGCTAGATATGTTAAGGAGAAGGGTCAGAACATAAAGTCCCATGTAACTAAAAATAATATTTTCTTAAAGTCCGTACCCTAGATTTGGCAGGTTATATATATATATATATATATATATATATATATATATATATATATATATATATATGTCAAGGTATGTCTACGAAACACATATAAAGAAATATTCTAATTAATGATGTGGATATCTGAATCAATCACTTAGGACTTCTATTGATGCATTTAGGATGAAGACCCAATGAGGTAGACATTCTCGGTCACATAAGGCCCATTCTAGTATGTTTATTAATGGTGGATTCTTATGATCTCTTATGACCATAAGGCGGACTCAAGCCACTTATGATCCCATCCTAGCATGTTAACGTTCTTATTTATATTTATATATATATATATATATATTCTCACAAGTAATATGAAAAGTAGTATCTCGTCGCTTAGTATCGGTTTAGGGTAGGTCCGCATAGATCCCTTTAAGTAATCATGTAACTACTGAACTGATATTAAGGTAGAACACCTGTTAACACCAAAATACAACTCTAATACCCAAAGAGGTGCATAAACACCTTTCAAATGTAGGAAAACAAGACTAAAAGCAAAAATAGCAGAAAAGAAAAGTAGAACACAATTAGGTTTATAGTGGTTCAGTCTCTATTTTGGTATGCATCCACTTTAAATGCACTCTTCATTGATTTTCCATTACAAAGTACAAGTTTGATCTCGATTTACAATTTTTCTCCATGATTTGCAATAATTCTCTAAGAATCGCTAATAATTCTCCAATATCCAGAATAGAAACACTTGAATCCCACGAGTAGCGATGATTATTTGATTTGATCTTCAATAATCGGGCTCGGTGGAGAAGTTCGATGATTTCTGGAGGAGAATGATGGTTGAGAAGCTTGAATGATGTTGGAGAAGCTTTAGATCAATAATAACAGCCCTTCGAGAGGAGAAAATCTATCCTCTTTCATAAATGAGGTGGTTTAGTATTTATAGGTGAAGATTGGAGTTTGAATTGAAGCAAATGCGACCCATATGGATCGACAATCGATCCATCGTATGACTGGCGATCCTTATAATCAATCAACCCATAAGAGCCCATGCTCCATCATATGTGACACAACTGGCCTGGCGATCCATGCTTCACACGTTTTCGACGATCCATGTTTTTGGGTCGGGCGCGACCCATGCTTGGTAAAGCCACGTCCATTATATAATTGATCATGACTAGTCCATGGATGGGTCGTCGATCCATCTATATCACACTCCATCAGATTTACCCGATCCTTGCTCTTTATCGATCCATACTTTTGTACCGATCCTTGGGCTGATGTGGATTCCACCGATCCATAGATACGTGAACGATCCATCTCTTTATATCACGATCCAAGGCTAGCGCTTTATGCTTTTACCTTTATTACATTCGACTGATCCATATGGTAGCACACGACCGATCCATGCACTGAATACATGTACACGATCCATATAAGGCACAAGATGTCCATTGTTTGAACGATCCATGCATGGATCGTTTTATAGGAAAACCTGCGCTCTATCAGGAATACATGCATCCGAACCACGTGACTTACGGTTTCACTTGATTCATGCACTTTACAACCGATCCATCTTGTGAGATGTTAAACTAGATTAACATTTGCCCCTCGAAGAGTATGTTGTCAAAGAAAAATGTATGCTTCGAAATATGCTTTGAAATACATATAAATGTGTGGCTTTTGCTGATTCATAGATGACTGCATGGATGGATCGTATGAAAGATCTATTTAGATGGATCACAAGCGACCTTTATTGGATGGGTTGTGGACGGTATGAGGCAATGGATCGTGCGCATCTCTAAAAGCTGCTATATACTTTTTCTCAGACCCGTTATTGCTACTATCTTTCATTTTCTAAGAACAAACTTTAATGGCCAAAAGCTTTCCTTGAAAAAATTGCTCCAATCTAAACTTATTCCCTACTGCTAACCAGATTTGCCATCGCGGTTCATCGAAGTACTTCAGCTTGTACTCAATCCCGATCGCCATCACAATTGAACCAATTTGTGGTTGTATCTCTCAGATCTGAGTCACCAAACTTCACCAATCGCATTGCAAATCTTCAACGTCATTAATCGATCACCTTTACCCTTTTCCGATCACCGTAGGCTCCTATATTCTTCGAATTTCATGCTAAGCTGATTTTTATTATATTAATTGCTTAGGGTTTCAGATCAACGTGTAGTATCCTTTGTAGATCGTGTATTTTTATACCTTGTACTTCAATTTGAATTCAGCAATTTGATATTTGGGATGATAGAATCTGATTGCGATTTTGTGTTGATTGCATGACTTGGATAATCATGATGATTTTGGACTGGTGTTGAATCAATTCTTGGTTGTTGATCGGTTTCGATTTGTGTAATAACAAAGTTCGACCACCATTTCTTGTGTTAGTCGTGTGTACTAGATGAAATATGCTTCGAATTCTTGTGTGATAATTTTTATTTTTGAAGCATTGAATTAGTTTTCACAATTTAGGGCTTGGATCATTCATTATTTGATGCTGATACGTGAATATATTTGTCGATTCCTTACCTCGATAGATTGCATTCTGAATTGGACTTGGAGCATCAGAACGCGATCGCCGTTGCAAGCGGATCGCTGCTTCGATCGATAGATGGACCGCAAGCCTTGACCGATTGATGGATCGTGTCTGGGGATCATTGTCGTTGAGCTTGCTTTGATTGTGGATCGCTAGACCTGAATTTACATCTACATGCTTTGGTTTGATAGGGCGCGTGGATGTTGTTAATTTTTTGAGCGATCTAAATTTTGAACGATCAATGCTTGCAACTTGTAAATTGAACGTGCCTTTCATCGCTAATTTCCTATAACAAGACAAACACTTGCACCATTTTGGGTGTATATTTTTGTCGCCGATTTCCCACGTCAGCTACAGAGTAGTTTAATTATTTAAAATAAACTACAGCAAATTTCTTGACTTGACCTGAATGAAGTGCCTATACAGAATCATTTCGTTCAACCATTTATAATTTGTCAAACATCACTTGCACAGACACAACATTCTAAGTAGAATTCGCACCGACGCTCGAGATCCAATAATCGACACAAGCTGAATGCATATTTCAAGCTTCGTTTTTATTAACTTTGCACAACAATTCACACTTTAGGAAATGCACACCTATAAGTTTATAAAAAACAAGATTGCTTGTGTAGAATGGATACTCGAAAAATAACCCATTATCATTCTGAAGATGTGACTACTTCTGCTCAAGTTGGAACTTCTGCCCAAGTGTTTAAAGCTAAACGACTGTAGCTCTAGGGTTGGAACCACATCAGCCTTTTCATGTTCCCCGTCCGCTTGACATTCCACCGAAGAGAAGCTCTACAATGTTAACTCAACGTGTTTTAAGCAACTACGCACTCAATTTAGCATTTCTAAAACTGATGCAAGATTTCCGAGGGAAGATGAGTTTGTTGATTGTTCGCCCTTCAGCTTTGTTGCAGTTAACAGGCAGATGTGCATGAGTGGAGCCATTCCTCCTTTCAACCCATTTCTACAGATGGTCCTTCAGCACTTAGCAATTTCCCCTTTTCAACTACACCTGAATGCCTATGCCATTCTAATAGGTCTATGTTTGCTTTTTATGAGGACAACTTGTTGTTTTCCTACTTTTGAGGACATGTGCTATTTATGCATCTTTAAAAGGAGAAAGGAACATCCCTTTATTGAATTTGTTGAAGGCGCTCTAAACCATCAGCTTATCCTTGACTTACAAGATAACGCTTCAGGATTTGTGAACCAATTCTTTTATGTTCGATGCCCGGAGAGCTTTTACGGAATCTAGATGGAAGGAGATGAACTTATCTGCTTAGAGCTCTTCATCTAGTTTTTTCTAAATCTCGGTTATTATTCACTGAATTTTTTTTCCTTTGCAGAACTATGTTAATGACTCTAGTGGTTTTAGATCTACTCTCGAGACTCTGAAGGCTATTAACGACAAGGAAAGGACTAAAAAGTTCTTGATCAAGGAATAATTTCTTCATCAATTTGGGTTGCTTGACCCATCTCGGTTTTTTCTTTCTCGAGAAATTTCTTTTGCTTCTCATTTTACACCTAAAGCATCTGATGCCCCAGCACCTGGAGAATATGTTGCATTGGAAAGTTCTACCGAGGAGTTTGTTTTAAAGAAGTGCTCGGACCCCACTAGCTGAGCTGGTTCATCTGCTCATCCTAAGCTGCCTTCCATTACTGAGGAAAGAGAAATTGCCCATCATGAGGGAAAGGCTCCCGTAAAGATTGGTGAGCAGTTTAAAGAAAGAGAGACCGCAGGTAAACGAGATTCTAATGCTGAAAGATGCGACATGAACCCCAAGCTTCCAGTCGCAACCGAGGATGAATTTTCTGACATATATGGGGCTTTAAGCGGTCTCGTTGTAACTTCAGGCGAGCTTTTCATTGGTTATATTGCAACTTCTCGACTACTACATCAGTTTTTAAGACATCTTTCTGAATTGGGTCTTATTCCTTCATCTCGAAAAGCCATCTATGAGATTGGAGCCACTTTGACTTCGAAAACGACGAGTAGTTCGTTGTTCGATGCGCGTTAGGTCACACACAACGCACTCTTAAGGCTTTTAATATTTTGTATGTATAATCTATCTTGCCCCAGTGTTTCCTGCTTCAGAGGTTGAACTCTCGTTTTTCGTTGTTTTAGGTTAAGCCATGAGCCATTCATATTTGGATGAATTCAATCGTTATACGGGCTCTTATAATATGCGGTGCTATAAGCTATCTTGTCCTCGTAGGGAGACTGATGAAGAGCGATGGGAAAAAGGCTCAAGAGGCATGGGATCGATATAAGAGGGATGAGCGAAATTGGAAAGCCTATGACGATCGTCAAGACCAGATAGACAGGAGGAAGACGGCCGGAAGAAGAGGAAGGAAAGGGATGACAAGGGTAAGGATCATGGTAGAGATGATAAACATGCTAGAATAAAAAAGGATCATGTTTTTGCTATTCAAACTTTAACGAGCCTTAAACCAATTGCACCTCCTGTTGCCACTTCTCCTCCTGGTGATATCAAACAAATCGTCTGATGGCCTCCTTACTCTCCACCACCAGTACCTACAACACTCTCTACACGGTTTCCCTATTGGTTCTTGAAAGGAGTTCACTTTGACTTAAACATAATTCCAATGGGTAGATAGGTGATGCTTAGGAATCTTGAGACGATGAAAGACGATGTCAGGAGGTTGACCAATTGGCAGAAGCTGGTTGATGAGTTCAAAGAGTTAATAAGCTTAATTATGAAGCTCTACGGGCTATGGAAAATGGCAATGATGAATGGAACAGAACGATCAAGGCCTGCGATACCGACATTGAATTTATTTCCAAGTGGAATGAGGATTTGGAGGCTGAAACCAAAGGGTTAAGGAAGAGCTTTCTGCTGCTGCCCACTCAAGTTAAGGATGCTCACTCAGCTCAAAAGAATGTCAAAGAGAGTTTGGCCGTGGAGCAACAAGCTATCGAAGTTTATTGAAAAAACAATGGTAGACTATAGGAAAAGACTACTTCTCAGGAGTTAGAAATTTCTTCGCTAAAGACCAGAGTGGAGGAACTTGAGCAAGAGAGGAATCAAGCTCTTTTGGATAAGGCGTCTGCTGAGCAAGCTCATGTTAAGACAAAAGATGGATTCAACTCCACTTTATTTAAATTTTACACTCTCAGTGTTATGGGGCAAGAGAGTTCATCTTTCTGGGAATACAAGTACTTGATTACTCTGGCTGAGATTTGGGAGTCAATACTTGTGCAATTCGATGGCAATGGTTATACGAAGGAGGAGCTTTTGGAGCATTACTTGGACGATGAAGCGCACGTTGCCCTTGCTAAGGGAAAAGAAGAACTTAGGAAGGAACGTGGCTTAACGGTTAAAGATGGATCTTCTAGGGAGCATGCCTCGAGCACATCCATTCTGATCCCAAGCCTCTGGTTAGCCCATCCACAAAGCAACCACTAGTCCTAGGGAAAAGAAACATGCTATTCAGGAGCACTCAGAGGGCGATGATGACCACCCAAATGCTTATTAATTAGACATCAGAAGCCCTCTCATCTCAGGTAAAATCGGCATTGATCCTGTCTTATCGAACTTGGACTTCTTATTCACTCCATATGGGTACGACGAGATCCTAGGTTATCACTCGTTTAAATTAGGCCTGGACACTCCGATGCCTTCCCTGCCATGCCTAAATGATCGGGAACTGAATCCATCTTTAACCCTTTTATTCAATTGACAACAAGTGCTTTGACAGTTACTCCTCCGCCACGCGATCCTTCCTTAGCTTTCGAGTCTACCCCGCTTTTGCTTCTCAACCTGGGTCATAATTAGAGTAAATTGCCTCACTTTGTGATTTACATTTCCCAACCAGTTTATCTGGAGGGGGAATAGAAAATGTCGAAGATCCAGGAGAGCTCCCGGAGAAAGATTTAAGGACCATTTAGAGAAAGGCGTAAGTCTCCATCGAAAAGGGTTAGGAGGAAGCGTAGCACCCATAAGAAAAAAATATTTCCCATTCTCTTGACATCCCCGAAGGTGATGAATAAAATTAGGATGCAAGCCAGTCCATCGTTACACCTCCTTTGACCAAATTTGGAAAACTCCAATTAAAGTCGAGCAGCTCTTCCAAAGGCGGGAAGAAGAAGGATTGAGGCTTTTAACTACTTATTCTGCTTTATGTAGCATTCTTGTTTGTTGTTTTGACTGGATTTTGGGTAAGTGTCGGCCCTCGCTTCTGAAATTTATAAAAGCTTGCTTTAGTGAAATAAAATTCTCTTTATTCTTTGTAATTTCATGTATTCGCCTCTTTCTCGAGTGTAAGTCTTTATTTTATTGCGGTGTCATGATTAGCTTGTGGTATGTTTTCTAAGCATTGTTCCATTTCAATGTGGTTGTATTACCCCATCCATAGGTCATCACGAATTGGATAAGCTAAATGTGATCAACGTTGCAGTGTTTTTTTATTTTGATTGACGCACTAGAAGCTTCCACTTTGTTGGAGAAATCTTTTAGCTTTTGCTAGCGTATTGAGAGCTTCTGAGCATGCCAATGCAATAGGAAACCGGTCTTTACTAGTTGATCACGTGCTACTTCGTGGAGAGAAGTCTTTAGTTCCAGTGCCTCCACTTGGGGAGGTCTTAGGTCTAGGTGCTCCCGCTTGGGAGGTCTTATATTTAGGACCAATATTTGTTGCAATTGGGTCGAGTAAATCAGGCACTGGCGATCTTATTGGGTGCCCCTCCAGGATATCTTGGGTTTAGGTGCCCCCCTTAGGAGGTCTTATATTTAGGCCCAATATTTGTCGCAATCGAGCCAAGTAAATCCGGCACTAAAGATCTTATTGGGTATTCTTCTGGGAGGTCTTGGATTTATGTGCTTCACTTGGGAGGACTTTTTGCTTCACTTGGGAAGCTTTCGCCTTGCTCAAGGAAGGGCTTTTTTCATCACTAGGGAACCTTTTGCCTCGCTGAAGGGAGGACTTTTTACTTCACTTGGGAAGCTTTTGCCTCGCTCAAGGGAGGACTTTTTGCTTCACTTGGGATGCTTTTGCCTCGTTCAAGGAAGGCTTTTTTTCTTCACTTGGGAAGCTTTTTCCTTGCTCAAGGAAGGACTTTTTGCTTCACTCGGGAAGACCATCATTTGGCCCAATGCTCGCCTACAATCCAGCCGAGTAAACTAGGCGTCAAAGAATTCATTGGCTGCCTCGCCTTGGGAGGTCTTTTGTCTTTGTGTTCGCTCGCTGCGCTTTTCACCATTTTACTCTTAGTGACTCCTACTTTCGATCTGCAAGGCGATGCATTACATCCTCATGTTTGTGTAGAATCATGTTTGTGGCACTCGACACTTGAGACATCTCTCTCGGGATGTGTTGTAAGGGTCCCTAGGTCTTATCGGAGTGCGAGCAAGCAAGAATTTTTTAGATAGCCTGCAATGTTAAATCAATTTTAAGCAACTGTTTAACAAAAATTTGCAAATATGTGATCGAGATAAGCAGGTGCAGACTTTCATTAATAGAGATAATGTTCAATTGCAATACCCCCTTTAAACAGGGGAAGTTTACACTTGTAAAAGGAATTACTACAATTTTTATAATAATTGAACAATGTATTAAGTAAAACATTGATGCAAATGGTCGTTGTTCCAGGCTCTCGGTCGGTATTCCATCAACCGTTGATAACTTGAATGTACCATCCAAGGGCTCTTGGCTGATGATGTACGGTCCTTCCCAGTAACGTCCAAATACTCCAATGCCAGTCATCACCATCTTTAAGACGAGGTCTCCGACTACAAAAGTTCTTTGTCGTAGTTTGGCATTGAAGTGTTTGGCTATCATTTTCAGGTATGCTACAATTCGAAGCTCGACCTCATCTCTTTTCTCTTCGAGCAGAAATAGAGCTTCTAGTTGTAATTGCTCATTTTCTGCTTGATTAAATAGAATTCTTCGATGAGTGGGAACTTCCAACTCTACTGGAATCATTACTTCAGAGCCAAATGCCACAGAGAATGGTGTGTGTCCAGGTGCAAATTTGTAAGTCATCTGATATGCCCATAATGCAAGCGACAGCTCATCTACCCTACCACCTTTAGCCTTTTCTATTCTCTTTTTGATAGTTGATTTGATAATTTTATTCACTCTTTCCACTTGCCTGTTTGCCTATGGATGAGCCACAGTTGCGAAGCTCTTCTGATTCATGCATTTGCACAAAAACTCTTGAATTTCTCAATCTCGAATTTAGTCCCATTGTCCGTTACTATCTTTTGTGGCACATCAAACCTACAAGTAATATTTTTCAGCATTAAATTAATAGCTTTCTTTGAGATAATATTGACTAGTGGCTCTGCTTCGGCCCACTTATTGAAATAATTAACGGTGACAATGGCATATTTCATGCTGGACTTGGCAGTTGGTAAAGCTCCAATCAGATCAGTTCCACAAACAATGAATGGCAATGGGCTGACCGTTTGAATTAATTCTGTGGATGGTGCTTGTGGAATCATGGAAAACCTTTGGTATCTATCAAATTTTAGGGTGTACTCTGCAGAGTCTCGGATTAATTCAGTTCAGAAATAACCATATTGAAGAATCTTCTTGGCTAATGTTTGACTACCCGTATATCCTCTGTACTCTCCTTCATGCAATTCTTCCGAAATTGTTCTGAATTCCTCCGTAACACCCCGAATTTTAGTTAATGCTAAAATTCACTAATTACAGAATAAATAATCTCAGATGTGAGAATTTGGGGAAACGGGCTGCGTCATTGCGTTCGTCTCGGAAAAATACGCGAAATAGAGTCCGAGTTTTCGAGAATCGGAGTCCGTATGGCCCAGTTATGGCCCAAAGAAGTTTTCAGAAAATTCAAAGTTAAAAACAGATTTAAAATTCAGTTCTAAAACAAGTTTTGAGCCAAAAGCGGAAAGGGCGGGAAAGTTCCCGCCTAGCCCCGTGTCGACAGGCATGTCGACAGGGGTGTCGACAGGCATGTCGACAGGGGTGTAGACAGCCCTGTCGACAGGGGTGTCGACACAGGGTGTCGGCCCTGTTGATCTGGGTGCGCCAGATCTGGTTTTTGGGTTAGTCTTGGGCTGTGTTCTAGATATTTCCGAAATCTAAGGGTCCTAATCTAATCTAGGGTTAATCTAAGGGCCTAAAACACTCACCTAATCTATAAATACACCCTAAACCTACCCTAATCCATACTAAAAATAGAATTGAGGGCTACATGCCGCCAAATTAAAACTTAGAAGGAGCCTCCACTAATTTATGAAGGAAGTTGCAAGCTAATCAACCTCTAATCATCATCTTCTTCATATTTAGCAACTAGTTCTACTTCATAAGTTTGCTAATCTTGGTTTTGGTGAGTTTCTATCACTTTAACATCAATTGCTAAAGTAAGTAGATTGGGTGTAATGAGACTTATGGTCTTAAATGCGGATTAGTGAGTTTGAATCATTTGTAATGATACGCTACTCTATGTTTTCCTATGTTTATGCATATTTAATAAGTTGGTTTATGCATGTTTAACAAGTGGGTTTATGCATGTTTAATAAGTGGGTTTATGCATATTTAATAAGTGGGTTTATGCATGTGAGTTATGCAAGTATGTGAATGCTTATGCAAGTTATGTGTATGATGTTATGTAAGTTATGTATATGCTTAAATGCAAGTTTAACATGATATGCAAGTTATGCATGCTTATGCAAGTATGTGAATGCTTATGCAAGTTATGTGTATGCTTAAATGCAAGTTTAACATGATATGCTAGTTATGCATGCTTATGCAAGTATGTGAATGCTTATGTAAGTTATGTATATGCTTAAATGCAAGTTTAACATGATATGCAAGTTATGCATGCTTATGCAAGTATGTGGATGCTTATGCAAGAATGTGAATGCTTATGCAAGTTATGTGTATGCTTAAATGCATGTTATGCAAGTTATGAGAATGCTTATATGCAAGTTCAACATGTTATGCAAGATATGTGTATGATAATATGCAAGTTCATATGCAACATGTTATGCAAGTCATGTGTATGATAATATGCAAGTTTGGTTTAAATGTAGTTGGGTTAATATATGCTCATATATGCAAGTTGACATCCTCTTAACCCATGACAAAGTTATATGTTAAGATTTGGTTAAACCCATGATATTTGTGATGGATCTTCCCTTTATTATGAAATGAGAACGATTTGCGTGGGGAACGATGGGGTTAATAAATATGTTAAGAAAAGTATGATTGGGTATGATTAAGCATACCATAAAAATAAATTAACATAAGTGGGAATTTACCTATTGAGTTAGGTCTACCCCATGGGAATTTACCTATTGAGTTAGGTCTACCCATGTTATGAAAAACTTGATATTAATTAGGGATAATTAATATGGGGGTGATTAATTAGGTGTAATTAATCAACTAAGACACGAGGTTGGACCCTTTTGTAGCGGAAGTCTGCCCGGAATCGACCGGCCATCCAGCGGCTACAAATGATTGGCCCAATGTGAGAGGTCTTAGTCATAAATTAAATACGTGATTAAAGTAAAGACACGAGGTTAGACCGTTTTGATGACAGAAGTCTGCCCGGAACCAACCGGCATATCCAGCAGTCATAAAAGACGGTCTAATGTGAGAGGTCTTTATAAGGTCATGATCTTAATTAATTAATTAAGAAACACTTAACCATATTAGCATATAGAGGGACATGAGGGGTTAAGTGGGTGCCTTGGGTGGCATGTGGAAATCTAGTGGGTTGCCTTGGGTGGCAATGGAAAATACGATTAGAATACTTAACCAAGTGGAAACATGTAATTAAACATGATTAAAGGGTTAAGTGGGATACACTAGATAAGTGACAAGCTTGGGTGGGTAGCTTGTGGGGGCCCATTTCAACCAGTAACCCATTTGTATCTTTGTGGGCTCGACCCATGTCGAGGACGGGACACGCGTACTGGGCTTGATCATAAGAGGCCAAAACGGGTTAGCGGTGGCAACGCAAGTCCAACGGGTTTCATATGCGTGTGTGGACCCGGGCTGGTAGGTAAGACGTTGTTGCATCGTGTAGATATAAGCCGTGCACCGTTAGTATTGGGTTGCCACTTTAGGGGAGCGATACACCCCATGGTGGGACCAGCACGGGTATCTACGTTAGGGAGCCGATCGCTTGGGGAGTAGTGGGGTACACCTAGTGGAGATAGGGGCAGACGACACCTATGCGGTCAGCTAGGGGTACATGAAACTACTAGTTATATCTTTCTTTTAAGTCCTTGGGTGGGATCAATCTTTGAGTAGGAATGACTGGTGTGGTGCAGTTAGTAATTATCCTTGGGTGGGTAGATACGTCTTTACAGTATCTTAGTTTATCCTAAGTCTACCAAGCTGCTTAGTGTAGCCATTCATCCCCAGACATTACCGTATGTCAAGTTTATGTCTTCTCTGGTTACTTTAATGATTGTATTGTTAAAGTTATAGGACTCGCTCAGACTTATGTCTGACCCCGTTGTTTTTATCTTTTTCCCAACCCTCAGGTCCTACGGTGGATCCTAGCAGTAGTGGAGCTTGATCGGATTGCTGTTCCAGTCTTTAGGAGCTTGGATAGATGTAAAGCTCCAGTTACTCAGCTTACCCTTTTCTTTTATGGCTATCAGTTCATGTATTGGGATTATGTATTTTTATTTAGCAGGATGGATATTTGTACTTGACTTCTATTAGGGTTTTGTGATGTAACCAGACATGTTTTATTTTCCGCTGCAATTGAAATGATGTTTTAAATTTTCAAGTATTACTTATATCTGTCTTGCTGTAATTACTCTGTTCTATATTCACTCAAAATACTCCACCGATGTTATGGCATTCCCTTAGAGAGTGACCATAGCGGGCGTGGGGTGTTACACGTGGTATCAGAGCAAAGGTTACCGGAACAGATAAAATTTTTAGAAAAATATTTTTCTAAAAACATTTTTGGAAGTGATATTTTCAAAAACATGTCTTTAAAGAGAAAAGTTTTTGAAAGAAAAGCATAATCCCCAATAGCCATATCTATATCCTTCGCATTCTCCGTTTTGAATCTTTCCTTTTTCGTTTCAGCATGGCTGAGGATCTTAACTTTCCGGAGGGTGTGACGGTACCAGTATGGTATAGGAGATTGATGGAGGCTAGGGCCACCACTGCGGGTCCAGCAAATGTTCCTCCACCAACCGTAGCACCCGATCTTCCTCCTCCCCCTCCTCCTCGCACGGATACTTTTGCTAAGACTTGCAAGGAATTCAAAGCTATGGGAGGGAAACCTTTTCAAGGATCTGAAACTTTTGTGGAGGCTAGAGATTGGCTTAAGGAGGTGGAAGAGTTGATAGATATCTTTGAGATGGAAGAAGGAAAGAAAGTCAAGTTAGCTGCTTAGTTAATGAAGGGAGAGGCCTCATTCTGGTGGGAGGTCACTAATGGAGAACGCCCCGTTGACTCTTGGGCGGATTTTAGGCAAAGATTTGTGGCAAAGTTTCTCTCAAGGGCGGAGGAAAACTTGTATATGGAAAGATTCTTGACTCTAAAGCAAGGAAATCTCTCAGTGAAGGAATATGTCAACAAGTTTAATCAATTGGCAAGGTTTGGCCTAGACATGGTGAATACACCGGAGAAGAAGGCTTTGAGGTTCGTTAAAGGCTTGAATGAACCGATGCATGGTTTGGCTATGACTCATATCCCTATGGGGGCCACCTTTGAGAAGCTAGTTGACATGGCACTCATGCATGAAGAAGAGAAGGGTCCCAATGCTAATAAGGCACCTGAGAAGAAGGGAGATCAAAAGAAACCTCAGCAACAACAGCAAAACAAAGGTGGGAAAGGCAACGGTGGCAAGGGCAAGAAGAAGAAGTGTTTCAATTGTGGGACACCTGGCCACCTAAGCAAGGATTGTCGCAAGAAGAAGAAGACTGGCTGCTTCCACTGTGGCGAAGCAGGGCATCTAGTGAAAGACTGTCCCAAGAAGGGGCAAAGGACGGGGTCTACCTCAGGAGGACAGGTGCAAGCTCTTATGGCACCGGGTCAGGCTAGGGGGCAAGTACAGGCTCTCGCGGTTCCACCAATTCAGGAAAGAGGTAGAACTATTTCCGTTGAAAGTCTGGTTTTTCTATTTGATCATCCTGTCCGAACATTGTTTGATTCAGGCGCATCGCAATCGTTTATCTCGTCATCATTAGTTGAGTCACTGCACTTAGACACCAGTCTGGTAGATGATCCCTTGGTTGTTTCAAACCCAATTGGGGGCTCCACTTATTTGTCTATGATATGTTTGGGTTTGAAGATTTCTATACTTAGCATTGAGTTTAGATGTGATGCTTTTGTTTTGGGCTTCACGGGCTATGGGTTGATTTTGGGCATGGACTGGTTATCCAGTAATGGTACCGTTCTTGATTGCGAAAGGAGAGTGGTTAGGCTCATGACCCGCTTGGGTAACACTCTCGAGATCTCTTGTAATCCCATGGATTCTGTTATGCTAAGTTATCTTGAATCGCTTGACGCTTCGGTCGAGAGTTTGCAATCTGTTAGAGTGGTCCGGGAATACTCGGATGTGTTTGAGGAGGTGAAGGGCTTACCTCCGAAGCGGGAGATTGACTTCCGAATATATCTGGTGGATAATGCTAAACCTGTATCTTTACCAGTGCGCCACATGGCTCCTCGTGAGAGGAGGGAACTCCATAAGCAAGTAGGGGAGTTGCTTGAGAAGGGGTTCATAAGACGAAGTATATCGGAGTGGGGTGCTCCAGTAGTTTTTGCTACAAAGGCGGATGGGTCCCTCAGACTTTGTGTACACTACAGAGAACTCAACAAGCTCACAAAGAAGAATAGACACCCATTGCCGAGGATTGATGATCTTTTCGATCAGTTGGTTGGCGCTTCAGTATTTTCTCAGTTGGACTTAGCCACGGGGTTTCATCAATTGAGGGTGGCTGAGGATAGCATAGACAAGACTGCCTTTAGGACTCCGGATGGTTTCTATGAGTGGCTGGTGATGCCATTTGGGTTGACGAACGCCCCTGCATACTTTGTGGATTTGATGAGTAGGGTGTTCAGGGAGTTCCTTAATAAATTCTTGGTGGTCTTTGTTGATGATATCTTAGTATTTTCTAAGAGTGAAGAAGAGCATGCCCTACATCTTGGGGAGGTATTGAAGACTCTTCGAGCGCATAGCCTTAAGGCTAAATTCTCTAAATGTCACTTCTGGAGGAAGGAGGTGCGGTTCTTGGGGCACGTGGTCTCCAAGGAAGGGATAGCTGTGGATCCCGCGAAGGTAGTATCAGTTCAGGATTGGAAGGTTCCGAAGAATGCTACCGAAGTAAGAAGTTTCTTGGGGTTGGCGGGTTATTATAGGAAGTTTATTAAAGACTTCGCGAAGATATCAGCCCCATTAACCCGCTTAACGAAGAAGAATCTTGTTTTCACATGGGACGTAGATTGTGATGATGCGTTCCGACGGTTAAAGAGAGCTTTAACCACTGCTCCAGTTTTAGTGTTGCTAGATGGGAGCAAGCCATTTGTTGTCTATACTGACGCTTGTGGGACAGGACTAGGCGCAGTCTTAATGCAAGAGGGAAGGGTAATAGCCTATGGTGGAAGGCAGTTGAGAGTGCATGAGAAAAATTACCCTACCCATGATTTAGAGTTGGCCGCTATTGTTTTTGCGCTTAAGATTTGGCGCCATTATCTTCTTGGTGAGAGATTCGAATTGTTCACTGACCACAAATCATTGAAGTACTTGTTTTCTCAGAAGGATTTGAATTTGAGGCAACAAAGGTGGATGGAGTTCTTAGCATCATATGATTTCGAGATAGCGTATACCCCTAGCAAGGGTAACGTGGTGGCGGACGCCTTGAGCAGAAAGAGGTTGTCCTTGAGTCCATTGTTCGTGGAACAACGAAGCTTGGAATTTATCTCGATGTTTGATTTCAGACCTTCCATTGATTATGTACCCGGTTTGCTAGCTTCCTTGGAGGTTAGACCTACTCTTTTGGGGCGGATTGGAGAAGCACAGAGGGACGACCCACAGTTGGTTGAGTTGGTGGAGAAGCTCATAATGAGGGAGTCGTCCAGCCATTTGAGTAGGTACACCCTAGACGATAGGGGGTGCTTGCGTAGAGACGGTAGACTTTGTGTACCGCAAGACGAGGGTTTGAGGAAGGCTATTCTTGATGATGCACACCGTTCTAGGATGACCATTCATCCCGGTGGGGACAAGATGTACCAAGACATGAAGAGGGTTTTCTTCTGGGCCGGTATGAAGAAAGATGTTGCCGAGTATGTCGCTCGATGCTTGGTGTGCCAACAAGTGAAGGCGGAGCAAAAGAAACCTGGTGGGTTGCTTCACCCATTGGAAGTTCCGCAATGGAAGTGGGATAGCGTCTCGATGGATTTTATTGACGGGTTACCCAGATCGAGAAAGGGTAATACAGAAATTTGGGTGGTGGTAGACAGACTTACTAAGAGCGCCCATTTCATACCTGTGAAGAGCAAGAGGACTGCTCCATGGCTAGCTTCAGTATATCTTCGAGAGATAGTTCAATTGCATGGGGTACCCTCTAGCATAGTGAGTGATCGAGATCCTATCTTCACTAGCGAGTTCTGGAGAAGTTTGCAAGAAGCAGTGGGAACTCAATTGTGTCTGAGCACCGCATATCATCCTCAGACGGACGGCCAGACTGAGAGGGTGAATCGTGTTCTAGAAGACCTTTTGAGGCTTTGTATCTTAGATTTTGGAGGTACATGGGAAGAGCATCTTCCATTGGTGGAGTTCGCATATAATAACAGCTTTCAGTCCAGTATTGGTATGGCTCCTTTCGAAGCTCTCTATGGAAGGCCTTGTCGATCACCTACATGTTGGTGGGAATCTACGGATAAGATCTTGCTTGGGCCTGATATGATTAGGGAGACTTCTGAGAAGATTGACTTGATTCGAAGAAGGATGAAAACAGCGCAGGATAGGCAAAAATCTTATGCGGACAAGAGAAGGACGGATCTTGAGTTTGAAGTTGGGGACATGGTCTTTGTCAAAGTGTCTCCGTTACGAAATGTGGTTCGCTTTGGATCTGTTGGGAAGTTAGCACCAAGGTTCGTAGGGCCATTTCCCATTAAGGAAAGGATTGGACGGATGGCATATAGAGTGGAGTTGCCCGACAGACTTAGTGGGGTACATGATGTATTCCATGTGTCGCATTTGAGGAAGTGCTTACACGAGACGGCAGAGGTGGTAGAGCCGAGCTTGCTTAAAGAAGTGGAAGTAGAGCGTGATGCGACTATTCGACGAGCTCCTACCCGCATCCTTGGGTCAGAGACTAGGAAATTGAGGAATCGAGAGGTTCAACTAGTCAACGTACAATGGGGAGAAGACGAGAGCAACGCAACTTGGGAAACGGAAGCGAAGATGCGTTCATTGTACCCGTTCCTTTTTGAGGGTATGTCTTTTAACTTCTCCTTTATCGTTCGTCTAATACTTATCTTATCTTTAGTATGTCCTCTCATTTGTACCTTTGACCTTTAGATAGGGTAAACCTATGGTTGACACATGTGTTTGAGACATGTTATGGTTGATGGATGCAAGTGGATGCAAGTGTTTGCTAGTGGTTGCTCGTGGATGCATATACACACACTCTAGGCACTAGATCGGCTCAGTCACTTCATCTTGCATATTGCATAAAAATTGTGTGTAGGAAGCTATATTTATGGATGTATAATGATTGTGTTATCATATGGATGATGCAGTTTGGTGAATGATTGTGCACTCATGTAGATATTGTATGTGTCGATAGGGTTCTCTCGCATACATAATGGATGCAAGGCACTATCATGGTTTGCATATGTTCATACATTAGATAGGGAACATATACACACACTTTTTGCATATGCTCATACATCATTAGAAATTGTTTTAAGGACAATGGATGCCCGTGTTTGATGGATTGAGTAGATGGTTGTTTGGATGGTAGGATATGCATTCTCCTTAGCTTAGAGATTTCGGGGACGAAATCCTTTAAGGAGGGGAGAATGTAACACCCCGAATTTTAGTTAATGCTAAAATTCACTAATTACAGAATAAATAATCTCAGATGTGAGAATTGGGGGAAACGGGCTGCGTCATTGCGTTCGTCTCGGAAAAATACGCGAAATAGAGTCCGAGTTTTCGAGAATCGGAGTCCGTATGGCCCGGTTATGGCCCAAAGAAGTTTTCAGAAAATTCAAAGTTAAAAACAGATTTAAAATTCAGTTCTAAAACAAGTTTGGAGCCAAAAGCGGAAAGGGCGGGAAAGTTCCCGCCTAGCCCCGTGTCGACAGGCATGTCGACAGGGGTGTCGACAGGGGTGTCGACAGGGGTGTCGACAGCCCTGTCGACAGGGGTGTCGACACAGGGTGTCGGCCCTGTTGATCTGGGTGCGCCAGATCTGGTTTTTGGGTTAGTCTTGGGCTGTGTTCTAGAGATTTCCGAAATCTAAGGGTCCTAATCTAATCTAGGGTTAATCTAAGGGCCTAAAACACTCACCAAATCTATAAATACACCCTAAACCTACCCTAATCCATACTAAAAATAGAATTGAGGGCTACATGCCGCCAAATTAAAACTTAGAAGGAGCCTCCACTAATTTATGAAGGAAGTTGCAAGCTAATCAACCTCTAATCATCATCTTCTTCATATTTAGCAACTAGTTCTACTTCATAAGTTTGCTAATCTTGGTTTTGGTGAGTTTCTATCACTTTAACATCAATTGCTAAAGTAAGTAGATTGGGTGTAATGAGACTTATGGTCTTAAATGCGGATTAGTGAGTTTGAATCATTTGTAATGATATGCTACTCTATGTTTTCCTATGTTTATGCATATTTAATAAGTTGGTTTATGCATGTTTAACAAGTGGGTTTATGCATGTTTAATAAGTGGGTTTATGCATATTTAATAAGTGGGTTTATGCATGTGAGTTATGCAAGTATGTGAATGCTTATGCAAGGTATGTGTATGATGTTATGTAAGTTATGTATATGCTTAAATGCAAGTTTAACATGATATGCAAGTTATGCATGCTTATGCAAGTATGTGAATGCTTATGCAAGTTATGTGTATGCTTAAATGCAAGTTTAACATGATATGCTAGTTATGCATGCTTATGCAAGTATGTGAATGCTTATGTAAGTTATGTATATGCTTAAATGCAAGTTTAACATGATATGCAAGTTATGCATGCTTATGCAAGTATGTGGATGCTTATGCAAGAATGTGAATGCTTATGCAAGTTATGTGTATGCTTAAATGCATGTTATGCAAGTTATGAGAATGCTTATATGCAAGTTCAACATGTTATGCAAGATATGTGTATGATAATATGCAAGTTCATATGCAACATGTTATGCAAGTCATGTGTATGATAATATGCAAGTTTGGTTTAAATGTAGTTGGGTTAATATATGCTCATATATGCAAGTTGACATCCTCTTAACCCATGACAAAGTTATATGTTAAGATTTGGTTAAACCCATGATATTTGTGATGGATCTTCCCTTTATTATGAAATGAGAACGATTTGCGTGGGGAACGATGGGGTTAATAAATATGTTAAGAAAAGTATGATTGGGTATGATTAAGCATACCATAAAAATAAATTAACATAAGTGGGAATTTACCTATTGAGTTAGGTCTACCCCATGGGAATTTACCTATTGAGTTAGGTCTACCCATGTTATGAAAAACTTGATATTAATTAGGGATAATTAATATGGGGGTGATTAATTAGGTGTAATTAATCAACTAAGACACGAGGTTGGACCCTTTTGTAGCGGAAGTCTGCCCGGAATCGACCGGCCATCCAGCGGCTACAAATGATTGGCCCAATGTGAGAGGTCTTAGTCATAAATTAAATACGTGATTAAAGTAAAGACACGAGGTTAGACCCTTTTGATGACAGAAGTCTGCCCGGAACCAACCGGCATATCCAGCAGTCATAAAAGACGGTCTAATGTGAGAGGTCTTTATAAGGTCATGATCTTAATTAATTAATTAAGAAACACTTAACCATATTAGCATATAGAGGGACATGAGGGGTTAAGTGGGTGCCTTGGGTGGCATGTGGAAATCTAGTGGGTTGCCTTGGGTGGCAATGGAAAATACGATTAGAATACTTAACCAAGTGGAAACATGTAATTAAACATGATTAAAGGGTTAAGTGGGATACACTAGATAAGTGACAAGCTTGGGTGGGTAGCTTGTGGGGGCCCATTTCAACCAGTAACCCATTTGTATCTTTGTGGGCTCGACCCATGTCGAGGACGGGACACGCGTACTGGGCTTGATCATAAGAGGCCAAAACGGGTTAGCGGTGGCAACGCAAGTCCAACGGGTTTCATATGCGTGTGTGGACCCGGGCTGGTAGGTAAGACGTTGTTGCATCGTGTAGATATAAGCCGTGCACCGTTAGTATTGGGTTGCCACTTTAGGGGAGCGATACACCCCACGGTGGGACCAGCACGGGTATCTACGTTAGGGAGCCGATCGCTTGGGGAGTAGTGGGGTACACCTAGTGGAGATAGGGGCAGACGGCACCTATGTGGTCAGCTAGGGGTACATGAAACTACTAGTTATATCTTTCTTTTAAGTCCTTGGGTGGGATCAATCTTTGAGTAGGAATGACTGGTGTGGTGCAGTTAGTAATTATCCTTGGATGGGTAGATACCTCTTTACAGTATCTTAGTTTATCCTAAGTCTACCAAGCTGCTTAGTGTAGCCATTCATCCCCAGACATTACCGTATGTCAAGTTTATGTCTTCTCTGGTTACTTTACTGATTGTATTGTTAAAGTTATAGGACTCGCTCAGACTTATGTCTGACCCCGTTGTTTTTATCTTTTTCCCAACCCTCAGGTCCTACGGTGGATCCTAGCAGTAGTGGAGCTTGATCGGATTGCTGTTCCAGTCTTTAGGAGCTTGGATAGATGTAAAGCTCCAGTTACCCAGTTATCTTTTCTTTTATCCTGGCTATTGTAGGAGAGAGTGGGATTATGTACTTCTTTATTTTGATGGATATTGTACTTGACTTTTATTGTGGTTTTATGATGTAACCAGACATGTTTATTTCCGCTGTTATGAGATGATGTTTTAAATTTTCAAGTACTATTTATATCTGTCTTGTTGTTATTTTTCTGTTCTATATTCACTAAAATACTCCACCGATGCTATGGCATTCCCTTAGAGAGTGACCATAGCGGGCGTGGGGTGTTACATCCTCTTTGGTAACACATCTAAACAAAGGCATATAGAAGCCCCACCTATACAGCTGACCATCCTACATGAGAAAAAGAGGTTCTTTCGCAGTAGTTTCTTTCACTTCTTCGGATCCATTGGGAGCATTCCATTAAGGAGGTATTCTTTCATTGGAGTGATCCACGATTCTGGTTCTTCGGGAGTTTGTATAACCTAATCAACATCGATGTCTTCAGTACTGGGATTGGTGAGAACTTCCACGGGCACCAATCCCAATAATTGAGCATCACATGTGCTGGTATACTTGGCAAGTGAGTCTGCCTTCATATTTTCTTCTCTAGGAATATGGGCTATGGTGTAATAGTCAAGGTTGTTTTGGAGTTCCCAAGCTTTGGACAGATAAGTAGGCAAATTTCCTCCTTTGGCTTGAAACTCTCTTCGAACCTGACACACCACCAAATGTGAATCACAAAAGATCTACAAAGCTTTAAAATTCAATTCCTTTTCTATTCCAATCTAGTGATCAATGCTTCATGCTCCGCTTCATTGTTTGTTGATGGAAACTCTAATCCAATGCACATCATACCGAACATCCTTATGGAATCTCTAGAACTACTCCTGCCCCTAAATAGTATTCATTCATGGCTCCATCAACAAACAACTTCCACTAGACTACCACTTCAATAGGCTCTTCCTTTTCACTACCTCTGTTTGTGAGCTTGGTAATGGAATCTGCTAAGGCTTTCCCATTAATTACTTTTCGCGGATGATACATGATATCATACCGACTGAGCTGAATATTCCACTTTGATAACCAACCCGAAGTCTCAGGGCGAAACAAGACTTACTTAAGCGGTTGATCCATAAGCACCTTGATAGGATGTACTTGAAAATATAGCCTAAGTTTTTTGAGGCAATGAGCAGATAGCATGCGAGCTTCTCCAGCTTCGGATAATTCAACTCTTCCCCGGTAAGCCTTTTACTGATGTAATACGCAGGCTGTTGAATCCTCAAATCCTCTCGCACCCAGGCTGCTCTCAAATCATGAGACGATATTGCTATATATAGAAACAAATCCTCTTTGTCACTGGGCTTGAAAAGCATTGGCGGTGTCTCCATGTGTTTGATTAACACTTCGAAGTTCGTCTGGCAAGCTGGAGTCCAATCGAAATCTTTCTTTCCCATTTTCAGTGCATCAAAGAATGGTATACACCTATCGGTTACTTTTGAGATGTAGTGACTCAATACAACAATCTTACCATTTAGACTATGAAGCTCTTTCTTGGTTCTAGGAGCCCGTACCTCTCTCAGTGCTGAAATATGTGTTGGGTAAGCTCCAATGCCCCTGGCACTCACCATGAAACCTAAGAACTTCCTGGATGCGACTCCAAATGAACACTTGAGTGGATTCAGCTTCATGCTATATCTTCTCAAAATACCAAACATTTCAGCTAGATTCTCCATGTAGTCGGCCTCCCTCTTCGACTTAACCAACATGTCATCAACATAAAATTCCATAGTCTTGCCAATGTGTGACTTAAACATCACATTGACAAGGCGCTGGTAAGTTGCTTCTGCATTCTTTAACCCAAATGGAATAACTTTATAGTAGTACAAACCATCATCTGTAACGAAGGATGCATTCTCCTGATCTGGCCCGTGCATCATTATCTGAATGTATCCCAAATAAGCATCCATAAACGATAATAACTCGTGCCCTGCTGTTGAATCTACTAGCTGATCAATTCTGGGCAATGGAAAGCTATCTATAAGACATGCCTTGTTGATATCCGAATAATATATGCATACCGTCATTTGCCATTGGGTTTCTTCACTAGAACGGGATTGGATACCCAGTCTGGATATATTGACTCTCTTATGAAGCGATTCTCCACCAATCTATCCACTTCTTCTTTGAGAGCCATCGAGCTTTCAGGGCCTTGATTTCTTCTCTTTTTCTTTACAGGCAAGATGCAAGGGTCAATATTCAATGCATGAATTGCCACTACAATGGATATACCACACACATCAGCATGACTCCAAGAGAATACATCCAAATTAGCTTTAAAAACTCCTTCTGCAACTTCCGACTCAACTGAAATACAATATTCAATACTCGGTCAAGATCCTTTGGATGGACTGCAATAGGTATCGTGATCTCCGTTGGCACCGCTCGATTATCCCCTGCACTATTTTTTCGAGGTTCCCTTTCTTTCTGAGCCCCACTATGCTCTCCAGTGCAGGGGTCGTGCCTTAGCTGCTATAAGATAGGTTCATGAATGCGGAGAGGGCCCTCCACATTCTTCCCCTTATCTTTATTCTTAGCTTCTCTCAACTCCGTGATGTTACATTATCTGGAAGTATTCTAGTCTCCTCTCACCACACCAACACCTTTCTCAATGGGAAACTTCATCGTCAAACAGCATGGTGCTAGTGCAATTCTGAAATCAGCCAAAGCGGGTATGTCTAGGAATGTATTATAAGCAGAGATTTCATCCACAGGTACGAAGATTTGCTTCAGGATGCCCTTCCTCTCTCCTTCTCCTAATTCCACAAGCAAGTCAATTGTTCCGATTGGCTTCTTCGACTCAACTGTGAACCCCCGGATCTTCGTCTGACAAGCTTGAACTTCAGTCATCGAGAGATTCATGAGATTGATTTTTTTTAGAAGAGGACATTTATAGAAGCACCACAATAACCTAGCACCCTCTTGACCATTGCAGGACCTATTTTGACTATGACCACCACTGGATCAAGAGTTGGAGCTATCATACCTTCCGCATCTCTCTTTGAACACAATATCCTCATATGAGATTTTTTGCTGCTTTATGAGAATAGTATTGCAAAGGATTAAGCATCTTTCTTCTTTTGGAACGTACTTCAAAGCACCAGCATATTTCTCCATACCTCCCCAACTTTTATCCGCTGGATTAGGGCTACCGGATATGGTATTGATTACATGTCTTGTATTAGTCTGCGTTGGAGCTCTATCACTTGGACCTGGTTGATTGGTAGTTGCACTTTGCCCATAAGGAGCTGGAGAAGGATATGCAGTTTGCGGTTTCCTGATATACTGTTGCAGCTTGATCTTCCTAATTAACACTTCAGTCAAGCTCTTTAAATGTTTGCATTCATTAGTGCTATGACTAGCATGGTTGTGGAAACAGAAGAATCTCCTAGAAATCACTTTCCTATCGTCCACTCTTTGCGGTCGTAGAGTTGGATAATATCCCGCATCCTTGGTGGCAAAGTAAATATTCTCCTAGGTATCGCTCAAAGGTGTCAACTCTACAGTTTTGAATAAGCAAATTATCTTGTTATTCTTCTTATCTTTCCCATCTTTCTCCCTTTTCCGCCCCGACATTCTTCTTATTGCCTTGAGCTCCATCGTCTTTCTTATCCTCCACCGTATTGCTTCCAACGACCTTTTGGGTGGTAGAAGGATCTTCTTCCAACCTAATTAACTCTTCTGCCTTTTTATAGAACTTATCAAGTGTGTTGATATCTTTCATCTTCACCCATTTTCCAAACTTGGTTTTCTTATCCACAACTCGAACTAGTGCCATTAATATCTTCCGGGGGTCCAGATTTTCGACTTTTGTTAATGCAATATTGAAACGACTAAGAAAAGCTTTCACTGATTCTCCTGGATTCTACTCTTACTTTTATAGCGACATAATATCTTTGGCTTTTGAAGTATACAATCTAAATTTTTCCCTAGACTTCCTTTCCAAATCCGATAATTGATCTACGGATCTTGGTGGCAGCTTAGTGAACCATAGCGATGCAACTCCTTCCAAATAGAGTAAAGACACTTGATCTCATATGTCGCCCTTGCACCATTCATATGCCATTCGTACTTGTATAGAAACAAATACGGATCAGTAATTCCATTATATGGAGGCATGGTTGGAGGGACGAACTTCTTTAGAAATTCAACCTTCGAGTCCTCTTTGTGAAAGGAGTTATACTAGAAGCAAAGCCTCACTCCCTTTCATCTTCATTTCTATCCAAACTCTCCTTTATGGTCTACTTAATCTTCTCCAAATATACTCCTCGTCGTTATTGCACTTCACGAGGAAGACGCCAGTCTTTTTACCGGATGCTTGTCTGGGAAAGCGACCACGGTTAGAGAACCGGGGCCCTATAGCCCCAGCTTGTGGAGGTGCCCCTTTGGTGGGGCTTGCAACTTTTTGAGAAGTATGTATTCCAGAATGATTCTCTCTTGACTAGGAATACTTTAGCACATTTGCATTTGCCTTGGAGTCCTCAATGTAGGTGTCATTCCTACCACTTGACAACTCATCAACTTCCTCTACATAGTAATCACGATTGCGATCCGAAGCCGAGGAATGTGCACTCTCTTCCAAGTCAATTTCAACTCTACGATTTGTGGGATTGGCTTGAGCAGCAAAAAGAGCATCTAGCTTATCCATTATGGCTTTATTCGAGGTTTCCATTTGCTGGTTTGACCCGGCCACCACAGGATCCAATTCACCCCAAGTTACACCAGCTCCTAGAGTTTGAGCAACAGTCGGATTGTTAGTTTGAGGACTGACGATAGTATCAGTAACATCATTTCCAGAAACTCTTATGGATTTATTGTTCTTTTTCGATGGTGCCATAATATCGGATAACTTTCTAGTTTCAAAAATAAATCCTCTCGACGAACCTGGCTTTTAGACCTTGCGGATCTATCCAGAAAGAACAAGCTTCAAAACTTCCGGATCAAGGCTCTTAACCTTGTGGTCGTAGGTTTGAGCCCCACGGTGGGTGTCAAAACGTTAACACCAAAAAACGAAGCTAATACCCAAAGAGGTGTAGAAACACCTTTCAAGTGTAGAAAGAGAAGATTAAAATCAGAAAATAATAGAAAAGCAAAGTAGAACAAAAGGTTTATAGTGGTTCAGCCTCTATTTTAGCCTACGTCCACTTTGAATGCACTCTTCATTGATTTCTCCATTACAAAGTACAAGTTTGATCTCGATTTACAACTTTCCTCGATGGTTTGCAATAATTCTCTAACAAATCTCTAATTATTCTCTAATATCAATAGTATAAACACTCGAATCACACGAGTGGTGATGATTATTGGATTTGATCTTTAATAATCTAGCTCATGGAGAGGTTCGATGATTTCTAGAGGAGAATGATGATTGAAAAGCTTGAATGATGTTGGAGAAGCTTGAGATCAATAATGGTAGCCCTTTGGGAGAGGAAAATCTATCCCCTTTCATGAATGAGGTGGTCTAGTATTTATAGGCAGAGATTGGAGTGTGAATTAAAGCATATGCGACCCATATGGATCGTTCAGCGATCCATCATATGACCGACGATCGATAGAAGCCAACGACCCATAGGAGCCCATGCTCCATCATATGTGCATGCAACTGGTCCGAGGATCCACGCTTCACATGTTTTCGACGATCCATGGTTCTAGGTTAGGCATAACCTATGCTTGGTAAAGCCGCGTCCCTTATGTATATGACCATGACCGGTCCATGGATGGATCAACGATCCATCTATGTCATGCTCCATTATATTTTCCCATTCCTTGCTCTTGACCGATCCATACTATTGTACTGATCCATGCTCTTGGCCGATCCATGTGCAGATGAGGATGCCACTGATCCATAAATATGCGAACGATCCATCACTTTACATCACGGTCCATGGCTAGCACTTCATGCTTTTGCCTTTATTTACATCTGACTTATCCATATGGTAGTGCACGACCGATCCATGCATTGTATACATGTACACGGTCCACATAAGCCACAAGCAGTCCATTGTTCGAACGATCCATGCATGGATCGCTTTATAGCAAAACCTACGCTATATCAAACAAACATGCAACCGACCCATGTGACTCACGGTTTCACTTGATTCATTCACTTTACAACCGATCCATCTTGTGAGCTGTTACGCTGGATTAACAACACCTACGCCGCTTAAGACTTCCCATAGACAGTTGGTGAAACTAATAGCATGATGCATCCTACAAATACCAATCTATCACTAGGTTGGCCCTCAAAAAGATCCTAGAGGAAGTGGACATTCCGGTAAACTACCCTACTCCGTTATTGCCATGATTAAACCAATTTTAGAGAAGGAGGACCCATAGACCTACTTCAAATCTAACAATGGAGGGTCCCATGACTTTGCTCCATATCCAAGGAATAAACCTTTGGAATGGTCCTAGTCCTAACCACTTAAGACCCAAACTAAATAAGAAGAAAGTTAACTGATTCATAACTTCTCAAGGCATAGTAAGCCTAACTATTTATACATATAATAGGTATATATATGCACTAGACTTCTCACATTATGTACTCTACCCGTAGATGATGGATATGCTAAGAGGTCCTAGGTTGATTTTTACTATAAGTGGGCTTAACCTCATGTCATAGTGTACTAAACTAAATGGCCCATTACACCCAGACCTCTCACATTAGTCGAACGCACTTATGGTTGTTGGATTTGCCGATTGGTTCCGGGCAGGCTTATACCACAAATCCGTTAGATCTTGATTAACCCTAGAGGAGGGTAAATAGGATTTTTATGAGATATTAAAAATAATCACAGCATAGATTTCAGCAATGAAAATAAATGCAGAAATAAAATAACACATATTTTACGCAGCTTCGGTAGACACTACCTACTACTGTATTCCTAAGATTTCTATAGGTATTAATCAACTATTACAATGCTTACAACACCTATAAACTCGCGACAATTCCTAGCCTAATTGTACTAACCCTACCCTCAAAACTTATCCCCAAGTTTCTACTAGGAGCTACACAAAAATGGCCTTACAACCTTGCTCTAGTTGTACTAATCCTATGCTCAAACCCTTGCTCTGATTTCTGTCCCTGGAACCAGATTTTCCACTAGCTATAAACTCGTAGCTAGTAAACCCTATTTTTTAAAGATAACTAGAAAACCCAAAATAGAAAATTACAAAATGAATAAAAAAACTATAAAATATAGAAAAAACTAAAAACCCTCCTTTCTAAATTAAGAATGACCAGACCTTTATATTATTTCTGTGCAATGCTTTGTCTTCAAAAAATGTCGGCCGGTGGAATTAGGGTTTTCCTCTTCCAAATCAAATCACGATCGATTGTTCTGGGATTTTATTCTCTAAAGCTTTGAATTCTCATTGCTTTTCTTATCAATTGATTTGGTCTCTCTCTAGCGATCGAAAAAAAATTATGTGTTTTAATGTTTTGATTTTTTCTCTCGAATTGTTGCTTGTTGTTTTTCGATACATGCCTATGATGAATTATGTGAAAATATATAGGGTATTCAAACTTGTAAATTGTTCTCTAATTTTTTGTACAGCCTTGCTCTGGTTTGTGTGTGTTTCCCCTTTTCGTTGCTTGGATTTAATTCGGATTGAATCCGCTTTGTCTCATGCATGATAAACTTGATTGATATTTTGCATGAATTCTGGATATAGATTGCACACGTGAAATACAGTCTTGCCAAAAATATTCTCTATGATTTTTCAAAAATAATTGAGGTCGTGATTCACTTGATTGAATTCAAGATGTGTTTTTAATGATTTTCATTGTTTCAAACAACCTTGTGAATTTCTAAAGACCCCTGATTTCATGCCTAATTATTTCACCCAAATATAAACATGCAGACTTAATCATTTGCCAAATTTAACTCATCCAAATCCTTATGTATTTGCATGATTGTTTATTTCTAAAAATAAACACTTCACGAGTTCGTCAAGCATTATTGTGTATCTGGATTGATGAAAATATTTTTCACACGTGAAAATCAATCTTTCCATACACACTCTGATATGTAAAGAAGGAGTTTCTTGCCAAATTTGTTTGTTTGAATACTTCTATATTCAAACTTGATTTTTGTCCAAATAATGTGCTTGCAAGTTTTTTTGGTTGAATTGTTTTTCTCACACCAAATCCATACTATGATTTCTTATGTGTATTTGTTGCGTATAGTTTGACTACACTATACAAAACTTGAATTATTTATACAAACATACTTGACTGTATTCTTGCATGATTGTGTGCTTGGTAAACATTTGTGTTACTTCTTATCTTGGCATTTTTCATTCTCTGTTTGTTGTAATGTTTTTGATTGTCCTACCTGTGTTGCATACTTGCATGTATATGAGCCCATATATATGTTGCTGGATTTACCATGTGGCCATGCTGACTTGTTTTAGCCTTGCTGTCTGACATGTGGTAAACTTATATATGCTGAACTTGTTGCAAAGTTGCCCTGCATTGTTTTTGTGAACCTGAATTCAAACTTAGGTTGCTTTTGAGTTCTTGCAACATGCAGCATTACACTCCTAGTTTGTTGCACCATTTTATGTGTATTTGAGTTTGAACCTTGCTACATTGTATCGTTCATGTTGAAATCCTTGAATATATTTGTATATTTATGCATAGCATGTGTGTGTATGCGTGTGTGTGTGGTTGTGTGTGTGTCTTGTACATTTGCAACTGTCATGTTAATTGTAACTCCCCGTAATTTCAAAGAATACTTAATTAAATATTAGGAATTAAGTAAAACGGACTACACCATTGCGTTCACCTCGGAATTTTGCTTAAGATAGACTCCGATTTTGCGTAAAACGGACATCGTTTGAAGAAGTTCTTAAGCTTAAAAGTTTGTATGGGTATGAGAGAATTATATATAAACAAACCAGTCCAAAATATTCAAAATGATTGAAAATCGTAGAGCGGGAAACCACGCGGGAGATCGACCCGAAGAAGCAAGGACAAGGGCAAAAGACATGACCATCTAGAGAGCCGGTGCATGCTTTCGAGGGCAGTGGACAAGATGGAGGTAGGAAAGTTTCTGTTGAAGATTTGATTTCTCTTTCCAATCATCCTGTTAGGACTCTTTTTTATTCTGACATTTTGCAATCTTTTATATTTGATTTTGTGGTTCAATCTCTACAACTTAGTACTAGTATGGTTTTGGATCCCGTTGTTGTCTTAAACCCCATTTGGGGAACGACTCATCTGTCTATAATTTGTCGGGGTATGAGAATATCTGTGTTGGGCGTCGAGTTTGAGTACGACGCATGTGTGCTTGGTTTCATGGGCTGTGGCTCGATTCTGGGGATGAATTGGCTAGCCGTATATGATGTCATTCTAGACTGTGAGAAGAGGGCCATTAGGCTATTGACTTGCCATGGGAGGACTCTCGAGATTTCTTGTGACCCTAAGGGGTCATTCTTAGTTTCCTAATCGCTTGATGCTTCTGTCGATGATCTACGATTTGTACCTGTAGTCTATGAGTATCAGATGTTTTTGAGGAGGTTAAGGGTTACCTCCAAGGCACGAGATTGATTTACAGATATACTTGGTGGATAATGCAAAGCCAGTTGCATTGCCTGTGCGCCACATGGCTCCTAGAGAAAGGAGGGAGCTTAGGAAGTAAGTAGCGGAGCTACTTGAGAAGGGGTTTATTAGGCAAAGCATTTCTGAATGGTGTGCTCCAGTCATCTTTGCAACTAAGGCAGATGGCTCTCTTCTCTTATGTGTGGATTACAGGGAGTTGAATAAGCTCAATAAGAAGAATAGGCACTCAATTACGAGGATAGATGATCTGTTTGACCTGCTTGTTGGTGCATCTATTTTCTCCCATGTAGACTTGGTCATAGGGTTTCATCCGTTGAGGGTGGCCAAGGACAGTATATACAAGACCGCTTCTAGGACTTTAAATGGTTTCTTCGAGTGGCTCGTCATGCCTTTTGGGTTAACGAATGCACCCGCCTATTTTGTGGATCTAATGAGTAGGGTGTTTCAAGAGTTTCTAAATAAATTCGTTACGGTCTTTGTTGATGACATCTCAATTTTCTCGAAGAATGAAGAAGAACATGCCCTGCATTTAGGAGAGGTCTTAAGGACTCTCAAAACACACAATCTTAAGGTGAAATTCTCCAAGTGCCACTTTTGGAGAAATGAAGTGAGATTTTTACGGCATATGGTCTCCAAGGATGGGATAGCAGTGGATCCCGTGAAAGTAATTGCAGTTCAAGATTAGAAGATTCCAAGAAACATAACAGAGGTGTGGAGTTTTCTTGGTTTAGTAGGCTATTATTGGAATTTTATTTAGGACTTGGCAAAGATATCATCCCCACTCACCAGACTGACGAACAAGAATATGACCTTTTCTTGGAATATTGACTAGGAGGATGCTTTTCATCAATTAAAGAGGGCTCTGACAACAGCCCCAGGTTTTTCTTTGCCTGATGGGAACAAAGTGTTCATGGTATATACTGATGCATGGGGTACATAGCTCAGTGCTGTCTTCATACAAGAGGGAAGGGTAGTATGTTACGGTAGTAGACAGTTGAGAGTTCACGAGATGAAATACCCAACCCATGATTTAGAATTGGTTGCTATATTATTCATGCTTAAGAATTGGCGGCAGTATCTGGTTGGAAAATTTTGAGTTATACACGGACCATAAGTCGCACGGGTATCTGTTCTCGCAGAAGGATCTCAAATTGAAGCAGCAGAGATAGACTTCTACTTGGACCTGAGATGATTAGAAAAACTTCAGAGAAGATTGATCTTATCCGCAGACGCAAGAAGGCAGCTCAGGACAGGCAGAAGTCCTACACACATAAGAAAAGGACTGATACTGAGTTTGATGTAGGAGGCATGGTTTTCATTAAGGTATCACCCTTGAGGAATGTGGTTCTCTTTGGATCTGTAGGGAAATTGGCACCAAGGTTTGCAGGGCCATTTCCATAACAGAAAAGATTGGCCAAATAGCATATAAGGTAAATCTACGAGAGATATTGTCAGGTATTCATGATGTTTTCCACGTTTCTCATTTGCGGAAGTGTCTACATGATACGATAGAAGTAGTTGAGCCGAGCATGCTTAAGGAGGTAGAGGTAGAAAAGGAGGCAACAATTAGATGAGTTCCTACCCATGTACTTAGATCAAAGGTTAGGAAGCTCCGCAATCGAGAGGTTAAATTGGTGAAAGTTCAATAGGGAGAAGATAACAAAGATGAACTTGGGAGACTGAAGACAAGATTCTCGCTCAGTCCCCTTCTCTTTTCAAGGGTAAATTTTTAGCTCCTTTTTCCAAGCTTTTATCTGTACTTGTTTCTATCATTTTTCTATATCCTACCGATCGATCCTTTGACCTTTAGGTAGAAAACCAATGGGTGTAAACATGTGTTTGAAACATATTATGTTTGATGGATGCAAGTGGATGCAAATGTTTTCTAGTGGTTGCTCGTGGATGCATATACACATACATTAGGCACTAGATCGGCTCAGTCACTTTCATACTGCATATGGATGAGTGAGCATTTTTCTTCTTTTTATGGATGGAAATGAGTATATCATCAAATGTGTAACGACCCGTATTCTACGTATCGGAGGGTCATAGAATATTTATTTCATTTTCATACTAAGTCCTATGGTCCTGTAACTTTGGGGAATGACTACTGGGGTCATTTCCAATGTTCACGATTTTTGCCGATTTTTAAATGACCATTTTGCCCGAGTTTTGACTTGAAACTAATTTCATTGGATTCGGATGATGGTTTAGCTTTCCATAGAGTGCTCACATGGGCAAAACGGATTTACCGTCTGGGAGATATGGCTAAAATAAGGTTTAGAAGGTGAAAAACAGCTTAACCAGGCCTAATCAAGGTGATTAGCAGCTAGGCCCATAACTCATTTCGGGATTGAGGTTATGGGAGGGTTGATAGGGTTAGGGAATTCAGTTTTTGTCATTTTTCAGCTGCCACTTTTCATCCTTGAAACCCTAGTAATGGCCCCCATCCTCTAAATAACTCCCAAATCACCTTCTAATCACTAATTAAGAAGATCTACATCAAATCAACACCAAATCAGAGTTGGAGCTGCTATGTTGCATAGGGATCCGACCCACAACAGTAGAGTTTCAAATCTAAAGTTTTATTTGTGGCTAAGGTGAGTGATTTGCATTGTTTTTCACTAATTAAGGATAATTTGGGGTGATTAGTGTTAATTAGCGAAATTATGCATGTTAAAATTCTGGAAAATATGTAACAATTCTTAAATATTATTTTAGGGCTCTAATAAAAATTTGGGTTAATTTGGGCATGTTTTGTTAATTCTATCATTAGTTATGGTTAAACATGATTAGGGGGAAAACCAAGGGTTTTGGGTATATTTGATCGATAATAACCTATATGCTTGATGTTTTGACCTTGTTGATTTATCCTATATGTTACTACTAGTGTTTAGAATGTTGTATGATTGATTAGTAAAGTTAGAATGGTTGAAAACGCCGTCGTATGGCGAGAATGGACAATATAAGCTCGTTGGAAAAACTGCAGGGATCCGGATAGGATCGGATATGTGAAGGGGATCGGATCGGATAGGATTGGTCGAACCGAACTGACACCAGGGACAAGGAATCCGAACCAAACCAGAGTCCAGGCAGAAGAAAGAGTATGACAACAAAGGAAGGCCGCTAGCATGGAGTTGGAGTCGGAGTGAAGCACCAAACCGGACCGAGATCCATGGGCACCAAACGGAACAGGGGATGGTGGACTGAAGTAGAGTACAGGAGCCGAACCATGAACACGGAACTGAACCAGATGAGGGCACCTGACCCAGATGGAGTACCACGACCGACCCGACCCAAAGGGAGTTGACCGAACCGGATTGATGGCCAGGAGCTGAAGCTTGCCGAACCGAACCAAGGAGGGCAAACGAACCGAACCGGTTTTCTACTACCGTGTGACGACTCTTCTGAAGACCAACTCCAATTCGACCAAAACCCGAGATGCAAACGAAGTCCAAGTGAGAAGTTAGAACTCAAGATCCAGATGAGAACAAACGAGTTAACTTCCTGAGTTGGATTTTGCTGCAGGACGTGTGCAAATGGGTTATCGATGTCTATAGCTTTGACTCACCACTAAGGAATGGATTGTTGGCTATGTATCAGTACATTGGAGTTGTTTTGACTCCATGAGGCAAAGTGATCGTAGAAAGGCTATGAGCTAGTGCAGTGGAGTTGTCATGACTCCATGGGGCAGAGTGGACCTAGCAAAGGATTAATGGCTATGGATCAGTGCAGTGGAGTCATCGTGACTCCATGGGGCATAGTGATCGTAGCAAAGGATTGGGAGATCAAAGTGGTGGATATCGTATACTTTACGCACTGAGTGAGAGATGCGAGGATGATTGCTATGTTTGATGTTTGCTATCATCAAGACATGCACACCCCCTCCCCATTATTTTCACACCATGTGTTAGTGCCGCCTTAGAGTATCGTACATCCTACTGGGCTAACTCTTTGGTTGCAGGTCTAGGTTCAGGTATGGTTATGTGTACCTGTTATTGTTCTATTTTTTTGCTGCTTATAGCTCATACCAGACTTTTTTCTGACCCATAGTTTTTTTTCTCTTCTTATTACTCTGGGTGCTCCTAAACGAGCAGACTAGAGACAGGTTAGCTGGTTATGCACGAGTAGCTGTCCGGAGACGAGCAGGAGGCTTACACGTATTGTTCCCATATATTCTCCCTGTGTTGTTGCTGGTCACTACTTTAGGAATTAGTAGTGTACCTTCCTATTTTGCTTTAGAGACAGTTTTAAAAGTTGTAATAATGATGGTTCAGAACATAAGCTGTATTTTTAATCTTTTCGTTGTTATGATGGTTTAGTTTTCAGCTTTATGCACTGTCTCGCCTGTTTTATATCAAGTTATGTTATTATTATATTTTGTCACATGCGCTGTGAGATATACTACAGGTTCTTTGATGATACATAGTTTCAAATTCCTTCCCTTTCCCTTTCTTTTGACGATCGTCCTGTGCTGGTTGGACGTCGGCACATCGCGTTTCATTGGAAATGTCGGCGGGTGTCACAATATGGATGTTGCATTTGGATGGATGGTTATGCACACATTTAGAGTTTACATGATATATTAGGACTATTTGCATACATGATTGGATTCATGGCACTAACATACATTGCATTAAGGACGAGAACTAAGTCAGCAGACTGCCTAATTTTTCACATTAGCATAAGGACATATACACACACCCTTGCATATGTTCATATAAACATTATAAATCTTTTAATGAAAATGGATGCCTGTGATTAGCGAATGAGTAGATGGTTGATGGATGTTAGGATATACATTCTTATTGACTTGGAGATTTCAGGGACGAAATCCTTTAAGTACGGGAGAATGTAACACCCCGTAATTTTAAATAATACTTACTTAAATATTGCGGATTAAGTAAAACAGACAACACCATTGCGTTCATCTCAGAATTTTGCTTAAGATAGACTCCAAGTTTGCGTAAAACAGACATCGTATGAAGAAGTTATTAAGCTTAGAAGTTTGTAAGCGTATAAGAGAATTATATATAAACGAACCAATTAATAATATTCAAAATAATTCAAAATCTAAAGTGGGAAACCATGCGGGAGATCGACCTATTGGGGGTCGACCCTAGGGTCGACCAACACAAGGGGTGTCAACCTTAGTATCGACCTAGGTCGGGGTGGGTCGACCCTGATACAGATCTGGGCAGATTCACCTTTTTGAATGTGGACTTGTTTTGTGTCTTGGTCTGTTGGCTTTAGGCTATAAATAGGACCACATTTCTATTGTTTTTACACATAAAAAACAATGGAGACAACGAGGTGCTGCCCCAGCTTGGATTGAATTAGCCTATTTTCTTCAACAACAACTTATACACACACAATTATTTCTTTTACAGCTTCAGCCTAATTATTCTCTGTTCTTTAGATCCAGCCTCTATGAGTTTATGTTGCTTTTAGATATAAACATTTAACAAGTAATCCTGCCATTTTTATAACTCCATATCTAAACCTATGCCTGTTAAGAATCTGATTCATACCTAAACAGATCTGTCATCACATGTATTCCTCTATACACTTGATCTACTGTTCAGTTCTCACATGCCTATTCCTAATATGCCTATTTTTGTCATCATATGCTTATTCTTTTATTATGCCAATTTCTATTCTCTTCTCTCCATCTTTCCTTTTTTTATAGCCTAGGCTACCTTCGAGCCTAGGCCTATCGCTGAAATATGCAAACTGACGAAATTGGGAATGGTTGGGTAAGAAATTTGAGGCATAACTTGTACTATGAATCATGACTGGGATTTGGGGGGCATAACCTATACTGTAATGTAAGACTAAACTTGGGGCATATGATATATTGTGAATTATGACCGTAATTTGGGGCATATAAATCTATAGGTTTAATTTAAGATTAAGCGGAACATATTAGTGAAACGGTAAGTAACCTGCTTTAACTTGCTTAGATGTTTAACCTGTTAAAATGACTAATTTGTTGAAATCTATTGAAACTGAATACTTCAATTGAAAAACCTATTATGAGTATGAGTAATTCCTAAATAGGATTATTAGACCAAAAAGATTGTTAATACAATTATGGCAATTAAGGAATGGTAACTACACATAGACATGAGGTTAAATTCAACTTATGGTAGAAGTCTGCCCAGAACCGCCCTGCGAATCCAACATTCATAAGTTGTTAAATTAATGTGAGGGTCTAGTGCGTAAATATACATGTAACGGTGCTAAGACACGAGGTTAAGTCCAACTTGTGGTAGAAGTCTACCCGGAACTGCCCGACATATCCAGCGTCCACAAGTGGTCAACTTATTGTGAGAAGTCTGGTGCATTAACATACATGAACGTGGAATGATAATAACCTGTTAACCTATAATACTTAACTTGTTTAATCCATGGGGGTTATATAAACCATTAAACTGTAACTTGGGGGAAATATTAACATGTGAATTAGGGTGAGAGATTGTAGATTACTTTCGTTAATTACAATCCGGGGATAAAAGATTGTAGATTACTTCTGTTAATTACAATTCGAGGAGAAAAGATTGTAGAATACTTTTTTTAATTACAATCGGGGTATAAAAGATTGTAGATTACTTTTGTTAATTACAATCGGGGGATAAAAGATTGTAGATTACTTTCGTTAATTAAATCCGGGGTAAAAGATTGTAGATTACTTTCATTAATTACAATCCGGGGATAAAAGATTGTAGATTACTTTCGTTAGTTACAATCCGGGGATAAAAGATTGTAGATTACTTTCGTTAATTACAATCCGAGGATGAAAGATTTTAGATTACTTTCATTAATTACAATCTAGAAGTAAGGGATTAAAGATTACTTTCATTAACGATAATCCAGGGATAAAAGATTGTAGATTACTTTAGTTAATTACAATCTAAAGGTAAGGGTTAAGTAAATCCGTGGTGGTTAAGTAAGTCTATTAAATCAGTGGGGGTTCTACAACCCCGATAAACTTAACCTGTTTTATATATTGGGGGATACGCGGGCTTGTTAAACTATTAGGCATAACCTGTAAAAATTCCTAGTAGTTAGGGATACAAGCCTAGGGTTTGCTTGTTTTTTTTGTGGTGTGGGACCCGTATCAGTCAGTAACCCATACAGGTACCATAGGGGGACCCGCACTAGGTAGGGGTCACGGAATGCCAATTAAGCTGATTATAAGAGGTTCGTATGGGTGGAGGTGTTGACGGCGCATTCCAATGGAGTCATATGCGTGCATAGGTCCAGACTGATCCGGAAATTAAGACGTTGTGACTTCAGTAGATATGGTTGTGCCTATCAGGGGAAGGGGTTTCCACTTTAGGAAGTGATACATCCTATTGTGGTCCCAGCATGGAGTATCCACGATTTAGGGAGCAAATCTTTTAGGAGTAGTAATTAGGGTGCATCTAGTCCTGCCTGTTTAGGTGCCCGTTATTATCGTTTGGGGTAACACCTGTTATTGTTGTCGAGGTGCCTATTATTATCGCTTGGGGTTAAAACCCGTCACTAGAAGTACACCTAATTCTGCAATTATGTTTCTGTTGGGATCATTCTGTTTCTGTTATACTAGTATTGGTGCTGAGAAATGTAATTCGGAAGCATAATCTATCATGTTCCGTTCATTCTGCTTATCCTGCTCAGTCTGTTGTACCTATCTTATGATATTGTTATCTCTCTCATCCAGTTTATATGCCTATCATGATGCTTTACATATTTATATGCTAAAAGTAACTGGACTCGCCAGACTTTATGTTTGACCCATTTTGTTTCCTTTTTCTCTCTTCCTTTCCCACCCAGGTTGTCAGGGTGGGAGTGCTCAGGCTGGATTAGGATTCTCTCTTCTATTTCTGGTTGGATTTTGTATTTTCTTCGATGTAATGCTTTGACTATTTGTCTACTTTGTTATGGCTCTTATTGGGGGCTATGATTTTATATTTATGTACTCTGATGGTTTTAGTAAAAGGCAGATATATTTATTGATGTAATAGATTTCTCAGAATTTAATATTGATGTTGTAACCAGATTTTGGACCACGATGTTTTCTGTTGGAAAATAAAGTTTTAAATTTCCGCTTCTATTTTATATCTGTCTTGTGATGTTTATGTTTCTGTTTACCTATAATGCTTCACGAAACTTAATGCATTCTGATAACGACTGACATTATCAGACGTGGGGTGTTACATTAATATTGCCTTGACCATATGTACATGCTACTCTATATCTGGGCAGACCTGTTTGGACTTGTTGAGTCTACTTTGTGTTTCTATATACATAATGTACATGTATTATTGCTATGACCCATAAACTTTGGCAATTCTTACAGCTTTTTATTGCTCTTGTCTTGACAGTTATGGTTCTATGCGAATTTGAATTTATTCAAAACTACCTGAACCTTCTTGGTTGTGGCATGCTTGTTTATGTTGAACCATTTTAGCTTTGTGCTTGTCATTTAGAAACTGCCTTATTAGATTCTGCCACATGTTCTGTCCATTTTTGGTTTGCATGTCGAGTTGCACTATATATTTCTTGATCAATGTTGCTTAGGCTTGTATTTATGTGCATGTGTATCCATGTATACATATACGTATACATACATGTATGTATGTGTTTATATATATATATATATATATATATATATATATGTGTGTGTGTGTGTGTGTGTGTGTGTGTGTGTGTGTGTGTGTGTGTGCGCATGTGTGTCACTCCATATTACATCATTGAGCCTTGATTTGTTGCACCTGTGTATTCATGGATACTTGCAGCATAAAATTGTTGTCAAGCTTCACCTGAACGTTTCATTCTCGATATATTTTTCCCTGACTTACCATATTGCCCCTGCACAAAATATATGTGTATATACATACATACACATGTATGTGTATACATGTACAGTGCACGTGCAGAATATATATATATGTATGTATGTATTAATGCATGTATATATATAAGCACTATGGACGATGTCTACCTTGTGGTATTTACAGTGAATCACTATGAATATCACAAGTTGTCTAGACAAAGATGGAAATATATACAAATCAGATCAAGTCACGAAATATGTTTAGAAACACACCAAAATTCCGAGGCAAATAAATTTTTAAAAGTAAAATTATATCTGCTAGAATTTAAAAATATTTTGTTCCAGATTACTATTTGTGTTTCTATGATCGATAAGCAGAAGACTGGACTGATAGAGAAGCAGGCAGAAGAAATAGTGATCAGACAGAAGATAAATGTGTTAGTAAGTGTCAATGTATATATAAGAGAGAGAGTGAATGTGAATGTAAATGAGTGAGTGACTGTACAACTAAGTGAAATTGAGAGTTTGTAGTGAGGAGCAGCGTATATGAAGTTGATGACATTGTATTGTATTACAGTGAGATGTATAAATAGTGGAGTTATGAATCTGTACTATTCAAATTTAGAAATAAAATATTATATTTCAATAAAATACTATTTGAATTCTTGTGCGGTAGTATTTTATTTAAATATAAATATTTAATTACGTCTGCGATGTAGTATAATAGTACAATTACAAACACATTTATAATATATATATATATATGTTTGTTATCATCAAACAAAAATGATATAATTTTTCTTGGAAACACAATTATTATTTTATTCCACTGTAAATAATTACAATTTATACATTGTTTCTCCACAAACAAATACAATTCTCTAATGACTACATAAAACGCATTGAGAAAAACAAAAACAATCATATATACAACTAAGCACAGAAAAAACTCAATGCTGCATGCCTTCAAAAATTAGACAAAGGAGCAACTTCAACCCTCTTCAGATGTCTTGAATACCAAAACTCCCGCAAAAACTACACTAGATTTTCCATATTTCCTGAACCAACTTGGAAGAACTAGTAACCAAGTGTTTCAAACCTGCACATGATTCACGTTTGCCAATTCATACATATCCTCGTATCAAATAAAAGAGATCCCTTCACTTTATAACAGTAACCAAAACTTGCCAAATCTATAACAACATCAAGATGCTCACTGAATAACAGTGAAAATTAAAATCTAATGAAAGTTTAACAACTTTTGATTAAAAACTGCTCACATTAAACTAGATTCCTCCTAGTGTGCCGAGGTGTAAACTTCAAATTATTAGGGAGGAATTCCTCTAACGAGTAACATATTCCTTCATCTAAATCATCGTCAGCATTCTCAGTAGCCTTCTTCTTGCGAGCACGTCTCTTGGCATTTTTTAAAGCAGTTTTTTTTGTGCCGAAGAAGATGGCGAAGTATTGATGGTGATTTTGAAGTAGGAACAGAAGGAAGTTCATCCCTATCGTGAATATGCTCAATTCCATCGTCCCAGAATTTGCCACTAATTCTTACAATGCTATAATCATTCATAACATTAGCTACTGGTGGGGGAAAAAAGATGTCAGGTGGTAGATTTAAGTGAGCATAAGAAGATGTAGAACCTAATGGATTATCAGCAACGGGTGATTTACCCTTGTAACCCAAACCAAAATGACCACCCACTGAGGAAGACAAAGAAGCTTTAACAACGGGGAAGGTCAACCTTGAACCTCTAACATTTCGAAAGGGTTTATGAATATTTTTAACACTTGAGTTATCCAAAGAAGTCCGCGAATTAACAGTAGCATCAACTCCATCGCTTGCACAACCAGTTTCTCTTTGTCGACACTTTGCACAAAACTATTTCCTCCTTAAAACAAACTTACAAGACCAAAATCAGTAGTGTCTTTCTCAATGTTAGAAAACCGATTTCCAGGTTGAACACTGTCATTTCCAACTGCAGAGAAGTTTCCATTAGAGGTTTGTGTATTGTTATAAAAATTAATTATCTAATTACTATCACTACCTCTATTTTCTTGCACATTAATTCCAAAAGTACCATTCACAATAATTCTAGAAGTACCATTCACATTATTTTCTTTACTAAAAGTAGTATTAACCTCCTTATTTAAACTTTGATACTGCATAGTTTTTTCTCTACTACCCTCAACATTTAGCACTTCAAATGGATTGGCATGCACATTTACCTCCACCGATTGATCAACTTCTTTATATTTACTATCAAAATCACTTTTCCTCCTCCAAAATTTCCTATTCTTTACAACATTCCAATTATCAGTTTTAACCATAGAGAAATTCTTTTTAGAATACTGATTGCCTATTTGACACCCCATGTCCATTAATGTCACTCACAAAGGGAATGCATTAACTTCTATGGAGCGTTTTAAGTGTGTATAGAACATAAACTTAACAACAAGACAGATATAAAATAGTACTTCAAAAAAATTTAAACTTCATTCATTGCAGCGGTAAACAAATAAGTTTGATTACATCATCAAAAACCAAAGACTAGAGTCAAGTACATAATATCCATCTTGACTAAATCAGAATACATAAAATGAAAGACATAACCCCACATAAAATAGCTATAAATAAGATAGGCTGAACTTTTACTTCAGCGATCAAGGCAACCTCCAAAGAAAGACATAAACCTGTCCAAATCAAGCTCCACTAGTACTAGTCCCACCCTAAGCACCTGGGGGGGAGGAGGAAGAAAAGAGGTGGAAACAAAAGGGGTCAGACTTAAAGTCTAGCTAGTACAATAACTTTAACAATATAATCATTAAGTAACTAGGATAAGGCATAAGCTGGAAAATAAGGAAATGACTGTGAACAATTGGGTATGACAAAGTAAACAAAGGAAAGCGGATGAACAAAGATAACGTCAAGGGCATACCTAGTCACTACAAGATAATTACTACACTGCACCACACCAAACACCCTAAAGTTGATCCTGCCTACAGAACTTAATAATGATAATGGTAGTTTCGTGTACCCCTAGCTGCCCTCATAGGTGCCGCCTCCTCCTATCTCCACTAGGTGTACCCACTACCCCCATTCGATCGGCTCCCTAACTCGTAGATACCTGTGCTGGCCCCACAGTGGGGTGTATCACTCCCTAAAGTGGCAACCCGATATCAACAAAATGCACGGCTTATATCTACACGACGCAACAACGCCTTACCTACCAGCCCGGGCCCACACACGCATATGACCCCGTTGGACTTGCGTTGCCACCGCTAACCCGTTTTGACCTCTTACAATCAACCCCAGTACGCGTGTCCCGTCCTCGACTTGGGTTGAGCCCACAAAGATACTTAATGGGTTACTGGTTTGATAAGGGCCCCATGCATGACACAAGCTTTCCGCCTATGCTTGGTCTCCTCTATGGTTTTTCCCCACTTAACCCCATTCTTATTCATGTCTTCTTACATGTTTCAATCTTGGTTAAGTGCATCTAATCATATTTCATATGCCACTTAAGGCACCCACTTAATTCGACATGCCACCCAAGGCACCCACTTAACCCCCTCATGTCCCACCACATGTTTATCTGGTTAAGTGTTTCTTAATTCATTAACACCATAACCTTGTAAAGACCTCCCACATTAGACTGGCATTTGTGGCAGCTGGATTTGCTGGGCGGGTCTGGGCAGTCTTACAACACAAACGAGCCTAACCTCGGGTCTTTACAACTGTTACGCATTTAATTCATGCCTTCGACCTCTCACATTAGACTGGCATTTGTGGCTGCTGGATTTGCCGGGTGGGTCCGGGCAGTCTTACACCACGAACGAGTCTAACCTCGTGTCTTAGGCAGTTTATTATTACACATCTTTATTTAACCCCAAAGTGGATTACTACACCTATTCAAAATTTGTAAATAAATTCCAAATATACTTATGTCCATAATTGACTCAATTATGTCCATAAATGCCAATTTTTCCAATTAATGTCTTAATTTAATTATATGCTTTTTTCAAGGCCATCTGCCAATTCTCAATATGTGTATATTCAGTATTACCCCCATCGTCCCCATGTTGTTCGTTCATTAATCATGACATATATGTATATTAGACTAGCAATTAGTCTAACACATAAAAGGAAGAAACATCGCAAATTTGTGTAATACACAAAATGGATCTAATCTTGCAAATAAGGATTACAACATAACTTGCATAAACTTGTTATTGTCATGAATCTAAACATAGGCCTAAAGGTGTGAACTTGCATATATATATAATATAGTTTTTCACCTAAAACTTGCATATATGAATGTAGTTCTTCATCAAAAACTTGCATAGGCCATAGTCACAAACTTGCATAAACTATGTACATTATAAATCTAAATCTAAAGGTGTAAACTTGCATATATGTGAACCCATTTTCTACCTAAACTTGCATATAGTCACTTTATTTGATTCACATGTAAACTTGTGTACAATTCATATAGAAACTAACGTATAATCTACACCAAACATATGTACAATTCATATAGAAACTAGCATATAATCTACACCCAAACTTGCATATATAATGATGTCAAACGTGAATCAAGTTGAACATAGGTGATTTGGCATATGAAAGGGATCCACAACAAAACTATCATTATGAACAACTAGCATAAATTCACAGAATATTACATTTTTCCAATGTCTCACAAACAAAGCCATATAACCCAATTTATAACTTAACCCAATTAACTTATTAATTATCTTATTAAAATATTGAACTCACAACTCAAAGAAGGTCTTGAGTTCTGGAATCTAAGTTCTGAAATTGATTAAGCTCGCCTTTGGAGTAGACAAATTCGTTGTTTTTGTTTATAAATTTGAGTTAAATTGAGTTGATTAGCTTCACTTTCTCTCTAGTTGGTGGCGGCTACTCTAGGTTGCAAGGTGATAGCATGATGGACATGGTTTTAATTTTTATTTTGTTTTAGGGTTTGAGTCTACATGTGTTTATATAGAATTTAGGATTAATTTAGGCCATCTGATCAACCTAGAATCAATCAAAACCATCCAGCCAGGATAGGGTGACAACTCAGCCCCAATTGACTCAGAACTAAGTCACAAAATCGTCATCTTTCAGATCTTCCCAGGTGGGGAGGTCAACCCCCAGGTCGACACTAAGGTCGACCTGTCTATGGGGAGGTCGACACTAAGGTCGACCCTCAGGTCGACCTGGCCTAGGGCGGGAAATTTCCCGCCCTGCCCAGTTCCATGTCTGAATTCGTTTTTGAATTTAAAATTGAATTTCTGGAAACTTCCGACATCCATAACTTCTTCATACGAAGTCCAATTTATGCAAACTCGGACTCTATCTCAACCAGAATTCCGAGACAAACACAATGACATAACCCATTTCCCTTGATTCTTGCGTTTAAAATTAAGTATTCTTTAATTTGTTAACTTTAACACTTACGGGGTGTTACATTCTCCCCTCCTCAAAAGATTTCGCCCCCGAAATCTCCAAGTTAAGGAGAATGCATATCCTATCATCCAATCATCCATCTGCTCAACCAACAAACACATGCATCCATTGTCCTTACAAAATTTCTAATGCTGTATGAACATATGCAAGAAGTGTGTGTATATGTTCCTTATCTAATGCTAAATCAGGCGGTCTACTGATTCAGTTGACCTCCTTAATGCAAATCATGATAGTGCCATGCATCCATTATGTATGCGAAAGAATCCTATTGATACATTTTATTTCTACATGTGTGCACAACCATTCATCAAAATGCAGCATCCATATGATAACACAACCACTATACAACCATTAACTTAAATATGCACACACATTTATATGCAACATGAAGGTGATTGAGCCGATCTAGTACCTACGGTGTGTGTACTTGCATCCATGAGCAACCACTAGCAACCACTTGCATCCATTTGCATTCATCAAACATAACATGTCTCAAACACATGTTTCAACCATAGGGCTCTTCCTAACAAAAGATCGAAGTGTCATCCCAAAGATAATACTAAAAGATAGGACAAGTGTCAACAAAGAGGTAGAAAATGGAAAAATTAAAACATACCCTCGAAAAGGAAAGGGTACAATGTACACATTTTATCTTCCGTCTCCCAAGTTGCATCTCTTTGATCATCTCCCCACTGCACTTTGACCAACTTGACCTCTTTGTTGCGAAGCTTTTTGACCTCCGATCCAAGAATGCGTGTAGGAGCTCGTCTGATCGTGGCATTGCGCTCTACTTCCACTTCTTCGAGTGTGCTCGGCTCTACCACTTCCGCCGTATCGTGTAAACACTTACGCAAATGTGAAACGTGAAACACGTCATGAACTTCGCTAAGCTTCTCTGGTAATTTTACTCTGTACGCCATCTGCTCGATCCTCTCTGTAATTGGAAAGGGTCCTACGAACGTTGGTGCCAACTTCCCTACTGATCCAAAACGGACTACGTTTCTTAATGGTGACACCTTAATAAAAACCATGTCTCCAACATCGAACTTAAGATTGGTTCGTATCTTATCAGTATATGACTTCTGTTGGTCCTATGCCGTCTTCATTCGCCGTCGAATCAGGTTTATCTTCTCTGAAGTCTCCCTAATCATGTCGGGTCCAAGCAGAATCTTATCCATGGATTCCCATGTTCCTCCAAAGTCTAGAATGCATAGCCTCAGAAGGTCTTCTAGAATCCGATTCACCCTCTCGGTCTGGTCGTCCGTCTGAGGATGATAAGCGGTACTTAAGCATAATTGCGTTCCAACCGCCTCTTGTAAGCTCTTCCAAAATTCGCTTGTGAAAATAGGATCTCTATCGCTCACAATGCTGGAGGGTACGCCATGCAAACGAACTATCTCTCGAAGGTAAACAGATGCTAACCATGCGGCGGTCCTTTTACTTTTGACGAAAAAAAATGGGCACTTTTAGTAAGTCGGTCTACAATTACCCAAATTCCTGTATTACCCTTCCTCGATCTTGGTAACCCATCTACAAAATCCATGGAAACGCTTTCCCATTTCCAAAGCAGAATCTCTAAGGGATGGATCAAACCTCCGGGCTTCTTTTGCTCCGCCTTAACTTGTTGGCACACTAAGCATCTAGCAACGAACTCGGCCACGTCCTTTTTCATTCCGGTCCAAAAGAAAACTCGCTTTATATCCTTATACATCTTATCACCACCGGGATGTATGGTCATCTTAGAGTGATGTGAGTCTTCAAGAATTGCCTTCTTCAAACTTTCGTCTTGTGGTACGCAAAGTCTTCCATCTCTACGTAGCCAACCTCTCTCATTTATGGCATATCTATCAAGATGTCTTGAGGACTCTCCTCCTATAAGCTTGCCTACTATATCAACCAATTGTGGGTCGTTTCGCTGTGCCTCTCCAACTCGGCCCAAAAGTGTAGGTTGCACCTCTAATGATGCCAACAATCTGGGTACATATTCGACAGAGGGTCTGAAGTCAAAGGAAGATATATACTCCAAACTCTGCTGCTCTACGAACAGAGGACTTAAGGTTAACTTCTTTCTGCTTAAGTCGTCGGCTACAACGTTACCCTTTCTAGGGGTATATACGATCTCAAAATCGTAGGATGCCAAAAACTCCATCCATCTCTATTGCCTCAAGTTTAGGTCCTTATGAGAGAATAAATACTTTAGCGACTTATGGTCTGTATACAACTCAAACCTTTCGCCACGCAAATAATGACGCCACGAATTAAGCGCAAAAACTATGGCTGCCAACTCTAAGTCGTGGGTAGGGTAATTTTTCTCGTGGGCTTTCAACTATCTTCCACCATAGCATATCACCCTTCCCTCTTGCATTAAAACTGCGCCAAGCTCTGTCCCGCAAGCATCGGTATATACAGTGAATGTCTTACTCCCGTCTGGTAAAATTAAAACTGGAGCGGTCGACAAAGCTCTCTTCAGACGTTGGAAAGCATCGTCACAGTCAACGTCCCAAGTAAAAGTCAAATTCTTCTTCGTTAATCGAGTGAGAGGGGCTGATATCTTTGCAAAGTCCTTAATGAACTTCCTATAATAGCCAACTAGCCCTAAAAAGCTTCTTACTTCGGTTGCATTCTTAGGCGTTTTCCAATCTTGGATTGCCACTACCTTAGTGGGATCCACAGTTATCCCTTCCTTAGAGACCACGTGTCCTAAGAACCTCACTTCTTTTCTCCAAAAATGGCACTTGGAGAACTTAGCTTTTAGATGATGTGCTCGTAGGGTCTCTAAGACTTCCCTAAGATGTAGGGAATGCTCTTCTTCATTTTTAGAGAAAAACAAAATATCGTCTACAAAGACTATTACAAATTTGTTCAGAAACTCTCTAAACACCCTACTCGTTAATTCAACAAAGTATGTGGGTGCATTCGTCAAACGAAAAGGCATGACGAGCCACTCAAAGAAACCGTCAGGAGTTCTAAATGCAGTCTTATCGATGCTATCTTCAGCCACCCTTAGCTGATGAAACCCTGTAGCCAAATCCAGTTGCGAGAAAACCAAAGCTCCCACCAACTGATAGAATAAATGGTCTATCCTCGGTAACGAGTGTCTGTTCTTCTTTGTTAGCTTATTCAACTCTCTATAGTCCACGCACAATCTAAGTGAACCATCAGCTTTAGTAGCGAAAACGATTGGAGCACCCCACTCCGAAATACTTCTTCTTATGAACCCCTTCTCAAGTAGTTCTTTCACTTGCTTGCTGAGTTCTCTTCTCTCTCTCGGAGCCATGTGGCGCACTGGTAATGCAACTGACTTTGCATTATCTACTAAGTATATTCGAAAGTCTATCTCACGACTCGGGGGTAAACCTCGAATTCATCTAAGACATCCGAGTATTCACAGACCACTCTAACAGACTGCAAATTCTCAACAGATGCGTCAAGCAATTCTAGATAACTTAGCATAACCGAATTTATAGGATTACAAGAGATTTCGAGAGTGTTTCCCAAGCGAGTCATAAGCCTAACCTCTCTCTTTTCACAATCTAGGACGGCTCCATTACTGGATAGACAATCCATGCCCAAAATTTACCCATAGCCCGTGAAGCCCAAAACATAAGCATCACATCTAAACCCAACGCTAAGTATAGAAATCTCCAAATCCAAACAAACCATCGACAAATAGGCTAAGCCCCCAATTGGATTTGAAACAACTAAGGGAGCCTCTACTATACTGGTGTTTAGGTGTAGAGACTCAACTAAAGCAGTAGATATAAAAGAGTGCAATGCACCAGAATCAAAGAGTGTGCGAACAGGATGATCAAAAAGATAAACTAAACTTTCAACAGAAATTGTTCTACCTTGTTCTTGCAGCGGTAGGACCACGAGAGCCTGGACCTGCCTCCTTGCCTGCCCTGGTGCCATGAGAGCCTGAATCTGCCCTCCAGAGGTAGGCCCTACCCTCTTCCCTTTCTTTGGGCAGTCCTTAACCAAATGTCCTGCTTCGCCACAGTGGAAACAACCAGTCTTCTTCTTCTTCCTACAGTCTTTGCTTAGATGGCCTGGTGTCCCACAGTTAAAGCATCTTTTCTTTCCCTTGCCATTATTGTCTTTACCACCCTTCTTGTTCTGCTGTTGCTGTTTCTTTTGATCCCCTTTCTTCTCAGGTGCCTTATTAGCATTGTCGCCTTTCTCCTCTTCATGCATATGCGCCATGTCAACTAGTCTCTCAAAGGTGGCCCCTATAGGGATGTGGGTCAAAGCTAACCTATGTAGCGGCTCGTTCAAACCCTTAACAAATCTCAGGGCCTTCTTTTCGGGTGTATTCACCAAGTCCAAGCCAAATCTTGCCAACTGATTGAACTTGTTGACGTATTCTTTCACTGATAGATTCCCCTGCTTCAATGCCAAAAACCTTTCCATGTATAGATTCTCTTCAGCCCGTGAGAGAAACTTCGCCTCAAACCTACGTCTGAAATACGACCATGTATCAACTGGACGCTCTCCATTAGTGACCTCCCACCAAAACGAGGCTTCATCCTTCATTAACCAGGTAGCTAACTGGACCTTTCTTCCATCTTCTACCTCAAAGATTCCAAACAGTTCTTCCACCTCTTTTAGCCAATTTCGAGCTTCAACAAAAGTTTTCGACCCGTGAAAAGGTTTTCCGCCCATTGCCCGAAAGTCCTTGCATATCTTTGCGAAAGTGTCAACACGGGGAGGAGGAGGAGGAGGAGCATTTGCTGGGCCTGTGACATGGGCCCTAACTTCCAGATATCTTCTAAACCATCCTGGTATCGGTATCCCCTCGGGTATCTCGGGAATTCCAGACATGCTGGAAAAAAAATGAAGAGATTCAAACGAAGAATTCGAAAGAAAGATATATGGCTCTTGGGGTTATGTTTCCAAAATAAACTTTTCTCTTGAAAGTACTCTCCTTAAAACATACTTTTGAAAGTATTTCTTTATAAAATGCTTTTTGAAAAATAGTTTTTCAAAATATCTTATCTGTTTTGGTAACCTTCAGCTCTGATACCAAGTGTGACACCCCATGTCCATTAATGTCACTCACAAAGGGAATGCATTAACTTCTATGGAGGGTTTTAAGTGTGTATGGAACAGAAATTGAACAACAAGATAGATATAAAACAGTACTTAAAAAAAAATTAAACTTCATTCATTGTAGCGGTAAACAAATAAGTTTGATTACATCATCAAAAACCAAAGACTAGAGTCAAGTACATAAAATCCATCTTGACTAAATCAAAGTACATAAAATGAAAGACATAACCCCACATAAAATAGCCATAAATAAGATAGGCTGAACTTTTACTTCAGCGATCCAAGAAACTTCCATAGAAAGAGATAAAGCTATCCAAATCAAGCTCCACTAGTACTAGTCCCACCCTGAGCACCTGGGGGGGAAATGGAAGAAAAGAGGTGGAAACAAAGGGGGTCAGACATAAAGTCTGGAGAGTGCAATAACTTTAACAATATAATCATTAAGTAACTAGGATAAGGCATAAGCTGGAAAATAAGGAAATGACTGTGAACAATTGGGTATGACAAAGCAAACAAAGGAAACCGGATGCACAAAGATAACGTCAAGGGCGTACCTAGTCACTACAGGATAATTACTACACTACACCACACCAAACACCCTAAAGTTGATCCTTCCAACAGAACTTAATAATGATAATGGTAGTTTCGTGTACCCCTAGCTGACCTCATAGGTGCCACCTACTCCTATCTCCACTAGGTGTACCCACTACCCCTATTCGATCGGCTCCCTAACTCGTAGATACCTGTGCTGGCCCCATAGTGGGGAGTATCACTCCCCAAAGTGGCAACCCTATACCACCAAAATGCACGGCTTATATCTACACGATGCAACAACGTCTTACCTACCGGCCCGGGCCTACACACGCATATGACCCCGTTGGACTTGCGTTGCCACCGCTAACCCGTTTTGACCTCTTACAATCAACCCCAGTACGCGTGTCCCGTCCTCGACTTGGGTCGACCCCACAAAGATACTTAATGGGTTACAGGTTTGATAAGGGCCCCATGCATGACACAAGCTTTCCGCCTATGCTTGGTCCCCTCTAAGGTTTTTCCCCATTTAACCCTATTCTTATTCATGTCTTCTTACATGTTTCAATCTTGGTTAAGTGCATCTAATCATATTTCATATGCCACTTAATGCACCCACTTAATTCCACATGCCACCCAAGGCACCCACTTAACCCCCTCATGTCCCACCACATGTTTATCTGGTTTAGTGTTTCTTAATTCATTAACCCTGTAACCATGTAAAGACCTCCCACATTAGACTGGCATTTGTGGCAGCAGGAGTTGCCGGGCGGGTCTGGGCAGTCTTACACCACAAACGAGCCTAACCTCGTGTCTTAACAACTATTACGCATTTAATTCATGCCTTCAACCTCTCACATTAGACTGGCATTTGTGGCTGCTGGATTTGCCGGCCGGTCCGGGCAGTCTTACACCACAAACGAGTCTAACCTCGTGTCTTAGGCGGTTTATTGTTATACATCTTTATTTAAACCCAAAGTGGATTAATATCCCTATTCAAAATTTGTAAATAAATTCCAAATATACTTATGTCCATAACTGACTCAATTATGTCCACAAATGCCAATTTTTCCAATTAATGTCTTAATTTAATTATATGCCTTTTTCAAGGCCATTTGCCAATTCTCAATATGTGTATATTCAATATTACCCCCATCGTCCCCACGTTGTTCGTTCGTTAATCATGACGTATATGTATATTAAACTAGCAATTAGTCTAACACATAAAAGGGAAGAAACATCGCAAATTTGCATAACACACAAAATGGATCTAATCTTGCAAATAAGGATTACAACATAACTTGCATAAACTCGTTATTGTCATGAATCTAAACATAGGCCTAAAGGTGTGAACTTGCATATATATATATATATATATATATATATATATATATATATATATATATAAAATATAGTTTTTCACCTCAAACTTACAAATATGAATGTAGTTCTTCATCCAAAACTTGCATCGGCCATAGTCACAAACTTGCATAAACTATGTACATTATAGAACTAAATCTAAAGGTGTAAACTTGCATATATGTGAACCCAATTTCTACCTAAACTTGCATATAGTCACTTTATTTGATTCACATGTAAACTTGTGTACAATTCATATAGAAACTAACATGTAATTTACACCAAACATATGTACGATTCATATAGAAACTAGCATATAATCTACACCCAAACTTGCATATAAAATGATGTCAAACGTGAATCAAGTTGAACATAGGTGATTTGGCATATGAAAAGGGATCCACAACAAAACTATCATTACGAACAACTAGCATAAATTCATAGAATATTACATTTTCCCAATGTCTCACAAACATAGCCATATAACCCAATTTATAACTTAACCCAATTAACATAATAATTATCTTATTAAAGATATTGAACTCAAAACTCAAAGAAGGTCTTGAGTTCTGGAATCTGAGTTCTGAAATTGATTAAGCTTGCCTTTGGAGTAGACAAATTCGTTGTTGTTGTTTATAAATTTGAGTTGAATTGAGTTGATTAGCTTTACTTTCTCTCTAGTTGGTGGCGGCTACTCTAGGTTGCAAGGTGATAGCATGACGGCCATGGTTCTAATTTTTATTTTGTTTTAGGGTTTGAGTCTACATGTGTTTATGTAGAATATAGGATTAATTTAGGCCATCCGATCAACCTAGAATCAATCAAAACCATCCAGCCAAGATAGGGTGACACCTCAGCCCTAATTGACTCAGCACTAAGTCACAAAATCGTCATCTTTTAGATCTGCCCGGGGGAAGGGGGCAGGTCGACCCCTAGGTCAACCTGTCTATGGGGAGGTCGACACTAAGGTCGAACCCCAGGTCGACCTGGCCATGGGCGGGAAATTTCCAGCCCTGCCCAGTTCCATGTCTGAATTCGTTTTTGAATTTAAATTTGAATTTCTGGAAAGTTCCGACAGGCATAACTTCTTCATACGAAGTCCAATTTACGTAAACTCGGACTCTATCTCAACCAGAATTCCGAGACGAACACAATGGCGTAACCCGTTTCCCTTGATTCTTGTGTTTAAAATTAAGTATTCTTTAAATTTTTAACTTTAACATTTAAATTTACGTGGTGTTACAGCCTACTACTTTGTCTCTACCAAGCATCTCCTCACTGTTGTTCATTACATACTCTTCATTAACCACATCATAATTGAAGTTGAATTCACAATTACAAGTATCATGTCCAAACATCTTACAAATAGAACAGATGTTAGGCCTCCAATCATACCTAATATGAATCGAAGGACAATCCTTACCTAATTCATCAACCACGATATGCTCTGGTAAACCAAAATCAGCTGAGATCTCAACCAATGCCAGAGCATAACGAAATCTCTGCAACCTTTCAGTACCTGTATCAAAACAAATTAATTTCCCTATATGACAAGCTAATCAATTGATGCCTAAAAGTGTCCATAGAATAGTGGGAATTCCATAAAATTGAACCCACATAGGAACTTTTTAAATTTATGATTTAGGGTGGCCAATTGAAGAATCCTATACAGTAATTATGAACATTCTCCCTTTAATGAAAATTGGATCCAATTTGAGAATTCTGAATCTATCCAAATCGTTAGAGAATTTAAAGTAAAAATGTGCATCATCATATTTAATATATACCTCTCCTACCAATTTCTAAATCCTCAATGAAGAATTGACCACAGTAGGAAAAGATATAGAGCCATCTAAGAAACAACCTACTAACTGATTACCCCAAAACATCATACCTTTGTTTTTAATCAATTCCGGAATCTTTTGAGACATACTGTTTCTTGGAATGTCGAACTGTAGAGATTCGTAAACTCCAGCATTTCTTAGATGCGAAGTAAAGAGCGAAGCATAATCCCATTTCATAAAAGAAGGGAAAGATGCTTGTGATGACGTGAAGTTGTCAGTAAAATTGGTTCTAAAGGATGGGTTTCTTGAATAAGGAATTGTTGAATCAGCTCCAAAATTAGCATCAGGGCGTTTTCCAGAGGAGGGGATAACACCAGAGGATTGTGGAGGTGGATCGAGGGGGAGAGGCAGAGAGGAGCAAGAGGAAAGTGGAGGAAAAGAAGTGTCGAAGGTAGAGGTGGAAGGGAGATTTTCACAGTCGCCATTAATTGCAATCTTTCTATTTTCGAAATTCAGTGAATTGTTCATTAAAAATCATATATTTGTTATATACATCAATTTCCCCCCTTTTGATGATGACAAACATATAAAAATATTTTGAATATAATAAATGTGTTTGAAAGTGAATTGTAGAAACTCCCCCTATTTGTATGCTCCCCACACAACAAAACTCCCCCTAAATATGTGCATGAGTGAAAAAATAAATCAAATGAAATTTCAATATTAAAACATTTATAAAATATTCACTTATAAACCAAAGTCTTAACCATTCCCCCCTTTTGTTATCATTAAAAGGATACAGAAATTGAAATCGTGATGAAAAATTGACTAGAAATATAACATCAGTATAAGAGAGAGAATGTTCATCATAAATCTGAATCAATCAAACAAAAATCATAATATTATAAGAACTAGAAGCAAATTTCACATTCCTGATTGATGGATTTACGATAAAATTTATAAAAATGTAGAGAGTTTAATTATATATGATACAATTATTTTCAAAACAGATTTCTTTTAAAAAAAATGAGTACAAAACAATGATGGATTTGGACTACGATTATAAATTCAATTTAAGTGACACAATCAAATAATCTCAAATCCCAATAGCTATCAATCTACTAATCATAATATATCATAAAATATTAACACATTTCACATATTAGAAAAATGGATTGATAGGTCGGTTTTTACACATTAAGGAGGATTTCATATAAAATTTTATTTATTTATTTTCCTTTTCCTATTTATTTTCATTTAAGAGCACACGGACCATGCATAATCAGATCTTGGATTTTAAATGAGGTCAGTCGCAACTTAAATCATAAGTAATCTCATAAACATGCATGCCCAGATCTTGGATTTTTAAATGAGGCTAGAGAAACACTTACGTATATTATATAAGTATCATTTTCTATTTAAAAAAAACTCCTCAGCTTATATAACTAATATGGATGATAGAAACATGGTAGGTACAGAAATGGATTTGAAATAAATTTCTAAATTAACCACATTATGAAATACGCTCAACTGTACCGGGATTTTTGAAAATTTTCAATTAACTCTATTTCTGAAAAAATAATATGGTCACATTTCCATCACACATTTTGAAACAGTATATTTAAGATGATTTAAAAAATCAAACTCTCCACATTAATGTAAAATCATGATGGATGACAAAATGATGGTAGATAAAGAATATTTTCGTAAAATAAATACCAATTCAATGATATTATAAAAATTGTTCAAAACATCATGAGAATTTAAATAAAATTTCCTATTGTTGTGAAGTATATTGTAGTCAAAACTCATCACAATTTCAAAATCTGATAATAATTTTGATGAATTCTAACTACGGTTCAATTTTGTTATTGATTTCAATTTCTGATTAAATAATCAATAAATGATTTTAAATTTGAAAATCAATTGCAAGATGGAAATGAAAGATCTATACAATTTGAAAAAAAATTAAAAAAATCAAGGAGTTGAATGAGAAAATATAAGACACCTAAGTCTGATACCACTTGTTATCTACATTAATGAGGATTTTAATACCACCCTGGTGGCTAACAAAGGTACCTCAGACACTGATTTTACGTCCTGCCTAAGCCACTTGAAGTTCCTAATCATCCATAGTGGCAGTCCAATGAATTTCAAACGAAAAAATCTAAGCACCAAGCCCAAGAAATAATTTCCAATTACCAAAACCAAGTAGACAAATCTAACAGGGCAGATTCGTTTATCAGAGTAGCAGAATACTATGTTTCAGACCAAGTTTCCCAAGAAGAAAATTCTCAACTATTTCTAACAAGCACAATTGACAAATCAGAGACGCACATGAGAATTTTTCAAAATATCTACATCAAGCATGAGAGATAATTCATGATCCAAAAATAAAAACAGTTTATTTGAAATCACTTGAATAGATGTAAATTTTGAGATACAATGAATCAATTACACAATATTATTAATTTCAAATCTAAGAAGTGTGTGACATTTAAAATATCAAAATTTCAAATGATTTCAAACAATCAAATATCTAAGTCAGATGATCATGATTAAGATGCAACACAATGATTCAAGCCAAAAAAAAAAAATCATTCCAGAAATAATGAAGCCAATCCAAAAATCATTGAAATTATCACAACTGAAGAATGGTAGTGTGCTGCAATGAGTATAAGTTTTCAAGTCTTTCCAAAATGATTTAGAAGAGACTCAAAACAGCAAATGTGTGTGTGAATTTTCAAAAGTTTTTCAGATCTACAAAAATTTAGATTTCAAATTAATAGTGTTCAAGATAAGATATGAATACTTCAACACCGTTAGGAATTCAAAACTCAAAAAAGAATTAAAATTCATGAAACATGCAGATACTTAAAATTTTGAATTCAAGATCTAGAAATCATTAAAACATCATAGTTTTATACAAATGAAGCAAATTCCCAGAGAACCATGAATTCTACAATTTGAAGTTAAGAAAGCTCAAGAAGGAACAAAAATATGTATGTTAGTGTCAAATCAAATCAGAATAATCAAATAAAAAATAAATTAAAGGGGTAGAAAGAGGAATAAAAATAAAAACAGAGAATATAAACAAAGATGAGTTTAGAAATCATACTTGAAATTTCATTGACATTGTGATTCTCCAACTCAAAACAAACTTGGCCAGGCAATGATGAATGATACAATGATAAGGAACAAGTTGAATTCAATCTCCTTTTTGCAAAGTCGTTCCTCAGCCATCTTCGGTACCTAATAGTATAGAGGATCGAGTGGTCTAACTAAATTTGTAAAGCCACACTCAGTTGTATTCATACGTTTTGGTACCCAAACCTGTTTGTATAATAATCCATCAGAATTTACTAAAGTGCCCTTAGGGACGCAAATCTGTTAAAATTTAACCAAATTTCTTTTATTTCCTTTTAGGGTCCAAAGACATTTAATTTGATTGTTGCAAAACAACTTCTCATATCATTTGTGATTTAAAAACCCTTTGAAATGATTAGAGTTCAAAATTTCAAATCGATATTTTTCAAAGTAGTTTGAGGGATTTTTAAAATCATTTGAATTCCTCTTTTCGGAAACATTATTTTTCCTAAAGCCAAGACCACATTTATTTCCAACATAAACTGGGTTTTGTATAAACATATTCAACGATTTTTTCCCCATTAGAAAATTTATCCAAAGCTAATTCTAGTCGTTGAATTTTAAATTTGAGATTATCGTTTTCTTTTATTAAATTAAACAATGATTATTAGTGATCTTCCTTTCAGTATCATATTGTTTCAATACCAAATTCTCATTTTTAAGCAATTTAATTTGGTCTTGGAACTAAGAAACTTCAAGTTCAAAATGTTTCTGCTTTTCAAATTCAAGCTTTAAGATATTTGAATTTTGTAATTTCCTTTTCAAATTCATTCACGATTGACTCAGTTTCTACAAATTTTGTTTTTCAAAAATATTATGTTTGAAATTAAGCTTATCCAACTCCTTTTGCAAGACATAGTTTTTACAAATTTGCTCATCTTCATTTTTTTTTTACCCTTATAATTTCATTTTCAAGTTTCTGAAGATTTTTATTGAGATGAGCTAGATCATTTTTCAAATTTAAACAGTTCTTGTAATTAAAATTTTCAAGTTTTAATTTAAACACATTATTTTTTCGAGTCAACTAAGAATTTTCAAATTTTAGAAGTTTGTTTTTCCTGTGGAGATTATCAATAGATTTTGTTAAATCGGTACACATGAAAACTAAATCTTCATAAGAGAAATTTCCTATTGAATCTCCATCGTCTAATCCATTTGAATTTTTATCTGTACGACCTGTTAAGCACAATACTGAGTCTGAGTAGACCTTGTGGGGTTTTGAGCAGTTGTGGTCTTTTTCATACAATGAGTCAAGAGTTTTCCAGATATCCTACGTAGTTAAACAATGAGAGGTAAATTTTAGTTGATCATTACTAAGATAAGAAATAGCATGAGCATTGAAAACCTTATTCCTCTTATCTAGCATATCTCCCATATTTTCAATAATATTCTAGTATTGAAAATTAGCAGATCATAAATAGGATTTAATTTTCGACTTCCAAATTAAAAAATTTGTCTTATTGAAAGTAATTGGAATGTCACTGGACTGACTCTCGTTAATATGACAACTAGAACAACTATCTGTGAGATCCATTCTTCTAGAGTTAATAGAAAATACCTGTTATTATACCACTTGTTGGATCTAGATTGACCCTAGAGGGGGGTGAATAGGGTTTATAGAATTTTTTGTGAGATATTAAAAATAATCACAACACATATTTCAGTAGAGAAAATAAATGCAGTAATATTATAACATAGATTTTACCCAGTTTCGGCAAACCCTGCCTTCTGCTGCATTGCCAATATTTCTACTAGGTATTAGTCAACTATTACAATGTTACAGCACTTGTAAACTTGTGACAATTCCTAGCCTAATTGTCCTAACCCTACACTCAAAACTTATCTCCAAGTTTCTACAAGGAGCTACACAAAAAAGGCCTCACAAGCTCGCTTTAGTTGTATTAATCCTACGCTCAAAACTTAGCACTGATTTTGTACCCGAAACCAGATTTTCACCTAGCTACAAACCCGTGGCTACTAAACCCAAATTTTTAAGAAAAGTAGAAAACCCAAAATAGAAAATTACAAAATTAATAAAAAACAATATAATATAAAACAAAACTAAAAACCCTCCCTTATAAAATAAGAATTATAGGCCCCTTGTATTATTTCTGTGCAATGCTCTGTCTTCAAAAAATGTAGGCCAGTGGAATTAGGGTTTTCCTCTTCCAAATCAAATCGCAATTGGCTGTTCTATAATTTATTCTCTGAAGCTTCGAATTCTCGTGGCTTTGCTTGTGAATTGATTTGGTCTCTCTCTGGTGATCGAAAAACAATTGTGAGTTTTTCTGTTTTGATTTTTGCTCTCGAATTGATGCTTGTTGTTTCTCAATACATTCCTATGATTAATTGTGTGATGATATTTTGGGTATTCAAACCAGTAAATTATTCTCCAATTTCTTGTATTGCCTTGCTCTGATTTGTGCGTTTTTCCCCTTTCGGTTGCCTTGATTTAGTTCGGACTGAATCGGCTTTAGCTCATGCATGATAAAGTCTACTGATATCTTGCGTGAATTCTGGATATAGATTACACACGTGAAATATAGTCTTGCCAAAAATATTCACTGTGATTTTTTAGAAATAATTGAGGTCGTGATTCACTTGATTAAATTCAAGAAATGTTTTGAATGATTTTCATTGTTTCAAACAACCTTGTGAATTTCTAAAGACCCCTGATTTCATGCTTAATTTATTCGACCCAAATATAAACATGCAGACTTAATCATTGCCAAATTTAACTCAACCAAATCCTTTTGTATTTGCATGATTGTTTATTTCTGAAAATAAACATTTCCTGAGTTCGTCAAGCATTACTATGTATCTGGATTGATGAAAACATTTTTCACACATGAAAATCAATCTTGCCATACACACTATGATATGTAAAGAAAGAGTTGCCTACCAAATTTTCTTGTTTGAAATATGGAAATATTCGAACTTGGTTTTTGTCCAAAAATGTGCTTGCAAGTTTTTTTGGCTAAATTGTTTTTCTTGCACCAAATCCATATTGTGATTTCTGATGTGTGTTTGCTGCTTATAGCTTGACTATTTTGTACAAAAATTTAACCATTTGTACAAACATACTTGCCTAGGTTCTTGCATGATTGTGTGCTTGGTGAACCTTTGTGTCAGTTCTTGTCTTGGCATTTTTCATTCTCTGTTCGTTGCCATGTTTTTTATTGTCCCACATGTGTTTCATACATGCATGTACATGAGTCCATATTTATGTTGTTGGGTTTACCATGTGGCCATGTTGACCTGTTTTGGCCTGGTTGTCTGACATGTGGCACACTTGTATATGCTTCTTGTTGCAAATTTTCCATGCGTTGTTTTTATGAACCTGAATTCGAACTTGGCTTGCTTTGGAGCTGTTGCACCATGCAGCATTACACTCCTTGTTTGCTGCACCATTTTTGTATGTATTTGAGTTTGAACCTTGCTACATTGTCCCATTCATGTTGAAATCCTTGAGTATATATATGTGTGTGTGTGTGTATATATATATGCATTGATTGTGTGTGTATATATGTTGACACGGTTTTTGGTCAAAGCAATCACATTTGAAATCTCTGGTTAACAATACGCTCAAGCATTGAGAACATCATCAGAAGACAGGAAGCAATTTGGTTAAAGTCGCATCACAAACATAGAATGGCCCAAAAGGCCTAGCAGATGACCACTTTTGGGCCTGAAAACATCAATTACGGAGCCTTGCTCAGTAACTCTTGTAGCTCTCTGGATTAGCTTCAAGTAGAACTTTCGTCTGGCTAAAAGGGAATTACGGTTTGGAAGTTACGCCTGTTTCCGTGAACGCGTATACGGCTTGGAAATTCCTGAACTTCTCAACCTGGTTCGGATCGGAGGACCCAGTTCGGGTAGAAGGAAAACCGACCCTAGGGTAAGCAACGAGGCAACTTGGCATTGGAAACTTGGCTCAATTCGGTTCAGATCGGAATAGGAAGGTCTGACCCGGTATAAATATTTTCACAGAAGAGCACACCAGATTTGCAGTGGTGAATCTGGTTCGGATCGATAGGACCCGATCTGATCCGCCTGGAGCGATTCTTCACAACGTAAATTGACCTATTCTTAAGGAGCAACCGCCTCCTATATGCACGGATCAAATGCCACATGGTAGAGCACGAACTGGAGAGGCCTTCTCCATATTTTCCACTACTTTTTTAGATATACTCTGGGCGTGCCACATGGCACCCGAACCAAATCCATAAATTAGCTATAAATACACCATTTGAAGGCAAATTGAGGGATCTTTTTGGCACGAACTCCCCAGGACTTCCACCGTTGTTCCTCCCAAGGCAAAAGCACAACATAGAAACCAAACTCCACATTATTTCATGAGGATTTCATGTATAATCTTATAATTTCATACCTCTTTTCATTGTAAACACGGTGATTTTGTGTATAAACCCAGAGGATTGTACTTGTAACTTCTTAGGATTTAAGAAGAGATGAAGTGGACGCAGGCTTGGTTTGAGCCGAACCACTATAAAAACCTCGTGTGTCTCCTATTATTTACTGCTTATTATCTGTGATATGTGATTGTGAGGACTTCACACTGAATTTGGGTGCCAAATTTCAGTCTAATAATATATATATATATATATATATATGTGTGTGTGTGTGTGTGTGTGTGTCTTGTACATTTGCAACTGCCACGTTAATTTTGCCTTGACCATGTGTACATGTTGACCATATGTACATGTTGCTCTATATCTTGGCAGGCCTGTTTGGACTTGTTGAGTCTACTTTGTGTTTCCATATATACGTTATACATATATTATTGTTATGACCCGCAAACTTTGGCAACTCTTGTAGCTTTTTATTGCTCCTATCTTGACAGTTATGTTTCCATGTGAATTTGAATTTATTCAAAACTAACTGAACCTTCTTGGTTGTGGCATTCTTGTTTATGCTGAACCATTTAAGTTTTGTGCTTGTCATTTAAAAATTGCCATATTAGATTCTGTCAATTTATGATTTGCATGTCGAATTGCACTGTATATTTCTTGACCAATGTTGCTCAGGCTTTTATTTATGTGCATGTGTATCCGTGTAAACATATACACGTATGTATGAGTATGTATATGTATATTTGTGTGTGTGTATATGTATGTCACTCCATATTACATCGCTGAGCCTTGATTTGTTGCACTTGTGTGTTCACGGATACTTGCAACATGAAAGTGTTGTCAAGTTTCACGTAAACATTTCATTCTCGATATATTTGTCCATGACTGACCATATTGCCCCTGCACAAAAATATATATTATATACACATACACAGGTATGTGTATATATGTATAGTGCACGTGCAATATATATATATATATATATATATATATATATGAGCACTACGGACGATGTCTACCTTGTGGTATTTACAATGAATCACTGTGAATATCACAAGCTGTCTAGACATAGATGGAAATATATACAAATCAGATCAAGTCATGAAATATGATGAGAAACACACCAAAATTCTGAGGCAAATATATTTTTAAAAATTAAATTATATTTGCTAGAATTTAAAAGTATTTTGTTCCAGATTACTGTGTGTTTCTGTGACAGGTAAGCAGAAGACTGGACTGACAAAGAAGTAGGCAAAAGAAACAATGAACAAATAGAAGATAAATGTGTCAATGAGTGTCAATGTATGTATAGCAGAGAGAGTGAATGTACAACTGAGTAAAGCTGTGAGTTTGTAGTGAGGAGCAGTGTATATGAAGTTGACATTGTATTGTATTACAATGAGATGCAAAAATAGTGGAGTTATGAATCTATACTATTCAAACGTAGAAATAAAATATTATATTTCAATAGAATATGATGTGAATATTTGAATTCTTGTGTAGTAGTATTTTATTTAAATATAAATATTTAGTTATGTCTGTGATGTAGTAGAATAGTATAATTACAAACACATTTATAATATATATATATATGTGTTTGTTATTGTTATTACCAAAATTAATGCCGAGACAAGCTATCAATGAAGGTGTAACGGACTGTCAAAACCATAAAAGAACAACCCGAAAGTTAGGCAGCCGACACCAATACAAAAGAAAAGAGCTCAGGACCAATACAAAGAAAGGATACCGGTAGGGTAGTTCCGGCACGATGAGTAAACAACGGAGGGTCATCCAAAACCGAAATCCAATGAAGAGAGATACCGGAAATCCTACAAACCGAGGCCTGAAAGGAAAAAAGGGCTATCAGTGTTAACTCGCTTAATATCGATACATTAAGGGATGCAAGCATTAAAGGCACAGAGCTTGAATCGTAGGAGAATCATCTAGGAGCCAGCTACCGAGACCCCAATCAGATAATCCCTGACATGTCACTTTACCAAACAACTAATACAACACATGAAGAAACCCTCCAAAAATATGAGATACACTTCAGGAATCTACCTACAGGCGAGCCGAAACCTCAAAGAGGGACAAGTTATACACACTAATCTACTTAATGTCAATACCGACATGGGTGGTGGATCTGTAACCATTCACTTGAATCACGAAGGCAAGCTCCAAAAAGCGTTAAAAGCAAGACTGGGAGCCTACTAAAAGCCTACATCTGAAAGATTATAATCGTAAGCCTTTGTCCGGAAGCCTAAAACCTCCTTAAAGCTATCCATACCGACAAGCTTGGTATTAATACAAAGAAGGTAGAAAAAGCTCCAAAGGCCGGGACCATCCTTCCGAGAGCCAGAACCGACACCTTAAAAAGCAACAAGAAAAGCCTAAAAAAAGCGGCCGAAAGGCGATACTTCCATAAACAAAGGGAAAAGCGACCGACACGGGCTTCTGCTGGCTAATAGCAAAAGGGGCCTCGATTTGTCAATAAATAAGACCTCATGGGTCTCATTTTCCGACCGATTTCTCATTTCTCATTCTTGTACTTTTTTCCTTTGGAGTAAACCCTAATTTCTAAATCAATTTGGGGATTTCTATTGTGATCACTCATGTACTCCAAATCAAAGATCAATAAAGGGCAGGTTGACGCTTAGCATATTTCCTTATGAGTTTCTTATGTGATTTCTTAGCTATTTCCTATACAACCAATTTTATACTTCCTACACGGCTATGGGTTCCTCCTTAAGCTTAGACCCTTCTACAAAGTTCTTGCGGAACCCCTTCCAACAAGCCGTTTAGCCTTTTGTTGAGGATTGTTCTTAGGGAGCCCTTGTCCCAAGATAACTGTTTGTTTTTGAGTTGTTAAAGCTGATGCTCACCCCATTGAAGGAAGAGTAACTAATATTTTGGGCTCTAAACCTTGATATCTAGGAAAGGTGAGCTAACTCAGAATCATGAAAGTTAAATAACCCCATTTTTTCTTAGGTCTATTTCTGTAGACCTATCTCTGATATTGACGAAAAATATCATTAACATTTTGGCACTAGAAGGCGGGCTTGAACCTCCGACCTTGTAGTTAACAACTACATGTAACTATGCTACTCCATCCAAGTTTGGACTAGATTGTGAAGAAGCGGAAATCATGAATAAAAGGTCTCTACGAGTAACTAGTGAGTTTCCCATGGTTACATCAAGCATTAATGGGCCATAGACATTTGAAAAGGTTAAGTTGGAAACCTTACGCATTCTAGGTAAAGAAGGAGATGTAGAGCCCTATGACCTTGATTATTTGAGCATTAACCCTTTCCATTTCGGACAAACCGCGATCTTTGCCGTAAGCAATTCTATAACACAGGAACATAATTCTTTTCTTCATATCAAGGAAACTATTCAAACACAAGCTAAAGGGACAATATTCGGGCAAAGGATTGAAAAAGTTTCCTCTTATCCTATTGGAAAAGAGTCTAAAAGAAGTATGCCCTTGTATCAAGGCATGACTAAAAGAAAGTTCAAGGTCAAAGAGGAAATAGTAGAATCGAGTGGTAAAAAAGCTAAGTTCCAACATCGTAAGAAAGCCTTCAAGTTAAGATTGGAAAAAGGTTGTGAGAGAACTACATCAACTAAGGGTATCTACTTTCTAACTAAGCAAACTTTTGGCCTTCATCAAAGAAGAAACCCAAAAATGAAACCAAGTTGGAAGGACCTTATTGCTACTACCATATGATGAATGGACATGAAACCAATCATTGTAGAGTCTTAGAAGGAATGATTATCGACTTCTTAAGCCAAGGAAAGCTAAACAAATATGTGTAGAAAACATAACTAACTACAACAATGGATTCTTTGAGAAAAGGATTGTTTACCTAATTTCTAGAATGGAAACCCCCTCAAAACTTGAAATGCCAAAAGGTAGGTCAAATCAAAAATGGATAAAAACCCTTGTCACCGCCGAGTTGGGTAGGGCAAGGCACTCCCCGGAGGGGAGTGGTGTGTAAGTCTTTCTCCTCGCCCGAATCAGAAAGGGCCAGGTTAAAGTATCAAAAGCATAATCCTCTGACCCACACCGGAAACGATCATGACGGAGCATCTAATTAGCACACCCTACCTCTGCTCGTAGAAGAGTACACCCTGCCTCTGTTATGAACTAAGAATGTCCTACCTTTGCTCACAGAAGAGAACTCCTACCTCTATTTACGTTTCGCATTACCCGTAGAAGGGAACGCAAACCCCTATCATCACCTACGATGGTCAAGATAGGGCACCCCTTAGAGGAGGTGGAGTGTAAGCCTCTATCACCACCTATAATGGTTAGGGTAGACCATCAAAAGTGTAATCCTTAATTATGCTTCTACAATGGCCCGATTTAAGCATCTAAGACCTTATCATCGCCCATAATGGCCCGAAGGGTGGTCGGGTCAGTCTTTGGGCCCTGCTTGTGGATAAGCTAGCCAAGCGCACCGGATGCACATGCCTAGAGAGTGGCCAACAAAGCACGTACATCCTCTTCTTTGATAACTAAAAGCCAGAGAGTAGCTCAGGAAGCATGTACATCCTCTTCTTCTAAAATCAAACCGGGAGGGTGGAACAAAAGTAATTACTAGAAATGGGTTTCTGGTCTTCTATAAAATTCCTGAATCTAGGTTGGTTCGGGACTTCTATTAAATGCCCGAATCTGGGATAGTTCGGGAATTCTATTACATAGTCAAATCTAGGTTATTTCAGAATATCTATCAAAACACCAAAAATGAGTTCTTGGTTCTTTATTGAACAACCTGAGTCTGGGTTAGATCTAAAACTTCTATTATTACCGGAGAAGAATTTCTGGATTTCATCCTAAAAATCTGATTTAGAATGTCTACCAAAGCTTCCAATCATTACTTGAAAAGGCGCTCTGGCAATCTTTAGTTAGCACTCTCATTTGGATCATAAAGACCAAAAGATTCGTTCCCGAAGAGGGATCAGTAAAAAAAACTTAAAGGGAAATTCAAAGTCTTTTATTAAAGGGTTTTCAAACAAAGATAACTGTCTTCCATCTCGTTCAGGGAGACTTTGTAACACGCATAAAAATTCATAAGTATTAATAATAATTAAATAATTAAAAATAAGCAATTAAATGATATGGTTGGAAAATGAAATTTTACAGCTTTAGGAATCAGGCTATGAAATTTTTTTATTTGGATTCGTGGCGAAATTCTACATCATTTTCATATATAATATGCTGGAAACGGTCGATGTATGAAGAAGTTATGAACAAATGAATTTGGATAGTGAACGTAGAATACATATACATATACATAAACATATATATATATATATATATATATATATGAATATTATATATATTATCCAAATTATAAATTAAAAATAAAGAGAGAGATTCAAATTTTGAATTAGAGATAAGATCTGGGGAACAACATATATTGCATATATGAAATAAGGTAAAGAGATTAAGGAACACATTAAATAAAATAAACATCTCAGCAACGCACGTTTATTAGCATTCCAGCCACGAAGGGGTCGACCGCCCCGCTTAAGGGGTGTCGACCGTCTGTCAACCACCGGTTGACCGCTAGGGGTCTACTGCTCGGTGGTTGGTCAACACGACAAGGCTATGTGATTAGGGTTTTCTTTGAGGGATTTATAAAAATGAAAGGCTTGGATTAATTTTAATTGATCCAATGGTTCATGCTCACACGAGTAAGTATAAATAATCCCTCATACCACGCACTAGAAACCCTAGTTATTCTCCATCTCTGCCTCCATGTTGCCACTCCACCATTGCTTAATTCCATAGAAAAATAAAGAATAGGGTAACTGTTTCTTCTACTTCTCTAACTCTATTCTAAATCTCCATATTCCAATTTATATAAGTTTAAAACTTTGGAATTTAGCATAAACATATATGTATAAGATTCTATTGTATGTTTCTTATATGTATATTGTTAGGAGGATTATTGGAGCTCGCTTAAACGTAAAGATTGTTGCAGATCTAGATCTACCAAAGAATTTTCTCTATTCCGCCTATAGTTTGTGAGTGAAATGTGATGTGCTTAAGGCATATTCATGTTTTTAATAGTTTGTTATGTGAATAGATATGCTTAGAAAGATTTGGATACTCAATAATGTAAACATGAAAACCCCTAAATCTTTTATCTTGTAATTTCGTCTGAATTGTCATGAATTATTGGGTTTTGTGGATTTTTGGTTTTTGTATTAGATTAAAATGAATATGAGTGTTGCCATCATATTTCCTATTTCATGTAATTCAATTTTATTTAACATTGAATGTAACCAAAAAAAGATTTAGATTTGATTATTTCATGATTTGGTTTGGGTTTGGATCCTATTTTGGATCCAAAAGCATTCAAAATGAAATAGATCAAATGTAAGTATTTTTATGTGCATAACGCCAAAAGTAGTGAATTAGGTGAAAAAGGAATTATAAACATACAAGTGGAAGCGTATGTAATAGTCTATTTTAATCTAATATTGAAATCATTCTAACAAGCCTAGGATGCAAGTTAAAATTGTCATGTATGTATATTTTCCATTCATTGCTATTTGTTTTATTGTCATTATGCCATCATGCCTATGTTGTAGCGTATGTTGTAGCAGTAAAAATATGGGAAAATCTAACTTGTATACCTTGAATTTGGGAAATATTGACAATTTCCACCTCTTTAGAACATTTCCCCGTTTATATGAATGTTACATTAATTAGGCGTTATTATTATTTTACTTATATAAATGTAATTAACGTTGTATTAGCGTGACAAATGCGATTAGGTTAGAATTCAAATTTGAAAGTGAAACGTCCCCTTAACAAAATATATTTATTTACTTGTGTGTGCGTATATAGAACGTCTTTAAATAAATAAATAAATATATAAGTGACACATGGACATAAGGTTAGTTGCCATTTGTGGTAGCAGCCTGCCCGGAACCAACCGGAAAATCCAGCAACCACAAGTAGGCCCAACTAATGTGAGATATCTAGGTTGGCATGGGCCATTGAAAAAATTAGTACACTAGACACGAGGTTGAAACAACTTGTAGTAGTAGTCTGCTCGGAACCGACTGACATATCCAGCATTTACAAGTGTACGGTTTAATGTGAGAGGTCTAGTGTGTGTATATATATAACTATAAATACATATATAAGTTTTTCATGTGTGAAAATGAATATGTTTACTATGCCTTGAGAAGGTCCTAAGTGGATGACTATCTTTTTATCTGGTTTGGGTCTTAATTGGTTAGGACTAGGATCCCTTACTAGATATGAAGTAGGTCTTTGGGTCCTCCTTCTCTAAAAGTGGTTAGGCATAAAATGGTAACAGAGTAGGGTAGTTCACGGGGATGTCCACTTCCTCTAGAAGCTTGTAAGGGCTTAACTATGGACAGATTGGTAACTGAAAAGACATGTGGCCATTGCATGCTCACCAACTGTCTAAGCGAAGTCTTAAGAGACATAGGTGTCCAATCGGGTAATATCAGTTAAGTAGTAACGTTCGCAATACTACTTCTTGTATTACAAATGAGGGAATAGACTTAAGAACATTAACGTACTAAGACGGGGTCTAAAAGAGCTAGGGGTCCGCCTTAGGGTTATAAGGGATCATAAGAATCCAACTTTAATATGACCATAAGTGACCGAGAATACCACCTCGTTGGGTCTTTACCCTAAAAACACTAATGGTCGATTGACTTGGATATCCACCCCACTGATTAGATATTTATGTTCGTGTGAATCTTGTATGTTGCGTAGACATACCTTGACATATGTAACCTGTTAAAAATTAGAGTATAGTAATTAAGTAATACCATATTTAAATCACACAGAACTTTATGTTCTGACCCCTCTCCTTAACATCCAACAGGTCAGTAGTTGGGGTAAAAACATGAATGAAGTCATGATTGAAGCCGATGGAGAAGCCTAAGTTATTATGATATTATTAGTAGTTATTCCTTTACTTCTTTTGGAATCTTATGAGATTGAACTATGTGATGTATCTATTAAATAATTGTAACTGTGATTGTTGTATTTCTGAGATTTGAAATAATGGTACATTTTATTTGAATATTATATTCTCTTTCCGCTATATGAGATTTCCATTCGAAGTATATGTTGTTATTATCTATGCAAACATAATTCTTACAGGAATCCAACAACCCGTTTAGAATGGCTCTAAGTTCGATAGACCTTTTCTAGGCCAAAATTTAGGCCCACTCCGGGCGGTTGTTACAGATTTCTTAAACCTCTTATGTACAAACCATTATAATTTCTATTTAATACAAGAAATTAGCCACATGGCAAGTAACACACACGATTTACAAGTCCATTTACAAGAATTGCATTATTGACCATTTAAATATAGATATGTACACATTACAATTACAAATACAATTAAATTTCCCGACTCCCTCCGTCCTTGGGCAAAGGGGGATTAATGGCATAACGGATTGCGATGCTTAGAAGCTTGTTAAGTTTACACACCTTTCTGCTAACTTCAACAACATTGTCATAAGCCCTGCACATGACCCTAAGAGACTTGTTGTCTTTCTCTAACTCAAAAACACTTACACGTTGATCGTGTCTTTCCCCTTGTAAAAGTTTGATCTGATTAACATACTTGTTAGCACGATTGAATGTGTCCTCAATTAACTTAGTGTCATAGACACTTTTCATCTTAGCTATCACTCTCTTGCACTATTCGGAAATGACCGATTCTTCTAACCCTCGAGGGGGTTCTTCAAGTAAAAGTATTTTTGAGAGGCTGAGGCCCTAGGTACAGTCGCGATGCTAGAAGGCTGAGACGCCATTATGACAGCAATGCTCTTGAAGGAGTGTTCCCATGTCTTACATTTTGCATTAACATTATCTAAGTCAATTTCCAAGTCAATGACGCATTGGCGTAAACCTCTTAACTCATCTTTGAACTCAATAAAGGGTTTAGTCTTTATATACGTCTTCAATCCAAGTATAAGTTTGTCTTTCCCTTCTAGTTGACCTTTCAGAGCATCTATTCTCTCATTCAAATGCTTGATAGATAAATATCGAAGCAAGATCATTCTCTCCCGAGACATAGGGAGTCCCTCATTTGTCCTACCCTTTTTCTTAACAACTAATATCAACTCATCTTGAGGTGGAAAAATCTCATGTTGACCCGCCTGCTCACAAAAACAAAAATGGTTATGCATGTCTTTTTACCAGAGGGAGGGTATTAATCTTCTTGATAAAAGTTTTTAAATAAGCCTTATCTAAAACCAGTTTTTGATCGCTTCAATACATACATAAGCCAAACGGAGTTACAAAGGTTCAAACTCACTGTAACGACCCGGATTTTTCTGCCATTTAAATTCGAATATTTAAATTTATTGGGAATATTAATGGATTATTTATATTGATTTCATTAATTAAACGATGATTAAACATTTAAATTCATATTTATAGTTAAAACATACTCGAAAATTAGAATCACACTTTATTTCGAATAGAGGATTAAAGTGCAAATTCAACCTACCCAAGTATGTGTATATATATATATATAATGTGATGCAAACCATATATTTATGCCTGCTCATAGACACATAAGAATATTGTAACATCCAAGAAATTGTCTGCTCCAATTGTGGTTTTTTTTTAAGCTGTTAGAGTTTTCCTGAACCTTAATATACTTGGCAATTTGTATAAATAAAACACAAACAACAAGATACATTCATTAATTCAGTAACGATGAATCATTTTAGTATGCGTCCTTTAATGATTTTCCATAGCATGTACCCGTTAACTATATTGATATACATAACATTAATTACAATATACAATCGGAAATCCCTAATTAAAAAGTCTACTATTTGGACAACAAACCAGAATTTGTTGTATGAATTGTTTAATACATTCAGAAGCATTGCATGTAGCTAATTATGCCATTTGGTGAAGTATTATACAACACTGAACTATAACAATCAAAATACACATAATACCGTCTCTGTTATCACCTCCACCAAAAATAAACCGCACCTGCCTTGTTTTGAAAACTACACACCTATGTAAACAGCTACCCATTAGATTGAAGGCTACCCTGTCACAAGTTGGAGAAGAAAACATGTGCCTATGCCTTCACATTTAAGTCAAAACATACACATCATATCTTTGCAAAGCCTATCCATATATTTGCGCAGATTCTTCTTTTTTCCTTTCCTTCATTCTTCTTATCAACTTGACACCTAAGGAATGGACAATACATACACAACCTTGCTCTAAATTCAAACACAAATGTACAGCTAACAATTTTAAACGCACAGCCTACTCTTCAGCTATGCTGCTTTCTTCTACAACTCGGCTTTTGCTAATCAACATCACCAACTCGCCTACCAATACATGAAAAGAGAAGATCAGGATCGACTAAATGAAATATCTTGAACAACTAAAGAATAAATTGTAAACAACTAAGAAAGTAAGCAGCTATAAAAGGATAGATTACAGATAGCTAAAGTAAATAAATCAATGAACAGCTACCTAGCTAAAACAACAAAATCCATGTATATATTTATACATCAGATCATATGTATTGGCAATGAACAGCTAAAGGATATAGTAGGACTGATAAGAAAATAGGGTATGAACAGCTAAGTGAAGACAGAAACGTATTCATACATCAATCCTATAAGCTAAGTGAACAAATATATATGGATACATTTATATATCAAATTTAAAAGTACAATGAACAGCTAGGAAAACAAATCTATGTATATATTTATATACAGCTAATCCAGGCAGGATTGATATATATATATATATACACATATAAACAACTCTGTCTCAACTAATCTATACACACAGTTAACCAGTGTTCCATGTGAACAAATCGACTGTACTGAAATGAAAACAATACTGAATTCATCAATTTTTCTGCTAAAAACCATCACCAGTACACAAATTAATCTGAAAAGGGGAATGACCTAAATTATGGTAGCTGAACTACCTATGATTGAGCCATTGATAGACATTTATCTTATCTTATCTACCATATTATAAACAGACATATCACGCATAAGGGTTTCATCATTCCAGAAGAATCATATGAACAACACAACGAACAGAAAATGTTCGAACCACTTAGAATTTAGAACAGAAAATATACAACAAACGAAAATTTAATTAAAACATTTATCTGTGTTTGTGAATCCACGCTCTTCATTTTGTAATGCTTCTAATGGATTCTCTAATGATTGTGATCAAGGCCGTGGACCAAGGGTTGCGGAATTCATCGTATAAAAGAGTGGAAGCTTTGGGTTTGTTGTGGGCATGTGATGTAGTGGCTCTGGAGAACTGGGTGGGGTTCGGAGTTGAACGGGATGGATCTGGGAGTTTGGACGATCGAAGCGAGGAAGGAGAGCGAAGAGAGAACGAAGAAGGGTTGCGGAAGGGATTCGAAGCAGCAAACTCAAATTTTTGGCTAAAGATCAGAAAGGGGAAAGAATCGGAGTGCGACCATTGGAGTTTTTCTGTGGAGGCTGTGGATTAATGAAGTTAAGGGTTACGGTGGAGGGATTTTGGGTGATGAAAATGGGCTGGGATATAGGTGGGCCGAACGGAAAAAGAAAGAAAAAAGGTAAAGGCCCACTTTAATTAGTAAAATTTAAATTTTTATAACTTAATTACTTTATTAAATTGTTTGTACGATATCTCATACATACATTAACAGATTTAAGCATGGTCAGTTTCTTTGGAACCATAGGAACGAGAGTTTCGAAATAGAGCATGATTAGTCAGGACTGGAGGTAAGGAATTCTTTTAATTAAATTAAATGACCGTTTAATTTAGTTAGAAACCAGCGTTTAACGACTAAACTAAATCAAGGTGAGTTAAACTCACTCAGTTTTTCCCATTTGTATTTTATATAAATTGGGTTTTTATTTTGTGTGCACTGTTTGCCGATGGTTGACTGTTTGCTAGTTATATTTATTTTTTGATTTAACCAATGAAATTAAACCGTCGTTTAATTTCAGTGAAATACCAAATTGTTATTTTAACGATTGGTTCCAATAAAGGTAACTTACCTTATTGGTCACGTATATAAAATAAACGTGTTTAAATTGTTTGAGTTGTCTGAATTGGTTGTGAATTGGTTGATGTTAAATAGTCGTTATTTATTTCATTTAAATGAGATTGAAATGATCTTATTTGAGATAACCGTTGTGATTTCAGGGAAGAACAGGTTGGAGGGACCCAACCGGATCCCTTAAATAGATTATTCATTTAATTTCATATTATCATATATGAACTGTCCTGTGTGGGTGATGGATTAGATTATTGATTATTGACTAAAAATTCAACCTGTGTTTTGTTTTAACCAATGGGCAATATTGGCTGAGTAATCGGTAGTAAATGGCCTAAATAAATTGTTTTGTTTATATTGGTTTACCATAAGGTGAACTCATAGAACTGAAGTTATAAAATTTATTTTATAACTAGAAATAGATTTTTAAATATACATTTTGAAAAAAAGGTTCATTAAAAGGAAATAAGTATTTATTATTTAAATTTATAATTAATTATTAACTAATTTTATAGAGTTAATTCTGATGTTAATCAGGTGTATATACAAGTGAATAGAAATTAACCTGATGATTAAAATTGGATAATTGTTTGTTTAGAATAATTAAATGGAATTATTAAATTAATTAGATTATTAATTAATTTAAAAATGAGGACTAATTGAAATGGGTTAACGAGATAATTGAGTTTTAAGTTGATAAAATCGACCGTTTTAACTAGAGTCAACTATTAAATTAGTTTGTTTCGAATTTACGCAATAAAATGGTTTAAAGAGTATTGTTTTAAGTTTATTAAGAGTTTAAAGGAAATTTACTATTTATTTTAGTTAATAAACAAATTAACTACTGGAATAATTAATGATTGAAATAAATTACTATTTTAATAATAATTTAGAAAAATTACTTTTAAATGGAAATTCTTTTATAAAGTAATCGGAATTGAAATGAAATCTAATTGGATGGTGAAAGAAGTTTATGAACGGGTTTAAATTTAAAACCCGAATTTTTATGACGAAGTTATAAAGAGAATTTCAAGCGAATATAATAGCTTGAAATAAATGTTACTTAATTATTTGAATTAAGTCAAAGGAAATTAAGATAAAAGGTTTATAATAAACCAGGGTTATGTAAATGAGGTTTAAAGTGTTAAGGCATAAATTTTACATTACCGGTACTTGAAAATGAGATCAAGTGGAAAGGGGAAAATTTAAATAAGATTTCCAAAGTGGGAAATGGTCGAATAGATTTGAAAGGAGATTGGTAAAAGTGAATTTGGGTAAAGAAGTGGGTCATAGGATTGTATAACCAAATCCAATTTATAATGGAATTTGTTTTGAGACTGGAATAGAATATTGGTTTGATTACAACTTATATTTATCTGAGGATAAGAACGTTGTTGATCAAGGTCTGAGAGGTAATTAAAATACCCCAACTTGAACAACATCAGGATTATCTGAAGATGATATTAGTTGGTAATCGGAAGAGAGGTTGGTGATAATTTATTATTTCCATTAGAGAAATAATAATGCGATGTTTGGTGAAAATTTGGAGAATATACGAAGTAAAGGAAATTAGTAAGAGGGAAATGTAAGGTTGAGTTTTTATTTTATACAAATAAATATTTGTTATTGTTTCAAGAATAGAATAACAGATATTTCTTAACGTTGATTACGAATAATAAGTTAAGTGGATTTTCCAAGTTTAAATAATAAAGAATAATGTAACAAATGTTTTGAAAGGAGAATTAAGTGGAAATTTAATATGATTATAAGTTATTTCACTAAGTATTAATACGAAACGGGTTTTGAGAACATTAGCGTATTACGTAAGAATTCAAATATCGTATTTTTAAATAATAAAGAGTTAGAAGTTTTAATTAAACAGAATTGAATCAGTTTGTTTTTAATTAAAAGGGCAAGTGATGCTGAATACTGAACCAGTGAACTCACTGGATCGTCATGTTTGAAACACTATTTATTTTGATAGTTAAATCACCGACTATCAAATTTTCCCAATACGATTGTTGGTACGGAAAGACCGGAATCGAATTTATATTCCAAAACGATTCCGACCAAAAAATCGTGAAAATATCAGAAGATGATCGAGATGGAGCAATGAAGAACATAGATCTTCATAAAACGGAAGAATCGCTAATAATATTTGGTTAGCTCCCAGAGATAAGCTGTGGTTCTGTCGTAGTTGGAATCTACGAGTTGCAAGGACTTCTCGCTACTGATCCATGGGGTGATTCCTATATAGGATGCAGTAAGAGAGTACCTTCAGTTCACTTGTTCCAGAATGACTTGTATGGATGGATGTCTGATAGATTATTTCCAAAGAATTACGTACGTTGATTTCTTCAGATGTGCTATAGTGGTTGGCGGAGAATGGTTGTTCTCTTAACTTAACTGCTAGAGTATTTTTGTGGACGTCAATTAGTGATATCTGACGAATTTGACGATGTGGCATTCAAAGTGAAAAATGACTAGATGTCCCAAAAAGGAATTCAAACCTTAAGCCTCATCAACTGGGAAATGACAAAAATCGGGCAGGCAGCATGGCTATGTGGGTCGCTCCCATTAGGGTGTATAATCACCTATCAAGAGAAAATCCTTTTGCTTCTTTAATCTATTTTGATGATGTTCCTTTTCGGGAAATGGTGGGTTGCACCCAACCGTTGGTGATATACATTCGATACACTCAAGCGAAATGAGTGGTTGGTCATATGCGGGTCGGGTTGCAAGATGTTCTTGTTGAACCCAGTGTATTCGCCTCTAGAGATACACTATCGGAAGGTGGTCTCATACCTTGTCGTAGTCGGAATCCAATCTCCAATAAGAACCCGCGGTTTTGATTGTATACTATATATATGGAGCGTGAGATGCAAGCATTCCGCTAGATTGATATTTACTTGTATTTAGACATTATTATAATATCGGAAAAGATATCGATTTTAAAGATGTTTTGGGTTATCGTAAGGTAAAAACCGTACGTATTTATGTGTTGATTTGGTCTTATGATTATCCTTTCCTTTCGAAAAGATTTTTGAACTTAAAAACCAAGTTGGATGATCCCCCTTAATACTATGCGAGTTTATCTCACTCTGGTTCACTAGACTGACCCGATGTTTGTAATGCTCGGGTTAGACCGGGTTGTACAGGTTCAGGTTATCGAATGTTCTGAAGTCCAGAGACGAGCTAGCGATGTTCAGACGTTTGGTATTCTATAGCTACTATTCTGCGGTGTGTTGTATACGGGAACAGGTTATTGTAACTATCCCGTTATGAGATGTACTCTGATATTGTAAGTATTTTTAAAGCTCTCAATAAAAATTTATTTCTATATTATATTTTTTTCTGCTCCGATGTGAGACTCTATGTTGTGTTGTTTCTTCTTCTTCTTCTTCTATTCTAATATTTCTTTCTTTCTTATCTCACCCTCCAATTTCTTTCTAATAACTATCCAGTTTTTTCGGTGTTTGAAAGGTCGACATAAGATATAGAAAGGTATTTATGCCGATTTTCGAGCCAGAAAAATTCTTGGGTCGTGACAGTGGTATCAGAGCTATTGGTTTAGTAATAACCTTGGCTCTGTTGTGTAACTCAATAGAGACGGGGTTAGAAATACCTTAGATCGAGATTGAGTGTGTATATATATGAGAGCGTATTTGTAAATTTTATATACAAATGTTTGGTATTGTGTTGGTTGATCAGTTCAAGTGTTGAGAAGCATTGAACTGCCAATATATACAATGTTGTTTTGAAAAAAAAAGTTTAATGAAATAATTTTACCCAAATTATATTTTTGTATAAAAAGGAAATAATTTTATCAAATTATTGAGATATTGGCGTGTTTGATTGATTTGAATAGAATTCAAATTGGATTGAAAATTTGAATTAGAAATTAACCTGGTTAAGTAAAATTTAAATTAATAATGATATCGAAATTAAAAAATAAATTTGAATTTGGAAATTTAATGAATAATCAAATAGAAGTCAATCAGATATTAAATTGATCGATGTCAAATATGTGAAACCAAAGTAAAACATTAATATTAAATGTACATTCAATAGATTTGATTGATTTGGTTGTGTATTGGTTATGATTGTGATTGTTTGTTACTGGGTAGTTGTTTGTTTAAAATAAAATAATCAGTGAGTTAATGGAATTATGAAATAAAGAATAAATTCTGGTATAATTAAACTTGAATGGAACTGTATATGAATTAGAATTTTTGAGTTAACCCTGAGTTTGATAATGAAATGATGCTATCTGTTAGATTTTTGAATTCGTGTTGTTATATTTGTTGATTAGAGAAATAGTACTTAAGAATTTCAAATATTTATTACTGATATATGAACTGAGTTAAGTACAGGTGCTAGATGGCAAGGCAGATTGATATTGGTTAAGTAAATCACATATACGCTGAGAAAATATGCCCTATTGCGCTCGTTAAAGGTACGTCTATGCGAAAATATGAAATTTTGGGTTTTGTTTTTGTTTTCTGATCGTGTGGGTCGATGAATATATATTATTTGTTCCTGCGATATCGCAGATGTCATTCCGTGCAGGGGAGACTCTGCCAAATTTTTTCGGGAATTTTTTTGAAAATATTTATTTACGATAACGAATTGGTTTTTGATTTGAGATAAATAAGATTTGGAAATTAACGGGTTTGTAGCGTTCTTTCTTACCTTAGCAATTTCGAGGATGAAATTATTTTAAGGGGGAAGAATGTAACGACCAGGATTTTTCTGCCATTTAAATTCGAATATTTAAATTTATTGGGAATATTAATGGATTATTTATATTGAATTAGTTAATTAAATGACGATTAAACATTTAAATTCATATTTATAATTAAAACGAACTCGAAAATTAGAAAGCAAAGGAGGAATAAAATACAGAATTCAACGCATCTCAGCCTTCCCAAGAATATATATATATATATATATAGACTTTGTTTACGTAACATACATACATAAAGGAGCAACTCAAAACTTCAATAAGAATCACACTTTATTTCGAATAGAGGATTAAAGTGCAAATTCAACCTACCCAAGTACACACAAACACACACACACACACACACACACACACATATATATATATATATATATATATATATATATATATAATGTGATGCAAACCATATATTTATGTCTGCTCATAGAAACATAAGAATAGTGTAACAACCAAGAAACTGTCTGCTCCAATTGTGGTTTCTTTTAAGCTGTTTGAGTTTTCCTAAACCTTAATATACTTAGTAACTTGTATAAATAAAACACACATAACAAGATACATTGATTAATTCAGTAACGATGAATCATTTTAGTATGCGTCCTTTAATGATTTTCCATAGCATGTACCTGTTAAAAATATTGATTTACATAACATTAACTACAATATACAACCAGAAATCCCTAATTAAAAAGTATACTATTTGGATAACAAACCAGAATTTGTTGTATGAATTGTTTAATACATTCAGAAGCACTTCATGTAGCTAATTATGCCATTTGGTGAAGTATTATACAACACTGAACTATAACAATCAAAATACACATAATACCATTTTTGTTATCACCTCCACCAAAAATAAACCGCACCTACCTTGTTATGAAAACTACACCTATGTAAACAGCTATCCATTAGATTGAAGGATATACCCTGTCACAAGTCGGAGAAGAAAACATGTGCCTATGCCTTCACATTTAAGTCAAAACATACACATCAAATCTTTGCAAACCCTACCCATATATTTGCGCAGACTCTTCTTTTTGCCATTCCTTCATTCTTCTTATCAACTTAACAACTAAGGAATGGACAATACATACACAGCCTTGCTCTAAATTCAAACACAAATGTACAGCTAACAATTTTAAATGCACAGCCTACTCTTCAGCTATGTTGCTTTCTTCTACAACTCGGCTTTCGCTAATCAACATCACCAACTCGCCTACCAATACATGAAAAGAGAAGATCAGGAACAACTAAAGGAAATTCTTGAACAACTAAAGAATAAATTATAAACATCTAAGAAAGTAAGCAGCTATAAAAAGATAGATTACAGACATCTAAAGTAAATAAATCAATGAACAGCTACATAGCTAAAACAACAAAATCCATGTATATATTTATACATCGGATCATATGTATTGAAAATGAACAGCTAAAGGATAGAGTAGGACAGATAAGAAAATAGGGTATGAACAGCTAAGTGAAGACAGAAACGTATTCATACATCAATCCTATAAGCTCGGTGAACAAATATATGCATACATTTATATAACGTTGCTCGAAATTACAACGCTGAAGAGTACAACTACTTTTTAACAGCAAAGAAGTAGAACCTTATATAAGGTGAATTTTGGTAGCATTCAATGATTTTACATTCAAAATTTAGGTAACTTACACACTTTAGTGCTCTTGCAGAAAGTTTGAGGAGATGAACCGTGTGACAACCCTTTTCCCCATATGACGGTGGCAAGGGTAATCTTTGGAATATAACACATAAACAGATAGCAGCAAAACAGAAATATATAAATACACCAGATAATGTACAATAGAATACATTGGATAAACATAATCATCAGAGTTACACAGTATACAGGATCATACTTAGTTCAAAATACAGTTCAGTTATACATAAATGTCTACAGCGGAAAACAAAACATAATATGTACAATTGGAGATGAACAGCATAAAAAGAGATAAATGATAGAATTCATCTTTAGCTCTAGCTATCCAGAAAGAGCCTTCTAAAACATGAATACAAGGCTACCCTGTAGAAAAAGGGGCACCCGAGTTTGCAAGTGAAACAAACTACGAGTCAGTAATGAGACTGGTATGAGAAATCTACTTAACACATTTTATAATATGGCCAACCACAGGACCACGCCACTTTCGCGGAACTGGTTTACTCCATTGGATTGCCAGTGCTTTAAAATAAGTAAATCTTTTAAACATCATAATTCTTTTTATAAAAATTAAGCCATTATAAGACTCAGTTCACATCACACAATGCAACACAAACCGGAGGATAGAGGTTTACCTTATAATGGCAAAAATATGCTTGATACGAATAAAACAAGAGCATTTGATATTATTACTAGTGTTTGTATGTTTCAAAAACAATTTCAATCATAAGTATCAATCATTGATGGCATGGGTACCATATATCATGTCGCCATATATATATATATATTTATATTTATATTTATATATATATACAATCAAAACCGCACGGTGTCGTATTTGGAAATTGGATTTCCATCATGAACCAAGGAAAAAGATAGTCCTTACCGAATTCGAGACGCTCTAGCCCGCCTCTCAGGAACAGCCGCAACTCCCCTTGGATCGTCAGGGCCAGTCCACCGATGTGGATTATAATGCCTGAACACTGCGTTTCCCCGCCGTATGGGGCGTCACTGGTCATATCCGACCAAATCATCGGCTCCAAAGAGACCGAACTAACCGAGGCCTCGCTTTCCATCATCCACATAAGTAAATTACCCGGGCGTGCAAAACCCAAAGCACCACTACTAGCTAGAAGGAAACGCATGTCCTCCCTGATGACCCTCTCCCGTTTCTAGCTCATACCGGGGTGTGAGGCTCGCGAAACAACGCTATACACAAAGCTATGCCACACAGGCCGTGCTTTGATCATCAACCACAAGACTTTGCATTTCAACAAAAGCCTTGGTCATCTTCCACTTAGGCATGCCACACAGGCAATTCACTCGATGCGACTGATTTTTATCGATATATAACCTCTGAGCTCGTACGTCTCAGAGAAGGGCAGTAAGCAAGAGAATAAATTCTCCACCGCCAAACAGATATATATTTAATAGAGATCAATCAGCACAGAACAAAATCCATTGTCAGACACACAATCCATTTATAAGTTCGTTCTGGGTCTGAACGAAACCGGAGGCACTCAATACCTCACATATCCGTACAGTCAACAAGTACGTCCGGACGGATACTACTTCAGCCCCTTCAAGGTAGCTACTCCTATCATGAGCATCAGTAGCAAGCCTCCATTCGACGTGAAGATCATCGGTCTTGCACCGTTTCATATCTTCGACTTTCACTCGTCGATTAATTATTTGAAATGAGAATCAACTCAGCCTTTTCAAATAATTCACATATATTTAGAATTTCATATCAATTCATTTCAATGGTTAAATTATTCAATATCACTAATTCTGTTCATTAATGTAATTTTCACGCCAAACACATTCAATCATCAAATATCACATAAGCTGAGCAAATTCATTTTATTTCCATTCCATATCGTTTATAATATTTTATCACGATTTATCACTATTTTTATTTATTTAAAAATAGCCAATTCACTCAAACAACGCTTCAGCCATAACGCGGCCGTGGCGCTGTTTTTCTTCAGATTTGATTTACACATATCTGAAAACCTAACCGTTGGATCTTCACAAATTTTATATCATTAGAAAGATCATTTCAAAACGAATCCAATGGCTTCAGTTTTGGGAAAATCCGACGGTCAGATCTCCCGCACTAATCGTTTGAAGTTACGATTTCAAAATATGAACTGCAGCGTCGTTATTCGATTTTTTTTATATATATATATATATATATATAATCGATTCTAGCGCTGTTTTTCTTCAAATTTGAATTAAACATTCCAGACAATCCAACCGTTGGATCTTCACAAAGTGGGTGTCTTTGGAAAGATATTTCCAAAGCGAACCCAACAGTTTCAGTTTCGGGAAAATCCGATGGTCGGATCTTCCGCACTAATCATTTGAAATCATGGTTTCAAAACATGAACTGCAGCTTCGTTATTCGATTTATTTCATTTATATATATATATAATTCATTCTTCGGTTTCAAAACCATATTCACTTCATATATTTGATAAAAATGATATTTTTATCATAAAAAATATTTATTCAACACATGAATATTTTTAGCACTTCATATTCACAATAAACATGTAGATTTTATTGTTCAATCTGTACATTCAACACATGAATCTTTTTGACTTCACAAATACGATAAAAATATGATTTTTATCGTTCTAGTCCTTTATTCAACACATGAATATTTTCTATAGTTAATATATGTAATAAAATTGTGATTTTTATTGTAAAACAATTTATTTCAAAACACGGTTATTTTATATAGTTCATACATAAGGTAAAAATGTTATTTTTGGTGTTAAAACAATTTATTTAAAATACTAATATTTTATATAGTCTATATATATAATAAAAATGTTATTTTTATCTTTCAAAGAATTTATTCAACACATGAACTTCATTCAACACATGAATTTTTACTCAACACATGAATTTCTATTCAACACATGAATATAGTTTTCAACACATGAAAATAATTCTAACACATGAATATTATTGAAAATTTCGGCAGCATAACGGCAGGGTAGTTAAAACCGGGACCGTCCCTAGTATGTCTCCTCGCTCTACCTTAAAACCTCGCGGTTTTTGACAATGGGGATTTCATGCATCTAATTCGTACGCAGACGAGCATGTTTATTTTTCTTTTCCACAAACTAATCCTATGTGATTTCATCCAAAATAATTCTCAACCACAAACAGCTATTTTCAACCACAATCAATCATTCATGATTTTCACCAAATTTCACATCAACCAATAATCTAAACAATATCACAACCAATAAATATCGTCTATGGTCTGTGGATATATATATATATATATATATATATATATATATATATATATATATATATTGGTATATAAATATATTTCAATTTCATTTCACTTCATTTCAATCATTTCAATGCATATATAATTTTTACAACGCATATATAACTTATACATCGAATGTACAACTTATACAACGCTTATACATGAGGTGTACAACGCTTATATAACTCATACATCGACTATATAATTTATACATCGTCGTTTCCATATCGTTTATAATTCAGAAATCTCACATTGGGTTCCACTGCTCCGAAAATTGCAGAAGGCTCAGAAAAATATCCAGTCTCTTCTAAAATGTAGAAGACGTCCACACGAGTCCACTATCTCTTGTTTCACTAGATTTCATCAACAAACGAGAAAGATATGATTTTTGTTGTAAAGTCATAAATCGTAGCGCTTTAAAGCACTATAAACAATTAAAATAATATACTGTCGTTACCTTCTTTGTAGCTTCAAAACTAGGTTTTGATTTTACTTCGAATCGGTGTAGCGATATGAAGATCGGCCTACACCACGTCGCAGCGCTTGGAGAGACGTGCAAAACGAGGGTGAAGTGGTGCAGCTCGGTGGCGGATCAAAGGGATGGCGGCGGCTTGAAGTTGCGGCGTTTGAGGAGGTGGTTCTCGTCGATGGCGTCACGATAGGAGGAGCACCTGGTATGGATTTGAAGAGGGGAGTGAGGGCTTCAAAAAGCTGCAAAGGGGGGTGGACTAAATCGCCGTGGTTTCGCCGGAATCGGCCTGGGAAGGGATGAATGGGTTTTTGCCTTCGAACATGGATAGGGAGAGAGAGAAAGAGTGGTTTCCTTTTTTATTTTTTTTATAAATTTTCTGATTGGCTTGTGGTTTTATAACTTCAAAAATACCTCCTTCCATACACGGACTCCAATCCAAGCCCAACTACTAGGGCCCCTAGCTAAATACCCCCGTTCTGAACACAATGGAGTATGTTTTGTTGGCCCATTCGACTGTTTCAGTCAGTTTTCCTTCAAATTAAAATATAAAACATTCAATATTTGATTTGAACGTATATTTCAATTTGCCGGGGCCACATACTGATCCCAAAAATTCCAGAAAAATAAATCTAGCTATGTTTTGACGATACGGTCCCAACAAAACTAGTTTCATTGAATTCTGAGACCGTTTGAAGAATGGCCATTTTCTGGTCGATCCAATTTAACTAAAATCAACCAAACACATTTTCCTTCGCCACGCTCACGTATTAACTTCAAAAATTATGGAATTTTAAATCTAGCAATAATTTGACATCCCGAATCCAACAAAAGTGGTTTCGTCGAATTCTGAGGTAGTTTGCAAAATGCCTATTCTCAGGGGCTATATATTCTCTATAGCGACCTTTCTGAAAATTCATTTGGCCATAACTTTTGACTCCCACTATGAAACTTCAATTTTTCAGATTTCTTAGAAAGATATTCATAAACAGATTTAAATATTTTTGGTTTCACTAAAATCCGTTTTATTTTGCACCCGGTACAGTCAGTCAAAGTTTGAATTCAAATTTTGAAACTGCAGCGCCATTTCAGACCTTGTTTATAATTTAAAATAATTATATTTATTTTCAAAAATCGATTCAAACTACTATTCGTCGTTATTATTTAAAATAATTTATTTTAAATATCTAAAATCCACTAAAATAGCCAAATTAAATTTTTTAAACTGGCTTAGATTTTCTAGGTTGTTACAATCTCCCCCACTTAAAACTTTTCATCCCCGAAAAAGGAACAATGTCGAAAGTTGTTTTGCAAATCAACTCAGCTTTCATTCTGGCTTCCATTCTCCAACTTTTCAGTTTCTAAAAATTTTCAAATTCTTTAAAAATTTGGCTAACACCCTAAATTTTCGAAAAATTTCGCCATAACCTCCTTTGTACGGGGAGGGGTTTGGAAATTTATTGGGCCGTATTAGGTACCCAATAAATCCTAATAAGCATGCACATATTTATAGTGATATATTCCGGTGTCCACAGGGCTTTGTGTATAGATCATAACTCCAGAGAATAAATTCTCGTCACCCTATAAATGGTTTTGTGCCTTAATGACCAGAGAGACGTGTTTATTGTCATCTCCAGACCCATATGGGGTTTTTATTAATCTTGCTACTTACCGTTACATTTTATATGGTCCATATCAGTCATCAGTTCAACCTGTAAAATATAGTCATCGCCATACAAGCCTCTCACTCGTATGGTAAATCTCCAACCTCGTAACACAAGCTCCAAATGCTTATGTGGTATATGATGATGTATGCCTATCTTCAAGAAGTATGCCATGTAGTGTAGTTCAAAATTAATTGTTACTATCCTATGGAGACGTTTATTATTACACACAGAACAACCAACACTCCGCATCCAATGGCATTCACAGAAGTTGATATAATAATAAAATTGTGCATCCACTCATTAAGGTTTACCTATTTGTCGGGCACGCAAATAAAATCTTTACTCGACAGCTAATCCATCTACCTGTTCAAACATACATAATACACATGTATATATTTCTATATATTTTTAAATTAGTTCAATACTTGATTTAATTGCATAGATTTACCATTCATTCGTTGATTAAATTAGCCATCATTCTAATAATTTGATTAATCAAATTCTCAATCACACAACACAAACAACAATCAATTTGTTTTTAACTTTTCAAAAATATACCAAATAATTCATATACTCTTTTGAAAACATCCAGACTATATAATTAAAAAGTTTACATGCATGAAGAGAAAACAACAGCAAAGCAAAGAACAGAATGGAAATGCAAAACATGGTAAATGTACCTTGCACCAGAGTCAATCAGAGACATCCACCCTGCACTTAGGATAGGCTTTCTTAATACTCTCCTCAGTTTTCCATGTACAATCTCACGGATCTCCACTCCACTGCACTTTGACTAAGTGAACCTTCTTGGTCCTCAGTTCTTTGGTTTCTTTGCCAATTATCTTTAGCGGCTCTCTTCTCACAGCCAATTTTGGAGTAATTTCTATATTCCATTGCGCAACTTCTTCCATGATAAAGTCTGGATCATGAACATGCTTTCGAAGTTGAGATACGTGAAACACATTATGTACTCCAGGCAACCAATCAAGTAATTGAACCCTATAAGCGAGAGTTCCAACCCGTTCCAGAATAGGAAACGGACCAATAAATTTGGGCGCCAATTTCCCTGTTTTACCGAACCGGATTACTCCTCTCATCGGAGATACCTTCAAATACACGTGGTCACCAACAACAAATGATATATCTCTTCTTCCCTTATCTGCATAGCTTTTCTATCGGCTTTGAGCGGCGAGTAATCGTTTCTTAATGAAATTGACTTTGTCCGCAGCTTCGCGAATCATATCGGGTCCCAATACGAGTCTATTACCAGATTCTACCTAATAAGAAGGTGATCGACACGGTCTACCATACAATGCTTCGAATGGAGACAATGACAGGCTCGCTTGGTAGCTATTGTTGTATGAGAACTCGGCCAAATGCAAATGGTCTTCCCATGATCCGCCAAAATCAATAACACAAGCCCGCAATAAATCTTCTAGAATACGATTCACCCTCTCTGTTTGACCATCTGTTTGAGGATGATATGCGGTGCTCAAATTCAGTTTCGTTCCCAATTCTGCTTGGAAAGCTTCCCATAATTTACTAGCAAAAATCGGGTCACAATCGCTAATGATACTCATGGGTACTCCATGAAGTCTAACTATTTCCTTGAAATAAATTTGCGCCAGACTCTGAGCAGTTCTATTCGATCTGACAGGTATGAAATGGGCGGTCTTCGAGAAACGATCACCCAAATATTGTCATTTCATTTCCTGGTTCTAGGCAAACCATCTATGAAATCCATAGAAATCTGTTCCCACTTCCCAATTGGAATTTCCAACGGTTGCAATAATCCAGTGAGTTTCTACTGATCTCTTTTGACTTGTTGACAAGTAGGACACCGGCTAACATATAAAGAAATGTCTCGTTTCATAGATTTCCACCAGAAAGTGCGTTTGATGTCATTATACATTTTGCTCACCCCTGGATGGATACTAAGCTTGGCTTTGTGACATTCATCTAATACTTCTCTCCGGAGTTTAGGAATGTTTGCAACACAAATCCGACCTTTCAACCTAAGAATCCCCTCGTTATCTATCTGAAAACTCGAGGGCTCGCCTTTCTGAATTCTCTCTCTGATCTTCTGAATGAAGTGATCATCCTTCTGAAGAGCAGATATGTTACCAATCATTGAAGGCGTGATAATAATACTGGCGATAATCACATTCTTTCTGCTGAGCACATCAGCCACAACATTGGCTTTTCCCGGAGTATATAAGATATCAAGAACATATGCCGCGAGGAATTCTAACCAATGCTGCTGTCTCATATTCAGATCCTTCTGGGTGAATAAATATTTCAATGATTGATGATCAGTGTATAATTCAAACTTCTCACCCAATAGATAATGCCCCCAGATTTTCATAGCAAACACGATAGCTGGCAATTCAAGATGGTGAGTTGCATAATTCTTTTCATGTGGCTTCAATTGACGGGTAGCATAAGCGATTACCTTGCCTCTTTGCATTAACACAGCGCCAAGACCTTCTTTAGAAGCATCGGTCCGGACTTTTAAATCCTGATTGCCATCAATAATCGTTAACACTGGAGTCGTTGTCAGTTTTAACTTCAGCTCTTGGTAAGCTGCCCCACATTCGAGAGTCTAGTTGAATCTCGAATGTTTCTTAGTAAGCTTGGTTAAGTGACTGGATATTTAGAAAAATTCTTAACAAACTTCCGATAAAAACTGGCCAATCCGAGAAAATTTCTGACTTCTGTGGGTGTACAAGACTGTTTCCAATTCTGAATAGCAGTGATTTTACTGGGATCCACTGAAATTCCTTGTTTTGACACGATGTGGCCAAGAAATTTGACTTCTTCCTGCCAGAATATACATTTGGAAACTTTGCTTTCAACACATTCTTTCTCAGAATTTCCAACACTTGTTCCAAATGTTTTTCGTGCTCACTTTCTGACTTAGAGAAGATCAATATATCATCAATGAAAACCGGAAAATAATTATTCAATACTTCTCTGAATACCCGGTTCATTAAATCGACAAAATAAGCGGGAGCGTTACGTAAGCCGAACGACATTACTAACCACTCATAGAATAAATCCGGACCTCTAAATGCTGTAAAAGGAACACACTCTTCGGCAATACGAAGCTGATGGAAACATGTAGCTAGGTCCATTCGTGAAAATACTTGTGCGCCATTCAATCGATCCAACAAACCATCAATTCGCGACAATGGATATTTGTTTTTCAACATCTGTTTATTCAAGTCACGATAATCTACACATAATCTAAGAGTACCGTCTGACTTTGGGACAAATACCACTGCTGCTCCCCAGTCAGGGAAACTAGGCCTGATCAGACCTTTCCATACAAGCTGTCGAGTTTGATTATCTAACTCTTATTTCTCTTTCAAGGTCATTCTTCGAATAGCGTGAACTACTGGCCTTGCATTCGGAACTGAAGAGATTTTAAAATCAATTTCTCTCTGCGGAGGTAAGCTAACAACTTCTTCGAACACATCCGCATAGTTCTTGATAGCTGGGATATTTTCAATGTCGACTGGAATATTCTCGGGAACGACAGGAACAAGTTCTATTTTAGTAGGAGAAACATCCAAAGCTGACCAAAAATCTTTTATATCTGAATTCGGCCCTTCACATGGAATGGTTATATAATTGCCTGATTTAATCCTCGCCCTTACGACTCTGTCGGCGCATTTAACCTCAGCTTCATATTTGGTTAACCAATCCATTCCCAGAATAAGATCAAACTCTGTAAAATTCATGACGATCGCGATAGTAGGGAATCGATAGCAGGAAAAAGAAATAGGAACCCCGCAAACCCAACTAAGATCGAGGGAACCCCCCACCGGATTATGGACAGTAATGGGTGATTTGAGCTTTCTCAAATTCAAATCCAATTTCTTAACCGCATTCTTTGCAACAATGCTTCGCGACGCGCCTGTATCAAACATTACTTTAACTGGAATGTTTTTGACAGTAAGCGTGCCTTCTAAAACTTCTGGCCTTGCTTGACTAGCTGAGGGTTCAGAAGTTTCTGCCACTTCATTTACTTGTACTATTTCCGGTTTCTTTAATACCCAACAATCCGGCTTTACATGGCCAGCCCGATGGCAAAGATTGCATCTTCTATTCTCTTGAAACTTGCACTTGGGTTCAGATTTATCCTTCTTCCGTTCGTTCCAAGATTTACAATTTATCGCCAAATGTCCTCACCTATTGCAGCTCGAGCATGTGGCAGTCATTATTGGCACTTCCTCAGATTTAACCTTTCTCCTATTGAATCGAGGCTTCTCTCTGACTCTAGACGTCATACTTGGCTCAACCTGTCTACTTGTCTCTGGGCTATCAGTTTCAGTTTTCCTTTTGTTGCTCGAATTGACTTCCTCTTCGTCAACTAAAAGACCTCGAATATTTAGATCTTCATACTGATAAGCCATGTATATCATTTCAAAAAAAGGAAGCTTCACATTACCCATTACTTTATTCTGGTATTTTCCTTGGAGCCCGTTAATAAACCTCAGATTCTTCCTCTTTGGATCTTGAATTAGATGCGGGGTGAAACGAGAAAGTTCATTTAATCTCTTATGATATTCTGGAATATTCATATCTCTTTGTATCAGATAGTAGAATTCATCACTTAACCACTCAGTTGCTTCTGGAGGAGTAAATCTTTCTTGGAAAATTTCTTTAAATCTATCCCAGGTAATATTACCTTCCGGATCTCCTTAATAACTGTTTCCCACCAGAACAAGGCTTCGTCTTTGAGTGCCCAAGATGCCAGTAATCTTTTCTGGTCATCTCTTAGCTGGAGACGCTCTAGAATTCTTTCAGCAGAACGCATCCAATCTTGGGTTTGACTAATGGATTCATTGCTCGAGAATGATACTCCATCCAGATTTCGATATTTCCTTAATAGAGCTTCTAGATTTGTTTCTGTATTCCTTCTTTTGTTTCTGACACTCATTTTCTAGTACTTCTGCAAATAGCATACCAAGTGTCAGGTCAACAGAAAAGGTATTTTTAAAACATCGAGACATATACTTTAATGTAAATGTGTCTACCGGGGTGTATTTCATTCTGCTATTCTCATACTAGGGTATTACTGATCCTATCTGTAATGAGTTACTCGTCCTAGAACACTACTGGTTCTATTTCTGACGAGTTCGTTAATATGTTATATTCCCGAACTAAGCTTAACCAAAGCTCCGATACCACGTTTGTGACAACCACATTCCCCGTACGACGGTGGCAAGGGTAATCTTTGGAATATAACACATAAACAGATAATAGCAGAACAGAAATAAATAAATACACCAGATAATATACAAAAGAATACACTGGATAAACATAATCATCAGAGTTACACAGTATACAGGATCATACTTAGTTCAAAATACAGTTCAGCGATACATAAATGTCTACAGCGGAAAACAAAACATAATATGTATAATAGGAGCTGAACAACATAAAAAGAGATAAATGATAGAATCCATCTTCAGCTCCAGCTATCCAGAAGGAGCATGCTAAAACCTGAATACAAGGCTGCCCTTGTAGAAAATGGGGCACCCGAGTTTGCAAGTGAAACAAACTACGAGTAAGTCATGGGACTGGTATGAGAAATCTACTTAACACATTTTATAATATGGCCAATCACAGGAACACGCCACTTTCGCGGAATGGTTTTACTCCATTGGATTTCCAATGCTTTAAAACAAGTTAATCTTTTAAACATCATAATGCTTTTTATAAAAATGAAGCCAATAAAAGACTCAGTTCCCATCACACAATGCAACACAAACCGGAGGATAGAGTTTTACCTTATAATGGCCAAAATATGTTTGATACTAATTAAACAAGAGCATTTGATATTATTACTAGTGTTTATCTATTTCAAAAACAATTTCAATCATAAGTATCAATCATAGACGACATGGGTACCATATATCATGTCGCCATATATATATATATATATATACAATCAAAACCGCACGGTATCGTATTTGGAAATTGGATTTCCATCATGAACCAAGGCAAAAGATAGTCCTTACCGAATTCGAGACGCTCTAGCCCGCCTCTCAGGAACAGCCGCAACTCCCCTTGGATCGTCAGGGCCAGTCCACCGATGTGGATTATAATGCATGAACACTGCGTTTCCCCGCCCTATGGGGCGTCACTGGTCATATCCGACCAAATCATCGGCTCCAAAGAGACCGAACTAACCGAGGCCTCGCTTTCCATCATCCACATAAGTAAAATACTCAGGCGTGCAAAACCCAAAGCACCACTCCTAGCTAGAAGGAAATGCATGTCCTCCCTGATGTCCTTCTCCCGGTCCTGGCTCATACAGGTGTGTGAGGCTCGCGAAACAATGCTATACACAAAGCTATGCCACACAGGCCGTTCTTTGATCATCAACCACAATACTTTGCTTTTCAACAGAAGCCTTGATCATCTGCTACATAGGCATGCCACACAGGCAATTCACTCCATGCGACTGATTTCTACCGATATATAACCTCTGAGCTCGTGCGTCTCTGAGAAGGGCATTAAGCAAGAGAATAAATTCTCCGCTTCCAAACAAATATATAGTTAATAGAGATCAATCAGCACAGAACAAAATCCAATGTCAGACAAAAAGTCCATTTACAAGTTCATTCTGGGTCTGAACGAAACCGTAGGCACTCAATACCTCGCATATCCGTACAATCAACAAGTACGTCCGGACGGCTACTACTTTAGCCCCTTCAATGTAGCTACTCCTATCATGAGCATCAGTAGCACCCCTCCATTCGACGCGAAGATCATCGGTCTTGCACCGTTTTAATATCTTCGACTTTCACTCGTCGATCAATTATTTGAAATGATAATCAACTCGGCCTTTTTAAATAACTCATGTATATTTAGAATTTCAAATCAATTCATTTCAATGGTTAAATTATTCGATATCACTAATTCTGTTCTTTAATGTATTTTTCATGCCAAACACATTCAACCATCAAATATCACATAAACCGAGCAAATTCAGTTTATTTCCATTCCATATAGTTTATAATATTTTATCACGATTTATCCCTTTTTTTATTTATTTAAAAATGGCCAATTCACTCAAACAATGCTTCAGGCCATAACGTGGTCATGGCGCTGTTTTTCTTCAGATTTGATTTACACATATCTGAAAATCTAACCGTTGGATCTTCACAAATTTTATATCATTAGAAAGATCTTTTCAAATCGAATCCAACGGCTTCAGTTTTCGGAAAATCCGACAGTCGGATCTCCCGCACTAATCGTTTGAAGTTACGATTTCAAAATACGAACTGCAGCGTCCATATTCGATTTATGTTTTATATAAATATATATATAAGATTCTGGCACTGTTTTTCTTTAGATTTGAATTAAACATTCTAGACAATCCAACCGTTGGATCTTCACGAAGTGGGTGTCGTTGGAAAGATATTTCCAAAGCGACCCCAATGGTTTCGGTTTCGGGAAAATCCGATGGTCGGATCTCCCGCACTAATCGTTTGAAATCACGGTTTCAAAACACGAACTACAGCTTCGTTATTCGATTTATTTCATTTATATTTATATATATATAAATAAATATAATTCATTCTTCGATTTCAAAACCATATTCACTTCATATATTTGATAAAAATGATATTTTTATCATCAAAAATATTTATTCAACACATGAATATTTTTAGCACTTCATATTCACAATAAAAAATGTAGATTTTATTGTTCAATCTATATATTCAACACATGAATGTTTTTAACTTCACACATACGATAAAAATATGATTTTTATCGTTCTAGTCCTTTATTCAACACATGAATATTTTATATAGTTGATATATATAATAAAAATGTGATTTTTATTGTAAAACAATTTATTTCAAAACACGGTTATTTTATATAGTTCATACATAAGGTAAAAATGTTATTTTTCGTGTTAAAACAATTTATTTAAAATACTAATATTTTATAGTCTATACATATAATAAAAATGTTATTTTTATCTTTCAAAGAATTTATTCAACACATGAATTTTTACTCAACACATGAATTTCTATTCAACACATGAATATAGTTTTCAACACATGAAAATAATTCTAACACATGAATATTATTGAAAATTTCGGCAGCATAACGGCAGGGTAGTTAAAACCGGGACCGTCCCTAGTACGAATCCTCGCTCTACCTTAAAACCTCGCGGTTTTTGACAATGGGGATTTCATGCATCTAATTCTTCCTTTTGTTCTTGTTTCCCTCTCATCCAAAAACAAAAATAGTAATTAATTACTAGTTAACAGAATAACACAAGACCTAAAAATAAAACTTTTTATTTTTAGTGACAAAAAAAATGTTGCGGAGATAGGATTTGAACCCGTGACCGTACGCAGACGAGCATGTTTATTTTTCTTTTCCACAAACTAGTCCGATGTGGTTTCATCCAAAATAATTCTCAACCACAAACAGGTATTTTTCAACCACAATCAATCATTCATGATTTTCACCAAATTTCACATCAACCAATAATCCAAACAATATCATAACCAATAAATATCGTCCATGGTCTGTGGACGAGGGGAGTATATATATATATATACATATATTCATATATAAATATATTTCAATTTCATTTCACTTCATTTCAACCATTTCAATGCATATATAATTTTTACAACGCATATATAACTTATACATCGAACGTACAACTTGTACAACGCTTATACATGAGGTGTACAACGCTTATATAACTCATACATCGACTATATAATTTATACATCATCGTTTACATATCGTTTATAATTTAGAAATCTCACATTGGGTTCCACTCCACCAAAAATTGCAGAAGGCTCAGAAAAATATCTGTTCTCTTCTAAAATGTAGAAGATGTCCGCACGAGTCCACTATCTCTTGTTTCACTGGATTTTGTCAACAAACGAGAATGATATGATTTTTATTGTAAAGTCATAAACCGTAGACTTTAAAGCGCTATAAACAATTAAAATAATATACTGCCGTTACCTTCCTTGAAGCTTCAAAACTAGGTTTTGATTTTACTTCGAATCGGTGTAGCGATATGAAGATCGGCCTACACCACGTCGCAGCGCTTGGAGGCACGCACAAAATGAGGGTGAACTGGTGCAACTCGGTGGCGGATCGAAGGGATGGCGGCAACTTGAAGTTGCGGCGTTTGAGGAGGTGGTTCTCGTCGATGCACCACGATAGGAGGAGCACCTGGTATGGATTTGAAGAGGGGAGTGAGGGCTTCAAAAAGTTGCGAAAGGGGGTGGGCTAAATCGTCATGGTTTCGCCGGAATCGGCCTGGGAAGGGATGAATGGGTTTTCGCCGTCGATCGTTGAGAGGGAGAGAGAGAGAAAGCGGGGTTTCCTTTTTTTATTTTTTTATAAATTTTCTGATTGGCCCGTGGTTTTATAACTTCAAAAATACCTCCTTCCACACACGGATTCAATCCAAACCCTACGACTGTCGCCACTAGCTAAATACCCCCATTCTAAACACAATGGAATATGTTTCGTAGGCCCATTCGACTGTTTCAATCAGTTTTCCTTCAAATTAAAGTATGCAACATTCATTATTTGATTTGAACGTACAGTCCAATTTGCCGGGGCCACATACTGATTCCAGAAATTCCAGAAAAATAAATCTAGCTATGATTTGATGATATGGTCCCAACAAAACTAGTTTCATTGAATTCTGAGACCGTTTGAAAAAGGCCATTTTCTGGTCGATCCAATTTAACTAAAATCAACCAAACACATTTTCCTTCGCCACGCTCACATATTAACTTCAAAAATTATGGAATTTGAAACCTAGCAATAATTTGACATGCCAAATCCAACAAAAGTGGTTTCGTGGAATTCTGAGGTCGTTTGCAAAATGTCTATTTTCAGGGGCTATATATTCTCTATAGCGACCTTTCTGAAAATTCATTTGGCCATAACTTTTGACTCCCGCTATGAAACTTCGATTTTTCAGATTCGATAGAAAGATATTCATAAACAGATTTAAATATTTTTGGTTTCACTAAAATCCGTTTTATTTTGCACCCGGTACAGTCAGTCAAAGTTTGAATTCAAATTTTGAAACTGCAGCGCCATTTCAGGCCTTGTTTATAATTTAAAATAATTATATTTATTTTCAAACATCGATTCAAACTACTTTTCGTCGTTATTATTTAAAATAATTTATTTTAAATATCTAAAATCCACTAAAATAGCCAAATTAAAATTTTTAAACCGGCTCAGATTTTCCAGGTTGTTACAAGCCGTGCTATTCCACGCGCATTAAATTTTAGTAATTGGTTTCTCAATTATGTAAGATTAATATAACATAATCCAACTACTTTTTATTTGAGAGCGTATCAAATATACTTATGTATATATTAATTTATGTTTATTATAATAGGTATTTGATCTTGTTAATAAAGTCACGAATAAATGATTAAAGTTTATTGCATTTGGACCTCAAAAGGAAGTGAGGAAATGCAAAGTTTTATTCGTGAATGGGTATAAATTTCAAATAGAGGAGTATGAATATGGAAAATCAACTTATAATTGTGGTGTATGTGTTAAAGGCAGCAATGACCCAGAAATGCATATGCAAGACTATTATGGTATTTTGAAGGAAATTTATGAGCTGACTTATTCTATCGATCCAGAGCAGAAAACTTTCCTATTCAAATGTCATTGGTTTGACAATACACCTAAAACTGGAATTAATGTGCATCCTCTATACAATCTCATTGAAATAAATCATAAGTCCAAGTATACGACCTATGATCCATTTATTCTAGCAGCACAAGCATTTCAATTCTATTATGTAGCATATCCATCCGATAGGAGAAAAAAAATGATTAGTGGGTTGTACTTAAAAAGAAAGCTAGGTATACGTTTGATGAAAACATCTTGAATGATCAAGCTTATCAAGAAGACATTGATCATATCGTTGGATTCACCATGGACAAAGAAGGTGACTTTGGACCTCTTAATGACAACATTCAGGTCACGGAAGTTTTTGATATGGATGAAGAAGATGATAATATAATTGTAGACCTTGAGAGTGAAAATGGAAGCTCAGAAGATGAAGAATTAGATGTTGATGGAGAATGATAGTTGATAAGTCTGTTAACATTTGTGACTGAGAAATTTGATGATTTGATTGTTTTCATTTCTTTGTTACTATTTCTAGCAGACCATTGTTTTTATTTCTCTACTTGTATTCTAGTAAGCCATTGTTTTCATTTTTCTATTTTTCTATTTCTTCTTGCGCAATTTGTTGACTACAGATCTACAGAAAGTGAAAGCTATTACAGAATATTTCTGATTAGAATATAATGCCTATTTAGAATATAATGCCTGTTTAGACTATTATGCCTGTTAACGTATAGAATATTATGACCATTTCTCTATTTCTGTTTTTCTGTTTATAATATAATGCTTGTTTATATTATGACTGTTTAGAATTTAATGCATGTTTATGTATAGAATATTATGACTGTTTTCCTATTTATGTTTTTTTATAATATAATGCTTGTTTATATTATGACTGTTTAGAAATATAATGCCTGTTTATGTATAGAATATTATGATTGTTTCTAAATACTTCATTTTATAATATGACTATTTCAAAATATAATGCGTGTTTATGTACAGATATGCTTACGTACCTGTTTCTAAATATTTCATTTTATAATATTACTGTTTTTAAATATTCCATGCATGATTGACAGATATGGTTGATGCTACACATGGACATTCGCATGCTTCCCAGGAATTTGAGCAAGGAAAAGTGAGAGGATGGGGATGTGGACGGTGAAATACTCAACTTACTCAGTCTACTCTACCACCTAGTCATACTATTAAATCATATCCTCAAAGTAAATTCAAAAATGATCACTCGGCATTACTGCATCATCGTTGCACAACACGGCTTCATCACAGCATATTTCTTCCCAACCTCTCTCCCCACTACATAGTCAACGATCTACTCTACAATCTTCATCACAGTCGTCTCCGTAGCCTAATCCTTTGCATGGTGCTCCTCCACAGATGGATCAACAATCTACTTCTATGCATCCTTCTCCGTAGCCTATTCCCTTGCATGGTGCTTCTCTATAGGTTAATCGGCAATCTACTACTCTGCAGTCTTCATCACAACATTCTTCGCAGCATGATCCTCTGCATAGTGCTTCACAGCTTAATCGTCAATCTACCATTCCGTAGTCTTCATCACAGCATTCTCCGCAGCTTAATCGACAATCTACTTATTTGCAGTCGTCTCCGCAACATGGTGCTTCTCCGCAACCCAGTCCTCTACCAATAACTCTCAATTTTGGTAATCAGAATATCTGTCCAAGTTTCTTCGACTCTAGTGCTCAGCATAAATCTCAATCCAGTCCACAAAACAATATGAACGAGCATAGCCGTCCATGCTCGTCGACTACACATGATGGTGGAACAATCCCCACAGCAAAGTCGATTAATACAGCAGGTCTTATCGAACTTCAACTTATAAAAACAAAAGATAAGTAAGTGCTTTGCAATGATTTGTTTTTGTTTATTTTTGTTTGACTTGTATTATGACCACATGGAATATATTCTATACAACAATCTTTTAATGCATCCTTCCAGTGAACTTTCGAGGAGGATGACTGCATCTTTTCAGAAGCATTTGGCTGATTTTTGGCCCACTTTTGAAACGATACCATCAAACTACAAGGATCTTCTTTTTGAAGATTTTTTGGTAAGTTTTGACATCTCTTATAAGTATTAATAGTTTCTGGTATTAACAGTTTCTGATATTGATAGTTTTTGGTATTAATAGTTTCTAGTATTAAAAGGTTCTGATATTTTTTGTAAGTGTTAATGCCTAAATCACTTATAAGTATTAATAGTTTCTAGTACTTACCAAAATTGTAAAAGTATTAATAGTTTATTGGTTTACAAACAATATAAGATACAAATATTATATTATAAATAGAAATTGTATTATAAGATACAAGTATTAATGCCTAAATCACTTATAAGTATATTGTTTGTATTATATTATATTGTTTGTAAACCTATGAACAATATAAGATACAATTAAAATAAAAGTATCAATAGTTTATTGGTTTACATGTTCATTCCTTTTGCATGTTCATTCCTTTTGCAATGTTCTTTTTGTTGTATATAACGTTGTTGTATACACAATTATGTGATTTTTGTTTGATGATAACAACCAAATATATATTAGAAATGTGTTTGTACTGTACTGCTTTATTTATACGCAACAGACAGGAATATTGTAATAACCCGGAAATGCGAGCCAGTTTAAAATTTTTATTTTGGCAATTTTAGCGATGTTTGCATATTTAAAATGAATTATTTTAAATAATATCGACGAAAATTTATTTTGAATATATTTAGAACGTATATATTTATATGCGTCGTCGTTAGAATATAAATATTTATTTTAAATTATAAAAGGAATTGAAAATGGCGCGGTAGTTCGATAATTCGATTTCAAACTTCAATTGAACGTACCGGGTGCAAAACAATCTGGATTTTAGTGAACGTAGCGGGGATCAAAAGATATGTCCAGTTGAAAATTCTGAATAGTTGCTATGGAATTCAGGCCCTTAAAAATAGCCATTTTGCAAACGACCTCGGATTTCGACGAAACCTCTTTTGTTGGGTCCGTGATGTCAAGTTGTTGCTAGATTCCAAATTTCATAATTTTTCGAACCAATATGTGAGCGTGGCAGAGGAAAACGCGTTTGACCATTTTCAGTTGATTTTAATCGACTGGAAATTGGCCATTTTTCTAACGGTCTCAGAATTCAACGAAACTAGTTTTGTTAGGACCGTATCATCAATACGAAGCTAGAAAATATTTTTCTGGAATTTTTCTAGTTAGTATGTGACCCCGGTAAATTGAAATGCGCGTTCAAATTCAATATATAGAGTTATATGTTGATTTTGACGAAAACTAATTGTAACGATCGAATCAGCCTACGATACATATCCCATTATGTTCGGAATGGGGGCAATTAGCTATGGACGATAGGCGGTGGGCCTCGTTTAGAGGTCGAAAATAAAAGTTGCTTTTTGGGAGATAATTAAATTAAATAATTAAAATTAAAACCCCTCTCTCTCTCTCTGCTCTCCTTTATTTTCTTTGCCCCCCCCCCCCGTCAGTTCATTTTTCGATCAAAAAAAAAAAGGAGAAGGCGCAGCCGCGCCGTGGCAATCACCGCCGCCCCCCCTCTAATCGCCGCCGCCCCTCCTCTTCTCCTTCCTTTCCCCCTCTCCTGATCGAACCGGTGCAGCCCTCAACACCCTCGCCCAAACCCTCCGCCTCCGCTCAGTCAACCCCCGCGCCCCCTCCCCTTCTTCTTCTACTCGATTTCAGCCCCCCCTCTCACCAGAAAATCGTAGCCTCCACCCGCCTCCGATTGGCCCCGGCGCACAGCAGTCCTCCCCCCCTTCGCAGGTCAACGCGCTGAAATCCATCTTTCCGATTTGAACTATAAGCCTATTTTTATTCTATTTATTTTTAATTTCATTTATTTACAATGTGATTAGTGTTTAAGTTTAAAAATCAGTTTTTAATTTGTGTAAAACATAGTTCAATATCTGATTTTATATATATGAAAACATAGAGTAAAAATATAATTTTTTCTAATGAAAAGGTATAATTTTTAGTGTGAGAAAAATCTGAAATTTATATAGTGTTATGTTTTTTTTAGGATAAAGGCTTGATTTTTTATATATGTAAATGGCGAATGAAGTTTTGATTTTTAGCTACATAGTTTTAAATAGATTAGATTTTAAAATAGAATAGATTAGATTTTTAAAATAGAATAGATTAGATTTTTAAAATAGAATAGATTAGATTTTTAAAATAGAAAAGATTAGATTTTTAAAATAGAAAAGATTAGATTTTTAAATTTGAAAAGGCGAAATCTTTAAATTTGAAAGGGCGAAATCTTTAAATTTGAAAAGGGCGAAATCTTTAAATTTGAAAAGGCGAAATCTTTAAATTTGAAAAAGCAAAATCTTTAAATTTGAAAAGGCGAAATCTTTAAATTTGAAAAGGCGAAATCTTTAAATTTGAAAAGGCGAAATCTTTATATTTGAAAAGACGAAATATTTATATTTGAAAAGGCGAAATCTTTATATTTGAAAAGGCAAAATCTTTATATAGAGAATAGCGTGATAAAAATATAATCTTTTATATTGTAGAGAATTAAAAATATAATTTTTGTCGTATGTAAAGGTAGAAAATATATTGAATAGCAAAGTAAAAATTCGATTTTTATATATTGAATAGCAAAGTAAAAAATTCAATTTTTATATATTGAATAGCAATATAAAATTGTGATTTTTATATATGTAGTGACTACGGGCAGTAAAATTGGCAAAAAGGCGAGCACGACGAAGATTTCTACATAAGAAGAGTCGTGGCGTTTGGTTTAGCTATTGGTGAGAACTTCTCACTTTAAAATCTCGTTTTCTAATTATACATATATATACTAGGATGCAGACGGTGCTTAGTAGCACCTGACACCCGTCATCCACAGACCATGGATGGCTTGTTTGTTTGATTGATATGTTGTGGAAATTTGTTTGTGAAATTGGTGTGAAATAGAAATATAGATTCATGCGTTGAAATAAATTAATTATCGTTAAAAATATAATTTTTAATGTGAAAGTGAATAAATAAATATTTATAAACAAATCGGCCGATTTGTTTATATACACTGATTTGACTGATATTGATTGGGATGATAAATTTTACACATCGCCCAACTGCACGAATAAAAATCTGTGTTTGTTGATTTGAAACCCCACACGGGTGTTGGGATGATATTTGGCATACACTAATCCCAATTATTTAATTATATGTCGATCGATTGGTCGACAGACTGTGTAAGCGTCGATTATTTATATTTGATGCTTATGCAGTTGTGTGGTGCACCTTGGATGATGGTTGATTGTTTATCATTGCTATTATATACATGTGTTGTATGGAATCCATATAATTAACTTTATATGGTGATTGATTGGGCCTCATTCCAATTTAGAAGATAAAGAATATTATAAAATAAAGGTTCATGTGTTGACTGTACTCATCCGTTGAGATTAGTTATGTGTTGAACGAAGTATTTTAACAATAAAATTTACATCTTTATCATTATAAAATAAAGGTTCATGTGTTGACTGTACTCATCCGTTGAGATTAGTCATGTGTTGAACGAAGTATTTTAACAATGAAATTTACATCTTTATCATATATAAAATTAGAAATTAACTGGAAAATAGATGAGATGAGTGGTCTCCTGGATATTGATCTGATGTTGGTCTCGGCCTTCGGGGTTAATATTTAGGGAATTGTTCTCTTACTAATTTACAGTTGGAGTCTGATTCAAATCAAACGATGGATACCATAATTTTTATATAAAATATATTAAATAACAAAAAGAGTCACACGTGGACAGTAGTCATTCGTTGAGATTAGTCGTGTGTTGACAAAAATATAGATTCACGTATTGAATAGAATAAATATTCATTTGTTGAATAGAATAACGGGATTATTGAAATATATGAAGCCGTATTGATTAGAGATGCGCTATTTTGACGCGAACGATATTTATATCGATTATATTCGTTTTTAAATTTGAATTGAATCGAATAGAAAACCAATTTGAATTGAATCGAATGGAAAACCAATTTGAATTGAATCGAATAGAAAACCAATTTGAAATGAATTGAATATAAAACGAATTCGAATTGAATATAAAACGAATTCGAATTGAATATAAAACGAATTCGAATTGAATTGAAAATGAATTCGAACTGAATTGAAAACGAATTCGAATTGAATTGAAAACGAATTCGAACTGAATTGAAAACGAATTCGAATTGAATTGAAAACGAATTGAAGTGAATTCAAAATGAATTGAGATTTGAATTGAATAGAAATGAATTTTAAAACGAATTTATAAGAAAAAAAATTCAATTTTGATTTGAATTGAAATGGAAGTTGAAATTGTTTTTGAAACGAATTTAAAACTATTTATATAATTCGTTTTAAATAGAAATCAATGAAATATATATTATATATACAATATAATGGCCTGAATAGAATGCGCCGCGCCGCGGCAGTTCGTGAATTTCGACCAATTACTTCGAAAGGACATTACGGTAGATCCGACCGTCGGATTCTCCTAAAACAGGAACCGTTCGGTTCGTATCGAAATGAGCTTTCTAACGAATATTAGAAATTTGAAATCTAACGGTTCGATTTGGAGATACGTCCATATCAAATTTGGAAAAGGTCGCTGTAAGTGCAGTTCGATGGCCGTTGATGGAAATCGACTGTACGGGCCTTGATAAAATTATTAAAAATAGTAATAATTTGTGTAAAATCATAAGAAATGATTTGGGAAAAATTGGGATGAAAAACTCCATATTTGAAAAGATAAAAATAGATTTTTATCGAAATGAACTAGTTTAGAACTAAAATAAAAACCCATTTATTTTAAATAAATAAATTGGATTTGAAATGGGTTTTAAATAGAATTGATTTATGGGTTTATCGTGAACGGTGTTTTAAATAACACTAGTTCTTTAACCGGGTAATAAATAGAATGTGATTTGGGTTTATCGTGAACTGTGTTTTAAATGACACTAGTTCTTTAACCCTGTAAAAGGAGTTTTAATGAATCAGCAATTAGATTGAAATGTGAATTGATAATCTAAATTATCAAATTTGGAAAATGAGCGAGGATGGAGTATCACCAGTTTTTCTCCAAAGCGATAGTTAAATCTTTAATTAGATTTGAACGTGAAATGGTAATTAATTTTACCGATAACACCGTGGTGTTAGATATGGAGTATTACCAGTTTTGCTTCATGGGATGAATAGGTTGGGATTGGGAAATAAAATAAATAATTACTTCGGAGTGGTTCGCTAATCTCGACTAGTTTGGAAAACCCTAATTTGGTTTGATACGACATCCAATGGAAGATTAAAGGATAAATTCTAAAGAATTTATCTTGGATAAAATTAATGGGAACCTTTCCCTAAGAATTGAAATTTAGAAACTAGCTGTAGGTTAGCTAAGAAGAATGGTTTCCTGGGTATTGATCTGATGTTGGTTTCGGCCTTCGGGGTTAATATTTGGGAAATTGTTCTCTTGTTGATTTACGATTAGTAGCTACTGAATTGGAATGAGGCGTATGTTGTGTTTGTGTAACATTTGTTTTTAATATACGCGGGTTGTTCGGAAAGGCTGGGTTTATACCCATTCTGAATAACCGATTCGACGATAAGTCGAAGATAAAGACGGTGGTTGAAGACCGGAAGTCTTCACATCGTCTGGGTGATTACTGATAATCTTGATTTGGCTGTACACCCAAGATGAGGGAATCAGTTGGTGGTCGTCCAGACGTACTTGGAGATCGATGGATATGCGAGGAAAGTGCCTCCAGTTTCGTTCAGACCCAGAACGAACTTGTAAATGGATTGTGTGTCTGACATTGGATTTTATTCTATGTTGATTGATTTCTGTTAAATATATATCTGTTTGGCGGCGGAGAATTTGTTCTCTTGCTTAATGCCCTTCTCTGAGACGTACGAGCTTAGAGGTTATATATCGATAGATATCAATCGCATGGCATGAATTGCCTGTGTGGCACGCTGAGTTTCATAGATCAAGGCTTCTGTTGAAAAGCAAAGTCTTGTGGTTGATGATCAAAGCACGGCCTACGTGGCATAGCTTTGTGTATAGCGTGGATTCGCGAGCCTTACACCTCGGTATGAGTTAAAAACGGGATACGGACCGCTGGGAGAACACGACGTTTCTTTCTAGCTTTGGTGGTGTCAGTGACTTACCAGCCCTGACATTTATATACTTTTCACCTTTGTGGTTGTTGGAATGAGGCGCCTCGATTTTAGGTCTGTAAGGACCGGGAAACGTGTGTTCAGGAATTGCCAATCCTCAAACGTAAGAGAGGACCGGCCCAGCCGATCCAAGGGTTACCCAATGTGCGTAGTCCTGAGCATTTGCTAGAGTGTCTCGAAGCGGAGAGGAGCTTGCCCCTTGCCTCGACTCATGACGGAAATCCAATTTCCAATACGTGTATTTCGGTTTTATTTGTAGAGCCTGGTATGGCGACATGATAGATGGTACCCATGCCGCCTAGGATTGATATTTATGATTGAAATTGTTTTGACACTATACACTTATTATAGTATGAAATGATTTGTTTTAAACGTAACAAGCATGTTTGGCTATTATAAGGGAAAATCCTATCCTCCGGCTTGCGTTGCATTGTGTGATGGGACCTGGGTCTTATAATAGCTTCATTTTTCGAAAAAGCATTGCGTTGTTTATTCTATGCACTGGTATTCTTGGGAGGAAACCCGTTCTGTGTTATACGGCGTGGTCCCTTGAATTACTCCCTTTTAAAGTAAAGTTTTAAATAACTGTTTTAGTTCTCACACCAGTCACATGACTGACCTGGAGTTTATTGTTTTAACCTAAACTCTGGGTGCCCCTATTTTCCGCACGGGCAGCTAGTAGTTTTGGTTTTGCAGATTTATATTCACAGGATCCTGGTTTACAGCTGGAATGAAATCCGGAAAGCTCTGTATCCGTATATCACCTTCAGTTGTGCTTTGTATTATTTTTCCGCTGCTATGTAATTTATTGTAATCTCTGATATTTATCGAATGTAATTTATTCATTTATACTCTGTATATTCTTGTATCTGATGGAATTGTTGTAATAGCAATGAAATGTTCTTCCGTCTGCATTCTATTTGTCGTGTTCTCAAAACGATCAGGGGTTTCGAATGGTCTAGATCGGTTTAACGACTGATTCGGATCGAGCAAAATTCCAGGCCGCCACATTTGGTATCAGAGCTTTGGTTTACAGAGCTCGAGAACAAGACACATTAGAACCATACGAAACAATTCATCAGATATTGGATTAGTAATATCCAATTAGAATGACTCGTTAGAGATATGATCAGTAGTATCCTAGAACGAGTGTGAAGAGTATATTTTTCAAATGAAACCAATTTTTGTTTTGAAAATTTAAATCGTTTTATACGTATTTGAATATTTATTTATTTTGAATTTGGACAATCGAGTATATAAAGATTTTGCATATACGTGTCATGAACGTATATTCGAAGTTTTAATATACTGGATAGATATAGAATCACATTCTAGACACCCGGAGATGGTTCTGATGATTGATATATCATCATCAGAATTTGTGTTCGTGTTTCGAAGGTGTGATATCTATATATTTCCATTAGACTGGTGTGAGAACCAAAACTTATATAGATAGATTTATTTGTTGTGAATTGGCATCAAAAACATGATTTTCTGTATATGTATCAAAATTATGAATTTGAAACTCTAATTCACTAATTGATTGATGTTTGTGTTGGTTGTTTATTTGTTTGATAATTTTGAACCATTTAGCCTAATTGAATCACATATTGAATTGTATTGAAAATTAGTCACATTTGCTTGCATATACATGTGCTTACATTGAACAGGTCATAGCAAGGAGGCTAGAGCAGAGAATAAAATTTGTTTGCCCGACAAATAGGTACATGTTTACTATAATTTACTGTTTTGTTTGGGTGATGATGATTTTATGAGCCTATTGGCTAGCCGCTTGGCTTTTTCTTTTTCTTTTTGAGATCAGAAGGCCTATATGGCAATTTCGGGATTTTCCCGTGGCTCCCGGTGTAGGGGAGGTTATGGCGAAATTTTTCGAAAATTCCGGGTGTTAGCCAAATTTTTGAAGAATTTGAAAATTCTCAGAAACTGAAAAGTTGGAGAATGGAAGCCAGATCAAACGTAGAGTTGATTAATCAAACCACTTTCGACTTTGTTCTTTTTCGGGGACGAAAAGTTTTAAGTGGGGGAGATTGTAATAACCCGGAAATGCGAGCCAGTTTAAAATTTTTATTTTGGCAATTTTAGCGAAGTTTGCATATTTAAAATGAATTATTTTAAATAATATCGATGAAAATTTATTTTGAATATATTTAGAACGTATATATTTATACGCGTCGTCGTTAGAATATAAATATTTATTTTAAATTATAAAAGGAATTGAAAGTGGCGCGGTAGTTCGATAATTCGATTTCAAACTTCAATTGAACGTACCGGGTGCAAAACAATCCGGATTTTAGTGAAACAAAAAACATTAGGATCTAATTGATAATATCTTTCCAACGAATCCGAAAAATCAAAATTTCATAGCGGGGATCAAAAGATATGTCCAGTTGAAAATTCTGAAAAGTCGCTATGGAATTCAGGCCCTTAAAAATAGCCATTTTGCAAACAACCTCGGATTTCGGCGAAACCACTTTTGTTGGGTCCATGATGTCAAGTTGTAGCTAGATTCCAAATTTCATAATTTTTCGAATCAATATGTGAGCGTGGCAGAGGAAAACGCGTTTGACCATTTTCAGTTGATTTTAATCGACTGGAAATTGGCCATTTTTCTAACGATCTCAGAATTCGACGAAACTAGTTTTTTTAGGACCGTATCGTCAATATGAAGCTAGAAAATATTTTTCTGGAATTTTTCTAGTTAGTATGTGACCCCGGTAAATTGAAATGCGCGTTCAAATTCAATATATAGAGTTATATGTTGATTTTGACGAAAACTGATTGTAACGATCGAATCAGCCTACGATACATATCCCATTATGTTTGGAATAGGGGTAATTAGCTATGGACGACAGGCGGTGGGCCTCGTTTAGAGGTCGAAAATAAAAGTTGCTTTTTGGGAGATAATTAAATTAAATAATTAAAATTAAAACCCCTCTCTCTCTCCTCTCCTTTATTTCCTTTGCCCCCACCCCCTCGTCAGTTCATTTTTCGATCAAAGAAATAATAAAAAAAGGAGAAGGCGCAGCCGCGCCCTGGCAATCGCCGCCGCCCCCCCTCTAATCGTCGCCGCCCCTCCTCTTCTCCTTCCTTTCCCCCTCTCCTGATCGAACCCGGCGCAGCCCTCAACACTCTCGCCCAAACCCTCCGCCTCCGCTCAGTCAACCCCCGCGCCCCCTCCCCTTCTTCTTCTACTCGATTTCAGACCCCCCCCTCTTACCAGAAAATCGACGCCTCCACCCGCCTCCGATTGGCCCCGGCGCACAGCAGTCCCCCCCCCCCCTTCGCAGGTCAACGCGCTGAAATCCCCCTTTCCGATTTGAACTGTAAGACTACTTTTGTTCTATTTATTTTTAGTTTCATTTATTTATAATGTGATTAGTGTTTAAGTTTAAAATCAGTTTTTAATTTGTGTAAAACATAGTTCAATATCTGATTTTATATATATGAAAACATAGAGTAAAAATATAATTTTTTCTAATGAAAAGGTATAATTTTTAGTGTGAGAAAAATCTGAAATTTATATAGTGTTATGTTTTTTTTAGGATAAAGGCTTGATTTTTTATATATGTAAATGGCGAATGAAGTTTTGATTTTTAGCTACATATTTTTAAATAGATTAGATTTTTAAAATAGAATAGATTAGATTTTTAAAATAGAATAGATTAGATTTTTAAAATAGAAACGATTAGATTTTTAAAATAGAAAAGATTAGATTTTTAAATTTGAAAAGGCGAAATCTTTAAATTTGAAAGGGCGAAATCTTTAAATTTGAAAAGGGCGAAATCTTTAAATTTGAAAAGGCAAAATCTTTAAATTTGAAAAGGCGAAATCTTTAAATTTGAAAAGGCGAAATCTTTAAATTTGAAAAGGCGAAATCTTTAAATTTGAAAAGGCGAAATCTTTATATTTGAAAAGACAAAATATTTATATTTGAAAAGGCGAAATCTGTATATTTGAAAAGGCGAAATCTTTATATAGAGAATAGCGTGATAAAAATATAATCTTTTATATTGTAGAGAATTCAAAATATAATTTTTATCGTATGTAAAGGTAGAAAATATATTGAATAGCAAAGTAAAAATTCGATTTTTATATATTGAATAGCAAAGTAAAAAATTCGATTTTTATATATTGAATAGCAATATAAAAATGCGATTTTTATATATGTAGTGACTAAGGGCAGTAAAATTGGAAAAAAGGCGAGCACCACGAAGATTTCTACATAAGAAGAGTCGTGGCGTTTGGTTTAGCTATTGGTGAGAACTTCTCACTTTAAAATCTCTTTTTCTAGTTATACATATATATACTAGGATGCAGACGGTGCTTAGTAGCACCTGACACCTGTCATCCATAGACCATGGATGACTTGTTTGTTTGATTGATATGTTGTGGAAATTTGTTTGTGAAGTTGGTGTGAAATAGAAATATAGATTCATGTGTTGAAATAAATTAATTATAGTTAAAAATATAATTTTTAACGTGAAAGTGAATAAATAAATATTTATAAACAAATCGGTCGATTTGTTTATATACACTGATTTGACTGATATTGATTGGGATGATAAATTTTACACATCGCCCAACTGCACGAATAAAATTCTGTGTTTGTTGATTTGAAACCCCACACGGGTGTTGGGATGATATTTGGCGTACACCAATCCCAATTATTTAATTATATGTCGATCGATTGGTCGACAGACTGTGTAAGCGTCGATTATTTATATTTGATGCTTATGCAGTTGTGTGGTGCACCTTGGATGATGGTTGATTGTTTATCATTGCTATTATATACATGTGTTGTATGGAATCCATATAATTAACTTTATATGGTGATTGATTGGGCCTCATTCCAATTTAGAAGATAAAGAATATTATAAAATAAAGGTTCATGTGTTGACTGTACTCATCCGTTGAGATTAGTTATGTGTTGAACGAAGTATTTTAACAATAAAATTTACATCTTTATCGTTATAAAATAAAGGTTCATGTGTTGACTGTACTCATCCGTTGAGATTAGTCATGTGTTGAACGAAGTATTTTAACAATAAAATTTACATCTTTATCATATATAAAATTAGAAATTAACTGGAAAATAGATGAGATGAGTGGTCTCTTGGATATTCATCTGATGTTGGTCTCGGCCTTCGGGGTTAATATTTAGGGAATCGTTCTCTTACTAATTTACAGTTGGAGTCTGATTCAAATCAAACGATGGATACCATAATTTTTATATAAAATATATTAATTAACAAAAAGAGTAACACGTGGACAGTACTCATTCGTTGAGATTGGTCGTGTGTTGACAAAAATATAGATTCACATATTGAATAGGATAAATATTCATTTGTTGAATAGAATAACGGGATTATTGAAATATATAAAGCCGTATTGATTAGAGATGCACTATTTTGACGCGAACGATATTTATATCGATTATATTCGTTTTTAAATTTGAATTGAATCAAATAGAAAACCAATTTGAATTGAATCGAATGGAAAACCAATTTGAATTGAATCGAATAGAAAACCAATTTGAAATGAATTGAATATAAAACGAATTCGAATTGAATATAAAACGAATTCGAATTGAATATAAAACGAATTCGAATTGAATTGAAAACGAATTCGAATTGAATTGAAAACGAATTCGAATTGAATTGAAAATGAATTCGAATTGAATTGAAAACGAATTGAAGTGAATTCAAAATGAATTGAGATTTGAATTGAATAGAAATGAATTTTAAAACGAATTTATAAGAAAAAAATTCAATTTTGATTTGAATTGAAATGGAAGTTGAAATTGTTTTTGAAATGAATTTAAAACTATTTATATAATTCGTTTTAAATAGAAATTGATGAAATATATATTATATATATAATATAATGGCCTGAATAGAATGCGCCGCGCCGCGGCAGTTCGTGAATTTCGACCATTGACTTCGAACGGACATTACGGGAGATCCGACCGTCGGATTCTCCTAAAACCGGAACCGTTGGGTTCGTATCGAAAAGAGCTTTCTAAAGAATATTAGAAATTTGAAATCTAACGGTTGGATTTGGAGATATGTCCATATCAAATTTGGAAAAGGTCGCTGTAAGTGCAGTTCGATGGCCGTTGAAGGAAATCGACTGTACGGGCCATGATAAAATTATTAAAAATAGTAATAATTTGTGTAAAATCATAAGAAATGATTTGGGAAAAATTGGGATGAAAAACTCCATATTAGAAAAGATAAAAATAGATTTTTATCGAAATGAACTAGTTTAGAACTAAAATAAAAACCCATTTATTTTAAATAAATAAATTGGATTTGAAGTGGGTTTTAAATAGAATTGATTTGTGGGTTTATCATGAACGGTGTTTTAAATAACACTAGTTCTTTAACCGGGTAATAAATACAATGTGATTTGGGTTTATCGTGAACTGTGTTTTAAATGACACTAGTTCTTTAACCCTGTAAAAGGAGTTTTAATGAATCTGCAATTAGATTGAAATGTGAATTGATAATCTAAATTATCAAATTTGGAAAATGAGCGAGGATGGAGTATCACCAGTTTTGCTCCAAAGCGATAGTTAAATCTTTAATTAGATTTGAACGTGAAATGGTAATTAATTTTACCGATAACACCGTGGTGTTAGATATGGAGTATTACCAGTTTTGCTTCATGGGATGAATAGGTTGGGATTGGGAAATAAAATAAATAATTACTTCGGAGTGGTTCGCTAATCTCGACTAGTTTGGAAAACCCTAATTTGGTTTGATACGACATCCAATGGAAGATTAAAGGATAAATTCTAAAGAATTTATCTTGGATAAAATTAATGGGAACCTTTCCCTAAGAATTGAAATTTAGAAACTAGCTGTAGGTTAGCTAAGAAGAATGGTTTCCTGGGTATTGATCTGATGTTGGTTTCGGCCTTCGGGGTTAATATTTGGGAAATTGTTCTCTTGTTGATTTACGGTTAGTAGCTACTGAATTGGAATGAGGCGTATGTTGTGTTTGTGTAACATTTGTTTTTAATATACGCGGGTTGTTCGGAAAGGCTGGGTTTATACCCATTCTGAATAACCGATTCGACGATAAGTCGAAGATGAAGACGGTGGTTGAAGACCGGAAGTCTTCACATCGTCTGGGTGATTACTGATGATCTTGATTGGGCTGTACACCCAAGATGAGGGAATCAGTTGGTGGTCGTCCAGACGTACTTGGAGATCGATGGATATGCGAGGAAAGTGCCTCCGGTTTCGTTCAGACCCAGAACGAACTTGTAAATGGATTGTGTGTCTGACATTGGATTTTATTCTGTGTTGATTGATTTCTGTTAAATATATATCTGTTTGGCGACGGAGAATTTGTTCTCTTGCTTAACGCCCTTCTCTGAGACGTACGAGCTTAGTGGTTATATATCGATAGATATCAATCGCATGGCATGAATTGCCTGTGTGGCACGCTGAGTTGCATAGATCAAGGCTTCTGTTGAAAAGCAAAGTCTTTTGGTTGATGATCAAAGCACGGCCTACGTGGCATAGCTTTGTGTATAGCGTGGATTCGCGAGCCTCACACCTCGGTATGAGTTAAAAACGGGATACGGACCGTTGGGAGAACACGACGTTTCTTTCTAGCTTTGGTGGTGTCAGTGACTTACCAGCCCTGACATTTATATAATTTTCACCTTTGTGGTTGTTGGAATGAGGCGCCTCGATTTTAGGTCTGTAAGGACCGGGAAACGTGTGTTCAGGAATTGCCAATCCTCAAACGTAAGAGAGGACTGGCCCAGCCGATCCAAGGGTTACCCAGTGTGCGTAGTCCTGAGCATTTGCTAGAGTGTCTCGAAGCGGAGAGGAGCTTGCCCCTTGCCTCGACTCATGACGGAAATCCAATTTCTAATACGTGTATTTCGGTTTTATTTGTAGAGCCTAGTATGGCGACATGATAGATGGTACCCATGCCGCCTAGGATTGATATTTATGATTGAAATTGTTTTGACACTATACACGTATTATAGTATCAAATGATTTGTTTTAAACGTACCAAGCATGTTTGGCTATTATAAGGGAAAACCCTATCCTCCGGCTTGCGTTGCATTGTGTGATGGGACCTGGGTCTTATAATAGCTTCATTTTTCGAAAAAGCATTGCGTTGTTATTCTATGCACTGGTATTCTTGGGAGGAAACCCGTTCCGTGTTATACAGCGTGGTCCCTTGAATTAATCTCTTTTAAAGTAAAGTTTTAAATAACTGTTTTATTTCTCACACCAGTCACATGACTGACCTGGAGTTTATTGTTTTAACCTAAACTCTGGGTGCCCCTATTTTTCGCATGGGCAGCTAGTAGTTTTGGTTTTGCAGATTTATATTCACAGGATCCTGGTTTACAGCTGGAATGATATCCGGAAAGCTCTGTATCCGTATATCACCTTCAGTTGTGCTTTGTATTATTTTTCCGCTGCTATGTAATTTATTGTAATCTCTGATATTTATCGAATGTAATTTATTCATTTATATTCTGTATATTCTTGTATCTGATGGAATTGTTGTAATAGCAATGAAATGTTCTTCCGTCTGCGTTCTATTTGTCGTGTTCTCAAAACGATCAGGGGTTTCGAACGGTCTAGATCGGTTTAACGACCGATTCGAATCGAGCGAAATTCCAGGCCGCCACAAATATAATATTGCTGTTTAAATAAAATACAACTGTACAGAAATTTACATATTCACACAGTATTTTATTTAAATAGAATAATTTATTTCAATTTCAAACAGAACAAATCTTTTTTATACTCCACTACTTAAACACATTTCAATTCACTTTTATTTTCATATACATTTCCTCACACTCAGTCAGTCAGTTTACATACATTCATTCAAAGACTCAAATACAGACGCTTTCACTGTTACACACACTGTCTTCAGTCTTCACAGCTCTCTGTTAGTCCAGTCATCATCTTCTTACCTGTCACAATGAAACACACACACAGTATACTACAATAGAATTTAAACTGAATATGTGCGAATATAAATTTTATTTTTAAAGTTTTATTTGCCTCATATTTCTGGTGTGTTTCTCATCATTTTTCATGACTTGATCTGATTCATCTGTGTCTAGGCAGACAGTTTTATATGTACAGGGACAGGAAATTTTCTAATCGACTGCATATACACATGTGTATAGATATACACGTGTGCACTGCCTCGCTGATCAGTGTGCGACTGAGGAGTAGCCACGTGGACCATCTCGACTTAGTACACACATGACAACAACTCAATGTAAAATCAACACATCTCAAAGTACAAAGCAGAATGGTTGAGGCAACAAAGTGCCAAATGCAACAAATTAAAAAAACAGGCGCAAAAATTAATGGAGAAATTTCAAGCATGGTGGTGTATTTCAACAAAACCTATACATACAGATGTAGGTACATTTTTAAAGTAGCATGGAAGTTTTGTTCAGCATGGCAAGCAAGTGCAGTGCAAATGCAAATAGCAAAGAAGAATGGCACAAGCCTACATGAAATTACATGGTGCCATAGAGTAACAGTGACAAAGCAGTGATGATCAAGTTCAGAGGAGCCATAAGCAATGTGGTAACATCTTTTCAAAGTGGTTCAGATCAATATGCACATATATGCAACATCACAGCAAATTTAAACAACATTAAATATTCATCGTGAATGGAAATACAGCATAGGTGGTGTACATGTTGCAAGAATAGTTAAGTTGCAAGCATGCTCAAAGGTGCAACATGCAATTTTTATTGACATGAACAAGCAGGAATATTGCAAGTAAACAACCAAAGTGATCATGGGTGTGCATGCATATGGCACACAGTAGCATGTACACATAAAGCAGAAGTTAAAAAAAAATGATCAGTGCCAAACAATGCATGGTTCAGTAAGCATGAAACTACAAGCAGGATTGAAATTGCAAAACATAAGCAGTGCTACACAATGATGAACTCAGTGGTGAATTAGCATGATCCAAATAAATGGTGTAAACAGTCAGCATGATACCATGGTACAATAGTCCAGACTGTGGAGTGTTCACATACATAAACCAGTTTTTACATGGTGCAAGAGCACATGCCAGAAAAGCAAATTCAATATCAAATACATGCACAAATAATCTGGGGTGAATGGGCATACATAAAATGCAAATATCATGGATGCACAAATGATGGTTACGCTGAAGCAGAAATGAAGATGTGCACATACAAGTATGGGTCAGAATCAGATGTAAGTTTCAGGTGCATATACACAGGAACATCAGTAAAGTCTCAAGTATATTACCAGGACATTTTTTAAAGAATGAAATTATGCAGCTTTCTAAGATTGGTAAGAACATATATGGCAAGAAAAACAATTTCATATTGTTTTCCAGAAATCAGCTTTGGGATGAAACAAAACTAAATATGGCAAGAAAGAAGATTTATTATTTCCAGAATTGTGAAATCATATTTGGGAAAGCAATCAAATCTTATTGATGACCAACAATGTTCTTAGGAAAGTTTTTTTTGAGACAAAATATTCATTTGGCAACCACAAGTATTACAAATCAGTGTCCAGAAATGATGCAGTGCAATTGGCATCTTGTTCAACCAAACATTTCAAGTTTATCCAAGAAAAACAATTTATTCAAGAAATTACAAATGATCAACATTTTTGGCAAGTAATACAAGTGTACAGATGCCAAATTAATTTCAGGAAAGTGTCAAATGCAGGTTTTGAAATTGATTTTTTTTCCATTCCATTTTTACTTAATCAAGCATGGAATACAGAAGAAATTACAGCATTGGATCCAACGATATATGGTATGATGATTTGACAAAATGAATCTCAGCAAGAATATGCTTTTTTCAACCAAGGAAATTAAAATCGGGAAAAGTAAAAAGGGAATCTTGCCAAAATCAGATTCAAATCAAGATGGTGTATCCACGAAAGGAGATTGAAGACAATAAAATTCATTTCATTCAAATTAAAGTCGAGTATGTCAAAATGGGAAAACACAATCAGTCGAGCAATTATCGTGAAATTGGAGTGTAGGGTTTCTAATTTTTATCCTATATAACAATAACTAATTCAACAGAGGCAGGGGAGATCGAACCCACAAAAATCAACTCAAAAATTCAGAGAAATCAATTTTAAATCAGAAGGAACTCACATATTTTTCTGGAGATTTTCGATTGCAACAATTAACCCCAAATCGGTGAGACGAAGAGCGTCAGCACGCAACCCACGAGAATACAGAGCCAAGAAGATTCCTTTTCACAAATTCAATCAATCGAGATTTGGATTCAAAAAACCCTAATCCCAAATTGATCGGCCGCCATTATCTTTTTCCAGAGACAAATGATCGGGTGAATAAAATTTGAAGTGGGCCAGCCTAGTTTGTAAAAGAGAAAGGGGATGACCCTTTTAATTTAAATTCCTAGGGTTTTGTTTTTATTTATTTTGTATTTTCCTTTTTCTTTTGTAATTGTCGTTTGTTTTCTAGTTTGTCAAACTAGGGATTCAGTCAGAGTGTTGACTGACAGTTGACAGAGTCTGTACAATCTGGGTTACTGGTTACGAGGTTGTAATAAGGGGAATCTGATTGAGTGGATATTGGTCAGTCTAGGGTTTTGAGCATAGGGTTAGAATAGGAGCAGGGTTTGCGAGTGTACATGGTCTTGTATGCGGGATCTGTTCTATCACCTAGTAGAAACCTTAGAAATGCAGCAGTAGGCAGGGTTTTGCCGAAGCTGGGTACATCTATGTGTGATTTATTTTCTGCATTTTTGTTTCTGCTATATTCTGTGATCTGTTTATTATTTCATATCTCATTAGATTTTTAATTCAGTTAAAAACTATGATAAACCCTATTCACCCCCCCCCCCTCTAGGGTTAATCTAGATCCAACACTTTTGGTTTCTATCTCTTGGTGGACAATTGGAATGTTGCTAACACTTGTTGGACTGCTTATTGGAAATGTGGGATGACTACTCTATTCTACTTTTCTACTAAATTATCCTCCTGTTTTAAAATTTTATCAGAACCAACATATCAATCTAACAAAGTGGCAGAGATAGCCTCTGAAGTTAGATAAGGCGCATATCACACAAAATTTTTAATTGTAAATTTGCAAGCCATAACACTCAGGGTTGATTTTAAAATGTTGTGTTTTTTTCCTACTAATTTTACTTCCTTCCAAGAAAACAACTTGCAGTTCAATAATATGAAACTTTGCTTTGTGGATTTCTGAGGTTTAAACTTTTTAGTAGTCTATGCTGCTATTTAAACTAGCACCTTATAATTTTTTTAGAAAGTTTGCGCAGACTCATGCTTCAAATAAATATAGTGCTGTTCTATCAAATATATATATCCTAGCGAAACTTTTAATAGATCTAGTGCAACTTTGGCAGAAAATTACCTTGTATTATGCTGATAGCTTTGTTACAATAATCACTTTTAGCACTTTGGTGAAAATAGATTATGTTTGTAATATATTTTGAAACGTGAATAAACTAGTAATAACTTCGGAAAAGTGGATTGGAATTGTAACGTCCCGGATTTTTAGCCATTTAATATTGATTATTTAAATTTGTTTTAAATATTAATTTGGAATAATAAATGGATTTTTATATTGAATTTATGGATTTAATAATCAATATACAAATTAATATTGGATATATCGAAATATCGTAATACGAAAAACGATAAATAATCGAAATCAAAGTTATAGCAGAATTTAATCAATACAGTTGATCAATATAAGTTTTATATTGAATTTGAACAATAATAATTATTTATTAACAATAAATTTAACTGTTTGAAATGGATTTATATTTTAAATCGAATTTAATTTAAATCAATAATTTAAATTATTATCTTTTCTGTACAGTCAAAGTAAATTTCAGAATATGTTCAGTTAGTTCAGAATAGCGTAAAAATCTAGTAATGTCGGTCGTTGTGTTAAATTAGCGGTTCAGGATGAAACGTTATAGACCATGAGATATTTAGGTATGTTATACATACATATATAAATACATATATATAAGCAAATCAAATTATTTTCAATTTTTTTATTGATATCAGGTCGACCAACCTATGTGATTTCATTTCGCGAACATAATCACCTTTCTCGAGCTAACGAAATGGTTATGGATCTTCTACATCAAGAAGACAAAAATTAAATGGCTTTTACGTACTGTCTTCCACTCGCAACTATAAAAAGAGACCATCGCTTTGTTATTTTCCCGCTCCAAATTCTCTTCATTTCCTTGTGTTCTTCTCAGACAAATGGCTTCATTGTTTTATCCCAGTTAAAAACATAACAAAATTCATCAATTCCAAACAACAATTCAAGCTGGTATCCTTTCGTTCTTCTTAGCAAATTTTGGAATCAAATCCTTCGATTGAAAAAAAAAACAAATTGATAATCGCGATTTGAGAAAAACCCGCAAGTTTCTTGAAGCTGGACGTCGATCTTGAGACGCTCGAGAATTTCGAATTATGGAGCCGTGATGTATCTGGAAGGGTGCAATAGGGTTTAAGGTATTCGAAGGTCTAGAGATTCGATCGATTTTCTATAGCGTGCTTGGGTTCTGGATAGATGCGATATGGTGATTGGTGGAGGGTTGCGGTGAGTGGAGGGAGGACATGCGAGGTCAGTGGAGGTCGATAGGTGGAGTGTGATCATCTAATGATTGAATTAGGGTTGAAATTAGGATCGCGAATCTCCTTGAAACTCGACAACGTGATGTTGACAACAACAAGACGATGTAGATTTTCCGATTATGACTTAGAAGGGGGCAGTGAGGTATGAGAAACCAGCAACAGTGATGGGGAAATTTGGTAAACGGCCTAGGAGGTTTGCATTGCGTGTTCGAAGTATTGCAACTGGAGTTTAATACTGATGAAGGACTGGGAGGAAGATCGATTTGTTTATGTAATTTAAGATGCATCAGTGAGGGTTGACAGTGTTTTAGGCATTATAAATGATGTACTGGAGTGTTGTGGTTTACTGGATGTGGAGCAATGTAGTGGAGTTGAGGAATGGCTGCAGTAAGTGTTCATTGATGAAGGAGGCTTGGTTATTGGAGCTGATAAGTTTTTATTGTGCTGTAGAGGTGAACTAATTATAGGATATTGGATGTAGTGATGGGAATGAACCATTTTTTGGAGAAGTGGGCCTGGTCAGTGAAATTAAAGCATTGCAGGAATGGTAGTGTTGACAGCAACAGATTTGATGAAATGCCAGAAGCAGTTTAGGCTGATTGTAGTAATGGCGATTTTGGAATATTTTCTTTGTAGTCGATCGACGTGTTTTGAGTTCGCTTCATCGTCGGTTAAGGCAGTAAGGTATACGCCTTTTCAAAATTTAAAATACATAAAAGAATTTATTTATATTAACAAGTTAATTTTAATTAGTAATAGTTTATCCATAAATCAATATAAATAATTGTAGATTCAAGATAGATGATTTGAAGGGATTTGAAGCCAAGGTAATATGAAATTAAACGAGATATTCTACAATTAAAAATCAAGGTGAGTAAATCTCACTCAAAATTTATATTTAATTTATTTTTATTGGTAAAAATAAATCATTTGCTGTTTGAATGCATGCATGGATTATTAAGTCATTGTGGTTATTATATATAATATATATTAGTTATTTAGGCTTGGTGATTGTGGTTATTATATATATATTGGATATTTCCTGCAGTACCATTAGCAGATGCCCGTAGTATCATTAGCGGATGACGCTATCGCCCCACGATATATGAGTGGATAAGCATTTATTCCATGATTTCCTGCCTCGAAGCAGGATTGTTTATGTTGACTGACATTTGTGGATGCAGGGAAAATAGGTTGGAGGAATCCAACTGGATTCCTCAAAATTTATTATTATTGTTTACCTATTAATATATGTGTGCTGTGTTGAATTGGATTAATTGTTTGTTTTTGAATGTTGAATATCATTGACCCTAGATATTTATATCTAAAAATACCATAAAAAGGGAATTTTAGATTTAAAAAGGAAAATTTATTTTTCGAAATAAAATTTGAATTTTGAATAGGCTAAGAAAATTATAACTTGCTTTAATAATAAAAAAGTATTGAATTGATAAATGATGTTTATAAATGGAATAAAATTATCATTTGATAGTATTTAATTTTAAATTCAAGAATGAACTTAAAAGGAAAAAACTTATTTTTCGAAGTGGAAATTGGATTTCGAATGAAATTTGAAATCGAAACTTGTTTTAGTATTTAAAACAAGAAGTGAAATTTATAACGATATTTAGAAATAAATAAAAATAACTATTATTGTACAATTTTAAATTTTAATTCAAATATGAATATGATAGGTGAGTTTGGAATCGTTCCAGAAGAAAACAATGAAATTTATTCTGATGTTCGGAATAAACTGGATTGAAATAAATCTATACAGATTTGTGATTTGAATCCAATGAAGTCGAATTTATAGAAAATAAAATAGTATTTCCAAAATATATTGGAACTTATTAAATAGAAATTTAGAATTTTAATATGAAAATAGATTCTATGCTTATATATATACAAGTTATAATAATAAAATATTTCCAATAAGGAAATTGATTTATAAACAATGTTTATAGATATATTGAAGTAATTTTCACTGGATAAAATAGAAATAGATTTTTCCAAATATAAGAATGGCATTTAAAAATCATATTTTTAAATGAGATGGAAAAGTAGATTTTTATGATAAGTGATGTCAGATTTGTATTACAAAATCTTATCCATCTCAACATAAGAACGTTGTCGATCAAGGCCTGAGCGGTAATTAAAATACCCCAACTTGAACAAATTCACTATTATCAAGGGATGGTATTAGTTTGTAATGGTTAAAGGATAATGAAATGAGGTATATTTCCATTTATGTCCAATTGTAATCTTCAAAGCTTGAAGTTGGATAAAACCGTCGGGCTTATATAGAAATTGGTATTTAATGTGTAATTGAGCTATGAATAAATTCATAATCAAGTTATGAATTTGGAATGGAATAATTGACGATTTAGGGTAATTGAAAATATTAAATTTGGAAAGCTGGTTTAATATATATTATAATTATTGAAAATGGAGTTGGAATTGAATATGAAGTTTTAAACGTTTATAATTAAATTTAATTAAAACGAATCCGTCGCAGCATGGTAGCTCGTAAATTGGCAATTTGAACCTCAATTGAGTATACAGTACTAAATATAAGTCGGAATTCGATGAAACAAGAAACGTCTGGACCGATCAAATGATAGTTTTCAATTGGAAGAGAAAAATCTTGATTTCGTCGTATAGATTTTGAGTTATGTCAAAATCAAATTTCAGAAAAGTCGCTATAAAATCGTTTATACACCATAATGGTTTATTTAATAAATAAAAAGGATTTTAAGTGAATAAAATCCGATTTCTTATTTGAAAAATCCATATTTGAGTTATCAAATATATATAAACTCGAGTAGAGTGATGAAGTGATTTTTGATGTAAAAATCAGATTTTGAATTATGCAATAATATTAACTAATCAATAAAAGGGGTTAGTTAATAGAAATTTGGATAGAATTTAACTGGGTCAAGTAAATTGGATTTGTAAAGTAGATTTTGAATTCGAATATGGGGCTAGAGTTATAAATGAAATTCGATTTGTTTATAAGTAAACTAAAATATGTTTGAACGCTACTGTTTCAAACTATAAGTGAATAAAGCGATTGAACTAATTGAAGAATTAATTAGTGGAATTGAATGCGATTAAACCTAAATAGTTGTATGGATTGAAATAAAGTGAAATTGCAGGTGTTTGTTTAATTGATAAGTATGAGATGAAGTGAATGAAGAATATTTTTAGTGCCCAACAAAAAGGTACATGTTTCAATTTCATATGAGGTTTTATGAGCCTATTGGGTAAGCCACTTGGCTTTTTGATTTTCTTTTTGAATGGAAAAGGCTAGAGAGGCGAATTGGAGTTTGAGCTATTGACCAGTGCAAAGGAGATACTGGCGTAATTTTCCAAAAATTTAAGGAGTTAGAATAATTTTAAGAAGTCTTGATAACTAGAAATCAATATATCAATATATATGGAATTCGATAAGGAAATGAACTTAAAATAAAATATTAGAAAGGGCCAGTGATTGTTTGATGGATGTTTGTTTTCCTTTGATAGTTAAATCACTGGCTATCAAAGATATTTTACCATCGTTGTCAATACGGATAGACCATGTTGATTTAATACCCGAAAACCACTCCGTATAGGCATAGGCGCTGCGAGTTAGATTATGCTGAAGAAATGGAAAACAGAGTGAAATGCAAGGGTTTTTATGTTTGTCTAGTCTCAGGACAGCTTGTACGGATGAATGTCTGACAGAGTATTCCTAACGAATCACATAAGGCGATCGTTTCAAAGCATTATGTCTAGTGGCGGAGAAATACTTTTCTCTTACCTTTTATACCCGTAATATTTTTGGGAAGATCAACTAGTGATTTGACAGGTTTGACGATGTGGCATTCAAAGTGTATGGTGGCCATATGTTCAAAAATGATAGACGCAGCCTCAAACCTCACAGTCGGGAAATGATAAAAATTGGGCAGGCAGCATGGCTAGTTGGGTCATACCCAAGAAGGGTATATTTGTCACCAATCTAGAGAAAATTAAATTATTTATTCTTCTTTTGATTATGTATCTTACGGATTACGATTGGACGGCCGACAACCATGGGTGACAATATACTCACTACATTCTAGATAAATGAGTGGGCGATCATGTGTGGTCGGGTTGCAAGATGTTCTTGCTGAACCGCAGTGTATCCCCTCTAGAGTACACTGATCAGGAGGAGGTCCCATACCTTGTCATAGTTGGAATCCAATCTCCAATAAGCACCCTGCATTTTTTAATTTTATACAATGTATGTAAAGCGTGAGATGCAAGTGTTCTACTATTTGGTTATTTATTTGATTAGACATTATTAATATCATTGGATTTAAAATTGTTTTTGGGTTATAGTAAGGTAAAAACCATCCATATTTATGTGTGGGTTGGTCTTACTATTATCCTTTTCTTTCAAAAGTATTTTCAAAGTTAAACAATATGGTTGGAGTTTACTCACGCCAGTCCCATGACTGACCCAGAGTTTATTTTGTTTGTTTTTCCCTAAACTCTTGGATGCCCAAATTTGTATGGGCAGTCAAGTGTTTCAGGATCTTACAGATACACTTGGAGGAGCTTGAAGCATGAAGCTTCACCGTTTGTTATTTAGACTTGTTCCGCTGTGTCAAATGTTGTTGTACTCTGATAATGGTATGTATATATACAAAATTTTGTATTCAAAAAATAACATTATATACCAAAAGATAATGTTATATAATATATTTTATTCGTTCCATTGTGAGATTCTGTTTTGTTATTTCTGTTCTTCTTCTGTCTATTTCTATTCCTTTAACCCTAATGACTCGTATTTCTAATTATTTAGGTTGGACATGTGTTGTTTAATCAACTCAGATAGTACGGACTTTTGGGCCGTTACAGGAATTTAGAAAAGGACCATCATAATATTGCTTCATATTAGTTAAACTGAACATGGACTAGGTTCCAAAACTTGATTAGAATCAAATCATGAAGGTCGGACTATAAAATGGGAATAAGATTTCAATCGTATAGCATAAATTCAAATAAGTCATATTTTAATAATATTATATATTTCTATGCTAGAAATTTTGTTGTGCGTAAGGCTTGTAGGTTACTGAATAACATTTATGCAAATTCTTTGATATTACTTTTGCAGTACTATTTTGTATTGTTAAAATGTTCTTCATTTGATTTTTGAGCTAAGGATGACAATTAGAATAGAGGTCCACAACGAACCGATGCTAGAAAACCTAATCCCAACCCGACTTAGGCGGACGGAAAACCGTAAAGACCAGATCAAACCTGGTTAGCAAGACCTAAAGGATCTAACCAAAAAATAAAAAATGCATGCATTTTTAGCGTCATTTTCTAATTGAACATGAATCGGCATGATATGACCAAGCCTTTCGGTTTAGGTTTTAAAACATGTAGTTCGGTTTTCCAGAAATAGCAAAATTTGAATTGCAGAGTTAGCACTATATTTATTTGAAGCATGAGTTTGCGCAAAATTTCTTTAAAAATTATACGATGCTATTTTAAATAGCAGCATAGCTACTTTCTACAAAATATTTCAGTATGAGTGAATTTTCAGAATGTATAGTCTATCGCTTATTTGAAATTTTACAACTACATATAAAAATTATATTTATATGTAGTAATAAGTACAAATTTTCTGAAAAAAAATAATCATTTTAGTTCAGGTGGAAAAATGTAGAAGGGATAAAAAGATAATCAAAAACTAAATTGATCTTAGGTCATTTGGTATGGACCATTTTTGTGTTTTCATTGTCTGCTCTTCTTATCTTAGTTCGGCCCAGGAGAATTTCTACTGTGTAATCATTTACATCCGTCCTACTTACTTTTCACACTTAGATCAATGTTGACTTAAATGGATAGCCAACGTATTTTCTTCAAAATGCACACTCAAATCTAAAGAAGATGAAATGCAAACAGCTTACATTCTTTCTAAATACTGTACTGAAATTAAACATATCATATACATATTACAGGGTCAGTTGTATGGTTATAAAGCTTATCCAATAGAGGCTATAAGAAAGCTCTAGAAGATAAAGGCTAGCAAAAGATATTCGGATATGGTTAGCGATATAAAAGTAAAGATTGCTAAACCAATCTTTATGAGTCAAGCAATTTGGGAGCAGTGGCTTCAGTACTAGAATCTTCCAGAAGTTAAGGAGAAATCAAAGAAAGCTTCGACAAATAGAAACTCTAATCCTACTTTGCATAGTTGCGAATCTATTTCTACACAAAAGCACGCTGTAAAATTGGTAAGATTTTTGTTTCGTGTAACTCTAATTATTTTAGCATGCTGACAAATAAAACTGCCACAATTAATATACAAAAAAATTATTTAAACCAAAGATTACGGTAGGCCTCCTCATATGCTTAAAGTATTTGAATGTACTCGCATCAAAGCGACAACGCATAATATATAGCACTGACCCCGCTTCACACTCTTGGATAGATCATAAAGTAGTTAATTTTTATGTATGTAACTATGTTTTTGAGTAAAAATTGTTGAGGATATATTTTAACAATCTTTACAAAAATTATTTCTTAACAGGACAATTTGATGAAAGCTTGCGTAGAGCATCTAAACGAACTTCGAGAGACATCCGATAACGACATCGTAAAATTGCCCTCGGAGTCAGTGGATAGCATATTTGAATCCCTTGTAATTCCAAATGCAAAAAAATGTACTTATCCCGTTGGGAATTTGGAGGCACTAAATTACTGTTCTTTTCCTTACTGTCTCTTTTTCTTACTGTCTTGGTGTCTTTTTTCTTACTGTCTTAATGTCTTTTATGTATGGCTGTATACCCATGTTTCCCAAATTCCAAAATTATCGGTCAGTTATTATTATCGACTATAGCAACAAGTAGTCATTTGAACTAATAATATGTATTAGCAGGCTATGCCTATAAAATATTTAAACAAAATTAATTATAGCGTAAATGTTGTCTCAAAAGTAGTGTCAACATAGAAGTATGTCGTTTATTCTATATGTTGTTGCACTTTGGTCAAAAATTAAAGCACACATTGAAGCAGTATTAGTAGTATGTATTGGTATGGGTCAACATAGAAGGATGTATTAATATGACTCGTTTTCTACTCATAATGCAAAACAGTAGTGTCAACATAGAAGGATGTCGTTTATTTTATACACTGTTGTACCGTGGTCGAAAATTAAAGCACACATTGTGTAAATAGTAAATAGTCTGTCCAAAGGATGTGCAGCATGGGAAGTAATACATAACTTCAACACGCTATGTTCCAATTAAGAGTACAATTTGTATGCATGCCCTCACACAAACACACCTGAACGCATATATGCCATTAATTTAATCTATAGCAAGGCCTAGGTTTATTTCGTTGTATAGTTGGAATGTTGGAAAAGTGAAAGTGGCACATATAAAGATTTTAGGAGTTTATGTGGTATTATATACATAATTTATTAAGCATTCTAATGTTTAATTTTTCTGAGGCGCACATAATTGGAGAAAACTAATTTTCTCATGCTTTATCAAGGTTTGTTCATTAATCTCTCTCATTAATTAAAAATGAAGTGCAGTTTAATAAAAGGTAGATGCATATAAATCTTTAAATAAAAGATTGGTAGATGAGTAACATGCATGTATATTATTTTGTTACAATCAACTTTGCCAATTGTTGTGCGTATGCTCCAAGAACCGATGTGTGCGCATCGATATGAAATACCAAAATCAAGCACATGTTATATATATAAAAGACAATTTTTAGTACTGTTCCTGGAGTTTACAAAGCAACCAGAAATCATTAAACCAATCTGATACCAAGAAATTTTGTTGACATTTAGCTGTCAGTACATGTCCGTCCCTATACATTGACAGTTGTATGTCCAAGGAGGAATTCAGGCCTCTTTTAGGTTTCTGGTATCATGCTGATTTTTTTTTTTTTTTTGTAAAATAGTTTTTATCAACTCTATTATCCTGCAGTTTTTAAGGCTTTAACGGTATTAAAACATATAAATGATATTCATTTTCTTTCACGATCATGTAAAGCAAAAATGATCCATATAAGAACACAGCTTGTGGTTGTAACTAAATAATTTTTGAATTACTGGGGTGCGCAGCGACTACTTCAATTCAAATGATAAAGCACTAAAATAGAGAATCATAATATAATATTTTTGATAGGTACAGTCCTAAAACATTTATTAGTGTATATTTGTGTAAATATTATCTGTTTAAGGTGTGTATCATGCGATTTTCATTTTGGCTTTACACTGAAAGTATATTTCATTACTATGTTTTCAATTGAATGTGTATGTCAATAAGCTCTTTAGAGTAAACCCATTAAATATTATTATAATGCGAACATGTTTTCTAATTTGCTCATTCAAATTATTTAGATTGATGGTACAATTCAATTTGCAAGTATATTTATCATCATGTACAATTGGTAAAGTCTGGATTTTGAGCTTTTAGTGTGACTATTGAACCCCTCAACATTAAGATGCCTACTGAACAAAACTTGAATTTTTGGATGTCTAACGTGGTCATATTTATACTGTTTAAGTAAAGTATTTGTATCCTCGCAAACAAAAAGTATTAATGCCTTAATGTCACTTTTACAATGCAGCTTCCATCATCTTCTCAGCAATCAAAATGTCAGCTTGTTGACAATGAAGATGACGTCCACGAGCTACAAAAAACTGTCGAGGAGATGCACATCGAGCTTGAAAATGAGAGATCAGACCTTAGAAGCACAACTGGCAAAGGTGATGGCAATACTCAAGGCTCAAGACAGAGTTTCACGTTCACTTTTTCTTGATATTTCTCATTCGTTCGCGCCTTCGCCATTGTCATCTGCGTAGCTTGATTGGTATGTTAGGACTTATTTTGTAGTGATGTGGTTGTAATACAACTATGGATATGTTTGTTAGTTATGGGGTTTTAGTACTGTTGTGATGGTTATGAGTTGTATGTGGTTTAAGTTCACACCAGCAGAATAATTTTGTTGTTCATAATTCAGCTTGGTGCACAAAATGAAGGATTATGGATGTTTTTATGTGATATGTTAATATTATCTGCGTTGCGTTGTTGCTTATTAGTGTTATTTGTATGTGGATGGCAATTTTATACTTTTTTTGCTAGCTTTTTATATCAGTATCTGTAACTGAATAATATTAATTTATAAAGCTGAAAGGAGAGGATGGTAAAAACAGTTATTGTCATATAAGAAAGGGAATAGAAGGAGAGGATTGTAAAAACAGTTATTGCTAAATAAAAATAGTGACAACGTTCCATCGTTAATTCGAGACTAATCTGAAAGTGTTTACCATCGAATTACCAACAAAAATAATGAAAATGTAATTTACCCCAATTTAATTTCTATCGCTGATCCTTGCTGAACTGTAAGGGTTTACCGACAAAATAAAAGAGCCAGATTTTTTTAATCAAAACTTTTTGTCGCTAATCCCTTGGTAATTAGTAAGGGTTTACCAACATCTTATGTAAGTAATATTTTGTTATAAATTAATTATCCATCGGTAAATAGTCGGTATATAAATTAAAATCAAATTTATTTTTATTATAAAATTAGTAAAATGACGGAAAATTATTGGGAAATTCATGCTAAATTCCATCACAAAATCTAACACAGATACTGTCATGGTTTTTATCTACCACACTATTATGTAGGAAGTCTATCACTAAGACCTGTTTAACGATGGATTAGAAGCAGATTCTGCCGCTGCTATATGCGGTTTTTCTTGTAGTGTTATCATACTATTTTATGGGGTCTCACGAGGAGGCGAGTGCACGTTTATACAATACTAGGTAGTAAGAGGTCCAAACGAGGTGGGTACAGGCGAGTTCCAATGAGGCTGTGAGTGTGTATCACTTCGATTAGGCAAGATAAGATGTTGTAACGTTATGATTAACACTATATCATAAGAGCTGGTGGGTTGGGCAAGATAAACCTTAACCCGTAGTTGGCATAGTTTATCACATCTGTGGTTTAGGAGCCGGTCAACGAGTAGGATCAAGTTACATCCTTAATTGTAGATTTTCATAAACGGTGCAGAAATCAAATCATACGAATGAGAAAACGATCAACAATATCCTTACTTATCTTTCTATTATCTTACTTATTGTTATTGTTCTTTAAACTATTATCATGTTTAGATTTCCTCTTTTATCACTCATGCTAGTAAGTACATAACTTACTAGGCTTTATGTCTGACATGTTTTCTTTCTTTCTTCCCCTAGGTTCTCAGGGTTGAGGATCTAGTAGCTGATAGAGATTCGGCCCCATTTAGCTTATTAGAGATCTCTGTTTGTCTTATTATCTGCTTATTCATGTCTATTCCTCATTTGGCTTGTTCATATATTTGATGTTTAGAGCGATTTATTTTTATTTTGTACTCTGATTGTGTTACTCTTTCGTAAGACATTTATGGTTTCTGATTAAAGCACATTTAATGATGTGATGACATTCATGTTTTGATTTAAACAAAGTTTTAAATTTTCCACTATGTTTCCATATGTTGTCTTCTGAATTTTAATCTCTGTTATGTTATTTTATACCTATACACTTCATGTTCCTTAGTGAAATCCTCATATAGGTAACATTAAGGAGTGTGGGGTGGTATACGTGGTATCGGAGCCTAAGGTTACAAGATCAGACCAAAAAAGTTGTTTTAAAGGAAAGAGTCTTTTAAAGAAACGTGTTTTCAAATTAGAAGTTTGTTTACAGTATTCCCTTTATTCCTTTCTTGAGTCCTTCCCTCTTTTCCTTTCGCAGCATGTTTGGGGCTCCCAATTTTCCTTAGGGTGTCCCCATTCCAACTTGATTCTATAGGTATGTGGAAATTACGGCGTCAGCCTTCTATAAGATTTGCAAAGATATCACTACTCTTGGCAGTAAAATCTTCCTAGGTTCGAAACTTTTGTTGAGTCCCGCGGTTGGCTTAGGAATACCGAGCACATATTTGGACTTTTAGAGCTTGAGGATATATGGAGAGTTCAATAGACTACATGGAAATTGAAGGGCGTTACTTCTTATTAATAGGAGATGGCAGAGGCACAGCGTGGTTTTGAGACTTTGATTGAGTTCAAGGATAGGTTTGAAAGGAAGTTTCTATCTCAGGCGGAAGAGGGCATGCAATTGCTGAAATTTCGAGGGTTGAGACAGGGAGATATTTCTGTGAAGGAATATGTTAATCAGTTCAATGAGCTTGCAAGGTTCAGGATGGATTTGGTGAATATTGCTCATAAGAAGGCTGTGAGGTTTGCTAATGGTATTAATCAACCTCTAAAAGGACTTGCTTTGACTTTTATCTCGATGGGTGCTACATTTGATAATCTTGTTGAAATGGCGCTTAAGCACGAGGAAAGAAAAGGTGATTCCATGAAAAGTAAAGCTAAGGTGACGAAATATAGTTACGGAAAAAAGAAACGGTGACCTAAGATGGGTAATACGAAGAGTGATAAACCATAGAAAGCTTAGATTTAGAAGCACATTAAATGCCATGGTTACGGTATGATGGGCCATTTTGTGAGGGACTAGAAGAAAGCAACTAAGAGAGGGAGTTTCTTTAATTGTGGATAGTCGGGTCGTTATAATGAGTAGTGTCCTCATAATCAAGGGCAAGGAGTTAGTTCGTCTAGAGCGCAGATGCAGGCATTAGAGGCGACTCAAGGCAGTGTCGGACATGATAGAGGCAGAAAGGTCATAGTTGAAGGTTTTATCTCTCTTTATGACTTTCCAGTTAGGACTTTATTTGATTTGGGAGTTTCTCATTCGTTTATTTCTACCTCGTTAATCGATTATCTGCACCTTAGTATATCTCTTGTTTCTGATCCAGTAGTAGTTTCAAGCCCTATAGGAGGTTCAACTCATTTGTCTATGATGTGTGAGGGTCTGAGACTTTCTATTTTAGGCATTGAGTTTGACTATGACGCCTATGTACTGGGATTTTCGGGGTATGGTATTATTCTAGGGATGAATTGGCTGGCTGATATGCACGTAAATTTGCACATTTGTATTCACACATTTATTCTTGCTTTAATTAAATAAATAACATATTGGGATATTTTTACATTTTTTAGCCAAAAATCCAAAATTCTCAAATTATCATGCATACATCTTCATATTGGAGCAAAACAGTCATTTGTGCATGTATTTATTTTTTATAAAATTTACTTGTTCATTTTCATGTGTCTTTTAGGAATTTAGGAGCAAAAATGAAGAATGCACATAAAGTTTACATGGAGATATACATGCACAAAGTATACAAAGAATTGGAGATGGAATTAATTCACTCACTACTTAGTAGAGGACCCCACCTACCAATTATCTCCCCTTCCATAATGGTACAATTAGAGGCTAATATATTTGCAAGTGAAGCGAAAAGAAAGCTTCATACAATTTTAATGAATCATTAGTGGCTAAAGATAAATGGAAGCTTCATGAAGAGGTATTTTTGGTAGTCACCAACAAAAGTGACTAGGGTTTTAGGGTTTAGAACATGTATAAATACCCCTTTATGGTTATACAAATATTCTCTCTTTTAGTTAGTTAGTTTGTAGGATAAAAAACTAAAGTTCTTTCTTTCATTCATGGCTTCTTAGCCATTTCTCTCTTATGTAATTTTCATGTTAATGCAATTTAATTTCTTGTTCATTTAATTCTTATTATTTACTTTATGTATTTGTGTAGTTTTATTTTATGCAAGTAGTTTAGTTTATTTTTTTTAATTAGTTCTCTCTTTTTCCTTTATTTTTAATGTTGCAATCTATCTTTATTGCCATGATTACATACATTATAGGCTAATCCCTTTCAACTTAGGGGTAATGCAGCTCTCTTGATTATGTAGATGCAACGTAATTTGTTTATTCATGCTCTCTTTTTTTGCTTCTTGTCATGTTGATGTTATTGGTTTTATGTTCATTATTGAATTTGATAACCTATATTGTTGACACCAAATAGGCTATGCTTAGTCATATGTTCACTAATTACCTCTTCATCTACATATGATGATGGTGATTAAGTGGAGGTTGAAATAAAAATTTGATGGTCTATAGTTCTAATTAATAGTTCATAGGCTATGCTTAAAGTATATTTCACTTTCATCTTGTTGTCATTTTTCATTTGAACTATTATGGTGATTTAGTATGTATGTTATGGTTTGATAGTTTATTTTGTGCTAATTAATAGCATGAATAAGCTATGCTTATAATAATCATATCAACTAAAATCACAAATGACCCAAAAAAAAAGAGACCATGGTTTCATTTTATGTTGATTCATGTGATCTAGAGAGTGAATTTATTCCTAAGTTGTTGTTTAACTCTCATATTTTTATCTATCTTAGTTTGTTAGTTTAGTTTAGTTGTAGTTAGTTAAATTTTCACTCGACTTTGTTTTAATTTGATTAAATAAAATTAAAATTACTTCTTTTCCCATGGATTGACTCGTATTCACTAACGTACTACAAGTGTACGCCGTGCGCTGGCGGTTTTATACACTTCGCAACGGTTTTCTAATTCAATAGAATTTCCGTCATCGAACAAGTTTTTGGCGCCGTTGCCCGGGAAAGTTAATTAATTTTAATTTTATTCTTCGAAATAATTTTCTTGTTTGTTGTTGTTGTTTTTCTTTATAAAAAATGTGTGTTTGTTGTTAGTTTTTGTGTTTGTTCAATTGTGTGTTGTTCATAGTTTGTGTTTTGTTTTTATCTTTTGTTGTTTCATTTTGTTTGTGCTTTGTTTTTCTTTTTGTTCTCATTTAAAAAAAAGTGTGTTTCATTGTGTAGTTTGTTAAGTTCACTTGCATTGGTGTGTTTGTTGTCTGTGATCATTTTTTGTTCTTTGTTCTCTTTATGTTATTTTCTTAAAAAAGAAGTTTGGTTTACTATTTAGTTTGTGCATTTGTTTTACTACTTTGTTTTACTATTTTGTTTGTGCATTAGTTTTTATTGTTATTCTTTTTCATTTGTAGATTTTAGTTCTTGTGTTCATTCCGTGTCATTGTTTCATCTTGTGTTCACTCCATTCCTATTGTTGTTTTTCTTCTGTTTCATACTTGGGCATTACACTTTTGTCATCTGTTTGAAATTAAAAAAAAATAATATTGTTTGTTCTCCTAATTTTCTTCTGTTTCTCGGTATCCATATTCCGATTCCATGCAATGTTTCGGTCCCACTAATCTTTAGAAAAAAGTGTTTGCATTCCAGTTCCAATTCATTTAAATTTCATAACTTTGAATTACACAATAGTTACAAATTTTGTTCCCTATACATCTGTTGTATACTAAAAAAAAAGGAAAATCTACATTGTTGTGCCACTGTGCAAGTTTCTTTCACCACTTCACCTCTTCATCAACACCTAGTCCAGACGCTTCAAAACTGCTCTATCCCCACTGTTAATACAACACCTCTCTTCATCACTTCAAGATTCCCTTCGGCCAACTTACAACCTAACACCCCCTTCAGCGCTTCAATGCACAAAACCAACCACGCATCCATTTTCCATAATCCTCCAATTTGCTACAATAATACCATTACAAAATTCGGACCAACCACCCACAAGTTCAACCTCATAGTCACATAAACAAGAAACCTCGCCTTCAACTTCAACTGCCACTATACTTCCAAAACCAAACCACCAACTTGTCACCTCCAACATAACAACAACTAGTTTGCCACCAACATTCAACACTGCCAAACAGAGGCCACGAAGCACACACCATCTATTACTACTTCACATATTGTAATAACCCGGAAAATACGAGCCAATTTAAAAATTTTAAATAGGTGATTTCAAAGGAATTAGAACAATTGAAATATAATATTTCAATAAAATAGTGAATTAGAAATAGTGAGTCAGTTTGAAAATTTGAATTCAAACTTTGACTGACTGTGCAGGGTGGAAAATATAACGGATTTTAGTGAAACCAAAAATATTTAAATCTGTTAGTCAATACCTTTCTAACGAATCTGAAAAATCGAAGTTTCATAACGGGAATCAAAAGTTATGGCCGAATGAATTTTCAGAAGGGTCGGTATATAGAATATATAGCCCTGGAAAATTGATATTTTGCATACGACCTCGGAATTCTACGAAACCACTTTTGTTGGGTCCGGGATGTTAAACTATTGCTAGGTTTCAAATTTCATAATTTTTGAAGCTAGTATGTGAGCGTGGCAAAAGAAAATGTGATTGGTCAATTTCTGTTAAATTGGATCGACCAGAAAATGGCCATTTTTCAAACAACCTCAGAATTTGACGAAACTAGTTTTGTTGGGACCGTAGCGTCAAAACATAGCTAGATTTATTTTTCTGGAATTTTTCGAATCAGTTCGTGGCCCTGGCAAATTGAAATGTACGTTCGGAGTTAAATGTTTTATACTTTAATTTGAAAATTAACTGACTGTAACAGTTGAATTGGCCTACGAAACATATCCCATTGTGTCCGGAATGGGGGTATTTAGCTAGGGGGGACAGTCGTTGGGTTTAAAAAGGAGTTCGTTTGAGAAAACACTATTTAAAAATTTAATATAGTCCTCGGCCAATCAGAATTTTCCATTCATAAATTTAAAAAAAAAAAAAAAAACCCCAAAATCAACGGCGAAACCCGCTCGAGACCTTCTCTCCTCCGCCGCCGCCGCTACCGTCACCTACAGCCTTCGCCACCACCACCCCTTGACGCGCCTCCGTCCCCTCTTCAAATCCGACTAACCATCGCCACCCCTCGTCGCCTGTGCCGCCCGAATCGAAGCCCCAAAGTCTCGACCTTTCCACCGCCGCCGCCGTCGATCTAGACCACTGAACGCCACCAAACCACCACCGACTGGAAGCCCTCTCTTCCCTCTTCCACGTCCAACTCGCTGATTATCCCCTCGTGCCCCGATTGTCGCGAAAACCGTAAACCTAGTTTAGAACCTTCGTGAAAGGTGAGTTTTTTTTATCTTTACACTTTGAAAAATCATATCTTTTTGGTGTGTTGACGAAATTCGATGAAACAGGAAACATCGGGACCGCAAGGAAGCTCTCTACCCAATAGAAGAAGCCGCGGATTTTTCTGACATCGTATCGATTTTTAGCGCTCCGAAAACCAATGTGAGAAATCTAAATTAATATGAAATTGAATGGAAAATGTCATGTATAATTTATATTAGCGAAATATAAATAACATACGTGTTGTATACCTCATGTACATACGTAGTGTAAGCTATATAAGCAAAGTATGAATTTTACATGCATAGAATAATTGATATATGTGTTGAAATGCAAGTGAAATATAGCAATTATATATATATATATATATATATATATATATATACACTCATACTCCCCTCGTCCACAAACCATGGAGGATATTTATTGTTGTGAATTGGTGTGAAACATTGGATGAAAAATACGAATGGTTGAATAATTGTTTGTGGTTGATATTGTTTGGTTGTTGTTGAAAAATACCCATTGGTGATTGAAATGAATTGGAAATATTTGTGGAAATAAAAACAAACATGCCGCCTGCGTGCAAATTAGATGCATGAACCCCATTGTCAAAAACCGCGAGGTTTTAAGGTAGAGCGAGGAGCCGTACTAGGGACGGTGCCGGTTTTAACTACCCTGCCGTTATGCTGCCGAAATTTTGAATAATCTTTGTGTGTTAGAATTATTTTCATATATTGAAGTTATTTTCATGCGTTGAAATTAAAGCCATATGTTGAAACTATATCCATGTGTGGAAATGTTCGTGTGTTGAAAAGTGTTGTGTGAAAATTAAATTCATTTGTGAATGAATGAAGTGTTTAAACAATAAAAATCACATTCTTATATATATATGAAGTATGAAAAATATTCGCCTTATATAAATAGTTTCAACAACAAAAAATCCCATCTTTCTAATACGAACAACATAAATAAAATGTCCATGTGTGGAAATGCTCATTTGTTGAGAAGTGTGTGTAGTGGAAAAGTTCATGTGTTGAATAAAAAGATCGAACAATAAAAATTACATTTTTATTGAAATTATGAAGTGTTGAAATATCCATTTGTCGAATAAATATTTTAAATGATTAAAATATCATTTTTATCATATATGTGATATGCTAAAGATATGCGGACGTTGAAATAAATATTTGTGAAAGAAATATTCTTTTTAACATGCATAGGAACCAAATAAAATAGTCATGTGTTGAAATCCATTTTAGTTCGCCAAAATTATCATCTTTGAAATGTGAAGTGTTAAAAATAGCCACTTGTTCAAATAAACGTGCATGAGTTGAAATATACATTAATTAGCTAATGATATGATTTTAGCCAATGCATGCAATATTAGAATGAATGGTGTTTTTAAACCAAAGCAAATCAAATATGAAATTGAATGGAAAATGATAAATGATAGAAATTGTACATATGTACATGCCTATCTATTGAACAGGTTAAAGCAAAGGGGCTAGAGAAGAGAAATAAAATTTTGTGCCCAACAAATAGGTACACATTTACTGCTTTGTTTGGGTGATGATTTTATGAGCCTGTTGGCTAGCCGCTTGGCTTTTTCTTTTTCTTTTCGATATAAGACGCCCGTATGGCTATTTGGGAATTTTCCCAGACCCTCCCGTACAAAGGAGGTTATGGCGAAATTTTCCGAAATTTAAAGGCGTTAGTGAAATAATTGAAGTGGAAACGATATAGGAATTTTTAAATGAACTATATTTATATAAATATATAAATATAAATAGAATTAAAACGAAACGTGGCCGTGCAGTTCGTGTTTTGGAACCGTGATTTCAAACGGCTAGTGCGGGAAATCCGACCATTGGATTTTCCCGAAACCGCAACCGTTGGGTTCGCCTTGGAAATATCTTTCCAACGGCACCAACTTTGTGAAGATCCGACGGTTGGATTGTCTGGAATGTTTAATTCAAATCTAAAGAAAAACAGCGCCAGAAACGATTATATTTATATATATAAATATAATTAAATTAAATTGAATAACGACGCTGTAGTTCGTAAATTGAAATCGTAACTTCAAATGACTAGTGTGGAAGATCCGACCGTCGGATTCTCCCAAAACTGAAACCATTGGATTCGTTTTGAAATGACCCTCCCAATAGCACCAAATTTGTGAAGATCCAACGGTTAGATTTTCAGATATGTGTAAAACAAAATTTGTGAAAAGCAGCGCCAGTGCATCGACACGACCTGAAACGTCGTTTAATTAAATATGGCCGTTTTAAATTAAATAAAAATGGCGATATATCGTTATAAAATACTATAGACGATATAGAGTGGAAATAAACCAATTTCGTTGTGTTTGCTTGATATGTGATGGTTGAATGTATTTGACATGAAAATTATAACTAAATAACTGAAATGTGAATGTTGAATAGTCCAACCATGTGATTAATTGATTTGAAAATCTAAATATACGTGGGTTATTTGAAAAGGCCGAGTTTATCTCATTTCAAATAATCGATCGACGTTGAGAAGTCGAAGAGTCGAAGACGGCTGAAGACCGACGATCTCCACATTGGATGGATGGGCGCTACTGATGCTCGTGAATGGAGTAGCTACCATGAAGGAATTGAAGTAGTAACCGTCCAAACATACTGTTGATTGTACGGATATGCGAGGAATTGGTGCCTCCGGTTTCGTTCAGACCCAGAACGGACTTGTAAATGGACTGTGTGTCTGAAATTGGATTTTGTTCTGTGTTGATTGATCTCTGTTAAATATATATCTGTTTGGCGGCGGAGAATTTATTCTCTTGCTTAACGCCCTTCTTTGAGACGTACGAGCTCAGAGGTTATGTATTGACAGAAATCAGTCGCATGGAGTGGATTGCCTGTGTGGCACGCCTAAGTGGCATATGATCAAGGCTTCTGTTGCAAAGCAAAGTCTTGTGGTTGATGATCAAAGCATGGTCTGTGTGACGTAGCTTTGTGTATAACGTGAATTCGCGACCCTCACACCTCGGTATGAGTCAAAAACGGGAGACGGACCGCTGGGAGTGCACGGCGTTTCTTTCTAGCTATGGTGGTGTCAGTGACCTACCAGCCCTGACATTATATATACTTTTCACCTGTGTGGTTGTTGGAATGCGAGGCGCCTCGATTATAGGTCTGTAAGGACCGAGAAACGTGTGTTCAGGAATTGCCAATCCTCAAAAGTAAGAGAGGACCGGCCTAGCCGATTCCAAGGATAATAGTGGGGTCCTGGGACATTTGCTAGAGTGTCTCGAACGGAGAGGAGCTTGCCCCTTGCCTCGACTCATGAAGGAATCCAATTTCCAATACGAAATATGCGGACGTGATTGTATTACTAGTATGGCGACATGATATATGGTACCCATGCCGTCTAGGATTGATATTTATGATTGAATTTGCTTTTGAAACATATATGCACTAGTAATAATATCAAACACTTTTGTTTTATTCGTATGAAGCATCTTTGGCCATTATAAGGGAAAACTCTATCCTCCGGCTTGCGTTGCGTTGTGTGATGGGACCTGAGTCTTATAATGGCTTCATTTTATAAAAAGCATTGCGTTGATTTAATCGTTTACTTTATCTCATGCACTAGCACTCATTGGAGTAAACCCGTTCCGCGAAAGTGGCGTGGTCCTTTGATTTGCCTTATTATTGTTATTAATAAGTTGAGTAGATTTCTCATACCAGTCCCATGACTGACTCGTAGTTTGTTTCACCTTGCAAACTCAGGTGCCCTCATTTTCACATGGGCAGCCTAGTTACAGGTTTCTGACGCACCTTTTGGCTCATGGCGAGGCTTGACTACACCGTGCTGACTTGGATTTTCTCCGCCATTATTGTATCTATATTATGATTCCTCCATTGGCGATGTAGACTGATATTCCTTTTGTGTACTCTTTATGTATGATTCCGCCTCAGGCGATGGTGACTGATTATGTATCATTATGCACTAAGTTGTATCCTTTACTGTCCTTCTCTGATGTGATGATATCTATATGATTCCGCTGTCATATGTGTGTAAACTATTCTATTTTTTGTTTATGCTATTATCTATGATCTGCTAATGATGATTAATGTGTTATATTCCAATGATTATCCTTAACACCGTGTCACGGGGTTTTGGGATCGTCACAGCTGGTATCAGAGCTTTGGTTAACCTTAGTTCTGGAGTCTAACACATTAAACACTTCGTCAAAATAGAATCAGTAGTATTCTAAGGCGAGTCGCTCATTAGAGATAGGACTAGTAAAGTCCTAGAATGAGCCGAGCAGAATAGCAAAAACAATTGATCAGTCCATCGTTATCTTTCCGTAAATTTTCTGCTTAACTATGCAATAGAATATCATTTCTGTTAGCTGACTTTTCCGTTGCTTATACAGAATTTGAAAAATGGCTACCAGAGCAGCCGCCGCTAGAGGAGGCCGTGCCGACCGAGGCCGAGGAAGGGGAGAAGTCCCAGCTCAAGAAGGACCTTTGATACAACCTCTGGCAGCTCAATACTTCGAGCTTGACCGTGTAGCTAAGAGATATAAGAACTTAGGAGGCAAGACCTTCTCGGGTACTGGCACCGTAATAGAGGCCCTTGCATGGCTCAAAACATGCGAGAAAATTCTTGAAGGTCTAAGGCTTGGAGACGAAGACAAAGCTATTATGGGCGCCTGGCTTATGCACGAACAAGCTGAATTATGGTGGGAATCTCTTACCGCCGGGAATAGGGAAGCTGGAAGAACATGGGATGGATTCAAAGAACTCTTCAAGGAGAAATATGTCCCAGAGCAAGCTCTAGAAAGGATGCACGATGACTTCGCCAATCTCCAGCAAGGGGATCTTTCCGTGCAAGATTATCTGAATAAATTTACACTGTTGTCGCCCTATGCTCCGGAACTCGTCGCCACTGCGAAATCCAAAAATAAGAGGTTTATCCTTGGACTAAGACGACAATATCATGATAGGGCCATGGCCCATGTCAAGCTGGAATTCAACGAGCTAGTGGAAATGACATGCAACTATGAAGACCTTGATCAAAGGCATCTGGATCAGGATCGCGCTAGAAGCCAAGCCGGAAACAAGCGCAAGCCTGCTGTAAATCAAGGCGAGTCAAGCCAAGCAGCATCTTCAAAACCTCAGACTGGCAAGCCGCCAAGAGGAAATTGCTTTAACTGTGGTAAGCCGGGGCACTACTCAAACGTCTGCACAGCTCTGAAGAGACAGAAGACAAACTCTCAAGGCTCGAGCCAAGGCTCCCAGAACCCTCGATCGTGCTTCAATTGTCAAAAGACCGATCATCTGGTCAAAGACTGTCCTTTGCTGAAGAAAGCTACAGTAGCTCATGTCTATGACGGGTCGAGCCCGCCAGCTGCTTCCGACGGAGCAGGTAAACCTGATGTTTTGGGAGGTACCCTTACGATTCAAAATATTCATGTTTCTGTATTGTTTGACATAGGTGCGTCGCGTAGTTTTATTGCTAAAAACACAGTGCACAAATTAAAGTTAAAACAACGAAAGCTCAAGGAATCAGTGGAAGTTCATAACCCGATAGAGGGTCCTATTACTCTCGGTTCATATTGTAAAGTACCTATTTCTTTTTCTCGATACAAGTTTCCTTTTGATTTAATCGTTATGGATTTTCCCGAATTCGATATCATTCACGGGCTGGATTGGTTAACGAAATACGAAGCTGAAGTGAATTGTGCGGAAAGAATCGTTAAAATTCGAACGAAGCTTGGATATATTACGGTACCCTGTCATGGTTCGAATCCGAATAGAGAAGAATTTTGGTCAGCATTAGAACTTATCCCCACTTCCATAGAAAAGATTCCGATTGTTAGGAACTATGCGGATGTGTTTGAAGAAGTTGAAAACTTACCCCCGCAAAGAGAAATAGAATTCCGAATCGATCTAATTCCCAATGCCAGACCAGTGGTACATCCAATTCGCAGAGTGACTCCAAAGGAAAAAGAAGAATTAGGCGATCAAACTCGTCAACTGTTGTGGAAAGGTCTAATCAGACCTAGTTTTTCTAATTGGGGTGCAGCTGTTGTGTTTGTCCCAAAGTCAGACGGTACTCTTAGATTACGTGTTGATTACCGAGACCTCAACAAACAGACGCTTAAAAACAAATATCCATTACCCCGCATTGATGATTTGCTAGACCAATTGAATGGGGCGAAAGTATTTTCCTGAATGGACCTAGCTACAGGTTTTCATCAATTGAGAATAGCAGAAGAGTGTGTTCCTTTGACAGCTTTCAGAGGTCTAGACATATTTTATGAATGGTTAGTAATGCCGTTTGGCCTATGCAACGCTCCAGCATACTTTGTCGATCTAATGAATAGAGTGTTCAGGGGAGTTTTGAATAAATTTGTCCTCGTCTTCATCGATGATATTTTAATCTACTCCAAATCAAAACCTGAGCACGAAAAACACTTAGAACAAGTATTGGAGATTCTAAGGAAGAACGTCTTCAAAGCCAAATTCTCTAAATGTGTCTTCTGGCAAGAAGAAGTCAAATTTCTCGGCCATGTTGTGTCAGAGAAAGGAATTTCTGTTGATCCAAGCAAAATAACAGCGATTCAAGACTGGAAACAGCCCACTACTCCCACGGAAGTTAGAAGTTTTATGGGGTTGGCTAGTTATTATCGAAAGTTCGTTAAGGATTTTTCGAAGATATCCGGTCCGTTAACGAAGCTCACAAAGAAACATGAGAAGTTTAAGTGGACTTCCGACTGTGAAGAAGCTTTCCAGGAATTGAAATCGAAGCTGACCACTGCTCCAGTGTTAACCATTATTGATGGCAATCAGGATTTAACGGTTTGGACAGATGCTTCTATTAGAGGTCTTGGTGCAGTGTTAATGCAGAGAGGCCAAGTAGTCGCTTATGCAACCCGCCAACTGAAACCGCATGAGAAGAATTATGTGACTCATGATCTTGAGTTGCTAGCCATCGTTTTTGCCTTAAAAGTCTGGAGGCATTATTTTTTGGGCGAGAAATTTATACTGTACACAGATCATCAATCGTTGAAGTATTTATATACTCAGAAAGATCTGAATCTGAGACAACAGCGTTGGCTAGAATTTCTTGCAGCGTATGATCTTGATATCCTGTATACGCCGGGGAAGGCTAACGTTGTAGCGGATGCGCTTAGTAGAAAGACCGCAATCGTTGCCCATCTTATAATTACACCTAGCTTGATCGATAAGATATGTGCTCTCCAGAAGAATGATTATTTCATTCAAAAGATCAAAGGAAGAATCCAGAAGGGAGAGCCCTCCAGCTTTCAGGTAGATAAAGAAGAAGTTCTGAGGCTGAATGGGAGAATTTGTGTTCCCAACCTTCTTGAGCTCAAAAGAGAAGTGCTAGCTGAATGCCATAAATCCAAATTTTGCATCCATCCTGGGGTGAGTAAAATGTACAACGATATCAAACGCACTTTCTGGTGGAAGGCAATGAAAAGAGATATTTCTTTGTATGTTAGCAGATGCCCTACTTGTCAATTGGTCAAGAGTGACCAACAGAAGCTAGCAGGACTGTTGCAACCGTTGGAAGTCCCAGGCTGGAAATGGGAACAGATTTCCATGGATTTCATAGATGGTTTGCCGCGAACCAAGAAAGGTAATGACAGCATTTGGGTGATCGTAGATCGCTTCACGAAGACTGCCCATTTTATACCTGTCAGATCCAATAGAACCGCTCAAAGTCTAGCGCAAATATACTTCAAAGAAATTGTTAAGCTGCATGGAATTCCCATCAGCATATTCAGTGATAGAGATCCCCTATTTACTAGCAAGTTCTAGGAGGCTTTCCAGACAGAATTGGGAACGAAACTGAATATGAGCACAGCTTATCACCCACAAACAGATGGCCAAACTGAGCGGGTGAATAGAATTCTAGAAGATTTATTGCGGGCTTATATAATTGATTTTGGTGGGTCATGGGAAGATCATATGCATTTGGCAGAATTCTCATATAATAATAGCTATCAAGCAAGTTTGAGAATGTCGCCATTTGAAGCATTATATGGCAGACCCTGCAGATCTCCAGCATGTTGGGTAGAACCTGGCAACAGACTTGTACTAGGACCCGATATGATTAGAGAAGCATATGATAAAGTCGACTTTATCAAGAAGCGATTGAAAACCGCCCAAAGCCGACAAAAAAGTTATGCAGACTCTAGAAGGAGAGATTTGACATTTGCCGTTGGCGATTATGTTTATTTGAAGGTTTCTCCGATGAGAGGAGTAATCAGATTTGGCAAGACTGGGAAGTTGGCACCGAGATTTATTGGTCCCTTTCCTATACTTGAACGAACTGGAACTCTTGCTTATAGGGTTCAATTGCCAGATTGGTTGCCTGGAGTGCACAATGTATTTCACATATCTCAACTTAGAAGACATGTGCATGATCCAGATCTTGTTGTAGAAGAAGCAGCGCAACATGATGTAGACATAACTCCAGAATTAGCACTCAAAAGAGAGCCATTAAAGATTGTTGGCAAAGAAACTAGAGAACTCAGAAGCAAAAAGGTTCTTTTAGTTAAAGTGCAGTGGAGTAGTGATCCTAGAGACTGTACTTTGGAAACTGAGGAAAGCATTAAGCAAGCTTACCCCAAATGCAGAGTGGATATCTCTGACTAACTCCGGTGCAAGGTACCTTTACAATACTTTGCATTTACATTTTATTTCCTACTTTACTGTTGTTTCCTTTTCGAGGACGAAAAGTTTTAAGTGGGGGAGATTGTAATAACCCGGAAAATACGAGCCAATTTAAAAGTTTTAAATTGGTGATTTCAAAGGAATTAGAACAATTGAAATAGAATATTTCAATAAAATAGTGAATTAGAAATAGTGAGTCAGTTTGAAAATTTGAATTCAAACTTTGACTGACTGTGCAGGGTGGAAAATATAACGGATTTTAGTGAAACCAAAAATATTTAAATCTGTTAGTCAATACCTTTCTAACGAATCTGAAAAATCGAAGTTTCATAACGGGAATCAAAAGTTATGGCCGAATGAATTTTCAGAAGGGTCGGTATATAGAATATATAGCCCTGGAAAATTGATATTTTGCATACGACCTCGGAATTCGACGAAACCACTTTTGTTGGGTTCGGGATGTTAAACTATTGCTAGGTTTCAAATTTCATAATTTTTGAAGCTAGTATGTAAGCGTGGCAAAAGAAAATGTGATTGGTCAATTTCTGTTAAATTGGATCGACTAGAAAATGGCCATTTTTCAAACAACCTCAGAATTTGACGAAACTAGTTTTGTTGGGACCGTAGCATCAAAACATAGCTAGATTTATTTTTATGGAATTTTTCGAATCAGTTCGTGGCCCTAGCAAATTGAAATGTACGTTCGGAGTTAAAAATTAAATGTTTTATACTTTAATTTGAAAAATAACTGACTGTAACAGTCGAATTGGCCTACGAAACATATCCCATTGTGTCCGGAATGGGGGTATTTAGCTAGGGGCGACAGTCGTTGGGTTTAAAAAGGAGTTCGTTTGAGAAAACACTATTTAAAAATTTAATATAGTCCTCGGCCAATCAGAAGTTTCCATTCATAATTTTTTTTTTAAAAAAAAAAGAAAACCCCCCAAAATCAACGGCGAATCAGAAGTTTCCATTCATAATTTTTTTTTTAAAAAAAAAAAAGAAAACCCCCCAAAATCAACGGCGAAACCCGCTCGAGACCTTCTCTCCTCCGCCGCCGCCGCTACCGTCACCTACAGCCTTCGCCTTCGCCACCCCTCGACGCGCCTCCGTCCCCTCTTCAAATCCGACTAACCATCGCCACCCCTCGTCGCCTGTGCCGCCCGAATCGAAGCCCCAAAGTTCCGACCTTTCCACCGCCGCCGCCGTCGATCTAGACCACCGAACGCCACAAAACCACCACCGACTGGAAGCCCTCTCTTCCCTCTTCCACGTCCAACTCGCCGATCATCCCCTCGTGCCCCGATTGTCGCGAAAACCGTAAACCTAGTTTAGAACCTTCGTGAAAGGTGAGTTTTTTTTATCTTTACACTTTGAAAAATCATATCTTTTTGGTGTGTTGACGAAATTCGATGAAACAGGAAACATCTGGACCGCAAGGAAGCTCTCTACCCAATAGAAGAAGCCGCGGATTTTTCTGACATCGTATCGATTTTTAGCGCTCCGAAAACCAATGTGAGAAATCTAAATTAATATGAAATTGAATGGAAAATGTCGTGTATAATTTATATTAGCGAAATATAAATTACATACGTGTTGTATACCTCATGTACATACGTAGTGTAAGCTATATAAGCGAAGTATGAATTTTACATGCATAGAATAATTGATATATGTGTTGAAATGCAAGTGAAATATAGCAATTATATATATATATACTCCCCTCGTCCACAAACCATGGACGATATTTATTGTTGTGAATTGGTGTGAAACATTGGATGAAAAATACGAATGGTTGAATAATTGTTTGTGGTTGATATTGTTTGGTTGTGGTTGAAAAATACCCATTGGTGATTGAAATGAATTGGAAATATTTGTGGAAATAAAAATAAACATGCCGCCTGCGTGCGAATTAGATGCATGAACCCCATTGTCAAAAACCGCGAGGTTTTAAGGTAGAGCGAGGAGCCGTACTAGGGACGGTGCCGGTTTTAACTACCCTGCCATTATGCTGCCGAAATTTTGAATAATCTTTGTGTGTTAGAATTATTTTCATATGTTGAAGTTATTTTCATGCGTTGAAATTAAAGCCATATGTTGAAACTATATCCATGAGTGGAAATGTTCGTGTGTTGAAAAGTGTTGTGTGAAAATTAAATTCATTTGTGAATGAATTAAGTGTTTAAACAATAAAAATCACATTCTTATATATATATGAAGTATGAAAAATATTCGCCTTATATAAATAGTTTCAACAACAAAAAATCCCATCTTTCTAATACGAAAAACATAAATAAAATGTCCATGTGTGGAAATGCTCATTTGTTGAGAAGTGTGTGTAGTGGAAAAGTTCATGTGTTGAATAAAAAGATCGAACAATAAAAATTACATTTTTATTGAAACTATGAAGTGTTGAAATATCCATTTGTCGAATAAATATTTTAAATGATTAAAATATCATATTTATCATATATGTGATATGCTAAAGATATGCGGACGTTGAAATAAATATTTGTGAAAGAAATATTCTTTTTAACATGCATAGGAACCAAATAAAATAGTCATGTGTTGAAATCCATTTTAGTTCGCCAAAATTATCATCTTTGAAATGTGAAGTGTTAAAAATAGCCACTTGTTCAAATAAACGTGCATGAGTTGAAATATACATTAATTAGCTAATGATATGATTTTAGCCAATGCATGCAATATTAGAATGAATGGTGTTTTTAAACCAAAGCAAATCAAATATGAAATTGAATGGAAAATGATAAATGATAGAAATTGTACATATGTACATGCCTATCTATTGAACAGGTTAAAGCAAAGGGGCTAGAGAAGAGAAATAAAATTTTGTGCCCAACAAATAGGTACACATTTACTGCTTTGTTTGGGTGATGATTTTATGAGCCTGTTGGCTAGCCGCTTGGCTTTTTCTTTTTCTTTTCGATATAAGACGCCCGTATGGCTATTTGGGAATTTTCCCAGACCCTCCCGTACAAAGGAGGTTATGGCGAAATTTTCCGAAATTTAAAGGCGTTAGTGAAATAATTGAAGTGGAAACGATATAGGAATTTTTAAATGAACTATATTTATATAAATATATAAATATAAATAGAATTAAAACGAAACGTGGCCGTGCAGTTCGTGTTTTGGAACCGTGATTTCAAACGGCTAGTGCGGGAAATCCGACCATTGGATTTTCCCGAAACCGCAACCGTTGGGTTCGCCTTGGAAATATCTTTCCAACGGCACCAACTTTGTGAAGATCCGACGGTTGGATTGTCTGGAATGTTTAATTCAAATCTAAAGAAAAACAGCGCCAGAAACGATTATATTTATATATATAAATATAATTAAATTAAATTGAATAACGACGCTGCAGTTCGTAAATTGAAATCGTAACTTCAAATGACTAGTGTGGAAGATCCGACCGTCGGATTCTCCCAAAACTGAAACCATTGGATTCGTTTTGAAATGACCCTCCCAATAGCACCAAATTTGTGAAGATCCAACGGTTAGATTTTCAGATATGTGTAAAACAAAATTTGTGAAAAGCAGCGCCAGTGCATCGACACGACCTGAAACGTCGTTTAATTAAATATGGCCGTTTTAAATTAAATAAAAATGGCGATATATCGTTATAAAATACTATAGACAATATAGAGTGGAAATAAACCAATTTCGTTGTGTTTGCTTGATATGTGATGGTTGAATGTATTTGACATGAAAATTATAACTAAATAACTGAAATGTGAATGTTGAATAGTCCAACCATGTGATTAATTGATTTGAAAATCTAAATATACGTGGGTTATTTGAAAAGGCCGAGTTTATCTCATTTCAAATAATCGATCGACGTTGAGAAGTCGAAGAGTCGAAGACGGCTGAAGACCGACGATCTCCACATTGGATGGATGGGCGCTACTGATGCTCGTGAATGGAGTAGCTACCATGAAGGAATTGAAGTAGTAACCGTCCAAACATACTGTTGATTGTACGGATATGCGAGGAATTGGTGCCTCCGGTTTCGTTCAGACCCAGAACGGACTTGTAAATGGACTGTGTGTCTGAAATTGGATTTTGTTCTGTGTTGATTGATCTCTGTTAAATATATATCTGTTTGGCGGCGGAGAATTTATTCTCTTGCTTAACGCCCTTCTTTGAGACGTACGAGCTCAGAGGTTATGTATTGACAGAAATCAGTCGCATGGAGTGGATTGCCTGTGTGGCACGCCTAAGTGGCATATGATCAAGGCTTCTGTTGCAAAGCAAAGTCTTGTGGTTGATGATCAAAGCATGGTCTGTGTGACGTAGCTTTGTGTATAACGTGAATTCGCGACCCTCACACCTCGGTATGAGTCAAAAACGGGAGACGGACCGCTGGGAGTGCACGGCGTTTCTTTCTAGCTATGGTGGTGTCAGTGACCTACCAGCCCTAACATTATATATACTTTTCACCTGTGTGGTTGTTGGAATGCGAGGCGCCTCGATTATAGGTCTGTAAGGACCGAGAAACGTGTGTTCAGGAATTGCCAATCCTCAAAAGTAAGAGAGGACCGGCCCAGCCGATTCCAAGGATCATAGTGGGGTCCTGGGACATTTGCTAGAGTGTCTCGAACGGAGAGGAGCTTTCCCCTTGCCTCGACTCATGAAGGAATCCAATTTCCAATACGAAATATGCGGACGTGATTGTATTACTAGTATGGCGACATGATATATGGTACCCATGCCGTCTAGGATTGATATTTATGATTGAATTTGCTTTTGAAACATATTAAGGGAAAACTCTATCCTCCAGCTTGCATTGCATTGTGTGATGGGACCTGAGTCTTATAATGGCTTCATTTTATAAAAAGCATTGCGTTGATTTAATCGTTTACTTTATCTCATGCACTAGCACTCATTGGAGTAAACCCGTTCCGCGAAAGTGGCGTGGTCCTTTGATTTGCCTTATTATTATTATTAATAAGTTGAGTATATTTCTCATACCAGTCCCATGACTGACTCGTAGTTTGTTTCGCCTTACAAACTCGGGTGACCTCATTTTCACACGGGCAGCCTAGTTACAGGTTTCTGACGCACCTTTTGGCTCATGGCGAGGCTTGACTACACCGTGCTGACTTGGATTTTCTCCGCCATTATTGTATCTATATTATGATTCCGCCATTGGCGATGTAGACTGATATTCCTTTTGTGTACTCTTTATGTATGATTCCGCCTCAGGCGATGGTGACTGATTATGTATCATTATGCACTAAGTTGTATCTTGTACTGTGCTTCTCTGATGTGATGATATCTATATGATTCCGCTGTCATATGTGTGTAAACTATTCTATTTTCTGTTTATGCTATTATCTGTGATCTGCTAATGATGATTAATGTGTTATATTCCAATGATTATCCTTAACACCGTGTCACGGGGTTTTGGGATCGTCACACATATACTTCAAAAATTCCATTAACCATCTCAATCCACTTCTGCATATACCCCAGCCTACAACAACACTGACCCAATCAAACCCCTCAGCTTCCTGTCTCAACCGAGCTCCACACACAAGCACCATCAACTACTTCAATTTCTTCACCTTCCATTCAGCTATAGACCATCTGTTATCAACCAAAAGTCTGCCACTTTCATCACCCTCCATTCGCCAACCCCTGCTGCCAAACTCCACAAACCAACCGACTACAGACAGCCGTCACTGTCCACCTAATCACCACAACTCGCTAACCAGTCCCCAGACTCCTTCAAATTCCCCCCTCATCGAGGTCGATCAAACTCTAGAACTCGAACTCGCATCAAACCCCTTTTGTTTAGTTTGTCTTGAGTTTATTGCCTTTGTTTATTTTTATTTTTTGTTTCAAAAAACGGACGTGTTGTTGTTTGTCATAAAAGTACCGTGGAATACTTTTCAGGTTGCGAAAGAAGGAAAATTGCTTTGCTTTGCTAGGTAGAAGTGCTTGCCAAATAAACTGCTTTGCTTTGCTTGAAAAAAATTGCCGCTAAAAATAAATTGCTAATATAAATCTGCACACTCTGGTATCGTATTCCAACCCTTGTTTTTGTTTTCCTTCCATTGTTGGTTGCTTGAATTTGAATCAAAAACAAACAAAAAATCGTAGTTGCATCATTAATTCACGTTTAATTTCTGTTTTGCATTCATCTTATTTTTGTTTTTATTTTCTAAGGACATCATTATATTTTGACAAATTGGTTTATTTCTAACGAATTATTTCTCGATGTTTAGACTACGGCAAAATAATAACCATTTATAAATATTACGGTGATTCGTAAATAGTATAGCGGTTGTTCGTCTGAAGGTACTTAAACCTTTGGCTGCACTGCTAGGGTGATTCCTGGTGCACCGATAACTCCTGTCCGTTAACTGGCTGAGAAATATTTTATTGAAATTTATCCAACTGTTATTATATAATTTTAGAAAATTGTAAGTAAGTAATTTTCATTCATATAGTTGCATTAGGTTCATGCATATATAAAACAAAAAATTCAAAATCTAAAAAAAAAAAAGTTATCCTGAAAATGTCATGATTTCCTTATTCCTACGGATTTTATGATAGTTGTGAAAATATATATAATCCATATAATTTTACACCAAATTCATATGGATATTTTAATAACAACTACTGTACAAACAACTTGGATTTTACACCACCAAATTTTCAAAATGATTTTGATTATAACTATTCAAATGATTTTAATAACAACTACTCAAATGATTTTGATTATAACCCTTGCCAATTCAATTTCGAACTCCAAAATGAATCTCAAATTCAAAATGGAAATATGAATGAATTTTCAAATGATTTTGGCAATGGGAATAATTTCAATTTTGATGCAAACGAAAATATTTTTTCTCTTCTCAAATAAATAATTTGATTTTGATGAGCTAACTTACACGGATTTGTTGTATGAAACCTACTTGAATTTTCGTGAGAAACAAAATCAAATCCAAACATGTGACGACTTGAGTAATAATCCACCTTTTCCCACAATCAACAATTTTCAAATAACAACTTTTGAAATGGAAAATGACGATCTTAATGAATTTGTTGAAAATACGGTAATTGAGTTAGATTTTAATTCTTTTGAGAGGGTGGAACCAAATCTCAAATTCAATCTTCCTTTTTCTAAAAATTACGAAATTCAAACAAAAACTTTGGACTTTGAAAATAATACATGCATTGAAGTTGTTGATAATTCCCTAATGGAAGACGAATTTGATGAAAATATTTTTTTTCAACTTTTTGAAAATATGTTGAGTCTTAAAGATGTAGATTTGAATCACCGTTTTGATTTTGAAATTGATAATTCAAAAGAAAATTTCAATGATAATTTTGAAATTCAATTTGGTGGAAATAAACATGAAATTCAATCCATTATTCAATCTACCACAAAAACCATCGAAAATAAAGCAACTCATTCGATTTTTAATAAAACAACATTTGTTTTTCCAAATCTACATTCAACTTCGAAATATTTTACGATTTGTTTTTTCGTGCTTAAATTGTGTCTCTTGTACTTGAAGAGACAAATGAATTAGTCTTTAGAAGACTGTTCATTTACTTCTTGTCAATATATTTTCTGATATACTGTAAAAAAAAAAAAAATTCTTTTTTTGTAAATACATGGCATTTCTTCAAAATTTTCTTTTCCTTTTTTCTTTTCTCTTGCCCCTTGGGTTGACTGTGGGGACACAGTCAAAATCAAGTGTAGGGGGAGTTTAACATTTATTTTGGTTTTGCATAGATTTCTCTTTCTAAAAAAAATTAAAAAATAATTTTATAAAAAAAATGCATTTTCATCTACCTTTAAATGGGCACGATGAAGTAAATATACGGTTTTGGTTGTACGATTAAAATGTTTGGAATTTTACTTCTCTTAACGGATAACAAAAGAAATGATTGAATTATGATCAAATTTAGTGTAACTGTTATATAGGGAGATTCGTAGGTGATGAGTATGAAATTTCTTCTAAATTGTAATCCGATTAAATGAATGGTTGATTTAGACTACTTATGATAACATTTTAGATCTTTTAAGTGAAGTTGTGCTAAGATATTCTCGCTTAACTCTCTCTCTCTTCGAAAAAAAAGAAAAAAAGAGAACATATATATATATAATAATCCCAGGGTATCCAACATTGCTAGTACATCTAGCGTTGGTTTGAAAATCGCCAAGCTCTATCCTAACTCCCACGTAAATCGTAATGCAGTGCGTTGGTTATATCTTAGTCTCATTTCATGAGTTGAACACCTAAGGACTACTTACCCTCACGTAAGTCGTAATGCAGTGGTGGGGTGGTATACTTAGGTGTTTGTAAATAATAATAGTGTAAATATTTTTCATAATAAAGAGATAGTAAGCACTTGAAATCCAAGCACCTTCATCACTTATTTGACCTAACTTGTTAACCAAAAGGAAATTGAGATGCCAATTTACGATTGTTGATATCGATTCTAGAATTCATTTCATATTTGCATTAAGTTTTCAACCGAAACAATTGGCCAAGCAGGAGGAGTTTGTAACGATAACCTGACTTTTGTTTGAAATTTTGATTAGCAACGGACTTAAATTTCATAGTGACGACCCAAACTTTTGTTTTACTCATTCGAGTCAAATTTAAAAGTAAATTACCCATTTGTAAATATTCTATTGAAAACTTGCATTCATCTTGTAAATATTTCTAAATCTACCATTTTGTAAATATACTTTTTGCATTTAACATTTGGATTTTACGGGTAGTATCCACTGAAAACCCTCATGAGTCAACACTCGTTCTACTGGGGACACCCAAAGGTTTAACGACTTGTTGCATATGCTTAATGCAATCATGCTTCCTATGAAAATGGATTTATCTTAGTTTTTCAGTTTATTCGTGGACGAATAAAACGATAAGTATGGGGGTATTTGATGTGCACGTAAATTTGCACAATTATATTCACACATTTATTCTTGTTTTAATTAAATAAATAACATATTAGGCTATTTTTACATGTTTTAACCAAAAACCCAAAATTCCCAAATTATCATGCGTTCATCTTTATATTGGGGTAAAACGGTCGTTTGTGCATGTATTTAGTTTTTATAAAATTTACTCGTTCATTTTCATGTGTTTTGTAGGAATTTAGGAGCAAAATAAAGAATGCACATGAAGTTTACATAGAGATATACATGCACAAAGTGGATACAAAGAATTGGAGATGGGATTAATTCACTCACTACTTAGTGGAGGACCCTACCTACCCATTGTCTCCCCTTCCTTAATGGTATAATTAGGGGCTAATATATTAGCAAGTGGAGACAAAAGAAAATTTCAAACAATTTTAATGAATTATTAATGGCTAAAGACAAATGGAAGTTTCATGAAGGGGTATTTTTGGTAGTCTCCAACAAAAGTGATTAGGGTTTTAGGGTTTAGAACATGTATAAATACCCCTTTATGTTAATGTAAAGATTCTCTCTTTTAGTTAGTTAGTTTGTAGGATCAAAAACTAAAGTTATTTCTTTCATGCTTCTTAGCCAGTTCTCTCTTATGTAATTTTCATGTTAATGCAATTTAATTTCTTATTCATTTAATTCTTGTTATTTACTTTATGCGTTAGTGTAATTTTATTTTATGCAAGTAGTTTAGTTTATTATTATTAATTAGTTCTCTCTTTTCCTTAATTTTTAATGTCGTAATATATCTTTGTTGTCATGATTACATACACTAGAGGCTAATCCCTTTCAACTTAGGGGTAATGATGCTCTCTTGATTATGTAGATGCAACACCATTTGTTTATTCATGCTCTCTTTTTGTGCTTCATGTAATGTTGATGTTATTGGTTTTGTGTTCATTATTGAATTTGATAGCCTATATTGTTGACACCAAATAGGCTATGCTTAGTCATATGTTCACTAATTACCACTTCATCCACATATGATGATGGTGATTAAGTGGAGGTTGAAATAAAATTTTGATGGTCTATAGTTCTAATTAATAGTTCATAGGCCATGCTTAAAATATATTTCACTTTCATCTTATTGTCATTTTTCATTTGAACTAGTATGGTGATTTAATGGGTATGTTATAGTTTGATAGTTTATTTTGTGCTAATTAATAGCATGAAAAAGCTATTCTTATAATAATCGTATCAGCTACATTCACAAATAACCAAAAAAAAAAGAGATCATGGTTTCATTTTATGTTGATTCATGTGATCTAGAGAGTGTATTCATTCCTAAGCTATTATTTAACTCTCATATTTTTACCTATCTTAGTTTGTTAGTTTAGTTTAGTTGTAGTTAGTTAGTTAAATCTTCACTTGACTTCGTTTTAATTTGATTAAATAAATTAAAATTACTTATTTTCCTATGGATCGACTCGTATTCGCTAACGTACTACATGTGTACGTTGTGCGCTTATGGTTGTATACACTTTACAACGATTTTCTAGTTCGATAGAATTTCCTTTGTCGAACAGTGGCCATGTACGGTGCCATTCTTGATTGCGAGAGGAGGATAGTGAGATTGCAGAATTGTCAAGGTAGGACCCTTGAGATATCTTGTGACATGCTAGGGTCAGTCATGTTGAACTTCTTAGAGTCCCTAGATACTTTTGTTGATGATCTTAGCTTGGTACCCATAGTGAGAGATTTTTTGGATGTATTTGAGGAGGTGAGAGGACTACCTCCAAGATCGACTTTCTAATTTATTTGACAAAGAAAGCTAAACATGTTGCCTTGCTAGTGCGCCATATGGCTTCGAGGGAAAGAAGGGAACTGAGTAAGTAGGTGGGTGAGCTATTGGAGAAAGGTTTTATTAAGCGAAGTATATCTGAGTGGGGAGAACCAAGCCTTTTTGCTTCTAAGGAAGATGGTTCTCTCCGTTTATGTGTGAATTATAAAGAATTGAACAAGCTCACTAAAAAGAATCGGCACCCACTCCCTCGGATAGTCAATTTATTTGATGAGTTGGTAGGCACTTCAATTTTCCCTCAACTAGATTTGGCGAGTGGTTTTCATCGGCATCGAGTTGCTGATGATAGTGTGGATAAGACAGCCGGCATCGAGTTGTAGATGATTGTGTGGATAAGACATCTTTTAGTACTCCAAATAGATTTTTCGAGTGCTTGGTTATCCCCTTTGTGCTAACCAATGCATCGACATACTTTCTAGATTTGATGAGCTGAGTGTCTAGGGAGTTCCTAAATTAGTTATGGTAGTGTTTGTGGATGACATCTGTGTGTTCTCAAGAGATGAGGATGAGCATGTTTTGCATTTATGAGAGGTCCTCCATACTCTCTGTGCCCATCAGTTGAAGGCAAAATTCTCGAAGTGCCACTTTTGACGTAAGAGGTGAGATTCTTGGGGCATGTGGTATTGAGAGAGGGTATAGCGGTGAATCCCGCTAAAGTAGTCGTTGTGCATGATTGGAAGATACCCAAGAATGCGACCGAGGTAGGGAGCTTTCTAAGTTTTGCAGGGTATTACCAAAAATTCATTAATGACTTTGCATGGATTTCATCTTCGCTTACTCGCATTGCTAAGAATATATTGGTATTCTCATAGGACGTAGATTTTGAAGATTCCTTTATGAGATTAAAGAAGGCACTCACGACTGCTCCGATGTTGAATATTCCAAACGGATCCAAGATGTTCACGGTTTATACAGAAGCTTGCGGCTTAGAATTAGATGTAGTCCTCATGCAGGAGTGTAGGGTAGTTTGCTATGGGAGTAGACAACTAATGCTACATGAGAGAAATTACCCTACCCATGATCTAGTGCTAGCATTTATTGTTTTTTTACTCAAGTCTTGGAGGCATTACTTGTTAGGTGAGAGGTTTGAGTTGTATACAGACCATAAGTCTCTCATGTATTTATTCTTGCAAAAGGATTTTAATTTGAGATAGCAACATTGGATGGAGTTCCCTACGATTTTGAGATTTCATACACCTTGGGGAAGGGGAATGTAGTGGAGGATGCTTTGAGTGAGCAGAGGATGACTTTGAGCCCATTATTCATGGAGTGGAAGAGTTTGGAGTATATCTTATATTTTGATTTCAGACCGTCTAATGATTGTGCACTAGGATTGTTAGCATCACTTGAGGTACAACCTACTATGTTGGAACGTATTGGGCCCAGTCAGCGAAATAATCAGCAACCAGCAGATATTTTAGACCGACTTGGTAGAGGTGAGGCTTCAAGACATATTTCTAGATACTCTACAGATGAAAGAGGATGGCTATGCCCTGATGGTAGGCTTTGTGTACCCCGCATGGGAGATGTGATGAGTGCGGTATTGTTTGAGGCCCATCACTCTCGGATGACTATCCATCCGGTAGATGACAAGATGTATAGGGATACGAAGAGGGATTTCTATTGGATGGGGATGAAGAAGGATGTGGTTTATTATGTGGCAAGATGTATGACATGCCAAAGGGTTAAGGTTGGAAAAAAAGCCAGATGGATTGCTACAGCCTCATGATGTGCCATAGTGGAAGTGGGAGAGCGTCTTGATGGATTTCATTGATGGTTTTCCTAAGCCGAGGAAAGGCATTACCAGTATTTTGGGTAATCATGGATAGATTGACTAAGAGCGTTCAATTCATCCTAGTTAAGAGCAAGAGAACCACATCTTGGTTGACTTCGATATATTTGAGGTATATTGTTCATCTTTATGGAGTTCCCACAAGCATTATTAGTTATATAGAACCCATCTTTACCAGCGGGCTTTGGAAGAGCCTGAAGGAGGCATTAGGGACACAACTTACATTTAGCACTGCATATCACCCTCAAACTGATGGACAGACTGAGAGGGTTAATCGATTTTTGGGGATTTATTATGGTTGTTAATTTTAGACTTCGGAGGGACTTGGGAGGAGTGTCTTCACTTAGTAGAGTTTGATTATAACAAGTATCAAATAAGCATTAGCATGACAACTTTCGAATATTTGTATGGACGACCCTGCACATCACCTTCTTATTTGTGGGAGGCCACTGATAGGCTTCTTCTTGGACCAAAGATGATTAGGGAAACCATGAACAAGATCAACCTAATTCGAAAAAGGATGAAGGCAACTCAAGAAAGGCAAAAATCATATGCAGATAAAAGGAAAATGGATCTTGAGTTTAGTGTATGGGACATGGTTTTTATTAAGGTATCACCCCTGTAGAATGTGGTGCGGTTTAGCTCAGTTGTGAAGTTATCACCGAGATTTATGGGACCATTCCATATAGTGGAAAGAGTGGGACAGATGGCCTACACTATACAACTTCTGTAGAGACAATCAGGAGTAATGTATTTCATGTCTCGCATTTGAGTAAGTGCTTACATGATTTTGCGGTAGTGGTAGAGCTGAGTATCTTAAAGGAGGTTGAGGTCGAGAGAGGCACATATTAGATGATTATCAACACGGATTTTGGGTTCTAAAGTAAAGAAGTTAAGGATCAAAGAGATTAAGCTCGTCATGGTCCAGTGGGGAAAGGACGACAACGAGACGACGTAGGAACCAGAGAAGAGGATTCGTGTATCTTTTCCATTTCTTTTTGATAGTGCGCTCTCAATTCTTTCTTAGTTTTGAATTTGAACTTTATCCATTTCCTATCATTTGAATTTGTGTGTCTTAGGAAAAACCTATAGATGGTAGGGCATTGTTTAAACATGTTATTAGAACATGTTATGTTTGATCGATTCACGTGGATGCAAGTATTTGCTGGTGGATGCTATGGATGCATATACACACACTAAGCACTGATTAGTGATCGACAACTAGGACACTAACATAATTGCATATTGATATGTATGTAGTTTTAATTCACTTTTAATTTATGGATGAAAATTGGATGATCGTATGGATGTTGCGTTTTGATGATAGTTGTCGCATGCATATAGAATTTTATGTATTATTAGGATTTTCTTTCACACATTTTGGTTGCATGGCACTGACATAAATTGCATTAAAGGAGGTTGACTGAATCAGTAGACCGCCTAATTCCTTGCATTAGTTAGGGACATTACACTACACTGTTGCATATATTCATGAAAAGCATTAGAAATTCTAAGGACAATGGATGCCCATGATTGATGGACGAGTAGATGGATGTAGATGATGGTGTGATAATAGTTATAACTTATAGCATTCTTTTAGCATTGGTGATTTCGAGGACGAAATATTTTAAGGAGGGAAGAATGTAACAACCCAAAGTTTTAGTAAAACAATTTAAATCAAAGATTAGCAAAATTAAATAATAATGAGAATCAAGCAATGAGGGTTACGCCATTAGGTCTATTATGAAATTCTTGTTAATGTGGACATTTAGTTTGCTAAAATCAAACTTCAAACGAAGGAATTATCAAGGAAAGAAGTTTAAAATTCAAATTAAAAAATTAAATAAACAAACGAATTAAAATATATTAATTAACGTAGAAATCACACGAACTGGTGTGACCTAGTCCCAAGCTGGGTCAACACATGGGTCGACCCAAGCCCTAAGTAGGTCGACCCATTTCTCTGTAACATGCGCGATTTCTGTGCATGTTACTTCCAGCAGATTTCGAACGTTTGGACGATTTCTAGAAGCTTCTTCTAATCTAATGGGCCAGTTTTTAATCTTAATATCTAACGGTCTTTGGTCCTCCAGCTTTATTATAAATATAGCCCAAACCTAACCCTTAATCCCACTACTCCATTCCTCATTCTCTACCTCCACTATGCAAAACTTATTCTTCTATAAATAAAGAGATTCAAGACTTATATTTGGATTTCTATTAACATTCATAAGAGGACATTTATACGTAGACTTAAAGGATTCCTAGCGAGGCCTGTTGAATTGCTTAAATCAGCGGGTATTTTCTGTGATTACGAGACTAGTATAAATTTGGGATTTTTCGTGATAGTATAACAATTGTTATTTTCTTCAATAATTAACAGATTTCAGTACTTCTTTTTGTAAATGATTCTTGTATATTTGATTTTTGTTCCTATCCCTACTTCAGTCTATTTCAGTGTAACGACCCGGATTTTTGACCGTTCAAATCGACAATAAACCACACATGTCGACCCAAACAGATCACCAACACAGGCAGTTGTTGGGAAAAGAAGAAAGAAGAGAAAAATCAAATCTCAGAATCTCACAGCGGAAGGATAACATATAATAAATAAATAATGGTTCAAAGCATTTAATACATATACATTTGGCTATAACGTACAATTGATCATCAGAGTTACACATATCCAGATATACATAACTAACAGTGGAACAAAGTGCAGCGGAAAAGTATATATGTATATATATGTAATAGATGTATACCAAATCTTCGTCTTCGATCTCCAAGGCAAAGGAACTTCACTAACTGCAAATTTCTGCTGACCAGAGCGTATTGCATAAAAAGAAAACACAATAAACACTCGGATCAACACTAAATCATTCTCATATTAGTCAAATTGAAATATGAAACGACTTGAGTGTCATGGGTGCAGTAACACAAGAGATGTTGCGGGATTTATACATCTCTCGAGGATCCGTTAAACTAATACATACATAGTTTTATACGCAATTATGATAGTGTTTATCCAGCAAAGTAAATATCATAAAAATAACGTAAGCGAGATTACCATATTACCCTTGCACCGTTTACAGGCACCAACAGTCTATACAGTACCGTAAATTCACCGTCTGGTGTTATCAGAGGGCACTCCATAGAAGGCAATGCTAAATCAAAACCGTATGGGGCCCGATATGGATAAGTATGACAAGGCACTCGAGGCAATGCCCAGGGTAGGATTCTACCAATTGCACTCTCGGACCCGTGGTAACGCATAGCAGCCACTACCGTCCACCTCGGATCACACTCCCAATTCAAATGGGCCTAGATCACCATCATCATCATAATCATAGAAATAGTATCGAAGAAGTGTATCCGATCAATGGTGCTACCTCAATTAGTCACGGTATAGCTCCTGTTTAAGTCATTTCAATTCTGACATGAAGGTCAAGGCTATTTCGTCATCGTTCATCTTCTTCGATTCAGTAATCGCCTCCAAGTCATCATCTTCCATTCTGGATACGTCAAAACGTTCATAGTTGTTAAAGTGGTGTCGACACTAACAGAGAGTATGCCACTTGTCGACTCCGGTCTTTTTAACAACCAACGCTTACATTTTCCACATTGGTTGGTTCTTTTACTTTCCACAAAGGTTCGTTTCATATCAAAATATCATATTTCGTTTTGAACCAAGTTTTATACACAAAATAGTATAATTTCATATCAACATGTCATAATCATTCCCAAACCGATTATATTTATAACTAGAATATATTTCCATATCCATACATTAAAATCATATAATATTTCAAACAATCGATTTGTATATTCAAGTATAATGTATTTCATATCAAAGCATTTAGTTATTCCAAATCGATTTATGTTCAAAATCCATTTATATTCCAATAGAATATATGTTTCATAATGAAACACCCCACCTTTGTTAAGGTCACTCACAAAGGGAATGCCTTAACTTCGGTGGACCATTATAGGTAAAACATACAGATAATTACAAGACAGACATATAAATAGCAGAAAAAATAAATTTATTTCATAAGTACGTGGTTTAGTCAAAACATTACAACAACTATCTCAAACCAACTTCCAAATCATTACAACAAAATCTCTATCTTGATTAAAACATAAAGAAGCATAAAATAAAAATAAGGCAGCATAAATCCCCAATAAGAGTGTATCCAAAGCCATAGCCCAAGGAAAGAGAATCCAAGCAATACATCTACTCTCTTCTAGCTAGAAATGGTCCGAACTAAGCTGAAGTATTCCCTCCCTACGGACCTAGGGGGAACGAAAGAAGAGAAGACGAAAGAAAAATGGGTCAGACATGAGTCTGGTAAGTCCAGTGATTATTTAGCATGTATATAGGAAAAATGATCATGACATAAATAAACTGAACCTAGAACAACACCCTAGAAATAAGATAATAAAACTGAATATGCTTCGCACTCATTACTATTTCTCTACACCCATCTACAAGTGTTTCAACTAGCACCATGTGTTCAAGATAAATGATCACCTTTATCGATCGGCTCTTACTCGTATATATATATTCACTACTTGTGTCATTCGGCCCCGCTTGATTGTAGATACCTGTGCTGGTCCTACCGTGGGGTGTATCAAATCTTATGGTGGCAACCCGACACAATTCAAGATGCACAGTGTATAACTACTGATGCCCAGTGCCTGCTTTTTCCACTCCGGAGTATGTGCATGCCCGCACTCCATCGGAACCTACACTGATGCACCACCCGCCGTTATTTTGACCGCTTATAATCAGCCCAGTAATCGTGCCCCACCCTGTCTAGTTCAGGGTACCATGATACATCTATGTGGGTTACTGCTGAAATGGGTCCCCGTTACTAGGGTTTCCTAATCAACATGTTAAAATGGTTAAGTGTTCTCAAATTAACCTAACCTCACCCATTAGTTTAGTTAACATGTTGTATTGGTTAAGTGTTGCCTTAATTAACTTAACCCTACCATTCCTGTCTTAGCTTTAATTCATTCATTAAAGCACCAACCAATCACATTAGATATGTATTGTTGCGGTCGTTGGATGTGCCTATCGGTTCCAGGCAGTCTTACACCGCAACTCAATCTAACCTCGGGTTCTTTTGGGCTTGATGTGCTAACCTCTAACATTAGATCTATATTGTTATGGTTGCTGGATGTGCGGGGCGGTTCTGGGACGTCTTACACCGTAACTCAATCTAACCTCGGGTTAGGCATATTCGACTTTTACTTAATTTACATATTTACCCTTCATATTTATATGTAAATTATCCACAATTATTACCATTCAAGTCAAGCCCCATTTACCCTCTAAATCATGTTCATAATTTTTAGGTATATAAATTATACCATTTTATGCCACTAACCATTTATATGATTATGGGCCAAACTATGCCAAAATTTGAAATTTAAGGTTTTTCCCAAAGTTACCCCCGTTATACGTTCGCAAAATTCACATAGACCGTTAGGCTTGCAACTTAGCCTAACTTATAAACAAAAGGGAAAAGGAAGGAGCATGTACCATTCCCACAACATAAAATAATAAGGATCTAACTAAACATGTGTCATATAAATTTTGCATAAAACAATGAACTTGCATTTTGGATCCAATTAACATGAATCTTAAGCATATGAATGGGGACTTACATAGAATTACACAAATCAAATTAGGCATGTAGATGTGAACTTGCATTTTGGACCAATTAACATGAATCTTAAGCATATGAACGGGGACTTACATAGAATTACACAAATCAAATTAGGCATGTAGATATGAACTTGCATTAGAGTTGGATCAAAATTAACATAGATCTAAACATATGAGAATGTAGATCTAAACATATATATGACTTACCCTAAAAACTTGCATGTAACATAACATGAAAGAGTCACCAAATTTATATAATACACGATTGGTTTAACATACAACATGATATGTAAAATAAACCACAATAGTCTCATATGCATATATGATAGAATCGTTATAAGAATAGACATGAATCAACATCACCATTATCTTACAACTAGGCACAGTTCTAGTTTTCACTTTATTACAAATCACGACTTTTAATTGTTCACATCTAAAGAATAACAGGACTTACAAACAAAAGAAAAATCTTGTTTTCTGGGATTTGTTTTCTGAAACTGAAAAGCTATCCCTTGACATAGACTATCGATTCTCTAATTTAGATTTGATTCGTAGCTTCTAACTTGCTTTCTAGTTTGCTTCCTAGTTGGAGAAGAATGGTGGCTATGCTAGGTTGATCATGGACAGCATGGTGATTCCTTGGAATGAAATTGTGTGATTTATGGTTGAGGGTTGGGGTTGCTTTTAAAGAGGTTTAGATTTATGTGAGCCGTTAGATCAACCTAGGAGCAATCACCACCATCGAGACTAGATAGTGCTATCCAGAAATTGCCACCTATGCCCTAGTGACTCAGCAACAAGTCAGAAATCATCACTGTTTGGATCTGGGTGAGGAGGTCGATCCCTATAGGGGGTCGACACCCCTCTTGGGGGGTCGACACCTATGTCGACTCCCCCTGGGGGGAGTCGACCCCTATGGGCGGGAATTTTCCTGCCCAGCTGATCCACATTATTTTGAAATTCGAACTGTTTTGTTTATTTAATTATTTAATTTTCTGTTTAAACATGAAATCTTTTGAACTCCATAACTTCATATGGCGTCCGATTCACGCAAACTCGGACTCTATCTCAAGCAGAATTCCGAGACGAACGAAATGGCATAACCCATTTCCCTTAATTCTCAATTTTACAATTTAATATTCTTTAATTCATCACTTTAATAAACACTGAAAATACAGGGTGTTACAATACCCATTCCTTAAAGGATTTCGTCCCCGAAATCTTCAAGTCAAGAAGAATATATATCCTAACATCCAATCGTCCATCTACTCAACCATCAAACACTGGCATCCATTGTCCTTAAAAAGATTTCTAATGCTTTCATGACTGTATGCATAGTGTGTGTATATGTCCTTATCTAACGCAAAGTCAGGCGGTCTACTGATTCTGTTGACCTCCTTAATGCAAATTATGTCAGTGCCATGAGTTCATTATGCATGCAATTATTCCTAAGCATACTTTCTACATGAGTGCACAATCATCCATACAAATGCAACGTCCATATGATAACATTCCAAGTTTCAATCCATATATAAATACATATATGCATATGCAACATGAAAGTGACTAAGGCGATCTAACACCTAATGTGTGTGTATGCATCCACAAGCAACCACTTGCAACCACTTGCAACCATCAATCATAACATGTTTCAAATACATGTTTACATCCATTGGTTTCTACCTAATGATAAAGAATAGGACCGAGGAGATATACTTAAAAGGGTAGATACAAGCATGTATAAACTTATGGGAAAAGAGATCAAAGATGTACCCTCAAAAAGAAAAGGGTAGGCTGCACATATATTTCCCTCAGTTTCCTAAGTCGCGTCTTCCTCAACGTCTCCATTGAACTTTAACAAGCTTGACTTCACGGTTGCATAGCTTTTTGACTTCCGTACCCAAGGTACGAGTTGGAACTCTTCTCACAGTCGCTTCTCGTTCCACTTCTACTTCCTCTAGTATACTTGGCTCCACAACTTCCGCAGACTCATGTAAGCACTTTCATAGTTGAGAAACATGAAAAACATTAAGAACTCCAGCCAGTCTTTCGGGTAGCTCTAATCTGTAAGCCATCGTCCCAATCCTTTCAGTGATAGGAAATGGTCCTACAAATCCTGGTGCCAGCTTTCCTATGGACCCAAAGAGAATGGCATTCCTCAAAGGAGATACTTTAAGGAACACCCTGTCTCCAACCTCAAACTCAAGGTCGGTCCTTCTTATGTCTGCGTAGGACTTCTGTCTATCTTGTTAGTCTTCATCCGTCTTCTTATCAAGTCCACCTTTTCTGAAGTTTCTTTAATCATGTCGGGCCCAAGTACGAGCTTGTTTGTAGACTCCCACCAACAATTTGGTGATCGACATGGTATTTCATATAAAGCCTAGAAGGGTGCCATGCCTATGGTGGATTGGTAGCTATTGTTGTAAGCGAATTCCACCAAAGGAAGATGATCCTCCCATGTTCCTCCAAAGTCAAGAATGCACAATCTCAAGAGGTCTTCTAATACTTTGTTCACCCTTTCCATCTGACCCTCAGTTTAGGGGTTATAGGTCGTGCTTAAGCATAGTTGTGTGCCTACAGCCTCTTGCAAACTCCTCTAAAACTCGCTCGTAAAGATAGGATCTCGATCACTCACTATGCTGGAGGGTATACCATGGAATCGAACTATCTCTTTAAGATAAACGAATGCTAAGGACGAGGCAGTCCTTCTACTCTTAACAGGTATAAAGTGTAATAACCCGGAAATCTGGGCCAATTTAAAATTTTTATTTTGGCAATTTTAATGAATTTTGAATCTTTAAAATGAATTATTTTAAATAATATGACGAGAAATTTATTTTTGATTGAATTCGAACGTATATATTTATATAGATCGTCGTTAGAATATAAATATTTATTTATAATTATAAAAGGAATTGAAAATGGCGCAGTAGTTCGATAATTCGATTTCAAATTTCAAATGAATGTACAGGATTCAAAATTAACCCGATTTTAGCGAAACCAAAAAACATTAGAATCTATTTGAGAATATCATTCCAACGAATCCGAAAAATCGAAATTTCATAGCGGGGATAAAAAGTTATGCCCAGATGAAAATTCAGAATAGTCGCTATGGAATTCTGGCCCTTAAAAATGGAAATTTTGCAAACGACCTCGGATTTCGACGAAACCACTTTTGTTGGATCCGTGGTGTCAAGTTATTGCTAGGTTTCAAATTTCGTAATTTTTCGAATCAATATGTGAGTGTGGCAAAGGAAAACGCGTTTGACCAGTTTTAGTTGATTTTAAACGAGTGGAAATTTGCCATTTTTCAAACGGTCTCAGAATTCGACGAAATTAGTTTTGTTAGGACTGTATCGTTAATACGAAGCTAAAACTAATTTTTCTGGAATTTTTCGAGTTAGTATGTGACCCGGTAAATTGAATTGTACGTTTAAATTGAATATATATAGATTTATATTTTAAATTCAACGGAAACTGATCGTAATGATCAAATTGGCCTATGATACATATCCCATTGTGTTCGGAATGGGAGTATTAGCTAGGGGCGACAGTCGTTGGGCCCAATTTCGAGTTCGAACGAAAAGTCAACATTTTAGAAATATAAAATAATAAAATAATATAATCTCTTTTCCATATAACCCCCCCCCCCCCCGTCCTCATTTTTCTCAAATCAAAAATAACCTAGCCCCAAAACGGAAACACGCTTGCCCTAGCCGGAGCCGCCACCATCGCGTTGCCAGCGCCTCCCTCCTCTGACACTGCGCCTGCCTCCATCCTCCTCCCGTTCATCTCCTCCCCCTCGCGACTCTCTCCCTCCCTTCTAAAATCGAACGAGACCAAAAACTCCTCCACCCTTCAAATGAACGCGCCGCCACCAGTAGGGGGGACCCACCGCGCCTCCAGTCGCCCCTGCTACCTCCAGCGCCGCCCAACTCCACTGCAGCGAAGCCTCCAACCACCAGCACCTCGCCAAGGCCTTCCAGTCGCCGCCTCCGGCCAATGTGGACTCCTCCACCCCCCTCCAAGCTGACGTGAACCCCTTTTTACAACAAAGCTCCGATTTTTGAACACGATGAGTGTTTTAAATAATGTTTTATTTTAATTTCAGTTTTAAAAATACGATTTTTATTATATGAATAACGATATAAAAATATAATTTTTATAGCAATGATTTTAGAATAAAAATGGGATTTTTAGTATGTAAATGGCGATATAAAAATATAATCTTTATTATATGAACACCGTTGTGAAAATAGAATTTTTATCTATATAGTAGTAGTACAAAAATGTGATTTTTATATACATAGCAACAATATAAAAATGTGATTTTTATATATGTAGCGAGCACGGGCAACGATAGTGACAAAAGACGAAAAGGTGAAGATTTCCTACACAAGAAGAGTCTTGATATTGGATTAGCTAATCGGTGAGAACTTCTCACTTTTAATTTAATTTTCTAGTTAAAAATATATACTAGGATGCAGACGGTATTTAGTAGCACCCGACACCCGTCGTCCACAGACCATGGACGGTTTGTATGCTTGTTTGTTTGATTTTGATGTGTAGTTGATTGTGTGATGTGATGTGAAATGAAATAAAATATTTATAGAGTTAAAAATATTTTATAGTTAAAAATAGAATTTTTAACGTGTATTTAAAATGAAATAAATATAAACTAATCGAAGGATTTGTTTATATACACACATTTGACTGATATTGATTGGGACGATAAATTTTACACATCCCGATTGTTTGATTGTTTGAAACCACACACGGGTATTGGGATGATATTTGACGTACACTAATCCCGATTGTTTAGTTGTATGTCGATCGATTGGTCGACAGACTGTGTAAGCGTTAATTATTTATATTTAATGCTTATGCAGTTGTATGGTGCAATCTAGATGATGGTTGCTTATTTATCGTTGTTATTTTATACATGTGTTGTAGAAAGTCCATATAATTAACATTATATGGTAATTGATTGGGCCTCATTCCAGTTTTGAAATAGAAATATTTGTAATAGAAATATTTGAAATAGGAATATTTGAAAAAGAAATATTTGAAAAAGAAATATTTGAATAGAAATATTTGAAAAAGAAATATTTGAAATAGAAATATTTGAAAATAGAAATATATAAAGCCGTGTTGATTAGATTTGCGCCATTTTGACGTGAACGATATTTATATCGATTTTATTCAAATTGCAATGAATATTGAAGTGAATTGAAATTCGAATTAAATTGAAGTGAATTGAAATTCGAATTAAATTGAAGTGAATTGAAATTCGAATTAAACTGAAGTGAATTGAAATTCGAATTAAATTGAATTGCTTTGAAATTCGAAATAAATTGAAATGATTTGAAATTCGAATTAAATTGAAATAGAAATGAAATCGTTTTGAATTGAATTTAAACGAATTGAAATTGAATTGAAATCGATTTGAAATGAAATTAAAACGAATTTATATTGAAAAATTCAATCTTGATTTGAATTTGAAAAAGGAAGTTGAAATCGTTTCGAAAACGAATTTAAAACGATTTATAAAATACGTTTTAAAAGGAAATCGACGAAGTATATATTATATATATAATATAATGGCCTGAATAGAACGCGCCGCGCTGCGGCAGTTTTTGAATTTCGACTATTGACTTCGAACGAATATTACGGGAGATCCGACCGTCGGATTCTCCTAAAACCAGAACCGTTGGGTTCGTATCGAAAACAGCCTTCTAACGAATATTAGAAATCAGAAATCTAACGGTTGGGTTTGTAATTATGTCCAAATCAAATTTGGAAAAGGTCGTTGTAAGTGCAGTTCGATGGCCGTTGATGGAAATCGACTGTACGGGCCTTGATAAAATTATCAAAAATATTAATAATTAATGTAAAATCATAAGAAATGATTTGTGAAGAATTGGGATGAAAAACTCCATATTTTAAAAGATAAAAATAGTTTTTTATCGAAATGAACTAGTTTTGTACTAGAATAATAATTTTTTTTTATTTTTTTTAAATGGTTTTGAAAGTAACCAGGATTTCCAAGAATTGAATTGGAATGGATTTGAAACGAAATTGTCTTTGGAATATTTCGATGTTGGGTTTCGGGAATATACAGATTTTGTTATGGAGATTTGAAAGATATGTATATATATATCGTTATTTCCAATACGATATTTGTTGGTCGTAGAATTTGATATTGAATATAAGCCGATATATTTTCTATTCAGAGCCTTGTATTTAATATCAAATGTGATTTGGGTTTGTCGTGAATGGTGTCTTCATTAACACTGTTCTTAAGCCCAGTTGAGAAAAAGATTAAATCTTTTTATTTGGATTTAATGAAGTGTACCAATTAAATGATATTTAATTGGAATTGAATTGGTATTGATTTTTGGGTTTATCGTGAACAGTGTTTTAAATAACACTTGTTCTTTAACCCGATAATTAATGGAATGTGATTTTGGGTTTATCGTGAACCGTATTTTAAATGACACTGATTCTTTAACCTAATTAAGGATTAAAACTAAGTGAAGTTTTAATGAATCTTTAATTAGATTGAAAAGATCGAGAATGGGGTATCACCAATTTTGCTCCAGGCGATAGTTAAATCTTTAATTAGATTTGAACGTGAAATGGTAATTGAATTTACCGATAACACCGTGGTGTTAGATATGAAGTATTACCAGTTTTACTTCATGGGATGAATAGGTTGGGGTTGAGAAATTTAACAATTGATTACTTCGGTAAGATCGCTAATCCCGACTAGTTTGAATAGATATCCAAAAGAAGATTAAAGAATAAATTTAAAGAATTTATCTTTGATAAAATTAATGGGAACCTTTCCCAAAGTATAAGAATATTTGAATAAAAGAATATTCAGAATTGGAATGAGGCGTATGTTGTGTTTGTGTAACACTTGTTTATTATATACGCGAGTTATTCAGAAAGACCGGGTTTATCCCATTCTGAATAACTGATACGATGTTAAGTCTAAGGTGAAGACGGTGGTTGAAGACCGGAGGTCTTCACGTCGTTTGGGTGATTACTGATGATCTTGATTGGGTCGTACACCCAAGAGGAGGGAATCAGTTAGTGATCGTCCATACGTATTTGGAGATCGATGGATATGCGGGGTACTAGGTGCCTCTGGTTTCGTTCAGACCCAGAACGAACTTGTAAATGGACCGTGTGTCTGACATTGGATTTTATTCTGTGTGATTGATTTCTATTAAATATATATCTGTTTGGCGATGGAGAATTTATTCTCTTGCTTAACGCCCTTCTCTGAGGCATACGAGCTCAGGGGTTATATATTGATGGATATCAAACGCATGGAGTGAATTGCCTGTGTGGCATGCCTAAGTGGCAAATGATCAAGGCTTCTGTTGCAAAGAAAAGTCTTGTGGTTGATGATCAAAGCACGGCATGTGTGGCGTAGCTTTGTGTAACGTTGATTCGCGAGCCTCACACCCCGGTGGTGATCAAAAAACGGGAGAAAGACCTCAGGGAGGACATGCGTTTCTTTCTAGTTAGAAGTGGCGTCAGTGGTTTTACACGCCTTGACGAGTTTGACTTATGTGGTTGTTGTTGTTGCGAGGCGCCTCAGATATATCGGTCGTTCTCAAACCGATGGAGTCATTTAGTTGGCTCACCTACGCCCCAAAGGGCGGGGAAACGCAGTGTTCAGGATTTCGTCTAATCCACATCCGTGGATCGGCCCTGTCGCTCCAAGGTCACTCGAGCTCTGACCTGAGGCTCGGGCTAGAGAGTCTTGAATCGGTGAGGACTATCTTTTGCCTCGGTTCACATATGGAAATCCAATTTCCAAATACGTGATTTTGCGGTTTTAATTGTAGAACTAGTATGGCGACATGATATATGGTACCCATGCCGTCTATGATTGATACTTATGATTTGAAGTTGTTTTATACACTATGCACTTATAATAGTATCAAATGATTTGTTTTAAACGTACTAAGCATGTTTGGCTATTATAAGGGAAAACCCTATCCCCCGGCTTGCGTTACATTGTGTGATAGGACCTGGGTCTTATAATAGTTTCATTGTTCTTTATTTAGCATTGCGTTGTTGTTTTATGCACTAGTATTCTTGGGAGCAAACCCGTTCCGTTTTATACGGCGTGGTCCCTTGATTTACTGAACTTTAAAATGAAGATTAATAACTGTTTTAGTTCTCACACCAGTCCCATGACTGACCTGGGGTTTATTGTTTTAACCTAAACTCTGGGTGCCCTTATTTTGACACGGGCAGCTAGTAGTTTGGTTTTGCAGATTTATATTCATAGGATCCTGGTTTACAGCTGGAACGATACCCACAAAGCTCTGTATTCGTGTATTACTTTCAATTGTGTATTGTATTATTTTTCCGCTGCTATGTAATTTATTGTATTGTAATCTCTGATATTTTTCTGATGTATATTATTTGTTTGTACTCTGTATATTCTTGTATTCTGATGGAATTGTTGTAATATCAATGAAATGTTCTTCTGTCTGCGTTCTGATTTTTCTTGTCCTCACGGTAATTCGTTCTTTCTCTTCTCTTCGGAGATCGAGGAAGTTCGGGTTGCTTCATTAAGTGAGCGCTTTTAGTAAGCCTGTCCACTATTACCCAAATACTGGTATTTCCCCTTCTTGACCTAGGCAACCCATCAACAAAGTCCATCGAAATGCGATCCCATTTCCACTGTGGGACCTCTAGAGGATGAAGTAGACCACCAGGCTTCTTCTGCTCCATTTTGACTTGCTGGAATATCAAGCACTTAGCGACGAACTCAGCTACATCCCTCTTCATTCCATTCCAAAAGAAAACCCTTTTTATGTCTTTATAAATCTTGTCTCCACCTGGGTGTATGGTCAGCTTAGAATGGTGTGCTTCTTCGAGAACCGTCTTCACCAAATCCCTTACTTGTGGGATGCATAGTCTTCCATCCCTCCTCAACCAACCCTTATCATCGATGGAGTATCTATTGAGGTGACTAGAAGTCTCACCGCTAATTAGCTTATCCGTCATATCAACTAGCTGAGGGTCTTCACGTTGCGCGGTTCCTATTGAGTCCAAAAGAGTAGGTCGCACCTCTAGCGATGCTAACAAACCAGGTACAAATTCAGAGGAGGGTCTAAAGTCAAAGTTTGCTATGTACTCCAAGCTTTGCCTTTCTACAAAGAGAGGACTTAAGGTCAGCTTCTTTCTACTCAGGGTGTCTGCTACTACATTGCCCTTGCCAGGGGTATAGGAAGTCTCAAAATCGTATAAGGTCAGAAATTCCATCCACCTTTGTTGTCTTAAGTTAATATCTTTTTGTGAGTAAAGGTACTTTAAAGATTTATGGCCAGTAAACAATTCAAACCTTTCTCCTAACAGGTAATGACGCCATGACTTAAGAGCTAAAACAATGGCAGCTAGCTCCAAATCATGAGTTAGGTAGTTCTTCTCATATACCTTCAATTTCCTTCCCCTATAACAAACTACCTTGCCTTCTTGCATCAAGACAGCGTCTAATCCTGTACCGCACGCGTCTGTGTATACGGTAAACATTTTGCTCCCATAAGGCAATGTCAGAACTGGGGCTATTGTTAGAGCCCTTTTCAAACGTTGGAAAGCAACATCGCAATCCAAATCCCAAGTGAAAGTTAGGTTCTTCTTTCTCAATCTTGTGAGTGGGGCTGAGATTTTCACAAAGTCTTTAATGAACTTCCGGTAAAAGCCCGCTAGCCCGAGAAAGCTTCGGACTACGGTTGCATTCCATGGAACCTTCTAATCTTGCATTGCAACTACTTTTGCGGGGTCCACAGCTATCCCCTCTTTGGACACCACATGTCCAAGAAACCTTACTTCTTCTCTCCAGAAATGACATTTGGAGAATTTGACTTTCAGCTGATGTCCACAAAGAGTATCCACGACTTCCATGGAAGTGGGTGCCTATTCTTCTTGGTCAGCTTGTTTAGCTCCCTATAGTCAATGCATAGGCGAAGGGAACCGTCCACTTTGGTTGCAAATACTACTAGAGCACCCCATTCGGAAATACTCCGCCTTATAAACCCCTTTTCGAGTAGCTCTCTAACTTGCTTGCTGAGCTCTTTCCTCTGTCTTGGAGCCATGTGTCTAACGGGTAGAGCTACGGGTTTTTCATTATCAACAAGGTATATGCGGAAGTCTCTCCCACTTCGGAGGTAAGCCCTTCACCTCTTCAAATACATCTGAGTATTCACGGACTACTCTAACAGACTGCAAGTTTTCAACAGATGCATCAAGATATTCTTGGTAGCTAAGCAATACAGAATTCATGGGATTACAAGAGATTTCGAGAGTGTCACCGAGGCGAGTCATAAGTCTAACCACTCTCTTTTCACAATCGAGGATGGCACCATTACTGGATAACCAATCAATTCCTAGAATCAACCCATAGCCCGTGAAGCCCAAAACATAGGCATTACATCTAAATCCAATGCTTAGTATAGAAATTTCCAAATCCAAACAAATCATTGACAAATAAGCCGAGCCCCCAATTGGATTTGAAACAATCTAGGGATCCTCTACTATACTGGTGTCTAGGTGCAGAGATTCAACTAAAGCAGTAGATATAAGAGAGTGCGATGCACCAGAATCAAAGAGTGCACAAACAGGATGATCAAAAAGATAAACTAAACTCTCAACAGAAATATTTCTACCTCGTTCTTGTAGAGGTGCTATGAGAGCATGAACCTGCCCTCCAAAAGTAGATCCAGTCCTCTGCCCTTGCCCTTGCTTTCTTGGGCAGTCCTTAGCCATGTGTCCTGTCTCGCCGCACTGAAAACAACCACCCATCTTCCTCTTCTTCTTTCTGCAGTCCTTAATTAGATGTCCAGGAATGCCACTAAAATTACACTTCCTCTTGTCACGGGGTTTGTTGTTCTTCCCGCCCTTCCTTGAATCTGTCTTCTTATTCTGCGATCCATCCACTTTCTTATCTTGAGGTACTTCCACCTTTGCCTCTTTCTTTCCATCCTTGTCTTCCTCTTGTAACAGTGCCATGTCCACCAGTCTCTCATAAGTCGCACCCATAGGTATATGGGACATAGCTAGGCTGTGTAGTGGCTCATTCAACCCTTTAACAAAATGGAGAGCCTTCTTATGGGGAGTGTTCACTAATCCAGTCTGAATCTAGCCAGCTGGTTGAATTGGTTGACGTATTCCTTGACCGGCATACTTCCCTGTTTGAGAGCTAAGAACTTTTCCATTTGTAGGCTACGTTCAGCTTGTGAGAGGAATCTTATTTCAAACCTCATTCTGAAATCCTCCCAAGTTTCAACTAGTCTCTCAGCATTAGTAACTTCCCACCAATAATAGGCTTCGTCCTTAAGCAACCATACGGCTAACTGTATCTTCTGCCTATTATCCACTTCGAAGATAACAAACAAGTCCTCGGTTTCTTTGAGCTAGTTTCTTTCAAAGTTCTTTCCACCCATGTGTAACGACCCGATTTTTAGCGACTTTAGTTATCGACATAAACTCAATGACGACTAACCAAACATCGAAAAATACCGGTAGTTAATGAAAGAAGTTAGAGGGTGAGAATAGATAAGATAGAAACTTAGAATAGAAGAAGAAGAAGATACAACATCAAAGTAACACGAATCTCGCAGTGGAACGAACAACATATAATAGATAACATATCCTTGAAATAAAATCAGTATATGTATACAGTAACATTATCAGAGTACAACACTTACAACACATCGGAAATAACTATAGCTATATAATCCTGAATCCTCCTGCTCTAAGCTCTCAAAGTATATCGGTAAAATCCTGACTACTTGATTGCCCGTATAAAATAGGGCACCCAAGAGTTTAGGGAAAACAAAACAAAATAAACTCCGGGTCAGTCATGGGATTGGTATGAGTAAAACAGTTTAAAACAGGTTGAGCCATTAAACGATATCTCATAAGACCACGCCGTATAACGGAACGGGTTTTTCCCTTATGAGAATCCAAAATAATCTTTATATCAAAACTCATTGATATTACAATAGTGTCTATCAACCACAATATAATAATCATCTAGCAGAAATGCTTCCATCTCATGTTCTACATATATAGTATACAATCAAAACCACAAGCACGTATTGGGTAATGGATTTCCAACTATGACAAGGTATGGAACCACCTTTCGCTAGTGTACCTCTAGAGAGAAATACACTGGGTTCAACAAGAACATCTTGCAACCCGGCCACACATAACCGACCACTCATTTCGGTTGAGTGTATTGAATGTATATCACCAACGGTTGGGATCAGCAACCGTTTCCCGAATGGGACAGCATCAACAATAGATTTTTTAGAAGTAAATGAAACTCTAGATCAGGTGATCATACACCCTAATAGGTGCGACCTACATAGCCATGCTACCTGCCCGACTTTTGTCATTTCCCGGTTGTGAGGCTAGAGGCCATGCTTATCTCTGATAGGTCACACAATTATTCACTTTGAATGTCACATCGTCATACCCGCCAAATCACAAATTGATTTCCCAAAAATACAACGGGTATACAGCTAAGAGAAACGAATTCCTCCGCCACCAAACGTATATACGTTTGAAGAGATCAACTTACGCGATCTACTAAATATACTCTGTCAGACATTCTTCCATACAGGTCGTCCTGGGACTGGACAAACCGAAGACACTATTCAGTACAACCATCTTAGGCAATCTTTACCTAAGATTTATACAACAGCCCTTGCACTTTACTCTGTCTTCAATTATCTTTGGCATATATGATTCGCAATGCTTATGCCAATACGGAGTGGTTCTTCGGATAATAATCCAACTGGTCTCTCCATATGAAAAACGTTAAAATTGTCAAAAACTTCAATAGTCGATGAGTTAACTATCAAAGAAAAACAAGTGTGCAAACAACGATCTTATTTCCAGATGGAAATTACGTCGATTGATCACCTATCAACTTTTATCCTTTAAATTGATTTATCATTAATTTATTTCATTTTTCATTTCATGTTTCCATATATTCAACATTTCTTATTTTCTAAATTTAGAAAATATATGTTATTAACACTGGAAAACATTTCCATTTCTTGTTTTCTAAATTAGAAAACATTTCTGATTCTTATTTGGAAAACATTTCCAAAACTTTTACATTGGACTAAGACAGATGTTTAAACAAACCATCGCTATGCCAATTCAAACCATTACACTTATTAACTAAATTTACTTAACCATCCTTTACTATCAAACCTTAGCCCTTTCCTTAGTTAAGAAGGAAGTCAATCAAGTTGGGGTATAATTACCTCTCAGACCTTAACTGAACAACGTTTTAACTTCGGAATAGACAAAGTTTATATTTTAAACCTTTAACAAACTTCCTTATGTAACTCTCTTTCGAATAATCTCTATTCGATAACTCCTCCCTCCGAATAACTATATTCGATAATCTCTCTTACGAATAACTAGATTCGAAAATCTTTCTTCGAATAAACTATATTCGATTAACTCTATTCAATTAACTCTTATCAATTAACTTTATTGGATTAACTCTTTTTGATTTAACTCTAATCGATTAACTCTATTGGATTTAACTCTAATCGATTAACTCTATTTGATTAATTCTTTTTGATTAACTCTTTTCACTTAACTCCTTTCGAATAAACTATATTCGATAACTCCTTTAATTCTATTCGAATAAACTATATTCGACTAACTCCTTTAATTCTATTCGAATAAACTATATTCGATTAACTCCTTTCGAATAAACTATATTCGATAACTCCTTTAATTCTATTCGAATAAACTATATTCGATTAACTCCTTTAATTCTATTCGAATAAACTATATTCGATTTACTCCTTTCTAATGAACTATATTCGGTTACTCTTCTCGAATAAACTATATTCGGTTACTCTTCTCGAATAAACTATATTCGATTACTCTTCTCTCGAATACACTATATTCGATAACTCTACTTCGAATAAGTGAATTTCGACAACTCTACTTCGAATTAGCGATATTGATAACTCTACTCGATTTGCTCCATTTAAATTACTTTAACTGGTTAACTCTAACTGGTTAACTCTAACTGGTTAACTCTAACTGATTAATTCTAACTGATTAATTCTAACTGGTTAACTCTAACTGGTTAACTCTGTCTAATTTACTCTATTCGATTAACTCTAACCGAATAACTAATATTCGGTTTAACTCATTTCGATTTACTCTTTTGAATTATCTCCTTTGAATTTTCTCCTTTGAATCATTTCCTTTTCTATTTGTTTACTTAACAAATAACTATTCCATTTTCAATTCTATTTATTTAACAAATAAATATTTCTTTTATCTTTTCTATTTATTTAACAAATAAATATTTCCTTTTAATCTTTCTATTTATTTAACAAATAAAATTTGTTTATTTAACAAATAAATATCTCATTTATAACATTCTATTTATTTCCTATAAATAAATATTTCCATTTCATCTATTTGTAAATGTTTTACGAATATTTCCTTTTAAATTCTATTTGTAAATAATTTTATAAATATTCCTTTTTCTATTTTATTTGTAAATGTTTTACAAATATTTCTCCTTCTATTTATTTTGCAAATATCTTCCTTTGTATTTGTTTTACAAATATATTTCCTTTATATTTGTTTTACAAATATATTCCTTTATATTTTTTTTTACAAATATATATGATGTAACATATAATCCATTGATTTTATATAAATAATTTATTTTCAAAATATACTTTGAAAATCCCCTTTTTACATCCCAGTATTTTTCATGGTATTTAAAATACCAACTAACAATGATCGGTATCATTCAAACACACATAATCAACAACAGATTATATGTTACATCATATATCACGATATATGAAACAAAATAGTATTATATATATTGAGGAACCCAGTTGGGTCCCTCCAACCTGTTTCCCTGCATCACAGATGTTAAAACAATATAATTAACATTGATTTCATTTCAATATGAAATATTCTGCCAAACAGAATCAACATTTGATTAACGATTTATATATATATCGTTATCTATAGTTTCAACCAATACACAAGCAATTCAACCGAACAGTTAACACACAGCAAATCAACAGATGGTTAACAGTTCTAAAAATATGTTATCAAAATACAACTGTTCAGAGTTGGTGAGTTTTACTCACATTACGTGTTAACCGTTAAATAACGATTTTGCGTTAGTCGATTCTGATCAGACAATTTATTTCTCCATAAATTGTAACGAGCTCGAATCGACTCCCAGTGAATTCCATATTGTATCCGCCGTCCATACGATCCTAATGAATTTGACCGTTCGAAATTCTAATATAGTATAATCGAGATATCGTGTTAACAAATTATACGATTATTTAATTAGAATAAAACTAGGCTAATTTAAATTGGGTTTCACCTATACATTTCCGGCCCAATTGCCAACCCTTTTACCAAGACCCGCACCACTACTACCCGTCTCTCCCAAAGAAAAAATCCCGTAGCTCCAATGGCCATTGCCGCCGATTCTTCCTCCCCAAACCTCCACTTCTACTTCATGATTCTCCAAACCAACCACCCCATTAAACTTCTCATCTTCCACTCAACGCACCCACACCCAACCAAATCCACTCGGATCAACCTTTCCGATCCCATTCGTGGAGCATGCCTGTAGTAAATGCTACAGGTATCGACATTCGATTCCACAAAAATCCTCAAATAACTCACCCTACATGCCAATTTCACCCCTGAATGCAAATCCAGTATCGAAAAGATGAATCGCTACTTCAATGCCCCAGGAATCCGAACCCTAGCTGACGTCCATGAATGACCATCGAACTAAAATTAGTTCGGACCAAATAAAAAGCATATAGGCTTGAAGACCAACACTCAAGGAATCGAAATATGTTGGTACTTGGGTTTATTGGATTTTATTGGATTTTGTTTTAATTTTTCAAAGAGGATTTTTTTGTGAAGGAAGTGGCGGATTTGAATTTGTTCTCACGGTTTTAAACTTGCAATGGTGGTTGAGAAAGAGGATAGGTGGCCTTGTCTAGGTCCATACAAAATTTAGGATATTTTTTTCTAATTTTATTTTCCTTTTATATTTGTTTCAGTACTCTAAAAATCCGTGTGATTACACACGACACCCAAAAATCAAGCAAATGGACATACACCTTCAGTTTGACATTACGGTCCGAACAAAACTTGTTTCGTCGAATTCCGACTCCGTTTGCTCACACAGCGTATTTTTAATTGCTAAAATATCGACTTTTTTTCACATAAAAATCCCGTACGGTCACATACTGACTTCAAAAATCACGAAAATTGAAATCTAGCAATAATTTAATATTGCAGATCCAACAAAATTAGTTTCGTCAAATTCTGAGGTCGTTTGCAAAACTGGCTATTTTTAAAGCTCTAAATAACCCTTTTAAATATTAAATATATTTAAAATTAATTAAATTAAATATTATCGTATATATTCACAACAGAATATCACACAGCTCCACAATATTCCTATATATTTTCAAATCCCGATAAATCGATATTCGATTTATAATGAAATTCCTCTTTAAAATATAAATAATTCCTTTATAAATTATAAAGGAATTCCACAGTGACTTTTCTAAAATTTGATTTGGACATAAATCAAAATCTGCACAATGAAATCCATATTTTTCTCTTCCATTAGAAAAATATACTCCACCAGCTCCATACGTTTCTTGTTTCATAGAAATCCGACTTAAAACAGATCCTGTGTTTCCAGTTGAAGTTCAAATCGCCAAATCGCGAACTACCGCGCCATTTCGAGCTCGAATTTAATTATAATATATATTATACGTTCAGACTTCGTTTAAATAATATATTCGTCAATATAATTCAATATAAACTGATTTATAGATTTTATCTTGTCCAATTCACCAATATTGTTAATTCTGTTATTTCCAATTATTCCGGCAATATATTATTCTATTATTTATATTAATTAAATATAATTATTATTTAATTCTAGTTATCGATATCGCCAACTCGATATATAATAATTAAATCAATTAATTATTCGACAGCTAAAAATGTGGGTCATTACACCATGGCTCGAAAATCTCTACATATCTTTAAGAAAGCATTTGCACGAGGAGAAGGAGGAACAACTACAACTAGGGGAGGAAGAACGTCTGTTGGGCCTGCATCATTAGCCCTAGCCTCTAGGTACCTTCTAAACCAGCCAGGTACCGGTACGCCCTCTGGAAGGTTAAGATCCCCAGACATGCTGAAATGAAAAAGAAAAGATTCAAAACAAATGATCGAAAGATAGTGCATATGGCTTTGGGGATTATGCCTTTTAAAATAAAATCAACACTTTTTCTTGAAAATGCTTCTTTAAACTTCTTTTTGAAAAATTAGTTTCCAAAAAAAATTATCTGATCTGGCAACCATCAGCTCTGATACCAAGTGAAACACCCCACCTTTGTTAAGGTCACTATCAAAGGGAATGCCTTAACGTCGGTGGAGCATTATAGGTAAAAGATACAGATAATTTACAAGACAGACATATAAATAGCGGAAAAACCAAATTTATTTCATAAGTACGTGGTTCAGTCAAAACATTACAACAACTGTCTCAAACCAACTTCCAAATCATTACAACAAAATCTCTGTCTTGATTAAAACATAAAGAAGCATAAAATAACAATAAGGCATCATAAATCCCCAATAATAGTGTATCCAAAGCCATAGCCCAAGGAAAGAGAATCCAAGCAACACATCTACTCTCTTCAAGCTGGAAATGGTCCGAACTAAGCAGAAGTATTCCCTACCTGCGGACCTAGGGGGGAAACGGAAGAAAAGAAGACGAAAGAAAAATGGGTCAGACATGAGTCTGGTAAGTCCAGTGATTATTTAGCATGTAAACAGGAAAAAGGATCATGACATGAATAAACTGAACCTAAGACAGCACCCTAGAAATAAGATAATAAAACTGAATATGCTATCGCACTCATTAATATTTCTCTGCACCCATTAACAAGTGTTTCAACTAGCACCATGTGTTCATGATAAATGATCTCCTTTATCGATCGGCTCCTACTCGTATATATATTCACAACTTGTGTCATTCGGCCCCTCTTGATTGTCGATATCTGTGATGGTCCCACCATGGGGTCTAACAAATCCTATGGTGGCAACCCGACACAATTCAAGATGCACAGTGTATAACTACTGATGCCCCGTGCCTGCTTTTTCCACTCTGGAGTACGTGCACTCCCGCACTCCGTCAGAACCTACACTGGCGCACCACCCGCCGTTGTTTTGACCGCTTATAATCAGCCCAGTAATCGTGCCCCACCCTGCCTAGTTCAAGGTACCATGATACATCTATGTGGGTTACTGCTGAAATGGGTCCCCGTTACTAGGGTTTCCTAATCAACATGTTAAAATGGTTAAGTGTTCTCAAATTAACCTAAACCCACCCATTAGTTTAGTTAACATGTTGTATTGGTTAAGTGTTGCCTTAATTAACTTAACCCTACCATTCCTTTCTTAGCTTTAATTCATTAATTAAAGCACCAATCACTCACATTAGATATGTATTATTGCAATCGCTGGATTTACCGGTCGGTTCCGGACAGTCTTACACTGCAACTCAATCTAACCTCGGGTTCTTTTGGGCTTGATGCGCTAAACTCTCACATTAGATCTATATTGTTACGGTTGCTGGATGTGTTGGGCGGTTCTGGGCAGTCTTACAACATAACTCAATCTAACCTCGGGTTAGGCATATTCGTCTTTTACTTAATTTACATATTTACACTTCATATTTATATGTAAATTATCCACAATTATTGCCATTCAAGTCATGCCCCATTTACCCTCTAAATCATGTTCATAATTTTTAGCTATATAAATTATACCATTTTATGCCACTAACCATTTATATGATTATGGGCCAAACTATGCCAATAACATGAAATTTAAGGTTTTTCCCAACGTTACCCCCGTTATACGTTCGCAAAATTCACATAGAACGTTAGGCTCGCAACTTAGCCTAACTTATAAACAAAAGGGAAAAGGAAGGAGCATGTACCATTCCCACAACATTAAATAATAAGGATCTAACTAAACATGTGTCATATAAATTTGGCATAAAACAATGAACTTGCATTTTGGATCCAATTAACATGAACCTTAAGCATATGAACGGGGACTTACATAGAATTACACAAATTAAATTAGGCATGTAGATGTGAACTTGCATTTTGATCCAATTAACATGAATCTTAAGCATATGAATGGGGACTTACATAGAATTACAAAAATAAAATTAGGCGTGTAGATGTGAACTTGCATTAGAGTTGGATCAAAATTAACATAGATCTAAACATATGAGAATGTAGATCTAAACATATATATGACTTAGCCTAAAAACTTGCATGTAACATAACATGAAAGAGTCACCAAATTTGTATAATACACGATTGGTTTAACATACAACATGATAAGTCCAATAAACCACAATAGTCTCATATGCATATATGATAGAATCGTTACAAGAATAGACATGAATCAGCATCACCATTATCTTACAACTAGGCACAGTTCTAGTTTTCACTTTATTACAAATCATGACTTTTAATTGATCACATCTAAAGAATAACAGGACTTACAAACAAAAGAAAAAACTTGTTTTCTGGGATCTGTTTTCTGAAATTGAAAAGCTATCCCTTGACGTAGACTATTGATTCTCTAATTTAGATTTGATTCGTAGCTTCTAACTTGCTTTCTAGTTTGCTTCCTAGTTGGAGAAGAATGGTGGCTATGCTAGGTTGATCATGGATAGCATGGTGGCTCCTTAGAATGAAATTGTGTGATTAAGGGTTGAGGGTTGGGGTTGCTTTTACAGAGGTTTAGATTTATGTGAGCCGTTAGATCAATCTAGGAGTAATCACCACTATCCAGACTAGATAGATCTATCCAGGAATTGCCACCTATGTCTTAGTGACTTAGCAACAAGTCAGAAATCGTCACTGTTTGGATCTGGGCGAGGGGGTCGACCCTTATAGGGTGGGTCGATACCCCAGTCGACACCCCTCCTGGGGGAGTCGACACCTATGTCGACCCCCCTGGGGGGAGTCAACCCTTATGGGCAGGAATTTTCCCGCCCAGCTGATCCACATGATTTTGAAATTCGAACTGTTTTGTTTATTTAATTATTTAGTTTTCTGTTTAAACATGAAATCTTATGAACTCCATAACTTCTTCATACGGAGTCCGATTCACGCAAATTCGGACTCTATCTCAAGAAGAATTCCGAGACGAACAAAATGGCATAACCCGTTTCCCTTAATTCTCACTTTTACAATTTAATATTCATTAATTCGTTACTTTAATAAACATAGAAAATATAGGATGTGTAACACCCCACATCCATTAATGTCACTCACGAAGGGAATGAATTAACTTCCATGGAGGTTATAAGTGAATATAGAACAGAAAAATTACAACAAGACAGATAGTAAATAGTACTTGGAAATCTAAAACTTCATTTTATTGTAGCGGAAATTAAACATGTTTGTTACATCATAAAACCATAGATCATAACCAAGTACAATATCCATCTTCATAAAAACAAAATACATAATCCCATTACATAAATAGCCATTAAAAAGATAACATGCTGGACTTTACTTCAACGGTCCAAGCTTTCCAAAGAGAGATGAAGCAATTCAATCAAACTCCACTAGAGCTGGGCCCAACTTGAGGACCTGGAGGGGGAAAAAGGATAGAAATAGAGGGGGCCAGACATAAAGTCTGGCGAGTATGATAATTCTAACAATACTATTATCAAAATAACTAGACTAAGGCATAAGCTAGAAGCAAGTAAATGTCTATGAACTCTTAGGAAGATAAAGATAGCGTTTAAGATAACGTTAAAGATAACGGTAAAGGCACACCTAATTACTAACGAATGATTACTGCACTGCACCGCACATTACAACACTGCACCACACCAGTCACCCTATTGTTTGATCCCACTTGCTTCACACAGAAACTTTATAAATAGCCTTACGTACCCCTAGCTGACTACATAGGTGCCGTCTGCCCCTATCTCCACTAGGTGTACCCCACTACCCACTTTCGATCGGCTCCCTACTCGTAGATACCCGTGCTGGCCCCACAGTGGGGTGTCTCACTCCCCTAAAGTGGCAACCCGATACAACTTGAGAATGCACGGCTTATACCTACACGATGCAACAACGTCTTACCTACCAGCCCGGGTCCACACACGCATATGAAACCCGTTGGACTTGCGTTGCCACCACTCCCCGTTTTGGCCTCTTACAGTCAAACCCAGCATGCGTGTCCCATCCTCGACTTGGGTCGAGCCCACAAAGATACGTTTGGGATACTGGTCGAAATGGGCCCCCACAAGCTACCCACCTAAGCTTGTCACTAGTATATTCCACTTAACCCTCTTAGTCATGTTCATTTACATGTGTGTTTGGTTAAGTCTTACTAATCGTATTTCACATGCCACTAAGGGCACCCCCTAGATTCCTCATGCCACCCAAGGCACCTACTTAACCCCCATGTCCCACCTTACATGTTTATCTGGTTAAGTATTTCTTAATTCATTCAGGCCATAACCTCATAAAGACCTCTCACATTAGACTGGCATTTATGGCAGCTGGATTTGCCGGGCGGGTCCGGGCAGTCTTACACCATAAAAGAGTCTAACCTTGTGTCTTTACAACCGTTATGCTTTAGTTTAGGCCTAGGACCTCTCTCATTGGGCTGACATTTGTGACCACTTGATTTGCCGGGCGGGTCCGGGCAAGTTTACGTCACAAACGAGTCCAACCTCGTGTCCTAAGCATTGATTAACACTTAAAATCTTTTACCCCAGTTTTAATAATTCCCTATTCAAATTATTAATTAAGTCAACTTTTAATGATATCCATAATTGACTCAATTATGGCCATCCACTTATGGCATGCAAAATCATATCAATTGCACCCCAACTTTTTAATATTAAATTCTTAATATTACCCGTACTGTGACGATCCCAAAATCCGAGGGGCGGTATTAAGGATAATCATTAGGAAATAACACATTAATCATCATAGCAGAGTACAGATAATAGCAGAAACAATAAATAAAATAATTTAACATGGATATGACAGCGGAATCACAACATGTAGGAATATCAGAATAGCATAACGTGGGGATACACTTAGTAAAAAGAAAGGGAAGTGATCAGTCATCATCGCCAAAGGCGGAATACATACATGCAGTGACATAATAAGAGTATCAGTCTACATCGCCGAAGGCGGAATACATATACATATAGTGAGAAATACAGAAAGTAAATCAGTCTGCATCGCCAGTGGCGGAATCATAAACATAAATACAGGAATGGCGGAAAATATCTAAGTCATCACTATGAAGTCAGCCTCGCCATGAGCCAAAAGTGCATGCTGTGCAGCAGTGCAGAACCAAAAATCACCTGTCACCTGTGTACTAGGCTGCCCGTGTGAAAATAAGGGCACCCGCGTTTGCAAAGTGAAACAAACAACGAGTCAGTCATGGGGACTGGTATGAGGAATCCATTTAACAGTTAAACAATAGTAATAGCAAATCATAGGACCACGCCACTTTCGCGGAACGGGTTTACTCCAGTGATTGCTAGTGCAATTAAAACAAGGTAAATTCTTTTTAAGACAACGCAATGCTTTTAGAAAGAATGAAGCTATTATAAGACTCAGGTCCCATCACACAATGCAACGCAAGCCGGAGGATAGAGTTTTACCTTATAATAGCCAAATATGCTTGATACGTATAAAGAGAAATCATTTGATATTATTACTAGTGCATATATGTTTCAAAAACGAATAGCATCATAAATATCAATCATAGATGGCATAGCTACCATATACTATGTCACCCTACTAGTACTACAATCAAGCCCGTTATTTCGTATTGGAAATTGGATTTCCGTCATGAGTCGAGGCAAGGGGCAAGCTCCTCTCCGCTTCGAGACACTCTAGCAAATGCCTCAGGATTACGCACACTGGGTAACCCCTGGATGCTTCAGGGCCGGTCCTCACTTACGTTAGAGGATTAGTATTCCTGAACACACGTTTCCCGGTCCTTACAGACCTATAATCGAGGCGCCTCGCATTCCAACAACCACAAAGGTGAAAAGTAGATATATATGTCAGGGCTGGTAAGTCACTGACACCACCATAGCTAGAAAGAAACGTCGTGCTCTCCCTGCAGTCCGTATCCCGTTTTTAACTCATACCCGGGGTGTGAGGCTCGCGAATCTACGAAATACACAAAGCTAGGCCACGTAAGCCTTGCTTTGATCATCATCCACAAGACTTTGCTTTTCAACAGAAGCCTTGATCACAGCATCTTAACATGCCACATAGGCAGTCCACTCCATACGATTGATTTCCATCGATATATAACCTCTAAGCTCGTACGTCTCAGAGAAGGGCGTTAAGCAAGAGAATAAATTCTCCGCCGCCAACAGATATATATTTAACAGAGATCAATCAGTATAGAACAAAATCCAATGTCAGACACACAGTCCATTTACAAGTCCGTCCTGGGTCTGAACGAAACCGGAGGCGTCAAATTCCTCGTATATCCGTCCAATCAACATACACGTTCAGACGGCTACTACTTCCGTCCCTTTCCGGTAGCTACTCCGGTTAGGAACCTCAGTAGCGCCCATCCAACCGATACGAAGATCGTCGGTCTTGAATCGTCTTTGCATCTTCCAATTCGAATCGCTCGATGAATTACTTGAAATGAGGGTTAGCTCGGCCTTTTCAAATAACTCACGTCATTAGAATTTAAATCGATTCTTTATATGGTTATATTATTCGACATCCATCTTTCAGTTATTTAGTGCTATTTTCATGTCATACACATACAACCATCAAATATCAAACAATTCAAGCCCAACTGGTTTATTTGCAACCTATGTTGCTTATAATATTTTATAACAATTTTTCGCCATTTTTATTTATTTAAAAATGGCCATAATTAATTAAACGACGTTTCAGGTCGTTTCGTGTCACTGGCGCTGTTTTTCCCTTAATTTGTTTTACACATATCGGAAAATCTAACCGTTGGATTTCTACAAAGTCTATATCAGTGGGAAGGTATTCCCAAAGCGAACCCAACGGTTCCAGTTTCGTGAGAATCCGACGGTCGGATCTTCCACACTAGTCGTTTGAAGTTACGGTTTCAATTTACGAACTGCAGCGTCGTTATTCGATTAAATTAAATTATATTTATATATATATATATATATAAATATAATCGTTTCTGGCGCTGTTTTTCCTTAATTTTGAATTAAACATTCCAGACAATCCAACCGTTGGATTTTTACAAGGTTGGTGCCGTTGGAAAGATTATTCCAAGGCGAACCCGACGGTTGGGGTTTCGGGAAAATTCAATGGTCGGATTTCCCGCACTAGTCGTTTGAAATCGCGGTTTCAAAATACGAACTGCACGGCCTCGTTTCGTTTTAATTTTATTTATATTTATATGTTTATATAAATATAGTTCATTCGACGATTTCTATATCGTTTTCACTTCAAATCTTTTTCTAACTCCCTAAATTTTGGAAAAATTTCGCCATAACCTCCCCTGTACCGGGGGCATCGGGAAATCGCAAATAGCGTCCCGGTCCTTCTAATCTCAAAAAGAAAAAGAAAAAGCCAAGCGGCTAGCCAATAGGCTCAAAATCATCACCCAAACAAATCAGTAAATGTGTACCTATTTGTCGGGCACAAATTTTATTCCTCTTCTCTAGCCCCTTTGCTATAACCTGTTCAATGAATATGCATGTACATATATATACAGTTCTTATCAATTATCAGTTTCTATTCAACTTCATATTTGATTTCTGTTTGGTTTAAAAACACCATTCATTCTAATGTTACATAAATAGGTGCAAATCATTTCATTAGCTAATTAATGAATATTTCAACTCATATATGTTTATTTTGAACAAGTGGCTATTTTTACACTTCACATTTCAACGATTAGGTGCTTACAATAAAAATATGATTTTTATGTGAAACAATTCATTTCAAAACACTATTCTTCTATATAGTTCACGTTGGTGATAAAAATGGAATTTTTATCATAAAACAATTTCTTTTAAGACGAGATTATTTTACACAGTTCATATAGTCAATAAAAGGTGATTTTTATTATCAAACAATTTATTTCAAAATATGAATATCATTCAACACATGAATTTCTAAACAACGAATGAATAGCTATTCAACACATGAATGTTTTCTATAGTTTCTATATATAGATAAAAATGTGATTTTTATTATCGAACGGTTTATTTTAAAATAAGAATACCATTCAACACATGAATCGCTAAACAACGAATGAATAGCTATTCAACACATGAATGTTTTCTATACAATGGATAAATATAGTTAAAGCATATGAAAATAATTCAAACACAAGAATATTATTCAAAATTTCGGCAGCATAACGGCAGGGTAGTTACACCGGCACCGTCCCTAGTACGGCTCCTCGCTCTACCTTAAAACCTCGCGGTTTTTGACAATGGGAATCATGCATCTAATTCGCACGCAGGCGGCATGTTTATATTTTTTTTCATTTCCACAAACTAATCCTATGTGGTTTCAACCAAATATTTTCCAATCACAATTGGGTATTTTTCAATCGCAATCAACCAATATCAATCACAAACAATCCCAAACAATCAATCAATTTCAACCAATAAATACCGTCCATGGTTTGTGGACGAGGGGCGTATATATATATATATATAGATATTTATATATAGCAGTTCACTTTCATTTTCAACTCATATATAATATTTATAAAAAGGAGTTGAAGAGTGAGAAATCCTCACCAATAGCTATCCACTCTCACGATTCTTCCTTAATAGAAACTTCGCCTTCTTGTCCTTCTTGTTGCTTTCGTTGACTGTATCCTCTACATAGGTAAAAATCGAATTTCACTATGTTATTCAATATATAAAGATTGCATTTTGACTTCGCTATTAAATATAAAGATTATATTTTTATTATTCTTTCAAAACTGCTTTTATAATCCTTTTTTCTTTTAAATAAATGCAGTTTTTATCTTTAAAATAAATGCAGTTTTTCTTTTATTAAAAATGCAGTTTTTTCTTCTTCTTTTTTTTTAAAAAAATGCAGTTTTTATTTTCTCTTTTTCAAATGCAGTTTTTTTCCTTTTAGAAAAATAGTTTTCATCTTCTAGAAAAATGCAGTTTTTACTTTTTAAAAAATGCAGTTTTTAAATTCTTTTTAAAATGCAGTTTTGTCTTCTATCAAAAATGCAGTTTTTACTTTTTAAAAAAAATGCAGTTTTTAAATTATTCTTTTTAAAATGCAGTTTTGCCTTCTTTCAAAAATGCAGTTTTTACTTTTAAAAAAAAATGCAGTTTTTACTTTTTTAAAAAATGCAGTTTTTGATTTCTTTTAAAACAGTTTTTAAATCTCCTTTTTAAATTTCTGTTTTGATTTCTTTTAAAACAGTCTGTTTTAAAATTCTTTTTTTTAAAAATTCTGCTTTAACTTCTTTAAAACTCTGTTTTAAAATCCTTTTAAAAATTTCTGTTTTAACTTCTTTTAAAACTCTGTTTTAAAATCTTTTAAAAAAAGTTTCTGTTTTTAAAACTAAAAGAAATCAGTTTTTAAATTTATTAAAAATACAGTTTTTATTTCTTTTAAAAAAAATTCTGTTTTAAAAACTTAAAACAAAAATCAGTTTTATAATTTATTAAAAATACAGTTTTATAACCCAGAAATAAAAATAAAAATAAATTAACTAACTAAAAAAAACTCACCGAGCTTCGAATGGGAGGAGGAAGTCGGCGGTTCTCGTGGCGTGGCGATGTCTGGTGTTCGATGCTGGTTCGCGGCAGTGGTTTCGGAGGTGTCGAGGGTGTCGGTTGCTCGATGGTTCGTTCGGTGGGAGGAGGAGGTTGCGAGGGTGGTGGGCGGCGATCTGGCGTGGGCTTCGTCGGCGGCTCGAGCTAAGGGGCGGCGGCGCGATACTTTTAGGGTTAGGTCCTTTTTTTTTAATTTCGTTTTGTTAATATGAAAGAGGGATCGGGGGGGGGCCAACGAAGAGAAAAGGGGAAGAAGTATATTTTTTTTATTATTTTATTATATTATTTAATTATTAAATTATGCACAAGGGTTGACTTTTACATATGACCTCGAAATGAGGTCCACCGCCTGTCGTCCATAGCGTTTTACCCCCATTCCGAACACAATGGGATATGTATCGTAAGCTGGTTTGATCGTTACAATCAGTTTCCGTTGAATTTACAATTTAAATCCTTATATTGAATTTTAAACGTACATTTCAAATTACCGGGGTCACATACTAACTAGAAAAATTCCAGAAAAATATTTTCTAGTTTCGTATTGACGATATGGTCCTAACAAAACTAGTTTCGTCGAATTCTGAGACCGTTTGAAAAATGGCCAATTTCCAGTCGATTAAATTCAATAGAAACTGGTCAAACGCGTTTTCTTTTGCCACGCTCACATATTGATTCGAAAAATTATGAAATTTGAAACCTAGCAATAGTTTGACATCCCGGACCCGACAAAAGTGGTTTCGTCGAATTCCGAGGCCATATGCAAAATATCAATTTTCAAACTGACTTACTATTTCTTTACTCACTAATTTATTGAAATATTCTATATTTTATGGGAATAGGCTATTTTAATCATTCAAATTTCTTGTTAATAACCGAATTTAAAAATTTTAAACTGGTTCACATTTTCCGGGTTATTACAATCTCCCCCACTTAAAACTTTTCGTCCTCGAAAAGGAAATAATAGTTAAGCAGGAAATAAAATGTAAATGCAAAGTATTGTAAAGGTACCTTGCACCGGAGTTAGTCAGAGATGTCCACTCTGCATTTGGGATAGGCTTGTTTAATGCTTTCCTCAGTTTCCCAAGTACAGTCTCTAGGATCACTACTCCACTGCACTTTGACTAAGTGAATCTTTTTCCTCCTTAGCTCTCTGGTTTCTTTGCCAACTATCTTTAATGGATCTCTTTTGAGTGCTAATTCTGGAGTTATGTCAATATCCTGTTGTGCTGCTTCTTCCACAACAAGATCTGGATCATGAACATGTTTTCTGAGTTGAGATACGTGGAACACATTATGTACACCAGGCAACCAATCAGGTAATGATACCCTATATGCAAGAGTTCCAATCCGTTCAAGTATAGGAAAGGGACCAATAAATCTCGGTGCCAACTTCCCAGTCTTGCCAAATCTGATTACTCCTCGCATTGGAGAAACTCTTAAATAAACATAATCGCCAACGGCAAACGATATATCCCTCCTTCTCGCATCAGCATAACTTTTCTGTCGGCTCTGTGCGGTTTTTAATCTCTTCTTAATGGAATCGACTTTATCCGATGCTTCATGAATCATATCGGGCCCTAACACAAGTCTGTTGCCAGGTTCTACCCAACATGCGGGAGATCTGCACGGTCTACCGTATAGTGCTTCAAATGGGGACATTCCCAAACTTGCTTGATAGCTATTGTTGTAAGAGAATTCTGCTAAATGTAAATGATCTTCCCATGAGCCTCCAAAATCAATAACGCAAGCCCGCAACAAATCTTCTAAAATTCTATTCACCCGCTCAGTTTGGCCGTCTGTCTGAGGATGATAAGCGGTGCTTAGATTTAATTTGGTTCCCAATTCTTCTTGGAACGCTTCCCAGAATTTGCTAGTGAACAGGGGATCTCTATCGCTGACTATACTGAGCGGTACTCCATGAAGTTTAACAATTTCTTTGAAGTAAATTTGCGCCAGACTTTGAGCCGTTCTGTTGGATCGGACAGGGATAAAATGGGCAGTCTTCGTGAAGCGATCTACGATTACCAATATACTGTCGTTTCCTTTTCTAGTCCGAGGCAAGCCATCGATAAAATCCATCGAGATTTGTTCCCACTTCCAACCTGGAATTTCTAATGGTTGTAATAATCCAGCCAATTTCTGCTGATCACTCTTGACTAGTTGGCAAGTGGAGCATCTGCTAACATATAATGAGATATCTCTCTTCATTGACCTCCACCAGAATGTGCGTTTGATATCGTTATACATTTTGCTCACACCGGGATGGATACTTAATTTGGATTTGTGGCATTCATCAAGTATTTCTCTCCTGAGCTCGGGAAGGTTTGGGATGCAGATTCTACCCTTTAATCTTAGAACTCCCTTGTCATCCAGTCTAAAACTTGTGGATTCACCTCCTTTGACTCTTTGACTGATTCTTTGAATAAATTCATCGTCTTTCTGAAGAGTCGCAATCTTGTCTATTAATGAAGACGTGATGACAAAACTGGCGATGATTTCATTTTTCCTGCTGAGCGCATCTGCCACTACATTGGCTTTCCCTGGAGTGTATATAATTTCAAAATCGTATGCTGCAAGGAATTCTAACCAACGCTGTTGCCTCAGGTTTAAATCTTTCTGGGTGAACAGATATTTCAAGGATTGATGATCGGTAAATAGTTCGAATTTCTCGCCCAATAGATAATGCCTCCATATTCTTAAAGCAAACACGATAGCTAATAACTCAAGATCATGAGTAGCATAGTTTCTTTCATGTGGCTTTAGTTGACGACTGGCATATGCGATCACTTGGCCTTTTTGCATTAACACTGCTCCTGGCCCTCTAATAGAAGCATCTGTCCATACTGTCAAGTCTTGGTTACCTTCTATTATTGTCAATACCGGAGCGGTTGTCAACTTCAGTTTCAGCTCCTGGAAAGCTTCTTCACATTCGGGAGTCCATTTGAATTTCTCATGCTTCTTTGTAAGCTTTTTCAAAACTCCTGATATCTTTGAAAAATCCTGAACGAATTTCCGATAGTAACTAGCTAATCCAAGGAAACTTCTAACTTCAGTGGGTGTAGTGGGTTGTTTCCAGTTCTGAATCGCTGTAATTTTGCTTGGGTCTACAGCAATTCCTTCTTTTGATACGACGTGGCCAAGGAATTTAACTTCATTCTGCCAGAAGACACACTTAGAAAATTTAGCTTTCAAGACATTTCTTCTTAGAATTTCCAACACTTGTTCTAAATGTTTTGCATGTTCTTCTTCCGACTTAGAGTAGATTAGAATGTCATCGATGAAGACTAGAACAAATTTATTCAACACACCACGGAACACTCTGTTCATAAGATCAACGAAGTATGCCGGAGCGTTGCACAAACCGAACGGCATTACTAACCATTCGTAGAATAAATCGGGACCCCTGAAGGCTGTCAAAGGAACACAGTCTTCGGCTATACGCAATTGGTGGAAACCTGTAGCTAGGTCCATTCTGGAGAATACGGTTGCTCCATTTAATTGATCTAACAGATCGTCTATTCGGGGCAAAGGATATTTGTTCTTCAGTGTTTGTTTGTTGAGATCCCTGTAATCGACGCAAAGTCTTAGAGTACCGTCTGATTTAGGGACAAATACTACTGCGGCTCCCCATGCTGAAAAGCTTGGTCTGATCAGACCTTTCCAAAGTAATTCTTGGGTTTGGCTACTTAGCTCTTCTTTTTCTTTCGGGGCCATTCTTCTTATTGGATGGACTACTGGTCGAGCATTCGGAATTAGATCAATTCTAAATTCAATTTCTCTTTGCGGTGGTAAGTTCTCTACTTCTTCAAACACATCCGCATAATTTTTCACGACCGGTATCCTTTCTATCGAAGGGGGAGTAATTTCTAAAGAAGCCCAGAATTCTGTTCTATTAATTTCTGAACCGAGACATGGTATATATATAGGTCCAAGCTTCGTTTCGACTTTAACGATTCTTTCGGCACATCTAACTTCGGCCTTATATTTTGTCAACCAATCAAGTCCCAGAATAATATCAAAGTCGGAAAGGTCCATGACAATTACTTTAAAAGGGAATCGATAACATGAATATGAGGCGGGTACATTACAATATGAGCCGAGAATAGTAGACCCTCCTATCGGATTTTGAACTTTAATTTGTTCTTTAAGCTTCCTTGGATTTAATTTTAACTTATGAACAATATTACCAGAAATGAAGCTACGAGATGCACCGGTATCGAAAAGTACAGAAACAGGAATATTTTTAATAGTAAGGGTACCTCCCAAGACATCGGGTTTACCTGAGCCGTCGGTGATAGCTGGCGGGGTATTCCCGTCATATACATGGGCCACTTGTGCGCTCTTCTTCAAAGGACAATTATTGCTGTAGTGCCCCTTCTTGTGGCAATTGTAGCATTCCACTGAGTCACTGGCCCTTGGCTTCTTTGGGGCTTTGCATACATTTGAGAAATGACCGGGCTTCCCGCAATTGTAGCAGTTGCCTTTTGGGATCTTTGCGGGTTTTTGAGTCGCGGCCGCGGTGATGCTAGATTCAGGTTGGTCAGTTGAGGTCTTGCGCTTAATCCCTGCTTGGCTCTTAGCGCGGTCTTGGGTAGCATGCCTCTCATCCATGTCCTCGTAGTTGCAAGCCATCTCTACGAGCTCTGTAAAAGAAAGTTTGATATTGCTCATAGCCCTATCATGATATTTGCGCTTCAGCCCAAAAATGAATCTCTTATTCTTCGCTTTGTCGGTCAAAACCAACTCTGGGGCATAGCGCGATAGCTGAGTGAACTTATTCAGATAGTCTTGAATAGAGAGGTCTCCCTGTTGGAGATTAGCAAATTGCTCCCGCATCCTCTCAAGAGCTTGTTCTGGCACAAACTTCTCATTGAATAATTTCCTGAACTGTTCCCAAGTTCGGATAGTACCAGCTGCATCTCCAGAAGTAATGGCATCCCACCACAGCTCTGCCTCTTCCTGCAGAAGCCATATGCCAAGTCGGGCTTTATTGTTAGTTCCCATGCCCATACCTTCGAAGATTTTCTCGCAGGTCTTCAGCCAAGCGATAGCTTCAGTCACTGTGCCTGTGCCTGTAAAAGGTTTCCCTCCAAGATTTCGGTATCTCTTTGCCACTTTGTCCAGCTCAAAGTCTTCTGGTGCTAGTGCCTGAATAATAGGGGCCTCTGCAGCTACGGGGATATTCCCCCGTCCTCCTGCTGCATCTCCTCGGCCTCCACGGCCTCCTCTGGCTGCTGCTGCTCGTGTAGCCATCTAAGAATGCTGTATAAGCAAGAAAAGAGTCAAGCTCACAGATTTGATAATTTTCATAAATGATAAAGCAAGGAAATACAAGGAAGGATAATGATGATGTACTGATCAAATTGTTTTGCTAATCTGCTTAGCTCATTCTAGGATATTGCTAATCCTATCTCTAATGAGCTACTCGCATTAGAACACTACTGATTCTATTCTGACGAGGTGTTTAATGTGTTAAATCCCGGAACTAAGGTTAACCAAAGCTCTGATACCAACTGTGACGATCCCAAAATCCGAGGGGCGGTATTAAGGATAATCATTAGGAAATAACACATTAATCATCATAGCAGAGTACAGATAATAGCAGAAACAATAAATAAAATAATTTAACATGGATATGACAGCGGAATCACAACATGTAGGAATATCAGAATAGCATAACGTGGGGATACACTTAGTAAAAAGAAAGGGAAGTGATCAGTCATCATCGCCAAAGGCGGAATACATACATGCAGTGACATAATAAGAGTATCAGTCTACATCGCCGAAGGCGGAATACATATACATATAGTGAGAAATACAGAAAGTAAATCAGTCTGCATCGCCAGTGGCGGAATCATAAACATAAATACAGGAATGGCGGAAAATATCTAAGTCATCACTATGAAGTCAGCCTCGCCATGAGCCAAAAGTGCATGCTGTGCAGCAGTGCAGAACCAAAAATCACCTGTCACCTGTGTACTAGGATGCCCGTGTGAAAATAAGGGCACCCGCGTTTGCAAAGTGAAACAAACAACGAGTCAGTCATGGGGACTGGTAAGAGGAATCCATTTAACAGTTAAACAATAGTAATAGCAAATCATAGGACCACGCCACTTTCGCGGAACGGGTTAACTCCAGTGATTGCTAGTGCAATTAAAACAAGGTAAATTCTTTTTAAGACAACGCAATGCTTTTAGAAAGAATGAAGCTATTATAAGACTCAGGTCCCATCACACAATGCAACGCAAGCCGGAGGATAGAGTTTTACCTTATAATAGCCAAATATGCTTGATACGTATAAAGAGAAATCATTTGATATTATTACTAGTGCATATATGTTTCAAAAACGAATAGCATCATAAATATCAATCATAGATGGCATAGCTACCATATACTATGTCACCCTACTAGTACTACAATCAAGCCCGTTATTTCGTATTGGAAATTGGATTTCCGTCATGAGTCGAGGCAAGGGGCAAGCTCCTCTCCGCTTCGAGACACTCTAGCAAATGCCTCAGGATTACGCACACTGGGTAACCCCTGGATGCTTCAGGGCCGGTCCTCACTTACGTTAGAGGATTAGTATTCCTGAACACACGTTTCCCGGTCCTTACAAACCTATAATCGAGGCGCCTCGCATTCCAACAACCACAAAGGTGAAAAGTAGATATATATGTCAGGGCTGGTAAGTCACTGACACCACCATAGCTAGAAAGAAACGTCGTGCTCTCCCTGCAGTCCGTATCCCGTTTTTAACTCATACCCGGGGTGTGAGGCTCGCGAATCTACGAAATACACAAAGCTAGGCCACGTAAGGCTTGCTTTGATCATCATCCACAAGACTTTGCTTTTCAACAGAAGCCTTGATCACAGCATCTTAACATGCCACATAGGCAGTCCACTCCATACGATTGATTTCCATCGATATATAACCTCTAAGCTCGTACGTCTCAGAGAAGGGCGTTAAGCAAAAGAATAAATTCTCCGCCGCCAACAGATATATATTTAACAGAGATCAATCAGTATAGAACAAAATCCAATGTCAGACACACAGTCCATTTACAAGTCCGTCCTGGGTCTGAACGAAACCGGAGGCGTCAAATTCCTCGTATATCCGTCCAATCAACATACACGTTCAGACGGCTACTACTTCCGTCCCTTTCCGGTAGCTACTCCGGTTAGGAACCTCAGTAGCGCCCATCCAACCGATACGAAGATCGTCGGTCTTGAATCGTCTTTGCATCTTCCAATTCGAATCGCTCGATGAATTACTTGAAATGAGGGTTAGCTCGGCCTTTTCAAATAACTCACGTCATTAGAATTTAAATCGATTCTTTATATGGTTATATTATTCGACATCCATCTTTCAGTTATTTAGTGCTATTTTCATGTCATACACATACAACCATCAAATATCAAACAATTCAAGCCCAACTGGTTTATTTGCAACCTATGTTGCTTATAATATTTTATAACAATTTTTCGCCATTTTTATTTATTTAAAAATGGCCATAATTAATTAAACGACGTTTCAGGTCGTTTCGTGTCACTGGCGCTGTTTTTCCCTTAATTTGTTTTACACATATCGGAAAATCTAACCGTTGGATTTCTACAAAGTCTATATCAGTGGGAAGGTATTCCCAAAGCGAACCCAACGGTTCCAGTTTCGTGAGAATCCGACGGTCGGATCTTCCACACTAGTCGTTTGAAGTTACGGTTTCAATTTACGAACTGCAGCGTCGTTATTCGATTAAATTAAATTATATTTATATATATATATATAAATATAATCGTTTCTGGCGCTGTTTTTCCTTAATTTTGAATTAAACATTCCAGACAATCCAACCGTTGGATTTTTACAAGGTTGGTGCCGTTGGAAAGATTATTCCAAGGCGAACCCGACGGTTGGGGTTTCGGGAAAATTCAATGGTCGGATTTCCCGCACTAGTCGTTTGAAATCGCGGTTTCAAAATACGAACTGCACGACCTCGTTTCGTTTTAATTTTATTTATATTTATATGTTTATATAAATATAGTTCATTCGACGATTTCTATATCGTTTTCACTTCAAATCTTTTTCTAACTCCCTAAATTTTGGAAAAATTTCGCCATAACCTCCCCTGTACCGGGGGCATCGGGAAATCGCAAATAGTGTCCCGGTCCTTCTAATCTCAAAAAGAAAAAGAAAAAGCCAAGCGGCTAGCCAATAGGCTCAAAATCATCACCCAAACAAATCAGTAAATGTGTACCTATTTGTCGGGCACAAATTTTATTCCTCTTCTCTAGCCCCTTTGCTATAACCTGTTCAATGAATATGCATGTACATATATATACAGTTCTTATCAATTATCAGTTTCTATTCAACTTCATATTTGATTTCTGTTTGGTTTAAAAACACCATTCATTCTAATGTTACATAAATAGGTGCAAATCATTTCATTAGCTAATTAATGAATATTTCAACTCATATATGTTTATTTTGAACAAGTGGCTATTTTTACACTTCACATTTCAACGATTAGGTGCTTACAATAAAAATATGATTTTTATTGTAAAACAATTCATTTCAAAACACTATTCTTCTATATAGTTCACGTTGGTGATAAAAATGGAATTTTTATCATAAAACAATTTCTTTTAAGACGAGATTATTTTACACAGTTCATATAGTCAATAAAAGGTGATTTTTATTATCAAACAATTTATTTCAAAATATGAATATCATTCAACACATGAATTTCTAAACAACGAATGAATAGCTATTCAACACATGAATGTTTTCTATAGTTTCTATATATAGATAAAAATGTGATTTTTATTATCGAACGGTTTATTTTAAAATAAGAATACCATTCAACACATGAATCGCTAAACAACGAATGAATAGCTATTCAACACATGAATGTTTTCTATACAATGGATAAATATAGTTAAAGCATATGAAAATAATTCAAACACAAGAATATTATTCAAAATTTCGGCAGCATAACGGCAGGGTAGTTACACCGGCACCGTCCCTAGTACGGCTCCTCGCTCTACCTTAAAACCTCGCGGTTTTTGACAATGGGAATCATGCATCTAATTCGCACGCAGGCGGCATGTTTATATTTTTTTTTCATTTCCACAAACTAATCCTATGTGGTTTCAACCAAATATTTTCCAATCACAATTGGGTATTTTTCAACCGCAATCAACCAATATCAATCACAAACAATCCCAAACAATCAATCAATTTCAACCAATAAATATCGTCCATGGTTTGTGGACGAGGGGCGTATATATATATATATATATAGATATTTATATATAGCAGTTCACTTTCATTTTCAGCTCATATATAATATTTATAAAAAGGAGTTGAAGAGTGAGAAATCCTCACCAATAGCTATCCACTCTCACGATTCTTCCTTAATAGAAACTTCGCCTTCTTGTCCTTCTTGTTGCTTTCGTTGACTGTATCCTCTACATAGGTAAAAATCGAATTTCACTATGTTATTCAATATATAAAGATTGCATTTTGACTTCGCTATTAAATATAAAGATTATATTTTTATTATTCTTTCAAAACTGCTTTTATAATCCTTTTTTCTTTTAAATAAATGCAGTTTTTATCTTTAAAATAAATGCAGTTTTTCTTTTATTAAAAATGCAGTTTTTTCTTCTTCTTTTTTTTAAAAAATGCAGTTTTTATTTTCTCTTTTTCAAATGCAGTTTTTTTCCTTTTAGAAAAATAGTTTTCATCTTCTAGAAAAATGCAGTTTTTACTTTTTAAAAAATGCAGTTTTTAAATTCTTTTTAAAATGCAGTTTTGTCTTCTATCAAAAATGCAGTTTTTACTTTTTAAAAAAAATGCAGTTTTTAAATTATTCTTTTTAAAATGCAGTTTTGCCTTCTTTCAAAAATGCAGTTTTTACTTTTAAAAAAAAATGCAGTTTTTACTTTTTTAAAAAATGCAGTTTTTGATTTCTTTTAAAACAGTTTTTAAATCTCCTTTTTAAATTTCTGTTTTGATTTCTTTTAAAACAGTCTGTTTTAAAATTCTTTTTTTTATAAATTCTGCTTTAACTTCTTTAAAACTCTGTTTTAAAATCCTTTTAAAAATTTCTGTTTTAACTTCTTTTAAAACTCTGTTTTAAAATCCTTTAAAAAAAGTTTCTGTTTTTAAAACTAAAAGAAATCAGTTTTTAAATTTATTAAAAATACAGTTTTTATTTCTTTTAAAAAAAATTCTGTTTTAAAAACTTAAAACAAAAATCAGTTTCATAATTTATTAAAAATACAGTTTTATAACCCAGAAATAAAAATAAAAATAAATTAACTAACTAAAAAAAAACTCACCGAGCTTCGAATGGGAGGAGGAAGTCGGCGGTTCTCGTGGCGTGGCGATGTCTGGTGTTCGATGCTGGTTCGCGGCAGTGGTTTCGGAGGTGTCGAGGGTGTCGGTTGCTCGATGGTTCGTTCGGTGGGAGGAGGAGGTTGCGAGGGTGGTGGGCGGCGATCTGGCGTGGGCTTCGTCGGCGGCTCGAGCTAAGGGGCGGCGGCGCGATACTTTTAGGGTTAGGTCCTTTTTTTTTATTTCGTTTTGTTAATATGAAAGAGGGATCGGGGGGGCCAACGAAGAGAAAAGGGGAAGAAGTATATTTTTTTTTTATTATTTTATTATATTATTTAATTATTAAATTATGCACAAGGGTTGACTTTTACATATGACCTCGAAATGAGGTCCACCGCCTGTCGTCCATAGCGTTTTACCCCCATTCCGAACACAATGGGATATGTATCGTAAGCTGGTTTGATCGTTACAATCAGTTTCCGTTGAATTTACAATTTAAATCCTTATATTGAATTTTAAACGTACATTTCAAATTACCGGGGTCACATACTAACTAGAAAAATTCCAGAAAAATATTTTCTAGTTTCGTATTGACGATACGGTCCTAACAAAACTAGTTTCGTCGAATTCTGAGACCGTTTGAAAAATGGCCAATTTCCAGTCGATTAAATTCAATAGAAACTGGTCAAACGCGTTTTCTTTTGCCACGCTCACATATTGATTCGAAAAATTATGAAATTTGAAACCTAGCAATAGTTTGACATCCCGGACCCGACAAAAGTGGTTTCGTCGAATTCCGAGGCCATATGCAAAATATCAATTTTCAAACTGACTTACTATTTCTTAACTCACTAATTTATTGAAATATTCTATATTTTATGGGAATAGGCTATTTTAATCATTCAAATTTCTTGTTAATAACCGAATTTAAAATTTTTAAACTGGTTCACATTTTCCGGGTTATTACACGTACCCCACGTTTATACGTTCGCTTATTCAACGCATAATATAGGCTAGACTTGTATAGTCTAACACCTAGCACAAAGATAAATTTTCACAACATATAGACAATTAAAATAAATCTAATCATAATAGGGGTGAAACTTGCATAAACTACACATGTTAAGGATCAAAAGGTGTCAACTTGTTAAATGTCTCAATTTACATGATATGATCATAGCCCAAATCTGTACATAAACTTGCATATGGGGTTTTTAGGCAACACAATGATGGTGTGAACTAGCATAGGACATCACATATGTCATAGCATAATTCTAGATGTCATAATAGATGTCTTGGCATATGTTCATAACTTTTCTAATCAATCTAACTTGCATATGTGACTTGTCATATAGATCAACATAACCCAAACATGATGATTTAATTAATATGAACTAACTAGCATAGATGGTAACATCATGGCCTTTTTAACATGTATGATTCATCACAACTTAGCATAGAAACTTTCAACATACATAACATCATCATAACATGATTTACAACATATAAGATATCATCATCACATAACATTGGATTTACAATATACATGATAGCAAAAGGGGTTTACAACAACATATATGATAATTCACATCATCTACTCATAATCCATTCATAACTCAACCAAATTAAAATGATAATAATCTTGTTAAGATTATCATACTCACAATTTAGAGAAGAAAAGAGAGAGTTTTGCTTTGCTTTAGGGTTGAGAGAATTAGAATTGAATTTGCTTTTCTTCTTTCTTAGTTGGCGGCGGCTCCCTTGATGTCCATGGTGACGGTAACTATTCTATTTTAATTAGGTTTAGGGTTAGCATTAGGATGTATTTATAGGTGTAGGAAGTTATTTAGGACCATTAGATTAACCCTGAACCACGAGAACCAATCAAATGCAAAATCTGCATTTGAGCGAATCGGCCCACGGGTTGACAGCCAAACACCCTGGATTAACCCCTAGTCAACCCAGCGAGGCTCGGGTCGACCTCAAAAATGGGCCGGTTCGGTTATTTTCCCTCCCAATTCGCTGTTTTGAACTTTTTCGCATATTTATTTATTTAATTTTTAATTTATATATATATATATATATATCAATATATATATATTTCTCTGCGCAACCCATTTCACTTAATTCTTTTCTAAAAATTAAGTATACTTTAATTTGTGAATTTTAATGTTATAAAATTACGGGGTGTTACATTCTCCCCTCCTTAAAGGATTTTTTTTCCCCGAAATCTCCAAGTCAAGAAGAATGTATATCCTACCATCTAATCGTCCATCTACTCAACCATCAAACACCAGCATCCATTGTCCTTAAAAGACTTCTAATGCTTTAATGTTTATATGCACAGTGTGTGTATATGTCCATATCTAATGCAAAATTAGGCGATCTACTGATTCAGTCGACCTCCTTAGTGCAATTCATGATAGTGCCATGCGTCCAATATATATGCAAAAGATTCCTAATGATACATATTAATTCTATATGCGTGCACAACCATCCACCCGAATGCAGCAACTATTTGATAATACAACCATTATACATCCATTTTACTAAATACATCCATATATATGCAATATGCAATATGAAGTGATTGAGCCGATCTGGTGCCTAATAGTGTGTGTATATGCATCCACGAGCAACCACTAGCAAACACTTGCATCCACTTTGCATCCACCATACATAACATGTCTCAAACACATGTTTCAACCATAGGATTATCCTAACTAAAGGTCAAAGATACTAGCGAGAGGATATATTAAAGATAAGATAAGTACAAGCTAAGCGATAAAGGAGAAATTAGAGGACATACCCTCAAAAAGAAAAGGGTATCGTGAACGCATCCTCTCTTCTGTCTCCCAAGTAGCGTTGCTCTCATCATCTCCCCATTGCACTTTGACTAGTCTGACCTCTCGATTCCTCAACCTCTTGATCTCCGACCCAAGAATGCGTGTAGGAGCTTATCAAATTGTCGCATCACGTTCTATCTCCACCTCTCTAAGCAAGCTCGGCTCTACCACTTCTGCGGTCTCGTGCAAGCACTTCCTCAAATGTGACACATGGAATACGTCATGTACACCACTAAGTCTCTCGGGAAACTCCACTCTATACGCCATCCGTCCAATCCTCTCCTTAATCGGAAACGGCCCTACAAACCTTGGTGCTAATTTCCCAACGGACCCAAAGCGAACAACGTTTCGTAATAGAGACACTTTGACAAAGACCATGTCCCCAACTTCAAACTCGAGATCTGTCCTCCTCTTATCCGCATAAGATTTCTGCCTATCTTGCGCTGCTTTCATCCTCCTTCGAATCAAGTAGATCTTCTCCGAAGTTTCCCTAATCATATCGGGCCCAAGTAAGATCTTACCCGTAGATTCCCACCAACATGTAGGTGAACAACAAGGTCGTCCATATAGAGCTTCGAATGGTGCCATACCAATGCTGGACTGAAAGCTATTATTATATGCGAACTCAACCAATGGAAGATGCTCTTCCCATGTACCCCCAAAGTTTAGGATACATAGCCTCAACAAATCCGCTAGAATGTGATTCACCCTCTCAGTCAGGCCGTCCGTCTGAGGATGATATGCGGTGCTCAAACATAACTGAGTCCCTACCGCCTCTTGTAAGCTTCTCCAAAATTCTCTAGTGAAAATAGGATCGCGGTCGCTCACTATGCTAGAAGGAACACCGTGCAAACGAACTATTTCTCGGACATATACAGAAGCTAACCATGGAGCAGTCCTCTTACTCTTCACGGGAATGAAATGGGCGCTCTTAGTAAGTCTATCTACTATAACCCAAATCCCCGTATTACCCCTCCTCGATCGCGGTAATCCATCCACAAAATCCATCGAGACACTCTCCCACTTCCATAGTGGAACCTCCAATGGGTGAAGCAACCCACCAGGTTTCTTTTGCTCCACTTTTACTTGTTGGCACACCAAGCATCTAGCGACATACTCGGCCACGTCTTTCTTCATGCCGGCCCAAAAGTAAACTCTCTTCATGTCTTTGTACATCTTGTCCCCGCCGGGATGAATGGTCATCTTCGAATGATGTGCTTCGTCAAGAATAGTCTTCCTTAGGTCATCGTCTTTTGGTGCACAAAGTCTACCGTCCCTACGTAACCAAACCTTGTCGTCTAGGGTATACCTACGGAGATGGCTTGATGACTCCCCTCCTTTGAGTTTTTCTACTAACTCAACCAACTGTGGGTCGTCTCGCTGTGCCTCGCCAATCCGTCCCAAAAGCGTAGGTCTGACCACCAAGGATGCTAGCAAACCGGGTACGAAGTCAACGGAAGGTCTAAAGTCAAACATCGAAATGAATTCTAAACTTCGCCGCTCAACAAACAAAGGACTTAAGGATAATCTTTTTCTACTTAAGGCGTCTGCCACCACGTTACCCTTGCTAGTGGTATAGGCTATTTCGAAGTCGTAGGACGCTAAGAACTCCATCCACCTTTGCTGCCTTAAGCTCAAGTCCTTTTGAGAGAATAGGTATTTTAAAGACTTGTGGTCAGTGAATAGTTCGAATTTCTCGCCAAGAAGATAATGACGCCAAGATTTAAGCGCGAAAACAATAGCGGCCAACTCTAGGTCATGTGTGGGATAATTCTTCTCATGCACTCTCAACTGCCTTCCACCATAGGCTATTACCCTGCCCTCTTGCATTAAGACTGCGCCTAGTCCTGTCCCACAAGCGTCAGTATAAACGGTAAACGGCTTACTCTCGTCCGGCAATACTAAGACTGGGGCTGAAGTCAAAGCTCTCTTCAAATGTTGGAACGCATCATCATAATCTACGTCCCATGTGAAAACTAGGTTCTTCTTCGTCAAGCGTGTCAATGGAGCTGATATCTTTGCGAAGTCTTTGATAAACTTCCTATAGTAGCCAGCCAACCCCAAGAAACTTCTCACTTCGGTAGTATTTTTAGGAACCTTCCAATCTTGGATGGCCACCAGCTTCGCGGGATCTACAGCTATCCCTTCTTTGGAAACCACATGTCCTAAGAACCGTACTTCCTTCCTCCAAAAGTGACACTTAGAAAATTTAGCTTTAAGCTTATGCGCTCGAAGAGTCTCCAACACTTCCCTAAGATGTAGGGCATGCTCTTCTTCATCCTTAGAAAAGATCAAGATGTCATCTACAAAGACTACCACAAATTTGTTAAGGTACTGTCTAAACACCCTACTCATCAAATCAACAAAGTATGCGGGGGCGTTTGTCAAACCGAAGGGCATCACTAGCCATTCATAGAAACCGTCCGGAGTCCTAAAGGCAGTCTTGTCAATGCTATCCTCAGCCACTCTCAACTGATGGAAACCAGTGGCTAATTCCAACTGCGAAAACACTGAGGCGCCAACTAACTGATCGAAGAGATCATCAATCCTCGGTAGTGGGTGTCTGTTCTTCTTAGTAAGCTTATTAAGTTCTCTATAGTCCACACAAAGTCTAAGGGACCCATCCGCCTTCGGGGCAAATACTACTGGAGCACCCCACTCCGATATACTTCGTCTTATGAACCCCTTCTCAAGCAACTCCTTCACTTGCTTACCGAGTTCCCTCCTTTCACGTGGAGCCATGTGGCGTACTGGCAAAGATACTGGTTTTGCATTATCCACAAGATATATTCGAAAATCTATCTCCTGCTTCGGAGGCAAGCCCTTCACCTCTTCAAACACATCCGAATATTCTCGGACCACTCTAACAGATCGTAGATTTTCCTCAGACGCGTCAAGCGATTCTAGATAACTTAGCATAACCGAATTTATGGGATTACAAAAGATTTCGAGAGTGTTGCCAAGGTGAGTCACGAGCCTAACTACTCTCCTTTCACAATCAAGAACGGCCCCATTTCTGGATAACCAATCCATTCCTAAAATTAGCCCATAGCCCGTGAAGCCCAACACATAAGCATCACATCTAAATTCAACGCTAAGTATGGAAATTTTCAAATCCAAACACATCATAGACAAATAAGCTGAGCCCCCAATTGGATTCGAAACAACTAAGGGATCCTCTACTAAATTGGTTTTTAAGTGTAGTGATTCAACTAATGATGTAGAGATAAACGAATGTGATGCACCCGAATCGAATAAGGTACGGACATGACGATCAAACAGAAAACCTAAGCTTTCAACAGAAATGGTTCTTCCTCGTTCTTGCAGCGGTGGGACCGCGAGAGCCTGAACTTGTCCCCTTGCCTGCCCTGGTGCCATAAGAGCCTGCACCTGTCCTCCCGAGGTAGGTCCTGCCCTTTGCCCCTTCTTTGGGCAGTCCTTCACTAAATGTCCCGCATCGCCACAATGAAAACAGCCTGTCTTCTTTTTCTTTCAGCAATCCTTGCTGAGATGGCCTGGTGTCCCACAGTTAAAACATTTCTTCTTTTCCTTGCCGTTATTGTCTTTACCACCCTTCTTGTTTTGCTGTTGTGGTTTCTTCTGATCCCCCTTCTTCTTGGGTGCCTTATCAGCTTTAGCGCTTTTCTCCTCATGCATGAGCGCCATTTCTACTAACTTCTCAAAGGTGGCCCCCATCGGGATGTGGGTCATAGCCAACCCTTGCAATGGTTCATTCAAGCCATTCAAGAACCTTAGAGCCTTCTTCTCCGGCGTGTTTACTAAGTCCAAGCCAAACCTTGCTAACTGATTAAATTTATTGACATATTCTTTCACCGATGAGCTTCCTTGCTTCAATGTCAAGAACCTTTCCATATATAGATTTTCTTCTGCCCTTGAGAGAAACTTCGCCTCGAACCTACGTCTGAAATCCGCCCAAGAGTCAACAGGACGCTCCCTATTAGTGACCTCCCACCAAAACGAGGCATCTCCCTTCATCAACCAAGCTGCTAAACGAACTCTCTTCCCTTCTTCTACTTCAAAGATTTCTAGCAATTCTTCCACCTCCTTAAGCCAATCTTTAGCTTCCACAAACGTTTCTGACCCTTGAAATGGTTTTCCACCCATAGCCTTGAATTCCTTGCACGTCTTGGCAAAAGTATCTATGCGAGGAGGAGGAGGAGGAACGGGTGCAACTGGTGGTGGAGGAACATTGGCTGGACCTGCAGCGGCCCTAGCCTCTAATAACCTCCTATACCATCCTGGTATCGTTGCACCGTTAGGTAGATTAAGATCTTCAACCATGCTGAAACGAAAAAGGAAAGATTCAAAATGGAGAATACGAAAGATAAAGATATGGGCTATTGGGGATTATGTTTTTTTTTCTTAAAAACTTTTCTCTTTAAATTTCTCATTAAAACATGTTTTTGAAAGCACTTCTTCCAAAAATAACTATTTTTCTAAAGTATTTTTATCTGTTCTAGTAACCTGAAACTTTGATACCACGTGTAACACCCCACGTCCATTAATGTCACTCACGAAGGGAATGCATTAACTTCCATGGAAGTTATAAGTGAATATAGAACAGAAATTACAAAAAGACAGATAGTAAATAGTACTTGGAAATCTAAAACTTCATTTTATTGCAGCGGAAATTAAACATGTTTGTTACATCATAAAACCATAGATCATAACCAAGTACAATATCCATCTTCATAAAAACAAAATACATAATCCCATTACATAAATAGCCATTAAAAAGATAACAAGCTGGACTTTACTTCAATGGTCCAAGCTTTCCAAAGAGAGATGAAGCAATTCAATCAAACTCCACTAGAGCTGGGCCCAACCTGAGGACCTGGAGGGGAAAAAGGATAGAAATAGAGGGGGTCAGACATAAAGTCTGACGAGTATGATAATTCTAACAAAACTATTTTCAAAATAACTAGACTAAGGCATAAGCTGGAAGACAAGTAAATGTCTATGAACTCTTAGGAAGATAAAGATAGCGTTTAAGATAACGTTAAAGATAACGGTAAAGGCACACCTAATTACTAACGAATGATTACTACACTGCACCGCACATTACTACACTACACCACACCAGTCACCCTATTGTTTGATCCCACTTGCTTCACACAGAAACTTTATAAATAGCCTTACGTACCCCTAGCTGACTACATAGGTGCCGTCTGCCCCTATCTCCACTAGGTGTACCCCACTACCCACTTTCGATCGGCTCCCTACTCGTAGATACCCGTGCTGGCCCCAAAGTGGGGTGTATCACTCCCCTAAAGTGGCAACCCGATACAACTTGAGAATGCACGGCTTATACCTACACGATGCAACAACGTCTTACCTACCAGGTCGGGTCCACACACGCATATGAAACCCGTTGGACTTGCGTTGCCACCGCTCCCCGTTTTGGCCTCTTACAGTCAAACCCAGCATGCGTGTCCCGTCCTCGACTTGGGTCGAGCCCACAAAGATACGTTTGGGATACTAGTCGAAATGGGCCCCCACAAGCTACCCACCTAAGCTTGTCACTAGTATATCCCACTTAACCCTCTTAGTCATGTTCATTTACATGTGTGTTTGGTTAAGTCTTACTAATCGTATTTCACATGCCACTAAGGGCACCCCCTAGATTCCTCATGCCACCCAAGGCACCTACTTAACCCCCATGTCCCACCTTACATGTTTATTTGGTTAAGTATTTCTTAATTCATTCAGGCCATAACCTCATAAAGACCTCTCACATTAGACTGGCATTTATGGCAGCTGGATTTGCCGAGCGGGTCTGGGCAGTCTTACAGCATAAAAGAGTCTAACCTCGTGTCTTTACAACCGTTATGCTTTAGTTTAGACCAAGGACCTCTCACATTGGGCTTACATTTGTGACCACTCGATTTGCCAGGCGGGTTCGGGCAGGTTTACGTCACAAACGAGTCCAACCTCGTGTCCTAAGCATTGATTAACACTTAAAATCTTTTACCCCAGTTTTAATAATTCCCTATTCAAATTATTAATTAAGTCAACTTTTAATGATGTCCATAATTGACTCAATTATGGCCATCCACTTATGGCATGCAAAATCATATCAATTGCACCCCAACTTTTTAATATTAAATCCTTAATATTACCCCTACCCCACGTTTATACGTTCGCTTATTCAACGCATAATATAGGCTAGACTTGTATAGTCTAACACCTAGCACAAAGATAAATTTTCACAACATATAGACAATTAAAATAAATCTAATCATAATAGGGGTGAAACTTGCATAAACTACACATGTTAAGGATCAAAAGGTGTCAACTTGTTAAATGTCTCAATTTACATGATATGATCATAGCCCAAATCTATACATAAACTTGCATATGGGGTTTTTAGGCAACATAATGAAGGTGTGAACTAGCATAGGATATCACATATGTCATAGCATAATTCTAGATGTCATAATAGATGTCTTGGCATATGTTCATAACTTTTCTAATCAATCTAACTTGCATATGTGACTTGTCATATAGATCAACATAACCCAAACATGATGATTTAATTAATATGAACTAACTAGCATAGATGGTAACATCATGGCCTTTTTAACATGTATGATTCATCACAACTTAGCATAGAAACTTTCAACATACATAACATCATCATAGCATGATTTACAACATATAAGATATCATCATCACATAACATTGGATTTACAATATACATGATAGCAAAAGGGGTTTACAACAACATATATGATAATTCACATCATCTACTCATAATCCATTCATAACTCAACCTAATTAAAATGATAATAATCTTGTTAAGATCATCATACTCACAATTTAGAGAAGAAAAGAGAGAGTTTTTCTTTGCTTTAGGGTTGAGAGAATTAGAATTGAATTTGCTTTTCTTCTTTCTTAGTTGGCGGCGGCTCCATTGATTTCCATGGTGACGGTAACTATTCTATTTTAATTAGGTTTAGGGTTAGCATTAGGATGTATTTATGACCATTAGATTAACCCTGAACCATGAGAACCAATCAAATGCAAAATCTACATTTGAGCGAATCGGCCCACGGGTTGACAGCCAAACACCCTGATTAACCCCTAGTCGACCCAGCGGGGCTTGGGTCGACCTCAAAAATGGGCCGGTTCGGTTATTTCCCCTCCCAATTCGCTGTTTTGAACTTTTTCGCATATTTATTTATTTAATTTTTAATATATATATATATATATATATATCAATATATATATTTCTCTGCGCAACCCATTTCACTTAATTCTTTTCTAAAAATTAAGTATACTTTAATTTGTGAATTTTAATGTTATAAAATTACGGGGTGTTACAGGATGTTACACATAACAACCCATTTCAATCCCTCAGGAGATAAATTTATATTCTAGTAGAATAAAAATTCACATTCCATATTAAATTGGTATAGAAATCACTTCATATTTAAAGAGGACATAACTTATCTCAACTCCGTTGGACCATGGTTTAAACCCAAACATTTTCCATGCGGAAGAAATTTACGATCATTTAATATACTTGAAAAATAGATGCTTATAAATAAAAATCTTTATATAAAATACTTATATATATAGGATATAATAGCTAGAATAAGATATGATAATTTAAAACACTTTGTATATACACAATTTAAAATTTTTACTAATTAGTTTAAGTAATAAAATATAAGGAAAATTCAGTTATAACAAAATAGTTTTAGGTAAAAAATTTAATAAATAATTTTTTTGAAAGGAATAGTTATTTGAAATCACACAGTGTAAATGTATATATATATAATAAAAAAAATACTTTTAACCAAAATCATTCCTTTCTTCCGAACTTCAAACACTTGGATCTATACTCCAGTCTCAATGGATTTAACATAGTTAAATCTTGTAAACACCATTCCAAACTAATCTTTCAATTTAGAGGATTCAAACCATATTCGTATTATGTTTAAACAACTCCAAATGTCCTCGATTATCTTTATTCCAAAATGAAATTCAATAAGAATTTGTTAAATTCGAGTCCACCCAATCATTGGAATAAATCCCAAATCGTATTTGAGTTCAAATTTAAAAACATCCAAATTTGTTTTGGGAAAATTTCCTTAACCATTTCAAATAACATCCAGGATTCAGGTCTTAAAGGAAAAATAGAATTTTAACGAAAAGTCGACACATTTCCTTTAACTGAAATTTTCCTTCAAATAGAATTTTCGAATTTTTTTTAAAAATCATTTAACCAACTGATGGTCATATATAATTTGCTATCCTATGGCCAAGTGACATTTTTTTTTTTCGATATTTCAGGGGTGGATATATATCATTTCAATCCAAATAATGGTCACAGGTGTTTTTCATTTCAACCTGTGTTCTTAATTTATTTCAAATCGATTAATCCCGAGTTTATTAGATGCCCGTAACATCAAGGGTGAAAATGGGATTAACCGTCACAATAAACAGACAACATCCATATACTGAATAACAGAACATCTCAGTATCAATATCAATTCAGCACCCAACCATCAAAGCATCCATTACAACCATTTGTTCAACGGTAAATATTAAACTTTCCATTGGTTCACAAAATGTCGGGTTTCTAACTAGAAATTTGATTTGAACTAAATAACTAGTTATCAACTTAATTGGCACATTAACACATTTCATGTCAGTTTTAAGCAACAACAACAATCAATCACTACCCCGCAACCAAATTTTTTTCATAATTTAAACTAATCAACAAGAAAATAATTTAGTTATTTGTGAGCGAAAAATCACTCACCTTTTAGGTTTTAGTGGATCGAACGTCCAACTAAAGCCTAAAAATTTACAGTCTCCAAACGCAGCCAAACCCATCTTAGATCGTCCGCAATTTCACTACGATCCCAACGCACCCAACCGCGGTCAAATCCGACCTCGCATGTGGAAGTTATGGACATTAGAGCATTCGATGTATATGTATATATAAAATTAAATAAAACAAAATCAACCACTGGCCTGCTAACACGTCACCACCTACAATCCCTTCTTTCCGCTCCTATCTCTTTTCGCTATAGTGAATTAACGGTGGAAAAAAACCCAACTGATTATTGAATTTAAATTTGAAATTCGAATTTTAACTTAAACAACTTATAATTCCACTGTTAAATCAATAAAATTTGAGTTCCCTTTTTAACTTAGATGACTTAAGTTAAGCTAGTTATTAAAATATTAAATTTCACATTACAGCATTTCTAACATAACCTAATTTTAGAAATGTGTTATACTTAATTCAAACAATCATCATCATTATTATCAACAAAATTTGATTTTTCCCAAATATTATTCCATTTTATTTATTTTAAATCAAATTTAAATATACAGAAAATATGGGATGTTACATTCTCCCCCACTTAAAAGCTTTTCGTCCTCGAAAAGAGATAGAGATAAGGTATTAAACAAATCATACTTTCAAATCCATACTTACAAATAGTATTCGTAAAATAAGTTGTATATATAGTTGTGAAATCTCATAAATTTTCTGACTCCCGAAATCACGGAAAATTTTGGCAGCATTTACGGAGAGGTCCGGAAAATCATAATATATATATATATATAAAAACTCAAATATTCATCCCATCACACGATGAGGCATCCCAAAATGGGGAAAACAATATATATATATATATATATAAGCCCAAAACCATATAACACAAATACGTACCTTCTTTAGCGTTTATTTGCAAATTTATTTAGCTTAGCATTTAGCGCAAGCGAGCTACGAAGCGTAGCATGACTTCCTACACCTGCTACATACTCACATATACATGAGAATCAAACATATATACTAAATAGCAAATGCATATAACTTACACAACATATCATCGACATTTCAACTACAAAACTATAATATTCATGACAGGCAAGCAAAAAAATCATCGATTATCACCCTACAAATGATGGAATTTGACCAAAAGACACTTGGAAAAAGTTGTAGCATTTGTTTCAGGCTTTCTGAATTGTCCGGATTCGTTGATTTCGGATAATTCGTTCAAAAGTTATGACTGTTTTAGTGAAGGCAAACCCCTCAGCCGTATACTGAAAAATGCAGGTCTGAGTTGTTCAACCCAGTTTTTATCCCTTTAAATCTCAAAATTTTACAAAGAATGTTAAAGGAAAGTTTTATTTTAGATCTTGGGCTTTTCGAATTGTACTTGCACATCGAAATCCGACGCTCCATTAGGAAGTTATTGTCCAAAAAATATAGGTATACGCTTCAGATTTTAAATTTTCTGCGCATACTATAACCAAATCTTGGATTTCAACCTAATTAACATGAAAATTCGACGAGGCTTTATTAATGAAAGTTTTAGCTTAGTTTCTAAGGTTTCCAAAAATTCCGGAATCATCAAATTCTGATCATTCATTCAAAAGTTATGGTCAATTTACCTCAGCTCATCCAATATTGTGTTGACTTGTTCAGTTGAATATTTATGGATTCTGGTCGATATATAGGATGCCATATAATCGATGGGAACTTCTAAATAATCGAACATAATGGGTTTGACTGATATAAGAGAGCACTGTAACGACCCACATTTTATACGAAAAATACAAGTACGCTCTCTCGTATATACTCTCAAACTCCCCCATCTCTAATGAGTTAATTCCCAAACAGAGCCAAGGTTATCGCTAACCATCGCTCTGATACCAACTATAACGACCCACATTTTATATGAAAAATACAAGTACGCTCTCTCGTATATACTCTCAAACTCATTCTAGGGTGTTTCTAACCCCATCTCTAATGAGTTAATTCCCAAACAGAGCCACGGTTCTCGCTAACCATCGCTCTGATACCAACAGTAACGACCCGGATTTTTGACCGTTCAAATCGACAATAAACCACACATGTCGACCCAAACAAATCACCGACACAGGCAATTATTGGGAAAAGAAGAAAAAGAGGAAAGAAGAGAAAAAACAAATCTTAGAATCTCATAGCGGAAGGACAACATATAATAAAAAAATAATGGTTCAAGCATTTAAAACAAATACATTTGGCTAAAATGTACAATTGATCATCAGAGTTACACATATGCAGATATACATAACTAGTAGCGGAACAAAGTGCAGTGGAAAAATACATATGTATATATATGTAATAGATGTATACCAAATCTTCGTCTTCGATCTCCAAGGCAAAGGAACTTCGCTAACTGCAAATTGCTGTTGACCCGAGTGTATTGCATATAAAGAAAACACAACAAACGCTCGGATCAGCACTAAATCATTCTCATATTAGTCAAATTAAAATATGAAACGACTTGAGTGTCATGGGTGCAGTAACTCAAGAGATGTTACGGGATTTCTACATCTCTCGAGGATCCGTTAAACTAATACATTCATAGTTTAATACGCTATTATGATCGTGTCTATCCAATAAAGTAAATATCATAAAAATAGCGTAAGCGGGATTACCATATTAGCCTTACGCCGTTTATTGGCACCAACAGTCTATACAGTACCGTAAATTCACCGTACTGGTGTTATCAGAGGGCACTCCATAGAAGGCAATGCTAAATCAAAATCGTATGGGGCTCGATATGGATAAGTATGACAAGGCACTTAAGGCAATGCCCAGGGTAGGTAACTACGAATTGTACTGCCGGATCGGTGGTAACGCATAGCAGACACAACCGCCCACCTCGGAACACACTCCCAATTCAAATGGGCCTAGATCATCATCATCATCATAATCATAGAAATAGTATCAAAGAAGTGTGTCCGATCAAAGGTGCCACCTCAATTAGTCACGGTATAGCTCCTGTTTTAGTCATTTCAATTCTAACCCGAAGGTCAGGGCTATTTCGTCATCGTTCATCTTTTTCGATTCAATAATCGCCTCCAAGTCCTCATCTTCCATTCTGGATACGTTAAAACGTTCACAGTTGTTAAAGTGGTATCGACATTGACAGAGAGTATGCTACTTGTTGACTCCGGTCTCTTTAACAACCAACGCTTATATTTTCCACATCGGTTGGTTCTTATACTTTCCACAAAGGTTCGTTTCATATCAAAATATCATATTTCATTTCGAACCAAGTTTTATACTCAAAAGAATATAATTTCATATCAACATGTCATAATCATTCCCAAACCAATTATATTCTAAACTAGAATATATTTCCATATCCATACATTAAAATCATATAATATTTCAAACAATCGATTTATATATTCAAGTAGAATATATTTCATATCAAAGCTTTTAGTTATTCCAAATCGATTTATGTTTGAAATCCATTTATATTCCAATAGAATATATGTTTCATAACAACTCATTTCAATCCCTCAGGAGATAAATTTATATTCTAGCAGAATAAAAATTCACATTCCATATTAAATTGGTATAGAAATCACTTCAAATTTAAAGAGGGCATAACTTATCTCAACTCCGTTTGAACTACGGTTTAAACCCAAACATTTTCCATTCGGAAGAAATTTATGATCATTTAATATACTAGAAAAATAGATGCTTATAAATAAAAATCTTTATATAAAATACTTGTATATATAGGATATAATAGCTAGAATAAGATAAGATAATTTAAAACACTATGTATATACACAATTTAAAAGTTTTGCTAATTAGTTTAAGTAATAAAATATAAGGAAAATTCAGTTATAACAAAATAGTTTTAGGTAAAAGTTTTAATAAATAAATTTTTTGAAAGGAATAGTTATTTGAAATCACACAGTGTAAATGTGTGTATATATATATATATAATAAAAAATACTTTAACCAAAATCATTCCTTTCTTTCGAACTTCAAATACTTGGATCTATACTCCAGTCTCAATGGACTTAACATAGTTAAATTTTGCAAACACCATTCCAAACTAATCTTTCAATTTAGAGGATTCAAACCATATTCGTATTACGTTTAAACAACTCCAAATGTCCTCGATTATCTTTATTCCAAAATGAAATTCAATAAGAATTTGTTAAATTCGAGTCTACCCAATCATTGGAATAAATCCCAAATCGTATTTGAGTTCAAATTTAAAAACTTCCAAATTTGTTTTGGGAAAATTTCCTTAACCATTTCAAATAACATCCAGGATTCGGGTCTTAAAGGAAAAACAGAATTTTAACGAAAAGTCGACACAATTCCTTTAAATGAAATTTTCCATCAAATAGAATTTTCGAATATTTTAAAAAATCATTTAACCAACCGATGTTCATATATAATTTGCTATCCTATGGCCAAGTGATTTTAATTTTTTTTTTTGATATTTCAGGGATGGATATATATCATTTCAATCCAAATCAGGGTCACAGGTGTTTATCATTTCAACCTATGTTCTTAATTTATTTTAAATCGATTAATCCTGGGTTTATTAGATGCCCGTAACATCAAGGGTGAAAATGGGATTAACCATCACAATAAACACACAACATCCATATACTGAATAACAGAACATCTCAGTATCAATATCAATTCAGCACCCAACCATCAAAGCATCCATCACAACCATTTGTTCAACGGTAAATATTAAACTTTCAATTGGTTCACAAAATGTCGGGTTTCTAACTAGAAATTTGATTTGAACTAAATAACTAGTTATCAACTTAATTGGCACATTAACACATTTCATGTCAGTTTTAAGCAACAACAACAATCAATCACTACCCCGCAACCAATTTTTTTCATAATTTAAATTAATCAACATGAAAATAATTTAGTTATTTGTGAGCGATAAATCACTCACCTTTTAGGTTTTAGTGGATCGAACGTCCAACGAAAGCCTAAAAATTTGCAGTCTCCAAACGCAGCCAAACCCATCTCAGATCGTTCGCAATTCCACCACGATCCCAACGCACCCAACCACGCTCAAATCCGACCTCGCATGTGGAAGTTATGGGCATTAGAGCATTTGATGTATATGTATATATAAATTAAATAAAACAAAATCAACCACTGGCCTGCTAACACACCACCACCTACAATCCCTTCTTTCCGCTCCTCTCTCTTTTCGCTATGGTGAATTAATGGTGGAAAAAAATCCAAACTGATTATTGAATTTAAATTTGAAATTTAATTTTAACTTAAACAACTTATAATTCCACTGTTAAATCAATAAAATTAGAGTTCCCTTTTTAACTTAGATGACTTAAGTTAAGCTAGTTATTAAAATATTAAATTTCACATTACATCATTTCTAACATAACCTAATTTTAGAAATGTGTTATACCTAATTCAAACAATCATCATCATTATTGTCAACAAAATTTGATTTTTCCCAAATATTATTCCATTTTATTTATTTTAAATCAAATTTAAATATATAGAAAATATGGGATGTTACATTCTCCCCTACTTAAAAACTTTTCGTCCTCGAAAAGAGAACGAGATAAGGTATTAAACAAATCATACTTTCAAATCCATACTTATAAATAGTATTCATAAAATAAGTTATATATATAGTTGTGAAATCTCATAAATTTTCTGACTCCCGAAATCACGGAAAATTTTGGCACCATTTACGGAGAGGTCCGGAAAATCATAATATATATACGAAAACTCAAATATTCATCCCATCACACGATGAGGCATCCCAAAATGGGGAAAACAAAATATATATATATATATATAAGCCCAAAACCATATAACATAAATACGTACCTTCTTTAGCGTTTATTTGCAAATTTATTTAGCTTAGCATTTATCGCAAGCGAGCTCCGAAGCGTAGCATGACTTCCTACACCTGCTACATACTCACATATACATGAGAATCAAACATATATACTAAATAGCAAATGCATATAATTTACACAACATATCATCGACATTTCAACTACAAAACTATAATATTCATGACAGGCAAGCAAAGAAATCATCGATTATCACCCTACAAATGATGGAATTTGACCAAAAGAGGCAAAAGTTGTAGCATTTGTTTCAGGCTTTCTGAATTGTCCAGATTCGTTGATTTCGGATAATTTGTTCAAAAGTTATGACCGTTTTAGTGAAGGCGAACCCCTCAGCCCGTATACTGAAAAATGCAGGTCTGAGTTGTTCAACCCAGTTTTTACCACTTTAAATCTCAAAATTTTACAAAGCATGTTAAAGGAAATTTTTATTTTAGATCCTGGGCTTTCCGAATTGTACTTGCACATCGAAATCTGATGCTCCGTTAGGAAGTTATGGTCCAAACAATATAGGTATATGCTTCAGATTTTAAATTTTCTGCGCATACTACAATTAAATCTTGGATTTCAACCTAATTAACTTGAAAATTCGACGAGGCTCTATTAATGAAAGTTTTAGCTTAGTTTCTAAGGTTTCCAAAAAGTCCGGAATCATCAAATTCCGATCATTCATTCAAAAGTTATGGTCAATTTGCCTCAGCTCATCCAATATTGTGTTGACTAGTTCCGTTGAATATTTATGGATTTTGGTCGATATATGGGATGCCATACAATCGATGGGAATTTCTAAATAATCGAACATAATCGGTTTGACTGATATAAGAGAGCACTGTAACGACCCACATTTTATATGAAAAATACAAGTACGCTCTCTCGTATATACTCTCAAACTCCCCCATCTCTAATGAGTTAATTCCCAAACAGAGCCAAGGTTATCACTAACCATCGCTCTGATACCAACTGAAACGACCCACATTTTATACGAAAATTACAAGTACGCTCTCTCGTATATACTCTCAAACTCATTCTAGGGCGTCTCTAACCCCATCTCTAATGAGTTAATTCCCAAACAGAGCCACGGTTCTCGCTAACCATTGCTCTGATACCAACATTAACGACCCGGATTTTTGACCGTTCAAATCGACAATAAACCACACATGTCGACCCAAATAGATCACCGACACAGGTAGTTATTGGGAAAAGAAGAAAAAGAAGAAAGAAGAGAAAAAACAGATCTCAGAATCTCACAGCGGAAGGACAACATATAATAAACAAATAATGGTTCAAGCATTTAAAACATATACATTTGGCTATAACGTACAATTGATCATCAGAGTTACACATATGCAGGTATACATAACTAGAAGCGGAACAAAGTGCAGTGGAAAAATACATATGTATATATATGTAATAGATGTATACCAAATCTTCGTCTTCGATCTCCCAGGCAAAGGAACTTCGCTAACTGCAAATTTCTGTTGACCCGAGTGTATTGCATATAAAGAAAACACAACAAACACTCGGATCAGCACTAAATCATTCTCATATTAGTCAAATTAAAATATGAAACGACTTGAGTGTCATGGGTGCAGTAACTCAAGAGATGTTATGGGATTTCTACATCTCTCGAGGATCCGTTAAACTAATACATACATAGTTTAATACGCTATTATGATAGTGTCTATCAAGTAAAGTAAATATCATAAAAATAGCGTAAGCGGGATTACCATATTACCCTTACGCCGTTTACAGGCGCCAACAGTCTATACAGTACCGTAAATTCACCGTACTGGTGTTATCAGAGGGCACTCCATAGAAGGCAATGCTAAATCAAAATCGTATGGGGCTCGATATGGATAAGTATGACAAGGCACTCAAGGCAATGCCCAGGGTAGGTAACTACCAATTGCACTCCCGGACCGGTGGTAACGCATAGCAGATACAACCGCCCACCTCGGAACACACTCCCAATTCAAATGGGCCTAGATCATCATCATCATCATCATAATCATAGAAATAGTACAGAAGAAGTGTGTCCGATCAAAGGTGCCACCTCAATTAGTCACGGTATAGCTCCTGTTTTAGTCATTTCAATTCTAACCCGAAGGTCAGGGCTATTTCGTCGTCGTTCATCTTTTTCGATTCAATAATCGCCTCCAAGTCCTCATCTTCCATTCTGGATATGTCAAAACGTTCACAGTTGTTAAAGTGGTATCGACATTGACAGAGAGTATGCTACTTGTTGACTCCGGTCTCTTTAACAACTAACGCTTATATTTTCCACATCGGTTGGTTCTTATAATTTCCACAAAGGTTCGTTTCATATCAAAATATCATATTTCATTTCGAACCAAGTTTTATACTCAAAAGAATATAATTTCATATCAACATGTCATAATCATTCCCAAAACAATTATATTCTAAACTAGAATATATTTCCATATCCATACATTAAAATCATATAATATTTCAAACAATCGATTTATATGTTCAAGTAGAATATATTTCATATCAAAGCTTTTAGTTATTCCAAATCGATTTATGTTTGAAATCCATTTATATTCCAATAGAATATATGTTTCATAACAACTCATTTCAATCCCTTAGGAGATAAATTTATATTCTAGCAGAATAAAAATTCACATTCCATATTAAATTGGTATAGAAATCACTTCAAATTTAAAGAGGGCATAACTTATCTCAACTCCGTTTGAACTACGGTTTAAACCCAAACATTTTCCATTCGGAAGAAATTTACGATCATTTAATATACTTGAAAAATAGATGCTTATAAATAAAAATATTTATATAACGTACATATATATATATCTATATAGGATATAATAGCTAGAATAAGATAAGATAATTTAAAACACTATGTATATACACAATTTAAAAGTTTTACTAATTAGTTTAAGTAATAAAATATAAGGAAAATTTAGTTATAACGAAATAGTTTTAGGTAAAAGTTTTAATAAATAAAATTTTAGAACGGAATAGTTATTTGAAATCACACAGTGTAAATGTATATATATATATATATGTACAATAAAAAATACTTTAACCAAAATCTTTCCTTTCTTCCGAATTTCAAATACTTGGATCTATACTCCAGTCTCAATGGAGTTAAAATAGTTAAATCTCTTGATGCAAACACCATTCCAAACTCATCTTTCAATTTAGGGGATTCAAACCATATTCGTATTATGTTTAAACAACTCCAAATGTCCTCGATTATCTTTATTCCAAAATGAAATTAAATAAGAATTTATTAAATTCAAGTCCACCCAATCATTGGAATAAATCCTAAACCGTATTTGAGTTCAAATTTAAAAACTTCCAAATTTGTTTTGTGAAAATTTCCTTAACCATTTCAAATAACATCCAGGATTCAGGTCTTAAAGGAAAAACAGAATTTTAATGAAAAGTCGACACATTTCCTTTAAATGAAATTTTCCATCAAATAGAATTTTCGAATATTTTAAAAAATCATTTAACCAACCGATGTCCATATATAAATTGCTATCATATGGCCAAGTGATTTAATTTTTTTCGATATTTCAGGGATGGATATATATCATTTCATTCCAAATCAGGGTCACAGGTGTTTATCATTTCAACCTGTGTTCTTAATTTATATTAGATTGATTAATCCCTTGTTTATTAGATGCTCGTAACATCAACGGCGAAAATAGGATTGACCATCACAATAAACACACAACATCCATATACTGAATAATAGAACATCTCAGTATCAATATCAATTCAGCACCCAACCATCAAAGCATCCATCACAACCATTTGTTCAACGATAAATATTAAACTTTCCATTGGTTCACAAAATGTCGGGTTTCCAACTAGAAGTTTGATTTGAACTAAATAACTAGTTATCATCTTAATTGGCACATTAACACATTTCATGACAGTTTTAAGCAACAACAACAATCAATCACAACCCCGCAACCAAATTTTTTTCATAATTTAATTTAATCAACATGAAAATAATTTAGTTATTTGTGAGCGAAAAATCACTCACCTTTTGGGTGTTTAGTGGATCGAACGTCCAACTAAAGCCCAAAATTTTACAGTCTCCAAACACAGCCAAACCCGTCTCAGGTCGTTCGCAATTTCTCCACGATCCCAATGCACCCAACCGCGCTTAAATCCGACCTCGCATGTGGAAGTTATGGACATTAGAGCATTCAATATACATGTATATATAAAATTAAATAAAACAAAATCAACCACTGGCCTGCTGACACGTCACCACCTACAATCCCTTCTTCCTGCTCCTCTCTCTTTTCGCTATAGTTAATTAACGGTGGAAAAAAAACCCAAACTGATTATTGAATTTAAAAACTTAAACAACTTATAATTCCACCGTTAAATCAATTAAATTTGAATTCCCTTTTTAACTTAGACGACTTAAGTTAAACTAGTTATTAAAATATTAAATTTCACATTACAGCATTTCTAACATAACCCAATTTTAGAAATGTGTTTATACTCAATTCAAACAATCATCATCATTATTATCAACAAAATTTGATTTTTTCCAAATATTATTCCATTTTATTTATGTTAAATCGAATTTAAATGTACATAAAATATGGGATGTTACATTCTCCCCCATTTAAAAACTTTTCGTCCTCGAAAAGAGAACGAGATAAATTATTAAACAAATCATACTTTCAAATCCATACTTATAAATAGTATTCATAAAATAAGTTATATATATAGTTGTGAAATCTCATAAATTTTCTAACTCCCGAAATCACGGAAAATTTCGGCAGCATCTCCTTTGTATGGAGAGGTCTGGAAAATAACAACATATATATATATATATATATATATATACACATAAAAACTCAAATATTCATCCCATCACACGATGAGGCATCCCAAAATGGGGAAATATATATATATATATATATATATATATATATATATAAGCCCTAAACCATATAACACAAATACGTACCTTCTTTAGCGTTTATTTGCAAATTTATTTAGCTTAGCATTTAGCGCAAGAAAGCTCCGAAGCGTAGCGCGACTTCCTACACCTGCTACATACTCCCATATACATGAGAATCAAACATATATACTAAATAGAAAATGCATATAACTTACACAGCATATCATCGACATTTCAACTACAAAACTTTAATATTCATGACAGACCAACAAATAAATCATCGATTATCACCATACAAATAATGGAATTTGATCAAAAGACGCAAAAGTTGTAGCATTTGTTTCAGGCTTTCCGAATTGTCCGGATTCGTTGAATTCGGATAATTCGTTCAAAAGTTATGACTGTTTTAGTGAAGGTGAACCCCTCAGCCCATATACTGAAAAATGCAGGTCTGGGTTGTTCAACCCAGTTTTTACCCCTTTAAATCTCAAAATTTTACAATGCATATTTAGGGAGTTTTATTTCAGATCCTGGGCTTTCTGAATTGTACTCGCCTATAAATCCGACGCTCCGTTAGGAAGATATGGTCCAAACAATATAGATATACGCTTCAGATTTTAAATTTTCTGCGCGTACAACTACAACTAAATCTTGGATTTCAACCTAATTAACTTGAAAATTCGACAAGGCTCTATTAACGAAAGTTTTAGCTTAGTTTCTAAGGTTTCCAAAAAGTATGGAATCATCAAATTCCGATCATTCATTCAAAAGTTATGGTCAATTTGCCTCAGCTCATCCAATATTGTGTTGACTTGTTCTGTTGAATATTTATGGATTCTGGTCGATATATGGGATGCCATACAATTGATAGGAATTTCTAAATAATCGAACAGAATGGGTTTGAGTGATATAAGACAGCACTGTAACGACCCACATTTTATACGAAAAATACAAGTACGCTCTCTCGTTGTTAGACCGAAATTTGGGCCTAACACCCAAATGCCATGTGAAAACCTCACAATCACAGATTAATGCAGAAAAAGCAGTAAAATAAGAGGAGACACACGAAATTTTTATAGTGGTTCGGCGCAAACCAAGCCTACGTCCACTTTATAGTTTCTTAAATCCTAAGAAGCTATTACAATGTTGTTTTCTTGCCGTTTATACACGAAATCCTCGTGTTTGCAATGAAGAAGAGGAGATTAGAGAATGAATTTATACATGAATTCCTCGTGCTAAAGTGATGAGAAATGTCCTTTCTTGGTTGTAAAGGAGACCAAGTGTTGGAGTAGCCAAAAAGTCCCTTGAAATGACCATCTCCTGGTGTATTTGTAGATGTAGAGAAGCAGCTAGGTGCTCTGAATCAGATCGGATCGGAGGGGCACGTGGAGTGCACTGAGGCCATCTCGGAGATAGTGGAAGAGTGGTTTTTAGATCGTGCTAGGACAGGTGTAAGCCGATCCGGATAAATAGGAGGCGGTTACGCCTGAAGAACAGGTCAAAGCTGTTGCGTCTGAGCAGGTGTAGGGGGGTCGGTTCAGACTTCCGATCCGAACCGAGATAGTGTCTTCAATCCGAAGACTTCATGTGCTAGTGTGCTCGAAGGTGAAGCAGATCGGGTTTGCCCCTTCCGATCCGGTCCGGACTGATGAGAATGAGAGCTGTGCCAAGCTAGTGTGCCAGAGACGTTCGGATCAGGTCCTCCGCCCATCCGATCTGATCCGGTTTCTAGATTTCCAATGTTCAAGTTTCCGGTTCTGCATGTGTTTACCGAAACGAGTGTAACTTTCAAACCGTAAGTCCGTTTTAGCCAAACGAAAGCTCAAACTGAAGAAAATTCAGAGATCTACAAGAGTTACGGAGCTATGCTCCGTAATCGCTGTTCTTGGGCCCAAAAAAGGTCATTTGGTAGGAGTTACGGGCCTTTCTTTGTTTGTGATGCGACTTTGACAAAATCGCTGCCTGTCTTCTGACGGTATTCCCGATACTTGAGCATATTGTTAATCAATGATTTCATGTGTGACGGCTTTGACTAAAAAGCAGGTCAACATTTTGCCCCTAGAACATACCTTGCTGGTTCAAGGAAGATGTGTTCTGGATAATCCAAGGCCACGCCGGGCCTGCCAGCTGCAAGTATAATCCATACCTGCGAAGAAGAGAAAGCAATCAGGTATGTCAAAACCTAACAAAACCGATTACACTTTCGAGCATAAACCATGCTTGGGCTTTTGTTTGAGCATAAACCATACTCAAGACACATTCGAATCATCCTACCAAAACCTGACGAGGGACCTAACCTTCCGGGTATAAGCCATACCAGGAAGTTCAAACTGAGCATAAACCATACTCGAGTTTTATTGAGTTCCTTTGCCAGATCCTGACAAAACAATAAGCCGTTCCAGAGTATAATCGATACTTAAAAATCCTAGTGAGTACAATCCATACTCATGTCGGGATAGAACTATACTTGCCAAAACCTGACAAGACAGTCTGTCCCTAGGCATAATCCATGCCTGGGGGTCCGAGATAAGTATAAGCCATACTTCAATTGAGATTGAGAATCCTGCCACAACCTGACAAGACACTTAAATTCGCCAAACATAATCCATGCTCGGAAAGTCCTTCCTTATTCAATTCAAAGTACAAAACCAAAGAAAATCCTGATTGGTTTGTTATCGAGTGCAGCGCACGCTTTGGAGCTAAATCCTAACCCTGAACGTGTGTACTCCGATTTAGCCAACCGGAAAACCTAAAGAAAGCAAAGAAACATATCTTAAATCCTAAGAAATGCAGGAAATCCAGGCTGATCTCATCTAGATCAGTTGATGATGAGCCCGCGAGAGCTCGATCCAGGGTCATTCCCTCTCCGGGGAGCAGGTGGTGGTAGCACAGGCGCTGGTGCCGTTGGTTGTTTCACATACTCGGGTAGCTCTCCACGTCTAACCCGTTCCTCAATCAGATCTCGCAAGTGTCTACAGTCATTTGTGTCATGACCGTCCATATCGTGAAACATGCAGTATTTCCCAGAATCGCGTTCTCTTTGTGATGGCTCCCTCCTGGGAGGCTTTGGATAGGAGACGTCACCGTTTGTGTTCACGTAGATGTCGGTTAGTGACGAATTGAGCTCTGTGTACTTTTCATATCTGGGCCCTCTCCGGGGCTGAGCGTTGTGGTCATTCTTGACGGCAGCTTTTCTTTTGCCTTTATCAGAATCAGACGGTTCTCCGTTTTTGAGCATGTTAACATCGAGAACTTTCTTCTCGGAGGTTGCGTCTTCTTCACGCAAAAACCTATCCGATTCAAGGTAGAACTCGCTGAGATTCCATGGTGGATCTTGGTACAAGGATTTTTTGAACCCCGAGTTGTCCAGAACGCCGGATACTGCTGCCATCAATACCATAGATGGCTCAGGTCGATCAACTAATACTGCTGCAACGTTGAACCTTTCCAAAAATGATCGCATAGTTTCTTTAGGCCTCTGCTTGATTGTAGTTAGTGACATTACATTCTTGGGTTGAGCGATGTGGACCCGAAACTGTTCAATAAAGCGAGCGACCAACATGTTCCAGCTGTTGATCGATTCAGATTCCAGCTGCCGAATCCACATAGCAGCAATATCAGTCAAAAAGAGGGGAAAGCATTTAGCCATGACGTTTTCCGACGCCGATTGAACTTCCATATGCCGTTTGTAGCGCATCAGATGCACGGTAGGATATGTCCTGCCGTTGTAGGGCTCAAGTTGTGGAAGTTTGAAATCCGGGGGATTGCGGGAATTTCTGATTTCTTGTGTGAATGGATTGTGGTTGACATCATCCATGTCATTCTGATAGATGCGGCCTCTCGAGAGGCGTTCAATGAGGTTGGCGAGCCGATCGCCTTCAAAGAGCTATTGCAAGCTGCTAAGGCCAGAGCTGGTGCCCTCAGCGTTGAGTTCAGAAGAGTGTGGAAGAGTATAAGGAGCTTGGCAGGTCATCCGGTTCGGGTCGGAGGTGCCCTCGTGCTGTGGCTCGGAGAAGTGAGGAGGTTCGTGGAAATGTGCACGATTCGGGTCAGATGTTCCGATCCGACACGGTTCTAACCCTCTATTCCGAGCAGTTTCCTGTTGCCATTGAGCTGAAGGGGGTGGTTGAATGTCCATTCGGACCGGAGCGGAGGAAGGTCGTGCTCGACCTGGGCCTGTGTTTCCGTCCAAAACACTGAGTGTTGTCGCTGCAGATGGCTGAGGGGGATTGCCCTTGTTCCCTCTGTGCCCCCTGTTTGGATCGGAATTCGCACTGTGATCCAAATCGGATCCGGTCCGATCCGGTTGGCTGCTCCTGCTGAAGCTGATTCCATGTTATTTCCAGTGAGTTGTGCATAGCCGCTCGGCCTTCCTTCCATCCGAGCGAAGAATTGGTCGATCATCTCCTGTTGTTTGCAGAGGAGATCGTCTTGCCTTGCCATCTGAGCTCTCAATTAAGCGAGAACGCCGTCCATCTCTTCTCGCGTCAAATATGCTAATGGGTTTTCATGTGAGGAAGCTTCATGACTTGCTTCGTTTCTCGTGCTTTCACCTTCAACACGGGAAATCTTTCGCTTAGCCATCGATCCAATAGCCAAATAATCCAAGCAGAAGTTGAAGTTGTCGCGTGCCCCCCTTCCTGGCGCGCCAAAATGTTAGACCGAAATTTGGTCCTAACACCCAAATGCTATGTGAAAACCTCACAATCACATATTAATGCAGAAAAAGCAGTAAAATAAGAGTAGACACACAAAATTTTTATAGTGGTTCGGCTCAAACCAATCCTACGTCCACTTTATAGTTTCTTAAATCCTAAGAAGCTATTACAATGTTGTTTTCTTGCCGTTTATACACGAAATCCTCGTGTTTACAATAAAGAAGAGGAGATTAGAGAATGAATTTATACACGAATTCCTCGTGTTAAAGTGATGAGCAATGTCCTTGCTTGGTTGTAAAGGAGACCAAGTGTTGGAGTAGCCAAAAAGTCCTTTGAAATGACAATCTCCTGGTGTATTTATTGATGTAGAGAAGCAGCTAGGTGCTTTGAATCGGATCGGATCGGAGAGGCACGTGGAGTGCACTGAGGCCATCTCGGAGATAGTGGAAGAGTGGTCTTCAGATCGTGCTAGGACAGGTGTAAGCCGATCCAGATAAATAGGAGGCGGTTACGCCTGAAGAATAGGTCAAAGCTGTTGCATCTGAGCAGGTGCAGGGGGGTCGGTTCGGACTTCCGATCCGAACCGAGTTGGTGTCTTCAATCCGAAGACTTCATGTGCCAGTGTGCTCGAAGGTGAAGCGGATCGGGTTTGCCCCTTCTGATCCGGTCCGGACTGATGAGAATGGGAGCTGTGCCAAGCTAGTGTGCCAGAGACGTTTGGATCGGGTCCTCCGCCCATCCGATCCGATCCGGTTTCTAGATTTCCAATGTTCAAGTTTCCGGTTCTGCATGTGTTCACGGAAACGAGCGTAACTTTCAAACCGTAAGTCCGTTTTAGCCAAACAAAAGCTCAAACTGAAGCAAATTCAGAGATCTACAAGAGTTACGGAGTTAAGCTCCGTAATCGCTGTTCTTGGGCCCAAAAAAGGTCATCTGGTAAGAGTTCTTGGCCTTTCTTTGTTTGTGATGCGACTTTGACCAAATCGCTGCCTGTCTTCTGACGGTATTCCCGATACTTGAGCGTATTGTTGATCAATGATTTCATGTGTGACGGATTTGACTAAAAAGCAGGTCAACACTCGTATATACTCTTAAACTCATTCTAGGGCGTTTCTAACCCCATCTCTAATGAGTTAATTCCCAAACAGTGCCAAGGTTATCGCTAACCATCGCTCTGATACCAACTGTAACGACCCACATTTTATACGAAAAATACAAGTACGCTCTCTCGTATATACCCTCAAAATCATTCTAGGGCATTTCTAACCCCATCTCTAATGAGTTAATTCCCAAATAGAGCCAAGGTTATCGCTAACCATCACTTTGATACCAACTATAACGACCCACATTTTATACGAAAAATACAAGTATGCTCTCTCGTATATACTCCCAAACTCATTCTAGGGCGTTTCTAACCCCATCTCTAATGAGTAAATTCCCAAACAGAGCTAAGGTTATCGCTAACAGTCGCTCTGATACCAACTATAACAACCCGGATTTTTGACCATTCAAATCAACAATAAAGCACACATGTCGACCCAAACAGGTCACCAACATAGGCAGTTATTGGGTAAAGAAGAAAGAAGAGAAAAAACAAATCTCGGAGTCTCATAGCGGAAGGACAACATATAATAAACAAATAATGGTTCAAGCATTTAAAACATATACATTTGGCTATAACGTACAATTGATCATCAGTGTTACACATATGCAGATATACATAACTAGCAGCGGAACAAAGTGCAGCGGAAAAATACATATGTATATATATGTAATATATATATACCAAATCTTCGTCTTTGATCTCCAAGGCAAAGGAACTTCGCTAACGGAAAATTTCTACTGACCTGAGCATATTGCATAAAAAGAAAACAGAACAAACACTCGGATCAGCACTAAATCATTCTCATATTAGTCAAATTAAAATATGAAATGACTTGAGTGTCATGGGTGCAGTAACTCAAGAGAAGTTACAGGATTTCTACATCTCTCGAGGATCCGTTAAACTAATACATACATAGTTTAATACGCTATTATGACAGTGTCTATCCAGTAAAGTAAATATCATAAAAATAGCGTAAGCGGGATTACCATATTACCCTTACGCCGTTTACAGGCACCAACATTCTATACAGTACCGTAAATTCACTGTACTGGTGTTATCAGAGGGCACTCCATAGAAGGCAATGCTAAATCAAAATCGTATAGGGCTCGATATGGATAAGTATGACAAGGCACTCGAGGCAATGCCCAGGGTAGGATTTTACCAATTGCACTCTCGGACCGATGGGAACGCATAGCTGCCACTACCACCCACCTCGGATCACACTCCCAATTCAGATGGGCCCAGATCATCATCATCATAATCATAGAAATAGTATCGAAGAAGTGTGTCCGATCAAAGGTGCTACCTCAATTAGTCACGGTATAGCTCCTGTTTTAGTCGTTTCAATTCTGACCCGAAGGTCAGGGCTATTTTGTCATCGTTCATCTTCTTCGATTCAATAATCACCTCCAAGTAATCATCTTCCATTCTGGATACATCAAAATGTTTACAGTTGTAAAAGTGGTATTGACACTGACAGAGAGCATGCCACTTGTCGACTCCGATCTCTTTAACAACCAACGCTTACATATTCCACATCGGTTGGTTCTTTTACTTTCAACAAAGGTTCGTTTCATATCAAAATATCATATTTCGTTTTGAACCAAGTTTTATACTCAAAAGAATGTAATTTCATATCAACATGTCATAATCATTCCCAAACCGATTATATTCAAAACTAGAATATATTTCCATATCCATACATTAAAATCATATAATATTTCAAACAATCGATTTATATATTCAAGTAGAATATATTTCATATGGAAGCTTTTAGTTATTCCCAATTGATTTATGTTCGAAATCCATTTATATTCCAACAGAATATATGTTTCATAACAACTCATTTCAATCCCTCAGGAGATAAATTTATATTCTAGCAGAATAAAAATTCACATTCCATATTAAATTGGTATAGAAATCACTTCATATTCAAAGAGGACATAACTTATCTCAAATCCGTTTGAACCACGGTTTAAACCCAAACATTTTCCATTTGGAAGAAATTTACAATCATTTAATATACTTGAAAAACAAATGCTTATAAATAAAAATCTTTATATAAAATACTTATATATATAGGATATAATAGCAAGAATAAGATAAGATAATTTAAAACACAATGTATATACACAATTTAAAAGTTTTACTAATTAGTTTAAGTTATAAAATGTAAGGAATATTCAGTTATAATAAAATAGTTTTAGGTAGAAGTTTTAATAAATAAAATTTTAGAAAGGAATGGTTATTTGAAATCATATGGTATAAATGTATATATATATATATAATAAAAAAATACTTTAACCAAAATAATTCCTTTCTTCTGAACTTCAAACACTTGGATCTATACTCCAGTCTCAATGGAGTTAACAAGTTAAATCTCTTGATGAAAACACCATTCCAAAATCATCTTTCAATTTAGAGGATTCAAACCATATTCGTATTACGTTTAAACAACTCCAAATGTCCTCAATTATCTTTATTCCAAAATGAAATTCTATTAAATTCGAGTCCACCCAAGCATTGGAATAAATCCCAAATCGTATTTGAGTTCAAATTTTAAAATGTAACAACCCGGAAAATCTGAACCAGTTTGAAATTTTAAATTGGCTATTTTAGTGAATTTTAAATATTTAAAATAAATTATTTTATATAATAGCGACGAAAAGTGTGTTTGAATCGATGTTTGAAAAAAATATAATTAATTCTAATTATAAACAAGGCCTGAAATGGCGCGGTAGTTTCAAAAATTGAATTCAAAATTTGACTAACTGCACCGAGTGCAAATTAAAACTGATTTTAGTGAAACCAAAAATATTTAAATCTGTTAGGGAATATCTTTCTAACGAATCTGAAAAATCGAAGTTTCATAGCGGGAAGCAAAAGTTATGACTAAATGAATTTTCAGAAAGGTCGCTATAGAGTTTATATAGCACGTGAAAATGGTCATTTTGCAAACGACCTCAGAATTCGACGAAACCACTTTTGTTGGATCCGGGATGTCAAATTATTGCTAGGTTTCAAATTTCATAATTTTTGAAGCTAGTATGTGAGCGTGGCAAAGGAAAATGTGTTTGGTCGATTTCTATTAAATTGGATCGACCAGAAAAAGGCCATTTTTCAAATGGTCTCATAATTCGATGAAACTAGTTTTGTTGGGACCGTATCATCAAAACATAGCTAGATTTATTTTTCGGGAATTTTTAGAATCAGTATGTGGCCCCGGCAAATTGAAATGTTCGTTCAAATTAAATATTGAATGTTTTATATTTTAATTTGAAGAGAAACTGACTGAAACAGTCGAATGGGCCTAAGAAACATATCCCATTGTGTTCGGAATGGGGGTATTTAGCTAGGGACAACAGTCGTTGGGTCTGGATTGGGGTTCGTGTGTGAAAGAGGGTATTTTCGAAATTTAAAAATATATAAATAAATGGAAAATTTCTATTGGGTCACATCATTTCTCTCTCTCCGTCAGAAGAGCGGATCGAAGGCGGAAACCGCTCAGCCACTTCCCAGCCCGATTCCGACCGATCCACGCCTCGAAACCCTATGCCCCTTTGTAGAATTTTGTAGATCTAGGCGAGAGCTTCAAATCCATATATAGTTTGTATTTTTTCGTTCAGAATTGGGGGAGAAATCAAGTTCGAAAGTTTCGAACTTCTACCTCTCGCCGACGTCAGCTCCGACCACTGGAGTAGGCCGCTCCATCGTCAGTCTGGGCGCCCTCCGACCGCCTACAAGGTGCAACAACCTGATCGGCGCGAAGCTTCACGGTTTGGAAGAATTAGGCTGACCTAGTTTTGAAGAATTCAGAGAGGTAACGGCTGAAAATTATTTAAACTATTCTATAGCACTTTAAAGCGCTACGGTTTTTTATTTCACTGTAAAATCATATCTTTTTCATTTGTTGACGAAATTCAGTGAAACAAGGGACAGTGGACTCGTGCGGACGTCTTCTACATTCTAGAAGAGACCGCATATTTTTCTGAGCCTTCTACTATTTTTGATGGATTGGAACCCAATGTGAGATTTTTGAATTATAAACGATATGGAAATGACGATGTATAAATTATATATTCGAAGTATGAGTCATATAAGCATTGTATACCTCATGTATAAGCATTGTATAAGTTGTATGTTCGATGTATAAGTTATATATGCGTTGTAAAAATTATATATGTGTTGAAATAGAAGCAAATCATACTTTTATATATATATATATATATGTGTGTGTGTGTATATATATATATACACCCCTCTTCCACAAATCATGGACGATATTTATTGGTTGTGATTGGTGTGAAAATTGGTTGATAGTGAATGGTTGATTAGAATTGTTTGGGGTTGAAATTGATTGATTGTGGTTGAAAAATACCCGTTTGTGGTTGAGAATTATTTGGTTGAAATCACATAGGATTAGTTTATGGAAAAGGAAAATAATAAACATGCCTCCTGCGTGCGAACTAGATGCATGAAATCCCCATTGTCAAAAGCTGCGAGGCTTTAAGGTATAGCGAGGAGCCGTACTAGGGACGACCCCGGTTTTAACTACCCTGGCGTTATGCTGCCGAAATTTTCTAAAATATTTCTGTGTTTGATTTAAATTTGAATGTCGAAATAAAATTCATGTGTTGAATGTCGAAATAAAATTCATGTGTTGAATGTCGAAATTAAATTCATGTGTTGAATAGAAATTCATGTGTTGAATGGAGTTCGTGTATAGAAAAAATTCTTTGAAAAAAAAAATAACATTTTTATTACATATATAAAATACTAGTGTTTGAAATAAATTGTTTTACATTAAAAATAACATTTTTACCTTATATATAACTATATAAAATAATCGTGTTTTGAAATAAATTGTTTTACATTAAAAATAACATTTTTACATTATATATAACTATATAAAATAATCGTGTTTTGAAATAAATTGTTTTACATTAAAAATTACATTTTTACCTTATATATAACTATATAAAATAATCGTGTTTTGAAATAAATTGTTTTACAATAAAACTCACATTTTTATTATATATATGAACTATAGAGAATATTCATGTGTTCAATAAAGGAGTAGAACGATAAAAATCATATTTTTATCGTGTGTCCGAAGTAGAAAACATTCGTGTGTTGAATATATAGATTGAACAATAAAATCTGCATTTTTATTGTGAATATGAAGTGTTATAAATGGTGATGTGTTGAAATAAATATCAGTGGGATAAAGATATCAATTTTATCAAATATATGAAGTGAATATGGTTTTGTAATCGAAGAATGAACTATATTTATATATATATATATAATAAATCGAATAACGAAGCTGCAGTACGTGTTTTGAAACCGTGATTTCAAACGACTAGTGCGGGAGATCCGACCATCGGATTTTCCCGAAACCGCAACCGTTGGGTTCGCCTTCGAAATATCTTTCCAACGACACCCACTTTGTGAAGATCCAACAGTTGGATTGTCTGGAATGTTTAATTCAAATATAAAGAAAAACAGCGCCAGAATCAATTATATATATATATACATATATATATATATAAATATAATTAAATTAAATCGAATAACGACGCTGCAGTTCGTATTTTGAAATCGAAACTTCAAACGATTGGTGCGGGAGATCCGACCATTGGATTTTCCCGAAACTGAAACCATTGGATTCGTTTTGAAAAGATCTTTCTAATGATATAAAATTTGTGAGGATCCAATGGTTAGATTTTCAGATATGTGTAAATCAAATCTGAAGAAAAACAACGCCACGGCTGCGTTATGGCCTGAAGTGTTGTTTTGAATGAATTGGCTATTTTTAAATAAATAAAAATAGCGATAAATCTTGATAAAATATTATAAACGATATGGAATGGAAATAAACTGAATTTGCTCGGTTTATGTGATATTTGATGGTTGAATGTGTTTGGCGTGAAAATTACATTTAAAAACAGAATTATTGGTGTCTTATAATTTAACCATTGAAATGAATTGATTTAAATTCTAAATATACGTGAATTATTTGAAAAGACCGAGTTAAATCTCATTTCAAATAATTGATCGGCGATAAGAGGTCGATGATGAAAACAGTGGTTGAAGACCGGAGATCTTCACCTCGGTTGGATGATAACTGATGTCCTGATTGGGAGGCATCCCGAAATATGGACATTGAGTGGTGATCGTCTAGACGTGCTTGGAGATCGATGGATATGCGAGGTATATAGTGCCTCCAGTTTCGTTCAGACCCAGAACGAACTTGTAAATGGACTGTGTGTCTGACATTGGATTTTGTTCTGTGCTGGTTGATCTCTGTTAAATATATATCTGTTTGGCGGCGGAGAATTTATTCTCTTTCTTAACGCCCTTCTCTGAGACGAACGAGCTCAGAGGTTATATATCGATAGAAATCAGTCGCATGGAGTGAGCTGCCTGTGTGGCACGCTTAAGTGGCAAATGATCAAGGCTTCTGTTGAAAAAGCAAAGTCTTGTGGTTGATGATCAAAGCACGGCCTGTGTGTCATAGCTTTGTGTATAACGTGAATTCGCGAGCCTCACACATCGGTATGAACCAGAAACGGGAGAGGAGCTTAGGGAGGGCATGCGTTTCCTTCTAACTAGAGGTGGTGTCGGTGCTTAAACTGGCTGACATTTATATTATTTTCACCTGTGTGGTTGTTGCTTTTGCGAGGCGCCTCGGATATATCGGTGACTATGTGAAGCCGATGGGGTCATTCATTGGCTCATTTACGTCCCAAAGGGCGAGGAAACGCAGTGTTGAGGCATTTTAATCCACATCGGTGGACCGACCCTGCTGCTCCAAGGGCTTGACTGAGTACTTGTCCTGAGGCTCGGGCTAGAGAGTCTCGAAGTCGGTAAGGACTATCTTTTGCCTTGGTTCATGACGGAAATCCAATTTCCAAATACGTGACTGTGCGATTTTGATTGTATACCTATATATGGAGACATAGTGGTATGAGGCATTAATGCCATCTATGATTGATATTTATGATTGTATATAAAATTAGAAACTAACTGGAAACGAGCTAAGATGGGTGGTTTCCTGGGTATTGGTCTGATGTTGGTTTCGGCCTTCGGGGTTAATACTTAGGGAATCGTTCTCTTACTAATTTACAATTGGAGTCTGATTAAGAATTAAACGACAAAATTTACATTTTAAAGTGATTTTACTTTACACGTATTAAGCATATCTTGGTCGATATAAGGTAAAACTCTATCCTCCGGTTTGCGTTGCATTGTGTGATGGGACTTGAGTCTTATATCGGCTTCATTTTTATAAAAGGCATTGCGATGTTTTAAAAGATTTACTTGTTTAAAGCACTGGCAATCCAATGGAGTAAACCCGTTCCACGAAAGTGGCATGGTCCTGTGATTAGCCAAATTATAGATTGTGTTAAGTAGATTTCTCATACCAGTCCCATGACTGACTCGTAGTTTGTTTCACTTGCAAACTCGGGTGCCCCTCTTTCTACACGGGCAGCCTTGTATTCAGGTTTTAGCAGGCTCTTTCTGGATAGCTAGAGCTGAAGATGGATTCTATCATTTATCTCTTTTTAAGTTGTTCAGCTCCTATTGTACATATTATGTTTGTTTTCCGCTGTAGACATTTATGTATAGCTGAACTGTATTTGAACTATGTATGATCCTGTATACTATGTAACTCTGATGATTATGTTTATCCAGTGTATTATTTGTTCATTATCTGGTGTATTTATTTATTTCCGTTCTTCTGTCATTTGTTTATGTGTTATATTCCAAAGATTACCCTTGACACCGTCGTACGGGGTTTTGGGGTCGTCACAACGTGGTATCGGAGCTTTGGTTAAGCTTAGCTCAGGAATATAACATATTAACGAACTCGTCAGAGATAGAACTAGTAGAGTTCTAGGATAAATAACTCATTACAGATAGGATCAGTAATATCCTAGTATGAGTATAGCAGAATCAGAATAACTCGTTAGAGGTGGGGTTAGAAATGCCCTAGAACGAGTTGATAGTTATATGTTTATAAATAACGTATTTGTGATTATATATATATAATCTAGTTTTAGAAACATGATTTTTTTGAATATATAAAAGATGTATATTTGAAAAGTTGAAAACAAATTGATTGTTGGTTATGTTGTGTGATAGTGGATTTGATTAATTAAATTATTAGAATGATAGTTAATTAAATCACATATTGAACTGATTTAAAAATAGATAGAAATATATACATGTGCATTATATATGTTTGAACAGGTAAATGGATTAGCTGTTGATTAAAGAATTAATTTGCGTTCCCGACAAATAGGTAAACCTTAATGAGTTGGTTGCGCGATTTTATTATTATATCAACTCATGTGAATGTCATTGGATGCGGAGTGCTGGTTGTTCTGTGTGTAATAATAAACGTCACCGTAGGATAGTAACAATTAATTTTGAACTACATTACATGGCATACTTCTTGAAGATAGGCATACTCCATCATATACCATATAAGCATTTGGAGCTTGTGTGACGAGGTTGAAGATTTACCATACGAGCGAGAGGCTTGTATGTCGATGACTATATATTACAGGTTGAACTGATCACTGATATGGACCATATAAAATGTAACGGTACATTGCCAGATTAATAAAAACCCCACATGGGTCTGGAGATGACAATAAACACATCTCTCTGGTCATTAAGGCACAAAAACCATTTATAGGGTGACGAGAATTTATTCTCTGGAGTTATGATCTATACACACTCCCCTGTGGACACCGGAATATATCACTATAAATATGTGCATGCTTATTAGGATTTATTGGGTACCTTAATACGACCAAATAAATTTCCAAACCCCTCCCCGTACAAAGGAGGTTATGGCGAAATTTTTCGAAAATTTAGGATGTTAGCCAGATTTTTGAAGAATTTGAAAATTTTTAGAAACTGAAAAGTTGAAGAATGGAAGCCAGATTGAAAGTAGAGTTGATTAATCAAACCACTTTCGACTTGTTCCTTTTCGGGGACGAAATGATTTAAGTGGGGGAGATTGTAACAACCCGGAAAATCTGAACCAGTTTGAAAATTTTAAATTGGCTATTTTAGTGAATTTTAAATATTTAAAATAAATAATTTTAAATAATAGCGATGAAAAGTGTGTTTGAATCGACGTTTGAAAATAAATATAATTAATTATAATTATAAACAAGGCCTGAAATGGCGTAGTAGTTTCAAAAATTGAATTCAAACTTTGACTGACTATGCCGGGTGCATCTTAAAACGGATTTTAGTGAAACCAAAAATATTTAAATCTGTTAGTGAGTATCTTTCTCACGAATCTGAAAAATCGAAGTTTCATAGCGGGAAGCAAAAGTTATGGCTAAATGAATTTTTAGAAAGGTCGCTATAGAGTTTATATAGCCCGTGAAAATGGTCATTTTGCAAACGAACTCAGAATTCGACGAAACCACTTTTGTTGGATCCGGGATGACAAATTATTGTTAGGTTTCTAATTTCATAATTTTTGAAGCTAGTATGTGAGCGTGGCAAAGGAAAATGTGTTTGGTCGATTTCTATTAAATTGGATTGACCAGAAAAAGGCCATTTTTCTAACGGTCTCAGAATTCGACGAAACTAGTTTTGTTGGGACCGTATCGTCAAAACATAGCTAGATTTATTTTTAGGGAATTTTTAGAATCAGTATGTGGCCCGGGCAATTTGAAATGTACGTTCAAATTTAATATTGAATGTTTTATATTTTAATTTGAAGAGAAACTGACTGAAACAGTCGAATGGGCCTACGAAACATATCCCATTGTGTTCGGAATGGGGGTATTTAGCTAGGGATGTTAGTCGTTGGGTCTGGATTGGGGTTCGTGTGTGAAAGAGGTTATTTTCGAAATTTAAAAATATATAAATAAATGGAAAAATTCTATTAGGCCACATCATTTCTGTCTCCCCGTCAGAAGAGCGGATCAAAGGCGGAAACCGCTCAGCCACTTCCCAGCCCGATTCCGACCGATCCACGCCTCGAAACCCTATGCCCCTTTGGAGAATTTTGTAGATCTAGGCGAGAGCTTCAAATCCATATATAGTTTGTGTTTTTCGTTCAGAATTGGGGGAGAAATCAAGTTCGAAAGTTTCGAACTTCTACCTCCCGCTGACGTCAGCTCCGACCACCGGAGTAGGCCGCTCCATCGTCAAATTGGGCGCCCTCCGACCGCCTACAAGGTGCAACAACCTGATCGGCGCGAAGCTTCACGGTTTGAAAGAATTTGGCTGACCTAGTTTTGAAGAATTCAGAGAGGTAACGGCTGATAATTATTTAAACTATTCTATAGCACTTTAAGGCGCTACGGTTTTTGATTTCACTGTGAAAATCATACCTTTTTCGTTTGTTGACGAAATTCATTGAAACAAGAGACAGTGGACTCATGCGGACGTCTTCTACATTCTAGAAGAAACCGCATATTTTTCTGAGCCTTCTGCTATTTTTGGTGGAGTGGAACCCAATGTGAGATTTCTGAATTATAAACGATATGGAAATGACGATGTATAAATTATATATTCGAAGTATGAGTTAAATAAGCGTTGTACACCTCATGTATAAGCATTGTATAAGTTGTATGTTCGATGTATAAGTTATATATGCATTGTAAAAATTATATATGTGTTGAAATAGAAGCGAAATATACTTATATATATATTATATATATATACGCCCCTCGTCCACAAACCATGGACGATATTTATTGGTTGTGATTGGTGTGAAAATTGATTGATAGCGAATGGTTGATTAGAATTGTTTGTGGTTGAAATTGATTGATTGTGGTTGAAAAATACCCGTTTGTGGTTGGGAATTATTTGGTTGAAACCACATAGGATTAGTTTATGGAAAAGGAAAATAATAAACATGCCGCCTGCGTGCGAACTAGATGTATGAAATCTCCATTGTCAAAAGCTGCGAGGCTTTAAGGTAGAGCGAGGAGCCGTACTAGGGACGACCCCGGTTTTAACTACCCTGCCGTTATGCTGCCGAAATTTTCTGAAATATTTCTGTGTTTGATTTAAATTTGAATGTATAGAAAAATTTCGTGTATAGAAAAAATTCTTTGAAAAATAAAAATAACATTTTTATTACATATATAAAATACTAGTGTTTGAAATAAATTGTTTTACATTAAAAATAACATTTTTACCTTATATATAACTATATAAAATAATCGTGTTTTGAAATAAATTGTTTTACATTAAAAATAACATTTTTACATTATATATAACTATATAAAATAATCGTGTTTTGAAATAAATTGTTTTACATTAAAAATTACATTTTTACCTTATATATAACTATATAAAATAATCGTGTTTTGAAATAAATTGTTTTACAATAAAACTCACATTTTTATTATATATATGAACTATAGAGAATATTCATGTGTTCAATAAAGGAGTAGAACGATAAAAATCATATTTTTATCGTGTGTGTGAAGTCGAAAACATTCATGTGTTGAATATATAGATTGAACAATAAAATCTGCATTTTTATTGTGAATATGAAGTGTTATAAATGGTGATGTGTTGAAATAAATATCAGTGGGATAAAGATATCAATTTTATCAAATATATGAAGTGAATATGGTTTTGTAATCGAAGAATGAACTATATATATATATGTATATATATATAAGTAAAATAAATCGAATAACGAAGCTGCAGTTTGTGTTTTGAAACCATGATTTCAAACGATTGGTGCGGGAGATCTGACTATCGGATTTTCCCGAAACCGCAACCGTTGGGTTCGCCTTGGAAATATCTTTCCAACGACACCCACTTTGTGAAGATCCAATGGTTGGATTGTCTAGAATGTTTAATTCAAATCTAAAGAAAAACAGCGCCAGAATCGATATTATATATATATATATATATATAAATATAAATAAATTAAATCGAATAACGACGCTGTAGTTCCTATTTTGAAATCGAAACTTCAAACGATTGGTGTGGGAGATTCAACCGTTGGATTTTTCCCGAAACTGAAACCGTTGGATTCGTTTTGAAAAGATCTTTCTAAGGATATAAAATTTGTGAGGATCCAACGGTTAGATTATCAGATATGTGTAAATCAAATCTGAAGAAAAATAGCGCCACGGCCGCGTTATGGCCTGAAGTGTTGTTTTCAATGAATTGGCTATTTTTAAACAAATAAAAATAGCGATAAATCGTGATAAAATATTATAAACGGTATGGAATGGAAATAAACTGAATTTGCTCGGTTTATGTGATATTTGATGGTTGAATGTGTTTGGCGCGAAAATTACATTTAAAAACAGAATTATTGGTGTCGAATAATTTAACCATTGAAATGAATTGATTTAAATTCTAAATATACGTGAATTATTTGAAAAGGCCGAGTTAAATCTCATTTCAAATAATTGATAGGCGACAAGAGGTCGATGATGAAGACGGTGGTTGAAGACTGGAGATCTTCACCTCGATTAGATGATAACTGATGTCCCGATTGGGAGGCATCCCGAAATATGGACAATGAGTGGTGATCGTCCAGACGTGCTTGGAGATCGATGGATATGCGAGGTATATAGTGCCTCCAGTTTCGTTCAGACCCAGAACGAACTTGTAAGTGGACTGTGTGTCTGACATTGGATTTTTTCTGTGCTGATTGATCTCTGTTAAATATATATCTGTTTGGCGGCGGAGAATTTATTGTCTTTCTTAACGCCCTTATCTGAGACGTACAACTCAGAGGTTATATATCGATAGAAATCAGTCGCATGGAGTGAGCTGCCTGTGTGGCACGCCTAAGTGGCAAATGATCAAGGCTTCTGTTGAAAAGAAAAGTCTTGTGGTTGATGATCAAAGCACGGCCTGTGTGTCATAGCTTTGTGTATAACGTGAATTCGCGAGCCTCACATCCCGGTATGAACCAGAAACGGGAGAGGACTTCAGGGAGGGCATGCGTTTCCATCTAGCTAGAGGTGGTGTCGGTGCTTAAACTGGCTGACATTTATATTATTTTCACCTGTGTGGTTGTTGCTGTAGCGAGGCTCCTCGGATATATCGGTGATTATGTGAAGCCGATGGGGTCATTCTGTGACGACAGGGAATTTCGCTCGGTCCGAACCAGTCGCTAAACCGACCCAGACCGTTCGAAACGCCCTATCGTTTGAGAACATGACAAAATAGAACGCAAACGGGAGAACATTTCATTGTATATTACAACAATGCACCAGATTACAAGAATATACAGAGTATAAATGAATATTACACAGAAATACCAGAGATTTAAATTACATTTAAATACATAGCAGCGGAAAATAATACAATACACAACTAGAAGAGATATACGGATACAAAGCTTTCCGGATATCATTCCAGCTGTAAACCAGGATCCTGTGAATATAAATCTGCAAAACCGAAACTACTAGCTGCCCGTGTCAAAATAAGGGCACCCAGAGTTTAGGTTAAAACAATAAACTCCAGGTCAGTCATGGGACTGGTGTGAGAACTAAAACAGTTATTAATCTTTATTTTAAATCATTAGGTAAATCAAGGGACCACGCCGTATAACACGGAACGGGTTTCCTCCCAAGAATACCAGTGCATATAGGTAAACAGCACAATGCTTTTCTAAAAATGAAGCTATTATAAGACCCAGGTCCCATCACACAATGCAACGCAGCCGAGGATAGGGTTTTCCCTTATAATAGCCAAACATGCTTAGTACGTTTAAAACAAATCATTTGATACTACTATAAGTGTATAGTGTATAAAACAACTTCAAATCATAAGTATCAATCATAGGCGGCATGGGTACCATATATCATGTCGTCATACTAGTTCTACAATTAAAACCGCAAATGTCGCGTATTTGGAAATTGGGTTTCCGTCTATGAACCGAGGCAAAAGATAGTCCTCAACCGATTCGAGACGCTCTAGCCCGTGTCTCAGGAACAGAACGCATCGTCCCTTGGAGCGACAGGGCCGGTCCACCGATGTGGATTAAAATGCCTGAACACTGCGTTTCCTCGCCCTTTGGGGCATAGGTGAGCCAACTGAATGACTCCATCGGACCCGGATCGTCCGATCAAACCGAGGCGCCTCGCAACAGCAACAACCACATAAGTCAAACTCGTCAGGGCGTGTAAAACCACTGACGCCACTTTTTAGCTAGAAGGAAACGCATGCCCTCCCTGAGGTCCGTCTCCCGTTTTTGGTTCATACCGGGTGTGAAACACGCGAAGTAAACGTTACACACAAAGCTACGCCACAAAGGCCGTGCTTTGATCATCACCACAAGACTTTGCTTTTCAACAGAAGCCTCGATCAATTGCCACTTAGGCATGCCACACAGGCAATTCACTCCATGCGTTTGATATCCATCAATATATAACCCCTGAGCTCGTACGTCTCAGAGAAGGGCGTTAAGCAAGAGAATAAATTCTCCGCCGCCAAACAGATATATATTTAATAGAGATCAATCACACGGACTAAAATCCAATGTCAGAAACACAGTCCATTTACAAGTCCGTTCTGGGGCTGAACGAAACCGGAGGCACCTAGTACCCCGCATATCCATCGATCTCCAAGTACGTCTGGACGATCACCAACTGTTTCCATCTTCTTGGGTGTACAGCCCAATCAAGATCATCAGTAATTACCCAAACGACGTGAAGACTTCCGGTCTTCAACCACCGTCTTCATCTTCGACATCTCGTCGAATCGGTTATTCAGAATGGGTATAAACCCGGCCTTTCTGAATAACCCACGTATATAATAAACGAATGTTACACAAACACAACAAACGCCTCATTCCAATTCAGAATATTCTTTTATTCACAAAATCACATTCTTAGGGAAATGTTCCCATTAATTTTATCCAAGATAAATTCTTCTAAATTTATCCTAAATTCTTCCTTTGGATATCATTTCAAACCATTTTATGGTTTTTACTAACTAGTCGGGATTAGCGAACCACACCGAAGTAATTATTTATTTTATTTCCCAATCCCAACCTATATATCCCATGGAGAAAAACTGGTGATACTCCATTCCTAACACCACGGTGTTATCGGTAAAATTAATTACCATTTCACGTTCAAATCTAATTAAAGATTTGACTATCGCTTTGGAGCAAAACTGGTGATACTCCACTCTCGATCACTTTTCAGACTTGATAATTTAAATTATCAATTCACATTTTAATCTAATTAAAGATTCATTAAAACTCCACTTAGTTTTAATCTTCTCAAAAATCAACATCCTGCCTTTAACTGGGTTAAAGAACCAATGTCATCTAAAACACGATTCACGACAAACCCAAATCACGTTTGATATTAAATACAAGGCTCTGAATAGAAAATATACCGGCTTATATTCAATATCAAATTCTGAAACCAACAAATATCGTATTGGAAATAACGATATTAATATATCTTTCAAATCCCCATAACAATATTTGATAGTCACGAAATCCAACATTGAAATATTCCGAAGATAATTTCGATTCAACTCCAGTCCACTTCACGTGTTGGAAATATCGATTATTTTTAAAATCACTTTCAAATTCAATTTATTTATTTCAAAAATAAATTGATTTTAATTCTAGTTCAAAACTAGTTCATTTCGATAAAAATCTATTTTTATCTTTTCAAATGTGGAGTTTTTCATCCCAATTCTTTCTAAATCATTTCTTATGATTTTACACAAATTATTACTATTTTTAATAATTTTATCAAGGCCTGTACAGTCAATTTCCATCAATGGCCATCGAACTGCACTTACAGCGACCTTTTTCAAATTTGATTTGGACATAATTCCAAATCCATCCGTTAGATTTTGAATTTCTAATATTCGTTAGAAAGCTCTTTTCGATACGAACCCAACGGTTCCGGTTTTAGGAGAATCCGACGGTCGGATCTCCCGTAATGTCCGTTTGAAATAAATGGTCGAAATTCACGAACTGCCGCGGCGCGGCGCGTTCTATTCAGGCCATTATATTATATATATAATATATATATTATATATTTCGTCGATTTCTATTTAAAACGAATTATATAAATAGTTTTAAAATTCGTTTCAAAAGCAATTTCAACTTCCATTTCAATTCAAATCAAAATTGAATTCTTCTTTATAAATTCGTTTTAAAATTCATTTCTATTCAATTCAAATTTCAATTCAATTCGAATTCATTTCAATTCGCTTTCAATTCCATTTGAAATCGTTTTCAATTCAATTCATTTCGAAATCGTTTTCAATTCAATTCATTTCGAAATCGTTTTCAATTCAATTCATTTCGAAATCGTTTTCAATTCAATTCATTTCGAAATCGTTTTTAATTCAATTCATTTCGAAATCGTTTTCAATCGATATAAATATCGTTCACGTCAAAATGGCGTCAATCTAATCAACACGGCTTCATAAATTTCTATTTTCAAATATTCTATTTCAAATATTTCTTTTTCAAAATAGTTGTTATTATCAAAATATTTCGTTCAACACATGACCAACCTCAATGGATGAGTACTGTCAACACATGAACCTTTATTTTATAATATTCTTTATTTTTCAAATTGGAATGAGGCCCAATCAATCACCATATAATGTTAATTATATGGATTTTCATACATCACACGTATATAATAGCATTGAAAAATAATCAACCATCAACCAAAGTGCACTACACCGCCTAAGCATCAAATATAGATATCTAACGCTTATAACAGCCTGTCAATCAATCGATCGACATATTTAATCAATCAGGATGAGTGAACTTCAAATTTCATCCCAATACCCGTGTGGGGTTTTCAAACAATCAAACACATATTTTATTTGTGCAGTTGGGCGATGTGTAAAATTTATCGACCCAATCAATGTCCTTCAAATAGGTGTACATAAACAAACCGTCTGGTTTGTAAATGAATATTTATTTATTCACCTTCACATTAAAAATTATATTTTTAACGATAAAACATTTTATTCCAACATATGAATTTCTATTCAGTTCATTCTTTGAATAAAATGCTATTTTTATTTTTCTAACTTATTTTAGAAAATTTCGGCGGCATAACGGCACGATACTAGAAACGGGACAAGGCCTAGCCTTATCCCCGGTCTAGTGAAGGCCCACGCCATTCACACATCAATCAAAACAATTCATTTCACCAAACAATTCAATTTCAAATTAAATCATCTAACTAATCTATGCAACCAAACAAACAAGTCCATGGTCTGTGGACGATTGTGTCGGGTGCTACTAAGCACCGTCTGCATCCTAGTATATATATATATATCTAGAGAAAGAAATTGAAAGGTGAGAAATTCTCACCGATAGCTATCCAAACATCTTGACTCTTCTTTGATATAAATCTTCATCGTTATCGCATCTTTGTCATCTTCATTGCCCGGTTCCTCTACATATGTAAAAATCGAATTTTTACTTCGCTATTCAATATATAAAAATCGAATTTTTACTTTGTTATTCAATATATAAAAATCGAATTTTTACTTTGTTATTCAATATATAAAAATCACATTTTTACTTCGAAGTTCAATATATAAAAATCATATTTTTATTTCGAAGTTCAACATATAAAAATCATATTTTTATTTCGAAGTTCAACATATAAAAATCATATTTTTATTTTGAAGTTCAACATATAAAAATCATATTTTTATTTCGAAGTTCAACATATAAAAATCATATTTTTATTTCGAAGTTCAACATATAAAAATCATATTTTTATTTCGAAGTTCAACATATAAAAATCATATTTTTATTTCGTTTATATTTTCCAAAATGATTCTCAAAATCATATTCTAGTTTACATTTAAAAACAATGCTACTTTAATTATAAAAATCAATGTTATTTCTATTTTGAAAACAAAGCATATTTTTCTACTTTAAACACAAAGTATATTTTCCGCTTAAAAAACAAAGTGTATATATATGTAAAAATTCTCTTTTTAAAACAATGATATATATTTTCTATTTTGAAACTGATTATATATTTTCTATTTTAAATACTGATTTATATATTTTCTGTTTTGAATACTGATTTATATACTTTCTATTTTGAATACTGATTTATATACTTTCTATTTTGAATACTGATTTATATACAATATATGTTATTTAACAAAAACTGATTTTACCATATAATTATATATAAAAAAAATGGATATAAATCACTGATAATACATTTTTTTCTCTGGAGCACGCTGGGCGGAGGGCCGGATGACGATCAGAGGGGTCGACGAAGTCGACCTTGGGGAGAGCAGCCATCGCCTTGACCGAGGCGACGATCGGTGGGCCCAGGCGGTCGGCAACGACCTGCGAACGACAGCCCTTTGTGGCTCGACGTTGGTGGAGGGCGGCGCCCGGGTTCCGACGATGGTGGCTTCGGGGGAGCGGGGGCGACGAGGGTGGTTACGGGATTTTTTTTTCCTTTTCATTTTAGATCTGAAATAGTTTTCGAACGGGGGGGCCAGAGTAAAAGGGGAAAGAGATATTTTTTTATTTTTTTTTATTTAATTATTTTATTCTGCAAAAAGTTGACTTTTACATACGACCTCTAAACGAGGCCCACCGCCTGTCGTCCATAGCGTTTTACCCCCCTTCCGAACTCAATGGGATATGTATCGCAAGCTGGTTCGACTGTTTGAATCAGTTTCCATTAAATTTACATTTAAAACATTATATTGAATTTTAAACGTACATTTCAAATTACTGGGGTCACATGCTAAATTTAAAAATTCCAGAAAAATATTTTCTAGCTTCGTATTAACGATACGGTCCTAACAAAACTAGTTTCGTCGAATTCTGAGACCATTTGAAAAATGGCCAATTTCCAGTCGATTAAAATCAACTGAAACCGGTCAAATGCGTTTTCCTTTGCCACGCTCACATATTGATTCGAAAAATTATGAAATTTGGAATCTAGCAATAACTTGACACTGCGGATCCAACAAAACTGGTTTCGTCGAAATCCGAGGTCATCTGCAAAATGTCCATTTTTAAGGGCCTGAATTCCATAGCGACTATTCAGAATTTTCAATTGGACATATCTTTTGATTCCCGCTATGAAATTTTGATTTTTCGGATTCGTTGGAAAGATATTACCAATTAGATCCTACTGTTTTTGGTTTCACTAAAATCCGGATTGTTTTGCACCCGGTACATTCATTTGAAGTTTGAAATCGAATTATCGAACTACCGCGCCATTTTCAATTCTATTTATAATTATATATAAATATTTATATTCTAACGACGACGCAAATAATATATATGTTCTAAATATATTCAAAATAAATTTCTCGTCGATATTATTTAAAATAATTCATTTTAAATAATCAAAATTCGCTAAAATGGCCAAAATAAAAATTTTAAACTGGCCCAGATTTTCCGGGTTATTACACATTCGTTGGCTCATTTACGCCCCAAAGGGCGAGGAAACGCAGTGTTCAGGCATTTTAATCCACATCGATGGACCGGCCCTGTCGCTCCAAGGGCTTGACTGAGTACTTGTCCTGAGGCTCGGGCTAGAGAGTCTCGAAGTCGGTAAGGACTATCTTTTGCCTTGGTTCATGACGGAAATCCAATTTCCAAATACGTGACTGTGCGGTTTTGATTGTATACCTATATATGGCGACATAGTGGTATGGGACATTAATGCCATCTATTATTGATATTTATGATTGTATATAAAATTAGAAACTAACTGGAAACGAGCTAAGATGGGTGGTTTCCTGTGTATTGGTCTGATGTTGGTTTCGGCCTTCGGGGTTAGTACTTAGGGAATCGTTCTCTTACAAATTTACAGTTGGAGTCTGATTAAGAATTAAACGACAAAATTTAAATTTTAAGTGATTTTACTCTACACGTATTAAGCATATCTTGGTCGATATAAGGTAAAACTCTATCCTCCGGTTTACGTTGCATTGTGTGATGGGACTTGAGTCTTATATCGGCTTCATTTTTATAAAAGGCATATGTTTTAAAAGATTTACTTGTTTAAAGCATTGGCAATCCAATGGAGTAAATCCGTTCTGCGAAAGTGGCGTGGTCCTGTGATTAGCCAAATTATATAATGTGTTAAGTAGATTTCACATACCAGTCCAATGACTGACTCATAGTTTGTTTCACTTGCAAACTCGGGTGCCCCTCTTTCTACATGGACAGCCTTGTATTCAGGTTTTAGCGGGCTCTTTCTGGATAGCTGGAGCTGAAGATGGATTCTATCATTTATCTCTTTTTATGTTGTTCAGCTCCTATTGTACATATTATGTTTGTTTTCCGCTGTAGACGTTTATGTATAGCTGAACTGTATTTGTACAAAGTATGATCCTGTATACTATGTAACTCTGATGATTATGTTTATCCAGTGTATTATTTGTTCATTATCTGGTGTATTTATTATTTCTGTTCTGCTGTTATTTGTTTATGTGTTATATTCCAAAGATTACCCTTGACACCGTCGTACGGGGTTTTGGGCTCGTCACAACGTGGTATCGAAGCTTTGGTTAAGCTTAGCTCAGGAACATAACATATTAACGAACTCGTCAGAGATAGAACTAGTAGAGTTCTAGGACGAATAACTCATTACAGATAGGATCAGTAATATCCTAGTATAAGTATAGCAGAATAAAAATAACTCGTTAGAGATGGGGTTAGAAATGCGCTAGAACGAGTTGATAGTTATATGTTTATAAATAACGTATTTGTGATTATATATATAATCTAGTTTTAGAAACATGATTTTTTGAATATATAAAAGATGTATATTTGAAAAGTTAAAAACAAATTGATTGTTGGTTGTGTTGTGTGATAGTGGATTTGATTAATTAAATTATTAGAATGATAAATATAATTAATTATAATTATAAATAAGGCCTGAAATGGCGTGGTAGTTTCAAAAATTGAATTCAAACTTTGACCGACTATACCAGGTGCAAATTAAAACGGATTTTAGTGAAACCAAAAATATTTAAATCTGTTAGTGAATATCTTTCTAACGAATCTGAAAAATCGAAGTTTCATAGCGGGAAGCAAAAGTTATGGCTAAATGAATTTTCAGAAAGGTCGCTATAGAGTTTATATAGCCCGTGAAAATGGTCATTTTGCAAACGACCTCAGAATTCGACGAAACCACTTTTGTTGGATCCGGGATGTCAAATTATTGCTAGGTTTCAAATTTTATAATTTTTGAAGCTAGTATGTGAGCGTGGCAAAGGAAAATGTGTTTGGTCGATTTCTATTAAATTGGATCGACCAGAAAAAGGCCATTTTTCAAACGGTCTTATAATTCGACGAAACTAGTTTTGTTGGGACCGTATCATCAAAACATAGCTAGATTTATTTTTCGGGAATTTTTAGAATCAGTATGTGGCCCCGGCAAATTGAAATGTACGTTCAAATTAAATATTGAATGTTTTATATTTTAATTTGAAGAGAAACTGACTGAAACAGTTGAATGGGCCTAAGAAACATATCCCATTGTGTTCAGAATGAGGGTATTTAGCTAGGGACGACATTCGTTGGGTCTGGATTGGGGTTCGTGTTTGAAAGAGGGTATTTTCGAAATTTAAAAATATATAAATAAATGGAAAAATTCTATTGGGCCACATCATTTCTCTCTCCCCGTCAGAAGAGCGGATCGAAGGCGGAAACCGCTCAGCCACTTCCTAGCCCAATTCCGACCGATCCACGCCTCGAAACCCTATGCCCCTTTGGAGAATTTTGTAGATCTAGGCGAGAGCTTCAAATCCATATATAGTTTGTATTTTTTCGTTCAGAATTGGGGGAGAAATCAAGTTCGAAAGTTTCGAACTTCTACCTCCCGCCGACGTCAGCTCCGACCACCGGACTAGGCCGCTCCATCGTCAATATGGGCGCCCTCCGACCGCCTACAAGGTGCAACAACCTGATTGGCGAGAAGCTTCACGGTTTGGAAGAATTTGGCTGACCTAGTTTTGAAGAATTCAAAGAGGTAATGGATGATAATTATTTAAACATTTGAAGAATTCAGAGACAACTTTAAAGCGCTACGGTTTTTGATTTCACTGTAAAAATCATATCTTTTTCGTTTGTTGACGAAATTCATTGAAACAAGAGATAGTGGACTCGTGCGGACGTCTTCTACATTCTAGAAGAGACCGCATATTATTCTGAGCCTTCTGCTATTTTTGGGGGAGTGGAACCCAATGTGAGATTTCTGAATTATAAACGTTATGGAAATGACGATGTGTAAATTATATATTTGAAGTATGAGTTATATATGCGCTGTACAACTCATGTATAAGCGTTGTATAAGTTGTATGTTCGATGTATAAGTTATATATGCGTTGTAAAAATTATATATATGTTGAAATAGAAGCGAAATATACTTATATATATACGCCCCTCGTCCACAAACCATGGACGATATTTATTGGTTGTGATTGGTGTGAAAATTGGTTGATAGCGAATGGTTGATTAGAATTGTTTGTGGTTGAAATTGATTGATTGTGGTTGAAAAATACCCGTTTGTGGTTAAGAATTATTTGGTTGAAACCACATAGGATTAGTTTGTGGAAAAGGAAAATAATAAACATGTCTCCTGCGTGCGAACTAGATGCATGAAATCCCCATTGTCAAAAGCTGCGAGGCTTTAAGGTAGAGCGAGGAGCCGTACTAGGGACGACCCCGGTTTTAACTACCCTGCCGTTATGCTGCCGAAATTTTCTGAAATATTTCTGTGTTTGATTTAAATTTGAATGTCAAAATAAAATTCATGTGTTGAATGTCAAAATAAAATTCATGTGTTGAATGTCGAAATTAAATTCATGTGTTGAATAGAAATTCATGTGTTGAATGGAGTTCGTGTATAGAATAAATTCTTTGAAAAATAAAAATAACATTTTTATTACGTATATAAAATATTAGTGTTTGAAATAAATTGTTTTACATTAAAAATAACATTTTTACCTTATATATAACTATATAAAATAATCGTGTTTTGAAATAAATTGTTTTACATTAAAAATAACATTTTTACCTTACATATAACTATATAAAATAATCGTGTTTTGAAATAAATTGTTTTACATTAAAAATAACATTTTTACCTTATATATAACTATATAAAATAATCATGTTTTGAAATAAATTATTTTACAATAAAACTCACATTTTTATTATATATATGAACTATAGAGAATATTCATGTGTTCAATAAAGGAGTAGAACGATAAAAATCATATTTTTATTGTATGTGTGAAGTCGAAAACATTCATGTGTTGAATATATAGATTGAACAATAAAATCTGCATTTTTATTGTGAATATGAAGTGTTATAAATGGTGATGTGTTGAAATAAATATCAGTGGGATAAATATATCAATTTTATCAAATATATGAAGTGAATATGGTTTTGTAATCAAAGAATGAACTATATATATGTAAATAAAATAAATCGAATAACGAAGCTGCAGTTCATGTTTTGAAACCGTGATTTCAAACGATTAGTGCGGGAGATCCGATCATCGGATTTTCTCGAAACCGCAACCGTTGGGTTCGCCTTGGAAATATCTTTCCAACGACACCCACTTTGTGAAGATCCAACGGTTGGATTGTCTGGAATGTTTAATTCAAATCTGAAGAAAAACAGCGCCAGAATCGATCATATTTATGTAAATATATATATATAAATATAATTAAATTAAATCGAATAACGACGCTGCAGTTCGTATTTTGAAATCGAAACTTAAAACGATTAGTGCGGGAGACCCGACCGTCGGATTTTCCCGAAACTGAAACCGTTGGATTCGTTTTGAAAAGATCTTTCTAATGATATAAAATTTGTGAGGATCCAACGGTTATATTTTCAGATAAGTGTAAATCAAATCTGAAGAAAAACAGCGCCACGACCGCGTTATGGCATGAAGCGTTGTTTTGAATGAATTGGCTATTTTTAAATAAATAAAAATAGCGATAAATCGTGATAAAATATTATAAACGATATGGAATGGAAATAAACTGAATTTGCTTGGTTTATGTGATATTTGATGGTTGAATGTGTTTGGTGTGAAAATTACATTTAAAAAACAGAATTATTGGTGTCGAATAATTTAACCATTGAAATGAATTGATTTAAATTCTAAATATATGTGAATTATTTGAAAAGGCCGAGTTAAATCTCATTTCAAATAATTGATTGACGATAAGAGGTCGATGATGAAGACGGTTGTTGAAGACTGGAGATCTTCACCTCGGTTGGATGATAACTGATGTCCTGATTAGGAGGCATCCCGAAATATGGATAATGAGTGGTGATCGTCCAGACGTGCTTGGAGATCGATGGATATGCGAGGTATATAGTGCCTTCGGTTTCGTTCTGACCCAGAACGAACTTGTAAATGGACTGTGTGTTTGACATTGGATTTTGTTTTGTGCTGATTGATATCTGTTAAATATATATCTGTTTGGCGGCGGAGAATTTATTCTCTTGCTTAACGCCCTTCTTTGAGACGTACGAACTCAGAGGTTATATATCGATAGAAATCAGTCGCATGGAGTGAGCTGCCTGTATGGCACGCCTAAGTGGCAAATGATCAAGGCTTCTGTTGAAAAGCAAAGTCTTGTGGTTGATGATCAAAGCACGGCCTGTGTGGCATAACTTTGTGTATAACGTGAATTCGCGAGCCTCACACCCCGGTATGAACTAGAAACGGGAGAGGACCTCAGGGAGGGCATGTGTTTCCTTCAATCTAGAGGTGGTTTCGGTGCTTAAACTGGCTGACATTTATATTATTTTCACCTGTGTGGTTGTTGCTGTTGCGAGGCACATCGGATATATTGCTGACTATGTGAAGCCGATGGGGTCATTCGTTGGCTCATTTACGCCCCAAAGGGAGGGGAAACACAGTGTTCAGGCATTTTAATCCACATCGGTGGACCGGCCCTGTCGCTCTAAGGGCTTGACTGTGTACTTGTCTTGAGGCTCGGGCTAGACAGTCTCGAAGTCGGTAAGGACTATCTTTTGCCTTGGTTCATGACGGAAATCCAATTTCCAAATACGTGACTGTGCGGTTTTGATTGTATACCTATATATGGCGACATAGTGGTATGGGGCATTAATGCCGTCTATGATTGATATTTATGATTGTATATAAAATTAGAAACTAACTGGAAACGAGCTAAGATGGGTGGTTTCCTGGGTATTGGTCTGATGTTGGTTTCGGCCTTCGGAGTTAATACTTAGGGAATCGTTCTCTTACTAATTTACAGTTGGAGTCTGATTAAGAATTAAACGAAAAAATTTACATTTTAAGTGATTTTACTTTACACGTATTAAGCATATCTTGGTCGATATAAGGTAAAACTCTATCCTCCGGTTTGCGTTGCATTGTGTGATGGGACTTGAGTCTTATACCGGCTTCATTTTTATAAAAGGCATTGCGATGTTTTAAAAGATTTACTTGTTTAAAGCACTGGCAATCCAATAGAGTAAACCCGTTCCGCGAAAGTGGCGTGGTCTTGTGATTAGCCAAATTATAGAATGTGTTAAGTAGATTTCTCATACCAGTCCCATGACTGACTCGTAGTTTGTTTCACTTGCAAACTCGGGTGCCCCTCTTTCTACACGGGCAGCCTTGTATTTAGGTTTTAGCAGGCTCTTTCTAGATAGTTGGAGCTGAAGATGGATTCTATCATTTATCTTTTTTTTTCTGTTCAGCTCCTGTTGTACATATTATGTTTGTTTTCCGCTGTAGACATTTATGTATAGCTGAACTGTATTTGTACTAAGTATGATCCTATATACTGTGTAACTCTGATGATTATGTTTATCCAGTGTATTATTTGTTCATTATCTGGTGTATTTATTTCTGTTCTTCTATTATTTGTTTATGTGTTATATTCCAAAGATTACCCTTGACACCGTCGTATGGGGTTTTGGGGTCGTTACATAAAACTTCCAAATTTGTTTTGGGAAAATTTCCTTAACCATTTCAAATAACATCTAGGATTCAGGTCTTAAAGGAAAAACAAAATTTTAACAAAAAGTTGACACATTTCCTTTAAATGAAATTTTCCATCTAATAGAATTTTCGAATATTTTAAAAAATCATTTAACCAATCGATGTCCATATATAATTTGCTATCCTACGGCCAAGTTATTTTAAAAAAATTCGATTTTTCAGGGATGGATATATGTCATTTCAATCCAAATCAGGGTCACAGGTTTTTATCATTTCAACCTGTGTTCTTAATTTATTTTAAATCGATTAATCACGGGTTTATTAGATGCCTGTAACATCAAGGGTGAAAATAGGATTAATCGTCACAATAAACACACAACATCCATATACTGAATAATAGAACATCTCAGTATCAATATCAATTCAGCACCCAACCATCAAAGCATCCACCCCAACCATTTGTTCAATGGTAAATATTAAACTTTCCATTGGTTCACAAAATGTCGGGTTTCTGACTAGAAATTAGATTTGAACTAAATAACTAGTTATCAACATAATTGGCACACTAACACATTTCATGTCAGTTTTAAGCAACAACAACAATCAATCACAACCCCGCAACCAAATTTTTTCTATAATTTAATTTATTCAACATGAAAATAATTTAGTTATTTTTGAGCGAAAAATCACTCACCTTTTGGGTGTTTAGTGGATCGAACATCCAACTAAAACCCAAAAATTTACAGTCTCCAAATGCAGCCAAACCCATCTCAAATCGTCCACAGCTTTGCCACGATCCCAACGCACCCAACCGCGCTCAAATCTGACCTCGCATGTGGAAGTTATGGACATTAGAGCATTCGATATATATGTATATATAAAATTAAATAAAACAAAATCAACCACTGGCCTGCTGACACGTCACTAGCTACAATCCCTTCTTCCTGTTCCTCTCTCTTTTCGCTACAGTGAAATAATGATGGAAAAAAACACAAACTGATTATTGAACTTAAATTTGAAATTCAAATTTTAACTTAAACAACTTATAATTCCACCGTTAAATCAATTAAATTTGAATTCCCTTTTTACCTTAGACGACTTAAGTTAAACTAGTTATTAAAATATTAAATTTCACATTACAACATTTCTAACATAACCCAATTTTAGAAATGTGTTTGTACTCATTTCAAACAATCATCATCATTATTATCAACAAAATTTGATTTTTCCCAAATATTATTCCATTTTACTTATTTTAAATCGAATTTAAATATACAGAAAATATGGGATGTTACATTCAGTATCTATTTTGTTAATGTAAAATCATTCAATTTATTTCTATCCATTTTCTTCGTAGATTATTTTTTGTACTGTTTAGATTTTGTCTTATTTTATTTATAGTTTTGCTTTATTTATTTAAGCCTAGGCCATGTAAGAGCCTTAGCTTTATCCTTTTTATTTATGTTGAGTTTAGGCCTTCAAATATCCCAAACCATTATTCCTCTTTGTTTCTATGCAATTTGGGTAAAATTAATAATTTGATTGCAAAAGTGCACAATTGGAAAAAATAATGAATCAAGTGAGAAAGAATTTGTTGGGGCTTAATGAATTGATACAATAATGGACAACTGAACTATAATCACTGATAAACTGAATAATTGCGAATTTGAATAGACAATAAGTAGCGGGGGTTGGGTTGTACAATGAACATAAACAAGATAATATTTAAATGCAACCTAAAAACATAACAAGAAGTTATATGGAATAAGTTGGATTATTAATAAACTTAAAATGGGCATTAAGTTTAATATGAATTAATTAATAAGCGTGAATTGGGGCTCGTTCCGACAACGTAAACTAATTAGGGAAAACAAGTAGCCTATTAAGATAACATATAGTGGGAGTCCGTTCCGATAGCGACGGCTAATTAGGTAAAATAAGTGGCCCATATTCGTGGTTCGACAACATAAACTAATTAGGGAAAACAAGTAGCCTATTAAGATAACGTATAGTGGGAGTCCGTTCCGGCAGCGACGGCTAATTAGGGAAAATAAGTGGCTCATATTTGTGGTCCGTTCCGACAGCAGGGTTAGGATGATTAGGGAAAATAAGTGGCCAAGTAAAAGAAATAAACTTATAGTAGCCTAGGCATTTGTTGACAATTCTATGGGGCTCTAGGGTAGCTAGCCGATCAATAATAATTCTATGGTGGGCCTTGGCGATAATTAAATTGAGGACTAAGTCTAAGGGTGACTTTAGTTAAATTATATGTTGGTTGGGGATCTGTATTAGATAGTATTCCCTTTTATCATATTATTTAGGGGGGTCTCACAAGGAGGCGAGGGCACGCTTATACTGTATTGGGTAGTAAGTGGTCCAAATGAGATGGGTACGGGTGCATTCCGGCAGCATTGTTATAACAACCTGTATTTTCGGAACCAATTTAAAATTTATTTTTAATTGATTTCGATAGAAATTAAATATATTTAGTGATTTATTTTGAGAATTAACAATTTAAAATTTATTTAAATCGAAGACTGAACGTATAAATTTAAAATTTAATAAAACGAACTCAAATTGGTGCGATAGTTTGAAATTTTGATTTTAAGCTTTAAATGAATACACAAAATTCATTATAAATGAGAATTGGATGAAACAAGAAACGTTAGAATCTATTTAATTATATCTTACTTACGAATGTGAAAATTTTAGATTTCGTTTTATAAATTGTAAGTAATGTCTAAATTAAAATTTAGAATAGTCGTTATGGATTTTATATATATTTTAATATTATATGTAGCCCTTAAAAATAGCCATTCTGCAACGACCTCTATTCTCGACAAAACTAATTTTGTTGGATTCGGAACATCAAATTATTGTTATGTTTAAAATTTCAAGTCAATTGGAATTAATATGTAAGCATAGTAAATTTAAACGCGTTTTCAACTTCAATTTAAATTTAATAAGCTAATTAAAAGGCCATTTTTCAAACGGTCTACAAATTTGATGAAATTAATTTTGTTAGGACCGTATCGTCAAAACATATCTAGGTTTCAAATTTCATAATTTTTGGAGTCAGTATGTGTCCCCGGTAAATTAAAATGTACGTTGTAATTCAATATTGAACATTATATTAATTTGTATGTTAATTTTGATAAAAACAGATCGAAACATTCGAATCAGCTTATGAGACATATCCTATTGTGTCCGGAATAGGGATTTTTGGTTAGAAGCGATAGTCGTTGGGTTTGATTTGGAGTTCGAATGCAAAATCTCACTTTTACGAATTAAATAATATTAAATACATGGTATAAATACCCTAGAATTCTCCTAAACCCTAGTGTATACAGCAGGCCGCCGCCGCTTACAAATGGAGGGCCGAAATCCTTCGATTTTCATTCCCAAATCTCTCTCAATCCGTGCTTTAATTTTAGAAACTCCTAGAACAAAAATTCAAGATATTTTTACCCTCTTTAATTCCATACGAGTTTGATTATATTTCGTGAAGCCATTTGTGAGATTTTTGTGCTCAAACGAGCTGAGTTCGCACGCAATTCGAAGAAAGCTGGGGTGTGCGAGTTGCCTCGTGTTCAGGGCGTGGGTAGGTGGCTTAAAGCTGTCGTAGGTGGAGGTTCTGATGGGGTTCCGTCGCAATGATGTGGTGGCATGCCCTAAAATCGAAGCATGGGTTCAGTTTTTTTACAGATAAATACGGGATGGAGGAAGAAAGAGTTTAGCCGTTGATTATGTAATTAATATATATTAATTATTGGTGAAATTAGATAATTAACTTATAAACAACCAAATCTTTTACATTCGTCGTTAGAAATTCGCAAACTCAGTAACGTTGGAATCGTAGAGTCGAGCACTACAACATGGAACTGATCAGAACTCTCTCACTCAAATATTTTGTATAGTTATTTATTTTTATAACTGAATATATATATTGATTGCCTGTGATTGCCATATTTGTTTGTTAGTTGATGGATTTTTTTAATATTTTTAATATTATCATTATTAAACTGTGACTATAAATGTTTATAAATAAACGTTTAAATTAGAAATTATATGATAATTGATTGAGTTTAATTCCAATTCAAAAATAACGAATATTTTAAAATAATATTCAGTGAAGAATCAAAATATTATTTTGACGTCCGATTTTGGATGGATGCGAAAATGTTGAAAATTCATAACTGAAATGAGTATGAAACCAAGTTAAGTAGATACATGTCATTTTAACTCTAATGGAATTTTCTATTGATTTTATTCATTTTATAATGAATATCGAAAATGTTTGATTTCAAAATCTGATATGTTGAAAATGTTATTATTTTTGAAATTATAATAATATAGATTGTTCAATTTTAATTTAAAATTGAAATGGAAGTTAGAATCGTTTTTAAAATGAATTTATAAATGTTTTATAAAATGCGTTTTAAATGGAAATCGACGAAATATATTATATATATTTAAATGGCCTGAATTGTTTCGCACAGCGACCGTTCGCGAATTTCGACAATTGACTTTGAATGGACGTAACGGGAGATCCACCATCGGATTCTCCTAAAACTGGAATCGTTGGGTTCGTGTTGAAAAGAGATTATGAATAATAATAAGAGATTTGAAGTCTAACAGTTAGATTCTAAGATATATCCAAATCAGTTTTGGAAAAGGTCGCTATGGACGCAATTCAGTGGCCGATATTGGAAACCGACTGTAAGGGCCTTAATAAAATTATAAAAATATTAATAAATTATGTAAAATCATAATAAATGATTTGAAATGATTTCGGATGAAATATTTAAAGTTTGTAAAGATAAAATATATTTTTATCTGAATAAGTTGTTTATCAACTTGAGTAAAGAACTGAAAGAAATGATATGGTTTTAATATAACCAGAATTTTCCAACGTATGAATTGGAAACGATTTGAATGGAAAAATCTTCGAAATATTTCAATATTGCATTCCATGATTATATGGATATTGTGGAGCAATTTGGAAGATATAGATATCGTTATTCCCAATACGATATTTGTTGGCTTCAGAATTTGATACTGAATATAAGCTGATATGATTTCTGTTCAGAGCCTTATATTTAATATCAAATTGGATTTTGGGTTTGTTGTGAATGGTGTCTTCAATAACACTGTTCTTAAACCCAGTTAAGAAAAGAATAAATCTTTTAATTAAGATTTACGGAAATTTTCCAAAGTAAAGTTTTCCAGTTTAATACATAAAATTGGAATTGAGTGGAATTCGATTTAGTGATAATTGAGATGAGCTTCCATGAAGGAAGACTGTTACTATTTATGGAATTTAAAAGACTTTGCCATTATTCTATTTATAGTATTAGTCAGATACTGAAATTTATATCGATTATATACTGATCAGATTTTCGTGAAGATTCCATTTTGTTGGAAGAGGATTTTGGGTTTATCGTGAACTTTGTTTTAAATGACATTGGTTCTTTAACACTGTTAAAGACATGATTAATTTCCTAAAAGATTGAATAATCATTAAGCAATGATTTTTGAGACTAAAACCAAGTTGGAGTTTTAAATGAATCTTTAATTAGATTGGAATGTGACTGGCGTAATTAAAATTACCGAATTCAAGAAATGATTGAGAATGGGGTATCACCAGTTTTACTCAATGCGAAAGTTAAATCTTTAGTAAGATTTGAAACGTGGAATTGTAATTAATTTTACTGATAACACAGTGGGTGCTAGATATGGAGTACTACCAGTTTTGCTCCAAGGGATGAATAGGTTGGGATTGGAAAAATAAAATAAATGATTACTTCGGTAAGGCTCGTTAATCCTGACTAGTTTGATAAACCTTAATTTGGTTTAAGATTGTTAAAAGATAACACAAATCTTTTGCAATGGTTTTCAAAGAAAGATTTAAAAAAGAGGTTTAAATAAATTAAATTAAATCTTTGATAAGATTCATGGGAATGATTCCCAATGTAATGAATATTTGAATAAAGAATATTCTGGATTGGAATGTGGCGTATGATGTGTTTTTATAGCACTTAATTATAAGATACGCGGGTTATTTGGAAGGACCTGGTTTAACCCATTCTGAATAACTGATACAACAACCAAAAGTCGAAGATTTGAAGACGATGGTTGAAGAGCTGAGGTCTTTATATCATTTGGATGATTACTGATGTCTTGATTGGGATGTACACCCAAGAAGAGGTAATAAGTGGTGATCGTCCAGACGTACTTTGAGATTGACCGGATATGCGAGGGCCTCTCTCCTATATTGGACATATGGGATGAGGAAAAAGGAGCCTCCGGTTTCATTAAGAACCAGAATGGACTTTCAAATGGATTGTATGTTTGACATTGTATTTTGCGTTGTATTCGTTGATCTCTACTAAATATATGTCGGTTTGGTGGCAGAGAATTTATTCTCTTGAGACGTACGAGCTTAGAGGTTATATATTGGTAGAAACCAATGGTATGGTATGGATTGACAATATGACATGATGAGATGCATGGATCAAGGATTTTTTTGTAAATAAGAGCCATGTGGTTGATGATCAAAGCACAACTTTAAGTTGCGTGGCTTTGTGTAGCATTATTTCGTGAACCTCACACCCCGGTGTGAACCAAAAACGGGATAGAGACTGCAGGGAAATGGACATCTGTTAGCTTCTAGCTAGAAGTGATTTCATGGTATGGAATCTAAACATTTTACTTATGTGGATGTTGGATATTATTTGATGGAAGGCAAGGTACCTCGGATTTGATTTGGGTCTCCAATGGCACTTGATTGGTCGACGTACTGACCATTTTGGAGGTTTGATAGAACCGGCTAACGTATTGTTTATGGTATTGCTAATCAGTGACGACTGACCTGGCCCTAAAGATTAAAGGATTGCCCAGAGGCGTGATCCTGAGGCATTTGCTAAAGTGTCTCAAAATCGGTGAGGAAGATCCCTTGGCTCGGTTCAAAGATGGAACCTAATTTCCAATACGCGATTTTGTGGTTTTAGTTATAAACCTATATGGCGACATAATATATGGTACCTATGCCGTTTATGATTGATACATTTATATTTTAAGTTGATTTCTTCAATTATAATAATAATAAAACATAAATTTTGCATATCAGTCATGTTTGGCCATTATATGGTAAAACTTTATCCTTTGGTTTGTGCTGCATTGTGTGATGGGACTCTAGTTTATAATGGTTTCATTTTTCCTTTTTAGCATTGCGTTGTTTGTTTTATGGTATTCTTGGGAGATAACCCATTCCGTGTTATACGGTGTGGTCCTTTGATTTACCCAACTTTAAAATAAAGTTAATAACTTTTTTAGTTCTCACACTAGTCCCATAACTGACTCGGAGTTTATTATTTCTATCTAAACTCTGGGTGCCCATATTTTCCACACGGGAAGCTAGTAGTTTTGGTTTTCACAGATATTTGTTTTCACATGATCCCAGATTACGGCTGGAGCTATATATGGAATGCTTTATATCCATGTATTTTTTCAATTGTGGTAGGTGATGATTTCTACTGCACGTTATATTTGTGTATTACATTTTTGTTGCTATGTAATTTGTGAATCTCTGATATTTTTCGTTGTATATTATTTATTTGTACTCTGATATCTTGTACTCTGATGTAAATTGTAGTGATAGCAATGAAATATTCTCCTGTTTGTGTCCTGATGCATCATGTTCTCAAAGCAGTTCGCCTTCTTGTTCGATTTACGCCGGCCGGGAAGTTCAGGTCGCTACAGGTGGTATCCGAGCTTTGGTTTACAAAGCTCGAGAACAAGACACATTTGAACCGAATGAGAGAATACATGAGAGATAGGATTAGTAACATCCTATAAGAATAACTCATTAGAGATAGAGTTAGTAATACCCTAGATTGAGTTTGAAGAATTTTATTTACTAAAAACAAATTTAGTTTTGAAAATTATTTCTTATTATACCTATTTTAGTATTTTATTTTATTTTATTTTATTTTGGACTATCGAGTATAAGAATATTTTGAATATACGTGTAATTAACGTGTATTCGAGGCCTCAAATATACTAGATAGATATAGAATCACACTCTAGTCACCCGGAGATGATTCTGATGATTGCCAGCATCATCAGTGCTTATGTTCGAGTTTCGAAAGTGGGATATCTATATGATTCCATTTGACTGTGTTTATGTTCGAGTTTCAAAAGTGGGATATCTATATGATTCCATTTGACTGGTGCGAGAACCAAAACAAAGTTAGAATTTATTGTTTGTTATTTGGTGTTGAAAATATGATTTTAAGTATATAAAAGTTATATATTTGAAAAGCTAATCAATTAATTGATTGATGGTTATGATATGCGATTTAAGTTAAACTGAATTTAAAAAAAAATAGTTTGAATTAGACATGTATATGTGTGTGTGTATATATATATATATATGTTGAGCAAGTTATTGGATTTACTGTTGAGTAGAGAAATAAATTGTGTTCCCGATAAACAGGTGCACCTTAATGAGTTGGTTGCACAATTTTATTATTATATTAAACTACTGTGAATGATTTGGATGCGCTGTGATGGTTGTTCTGTGTGAAATTAAAACATACACCATAGGATAGTAACAAATAAATTATGGACTACACCGCATAACATAATACTGAAGATGGCATAGCATATCGTATTCCATATAAGCATTTGGTGCTTATATGACGAGGTTTGAAGTACCATATGAGCAAGATGCTTGTATGGAGAGGACGGAATTACTAGTTGAACTGAGGACTGGTTATGGACTTAATAATCTATAATGGAAAATTGCAGGATTTAATAACAAATCCTACACGGGTCAGGAGATGAAAAAAGTGTACACGTCTCTCTTGTTTTAGATACGGCACATGGATGACTAATTCCCATTACGTGGTCAAGGAATGATTTTTTACGCATCTCCCTTGAGCATAGATATCTCACATTTGATTTGTATGCGATATATACATTTATTGGGTGCCTAGTATTGCCCAATAAATTTGTTCAGATCAACCCATACAAAAGAGGTTATGGCGAAATTTTTCAGAAATTTAAGGAGTTAGCCAAATTTCAGAGAAATTTAGAAGTTCTTAGAAACTAGAAAAGCCGAAGAACGAATGCCAGAATAAAAGTTAAGTTGGTAAGTGAAACAACATTCAGCTCCGTTCTTTTTCGAGGACGAAAAAGTTTTAAGTGGGGGAGATTGTAACAACCCTTATTTTCAGAACCAATTTAAAATTTATTTTTAACTAATTTTAATAGAAATTAAATATATTTTGTGATTTATTTTTAAAATTAACGATTTAAAATTTATTTAAATTGAAGTTTGAATGTATAAATTTAAAATTTAATTAAAACGAACTCGAAATGGCGCGGTAGTTTGAAAATTCGATTTTAAACTTTAAATGAATACACATAATTCATTATAAATCGGAATAAGATGAAACAAGAGACGTAAGAATCTATTTAATTATATCTTTCTAATGAATGTAAAAATTTTAGATTTCGTTTTATAAATTGTAAGTTATGTTTAAATTAAAATTTAGAATAGTCGCTATGGAATTTATATATATTTTAATATTATATATAGCCCATAAAAATAGCCATTTTGCAAACGACATCCGATTTTGACGAAACTAATTTTGTTGGATCTGGGATGTTAAATTATTATTAGCTTTAAAATTTCAAGTCAACTGGAATTAATATGTAAGCATAGTAAATTTAAACGCGTTTTCAATTTCAATTTAAATTTAATAAGCTAATTAAAAGACCATTTTTCAGACGGTCTCCAAATTTGATGAAATTAATTTTGTTAGGACCGTATTGTCAAAACATATCTAGATTTAAAATTTCATAATTTTTGGAGTCAATAAGTGGCCCTGGTAAATTAAAATGTACGTTGAAATTCAATATTGAACGTTGTATTAATTTATATGTTATTTTTGATAAAAACTGATCGATACAGTCGAATCAGCTTACGAGACATATCCCATTGGGTTCGAAATGGGGGTTTCTGGTTAGGGGCGACAGTCGATGGCTTTGATTTGGAGTTCGAATGCAAATTCTCAATTTTACGAATTAAATAATATTAAATACATGGTATAAGTACCCTAGAATTCTCCTAAACCCTAGTGTATTCAGCAGGCCGCCGCCACTTAGAAATGGAGGGCCGAAATTGTTCGATCTTCATTCCCAAATCTCTCTCAATCCGTTCTTTAATTTCAGAAACTCATACAACAAAAATTCAAGAGATTTTTACCTTCTTTAATTTCATATGAGTTTGATTATATTTCGTGAAGCCGTTTATGAGATTTTTGTGCTCAAACGAGCTGGGTTCGCATGCAATTCGAGGAAAGCTGGGGTGTGCGAGTTGCCTCATGTTCAAGGCATGGGTAGGTGGCTTCAAGGCCGTCGGAGGGGGAGGTTCTGATGGGGTTCTGGCACAATGATGTGATGGCAGTGGCATGCCCTAAAATCGACGTATGGGTTCGGTTTTTTTACAGATAAATACAGGATGGAGCAAGAAAGAGTTTAGCTGTTGATTATGTAATTAATATATATTAATGGGTCCGTTTGGCACAGGTCCCTATTAAGTTTCAAAATTAGGCTCACATCCGATCCTAAACTTATTATAAATTAGGTCCCTATTTTTCGAAAATTCATGAAAAAAAATAATAAAAAATCATGAAAATTCATTATTAAATAAAATACGTACATGCCAAAAAAATTCAGGTGTTAAAATAATCAAAAACCTTATCAAAACCCAAAAAAACAAAAAAAACAGTGAAACAACAGGTTTATGCAAAAAAAGATGCACCTATTCGTAAATAGTTGCATACATTCATGCTTATATTTCAGTGTTGCATCAAACTACTGCATAAATGCATATATTTATGCTGTTAAACAGCAATATACGCATCCTTTTATGCATATATTCAAATCTTACCTGTTTTTTCAAGAATTCGCACTTTGCAGACATTGTTGCATTCATTCATGCACCTATACAGAATACATGCATGCATCCATGCACATATTCAAAAGTCTTCCTCCCTTTTAAATTTGTTGCAAACATGTATGCATATATACGGAATAGTTGCATTCACATATGCAACTATACGTAACACATGCATCTCAGTTCTACTTAATATGCATACATGTATGCAACTGTTACAAATACATGCATACATGTATGCATATATTTGTCCAGCTTTTCAATAGAAGATACTGGATGAATATACGCATACATGTATGCTACTTTTGGTAATAGTTGCACAAATAAATGCAACTTTTTTTTTTACGAATGCTTCTGGGAATATTTCCGATTTCTTTTTAAATGTCGGTGCATAATTTTTTTTCAGAAAACACGTGACGTAAAAAAGAAGGACCCGCTTTACAAATGAAACATGGGAGGGATGCGCTTTACATTTCCAAACCTTTTAGGGATGTCACGCTTATTTTCACTATATTAATTATATTATTTAATGAAATTATGTAATTAACTTATAAATGATCATATGTTTAACATTCGTCGTCAGAAATTCGCAAACTTAGTCATGTTGGAATCGTGGAGTCGAGCACTACAACATGGAACTGACCAGAACGGAAACGAAGCAAGTTGAATTTTGAGCTAAATTAAACGTTCATTTAATTTAGTTTAAAAATAAAATTTTCAATTAAAGATTGATAGAGTGTAAACCAATTATGAGAACTCTCTCACTCAAATATTTTGTACAGTTATTTATTTTTATAACTGAATATATATTGATTGCCTATTATTGATATATTTGTTTGTTGATTGATGGATTTTTTTTACAGTTTTAATGTTATCATTATTAAATTGTGAAAATAAATATTTATAAATAAACGTTTATATTATAAATTATTTTGGGATGACAATTTACCCATCCGTCTCCGAAATATGTAAATATGTTCACATGGACTGTGATGAAAACCCTACACGGGTATTGGGACGATAATTTTACACATCGCCCAAGTATACAAGTAATAATATTTGTTTGATGGTTGAAAACCCCACACGGCTCTGGGGATGCCAATTAATTCACATCTCCCTTGGATATTATTGCATGTCAACTGATTGATTGATAGACTGTTATAAGCATTATTTAATTATTTAATGCTTACACGGTTGTAGATTGCACTTTGGATATGAATTGAATGTTTAATAGTTGTTTATCACTATTTTTGAATACATGCTATGTATGGAATCCATATAAATAAAATTATATGGTAATTGGTTGAGTCTGATTCCAATTCAGAAATAACGAATATTTTAAAATAATATTCGGTGAAAATCAAAATATGATTTTGATGTCCGATTTTGGACGGACACGAAAATATTGAAATATTCATAACTGAAATGAATATGAAGTCGAGTTAAGTAGATATACGTCATTTTAACTCTAAAAGAATTTTCAGTCGATTTTATTCATTATACAATGAATATTGAAAAGGTTTGATTTCAAAATCCAATATGTTGAAAATATTAGATTGTTCAATTTTGATTTAAATTTGAAATGGATGTTGGAGTCATTTTTAAAATGAATTTATAAACATTTTATAAAATACATTTTAAATGGAAATCAACGAAATATATTATATATATTTAAATGGCCTGAATAGAATGTTTCGCGCAACGACCGTTCGCGAATTTCGGCCATTGACTTTGAATGGACATAACGGGAGATCCGACCGCCGGATTTTCCTAAACCAGAACCGTTGGGTTCGTATCGAAAAGAGATCTCGAATGATAATAAGAGATTTCAAATCGAATGGTTAGATTGTAAGATAAATTCGAATCAGTTTTGGTAAAGGTCGGTATGGATGCAGTTCGGTGGCCGATATTGGAAACTGACTGTAATGGACTCAATAAAATTATTAAAAATATAAATAAATTATGTAAAACCACAATAAATGATTTGAAATGATTTCGGATAAAATATTCCAAGTTTGTAAAGATAAAATATATTTTTATTTGAATAAGTTGTTTATCAACTTGAGTGAACAACCGAAAGAAATAATATGGTTTTAATATAACCAAAATTTTCCAATGTATGAATAGGAAAGGATCTGAATGGAAATAATATTCGAAATAATTCGATATTGGATTCCGTTATTATACAGATATTGTTGAGGAATTTGGAAGATATAAATATTGTTATTCGAAGTACGATATATGTTGGTTTCAGAATTTGATATTGAATATAAGCCGATAAGATTTATATTCAGAGCATTATATTTAATATCAAATTGGATGTTGGGTTTGTCGTGAATGGTGTCTTAAATAGCACTATTCTTAAACCCAGTTTGAGAAAAGAATAAATCTTTTAATTAAGATTTAAGGAAAATTTTCCAAAGTAAAGTTTTCCAATTTAATATATCAAATTTGAATTGAGTGGAATTCGATTTAGTGATAATCGAGATGAGCTTCCGTGAAGGAAGACCGTTACTATTTATGGAATTTAAAAGGCTTTGCCATTATTCTATTTATAGTATTAGTCAGATACGGAAATTTATATCAATTATATACTGATCAGATTTTCGTGAAGATTCCATTTTGATGGAAGAGGATTTTGGGTTTATCGTGAACTTTGTTTTAAATGACATTGGCTCTTTAACCTTGTTAAAGACATGATTAATTTCCTAAAAGATTGAATAATCATTAAGAAAAGATTTTTTAGATTAAAATCAAGTTGGAGTTTTAAACGAATCTTTAATTAGATTGGAATGTGAAGGAGGTAATTAAATAGTTTTTTTCCTTTCTTCCAGGATCCAATGATTACTGATGTATACATATTAGTGTATGCTAAAGGTGTTCAACCTCCTAAGTAAAATTTCTTACTAAGGAAATCAGAAATTTGGATTACTAAAAATAGAGGAGATTAAGAGTAATATCAGTCTCCTTTATTTTTACACAGCTCAAAAGAGTTAAACAGCAACAATCAGGCAATAAATCACACATGCAAATTTTAATGACTAGAAATGAGGTTCTAGCAATCATTTAAATGACCTATACACAGGTAACTCTATGATTATTGCATCAATACTTTCAGATGTGTGAATGTATATGAACAATTATTCAAGTTAAACTGGTTATCATACATGCAGATCAAGAGTATTTATCCCATTAGGTTTAGTATATGCAGATTTTTAATTTAGTTCATTAACCTGTGTGAATTTATCCAGTATTCATACCATTTGTGATTGCACTTGAAATTAGTGGCAAACAATGAATTTTAACTAAAATTCATTAATACTTTCAAAGCATGATTCTCATTTTTATGTGTTGGATGCTAGACCATTTAAAGGAGGCTACTATGCAGTTATATCACTTTTGTGCATGTTCATGACCTCTTCGGCACCTATACATATAGTCATTCAAAAATACATGTATCAATAAACATTCATGGTGCACTACTTCTTAAATCTTTGCCTCTTTTAAACAATTACTCTAGCATTATTGGTTCATGCCTTATAGTATTATACAAATCCAGTGATAAAAATCCATAAAATTGGTATATATATATATATATATATATATATATTCTCCATATTCAGTCATCATTAAATTAACTAGCAAACACAAATTCAAATATCTTAACCTCCAAACAAGTTTTAGTCTAACAACTTCCTAGTACAACTATTAAATAGCAACCATTACATTAATAAAAGATGTAAACACTACTACTGGTCATTATTTATAATTAACTATCTCTTAAGCCCAACTTCATAGATAAAAGCAAGCAAAAAACTTCAGACATCCAGCAATCTTTCACATTTCTTCTAATTACCCTCCACATTACCTGCAAATGCAACAGAGACTGCCCACTGAATTGAGACACCCCCATTTGCAATTGAGCAAACAAGGTCAAACATGATGTTTGGTATGAGTATAACTAAATCTACATAAACTGATACCTATATTCATATAAATCTGATACTAGTCCTAATAAATAATTTTATATAAAACTGATGTTTGTATATCCTTATGTCTCACTTTACTTTTACTCATAGCTTTCTCTTATTACTTCAGGTTAATATTTAACTTTTCATTTGCAACATATTCCCCAGAAATTGAACATATGCGCAACATAACATTACTAGGAGAACATTCATTTAATCCATGCATGAAAACATAGTTAGGTATATGTATCATTATGTTAAAGCATTCTTAACACAAGCATGTCATTGTCCCATTTACCCCAACCACCATCCTTTTAATCAAGTTTTTCATGTTTTTTATTGTCTTGAGCCTTTCTCCATACACTGAACACCAATGTACACATTGTAAGGGATCCCCTCTACCTACTAACCCTTCACACAAAGGCCTCAGGGCATTATCATGCCATGTGTATGCCTGAGTTTTCCACTAGCCACCCAGACAGATCAATGTATCTTGTGATCATACTAAACACACTGGCTCCATTAATTCATTGAACTATTTTCTGATTAATCTGTTGTCCTATTTTAACATGTTACCCCATTCACTTCACAGGGTCATCCCACAGATTAATACACTTTCAATATACTTCAAGTAATAGGGGTCCGTCCTTACAATAAGTATTTCATATACAAATGCAGAATTAATCATCCATGCCTAAATAATTAGGACTTCACACATCATCTCATACAATCATCAACTGTTATTCAAATCAATTCACAGGGGTCATAACCTCCTTTTTATCTACCATAGAAGTCTGTATTATAACTAAGTATTGTTGAGAGCATATGATTAAAGGTATGGGGTACCTCCAAACCTCATGATTTCCTGATACCCCCTTTTTTTGAAAACAAGCTACCAAAAATAATCAATAAAGAAGATCAACAATGGTCTTAACATATTTCTCTTCTTTATCCTTAAATATGGATGCAGACATAAGCATGAGGCCCTCTTGTCCATACTGCCTTATACCTCCATCAATCCTACCTCTCAACAATATATTTTTATATTATTCTCATGCAAGTAGCTTACTGTATTCCTACAGTGGCATATAATCATTTCTGCATGTAAACATTACTATTTTAACATGGCAAATTCTTTCCTAAATAATACTATGCATTTTCATAAAAAATAGAAAGGCTGCCTTGAAGGACTTAATGCCATAAAAATAGTATATACTCACAAAAATGTTTCCTTTTTAAATACTTGATGATGGCTCAAGCTCCTAGATTCTGCTGATACTATTTGCTTAGGGTTTTCTTTTATTCAGCAAGGAAGGATAGCTCTTAAGTCTAGTGATTATATATTGGATAAGTTAGGGTTTCTAGGCTACTTAATGTCATCTTTACCCATTTAGGGAAAATTACTGGTTGATCATATTAACCACCCATAGTTGTACACATTTTACTTTTCATGTATCAATAGAAACAACCCATACCCTACGGCACTATGCCATTTACTTTTAGTTAAAGTAAATAATTTAAATTCCCACTCTTACCCCCTTTGTCATACTTCCTGCATGATTTATTTAGTCATACATTACGAGGGGTGTTCTTATCCATTTTTCTTAGTCATGCATATGGAGATTTTTCTGACCAATGTTCTACATTTTATAAAGGCCTACTTCTTATACATATGCCGATTTGATAAATTAATTAAACCCACAAAGAAAACGAAATGACAAATACAATAAAAGCAATCAGTTTTCCATCTTATATCTCATGTGTACACATTACCCCTTGTGCACCCTGCACCACTTGTAAATGTACATATACATTCTCAGATGTACTTCATTCACATTTACACATGAGAATCATCATTGCCTAATATTAATTAGGGTGATATTTATGGGTTACCATAGTTTTCCCTTCTTTTAGGAATTGTGTCCCACAATTTAGTATGTTTAATTAGGCTCAAGTTTCTTTAAACGCTATTTCCTGATTAAAGTTTTTCCCTTCATACTTTACTGCATATACTTTCTAATATTATCATATATAGAATAAGTTAGAGAGTGAAATACCTTTCTCCCATTCAGCAAACACTTTAGGATATTTAGTCTTGATTTCATTCTCAACCTCCCAGGTACAATCATTGGAATTAAGACTCCATTGAACTTTCACGAGTTTTATTACTTTATTCCTCAATTTCTTTTCTTCTTTGCTTACAATTCCTACTTGTTCTCTCTCATATACCAAGCTAGGATTAATCTTCAATTTTGTAGGAGCTTTCGGTATTTCTTTTTCATCATGCACCCATCTTCTTAATTGAGACACATGAAACACATCATGTATTGCTCCCATTTCCTCAAGCAGCTCCAATTTATAAGCTACTGATCCCACTTTCTTTAATATTTTGTATGGCCCAATGTATCTAGGAGTTAATTTACCCTGTTTTCCAAACCTGAAAATCCTTTTCACTGGAGATACTTTCAAAAACACATAATCACCTACCATATACTCCACCTGTTTCCTCTTTTGATTAACATACATCTTTTGCCTACTTTGTGAAACAGTCATCCTTTTTCTTATTAAAGAAATTTTATCAGACGTTTCTTTCACATATTCAGGACCTAACACAACCTTGTCCCCTGCTTCTATCCAGTTAGCAGGTGATAAGCAAGGCCTACCATATAAAGCTTCAAAAGGTGCCATCCCTATTGTCCTCTGATGATTGTTATTATATGAAAACTCTGCTAAATGGATGTAATATTCCCAACTACCTCCCCAGTCTAACACACATGCTCTCAACATATATTCCAATATTTTATTTACTATCTCAGTTTGCCTATCTGATTGTGGATGGTATGCTGTGCTTATGCATAGTTCTATCCCCATGGCTTCTTGAAAACTACTCTAGAATTTTGTAGTAAATGATGTATCCCTATCACTTACAATAGATTTGGGAATGCCATGCAATCTCACTATTTCTTTCATGAGTAATTGAGCTAACTTAGGTGCACTTCTTTCTGATTTTATGGGTATAAAATGTGCAACTTTTGTCAACCTATTTAACCACTACCCAAACACTATCATTCCCTCCTTTTGAATTTGGTAAACCATCTATAAAATCCATGGAAATTTCCTCCCATTTCCATTCAGGAACACTTAAAGGTTGTAGTAATCCAGATGGCTTTTGGTACTCAGCTTTCACTTGTTGGCAAACAATACACTCAGCTACATGTTTGCCTACATCCCCTTTCATGCCTTTCCACCAAAAATTTCTTTTTAAGTTGTTATACATTTTTGTTCCCTCGGGTGAATAGTGTACTTGCTTTTATGATACACATTTAGTACTTCTTTCTTTAATTCTGCATTTAAAGGGACACATTATCTCTTCCTATTCCTCAAATAACCTTGATCATCTATATGAAAGCCTTCTACCTCCTCTCCTTTATTTAGAAGCATCTCTTTTCTTTAAAAAGGGATCTTGATCCTGCAGATCTCCTATTCTTTTTACCAAATCAGACTGGAAAATAATGATACTTAATTTTCCTTGGTTCCTTGATCCACTGGCTACATCCATTGGCATCTCTTCATTAGTACTATTTACATCCACTTCAGAAAGTGATGACAAGGTTTTGAATTCATTCATCATTAAGGTAGCAACTCTAGCATGTTGCCTACTTAATGCATCATCAACCTTGTTAGCTTTTCCAGGTGTATACAATATATCAAGGTCATAGGCTGCTAGGAATTCTACCCACCTGTGTTGTCTCATGTTTAAATCCTTTTGAGAAAACAAATATTTTAGTGATTTATGATCAGTACATAATTTAAATTTTGCTCCTAATAAATATTATCTCCATAATTTTATACCATAAACCACTGCGGTTAGTACCAAATCATGTGTACCATATCTCATTTCATTCACCTTTAGCTGCCTATAAGCATAAGCTATCACTTGCTTACCTTGCATTGAAACAGCGCTTAGCCTACTTCCACTTGCATCAGTGTATACAACTAACCCTTCATTGCCTTCTGGAACCTTCAACACTGGAGCTTCAATCAAGGCTTCCTTCAATTTCCTAAATGCTTCTTCACACTTCTCTGTCCAAATAAATGTATGGTCTTTTCTGGTCAATTGTGTGAGAGGAATGGCAATCTTTGCAAAATCTCTTATGAATCTTCTATAATAGCCAGCTATGCCCATGAATGATCTCACATCAGTCACTGTTCTAGGCCTCTTCCAAGCTTGTACTGCCATGACTTTACTAGGATCCATTGAAATCCCCTGTTCAGAAATAACGTGACCTAGAAAACTAACCTCATTTTTCCAAAATTACATTTGGAAAATTTTGCTTTAAGGTCCTATTTTCTCAATCTACTTAGTAATAAATATAAGTGTTGACTGTGCTCCTCTTTTGTTCTAGAATATACTAGGATATCATCTATAAAAATTAGCACAAATCTATCCAAATAATCTCTAAACATTCTATTCATTAAATCTACAAAGTATAAGTAGCATTTGTGAGTCCAAATGGCATAACTAAGAACTCATATAATCCATACCTTATGTTAAAAGTTGTATATTTAACACTTTCCTCTTCCACCTTCATTTAATGAAAGCCAGATGCTAAATCCAATTTAGAAAATATTTTAGCACCACTCAGTTGGTCAAAAAGATCATCTATTCTTGGCAATGGGTATTTGTTCTTTATTGTGACTTTTAAGCTCTCTATATTCTATACACATTCTCAGTATACCATCATGCTTCTTAACAAAGACTACTTGTGACCCCCAATAACAACAACTTGTCCTTATAAACCCTTTTTCATCTAATTCTTGTAATTGCTTTTTCAATTCAGTTAGCTCCTTAGGCCTCATCCTTGTTGGTTTCTTTATTATAAGACTTGCACCAGGGACTAACCTTATTTGAAATTCAACTGGCCTGTGGTGAGGCACCCACTTCACTTCATCAAACACATCTGGGTATTGATTCACTATAGGTACTTGTTCTAACAGTACTTCTTGTTCTTTTATTCCTAGTGCATTAAAACACTTAAACCCCATTTCTTTACTTGTTTCACACCATATTGACACTCTATTACCCCTAGCAATTTTTAAAGAAATAATAGAATTTTCTAAATTAATGATGGCCTTATACTTTTTCAACCAATCTACCCCAATTATGACACATATACCCAGTTAATTCAACGCAAACAAATCAGCAGTAAAAAGGCTATCACTAATTTTTAAATCTACCTGTTGGCACATCATTCCTAGCTCACATGAGCTACCTACTGGGCTTGTTATATATAGGGGTTTATCAACTATTATGCAAGTTAATTTTAATTGTTTTACTATATTAGAGGAAATTAGTGAATGTGTGGCTCCAGTGTCATATATCGCATTTACTGGAATTTGTTTAATAAGTAGAATACCTTCCACTTGTCCTTGCACTTCATTGTTTAAGCTAACCATTAACTTTCCTTTTTCTTCTATAGCCCCCATTTTTCCTTGTTTGTTCTCAGGGCAGTTTCTCTTTAAATGTCCCTTCATTCCACAATTAAAACATTTGAAAGTGGCAAATTGTCCTGCTTGGCACCTGGATTTGATATGTCCCTCTTTGCCCCAATTATAGCATATGAGTTTCTTCTTACCCTCTGTTGTAGTAGGAGTTTCAGATTTCTTCTTATCTACTGCTTTAGTTGTCTTCTTATCATAGGGTTGAAACTTATTTTTTCCCTTTTTGTTATTATTATTCTTCATGCGCCTATACCTCTTTTGGTACTGTCATGTTGCTCAAAACTTAAGGTTAAATTCAGTACTTGATCAAAATATTTCTCAGTGTAGGGCAACATTGCTCTGCTTAGGCCTGCATTTAACCCTTGTATACCTACCATTCTTTGAAGTTTCATCAGCAACCAGAATTTGTCCATACTTAGACAAACTCTCAAACTTTTGAGTGTATTCAGTGACACTCATGTCCCCTTGCCTTAATCTGATAAATTCCTCCAGTAGAGATGCTTTTGCTGATGTAGGTACAAACCTAGCCTCCAGCATCTCCTAGAATTGATCCCATGTAATCTCATTTTCTAGTCTTCCTACTATGATTACCTCCTACCAATCAGAGGCTGCTCCTGTTAACTGCGTATCATTGAAAATTCTTTCCAAATCCTTGTCCAAGTCTAGACCCCCATAACCCCTTCAGTTTCTTCAAAGCTTTTACCTCCAAAGTGTGTATAAGATTTTAACAACTTAGAGAGTTCTTTATATGGGTTATTGTGTTCAGGGTTCACTCCCTCCCTAAAAGCTCTCACAAAGTCTTGCATGTTCACCATTTGAGGTGCAATGGATGGTCCAACATTGGAATGAGGTCTTGGTCCTACCATGGAAATCTATAAACAATCATCAATTAATTAGCACAAATTTTTCCTTAATTTTTAGTGGTTCTTATTTATGTCTGTTTTATATTCTTCATATATTCCATTCGAACAATTTCTTTAATTCCCTACTTTATTACTCAAATACCTGTAGCTGTAAAATTTCATAACACAGCTCTGATGCCAACTAAGAGAACCCCTCTACCAATTTCATATTAAATCAACTAATTCTTGGGTTCTTCTCTAACTAGGGTTTCCAATTTAGGGATTTCCAAATAGTTTTTTTTTTCTTCTAAGATCCAATAATTACTGATATATACATATCAGTGTATGCTTAAGGTGTTCAGCTTCCTAAGTAAAATTTCTTACTAAGGAAAACAGAGATTTGGATTATTAAAAATAGAGGAGATTAAGAGTAATATCAATCTCCTTTATTTTTACATAGCTCAAAAGAGTTAAACAACAACAATCAGGCAACAAATCAGACATGCAGAATTTTATGACTAGAAATAAGGTTCTATGTAACGGCACGATTTTCGATGCCTCGAAAGTCGTGTCATTATTGAAAGAATTTATAAGATGAGATAGAAAAGATAGAACTTATAGAATAGAAGAATAAGAAGACATCAGAATCTCACAGCGGAATTTCATAAATACATAATATATTACAATACAGGGTCTGATACATCATAGTACAACATCTTAGTACAATACCATAGTACAACAGCATAATTATACATCATGACTAGGAAAATATAGATGTCAAACTGGATATATAGATATAGATACACTACTGGTCTTGAACTTGAACTTCATCAGATTCCACTTGCCTACTTGTACTACTTGTCTACTCATAATAAATATTATGACTACCCAAGAGTTTAGGAAACACAGGAAATAAACTCTGGGTTAGTCAGGGGACTGGTGTGAGTAAGCATAGTTATAAAGATGTAAACAGGGAGGTAAGAAATAAGGTTTTCCATTTTGGCGGATTTATTTACTATAGAAATCTTTAGACCAATCCATAACTAATATATGGATAATGACCCAAGTATTTTATATCAAAATGTTTGATATTACAATAGTTTTTATCAAATAAATAATCAACAAGTGAAACGCTTGCATCTCACGTTCACGTATATAGTATACAATCAAAACCGCAGATCGCTTATTGGAGATTGGATTCCAACATACAAGGTATAGGAGCACCTACCGATCAGTGTACTCTAGAGAGGATACACTGGGGTTCAACAAGAACGTCTTGCAACCTGGCCAAACATGACCGACCACTCATTTAGCTTGAGTGTATCGAATATATTGCCACCACGGTTGTTGGCCATCCAACCGAAATCTGAAGATACAGAATCGAAAATAAGAATAAATATGAATTTTCTCTAGATCGATGACAATACACCCTGCTTGGGTATGACCCAACAGCCATGCTGCCTAGCCCAACTTTTTTTACTTCCTGGTTGTGAAGTTTGAGGTCACGTTCATTCTTCTGACGGATTATTTCTTCAATTACTTTGAATGCCACATCGTCATATCCGTCAGAAACACTCATTCGATTACCCAAATATATTGCGGGCAATAAAGCTAAGAGAAAAGAATTCCTCCGCCACCAACATAATATACTTACGTAAATTCGATGCGTAGAATCTAACTGATATACGTTGTCAGGCACTCGTCCATTCGGGTTTGTCCTGGGATTGAATAGACCGAAGATAATACTATAGCCTTTGCATATCGTCGTCTTCAGTATTCTGACATGCATCGTATAAATCGAGTCGAAGTTGAATGTTTATCCCAGACTCTTCAAAACGATGTATGAAATGCTTTTATAGTCGATAAATAATTATCTGCTTAATCTGATTATAATTCAGTTTACACATTATTTATCATCACACAAATAATATATGTTTACTTTGCTCATATCTGGATATTATAATTATCCTTTATAAATGAACGGTTAAGGTGTATGCGTTGCGCACAGTATTTTACTCAGTTTTGATAATTGCTTGGAAATGAGTAGATAATGCACGTGCATCGCACATGGCATTTTGCTTTATTTTTCATCGCTGCTCATACGATGTTTCATACTCCAAATTCCTTTGTAAATTATCTTCTTATGTTTAATTAATCATAAATAATTAAAATTTATAATTTTAAATTAATTATTCACTTGTTATTTTTATTTTAGAACCTATCGAACTTCTACAGTCGAACTTTTCGTTTCGATCTTCTACTCCTTCCTTTCCACTTGCCTCTGACCAATTAAATAAAAATTCTCTTTTTATTTAATTAATTATTTATTTCTAAATTTTATTTATTTTCTAAAATTTAAATTTAAAACCGTTTAAATTTAAAATCTCGTTTGGAACCTCCTTTGTAAACGTATTTACCGAAGTACCAAAGTATCAAAGTCCCACTTCCCATTTTCCATGATGCGCGCACGGTGTCATGCTCCAGCAAAGTACCATCTGGTACTACCACCCCCCCCCCCCCCCCGAAGTACCAACTCCACAACACCACATTTTTTCTTGCCAGATCAACCGAGACACCACGCTCCACTGAAATACCGAAGTACCACTTGTTACTACCAAGTGGCAAGTACCACTTTCCAAATTTCCGTGTGTTTTCTTTGCCAAACCACCCAGTTCCTCATGCGCGCAGCCAGTACCACATCTTCCCCTGGTACTACCACCTCCAAAGTACCAACCCCCAAACCATTTGCCACAACCGATGATCACCTCCAGATCCTCACGCTCCACATGTATTTCCAAAATGCCAAATTCCTTCCTCCCTTTCCAGCTTCTTCTTCTTCTCCATTAAAATGCACAGTTGTGCACGTGCACAACCAATCCCCTCCACCTGAGATCCGTCGCCACCCACTCGCACGTCACATCTCCGGCCAGGATCACCACCAACCGATCGTCTGAACCTAAACTCTCTCTCCTTCGAAAACGCTTTTCGATCCCTTCTCCCCCAAAATATATAGTATAGGTTGACCCACATCCTCGATCCTCTTGCTTGGCTCCGACCACCGGAAGGACTGCCGCCACCTACGACCTATTCTCTGACCCCGCGAGCTCCTCCTCACCCATTTTTGGCCAACTCAACCAACTGTTTTCCTCTAAAATCGATTTTAAAAAAACCTGAACCCAAACATGAACCCTAAACACAAATCGAACTCGTTTACTCAATCCACCAATTAGAAAAATATTAGGGTATTTTTCCTATGATCTCTGACATGCCACGCTCCTCCATCCTCAGCGCCATTGTCCATGACAGCTACCATCGCCGGAATTTGCCTAATATCCATTTTCTGATCATCTCGAGAATTCCCCCAAATCCCATCACTAAAAATCTTGATTTTGTTACTAAAAATCTTGATTTTAACATACTAACGTATTCGTATACCTGAATTTTTGATCGGTGATGTTTGAAATTTCGAGTTAACAGAGAGTATACTGTGTTTTTCTGTTTCTTGCAAATGTTTCCTTTCTATGATTTTCTTGTTTGCGATCCCTAATGTATATACTTTACATAGTTGTATTTACACAATACTAGGGTGAGATTTTGGTAGTGTTTTTCTACTGAGAATTCATGATAAAAAATACTCTGTGTTTACAAAACACAGTATAGGTTTAACTAAGGTTTTAAACCTGTCAACGCTGGTGCAAATCATACTGGTATTCCTACATTTGAATATACATTCAATATCAAATGCATTTCAGGAGTTTTCTAACATCAGTCATGTATTGTTGGTTGGCAAAATATGGGTGTTTACCATACATGAACTTGCAATGAACTAGACAGATATGAACTGTTTTATACTAAACATTAAAATAGGAAATTAAACAAGGTTTACTCACCTTGTAAGCTTTCCAATTTCCAGTAAGAACTTCAGATATTTTTGTGTAAACTTAGAGTTTTACTGTGAAGAAAATGTAAGTTCTAGTGTGCATATTTATAGCCAAGACTTATATTTTAAAAACAATTTTCGCTCATGTGCTTCTACAGTGATATCCCTATTAGCCTCACCCCTCTCTAGTCCTTATTATAAAGAGAGCACATGTATGAAAATGTTTGTTTATCCTAGGATTCTAGCCAATAGCCTTGTCTTAAGTTTTCTCTTCTAGAAGCATTTCCATGCTTTCATTAAATGCTAGGAATTCTCTTTAGATTTGAAAGAAATATAAAATGGTTTTCTTTTGGTATCTTTCTCGCTTGATATTTTCTTATCATGCCATGTATACACGCCTACTTTAAAATAAGAGATTTAGGTAATGGTTACTCTACTTTTAGTTTCACTATTCAAGGTAACATCAAGTTAATAATTTTGTCTTGCTTTGTTTTTGTTTTATGTATATAGATATTTTCTAAGAATGATTTCTTTATTTGCAAGTTGCATTGAGCTTCTTAGGTGATGACATGCACCTATATTTAGCCATATGCATACTTGTTTTGTTGTTTTTGTTTAAAGTCCTCCTTTATTTTTAAAGTAAACAAAATACCCTTTTTCATATGCATTATATTAGTTATATATATAATTATACACTTATATATTTATAACTACAATTATGTTTTCAAGTGTTTATTTCAAATGTTACATATTTGTATCATGTTACAAGCTAAATTATAACTCAAATATGTATATTCTCTAGTGTATTCCTACCATATATAATTATATATATACATATAATTTCAGTTGCTTTTAGTTTTAGTTAAATATACCTTTTCACTTTTAATTCCCTTATAAACATGATTATCAAAGCTAGAAAAAGTCGGGACATTACAGTCCACCCCCCTTAAAAGAATTTCGTCCCCGAAATTAAAGTAAGGAAGATAGAAATTTTTCCCCAAAAGATGATACTTCATATCATAACTACTTAGTACCTTATAATTATACACTAGTTCCATACTCGTACTAGGCATACATAACATACTACCATACATTGGGTTATACTTGACTGATTCAAGTCGTATGCTACCATATAATATACCTATATATAGTTCGACACATCTTTCCATCCTACTCCTCTGACGCTGTGTAGGTACCTTTCATGATTCCTTTTACTTTCATGTCCCCAGTAGTTGACGGCTCATTCATGATAGCATAAACACTAGTCTGTGGTGCCTTCTTCATCAATGGGCAGTTCTTGATCATGTGTCCAGGCTGATGGCAATTGAAACAAAGATTCTTTATAACCATCTCATTTCTATGATTCTGATTCTGCTTTTGCTGTTGCTGAGGTTTCTTTTGCTGCTGGGTTTGTTCAGGTTCCTTATCCTTTGGCTCCTTACAAAATCTAGCGATATGTCCCTTTTGTTTGCAGTTGTGACACAGAACATTCTTGAAACGATTTTCATACTTCTCTTCCCCTATATCTCCTTTTTCCTTGTTCTCCCAATTTGGATTGAATTTCCTCTTTCGGGGATTCTCTCCACTGATTTCTCCAGCCAGTGCCTTTTCTGCTGTTGGTTTCTTAGAATCCAAGGCTTCATAATTGAGTGCTAAGTCCACTAAATCAACAAATCGGTCTTTCAGATGTCCCATCATACGGCCTTGCAGATTATCCTTTAGTCCAGCTACAAACATCTCGTTCTTCTTCTGTGAAGTATTGACCAACTCCGGTCCAAAGCTTGATAGTGCATTGAACTTGTTTTCTTATTCGGTAACAGTCATGCCTTCTTGCTTTAGATCGATAAGGTCCCGATACATCCTCGTCTTCCCAGTGGCTGGCAGATACTGGGCTTCAAAAGCTTCCTTGAACATGGCCCAAGTAAAATTCTCCTTAGGAGTGTTTGCAGTCTGAGCTTCCCACCAGATTGCTGCAGCTCCCTCCAGATTCCAAGAAGCTAAGAGACGTTTATACTCGTCCTCCAACTTCATTCCCTTAAAAATCTTCTCACATGATCTAATCCATGCTTGGACGTCAGCTAGTGATTCAGTACCCTTAAAAGCTTTTCCTCCCAGAGTAGTGTATTTCTTGCAGATCATTGCAAAGTTCGGCTGCCTTGGAGCTTGGACCACTTCAGTTGTATCCATTTGATTTTGTTTAACAGTGTGCCCATTGGTCGTGGTTGTCCCACTCGCTCCTCGGCCTCGTATTCGTTGAGAACTCATTTTCAACTTTCTGAGTATATGATTTGAAAGTTAATAATCATTCAGAAGATGTCATAGGGATAACTTAAGTCAATAACTAGGGTCGTCCTATGCTAAAATAGTTTTTAGTAAAAATACGCTCTCTCAACACTAATCCAAAAACTCACCTAGGCAAACTTAAGCTCTAATACCAACGGTAACGGCACGATTTTCGATGCCTCAAAGTCGTGTCATTATTGAAATAATTTAGAAGATGAGATAGAAAAGACAGAACTTATAGAATAGAAGAATAAGAAGACATCAGAATCTCACAGCGGAATTTCACAAATACATAATATATTACAATACAGGGTCGGATACATCATAGTACAACAACTTAATACAATACCATAGTACAACAACATAATTATACATCATGATTAGGACAATACAGATGTCGAACTGGATACATAGATATAGATACACTACTGGTCTTGAACTTGAACTTCATCAGATTCCACATGCCTACCTGTACTACTTGTCTACTCATAATAAATATTTTGAGTACCCAAGAGTTTAGGAAACACAGGAAATAAACTCTGGGTCAGTCAGGGGACTGGTGTGAGTAAACACAGTTATAAAGATGTAAACAAAGAGGTAAGAAATAAGGTTTTCCATTTTGGCGGATTTATTTACTATAGAAATCTTTAGACCAATCCATAACTAATATATGGATAATGACCCAAGTATTTTATATCAAAATGTTTGATATTACAATAGTTTTTATCAAATAAATAATCAACTAGTGAAACGCTTGCATCTCACGTTCACGTATATAGTATACAATCAAAACCGCAGATCGCTTATTGGAGATTGGATTCCAACAGACAAGGTATGGGAGCACCTACCGATCAGTTTACTCTAGAGAGGATACACTGGGGTTCAACAAGAACGTCTTGCAACCCTGCCAAACATGACTGACCACTCATTTAGCTTGAGTGAATCGAATATATTGCCACCACGGTTGTTGGCCATCCAACCAAAATCTGAAGATACAGAATCGAAAAGAAGAATAAATATGAATTTTCTCTAGATCGATGACAATACACCCTGCTTGGGTATGACCCAACTAGCCATGCTGCCCAGTCCAACTTTTTTTACTTCCTGGTTGTGAAGTTTGAGGTCACGTTCATTCTTCTGACGGATTATTTCTTCAATTACTTTGAATGCCACATCGTCATATCCGCCAGAAACACTCATTCGATTACCCAAATATATTGCGGGCAATAAAGCTAAGAGAAACAAATTCCTCCGCCACCAACGGATTATACTTACGTAAATTCGATGTGTAGAATCTAACTGATATACGTTGTCAGGCACTCGTCCATTCGGGTTTGTCCTAGGATTGACCAGACCGAAGATACTATAGCCTTCGCATATCGTCGTCTTCAGTATTCTGGCATGCATTGTATAAATCGAGTCGAAGTGGAATGTTTGTCCCGGACTCTTCGAAACGATGTACGAAATGTCTTTTATAGTCGATAAATAATTATCAGCTTAATCTGATTATAATTCAGTTTACACATTATTTATCATCACACAAACAGTATATGTAAGAACCCGTAACTTCCCCGTGAAGGAAAGAGCGAATACTTTTGAGAACAAGACAAAATCGGAACGCAAACGGAAGAACATTTCATTGCTATTACAACAATTCCATCAGATACAAGAATATACAGAGTATAAATGAATAAATTACATTCAACAAATATCAGAGATTTAAATTACATTTAAATACATCGCAGCGGAAAATAATACAAAATCACAACTAGAAGTGATGCACGGATACAGAGCTTTCCAAGCATCGTTCCAGCTGTAAATCAGGACCCTATGAATATAAATCTGCAAAACCAAAACTACTAGCTGCCCTTGTCGAAAATAGGGGCACCCAGAGTTTAGGTTAAAACAATAAACTCCAGGTCAGTCATGTGACTGGTGTGAGAACTAAAACAGTTATTTAAAACTTTGCTTTAAAGATAGTAATTCAAGGGACCACGCCGTATAACACGGAACGGGTTTCCTCCCAAGAATACTAGTGCATATAACAAAACAGCACAATGCTCTTTGAAAAAATGAAGCTATTATAAGACCCAGGTCCCATCACACAATGCAACGCAAGCCGGAGGATAGGGTTTTCCCTTATAATAGCCAAACATGCTTGGTACGTTCAAAACAAATCATTTGATACTATTATAAGTTTATAGTGTCAAAACAATTTCAATCGTAAATATCAATCATAGGCGGCATGGGTACCATATATCATGTCGCCACACTAGTTCTACAATTAAAACCGCAATATCACGTATTGGAAATTGGATTTCCGTCATGAGTCGAGGCAAGGGGCAAGCTCCTCTCTGCGTTCGAGACACTCTAGCAAATGCCTCAGGACCCACTATGATCCTTGGATCTTCAGGGCCGGTCCTCTCTTACTTTTGAGGATTAATTATTCCTGAACACACGTTTCCCGGTCCTTACAAACCTATATCTGAGGCGCCTCGTATCCAACCACCACATAGGTGAAAAGTATATAAATGTCAGGGCTGGTAGGTCACTGACACCACCCTAGCTAGAAAGAAACGTCGTGCTCTCCCTGCAGTCACTATCCCGTTTTTGACTCATACCGAGGTGTGAGGCTCGCGAATTCACGTTATACACAAAGCTGCACCACACAGGCCGTGCTTTGATCATCAACCACAAGACTTTGCTTTTCAACAGAAGCCTTGATCAATTGCCACTTACGCGTGCCACACTGGCAATTCACTCCATGCGACTGATGTCCATCGATATACAACCTCTGAGCTCGTACGTCTCAGAGAAGGGCGTTAACAAGAGAATAAATTCTCCGCCGCCAAACAGATGTATATTTAATAGAGATCAATCAACACAGAATAAAATCCAATGTCAGACACACAATCCATTTACAAGTCGTTCTAGGTTTGAACGAAACCGGAGGCACTTTCCTCGCATATCCATCCATCTCCAAGTACGTCTGGACGATCACCAACTGTTTCCCTCATCTTGGGTGTACAGCCCAATCGAGATCATCAGTAATCACCCACACGATGTGAAGACTTCCGGTCTTCAACCACCGTCTTCATCTTCGACATCTCGTCGAATCGGTTATTCGGAATGGATATAACCCGACCTTTCTGAATAACCCACGTATATGATAAACAAATGTTACACAAACACAACAAACGCCTCATTCCAATCCAGAATATTCTTTTATTCACAAAATCACATTCTTAAGGAAAGGTTCCCATTAATTTTATCCAAGATAAATTCTTCTAAATTTATTCTTTAATCTTCCTTTGGATATCATTTCAAACTAGTCGGGATTAGCGAACCACACCGAAGTAATTATTTATATTATTTCCCAATCCCAACCTATATATCCCATGGGGCAAAACTGGTAATACTCCATATCTAACACCACGGTGTTATCGGTAAAATTAGTTACCATTTCACGTTCAAATCTAATTAAAGATTTAACTATCGCTTTGGAGCAAAACAGGTGGTACTCCATTCTCGATCACCTTTCAGATTTGATAATTTAAATTATCAATTCACCTTTTAATCTAATTAAAGATTCATTAAATCTCCACTTAGTTTCAATCTCTTCAAAAATCAATATCCTGCCTTTAACTGGGTTAAAGAACCAATGTCATCTAAAACACGATTCACGATAAACCCAAATCACATTTGATATTAATTACAAGGCTCTGAATAGAAAATATACCGGCTTATATTCAATGTCAAATTCTGAAACCAACAAATATCGTATTGGAAATAACGATATAAAATATATCTTTCAAATTCTCATAACAATATTTGTATAGTCACGAAATCCAACATCGAAATATTCCGAAGATAATTTCGATTCAACTCCAGTCCAATTCACGTATTGGGAATATTGGTTATTTTTAAAATCACCTTCAAATTCAATTTATTTATTTCAAAAATAAATTGATTTTAATTCTAGTTCAAAACTAGTTCATTTCGATAAAAATCTATTTTTTATCCTTTCAAATGTGGAATTCTTCAGCCCAATTTTTCCCAAATCATTTCTTATGATTTTACACAAATTAAAGATATTTTTAATAATTTTATCAAGGCCCGTACAGTCGATTTCCATCAACGGCCATCGAACTGCACTTACAACGACCTTTTCCAAATTTGATTTGGACATAATTCCAAATCCAACCGTTAGATTTCAAATTTCTAATATTTATTGGAAAGCTCTTTTCGATACGAACCCAACGGTTCCGGTTTTAGGAGAATCCGACAGTCGGATCTCCCGCAACGTCAATTCGAAGTCAATGGTCGAAATTCACGAACTGCCGCGGCGCTGCGCGTTCTATTCAAGCCATTATATATATATATATATATATATAATATATATATTATATATATTTCGTCGATTTCCTTTTAAAACGTATTTTCTAAATCGTTTTAAATTCGTTTTCAAAACCATTTCAACTCTATTTTCAATTTCTAATCAATTTGATTTCAATTCAATTCGAATTCATTTCAATTTTTATTTAATTCGAATTCAAATTCGTTTCAATTCAATTCAAATTCTAATTCGCTTTAATTCAATTCAATTTGAATTTACCTTCAATTTACTTCAATTCGAATTCATTTCAAATTGATTTCAATTCAATTTCAGTTCGTTTTAAATTTCATTCAAAACGATTTCAATTCGTTTTTAATTCAATTTCAATTTAATTCAATTTGAATTCATTTCTATTCAATTCGAATTCAAATTCACTTCATATTCAATTTGAATCGAATTCGTTTTCTATTCAATTCGAATCGAATTCATTTTCTATTAGATTCGAATTCATTTCAAATTGATTCAATAAAATTTCAATTTGAATTTTAATCTAATTTAATTTGAATCTCATTTCAAAATATTAAATTTTGAAATCACTTTTCAATATTCATTATAAAACGAATAAAATCGATATAAATATCGTTCGCGTCAAAATAACGCATCTCTAATCCACACGGCTTTATATTTTTCAAAAACTTTTTTATTCTATTCAAGAAATGAATATTTATTCTATTCAACACATGAATCTATATTTCTTTCAACACATGACTAATCTCAACACATGAGTACTGTCAACACATCACTATTTTTGTTATGTAAAATATTTTATAAAATTATGGTATCTATCGTTTGATTTTCAATTATACTCCACCGTGAAGTAGTTCTAATTTTAAATATGATGAAGATGTAAATTTTATTATTAAAATATTTTACTCAACACATGAACATCGTCAACACATGACTATTTTTATATTCAACACATGAATTTCCTTTTATAATATTCATTATTTTCCCGATTGGAATGAGACCCAATCAATCACCATATAATGTTAATTATATGGATTCCATAAAACACATGTATATAATAGCAACGATAAACAATCAACCATCATCCAAGGTGCACCACACAACTGCATAAGCATCAAATATAAATAATCAACGCTTACACAGTCTGTCGACCAATCGATCGACATACAATTAAATAATTTGGATTAGTGTACCCAAATATCATCCCAACACCCGTGTGGGGTTTCAAATCAATAAACACATATTTTTATTCGTGCTGTTGGGCGATGTGTAAAATTTATCGATCCAATCAATATCAGTCAAAGCAGTGTATATAAACAAATCGACCGATTTGTTTATAAATATTTATTTATTCACTTTCACTATATTCATATTCACGTTAAAAATTATATTTTTAACAATAATTAATTTATTTCAACCATCTACATTTTATTATCGATTTCACATCAACAACACAAACAAATTTCACAACACATCAAACAAGCATACAAGCCATCCATGGTCTGTGGATGACGGGTGTCGGGTGCTACTAAGCACCGTCTGCATCCTAGTATATATATATATATATAACTAGAAAAAGGAAATTTGAGTGAGAAGTTCTCACCGATAGCTATTCCAACTCCACGACACTTCTAATGTAGGAAATCTTGTCGTTCTTGCCTTTCTTCACTTTCGCTGCCCGTAGCCACTACATATATAAAAATCATATTTTTACTTCGCTATTCAATATATAAAAATCGAATTTTTACTTTGCTATTCAATATATAAAAATCGAATTTTTACTTCTCTATTCAATATATAAAAATCGAATTTTTACTTCGCTATTCAATATATAAAAATCGAATTTTTACTTTGTTGCTATGTATATAAAAATCATATTTTTATAGTTACTCCATATGGATAAAAATTCTATTTTTACATCGCTATCATATAGATAAAAATTCTATTTTTACTATGGTATTCATATAATAAAAATTATATTTTTACATCGCTATTCTCTACATAAAGATTTCGCCTTTTCAAATATAAAGATTTCGCCCTTCAAAAATAAATATTTCGCCTTATCTATAAAGATGATATTTTTACTATCGATATAATATAAAAATCGTGTTTTTATACTTTCCATACTATAAAAATCATATCTTTACATTGCTACCACTATAAAGATCACATCTTTATTACTCTACATTATATAAAATCATATTATTATTTTTCATACTATATAAAAATCAAATTTTTATTATGATGTTTAACACATAAAGGTCGCATTTTTTCCATGCCATATGTAAATTAAAAATTCACATTTTTAAAATGAACTATTATATGTAAAAATTGATTTTAAAAATCGAAAATCACCTTTCACCGCTGAGAGGAGGGGGTTTTGGTGGTCGATACGTCGGTGGCAGGCTCGGGATGGCGCTGCTGTCGGGGTGGGGTTCGGATGCGTCGGTCTTCGAACGAGAGGGGGGAGGAGTGGGAGAATCGAGAGGAGGGCGGGGGACTGACGTGGCAGGGGGGGTCGGATCGGAGGTGGCGGTGGGCTGAGGGTCTCCGGCGGTGGCGAAAGTGTAAGGGGGAGGCGCGAGCGCGATTTGGGGAAGGAAGAATCGGGTTTTCCCGATTGAAAAGGAGAAGGGGGAAAATGAAAATAACCGGGGGGCTGACGTGTATAGAGAGAGAGTGGGGTCTTTTTTTATTTATTTAATTATTGAACTTCAAAAAGTACCTTTTTATTTTGAACTCGAAATCGAACCCACCGCCTGTCGTCCATAGCTAATTACCCCCATTCCGAACACAATGGGATATGTATCGTAGGTTGATTCGACTGTTTCGATCAGTTTCCGTTAAAATCAACATATAACTCTATATATTGAATTTGAACGCGCATTTCAATTTACCGGGGTCACATACTAACTCGAAAAATTGCAGAAAAATATTTTCTAGCTTCGTATTGACGATACGGTCCTAACAAAACTAGTTTCGTCGGATTCTGAGACCGTTTGAAAAATGGCCATTTTCCAGTCGATTAAAATCAACTGAAATTGGTCAAACGCGTTTTCCTTTGCCACGCTCACATATTGATTCGAAAAATTATGAAATTTGGAATCTAGCAATAACTTGACATCCCGGATCCAACAAAAGTGGTTTCGCTGAAATCCGAGGTCGTTTGCAAAATTTCCATTTTTAAGGGCCTGAATTCCATAGTGACTATTCAGAATTTTCTACTGGACATATCTTTTGATTCCCGCTATGAAATTTCAATTTTTTGGATTTGTTGGAAAGATATTCTCAAATAGATCCTATTATTTTTGGTTTCACTAAAATCCGGATTGTTTTGCACCCGGTACGTTCATTTGAAGTTTGAAATCGAATTATCGAACTACTGCGCCATTTTCAATTCTATTTATAATTTAAAATAAATATTTATATTCTAACGACGACGTATATAAATATATATGTTCAAATCTATTCAAAATAAATTTCTCGTCGAAATTATTTAAAATGTTCAAAATTCGCTAAAATTGCCAAAATAAAATTTTTAAACTGGCCCAGATTTTCGGGTTGTTACAGTATATGTTTACTTTGTTCATACCTGGATATTATAATTATCCTTTATAAATGAACGGTTAAGGTGTATGCATTGCACACAGTATTTTACTCAGTTTTGATCATTGCTTGGAAATGAGTAGGTAATGCACGTGCGTCGCACATGGCATTTTGCTTCATTTTTCATCGCTGCTCAGACGATGTTTCATATTCCAAATTCCTTTGTAAATTATCTTCTTATGTTTAACTAATCATAAATAATTTAAATTTATAATTTTAAATTAATTATTCACTTGTTATTTTTATTTTAGAACCTATCGAACTTCTACAGTTGAACTTTTCGTTTTGATCTTCTACTCCTTCCTTTCCACTTGCCTCTGACAAATTAAATTTAAATTCTCGTTTTATTTAATTAATTATTTATTTCTAAATTTTATTTATTTTCTAAAATTTAAATTTAAAACCGTATAAATTTAAAATCTCGTTCAGAACCTCCTTTGTAAACGTATTTACCAAAGTATTGAAGTGCCACTTCCCACTTTCCATGATGCGCGCGCGGTTTTCCTTCAAATGGTCATGCTTCAGCAAAGTACCATCTAGTACTACCACCCCCCCCTCCCCCCCCCCCCTCCCCCGAAGTACCAACTCCACAACACCACATTTTTGCTTGCCAGATCACCTAAGACACCAAGCTCCACTGAAATACCGAAGTACCACTTGGTAATACCAAGTGGCAAGTACCACTTTCCAAATTTCCGTGTGTTTGCTTTGCCAAACCAACCAGATCCTCATGCACGTAGTCAGTACCACATCTTCCCCTGGTACTACCACCTCCAAAGTACCAACCCCCAAACCATTTGCCACAACCGATGATCACCTCCAGATCCTCACGCTCCACACGTATTTCCAAAGTGCCAAATTCATTCCTCCCTTTCCTGCTTCTTTTTCTTCTCCATTAAAATGCTCAGTTGTGCACGTGCACAACCAATCCCCTCCATCTGAGATCCGTCGCCACCCACTCGCACGTCACATCTCCGGCCAGGATCACCACCAACAGACCGTCTGAACCCTAAACTCTCTCTCCTTCAAAACGATGCTCGATCCCTTCTACCCCAAAATATACAGTACAGGTTGACCCACATCCTCGATCCTCCTGCTTGGCTCCGACCACCGGAAGGACTGCCGCCACCTCCGACCTATTCTCTGACCCCGCAAGCTCCTCCACACCCATTTCTGGCCAACTCGGTCAATTGTTTTCCTCTCAAATTGATTTAAAAAAAAACTAAACCCAAACATGAACCCTAAACACAAATCGAACTTGTTTACTCAATCCACTAATTAGAAAAATATTAGGGTATTTTTCCTATGATCTCTGACATGCCACGCTCCTCCATCCTCAGCGCCATCGTCTACGATAGCTACCATCGCCGGAATTTGCCCAATATCCATTTTCTGATCATCTCGAGAATTCCCCCAAATCCCATCACTAAAAATCTTGATTTTGTTACTAAAAATCATGTTTTTAACATACTAACGTATTCGTATACATGAAATTTTGATCGGTGATGTTTGAAATTTCGAGTTAACAGAGAGTATACTGTGTTTTTCTGTTTCTTGCAAATGTTTCCTTTCTATGATTTTCTTGTTTGTGATCCCTAATGTATATACTTTACATAGTTGTATTTACACAATACTAGGGTGAGATTTTGGTAGTGTTCTTCTACTGATAATTCATGATAAAAAATACTATGTGTTTACAAAACACAGTACAGGTTTAACTAAGGTTTTTAATCTGTCAATGCTGGTGCAAATCATACTGGTATTCCTACATATGAATATACAGTCAATATCAAATGCATTTCAGGAGTTTTCTAACATCAGTCATGTATTGTTGGTTGGCAAAATATAGGTGTTTATCATACATTGCAATGAACTAGACAGATATGAACTGTTTTATAGTAAACATTAAAACAGGAAATTAAACAAGGTTTACTCACCCTATAAGCTTTCCAATTTCCAGTAAGAACTTCAGATATTTTTGTGTAAACTTAGAGTTTTGATGTGAAGAAAATGTAAGTTCTAGTGTATATATTTATAGCCAAGACTTATGTTTTAAAAACCATTTTCTCTCATGTACTTCTACAGTGATATCCCTATTAGCCTCACCCCTCTCTAGTCCTTATTATAAGGAGAGCACATGTATGAAAATGTTTGTTTATCCTAGGATTCTAGCCAATAGCCTTGTGTTAGGTTTTCTCTTCTAGAAGCATTTCCATGCTTTCATTAAATGCTAGGAATTCTCTTTAGATTTGAAAGCAATATAAAATGGTTTTCTTTTTGTATCTTTCTCGCTTGATATTTTCTTATCATGCCATGTATACATGCCTACTTTAAAATAGGAGATTTAGGTAATGGTTACTCTACTTTTAGTTTCACTATTCAAGGTAACATCAAGTTAATAATTTTGTCTTGCTTTGTTTTTGTTTTATATATATAGATATTTTCTAAAAATGATTTCTTTATTTGCAAGTTGCATTGAGCTTCTTAAGTGATGACTTGCACCTATATTTAGCCATATGCATACTTGTTTTGTTGTTTTTGTTTAAAGTACTCCTTTATTTTTAAAGTAAACAAAATACCCTTTTTCATATGCATTCTATTAGTTATCTATATATATATAATTATACACTTATATATTTATAACTACAATTATGTTTTCAAGTGTTTATTTCAAATGTTACATATTTGTATCATATTAAACAGGCTAAATTATAACTCAAATATGTATATTCTCTAGTGTATCCCTACCATATATAATTATATATATATACACATATAATTTCAGTTTCTTTTAGTTTTAGTTAAATAAACCTTTTCACTTTTAATTCCCTTATAAACATGATTATCAAAGCTAGAAAAAGTCGGGACATTACATTCTAACAATCATTTAAATGACCTATAGATAGGTAACTCAATGATTATTGCATCAAGACTTTCAGATGTGTGAATGTATATGAATAATTGTTCAAGTTAAACTGGTTATCATACATGCAGATCAAGAGTATTTATCTCATTAGGTTTAGTGTATGCAAATTTTGAATTTAGTTCATTAACTGTGTGAATTTATCGAGTATTCATACCACTTGTGATTGCACTTGAAATTAGTGGCAAACAATGAATTTTAACTGAATTCATTAATACTTTCAAAGCATAATTTTCATTTTTATGCGCTGGATGCTAGACCATTTAAAGGAGGCTACTATGCAGTTATATCACTTTTGTGCATGTTCATGACCTCTTTGGCACCTATACATATAGCCATTCAAAAATACATATATAAATAAACATTCAAGGTGCACTACTTCTTAAATCTTTGCCTCTTTTAAACAAGAACTCTAGCATTATTGGTTCATGCCTTGCAGTATTATACAAATCTAGTGATAAAATCCATAAACTTGACATATATATATATATATTCTCCATATTCAGTCATCATTAAATTAACTAGCAAACACAAATTCAAATATCTTAACCTCCAAACAAGTTTTAGTCTAATAACTTCCTAGTTCGACTATTACATGGCAACCACTACATTAATAAAAGATGTAAACACCACTACTGGTCATTATTTCTAATTAACTCTCTCCTAAGCCCAACTTCATAGATAAAAGCAATGAAAACACTTTAGACATCCAGCAATCTTTCATATTTCTTCTAATTACCCTCCACATTACCTGCAGATGCAATAGAGACTGCCCCATTGAATTGAGACACCCCCATTTGCAATTGAGCAAACAAGGTCAAACATGATGTTGGGTATGAGTATAACTAAATCTACATAAACTGATACCTATATTCATATAAATCTGATATTGGTCTTAATAGATAAGTTCATATAAAACTGATGTCTGCATATCCTTATGTCTCACTTTACTTTTACTCATAGGCTTCTCTTATTACTTCAAGTTAATATTTAACTTCTCATTTGCAACATATTCCCTAGAAAGTGAACATATGTGCAACATAACATTACTACAAGAACATTCATTTAATCCATGCATGAAAACATTGTCAGGTATATGTATCATTATGTTAAAGCATTCTTAACACAAGCATGTCATTATCCTATTTACCCCAACCACCATCCTTTTAATCAGGTTTCTCATGTTTTTTCTTGTCTGGAGCCTTTCTCCCTACACTGAACACCAATGTACACATTGTGAGGGATCTTCTCTACCTGTTAACCCTTCACACAAAGGCCTCAGGGCATTATCATGCCATGTGTATGCCTGAGTTTGCCACTTGCCACCCAGACAGATTAATGTATCTTGTGATCATACTAACCACACTGGCTCCATTAATTCATTAAACTATTTTCTGATTAATCTGTTTTCCTATTTTTAACATGTTACCCCATTCACTTCCCAGGGTCATCCTACAGAGTAATACACTTTCAATATACTTTAAGTAACATGGGTCCATCCATACAATAAGTATTTCATATACAAATGCAGAATTAATCATCCATGCCTAAATAATTAGGACTTTGTGTAAAGACCATTACTGATCTTCTTTATTGACTATTTTTGGTAGCTTGTTTTCAAACAAAAACGGAGTTATCAAGAAATCATGAGGTCTGGAGGTACCCAAAACCTTCATCATATGTTCTCAACAATACTTAGTTATAATACAAACTTCTGTGGTAGATAAAAAGGAGGTTATGACCCTGTGAATTGATTTGAATAACTGTTGATGATTGTATGAGATGATGTGTGAAGTCCTAATTATTTAGGCATGGATGATTAATTCTGCATTTGTATATGAAATACTTATTGTATGGATGGACCCATGTTACTTAAAGTATATTGAAAGTGTATTACTCTGTAGGATGACCCTGGGAAGTGAATGGGGTAACATGTTAAAAATAGGAAAACAGATTAATCAGAAAATAGTTTAATGAATTAATGGAGCCAGTGTGGTTAGTATGATCACAAGATACATTAATCTGTCTGGGTGGCAAGTGGCAAACTCAGGCATACACATGGCATGATAATGCCCTGAGGCCTTTGTGTGAAGGGTTAACAGGATAGCTCTTATACAAATAAGTATTTCATATACAAATGCAGAATTAATCATCCATGCCTAAATAATTAGGACTTCACACATCATCTCATACAATCATCAACAGTTATTCAAATCAATTCACAGGGTCATAACCTCCTTTTTATCTACCACAGAAGTTTGTATTATAACTAAGTATTGTTGAGAACATATGATTAAAGGTTTTGGGTACCTCCAGACCTCATGATTTCTTGATAACTCCGTTTTTGTTTGAAAACAAGCTACCAAAAATAGTCAATAAAGAAGATCAGTAATGGTCTTTACACATTGCTCTTCTTTATCCTTAAATATGGATGTAGACATAAGCATGAGACCCTCTTGTCCATACTGCCTTACACCCCCATCAATCCTACCACTCAACTATATATTTTTTATATTATTCTCACGAAAATAGCTTACTGTGTTCCTATAGTGGCATATAGTAATTTCTGCATGTAAACATTACTATTTTAACAAGGCAAATTCTTTCCTAAATAATACTACGCATTTTCTTAAAAGTAGAAAGGCTGCCTTGAAGTACTTAATGCCATAAAAATAGTATATACTCACAAAAATGTTTCCTTCTTAAATACATGATGATGGCTCGAGCTCCTAGATTCTGCTGATACTAATTGCTTAGGGTTTTCTTTTATTCAGCAAGGTAGGATAGCTCTTAAGTGTAGTGATTATATATTGGGTAAGCTAGGGTTTTTAGTCTACATAATATCATCTTTACCCATTTAGAGGAAATTACTGGCTGATCATATTAAGCATCCATAGTTGTACCCATTTTACTTTTCATGTATCAATAGAAACAACTCATACCCTATGGAACTATGACATCTATTTTTAGTTAAAGAAAATAATTTAAATTCCCACTCTTACGCCCCTTTGTCCTACTTCCTGCATGATTTATTTAGTCATACATTATGAGGGGTGTTCTTGTCAATTTTTCTTAGTCATGCATATGGAGATTTTTCTAACCAATGTTCTACATTTTATAAAGCCTACTTCTGATACATATGCAGATTTCATAAATTAATTAAACCCACAAAGAAAATGAAATGACAAATACAATAAAAGCAATCAGTTTTCCATCTTATATCTCATGTGTAAACATTAGCCCTTGTGCACCCTGCACCACTTGTAAATGTAAACATACATTCTCAGATGTACTTCATTCACATTTACACATGAGAATCATCATTGCCTAATATTAATTAGGGTGATATTTTTGGGTTACCACAGAGTACTACCAGTTTTGCTACATGGGATGAATATGTTGGGATTGGAAAAATAAAATAAATGATTACTTCGGCAAGGTTCGATAATCCCGACTAGTTTGATAAACCTTAATTTGGTTTAAGATTGTTAAAAGATAACACAAAATATTTTATAATGGTTTTCAAAGAACGATTTAAATAAGAGGTTTAAATAATTAAATCTTTGACAAGATTCATGTCAATGATTCCCAATGAAATGAATATTTGAATATTCTGGATTGGAATGAGGCTTATGATGTGTTTTTATAGCACTTGATTAAAAGATACGGAGTTATTCGGAAGGACCGTGTTTAACCCATTCTAAATAACTGATGCAATGACTAAAAGTTGAAGATTTGAAGATGGTGGTTGAAGACCGGAGGTCTTCAAATTGTTTGAATGATTACTGATGTCTTGATTGGGATGTACACCCAAGACGAGGTAATAAGTGGTGATCGTCCGAACGTACGTGGAGATCGACCGGATATGCGACGGCCTCTCTCCTATATTGGACATATGGGATGAGCAATAAGGTGCCTCCGGTTTCATTTAGACCCAGAACGGATTTACAAATGGATTATATGTATGCAATTTTATTTCGCGTTGTATTCGTTGATCTATGCTAAATATATATATATGTTCGGTGGCGAAGAATTTATTCTCTTGCTTAACACCCTTCTCTGAGACGTATGAGCTTAGAGTTATATATTGGTAGAAATCAATGGTATGGTATGGATTGACAATGTGGCATGCTGAGATGCATGGATCAAGGCTTTTGTTGAAAAGTAGAGCCTTATGGTTGATGATCAAAGAACAGCTTTAAGTAGCACGGCTTTGTGTAGCGTTAATTCGTGAACCTTACACCCCGGTGTGAACCGAAAAGGGGATAGAGACTGCACGGAAATGGACATACGTTAGCTTCTAGCTAGAAGTGATGTCATGGTATGGAGCCCAGACATTTTACTTATGTGGATGTTGGATATTAATCGATGGAAGGTGAGATACCTCGGATTTGATTTGGTTCTACAATGGCTCTTGACTGGTCGACGTACTGACCATTTCGGAGGTTCGATAGAACCGAGTACCATATTGTTTACGATATTACCAATCAGTGACGACTAATCGACCCTAAAGATCCAAGGGTTGCCTAGAGGCATGATCCTGAGGCATTTTCTAGAGTGTCTCGAAATCGGTGAGGAAGATCCCTTGCCTCGGTTCATAGATGGAAACCTAATTTCCAATACGCGATTTTACGGTTTTAGTTGTAAACCTATATGGTGACATAATATATGGTACCTATGCCGCTTATGATTGATACATTTATATTTGAAGTTTATTTCTTTACTTATAACAATAATATAACATAAAATTCATGTATCAAACATGTTTGCCTATAATAAGGTAAAACTCTATCCTCTGGTTTGTGTTGCATTGTGTGATGAGATCTGAGTCTTATAATGGCTTCATTTTTTGTTTTTTGCATTGTGTAGTTTGTTTTATGGTATTCTTAGGAGAAAATTCATTCCGTGTTATATGGCGTGGTCTCTTGATTTACCCAACTTTAAAATAAATTTAATAATTGTTTTAGTCCTCACACCAGTCCCATGACTTACTCGGAGTTTATTGTTTCTACCTAAACTCTGGGTGCCCATATTTTCCACATGGGTAGCTAGTAGTTTTGGTTTTCGCAGATATTTCTTTTCATAGGATCCTGGTTACGACTAGAGCTATATATGGAATGCTTTGTATCCATGTATTTCTTTCAGTCGTGGTAGTTGATGATTTTCGCTTCACATTATATTTATGTATTATATTTCCGCTGCTATGTAATTTGTAAATCTCTGATATTTTCCGCTGTATATTATTTATTTGTACTCTGATATCTTGTACTCTGGTGTAAATTGTTGTAATAGCAATGCAATGTTCTCCTATTTGTGTTCTAATGTGTTGTGTTCTCAAAGCGGTCCGCCTTCTTGTTCAGTTTGGGCCGGCCAAGAAGTTCGGGTCGCTACAGTGAGTGTGCATCGCACTGATTAGGGAAGATAAGACATTGTAACGCTTGTGATTAACGCTATGTCCTTAGAGCTGATGGGTTGGGCCTGATTAACCCGAACCCATAGCTGGCGTAGGTTATCACATCCGTGGTTTAGGATCCGAGCGACGGGTAGGGTTAAGTTACATCCTTTATTATAGGTTTTGGTAAACAGTGCAGAAATCGAATCATGCGAATGAGACGACAATCGATTATATCTAGGTGTGTGAATCGGTCGGACCGGAAGGAGGTGTGTTCAATTTCAGTCCTAAATAAAATCCGATCAAACACAAATCAGACGAAATTTTTTCTCGTACAAATTTTGTTGTAATAACTCATGTCCTAAATGAAATCGATCGGACACGGACATGTATTTTTCGAACATGAGCACAAACGGACCCAGTCAGGCATGGATATTTATATTAAATTTTATACTTTTTACTAGATTTTTTTCAACGATATACCGAATTACTTGGATTTCAGACGAATTGAAACGAATACGGACCGGACATGATTTTATTTCGTAAAAATTTTGTTGTCCTAACTCTTACCCTAAATGAAAATTGACCGGACTCAGATGGACGTATTTTGGTCATGGACACAAACGGACATTAATACAAAATTACAGCCCTAACTGTTTCCTTACTTATCTTTATATTGTCTTATTTATTATTTTTGCGCTTTAAACCATTATCCTGTTTAGATTTCCTCTTTTATCACTCATGCTAGTAATTACAGAACTCACCGAGCTTTATGGTTGAGCCGTTTTTGTCCTTCATTCTTCTTTCCTTTCCCTCTCAGGTTCTCGGGGTGGAGGATCTAGTAGCTGATAGAGTTTCGGCCCTGCTTAGCTTATTGAAGATCTCTATTGGTCTTGATCTCTTCTTATTCATGTATTATTCCACATTTGGCTTGTTTCTATATTTGATGTTGAAAAGGATTTATTTTTATTTTGTACTCTTATTGTATTACTCTTTCGTAAGACTGTTGTGGTTTCTGATTAAAGTAGATTTTATGATGTTATGCCATTCATGTTTTGGTTTAGATAAATTTTTAAAATTTCCGTTGTGTTTTCATATGACTTTCTTATGAATTTTAGTCTCTGTTATGTTATTTTATACCCATTCGCTTCATATTCCTTAGTGAAATCCTGATACAGGTGATGTTAAGAAATGCGGGGTGCTACAGGGATTGAAATCGAACGTATCATAGCCGATTGATGCGATGTTCGAGGAACAAACTTGTTTGAATTGACAATTCAGATATGCATAGGATGTGGATATATGGTTGAATCATCAACTTTAGGATTCGATTTTAAACCCAATCGTGTCGTGATTGTAATTCGACCCAAGCATTGCGTTGGTGGTCGCTAATGACAATGGTTTTAGTTAAAAATCAAAATGTTGTCACTAGAACCACCATGTTCCAAAGTGTTTTTTTCAGGGAGATCAGAAGTGACTTCTGTGATGCCCATATTTTGATTTTGGATCATCTTCTCTACATGACGGGTTCTCTCCCAAAAGGTCGCTCCATGAGTTACGGAGAAGATGATGATAATGAGGGTGCACGTATTGGTGGAGGATATGTGCCCGCGGGCCTGCTCCGTTTTGTTCTCTTATTGGAGAAGAAGGTTTGTTTTTTACTCGCGTTCCGTCCCTGAAGAAGAGGAAATCATTGGGAGAGGTTCACAAATTGGTTTCTCTAGTGGCGACCTTGATGATTACTACATCGAGGGGAATGATTGTTGGAACTAGTGGATGACATATGCCCCCGAGTCCACTTCCAGAATGAAAATCCATGATGACAACGAAGAAGAGATGTTTGTTGGAGAAGAGTGCTTATTTTTCACTCTCGTTTCATCCCCAACAAGGGGGAAGTGGTTAGTAGTGGTTCACAAACTGGTTTCTTCGACGATGACATCGGTGACGACTGCATCGATGGAGGTAGTTGCGGGAACTGGTGGAGGATATGTGCCCCCCGAACCCGCTTCCAGAGGTGGAAAGCCATAATGACAGTGAAGAGGAGGTGTCCATTGGAGAAGAGAGTTTTTTTCACTCATGTCCGTCCCCGGCGTGGGGGACGTGGCTGGGAGAGATTCACAAACCAGTTTCTCTGACGATGACCTCCGTGACCATTGCATCAATGGAGCTGATGGAAACATTTTAGCGGATATCATTCATACAACACACCCTGACAAATAATCTTGTTATTGGAATTTAAAATTGACTCTTTCTTTGAGAAAGTAAATCTAGAGTTGACTTCAATTAGCACTTTAGCATACGACAGTCGAATCATACCCTTTGTAACATTGTCAAGTTTAATCGGAACACCCAACATATAAGCTATTCTATCTATAGCCTCTTCAATCCAAAAATCCAAACCTAGAGGAGGAAAATGAATCCAAATAGTCGGTGATTGCAAAAAAAATATTTTTAACTTCATCCCCTCATTAGAACATGCTGGTGGTTGTCATCTCATGGAATGGTTACACATTAAGAATTTGGTTCATCCGTTTAGAAGAAATCACGGTTTTAGTTTTTTATTTCTACAAGGCAGATTAATTATGGTAATGGGATGGTCAGTGAGCTCATAACCTAATAACTTGCAAATTTAAATAGAGGGTATAAGAAAAGTATCAGTGATTTTCTCCTTATTTCAAACATTCAGTTGGGCATTTGTTATTCTCCATTTCAACCTAATCTCAAACGCGTAATCCCATTCTTCGTCGAATCATCATACATATCTTCAAGGGGCAAGATCTAGATCAAGGAGGATCATATCTTGTCATATAGCATTATAATTGGGGAATTTCTTCACATACCGGACTTGATTTCACCATATTTGCATTGAATCTAGGTTTTGATGAGTGATCGAGGTCTCTCACATGGCTATTATGAATTGTATGTATAATTAGGATTTATTATGTCATCTCATATGTTAAAACTATCCTAAAACCAGATCACACGTGTTAATTTGAGATCTAGATGTCCGAGAATAATTTAGTCTGACAATTATCAAGTAATTTGTTAGATCTATATGTTTAATGTAAAATTAGTCTTAAAATATTGTAGATATGTGATTGTTGTGATATAATTCATGTTTGCATCTGTCTTGAATTGCACAGGTTACTATTTGTATGATTGAATTGTATGATATGCTTGATTTGTTCGTTTAGAATTGTGTGTATTAGGACTTCGAATCGAAGATCAAATAAAATCAGAGGTTTAGATGATCAAATTCAGATGATACTTGGCGGAAGAGCTCTAGAGGTTGTCAGGAAGTAACACAAGAATTTTTTTCGAAAATTCATCAAGTACAGGGACCCGTTAGGGATGAGGATCACGGATCTTAAGGAAAAACTAACACTAGAGGGGGATGAATAGTGTTTTTAAAGAGATTATGAAAAACTTAAACAATTATTTGAACAACTATATGAATCACAGAATGAATATCACAACAGAAACAATCATAGATGCAGATATAAATAGAAATAAAATGCAGAAAAGGAAAGAACGCAGTGAATTTTATACAGGTTCGGATTACTCCTACGTCCAATCCCACGCAACGTTGGATTGCGCAGAGTTTTATTAATACTAGTATCAACTTACAGCACCCTTCATTTCATGGTTACAAGGTTAATATTGATTCCACACCCTTGATTCCATGGCTACAAGGTTCACACCGATTCAACACCCTTGATTTCACGTCTACAAAGTTCATACCACTCCCTTTCCTTGATTTATAGGCTACAAGGAACACACCCTTTCCTTAACAATAGAAACAGCCCTAGAACTCTTGAATAACACTTCCAAACAAAGAGTATTTGATAGAGACTGAGTGTAACAACCTGGAAATTCTGAACCAATTTAAAAATTTTATTTTACCAATTTTAATGGATTTTGGATATTTAAAATGATTTATTTTAAATAATAACAACTAAAAATTTATTTAAAATGAAATTAGAACGTAAAAATTTATTTTAATTACAAAACGAGCCTGAAAAGGCGCGGTAGTTTGAAAATTTGATTTTAAACTTTAACTGAATGTACAGAATTCAAAATAAATCGGATTTCAGTAAAACAAAAAATATTTGAATTTGTTTAACAATATCTTTCTAACGAATGTAAGAAACTGAGATTTCATAATATAAATTGAAAGTCAGATTAAAATTTAAAATAGTCGCTATGGAATTTATATATATATATATATATATATTAATAAAATATATAGCTCTTAAGAATAGCCATTTTGCAAACGACTCCATTTTCGAAGAAACCAACTTGGTTAGATCCGGAATGTCAAATTATTGCTAGATTCCAATTTTCATAATTTTTGGAATTAATATGTGAGCATGGTAAATTAAAACGTGTTTGGTACTTTCAGTTTCAATTTAATCGACTGGAAGTTGACCATTTTTCAAACGGTCTCCAAATTTGATGAAATTAATTTTCTTAGGACAGTATCGTCAAAACATAGCTAGATTTATTTTTCGGGAATTTTTGGAATCAGTATGTGGCCCCGATAAATTAAAATGTACGTTTAAATTTAATATTAAATGTTTTATATTTTAATTTAAAGAAAAATAGGGTGAAATGGTCAAATGGGCTTACAAAACATAGTCCATTGTGTCCGGAATAGGGGTATTTAGCTAGAGGCGATAGTTGCTGGGGTTGATTTGGAGCCCATATGAATTAACGAGCCTTTTTGAAATAAAAGAATTAAATAGTATTATTAATATATAAATACCCTAATTTACTAAACTCTAATCACTTTTAGTCAGCCGCCACTTCAGAAACGAATGACCGATGCTGCTCCATTCTTCTTCCTACTTTTTCTCCTTATCCACTTAATGGTTTGCCAAATTAATCAAACGGAAATCAAAGAGCTCCTTCAGCTCTTTAGAATCATACGGCGGTGGTCTGAAACCGTCGCCTGAGGAGGCCTATTTTTCATCACGAAGTCGCTGCGTTTGGGTTCGATTATTGGAGCAGGGGAGCCGTCGAGCTCAACGGGGTTGGGCGGAAATGGGCGGCGACGCCAAGCCCTACGGCGTGGCAGTTTTGGATCGGGTTCCTTTCGAGTGTGGTGGCGGCGAGGTGCAGTTTATGGTTCGATGTTTTAAAACGTTGTTGTAACACCCCGTATTTTCTGTGAACATAAAGTAACAAAACAAAGTATGATTAATTTTTAAAAGAAGAATTAAGGTATCCCGTATGAAGAAGTTATGACCTTCAGAAGTTTCAGAAAAATTAAAATAGCTAAGCTCGAAATTCAAATTCGAATTCAAAATACAAACCCGGGCTAGGCGGCGAAATTATCGCCTAGGACCTAGGTCGACCATGGGGTTGACCTCCCGCCTATTCCAGATCCGAGGACAGATCCATTTATCTGTATTTAGACGTCCGTTCTGACCAGATTCGTTGCTCCTAAGCTATTTAAACGCCCCCAAACCTCACTTTCTCTCCACACAATTTCATTATGCCTATACTCTGCTCTAATTCATATTAAAATAAATCAATGGCGTCGCTACTCTGCTGAAACCGAAGCTAGAACAAGTGCTTCTTCTTCTTCCAATCTGAATAGGATTAAAAGATAACAAATCAACGCCTACATCAACGGAAATCTAAATCAACTCCAGAAACTCAGATCCTAGAGTTGTCCTTCTCTTTCTTAAACCATGAATTGTGAGTATGGTTATTTTCAGATATGAAATTTAATTATGATCTTGACATGGTTATAAATCTGAATTGGATATTATGCATCAGATCTGATTTTCTGTGTAGATCTATCTTATTATTGTAACTATTCTGTATCACTTCCTTCCTTCTATTCTATAGCCAGGCTACCACGAGCCTGAGCCAAGTCTCTTAAGAGACTGATGCACGAACGCTAAATTTGTGAAAAATAATGAATGATGCATAATTGGACATGATTGGTTTGTGACTGATTTAAGAAAAGGGCATATGTTGTAATTTAAGATCTGGATCTAGGCATACTATATATGACTGTTTATAATTTGGAAGAAGGAGAATTATTGTATGACAACATATGACTTGTAATTTGGGAACATAATGCATGATCTGATTTTGAGGACATAATATATGTTGCAATTTAAGATCTAGATTTGGGGGCATATTTTATATGACGATCTATGACTTGAAAGAAAAAGGATATATGATTTAGGCGTAAAAGGTCTATATTAAAATAGGATAACTATTAATTGTGAATACGCCTAAATGGGGATTTCGAATATTTTCATACGCTGAAATCAAAGGCTATAATTTGGCATAATTCATATTGTATATCTTGATTTGGGGTTTTTGGAGAATATTCTGTACTATGTAAGTTTAACTAGAAATTTGGGGCATATATTATATTATGAATTATTACCATAATTTGAGCATGTGAAATTAGGCTTAATTTTATGATTAAGCGAGGTATGTCAATAGAATTTTAAGGGATGATTAAATTGCCTAATTTGTTAAATCTATTGAAACTAAACGCGGTAATTTGGGGTATGAAAATCTGTAGGCTCGATCTAAAATTGAGCAAAACATGTTAATAGAACTTTAGATAATCTGTTGTAACTTGTAAAGAAGTTAATTTTTTGAATTAGCATAATTAGTCTAATATTGGAATAATTTGCGAATGAATACTTTAGCTAAAATAAGAATGCTGAGACACGAGGTTAGACTCTGTTTACGGTAGAAGCCTGGCCGGACCCAACCGGCTTAACCAGCAACCACAATCTGCCAGTCTAATTTGAGAGGTCGTAGGCATAAAGATGCTTAGACACGAGGTTAGGCCTGGCTTGTGGTAGAAGTCTGCCTGGAACCGCCCGACACATCCAACGGCCACAAGCTACCGACCTAATGTGAGAGGTCTGCGCATTAATATTTAGTTAATGCAAATCTAAGATAAGTGTGATACCTAAAACGTGTTGGGTGGATAGGGTTAAAAAAACTGGACTGATGAATCTAATAAACCTGTTTGAAAGTCTGTAGGCCCAATACAAGGTTAGGTGAAACAATATGTAAGTCTGTTAATCTGTAATCAGATCCGTTAAGTCTGAAAACTTGTTAATCTGTATCTGTTAGTTTGAAAACTTGTTAACTTACATGTTTGATCTGAGAACTAGTTAATCTGAACTTTGTACATCTGAAATTTGTAAGTAAGTTAATCTGAAATCTGTTAGTCTGGGGACACAAGGTTAGGATGGGCAATTACTTGTGTCATCTGTCATTTGGGACCCATATTAGTCAGTAACCCTTTCTGGTATCAAAACTATGACCCAACACTAGGTAGGGGTCCAGGGCACGCTTACTGAACTAATTATAAGAGGTTCACTCTTATAATGGCGAAGGGTGTTGATGGCGCATTCCAACCGGGTCATGTGCGTGCATGGATCTGGTCTGCTCTGAGTATGTAAGACACTGTGACATCTGGAAATAGGTCTGTGTCTATAGGTTGCCACTTTAGGGAGTGATACACCCTTCTGTGGGGCCGACACAGGGTATTTATGTATTAGGGAGCCGATTGCTTAGGATAGAATTTTGGGTACACTTAGTCATGTCTGTTTCTATTGGGGTACCGTCTGTTTCTGTTAGGATGGTAACACCTGTCTGCTCCTGTGTGGTACCGTCTGTTGGGGTGGTAAAGGCCCATTACTAGTGTACACCTAATTCTAATATTTTGTTTCCGTTGTGATTATTCTGTTTCTGTCTCTAATTTCGTTGCTGATTCTGTTTCTGTACCGTCTGTCTCTGTTCGGGTGGTAAAGGCCCATTACTAGCATTCTGTTTCTGTACATCTGTCTCTGTTAGGGTGGTAAAGGCCCATTACTAGCATCGTGTTTCTGAAGAGATCGTATTGTCTTCTATTTAGATATTAGGACAACACCTAATTCTATTATACTAGTATTAGTGCAGAGAAGTGAAAACCAAATAAGAAGCTTAGTGTAATGACCCAGATATTTGACGTGTAATAATTAACTTATTTAATTATTTAAATAACGAATATATTATTTAATCGACGATGCTAGAACGTATAATTATATTATAATTAAAATCGAGTTTGAAATGGCGCTGCAGTTCGTAATTTGGCGATTTGAGCTTCAACTGAATGTACAGGATTCGTTTTAAGCCGGATTTCTGTGAAACAAGAAACGTGTGGAGCTGGTGGAGTATATCTTTCTAGTGGAAGAGAAAAATCGGGATTTCGTCATGTAGATTTTGAGATATGTCCAAATCAAATTTCAGAAAAGTCGCTATAGAATCGTTTATCGACCATAACTGTTTATTCGATATAACTGGAGATCGGGTTTGAATTTAGACAAGGTTCTTTTGGGAAGTAGTGATAATTTAATTTTTTTGAATTTTACTGTAATTTTTAATTAATTAAATAAGAAACTTTTTATTTGGAGTATTTTGCACCCTGTAATCAACATTTTGAGGTTTCACAATATGAGTTAAACTACCGGTATTATTACATTTTTGGGATCGTGACACCGAGCTCATCACAACGGTATATTTATTTCTGTCGTTAGCAGTCCCTAAGTGTATGAAATTTCATGAAATCGGTACCCTAAATAAATTTCTAAAAATATCTAAACTATTTGTGAATAAAACAAGCCACGCCGTTCCTCTATTTCAGCCACATCAAAACGCTTGGTCCACAAGAAAAATCGTGGCCTTCAAATCATCCTCTCAATGTAAATATAATCTCTCTATATAATACCCCTCCTTAAAATACCTAATTCCGATTCGTTCTCTGGTAAAATGGAATCCACGCCTCCACTTTTTCAATTCTTTCAGTAAACGAGATCTAGGAAAATCAAAAGAAAATACAAATAAAAATCCCTAAAATGTAAAGCTTTTAGATTCGAAGTCCTCTAGCCTTGCTCTCCGTCGCAGTATCAATTCTGAAGCATTCGAACTTCCTTCGAGTTCGCTGAAAATCCAAAGGGCAGTGCCTAGGGTTCGGTGTAGCAGGAAATCGGGAGAGCTATTCGAATTTTTAAGGGCGTCTTTGAGTTTATAACGTTGTATAGCTCGAGTTTGTAGTAATTGGTGGGGTTTCGCGAATATTTCTGTCGTGACTGTACTGTTTTGGTCAGGTCAATGTCAGAGTCGCTATCTGCTATGAGGCGTGAGGTGATGACGACGGTATTAAGTGAGGCTGGGGTATTGTCTCGATGGCGTTGGCGGGCTGCTATGGCGAATAGTGTCAGTTGAGGGTGTATGATGGAACTAAATGGTGCGGTTGCGGTGTGTAGTTCAACTGTAGCGTGTGTTTGAATAGGAGGAGCTTCTGGTTTGGGTAGCTGACGCAGTTCAAGGGAGAGGTGAGCTTGAAGTTCTGTAGGAAATGGTGAGGTGAGTATTTTGATGTCAGAAGCATGTTTGGTGAAGGGATGATGGAAAACAAAGACTGCCAGCTTTCCAAATGACAAAGAAAACAATGCTGGAGCTCACGGTTTTGATTTCTAGGTGAACGTTTCTGGAGTGCGGATGTTGAGAACGGGGAAGAATGGGTCCGGGTATGAAGGTGTTGGGCCTGGAGATGATGGGCCTGGCAGGTTTTGTGGAGGTGAGCCCGTATGGATGAAAGAAATGAATTTGAATAATTAGCAATGGTTTTAAAACATCTGAAGCTGGCATTTTCTTTGGAAGAAGACGGAGTACTGTTTGAGGCGGGAAGTGGTGCGAGATGAATTTAATAACGTGGGTGTATGGGATTTCAAACATCCGGCCATGAAGTCTTGTTAGTGGTGTGTGCGCATGTAGTTATAGATGAAGGAAATCATGGAAGATGGTAAAGAGATTGTTCAACAGGAGGGAGCGGTTTCAAGTGTATCCTTTTGAGAAGAACACAGGAAGCGGGTCGGGTTCTCAAGGGAAGGTGGGCCGAAATAAAAATGGTAAAAGCCCAATAATAATAATTTAAAACTTAAGTGTAATTTAATTTAATTAATTAGTATACTAACTTGTTAACGCGATATTTATCTCGTGCGAACTCAGAATTTCGAACTGTTTGATCCGTTGGGATCGTATGGACGGTGACTACAGAATGGAGCTGAAGGGAAGCGAATCGAAGCTAGTTACAATTTATAGCGAAATAAATTGTCCATCTGAATCAAGCGATGGTTATCGTTATTAACGATGATCGTCCAATGTGAGTAAAACTCACTAACTCTCCTCAATTTATATTTTAATATAAATTGTACTTTATTTATTGATTGCTGTATATTGATTGTTAAACTGGACTGTTAAATAGATTTGATTGAAAACGTAGTTATAGTTAATCTATGTACTGTTAATCAAATATGGTTCTGTACAGCAGGATATTTCATTTCAAAATGAAATATGATATATTGTGTAACATCTGTGAATGCAGGGTGACAGGTTGGAGGAATCCGACTGGGTTCCTCAACAATTATTTTACTGTTTTCATATATGTTGTGATTTATATTCTGTTATTGATTATGGATGTTAGAACGATATTGATCATCGTTGTTTGATATTTTGAATATCATAAGAAACCCTGAGTTGTAAAAAGGAATATTTCAATGTATTTTGAAATAAAGGAATTTTATAAAATCAACCGATTTTATAAAAGGAAACAATTTGAAAATAGAGTATTTATAAAACGAACACGGTTTTATAAAAGGAAGTATTTATGAAACAAATAGAGTTTTATAAAAGGGGTATTTATTTAGAAAATAAATAGAATTAAAAAGGAGAATATTTATTTAGAAAATAAATAGGAATAGGAAATATTTGTAACGGTAAATAGAAGTTGTAAATAGGAAATATTTGTAACGGTAAATAGAAGTTGTAAATAGGAAATATTTGTAACGGTAAATAGAAGTTGTAAATAGGAAATATTTGTAACGGTAAGTAAACGTTAAAAAAGGGAAATAGTTGTAACGGAAAACGTAGTTTATCAAAAGGAGTTAATCAAACGTAGTTTATAAAAAGGGGTTAATCGAATATAGAAATTAAGAAGTGAAGTTAAACAAAAATTAGAAGCTGACTAGAGATTAGTAAGTTGAATAGTTTTCTGAGTGTTGATCTGATGTTGGTTTCGGCCTTCGGGGTTTATACTTAGAGAATTGTTCTCTTACTAGTTTACAGTTAGGGACTAATAGTTGTGGAATGATAGTGATGCGTAAATGAGGATTGAAAATGTTTTCCAATGTAAATAAACGTATATTTTTTAAATATAGAAAATAAGGAAATATGAATATATATGTATATATATATGATAATGGTTGATCGATCGAATTTCTATCTAGAAATAAGATCGTTGTTTGTACACTGACATGTTTTCATTGATAGTTAAATCACAGACTATCAAGTTTTGACCATATTTACGTTGTTAATATGGAGAGACCGGTTGGATTATTATCCGAAGAACCACTCCGTATCGACATAAGCGTTGTGATCAAATACGATGAAGATAATTGAAGACGGAGTAAAGCGCAAGGGCTGTCCTGTTTACAGAATAGTGCCTTCGGTTTCGTTCAATCCCAGAACGAACGTAAATGGACGAATGTCTGACAGAATAGTTCCAATGATCGAAAGAGTTGGACTGTACAAATATATATGGTGGCCAACGGATTTATTCCCTTCGCATAATATCCAGAATCTATTTGTGCAGATCCAACTAATGATTGACGGATCTGATAATGTGGCATTCAAATTAATTGTGCTATCAAGGAAAGATAGATAATCGTAGCTTCTAGCCTCACATCCGGTAAATGACAAAAATCGGGCAGGCAGCATGGCTTAGTCGGTCGCACCGAAGTAGGGTGTATAATCACCTATCTAGAGAATATTCATTTGCTTCTTTAATCTATCAATGCTGTCCCATATATATACGGGAAACGGTTGCTGATCCCAACCGTTGGTGATGTACATTCGATACACTCAAGCGAAATGAGTGGTCGGTCATGTGTGGCTGAGTTACAAGATGTTCTTGTTGAACTCCAGTGTATCGTTCCTAGAGTACACTGATCGGAAGGTGGTTCCATACCTTGTCATAGTTGGAAATCCAATCATCCAATACGCACCCGCGGTTTTGATTGTATACTATATATGTAGAACGGGAGATGAAAGCGTTTCTGCTAGATTGATATCTAATTGTATTTAGACATTATTATAATATCAGTGATACTACTTTTCAAAGATGTTGGATTCTCATAAGGGAAAAAACCCATTCCGTTATACGGCGTGGTCTTATGAGATATCGTTTTACTAGTTCAAATAGTTTTAAACTGTTTTACTCATACCAGTCCCATGACTGACCCGGAGTTTACTTTGTTGTTTTCCCTAAACTCTTGGGTGCCTAAATTTGTACGGGCAGTCAAGTAGTCGGGATTTTACAGATACACTTGGAGAGCTTGGAGCAGGAGGCTTCAGGATTCTATAGCTATTATTATTTCCACAGTTGTTGTAAGTGCTGCACTCTGATAAGTGCTATTGTATATATAACTGTTTGTATTTCAAAAGTTATGTTATATTTTATTCGTTCCGCTGTGAGATTCGTGTTTACTTTGATGATGATGTTCTTCTTCTTCTATTCTATTAGTTCTACCTTATCTATTCTCACCCTCTATCTTCTTTCTATTAGTTTCTTGAATTTCAAGTGCAATTTGGGGTTGGACTTGTGTTATTTAGTCAGCTCAAATTGGACCGGATTTTCGGGTCACTACCGTTGGTATCAGAGCTTAAGTTAAGTATTACCTTGGCTCTGTGGCGTAACTCAGTAGAGATGGGATCAGTAATACCCTAGACTGAGATTGAGTATATATATACGAGTGAACGTATTTGTTATTTGATATAAAAATTTGTTTTATGTTATGGAGATTTATTGGTCGAGTAGTTTATGAATTTTGGTCGATACAGTAATGCAAACTGTGTTGATATGAGTTACTAAACACTTGAATACGATGAACCGACATGGTATGTTTTGAAAAGAGGGTAAATGAAATAATTTTACCCAAGTATATGTATTGGAAATAATTATAATGTGTTGGTTGTTATTATAATCGAATACGATTTTAAAGGTGAAATGGTTATAAATAACTAAACAGAATTCATATAAGTAAAGTATATGAAATAAGATGAATTAAATCTGAAATTAAAATCAGAATTGAAATTTAAAACTGGAAATTCAGACCAGTATTTGTAATTGAATCCAGATTAAGTATACGTGAATTTTAAAATCCTGGGAGGTTTTAAATTTGTTTTGATAAGGATATCTGGGATTGATTTCAAAATGGAAAGTGTTTAAAAGTGGTTTTGAAAGGAATATAGTATTGAACTCACTTTGATCGCTGGGAAATAATTCCGATGATGGATCGATACATCATCGGTGTAATTTTCGAGTTGCTAAGTGATGGATTACTACCAAAGATTTTGTTTTGAAACTGTTCTGCAAAAACAAGTTATTCAGGAATTCAAAGGATTTTGAATTGTTATTATGATTTCAAGTGATTTGAATAAACCCAGGAATTTAAATTCGGAAATTAAATTAACTTATGAGTTAAATAGATGAACTGGTAAAAGTGATTTATAAATTGGGATTTAACTTGAAATAAGTGAATATGAAATTGACTTGGTAAGTCGAGAGATTGAAATTTGAGATTAGAGTTTGAATGGAATTTTACTTGGGTACAAGCTAATAATTGTGTTGAGAATAAAGACAGATTGGAGTTTGATTTGGATGGCATGATATATGCAAAATTGATAGCAGATGGTAGGGATATAATGATATGCCCGACAAAAAGGTACAAGTTTATATTTCATATGAGTTTGGTGATTTATGAGCCGATCTGGCAAGCTGCTTGGCTGTTTGATTTTCTTTTGGTTGGAGATGGCCCAGAGAGGCGAGTTGTGCTTTACCGATAGGGCTGTACAAAGGAGGTTATGGCGAAATTTTCCGAAAAATTTAGGAGTTAGAAATTTTTTGAAAATTTAGGTTAGTCGGAAGGAATTAATATTTTAGTCAGTATTAATTGGTTCAGTTGAAACTGAAGTTAAGGGGTAAACCGATAAATATTTACCCAATAGATAGGGTCGTCCTCTACCTTAGCAATTTCGAGGACGAAATTATTTTAAGTGGGGAAGAATGTAATGACCCGGATATTTGACGTGTAATAATTAACTTATTTAATTATTTAAATAACGAATATATTATTTAATCGACGATGCTAGAACGTATAATTATATTATAATTAAAATCGAGTTTGAAATGGCGCTGCAGTTCGTAATTTGGCGATTTGAACTTCAACTGAATGTACAGGATTCGTTTTAAGCCGGATTTCTGTGAAAAAAGAAACGTGTGGAGCTGGTGGAGTATATCTTTCTAGTGGAAGAGAAAAATCGGGATTTCATCATGTAGATTTTGAGATATGTCCAAATCAAATTTCAGAAAAGTCGCTATAGAATCGTTTATCGACCATAACTGTTTATTCGATATAACTGGAGATCGGGTTTGAATTTAGACAAGGTTCTTTTGGGAAGTAGTGATAATTTAATTTTTTTGAATTTTACTGTAATTTTTAATTAATTAAATAAGAAACTTTTTATTTGGAGTATTTTGCACCCTGTAATCAACATTTTGAGGTTTCACAATATGAGTTAAACTACCGGTATTATTACATTTTTGGGATCGTGACACCGAGCTCATCACAACGGTATATTTATTTCTGTCGTTAGCAGTCCCTAAGTGTATGAAATTTCATGAAATCGGTACCCTAAATAAATTTCTAAAAATATCTAAACTATTTGTGAATAAAACAAGCCACGCCGTTCCTCTATTTCAGCCACATAAAAACGCTTGGTCCACAAGAAAAATCGTGGCCTTCAAATCATCCTCTCAATGTAAATATAATCTCTCTATATAATACCCCTCCTTAAAATACCTAATTCCGATTCGTTCTCTGGTAAAATGGAATCCACGCCTCCACTTTTTCAATTCTTTCAGTAAACGAGATCTAGGAAAATCAAAAGAAAATACAAATAAAAATCCCTAAAATGTAAAGCTTATAGATTCGAAGTCCTCTAGCCTTGCTCTCCGTCGCAGTATCAATTTTGAAGCATTCGAACTTCCTTCGAGTTCGCTGAAAATCCAAAGGGCAGTGCCTAGGGTTCGGTGTAGCAGGAAATCGAGAGAGCTATTCGAATTTTTAAGGGTGTCTTTGAGTTTATAACGTTGTATAGCTCGAGTTTGTAGTAATTGGTGGGGTTTCGCGAATATTTCTGTCGCGAATGTACTGTTTTGGTCAGGTCAATGTCAGAGTCGCTATCTGCTATGAGGCGTGAGGTGATGACGACGGTATTAAGTGAGGCTGGGGTATTGTCTCGATGGCGTTGGCGGGCTGCTATGGCGAATAGTGTCAGTTGAGGGTGTATGATGGAACTAAATGGTGCGGTTGCGGTGTGTAGTTCATCTGTAGCGTGTGTTTGAATAGGAGGAGCTTCTGGTTTGGGTAGCTGACGCAGTTCAAGGGAGAGGTGAGCTTGAAGTTCTGTAGGAAATGGTGAGGTGAGTATTTTGATGTCAGAAGCATGTTTGGTGAAGGGATGATGGCAAACAAAGACTGCCAGCTTTCCAAATGACAAAGAAAACAATGCTGGAGCTCACGGTTTTGATTTCTAGGTGAACGTTTCTGGAGTGCGGATGTTGAGAACGGGGAAGAATGGGTCCGGATATGAAGGTGTTGGGCCTGGAGATGATGGGCCTGGCAGGTTTTGTGGAGGTGAGCCCGTATGGATGAAAGAAATGAATTTGAATAATTAGCAATGGTTTTAAAACATCTGAAGCTGGCATTTTCTTTGGAAGAAGACGGAGTACTGTTTGAGGGGGGAAGTGGTGCGAGATGAATTTAATAACGTGGGTGTATGGGATTTCAAACATCCGGCCATGAAGTCTTCTTAGTGGTGTGTGCGCATGTAGTTATAGATGAAGGAAATCATGGAAGATGGTAAAGAGATTGTTCAACAGGAGGGAGCGGTTTCAAGTGTATCCTTTTGAGAAGAACACAGGAAGCGGGTCGGGTTCTCAAGGGAAGGTGGGCCGAAATAAAAATGGTAAAAGCTCAATAATAATAATTTAAAACTTAAGTGTAATTAAATTTAATTAATTAGTATACTAACTTGTTAACGCGATATTTATCTCGTGCGAACTCAGAATTTCGAACGGTTTGATCCGTTGGGATCGTATGGACGGTGACTACAGAATGGAGCTGAAGGGAAGCGAATCGAAGCTCGTTACAATTTATAGCGAAATAAATTGTCCATCTGAATCAAGCGATGGTTATCGTTATTAACGATGATCGTCCAATGTGAGTAAAACTCACTAACTCTCCTCAATTTATATTTTAATATAAATTGTACTTTATTTATTTATTGCTGTATATTGATTGTTAAACTGGACTGTTAAATAGATTTGATTGAAAACGTAGTTATAGTTAATCTATGTATTGTTAATCAAATATGGTTCTGTACAGCAGGATATTTCATTTCAAAATGAAATATGATATATTGTGTAACATCTGTGAATGCAGGGAGACAGGTTGGAGGAATCTGACTGGGTTCCTCAACAATTATTTTACTGTTTTCATATATGTTGTGATTTATATTCTGTTATTGATTATGGATGTTATAACGATATTGATCATCGTTGTTTGATATTTTGAATATCATAAGAAACCCTGAGTTGTAAAAAGGAATATTTCAATGTATTTTGAAATAAAGGAATTTTATAAAATCAACCGATTTTATAAACGGAAACAATTTGAAAATAGAGTATTTATAAAACGAACACGGTTTTATAAAAGGAAGTATTTATAAAACAAATAGAGTTTTATAAAAGGGGTATTTATTTAGAAAATAAATAGAATTGAAAAGGAGAATATTTATTTAGAAAATAAATAGGAATAGGAAATATTTGTAACGGTAAATAGAAGTTGTAAATAGGAAATATTTGTAACGGTAAATAGAAGTTGTAAATAGGAAATATTTGTAACGGTAAATAGAAGTTGTAAATAGGAAATATTTGTAACGGTAAGTAAATGTTAAAAAAGGGAAATAGTTGTAACGGAAAACGTAGTTTATCAAAAGGAGTTAATCAAACGTAGTTTATAAAAAGGGGTTAATCGAATATAGAAATTAAGAAGTGAAGTTAAACAAAAATTAGAAACTGACTAGAGATTAGTAAGTTGAATAGTTTTCTGAGTGTTGATCTGATGTTGGTTTCGGCCTTCGGGGTTTATACTTAGAGAATTGTTCTCTTACTAGTTTACAGTTAGGGACTAATAGTTGTGGAATGATAGTGATGCGTAAATGAGGATTGGAAATGTTTACCAATGTAAATAAACGTATATTTTCTAAATATAGAAATAAGGAAATATTAATATATATGTATATATATATATGATGATGGTTGATCGATCGAATTTCTATCTAGAAATAAGATCGTTGTTTGTACACTGACATGTTTTCATTGATAGTTAAATCACAGACTATCAAGTTTTGACCATATTTACGTTGTTAATATGGAGAGACCGGTTGGATTATTATCCGAAGAACCACTCCGTATCGACATAAGCGTTGTGATCAAATACGATGAAGATAATTGAAGACGGAGTAAAGCGCAAGGGCTGTCCTGTTTACAGAATAGTGCCTTCAGTTTCGTTCAATCCCAGAACGAACGTAAATGGAAGAATGCCTGACAGAATAGTTCCAATGATCGAAAGAGTTGGACTGTACAAATATATATGGTGGCCAACGGATTTATTCCCTTCGCATAATATCCAGAATCTATTTGTGCAGATCCAACTAATGATTGACGGATCTGATAATGTGGCATTCAAATTAATTGTGCTATCAAGGAAAGATAGATAATCGTAGCTTCTAGCCTCACATCCGGTAAATGACAAAAATCGGGCAGGCAGCATGGCTAAGTCGGTCGCACCGAAGTAGCGTGTATAATCACCTATCTAGAGAATAATCATTTGCTTCTTTAATCTATCAATGCTGTCCCATATATATACGGGAAACGGTTGCTGATCCCAACCGTTGGTGATGTACATTCGATACACTCAAGCGAAATGAGTGGTCGGTCATGTGTGGCTGAGTTACAAGATGTTCTTGTTGAACTCCAGTGTATCGTTCCTAGAGTACACTGATCGGAAGGTGGTTCCATACCTTGTCATAGTTGGAAATCCAATCATCCAATACGCACCCGCGGTTTTGATTGTATACTATATATGTAGAACGTGAGATGAAAGCGTTTCTGATAGATTGATATCTAATTGTATTTAGACATTATTATAATATCAGTGATACTACTTTTCAAAGATGTTGGATTCTCATAAGGGAAAAAACCCGTTCCGTTATACGGCGTGGACTTATGAGATATCGTTTTACTAGTTCAAATAGTTTTAAACTGTTTTACTCATACCAGTCCCATGACTGACCCGGAGTTTACTTTGTTGTTTTCCCTAAACTCTTGGGTGCCTAAATTTGTACGGGCAGTCAAGTAGTCGGGATTTTACAGATACACTTGGAGAGCTTGGAGCAGGAGGCTTCAGGATTCTATAGCTATTATTATTTCCGCTGTTGTTGTAAGTGCTGCACTCTGATAAGTGCTATTGTATATATAACTGTTTGTATTTCAAAAGTTATGTTATATTTTATTCGTTCCGCTGTGAGATTCGTGTTTACTTTGATGATGATGTTCTTCTTCTTCTTCTATTCTATTAGTTCTACCTTATCTATTCTCACCCTCTATCTTCTTTCTATTAGTTTCTTGAATTTCAAGTGCAATTTGGGGTTGGACTTGTGTTATTTAGTCAGCTCAAATTGGACCGGATTTTCGGGTCACTACACTTAGTTTAGCCTATATCATTGTTAACCTGCTACTCCTGTTATGGTTATCTCTCATCCAGATTTATTTTCATGTCATGATATTGTTATCTGTTTATATACTGAAAGTCATAGGACTCACCAGACGTATGTCTGACCTAGTTTGTTTCGCCTCTTTTCTTCCGTCTCCCCCCCCCCCCTCGTTCTTAGGGTGGAAACATAGGAGCTTGATTCAGGTTCCATCTGCTTGAAGTGCTAGAAGTGCTTGAAATAGTGCTTGGCTTTGGTTCCACCTATTTATGGCATTCTCTATTGGGGATTATGGCTTTAAAATTTTGCATTCTGAAGGATTTTGTATAAGATTGATATTTGTGTACTTGGGTTTGGGTATTATGATGTAACCAAACTTATTTCTATTTCTGCTGTAATAAAGTTATAAATTTTTCAAGTACTTCTTTGCATATCTGTCTTGTAAATTTCCGTTCTGTTTACTTATAACGTTCCACCAAAGTTAAGGATTCCCTTTTTGAGTGACCTTAACGGAAGTGGGGTGCTACACTTGGTATAAGAGCTAAAGGTTTTCAAAAGGAAGTATTTTCAAAAGTAAAGTTTATTTTGAAAAACATAATCCCTAAAAGCCATATATCTGTCTTTCGAATTCTCCATTTTGAATCTCTTCATTTTCTTTATAGCATGTCTGGGTTACCCGAGATACCCGAGGGCATACCGATACCAACTTGGTTCAGAAGGTATCTGGAGGCTAGGGCCATCGCCGTAGGCCCAATAGATGTTCCTCCCCCTCCCCGCGCTGATACTTTTTCGAAGATATGCAAAGACTTTCGAGCAATGGGCGGGAAACCTTTTAACGGATCAGAGACGTTTGTTGAAGCTCGAAATTGGCTTAAGGAGGTGGAAGATTTGTTTGGTATCTTCGAGATAGAAGATGGAAGGAAGGTCCAATTAGCTGCTTGGTTAATGAAGGATGAAGCCTCGTTTTAGTGGGAGGTCACGAATGGAGAGCGTCCGGTGGAGACATGGATGGATTTCAGGCACAGATTCGGGATGAAATTCCTCTCGCGAGCGGAAGAGAATTTATACATGGAGAGGTTCTTAGCATTGAAGCAAGAAAATTCATCAGTGAAGGAGTACGTCAACAAGTTCAATCAGTTGGCGAGATTCGGCTTAGACTTGGTGAAGACACCTGAGTAGAAGGCCTTGAGATTCGTTAAAGGTTTGAACGAGCCGCTACATTGGATGGCTATGACCCACATTCCTATGGAGGCTACCTTCGAGAAATTGGTTGACATGGCGTTAATGCATGAAGAGGAGGCCAAAAGTGAGAAGAAAGAGGGAAAGCTCGAAGGACCACAGAACAAGAAAGCATGGCCAAAAAAGGAGGCACAAAAGAAGAATGAAAAGTTTGAAGATAAGAAGGAGAAAAAGTGCTTTACTCGTGGAAGCTTGACTCATCTGAACAAGGATTACAGAAAGAGGAAGGGCTCCTGCTTCAACTGTGGAGAAATGGGACACTTCACTAGGTACTGCCCGAAGAAACGTGGGCAAGGGCAGAGGGCAGAGGGAAGAACCTACTTCTGGAGGGCAGGTGAATGCTCACGTGTCTGGTAGATAGGGTAGAGAGAGGAAAATTTCTGTAGAAGGATTGATTTCCTTATCTGATTATTGAGTTAAAACTCTTTTTCATTCTGGCATTTTTATTCTGTAATTGAGACTCTGCACTTTAATACTAGTCTTGTTTCTGATCCCACTATAGTCTCAAACCCCATGAGGGTTACGACTCATCTGTTTGTGATAAATTGGGGTTTGAAGGTATCTGTGTTAAGCATTAAGTTGACTATGACGCATACATTCTGGTTTTTGTGAAATATGGTGGGGTTTTATCATGCTTAGTTTCCTAAGAATCATTTGATAATCTGATTTGTAACAGTAGTTTGTAAGTATCTGAATATTTCTGAAAAGGATAGGGGTCCTTACTCGAAGCGTGAAATAGATTTCCAGTTTTGACATTGTTTAATGAGAGTAATTCTCTGAGTGTCAATCTGATGTTGATTTCGGTCTTCGGGGTTGATACTTAGGGATTTATTCTCTTAACTGATGTCTAATGGGAACATAACTTTTGTACTTGCTTCTATCACTCGGTTGTATCCTATCGATCGATTCTTCGACCTTTAGGTAGAAACTAATGGGTGTAAACAAGTGTTTGAGACATGTTATATTTGATGGTTGCAAGTGGATACAAATGGTTGCTAGATGTAACGACCCAACGTTCGAACACATCAGAAGTCGTGCCATTAATAAGAATAAGAATAGATAGAAGATAAAATCACAGAAACATTAGAATCTCATAGCGGAATTTTCACAAAAGATGATACTTCATAATATTTCACAGCGGAATATATTACATCAGAGCATCATAGGTCTAGTAATACAAGCCATTCACAGTACATCTTTAATTATACATATCATTGACGACTATCGTGCAGACTTAATTATATAGTAGATAAGATAGGTAGACCAGCACATAGATTATCTCCATCCAACTTCACAAGTATTATCCAATCCTGATTCACTTGTCTATTCATAACAAGTGTTATGAATACCCAAGAGTTTAAGGGAAACACAGAAAAATAAACTCCGGGTCAGTCAGGGGACTGGTATGAGTAAACAGTTTTAAAACAAATTAGAGAAATAAAAATATCTCATAGGACCACGCCATGAATACGGAACGGGTTTTTATCTTATGAGATCAAAACACTTTGTATACTTGAAATCAGATATTATCATAATGTTTATAAGATTTCACAAAAAAATTAGAATCTAGAAGAATGCTTGCATCTCACGTTCTCCTATATAGTATACAAATAAAAACCACTTGGCGCTTATGGAAATTGGATTTCCAACTATGACAAGGTATGGGGCCACCTTCCGATGATGTATCTCTAGAGGCGAATACACCTGGGTTCAACAAGAACGTCTTGCAACCCGACCTACAAATAACCGACCACTCATTTCTCTTGAGTGTATCGAACGTATATCACCAATGGTTGTGTACGGCAACCATTCCCGAATGGGCAGAATCGATAGATTAAGAAACAAAAGGAATTTCTCTAGATAGGTGATGCTACACCCTAATGGGAGCGACCCACATAGCCATGCTGCCTGCCCAATTTTTTGTCATTTCCTGGGTGTAAGCCTTGAGGCTAGACTTACGCTTGATCATCATCTCTTTATTTTCTTTGAATGCCACATCGTCAAATTCATCGGAAGTCACTAATTGTTTTCCACAAAAATACTCTGGTTATCAGGCTAAAGAAGTTTCCCTTCTGTGCCAGCAACTGGTACGTTTGAAGAAAACAACGTACGTGATTCCTTCGGAAATACTTTGTCAGACATTCGTCCATACAAGTTGTCCTGGGAATGGACAAACCGAAGGTACTATTTAAGAATAGCCCTTGTATCTCGTCGTCTTCAATTTAAAAATCTCTAACACGCGACGTATAATCAAATCAAAGAGAAATATTTATTTCGGTCTCTTTGAAATGATTAACGAATATTTTTCTTTTTAAATTACAAATCTAACATGATTATAATCTAATTTACATATACAATCATAGTCAAACTAAACAGTATATGATTATCTAGCTTATATCTGGTATTTTCATCATCTTTTCAAAACGGTCAATTTTAGTGTGTGCGTCGCACACGGTTTTTCTTTCTGTTTTGTTAGTTACCTTTAAAATGAATACTTACCTTATTTTTCTATAGAAAAATATTTCTCATCATTATTCCTAAATCTGATTATTCACAAATGGATTTATATTGCAGCTTTTTCACTTGGTATCGTTTTCGTCAAATTTTCCCTTCTTGATCCCTATACCTGATCTATTTTATACTTTCTTCTATAAATCAAATAAAATTTCTCTTTTTATTTCTTATACTTGACCTATACATATAAAAATATCCATTTTTATTTATTAATCTAAACATGATTAAGATATGACTTACAGTTCTTTATGTTATAAATTTCAGAACTGTACACGATTAGTTACTAGTACCGGAAAAAATTTAGATTACAGTTTAAAACTGACAAACTCATCGTATGTGTTGCATACGATATTTTTTTGTTTAATATTTAAATATTTCATTAGAAAATAAATCCTAATTTAAATTATAACTAAATCTATAATTTAATAAAATTACAACTTCTGTGCTGACTTCTTGACGTCTGTCAAAACCATATCCGATCTGTTATTCTTGAATGACTTCTTTGTTAACTTTACAGTTTAAATATTTCATTAGAAAATCATCATCAATTCTCATTTTTAAATTAAATTTATAATTTAATTTAAATTACAATTTCTGTATTTATATTTCAGTCCTTGACGAAACTGTATTTTATCCTGATTCACTTTCTTCTCTCTACACTGACTAATAAAAATTCTATTTCTATTTAAATATTAATTTTCCTATTTTATTTAAATCATTTTTTATTTAAAAACTAGTTTAAATTAAAAATATACAATAAAAAATCCTTGTTTTAAACTAAAAACAGCAAAGTACCACTTCCTATAGTACCAACCCCCTTAGACCCCGAGATCCCCTAGCCTGATCACTCAAAAATGTCGTGCGCCTGTCACTACCATGTGGTAGTACCACTTTCAAAATACCACCCCTCCCAGACCTCGTGCCAACCCTTCCAGATCACCACAAAACTCCGGGCCCCATCTTACCCGATCACCTTCTTCCCCTTTCACCTGTACACGCAACCATGTACACGCGCACCGCCCAAGCTCTGACGAACTCATCTCTGCTCCAGTTGTCACAAACGCCACCTTCTCCCCTTTATTCACTTCCGAACCCAAAACTAGATTTCTTCGTTCAAATCAAAATATGGTGTTTTAAACCGACATTTCACCCAAAAACTGCTACCACCCAGCAGCCTCGCACCACCACTACTGACCATCGGTCCCTACCATACTCCACCAGAATGACGCCATCTCAGGCCTTCTCCTCCTCCCAGAGTGTGGTCCCACTCGCTGCTCTTCCGTGACGTGGTTCATCGTCGAAGTAAGGCTATGAGTAGCTAAAAGCAGACCCTAAAATCGAACCAACCTCTTTATTCACACATCGGAAAAATCGAACAATATTTTTCCCTCAATCCTCATTACACGATGCTTCTCCCGACACATTTCCATGGCCTCCGATCAACTTGATGATCAGAAATCGCCCTAAGTACCAAATTCGATCATCTCGAGATTCCTTAGGATTTAGGTAGTTAAAAATCCTGATTTTACTCTTGAAAATTATGATTTTGATCCATTATTGCATTTGTAAACTTCGAACAAGGTTTCACGAAGTTTGAAAATCTAATTTGATTTTTTGAAATAGAGAGTATGTTGTTTTCTTGCTTTTGAACAACAATGTGGGTTTTTGCAATGTTTATTTCATCTTGAGCAATTTGTATGACTAGGTGAAAGGTTTTAAAATAAAGTATGGTACCTTATTCTAATTTCACTAACATAGATTTGCTGATCCCTTTAGATTTGTAGAAGTTCATCCAAAAATACAAGGTCTGTTAACAGCAGCAGATAACAACTTTTCTAAATTTTTGTACTTAAGGTTTTTAACTAACAGCCAATGATTTTTCTCCTACCAAACAAGAATCCCATACAAACATATTACCTAACCAGATCATCACAAAACCCAAGTTCAATTTATAGTCAAAAACAGAAAAATGCAGGAAATTCAAACAGGAAATAAAAGAAACAGTTTACTCACTTTTCAAAGCTTGAAACACCCTTAGGCTTTACTCCTCTTTACTGATCAAATTGAAGTGTTTGTGTTGTGTAGAGAAGTGTGTGTGCTTATGCCTATTTATAGTGGTGGACATGAATAAAATATGTTGCAAAAAAAATTAGTTTTTAGATTTTGAAAAGTGACAATTTGAAAGACAATTCAGAAAATCTCTTTTCTCTTGCCAAATCTAAGCATCACTACCAAAAATCACATGGCCTATGTCAGCCCTTACCACCTGAAAATCCCCTATGCCAACTACCACTTTCTACCGTATTGGTTTCTATGAATTGTCACCAATAAATGCCTATGTACCATACATGATCTTCACTAGCTTTTTTCTTGGTTTTCACAAATTGTAGCATCCTTCTTAGTATCCAATAGGTTCAGTTTTGCAAAGGGTTTTCAAACAAAAATCTTCTCATGACAACATGATTTAACAAGAACACATAACTATATTTACTTGCCTTGTAAGGTTAGGCAAAAATCTGAAAAACTCTTGCACCAAAAAGGATCTTGGCATATGATTTTGACATGAAAAAAATCTTGAAAAGTCTATATGTTAAGTAAGGATCTAATGTAGGCAATACCCTAGGTGTATATGCAAGGTTTTGTGAATCTTTATGCACATTGGTTTTGACAAAATGACTATGGTCTTGAAAATGCAAAAAGGAAATGACAATTTTCAGAAAATTCATGGAAAAAGAAAAGGATTAAAAACTGAAAATACATGAAACAAAAATGATTTTGCCATGTGAACAAATCTCCTTAGATCCCCTTTTATTAGTCTAGTATAGTGTAGGTGTTTCCTTGAATATGTACATATATAAATGAAAACATGTTTGCAAGGAAATGTCATTTTCATGCTTTGTTTATGTATATTAAAACTTAAACTTGTTTAATACTTGCTTTTGAACTTGCGTTGATAACAAAAAGGGGTTTTGGCATGCTTTACATTCAAGTGTTTTAAGTTTTCAATCTTAAATTTGCAAAGACTAAACTCTTAAATATTTTGAAAAAAAATTGAACAAAATAAGTGAAATAAAATGGCACTTTTATAACATGCTATGTAAAAGTGTCGTTATCCATACATATATAAAATCTATTTCAACAAATGCTAACAAATACATGCTATCATACAAGATGTGTAAAAATGTGTTTTGGTAAGTGCTGTAATACATACACATGTAAATGTTGTTATTCATAAATTAACATGTTTTGAAATTCAAAGTCTGGATTTTAAATCGTATTTGTGAATACGTGCTTACGATTAATTAACATCTGTGTCAGTGATACGTGTAAATACCCGGGTCATTACACTAGTGGTTGCTCATGGATGCATATACACACACTAGGCACTAGATCGGCTCAAAAATACTCTCATACTGCATATGGATGTATGTGCATTTTTTTCGATTTTTGTGGATGCAAAATGATTGACTCATCACTTGGATGTTGCATTTGGATGAATGGTTATGCACTCATATAGAAATGATGTGTATCAAATAGGGTTTATTGCATACATAAGTGGACTCATGGCACTGACATAATTCGCATTGAGGAGGTCAACTGAATCAGTAGACCGCCTGATCTTTGCATTAGATAAGAGACATATACACACACTTTTGCATATGTTCATACAACATTAGAAGTTTTCTAAGGACAATGGATGCTTGTGGATGATATTTGAGTAGATGGGTGATTGGATGGTAGGACATATTCTTCTTAACTTGAATATTTCGGAGATGAAATCCTTTAAGGAGGGGAGAATGTAACACCCTGTATTTTTTGTGAACATAAAGTAACAAAACAAAGTATAATTAATTTTTATAACAAGAACTAAGGGAACCAGGTTACGCCATTGCGTTCGTCTTGGAATTCTGCTTGAGATAGAATCTGAGTTTGCGTAAATCGGACCCCGTATGAAGAAATTATGACCTTCAGAAGTTTCATAAAAATTAAAACAGCTCAGCTCGAAATTCAAATTCGAATTCAAAATACACACCCGGGCTGGGCGGGAAAATTCCCGCCCAGGACCCAGGTCGACCAGGGGGTCGACCTGGGTAAACAGGTCGACCATGGGGTCGACCTGGGGGTCGACCTCCTCCCTATTCTAGATCCGAGGACAGATCCGTTTGTCTGTATTTAGACGCCCGTTCTGACCAGATTCGTTGCTCCTAAGCTATTTAAACACCCCCAAACCTCACTTTCTCTCCATACAATTTCATTATGCCTATACTCTGCTCTAATTCATATTAAAATAAATCAATGGTGTAGCTACTCTACTGAAACCTAAGCTAGAACAAGTGCTTCTTCTTCTTCTTCCAATCTGAATTGGATTAAAAGATAACAAATCAACGCCTACATCAACGGAAAGCTTAATCAACTCCAGAAAACCAGATCCCAGAATTGTCCTTCCCTTTCTTAAACCACGAATTGTGAGTGCATTTATTTTCAGATATGAAATTTAATTATGATCTTGACATGATTATTGTGACGATAAGGAATTTCGCTCGATCCGAATCGATCGTTAAACCGACCAAGACCGTTCGAAACCCCTGATTGTTTGAGAACATGACAAATTGGAACGCAGACAGAAGAACATTTCATTGTTTATTACAACAATTCCATCAAATTACAAGAATATACAGAGTATGAATAAATATTACACAACAGAAAAATATCAGAGATTACAAAAAATTACATAGCAGCGGAAAAACAATACAAAACACAACTGAAAGTAATACACGGATACAGAGCTTTCCGAGCATCGTTCCAGCTGTAAATCCGGATCCTGTGAATATAAATCTGCAAAACCAAAACTACTAGCTGCCCGTGTCGAAAATAAGGTCACCCGGAGTTTAGGTTAAAACAATAAACTCCAGGTCAGTCATGTGACTGGTGTGAGAACTAAAACAGTTATTTCAAAACTTTACTTTAAAAGAGAGTAATTCAAGGGACCACGCCGTATAACACGGAACGGGTTTCCTCCCAAGAATACCAGTGCATAGAATAAACAACGCAATGCTTTTTCGAAAAATGAAGCTATTATAAGACCCAGGTCCCATCACACAATGCAACGCAAGCCGGAGGATAGGGTTTTCCCTTATAATAGCCAAACATGCTTGGTACGTTTAAAACAAATCATTTGATACTATAATAAGTGTATAGTGTCAAAACAATTTCAATCATAAATATCAATCATGGACGACATAGCGTCCCATGCTACTATGTCACCATACTAGGCTCTACAAATAAAACCGAAATATCACGTATTGGAAATTGGATTCCATCATGAGTCGAGGCAAGCGGCAAGCTCCTCTCCGATTCGATACACTCTAGCAAATGTCCCAGGACTACACACTCTGGGTAACCCTTGGATCGGTTGGACCGGTCCTCTCTTACGTTTGAGGATTGGCAATTCCTGAACACACGTTTCCCGGTCCTATCAAACCTAATATCGAGGCGCCTCATTCCAACAACCACAAAGGTGAAAAGTATATGTAAATGTTAGGGCTGGTAAGTCACTGACACCACCCATAGCTAGAAAGAAACGTCGTGTTCTCCCAACGGTCTGTATCCCGTTTTTGACTCATACCGAGGTGTGAGGCTCGCGAATCCACGCTATACACAAAGCTGCCACGTAGGCCGTGCTTTGATCATCAACCACAAGACTTTGCTTTTCAACAGAAGCCTTGATCCATGCAACTCAGCGTGCCACACAGGCAATTCATGCCATGCGATTGATATCTATCGATATATAACCTCTAAGCTCGTACGTCTCAGAGAAGGGCGTTAAGCAAGGGAATAAATTCTCCGTCGCCAAACAGATATATATTTAACAGAAATCAATCAACACAGAATAAAATCCAATGTTAGACACACAATCCATTTACAAGTTCGTTCTGGGTCTGAACGAAACCGGAGGCACTTTCCTCGCATATCCATCGATCTCTAAGTACGTCTGGACGACCACCAACTGATTCCCTCATCTTGGGTGTACAGCCCAATCAAGATCATCAGTAATCACCCAAACAATGTGAAGACTTCTGGTCTTCAATCACCGTCTTCATCTTCGACATATCGTCGAATCGGTTATTCAGAATGGGTATAAACCCGGCCTTTCTGAATGACCCGCGTATATAGTAAACAAATGTTACACAAACACAACATACGCCTCATTCCAAATCAGCAGCCACTAACCGTAAATCAGCAAGAGAACAATTTCCCAAATATTAACCCCGAAGGCCGAAACCAACATCAGATCAATACCCAGGAAACCATCCTACTTAACTGATCCCCAGTTAGTTTCTAAATTTCATATTCTTAGGGAAAGGTTCCCATTAATTTTATCAAAGATAAATTCTTTTAAATTTATTCTTTAATCTTCCTTTGGATGTCATTTCAAACCATATTATGGTTTTCCAAACTAGTCGGGATTAGCGAACCACACCGAAGTATTTATTTATTTTATTTCCCAATCCCAACCTATTCATCCCATGAAGCAAAACTGGTAATACTCCATATCTAACACCACGGTGTTATCGGTAAAATTAGTTACCATTTCACGTTCAAATCTAATTAAAGATTTAACTATCGCTTTGGAGCAAAACTGGTGATACTCCATTCTCTCTCACTTTCCAAATTTGATAATTTAAATTATCAATTCACGTTTCAATCTAATTACAGATTCATTAAAACTCCTTTTACTGGGTTAAAGAACTAATGTCATTTAAAACACAGTTCATGATAAACCTAAATCACATTCTATTTATTATCGGGTTAAAGAATAAGTGCTATTTAAAACACTATTCACGATAAACCCACAGATCAATTCTATTTAAAACCCATTTCAAATCCAATTTATTTATTTAAAAATAAATGGGTTTTAATTTCAGTTCAAAACTAGTTCATTTCGATAAAAATCTATTTTTATCTTTTCAAATATGGAGTTTTTCATCCCAATTTTTTCCAAATCATTTCTTATGATTTTACACAAATTATTACTATTTTTAATAATTTTATCAAGGCCCGTACAGTCGATTTCCATCAACGGCCATCGAACTGCACTTACAGCGACCTTTTCCAAATTTGATTTGGACGTATCTCCACATCCAACCGTTAGATTTCAAATTTCTAATATTCGTTAGAAAGCTCTTTTCGATACGAACCCAACGGTTCCAGTTTTAGGACAATCCGACGGTCGGATCTCCCGTAATGTCCGTTCGAAGTCAATGGTCGAAATTTTCGAACTACCGCGGAGCAGCGCGTTCTATTCAGGCCATTATATATATAATATATATATATATTATATATATTTCGTCGATTTCCTTTTTAAAACGAATTTTATAAATCATTTCAATTTTTTTTCAAAAACAATTTCAACCTTTCTTTCAAATTCAAATCAAAATTGAATTTTCCCTCATAAATTCTTTTCCATTCAATTTGAATTCATTTTCTATTCGAATTCCCTTTTATATTCAATTTAATCCAAATCCGTTTTCTATTCAGTTCAATTCGAATTTATTTTCTATTCGATTTAATTTGAATTCGTTTTCTATTCAATTCAATTCGAATTCGTTTTCTATTCAATTCGAATTCTTTTTCCATTCAATTCAATTCGAATTCGTTTTCTATTCAATTCAATTCGAATTCGTTTTCTATTCAATTCGAATTCATTTTCTATTCAATTCGAATTCGTTTTATAAATATTCGATTTTTATCTCTTTTCAATATTCATTATAAAAATGAATATAATCGATATAAATATCGTTCACGTCAAATGAGCGCATCTCTAATCAACACGGCTTTATATTTTTCAATAACTTCGTTATTCTATTCAACAAATGAATTTATATTACTTTCAATACTTGACTAATCTCAACGGATGAGTACTGTCAACACGCGACTATTTTTGTTATTTAATATATTTTATAAAAATTATGGTATCTATCGTTTGATTTCAAATCAGACTCCAACCGTAAATTAGTAAGAGAACGATTCCCTGAATATTAACCCCGAAGGCCGAAACCAACATCAGATCAATATCCAGGAGACCACTCATCTAATCTATTTTCCAGTTAGTTTCTAATTTTATATATAATAAAGATGTAAATTTTATTGTTAAAATATTTCGTTCAACACATGACTAATCTCAATGGATGAGTACTGTCAACACATGAACCTTTATTTTATAAAGAAGTTAGTTTCTAATTTTATACATGATAAAGATGTAAATTTTATTGTTAAAATATTTCGTTCAACACATGACTAATCTCAACGGATGAGTACTGTCAACACATGAACCTTTATTTTATAATATTCTTTATTTTCTAAATTGGAATGAGGCCCAATCAAGTACCATATAAAGTTAATTATATGGATTCCATACAATACATGTATATAATCGCAACGATAAATAATCAACCATTATCCAAAGTGCACTACACTGTATAAGCATCAAATATAGATATCTAACGCTTATAACAGCCTGTCGATCCATCGATCGACATACAACTAATTATTGGGATTAGTGTATACCGTATTTTATCCCAATACCCGTGTGGGGTTTCAAACAATCAAACACAGATTTTATTTGTGCAGTTGGGCGATGTGTAAAATTTATCGTCCCAATCAATGTCCTTCAAATAGGTGTACATAAACAAACCGTCCGGTTTGTAAATGAATATTTATTTTATTCTCGTTAAAAATTATATTTTTAACGACCAAATTATTTTATTCAACCTATGAATATTCTATTCGGTTCATTTATTAAATAAAATGATATCTTTATTTTTCTAACTTATTTTAGAAAATTTCGGCGACATAACGGCATGATACTAGAAACGGGACAAGGCCTAGCCTTATCCCCAATCTAATAATTGCCCACGCCATACACATATCAATCAAATCCATTCCATTTCACCAAACAATCAAATTCAAATCAAAATATAACCAACTACACAACCAAACAAACAAGTCCATGGTCTGTGGACGATGGTGTCGGGTGCTACTAAACACCGTCTACATCCTAGTATATATATTTAACTAGAAAAGTAAATTTAGAGTGAGAAGTTCTCACCAAAGCTATCCCAATTCCACGACACTTCAAATGTAGGGAATCATCACTGTTCTCGCCTTTTGTCACTTTCGTTGCCCGTAGCCACTACATATATAAAAATCACATTTTTATATTGTTGCTATGTATATAAAAATCATATTTTTACACTACTAGTATACAGATAAAAAATTCTATTTTTACACCGCTACCATATAGATAAAAATTCTATTTTTATAACGGTGTTCATATAATAAAGATTATATTTTTATCACACTATTCTCTATATAAAGATTTCGCCTTTTCAAATATAAAGATTTCGCCTTATATATAATAAAAATCATATTTTTATAAATTCTTTTTCATTATAAAAATCGTACCTTTACTAAATTAAAAATCAAAACTTTCTATGATTAAAAATCTAATCTTTGTAACGCTTTAATATATATAAATCTGATTTCTAATCTAATGTGATTTATATATATATATAAAAAAAAATCTCTTTCCTAATTACCTAATAAAAAAATAGAAAAGTAAATAAATAAATAGGAAAACTCACTGATCTAGATCGAAGGAGGGTCAGAGGCGGTAGGGAGGCGCGCTGGGGCTGTGGAGTGGTCGGGTGGTGCTGCGTTGGCAGGTGGCGGGGTCGGCTAGGGTTTCGATTTCCAGGGCTTGCCTTCGAATTGGGGAGAAAGGAGAAGGGACTGCGGAGGGGGGGTACGGTGGCGCGACGCCACCTAAGGAGGGGCGCGAGGAGATCGTCGACGGGGGGGAGGGATTTGGGCACGATGGGTTTGGGTTTTCTTTGTTTTTTTTTCTTTGTTCGAATGACCTGATGAGGAGGGAGAGAGAGAACATGAGGGTAAGGGGGTTGACTAGGTTTAATTATTATTTTAATTTATTTTTAAAATCCAAAAAGGTAATTCTTTGTTTTGAACTCAAAGTCAAACCCACCGACTGTCGTCTATAGCGTATTACCCCCATTTCGAACACAATGGGATGTGTACCGTAGGCTGATTCGATCGTTTCGATCAGTTTCCGTTAAAATCAACATATAACTCTATATATTGAATTTGAACGCGCATTTCAATTTACCGGGCCACATACTAACTCGAAAAATTCCCAAAAAACATTTTCTAGCCTCGTATTGACGATACGGTCCTAACAAAACTAATTTCGCCAGATTCTGGGATCGTTTGAAAAATGGCCATTTTCCAGTCGATTAAAATCAACTGAAACTGGTCAAACGCGTTTTCCATTGCCACGCTCGCATATTGATTCAAAAAATTACGAAATTTGAAACCTAGCAATAACTTTACATCGCGGATCCAACGAAAGTGGTTTCGTCGAAATCCGAGGTCGTTTGCAAAATGGCTATTTTTAAGGGCCTGAATTCCATAGCGACTATTCAGAATTTTCAACTGGACATATCTTTTGATTCCCGCTATGAAATTTCAATTTTTCGGATTCGTTGGAAATATATTACCGATTAGATTCAAATATTTTTGGTTTCACTAAAACCCGGTTCATTTTGCACCCGGTACATTCATTTGAAGTTTGAAATCGAATTATCAAACTACCGCGCCATTTTCAATTCCTTTTATAATTATATATAATTATTATATTCTAACAATGACGTATATAAATATATACGTTCTAAATATATTCAAAATAAATTTCTCGTCGATATTATTTAAAATAATTCATTTTAAATGTTCAAAATTCATTAAAATTGCCAAAAATAAAAAATTTAAACTGGCTCGCATTTCCGGGTTGTTACATTCTGCCCCACATAAAAATTTTCGTCCCCGAAAAGGAACGAAGCCGAAAGTGGTTTAACTAATCAACTCAACTTTCATTATTTCCGTTACGGCTTAAGTTCTTCAACTTTTCAGTTTCTAAGAACTTTTCAAATTTTTCAAAAATTTGGCTAACACCCTAAATTTTCGAAAAATTTCGCCATAACCTCCCTTGCACCGGGAAAATCCCGAAATTGCCATATAGGCCTTCTGATCTCAAAAATAAAAATAAAAATCCAAGCGGCTAGCCAATCGGCTCATAAAATCATCATCACCCAAACAAAATAGTAAATTATGATAAACATGTACCTGTTTGTCGGGCAAACAAATTTTATTCTTCGGCTCTAGCCTCTTGGCTATGACCTATTCAATGTAAGTACATGTATATGCAAGCAAATGTGACCAATTTTTCAATACAATTCAATATTTGGTTCAATTAAGCATAATGGTTCAAAATTATCAAACAAATAGACAAACAACACAACCATCAATCAATTAGTGGATTAACGTTTCAAATTCATAATTTTACTACATATACAGAAAATCATGTTTTTGATGCCAAATCACAACAAATAATCCTAAGTAAATTTTGGTTCTTACACCAGTCAATGGAAATATATAGATAGCACACTTTCGAAACACGAACACAAATTCTGATGATGATATATCAATCATCAGAATCATCTCCGGGTGTCTAGAATATGATTCTATATCTATCCAGTATATTAAAACTTCGAATATACGTTCACGACGCGTATATCCAAAATCTTTATATACCGGATTGTCCAAATCAGTACAAACAAAATATTCAAATACTAATAGTTGAATTTAATTTTCAAAACAAAATTTGTCTTCTATTGAAAAATATACTCTTCACACTCATTCTAGGATACTACTAATCCTATCTCTAACGAGTCATTCTAATTGGATATTACTAATCCAATATCTGATGAATTCTTTCGTATAGTTCTAATGTGTCTTGTTCTCGAGCTCTGTAAAGCAAAGCTCTGATACCAACTGTGACGATAAGGAATTTCGCTCGATCTGAATCGATCGTTAAACCGACCAAGACCGTTCGAAACCATGATCGTTTGAAAACAGGACAAATTGGAACGCAGACAGAAGAACATTTCATTGTTTATTACAACAATTCCATCAAATTACAAGAATATACAGAGTATGAATAAATATTACACAACAGAAAAATATCAGAGATTACAATAAATTACATAGCAGCGAAAAAACAATACAAAACACAACTGAAAGTAATAGATGGATACAGAGCTTTCCGAGCATCGTTTCAGCTGTAAATCAGGATCCTGTGAATATAAATCTGCAAAACCAAAACTACTAGCTGCCCGTGTCGAAAATAAGGGCACCCAGAGTTTAGGTTAAAACAATAAACTCCAGGTCAGTCAGGTGACTGGTGTGAGAACTCAAACAGTTATTTAAAAACTTTACTTTAAAAGAGAGTAATTCAAGGGACCACGCCGTATAACACGGAACGGGTTTCCTCCCAAGAATACCAGTGCATAGAATAAACAACGCAATGCTTTTTCGAAAAATGAAGCTATTATAAGACCCAGGTCCCATCACACAATGCAACGCAAGCCGGAGGATAGGGGTTTCCCTTATAATAGCCAAACATGCTTGGTATGTTTAAAACAATTCATTTGATACTATAATATGTGTATAGTGTCAAAACAAATTCAATCATAAATATCAATCATAGACGGCATAGCATCCCATGCTACTATGTCGCCATACTAGGCTCTACAAATAAAACCGAAATATCACGTATTGGAAATTGGATTCCATCATGAGTCGAGGCAAGGGGCAAGCTCCTCTCCGATTCGAGACACTCTAGCAAATGTCCTAGGACTACACACTCTAGGTAACCCTTGGATCGGTTTGGCCGGTCCTCTCTTACGTTTGAGGATTGGAAATTCCTGAACACACGTTTCCCAGTCCTATCAGACCTAATATCGCGACGCCTCATTCCAACAACCACAAAGGTGAAAAGTATATGCAAATGTCAGGGCTGGTAAGTCACTGACACCACCCATAGCTAGAAAGAAACGTCGTGTTCTCCCAACGGTCCGTATCCCGTTTTTGACTCATACCGAGGTGTGAGGCTCGCGAATCCACGCTATACACAAAGCTGCCACTTAGGCCGTGCTTTGATCATCAACCACAAGACTTTGCTTTTCAACAGAAGCCTTGATCCATGCAACTCAGCGTGCCCCACAGGCAATTCATGTCGTGCGATTAATATCTATCGATATATAACCTCTAAGCTCGTACGTCTCAGAGAAGTGCGTTAAGCAAGAGAATAAATTCTCCGCCGCCAAACAGATATATATTTAACAGAAATCAATCAACACAGAATAAAATCCAATGTCGGACACACAATCCATTTACAAGTTCGTTCTGGGTCTGAACGAAACCGGAGGCACTTTCCTCGCATATCCATCGATCTACAAGTACGTCTGGACGACCACCAACTTATTCCCTCATCTTGGGTGTATAGCCCAATCAAGATCATCAGTAATCACCCGAACGATGTGAAGAATTCTGGTCTTCAATCACCGTCTTCATCTTCGACATATCGTCGAATCGGTTATTCATAATGGGTATAAACCCGGCCTTTTTGAATGACATGCGTATATAGTAAACAAATGTTGCACAAACACAACATACGCCTCATTCCAATTCAGCAGCCACTTACCGTAAATCAGCAAGAGAACAATTTCCCAAATATTAACCCCGAAGGCCGAAACCAACATCAGATCAATACCCAGGAAACCATCCTACTTAACTGATCCCCAGTTAGTTTCTAAATTTCATATTCTTAGGGAAAGGTTCCCATTAATTTTATTAAAGATAAATTCTTTTAAATTTATTCTTTAATCTTCCTTTGGATATCATTTCAAACCATATTATGATTTTCCAAACTAGTCGGGATTAACGAACCACACCGAAGTAATTATTTATTTTATTTCATAATCCCAACCTATTCATCCCATGAAGCAAAACTGGTAATACTCCATATCTAACACCACAGTGTTATCGGTAAAATTAGTTACCATTTCACGTTTAAATCTAATTAAAGATTTAACTATCGCTTTGGAGAAAAACTGGTGATACTCCATTCTCGCTCACTTTCCAAATTTGATAATTTAAATTATCAATTCACATTTCAATCTAATTATAGATTCATTAAAACTCCTTTTACTGGGTTAAAGAACTAATGTCATTTAAAACACAGTTCATGATAAACCAAAATCACATTCTATTTATTATCGGGTTAAAGAACAAGTGTTATTTAAAACAATGTTCACGATAAACCCACAGATCAATTCTATTTAAAACCCATTTTAAATCCAATTTATTTATTTAAAAATAAATGGGTTTTAATTTCAGTTCAAAAATAGTTCATTTCGATAAAAATCTATTTTTATCTTTTCAAATATGGAGTTTTTCATCCTAATTTTTTCCAAATCATTTCTTATGATTTTACACAAATTATTACTATTTTTAATAATTTTATCAAGGCCCGTACAGTCGATTTCCATCAACGGCCATCGAACTGCACTTACAGCGACCTTTTCCAAATTTGATTTGGACGTATCTCCAAATCCAATAGTTAGATTTCAAATTTCTAATATTCGTTATAAAGCTCTTTTCGATACGAACCCAACGGTTTCGGTTTTAGGACAATCCGACGGTCGGATCTCCCGTAATGTCCGTTCGAAGTCAATGGTCGAAATTTTCGAACTGCCGCGGCGCGGCGCGTTCTATTCAGGCCATTATATATATAATATATATATATTATATATATTTCATCGATTTCCTTTTTAAAATGAATTTTATAAATCATTTCAAATTTGTTTCAAAAACAATTTCAACGTTTCTTTCAAATTCAAATCAAAATTGAATTTTCCCTCAAAAATTCTTTTCCATTCAATTTGAATTCATTTTCTATTCGAATTCCCTTTTATATTCAATTTAATCCGAATCCGTTTTCTATTCAGTTCAATTCAAATTTATTTTCTATTCGATTCAATTTGAATTTGTTTTCTGTTCAATTCAATTCGAATTCGTTTTCTATTCAATTCAATTCGAATTCGTTTTCTATTCAATTCAATTCGAATTCGTTTTCTATTCAATTCAATTCGAATTCGTTTTCTATTCAATTCGAATTCGTTTTCTATTCAATTTGAATTCGTTTTATAAATATTTGATTTTTATCTCTTTTCAATATTCATTATAAAAATGAATATAATCGATATAAATATCTTTCGCGTCAAAATAGCGCATCTCTAATCAACACGGCTTTATATTTTTCAATAACTTTGTTATTCTATTCAACAAATGAATTTATATTTCTTTCAATACTTGACTAATCTCAACGGACGAGTATTGTCAACACGCGACTATTTTTGTTATTTAATATATTTTATAAAAATTATGGTGTCTATCGTTTGATTTCAAATCAGACTCCAACGGTAAATTAGTAAGAGAACGATTCCTTGAATATTAACCCCGAAGGCCGAAACCAACATCAAATCAATATCCAGGAGACCACTCATCTTATCTATTTTCCAGTTAGTTTCTAATTTTATATATAATAAAGATGTAAATTTTATTGTTAAAATATTTCGTTCAACACATGACTTATCTCAACGAATGAGTACTGTCAACACATAAACCTTTATTTTATAAAGAAGTTAGTTTCTAATTTTATATATGATAAAGATGTAAATTTTATTGTTAAAATATTTCGTTCAACACATGACTAGTCTCAACGGATGAGTACTGTCAACACATGAACCTTTATTTTATAATATTCTTTATTTTCTAAATTGGAATGAGGCCCATTCAATTACCATATAAAGTTAATTATATGGATTCCATACAACACATGTATATAATAGCAACGATAAATAATCAACCATCATCCAAAGTGCACTACACTGTATAAGCATCAAATATAGATATCTAACGCTTATAACAGCCTGTCGATCCATCGATCGACATACAACTAATTATTGGGATTAGTGTATGTCGTATTTTATCCCAATACCCGTGTGGGGTTTCAAACAATCAAACACAGATTTTATTTGTGCAGTTGGGCGATGTGTAAAATTTATCGTCCTAATCAATGTCCTTCAAATAGGTGTACATAAACAAACCGTCCGGTTTGTAAATGAATATTTATTTTATTCACATTCTCGTTAAAAATTATATTTTTAATGACCAAATTATTTTATTCAACCTATGAATATTCTATTCGGTTCACTTATTAAATAAAATGATTTCTTTATTTTTCTAACTTATTTTAGAAAATTTCGGCGGCATAACGGCACGATACTAGAAACGGGACAAGGCTTAGCCTTATCCCCGGTCTAATAATAGCCCACGCCATACACATATCAATCAAATCCATTCCATTTCACCAAACAATCAAATTCAAATCAAAATCTAACCAACTACACAACCAAACAAACAAGTCCATGGTCTGTGGACGATGGTGTCGGGTGCTACTAAACACCGTCTACATCCTAGTATATATATTTAACTAGAAAAGTAAATTTAGAGTGAGAAGTTCTCACCTAAGCTATCCCAATTCCACGACACTTCAAATGTAGGGAATCATCACTGTTCTCGCCTTTTGTCACCTTCATTGCCCGTAGCCACTACATATATAAAAATCACATTTTTATATTGTTGCTATGTATATAAAAATCATATTTTTACGCTACTACTATACAATTAAAAAATTCTATTTTTACACCGCTACCATATAGATAAAAATTCTATTTTTATAACGGTGTTCATATAATAAAGATTATATTTTTATCACACTATTCTCTATATAAAGATTTCCCCTTTTCAAATATAAAGATTTCCCCTTATATATAATAAAAATCATATTTTTATAAATTCTTTTTCATTATAAAAATCGTACCTTTACTAAATTAAAAATCAAAACTTTCTATGATTAAAAATCTAATCTTTGTAACGCTTTAATATATATAAATCTGATTTCTAATCTAATGTGATTTATATATATATAATATAATCTCTTTCCTAATTACCTAATAAAAAACAGAAAAGTAAATAAATAAATAGAAAAACTCACCGATCTAGATCGAAGGAGGGTCAGAGCCGGTAGGGAGGCGCGCTGGGGCTGTGGAGTGGTCGGGTGGTGCTGCGTTGGCAGGTGGCGGGGTCGGCTAGGGTTTCGATTTCCAAGGCTTGCGTTCGAATTGGGGAGAAAGGAGAAGGGACTGCGGAGGAGAGAGGGGGTACGGTGGCGCGACGCCACCTGAGGAGGGGCGCGTGGAGATCGTCGAGGGGGGGGGATTTGGGCACGACGGGTTTGGGTTTTCTTTGTTTTTTTTCTTCGTTCGAATGAACTGATAAGGAGGGTTAGAGAGAACGTGAGGGTAAGGGGGTTGACTAGGTTTAATTGTTATTTTAATTTATTTTTAAAATCCAAAAAGGTAACTCTTTATTTTGAACTCAAAATCAAACCCACCGACTATCGTCCCTAGCGTATTACTGTAACAACCCGAAAATCTGGGCCAGTTTAAAATTTTTATTTTGGCAAATTTAGCGAATTTAGAATATTTAAAATAGATTATTTTAAATATAATTGACGAGAAATTTATTTTGAATGTAATTCGAACGTATATATTATATGCGTCGTCGTTAGAATATAAATAATTATATATATAATTATAAATAGAATTGAAAATGGCGCGGTAGTTCGATAATTCGATTTCAAACTTCAATTGAATGTACCGGGTGCAAAACAATCCGGATTTTAGTGAAACCAAAAACATTAGGATCTAATCGATAATATCTTCCCAACGAATCCGAATAATCGAAGTTTCATAGCGGGAATCAAAAGATATGTCCAGTTGAAAATTCTGAATAGTCGCTATAGAATTCAGGCCCTTAAAAATGGAAATTTTGCAAATGACCTCGGATTTCGACGAAACCACTTTTGTTGGATCCGGGATGTAGAGTTATTGTTAGATTCCAAATTTCATAACTTTTCGAATCAATATGTGAGTGTGGCAAAGGAAAACGCGTTTGACCAGTTTCAGTTGATTTTAATCGACTGGAAATTGGCCATTTTTCTAACGGTCTCAGAATTCGACGAAACTAGTTTTGTTAGGACCGTATCGTCAATACGAAGCTAGAAAATATTTTTCTGGAATTTTTCTAGTTAGTATGTGGCCCCGGAAATTTGAAATGTACGTTTAAAATTCAATATAGCGATTTAAATATAAATTCAACGGAAACTGATTCAAACGATCGAATCAACCTGCGAAACATGTCCCATTGTGTTCGGAATGGGGGTAATACGCTAGGGACGACAGGCGGTGGGCCTCGTTTAGAGGTCGTATGTAAAAGTCAACTTTTTGAAATAATTAAATAATTAAATAAAATAATTAAAAATATCTTCTCTCCTCCCCTTAACTCACTCTGGCCCCCCCCCCCCCTCTTCATTTCGATTTCAGATAGAATAAAAAAAGAGAAAAAAAAAAGAAAAACCCCCGATCCAATCGCCCGCCCACCCATCGACTGCGCCACCGCCACCGCAGCAAGCTCCGGCGAGGCCCCTGCCATCGCCACCCCGCTACTCCCCCACCTTCAAACTCGAGCCCCCCCTGAAGCCATCGCGATGCCCTAAAGTCGCGAGCCCCCCCCCTTCTTCGAATTCAAACCACCACCGAAGACCACCCAGCTCCAGCACCTCCTGCCGCCGACATCGACGCCCCCCCTAGGAGCCAGCTCCGACGAAGTCGACGCCCCCCCTTTTCTTCGAGATACAGTAAGTTTTTTTTTTACTTTATTTTATTTTTATTTTAATCTGAAAATTTCGATTTTGGAATTAAAAACTGATTTCGATTTTAAAGTTTAAAACTGATTTTTAAAAGAATTTAAAACTGATTTTTAAAAGGGTTTAAAAACAGATATTCGAAAGGGTAAAAACTGATTTTTTTAAAGGAATTAAAAACTGTTTTTTTTTTTTTGAAAGGTTATAAAAACTGATTTTCAAAAGAGTAGAAAAAGATTTGAACTTTAAATAGAAAAAGATTTGAACTTGGAAAAAAATAAAGATCATATTTTTTAAAAATAGAAAAGACGGAATTTTTATTAAGTAGAAGAAGTAAGATATGATTTTTATATTTTTAAAGTAATAAAAATATAATTTTTACATCATAGGAGTATTAAAAATATAATCTTTATTTTTGAAAAGGCGGAATCTATATTTTTAAAAATATGATTTTTATATGTTGAACTTCGAAATAAAAATATGATTTTTATATATGGAATAGCGAAGTAAAAAATTCGATTTTTACATAGGTAGTGAAAGCGGACAACGAAGGTAACAAAAAGGCGGGAACGAAGAAGATTTATATCAAAGAAGAGTCGTGGAAGTTGGATAGCTATCGGTGAGAATTTCTCACCTTTCAATTTCATTTTCTAGTTATATATATATACTAGGATGCAGACGGTGCTTAGTAGCACCCGACACAATCGTCCACAGACCATGGACTTGTTTGTTTGGTTGCATAGATTAGTTGGATATTTGATTTGAATTTGGTTGTTTGGTGAATTTGATTGATGTGTGAATGGCGTGGGCCTTCACTAGACCGGGGATAAGGCTAGGCCTCGTCCCGTTTCTAGTATTGTGCCGTTATGCCGCCGAAATTTTCTAAAATAAGTTAGAAAAATAACAGTATCATTTTATCGAATAAATGAATTGAATAGAAATTCATATGTTGAAATAAAATGTTTTGTCGTTAAAAATATAATTTTTAACGTGAATGTAAATAAATAAATATTCATTTACAAACCGGACGGTTTGTTTATGTACACCTATTTGAAGGACATTGATTGGGACGATAAATTTTACACATCGCCCAACTGCACAAATAAAATATGCGTTTGATTGTTTGAAACCCCACACGGGTGTTGGGATGAAATTTGAAGTTCACTCATCCTGATTGATTAAATATGTCGATCGGTTGATTGACAGGCTGTTATAAGCGTTAGATATCTATATTTGATGCTTATACAGTGTAGTGCACTTTGGTTGATGGTTGATTATTTTTCAATGCTATTATATACATGTGTTGTATGAAAATCCATATAATGAATTTTATATGGTAATTGATTGGGCCTCATTCCAATTTGAAAAATAAAGAATAATATAAAATAAAGGTTCATGTGTTGACAGTACTCATCCATTGAGATTGGTCATGTGTTGAACGAAATATTTTGATAATAACAACTATTTTGAAAATAGAAATTTATGAAGCCGTGTTGATTAGATTGACGCCATTTTGACGTGAACGATATTTATATCGATTGAAAACGATTTCGAAATGAAATGAATTGAAAACGATTTCGAAATGAAATGAATTGAAAACGATTTCGAAATGAATTGAATCGAAAACGATTTCGAAATGAATTGAATTGAAAACGATTTCGAAATGAATTGAATTGAAAACGATTTCGAAATGAATTGAATTGAAAACGATTTCAAAATGAATTGAATTGAAAACGATTTTCGAAATGAAATGAATTGAAAACGATTTTCGAAATGAAATGAATTGAAAACGATTTTCGAAATGAAATGAATTGAAAACGATTTCGAAATGAATTGAATTGAAAACGATTTTCGAAATGAAATGAATTGAAAACAATTTCGAAATGAATTGAAAACGAATTCAAATTGAATTGAAAACGAATTGAAATGAATTCAAATTGAATTGAAATTTGAATTGAATAGAAATGAATTTTGAAACGAATTTATAAAGAAGAATTCAATTTTGATTTGAATTGAAAATTAAGTTGAAATTGCTTTTGAAACGAATTTAAAACTATTTATATAATTCGTTTTAAATAGAAATCGACGAAATATATATTATATATATAATATAATGGCCTGAATAGAACGCGCCGCGCCGCGGCAGTTCGTGAATTTCGACCATTTATTTCAAACTGATATTACGGGAGATCCGACCGTCGGATTCTCCTAAAACCGGAACCGTTGGGTTCGTATCGAAAAGAGCTTTCTAACGAATATTAGAAATTAGAAATCTAACGGTTGGATTTATAATTATGTCCAAATCAAATTTGAAAAAGGTCGCTGTAAGTGCAGTTTGATGGCCATTGGTGGAAATCGACTGTACGGGCCTTGATAAAATTATTAAAAATAGTAATAATTTGTGTAAAATCATAAGAAATGATTTGTGAAGATTTGGGATGAAAAACTCCATATTTGAAAAGATAAAAATAGATTTTTATCGAAACGAACTAGTTTTGAACTAGAATTATAATTCTATTTATTTTTAAATAAATAAATTGAATTTGAAATGGTTTTAAAAATAACCAGAATTTCCAATAATTATATTGGAAGGGATTTGAATCGAAATTGTCTTTGGATTATTTCGATGTTGGATTTCGTGATTATACAGATGTTATGGAAATTTGAAAGATATACATTTATATCGTTATTTCAATACGACATTTGTTAATCGTAGAATTTGATATTGAATATAAGCCGATATATTTTCTATTCAGAGCCTCGTATTTAATATCAAATGTGATTTGGGTTTGTCGTGAATGGTGTCTTCACTAACACTGTTCTTAAACCCAGTTGAGAAAAGGTTAAATCTTTTTATTTAGATTTAATGAAGTGTACCAATTAAATGATATTTAATTGAAATTAAATTGATATTGATTTTTGGGTTTATCGTGAACAGTGTTTTAAATAACACTTGTTCTTTAACCCGATAATTAATGAATGTGACTTTGGGTTTATCGTGAACCGTGTTTTAAATGACACGGATTCTTTAACCCAGTTAACGATAAAACTAAGTGGAGTTTTAATGAATCTTTAATTAGATTGAAAGATCGAGAATGGAGTATCACCAGTTTTACTCCAGGCGATAGTTAAATCTTTAATTAGATTTGAACGTGAAATGGTAATTGAATTTACCGATAACACCTTGGTGTTAGATATGAAGTACTAACCAGTTTTACTTCATGGGATGAATAGGTTGGGGTTGGGAAATTAAAACAAATGATTACTTCGGTAAGGTTCGTTAATCCCGACTAGTTGAATCGAAATTCAAAAGAAGATTAAAGAATAAATTCAAGGAATTTATCTTGGATAAAATTAATGGGAACCTTTCCCTATGAATGTGAAATTTAGAAACTAACTGTCGGTTAGCTAAGCAGAATGGTTTTCTGGATATTGATCTGATGTTGGTTTCGGCCTTCGGGGTTAATATTTGGGGAATTATTCTCTTGATTAATTTACGGTTAGTGACTAATGAATTGGAATGAGGCGTATGTTGTGTTTGTGTAACACTTATTCAAAATATACGCGAGTTATTCGGAAAGACCGGGTTTATCCCATTCTGAATAACTGATACGACGATAAGTCGAAGATGAAGACGATGGTCGAAGACCGGAGGTCTACACGTCGTTTGGGTAATTACTGATGATCTTGATTGGGCTGTACACCCAAGAAGATGGAAACAGTTAGTGATCGTCCAGACGTACTTGGAGATCGATGGATATGCGGGGTACTAGGTGCCTCCGGTTTCGTTCAGCCCCAGAACGGACTTGTAAATGGACTGTGTGTCTGACATTGGATTTTAGTCCGTGTGATTGATCTCTATTAAATATATATCTGTTTGGCGGCGGAGAATTTATTCTCTTGCTTAACGCCCTTCTCTGAGACGTACGAGCTCAGGGGTTATATATTGATGGATATCAAACGCATGGAGTGAATTGCATGTGTGGCATGCCTAAGTGGCAATTGATCGAGGCTTCTGTTGAAAAGCAAAGTCTTGTGGTGATGATCAAAGCACGGCCTTTGTGGCGTAGCTTTGTGTAACGTTTACTTCGCGAGTTTCACACCCGGTATGAACCAAAAACGGGAGAGGACGTCAGGGAGGGCATGCGGTTCTTTCTAGCTAGAAGTGGCGTCAGTGGTTTTACACGCCCTGACGAGTTTGACTTATGTGGTTGTTGCTGTTGCGAGGCGCCTCGGATTGATCGGTCGTTCTCGAACCGATGGAGTCATTTAGTTGGCTCATTTACGCCCCATAGGGCGGGGAAACGCATGTTCAGGGTTTAAGTTTAATCCACATCGGTGGACTGGCCCTGAGGATCCAAGGGCCCACCTGTGTCTGGGTCCTGAGGCTCGGGCTAGAGAGTCTCGAATCGGTTGAGGACTATCTTTTGCCTCGGTTCATAGACGGAAATCCAATTTCCAAATACGTGACATTTGCGGTTTTATTTGTAGAGCCTAGTATGGCGACATAGTGGCATGGGACGCTCATGTCGCCTATGATTGATACTTATGATTTGAAGTTGTTCTATACACTATGCACTTATAATAGTATCAAACGATTTGTTTTAAACGTATCAAGCATTCTTTGGCTGTTATAAGGGAAAACCCTATCCTCGGCTGCGTTGCATTGTGTGATGGGACCTGGGTCTTATAACAGCTTCATTTTTCTTTATTTAGCATTGCGCTGTTTGTTTTATGCACTGGTATTCTTGGGAGGAAACCCGTTCCGTGTTATACGGCGTGGTCCCTTGATTTACCTAACTTTAAAAATAAAGATTAATAACTGTTTTAGTTCTCACACCAGTCACATGACTGACCTGGAGTTTATTGTTATAACCTAAACTCTGGGTGCCCTTATTTTCGACACGGGCAGCTAGTAGTTTTGGTTTTGCAGATTTATATTCACAGGATCCTGGTTTACAGCTGGAACGATATCCGGAAAGCTTTGTATCCGTATATCTTCTTCTAGTGGTGTATTGTATTATTTTCCGCTGCTATGTATTTAAATGTAATTTAAATCTCTGATATTTCTGTGTAATTTTTTATTCATTAATACTCTGTATATTCTTGTAATCTGATGCATTGTTGTAATATACAATGAAATGTTCTTTTATATGCGTTCTGTTTTGTCCTGTTCTCAAACGATAGGGCGTTTCGAACGGTCTGGGTCGGTTTAGCGACTGGTTCGGACCGAGCGAAATTCCTTTTCGTCACAATTACCCCCATTCCGAACACAATGGGATGTGTACCGTAGGCTGATTCGATCGTTTCGATCAGTTTCCGTCAAAATCAACATATAACTCTATATATTGAATTTGAACGCGCATTTCAATTTACCAGGCCACATACTAACTCGAAAAATTCCCAAAAAATATTTTCTAGCTTCGTATTGATGATACGGTCCTAACAAAACTAATTTCGTCAGATTCTGAGATCGTTTGAAAAATGGCCATTTTCCAGTCGATTAAAATCAACTAAAACTGGTCAAATGCGTTTTCCATTGCCACGCTCACATATTGATTCGAAAAATTACGAAATTTGAGACCTAGTAATAACTTTACATCGCGGGTCCAACGAAAGTGGTTTCGTCGAAATCCGAGGTCGTTTGCAAAATGGCTATTTTTAAGGGCCTGAATTCCATAGCGACTATTCAGAATTTTCAACTGGACATATCTTTTGATTCCCGCTATGAAATTTCAATTTTTTGGATTCGTTGGAAAGATATTATCGATTAGATTCAAATAATTTTGGTTTCACTAAAATCCGGTTCATTTTACACCTGGTACATTCATTTGAAGTTTGAAATCGAATTATCGAACTATCGCGCTATTTTCAATTCCTTTTATAATTATATATAATTATTATATTCTAACGACGACGTATATAAATATATACGTTCTAAATATATTCAAAATAAATTTCTCATCGATTTTATTTAAAATAATTCATTTTAAATGTTCAAAATTCATTAAAATTGCCAAAAATAAAAAATTTAAACTGGCTCGCATTTCCGGGTTGTTACAGTTATAAATCTGAATTGGAGATTATGCATCAGATATGTTTTTCTGTGTAGATCTATCTTATTGTTGTAACTATTCTATATCTCTTCCATCCTTCTGTTCTATAGCCAGGCTACCACGAGCCTGAGCCAAGTCTCTTAAGAGACTGACGCATGAACGCTAAATTTGGAAAAAATATTGAATGATGCATAATTAGACATGACTGGTTTGTGATTGATTTAAGAAAAGGGCATATGTTGTAATTTAAGATCTGGATCTAGGGATACTATATATGACGATTTATGGTTTGGAAGAAGGAGAATTATTGTATGACAACATATGACTTGTAATTTGGGAACATAATGCATGATCTGATTTTGAGGACATAATATATGTTGTAATTTAAGATCTAGATTTGGGGGCATATTTTCTGTGACGATCTATGACTTGAAAGAAAAAGGATATATGATTTAGGCATAAAAGTTCTATATTAAAATAGGATAACTATTAATTGTGAATACGCCTAAATGGGGATTTTGGATATTTACATATGCTAATATCAAAGGCTATAATTTGGCATAATTCATATTGTATATCATGATTTGGGGTTTTTGGAGAATATTCTGTACTATGTAAGTTTAACTAGAAATTTGGGGCATATGTTATATTATGAATTATGACCCTAATTTGAGCATGTGAAATTAGGCTTAATTTTATGATTAAGTGAGGTATGTCAATAGAATTTTAAGGGATGATTAAATTACCTAATCTGCTAAATCTGTTGAAACTAAACGCGGTAATTTGGGGTATGAAAATTTGTAGGCTCGATCTAAAATTGAGCAAAACATGTTAATAGAACTTTGGATAATCTGCTGTAACTTGTAAAGAAGTTAATTTTTCGAATTAGCATAATTAGTCTGATATTGGCATAACTTGCGAATGAATACTTTAGCTAAAATAAGAATGCCGAGACACGAGATTAGACTTTGTTTGCGGTAGAAGCCTGCCCGGACCCAACCGGCTTAACCAGCAACTGCAAATTGTCAGTCTAATGTGAGAAGTCGTAGGCATAAAGATGCTTAGACACAAGGTTAGGTCTGGCTTCTAGACGAAGTCTTCCCGGAACCGCCCGGCACATCCAGCGGCCACAAGCTACCGACCTAATGTGAGAGGTCTGCGCATTAATATTTAATTAATGCAAATCTAAGATAAGTGTGATATCTAAAATGTGTTGGGTGGATAGGTTTAAAACAACTGGACTGATGAATCTAATAAACCTGTTTGAAAGTCTGTATGCCCAATACAAGGTTAGGTGAAACAATCTATAAGTCTGTTAATCTGTAATCTGATCCGTTAAGTCTGAAAACTTGTTAATCTGTATCTGTTAGTCTGAAAACTTGTTAAGTTACATGTCTGATCTGAGAACTAGTTAATCTGAACTTTGTACATCTGAAATCTATAAGTAAGTTAATCTAAAATCTGTTAGTCTGGGGACACAAGGTTAGGAGGGGCAATTACTTGTTTCATCTGTTGTTTGGGACCCATATAAGTCAGTAACCCTTTCTGGTATCAAAACTATGACCCAACACTAGGTAGGGGTCCAGGGCACGCTTACTAAACTAATTGTAAGAGGTTCACTCTGATAATGGCGAGGGGTGTTGATGGCGCATTCCAACCGGGTCATGTGCGTGCATGGATCTGGTCTACTATGAGGATGTAAGATACCGTGACATCTGTAAATAGGTCTGTGTCTATAGTTTGCCACTTTAGGAAGTAATACACCCTTCTGTGGGGCCGGCACAGGGTATTTATGTATTAGGGAGCCGATCGATTCGGGTAGAATTTAGGGTACACTTAGTCATGTCTGTTTCTGTTGGGGTACCATCTGTTTCTGTTAGGGTGGTAACACTTGTCTGTTTCTGTGTGGTACCGTCTGTTGGAGTGGTAAAGGCCCATTACTAGTGTACACCTAATTCTAATATTCTGTTTCCGTAGGGATTATTATGTTTTTGTCTCTGATTTTGTTCCTGATTCTGTTTCGGTACCGTTTGTCTCCGTTCGGGTGGTAAAGGCCCATTACTAGCATTCTTTTTCTGTACATCTGTCTCTGTTAGAGTGGTAAAGGCCCATTACTAGCATCGTGTTTCTGAAGAGATCGTTCTGTCTTCTGTTTAGATATTAGGACAACACCTAATTCTGTTATACTAGTATTAGTGCAGAGAAGTGAAAACCAAATAAGAAGCTTAGTTTAGCCTATGTCATTCTGTCTCTTCGGTTAACCTGCTATTCCTATTATCGTTATCTCCCATCCAGTTTTATTTGCATGTCATGATACTGTTATCTATTTATATACTGAAAGTCACTGGACTCACCAGACGTATGTCTGACTTGGTTTGTTTCACCTCTTTTCTTCCGTCCCCCCCCCCCCCCCCCCAGGTTCTCAGGGTGGAAACATAGGAGCTTGATTCAGGTTCCATCTGCTTGAAGTGCTTGAAATAGTGCTTGGCTTTGGTTCTACCTATTTATGGCATTCTCTGTTGGGGATTATGGCTTTAAAATTTTGCATTCTGAAGGATTTTGTATAAGACTGATATTTGTGTACTTGGGTTTTGGTATTATGATGTAACCAAACTTATTTTTGTTTCTTCTGTAATAAAGTTATAAATTTTTCAAGTACTACTTTACATATGTATCTTGTAAATTTCTGTTCTGTTTACTTATAACGTTCCACCGAAGTTAAGGCATTCCCTTAGTGAGTGACCTTATTGAAAGTGAGGTGCTACAGTTGCTAAGTAAGGTAATTATTTTAATTATTTAATTTAATTACTCGTTTAATTATGCAATGTATTTAACGTCGTAACTTTTCCATACGAGGTCCAAATTCAACAAATCTGGATTTGTTGGAACCGTAAATTCGAGATCTACAACATGGAAAAGACCAGAACAGAAACAGGGCTTGCTATGAATTTAGGCGAGGTCAAAACAAAAGTGAGATCTCTAATTTAAAATAAAATTTATTATTGATTTCGATGTGAAATTCATATATGTGTTGTATAAAATTTGAATTGATTGTTTGTGATTGCGACGAATGGCTGGATTGAATTGTGTATGTTAGAAAAATGTTCATGTTTGATAAGAAATTATTTATACAATAAAATCATATTTTTATTGTATATATGAAAATAAAATGTTCATGTTTATTAAAATTTGTTTATACAATAAAATCATATTTTTATTGTATATATGAAAATAAAAATGTTCATGTTTGATTAGAATTTGTTAATACAATAAAAATCATATTTTTATTGTATATATGAAAATAAAAATGTTCATGTTTGATTAGAATTTGTTTATACAATAAAAATCATATTTTTATTGTATATATGTAGATAAAATGTTCATGTTTGATTAGAATTTGTTTATACAATAAAAATCATATTTTTATTGTATATATGTAGATAAAATGTTCATGTTGAATAAAATTTGTTTATTCAATATAAAAATCACATTTTTATTGTATGTATGAATAAACAAAATATGCATTGTTTTGAATAAAGTATGTTAACAATAAAAATATACATTTTTATTGTGTATGTTTAAATAATTAAAAATATTCTTTTTTTTTTGAAAAGAAAATGTTTATGTAATAAAAATCACATTTTTAATTGTATATATGAATCAACAAAATATTCATCGTTTGAAAAGAAAATGCTTATACAATAAAAATCACATTTTTTTATTGTATGTATGAATAAACAATATGTTCATTGTTTTGAATAAAATATGTTAACATTAAAAATTACATCTTTATTGTATTATTGATTCATTAAAAAAATGATCATAGGTTAAAGTAGAATTTTTCATATTTAAAATAAATTGTTTATACAATAAAATTTACCTTTTTATTGTATATATGAATCATAGGATTAGTCATATCGGAAATAAATTGTTTATACAATAAAAATTACCTTTTTATTTGTATATATGAATCATAGAATTTGTCATATTGGAAATAAATTATTTATACAATAAAAAGTACCTTTTTATTGTATATATGAAACATAGAATTTGTCATGTTGAAAATAAATTGATTATACAATAAAAAAAGAATTACTTTTATTATATATATGAATCACAAATTTGTCCTGTTTTAAATAAAATGGTTAAACATAAAAAAATAACATTGTTAATGTATGTTGGATTAAATATAAAAAAGGAATCATGTTTTAGAGAAAAGGATTAGACAATAAAAATAACATTTGTAATATATGTTTGGTCCATTAAAAAGAATCATGTTTTAAATAAAAATATTAGACAATAAGAATTACATGTTAATCATGTTTTGTCATTTAAAAGGACATTTTAATATGTTAGAGTAGAATAAAAAGAATTACATGTTAATCATGTTTTGTCATTTAAAAGGACATTTTAATATGATAGAGTAGAATAAAAAGAATTACATGTTAATCATGTTTTGTCATTTAAAAGGACATTATAATATGTTAGAGTAGAATAAAAAGAATTACATTTTAATCATGTTTTGTCATTTAAAAGGACATTTTAATATGTTAGAGTAGAATAAAAAAAATTACATGTTAATCATGTTTTGTTATTTAAAAGGACATTTTAATATGTTAGAGTAGAATAAAAAGAATTACATGTTAATCATGTTTTGTCATTTAAAAGGACATTTTAATATTTTAGAGTAGAATAAAAGGAATTACATGTTAATCATGTTTTCTCATTTAAAATGACATTTTAATATGTTTGAGTAGAATAAAAAGAATTACATGTTAATCATGTTTTGTCATTTAAAAGGACATTTTAATATTTGAGTAGAATAAAAAGAATTACATATTAATCATGTTTTGTCATTTAAAAGGACATTTTAATATGTTAGAGTAGAATAAAAACAATTACATGTTAATCATGTTTTGTCATTTAAAAGGACATTATAATATGTTAAAGTAGAATAAAAAGAATTACATGTTAATCATGTTTTGTTATTTAAAAGGAAATTTTAATATGTTAGAGTAGAATAAAAAGGATTACATGTTAATCATGTTTTGTCATTTAAAAGGACATTTTAATATATTAGAGTAGATTGAAAAGATTACATGTTAATATATGTTTAGGTTGATAAAAATGACATTTTTAATATGTTATGTTAGGGAAAAAAAAGAATTTATGTTAAACATGTTGTGTCATTAAAAATGACACTTTTAATATGTTATGTTAGAATAAAAAAGAATTTTTGTAAAACATGTTCTGTCATTAAAAAGGACATTTTTAATATGTTATGTTAGAATAAAAAAAGAATGATATGTTATACATGTTTTGTCATTAAAAATGACATTTTTATCATGTTAAATTAGAGTAAAAGAATCATATGTTAAAATATGATCTTGTTTGATTAAAACATTATTTTTAACATGCTAGTTAAAACCGTCGAATGAATTATATTTATGTATATAATATATAAATTTAAATTTAAATAAAATGAATCGCGCGCGATATTTCGCGTTTCGCAATCGTAATTTTAAATAATTATACCGAAAGATCCAACCGTCGGATTTTCCCAAAACTGGAACCGTTGGGTTCACATTGCCTGACGATCCAAGGGCCCACCTGAGTCTGGGTCCTGAGACTCGGGCTAGAGAGTCTCGAATTCGGTAAGGACTATCTTTTGCCTTGGTTCATGATGGAAATCCAATTTCCAAATACGACATCAAGCGGTTTTGATTGTATACCTATATATGGCGACATAGTGGTATGGGGCATTAATGCCGTCTATAATTGATACTTATGATTGAAATTATTTTTTTGAAACATAAAAACACTAGTAATAATATAAATTGCTTTTGTTTTATTCGTATCAAGCATATTTTGGCCATTATAAGGTAAAACTCTATCCTCCGGTTTGTGTTGCATTGTGTGATGGGAACTGAGTCTTATAATGGCTTCATTTTTATAAAAAGCATTGCGATGTTTAAAAGATTTACTTGTTTTAAAGCACTGGCAATCCAATGGAGTAAACCCGTTCTGCGAAAGTGGTGTGGTCCTGTGATTAGCCCTATTGTAAAATGTGTTAAGTAGATTTCTCATACCAGTCCCATGACTGGCTCGCAGTTTGTTTCACTTGCAAACTTGGGTGCCCTTATTTCTACACGGGCAGCCTTGTATTCAGGTTTTAGCAGGCCCTTTTGGATAGCTGGAGCTAAAGATGGATTCTATCATTTATCTCTTTTTATGCTGTTCAGCTCCTGTTGTACATAGTATGTATTGTTTTCCGCTGTAGACATTTATGTATAGCTGAACTGTATTTGTACTAAGTATGATCTTGTATACTGTGTAACTCTGATGATTATGTTTATCCAGTGTATTCTATTGTACATTATCTGGTGCATTTATTTATTTTTGTTCTGTTTTTATCTATTTATTTGTTATATTGCGAAGATTACCCTCGCCACCGTCCTACGGGGTTTGGGGTCGTCACACTTTGGAAAGATCTTTCCAACGATATTAAATTTGTTAAGATCCTACGGTTAGATTTCAAGAAATGTGTAATTCAAATTTGGATAAAAACAGCGCCAGGGCCGCGTATTGACCTGAAGCGTCGTTCGAATTAAATGGGATATTTCTATGTAAATAAAAATAGCGATAAATTGTTATAAAATATTACTAATGATAAGAAATGATTTGAATTATATATATTCGATAATTATTTGAAAAGACAGAGCTAAATCTCATTTCAAATAATTATACGACGGTTTAAAGTTAAAGACATTGAAAATGATGGCTGAAGACCGGCGATCTTCACATCGAATGGATGACTACTGATGCCCTGAATTGGATAGCTCCCAGTAAAGGGTTAAGGTGATAGTTGTCCGGACGTACTTGTTGATTGTCCGGATATGTGATAACCTCTCTTCTGTATTGGACATACGGGACGAGGAATAAGGTGTCTCCGGTTTCATTCAGACCAAGAACAGACTTGTAAATGAATGTGTGTCTGACATTGGACTTCGTTCTATGTAAATTGATTTCTGTTAAATATATATATATATATATATATCTGTTTGGTGGAGGAGAATTTATTCTCTTGCTTAACACCCTTCTCTAAGACGTACGAGCTTAGAGGTTATATATTGATAGACTTCAGTCGCATGGCGTGGATTGACAATGTAGCATGTTAAGTTGCAAATGATCAAGGATTTTGTTGAAAAGTGGAGCCTTGTGCTTGATGATCAAAGCACAGCTTTATTTAGCATAGCTTTGTGTATAGCGTTACTTCGCGAGCCTCACACCCCGACATGAGTCAAAAACGGAATGAGGGCGGCAGGGAGTGCATGTGTTTATTTCTAGCTAGAAGTGGTGTCATGGTATGGAGCCCGGACAATTTTACTTATGTTGATGATGGATTGTGAGGGCCCTCGGATATTGGTCGCTACAGGCCAAGTGATAGGTCCAATAGGACCGAGAAATGTATTGTTCAGGAATAACCAATCCACTAAAGTATGTGTGGACCGGCCCTGCTGCTAACCAGGGCTTGCAAGCGTCCGAGTCCTTAGGCATTTGCTAGAGTGTCTCGAAATTGATGAGGATGATTCCTAGCCTTGACTCATGGTGGAAACCCAATTTCTAATACGACATTACGGGTTTGATTGTAAACCTATATATGGCGACATAGTAGGATGGGGTACTATGCCATCTAGGATTGATACATTTATATTGTAAAGTGTTTTAACTTGACTAGACACTAATAATAATATCAAATGATTGTTATTTTATTCGTATCAAGCATTTTTGGGCATTATAAGGTAAAACTCTATCCTCCGGTTTGCGTTGCATTGTGTGATGGAACTTGAGTCTTATAATGGTTTCAATTTTCTAAAAAGCATTGCAATGTTTAAAAGATTTACTTTATTTTATTCACTGGCAATCCAATGGAGTAAACTCGTTCCACGTTAGCGGCATGGTCCTGTGATTAGCCTTATTATTAGATAAGTTAAGTAAGATTTCTAATACCAGTCTCATGACTGACTCGTAGTTTTTTCACTTGCAAACTCGGGTGTCCCTATTTTCCACATGGGCAGTCGAGTGGTTTGTTTTGAAGATATTAATTTATTGAGCAGGATTCTGGATTGAGGCTTAAAGCTACGTCCAGAGCATTGATAGGGTTCCGCTATGTTATTTTATTTGTTTTTGTTGCATTGTATTACACTTATTGTAAATTAATCTTTCGCTGTATTATTTTTTTCGATGTACTATGATATATTCTGTACTTTGATGTAACATTATTATGATGTTTATAAAAGTCTTTTGTTATTTTTTCTGATGTGTTGTATGCCCAGAGTTAGCGTATCTGGGCATCAAACGGTCTTGGTCGATTTAGCGATCGATTAGGTCCGAGCGAAATCCGTATCATTACAACTGGTATCAGAGCTTTGGTTAACTCAAATCTTTAGGGAACAACTCATTAGAACTGAACAAAAGACTCATCAGAGGTAGGATTAGAAATATCCTATAAATGAATACTCATTAGAGGTAGGATCAGTAGTATCCTAGAATGAGAAAACTCATTAGAGATGGGGTTAGAAATGCCCTAGAATGAGTTGAGAGTGACAAGTTTATAATTAACGTATTTGTGATTATATATGTATATATATATATATAATTCGATCTTAGAAAATATGATTTTTGAATACATAAAGGTTATATATATTTGAAAAGATTACTAACTAATTGATTGATGATTGTATTGTGTGATTATTAGTCAACTAATAAAATTATTGAAACCAATAAAAGAATGAAAATTGAGTTGGTTAGTTAAACAACTTTCAGCTCCGTTCCTTTTCGAGGACGAAAAGATTTTAAGTGGGGGAGGTTGTAACAACCTGAAAATTTTGAACCAATGTAAAAAATTTATTTTAGCAATTTTAATGGATTTTGGATATTTAAAATGATTTATTTTAAATAATAACAACTAAAAATTTATTTAAAATGTAGTTAGAATGTAAAATTTTACTGTAATTATAAAACGAGCCTGAATGGGCACGACAGTTTGAAATTTTGATTTTAAACTTTAACTGAATGTACAAAATTCAAAATAAATCGGATTTCGGTAAAACCAGAAATATTTGAATATGTTTAACAATATCTTTCTAACGAACGTAAGAAACTAAGATTTCATAATATATATTGAAAGTTGTGTCCATATTAAAATTTAAAATAGTCGTTATGGAATTTATATATATTTTAATATAATATATAGCCCTTAAGAATAGCCATTTTGCAAACGACTCCGTTTTTGACAAAACCATCTTGGTTGGATCCAGAATGTCAAATTATTGCTAGATTCCAATTTTCATAATTTTTGGAATTAATAAGTGAGCATGGTAAATTAAAACGTGTTTTGTACTTTCAATTTGAATTTAATCGACTGGGAATTGACCATTTTTCAAACAGTCTCCAAATTCGATGAAATTAAATTTGTTAGGACCGTATCGCCAAAACAAAGCTAGATTTATTTTTTGGGAATTTTGGAATCAGTATGTGGCCCCGGTAAATTAAAATGTAGGTTTAAATTTAATATTAAATGTTTTATATTTTAATTTAAAGAAAAATAGGTTGAAACAGTCAAATGGGCTTATGAAACATAGTCCATTGCGTCCGGAATGGGGGTATTTAGCTAGGGGCGACAGTCGCTGGGCTCGATTTGGAGCTTATATGAATTAATGGGCCTTTTTGAAATAAAAGATTTAAATAGTTTTATTAATATATAAATACCCTAATTTACTAAATCCTAATCACTTTTAATCAACTGCCACTTCAGAAATGAATTGTAACGACCCGTATTTTTACGGGATAATAATTAATTAACTTAATTATTTAAATAGTGAATTCGAAATTTTAATGGTTGTTGAATTAAATTATATTGAATATTTAATTAATATAATAATTAAATAATATATATTTAATTTTGAAATAATTGGAATTAACAGAATTCACGATACTGTGTGAATTGGACCATTTAAAATATATAATTCAGTTTGAAATTGAATTATATTAACGAATATATTTAAATAACGATAGTTTGAACGTATGAATTATAATATAATTATAATCGAGCTCGAAATGGCGCGGTAGTTCACTATTTGGCGATTTGAACTTCAATTATACAGGGTCCGTTTTAAAACGGATTTCCGTGAAACAAGAAACGTTCGGAGCTGGTGAAGTATATTTTTCTAATGGAAGAGAAAAATCGGGATTTCATTGTGTAGATTTTGATTTATGTCCAAATCAAATTTTAGAAAAGTCGCTATGGAATTCCTTTGAAATTTATAAGTATATTTATATTATAAAAAGCTTTTATATATAAATCGAATATCGATATAACTGGGAAATTGGAAATATCAACTTACAAATCCAATTGGAGCTATACGATATTCTGTGTGAATATATATACGATAATATTTACTTATTGATATTTAATTTAATTATTTTTAAATATATTTATATATTTAAAAGGGTTATTTAGAGCTTTAAAAATAGCCAGTTTTGCAAACAACCTCCGTTTTCGACGAAACTAATTTTGTTGGATCCGCAATATTAAATTATTGCTAGATTTAAATTTTCGTGATTTTTGAAGTTAGTATGTGGCCGTACGGGATTTTAATGTGAAAAAAAATCGATAAATTGACATTTAAAAATACGCTATGTGAGCAAACGAAGTCGGAATTCGACGAAACAAGTTTCGTTGGGTCCTAATTTCGAATAGTAACTACATGTCCATTTTCATGATTTTTGAATGTGTTATGCGATCATAGGAATTATTAAACAATAAACAGAGATAACGATTGATTATAAATGAATATGATAATCAAATAAAATAATATAATATCTATCTATATATATATGCTTCAAATCCTTTCCTAACCTAAAGTATTTCTTCTGAGGTCAACAAACAAATACGCCGTCACTTCTATTCTTCAAGAAAACCATATACTAAGTTTATAAATCCACATAAATTCATATACATCCTACAAATCTCGATATATAGGTATTAGTGATCGTTTGGTGTTTCTCTTGGATTCCATATCACAAATAGAAGGAGCGACGCCCATTCCCTGATTATGCTGATGAGCAGCGCCACTTAGGGCATCGCCAAATCAGTCAGATCTGGGTGGATAGAAGGGCGCGGTTGCGGTTAGGAGGAACTAGCGCATAGGTTGGCAAAATCTGGGGAGGATCGGCACAAACTTGTGTCGCGCGTATATAGTTGTCGCTCGATGAAATACTGGAGTCGCATTCTTCAGTAGGTGTGCGAGTTTGGTATAAATGGTATGAGTTGGATGAGGATTTGATGAGAAGTAGTCTGGTGGTGTTTGTTTGTGGATCGGTGATGAATTTAGGAGGAATGGAAATTGAAAGAGGGCGGCTACGGTGAGTGGTTGTATAGGAAGACGCGACTCTTATTTTAGGGAAGAAGACTTAGAGTGCGGGTCGGGTTATTTGGGTTAGGAGATGGGCTGTGCAAAAAGGTTAAGGCCCAAATTCTTTAAATAAAATTCAAGTTTGTTTTATTCAAATAAGTATATAACTTGTAATGTTAATATCTTTGTCATATGTTATTGGAATTGCGTGAAACAAGACCCATTGGGATCGTATGGACGACAACCACAAAATTGAACTAACTGGGAGTGAATCAGAGCTCGTTACAATTTATAGCAAAATAAATTTCTCATCTGAATCAAGCGATGGTTATCGTTATTAACGATGATCGTCCAATGTGAGTAAATCTCACTATTCTGATCAATTTATATTTTTATAACGTATTTTTAGAACTGATAGATGTTGGTTGAATTCTGTGTGTTGACTGTTTGATTGAACTGCTAACTGATTGGTTAAAATTATAGATAACGATATATATATATATATATATAAATCGTTAATCAAATATTGATTCTGTTTAGCAGAATATTTCATATTGAAATGAAGTTGATGTTAATTATATTATTTAACATCTATGATGCAGCGAAACAGGTTGGAGGGATCCAACTGGATTCCTCAATATTTATAATACTATTTTTCATATATTGTAATATATGATGTGGTATATAATCTGTGTTGATTATGTGTGTTTGAATGATATCAATCATTTTTATTTGGAATTTTAAATACCGTAAGAAATACTGGAATGTAGAAAAGGGGATTTTCAAAGTTTGTTTTGAAAATAAATTATTTATATAAAATCAATGGATTTTATACATAAAAAAGGGAAGGATTTTATAAAAGAAAATTATAAAATCAAAGAAGAATTGAAAAGGAAAATATTTGTAAGACAAATATGAAAAGGGTATATTTGTAAAGCATTTACAAATAGAATTGAAAAGGAAATATTTGTAAACCATTTACAAATAGAATTGGAAAGGAAATATTTGTAAAACATTTACAAATAGATTATAAATGGAAATATTTATTTATGAAATAAATATAGTAATAAAAGTATTTATTTATAAAATAAATAAGATTTTATCAAAGGAATTATTTGGAAAATAAATAGAAATATTCATAAAACAAATAGGGTTTATGAAAAGGGATATTTGGAAATTAGAATTAGAGTTAATCGAATTATAGTTAATCGATTAGAGTTAGAGTTAGTCGAATTATAGTTAATCGATTAGAATTAGAGTTAATTGAATTATAGTTAATCGATAATCGAATTATAGTTAATCGATTAGAGTTAGAGTTAATCGATAAGAGTTAGAATTAATCGATTAGAACTAGAGTTAATCAGTTAGAGATATCGAATATTAGTTATTCGAAAAGAGATTATCGAATATTAGTTATTCGAAGAGAGATTATCGAACATTAGTTATTTGAAAGGATTATCAAACATTAGTTATTCGAAGAAGAGATTATCGAATATTAGTTATTCGAAAGGATTATTGAATATTAGTTATTCAAAAGGAGTTATCGAATATTAGTTATTCGAAAGGAGTAAATCGAATATAGTTTATTTGAATAGAGTTAAAGGAGTAAATCGAGTATAGTTTATTCGAAAGGAGTTATCGAATATTAGTTATTCGAAAGGAGTAAATTGAATATATTTTATTCGAATAGAGCTAAAGGAGTAAATCGAATATAGTTTATTCGAATAGAGTTAAAGGAGTAAATCGAATATGGTTTATTCGAAAGGATTATCGAATATTAGTTATTCGAAAGGATAATCGAACATTGGTTATTCGAGAAAAGAGTTACCGAATATTGGTTATTCGAAAGAAGGATAATCGAATATTGGTTATTCGAGAAAAGAATTATCGAATATTGGTTACTCGAAAGAAGTTAATCGAATATTGGTTATTCAAAAAGAGTTATCGAATATTGGTTATTCGAAGAAATGAATTAATCGAATGTTAGTTATTCGAAAGGAGTTAAGTGATAAGAGTTAATCGATAGAGTTAACCAAATAGAGTTAATCAGATAGAGTTAATCGAATAGGGTTAACCGAATAGAGTTTATCGATCAGAGTTAATCAATTAGAGTTAATCGATTAGAGTTAATCGATTAGAGTTAATCAATTAGAGTTATCGATTAGAGTTAATCGAATAAAGTTAATTGAAAAGGAGTTAATCGAATATAGTTTATTTGAAGAAAGGTGTTAGTCGAATATAGTTTATTCGAAAGAAGATTATCGAATATAGTTTATTCTAAAGGAGTTAATCGAATATAGTTTATTCGAAGAAAGGTGTTAGTCGAATATAGTTTATTCGAAAGAAGATTATCGAAGATAGTTTATTCGAAAGAGAGATGATCGAATAATAGTTATTCGAAGAGAGTTAATCGAATATAGTTTATTCGAAAAGGAGTTATCGAATAGAGATTATTCGAAAGAGAATTATACGTTGAATTCGATCATATCGAATTCTGGAAATTATTATTCACTTTTCGTTTCTAATCAAGATTTATTTATTTATAAATAAATTAGTTTTTGTTTATTTATCCAAATTAATAAATAAAAGTAATACTTAAGTTATTATATTTCGGAAGCATGGGATTATAACACTATTGTTATAATCAAATGTGTAATGACCGGGAATTCCGCTCGATCTGAATCAGTCGGTAAACCGACCAAGACAGTTCGAAACACCTAATTGTTTTGAGAACAAGACAAATCAGAACACAGACGGAAGAACATTTCATTGTATATTACAACAATTCATCAGATTACAAGAATATACAGAGTATAAATGAATAAATATTACATAAAAAATATCAGAGATTACAATACATTACATAGCAGCGGAAAATAATACAGTACACAACTAGAAGAGATATGCGGATACAAAGCTTTCCGGATATCATTCCAGCTGTAAACCAGGATCCTATGAATATAAATCTGCAAAACCAAAACTACTAGCTGCCCATGTCAAAATAAGGGCACCTAGAGTTTAGGTTAAAACAATAAACTCCAGGTCAGTCATGTGACTGGTGTGAAAACTAAAACAGTTATTATTCTTTATTTTAAAGTTCGGTAAATCAAGGGACCATGCCGTATAACACGGAACGGGTTTCCTCCCAAGAACACTAGGGCATAAAACAACAGTGCAATGCTAAATAAAGAACAATGAAGCTATTATAAGACCCAGGTCCCATCACACAATGCAACACAAACCGGAGGATAGGGTTTTACCTTATAATAGCCAAATAATGTTTGATACGCTAAATCATCTTTTGATACTATAAGTGTATAGTGTATAGTGTATTAAACAACTTCAAATCATAAGTATCAATCATAGACGGCATAAGTGCCCCATCCCACTATGTCGCCATACTAGGCTATACAATCAAAACCGCAAAGTCACGTATTTGGAAATTGGATTTCCATCTATGAACCGAGGCCAGGGAACGTCCTCCACCGATTCGAGACAATCTAGCCTACCATGTCTCAGGAACAGCTGAAACTGCCCATGGATCGTCAGGGCCGGTCCACCGATGTGGATTATTATGCCTGAACACTGCGTTTCCCCGCCCTATGGGGTGCAAATGAGCCAACGAATGACTCCATCGGACCCGGATCGTCCGATCAAACCGAGGCGCCTCGCAACAGCAACAACCACATAAGACAAACTCGTCAGGGCATGTAAAACCACTGACGCCACTTCTAGCTAGAAAGAAACGCATGTCCTCCCTGATGTCCTCTCCCGTTTTTGGTTCACAATCGTGGTGTGAGGCTCGCGAATTCACGTTACACAAAGCTATGCCACACAGGCGGTGCTTTAATCATCCTCCACAAGACTTTGCTTTTCAACAGAAGCCTTGATCATTTGCCACTTAGGCATGCCACACAGGCAATTCGCTCTATGCGTTTGATATCCATCAGTATATAACCCCTGAGCTCGTACGTCTTAGAGAAGGGCGTTAAGCAAGAGAATAAATTCTCTGCCGCCAAACAGACATATATTTAATAGAAATCAATCACACAGAATAAAATCCAATGTCAGACACACGGTCCATTTACAAGTCTGTTCTGGGTTTGAACGGAACCGGAGGCACCTAGTACCTCGCATATCCATCGATCTCCAAATACGTCTGGACGATCACTAACTGATTCCCTCCTCTTGGGTGTACGGCCCAATCAAGATCATCAGTAATCACCCAAACGACGTGAAAACCTCCGGTCTTCAACCACCGTCTTCATCTTCGACACCACGTCGAATCAGTTATTCAGAATGGGATAAACCCGGTCTTTCTGAATAACTTACGTATATATTAAACAAGTGTTACACAAACACAACATACGCCTCATTCCAATTCAGAATATTCTTTTATTCAAATATTCTTATACTTTGGGAAAGGTTCCCATTAATTTTATCAAAGATAAATTCTTTAAATTTATTCTTTAATCTTCTTTGAATATCAATTCAAACTAGTCGGGATTAGCGAACCATACCGGAGTAATCATTTATTTTATTTCCCAATCCCCACCTATTCATCCCATGAAGTAAACTGGTAATACTTCATATCTAACACCACGGTGTTATCGGTAAATTCAAATACCATTTCACGTTCAAATCTAATTAAAGATTTAACTATCGCCTGGAGCAAAACTGGTGATACTCCATTCTCGATCTTTTCAATCTAATTAAAGATTCATTAAAACTCCACTTAGTTTTAATCTTTAACTGGGTTAAAGAATCAGTGTCATTTTAAAACACGGTTCACGATAAGCCCAAAATCACATTCCATTAATTATTTGGGTTAAAGAACAAGTGTTATTTAAAACACTGTTCACGATAAACCCAAAAATCAATACCAATTCAATTCCAATTAAATATTATTTAATTGGTACACTTCATTAAATCTAAATAAAAAAATTTAATCTTTTTCTCAGCTGGGCTTAAGAACAGTGTTAATGAAGACACCATTCACCACAAACCCAAATCACATTTGATATTAAATACAAGGCTCTGAATAGAAAATATACCGGCATATATTCAATATCAAATTCTACGACCAACAAATATCGTATTGGAAATAACGATATTAATATATCTTTCAAATTCACATACCAATATCTGTAACATCACGAAATCCAACATCGAAATATTCCGAAGACAATTTCGATTCAAATCCCTTCCAATTCAATCATTGGAAATCCTAGTTATTTTCAAAACCATTTCAAATCCACTTTATTTATTTTAAAAATAAATAGAATTATAGTTCTAGTTCAAAACTAGTTCATTTCGATAAAAAAACTATTTTTATCTTTTCAAATATGGAGTTTTTCATCCAATTCTTCCCAAATCATTTCTTATGATTTTACACAAATTATTACTATTGTTAATAGTTTTATCAAGGCCCGTACAGTCGATTTCCATCAACGTCCATCGAACTGCACTTACAGCGACCTTTTCCAATTTTGATTTGGACATAATTCCAAATCCAACCATTAGATTTCAAATCTCTAATATTCATTAGAAAGCTCTTTTCGATACGAACCCAACGGTTCCGGTTTCAGGAGAATCCGACGATCGGATCTCCCGCAATATCCATTCGAAGTCAATGGTCAAAATTTGCGAACTACCGCGGCGCGGCGTGTTCTATTCAGGCCATTATATATATAATATATATATATTATATATATTTCGTCGATTTCCTTTTTAAAACATATTTTATAAATCGTTTTAAATTCGTTTTCGAAACGATTTCAACATCATTTTCAAATTCAAATCAAAATTGAAATTTTCAATATAAATTCGTTTTAATTTCATTTCAAATCGATTTCAATTTAAATCGATTTCAATTCAATCCGTTTAAATTCAATTCAAAACGATTTCAATTCTATTTAATTCGAATTTCAATTCACTTCAATTTAATTCGAATTTCAATTCTATTCAAATTTCAAATCATTTCGGTTTATTTCGAATTTCAAAACAATTCAATTTAATTCGAATTTCAATTCACTTCAATTTAATTCGAATTTCAATTCACTTCAATTTAATTCGAATTTCAATTCACTTCAATTTAATTCGAATTTCAATTCACTTCAATATTCATTTCAATTTGAATAAAATCGATATAAATATCGTCCACGTCAAAATGGCGCAAATCTAATCAACACGGCTTCATATATTTATATTTTCAAATATTTCTATTTCAAATATTTCTTTTTCAAAACTGGAATGAGGCCCAATCAATTACCATAGATTTTTATTTCTATGGATTTCCATACAACGCATATATATATCAACAATGACAAATAATCAACCATCATCCAAAGTGCATTCTGCACTGTATAAGCATCAAATATAAATATTTAATGCTTATAACAGTCTATCAATCAATCGATCGACATACAGCTAATTATTGGGACTAGTATATGTCATATATCATCCCAATACATGTGTGGGGTTTTCAAACAATCAAACACAGATTTTATTTGTGCTGTTGGGCGATGTGTAAAATTTATCGTCCCAATCAATATCAGTCAAATGTGTGTATATAAACAAATCGTTCGATTTGTTTATATTAATTTATTTATTTCATATACACGTTAAAAATTATATTTTTAACTATAAAAATATTTTTATTTCAATCCACATCACATAATCAACTACACATCAAAATCAAACAAACAAACAAACAAGCCGTCCATTGTCTGTGGACGACGGGTGTCGGGTGCTACTAAACACCGTCTGCATCCTAGTATATATTTCAACTAGAAAAATTAAATTAAAGGTGAGAAGTTCTCATAGACTAGTTAATCCAAACGCCATGGCTCTTCTTATGTAGAAATCTTCGTCGCTCGCTTTTTGTCAATTTCATTGCCAATGTTCTCTACATATATAAAAATCACATTTTTATATGGTTGCTATGTATATAATAATCACATTTTTATATGGTTGCTATGTATATAATAATCACATTTTTATAATCACTCTATATGGATAAAAATCACATTTTTATACCGCTACTATATAGATAAAAATTCTATTTTTACATCGCTACTATATAGACAAAATTCTATTTTTACATCGCTACTATATAGATAAAAATTCTATTTTTACATCGCTACCATATAGATAAAAATTCTATTTTTACATCGCTACTATATAGATAAAAATTCTATTTTTATCTCGCTACTATATAGATAAAAATTCTATTTTTATCTTGCTAGTAATATAATAAAAATTATATTTTTATTACTTTACGTGAATAAAAATCATATTTTTATTTCGCTACATAAATAAAGATAATATTTTTATATTCTCTATTATATAAAAATCACATTTTCAATACTTCTACTTTATAAAAATTATATTTTTATATTTCACATATGATAAAAATCTTATCTTTACTTCGCCTTTAAGATGATAAAAATCTCATTTTTTTAAACTATAAAAATCTATTCCTTTCCAACTAGTTTCCTTTTTAAAATGTTGTCATAAAAATAAAAATAAAAATAAAAATAAACTAATTTTGATTTTTTTTTTTATACCTTAAAAACTGGTTTAATAAAACTGGAATTAAATTATAAACTGAGTTTCTATAACATTACAACAGAAATTAAATTAAAAACTGAATTTAAATAAAATAAAAATCACCTTCATCCTCACAGGGCCGGAGATGGAACGTTGGAGGAGCCCCAGCGCGGCGGCGGTCCAAGGGAGGGGGCAGGTGGCGCAGCAAGTTGTTGGCTAGGGTTTTAAGGGGGTGGCTCGATTTGGGTCGATTTGGGACTCGAGGGGGTCGATCGTCGGGGGGGGGGGGGGGGGTGGCTGGTGTAGGAGGAAGATCGATGAGAGGGGGAGACTTAGGTGGTGTGGTCGGTCGATGGCAGGCGGCGGCGGCGAAACGGGCCCCCCTGTTCGTCGTTTTTTTTTCTTATTTTATTTTCTGAAGTGAAAGTGAGAGGGGGGTGAGATATTTATATATATTTAATTTATTTATTTTCAAAAAGCAACATTTTATTTCGACCTCAAAACAAGACCCACCGCCTGTCGTCTATAGCTAATTACCCCTATTCTGAACACAATGGGATATTTATCGCAGGCTGATTCGACTGTTTCGATTAGTTTTCGTCAAAATCAAAATATAACTCTATATATTGAATTTGAATGCGCATTTCAATTTACCGGGGCCACATACAGACTCTAAAAATTCCCGAAGAATATTTTCTAGCTTTGTATTGACGATACGGTCCTAACAAAACTAATTTCGTCAAATTCTAAGACCGTTTGAAAAATGGTCATTTTCCAGTCGATTAAAATCAACTAAAACTGGTCAAACGCGTTTTCCTTTGCCCCGCCCACATATTTATTCCAAAAATTATGAAATTTGAAATCTTGCAATAACTAGACATCACGGGTCCAACAAAAGTGGTTTTGTCGAAAACCGAGGTCGTTTGCAAAATTCCCATTTTTAAGGGCCATAATTCCATAGCGACTATTTTGAATTTTCAACTGGGCGTAACTTTTCATCCCCGCTATGAAATCTTGATTTTTCGCATTCGTTGGAAAGATATTCTAAATTAGATTCAAATATTTTTGGTTTCACTAAAATCCGGTTTTTTTTTGCACCCAGTACATTCATTTGAATTTTGAAATCGAATTATCGAACTACCGCGCCATTTTCAATTCCTTTTATAATTAAAATAAATATTTATATTCTAACGATGATCTATATAAATATATACATTCGATTTCTATTCAAAATAAATTTCTCGTCGTTATTATTTAAAATAATTCATTTTAAATAATCAAAATTCGCTAAAATTGCCAAAATAAATTTTGTTAAATTGGCACAGATTTCCGGGTTATTACAAAATGATTTCTGTAAAAGAAGTGGATTCGTAAATAGAATCCGAGAGATACATATGGAAGTTTGTTAAAGGTTTAAAAGGTGAACCTTGTCTGTTTCGAAGTTAGAAATGTTGTTCAGTTAAGGTATGAGAGGTAGTTATACCCCAACTTGATTGACTCCGTTTTTAACTAAGGAATGGTTAAGGTTCGACAGTGAAGATTGGTTAAATGAATTTAGTTAATGAGGGTAATGTTTTGAGTTGGCATAGCGATGTTTTATTTAAACATCTGTTTTAACCCAAATGAAGAAGTTTTGGAAATGTTTTCCAAATAAGAATCAGAAATGTTTTCTAATATAGAAAACAAGAAATGGAAATGTTTTCCAATGTTAATAACGTATATTTTATGAATTTAGAAAGTAAGAATTTCTGTATATATATGGGATAGGAAATAGGTACATGAATAAATTTATGATAAATTAATGATAAATTAATTTAAGAGATAAATTATGATTGGTGATTTATTGATAGAATTTCCATTTGGAAATAATATTGTTGTTTGTACACATATTTTTCTTTGATAGTTAACTCCCCGACTATCGAAGTTTTTGACCATTTTTCCGTCGTCAATACGGAGAGACCAAGATCAGATTCATGACCTGAAAATCACTTTGTATGGGCGTTAGCGTTGCAATCAAATATGATGAAGATAATTGAAGATGGAGTTATGCAAGAGTTGTCCTGTTTACAGAATAGTGCCTTCGGTCTGTCCAGTCCCAGTACGACCTGTATGGAAGAATGTCTGACAGAGTATATTTAATGGATCGCGTAAGTTGATCTCTTCAAACGTATTTACGTTTGGTGGCGGAGGAATTCGTTTCTATTAGCTGTATATGCGTGGTATTTTTAGGGAAATCAATTTGTGATTTGGCGGGTATGACGATGTGACATTCAAAATGAATAAATGTGTGATCTGTCAGAGATAAGTGTGGCCTCTAGCATCACAACCAGGAAATGACAAAAATCGAGCAGGCAGCATGGCTAAGTGGTTGGCTGCCAATTAGGGTGTATTATCACCTATCAAGAGATATTCATTTCATTCTATAATCTATTGTCGATGTTGTCCCATTCGGGAAACGGTTGCTGATCCCAACCGTTGGTGATATACATTCGATACACTCAAGTGAAATGAGTGTTCGGTCATGTCTGACCGGGTTGCAAGATTGTTGAACCCAATGTATTCCTCTCTAGAGGTACACTATCGGAAGGTGGTTCCATACCTTGTCATAGTTGGAAATCCATTATCCAATAAGTGCTCGCGGTTTTGATTGTATACTATATATGTGGAACGTGAGATGAAAGCATTCTGCAAGATGATTATTATATTGTGGTTGATAGACACTATTATAATATCAATAAGTTTTGATATAAAGATTATCGTTTCTTTCAAAATGATTTGAAAGTTAAATCAAAATGTTTTGGATTCTCATAAGGGAAAAACCCGTTCCGTTATATGGCGTGGTCTTATGAGACATCATTTAATAGCTCAAACTGTTTTAAATTGTTTCACTCACACCAATCCTGTAACAACCCGGAATTTTGGAGCCAATTTAAAAATTTTATTTTAAGAAATTTTGTTAGAAAATACGCCAGAATTTTAAAAATTAAATTCCATTATTAAATAAAAATAAAAATAAAAGTTTTTAAATAAAATTAATATATTGATAAGTTGACTTATTAATAATATGTTGATAAGTTGATTTATTAATAATATATTGATAATAAAAGAATGTTTCCAGTTTGAATTGTATAAGAGAAATTGTAAAGAGATAGAGTGTCAACGGTATACAACGCACGTTTTAACTACAGTTAACGAAAATTAATGATGACATTAATAACCAAATAAATCATGCATCTAGTTCAAATTACCTATGCATTCATTTATTTCCTTCCCTATATTTTATTTACATCTACATCCCTTTAAATCTCCTTTCTCCTTTTTGTTACATATATATATGTCTTCCCTTATCTTTTATATCATGTTGTTTATATTTAAAAAGCATAAGAAAAAAAATATAGTAAAACTTTTAACATTATCTATGTAATAACACATGATATTTAATGTGTTTGAAATTTTAAAAGTCACATACATTCTAGCATTTAACATTAAACAATAAATTATCCATTCATCTCTTTCCTCCACTTCATTAATTTATTTCCTTACTTCTACATTCATGCATCTTATTTCATTTGCATGTTCTCTTTCCTTACATTTTCATTCCCTTATTTTACTTTTCCCATTTTTATTATTTATTCTTACAAAAGCAAACAATTTCCACATGTATATATTATTCCCTTATATATATATATATATATATATATATATATATATATTGTTTACATTATTTATGTGCATTTCTAGTCATTTTTGTTGTCTTATTCTTGTATGTCCAATTGAATATGTTCCTTAAATTCTACAATTTTAATGTTATATATTTTGAAATTTTAAATTCACAAACTTTGTCACAATTAGCATTAAATCATGCATTAATTACATTTCCATTATTCTCTTTCCTAATGTAATTTTCTTTTGAATTTTTAAATAAGAAATAAATGCTAATTAGATTGGCATGTCTTGTGTAGTCAGCAAATTTATTTCATTTATAACCTACTACATATGTATAGACACAAGTGTGGGATAATATAAAATATATAACCAAATAAAATATATATATATATATATATACCTTAAAATTTACAAAACCTAAACCCTAATAAAACAGAGCCGCTGCCCCCTTATCTCCAATGGCTGAAACACAGCCATCTTCTTCCACTTCTAGCTCCTCAATTTCTCAATGATTTTCAAAAACTCCAAACACAAGATCAAAGAGCTCGAAGAAGACTACAATATCAACAGTCACAATCATCTCTGGTCTCGAAATGAGTGAGAACTTCTGCCGTGAGTACCTGGGAAGAAGACGACGGGTTTAAGAGGATGGTTAAGGAATTTTTTTAATTAATTATTTAAATGAAGTCATTAGTATTTAAAATACCATATTTTGTACAAATGAAATCAGGATCTGACGAAACGAATTGCGTTGCGATCATGGTGGAGAATTCTACAATATGGAACTGATTAAAACTTAAATGGAGTACGTTGAAAATTCAGGAAAATTCAGATCTGAATTAAAAGCAATTGTGAGATTTTTGTTTTAATGAATAATTAAACATTTAATTATCTATCGCCAATTTATATTCATGAATATATTATTATAATCATATTTGCAATGTCATGTGTTTGGATATTGTTGTTTTGCGAATTTTGATGGTTTGGCATAGACATCATTGTTTTGATCTATGTCCTGCAATAAATTTTCCTATTTATTTAGATCTATCAACACCGATTTGATTAGATTTGGTTTAAAATAAAAATATTCATTTTTATTTGATTTATGACGTTGTATGTTAACACCCAAGTCTAGTTGTTGTTACATGTGTTAATATGAAATTGACACCATAGTTTGACACCCAAATTTAGATGTTGTAACATGTATTCATATAAGAAGTTTCACCTTATGTAGGCACCAAAACTAATGTTATTGCATAAATGAACTTAAATTTAGTGTTGTGATTTTTCATGAAAAGTGAATATAAATTTAGCGTTGTGTTATGCCATTAAAAATGAACATAAATTTAGTGTTATGTCAATTTATAAAAAAACAAACATTATTTTTAGTGCCGTATTAATTTTTTAAATTATCAATTATGATGGACAATACTTAAATTGTCACTTCAATTGAAATTAGATTAAACATGATTAAATTGTCAATTATGATGGACAATACTTAAATTGTCACTTTGATTGAAATTGGATTAAACATGATTAAATTGTCAATTATGATGGACAATACTTAAATTGTCACTTTGATTGAAATTAGATTAAACATGATTAAATTATCAATTATGATGGACAATACTTAAATTGTCACTTTGATTAAAATTAGATTAAACATGATTAAATTGTCATTTATGATGGACAATACTTAAATTGTCATTTTGATTGAAATTAGATTAAACATGATTAAATTATCATTTATGTTGGGCAATAATTAAATTGTCATTTTGTTGAATTGGATTAAACATGATCAATTGGCATTTTGTTGAATTAGGAATGTTAACAACAAAATATTCATTTGTTAAATAGAAAGGTGTGAACAACGAAATATTCATTTTATTAAATAGAAAAGTGTGAAAAACAAAATATTCGTTTTGTTAAATAGAAAAGTGTTAAAACCATATCTTTATGGCATACTTAAAATGTTGCATTAACAGTAAAATCACATTTTTGATTAAAATTGAGACAACCCCAAACCCCGTACTGACGGTGGCAAGGGTAATCCTTGGAATATAACACATAAATAGATAACAACAGAACAGAAATATATATATACACCAGATAATGCACAATAGAATATACTGGATAAACGTAATCATCAGAGCTACACAGTATACAGGATCATACTTAGTACAAATACAGTTCAGCTATACATAAATGTCTACAGCGGAAAATAAACATAATGTACAATAGGAGCTGAACAGCATAAAAAGAGATAAATAATAGAATTCATCTTCAGCTCTAGCTATCCAGAGAAAGCCAGCTAAAACCTGAATACAAGGCTGCCCGTGTAGAAAGAGGGGCACCCGAGTTTGAAAGTGAAACAAACTACGAGTCAGTCATGGGACTGGTATGAGAAATCTACTCAACACATTTATAATATGGCTAATCACAGGACCACGCCACTTTCGTGGAATGGGCTTACTCCATTGGATTGCCAGTGCTTTAAAACAAATCATTCTTTTAAACATCGCAATGCTTTTTATAAAAATGAAGCCATTATAAGACTCAGTTCCCATCACACAATGCAACGCAAACCGGAGGATAGAGTTTTTACCTTATAACGGCCAAAATATGCTTGATACGAATAAAACAAAAGCATTTAATATTATTTCTAGTGTTATATGTTTTAAAAACAATTTCAAATCATAACTATCAATCATAGACGGCATTAATGCCCCATACCACTATGTCGCCATATATAGGTATACAATCAAAACCGCAACGTCACGTATTTGGAAATTGGATTTCCGTCATGAACCAAGGCAAAAGATAGTCCTTACCGACTTCGAGACTGCCTAGCCCGAGTCTCAGGATCAGAACGCATCGACCATTGGATCGTCAGGGCCGGTCGACACGGAGTGGATTAAAATGCCTGAACACTACGTTTCTCCGCCCTTTGGGGCGTAAGTGACTCAACGAATGACTCCAATATATCCGAGGCGCCTCGCAACAGCAACAACCACATAAGTCAAACTCGTCGAGGCATGTAAAACCACTGACGCCACTTCTAGCTAGGAAGAAACGCAGGCCCTCCCTGATGTCCTCTCCCGTTTCTAGTTCATACCGGGGTGTGAGGCTCGCGAATTTACGTTATACACAAAGCTACGCCACACAGGCGGGGCTTTGATCATCACCATAAGACTTTGGTTTTCAACAGAAGCCCTGATCACTGCATCTTAGCATGCCACACAGGCAATTCACACCACGCAACTGATAGCTATCAATCACACAGAATAAATTCCAATGTCAGACACACTGTCCATTTGCAAGTCCGTTCTGGGTCTGAACGAAACCGGAGGCACTATATGCCTCGCAAACCCATCGATCACCACGTACGTCTGGACGATCACCACTCATTATCTATATTTCGGGATGCCTCCCAATCAAGACCTCGGTTACCATCCAAACGAGGTGAAGACCTCCGGTCTTCGATCACTATCTTCATCTTCGATTTCTTATCGTCGATTCAGTTACACAGAATGGGATAAACCCGGTCTTTATGAACAACTCGCGTATATATTAACAAGTGCTATACAAATACAACACACGCGTCATTTCAATTCATTAGTCACTAACCATCAATCAGTAAGAGAACGATTTCCCAAATATTAACCCCGAAGGCCGAAACCAACATCAGATCAACACCCAGGAAACCATTCGACTTAGCCAACCTTCAGTTAGTTTCTAAATTTCACATCCATATCGTTTATAATATTTTATAACGATTTATCGCTATTTTTATTTATTTTAAAATAGCCAATTTATTCAAAACGACACTTTGGGCCATAACGCGGTCGTGACGCTGTTTTTCTTCAGATTTGATTTACACATATCTGAAAATATAACCGTTGGATCTTCACAAAATTTACATCATTAGAAATATCTTTTCAAAACGAATCCAATGGTTCCAATTTCGGGAAAATCCGACGGTCGGATCTCCCGGTATAATCGTTTGAAGTTTCGATTTCAAAATACGAGCTGCAGCGTCGTTATTCGATTAGATATAATTATATTTATATATATAATCGATTCTGGCGCTGTTTTTCTTCAGATTTGAATTAAACATTCCAGACAATCCAACTGTTGGATTTTTACAAAGTTGGTGCCGTTGGAAAGATATTTCCAAAGCGAACCCAATGGTTGCGGTTTCAGGAAAATCTGATGGTCGGATCTCCCGGTATAATCATTTGAAATCACTGTTTCAAAATACGAACTGCAGCTTCGTTATTCGATATATTTTAATTCTATTTATATATATATATTGATTCTTCGATTTCAAAGCTATATTCTTTTCATACATTTGATAAAAATGATATTTTTATCTAATTGTCTTCTATTTCAACACTTCACTATTTTTAACAATTCATGTATATAGTAAAAATATGATTTTTATTGTAAATCGATTTATTTCAAAACTCGACTATTTTATACAGTTAATATAGGTGATAAAAATAGGATTTTTATTATAAAACAATTTATTTCAAAACAGGATTATTTTATACAGTTCATATCGATGATAAAAATTGGATTTTTATTATAAAACAATTTCTTTCAAAATATGAATACCATTCAACACATGAATTTCAATTCAACGAATGAATTTTGATTCAACACATGAAGGTTTTCTATAGTTTATATATATCGATTAAAAGGTGATTTTTTATATTTAAAACACGAATACCATTCAACACATGAATTTCTATCCAACGAATGAATATCGATTCAACACATGAAGGTTTTCTATAGTTTATATATATCGATAAAAAGGTGATTTTTTATATTTAAAACACGAATACCATTCAACACATGAATTTCTATCCAACGAATGAATATCGATTCAACACATGAAGGTTTTCTATAGTTTATATATATAGAGTAAAATGTGATTTTTTATATTTAAAACACGAATACCATTCAACACATGAATTTCTATCCAATGAATGAATATCGATTCAACACATGAAGGTTTTCTATATTATATATATATAGATAAAAAGGTGATTTTTATATTTAAAACACGAATACCATTCAACACATGAATTTCTATTCAACGAATGGGTTTCAATTCAACACATGAAGGTTTTCTATTCTACGAATAAATATAGTTTCAACAAATGAAAATAATTTCGGCAGCATAACGGCAGGGTAGTTAAAACCGGGACCGTCCCTAGTACGGCTCCTCGCTCTACCTTAAAGCCTCGCAGCTTTTGACAATGGGGAATCATGTATCTAGTTCGCATGCAGGCGGCATGTATATTTTTTCATTTCCACAAACCAATCTTATGTGGTTTCAACCAAATATTTCTCAACCACAAACGGGTATTTTTCAACCACAATCAATCAATATCAACCACAAACAATTCCAATCAACCATTCTCTATCAATCAATTTTCACACCAATCACAACCAATAAATATCGTCCATGGTTTGTGGACGAGGGGCGTATATATATATATATATATATATATATATATATATATATATATATATATATATATATATATATATATATAAAGCATTTCACTTCTATTTCAACACATATATAACTTTTACAATGCATATACAACTTATACATCGAACGTACAACTTATATAACGCTTATACAAGAGGTGTACAACGCTTATATAACTCATACATCGATTATATAATTTATACATCGTCATTTTCCATATCGTTTATAAATTAGAAATCTCACATTGGGTTCCACTCCACCAAAAATAGCAGAAGTCTCAGAAAAATATGTTGTCTCTTCTAGAATGTAGAGGACATCCACACGAGTCCACTGTCTCTTGTTTCACTGGATTTCGACAAGAAACGTAAAAGATATGATTTTTACAGTGAAATCAAAAATCGTAGCGCTTTAAACTGCTATAATATAGTTTAAAATAGTTTAAACCGTACCTCAGCTGTTTTGTTCAAAACTAGGTTTGGATTTTTCTTCGAATCTGTGTAGCTATTCGTCGATCAGCCTTCGCAGCGTCGAAGGGGGAGGAGAGGCGTGCCTGTGCCTGAAGGGGGGAGGCGTTCGATCGCCTGAGGCAGGCGGGGCGGCGGCGAAAACATCTGAACTTCCCGAGCTTGATTCTCCCAAACCACTCAATGAAAAAAATCCAAACTATATATGGATTTGAAGATCTTCTCGAGCTCTACAAATTTCCCAACTGGAGTGTTTGATTTTGGTGCGTGGATCGATCAGAAAATGGACGGGAAGATTTGGAGGGTTTTCCACCTTCGATCGTGTTACGGAAAGAGAAAAAGGAGAGAGAGAGAGAAACGATGGCCCAATCAGATTTTTTTTATATTTATAATTTTTTAAAATCCAAAAATACCCCTTATCTCATATGAACTCCAATCCAAACCCAACGACTGTCGTTCCTAGCGTTTTACCCCCATTCCGAACACAATGGGATATGTTTCGAAGGCCCATTCGAATGTTTCAGTCAGTTTTTCTTCAAATTAAAATATAAAACATTCAATATTAAATTTAAACATACATTTCAATTTGCCAGGGCCACAAACTGATTCGAAAAATTCCAGAAAAATAAATCTAGCTATGTTTTGACGATACGGTCCCAACAAAACTAGTTTCATCGAATTCTGAGACCGTTTGAAAAATGGCCCATTTCTGGTCGATCCAATTTAATAGAAATCGACCAAACACATTTTCCTTTGCCACGCTTACATACTAACTTCAAAGATTATGAAATTTGAAACTTAGCAATAGTTTAACATCTCGGATCCAACAAAAGTGGTTTCGTCAAATTCCGAGGTCGTTTGCAAAATGGCCATTTTCACGGGCTATATAAATTCCATAGCGACCTTTCTGAAAATTCATTTGGCCATAACTTTTGCTTTCCGCTATGAAACTTCGATTTTTCAGATTCGTTAGAAAGGTATTCACTAACAGATTTAAATATTTTTGGTTTCACTCAAATCCGTTTTGTTTTGCACCCGGTACGGTCAGTCAAAGTTTGAAATGAAAATTTGAAACTGCCGCGCCATTTCAGGCCTTGTTTATAATTCAAAGTAACTATATTTATTTTCAAACGTCGATTCAAACTCACTTTTTATTTCTATTATTTAAAATACTTATTTTAAATATTTAAAATCCACTATTTTAGCCAATTTAAAATTTTTAAATTGGTTCAGATTTTCCGGGTCGTTACAAAAATGTTGCATTGAAAAAGAATTAACATTTTAGTTAAAAAGGTTGCATTAGAGATGAAGTTACATTTTAGTCGAAAATGTCACACTAGAATAAAAATTGTCCTTTTTGTTAAGAAATGTTCATTAGATTAAAAGTTACATTTTTGTTAAGAATATGTTATAATAAAACATTTCTGTTAGAAACTGTCATGTTAGATAAAATAAAAGATTTTTGTTAGGAATTCTCATATTAGGATAAAAATTGTCATTTTTAGTTAGAAATGTTTAATTAGAATTGATAAATTATAAATGTCATGCATGTTTAATTAGAATTGATAAATTATAAATGTCATGCATGTTTAATTAGAATTGATAAATCATAAATGTCATGCATGTTTAATTAGAATTGATAAATCATAAATGTCATGCATGTTTAAATTGATAAATTATAAATGTCATGCATTTTTAATTAGAATTGATAAATTATAAATGTCATGCATGTTTAATTAGAATTGATAAATATAAATGTCATGCATGTTTAAATTGATAAATATAAATGTCATGCATGCTTAAATTGATAAATTATAAATGTCATGCATGTTTAATTGAAATTGAAATGTAAGTTAGGATATTTGGAAGCAAAATATTTTTTACAATTTAATAAAAAGATCATATTTTTATTATGTAAAATATTTTAGTAAAGTTATATTTTAAAATAGGAGATATTTTAAAATTAAGATATTTTGAAATAAAGGATGTTTTAAAATAATTTTTCTTAATGAAATAATTATAATTATAAATTACAATTGTACTTGGACACGAGGTTAGGTTACATTTGTGGTGGAAGTCTGCCTAGACCCAACCGGCATATCCAGCAGCCACAAATGTTTGGCCTAATGTGAGGGGTCCAAGTGCGCAAATACGAAACGGGCCTTGACACGAGGTTAAGCCCAACTTGTGGGATAAGTCTGCCCAGAACCAACCAGCATATCCAACATCCACAAGTTGCAGGCTTAATGTGGGAGGTCTGGCCTAGTATAAAATATAAATGAATAAGATATTGAATTGGGCTATTTAATCTATTTTAAATAGCAACGCCATTTTAACTGAACATGTTTATCGATTTATTTTATCCATTTTATAATGAATATTAAAAGAGCTAATTTCAAAATTAATATTTTGGAAATAATATTATTTTAATATGATAATAGATAGAATATTCAATTTGATTTAAAATTGAAAGTTACATTTTTATTTACATTTTTGATGTAAATAAAAACATAGAAATCAAAGTGACTCTTATATTTACATTTTAGTTGTAAATAAACACATATATTTAAAAAGTACATTTTTATTTGCATTTCATAATGTAGATAAAAACATGAATTAGAAAAGTATATTTTTATTTACATGTTAGATGTAGATAAAAATATAGATTTAAAAGGGTACATTTTTATTTACATGTTAGATACAGATAAACACATAGAATTGAATGTTATATTTTATTTGACATTTAAGATGAAAATAAAAGTATAGAATTGAAAGTCACATTTTTATTTACAGTTTAGATGTAAATAAAAACATAGAAATAAAGATTATATTTTTATCGTCATTTTAGATGAAATAAAAAGTGTAGTAACAAAGATTATATTTTTATCATCACTTTAGATGTGATAAAAAGAGTAGAAATAAAAGTTGCACTTTTATTGACATTTCATATAAAAGAATAGGAATAAAATACGTTTACATTAAAAAGCTACACTTTTAATGATAGGTAAAGAATTATAGAAAGGTTCATTGAAGCGACCCGTAACTTCCCCATCTCCGAAGAGAAGAGAAAGAACGAATTACTGTGAGGACAAGACAAATCAAAACGCAGACGGGAGAACATTTCATTGTTTATTACAACAATTCCATCAGAATACAAGAATATACAGAGTATAAATGAATAAATTACATTCGATAAATATCAGAGATTACAATAAATTACATAGTAGCGGAAAAATAATACGAAGCACAACTGAAGGTGATATACGGATATAGAGCTTTCCGGATATCATTCCAGCTGTAAACCAGGATCCTGCGAATATAAATCTGCAAAACCAAAACTACTAGCTGCCCGTGCGGAAAATAGGGGCACCTAGAGTTTAGGTTAAAACAATAAACTCCAGGTCAGTCATGTGACTGGTGTGAGAACTAAAACAGTTGTTAATATTGGTTTTTAAAGTTCGGTAAATCAAGGGACCACGCCGTAAAACACGGAACGGGTTTCCTCCCAAGAATACCAGTGCTTAGGATAAACAACGAAATGCTTTTTCGAAAAATGAAGCTATTATAAGACCCAGGTCCCATCACACAATGCAACGCAAGCCGGAGGATAGGGTTTTCCCTTATAATAGCCAAACATGCTTGGTACGTTTAAAACAAATCATTTGATACTATAATAAGTGTATAGTGTCAAAACAATTTCAATCATAAATATCAATCATAGACGGCATGGGTACCATATATCATGTCGCCATACTAGGCTCTACAAATAAAACCGAAATATATCGTATTGGAAATTGGATTTCCGTCATGAGTCGAGGCAAGGGGCAAGCTCCTCTCCGCTTCGAGACACTCTAGCAAATGTCCTAGGACTACACACACTGGGCAACCCTTGGATCATCGGGGCCGGTCCTCCCTTATGTTTAAGGATTGACAATTCCTGAACACATGTTTCCCGGTCCTTACAGACCTAAAATCGAGGCGCCTCATCCAACAACCACATAGGTGAAAAGTATATAAATGTCAGGGCTGGTAAGTCACTGACACCACCATAGCTAGAAAGAAACGTCGTGCTCTCCCTGCAGTCCTTATCCCATTTTTGACTCATACCGAGGTGTGAGGCTTGCGAATTCACGTTATACACAAAGCTACGCCACAAAGGCCGTGCTTTGATCATCAACCACAAGACTTTTCATTTCAACAGAAGCCTTGATCCATGCAACTCAGCGTGTCACACAGGCAATTCATGCCATGCGATTGATATCTATCGATATATAACCTCTAAGCTCGTATGTCTCAGAGAAGGGTGTTAAGCAAGAGAATAAATTCTACACCGCCAAACAGATACATATTTAACAGAAATCAATCAACACAAAATAAAATCCAATGTCAGACACACAATCCATTTACAAGTTCGTTCTGGGTCTGAACGAAACCGGAGGCACTTTCCTCGCATATCCATCGATCTCCAAGTACGTCTGGACGACCACCAACTATTTCCATCCTCTTGGATGTACAGCCCAATCAGGATCATCAGTAATTATCCAAACGATGTGAAGACTTCTGGTCTTCGACCACCGTCATCATCTTCGACTTATCGTCGAATCGGTTATTCAAAATGGGTATAAACCCGGCCTTTCCGAAAAACCCGCGTATATAGTAAACAAATGTTACACAAACACAACATACGCCTCATTCCAATTCAGTAGCTACTAACCGTAAATCAACAAGAGAACAATTTTCCAAATATTAACCCCGAAGGCCAAAACCAACATCAGATCAATACCTAGGAAACCATTCTTCTTAGCAAACCTACAGCTAGTTTCTAAATTTCATATTCTTAGGGAAAGGTTCCGATTAATTTTATCCAAGATAAATTCTGTGAATTTATTCTCTAATCTTCCTTTGGATGTCATTTCAAACCAAATTATGGTTTTCCAAACTAGTCGGGATTAGCGAACCACACCGAAGTAATTATTTATTTTATTTCCCAATCCCAACTTATTCATCCCATGAAGCAAAACTGGTAATACTCCATATCTAACACCATGGTGTTATCGGTAAAATTAATTACCATTTCACTTTCAAATCTAATTAAAGTTTTAACTATCGCTTTGGAGCAAAACTGGTGATACTCCATTCTCGCTCACTTTCCAAATTTGATAATTTAAATTATCAATTCACATTTCAATCTAATTGCAGATTCATTAAAGCTCCTTATACTGGGTTAAAGAACTAATGTCATTTAAAACACAGTTCACGACAAACCCAAATCACATTCTATTTATTATCGGGTTAAAGAACAAGTGTTATTTAATACACTGTTCACAATAAACCCACAAATCAATTCTAATCCAATCCCAATCAACTATATTTGAAATTCCGATTATTTAAAACCCCTTTTCAATCCAATTTATTTATTTAAAAATGGTTGGGTTTTAATTTTAGTTCAAAACTAGTTCATTTCGATAAAAACCTATTTTTATCTTTTCAAATATGGATTTTTTCATCCCAATTTTTCCCAAATGATTTCTTATGATTTTACACAAATTATTACTATTTTTAATAATTTTATCAAGGCCCGTACAGTCGATTTCCATCAACGGCCATCGAACTGCACTTACAGCGACCTTTTCCAAATTTGATTTGGACGTATCTCCAAATCCAACCGTTAGATTTCAAATTTCTAATATTCGTTAGAAAGCTCTTTTCGATACGAACCCAATGGTTCTAGTTTTAGGAGAATCCGACGGTCGGATCTCCCGTAATGTCTGTTCGAAGTCAATGGTCGAAATTTACGAACTGCCGCGGCGTGGCGCATTCTATTCAGGCCATTATATTATTTATATATATAATATATATAATTTATATTTCGTCGATTACTATTTTAAACGAATTTTATAAATAGTTTTAAATTCGTTTCAAAAACATTTCAACTTCTATTTCCAATTCAAATCAAAATTGAATTTTTCCTTATAGATTCGTTTTAAAATTCATTTAAATTCAATTCAATTTGAATTCATTTTCTATTCACTTCAATTCAAATTTCAATTCAATTCAAATTCATTTTCTGTTCAATTCAATTCGAATTCGTTTTCTATTCAATTCGATTCAAATTCGTTTTCTATTCAATTCGTTTTCTATTTTATAAATATTCTATTTTTAAATCTCTTTTCAATATTCATTATAAAACGAATATAATCGATATAAATATCATTCATGACAAAATAGCGCATCTCTAATCAACACTGCTTTATATTTTTCAATAACTTCGTTATTCTATTCAACAAATGAATCTATATTTCTCAATACGTGAATCTATATTTTTGTCAACACACGACTAATCTCAACGAATGAGTACTGTCCACGTGTGACTATTTTTGTTATTTAATATATTTTATAAAAATTATGGTATCTATCGTTTGATTTCAAATCAGACTCCAACCGTAAATTAGTAAGAGAACGATTCCCTGAATATTAACCCCGAAGGCCGAAACCAACATCAGATCAATATCCAGGAGACCACTCATCTCATCTATTTTTCAGTTAATTTCTAATTTTATATATGATAAAGATGTAAATTTTATTGTTAAAATATTTCGTTCAACACATGACTAATCTCAACGGATGACTACTGTCAACACATGAACCTTTATTTTATAATATTCTTTATTTTCTAAATTGGAATGAGGCCCAATCAATCACCATATAGCGTTAACTATATGGATTCCATACAACACATGTATATAATAGCAACGATAAATAATTAACCATCATCCAAAGTGCACTACATTGTATAAGCATCAAACATAGATATCTAACGCTTATAACAGCCTATCAATCAATCGATCGACATACAACTAATTATTGGGATTAGTGTATGCCGTATTTTATCCCAATACCCGTGTGGGTTTTCAAACAATCAAACACAGATTTTATTTGTGCAGTTGGGCGATGTGTAAAATTTATCGACCCAATCAATATCAGTCAAATCAGTGTATATAAACAAATCGGCCGATTTGTTTATAAATATTTATATATTCACTTTCACATTAAAAATTATATTTTTAACGATAATTAATTCATTTCAACCATCTACATTTTATTGTCAATTTCACATCAACAACACAAACAAATTTCACCATACAACAAACAAGCATACAAGCCGTCCATGGTCTGTGGACGACGGGTGTCGGGTGCTGCTAAGCACCGTCTGCATCCTAGTATATATTTTAAACTAGAAAAAGAAATTTAGAGTGAGAAGTTCTCACCAGCTAGCTAATCCAAACGTCTCGACTCTTCATATGTAGAAAATCTCCGCCGTTTCTTCTTTCGTCATTTTCGTCATCCGTATTCACTACATATATAAAAATCGAATTTTTACTTTGCTATTCAATATATAAAAATCGAATTTTTACTTCGCTGTTCAATATATAAAAATCGAATTTTTACTTTGCTATTCAATATATAAAAATCAGATTTTTATTTCGCTATATAATATATAAAAATCAGATTTTTATTTCGCTATTCAATATATAAAAATCAGATTTTTTTTGCTATTCAATATATAAAAATCAGATTTTTATTTTGCTATTCAATATATATAAAAATCAGATTTTTATTTCGCTATTCAATATATAAAAATCGAATTTTTACTTCGCTATTCAATATATAAAAATCAGATTTTTATTTCACTATTCAATATATAAAAATCAGATTTTTATTTCGCTATTCAGTATATAAAAATCAGATTTTTATTTCGCTATTCAATATATAAAAATCAGATTTTTATTTCGCTATTCAATATATAAAAATCGAATTTTTACTTTGCTATTCAATATATAAAAATCAGATTTTTTATTTCGCTATTCAATATATAAAAATCAGATTTTTATTTTGCTATTCAATATATAAAAATCAGATTTTTATTTCGCTATTCAATATATAAAAATCAGATTTTTATTTCGTTACATATATAAAGATGATATTTATACTATCTTACCTATATAAAAATTATATTTTTATACTTCTACAATAAAAAAAAATCATATTTTTATTATCTCTGCTTTATAAAAATCATATTTTTATTATCTCTGTTTTATAAAAATCATATTATTATACACGCTATTATATAATAAGACTAAGAATATCATAAATGTAATTAAATTTAAAAACTCACTGCAGCTGTTGGTGGTCGGAGGAGGGCACTGGGTGGCGGTCTGAGGGGCATCGGATCTGCTGGTGGTCGGGGCTTGCTGCTTTGGCCGGTGGTGCTGTTTCGGGAAGGGTTTACTCGAGTGAGGAAGGAGGAGGGAGGATGAAGGCGAAGGGGAAGAAGGAGGAGGGGCGCAGCAGGGGGTCTGAGGCGCGGGGGTGCCTCTCAAGTCGGCGGCGGACCCGCAGTTGGTCAGAGGTGGGGGATTGCGTCAGTTTTAGGGTGGTGCTTCGCGATTCAGAAGGGGGAAGAAGGAGGAGAGAGGGGGGGTCTGGTCGGAGGCGGTGCCGGAGATGGGCGGCGTGCGGCGTTGGACTGGAAGGAGGAGGCGGCGGTTTTCTGTAGGGAGGGGGTGCGGTTTCGTGGTTGAGGATTGAGGATCGGGTTTGGAAAATAATGAAGGGGGTGGTAAAGGGAAATTATATTTATATTTATTTTATTTATTATTTTATTCTCCACCAAAGTTGACTTTTATTTTCGGACTCCAAACTGACCCAACGACTGTCTCCCCTAGCTAATTACCCCCATTCTGAACACAGTGGGATATGCCACGTAAGCCAATTCGACTGTTTCGAATAGTATCTGTTAAATTTAAAATATAACACTATATATTCTATTTTAAACGTACATTTCAATTTACCGGGGCCACATACGGACTTTAAAAATTCTCGAAAAATAGTTTCTAGCTTCGTATTGACGATACGGTCCTAACAAAACTAATTTCGTCAAATTCTGAGACTGTTTGAAAAATGGTCATTTTCCAGTCGATTAAAATCAACTAAAACTGGTCAAACACGTTTTCCTTTTCCACGCTCACATATTGATTCGAAAAGTTATGAAAATTGGAATCTAGCAATAACTTGACATCACGGATCCAACAAAAGTGGTTTCGTCGAAATCCGAGGTCGTTTGCAAAATTCCCATTTTTAAGGGCCTGAATTCCATAGCGACTATTCAGAATTTTCAACTGGACATATCTTTTGATTCCCGCTATGAAATCTTGATTTTTCGAATTCGTTGGAAAGATATTATCAAATAGATCCTATTATTTTTGGTTTCGTTAAAATCCGGATTGTTTTGCACCCGGTACGTTCAATTGAAGTTTGAAATCGAATTAGCGAACTACCACGCCATTTTCAATTCCTTTATAATTATATATAATTATTTATATTCTAATGACGACGTATATACATATATACGTTATATTTCTATTCAAAATAAATTTCTCATCGATATTATTTAAAATAATCTATTTTAAATGTTCAAAATTAGTCGAAGTTGCCAAAACAAAAATTTTAAACTAGCTCAGAATTTCCGGGTTATTACATTCATGATTTAGGATTTAAACATGATTTTATTAAAAAGGATTCACCAAAAATAAACTAGAACTGTCGGCAAAGGTAAAAGAATCATTTTTGTGGTATATACATACATTAGAATTTTTATGCGAAGTTAAATATTATTTTGTATGTAAAGTTAATCACGTTAGCAGATTCGCCAAAAGATTTATATTTATAATTATATAAATATAAATTAAATTTAAATGAAATACGTGCGGTAGTTCGCATTTTGAAATCGTAACTTTAAACGATTATACCGAAAGATCCGACCGTCGGATTTTCCCAAAACTGGAACTGTTAGGACCGGTTTTGGGAAGATCTTCCCAACGATATAAACTGTGTGAAAATATAACGGTTAGATTTCAAGATAAATGTAAATCAAACTTCGATAGAAACAGCGCCAGGGCCGCCCATTGACCCAAGGCGTCGTTGAATAGATTTAGCTATTTTTTTATATATATAAAAATAGCGATAAATTGTTATTAAATACTAATAACGATATGAAATGATTTTAAAATATATATATGCGAGGATCATTTGAAAAGTCCGAGTTCAATCTCATTTCAAATGATTATACGACGATTTAAGTCGAAGATTTGAAGACGGTGATTGAAGACCGACGATCTTCACATCAAATGGATGAGGACTACTGACGCCCGTGATTGGAGTAGCTACCGTGAAGAGGATGTAGTGGTAGTTGTCCGGACGTATTCGTTGATTGTTCGGATATGCGAGGAATAAGGTTCCTCCGGTTTCGTTCAGACCCAGAACGGACTTGTAAATGGATGGTATGTCTGACGTTGTATTCCTTTATGTTGTATTCGTTGATCTCTGCTAAATATATATCTGTTTGATGTTTAACACCCTTCTCTGAGACGTACGAGCTTAGAGGTTATATATTGGTAGAAATCAATGGTATGGTATGGATTTACAATGTGGCAAGCTAAGATGCATGGATCAAGGCTTTTGTTGAAAAGCAGAGCCTTGTGGTTGATGATCAAAGCATAGTCTGTTTAGGCATTGCTTTGTGTGTTGCATGAATTCACGAGCCTCACACCCTGGTATGAGTCAAAAACGGGATTAGGATTGCAGGGAGTGCACACGTTTCTTTATAGCTAGAGTGATGTCAACAACCTACCAGCCTTGACATTTTACTTATGTGGATGATGGATTATGAGGTACCTCGGTTTTATAGGTTGTTAGTGGCCATATAGAGGTTCAAAAGAACCGGGAAGCGTGTGTTCAGGAATTGCCAATCCACTAACATAGGTGTGGACCGGCCCTGAAGATCTAAGCGTTCACTGCGGGGGATTCTGAGGCATTTGCTAGAGTGTCTCGAATCAGAGAGGACGATCCCTAGCCTCGATTCATGATGGAAACCCAATTTCCAATACAACACCATGCGGTTTTGATTGTAAAACTAGTATGGCGACATGATATATGGTACCCATGCCGTCTATGATTGATACATTATGTTTGAAATTGTTCTTTTTGAAAACATATATACACTAATAATAATATCAAATCCGTTTTTATCGTATCAAGCATTTTTGACCATTATAAGGTAAAACTCTATCCTCCGGTTTGCGTTGCATTGTGTGATGGGACTTGAGTCTTATAATGGTTTCATTTTCTAAAAAGCATTGTGTTGTTTAACGATTTACTTTATTTTATGCACTGGCAACCCAATGGAGTAAACCCGTTCCACGTTAGCGGCGTGGTCCTGTGGTTAGCCTTATTATTAGATTAGTTAAGTTAGATTTCTCATACCAGTCCCATGACTGACCTGTAGTTTGTTTCACTGGCAAACTCGGGTGCCCTCTTTTCCACACGGGCAGTCGAGTAGCTTTTGCAGATATCTATTTTCTTAAGCAGGATTCTGGATCGAAGCTTAAAGCTATGTCCAGAGCATAGAAAGTCTTTCGCTATAATGTATTAAATTCATTGTAATTTACCTTCTGCTGTATTTTATTTATCGATGTACTCTGATATTTTGTACTCTGATGTAACATTATTATGATGTTTATAAAAGTCTTCTGTTATTGTTCTAATGTATTGTATTCCCATAGTTAATGTATGCGGGTTTTGAACGATTTTAGTCGATCTAGCGAACGATTAAGGTCGGGCAAAATCCGTGTCGTTACAAGTCCCATGACTGACCCAGAGTTTATTTTGTCTTGTTTTCCCTAAACTCTTGGGTGCCCAATTTTGTACAGGCAGTCAAGTAGTCAGGATTTTACAGATATACTTAGAGAGCTTGGAGCAGGAGGCTTCAGGATTTTATAGCTATTGTTATTTCCGTTGTGTTGTAAGTGTTGTACTCTGATAATGTTACTGTATACATATACTGATTTTATTTCAAAGATATGTTATCTATTATATGTTGTTCGTTCCGCTGTGAGATTCGTGTTACTCTGATGTTGTATGTTCTTCTTCTTCTATTCTAAGTTTCTATCTTATCTATTCTCACCCTCTAATTTCTTTCATGGACTATCCGGTGTTTCCGATGCTTGAATAGTCGACATAGTGTTGTACGCCGATATCCAGGATCACAAATTCTTCGGGTCGTTACACGAATGGCCGATGCTACTCCATTCCTCTTCTACTTTTCCTCTTTATCCACTTAATGGTTTGCCAAATTTATCAAACGGAAATCAAAGAGCTCCTTCATCTCTTTAGAATCATACGGCGGTGATCTGAAACCATCGCCTAAGGAGGCCTATTTTTCATCACGAAGTCACTGCATTTGGGTTCGATTATTAGAGCGGGGGAGCCGTTGACTCGACGGGGTTGGGTGGAAATGGGCGGCGACGCCAAGCCCTACGGCGTGGCAGTTCTGGATCAAGTTCTATTCGAGTGTAGTGGCGGCGAGGTGCGGTTTCTCAAGTCTGAGGTGGTTCGATGTTTTTCCAGGAAGAAGATAAAAGGAACGGCCATGGTTTTAAAACGTTGCTAATTAGGGTAATTATTTTAATTATTTAATTTAATTACTCGTTTAATTATGTAATGTATTTAACATCGTAACTTTTCCATACGAGGTCCAAATTCAACAAATCTTGATCCGTTGGAACCGTAAATCCGAGATCTACAACGTGGAAAAGACCAGAACATAAGTGGAACTTGCTACGAATTTAGGCGAATTCAAAACCAAAGTGAGATCTCTAATTTAAAATAAAATTTATTATTGATTTCGATGTGAAATTCATATATGTGTTGTATAAAATTTAAATTGATTGTTTGTGATTGCGATGAATGGCTGGATTGAATTGTGTATGTTAGAAAAATATTCATGTTTGATAAGAAACTATTTATACAATAAAATACACATGAAAATAAAATGTTCATGTTTATTAAAATTTGTTTATACAACAAAATCATATCTTTATTGTATATATGAAAATAAAAAATTTCATGTTTGATTAGAATTCGTTTATACAATAAAAATCATATTTTTATGGTATATATGAAAATAAAAATGTTCATGTTTGATTAGAATTTGTTTATACAATAAAAATCATATTTTTATTGTATATATGTAACAACTCGGATTTTCGGAACTAATTAAAAAAATTTATTTTGGCAATTTTAATGAATTTTGAATATTTAAAATGATTTATTTTAAATAATAATGACTAAAAATTTATTTAAATCGAAGTTAGAACGAATAAATTTATTTTAATTGTATAACGAGCCTGAAATGGCGCGGTAGTTTGAAAATTCGATTTCAAATTTCAATTGAATGTACAGGATTCAAAATAGATCGCATTTCAGTAAAACCAGAAATATTTGAATCTATTTGAAAATATCTTTCCAACTAATGTGAAAAATCCAGATTTCATAACGGGAATAAAAAGTTATGTCCAGTTTAAAATTCAGAACAGTCGCTATGGAATTTAATATAATATATAGCCCTTAAAAATAGCCATTTTGCACATGACCAGCGTTTTCGACGAAACCACTTTTGTTGGATCCGGAAAGTCAAATTATTGCTAGATTCCAATTTTCATAATTTTTCGAATCAATTTGTAAGCGTGGTGAACTTAAACGCGTTTGGTACTTTCAGTTTGAATTTAATCCACTGGAAAATGGGCATTTTTCAAACGGCCTCCAAATTTGACAAAATTAGTTTTGTTGGGACTGCATGGTCAAACCATAGCTAGATTTATTTTTCGGGAATTTTTGGAGTCAGTATGTGGCCTCGGTAAATTAAAATATACGTTTAAATTTAATTTATATTAATTTATATTTTAATTTAAAAGAAAACTGATCGTAATAGTCGAATTGGCATAAGGGACATATCCCATTGTGTCCACAATGGGGGTAATTAGCTGGAGACGACAGTCGGTGGGATTGATTTGGGGTTCGAACGAAAAAGTGACTTTTTGGGAATTAATTAAATTAATTATATATATTATAAAACCAAGTCAACCCTTCTCTCTCCCCGTTCACTATCATTCAAAGCAGGAAGATAAAAAAGGCGGAGACCCGCCGCATCGCCAGTCGCGCGCCACCCTGCCGCAAGCCACCGGCGGCGGCCGGCCTCCCCAGCACCGCCTCCCTCTCTCCTAGCCTCCACCCCATTCGAGAAACCCCCAGCCCCCACGAAACCCTGCCGCCACCGCCCCTGAAACCATAGCCCTGACCACCTCTGGTACTGCGCACCTCCCCCACCACCTCCTCGACCCCGGCGCCTCTCCTCCAACTCCCTAAACCGAGAACAGTGAGTTTTTCTATTTATTTATTTACGTTTATTTTATTTTCGCTTTTTATATATAACCGCATTTAAAAATCGGATTTTTATTATATATAACCATGAATAAAAATATGATTTTTATATTATAAACATCGAAATAAAAATATGATTTTTATGCATATGATATCGTTATAAAATTGTAATTTTTATATAGGTAATATATTATAAAAATATAATTTTTATATATATGAAAGCATGAATAAAAATATGATCTTTATGCTAATAAAGATATGATTTTTATGAAGATAAAAATATGACTTTTATTGTCTAAATGGAAAGATAAAAACATGATTTTTATTGTTTAAATGGGAAGATAAAATATGATTTTTATTGTTTAAATGGTAAGATAAAATATGATTTTTATTGTTTGAGTAGCGATATAAAAAATATATAATTTTTATATGTGAAGTAGCATTATAAAAGTATAATTTTTATATATAAATAGCGATATAAAAATATGATTTTTTATTATATGAATAGCGAAATAAAAATATGATTTTTAATATATATAAAAAGGTTTAAAAATGCGATTTTTAAATATATAAGCATCATATTAAAAATGTGATTTTTACTATGAACAGCATGAAAAGGGTTGCGTTGGAATTTCGAGCAAATCCAAGTTGTTCAGAAATTCAGAAATAAAACTGGCGGAGTGGAAACCAAAGCCGAGAACTTCTCACTCTAATTTTGTTTACAGTTAAATATATACTAGGATGCAGACGGTGCTTAGTAGCACCTGACACCTTTGATTGAAACCATGGATGTTTGGTTGTTTGTTTTGATTGATTCATTTGTTTGAATTTGGATTGGGATGTGAATTGAATGAATTGAATTTGGTTTGTGTATGGCGCGATCTAGTATTAGGCGAGGGATAAGGCTGGACCTTATTCTAGTTCTAGTATCGCGCCGTTATGCTGCTGAAATTTTCTAAAAATATTCTTTTTATTGTATAAATGAACTGTATAAAATATTCATGTGTCGAAATAAATATTTTATCGTTAAAAATATAATTTCTAACGTGTATATGGATGAAAATAAATATTCATTTACAAATCGGACTATTTGTTTATGTACACTCATTTGACTGATATTGATTGGGACAATATATTTTATGCATCGCCCACCTACACAAATAAAATTTGTGCGTGTTAATTTAAAACCTCACACGGGTATTGAGATGATATTTGACATACACTAATCCCAATTGTTTAATTGTATGTCAATCAATGGGTAGACAGACTATTGTAAGCGTTAATTATTTATATTTAATGCTTATGCAGTTGTGTAGTGCGCTCTGGTTGATGGTTGATTGTTTATCAGTGTTGATATATACATGTGTTGTATGAAATCCATATAAATAAAATTATATGGTAATTGATTGGGTCTGATTCCAATTCAGAAATAAGGAATATTTTAAAATAACGATATTTTATAATAATATTTGATAAAGAATTAAAATGTGATTTTGATGTCCGATTTGGGATGGATACGAAAATATTTATATATATATAAAGCCGTATTGATTAGATTAACGCCATTCTGACGTGAACGATATTTATATCGATTTTATTCATTTTTATAATGAATATCGAAAAGGAAATGATTTCAAAATCTGATATTTTGAAAATATTATCATTTATATATTATAACGGTAAGGAAAATTCAATTTTGATTTAAAATTGAAAATGATGTTGGAATCGTTTTAAAACGAATTTATAAACGATTTATAAAATACATTTTAAATGGAAATCGATGAAATATATATAATATATATATTATACATATTTAATGGCCTGAATAGAATGCGCCACGCCGCGACCGTTCGAGAATTTCGACCATTGACTTCGAATTGACATTACGGGAGATCCGACCGTCGGATTCGACTAAAACCAGAACCATTGGGTTCGTATCGAAAAGATCTTTCCAATTTGAAATCTAACGGTTGGATTTGGAATTATATCCAAACCAAATTTTAAAAAGGTCGTTATAAGTGCAGTTCGATGACCGTTTACGGAAATTGACTGAAGGGGCCTTAATAAAATTATTAAAAATATTATTAATTTGTGTAAAACCATAATAAATGATTTGAAAGAATTCGGACGAAAATTTCCATGTTTGTAAAGGTAAAAATATATTTTTATCAAAATGAACTAGTTATTAACTAGATTTGAAATCCAGTAATTTTTAAATAAATAAATTGGATTTGTGAATGGTTTTAATATAAACAGAAATTTCCAATATAACAATTGGAATGGATTTGAATGGAAATCATTTTCGGAATATTTTGATATTGGATTCCGCGATTATACGGATATTGTTATGGGAATTTGGAAGATATATATATATACATATATATATATATATATCGTTATTCCCAAAATGATATTTGTTGGTTTCAGAATTTGATATTGAATATAAGCCGATATTTCTATTCAGAGCCTTGTGTTTAATATCGAATTGGATTTTAGGTTTGTCGTGAATGGTGTCTTCAGTAGCACTGTTCTTAAACCCAGTTGAGAAAAGAATAAATCTTTTAATTAAGATTTAGAGAAGTTTACCAACTAATTAATAGTTAATTGGAATTGAATTAAGAATTGGATTTTTGGGTTTATCGTGAATGGTGTTTTAAATAACACTTGTTCTTTAACACGATTAACAGTGAAGTCAAGATTTGGAATTTATAAATCTTTTTATTAAGATTTAATGGAAATTTTCCAAAGTAAAGTTTTCCAATTTAATAAAATAAATTGGAATGGAATGGAATTCGATTTGGTAACAATCGAAGTGAGCTTCTGTGGAGGAAGACTGTTAATATATATGGAATTTAAAAGGCTTTATCGTTATTCCATTTATATTATTATTCGGATACGGAAATTGATATCGATTATATATTTATCTGTTTTCCGTGAAGATTCCATAATTAATGGAATGTGATTTGGGTTTATCGTGAACTGTGTTTTAAATGACATTAGTTCTTTAACCCAGTTAAAGACAGGATTACATATCTAACATTGTATTTCGAACTGTATGGTTGATCTCTGCTAAATATATATCTGTTTGATGACGGAGAATTTATTCTCTTGTTTAACACCCTTCTCTAAGACGTACGAGCTTAGAGGTTATATACCGGTAGAAATCAATAGTACGATGTAGATTGTCGATGCAGCATGTTTGTATTTCCAAAGTTAAATAATCATTAATATTGATTTTTGGGAAGATTAAAACTAAGTGGAGTTTTAATGCATCTTTAATTAGATTGAAAAGAGAATGTGATAATTTAAATTATCAAATTCAGTAATAATCGAGAATGGAGTAGTACCAGTTTTACTCCAAGCGATAGTTAAATCTTTAATTGGATTTGAACCTGAAATGGTAATTAAATTTACCGATAACACCGTGGTGTTAGATATGGAGTATTACCGGTTTTGTTCCACGGGATGAATAGGTTGGGATTGTGAAATTAAACAAATGATTACTGCAGTAAGGTTCGCTAATCCCGACTAGTTGATAAACCTTATTTTGGTTTAGAAATGGTATCCAAAGGAAGATTAAAGAATAAATTTATAGAATTTATCTTTGATAAAATTAATGGGAACCTTTCCCAAAGGATGTGAAAATTTGAATAAAAGAATATTCTGAATTGAAATGAGGTATATGTTGTGTTTTTGTAGCAATTGTTTATTATATACGCGAGTTATTTTGTGACGGCCCGCCCCGCACCAACCGACATTTACTCCAAAAGTGCGTTGTACACATGTCCAGTTAGCACGGGACGGTCGTCAGAAGAAAAAGGAAAGGAGGGAATGAACTAACAAGGAACCTTTAGAATGTCTCACAGCGCATAGAACAAAATATAATAACAACATACTTGACATAAAACAGGTGAGACAGTGCATAAGTTGAAACAAACTATCATAGCAGCGGAAAATCCAAATGTAGCTTATGTTCCACATCATCATTATTACAACTTTTCAAACTGTCTCTAACAGCAAAAGCAAGGTAAGGGAGGTCCACTAATAATGCCCAAGTAGTGACCACCAACGACACAGGGAGAATATCTATATATATCATACGTGGAAGCCTCCTGCTCGCCTCCGAATCAGCTACTCGCGCATCACCAGCTAACCTGTCTCTAGTCTGCTCGTGAGAGCACCCAGAGTAATAAGAAGAGACATAAAACTCTGGGTCAGAAAAAAAGTCTGGTATGAGCGATAAGCAGCTAAACAGAACAATAACAGGTATACTAAACCATACCTGAACCTGGACCTGCAACCAAAGAGTTTGCACTACATACTGTACAACACTCTAAGGTGCCATTAACAAATGGTGTAAAGAGTACGGGGTGGGGGTGTGCATGTCATAATGATGGAAAACAATCAAGCATAGCAACCATCCTCACATCTCTCACTCAGTGCGTAAAGTATACGATATCCACCACTTCGATCACCCAATACTTTGCCATGATCACTTTGCCCCATGAAGTCACAATGGCTTCACTGCACTGATCCATAGCCACTAATCCTTCGCTATGTCCACTTTTCCCCATGGAGTCGTACACACCCACTGCACTGGCTCATAGCCTTACTAATCCTTTACTATGTCCACTCTGCCCCATGGAGTCACAATTGCTCCACTGCACTGGCTCATTGTCCTACTACGATCACTTTGCCCCTCGAGTCGTAATGACTCTACTGCACTGACACGTAGCCCATCATTCCCTTCCAGTGGTGAATCGAAGTTATGAACGTCGACAACTCCTTAGCATACGCCCCGCAGTAAAGCCCAACCATGAAGTGAACTCATTGGTTCCTAACTGGATCCTGAGCTTTAACTTCCATTTGGACTACCTTTGCATCTCGGGTTTTTGGTCATCACTGGATCGATTCGGATCTCCTCCTAGCCATCGGTTCGGTTTGGGTAGATACACCACAGTTCAGTCCGGATTGCTCCAGTTACTAGTCATCGGTTCGGTTCGGGTGCTCCATGTCACGTCGGTTCGGTTCGGGTTCTCCATGTCACCTTGGGTCGGTTCATCAACCGTCTTCCTTCCATCCCTGTCTTGATCTTCTGGTCCGATCCGATCCCCATTCCTATTCCCATCCGCTCCGATCCGCTCTCCCTCACTTCCCTTCGAGTTGATCCGGTTCCTCCTTCCTTAGTCCGATCCGATCCCCCCTTCTATACCTCGATCCGATCGTAGTTCAACCATTGTGGCCTTCCTTCTTGCCCTCGTGCCAAGTCTCGGTTCGGTTCGGTGATCCCTTGCCCAGTCCTCTATCCAGTCCGAGCCCATTCGTCCGATCCGATCCGAAAACCTGCACTGTTTTTCTGCAACTTTTCCAGCAAGCATTTTACGCCATTCGATGACGTTTTCGACCATTCTATTTATTCTAGTCAATCACAAAGCATACCAAAAAGTCATAGCAACAAGTAGAAGTGACCTCAAACACTAAAACATCAATATGATAGGTTAAAATGGATCAAACATAGCCAAAACCCCATATTTTCCCTTAAGCATGTTTAAACATAACTAATGATAGAATTAGCAAAACTTAACCAAATTAACCCAAGTTCATATCAGAGGTCTAAAACATTATTTAAGAATTTATAAATATTTTTCCAGAATTTATAAATGCATAAATTCGCTAATCTTCACTAATTACCCTTAATTAACCATAATTAGTGAGGAACTATGCAAATCACTCACCTTAGCCACAAATAAACCTTAGATCTGAAATAAATCTCGGATTTGGTGCTGATACTTATGCTAAACAGCAGCTCTAATCTTGATTTGGTGAAGATCTCCCTTGATTTGATGTTGCTAAGCTTAATCCTTGATTAGAAGGTGATTTGGAGGTGATTTAGAGGTTGTAGGTCATTTTTAGGGTTTCTAAGAGGTAAGTGGAGGCTAGAAAACTGAAATAGAATGAAAACCTAACTCATTTCAGCCTCCCCTTAGCCCTAATCCTGAAATGGGTTATGGGCCCATTTGCTAATCACCTCATTTGGCCCGGTTAAGCTGTTTTTTACCTTCCAAACCTTATTTCAGCCATATCTCCCAAACGGTAAGTCTGTTTTTCGCATGTGACCACTCTACGGAAAGATAAACCATCAAAAGAATCTAATGGAAGTGGTTTCAGGTCAAACTTCCTTTCCAATCAAAAGTTATGGCCGAAACTAGATCAGCTAGGGGCAAAACGGTCATTTAAAAATCGGCAAAAATCATGAACATGGGAAATGACCCCCTTAGTCGTCTCCCAAAGTTACATGACCATACGACTTCGTACGGGAAAGGAATAAATATTCTACGATCCCCCGATGCGTAGAATGCGGGTTGTTACATTCCCCCCCCCCTCCCCCTTTTAAGAAATTTCGCCCCCGAAATTCCCTAATCAAAACACATAAAGAGTCCCGCATGCCTACCAGCCATAAAACAACATCCAAACGTGCAAAACAAGCAAAGCAAGTCTATCCTAGCATGCGGAATAACTAAATTGCAAAGTAAATCTTACCAGGCAAAGAGTTCTGGATACGTCTTCTTAATGCTCTCCTCTGTCTCCCAAGTACAGTCATTCTCGTTCTCGCCCCCACTGAACCTTGACTAGCTTCACCGCCTTCCTTCGAAGTTGCTTCGTATCGTGCTCGACAATACGAATCAGCTTGCAGTTCCCAACCGCCTCGGGTTCCACCTCGAAGTCCTCTAACTGATCAGGTGAAATAGTCATATCTGGGTCGTGCACGAACTTCCTTAGCTGGGAAACATGAAATATGTTGTGAACTCCCGCCATCTTCTCGGGTAAGTCAACTCTATACGCCAAATTCCCAACTTGTTCGAGAAATGGGAATGGGCCAACAAATCTTAGTGCCAACTTCCTCTCCTGCCAAATCGTATCACGCTCTTCAACGGAGAAATCTTGACAAACACCAACTCACCAACGGAGAATTTTAAGTCTCTTCTCCTCTTATCAGCATAACTCTTCTGCCTATCCTGGGCAGCCTTCATTCGCTGTTGAATGATCTTAATCTTATCTGAAGTTTCTCTTACTACATCTGGTCCAAGCACAAACTTCTCACCGGTCTTTATCCAACATGATGGTGAGTTGCACGGTCTTCCGTACAAAGCTTCATATGGAGCCATACCGACACTGGATTGGTAGTTATTATTATATGCAAACTCTACTAGATGCAAATGGTCATCCCATGATCCACCAAAATCCAATATACAAGCTCTCAAGAGATCTTCCAATATACGATTCACCCTCTCTGTCTGACCATCGGTTTGAGGATGATACGCGGTATTGAGATATAATTCTGACCCTAGAGCCTCTTGTACGCTCTTCCAAAACCCACTAGTGAACAACGGGTCTCGGTCACTCACAATACTTTTAGGTACTCCATGAAATCTCACTACCCACTTCATATACAGTTCTGCTAACTTTGCTGCCGTTCTGGTCGATTTGACTGGTATAAATCTTGCACTCTTGGTCAATCGATCCACAATTACCCAAATGCTATCATGTCCCGATTTATTCCTCGGTAAACCATCTATGAAATCCATCGAGACTTGCTCCCATTTCCATTCGGGAATTTCTAATGGTTGCAACAAACCACTAGGCTTCTTTTGCTCGGCTTTAACTAGCTGGCAATTCATGCACTTGGATATAAACTTCCCAACGTCTCTTTTCATCCCTTCCCAGTAGTAAGTCTGCTTCATGTCTCGATACATCTTATCACCACCGGGGTGTATAGTCAGTTTTGAGTGATGACATTCCCTAAGCACTTCATCTCTCAAACCATTCACGTTGGGTACAACTAGTCTTCCATTCTTTCGAAGCCATCCTTCTCGATCAAGCCCATGCAAATTCATCTCCTCACCGTCGATATTCATCTCTAACTTGGAGATCATTTCCAATAGATTAGGATCGTCCCTCTGACTGCAACCAATCCGCTTAATCAAAGTGGGTATGATCATCAAACTAGCCAACATCTCTGGATCCAATTCGCACTTTGGTCTGAAATCAAACCTTGTGATACACTCCAGTTGCTTCCATTCAAAAAATATAGTCCCTAAACTGGCATGTCTCCTACTCAAGGCATCGGCTACCATATTGCCTTTCCCAGGTGTATATGCGATATCAAAATCATACGAAGCCAAGAACTCTAACCATCTTTGTTGACGGAGATTCAGATCCTTCTGAGAGAAGAGATACTTTAATGATTTATGATCGGTAAACAACTCAAATCTCTCTCCCAAGAGATAGTGTCTCCACATCTTCAACGCGAACACGATCGCTGCCAGTTCCAAATCATGGGTAGGATACTTCTTCTCATGCGGCTTTAGTTGCCGACTAGCATAAGCTATAACCCTACCTCCTTGCATCAATACAGCACCTAGTCCGGTACCACAAGCATCTGTGTATACCGTCATCTCTTCATTCCCTTTAGGAATGACTAACACTGGCGCACGCGTCAACTTTTCTTTTAGACTCTTGAATGCATTCTCACACACTCCGTCCCAGACGAAGGCTTGATTCTTCTTAGTCAACCGAGTCAACGGTGCTGCTATCTTGGAGAAGTCCTGGATAAACTTACGATAATACCCAGCTAACCCCAAGAAACTTCTTACGTCTGTTGCATTCTTGGGCGTAGACCAATCCTGTACCGTAGCCACCTTCGCAGGGTCCACGGCAATACCATTCTCTCAAACAACATGGCCTAAGAATCTCACTTCCCTCCTCCAGAAGTGACACTTAGAAAATTTCGCTTTCAATTGGTGTTTTCTCAACACCTCCAACCCTATCCTTAAATGCTCCTTGTGTTCTTCCTCTGTCCTCGAATAGACCAAAATGTCATCCACGAACACAAGGGCAAATTTATTCAACTGTTCTCTGAATACCCGATTCATAAGATCCACGAAGTATGTTGGTGCAATGGTCAACCCAAATGGCATGACCAACCACTCATAGAATCCAGACGGTGTCCTAAATGCCGTTTTCGGAACACTCTCAGCCGCTACTCGGAGCTGATGAAATCCTGTCGCGAGGTCCAACTGGGAGAACACTCTTGCTCCTTCCAGTTGATCAAACAAATCATCTATCCGCGGTAGAGGATACTTATTCTTCCTCGTCACCTTATTCAACTCGCGATAGTCCACACATAAACGAAGGGAACCATCTGCCTTAGTGGCAAACACAACTGCTGCTCCCCACTCGGAGACACTTCTTTTAATAAACCCCTTCTTCAAAAGATCGCTTCCTTGCACCCCGAGCTCTCGCTGCTCCCTTGGTGCCATACGACGAAGTGGCATCACTATAGGTCTGGCATCTTTCACTAAATCAATTCGGAACTCAATCTCTCGGTGTGGTGGAAGCCCGGTCACCTCCTCGAAGACTTCCGGATACTGGCCAACCACGGGCACATCTGACAACTCATCATGCCGGATGTCGAGGGAATTTATAAAACTAGACATCACCCCATCATTAGGTAGACTACCAAACACTACCCTCCGCCCATCATCCGCCCTAACTGTCACCAAAAAGCCCTCACAGTCTACTACCACCCCGTATCTTTGGAGCCAATCGACCCCCAATATAATTTCATACCAAGTAAAGCCCAAAACAAAGCAATCACAAACAAACATACATCCATGACTCGATAAGACCAAATTTCGGCGAATCATACTAAGGTTAGTCGAACCACCAATCGGGTTCGTCACAACCAACGATCTATCGACTATCTCGGGTTCCAGTCCCAACCTATCCACCAGCTCACTAGATATGAAGGAACAGGAAGCCCCAGTATCAAACAAAACTCGAACTGGTACATCATAAATAGAAAGCATACCTTGAATGACGACATTCTTTCCTTTCTCCGCCGCAGTTGGGGCATTCGACAAAGAAGGAACAGCATTAATAGCATATGCTTTCACAATCTGCTTCACTTTGAGAGGTTGTGGACATTTATCCTTATGATGTCCCACCTGGCCACAGTTGTAGCACTTCCTATCAGCTGGCTTGGCCCGGCATTCTTTGGAATAATGGCCCTTTTTACCACAGCTGAAGCACTCAACATCTTTCTTGCTCTTTTTCTAGCCATCCTTAGATTGGTTTTGTTTCCTCTTATTCTGAGAGTTATTCTTGCCTCCACCGCCCGCTTGCGGTTTCAGCCCTTCTCCAGATGCAGCCTCAGTCTTTGGCTTAGGATATAGACTCTCTGATCTCAAAGCTTTCCCCACAATCGATTCAAAAGTCTCATCGATGTGGTTGATAAGCCTTTCCCCCAAGTATCCATCCAAACCAGTAATGAACTTCTCATTCTTCTTCTCAGGAGTATCGATAAGGGATAATCCATACTTCGACAAAGTATCGAACTCAGCAATATAGTCTGAGACTGCCCTACCATTCTGCTTAAGCTCCAAGAACTTCCTAAACAATTCTGACTTCTGAGAAGTTGGGATAAACTTGTCGCTAAAGCGAGCCTTAAACTGATCCCAAGTAACCTGATCCTCTAGAGTAGCTGTCCTAATAGCATTCCACCAATTCATCGCTCGCCCTTGCAGCTGACGAGACGCTAGCCTTCTCTTCTTCGCATCCTCGATACCCAAGTCGTCGAAGATACGATCACAGCTATCCAACCTCCTGAACATCCGTGGACGACTCCGTTTCGTGGAATTTCTTCCCACCAAGGTTAGTGTAATCCTTGGACAGCTTGGCGAAATTGGCCCCAGGCGCCTGCACTACTGGACCACCACCATTACCGGGATTGGGAACTGCTCCCTGAACCTCCCTGAGCATCTCTCCCATGAAGTTAGTGAACATTGTCCTCATGTCAGGAGCATTCCCATTATTGGCCGCTCTACCAGCACCCCTTGTGTCTCGACTCATCGTTCAATCTGTAAAGAGAAAACGATTAACCATCTCCATAGTGGTGTTAGTGCAGTGCGACTTCATCCTTAACTATGCTAATAGTATATAAATAGCTTTTGAAAACCAAAGTAATCACAAATACGTACTCTCATATACGTACTATCTCTCCCTAGTGTCTTTCCCTAGGTTAACTACGCAACCTAGAGCTCTGATACCAAATGTGACGGCCCGCCCCGCACCAACCGACATTTACTCCAAAAGTGCGCTATACACATGTCCAGTTAGCACGGGACGGTCGTCAGAAGAAAAAGGAAAGGAGGGAATGTGTAACACCCCGAAAATTCTATAACTGTGAAATTAACGAATTTAAGTATAATTAATTTGAAATCAAAGAACCAAGGGAAACGGGATACGCCATTGCGTTCGTCTCGGAAAAATACGCGAAATAGAGTCCGAGTTTTCGAAAAACGAAGTCCGTATGAAGAAGATATGGCCTTCGGAAGTTTTGAATTAAATTTAAAATTCAATCAGAATTAAACAATTAAATATTCCGGAGTGGGGCCCAATGGGCCAGGATGGAAAGAAACCCGCCTGGGCCACCCAGGTCGACTGGGCTGTCGACCTGGGCTACCCATGTCGACAGGGCTGTCGACAGCCCTGTCGACAAGGGTATCGACCTGGTCGAGCCCAGTCAACCTGGCTGGCCAGGTCTGTGTTCCTCCGATTTTCTGTGGTCTGCTTTGTCACTAGGGCTAGGTGGCAAGTTTTAATTGGTCTCTCTATCTAATGAATGGCTACGATCTAACCTAGCAACATCAAGGGTCCTAATCAGTTCCTAACCTCTATATAAACAACCCTAGACTAAACCCTAATCTATTCATTCAAATTAAGAGCATAGCCGCCATGTTGCTGAGGAACGACTAGAGGTAGCCGCCAACTAGAGAGAGGATTAGGAGGAAGATTCTAAAGCTTAAAGAGACCTAAATCAAATCAATTCAACAAAGGAATTTGCGTCTTAAATCCCTAAATTAGAGAATTCGTCACACCATTGTAAGTAGAGTATTACTTTGGTACGAACAAATGATTGTGTAGATATGTATGTTTGAATTGTGGCAATGAAATTCATATTTGTGCGTTCTTATCAATTTATATACAATTGGATATTCTGAATTATGTCATTCAATTATAAAGAACTACATGCGGTAGTTCTATGCAAATATACGTTTGGAATATTCGCAAATTATGTGACCTATGTTGAAGCTACATGTATGTAGTTGATTTAAATTCATGCAAGTTTGGGGTTTTGCTACTATGCCATCATGATGTATATTTTTTGTGCATAAATCATTTTGTATGTAATTAGAACAAGTTTGGTTATTATCATCCATATGAAATTGGGTATCATGTTTTAAGCCATGCTTTTGTAATAGAAAACCTATTTGCAAACTTATGAATATGGCTAGGCTATGATTGATATTTGGCATAATTGAAATTCATGTTAAGTCTATCTTGTTTAAAAATAATTATATGATGACATATGTGAGACATGGCTAGGTTAGACTCAAAAATCCCTTTTTGCAAGTTTAAAGCAAACATCATGTTTAGGAATCTTTATGCATAAGTATATTTATACCATCGTTATGTGATTAGACTTAAATCATGATTAAGTTGAACTATGCTTTTGTGTTAGTAACAAAGCATCCCCTTTGTAAACATGTAGAAACTTTATGAACATGACTTGTTTATATTTATGCCATGAACAAATTTAACTATACCTATGCCATGCTTATGTTTGATATTATGCCATGCTTATGTTTGACATCATGCCATGCTTATGCTAGAAATATTTATGCCATGCTTATGTTTGACATTATGCATAAATAAGAATATAGGTTCATGTTGCAGTTAAACCTATGCAAGTTCACATGCTTTGATTCATGCCACCTATGTTACCACTATGCAAGTACACCAGTTTCTATTATGTATTCCCAACGTCATATGCAAGTTCATGCGCTCACCTTCCCCTCTTTGTGTATGTAATCACGCCATAAGCCTCCCCTTTTCGCATGGCTAAATTGGGCTTTAAAAGGCTAGGCCCAATATATATAAACGGACGTGTAAAACGGGGGAAAATAACGTTGGGTTAAAATTAATTAATGAATGAAAATATAAAATAGAAGGGCCCAAATTCAAGTATGGGTTGGGCCCGTGATTGGTGTAACCTTTACACCATTAACTTAATAATGGGCCGCAAATATTTACATATAAGAAATAAAGAAGAATGACAAGATATGTAAATGTAGAACATACGATGTGTTTAACCCGAGGTTGGATTGAGTTGTGATGTAAACCTGCCCGGAACCGCCCGGCTGTCCAGTAGTCACAACAATACCTATCCAATGTGGGTGGTTAAACATGGAGCCCAGCAAGGACCCGAGGTTAGACTGAGTTGTGGCGTAAGACTGCCCGGAACCAACCGGCAACAGGCAGCCACAACAATATCTGTCTAATGTGAGAGGTCAGGGCCTTAATGAGACAATTAAGGCTGAGTCAGGATTGTTAGGATTAAGTGAACTAAAGACTTAATCAAAATGGAACATGCTAAACTAAACGGACTGGTGGGGTTAGGTAGGAAACACTTAACCAACTTAGCTTGTTGGCTAGAGATAGAAAACCTAGTAACGGGGGACCCTTTTCAGCAGTAACCCTAAAAGGTGTATCAGGATACCCTGAAGCTAGGCAGGGTGGGGCACGATTACTGGGCTGATTGTAAGAGGTCAAAGCGACGGCGGTGGTGTAGCAGTGTAGGTTCTAACGGAGTGCGGGCGTGCACACACTCCGGCGCAGAAAAATAAGGCACTGGGCACCAGTAGCATACCTGTGCACTCTAAGGTTGTGTCGGGTTGCCACTATGGGACTTGATACACCCCATGGCGGGACCAGCATAGGTAACTACAGGCATCGGGGGCCGTAAGACACATGTAACTTTGCGAGTAGGAGCCGATCATCATAGAATGGATCACATCACCCTGATTATGGGGTGCCAGTTGGAAACTAGTTTATATGGGTTCAGAGATTAACATGGGGTACGATAGTATATTCGACCCTAGACAACTTAACCAAGTTTATAGTGCATGCCCACTTCTTGTTTATACTTATCATACCCAGTTCTTTATTCATAGACAAAATAGTACTAGACTTACTCAGGCTTTATGTCTGACTCTATTTTTCTTTTCGTCTTCTTTCTTCCGTTTCCCCCCCCCCCCCCCAGGTCCTCAGGGAGGGAACACAGCAGCTTGATCAGCCTTGACATCCAGCTTGAAGTAGAGAAATGTATTGCTTGGAACTTTCCTGTTTTGAACTATGGCTTTGAGACAATCCACTATGGGGCTTTTGCAGTTTATCTATGTTTTATTTATGCTTCTTTAAATAATGTACTCAAGACAGATTATGAAAGTGTTATGTTATGTTTTTGGAAAGGATGTAAGACAATCATGGTGATGTTTTGTAACACGTATTTGATTTTTATGAAATAAAAAGTTTGTTGTTCTTCCGCTGTTTACAAATATGTGTTCTTATATCTGTCTTGTATATCTGTGACTTGTACTTATAAACCTCCACCAAAATTAGGGCATTCCCTTTGAGAGTGACCCTAACGGAGGTGGGGTGTTTCACTTGGTATCAGAGCCAGGTTTACCAGATAAGATAAAAAGTTTTGAAAATTAGTTTCAAAAAAGAAATTTAAAGAAGCATTTTTAAAAGAAAGAAATATTATTTTATTTTAAAAAGCAAAGTCCACTCCCCAAAGCCATAGGTACTATCTCTTATCCTTCGTTTTGAATCTATCCTTTTTGTTTCAGCATGTCCCAAGAACTCAACTTGCCGGAAGGGGTGCCAATACCTGGTTGGTTTAGACGGTTCTTAGAAGCAAGGGCCACTCAGCCAGGTCCTACTGTTCCTCCTCCCCCAGCTGAAGGAAATCATCCAGCTGCAGCGGCACCTTTTCCTCCACCTCCTCCTCGGGGAAACGCGTTTGCTAAGATATGTAAAGATTTTAAAGCTATGGGAGGAAGGGATTTCCATGGAACTGAGTCCTTCGTGGCAGCTAGAAATTGGCTGAAAGAAACGGAGGACCTATTCATCATCTTTGAGGTAGAAGATAGGCAAAAAGTACAGTTGGCAGTGTGGCTATTGAAGGGCGAGGCTTCCTACTGGTGGGAAGTCACTAATGCGGAAAGACCGGTGGAGACATGGGAGGACTTTAGGGCAAGGTTTGAGACTAAGTTTCTCTCAGATGCAGAAAGAAGTTTGCAGTTGGAAAAATTCTTATTCCTTAAGCAAGGAGACAAGACTGTTAGAGAGTATGTGAATCAGTTTGATGAGCTGGCTAGGTTTGGGCTTGACCTAGTCAACACCCCGCACAAGAAGGCTCTCCGTTTCGTCAAAGGGTTAAATGAGCCATTACACAGTTTGGCCATGACCCATATACCCATGGGGGCCACGTATGAAAGATTGGTGCAAATGGCATTGCTGAATGAAGAGGACAAGGGCAAGAAGGAGACCAAGGCAGAAAGCTCTCAAGGGAAGAAAGAGGGTTTGCAGCCTAAGAAGACAGACTTTAAGAAGGGCGGAAAGGGCAACAAAGAGAAGAGGAAGTGTAATTTCTGTGGCAAAGTGGGGCACTTAGTAAAGGACTGCCGGAAAAAGAAGGCCAAGGAGAATGGTGGGTGCTTTTCGTGCGGTCAGACAGGCCACAGGTCTAAGGACTGCCCAAAGAAACGAGGACAGGGGCAGGGCACTGGATCCACCCCAGGGGCACAGGTCCATGTGCTAGAAGCGCCACCTCTGCAACAGCGAGGTATAAATACTTCTGTAGAAAGTGTAGTTTATCTTTATGATCACCCCGTTCGCACTTTATTTGATTCTGGCGCATCACACTCCTTTATCTCGTCTGCTTTAGTAGAATCTCTGCACCTAAAAACTAGTATGGTAGAGGACCCCTTAATTGTTTCAAACCCAATTGGGGGCCCAGCTCATTTGTCTATGATCTGTCTGGATTTGAAAATTTCTATCCTAAGTGTTGAATTTCAATGTAGTGCCTTTGTTTTGGGCTTTTCGGGGTATGGTTTGATTTTGGGTATGGATTGGCTATCCAGTAATGGGGCCATCCTTGATTGTGAGAAAAGGGTTGTTAGGCTCCTAACCCGGCTCGGTAATACTTTGGAAATTTCTTGTAATCCCTCGTATGCGGTTATGCTTAGTTATCTTGAATCGCTAGATGCCTCTGTTGAAAATTTGAAATCAGTTAGAGTGGTCCGGGAATATCCGGATGTCTTCGAAGAAGTGAAGGGCTTGCCTCCGAAGCGGGAAATAGACTTCCGCATATATCTTGTAGAGAATGCAAAGCCCGTTGCGTTGCCCGTTAGACATATGGCTCCACGAGAAAGGAAAGAGCTCAGTAAACAGATTAAAGAGCTTCTAGAGAAGGGGTTCATTAGGAGGAGCATTTCAGAATGGGGCGCTCCAGTGGTGTTCGCTACAAAGGCGGATGGTTCACTCCGTCTATGTGTTGACTATAGGGAGCTCAACAAGCTAACGAAAAAGAATAGGCACCCACTCCCTAGAATTGACAATTTATTTGACCAGCTTGTAGGAGCGTCTGTTTTCTCCCAACTCGATTTAGCAACCGGCTTTCATCAGCTAAGGGTGGCTGAAGATAGCATCGATAAAACGGCTTTCAGAACCCCAGACGGCTTCTTTGACTGGCTTGTCATGCCTTTCGGCTTGACAAATGCACCTGCGTACTTCGTGGACCTGATGAGTAGGGTATTTAGAGATTTCCTCAACAAATTCGTAGTGGTCTTCGTAGATGATATCCTTATCTTCTCAAAGAGTGAAGAGGAACATGCTCAGCACTTAAGGGCAATCATGGAAACTTTGCGAGTCCATCAACTAAAAGCCAAATTCTCCAAATGCCACTTTTGGAGAGAAGAGTTGAGGTTCCTTGGGCACATAGTATCCAAACAAGGGTTAGCAGTGGACCCTGCTAAGGTAGTGGCGGTACAGGACTGGAAGACACCAAGGAATGCGACTGAGGTCCGAAGCTTTCTAGGGCTAGCGGGTTTCTATCGAAAGTTTATAAGGGATTTTGCGAAAATCTCAGCTCCGCTCACGAAATTGACTAAGAAGAATCTAGTGTTCAATTGGGACTTGGATTGCGAGTTTGCTTTCCAACGACTGAAAAGGGCTCTTACAACAGCCCCAGTTTTGACGCTGCCAGATGGGAGCAAGATGTTCACTGTTTATACGGATGCATGTGGGACAGGGCTAGGCGCCGTCTTAATGCAAGAAGGAAGGGTAGTAGCTTATGGCGGGAGGCAGTTGAAAGTGCACGAAAAGAACTACCCAACCCACGATCTTGAGTTAGCCGCCATCGTCTTTGCACTCAAGTCTTGGCGACACTATCTCCTAGGTGAGAAGTTCGAACTTTACACTGACCATAAATCGTTGAAATATCTTTTCTCGCAGAAAGATCTTAACTTGAGGCAACAAAGGTGGATGGAGTTTCTTGCCTCGTACGATTTCGAAATCTCCTATACTCCGGGCAAAGGCAACGTAGTGGCAGACGCGTTGAGCCGAAAGAAGTTGACCCTAAGCCCGTTGTTTGTTGAAAGACAAAGCCTAGAGTTTATAGCCAGCTTCGACTTTAGGCCTTCCTCCGATTTCGTACCAGGCCTGCTAGCATCTCTTGAAGTGCGCCCAACTTTAGTGGATTCGGTAGGGACAGCACAACGCGAAGACCCTCAGCTTGTGGAAATAATTGATAGGCTAATTAGGGGTGAGACTTCAAGTCACCTCAACCGATACTCCATCGACGATAGGGGTTTGCTAAGGCGAGACGGAAGACTATGCGTCCCACAGATAAAAGATTTGGTAAAGAAGGTTCTCGAGGAAGCACATCACTCCAAGATGACGATACACCCAGGCGGAGATAAAATGTACAAAGGCATAAAAAGGACTTTCTTTTGGAACGGCATGAAAAAGGACGTGGCAGAAATCGTTTCTAAGTGTATGGTGTGCCAACAGGTTAAAGCGGAACAGAAAAATCCTGGCGGACTACTGCATCCTCTAGAGGTCCCGCAATGGAAATGGGATAGCATCTCAATGGGCTTCATCGATGGGCTGCCTAGGTCTAGGAGAGGCAACACTAGCATTTGGGTAATAGTGGATAGGCTTACGAAAAGCGCCCACTTTTTACCTGTCAAAAGTAAAAGAACTGCCTCATCCCTAGCATCACTTTACCTTAAGGAAATCGTTCGACTCCATGGAATACCATCTAGCATTGTTAGTGACCGAGACCCCATTTTCACCAGCGAGTTTTGGCGGAGTCTGCAAGAAGCAGTAGGAACGCAGTTATGCTTGAGCACAGCCTATCATCCCCAAACCGACGGCCAAACAGAGAGAGTGAACAGAGTTTTGGAAGACCTTTTAAGACTATGCGTCCTTGACTTCGGAGGGACATGGGAAGACCACCTTCCTTTGGTGGAATTTGCCTACAACAACAGCTATCAAGCAACCATCGGAATGGCGCCCTTCGAAGCTTTGTATGGAAGACCGTGCCGATCGCCCACTTGTTGGTGGGAGTCCACGGATAAGCTCGTACTTGGACCAGATATGATCCGAGAGACCTCAGAGAAAGTAGACTTAATACGAAGAAGGATGAAGACGGCCCAAGACAGACAAAAGTCCTATGCCGACAAGAGGAGGACCGACCTTGAATTTGAGGTTGGAGACAGAGTTTTTCTCAAGATATCAACGCTAAGAAACGTTGTTCGTTTTGGAACCACAGGAAAGCTAGCACCAAGGTTCGTAGGGCCATTCCCTATTATCGAGAAAATTGGGAAAATGGCTTATAGATTAGAGCTACCCGAGAAGTTGGCCGGAGTCCACAACGTTTTTCACGTTTCACATCTCCGAAAATGTCTGCATGAGTCTGCTGAAGTGGTAGAGCCAAATATCCTCGAAGAGACCGAAGTGGAACGCGAAGCAACCATAAGGAGAGTTCCAACCCGCATCTTAGGGACGGAAGTGAAGAAGCTACGCAACCGCGAAGTCAAACTCGTCAAAGTTCAGTGGAGCGACGCCGAGGGAGACGCGACTTGGGAAACTGAAGCTAGAATACGCACAGCCTACCCTTTTCTGTTCGAGGGTACATCCTTGATCTTTCCTTTTCCTTAAGTTGCGCTTTTATCTATCTTTTTAGGTATATTTCCTCGACCATATCTTTTAGATAGAATCTTTTTGGATGGAAACATGTAGTTGAAACATGTTATGTATGATGGTTGCAAATGGTTGCAAGTGATTGCTAGTGGTTGCTCATGGTTGCATATACACACACAATCTAGGTTTTAAATCGGCTCAGTCACTTCATATTGCATATGCATATATGTTTGCATTCGTATATGGTTGAACTTTAATGTGTTGTCATGTGGATGTTGCATTTGTATTGAATAATTGAGCACTCATGTAGAATCATGAATAGGAAAATTTGCATACATAATGGATTCATGGCACTTACATAATTCTCATTAAGGAGGTCAACTGAATCAGTAGACCGCCTGATTTTGCATTAGATAAGTACATGTATACACACACACTTTGCATATGATCATGAAGCATTAGAAGTAAGGACAATGGATGCTCGTGTTTGATGGATGAGTAGATGGATGATTGGATATTAGGATATACATTCCTCCTAACTTGAAGATTTCGGGGACGAAATCCTTTTAAGTGGGGGAGAATGTAACACCCCGAAAATTCTATAACTGTGAAATTAACGAATTTAAGTATAATTAATTTGAAATCAAAGAACCAAGGGAAACGGGATACGCCATTGCGTTCGTCTCGGAAAAATACGCGAAATAGAGTCCGAGTTTTCGAAAAACGAAGTCCGTATGAAGAAGATATGGCCTTCGGAAGTTTTGAATTAAATTTAAAATTCAATCAGAATTAAACAATTAAATATTCCGGAGTGGGGCCCAATGGGCCAGGGTGGAAAGACACCCGCCTGGGCCACCCAGGTCGACTGGGCTGTCGACCTGGGCTACCCATGTCGACAGGGCTGTCGACAGCCCTGTCGACAAGGGTATCGACCTGGTCGAGCCCAGTCAACCTGGCTGGCCAGGTCTGTGTTCCTCCGATTTTCTGTGGTCTGCTTTGTCACTAGGGCTAGGTGGCAAGTTTTAATTGGTCTCTCTATCTAATGAATGGCTACGATCTAACCTAGCAACATCAAGGGTCCTAATCAGTTCCTAACCTCTATATAAACAACCCTAGACTAAACCCTAATCTATTCATTCAAATTAAGAGCATAGCCGCCATGTTGCTGAGGAACGACTAGAGGTAGCCGCCAACTAGAGAGAGGATTAGGAGGAAGATTCTAAAGCTTAAAGAGACCTAAATCAAATCAATTCAACAAAGGAATTTGCGTCTTAAATCCCTAAATTAGAGAATTTGTCACACCATTGTAAGTAGAGTATTACTTTGGTATGAACAAATGATTGTGTAGATATGTATGTTTGAATTGTGGCAATGAAATTCATATTTGTGCGTTCTTATCAATTTATATACAATTGGATATTCTGAATTATGGCATTCAATTATAAAGAACTACATGCGGTAGTTCTATGCAAATATACGTTTGGAATATTCGCAAATTATGTGACCTATGTTGAAGCTACATGTATGTAGTTGATTTAAATTCATGCAAGTTTGGGGTTTTGCTACTATGCCATCATGATGTATATTTTTTGTGCATAAATCATTTTGTATGTAATTAGAACAAGTTTGGTTATTATCATCCATATGAAATTGGATATCATGTTTTAAGCCATGCTTTTGTAATAGAAAACCTATTTGCAAACTTATGAATATGGCTAGGCTATGATTGATATTTGGCATAATTGAAATTCATGTTAAGTCTATCTTGTTTAAAAAGAATTATATGATGACATATGTGAGACATGGCTAGGTTAGACTCAAAAATCCCTTTTTGCAAGTTTAAAGCAAACATCATGTTTAGGAATCTTTATGCATAAGTATATTTATACCATCGTTATGTGATTAGACTTAAATCATGATTAAGTTGAACTATGCTTTTGTGTTAGTAACAAAGCATCCCCTTTGTAAACATGTAGAAACTTTATGAACATGACTTGTTTATATTTATGCCATGAACAAATTTAACTATACCTATGCCATGCTTATGTTTGATATTATGCCATGCTTATGTTTGACATCATGCCATGCTTATGCTAGAAATATTTATGCCATGCTTATGTTTGACATTATGCATAAATAAGAATATAGGTTCATGTTGCAGTTAAACCTATGCAAGTTCACATGCTTTGATTCATGCCACCTATGTTACCACTATGCAAGTACACCAGTTTCTATTATGTATTCCCAACGTCATATGCAAGTTCATGCGCTCACCTTCCCCTCTTTGTGTATGTAATCACGCCATAAGCCTCCCCTTTTCGCATGGCTAAATTGGGCTTTAAAAGGCTAGGCCCAATATATATAAACGGACGTGTAAAACGGGGGAAAATAACGTTGGGTTAAAATTAATTAATGAATGAAAATATAAAATAGAAGGGCCCAAATTCAAGTATGGGTTGGGCCCGTGATTGGTGTAACCTTTACACCATTAACTTAATAATGGGCCGCAAATATTTACATATAAGAAATAAAGAAGAATGACAAGATATGTAAATGTAGAACATACGATGTGTTTAACCCGAGGTTGGATTGAGTTGTGATGTAAACCTGCCCGGAACCGCCCGGCTGTCCAGTAGTCACAACAATACCTATCCAATGTGGGTGGTTAAACATGGAGCCCAGCAAGGACCCGAGGTTAGACTGAGTTGTGGCGTAAGACTGCCCGGAACCAACCGGCAACAGGCAGCCACAACAATATCTGTCTAATGTGAGAGGTCAGGGCCTTAATGAGACAATTAAGGCTGAGTCAGGATTGTTAGGATTAAGTGAACTAAAGACTTAATCAAAATGGAACATGCTAAACTAAACGGACTGGTGGGGTTAGGTAGGAAACACTTAACCAACTTAGCATGTTGGCTAGAGATAGAAAACCTAGTAACGGGGGACCCTTTTCAGCAGTAACCCTAAAAGGTGTATCAGGATACCCTGAAGCTAGGCAGGGTGGGGCACGATTACTGGGCTGATTGTAAGAGGTCAAAGCGACGGCGGTGGTGTAGCAGTGTAGGTTCTAACGGAGTGCGGGCGTGCACACACTCCGGCGCAGAAAAATAAGGCACTGGGCACCAGTAGCATACCTGTGCACTCTAAGGTTGTGTCGGGTTGCCACTATGGGACTTGATACACCCCATGGTGGGACCAACATAGGTAACTACAGGCATCGGGGGCCGTAAGACACATGTAACTTTGCGAGTAGGAGCCGATCATCATAGAATGGATCACATCACCCTGATTATGGGGTGCCAGTTGGAAACTAGTTTATATGGGTTCAGAGATTAACATGGGGTACGATAGTATATTCGACCCTAGACAACTTAACCAAGTTTATAGTGCATGCCCACTTCTTGTTTATACTTATCATACCCAGTTCTTTATTCATAGACAAAATAGTACTAGACTTACTCAGGCTTTATGTCTGACTCTATTTTTCTTTTCGTCTTCTTTCTTCCGTTTCCCCCCCCCCCCCCCCCCAGGTCCTCAGGGAGGGAACACAGCAGCTTGATCAGCCTTGACATCCAGCTTGAAGTAGAGAAATGTATTGCTTGGAACTTTCCTGTTTTGAACTATGGCTTTGAGACAATCCACTATGGGGCTTTTGCAGTTTATCTATGTTTTATTTATGCTTCTTTAAATAATGTACTCAAGACAGATTATGAAAGTGTTATGTTATGTTTTTGGAAAGGATGTAAGACAATCATGGTGATGTTTTGTAACACGTATTTGATTTTTATGAAATAAAAAGTTTGTTGTTCTTCCGCTGTTTACAAATATGTGTTCTTATATCTGTCTTGTATATCTATGACTTGTACTTATAAACCTCCACCAAAATTAGGGCATTCCCTTTGAGAGTGACCCTAACGGAGGTGGGGTGTTTCAGAATGAACTAACAAGGAACCTGTAGAATGTCTCACAGCGCATAGAAAAAATATAATGACAACATACTTGACATAAAACAGGTGAGACAGTGCATAAGCTGAAACAAACTATCATAGCAGTGGAAAATACAAATGTAGCTTATGTTCCACATCATCATTATTACAACTTTTCAAACTGTCTCTAACAGCAAAAGCAAGGTAAAGGAGGTACACTACTAATGCCAAAGTAATGACCACCAACGACACAGGGAGAATACCTATATATATCATACGTGGAAGCCTCCTGCTCGCCTCCGAATCAACTACTCGCGCATCACCAACTAACCTGTCTCTAGTCTGCTCGTGAGAGCACCCAGAGTAATAAGAAGAGACATAAAACTCTGGGTCAGACAAAAAGTCTGGTATGAGCGATAAGAAGCTAAACAGAACAATAACAGGTATACTAAACCATACCTGAACCCGGATCTGCAACCAAAGAGTTAGCACTACATACTGTACAACACTCTAAGGTGCCATTAACAAATGGTGTAAAGAGTACGGGGTGGGGGTGTGCATGTCATAATGATGGCAAACAATCAAGCATAGCAACCATCCTCACATCTCTCACTCAGTGCGTAAAGTATACGATATCCACCACTTTGATCACCCAATACTTTTCCATGATCACTTTTCCCCATGAAGTCACAATGGCTTCACTGCACTGATCCATAGCCACTAATCCTTCGCTATGTCCACTTTGCCCCATGGAGTCGTACACACCCCACTGCACTAGCTCATAGCCTTACTAATCCTTTTCTATGTCCACTCTGCCCCATGGAGTCACAATGGCTCACTACAACAAAACAGTCCTTTTACAACGGGCAAAAACCGTTGTAATATGTATTTCACAACTGGCATATGCCCGTCTTAATATGACCCGTCGTAATAGCTCCTGACTATTTGACAACGGGCAATGACTATTGTAAAAGACCGTTGTAATAACTGGCTCTGTCACATGCAATGACTCAATGACAATGGTTATTAACCCGTTGTAATAGCTAATAAATTACAAGCGGCCTTTGCCCGTTGTAATACAGTATATTACAACGGTTTTTGCCCGTTGTAATAGAAAATTTAAATATAACTGCTGCGATATGCATCCATAATAATAATGAATATTTTAACATGCAATAAATACTGTAATGCAACAATCAAAATCACATAATAACACATACTAAAAGACTGAAGCAAGAATCATATAATTCCAACACATTTCAAAAAGTTCGATAAGTTTATACTCCAAAAGACTAGATAAGTTTACATTCCGAAAGGTTACATAAGTTACGTCGACATAGTTCTAACATAAATTACATAACTAGTTTCATAAGTACCAAAACTAGACCAAGAAATGTATTCTTTGTGCCACGCGATGGCAGATCCAACGGCCTGTTGATCTTGAGACTGCATATATTTACTAGCACGGTGTGACTGCAAAAAAAGAAAAAAAGTTACCACATTTTGATGAGGAATTAGCATTACCCAAATAAACCTTTGTAGCATGCATGTCCACTGGTATGGAAATTATCTCTGCAAATACCAATTTTGATGAGGAATTAGCATTATCCACATATCTAAGTTGTTCTAAAAATTAAGGCATAACTATTTATTGATTTAAAGGCAATTTTTAGACCCATAAATCTGAAATGCATTCTGTAATGAACTACATCAAGGCTATGTAGCGGATGTGTTTATGTATATAACCAAATGACATAATCGGGGGAGGGTAAGAAACTCGTATATGCTCTGTCTATAATCTTACAGATATCAATAGTAATTCTTACCACATTAGTTTAGTATCAATCAAATTAAGCTGATCAAAGAACCTAAAAGATTTGATGCATCAGCCACTAATTGGTAGTAATAGAAAAGGGAAAATTTGCTAAATAATTTATCCCTTATTGACTAATGTTTCATTTGCAAGAAGTGAAAAGACTAACTTTATTCTTAAATCCCAAGTCCAACCCAAAATTAGACATTAATAGGGATGAGCAACATCTCTATTATTAAGTTAATGATGTACTCCCACATTATAAATGCTTTTCTTAACGATCTATCCATTAATATTGTGTTTTCAACTAAATTTTGAATAAGAACAATTCTTAACATTTTATGGGTCTTGTTGATTTCAGATTTATAGAGAGAAAATGTTGCGCTAAAATTTTGTATAACATATGAAACTTTTTATTTTAAGATTTTGCAATGCTTTTTTACACATGTATATTTATTTAAGACTGGAGGTGCTTTCTTTCCTTATCTTTTCTTTATATCAATAGTTCGCAAAATAAAATTCACTTATTGCTTCAGACGGATATGGATGCTTATTATTTGGTCCAATGTTATTTACCCTAAAAAAGTTGCATGCACACGCATACCCATACCAACACTACAGGTAGCAAAAAATTATAAATTAATCATAGGAACATTTGCAGGAACAACATTTGTATGCTGGTTAGGAAATGATGTTTATTGATACAACTAAAAATAAATAAATAAATCCCCTTACCAGAAACCAACGGTAAATTGAACTTCCCTCTTCTCCTCCTCAGTATTTCTTCTCAGCAGTTAGTTTAGTGCCTTCGACGCAACTGCCCAATATACGGAGAGACAACAATCTCGGACTTCCTACAAAAATGAAGGAAAAAGGATTATTATCACTCTGGGACAACAAATCTCGGAGAGACAACATTTGTAATAACACATTTCCTATGTTCTGAGAATGAAAATAATAGTAGAGCTAAATATATTGTTACAAACAAACTGCAAATTCTGCTAAATATGCACCATACCTTAAGCTTGCTTCTACTAGAGCCAGCACAGCTTGATTGCAATGTCGGATTGATGCAATGTGAATGTTCTTCAGTTTTTTCAGCTTGATTGCAATGTCCTATTGATGCAATGTGAATGTTCTTCATTTATGACAAGACTGACCAAGACGTCCGATTATGCTAACAAGATATGTAAAATCCTCTTGTGTAGAAAAATCAAGAGATATCACTCTGGGACAACTACTAGCCTGGAAAGTGAGAATAAAAACGTTAAAAATAATAAAGGCTAACAAAAGAAAAAGAAAATAACATGTGAAAGTTGCTTACTGTTAATTTATTTGTTATGCCTATTCGTTGATTTATTATGACTAAACAAAGTTCATTGCTTTTGAAGCTGATTTTTTATAATTATTTGCCCAAGCAATTTAAGACTTCAAATGCAGCATCACGGTATAAACTATTAATAACATTATTTTCTGTGTTTTAAGCGTCCAAAGGAAATTATAATTGAAATTATAAATAATTCAGAGCTGTAAAATATTGCTACGCTTAGCAGAGACATACAAAAAACCAAATACATGCAAGCAATTCAATTCCTACAAAATTCCTACAGCAAATAAAACAAACCATGAATCACAAGGCTGATGATCCATCTCATGTTACATTTTCAACGGTACAGAAATAGCATGTAGGTAACGATAACATAACCGATATAAAAATCGAGGATAACTCAAAGATATAAAAGTAAATATTAATACTTCTCAGCCAGTTGAGCAGTAATAGCTCTAAGCTTAAAATAAACCTTTCGAGCAGGGGACCCCAAAATGAGACTGCAAAGTGCATCCCTAGCAACTTTGATGTTGAGAACTGAACCAAGGATGTGAATCATTGTATCGACAATAACGATTTTGGTTCTAGTTGAGTTCTCGATGGCGAACTTGCTGTGGCGTAGCCAAAAAATATATTTGGGAGGGGTATTTTTTTTTCATGTCAACCATTTGATCAACATAATTTTTTTCATTTCAGGTAGTCTGCAAAATTATTTTTTGTCAACCATTTGAACTGCATAATTTCTTTTACATGTCAACCTTATTTTCATGACAACTGAAATTGATCTACTCTAAAGCCTAAAGGTATTGTCTTCAAGGTTTATGTTTTAGCTGAACTTGATCTTGTTATTAATTCCCTTTATTTGCTTTGTCCATTCTCTTATAAAATACATCCCTAAACAGTAATAATTTTTAAGCTAACACTATAATAATCAACTTGAACCCATCTTTGCAGCAAACTAAAAAACTGAATCACGTTATTACCAACTCTACAACAGTTGATGCAATCAAAAGCCGAATCAACTAAAAAACACTTAGATTAATCGGTAAAATCAAATTATTAGGCCACTACTCACTACTATTTTCAGAGACCAGGCGACCAGCAACAAGATGGCCTGCGGCTGTGAAGGAGATTGCATCAAGCTGCTTTTGCAAGACGGTGGAGGGTGACTTAGGATGCCTTGCAACGATGAGTTGTGCTTGGAATTGGACTTGCGATTTGATTCTTAAAAAATTGGGGTTTTTACTTATTTTCTGAGAATGAGAGAAGGGTTTTTTATTTTATTTTTCAGAGAACAAGCTTTTTCCTGTTTAGTTTTTCATTTACGCGGATACTGGGAGGGGCACGTGCCCAGGCCAGTAGCAACGTGCCTCCGCCCCTGCGAACTTGGTTTTTCCTTCTTTGCCCGAAAGCCTTCAAATAGCACGAGAGAGATGCTCTCCTCTGAGCGTTTTCACGTCCTTGATCTCGAAGGAGCCGACGTATAGATCGTCGATACGGAGGAGAGCGAGTGCATCCAGGACATCGAATCCAAGCATGAGCGAGTGCACAAAATCCGTGCATTTGTATCTGTATTTCTTGCACATTGTACATTGATTGTTTTCCCTTCAGGATCCATTATAACAAATTAAACCAAATTATACATATCCATTACTTACATATAACTTAGGGGGAAAAATTGTGCAATGGAAAAGGAATACAATTATAATTTTTGTTTCCGATACTCAATTTGACATTAAACTCTACCCTATATTAACTTAAGATTCGATTTGATGTTATTTCTTACATTGCATGTAGTTTGTGTGACTTATTGCAACCCGAACTGTATATCATGTATTTTTTAGTTCCATCAGTATTATCTAATTTGCTGTAATACAAAGCAAATAAATTTGATTGGTGAATACTCCCTTTATCATGTATAGGTTACTTTTTTTATTTATCAAACAAATGCTTTGGTGTGATCCTTATTACATGTCATTCGTCTTAGTTTGATTTGTTTTCTTCAATTAGCTTTAAAAACTATGCATTCATACTGACATTAACTCGCTACTACCAGGAAATAAGAGGGCATGTATTTAGTGTGAAAATGAAGGCTGCCACATCACCATTTAATATCAACAGGTTAGTTTTATTTTGTATGAAAAACAAGATGGTTATGATTCTGCTTAAATTATCGTACGTATCCCAATTAATATAGGTATGTTAGACTTGAGACATACTAACGGTTATTCGTTTACTCATTTGATTTCATCGATTATATTTTCTATAAATACTACTATGTAAGTCTATTAAATTCTTGCTCTTCTTTATTTCTACATTACAGTTTGTTTATTTTAGGAAGATTTTTTTTCATGTAGTTGAACAGGTAATAAGGTAAAACAATCAAATGGTATTAACTATGATTTATTTTGACAATTTTATTCAACTCTATCATTGTTAAATTTGATGAGCAATAACTTATCAATGCAATTTAGAAAGACTATACTTTACGAATTTAAAATTTAACAGTTATAAAACTGTTTCCTATATTTTATCCAATAGTTTTTTCCCTTAGTTTTCTTTACTCTTGATTTATCAATGTATTTAATAAATTTTTCTTACTTACATCCATTTATGGATGTATAGGCTGTTTAAGATAGTCGACCGAACACTTGCAAAAAAGTTCAACTCTTTATGCATGAATATTATATAAATCATATACTAGCTTTCTTATTGAAGATTTATCAAAGTCCATGTTATATCACATAATTTGAACATCAAAATCCAAGCTCACCTCTTTTTTAAACCCCATTTATAAAAAATAGATTTAACAAATAATTAGGATGAAGAGAGCAACAACGGATACAACATGCAAAGGAGAATAACTAGATGAAGTTGATAATCAATTTATTTTCATTTAGTCATTCAAATATACCATTATTTTCAGTTTGCTAATTTTTACATAGGAAACTACCATAACTGTGACAATGCTTTTCATGTAATTGCTTCATTACATGTTCAATCATAATAGTCTACAATTTATAATAAGAAATCAAAGTTAATCGATTGTTCAAAATTGGCAGAAAAGAAGGAAATATTGATCCATGCTCCCTATAATAAAAATAATATGTTAAATAACACAACAAAATGCTTGACGGATGCGACAGTTGATTGTCGAATTTGAGTTAGTGGCCACCCACCTTCATGTACAACAACGTTGTCATTGGTATGAAGTCAAGAACATTGAGTAAAACACTAAATAGCACATTAATAATTCTTTGTATCTTGCAGGTGACTGAAAAGAAATAGGACAAATTATAAATAAAATAGCAATATTGTAAAACGCTAAATAATATATTAATAATTGTAGCGACAACTTTTAAAATTGGAATTAACTTACTATCAACAACTTTTTCAGATATCACGTATGCTGGCTCTCCAGTTTCTCCATCAGGAGACATAGGAGTTAATTTAGCAACAATATAATACCCAACGGCACCAAGAGGAATACAAAATGCCTATACAAAAACAACAATTGAGTTCTCCAAACTTCATCAAAAGGTAGATTTTACATAAGACTCCTGGAATTTGATAATAAGACTAGTGCAAATAAGTAGGCAATCACCATATATTAGTTTATTTTGACGAGTTCACAGTTCAATCATTTTGAATTCTTGTGCTCCTACGACAACTGTATATCTAATATATAATCAAGGAAAACTAGTGGCACATGAATACTCAGGTAGACAACCGAACAACAATTACCCAACAACAATGCACACAATAAATCAACTACCCTATTTAGTTAAATCGAGGTCCAATTCTTGAAGAAAAAAATCAATTGTGAGTCGAAACTCACCTTGAAAGGCAGAACAAGATGCAGACGATTAAGGCCCGACTAGGTGGAGGCGAACTCGACAGAAAGGAGGGGAACTGGCGGAAGCGAAGCTCAGGTTGGTGGCTGCAAGCACAGGGCAGCGGCACGGGGTTGGAACAGGATATGGCGGCGGCTTGAGGGGGTCGGAGCGCTCGCATCGGAGCTTGCGGCGGTGGGTTGCTTGCGATGATAGTTAGTGTGTGGGTGGCTCCAGGTTCGATAGTGAGGAGATGCGGCTCAAGCTATTAACGTGGCGGAGTCTGGCAGATGCAGACAAAGAAGCGGAGGGAGGACTGCGGAGATGGATGCCGGTCTCGGGTGGCGCGGCTATGAGGAGAGCAGGGGTTGGGCGATGGCATCTTGAAATCAATCGGAGTTCGTTGGTGGCGGGATGAAGCTGGCGAAGCGATTTGGATTGATTTAGGGATTTGATTTTGGGGAAAAGCTATTTGGCTGGAAATGGAAAGTGAAGAGGACGAAGGATGGAGTGATGGATAAAATGAAAGGAGGCGGTGGATTAAAAGTAATGAAACCGGGTAAAGATATGTGGTGGAAAATACAGGAAAAAAAATTACACATGGTAGATGTTGCCTTAGTAGTTGAACAAGTGGCTACACGATTAAACAAATATTTTTAAAGTGTAAATATCATTTATTTATACCATATACATACACCAAACCCAAGTTGAATTTTTTTTCCTAAACCAAATTCAAATCCAAAAATTACACAAGTAAATCCCAAACTAAATTTAGAAATCAAAATTTTGATATTTCTCTTAATATATACATATCATATACCATAAAAACACCATACACGTATATTTTATATTTCAAATACATATCAAAATGGAATTTCAAAAGCTAAACTCTAGTCTAAAATAAATTACTATCCAAAGTTTAAATTTTTTTAAACAAATTTATAGTTTCTCAAATAATGTATTTCAATAAATTTTGAAATACTACTATCAGTAAGTTTAACAAAACAATTCTAATTTCAAACATTAAAATTTTAAATTCGCTTATACAAATTAATTCAAAACTACTAAAATTCAAATTAAAATCAAATATCATGTATAAACATAAAAAAATTCAATACTAAATCAAATTAACTTGAAAATTTTAAATGTCAAAATTCTGGTTCGTTACAAGGAAAGATTTGTGAATTGCTGAGAGTACGACGAAGAACGACCTTCAAACCTAATCGCGATGATCAGTGAAGCACCGTTTGTCAACCAGATATTTAGTTCCACCGAATCCACAATTTGAAATTAGGGTTAGGGAATAGATGTGCAAGGAATCAAAAGGCGAAATTTTTGTTGGGACGGTTCAACGCCAGAATACACTTGGCACAATCTCCTGCATTCTAGCGCCAGAATACACTTGGGACGGTTAACTGACCGACAAAAATTTGGTTAACCGAACCGAAAATATTCGGTTAAGATGGTCGGTTAACTGATGTTTTAATAACACAATTCAAAATAAAATTAGGTTTACAGATAACTAAGTTTAATAACTAGACCAAAAACAAAAATTATATTATATTATATCAGTTGAAATTGACTTTAATTTCTCATCATTTCTAAATTAATTAAAAAATAAAAAAAACCTTCAAAATTAAAAATTAGCATAAATTATTAATGTTTATTGTTAATTAGCATAAATTTATATGATCATTGTAAAATTAACATCGGTTAAAATGATTATTTTTCATATAGTGTAGTAATATTATTAATCATAAATTATTAATGTTTATTGTTAATTATAAATTATTGATATTGATTACTGGTTATATATTATTTACTAATAACTGGAAAGTAAAATTAAGTTTGTTGGAATATTGATTATATATAATAATTAATAATTAGAGATTATTTATTAATAATCATTAATTATTATAATTTATAAATGATTAATATAATATTATTAATGATTGATTATTAAATATTAATAAATAATATAATATATTAATGATTAGTAATTAGTAATATGATATTATACTTAATAATAAGTAATATATGATTAATGATTAATTATTAAATAATCAAAATTAATTTTATGGAAGTATTGTAATTATTAATTGTCAAAAATTAGCGTCTATTACAACGGACATTTTGTGACCGTTGTAAAATAGACATCTATTACAACGGGCGTTTTGTGACCGTTGTAAAATAGATATTTATTACAACGGGCCTAAAAATGACCGTTGTAATATCATTTATTACAACGGGCATTACATGCCCGTTGTAGAAAGGGTGTTGTACAGGCATCTATTACAACGGTCCAGAAAATGACCGTTGTAACAGCAGTCTATTACAACGAGCAGCAAACGCCCGTTGTAAAATGGACGTTGTAATAGATCTGTTTTGTTGTAGTGGCTCCACTGCACTGGCTCATAGTCCTGCTACGATCACTTTGCCCATCGAGTCGTAATGACTCTACTGCACTGACACGTAGCCCATCATTCCCTTCCAGTGGTGAATCGAAGTTATGAACGTCAACAACTCTTTAGCATACGTCCTGCAGCAAAGCTCAACCATGAAGTGAACTCATTGGTTCCTAACTGGATCCTGAGCTCTAACTTCCATTTGGACTACCTTTGCATCTCGGGTTTTTGGTCATCACTGGATCAGTTTGGATCTCCTCCTAGCCATTGGTTCGGTTCGGGTAGATACACCACAGTTCAGTCCGGATTGCTCCAGTTACTAGTCATCGGTTCGGTTCGGGTGCTCCATGTCGCGTCAGTTCGGTTCGGGTTCTCCATGTCACCTCGGGTCGGTTCGTCAATTGTCTTCCTTCCGTCCCTGTCTTGATCTTCTGGTCCGATCCGATCCCCATTCCTATTCCCATCCGCTCCGATCCGCTCCCCCTCACTTCCCTTCGAGTTGATCCGGTTCCTCCTTCCTTAGTCCGATCCGATCCCCCCTTGTTTACCTCGATCCGATCCCAGTTCAACCATTGTGGCCTTCCTTCTTGCCCTTGTGCCAAGTCTCGGTTCAGTTCAGCGATCCCTTGCCCAGTCCTCTATCCGGTCCGAGCCCATTCCTCCGATCCGATCCGAAAACCTGCACTGTTTTTCTGCAACTTTTCCAGCAAGCATTTTACGCCATTCGACGACGTTTTCGACCATTCTATCTATTCTAGTCAATCACAAAGCATAACAAAAAGTCATAGCAACAAGTAGAAGTGACCTCAAACACTAAAACATCAATATGATAGGTTAAAATGGATCAAACATAGCCAAAACCCCATATTTTCCCTTAAGCATGTTTAAACATAACTAATGATAGAATTAGCAAAACTTAACCAAATTAACCCAAGTTCATGTCAGAGGTCTAAAACATTATTTCAGAATTTATAAATATTTTTCCAGAATTTATAAATGCATAAATTCGCTAATCTTCACTAATTACCCTTAATTAATCATAATTAGTGAGGAACTATGCAAATCACTCACCTTAGCCACAAATAAACCTTAGATCTGAAATAAATCTCAGATTTGGCGCGGATACTTATGCTAAACAGCAGCTCTAATCTTGATTTAGTGAAGATCTCCCTTGATTTGATGTTGCTAAGCTTAATCCTTGATTAGAAGGTGATTTGGAGGTGATTTAGAGGTTGGAGGCCATTTTTAGGGTTTCTAAGAGGTAAGTGGAGGCTAGAAAACTGAAATAGAATGAAAACCTAACTCATTTCAGCCTCCCCTTAACCCTAATCCTGAAATGGGTTATGGGCCCATTTGCTAATCATCTCATTTGGCCCGGTTAAGCTGTTTTTCACCTTCCAAACCTTATTTCAGCCATATCTCCCAAACGGTAAGTCCTTTTTTCGCATGTGACCACTCTACGGAAAGGTTAACCATTAAACGAATCTAATGGAAGTGGTTTCAAATCAAAATTCCTTTCCAATCAAAAGTTATGGCCAAAACAAGATCAGCTAGGGGCAAAATGGTCATTTAAAAATCGGCAAAAATCATGAACATGGGAAATGACCCCCATAGTCGTCTCCCAAAATTACATGACCATACGACTTCGTACGGGAAGGAATAAATATTCTACGATCCCCCGATGCGTAGAATGTGGGTTGTTACATATTTGGAAAGTTCGGGTTTATACACATTCTGAATAATTGATTCGACGATATGTCGACGATGAAGATGGTGGTTGAAGACCGGAGGTCTTCACATCGTTTGGATGATTACTGATGTCTTGATTGGGTGGTACACCCAAGACAAGGTAATAAGTGGTGAGCATCCAAATGTACTTGGAGATCGACCGGATATACGAGGACTCTCTCTTGTATTGGACAAGGGACGAGGAATAAGGTGCCTCCGTTTCATTCAGACCCAGAACGAACTATTAAATGGATGTGTGTCTGACATTGGATTTTATTCTATGTTGATTGATCTTGTAACACCCCGCCTCCGCTAGGGTCACTCGCAAAGGAATGCACTAGCTTTAGAGGGGCATTATTGGTAAACATGCACAGAAATATCACAAGACAGAACATATTAAAATAGCGGAAGTAAAATCAAACTTTCATAACATGAATAAATAAGGTCTAAAGCCTTTTACATCAGAGTACATCAAAACCTGATCTTGCAATAATAAAGAAGCATAAAAACCTTTTCATAAATTATTCCCCAAGTAAAACCGTAAAGTAGCCATAGCCAAGAGAAGTCCAAGCCATCCATGATGACCTTCAAGCAGAAGAAGTCCGAACTAAACAGCATTGTTTCCTCCCTGAAACCTGGGGGGGGAAACGGAAGAAAAGAGGCGAAACAAAACGGGTCAGTCAAAAAGACTGAGTAAGTCCTATCTACTTCCAGTGTAAAAACAGGTAAAGGTAACATGACATGCATAAACTGAAAGTAAACATAAGGATAACTACAAGATAGATAAACCAGGGTAGCCGGTTGAACTACTGCGGCAAGGTAAACTAAGGTATCATGATATACTACGGTGTTATGATAAGTCAAGGTATCACATCGTCAGATTTCTATCGAGTACATTATCCCAAGGTATCTACCCCGTCTAACATCCCACGGTATCTATTATGTATATTCTTCCTAGTTCTAACATGTATATTTGCTCTGCACCTCTCGTACTAGTATCCCTACCCGCGTCATGTGTTAACCATGAATGTCCCGTGCTCAAAGTCGTGTAATGGTCCATGTCAACCTAATATCGCATATATAGGTTACTCAAATCATATGTTTCTTTCCATGTATATAAGTTCAGTCCTTTGCCGTACCTCGTACGGGCTTCCTCATGTCGTATTATCCTTGAAATCGTTTGGACTGTCACCCTTGTTCTAGCTAGGCTCTTCCATATAAATCATCGTTTGAACTACTAGGACTTACGCCACCTAGCACCACTAGGGATTACGCTTACCTATTGCACGCTTTCGTATTTCGGTTTGGGTTAAACCACCTAGGCCACTAGGGATTACGCTAACCCTCAACCGCGCCCTTTTTCCCACGCATTCATCGTGAATCGTTTTTTCTATAACTGTATGCACATGTATCACATCGTGCCATCCGAGTCCTGTCACAGGGCAAAACAAGAAATACAGGACTCGGTCGGGAGCTTTAGATTTATCTGCCGATGCAGATACTAAGGTCTGCTTTTCTACACGTGGCTATGGTCCCACGAGACCCCTCCCTCAACTAGTGAAAGGCAACACAAGAGAAAATCTTGCATGAGAACTACACTCCGGCCAGCCCACATCCTACGGCCTACCTCACCCATAATTAGATAGCAATTATGGTCTGTTGGGTGTTCCCTGCCTTTCCGTACGTACACGCTTGACTCAAGATGGTAGATGATCGACGAACTTGCTATCTCGGGCACCTTATGTATTCGTCGACTCACTGCTATCCACCCCAGTCTTTAGGTCGCTCGCATAGCAACCAAGGCATATTCTTGGTTCTTCTACCGCAGACCTCAACCTCTCGTGAGCCTAGTATAATGACCTGGCAGCTCACAGAGGGATCCCAAGAATATCCTCACGTTCCACGAAGCCGCTGCTTCGTTACCCAGTTCGTTGGAGCCTTTATCTAAATCAGATAGCCTGCTCCTATACGCATACTTAAACGTTGACCTAACGTATCGGGTTACTAATCTATCTAAGAAATGGTCCAAATTTCCTTGACTAAGAATTATTACTTAGTTTCCCTTAACTAAGGTTTACCACTTAGCCTTATTTCCATAATCCTTGTTAACTATGGTTATTTACCTAATCCTCCGAATTAGGGTTTATCTAATGGGTTAAGTGTCACTTAAGTTCATAACTTAGCCCGTCTACAAACCATGTCAAAATTGGCTAAGTATACAAGTCCAAGACTTAACCCTACAAACCATGTGTCAAGTTGGCTAAGTATATTAAGCAATCCATAACTTAACCTCGTCTAATTATCATTTTAGATTGGTTAATTATATAAATTAACTTGACCTTGTCAAATTACCGAGTCAAATCGGTCAAGCGTATTCAAGTGATTCGTGACTTAGCCTTATCATGTTTTCACTTTAGATTGGTTAAGTATAGATTAACTGAACCTCATCAAATTAACGAGTTAGATTGGTTAAGTATAGGTCACTTAACCTCATCAAATCATCGTGTTAAATTAGTTAAGTGTTTAACTTAACCCTATTAAATTACCAAGTTGGATTAATTAAGTCTAGGCTAACTTAACCCCATCCGATTACCATGTTTAGATTAGTTAAGCCTAATCTTAACCCCATCCATTAACTGTATTATACGGTTAAGTGTCATTAAGAGAATTTACTTAACCTTATCACGTTATCGTGTTGGATTGATTAAGTGTTGGTTAACTTAATCCCGTCCACTAGTCGTATAAAAATGGTCAAGTGTCATTAGGCAAATCAAGTTACTTAACCTACCCAAGCTTATCATGTTTTGTTAAGTATCATTAGCCTAATCAAATTACTTAACCCCTTTGTCCATATCATATTTGGTTAAGCCTCATTAATCAAATTAACTTAACCCTATTATGTGGCATTAATTTAATTAATGCACCCTCAACCTCTCACATTAGACCTTGTTGTGGTTACTAGTTAAGCCGGGCGGGTCCGGGTAGATTTACACCACAACCTAGTCTAACCTCGGGTCTTAAGCGCGACATGACCAACTTCTCACATTGGGTCCTATTGTTTGCAACTACTAGTTAGGCCGGTCGGTTCCGGGTAGTTTTACGTTGCAAACTCAACCCAACCTCGAGTTGGCCACACTTATATTATCTAAGTTCATCATGTTTCCAAAACATGTTACAAGTTTTCAAGCATTTGGGTAGACCTAACTTAATAGGTAAATTCCCAAAGGGTAGACCTAACTTAATAGGTAAATTCCCAAGCTCATGTTTTTATGCATACTTACATGCCAACCTCCATGTTATCTTTCAAGTCATATTTTCAAGTATAAACACATGTCATATTCAAGTTAAGATTTTGCGACATGTTCATGTTTATCTAACTACCCAAAATCGTGTTTTCCCAACGCAAGCAAAGCGAGTCAACATAGTAAGGATACTATGTCACATATTGGTCTCAAAACATGCATGATGCCAAAAAGGGCTTGGCTTCCACATGCATAACATCATAAAGGGATTGGCCATAAACATGCATAGTGTCATAAGGTAATTTGGCCACAAACATGCATATTATCAAGAAGGGTTTGGCCATAAACATGCACAACTTAAAAGAGGGGATTGGCCACGAGCATGCATAATCTCATAAAGGATTTGGCCACAAACTTGCATGTTAGCATAAGGGGTTTGGGTTCATAAACATGCATAAGCCCCAAAATCTTGTCTTAGCCAATGTTCCACACATAAAGTGGTTCCTAAAGGTTCATGCTAGCATTTCATGCATAAAGATCCAAACTTGCAAGTTAAACTAGGTTATGCATAGCATGAGAGGCATGATTAAGTCACTCACATGGCCTAAAATCATAAATATGAACACAAGAGGCATGGTAAGGTTCATATAGGTTCGCATAATCATGTTTAGCCTCATTTTATCCCATGTCATTATCAAAACTACCGTTTCCATCTAAAAGTAGCTAGAACTTACATAGTTAGGCCTAGGGAAAGGAGCATGAATCATCTTGGCTAAGAAAGGTGCCTCCTTTGTAGAAGAATCGTCATGGAACTCGCATAGCAATGTTGATTTGGCCTTGATTTGGTGTAGCAAGCTTGCACCTTTTGATTTGAACTCGATTTGAGTGCATAGGCTCTAGGGATTGGAGATGGAGGCCATGATCAAGATTGATTTTGGCAGCACTTAGTTGCTAGGTTTGATTTTTAGGGATTTAGGTTAGGTTTAGGGTCCTTTTTATAGAGATTAGGATAGTTTTAGGCCATAGGATTAGATCTAGGATTAATCTAGACCACAGAAACCGTCACAGGCCCATCAGACCAGACCAAGACTGCATCCAGGTGCACCAGGCCACAAAACACGAAATTGTGTTTTGGACCCAGTCGACACCCAAGTCGACAGCCCTGTCGACTTGGGGTCCAGGGGTGTCGACAGCCCTGTCGACTCCCCTGTCGACATGGGCTTTGGCGGGAAAATTCCCGCCTACCCCAAACTTGAACTTCCTAGGTGATTTTCAAACTTGAAAACCCTGAAAACTTCGACGGATCATAACTTGGTCATACGGATTCCGATTCTCGAAAACTCGGACTCTATTTCGCGTATTTTTCCGAGACGAACGCAATGGCATAGCCTGTTCCACTTGATTCAGAATTTAAAATTAAATTCTGCCTTGATTGTCGTTTTAACATGTTATTGAAATACGGGTTGTTACATTCTCCCCACCTTTTAGGATTTCGTCCCCGAAATCTCTAAGTTAGGAAGAACATATCCTACCATCCATCATCCATCTACTCAAAACATCATCCACAAGCAATCATTGTCCTTAGATGATTTCTAATGCTATATGGATATATGCAAAACGTGTGTGTACATGTTCCTTAGCTAATGCTAATGATCAGGCCTGAAAAATCTTTTGAATGCAAAAATTATGTATAGTGCTATGAATCCATCATGTATGCAAATAGTCATAGTCATATACACTATATGCGTGCACAAACATTCAACCATATGCAACATCCGCATGATAACACATTCAATTTCATCCATAACAAGTATAAATACTCGTGCATATGCAATATGAAATGTGACCGAATCGAGCTAGTATCTAATGTGTATTCGCGCATCCACGAGCAACCACTTGCAACCACTTGCAACCATATCAATCATAACATGTTTCAAATACATGTTTACATCCATAGGGTTCTACCTAGAATTCCCTGAAACAGGGTCGAGAAGATAAACAGGACAAACTCCTTACAGGGTTTCTAACGGAGAATAGGACCGAGAGGATGTCCACAAAAGATAGCCTACAAGTAAGCTCTACAGAAAACAGGGATCAAGGACATACTCCCAAAAAGAGATATCATGCGCGTATCTAGTCTTTGACCATCAAAGTCGTATTTCCTTGAGCTTAATTCGATTGTGCCTTGACCGTCCTTTAACTTCGCGATTTCGTAGCTTCTTATTTCCTGTTTCCATAACATGAGCTGAAACTCATTTCTTCGTCGCCTCTCGTTCCACTTGCACTTATCCTTTTCCTAAAATACTTGACGCAAACATGACTGCGTACTCATGATCTCATGCAAGCTTTCCAAAATTCACTAATGAATCTCGGACCTCGTACCACAAGGTATTCCACATAGAAGAACTTTTCTCTTGAAAGTAAACAGATGCCAACCAGGTTATCAAGCGCACTTACTAAGGTGATTTCTATAACCCATGCATAAGTGAAATAAACCATCCGTCTTATCGGCAAACACCACTCGATTGGGCTTCCAATTTCCCATAAAGGCATCAAGGGATTCTAAGTAACTAACCATGACCGAACCCAAAAGGTTACACGAGACTTCGAGGGTATTACCAAGGCTAGTCAAGAGTCTAACTACCCTCCTATCAAAACCGAGAGTGGCACCCCTTACTGGATAACCACTTCATCCCTAGAATCCATCCATAGCTTAAAAACATAAGCATTATTTCCAAACTCAACACTTGGCATAAACATTCCCAAATCCAAACAAGTCATGTATAAATGGACTGATTCTCCAATAGGACTTTGAGACAAAAATGGGATCCTCTATTACGCTAGTACTTAAGGTGCAGAGACTCAACTATCGAAGCAGACTTAAATGATACGATGATCAAAACAAAGTCCTAACGGGATGATAGAGAAGAAAAGCTAAACCTTTAACAAGATCGTCACCCTCCTTCCGAGGTACCCTAGAAATGAGAGCATATTGCTGCCCTCCCGATGATCTTGTCCTTTTCCCATAATACTTAACTATCCGTCCCGTTTTACCATGCCAAAGGTACTCTCTCGTCATGGGTTTCATTGTTCATCTTTCTCCCTCCTTTGAGGACTAAGCCATACCAACAAGTTGCTCATCCTTAAGCTCGTATCCTTTATCCTTCTTTCTCCCGATCCTTTCTTATAACGCGGTCACTGGTCTCTCGAGAACAACCTCCATCGCATGGAAAGCGCTTTCGTAGATAGAAAAGACTAGTCGCAGTTAAAACCACTGTGACTACAGATGGAGGAAAGAAAGGAAAAGAGATTCAATCAAGGAAACAAGGATAGTGCTAATGGCCTTTGGGGAATAGCCTTTTTCTTTTTAAAAGAAAATTTTCTTGAAAAATGCTTCTTTATAAACGATTTTCAAATAGTTTTCAGAAGGTCTTTAAAAACTTTTGCCCAGTCTGGTAACCTTCTGCTCTGATACCAAATGTAACACCCCGCCTCCGCTAGGGTCACTCGCAAAGGAATGCACTAGCTTTAGAGGGGCATTATTGGTAAACATGCACAGAAATATCACAAGACAGAACATATTAAAATAGCGGAAGTAAAATCAAACTTTCATAACATGAATAAATAAGGTCTAAAGCCTTTTACATCAGAGTACATCAAAACCTGATCTTGCAATAATAAAGAAGCATAAAAACCTTTTCATAAATTATTCCCCAAGTAAAACCGTAAAGTAGCCATAGCCAAGAGAAGTCCAAGCCATCCATGATGACCTTCAAGCAGAAGAAGTCCGAACTAAACAGCATTGTTTCCTCCCTGAAACCTGGGGGGGAAACGGAAGAAAAGAGGCGAAACAAAACGGGTCAGTCAAAAAGACTGAGTAAGTCCTATCTACTTCCAGTGTAAAAACAGGTAAAGGTAACATGACATGCATAAACTGAAAGTAAACATAAGGATAACTACAAGATAGATAAACCAGGGTAGCCGGTTGAACTACTGCGGCAAGGTAAACTAAGGTATCATGATATACTACGGTGTTATGATAAGTCAAGGTATCACATCGTCAGATTTCTATCGAGTACATTATCCCAAGGTATCTACCCCGTCTAACATCCCACGGTATCTATTATGTATATTCTTCCTAGTTCTAACATGTATATTTGCTCTGCACCTCACGTACTAGTATCCCTACCCGCGTCATGTGTTAACCATGAATGTCCCGTGCTCAAAGTCGTGTAATGGTCCATGTCAACCTAATATCACATATATAGGTTACTCAAATCATATGTTTCTTTCCATGTATATAAGTTCAGTCCTTTGCCGTACCTCGTACGGGCTTCCTCATGTCGTATTATCCTTGAAATCGTTTGGACTGTCACCCTTGTTCTAGCTAGGCTCTTCCATATAAATCATCGTTTGAACTACTAGGACTTACGCCACCTAGCACCACTAGGGATTACGCTTACCTATTGCACGCTTTCGTATTTCGGTTTGGGTTAAACCACCTAGGCCACTAGGGATTACGCTAACCCTCAACCGCGCCCTTTTTCCCACGCATTCATCGTGAATCGTTTTTTCTATAACTGTATGCACATGTATCACATCGTGCCATCCGAGTCCTGTCACAGGGCAAAACAAGAAATACAGGACTCAGTCGGGAGCTTTAGATTTATCTGCCGATGCAGATACTAAGGTCTGCTTTTCTACACGTGGCTATGGTCCCACGAGACCCCTCCCTCAACTAGTGAAAGGCAACACAAGAGAAAATCTTGCATGAGAACTACACTCTGGCCAGCCCACATCCTACGGCCTACCTCACCCATAATTAGATAGCAATTATGGTCTGTTGGGTGTTCCCTGCCTTTCCGTACGTACACGCTTGACTCAAGATGGTAGATGATCGACGAACTTGCTATCTCGGGCACCTTATGTATTCGTCGACTCACTGCTATCCACCCCAGTCTTTAGGTCGCTCGCATAGCAACCAAGGCATATTCTTGGTTCTTCTACCGCAGACCTCAACCTCTCGTGAGCCTAGTATAATGACCTGGCAGCTCACAGAGGGATCCCAAGAATATCCTCACGTTCCCCGAAGCCGCTGCTTCGTTACCCAGTTCGTTGGAGCCTTTATCTAAATCAGATAGCCTGCTCCTATACGCATACTTAAACGTTGACCTAACGTATCGGGTTACTAATCTATCTAAGAAATGGTCCAAATTTCCTTGACTAAGAATTATTACTTAGTTTCCCTTAACTAAGGTTTACCACTTAGCCTTATTTCCATAATCCTTGTTAACTATGGTTATTTACCTAATCCTCCGAATTAGGGTTTATCTAATGGGTTAAGTGTCACTTAAGTTCATAACTTAGCCCGTCTACAAACCATGTCAAAATTGGCTAAGTATACAAGTCCAAGACTTAACCCTACAAACCATGTGTCAAGTTGGCTAAGTATATTAAGCAATCCATAACTTAACCTCGTCTAATTATCATTTTAGATTGGTTAATTATATAAATTAACTTGACCTTGTCAAATTACCGAGTCAAATCGGTCAAGCGTATTCAAGTGATTCGTGACTTAGCCTTATCATGTTTTCACGTTAGATTAGTTAAGTATAGATTAACTTAACCTCATCAAATTAACGAGTTAGATTGGTTAAGTATAGGTCACTTAACCTCATCAAATCATCGTGTTAAATTAGTTAAGTGTTTAACTTAACCCTATTAAATTACCAAGTTGGATTAATTAAGTCTAGGCTAACTTAACCCCATCCGATTACCATGTTTAGATTAGTTAAGCCTAATCTTAACCCCATCCATTAACTGTATTATACGGTTAAGTGTCATTAAGAGAATTTACTTAACCTTATCACGTTATCGTGTTGGATTGATTAAGTGTTGGTTAACTTAATCCCGTCCACTAGTCGTATAAAAATGGTCAAGTGTCATTAGGCAAATCAAGTTACTTAACCTACCCAAGCTTATCATGTTTTGTTAAGTATCATTAGCCTAATCAAATTACTTAACCCCTTTGTCCATATCATATTTGGTTAAGCCTCATTAATCAAATTAACTTAACCCTATTATGTGGCATTAATTTAATTAAAGCACCCTCAACCTCTCACATTAGACCTTGTTGTGGTTACTAGTTAAGCCGGGCGGGTCCGGGTAGATTTACACCACAACCTAGTCTAACCTCGGGTCTTAAGCGCGACATGACCAACTTCTCACATTGGGTCCTATTGTTTGCAACTACTAGTTAGGCCGGTCGGTTCCGGGTAGTTTTACGTTGCAAACTCAACCCAACCTCGAGTTGGCCACACTTATATTATCTAAGTTCATCATGTTTCCAAAACATGTTACAAGTTTTCAAGCATTTGGGTAGACCTAACTTAATAGGTAAATTCCCAAAGGGTAGACCTAACTTAATAGGTAAATTCCCAAGCTCATGTTTTTATGCATACTTACATGCCAACCTCCATGTTATCTTTCAAGTCATATTTTCAAGTATAAACACATGTCATATTCAAGTTAAGATTTTGCGACATGTTCATGTTTATCTAACTACCCAAAATCGTGTTTTCCCAACGCAAGCAAAGCGAGTCAACATAGTAAGGATACTATGTCACATATTGGTCTCAAAACATGCATGATGCCAAAAAGGGCTTGGCTTCCACATGCATAACATCATAAAGGGATTGGCCATAAACATGCATAGTGTCATAAGGTAATTTGGCCACAAACATGCATATTATCAAGAAGGGTTTGGCCATAAACATGCACAACTTAAAAGAGGGGATTGGCCACGAGCATGCATAATCTCATAAAGGATTTGGCCACAAACTTGCATGTTAGCATAAGGGGTTTGGGTTCATAAACATGCATAAGCCCCAAAATCTTGTCTTAGCCAATGTTCCACACATAAAGTGGTTCCTAAAGGTTCATGCTAGCATTTCATGCATAAAGATCCAAACTTGCAAGTTAAACTAGGTTATGCATAGCATGAGAGGCATGATTAAGTCACTCACATGGCCTAAGATCATAAATATGAACACAAGAGGCATGGTAAGGTTCATCTAGGTTCGCATAATCATGTTTAGCCTCATTTTATCCCATGTCATTATCAAAACTACCGTTTCCATCTAAAAGTAGCTAGAACTTACATAGTTAGGCCTAGGGAAAGGAGCATGAATCATCTTGGCTAAGAAAGGTGCCTCCTTTGTAGAAGAATCGTCATGGAACTCGCATAGCAATGTTGATTTGGCCTTGATTTGGTGTAGCAAGCTTGCACCTTTTGATTTGAACTCGATTTGAGTGCATAGGCTCTAGGGATTGGAGATGGAGGCCATGATCAAGATTGATTTTGGCAGCACTTAGTTGCTAGGTTTGATTTTTAGGGATTTAGGTTAGGTTTAGGGTCCTTTTTATAGAGATTAGGATAGTTTTAGGCCATAGGATTAGATCTAGGATTAATCTAGACCACAGAAATCGTCACAGGCCCATCAGACCAGACCAAGACTGCATCCAGGTGCACCAGGCCACAAAACACGAAATTGTGTTTTGGACCCAGTCGACACCCAAGTCGACAGCCCTGTCGACTTGGGGTCCAGGGGTGTCGACAGCCCTGTCGACTCCCCTGTCGACATGGGCTTTGGCGGGAAAATTCCCGCCTACCCCAAAACTTGAACTTCCTAGGTGATTTTCAAACTTGAAAACCCTGAAAACTTCGACGGATCATAACTTGGTCATACGGATTCCGATTCTCGAAAACTCGGACTCTATTTCGCGTATTTTTCCGAGACGAACGCAATGGCATAGCCTGTTCTACTTGATTCAGAATTTAAAATTAAATTCTGCCTTGATTGTCGTTTTAACATGTTATTGAAATACGGGTTGTTACAGATCTCTATGAAATATATATCTATTTGGTGGCAGAGAATTTATTCTCTTGCTTAACACCCTTCTCTGAGACGTACGAGCTCAGAGGTTATATATCGATAGACATCAGTCTCATGGCGTGAATTGCCTGTGTGGCATGCTGAGATGCAAATGATCAAGGCTTCTGTTGAAAAGCAGAGTCTTGTGGTTGATGATCAAAACATGGCCTTAAAGGGCATAACTTTGTGTATAGCGTTAACTCGCGAGCCTCGCACCTCGGTATGAGTCAAAAACGGGATCGGACCATTGGGAGAACATGACGTTTCTTTCTAGCTATAGGTGGTGTCGTGGTATGGATCCCAGACATTTATATTTTTTACCTATGTGGATGATGGATAGCGAGGCGCCTCAGATATATCGGTTACTGCGGAGCCGATGGATATAGGTCCGATATGACCGAGAAACGTATGTTTAGGAATAACTAATCCTCAAACGTAAGGGAGGACCGGCACAACCGATCCAAGGGTTCAATGCGGGGGACCTTGAGGCATTTTCTAGAGTGTCTTGAATCGGAGAGGAGCCATCCCTTGCCTCGACTCATGACGGAAATCCAATTTCCAATACGTGACATTTCGGTTTTAATTGTAGAGCCTAGTATGGCGACATGATAGATGGTACCTATTCCGCCTATGATTGATACATTTATATTTGAAATTGTTTTATACACTATGAAGTTACAATAGTATCAAATGATTTGTTTTAAACGTACCAAGCATGTTTGGCTATTATAAGGGAAAACTCTATCCTCCGGCTTGCATTGCATTATGTGATGGGACCTGAGTCTTATAATAGCTTCATTTTTCCAAAAATCATTGCGCTGTTTGTTGTATGCACTGGTGTACTTGGGAGAAAAGATGTTCCGTGTTATATGGCGTGGACCCTTAATTTACCTTATTTTTAAAGTAAAGTTTTAAATAACTGTTTTAGTTCTCACACCAGTCACATGACTGACCTGGAGTTTATTGTTTTAACCTAAACTGTGGGTGCCCCTATTTTCCACACGGGCAGCTAGTAGTTTTGGTTTTGCAGATATTATATTCATAGGATCTTGGTTTACAACTAGAGCTATATTCAGAACGCTCTGTATCCGTGTATTTCTTTCAGTTGCGTTTTGTATTATTTTCCGCTACATTGTAATTTGTAAATCTCTGATATTTATCAAATGTATACTATTTGTTCATACTCTGTATATTCTTGTACTCTGTTTGTGTTCTGATTTGTAGTGTTCTCAACTCAATCCAGGCTTTCCCGCAAGGGCGAGTTTGGGTCGTTTCAATATATGAAAATGAAAATGAAAATGTTCATGTTTGATTAGAATTTGTTTATACAATAAAAATCAAATTTTTATTGTATATATGAAAATAAAAATGTTCATGTTTGATTAGAATTTGTTTATACTATAAAAATCATATTTTTATTGTATATATGAAAACAAAATGTTCATGTTTGAAAGGAAATTGTATATACAATAAAAATCATATTTTTATTTTATATACGTAGATAAAATATTCATGTTGAATAAAATTTGTTTATACAATAAAAATCATATTTTTATTGTATATATGTAGATAAAATGTTCATGTTGAATAAAATTTGTTTATTCAATATAAAAATCACATTTTTGTTGTATGTATGAATAAAAAAATATGCATTGTTTTGAATAAAATATGTTAACAATAAAAATATACATTTTTATTGTGTATGTTTAAATGATTAAAAATATTCTTTTTTTTGAAAAGAAATTTTTTTGCAATAATAATCACATTTTTAATTGTATATATGAATCAACAAAATATTCATCGTTTGAAAAGAAAATGTTTATACAATAAAAATCACATTTTTTTATTGTATATATGAATAAACAATATATTCATTGTTTTGAATAAAATATGTTAACATTAAAAATTACATCTTTATTGTATTATTGATTCATTAAAAAAAATGATCATAGGTTAAAGTAGAATTTGTCATATTTAAAATAAATTATTTATACAATAAAAATTACCTTTTTATTATATATATGAATCATAGGATTTGTCATATTGGAAATAAATTGTTTATACAATAAAAATTACCTTTTTATTTGTATACATGAATCACAGAATTTGTCATATTGGAAATAAATTGTTTATACAATAAAAATTACCTTTTTATTGTATATATGAATCATAGAATTTGTCATGTTGGAAATAAATTGATTATACAATAAAAAAAAGAATTACTTTTATTATATATATGAATCACAAATTTTTCCTATTTTAAATAAAATAGTTAAACATAAAAAAATAACATTTTTAATGTATGTTGGATTCAATATAAAAAAGGAATCATGTTTTAGAGAAAAGATTAGACAATGAAAATAACATTTTTAATATACGTTTGATCCATTAAAAAGAATCATTTTTAAATAAAAAGATTAGACAATAAGAATTACATATTATTCAAATTTTGTCATTTAAAAAGACATTTTAATATGTTAGAGTAGAATAAAAGGAATTACATGTTAATCATGTTTTGTCATTTAAAAGGACATTTTAATATGTTAGAGTAGAATAAAAAGAATTACATGTTAATCATGCTTTGTCATTTAAAAGGACATTTTAATATGTTAGAGTAGAATAAAAAGAATTACATGTTAATCATGTTTTGTCATTTAAAAGGACATTTTAATATGTTAGAGTAGAATAAAAAGAATTACATGTTAATCATGCTTTGTCATTTAAAAGGACATTTTAATATGTTAGAGTAGAATAAAAAGAATTACATGTTAATCTTGTTTTGTCATTTAAAAGGACATTTTAATATGTTAGAGTAGAATAAAAGGAATTACATGTTAATCATGTTTTGTCATTTAAAAGGACATTTTAGAATAAAAAGAAGTGGAAAATAAGCATAAAGACAAACTTTGGAAAAAAAATTAGTTTGAAGGAAGTCAAGTTTTATTTTTAGGCTGAAGGACAAACTTTGGAAAAAAAATAGACTGAAGGACAATGCTAAATATAATTAGCATTTTCTGCAGTGTAAAACTGAATAATGCTAATTACATTTAGCATTTTCGTGTAGTGTAAAAAACTGAATATAATGCTAATTACATTTAGCATTTTCCTTCAGTTTAATTTTGGTTCAAAGTTTGTCCTTCAGACTAAAAATAAAACTTGATGTCCTTCAGCCTAATTTTTCGGCAAAGTTTGTCCTTCTCCCTAATTACCTCTAAAAAGAATTACATGTTAATCATGTTTTGTTATTTAAAAGGACATTTTAATATGTTAGAGTAGAATAAAAACAATTACATGTTAATCATGTTTTGTCATTTAAAAGGACTTTCAATATGTTAGAGTAGATTAAAAAGATTACATGTTAATATATGTTTAGGCTAATAAAAATGACATTTTTAATATGTTATGTTCGAAAAAAAGAATTTATTTTAAACATGTTGTGTCACTAAAAATGACATTTTTAATATGTTATGTTAGAATAAAAAAGAATTTTTGTAAAGCATGTTGTGTCATTAAAAAGGACATTTTTAATACGTTATGTTAGAATAAAAAAAAGAGTGTTATTCTAAACATGTTTTGTCATTAAAAATGACATTTTTATCATGTTAAATTAGAATAAAAGAATCATATGTTAAAATATGATCTTGTTTGATTAAAACATTATTTTTAACAAGTTAGTTAAAACCGTCGAACGAATTATATATATATATATAATATATAAATCTAAATAAAACGAATCGCGTACGGTAGTTCGCGTTTCGCAATCGTAACTTTAAACGATTATACCGAAAGACCCAGCCGTTGGATTTTCCCAAAACTGGAACCTTTGGATTCTCTTTGGAAAGGTCTTTCTAACTATATTAAATTTGTTAAGACCCAATAGTTAGATTTCTAGAAATGTGTAATTCAAATTTGGATAAAAACGGCGCTAGGGCCGCATAATGACCCGAAGCGTCGTTCGAATTAAATGGGCTATTTTCATATAAATAAAAATAGTGATAAATCGTTATAAAATATTATTGATGATAAGAAATGATTTGAATTATATATATTCAAGAATTATTTGAAAATACCGAGTTAATTCTCATTTCAAATAATTATACGACGATTTAAAGTCAAAGACATTGAAGACAGTGGTTGAAGACCGGCGATCTTCACATCGAATGGACGACTACTGATGCCCTGAATTGGGTAGCTCCCAGTAAAGGGTTAAAGTGATAGTTGTCCGGACGTACTTGTTGATTGTGCGGATATGCGAGAACCTCTCTTCCATATTGGACATACGGGAAGAGGAATAAGGTGTCTCCGGTTTCGTTCAGACCCAGAACGGACTTGTAAATGGATGTGTGTCTGACATTGGACTTCGTTCTGTGTGAATTGATTTCTATTAAATATATATCTGTTTGGTGGCAGAGAATTTATTCTCTTGCTCAACACCCTTCTCTGAGACGTACGATCTTAGAGGTTATATATTGATAGACATCAGTCGCATGGCGTGGATTGTCAATGTGGCATGCTAAGATGCAAATGGTCAAGGCTTTTGTTGAAAAGCAGAGCCTTGTGATTAATGATCCAAGCATGGATTTATTTAGCATAGCTTTGTATATAGCGTTACTTCGCGAGTCTCACACCCCGATATGAGTCAAAAACGGAATGAGGACGACAGGGAGTGCATGCGTTTCTTTCTAGCTAGAAGTGGTCTAATGGTATGGAGCCCAGACATTTTTACTTATGTGGATGATGGATTGTGAGGGCCCTCGGATATTGGTCTCTACTGGCCAAGTGATACGTCCAATAGGACCGGGAAACGTATTGTTCAGGAATAACCAATCCACTAAAGTATGTGTGGACCAGCCATGTTGATAACCAGGGCTCGCCAGGGTCCGAGTCCTAAGGCATTTGCTAGAGTGTCTCGAAATCGGTAAGGATGATTCCTAGCCTCGAATCATGATGGAAACCCCATTTTCAATACGACACTAGGATTTGATTGTAAACCTATATATGGCAAAATAGTAGGATGGGGTACTATGTCGTCTAGGATTGATACATTTATATTGAAAAGTGTTTTAATTTGACTAGACACTAATAATAATATCAAATGATTGTTATTTTATTTGTATCAAGCATTTTTGGCCATTATAAAGTAAAACTTTATCCTCCGGTTTGCGTTGCATTGTGTGATGGGACTTGAGTCTTATAATGGTTCCATTTTTCTAAAAAGCATTGCGTTTTATTAAAAGATTTACTTTATTTTATGCAACCAGTTCCGCTTAGCGGCGTGGTCCTATGATTAGCCTTATTATTAGATAAGTTAAGTAAGATTTCTCATACTAGTCCCATGACTGACTCATAGTTTGTTTCACTTGCAAACTCGGGTGCCCCTATTTTCCACACGGGCAGTCGAGTGGTTTGTTTTGCAGATATTTATTTATTGAGCAGGATTCTAGATTGAGGTTTAGAGCTGCATGCAGAGCATTGATAGGGCTCCGCTATGTTATTTTATTTGTTTCCGCTACATTGTATTACATTTATTGTAAATTAATCTTCTACTATATTATTTTATTTCGATGTACTTTGAAATATTCTACACTCTGATGTAACATTATTATGATGTTTATAAAAGTCTTCTGTTACTTGTTATGATGTGTTGTATGCCCAGAGTTAGCGTATCCGGACTTCGAACGGTCTTGGTCGATTTAAAGATCGATTAGGTCCAAGCGAAATCTGTATCCTTACATTGAGAATAGAAAGAGAATGATATAATTTGTATTAAAAACGGTAGAGTATAAGTGTAGAAATCAAGAATTTAAAGTAGAATAATGGTGGTAAGAGATAGGATGAAGAACGAGAAGATTAGTTATTTAAATTTTAGAAATGATGCATTTATATAGTGTTCCAAAGGTCACAATAGTTCTGAAACGTTTCAAAATATAAAAAAACACTTCCTTTGAAATTTGAAAAAGCGACGTTTATATGTCGACATGTATAAAGTCGCATGTCGACATATTCTTTTAAAATTGATTTGTATCAAAATATTGATGTATATCTCATAATAAATTAAATTTTAAATCCTTTTTAAAATTAGTTTTTATATATACAATTATGAATATATGTTTATATCAAAATAGTTTACTTTATATGATAAAATTTTATATTCTCTTTAAAAAGATCTTCAATTTTTACTATATTATTTTTAAAGAAGCACCCTACTAAGGTTATTTAACTCCATATTTCTCGTAGAATTATTCTGAATATTTCACTACATTACACCAGAAAATGCCTTTCGTAGCATTGCAAAAACGCTACAATAACTTTTAGCAGCGTTTTGATAAACGCTGCTATACAACATGCAACTAAAAGTCTGAAAATGTTTTTTGCTTTAGTAAACGCAACCAAAAATGAAAATATTGTAGCGTCTCGGAAATCCTACAAAAAAAAATTTTGGCAGCGTCTTAAAAATGAAACTAAAGTGATGCTTGCATCATTTTTCAATTTTTTTGTAGCGGTTTTCCAATCCTACTATATATTTTTTGTAGCGGTTTTCCAATCCTACTATATGTTTTTTGTTGCATTTCATTTCAGCTATAATATCTTTTGTAAATTACATTTGTAGCACTTTTTCAACGCTACTAAAACTTACTGATGTACACCACATTTTAACTGCGGTTATTTACAGTTAATGGCTTGTAACATTTATATCAATCGCTTATATATAATAGAAATATTAAAACAAATAATCATATGAGTATCATTTTCAAACTAAAATCAATAATAGTCATACTTAAATACTTAAAAAATACATTACTCGCAATATCAAATATAACACCCATAATTATTTCAATAGTATATTTCGACAAAATAAGTGAATCCACATACCACAACTGCTTACAAACAAGTCTACACGATTAGTACAAACAAAATAATAGTCAAAGTCTTGTTCATAGCATAATTACCACCGGTTCTTTGATGCGGCTATTCTTCACTTTGGAAATCTAATTACCTGTACATAAGTATAACGTTCAACGGTAATATTTACATACAAGTATAACGGTCAACAGTCAGAATTACATAAATGTGCAATGGAATGTAAGGGGTGCTAACAACCCTTACATTACGTAAATGTGCAATGGAATGTAAGGGGTGCTGACAGCCCTGTAAGATGGTTAGACACTTGTAATGTTATCAAAGGGAATAAATGCTCTATAATTGCATTGCTGGAGACCAAAATCAGAAAAGAAAACTTTCTTCTTTCAAGAGATATTTGGATAATAACAGGTATTCAGAAAACAAACTAAATTTTGTCGTAAGTGCTGAATTCCAGCCCATTATAACAAGCAATTTAGGGAAGGCTTTCAAGTATCAGTTTACGATCATCATATAACCATGTTATTTGGTAACAAAGGAGGAGCGGAGTTTGTCATATCATTTATTTAAGCAAAAACGCATGAAACTCAAAGAAAGAATTTGTGGGCTGATTTAATCAAAAACTCTTTGTTGATCAATATTTCTTGGCTTATTACAAGTGATTTCAATTGTATGAGACTTTCTTAAAAAAATCAAGAGGGAAAACTCTGCCTACTAGCAAAACTGAGGAACTTAATTCCCTTTTAATATGATATGGTTTGAGGGAGCATGAACTTAGTGGACTCAGATATTCTTGGAGATCAGGGTCTGAAAAAAATAATGGATGTAAATTAGATTGAATTCTTATCAACCAAGGACGGTTGGCCAAATTTCCTCAATCTACTGCAAAGGCAGTCAACTCTCTAGCCAATGACCATACTCCTTTAGTTATGAATCTGAGTGTTAATAGCGAGCTCTCAGGGGCAAGGCCCTTCAAGTACTGTATTGCATGGAGCCTATATGATGATTATAGTATCACTGTTGAAAATTCTTTATTTGTTCCTAATCTTGGTAATCATCTATACAATCTCCTAATGTCTCAAAAGCACGTTAACAATCAACTTGATGATTAGTGATTACTTAGACAAACTCAACTATACAATCATTTGATGATTAGTGATTACTTAGACAAACTCAACTATAAATGAATTAAAATACAGTATTTTTTAAAATTTTACTTAATACCAATCATTTCCAAAATTAAGTTAGCATAGATATGTAACTAAATTCATTTCCTTCTCTAAATTGTGAAATTTATAAATTGTTACTCTAAGCATAAATGAAAATTGTATTTCTTTCAAAAACGCATCTAAGATTCCTATAATTTATTGCTAAATTCATTTTCTCCCCCAAATTCCTAATAGAAAATTAATTATATAATTCATTAAAAAAAATTCTCAACAATAATGTATTAATAATAGTTATCCAAATCTTACTTGCGAGCTTTTGTTCCTATTTTAGCCTGCATGATCTAGTAGCCTAACCATCTTGTATCCAAAAATGGTAATATAATATATCTGGAAATAAAAAATGTTAGATCAAAATCACTAAATAATATAAAGGATACAAGCATACATGAGTAGTTTCCAATAACAACATCCACTTAAACATGTACATACTAGCCCAAACAAAAATTATGCCAAAAACACTAAAGCAGACATTATCCTTAACTAGTACAGGACGAACCAATTACTTGCGAGCACCTAAAATTTTGACCTATAATATTGACTAGTGCTGATATATGAAATTAGTTTTATGATAGATTTTGAGCTATAAAATTATTAGCGATTTGGATGATGGGCTATTAGTTGTGTAACTTTAGGAAAAAAAATGCTGCATGTTTTCCAAATTCATTTTTATCTTCACAGATGTTATCTTTCACCTTAATTTCTACACCCATACAAATCTCACCTTCTTCCAATGGAAATCTTCGCATGGAAGTATGCTGAGGATTCATTGCCATTACTTGATCACTCACACATTTCATTTTTGTGATACTTCTAATATTCTCGCTTCAGAGCCTTGTATGATTCTTTTTTCATTTTTAAGAACTCTTAGGCTTTATATCGTCTTTTAAAGGTTCCTGCATTTTTTAACATTTCCACCTTTAATAAATACCGTACATCATTTTGTTTCTTAAGGATGTGATAAATAGAACATCCACTAATATTTGTGTTCCATTATTTTTTAAACAAACTCTAGTAATATCTGTATAATGATATTATCATACTAATGATTTTTGTTGATAAACTTCAGATCCACTTGTTCCAAGATTAGTAAAATTGTGGACGAACATTGTTACTTGATGGGAGGTAAGACGCGATAGATAAAAGGAAAAAGCATGAATCCACTCAATATCTGCCAGCTTTCGGTTTAGAAAATTTTCTTAAATAGATACCCAGTTACTTAATAATATAATCACATATACTTTTTTGAAAGCAGCCATATAATCATTAAGCAGCATATTCCACCTCTTAGGCTTGCTTGCAAAATAAATCAGATGGCAGACTGTTATAATTTACTAATAAAGAACAAATCCAAATCAGCAGACTGTTACAATTTGTTGATCATTTAGTTAATAAAATAACAAGTTAAATTTGCAGTCAAGTAAAAATCATTTTACCTGCTCATAATCACTGAATAAAGAAGATTATTCCAGGTATTATGGAGTTTATCATGAAAACTTGTGCATACATGGTTAAAATTAATGATATGCTACCACTTTTTTTTGTACAAGCTCGTCTTCAAATTCAAAGAGGTGGTGTCATAATACACAGTTCTTTTGTAATACGCTGTGTATTCAACATTTGTACGCTTTGTCCTGATAACACCATGGTAATGTAGCAGCAAAAAAGGAAAAAGAAACATGGAAAGAAAAATTTATTCAATGTAGCATAATTGCGGCCAAACAAAAAAACAAAAATTAAAAAAACAAAAAACAAGCCATTCATCGTTACCATATCATACTGTTGCTAAAAATGAAGATAAGGATGGACAATATAAAGAGTATTCCAAATGTCTACAGTAGCATTTCAACCAAAAGACATACCGGCACATGAAACACCATAGTCCCAGACCCTGAACACCTGCACTTGTCCCTTAAAAACAAACATCATATTAACTCAAGGGCTAGCCAAAATGAAAACATCATTAGAGCCAACCAGGACCTCTGTTTTGACGCTGAAATTCCCGCTGCTGTGAGCCATTTCTTAATGGTAACCGTTTAGAATCAAATTTAGGTTTTGAGATGACATTACCATGCATGACTGAAACATAGATAAGATTTTAATGGAGAAGCTTCCATGGCTGAAACATCAACCATCAGCTTTTTCTCTTCTTTTCCCGACCATCTCACCATCTGATGGCCATCGTCGTGCCTTCATAAACCGACCCTTTTGACATTCCTCTTTGACGACGCCAAAATTTGTTTCCAACTCCATAAACTGACCCTTCATCATCCCAACCTACCACTGCTTTGCATATCTCCGACCCGATCATGTCAGACCACCCTCTTCCCCATATCCGCCATGCCCTGCAGCTCCTCCATGTCCAAGCTCGGCCTCCATTAAAAAGAAAGCCTTGACGACCTGGCCTAAAATCTCCACCACTAGTCTTCTCCTCCTACCAGACAGCCTTTAGACCCACTGGCCTGACCTTAGCTCAGCTGGCTTGACCTGAGATCAGTTGGCCTTTACTCCTCCTCAAGCCGAGCCCAGCTGGCCTGACCTGAGCTCCTATACACAAAACCAAGCTTCTACAACTCTACACATCCTTGTAATAACCCGGAAATCTGGGCCAGTTTAAAATTTTTATTTTGGCAATTTTAGCGAATTTTGGATATTTAAAATGAGCTATTTTAAATAATATCGACGAGAAATTAATTTTGAATAGAATTCGAACGTTTATATTTATATTCGTCGTCGTTATAATATAAATATTTATTATATATATATAAAAGGAAATGAAAACGGCGTGGTAGTTCGATAATTCGATTTCAAAATTCAAATGAATGTATAGGATTCAAAATAAACCGGATTTTAGTGAAACCAAAAATAATAGAATCTATTTGTGAATATCTTTCCAACGAATCCGAAAAATTGAAATTTCATAGCGGGAATAAAAAGATATGTCCAGTTGAAAATTCTAAATAGTCGCTATAGAATTCAGGCCCTTAAAAATGGAAATTTTGCAAACGACCTCGGATTTCGACGAAACCACTTTTGTTGGATCCGTGATGTTAAGTTATTACTAGGTTTCAAATTTCATAATTTTTCGAATCAATATGTGAGCGTGGCAAAGGAAAACGCATTTGACCAGTTTTAGTTGATTTCAATCGACTGGAAAATGGCCATTTTTCAAACGGTCTCAGAATTCGACGAAACTAGTTTTGTTAGGACCGTATCGTCAATACGAAGCTAGAAAATATTTTTCGGGAATTTTTCGAGTTAGTATGTGGCCCCGGCAAATTGAAATGTACGTTTAAATTTGAATATATAGATTTGAATTTTAATTTTGATGAAAACTGATCGTAACAGTCGAACTGGCTTACGAAACATATCCCATTGTGTTCAGAATAGGGGTAATTATCTAGGGGCGACAGTCGTTGGGGTTGAATTGGTGTTCGGATTAAAAAGTCAACATTTTAGGAAAATAATAATAAAATATAATTCCCCTTCTTTTTGCATAAACCCCCCCCCCCCCCCGTTCAGTTTCCTGGATTAAAATCTAACACCACAAAATCAAAAAAAAAATGGAGACGTCCTCAGCCGCCATCGCGCCCTGGCCCCACGTCGACATACACGTTCATCGCCCACCTCCCCCTGCACCGTTTCCCATCGCCTCTTCTCCCGCTTCAGCCTCGCGCACCGCGCCTCGTGCGCGAGAAACGAGATCTGCCCCCCCCCCCTCGTCGGCCACCATCGCCAGCGCCTGGCCCACACACCACCGCACCACCCCCTTCTTTCCTTCCTCCCTCTCGCGCAGCCTCCCACCTCGAGCCCGAGACCTCCAGACTCCCTCCGTTCAACGCCTGCCCACCTCCCACATCCGCCACTGACCGACGTCCCTCCTCCGTGCGCCTCCGACCAGAGCAGCCTCCACCAACCTCCGACGCAGCGAGGCACCCCCCTTCTTCGATTTATGCTGTAAGATTTTTATTTATTTTCATTTCCTTATTTTATTTATATAAAGTAATTAGTTCGATAAAAACAAAATTTCAGTTTTTAGTATATAAAGAGAGATAAAAATTTGATTTCCATTTATATGTATAATGTAAAAATATCATTTTGTTGCGGTAAAAAAATATCATTTTTATTATAGTAGAAGGTTAAAAATATAATTTTTATTATAGTAGAAGGTTAAAAATAAAATTTTTATTATAGTAGAAGGTTAAAAAAATATAATTTTTATTATAGTAGAAGGTTAAAAATATAATTTTTATTATAGTAGAGGGTTAAAAATATAATTTTTATTATAGTAGAAGGTTAAAAATATAATTTTTACACTAGTGGCATAGTAAAAATTCGATTTTTATAGATTGAATAGCGAAGTAAAATTTCGATTTTTATATATTGAATAGCGAAGTAAAAATTCGATTTTTATATATGTAGTGAATACGGATGACGAAAGTGATGAAAGAAGAAACGGTGGAGATTTTCCACATAAGAAGAGTCGTGGCGTTGGATTAGCTATTCGGTGAGAACTTCTCACCTTTTAATTTTGTTTTCTAGTTAATAATATATACTAGGATGCAGACGGTGTTTAGTAGCATGCTACACCCGTCGTCCACAGACCATGGACGGCTTGTATGCTTGTTTGTTTGATTTTGATGTGTAGTTGATTGTGTGATGTGATGTGGAATGAAATAAAACATTTATATAGTTGAAATAAAATATTTTATAGTGGAAAATATTTTATAGTTAAAAATAGAATTTTTAACGTGTATATGAAATGAAATAAAAATAAACAAATCGGATAATTTGTTTATATACACACATTTGACTGATATTGATTGGGACGATAAATTTTACACATCGCCCAACTACACAAATAAAATCTGTGTTTGATTGTTTGAAACCCCACACGGGTATTGGGATGATATTTGACTTACACTAATCCCGATTGTTTAGTTGTATGTCGATCGATTGATTGACAGACTGTTATGAGCGTTAAATATTTATATTCGATGCTTATACAGTGTAGAATGCACTTTGGATGATGGTTGATTATTCATCGTTGTTATTGTATACATGTGTTGTAGAAAATCCATATAATTAACATTATATGGTAATTGATTGGACCTCATTCAATATTGGAAATAGAAATATATGAAGTCGTGTTGATTAGATTGACGCCATTTTGACGTAAACGGTATTTATATCGATTTTATCCAATTTATAATGAACATCGAAAGTGATTTCAAAATCTGATATTTTGAATAGAAAACGAATTCAAATTGAATTGAATAGAAAACGAATTCGAATTGAATTGAATAGAAAACGAATTCGAATTGAATTGAATAGAAAACGAATTCAAATTGAATTGAATAGAAAACGAATTCGAATTGAATTGAATAGAAAACGAATTCGAATTGAATTGAATAGAAAACGAATTCGAATTGAATTGAATAGAAAACGAATTGGAATTGAATTGAATAGAAAACGAATTTGAATTGAATTGAATAGAAAACGAATTTGAATTGAATTGAAATGGATTTAAAACGAATTTATAAGAGAAAATTCAATTTTGATTTGAATTTGAAAAGGAAGTTGAAATCGTTTCGAAAACGAATTTAAAATTATTTATATAATACGTTTTAAAAGAAAATCGATGAAGTTTATATTATATATATATTATATATATAATATAATGGCCTGAATAGAACGCGCCGCGCTGCGGCAGTACGTGAATTTCGACCATTGACTTCGAACGGACATTGCGGGAGATTCGACCGTCGGATTCTCCTAAAACCGGAACCGTTGGGTTCGTATCGAAAAGAGCTTTCTAACGAATATTAGAAATTTGAAATATAATGGTTGGATTTGGAATTATGTCCAAATCAAATTTGGAAAAGGTCGCTGTAAGTGCAGTTCGATGGCCGTTGATGGAAATCGAATGTACGGGCCTTGATAAAATTATTAAAAATAATAATAATTTGTGTAAAATCATAAGAAATGATTTGTGAAGAATTGGGATGAAAAACTCCATATTTGAAAAGATATAAATAGATTTTTATCGAAATGAACTAGTTTTGAACTAGAATTAAAATTCTATTTATTTTTAAATAAATAAATTTGATTTGAAAGGGTTTTAAAAGTAACCAGGATTTCCAATAATTGAATTGGAATGGATTTGAATCGAAATTGTCTTTGGAATATTTCGATGTTGGATTTCGTGATTATACAGATATTGTTATGGAAATTTGAAAGATATATTTATATCGTTATTTCCAATATGATGTTTGTTGGTCATAGAATTTGATATTGAATATAAGCCGATATATTTTCTATTCAGAGCCTTGTATTTAATATCAAATGTGATTTGGGTTTGTTGTGAATGGTGTCTTCATTAACACTGTTCTTAAGCCCAGTTGAGAAAAAGATTAAATCTTTTATTTTGATTTAATGAAGTGTACCAATTAAATAATATTTAATTGGAATTGAATTGGTATTGATTTTTGGGTTTATCGTGAACACTGTTTTAAATAACACTTGTTCTTTAACCCGATAATTAATAGAATGTGATTTTGGGTTGTCGTGAACGGTATCTTCAATAATACTGTTCTTAGACCCAAAGGAGTTAAGAAAATCAAAAACTAACTGGAGATTAGTTCAGTTGAATGGTTTCTGGGGTATTGATCTGATGTTGGTTTCGGCCTTCGGGGTTAATACTTAGGGAATTGCTCACTTGCTAATTTATGGTTAGGGTCTGATTGAAATGTAATGTGATTTTGGGTTTATAGTGAACCGTGTTTTAAATGACACTGACTCTTTAACCCAGTTAAAGATTAAAACTAAGTGGAGTTTTAATGAATCTTTAATTAGATTGAAAAGATCGAGAATGGAGCATCACCAGTTCTTGTTGCTGGCCCTGAGTAGGCCGGGTACGCATGATAGGGGGTTCTCGCTTCGCGGTTTGGTGGCGAACGGGAGACTCTTACCCCTACATGTCGCAGTTTACAGCGTTGGTTCTCCAGTAGGCGCGAGACTCGAGAGGGTCGCCGTAAAACAAGGGACTGGGGGACCATGTGTAATAACCCTAAAATCTGGGCCAGTTTAAAAAATTTTATTTTGGCAATTTTAGCGAATTTTGATTATTTAAAATGAATTATTTTAAATAATATCGACGAGAAATTTGTTTTGAATATAATTCGAACGTATATATTATACGCGTCGTCGTTAGAATATAAATATTTATATATAATTATAAATAGAATTGAAAATGGCACGGTAGTTCGATAATTCGATTTCAAACTTCAATTGAATGTACCGGGTGCAAAACAATCCGGATTTTAGTGAAACCAAAAATAATGGAATCTAATTGATGATATCTTTCCAACGAATCCGAAAAATCAAGATTTCATATCGGGAATCAAAAGATATGTCCAGTTGAAAATTCTGAATAGTCGCTATGGAATTCAGGCCCTTAAAAATGGGAATTTTGCAAACGACCTCGGATTTCGACGAAACCAGTTTTGTTGGGTCCGTGATGTCAAGTTATTGCTAGATTCCAAATTTCATAATTTTTCGAATCAATATGTGAGCGTGGCAAAGGAAAACGCGTTTGACCAGTTTCAGTTGATTTTAATCGACTTGAAATCGGCCATTTTTCCAACGGTCTCAGAATTAGACGAAATTAGTTTTGTTAGGACCGTATCGTCAATACGAAGCTAGAAAATATTTTTCTAGAATTTTTCTAGTTAGTATTTGACCCCGGTAATTCGAAATGTACGTTTAAAATTCAATATAATGATTTAAATGTAAATGCAACGGAAACTGATCGAAACGGTCGATTCAGCTTACGGTACATATCCCATTGTGTTCGGAATGGGGGTGAAACGCTATGGGCGACAGGCGGTGGACCTCGTTTAGAGGTCGTAGGTGAAAGTCAACCTTTTAATAATTAAATAAAATAAAAATATATATATATATATATATATTTAATTCCCTCCCTCCCTTTATTCTTCCTCCTGGCCCCCCCGTTCAATCATATTTCAGTTAAACAAAAAGAAAAAAAACCCTAGAAGTATCGAGCAGCCGCCCCCCCCCCCCTCGTCTCGACGCTGACGAACCCCTCGCGAACGCCGCCCTCCTCCGTCCAGCTTCCCTCCTCCCCAGATCGCACGAAACCCCGAAGACCCCGCCTCCACCTCGAACCCATCGCGACGCCACCAAACCCGAACCGCTGCCTTCGAGTAGCCCTCTGTCGATCTGCAGAAACCCCCCCCCCCCTTCTGTAAGTTTTCTTTTTGCTCTGTTATTTTTTTTTTTTTTTAGATTTTAAAACTGTAAATTTTAAAAAAAAGTTTAAAACTGAAATTTTAAAAAGTATAAAACTGAAATTTTAAAGAGTATTAAAACTGATTTGTTTTTTTTAAAGTATTAAAACTGATGTGCTTTTAAAGTAAAAACTGATTTTTATATAAAGTTAAAAACTAATTTTTATATAAAGTTAACACTGAATTATGTAAAAGTTAAAACTGATTTTTATAGGAAGTAAAACTGATTTTATTTTGAAAAGGAAAATGATTTTAAACTGAATTTAAAATGATTTATAAACTAGGAAGAGATTAGAAATTTAAAAGGAAAAATCAGATTTCTATATATCGAAAGTCGAAAGAAAAATCAGATTTTTTATATATTGAACATCGAAGTAAAAATGTGATTTTTATATATTGAACATCGAAGTAAAAATGTGATTTTTATATATTGAACATCGAAGTAAAAATGTGTTTTTTATATATTGAACATCGATGTGAAATTTAGATTTTTACATAGGTAGTGAAAGCGGGCGACGAAGGTAACAAAAAGGCGAGAACGAAGAAGATTTCTATCAAAGAGGAGTCAAGATGATTGGATAGCTATTTGTGAGAATTTCTCACCTTTCAATTTCTTTTCTAGTTTTATATATATACTAGGATGCAGACGGTGCTTAGTAGCACCCGACACAATCGTCCACAGACCATGGACTTGTTTGTTTGGTTGCATAGATTAGTTATATGATTTGATTAGAATTTGGTTGTTTGGTGATTTGATTGATGTGTGAATGGCGTGGGCCTTCACTAGACCGGGGATAAGGCTAGGCCTTGTCCCGTTTCTAGTATCGTGCCGTTATGCCGCCGAAATTTTCTAAAATATGTTAGAAAAATAAAAATGTCATTTATTGAATAAATGAACTGAAAAGAAAATTCATGTGTTGGAATAAATATTTTATCGTTAAAAATATAGTTTTTAACGTGAATGTGAATAAAATAAAATATTCATTTACAAACCAGACGGTTTGTTTATGTACACTGATTTGACTGATATGGATTGGGACGATAAATTTTACACATCGCCCAACTGCACGAATAAAATCTGTGTTTGATTGTTTGAAACCCCACACGGGTGTTGGGATGAAATTTGAAGTTCACTCATCCTGATTGATTAAATATGTCGATCGATTGATTGACATGCTGTTATAAGCGTTAGATATCTATATTTGATGCTTATACAGTGTAGTGCACTTTGGTTGATGGTTGATTATTTTTCAAGGCTATTATACATGTGTTGTATGAAAATCCATATAATTAACTTTATATGGTAATTGATTGGGCCTCATTCCAGTTTTAAAATAGAAATATTTAAAATAGAAATATTCGAAATGAAATATTTGAAAATGTCAATATATGAAGCCGTGTTGATTAGATTGACGCCATTTTGACGTGAACGATATTTATATCGATTTTATTCATTTTAAAATGAATATTAAAAAGTAATTTTGAAAACGATTTCGAAATGAATTGAATTGAAACCGAATTCAAAGTGAATTGAATTGAAAGTGATTTCGAAATGAATTGAATTGAAAACGAATTCAAAGTGAATTGAATTGAAAGTGATTTCGAAATGAATTGAATTGAAAACGAATTCAAAGTGAATTGAATTGAAAGTGATTTCGAAATGAATTGAATTGAAAACGAATTCAAAGTGAATTGAATTGAAAGTGATTTCGAAATGAATTGAATTGAAAACGAATTCAAAGTGAATTGAATTGAAAGTGATTTCGAAATGAATTGAATTGAAAACGATTTCGAAATGAATTGAATTGAAAACGATTTCGAAATGAATTGAATTGAAAACGAATTCAAAATGAATTGAAAGCAAATTGAAATGAATTCAAATTGAATTGAAATTTGAATTGAATAGAAATGAATTTTAAAACGAATTTATAGAGAAGAATTCAATTTTGCTTTGAATTGAGATGGAAGTTGAAATAGATTTTGAAACGAATTTTAAAACTATTTATATAATTCGTTTTAAATAGAAATCGACGAAGTATATATTATATATATTATATATATAATATAATGGCCTGAATAGAACGCGCCGCGCCGCGGCAGTTCGCGAATTTCGACCATTGATTTCAAATGGACGTTACGGGAGATCCGACCGTCGGATTCTCCTAAAACCGGAACCGTTGGGTTCGTATCGAAAAGAGCTTTCTAGCGAATGTTAGAAATTTGAAATCTAACGGTTGGATTTGGAATTATGTCCAAATCAAATTTGAAAAAGGTCGCTGTAAGTGCAGTTCGATGGCCGTTGATGGAAATCGACTGTATGGGCCTTGATAAAATTATTAAAAATAGTAATAATTTGTGTAAAATCATAAGAAATGATTTGTGAAGATTTGGGATGAAAAACTCCATATTTGAAAAGATAAAAATAGATTTTTATCGAAATGAACTAGTTTTGAACTAGAAATATAATTCTATTTATTTTTAAATAAATAAATTGAATTTGAAAAGGGTTTTGAAAATAACCAGAATTTCCAATGATTGCATTGGAGTGGATTTGAATCGAAATTGTCTTCGGAATATTTCGATGTTGGAATTCGTGATTATACAGGTGTTGTTATGGAATTTGAAAGATATATATTTATATCGTTATTTCCAATACGACCTTTGTTAGTCGTAGAATTTGATATTGAATATAAGCCGATATATTTTCTATTCAGAGCCTTGTATTGAATATCGAATGTGATTTGGGTTTGTCGTGAATGGTGTCTTCACTAACACTGTTCTTGAACCCAGTTGAGAAATGATTAAATCTTTTTATTTAGATTTAATGAAGTGTGCCAATTAAATAATATTTAATTGGAATTGAATTGATATTGATTTTTGGGTTTATCGTGAACAGTGTTTTAAATAACACTCGTTCTTTAACCCGATAATTAATGAATGTGGTTTTGGGTTTATCGTGAACTGTGTTTTTAAATGACACTGATTCTTTAACCCAGTTAACGATTAAAACTAAGTGGAGTTTTAATGAATCTTTAAATAGATTGAAAAAAAATCGAGAATGGAGTATCACCAGTTTTACTCCAAGCGATAGTTAAATCTTTAATTAGATTTGAACGTGAAATGGTAATTGAATTACCGATAACACTGTGGTGTTAGATATGAAGTACTACCAGTTTTACTTCATGGGATGAATAGGTTGGGATTGGGAAATAAAATAAATGATTACTTCGGTGTGATTCGCTAATCCCGACTAGTTTGAATTGATATTCAAAGGAGATTAAAGGATAAATTTAAAGAATTTATCTTGGATAAAATTAATGGGAACTTTTTCCCAAAGTATAGGAATATTTGAATAAAAGAATATTCTGAATTGGAATGAGGCGTATGTTGTGTTTGTGTAACACTTTTATAATATATACGCGAGTTATTCAGAAAGACCGGGTTTATCCCATTCTGAATAACTGATTCGACGTGGTGTCGAAGATGAAGACGGTGGTCGAAGACCGGAAGTCTTCACGTCGTTTGGGTGATTACTGATGATCTTGATTGGGCTGTACACCCAAGAAGATGGAAACAGTTTGTGATCGTCCAGACGTACTTGGAGATCGATGGAGATGCGGGGTACTAGGTGCCTCCGGTTTCGTTTAGACCCAGAACGGACTTGTAAATGGACTGTGTGTCTGACATTGGATTTTAGTCTGTGTGATTGATTTCTATTAAATATATATCTGTTTGGCGGCGGAGAATTTATTCTCTTGCTTAACACCCTTCTCTGAGACGTACGAGCTCAGGGGTTATATATTGATGGATATCAAACGCATGGAGTGAATTGCCTGTGTGGCATGCCTAAGTGGCAATTGATCGAGCCTTCTGTTGAAAAGCAAAGTCTTGTGGTGATGATCAAAGCACAGCCTGTGTGGCACAGCTTTGTGTAACGTGAATTCGCGAGCCTCGCACCCCGGTTGTGAACCAAAAACGGGAGAGGACGTCAGGGAGGGCATGCGTTTCTTTCTAGCTAGAAGTGGCGTCAGTGGTTTTACACGCCCTGACGAGTTTGACTTATGTGGTTGTTGCTGTTGCGAGGCGCCTCGGTTATATCGGTTTCGGCCGATGCATTCTGGTCGGCAGACGGACCAGACTTACACCCCATAGAGTGGGGAGACGCATGTTCAGGGTTGAAGTTTAATCCACATCGGTGGACTGGCCCTGAGGATCCAAGGCTTGACTGAGTACTTGCCTGAGGGGCGGGCTAGAGCGTCTCGAATCGGTTGAGGACTATCTTTTGCCTCGGTTCATAGATGGAAACCCAATTTCCAAATACGTGACATGTGCGGTTTTAATTGTAGAACTAGTATGGCGACATGATATATGGTACCCATGCCGCCTATGATTGATACTTATGATTTGAAGTTGTTTTATACACTATGCACTTATAATAGTATCAAATGATTTGTTTTAAACGTATCAAGCATACTTTGGCTGTTATAAGGGAAAACCCTATCCTCGACTGCGTTGCATTGTGTGATGGGACCTGGGTCTTATAACAGCTTCATTCTTCTTTATTTAGCATTGCGCTGTTGTTTTATGCACTGGTATTCTTGGGAGGAAACCCGTTCCGTGTTATACGGCGTGGTCCCTTGATTTACCGAACTTTAAAATAAAGAATTATAACTGTTTTAGTTCTCACACCAGTCACATGACTGACCTGGAGTTTATTGTTTTAACCTAAACTCTGGGTGCCCTTATTTTGACACGGGCAGCTAGTAGTTTTGGTTTTGCAGATTTATATTCACAGGATCCTGGTTTACAGCTGGAACGATATCCGGAAAGCTTTGTATCCGTATATCTCCTTCTAGTTGTGTATTGTATTATTTTCCGCTGCTATGTATTTAAATGTAATTTAAATCTCTGATATTTCTGTGTAATATTCATTTTTACTCTGTGTATTCTTGTAATCTGATGCATTGTTGTAATATACATTGAAATGTTCTTTTATATGCGTTCTATTTTGTCGTGTTCTCAACGATAGGGCGTTTCGAACGGTTTGGGTCGGTTTAGCGACTGGTTCGGACCGAGCGAAATCCCTTTTCGTCACACCATGTAGGAGCCACGGTGGGTATTACCTGCTGTTTGGGGAATGAAGGGAAGGTTGCAAAGCCTACCGGATTTCGTCGGCTATCTTCAGTTGGTATCAGAGTTTAGGTTTACAAAGCTCAGAGAACAAGGCACACTAGAACCATACGAAAGAATTCATCAGAAATTGGATTAGTAATATCCAACGAGAATGACTCGTTAGAGATAGGATCAGTAGTATCCTAGAACGAGTGTGAAGAGTAGTGTTTTTGATAAATAAAAGTGAAAACAATTTTTGTTTTGAAAATTTAAATCAATTATACGTATTTGAATATTTATTTGTATTGATTTGGACAGTCCAGTATATATAGACTTTGCGTATACGTCTGATCCGCGTGTATTTGAAGTTTTAATATACTGGATAGATATAGAATTGCACTATAGTCGTTCGGGGATAATTCTGATGATAGCGATCGCATCATTAGTATTTATGTTCGAGTGACGAAGGTGGGACGTCTATATATTTCCAATTGACTGGTGTGAGAACCAAAATTAGATAGGGCTTATTGTTGTGATTTGGCATCAAAAATGTGATTTTTGACTATATATCAAAGTTATGAATTTGAAATGATAATCAACTAATTGATTGATGGTTGTGTTGCTTGATTATTGTTGGATTGATTAAATTTGAACCATATAGCCAACTTGTACCAAAAAGTGAATTTTATTGAAAATTTGGTCGCATTTACTTGCATATACATGTACTTACATTGAACAGGTCATAGCAAAGAGGCTAGAGCAGAAGAATAAAATTGTTTGCCCGACAAATAGGTACATGTTTACCATAATTTACTGTTTTGTTTGGGTGATGATGATTTTATGAGCCGATTGGCTAGCCGCTTGGCTTTTTCTTTTTCTTTTTGAGATCAGAAGGCCTGTATGGCAATTTCGGGATTTTCCCGTGCTCCCGGTGCAGGGGAGGTTATGGTGAAATTTTTCGAAAATTTAGGGTGTTAGCCAAATTTTTGAAAAATTTGAAAAGTTTTTAGAAACTGAAAAGTTGAAGAACTTGAGCCGCAATCAAAATATTGAAAGTTGAATTGATTAGTTAAACAACTTTCGGCTTTGTTCCTTTTCGGGGACGAAAAGTTTTAAGTGGGGGAGATTGTAATAACCCGGAAATCAGGGCCAGCTTAAAATTTTTATTTTGGCAATTTTAGCGAATTTTGGATATTTAAAATGAGCTATTTTAAATAATATCGACGAGAAATTTATTTTGAATAGAATTCGAACGTATATATTTATATTCATCGTCGTTAGAATATAAATATTTATTATATATATAAAAGGAAATGAAAACGGCGCGGTAGTTCGATAATTCGATTTCAAAATTCAATGAATGTATAGGATTCAAAATAAACCGGATTTTAGTGAAACCAAAAATAATAGATTCAATTTGTGAATATCTTTCCAACGAATCCGAAAAATCGAAATTTCATAGCAGGAATCAAAAGATATGCCCAGTTGAAAATTCTGAATAGTCGCTATAGAATTCAAACCCTTAAAAATGGAAATTTTGCAAACGACCTTGAATTTTGATGAAACCACTTTTGTTGGATCCGTGATGTCAAGTTATTGCTAGGTTTCAAATTTCATAATTTTTCGAATCAATATGAGAGCGTGGCAAAGGAAAACACGTTTGACCAGTTTCAGTTGATTTTAATCGACTGGAAAATGGAAATTTTTCAAACGGTCTCAGAATTCGACGAAACTAGTTTTGTTAGGACCGTATCGTCAATACGAAGCTAGAAAATATTTTTCAGGAATTTTTCGAGTTAGTATGTGGCCCCGGTAAATTGAAATGTACGTTTAAATTTGAATATATAGATTTGAATTTTAATTTTGATGAAAACTGATCATAACAGTCGAACTGGCTTACGAAACATATCCCATTATGTTCATAATAGGGGTAATTAGCTAGGGGCGACAGTTGTTGGGGTTGAATTGGTGTTCGGATTAAAAAGTCAACATTTTAGGAAAATAATAATAAAATATAATTCCCATTCTTTTTGCATAACCCCCCCCCCCCCCCCACCCGGTTCAGTTTCCTGGATTAAAACCTAACACCACAAAATCAAAAAAAAATGGAGACGTCCTCAGCCGCCATCGCGCCCTGGCCCCACGTCGACATTCCCGTTCAACGCCCACCTCCCCCTGCACCGTTTCCCCATCGCCTCTTCTCCCGCTTCAGCCTCGTGCGCGAGAAACGAGATCCCCCCCTCGTCGGCCAACATCACCAGCGCCTGGCCCACGCACCACCGCACCACCCCCTTCTTTCCTTCCTCCCTCTCGCGCAGCCTCCCACCTCGAGCCCGAGACCTCCAGACCCCCTCCGTTCAACGCCTGTCCACATCCCACATCCGCCACTGACCGACGTCCCTCCTCCGTGCGCCTCCGACTAGAGCAGCCTCCACCAACCTCCGACGTAGCGAGGCACCCCGCTTCTTCGATTTATGCTGTAAGATTTTTATTTATTTTCATTTCTTTATTTTATTTATATAAAGTAATTAGTTCGATAAAAACAAAATTTCAGTTTTTAATATATAAAGAGAGATAAAAAATTGATTTCCATTTATATGTATAATGTAAAAATATCATTTTGTTGCTGTAAAACAAATATAATTTTTATTATAGTAGAAGGTTAAAAATATAATTTTTATTATAGTAGAAGGTTAAAAATATAATTTTTATTATAGTAGAAGGTTAAAAAAATATAATTTTTATTATAGTAGAAGGTTAAAAATATAATTTTTATTGTAGTAGAAGGTTAAAAATATAATTTTATTATAGTAGAAGGTTAAAAATATAATTTTTATTATAGTAGAAGGTTAAAAATATAATTTTTATTATAGTAGAAGGTTAAAAATATAATTTTTACACTAGTGGCATAGTAAAAATTCGATTTTTATAGATTGAATAGCGAAGTAAAAATTCGATTTTTATATATTGAATAGCGAAGTAAAAAATTCGATTTTTATATATGTAGTGAATACGGATGACGAAAGTGATGAAAGAAGAAACGGCGGAGATTTCCCACATAAGAAGAGTCGTGGCGTTGGATTAGCTATTCGGTGAGAACTTCTCACCTTTTAATTTTGTTTTCTAGTTAATAATATATACTAGGATGCAGACGGTGTTTAGTAGCACCCGACACCCGTCGTCCACAGACCATGGACGGCTTGTATGTTTGTTTGTTTGATTTTGATGTGTAGTTGATTGTGTGATGTGATGTGAAATGAAATAAAACATTTATATAGTTGAAATAAAATATTTTATAGTGGAAAATATTTTATAGTTAAAAATAGAATTTTTAACGTGTATATGAAATGAAATAAAAATAAACAAATCGGACGATTTGTTTATATACACACATTTGATTGATATTGATTGGGACGATAAATTTTACACATCGCCCAACTGCACAAATAAAATCTGTGTTTGATTGTTTGAAACCCCACATGGGTATTGGGGTGATATTTGACGTACACTAATCCCGATTGTTTAGTTGTATGTCGATCGATTGATTGACAGACTGTTATGAGCGTTAAATATTTATATTCGATGCTTATACAGTGTAGAATGCACTTTGGATGATGGTTGATTATTCATCGTTGTTATTGTATACATGTGTTGTAGAAAATCCATATAATTAACATTATATGGTAATTGATTGGACCTCATTCAATATTGGAAATAGAAATATATGAAGTCGTGTTGATTAGATTGACGCCATTTTGACGTGAACGATATTTATATCGATTTTATCCAATTTATAATGAACATCGAAAGTGATTTCAAAATCTGATATTTTGAATGGAAAACGGATTCGAATTGAATTGAATAGAAAAGGAATTTGAATTGAATTGAATAGAAAACGAATTCGAATTGAATTGAATAGAAAACGAATTCGAATTGAATTGAATAGAAAACGAATTCGAATTGAATTGAATAGAAAACGAATTCGAATTGAATTGAATAGAAAACGAATTCGAATTGAATTGAATAGAAAACGAATTTGAATTGAATTGAAATGGATTTAAAACGAATTTATAAGAGAAAATTCAATTTTGATTTGAATTTGAAAAGGAAGTTGAAATCGTTTCGAAAACGAATTTAAAACGATTTATATAATACGTTTTAAAAGAAAATCGACGAAGTAAATATTATATATATTATATATATAATAGAATGGCCTGAATAGAACGCGCCGCGCCGCGGCAGTTCGTGAATTTCGACCATTGACTTCGAACGGACATTGCGGGAGATCCGACCGTCGGATTCTCCTAAAACTGGAACCGTTGGGTTCGTATCGAAAAGAGCTTTCTAACGAATATTAGAAATTTGAAATCTAACGGTTGGATTTGGAATTATGTCCAAATCAAATTTGGAAAAGGTCGCTGTAAGTGCAATTCGATGGCCGTTGATGGAAATCGACTGTACGGGCCTTGATAAAATTATTAAAAATAATAATAATTTGTGTAAAATCATAAGAAATGATTTGTGAAGAATTGGGATGAAAAACTCCATATTTGAAAAGATAAAAATAGATTTTTATCGAAATGAACTAGTTTTGAACTAGAATTAAAATTCTATTTATTTTTAAATAAATAAATTTGATTTGAAAGGGTTTTAAAAGTAACTAGGATTTCCAATAATTGAACTGGAATGGATTTGAATCGAAATTGTCATTGGAATATTTCGATGTTGGATTTCGTGATTATACAGATATTGTTATGGAAATTTGAAAGATATATTTATATTGTTATTTCCAATACGATATTTGTTGGTCGTAGAATTTGATATTGAATATAAGCCGATATATTTTCTATTCAGAGCCTTGTATTTAATATCAAATGTGATTTGGGTTTGTTGTGAATGGTGTCTTCATTAACACTGTTCTTAAGCCCAGTTGAGAAAAAGATTAAATCTTTTATTTAGATTTAATGAAGTGTACCAATTAAATAATATTTAATTGGAATTGAATTGGTATTGATTTTTGGGTTTATCGTGAACAGTGTTTTAAATAACACTTGTTATTTAACCCGATAATTAATAGAATGTGATTTTGGGTTGTCGTGAACGGTATCTTCAATAATACTGTTCTTAGACCCAAAGTAGTTAAGAAAATCAGAAACTAACTGGAGATTAGTTAAGTTGAATGGTTTCTGGGGTATTGATCTGATGTTGGTTTCAGCCTTCGGGGTTAATACTTAGGGAATTGCTCACTTGCTAATTTATGGTTAGGGTCTGATTGAAATGTAATGTGATTTTGGGTTTATAGTGAACCGTGTTTTAAATGACACTGATTCTTTAACCCAGTTAAAGATTAAAGCTAAGTGGAGTTTTAATGAATCTTTAATTAGATTGAAAAGATCGAGAATGGAGCATCACCAGTTTTCCTCCAAAGCGATAGTTAAATATTTAATAAGATTTGGACGTGGAATGGTAATTAATTTTACCGATATCACCATGGTATTAGATATGGAGTATTACCAGTTTTGCTTCATGGGATGAATAGGTTGGGATTGGGAAATAAAATAAATAATTACTTCGGTGTAGTTCGCTAATCCCGACTAGTTTGGAAAAACCATAATTTGGTTTGAAATGATATCCAAAGGAAGATTAAAGAATAAATTTTAAAGAATTTATCTTTGATAAAATTAATGGGAACCTTTCCCTAAGAACGTGAAATTTAGAAACTAACTGTAGGTTAGTTAAGAAGGATGGTTTCCTGGGTATTGATCTGATGTTGGTTTCGGCCTTCGGGGTTAATATTTGGGGAATTGTTCTCTTGCTAATTTACGGTTAGTGACTGATGAATTGGAATGAGGCGTATGTTGTGATTGTGTAACATTTGTTTACTATATACGCGGGTTGTTCGGAAAGGCCGGGTTTATACCCATTCTGAATAACTGATTCGACGATAAGTCGAAGATGGTGACGGTGGTCGAAGACCGAAAGTCTTCACATCGTTTGGGTGATTACTGATGATTTTGATTGGGTTGTACACCCAAGATGAGGGAATCAGTTGGTGGTCGTCCAGACGTACTTGGAGATCGACGGATATGCGAGGAAAGTGCCTCCGGTTTCGTTCAGACCTAGAACGGACTTGTAAATGGATGGTGTGTCTGACATTGTATTCCTTTATATTGTATTCGTTGATCTCTGCTAAATATATATCTGTTTGGCGGCGGGGAATTTATTCTCTTGCTTAACACCCTTCTCTGAGACATACGAGCTCAGAGATTATATATTGGCAGAAATCAGTGGTATGATATGGATTGATAGTGTGGCATGCTGAGAAGCAGTGATCCAGACTTTTGTTGAAAAGCAAAGTTTGGTGGATGATGATCAAAGCGCAGCTTTAATATAGCAAGGCTTTATGTATAGCGTTGATTCGCGAGCCTCACACCTCGGTATGGTGGTAAACTGATGGTTTGATCAGTATGCTTTTTAGTGGATGGGCACCTTAGTGGTGTCGTGGATTCGGTCGACCGAGATGAGCTTAGTGCTTAGGGATATATAGAGTAAGCGGTGTTTTCTCTCGCTGGGACGTAAGCCGCGGTGATACTCTGGTCCCAAAAGTGCGGATGTGCAGACGGTGTTTTCTCTTGTTGGGACGTAAGCCGTGGGGAATTGCACTACGCGATCGATCTTTCGAATCAGGAGCCACCTTGATGGAAATCCAATTTCCAATACGTGTATTTCGGTTTTACTTGTAGAGCCTAGTATGGCGACATAGTGGGATGGGGCGCTTATGCCGTCTATGATTGGTACTTATGATTTGAAGATATTTTATACAATATGCACTTATAATAGTATCAAATGATTTGTTTTAAACGTATCAAGCATTCTTGGCTATTATAAGGTAAAAACCCTATCCCCCGGCTTGCGTTGCATTGTGTGATGGGACCTGGGTCTTATAATAGCTTCATTTTTCTTTATTTAGCATTGCGTTGTTGTTTTATGCACTGGTGTTCTTGGGAGGAAACCCGTTTCGTGTTATACGGCGTGGTCCCTTGATTTACCTAACTTTAAAATAAAGATTTACAACTGTTTTAGTTCTCACACCAGTCCCATGACTGACATGGAGTTTATTGTTTTAACCTAAACTCTGGGTGCCCTTATTTTCGACACGGGCAGCTAGTAGTTTTGGTTTTGCAGATTTATATTCACAGGATACTGGTTTACAGCTGGAACAATACTCGGAAAGCTTTGTATCCGTGGATTACTTCTAGTTGTTTATTGTAGTATTTTCCGCTGCGATGTATTTAAATGTAATTTAAATCTCTGATGTTTCTGTGTAATATTTATTCGTACTCTGTATATTCTTGTATTCTGATGGAATTGTTGTAATATACAATGAAATGTTCTTTCGTCTGCGTCCTTTTGTGGCTTGTTCTCGAACTATCTGCGCTTTCCTCACTGGGGAAGTTACGGGTTTTCACAATCCTTAACCATCACCACCGAGTCACGTGCAACCTCCAAAACCCTTCTGGCCAAGACTACACCCATGTAGGTAGAGCCTAAACTTAGGCCAAACCTCCTGGGCCCCATCTTGGTCAAGTTGTAATTGCTTTGCATCGTTGTGTTGTATCAATGATAGTCTAACTTTTTAATTCCCCACTTCTTTATTTATATTTCAATTTTTATTAGATTGACTGTTTGTTTAATCACCACTGCTATCACCATTTATAATACTTTGATTTACATTTAAAAATTTCTGCATTTTAATACTTGAATTTACAGTTTTTCAAGAGAACACTAACATATAATTTTTCATAAATTTTTAAAAATGGACTTGTTTATATTTGGAATTTAAAGTATTTTTCATTATTTTAAATAATCTAATAAAAATTCGGTTACAGAATTGACAAAACTGGGTAACTAGACCTTAGCAAATTTTGCATTACATTCTACCACTGCCGACATTATTTTAACACACTTCTTTGTTCATATCGACATCCTGAAAAATCATATCCCTAACTTCCGCTCAAACAGCAAGCAACCACCTCCATTAACACTCCAACATACATTTTTTCACCAATAAAACCACATGAATACAGATATTCCCTAATCTCCACACTGCAATCATCTGCGTCGTTGACCTACCACCAAATAATCCACTCCGACAGTCACAACAAAAGCCAACTCTCCATTAATTACACCTCCACAATACTGGAAAATTGTTGTAACTTAACCAACAGAGAAATTAACGTTTTGCTTGACTGCTTCCCTCGGTATAATTCCGCCTACGGCCAGCCTTAACTAGAGGTAACTCATTTAATGGTTGATTAGTTAGAAACCAATTAACGTTTTTCCTGAAAGTGTTGTATGGTTATTGTCTGTGCTTCGTTGTGGCTTCGATTAGCTAGAAACAATGTTGTGTATGTGTACGGTTTAAGCAATCAATGGTTTAATGATTTATTATATTTAAGTGTGCATCCAATTTTTTTCCTTTTATTTCTTGGACGTAAAATATTCGTTAGATGGATTTGGTATTTTAGCTACGGAATCTGACTCTATTTTGACTCAGAGCGCATTTAAGCTAGATTGTTTGTAGTAAAATTGAAATATGTTACTTAATTTGCTAATCATCGTTTTACTCTGTGTTTGCTCTGCAATAAGCATTATCACAACAGTTCTATGGATCCAAAACTGCAGCTTGTTTAATTTGCTAATCATATTTTTGTTGGTTTAAATAGTACCTTAACAATGGATCTAGATCTTTATTCACTCAAGCAATCAACTATAACAACTAAAAAAACTGTATTAACTATGATTTACGTACCTTAACAACAGATCTAGATCTGAATCAGTTGCGTCGACTGTTCCACAATTTGAAACACACCCAAAATTCTATCTAAATCGATTTCTAAATCTAAACAAACCAAAACCTCAATCGAACCCGCGATGGGGAGGATGCACACAAATTTCGATTCAGTAGCTAAGAAAACCGAGAGGAAAATCCAGGGAGGATCGAGGGGAAAATGGGGGAGGAAACCCGGGGGAATCAAAGGGGAAATTGAGGAGAAAACCGAGATGAAAATGGAGGATGAAGCAGATAAACATGAATATTTTTTGTGAAGCTGATGAAAATTGAGGGGGGAAATTTTCAATTGGAGGGAATTTTCGGTGAAGAGGGAAAGTTGAACAAACGTGACAAGGGTTGTCTACAGGCTGTAATGTAGGTTCACGTTTCCCAGCACAAAAATAGTAGGAAAAAAAGAACTAAAATATTATTAGTTGCTTTCACACCATAAACGCTGCCAATAAAAGCATCTAAAAACATGTTTTCTTGTAGTGCCACCTATCATGAATATATTTTTAATTACCATTAAACTCTTATCTTTACTATTTTCCCAAGTCTCTTTCATTAGTATCATTAACCTAAGTTTAGAGATTAATGTATATTACCTTTGTTTGATTAAAATAATTTGTAATATATATATGTATATGCATAATTGTTAGATAGTACTTTGAATATCTTTTACCGAAATAGATATCATCACCAAATCATTTTGCATATTATCAATACACATCTTATTTCATATCATACATCATTATTATAAAAATTACAGTGCATCTCAAATTATAAACATTCATATCACAAGTTGAATTTCATTCAATATATATATCATCTCATATTGATTTGCATATGACATACATTTCATACTGCATTATAACCAATATACTACATTACTTTCACTTGATTAACTTGTTTGACTTGTTTGGCCTGATTGATTTACTTGACTTGATCGATTTGTTTGAATTGTTTGACTTATTTGATTTGTTTGATTTGTTTGACTTGGCATGGTTGAATTTCATTTATGGTTGATAGGTTTGTTAGAAATATACTTATGCATATGTAAATATTAAATAATATAACTATACTCATTTTTTTAGATTTCATTACTTTACTTTTATATAGTTCTTATATTATTAGATTGAAGCAGGAGCTTTATAGGTTTTTAGGATAAACAGAAGTTACAAGAAATGTTTGGCTTTATGTTTGAATTTATTTGAATTGATGTTTTGTGACATTTAAACTTAAATTGGTTGATTGTTTGGATTGCTTGTAAATTTGTTTGGATTGCTTGCTTAGTTTGTACAATGTTTGTATTGATTATCCTCCTATTTAAGTTTACTTAGTAGAATTATATTAGTATTATCATAGAATTAGGGGGAGTTTTAGGAAAATTATAGATTTAGGGAGTATTCAAGATTCATGGGGAGTTATACATAGTATTAATTACTTGGATCATTAATAGTATAAATTTAGAGGGAGTATAATTAAATATATATTTTATTGATGACAAAGGGGAGAAATTATAAAATAGGTATTATAGGTATGGTTTAAGGGGGAGTTAAAAAGAATCCATGGTGAAAGGAGGAGTAATCGAAGAATCAGATCAACTGGTAATATCAGGTATGAATATTTTATAAACCAAGGTTGTCATCATCAAAAAAGGGGAGATTGTTGGAGAATGGAATTTTGATGACAACAACCTTGTTAATATTAATTATTATTAAATATATATACTAACAGATTTTTCTAGAATATAGATATATATATATATATACAGGATTTATATGTAGGAAGTAAATACTAAAGACTGTACGGTTAAGAGTTTATAGATATTCAAGATTTCAAAGAAGATTCAAGACTCATGAGTATCAAGATATCAAGATTTCAAGAGTTTAAGATTATCAAACTAATAGAGTCTAGTTAGTATGTAAAACTCTGGTTAGCACTCCCAAAGTTTTGTTTTCAAATTATCTTTTTTAAATTGTTTTCAAATTATTTCAAACTCTTTTCAGAATGATTTTAAATCATCTAAAGGTTTTTACTTATGATTCAAATATATAAGTTTATATTATAAATTTGAACAATTATATTATATATGTTTATAATTATATAGTTTTATATCATATATATATATGGTCTTTATATTATATGTTTAAATTATATATTACCATGTTTTTATATTTTAGAAAATATATTTTAAATGACTAGTTTTGATTCAAGAAATTCCAAAATATATATTGGTTTAAACACATGAAAACTGATTTAAAAAATAAAATTTAAAAATAGGATTTTGAGAGTGATAACCAGAGTTTTACATACTAACTAGACTCTATTACTTTGGTAATCTTGACCTCTTGAAATCTTGATATCTTGATACTCTTGAAATCTTGATATCTTGATATGCATGAGTCTTAAATCTTCTACGAAATCTTGAATCTTTATAAACTTTTAACTGTACAGTCTTCAGTATTTACTTCCTGCATATAAATCCAGTATATATATATATATATATATATATATTCTAGATAAAGATGTTAGTATATATTTTATAATCAATAATGCTAACAAGGTTGTTGTTATCAAAATTCCATTATCCAACGGGACCGGTACCGTTTTATAGCTTGTGAACCAGTATCGGTCCGCCAAATTAAAGTGGATCAATGTGAAAATTGTTGTGTGGTTTTAGGAGGTCTTATGCACTGAAGCTATACATGCATTTACTGAGGTAATGATTATAGATATGTCTGCACTTTTTCACAATAAATGCATACATTTTTGCATTTTTTTAGTAATCATTTTTTAATATTTACAATTTTTTGATTTTTTTTTAAAGCACCGGTGCAAAAAATCACGAAAACAATATTGCTACAATTTTGTAGACCTGCTTTATAATAAAATTTGACCATGAATCCTCCTTTAAAAAAGTTTGATTTTAGCGACCTGCCCCATATTTTCACTATAATATATGGTAAGTTATTGATATAAATAAATTATAACCGATTTCCAAATTAACTTTACGATTATTGTTGATATACATGATTTATGTTATGTGATTTATACATTTCTTATAGTTGCATGGATTAATATGAGAATATATATAATAGGCATTTATTTTTAAGAGTGGTTAGAAAAATTGACTAAATATTCACTAACATTATTTAAATAATTAGAATTTAAGATTTCATGAGTAGTTGAAAAACATTGATTTAAATATAAAATATAATAAAAGCACCAAAGAAGTGCAGAAAATGATTATAAAAATGTTTAAGTGTAAGTATTTGAACTGAAATTATTTAATTTACGATAAATTTATTGAGATAAGTGTATAATATATCAATTTTTTATTTGTTTACAGATATTATTTAAGTTGTGCGACTTACAGTTTGTGTAGTAGAAATTAATATTAATTAATCATGTATTACAAAATTAAAAAGTACTATCATTGTGCAAAGTAGATTTGATGATATAATATATTCCTACCTTAGATTCGGTGCTTAGTGTAGCAGAACATCGCAGAGTTTAAAGAGGATCTACTATTCATCAGCACTAAACAGAAATAACATAGCAGTTAAAGAGTGTTAGGAGCTACAACGGGGATTTAATTACATAAGAGCACGATATATATTTTAAAACAACATATTTAGCATTAATTATATGAATTAACAAAAATTTATTAATAGAATTCATTTGTTAAATTAAAAATGAAATAATTAATTTAAACATATAGGCTTAAATATACAATATTAAGTAATGTTCTGGAGTAACCTGTAAATAATTAAATAAATTTTGAAATGTAGGCGCTTGACGTTAATATTACAGTGAAATGCAGGGTAAATATATTAATGTAAATAAGTTAAATTTTGAACTTGTGGTTGTTATTTATGTGTATATTTATGTTATGTGACCGATGTATTTATATATTTGAATTATTCTTTTCACATTTTTGTTAACATGAATACAATTAATTATGACGTGATTATTAGATGAATCAATGAATAATTGTAACGATCCAGAATTTTTAACCAAGTTAAAATTGGAATTCTTAATATTTAATTTGAATTTTCTGAATATAAAATAAATTCAATTTGATTTAAATTTGAAATTGTAACGTCCCGTATTTTTACGGTGAAATAATTAATTTATTTAATTATTAAATATCGATTTGGCGATATCGATAACTTGAATTTAATAATATTTATATTAAATTAATATAAATAATAGAATAATATATTTATTTTCGAAATGGTCGAAAATAGCTGAATTCCCAATATTGTGTGAATTAGATCATTTATAAGATATAATTCGGTTTAGAGTTGAATTATAATAACAAATATATTATTCGAACGACAGTTGAGCGTATAAATTATATATTAAATATAATCGAGCTCGAAATGGCACGGTAGTTCGTAATTTGGCGATTCGAATTTTAAACGAATATACAGAAGCCGTTTTAAATCAGATTTCTGTGAAACAAGAAACATTCTGGGCTGGTGAAGTATATTTTTCTAATGGAAGAGATAAATCGAGATTTCGTCGTGTAGGTTGTGAGTTATATTCAAAACAAATTTTCAAATAGTTGTTATAGAATCGTTCATCGACCGTAACAGTTTATTTGAAATAACTGCATACTGGATTCGAATTTAGACAAGGTTCTTTTGAGACATAGTGATAATTTAATTTTTAGAATTTTACTGTAATTTTTAAATAATTAAATACACAACATTTTATTTGGAGTATTTTGCACCCTGTAACAACATTTTGGGATTTCACAATATGAGTTAATCTACCGATATTATTATATTTTCGGGATCGTGACACGTTGCTCGTCGTCACGATATTTTTATTTTTGTTTATAGGAGTCCGTAAATGAACGGTGTTTGACGTAGTGGGTACGCTAAACTTAGGAAGAAACATAATATTTATGATTCTCCTTGCTGAGTTTCGTACGCTCACATCCTTTTTCAAAACACAGTGAAGCCTTTCATCTTTCACCTTGCAAACAGCTACCCTCTTTCATTGACTTTGGAAAATGCTACACGCTTCTTGTTGTACATCAGCATCACATTACTTATCTTCACCAGTTATTATCATCGTGTAAATGGATTTACTGAACAAATAATTGTACACCTTCTTCCTATATACAGATGACAACTATCTGTATAAAACTAATATAGTAAGAAATTTATCTAGTATGTATTAAACTGATTGTATATGTACAACGAAGGAAGCTATCTTTTGCATAAGAGATAGTAAACTTCAATTATTTTGATCTCAGCAAATTTGTGCAGTATTACTTGATAAATCTCATAGTGCTCAAATCCTTGCCTATGCTGATGGCAACGAGCAGGACAGATGTAGACATCCAAAATATAAGTAAAAACATGCTATCTTGGGTACGATACTCTGTTCCTACAATAAGCACCAAAACCAACAATTCATGACAGACCAAATCTATATATTGAATAAATATAAATATATATTTCCATTTCTTTGTTAGTAAGCTTCGTACCCACCCCCCATCTTTTCTACACGCAGACCACGTTCTGCATGCCTAAAGCCTGATCTATGAAAAGCGAAAACACAAGACAACAGCTACCTAACCTCTCCTATCACCAGCCTTTCAGCTATCTAAAACAAGCACACCTATCTCCTATCCCCATCCATCAATATCTTGACTGTACACTCACATCACTGCATGTCTTTCTTTTCCACTTCAGCGAAGATGTATAGCACAGCCTATACTCTCAACATCAACTGAAAAGAAAATTCATGCCTAAAATTTGAATTGCCGACCCTATACCTATACCTATTTCCAATACCATAAAGCCACAACATACATGCATCAGCTGAAAACAGGGGAATAGGTACTCAAACAGTAAAAGAAGTGTATAGCTAATACCAACCATGTGCATTGCAGAAGGCTACCATGTGCGTTACAGACAAGAAAACTGAACTGCCACGAATCCTCTAATCAAAAGAAATGAAATTTCGTTCAGAGTTTGCACTCATCTACAAACCCTCTCTATATACCCTATTACGTGATGCTCAAGTGTTGGAACTGTATAAATACAGTGGATCACTCTATTTTCTATGCGAAGGAATAAAACTAAAAACAGTGAAAGGAAATGGAAAAATAAAATCGAAAACAAATCTATAAATCAAGAGGTGAGTATATTTGAGATCCCAGCGAGATTCTCTTCGATATTAGCTCCATTTTGAAGGGTGCGATGGAAGTCTTGGACGGTCGAAATAACACAGCGTGGTGCTCTGTGTTCTAGGGATTCAACTGTAAGGAGTTTTAAACATCGACGCAAGTTTTGGTTGTCGTTTTCATGATCGTGGTGTGAAATAGCACTTGTGGTCGGATTATTGAGGAGGATGGTAATAAAGAGGATCGGAGTGTTCCTGTAGACAAGGGAAATTGTTCAATGTTAGATATCAGTAGGGGGTGCGATTTTCAATTGATGGTGCAAGGGTGAGGGAGGTTAGAATAAGAGGAATTTTGGTGCTTTTTCCTTGAATTTAAGTGAATCATGGAAGGAGATGAGGGTGGTTAAAGCTTGGCTATGGGGTCTATGAAATAACTGGAGCACGGTGGATTTTAGGAAGAAGAAGTGCGGAGCGGGTTGGGTTTAAAGTTTAGTGGGCCGGTGGGGTTTAAAAGGTGAAAGCCCAAATCAATGTTAATTTAATTTAATTTAATTTAAAATTGTGTATCCACTTGTAAATATGATAACTTGAGCATACGTGATCAGAATTGAACGCGACTGGATCTGTTGGATCGTATGGACGGGCACTACAACATGGAACTGACTGGAAGTGGATTCAAGCTCGTTACAATTTATGGCGAAATAAATTGTCTGATCAGAATCAACTAACGCAAATCGTTAATTAACGGTTAACGCGAAATGTGAGTAATCTCACTAACTCTGCTCAGTTTATATTTTTATAAAATATTTTTAGAATTTATAAATGATGGTTGTTTAATGTGTGTGGGCTGTTTGGTTGAACTGCCAGTCAGTTGATTGAAAATATAGATAACAATATAGATATAAATCCTTAACCAAATATTGATTCTGTTTAGCAGAATATTTCATAGTGAAATGAAAATGATGTTAATTTTATTGTCTAACATATGTGGATGCAGGGAAACAGGTCGGAGGGACCCAACTGGGTTCCTCAACACTTATTTTACTGCTTTTCATATATTTTGTTATATGATGTGATATGAACTCTGTTGTTGATTTTATATGGTTGAATGATACCAATCATTGTTATATGGTATGTTAAATACTATAAGGAATACTGGGATGTTAAAAAGGGAATTTTCAATGTTATATTGAAAAAGAAATATTTATAAAATCAAAAGATTTTATAAAAAGAAAACTATTTATTTAGAAAATAAATAGATTAAAAAGGGAATACTTATTTGTTAATCGAATAGATAAAATTGAAGAGAAATATTTGTAAACTATTTACAAATAGAATTGAAAAGGGATATTTATTTGAAAAATAAATAGAATAGAAAGGGGAAATATGTTTAAAACAAATAGAAGGGAAATAGTTAGGTTATCAAGGGAATTTCTTATAAAACCAATGGATTTTAGATAGAAAGGAAATATTTTATAAATAAATAGAATTATCAAAAGGGGATTTATTTTGTAAATAAATTGATTTTAAAAGGAAATACTTGAAAAAGTGACTAGAATTGTATAAAAGGAGAATTTTACATTTGAAAGGTTTAGACTCGTGCTTCGCACACGGGTACAACATGATATGGATTTAAAGCAAAGATTTTAAATGGAATCTATTTGACCGATAGATTGAGAAAATAAATTTATAAATAATATTTTATAAATTAAATAATATGTTTATCATTGTATAAATAGGATATACAAGTCAGGACTTATATAGAGAAGTAAGAATCGATTTCAACATCGATATTTAAACTGAATAAACGTAGAGTGAATCAAAGGAGTTAATTAGTTAGGGTTAATTAGATAGAGTTAATCGAATTAGAATTTATTGAATATTAGTTATTCAATTAGAGTGGATCAAATATAGTTATTTGAGATTGAGTTAGTCAAACATAGTTATTTAGGATGAGTTGCCATTTCGTACGACTGCTAGCGTAATTCGCAGGGCTACAGATAGCCTACGGTGGTCGGATGTTTCCTAAGGGAATCAGGCATAACCATTGTGATCGCTGCGATCTAGAGTCAAGCGAATGGAGTTAAATCGAAGATTAGCCATTCGAAATAAAGTTAAAATAGATATAGTTATTCAAATATAAGTTAATCGAATATTAGTTATTCGATAGGAATTAAATAAGTTGAGTTAATCAAATAAATTAATTAGGTTGAGTTAATCGAGTTGAGTTAGTCAAGATGAGTTAACCAAACCGAGTAAATCCAAATGAGTTAATCCAAAGGGGTTATTCGAAATAGTTTATTCGAATAAGAGTTAAAGGAGTTAATCGAATATAGTTTATTCGAAAGGAGATTAATCGAATGTAAATCACTCGAAGAGAGATGATCGAATATAGTTATTCAAAGAAAGGGTTATCGAATATAGTATTCGAAAAGGAGTTATCGAAAAGAGTGTATTCGAAAAGGAGAATTATACATTAAATTCAATTATATCGAATTCGGTAAAGTAATATTTACTTTCCGGTTTAATCAAGATTTACTTATTTCTTAATAAATTAGTGGTTTAGTTATTTAGTTAAATTAAGGAATAAAAGCTATATTTTGAAGTTGGATATTAAAGAAGAAGGGATTATAACACTATAGTTATAACCAATGTCTTAAAATAAAGAAATGGATTCATAAATAGAATCCGAGAGTTTCGTAAGGAAGTTTGTTAAAGAACTGAAATGTGAACTTTGTCTATTTCGAGGTTAGAAATGTTGTTCAGTTAAGGTCTGAGAGGTAATTATACCCCAACTTGATTGACTTCGTTTTAACTAAGGAATGGGTAAGGTTCGATAGTGAAGATTGATTTAGTGAATTTAGTTAATGAGTGAAATGGTTTAAATTGGCTTAGTGATGTTTTATTTAACATCTGTTTTAAATCAAATGAATACATTTTGGAAACATTTTCCAAATATAATCAGAGATATTTTCTAATCATAGAAAAATGAGATGTTGATAAGAAAGAATACTGGAATGATAGTGATACGTGAAACAGAGATGGAAATTATTTCCAATGATTGATGGGGTATATTTTCTAAATTTAGAAATTAAGAATTTATGAATGTATAGAAAGGGAAAATGGATAAATTAATGATAATTTAGTTAAAAGAAATAAACCTTTGAATGATGATTAATCGATAGAGTTTCCATCTGGAAATAATATCATTGGTTGCACACCTGTTTTTCTTTGATAGTTAAATCACCGACTATCGAAGTTTTTGACCATTTTTCCGTCGTCAATACGGAGAGACCAGGATCAGATTCATTATCTGAAAACCACTCTGTATGGACGTTAGCGTTGCGATCAAATATTGAAGACGGAGTTATGCAAGGGCTATCCTGTTTACAGAATAGTGCCTTCGGTTTGTTCAGTCCCAGGACAAACGTAAATGGACGAATGTCTGACAGAGTATATCTAACAGATCACGTAAGTTGATCTCTTCAAATGTATTTACGTTTGGTGGCGGAGGAATTCGTTTCTCTTAGCATAATACCCGTGGTATTTTTGGGGAAATAAATGTGTGATTTGGTGGGTATGACGATGTGGCATTCAAAGTGAATGGTGGTCAAGTGTTTCAAAGATACGTTTTGACCTCAAGCCTCATCAACCCGGAAATGACAGAAATCGGGCAGGCAGCATGGCTAAGTGGGTCGCTCCCATTAGGGTATATATCACCTATCTAGAGAAAATCCAATTCATTCTTTGTCTATTCGATGCTGTCCCTTTTCGGGAAGACGGTGGGTAGCTCCCAACCGTTGGTGATATACATTCGATACACTCAAGCGAAATGAGTGGTCGGTCATGTGTGAGCCGGGTTGCAAGACGTTCTTGTTGAACCCAGTGTATTTGCCTCTAGATATACACTATCGGCAGGTGGTCCCATACCTTGTCAAGGTCGGAATCCAATTTCCAATAAGAGCCCACGGTTTTTGTTTGTATACTATATATGTGGAATGTGAGATGCAAGCGTTCTGCTAGATTGTTAATTACTTTTGATTAGACATTATTATAATATCAGAAAAGTATCGATTTCCAAAACTGTTTTTTTGGGTTATCATAAGGTAAAAACCGTCCGTATTTATGTGTGGATCGGTCTTACGATCTTTTCTTTTGAAAAGGATTTTGAAAAGTTAAATCGATGATTTGAGTTTACTCACACCAGTCCCATGACTGACCCAGAGTTTATTTTGTTTTGTTTTCCTCCCTAAACTCTTGGGTGCCCAAATTTGTACGGGCAGTCAAGTAGTTCAGGTTTTTACAGATATACTTGGAGGAGCTTGAGGCAGGAGGCTTCAGGACTATATAGCTATTGTTATTTCCGCAGTGTGTAAGTGTTATACTATGATAATGTTATTGTATACATATACTATTTGTTTCAAAGTTATGCTATAATATATTTTATTCGTTCCGCTGTGAGATTCGTGTTTACTCTGATTGTGTTCTTCTTCTTCTATTCTAATTTTCTATCTTATCTATTCTCACCTTCTAATTTCTTTCTATTAATGATCTGGAATGTTCGATGTCTGGATAGTCAACATAGTAGTTTGGTGTTGATTTTCGGAGTCGAAAACTCCAGTTCGTTACAGTGGTATCAGAGCTGAAGGTTAAGTGATTACCTTGGCTCTGTGGCGTGACTCTGTAGAGATGGGGTTAGTAATACCCTAGATTGAGTTTGAGTGTATATATACGAGTGAACGTATTTGTAGATTGAATAAAAATGATTTTATATTGTGGATATTTATTGGTTGGGTAGTTTATGAATTTTGGTCGATCAGTTTGATCCACTGTATCGATAGGAGTTTCTAAACACTCAAGTACGATAAACCGACACAGTATGTTTTGAAAGAAGGTAAATGAAATAATTTTACCCAAAATATATTTTGATATAAAAGAAAGGTATATCTTGGAATTATTATCATATATTGGATGTGTTGGTTGATTATAATTGAAATGGTAATATAAATAACCAATTTGAGTTCATATAATATAAAAGCAGCTTAATTAAATCTGAATTAAATCAGAATTGGAATTACAATTTTGAAAACTAGAGAAAAAATGATTGTAAGTGGATTTGAGTTAACAAAATTTTAAAATCCTGGGAGATTTTAAATTATTTACAAGTATCGCGAATGATATTTTGAAAAAAGATTTCAAAATGAAAGTGTTTAATATGGTTTTGATAAGTGATATAGTATTAAACTCACTTCGATAGCTGGGAAATAACTCTGATGATATTGGCCACATCATCAGTGTTCATATTCGAGTTGTAAGTGATGGATCACTACCAAAGATTTTGTTTTTGAATTGTTTTGAGAAAAAGGAAGTTGTTTTGAATCCCGAAAGGGAATAATTTATTTTAGAAAAACTAAACTGTTTAAAATCCCCAGGAAGATAGTATGAAATAAAAACAAATTAACGGAATTTGTGAAAGCAAATATGAATTGAATTGAAACCAATTAACTAGAAATTTAATTGGGATATAAATATATCAAGTGAAATCAGATTTTGAATTAGGAGATAAGAATCTGAAATGGTATTGGATTGGTCAGTTAGGAATTTGGAATCGAGAAGGGAACTCGAGTTTGAAATGGAATTTGGCTTTGGATAAGCAAATAATTGTGTTGAGATTTGATTGATTGAAATTGATTGGAAATCGATTGGAATAGATGGATATGTGATCAGTTGGTATTGAGTAGAAGCAAGTGCAAGGATATAATGATATGCCTGACAAAAAGGTACATGTTTAAGTTTCCATATGAGGTTTTATACACCGAATTAGCAAGCCGCTTGGCTTTTTGATTTTCTTTTCGAAAGGAAAGGGCCTAGAGAGGCGAGTTGGGGTTTGAACTATTGAACGGTACAAAGGAGGTGCTGGCGAAATTTTTCAAAAATTTCGAGTGTTAGAAAATTTTCAGAATTTTTGAAAATTCGTTAATAGAAATGAATAAATATTTTAATTAAAATAAATTGATTCAGTCGAAACTGAAGTTAAGAAGTAAACGAATAAATTTTAACCCGGTTAATAGGGTCTGTTTTCTACCTTAGCAATTTCGAGGATGAAATTATTTTAAGGGGGGAAGAATGTAACGTCCCGTATTTTTACGATGAAATAATTAATTTATTTAATTATTAAATATCGATTTGGCGATATCGATAACTTGAATTTAATAATATTTATATTAAATTAATATAAATAATAGAATAATATATTTATTTTCGAAATGGTCGAAAATAGTTGAATTCCTAATATTGTGTGAATTAGATCATTTATAAGATATAATTCAGTTTAGAGTTGAATTATAATAACAAATATATTATTCGAACGACAGTTGAGCGTATAAATTATATATTAAATATAATCGAGCTCGAAATGGCGCGACAGTTCGTAATTTGGCGATTCGAACATTAAACAAATATACAGAAGCCGTTTTAAATCAGATTACTGTGAAACAAGAAACATTCGGGGCTGGTGAAGTATATTTTTCTAAGGAAGAGATAAATCGAGATTTCGTCGTGTAGGTTGTGAGTTATATTCAAAACAAATTTTCAAATAGTCGCTATAGAATCGTTCATCGACCGTAACAGCTTATTTGAAATAACTGCATACTGGATTCGAATTTAGACAAGGTTTTTTTGAGACATAGTGATAATTAAATTTTTAGAATTTTACTGTAATTTTTAAATAATTAAATACACAACTTTTTATTTGGAGTATTTTGCACCCTGTAACAACATTTTGGGATTTCACAATATGAGTTAATCTACCGATATTATTATATTTTCGGGATCGTGACACGTTGCTCGTCGTCACGATATTTTTATTTTTGTCTATAGGAGTCCGTAAACGAACGGTGTTTGACGTAGTGGGTATGCTAAACTTAGGAAGAAAAATAATATTTATGATTCTCCTTGCTGAGTTTCGTACGCTCGCATCCTTTTTCAAAACACAGTGAAGCCTTTCATCTTTCACCTTGCAAACAGCTACCCTCTTTCATTGACTTTGGCAAATGCTACACGCTTCTTGTTGTACATCATCATCACATTACTTATCTTCACTAGTTATTGTCATCGTGTAAATGAATTTACTGAACAAATAATTGTACACCTTCTTCCTATATACAGATGACAACTATCTGTATAAAACTAATATAGTAAGAAATTTATCTAGTATGTATTAAACTGATTGTATATGTACAACGAAGGAAGCTATCTTTTGCATAAGAGATAGTAAACTGCAATTATTTTGATCTCAGCAAATTTGTGCAGTATTACTTGATAAATCTCATAGTGCTCAAATCCTTGCCTATGCTGATGGCAACGAGAAGGACAGATGTAGACATCCAAAATATAAGTAAAAACATGCTATCTTGGGTACGATACTCTGTTCCAACAATAAGCACCAAAACCAACAATTCATGACAGACCAAATCTATATATTGAATAAATATAAATATATATTTCCATTTCTTTGTTAGTAAGCTTCGTACCCACCCCCCATCTTTTCTACACACAGACCACGTTCTGCATGCCTAAAGCCTGATCTATGAAAAGCGAAAACACAAGACAACAGCTACCTAACCTCTCCTATCACCAGCCTTTCAGCTATCTAAAACAAGCACGCCTATCTCCTATCCCTTCCATCAATAGCTTGACTGTACACTCGCATCACTGCATGTCTTTCTTTTCCATTTCAGCGAAGATGTATAGCACAGCCTATACTCTCAACATCAGCTGAAAAGAAAATTCATGCCTAAAATTTGAATTGCCGACCCTATACCTATACCCATTTCCAATACCATAAAGCCGCAACATATATGCATCAGCTGAAAACAGGGGAATAGGAACTCAAACAGTAAAAGAGGTGTACAGCCAATACCAACCATGTGCATTGCAGAAGGCTACCATGTGCGTTACAGACAAGAAAACTGAACTGCCATGAATCCTCTAATCAAACGAAATGAAATTTCGTTCAGAGTTTGCACTCATCTACAAACCCTCTCTATGTACCCTATTACGTGATGCTCAAGTGTTGGAACTGTATAAATACAGTGGATCACTCTATTTTCTGTGCGAAGGAATAAAACTAAAAACAGTGAAAGGAAATGGCAAAATAAAATCGAAAACAAATCTATAAATCAAGAGGTGAGTATATTTAAGATCCCGGCGAGATTCTCTTCGATATTAGCTCCATTTTGAAGGGTGCGATGGAAGTCTTGGACGGTCGAAATAACACAGCGTGGTGCTCTGTGTTCTAGGGATTCAACTGTAAGGAGTTTTAAACATCGACGCAAGTTTTGGTTGTCGTTTTCATGATCGTGGTGTGAAATAGCACTTGTGGTCGGATTTTTGAGGAGAATGGTGATAAAGAGGATCGGAGTGTTCCTGTAGACAACGAAAATTGTTCAATGTTAGATATCAGTAGGGGGGTGCGAGTTTCAGTTGATGGTGCAAGGGTGAGGGAGGTTAGAACGAGAGGAATTTTTGTGTTTTTTCCTTGAATTTAAGTGAATCATGGAAGGAGATGAGGGTGGTTAAAGCTTGGCTATGGGGTCTATGAAATAACTGGAACACGGTGGATTTTAGGAAGAAGAAGTGTGAAGCGGGTTGGGTTTAAAGTTTAGTGGGCCGGTGGGGTTTAAAAGGTGAAAGCCCAAATCAATGTTAATTAAATTAAATTAAATTTAAATTTGTGTATCCACTTGTAAATATGATAAACTGAGCATACGTGATCAGAATTGAACGCGACTGGATCTGTTGGGATCGTATGGACGGGCACTACAACATGGAACTGACTGGAAGTGGATTCAAGCTTGTTACAATTTATGGCGAAATAAATTGTCTGATCAGAATCAACTAACGCAAATCGTTAATTAACGGTTAACGCGAAATGTGAGTAATCTCACTAACTCTGCTCAGTTTATATTTTTATAAAATGTTTTTAGAATTTATAAATGATGGTTGTTTGCTGTGTGTGGGCTGTTTGGTTGAACTGCTAGTCAGTTGATTGAAAATATAGATAACAACATAGATATAAATCGTTAACCAAATATTGATTCAATTTAGCAGAATATTTCAAAGTGAAATGAAATTGATGTTAATTTTATTGTCTAACATCTGTGGATGCAGGGAAACAGGTCGGAGGGACCCAACTGGGTTCCTCATCATTTATTTTACTGCTTTTCATATATTGTGTTATATGATGTGATATGAACTCTGTTGTTGATTTTATATGGTTGAATGATACCGATCATTGTTATATGGTATGTTAAATACTATAAGGAATACTGGGATGTTAAAAAGGGAATTTTCAATGTTATATTGAAAAAGAAATATTTATAAAATCAAAAGATTTTATAAAAAGAAAACTATTTATTTAGAAAATAAATAGATTAAAAAGGGAATACTTATTTGTTAATCGAATAGATAAAATTGAAGAGAAATATTTGTAAACTATTTACAAATAGAATTGAAAAGGGATATTTATTTGAAAAATAAATAGAATAGAAAGGGGAAATATGTTTAAAACAAATAGAAGGGAAATAGTTAGGTTATCAAGGGAATTTCTTATAAAACCAATGGATTTTAGATAGAAAGGAAATATTTTATAAATAAATAGAATTATCAAAAGGGGATTTATTTTGTAAATAAATTGATTTTAAAAGGAAATACTTGAAAAAGTGACTAGAATTGTATAAAAGGAGAATTTTACATTTGAAAGGTTTAGACTCGTGCTTCGCACACGGGTACAACATGATATGGATTTAAAGCAAATATTTTAAATGGAATCTATTCTGACCGATAGATTAAGAAAATAAATTTATAAATAATATTTTATAAATTAAATAATATGTTTATCATTGTATAAATAGGATATACAAGTCAGGACTTATATAGAGAAGTAAGAATCGATTTCAACATCGATATTTAAACTGTATTAACGTAGAGTGAATCAAAGGAGTTAATTAGTTAGGGTTAATTAGATAGAGTTAATCGAATTAGAATTTATTGAATATTAGTTATTCAATTAAAGTGGATCGAATATAGTTATTTGAGATAGAGTTAGTCAAACATAGATATTTAGGATGAGTTGCCATTTCGTACGACTGCTAGCGTAATTCGCTGGGCTGCAGATAGCCTACGGTGGTCGGATGTTTCCTGAGGGAATCAGGCGTAACCATTGTGATCGCTGCTTTCTAGAGTCAAGCGAATGGAGTTAAATTGAAGATTAGCCATTCGAAATAAAGTTAAAATAGACATAGTTATTCGAATATAAGTTAATCGAATATTAGTTATTCGATAGGAATTAAATAAGTTGAGTTAATCAAATAAGTTGAGTTAATCAAATAAGTTAATTAGGTTGAGTTAATCGAGTTGAGTTAGTCAAGATGAGTTAACAAAACCGATTTAATCCAAATGATTTAATCCAAAGGGGTTATTCGAAATAGTTTATTCGAATAAGAGTTAAAGGAGTTAATCGAATATAGTTTATTCGAAAGGAGATTAATCGAATGTAAATCACTCGAAGAGAGATGATCGAATATAGTTATTCAAAGAAAGGGTTATCGAATATAGTATTCGAAAAGGAGTTATCGAATAGAGAGTATTCGAAAAGGAGAATTATACATTAAATTCGACTATATCGAATTCGGTAAAGTAATATTTACTTTTCGGTTTAATCAAGATTTACTTATTTCTTAATAAATTAGTGGTTTAGTTATTTAGTTAAATTAAGGAATAAAAGCTATATTTTGAAGTTGGATATTTAAGAAGAAGGGATTATAACACTATAGTTATAACCAATGTCTTAAAATAAAGAAGTGGATTCATAAATAGAATCCGAGAGTTTCGTAAGGAAGTTTGTTAAAGAATTGAAATGTGAACTTTTTCTATTTCGAGGTTAGAAATGTTGTTCAGTTAAGGTCTGAGAGGTAATTATACCCCAACTTGATTGACTTCGTTTTAACTAAGGAATGGGTAAGGTTCGATAGTGAAGATTGATTTAGTGAATTTAGTTAATGAGTGAAATGGTTTAAATTGGCTTAGTGATGTTTTATTTAACATCTGTTTTAAATAAAATGAATACATTTTGGAAACATTTTCCAAATATAATCAGAGATATTTTCTAATCATAGAAAAATGAGATGTTGATAAGAAAGAATGCTGGAATGACAGTGATACGTGAAACAGAGATGGAAATGATTTCCAATGATTGATGGGGTATATTTTCTAAATTTAGAAATTAAGAATTTATGAATGTATAGAAAGGGAAAATGGATAAATTAATGATAATTTAGTTAAAAGAAATAAACCTTTGAATGATGATTGATCGATAGAGTTTCCATCTGGAAATAATATCGTTGGTTGCACACCTGTTTTTCTTTGATAGTTAAATCACCGACTATCGAAGTTTTTGACCATTTTTCCGTCGTCAATACGGAGAGACCGGGATCAGATTCATTATCTGAAAACCACTTTGTATGGACGTTAGCGTTGCGATCAAATATTGAAGACAGAGTGATGCAAGGGCTATCCTATTTACAGAATAGTGCCTTCGGTTTGTTGGGTCCCAGGACAAACGTAAATGGACGAATGTCTGACAGAGTATATCTAACAGATCGCGTAAGTTGATCTCTTCAAACATATTTACGTTTGGTGGCGGAGGAATTCGTTTCTCTTAGCTTTATACCCGTGGTATTTTTGGGGAAATCAATGTGTGATTTGGCGAGTATGACGATGTGGCATTCAAAGTGAATGGTGGTCAAGTGTTTCAAAGATACTTTTTGACCTCAAGCCTCATCAACCGGGAAATGACAGAAATCGGGCAGGCGGCATGGCTAAGTGGGTCGCTCCCATTAGGGTGTATATCACTTATCTAGAGAAAATCCAATTCATTCTTTGTCTATTCGATGCTGTCCCTTTTCGGGAAGACGGTGGGTAGCTCCCAACCGTTTGTGATATACATTCGATACACTCAAGCGAAATGAGTGGTCGGTCATGTGTGGGCCGGGTTGCAAGACGTTCTTGTTGAACCCAGTGTATTTGCCTCTAGAGATACACTATCGGCAGGTGGTCCTATACCTTGTCAAGGTCGGAATCCAATTTCCAATAAGAGCCCGCGGTTTTTGTTTGTATACTATATATGAACGTGAGATGCAAGCGTTCTGCTAGATTGTTAATTACTTGTGATTAGACATTATTATAATATCAGAAAAGTATAGATTTCCAAAACTGTTTTTTTGGGTTATCGTAAGGTAAAAACCGTCCGTATTCATGTGTGGATCGGCCTTACGATTATCTTTTCTTTTGAAAAGGATTTTGAAAAGTTAAACCGATGATTTGAGTTTACTCACACCAGTCCCATGACTGACCCAGAGTTTATTTTGTTTTGTTTTCCTCCCTAAACTCTTCGGTGCCCAAATTTGTACGGGCAGTCTAGTAGTTCAGGTTTTTACAGATATACTTGGAGGAGCTTGAGGCAGGAGGCTTCAGGACTATATAGCTATTGTTATTTCCGCTGTGTATAAGTGTTATACTATGATAATGTTATTGTATACATATACTATTTGTTTCAAAGTTATGCTATAATATATTTTATTCGTTTCGCTGTGAGATTCGTGTTTACTCTGATTGTGTTCTTCTTTTTCTATTCTAATTTTCTATCTTATCTATTCTCACCTTCTAATTTCTTTCTATTAATGATCTGGAATGTTCAATGTCTGGATAGTCAACATAGTAGTTTGGTGTTGATTTTCGGAGTCCAAAACTCCAGTTCGTTACAGAAATAAATATATATGGTTAAGAAAATTTAATAATTTTGATAAGTTAAATGATAAATTTTATTTGAATTATAAATTTGATGGATGGGAATGATTATTAATAAGTTTGGATTTATCAATACTATTTGTCGTTTGATCGGATTTGTCAAACAATAACATGAATTAGTAGCATTAGAATTAAGTCTTGCCCTTAGTTTTCATAGCATTTATGGAAAACGCTACCAAAAGTTCACTTTCCTCCTTAAGACAAGTATTAGGATACTTGTCATTTTGCATGCACCCTTTCATGCATGAATGCCATGCGTCTCTTGATGTGTCACCATACATGTAAGAGAGGCCTCCTTAAGGGACAAGTGTCTATTGATGTGTCACTCTCTTAAGCTTCCCATTTTTCTATATAAGCACCATTTTCCTCCTTTTTCATTCATTATTACTTCTTCTCTTCTCTTCTCCTTTCTAAAGCTCTTGGCTATGGCTTCCTTCTTCCTCCACCTAGGTTCGACTAAGAGCATCTCTTTCCTCCTTTTCCTCCTCTTATAAAGAGAGAGATCGCCTACAGTGAAGAATAAGAAAGCTATTTTGGTGAGAACTCCTTAAACTTATACACTAGTTTATTGTACACAAATTAGTGAAGAATTAGTTATAATTTGGATAGTTAACTAGTGTAATCAGTTTGAACTGACTATGGATGTTAATGATTGATGTTTGTTGTGATGGATGATAGTTGCGTAGTTTAGAACACACACTATTAAGCATTAGTGTTATAACGTTTGTGCACAGTTATTATTTATTTAATTATGTTGATGATGGTTGCTATGGATGTGTATAACGGTTGTTGATATTGTTTCGCACACACTATGACAAGCAATTATGGTATTACATTGGTGCTCAGCAAATCTTCTTCGTAATTAGAAGCAATGTTATTATTGAAATTGGAGGTTAATAAGAAAAGACACATACGTATGTATACATATATATTGATGAAGTCTCTTCCAAGAAAAATAAAATAAAACAAATAAATACCGGATCGTTCTAGGATGACAAAGAGGATAGTGTCTAGGTTTGTGTTTAGAAAATATAGTTTTCTACTCTCCCTGACTATCCCTAACTGATCTAGTGGACGAGATGGTTAATTTAAAATTTAATTTGAAATTATTTGAATTTAGAAATAAATTGGAATTTAATTTATTAAGTGAAATATAAAAGTTGAATTTTAAACCCGAAATAATTTGGAAAGTCAGTTTAAATTAATTTAAATGATTTTAAAATGTCTATATAAGTATATAATGGTTTTCTTAGGATAATTTTTATTGCGGTCAATATAGAGCTTGTCGCACAACGGTAATTCGTGTATTCAGTTACAAACTTTAGACGCTTATAACTTTTGCAATTCAAATCAGATTTACATGAAACGAAAAATGTTTGATTTTTATTAAGAAGAGCTTTCAAATGAGTGAAAGCAGATTTTAATTTCGACTTATAATTTTCAAGTTATCTTTAAAACAGTTTTGAAAAAGGACGTTGTAAGTGCAGTTTACCAACCATAGATGTAAACAGCTATATTTAAATGTTTTAAAATATGTTTTTTTTTTGCAAAATCATTATAAATTAATTAAAAGTGTTTTGGATTGGAAAACTTAATGTTTGGATGATATAAAGGTTATTTTAATCAAATTAGCCAATGTAACTATTTGTAACGCTTTCAAAACGTTGTTATAACGCTTTCGAAACGTTGTTATAACGCTTTCTTTGAAAACAATCTATTTTGAAGCTTTTACCCGCAAATTATTTTCTGAACTATAAGTAATCATTTTTAAATGATTTATGGAATGTTTTCAAAGCATAAAAGTATTAAAAATATTTTATGGGATTTAAATTGATTTATTTAATATTAAAACGGGTTTTTCAATTTTAAATAATTGGATATGGTTGGAGATTAATCTTCGGATGTTTGATATTAATTCTGCAGATGATGACTCTTACTATTCAAGGAATTTAGAAGGTACTTTACCGTTATTCTGCTTATAGTATGATTTGAATATAGGGATTAATATTAAGGATAAGTCGATGGTATTTTTATCCCGGTCCAATATCAAGAGGTTTGATAAATTTTCATACTAAGATAAGGATTTCCCGATTTGTTTGAGATAAGTTAGATAAAAATAATCTTCAGATATTTGATATGAAATTCCGTGGTGTAAACGTGCACTATTTGATGAATTTGAAAATTATTATTATTGTTGTTCCTCTTATAGTATTCGTTGATTATGAGAATTGATATCGAATATAAGCAGATACAATTTCTGTGTAACTTATGTTCAATATCGACTGATTTGGGTTTTTTCATGAATCGTATCTTCAATAATATCATTCTTGAAACCTAATGAGATTGAGTTGTGGAAATTCATATCGTAATTTGGGGATTTAATCAAATCTTTGAATTGAGGAAATGAAAGGCAAGGAATTGGGAAGGGAGCATAAACTTTAATTAAGATTAAATAATTGAATATTGGGAAATCGTTTTAAATGGAAACTATGATTGAAATTATGAAATGTGGATTAAGGTTTTGAATAACGCGTTATCAAACAGAAAGTTAATTGAGGGTTTGAGGTAGATTACCTTTGACTTAAAAGCTGTGTTTTAAAGGAGAAAAAATAGAATATGGATTTTGTTAAAGTTATTTGAGAATGGGTTTAAAGAAGTTTTAAATTAACAAATCCAAGACGAATGGAGATTTGGTTGAAAGCCTGTGTAATTCGTAATTGTGTTTTTAAAAATTGTGCTTATTATTTGGAGAGACTGAAATTAGATTTATGTCCGAAAACAATTCCAAGTAATAATACGACGTTGTGGAGCAAATGAAGACATTGAAGTCGGTATTGAAGACCGGGACCCTTCATATCATAAGGACAGCTTGCTGAATATACTAAATGGGTAGCTCCCATTTGCAGATGGATTTTATATCAGTTAAGTGGCAAGAAGCCCGAAAATATGTGAAGGAATTCCGGATTGTTGTTTCGTTCAAACCCTGAACAGACATGTATGGATTATGTGTCTGACATTGTAGTTGTAGCACTGATCTCTGTTAAATATATATCTGTTTGGTGGCAGAGAATTTATTCTCTTTGCTTAACACCCTTCTCTAAGACGTATGAGCTTAGAGGTTATATATTGATGGAAATCAATGATGCATTGTGAATGGACAATGTGGCATACTTAAATAATGTGATGAGCTATGAATGATCAAACATGACTTACTGAAGCGTAGCTTTGCGTATATCGTAACCTCGACAGGCCTCACACCACAGTAAATGGCCAAAATAGGAAGAAATGCAACAGGGTTATGGGGTGCTGTCTCCTACTAGATAAAAGGTGTACCATGGTATGGAGCCTAGGTATTAATAGGGCTGTATATCAGACAGGACGGTCTGTTGTCCGGCTCGGTCCGAAGCTATAAGGTGTCCGGTCCGTGTCCATCCAATTCTCTTATAGGACAGAGCTTGGACACACTAGTGTTCGATCTGATCTAAAATGTTCGATGTTTTCCTATTATCCAAGGCTATATCGGACAGGACAGTCCATTGTTCGGCTCGGTCCGAGGCTATATGATGTCTGGTTCGTGTTCGTCTGAATTCTTATAGGACAGAGCTTGGACATACCTTCGTCCAGTCTGGTCCGACCCGTTTACACCCCCTTAGGTATTAACTTATGTGGTAAAAACATCTACTTTTGTGGTTGTTGTTGGTGCGCGCTCGGAAAGGTCAGCCAACCGAGAGAAAACATACTCAGGTGTACTCTAAGTTACCTTCTTAGAGAGGTAACCCGACATTGTGTTAGAATGAGGAGCATGAGTTGATCCTCGGACATCCCTCTAGAGGTGTTCAAAATTCGGTTCAAAAGGAAGTTCCTTTCACTACAAGAAAATTACCCTATTGCAACTAGCTATTTGCAACAGGCGTCAAATTACAGTTGCAGTAAATGATATTTAGCAGCAGGCCTTCCGTAGCCGTTGCAATAGATAAGATTTAGCAACAGGCTTTTTCCTCCTGTTGCGAAAAGCATATTTTTCACAACAGCGCTTTCATACCTGTTGCAAAAACATACTTTTAGGAACGGGTCTTTCATTCCAGTTGCAATAGAAATATTATTTGCAACTACACTTTCAAACTAGTTGCAAAAAATATATATTTAGCAACTGTCTTGGCCACTTACGATAACTATAATTTTTTTGCAACTGGTAAAGCCACTTGCGAAAAACATACTTTTGAAAATTATTTTTCCTCCAACTAATATTCTGTTATAATATAAGAAGTATAAGCATAATAGTTTATATATATATATATATATACACACACACACATACATACATACATACATATACATACTTATATATTTGATTAACATTCAGTTATAATAATGAAATAACAAGCAATCAATAAAAATTAGTAATTAATGAGTTATATTTTAATAAGTAGTTAGTATAAAATAATAAATAATTATTATTTGATACATAACTATATAATAATGTGGGCTAATTATTACTAATCAATATATTTAATAATGTATGATATTTGATAATTATAATTTAGTTCCATTTAATTTTAAAAGCTATCTTTGTTTCTTTGTTAGCCGATATTTAATAATTGATGCTAGTTGTATGGTAATATAGAATTACAATAATAATTATTGATATATATATATATATGTATATACATATTTTACTAAACATTTAACAGTTGATATTGCATTATAACGAAGAAGCAACAAGTAATATTAAGTAAGCTTCTATAAGAAAAAAGAACAAATATTTATTAATATTTTTTTCATAGTGAAGGAATGAATGTTCTATAACTTCTATATTTATTTTCGTACCTATGTTTTCTACTAAAGAAACTTTCGTTGATTATAACTTTTAACTAATTTTGGCTCCACGTTTTGGCTCCAACCCCACAATTCCATTGCCGCCACCCGAAAATTTTGGCTCCAAAACATTATTTTCGCTCCAACAATTTGCATAGTAACCCTTAGCAAACACGTTACTTTCCCAATTCTTCCAGATCCACAAATTAGGCATTCTCCATTTACAATTCAACAAATTAAAAAACACGTTTTCTCCTCATTTCGAAATCAGATCCAAACAAATAGCATGTATCCCACATCGGCCTTTCTCTATTTTCGTTTTATTTTTCGCGATACTATACATGACACGACCCGAAATCCCCCTTACGGGAAATCACGGATTGAGTTGAGAACAAGCCACAACAGAACGCAGACAGAAGAACATTTCATTGTATATTACAACAATTCCATCAGAATACAAGAATATACAGAGTATAAATGAATATTACACAGAAAATATCAGAGATTACAATACATTACATAGCAGCGGAAAATAATACAATACACAACTAGAAGTAATACACGGATACAGAGCTTTCCGAGTATCGTTCCAGCTGTAAATCAGGATCCTGTGAATATAAATCTACAAAACCAAAACTACTAGCTGCCCGTGTCAAAATAAGGGCACCCAGAGTTTAGGTTAAAACAATAAACTCCAGGTCAGTTATGGGACTGGTGTGAGAACTAAAACAGTTATTTAAAACTTTAATTTAAATCAGATATATCAAGGGACCACGACGTAAACATGGAACGGGTTTCCTCCCAAGAATACCAGTGCATATATCAAAACAGCGCAATGCTTTTTGGAAAAATGAAGCTATTATAAGACCCAGGTCCTATCACACAATGCAACGCAAGCCGGGGGATAGGGTTTTCCCTTATAATAGCCAAACATGCTTAGTACGTTTAAAACAAATCATTTGATACTATTAAGGTGCGTAGTGTATAAAACAACTTCAAATCATAAGTATCAATCATAGACGGCATGGGTACCATATATCATGTCGCCATACTAGTTCTACAATTAAAACCGCAAAATCACGTATTTGGAAATTGGATTTCCATCTGTGAACAGAGGCAAAAGATAGTCCTCACCGAATTCGAGACAATCTAGCCTACCATGTCTCAGGATACAGAGCTCGAGTGCACCTTGGATCGTCAGGGCCGGTCCACTCGATTTGGATTAAACTTAAACCCTGGACAATACGTCTCCCCGCACTATGGGGCGCAAATGAGCCAACGAATGACTCCATCGGTTCGAGAACGACCGATATATCCGAGGCGCCTCGCAACAGCAACAACCACATAAGTCAAACTCGTCAGGGCGTGTAAAACCACTGACGCCACTTTTTAGCTAGAAGGAAACGCATGCCCTCCCTGAGGTCCGTCTCCCGTTTTTGGTTCATACAGGGTGTGAAACACGTGAAGTAAACGTTACACACAAAGCTACGCCACAAAGGCCGTGCTTTGATCATCACCACAAGACTTTGCTTTTCAACAGAAGCCTCGATCAATTGCCACTTAGGCATGCCACACAGGCAATTCACTCGATGCGTTTGATATCCATCAATATATAACCCCTGAGCTCGTACGTCTCGGAGAAGGGCGTTAAGCAAGAGAATAAATTCTCCGCCGCCAAACAGATATATATTTAATAGAAATCAATCACACAGAATAAAATCCAATGTCAGACACACAGTCCATTTACAAGTTCGTTCTGGGTCTGAACGAAACCGGAGGCACCTAGTACCCCGCATATCCATTGGTCTCCAAGTACGTCTAGACGACCACCAACTGATTCCCTCCTCTTGGGTGTATGGCCCATTCAAGGTCATCAGTAATTATCCAAATGACGTGAAGACCTCTGGTCTTCAACCACCGTCTTCATCTTCGACACCACGTCGAATTAGTTATTCAGAATGGGATAAACCCGGTCTTTCTGAATAACTTACATATATATTAAACAAGTGTTACACAAACACAACATACGCCTCATTCCAATTCAGAATATTCTTTTATTCAAATATTCGAATACTTTGGGAAAAGTTCCCATTAATTTTATCAAAGATAAATTCTTTAAATTTATTCTTTAATCTTCTTTGAATATCAATTCAAACTAGTCAGGATTAGCGAACCTCACCGAAGTAATCATTTATTTTATTTCCCAGTCCCCACCTATTCATCCCATGAAGTAAAACTGGTAATACTTCATATCTAACACCACGGTGTTATCGGTAAATTCAATTACCATTTCATGATCAAATCTAATTAAAGATTCATTAAAACCCCACTTAGTTTTAATCTTTACAGAAATCAATATCCTGTCTTTAACTGGGTTAAAGAACCAATGTCATTTAAAACACGATTCAGATAAACCCAATTCACATTCCATTAATTATCGGATTAAAGAACCAGTGTTATTTAAAACACCATTCACGATAAACTCAAAAATCAATCCTAATTCAATTCCAATTAAATATTATTTAATTGACACACTTCATTAAATCTAAATAAAAAGATTTAATCTTTTTCTCAACTGGGTTTAAGAACAGTGTTAATGAAGACACCATTCACGACAAACCCAAATCACATTTGATATTAAATATAAGGCTCTGAATAGAAAATATATCGGCTTATATTCAATATCAAAATCTAGGACCAACAAATATCGTATTGGAAATAACGATATTTATATATCTTTCAAATTTCCATAACAATATCTGTATAATCACGAAATCCAACATCGAAATATTCCGAAGACAATTTCGATTCAAATCCATTCCAATGCAATTATTGGAAATTCTGGTTATTTTTAAAACCATTTCAAATCCAATTTATTTATTTTAAAAATAAATAAATTATTATTCTAGTTCAAAACTAGTTCATTTCGATAAAAATCTATTTTTATCTTTTCAAATATGGAGTTTTTCGTCCTAATCTTCACAAATCATTTCTTATGATTTTACACAAATTATCACTATTTTTAATAATTTTATCAAGGCCCGTACAGTCGATTTCCATCTACGGCCACCGAACTGCACTTACAGCGACCTTTTCCAAATTTGTTTTGGACATAATTCCAAATCCAACCGTTAGATTTCAAATTTCTAATACTCGTTAGAAAGCTCTTTACGATACGAACCCAACGGTTCCGGTTTTAGGAAAATCCGACGGTCGGATCTCCCGCAATATCCATTCGAAGTCAATGGTCGAAATTCACGAACTGCCGCAGCGCGGCGCATTCTATTCAGGCCATTATATTATATATATATAATATATATATATAATATATACTTCGTCGATTTCCTTTTAAAACGTATTTTATAAATTGTTTTAAATTCGTTTTCAAAACGGTTTCAACTTCCCTTTCAAATTCTAATCAAAATTGAATTTTTCAATATAAATTCGTTTTAATTTCATTTCAAATCGATTTCAATTTAATTCGAATTTCAATTCATTTCACTTTAATTCGAATTTCAATTCATTTTAATTTAATTCGAATTTCGAAATCACTTTCAATATTCATTGAAAAATGAATAAAGTCGATATAAATATCGTTTACGTCAAAATGGCGTCAATCTAATCAATACGGCTTCATATATTTCTATTTTCAAATATTCGATTTCAAATATTTCTTTTTCAAATATTTCTATTCAAATATTTCTTTTTCAAAACTGGAATGAGGCACAATCAATTACCATAGATTTTACTTCTATGGATTTACATACAACGCATGTATACATCGACAATGACAAATAATCAACCATCATCCAAAGTGCATTCTACACTGTATAAGCATCAAATATAAATATTTAACGCGTATAACAGTCTGTCAATCAATCGATCGACATACAACTAATTATTGGGATTAGTGTATGTCATATATCATCCCAATACCCGTGTGGGGTTTCAAACAATCAAACACATATTTTATTTGTGTAGTTAGGCGATGTGTAAAATTTATCATCCCAATCAATATCAATCAAATCAGTGTATATAAACAAATCTCCGATTTGTTTATAAATATTTATTTTATATACACGTTAAAAATTCTATTTTCAACTATAAAATATTTTATTTCATTTCACATCACACCACACAATCAACTACACATCAAAATCAAACAAACAAGCATACAAGCCGTCCATGGTCTGTGGACGACGGGTGTCGGGTGCTACTAAACACCGTCTGCATCCTAGTATATATTATTAACTAGAAAAAAAAGAAAATTAAAGGTGAGAAGTTCTCACAGATGGTTCCACTCCGCCGTGCTTTGCTGTTGAGCTGCTGAACTGTTTGGATCCGCTTGAAATTCCAATGCAGCCTTTTTCACGCTGTTCGTAATAAAAATTATATTTTTATTGCTTCATTCAATAAATAAAAATCATATCTTTATTTCTACTTCATATATATTTACAACGCTTCATTCTATATAAAAATTATATTTTTATATTTCTATTTCATATACAAAGATTGAATTTTTATTCTCGCTGTTTCATGATAAAAATAAAATTCATATTTTTATTTCACCTTGTATAAAAACCATATTTTTATTCTCCACTTCGTTATAAAAATCATATTTTTATTCTCCACTTCGTTATAAAAATCATATTTTTATACTGCTTTCCTCCTAACAAAAGTCATATTTTTATTACATTACATGAATAAAAATCATATTTTTACTATCATACCTATATAAAAATCATATTTTTAATATGTCACTAGTATAAAAATTATATTTTTAACCTTTCTATATTATAAAAATTATATTTTTAACCTCTACGCCATATAAAAATATTGTCTTTCATAGATTAAAAATCTCATCTTTACTTGTTTAAAAATCTCATCTTTACTTGTTTAAAAATCCTATCTTTACTTGTTTAAAAATTATATACTTTTCCTTATTATAAAAATCTTTGCTTTATAAATATACATAAAAACTCATTTCCAAATACGGTTTATAATATAAATAAAATCAGATTTTAACAGTCTTATATACAAACTACTTTTAAATCAATGCATACTTTATATTTAAACTGAAAAAGAAATAGAATTAAATAAATAAAAACTTACGGTTAAAATGGACGGTGGGGTTTCTTCTGCGCGCGAGGCTGAGGGGAGGTGGTGGCTTCAGGGTGTCAGGCGTGGGGCTGCAGGCTAGGGAGGAGGCGGCGGAGGGTTTTGGCAGTCGGAGGCGGGTCCTCAGGTGGGTGGCGCGGTGGGTTTCGGGTTGAAGGGGAGTGCGGTTCTGGGTCTTCGTGAATGGAGGAAGCGGGTCTCGCGCTGGAAAAGGGGGGAAGAGGAGGAGGGTGGGCACGTCGATCGATGGTGGCTCGAGGCCTGGGGCGCGACGGGGTTTTCAATTTCCCCCCTTTTTTTTCTTCTGAGCGTGTTGACTGTGAAGGTGAGGGAGGAGAGAGATTTAAGGGATTATATAATATAATATATATATATATATATATTTAATTATTTTTAAATTCAAAAAGCAACTTTTTATTTCAAACTCAAAATCAAGCCCAACGACTGTCGTCCCTAGCTAATTACCCTCATTCCGAACACAATGGGATATGTATCGTAAGCTGATTCGATCGTTTTGATCAGTTTTCATCAAAATCAACATATAACTCTATATATTGAACTTGAACGCGCATTTCAATTTACCGGGGTCACATACTAAATCGAAAAATTCCAGAAAAATATTTTCTAGCTTCGTATTGACGATATGGTCCTAACAAAACTAGTTTCGTCGAATTCTGAGACCGTTTGAAAAATGGCCATTTTTAAGGGCCAGAATTCCATAGCGACTATTCTGAAAATTCATTTGGCCATATCTTTTGATTCCCGCTAGGAAATTTTAATTTTTTGGATTCGTTGGAAAGATATTCCCAATTAGATTCAAATATTTTTGGCTTCGCTAAATTCTGGCTTACTTTGAATCCTGTACATTCATTTGAACTTTGAAATCGAATTATCGAACTACCGCACCATTTTCAATTCCTTTTATAATTATAAATAAATATTTATATTCTAACGACGATCTATATAAATATATACATTCTAATTCCATTCAAAATAAATTTCTCGTCGTTATTATTTAAAATAATTCATTTTAAATATTCAAAATTCATCAAAATTGCCAAAATAAAAATTTTAAATTGGCTCAGATTTCTGGGTTATTACAATACATTGCGTTGGTGAAAGTTAAAGTCGATAACTGAAGCTTTGACGATCTATGTCAGATGGGAGGTCATTCAGTGGAGAAGTATGGGGTCATGGGAGCATAGTTGGCAGTGGTGATATGAGGATTTGGGTGCAGTTTTGGGTTTGGATCTGGTGTGAGTGGTCAGTACATCAAATTTATATCTTACTTTAATCGATTCCTACCATTTTATATATAAGATTTAGGTCATTTACGTGTTTTGAATTTTGCTTTAATCGATTTGTGCCATTTGGTATCTTGCTTTAATCGATCTGGTACGAGCGGTGCAGTTTTGGGTCTGCATCTGTTGTAAGTGGCAATACCAGGATTCGGGTAGGGTTTTGGGTGTTTAAAAAATGGGTATTCACCAAGTATTCAATGACGATGGAGGCTAAATTTAGGTTGTGTTAAACTACTTTCTCCCGCTGACCCTATCTTGCATATGCTGCAAGTTTAGAATCAGTGCAACATCAACTAGTTTTAAATTTTTGTTTGTGGTCAGATTTAAAGATTTTTTGAGTTACAGCTACATGTCCAAGTGTTAACTATGCTATTTTGCTTATTTTGTTATATTATGATTTAAAAATTGGGTATTCACCACGCAGTTGACCTGTTATAGCTTAGGGAATTAACTTGCATAATGCAAAGTTGTCTTGAGTACACGATCACTGCTTTCATCATGTATGAAGTATTTCCTTGTTTTTTGGAACTAACTAGGTCATGCAACAAATTTCACAAAAGTTTAATCGGTACAATATGCAGGGATGTTTTTTGAAATTTAATATGCTTAGTTATAAGCGAGTAAATGTTACTGAACCATTGAACCAATGTACCGAGTGGAAAAAAAAAGGGATAGAACTTTGTAGAAAAGGATATGTTGTCCAAAGGAAGGAGAACATGTATTTGTGTCAGCAGCCTCGGGTGCAGTTAGTCAACTTGTTGGTCAGTACGCAAAACTAAAGGGCTGTTATGTTGTAGGAAGTGTTGGCTCCAATGAAAAGGTATATGCATTGTTGAATGTCTGAAGTCAGTAAGTGACTTTTTTCTGTTTCCTACACTAACACATGAATGACACGATGGCTTGATAAGAATATTTTTTTTGTCCTATGCCAAAAACTTTGTAGTCATGTAATAACATATTTCAATTCAAAAAAATTAGTGGAAGGGATAGCTGAATATTCTTTTGTTATGTATAGCACACTATAGCCTTCATTCAATCCACAAAATTGCCTTATTAAATTGTATGTATGTAGAATCGTGATTAGATCCTGTTCTAAACTTCTAATTCAAAAGATTGGATCCATGTCTTCATATTAAATCTGCTTGTCATCCGTTCTTCAAATCCATCAGGTTAGCCTACTGAAGAACAAATTTGGCCTCCATGATGCTTTCAATTACAAGAAGGAAAATGACCTTAATGCTACTCTGAAAAGGTAACTTTATTTATCCTAACTCTTACAGTGCATGATAATAACAACAATTGATATTATTATCATGATACTAAGGGGTGGCATAATAATAGACTTAAGTGGCTTCAGCCAAAAAAAAACTGAATAAAGTATTTAGAGGGGATTGTTGATGTTGGTGGGAGGTTTTATTTTCTATGGTATCACTTATTTTATGTTATATAATGTTTTGTCTGTCTTGTTTTTCAGCATCAGGCGAATGCAGAGAGATTCAATCACTCTTCTTCCACACGATCTACTGCCCAAGTTTTGGATCGAAGTGCGGTACTGACCTCTAACGTCAAAAAACTTAAATCAGAAACACATTGATGTAACAATTACTCCAGACGGTTTAAGATTTGTGTCAAAATAGGATGGTATACTTTAAAATGCTTATGTTTTCTTATATATGTCTGGACACTATCAAATGCTCACGATTTTGTCCTTTTGAACTTGTTGAATACTCACTTGGTTTTATGCAGATGAATATGAGGTCACAATCTCTTAGGGAAAATTTCTTATAGCCAAAAACTATGGGAGCAACACATGAAGAAGCTGGAACATCAATGGCTATGAAAAATGTTCTAGAAAATAGTTTGTTGAAAAGTAGATTTTACAAATTTGTTATACATGAATGGCATATGAAAGTTGTAGAAACTTTTATTGTAACTGTTTGTACTATTAAAAATTTGTTAAAATAAAATTTTTATTTGTTTATTTCATTCTGTGATATACACTATTACTAAAACAAATACATTTAATATATAATATCTATAAGCTCTTAAATATTTTTTTTTTTAGATTTATGAATCTATTGCAATGGGCATATACTGTTGCAAAATAGTTTGTTGCAACAGCAAAAGCCTATTGCAAAAAATCTACTGCAACATCTTATTGCAACAGGAAGAAAGTGTTGCGGACTTTTTGCAACTACGACTATACCACCAAGCGCAGAATAGGTATACTGCAACAGATATCACCCGTTGCGAAAAGTGTTTTTTGTTGTAGTGTTTGCCTGGTCATTGTTGGAAACTCAATCTCCACTACGAGCCCATACGATTTTGATTGTATACCGTATGTCAGTATAACATATGGTATCTATGCTGGCTATTTTAATACATTTACTTTCGAAAGGTTTTCACACTATGCACTAGTAATAATATGAAAGAGGATTTTTGTGTATCAAAGGCATTTTTGACTGCATAAGGAAAAATGTAACCCCCGTAATTTTAAAGAACATTACTAAACTAAAGAATACTTAATTTAATGTTGAGAATTAAGTAAAATGGACTGTACCATTGCGTTCGTGTCGGAATTCTGGTTAAGACAGACTCCGAGTTTGCGTAAAACGAACAACATATAAAGAAGATATTAAGGTTAGAAGTTTGTATACATACAAGAGAAATATATACAAACAAAGTGAACCAGAAATTCAAAATAATTCGAATTCGAAGAGCAGGAGGCCAATGCAGGAATTAGACCCGTTGGGGGTTGACTCACACCCCATGGGGATCGACTTATGGGTCGACCCACTCAAGGGTGTGTTGATCCCACCCCAGATCTAGCCAGGTTCATTTTCTGAACCTGTACTTGTTTGTTAGCGAGATTCTTCAGCCTACAATGTCAAAAACTGTAAAAGTTTTAGAATTTTTGATTTATTGTCAATTTTATTGTCAATTAAATGATAAAATCAATTTTATTGTCAATTTTATCATTAAATTAGAAAACCAAATTCTTCAGCCTACAATGTCAAAAACTGTAAAAGTTTTAGAATTTTTAAGGCCATTAGATAAGACGTGGTGAACAAGATGGAGAAGTACGTTCAAGTGCACAAGAACCTGTGGTTTTCTTGAAGTTATGTAACGACCCAGAAAATCTGAACCAATTTAAAAATTTTAAATTGGCTAAAATAATGGATTTTAAATATTTAAAATAAATATTTTAAATAATGGCGATGAAAACTGAGTTCGAATCGACAATGGAAAACGAATATAATTAATTATAATTATAAATAAGGCCTGAAAGGGCGTTGTGGTTTCGAAAATTGAATTCAAACTTTGTCGAACTGTACCGGGTGCAAAACAATCCGGATTTTAGTGAAACCAAAAATATTTATATCTGTTAGTGAATATCTTTCTAACGAATCCGACCAATCGAAATTTGATAGCGGGAATCAAAAGATATGTCCAGTTGAAAATTCTGAATAGTCGCTATGGAATTCAGGCCCTTAAAAATGGACATTTTGCAAACGACCTCGGATTTGGATGAAACCACTTTTGTTAGATCCGCAGTGTCAAGTTATTGTTAGATTCCAAATTTCATAATTTTTCGAATCAATATGTGAGCGTGGCAAAGGAAAACGCGTTTGACCAGTTTCCGTTGATTTTAATCGACTGGAAATTGGCCATTTTTCAAACGGTCTCAGAATTCGACGAAACTAGTTTTGTTAGGACCGTATCGTCAATACGAAGCTAGAAAATATTTTTCTGGAATTTTTCTAGTTAGTATGTGACCCCGGTAATTTGAAATGTGCGTTTAAAATTCAATATAGTGATTTAAATGAAAATTCAAAAGGAAACTGATTGTAACGATCAAATCAGCTTACGATACATATCCCATTGTGTTCAGAATGGGGGTAAAACGCTATGGACGACAGGCGGTGGGCCTCGTTTCGAGGTCGTGGATAAAAGTTAACCTTTTTGCGAAATTTAATAATTGAATAATAAAAAAAAAAATACTCTTCCCTCCTTTATCTCCTTCTGCCCCCCCCCCCCCCCCCCGATTCAGTTAAACAAAAAAAGAAAAAAAAAAGAAAAAAAAAACCTAGACATCGACGCCACCGCCCCCTGACAACCCACGACCGCCGAACCCCACCGCCCTCCGATCTTCTTTCCCCCCCTCTTCCTTGCTCTCGCTCCCCCCCATTCGATCGAAGCCATCGCGAGCCCCCGAAGCCATCGCCTCCCTGTTCGATCTTTCCACCGCCGACCGCCACCAGAAAACCCCCCCAGCCGACGATCTTTCCACCGCCGACAGCCACTGATTCCCCCCCCCCCCCCTCTTCGCAGAAATGTAAGTTTTTTATTTTTATTTTTGTTTTGTTTTGTTATTTTATTTTAATGATTTTAAAACTGTTCTATTTTAATTAGAATTATAACTGAAATTTAATTAGGTTTAAAACTGAATTGATTTTTAAAAAGGATTAAAAACAGTTTTTTTTAAAAGGTTTAACAACTGAATTTTAAAACAGTTTTTTATAAAAAGATAAAAACTGAATTTTATAAACAGAATTGAAAACTGATTTGGTTTTTAAAAGTTAAAAACTGATTTTTTTTTAAAAAGTTAAAAACTGATTTTATTAAAAGTTAAAAACTGGTTTTATTAAAAGTTAAAAACTGATTTTATTAAAAGTTAAAAACTGATTTTATAAAAAGAGTAAAAACTGATTTTGATTTTTAAAAGGTATTGAAAACTGATTTCTTTAAAAAGTAAAAATCATATTTTTATTTATTGAAAGTCGAAGAAAAATCATATTTTTATATATTGAAAGTCGAAGTAAAAATCAGATTTTTATATATTGAATAACATCGTAAAAATTCGATTTTTACATATGTAGGGGATACGGGCGAAAGCGACAATAGACAAAGATTTCCATAAAGGAAAAGTCGTGCAGTTGGATAGCTATTGGTGAGATTTCTGATTTAAAAATATTATATATGTGTGAAATGAAAGTGAATTGCTATATATAATATCTATATATATATATACGCCCCTCGTCCACAAACCATGGACGATATTTATTAGTTGAAATTGTTGTGAAAATTGATTGATAACGAATGATGGTTTGGGATTGTTTGTGATTGATATTGGTTGTTTGTGGTTGAAAAATACCCATTTGTGGTTGTGAAATATTTGGTTGAAACCACATAGGATTAGTTTGTGGAAATGAAATAAATATATACATGCCGCCTGCGTGCGAACTAGATGCATGATCCCCATTGTCAAAAACCGCGAGGTTTTAAGGTAGAGCGAGGAGCCGTACTAGGGACGGTGCCGGTGTAACTACCCTGCCGTTTTGCTGCCGAAATTTTGAATAATATTCTTGTGTTTGAATTATTTTCATATGCTTAAACTATATTTATTCGTTGTATAGAAAACATTCATGTGTTGAATTGATATTCATTCGTTGTTTAGAAATTCATGTGTTGAATGGTATTCATATTTTGAAATAAATTGTTCGATAATAAAAATCACATTTTTATCTATATATAAAAACTATTGAAAACATTCATGTGTTGAATTGATATTCATTCGTTGTTTAGAAATTCATGTGTTGAATGGTATTCATATTTTGAAATAAATTGTTTGATGATAAAAATCACATTTTTATCTATATATAGAAACCATAGAAAACATTCATGTGTTGAATTGATATTCATTCGTTGTTTAAAAATTCATGTGTTGAATGGTATTCATATTTTAAAATAAATTGTTTTATGATAAAAATCCTATTTTGTCACCTATATGAACTATATAAAAAAAATAGTGTTTTGAAATGAATTGTTTTACAATAAAAATCACATTTTTATTGTATGCATAAATCGTTGAAATGTGAAGTGTTAAGAATAGCCACTTGTTCAAAATAAACATATATGAGTTGAAATATTCATTAATTAGCTAATGAAATGATTTGCACCTATTTATGTAACATTAGAATGAATGGAGTTTTTAAACCAAATAGAAATCAAATATGAAGTCGAATAGAAATTGATAAATGATGAGAACTGTATATATATGTACATGCAATATTCATTGAACAGGTTATAGCAAAGGGGCTAGAGAAGAGGAATAAAATTTTGTGCCCGACAAATAGGTACACATTTACTGATTTGTTTGGGTGATGATTTTGAGCCTGTTGGCTAGCCGCTTGGCTTCTTCTTTTTCTTTTTGAGATTAGAAGGACCGGGAACGCTATTTGCGATTTCCCGATGCTCCCGGTGCAGGGGAGGTTATGGCGAAATTTTTCCAAAATTTAAGGTGTTAGAAAAATATTTGAAGTGAAAACGATATGGAAATCATTGAATGAACTATATTTATATAAATATATAAATATAAATAAAATTAAAACGAAACGAGGCCGTGCAGTTCGTATTTTGAAACCGTGATTTCAAACGACTAGTGCGGGAAATCCGACCATTGGATTTTCCCGAAACCTCAACCGTCGGGTTCGCCTTGGAATAATCTTTCCAACGGCACCAACCTTGTAAAAATCCAACGGTTGGATTGTCTGGAATGTTTAATTCAAATTTGAGGAAAAACAGCACCAGAATCGATTATATTTATATATAAATATAAATAGAATTATATTTAATCGAATAACGACGCTGCAGTTCGTATTTTGAAATCGAAACTTCAAACGATTGTACCGGGAGATCCGACCGTCGGATTTTCCCGAAACTGGAACCGTTGGATTCGTTTTGAAAAGACCTTTCTAATGATGTAAATTTTGTGAAGATCCAACGGTTAGATTTTCAGATATGTGTAAATCAAATCTGAAGAAAAACAGCGCCACGGCCGCCTTATGGCCCGAAGCGTCGTTTTGAATAAAATGGCTATTTTAAAATAAATAAAAATAGCGATAAATAGTTATAAAATATCGTAAGCGATATAGAATGGAAATAAACTGAATTTGCTTGATTTATGTGATGTTTGATGGTTGAATGTGTTTGGTGTGAAAATTACATTAAAGGACAAAATTGGTGTTGTCGAATAATTTAACCATTGAAATAAATTGAATTGAAATTCTAAATATACGTGAATTATTTGAGAAGGCCGAGTTAATTCTCATTTCAAATAATTGACCGACGATTGAAAGTCGAAGATGAAGACGGTGGTCGAAGACCGGAGATCTTCACCTCGTTTGGATGGTAACCGAGGTCCTGATTGGGAGGCATCCCGAAATATGGATAATGAGTGGTGATCGTCCAGACGTACGTGGTGATCAAAGGGTTTGCGAGGTATTTAGTGCCTCCGGTTTCGTTCAGACCCAGAACGGACTTGTAAATGGACTGTGTGTCTGACATTGGAGTTTATTCTGTGTTGATTGATTTCTGTTAAATATACATCTGTTTGGCGGCGGAGAATTTATTCTTTTGCTTAACGCCCTTCTCTGAGACGCACGAGCTCAGAGGTTGTATATCGATGGACATCAATCGCATGGCGTGAATTGCCTGTGTGGCATGCTAAGATGCAGTGATCAGGGCTTCTGTTGAAAAGCAAAGTCTTGTGGTGATGATCAAAGCACCGCCTGTGTGGCGTAGCTTTGTGTATAACGTGAAATCGCGAGCCTCACACCCCGGTATGAACCAGAAACGGGAGAAAGGACCTCAGGGAGGGCCTACGTTTCCTCCTAGCTAAAAGTGGCGTCAGTGGTTTTACACGCCCTGACGAGTTTGACTTATGTGGTTGTTGCTGTTGCGAGGCGCCTCGGTTAGATCGGACGATCCGGGTCCGATGGAGTCATTCGTTGGCTCGCTTACGCCCCAAAGGGCGGCGAAACGTAGTGCTCAGGCATTTTAATCCACTCCGTGTGGACCGGCCCTGACGATCCAAGGCTTGCCTGCGCGCTTGCCTGAGACTCGGGCTAGGCAGTCTCGAATTCGGTAAGGACTATCTTTTGCCTTGGTTCATGACGGAAATCCAATTTCCAAATACGACATCGTGCGGTTTTGATTGTATATATATATGGCGACATGATATATGGTACCCATGCCGTCTATGATTGATAGTTATGATTTGAAATTGTTTTCAAAACATATAAACACTAGCAATAATATCAAATGCCTTTGTTTTATTCGTATCAATCATATTTTGGCCATTATAAGGTAAAACTCTATCCTCCGGTTTGCGTTGCATTGTGTGATGGGAACTGAGTCTTATAATGGCTTCATTTTTGTTAAAAGCATAGCGATGTTTAAAAGAAAGATTTGTTTTAAAGCACTGGCAATCCAATGGAGTAAACCCGTTCCACGAAAGTGGCGTGGTCCTGTGATTAGCCATATTATATATGTGTTGAGTAGATTTCTCATACCAGTCCCATGACTGACTCGTAGTTTGTTTCACTCTCAAACTCGGGTGCCCCTTTTTCTACACGGGCAGCCTTGTATTCAGGTTTAGCTGGTTCTTTCTGGATAGCTGGAGCTGAAGATGGATTCTATCATTTATTTCTTTTTATGCTGTTCGGCTCCTATTGTACATATTTTGTTTATTTCCGCTGTAGACATTTATGTATAGCTGAACTGTATTTTTACTAAGTAAGATCCTGTACTGTGTAACTCTGATGATTACTTTTATCCAGTATATTCTATTGTTCATATCTGGTGTATTTATTTAATTCTGTTCTGCTATTATCTGTTTCTGTGTTATATTCCAAAAGATAACCTTGTTTCCGTGAGAACGGGAATTCGTGTCGTCTCATCGTGGTATCAGAGCTTTGGTTAAGCTTAGTTCTGGAATATAACATTTGAACGAACTCGTCAGAAATAGAACCAGTAGTGTTCTAGGACGGGTAACTCAATACAGATAGGATCAGTAATATCCTAGTATGAGTAAAGCAGAATGAGATTACACCTCGATAGACACATTTACATTTGAAGTATATGTTTCTATATTTTAAAATACCATTTCTGTGACCTGACACTTGATCTGCCATTTGCAGAAGAACTAGAAAATGAGTGCCAGGAACAGAAGAAATAATCGTATGGCTCGACCAGCTAATGAGCCAGTTGTGCTCCCACAGCCAGAATCCGATATAGAAGTTCTATACAAGAGATTTCGAAATCTTGGTGGATCGCCATTCTTAGGCAAGGAGTCCATTATGGAAACACAAGCTTGGATTCGTTCTGCAGAGAAAATCTTTGAGGGTTTAAAGCTGAGAGATGATCAGAAAAGATTACTGGCGTCTTGGGCACTCAAAGAAGAAGCTTTGTTTTGGTGGGATTCAATCATTAAAGATAATCCAGAAGGTGATATCACCTGGGACAGATTCAAAGTGATTTTCCTGGAAAGATTTACTCCTCCCGAAGCAACTGAGAGATTATGTGACGAATTTTCTTATCTAATACAAGGTGACATGACCATTCCGGAATATCATAAGAAATTCAATGAACTTTCTCACTTTGCCCCTCAACTAATTGAAAATCCGAAGAGGAAAAATCTGAGATTTATTCACGGACTTTAAAGGAAATACCAGAATAAAGTATTGGGGCATGTGAAGCTTCCTTTTCCAGAAATGATTTATATGGCTTATCAGTATGAAGATCTCCATAAGAAAGGAATGTTACGTGACGAAGAAGAAGTCAGTTCTAGTGACAAAGCAGAGTCGGAAACTGATATCCATGAGGCTTGTACAAAGTCTGATGTCAGTAAGAAGCCCAGTGCCAAGAGAAAGAGGGCAAGATCTGAAAAAGAACCTGCCACGACTGCCACATGCTCTAACTGCAATAAACAGGGGCATCTGACTAGGAAGTGTAAAACCTCGAAGAAGCGAAAGGAGGGTGGGTCTAAATCCAAAGGCAAGTTTCCTGTGACTCGAGAGTGCAATCTTTGTCATCAGGCCGGTCATATAAAGCGAGATTGTCGGCTGTTAAAAACGACCAAAATAGTTCAAGTAAATGAAGTAGCAGAAACGTCTGAGCCCTCAGCTAGTCAAGAAAGGCCAGATGTTTTAGAAGGCACGCTAACTGTCAAAAACATTCCAGTCAAAGTACTGTTTGATACAGGCGCGTCGCGATGCTTCATTGCAAAGGATGCAGCTAAGAAACTGGATTTGAATTTGAAAAAGCTTAAGGAACCAATGACTGTCCAGAATCCGGTTGGGGGTTCTATTGATCTCAGTTGGATTTGTAGAGTACCGGTTTCTTTTTCTCGTTATCGATTTCCTACCATCGCAGCCGTTATGAATTTTACAGAGTTTGATCTTATCTTGGGGTTAGATTGGTTGACCGAATATGAAGCTGAAGTTAAATGCGCCGACAGAGTCGTAAAAGCGAAGATTAAATCAGGTGATTATATAACTATCCCCTGTGAAGGTCAGAATGCTAATAGAAAAGACTTCTGGGCAGCTTTGAATGTTTCACCAGCCCAAATTGAAAATATCCCTGAAATCACTGAGAATATTCCTGACCTCATTAAAGATATTCCTGTTGTCAAAAACTATGCGGATGTGTTCGAGGAAGTTGTTCGCTTACCTCCGAAGAGAGAAATAGATTTCAAGATTGCTTTAATTCCCAATGCAAGGCCGGTAGTTCACGCTATTCGAAGAATGCCCTTGAAAGAGAAGGAAGAATTAGACAATCAAACACGACAGCTAGTATGGAAAGGTCTGATCAGGCCTAGTTTCTCTGACTGGGGTGCAGCCGTGGTATTTGTCCCAAAATCTGACGGTACTCTACGTCTATGTGTGGATTATCGTGATTTGAACAAACAGACAATAAAGAACAAGTATCCATTGCCGCGGATTGATGATTTGTTAGATCGATTAAATGGAGCACAAGTATTCTCACGAATGGACCTAGCTACAGGATTCCATCAACTTCGAATTGTCGAAGAGTGTGTTCCAATGACAGCGTTCAGAGGCCCCGACTTATTCTACGAGTGGTTAGTAATGCCGTTCGGCTTATGTAACGCTCCAGCCTATTTCGTCGATCTAATGAACAGAGTATTCAGAGGAGTATTGAACAAATTTGTTCTGGTTTTTATTGATGATATTCTAATCTTCTCTAAATCAAAGGCCGAACATGAAAAACATTTGGAACAGGTTCTAGAAATCCTCAGAAGGAATGTATTGAAAGCCAAATTTTCCAAATGTATATTCTGGCAAGATGAAGTGAAATTTCTGGGCCATGTCGTATCGAAAGAAGGAATCGCTGTGGATCCAAGCAAAATCGCGGCTATTCAAAATTGGAAACAGCCCAGTACTCCCACTGAAGTCCGCAGTTTTCTCGGATTAGCTAGCTATTACTGAAAGTTCGTTAAAGACTTTTCAAAGATATCTGGTCACTTAACGAAGCTTACAAAGAAGCATTCTAAATTCAAATGGACTCAAGAGAGTGAGGAGGCTTTCGAAGAGCTAAAGTTGAGATTAACTACAGCTCCAGTGTTAACCATCATTGATGGCAACCAAGATTTAAAAGTCTGGACTGATGCGTCTAGAGAGGGCCTTGGCGCAGTGTTAATGCAAAGAGGTCAAGTGATTGCTTATGCTAGCCGTCAACTGAAGCCGCACGAGAAAAACTATGTAACTCATGATCTTGAGTTATTGGCTATCATATTCTCTTTGAAAATCTGGAGACACTATCTTCTGGGCGAGAGATTTGAGCTGTTTACAGATCACTAGTCGTTAAAGTATCTGTTCACTCAGAAGGACTTAAATCTGAGACAGCAACGTTGGCTGGAGTTTCTTGCAGCATATGACTTCGAAATTATATATACTCCAGGAAAAGCCAATGTCGTGGCCGATGCGTTAAGCAGAAAGAATGTAATGATCGCCAGTTTTATTATCACGACTTCATTGCTAGATAAGATATCTGCTCTTCAGGAGGATGATCACTTCATTCAGAAGATCAGAGGGATAATTCAACAAGGCGAGCCCTCGAGTTTTCAAGTAGACAATGATGGGATTTTAAGGCTCAAAGGTCGAATCTGTGTCCCTAACATTCCTGAACTTCGAAAGGAAGTACTGGATGAATGCCACAAGTCAAAACTCAGTATCCATCCGGGAGTAAGCAAAATGTATAATGACATCAAACGCACTTTCTGGTGGAAGTCGATGAAAAGGGACATTTCTTTATATGTCAGCCGATGCCCTACTTGCCAGCTAGTTAAGAGTGACCAACAGAAATTGGCTGGATTATTACAACCGCTAGAAGTTCCTGGCTGGAAGTGGGAACATATTTCTATGGATTTCATTGATGGTTTGCCCAGAACCAGAAAAGGAAATGACAGTATTTGGGTGATCGTAGATCGCTTCACGAAGACCGCCCATTTCATACCTGTCAGATCAAACAGAACTGCTCAGAGTCTGGCACAGATTTACTTCAGGGAAATAGTTAGACTGCATGGAGTGCCGCTCAGTATAGTAAGTGATAGGGATACAATATTCACTAGTAAATTCTGGGAAGCATTTCAAGTCGAGCTGGGAACGAAGTTAAACTTGAGCACCGCTTATCATCCTCAGACAGACGGTCAGACTGAGAGGGTGAATCGCATTTTAGAAGATCTATTGCGGGCTTGTATTATAGATTTCGGTGGATCATGGGAAGACCATCTGCATTTGGCTGAATTCTCTTATAACAACAGCTACCAGGCGAGTCTGACAATGTCGCCATTCGAAGCATTGTACGGTAGACCGTGCCGATCTCCTGCTTGTTGGGTCGAGCCTGGGAATAGACTTGTGTTGGGTCCCGATATGATTCGAGAAGCTGCCGACAAAGTCGATTTTATTAAGAAGCGATTACTCGCCGCTCAAAGCCGACAAAAGAGCTATGCCGATAGAAGAAGAAGAGATATATCCTTTGAAGTTGGCGACTACGTATATTTGAAAGTATCGCCGATGAGAGGAGTTATCCGGTTCGGTAAAACTGGAAAGTTAGCACCCAAATTCATTGGTCCGTTTCCTATTCTGGAACGGATTGGAACTCTCGCTTATAGGGTCAAACTGCCTGACTGGTTGCCTGGAGTTCATGATGTATTTCATATATCTCAACTTCGAAAGCACGTTCATGATCCAGACTTGATCGTGGAAGAAGCAGCTCAGCAAGATATTGAAATTACTCCAGAACTAGCTGTGAGGCGAGAGCCGCTAAAGATTATCGGCAAAGAAACCAAAGAACTGAGGAACAAGAAGGTTCGCTTAGTCAAAGTGCAATGGAGTGGAGATCCGCGAGATTGTACTTGGGAAACTGAGGAGAGCATTCAGAAAGCTTATCCTAGGTGCCGAGTAGATATCTCTGATTGACTCGGGTGCAAGGTACATTTACCATACTTTGCATTACCATTTAATTCTCTAATCTGTTGTAATTTTCTTTTCATGGATGTGCACTTTTAAATTCTATAGGCTGAATGATTTTGAAAAGGAGTATAAAAATAGATTAGTATATTTTTGAAGGTTAACAACAATTGGATTGGTTGTTGTGTTGTGTGATTGTAGATTTATCAAACCACTTTCGACTTTGTTCCTTTTCGGGGACGAAAAGTTTTAAGTGGGGGAGATTGTAACGACCCAGAAAATCTGAACCAATTTAAAATTTTTAAATTGGCTAAAATAATGGATTTTAAATATTTAAAATAAATATTTTAAATAATGGCGATGAAAACTGAGTTCGAATCGACAATGGAAAACGAATATAATTAATTATAATTATAAATAAGGCCTGAAAGGGCGCTGTGGTTTCGAAAATTGAATTCAAACTTTGTCGAACTGTACCGGGTGCAAAACAATCCGGATTTTAGTGAAACCAAAAATATTTATATCTGTTAGTGAATATCTTTCTAACGAATCCGACCAATCGAAATTTGATAGCGGGAATCAAAAGATATGTCCAGTTGAAAATTCTGAATAGTCGCTATGGAATTCAGGCCCTTAAAAATGGACATTTTGCAAACGACCTCGGATTTGGATGAAACCACTTTTGTTAGATCTGCAGTGTCAAGTTATTGTTAGATTCCAAATTTCATAATTTTTCGAATCAATATGTGAGCGTGGCAAAGGAAAACGCGTTTGACCAGTTTCCGTTGATTTTAATCGACTGGAAATTGGCCATTTTTCAAACGGTCTCAGAATTCGACGAAACTAGTTTTGTTAGGACCGTATCGTCAATACGAAGCTAGAAAATATTTTTCTGGAATTTTTCTAGTTAGTATGTGACCCCGGTAATTTGAAATGTGCGTTTAAAATTCAATATAGTGATTTAAATGAAAATTCAAAAGGAAACTGATTGTAACGATCAAATCAGCTTACGATACATATCCCATTGTGTTCAGAATGGGGGTAAAACGCTATGGACGACAGGCGGTGGGCCTCGTTTCGAGGTCGTGGATAAAAGTTAACCTTTTTGCGAAATTTAATAATTAAATAATAAAAAAAAATACTCTTCCCTCCTTTATCTCCTTCTGCCCCCCCCCCCCCCCCCCCGATTCAGTTAAACAAAAAAAGAAGAAAAAAAACCTAGACATCGACGCCACCGCCCCCTGACAACCCACGACCGCCGAACCCCACCGCCCTCCGATCTTCTTTCCCCCCCTCTTCCTTGCTCTCGCTCCCCCCCCCATTCGATCGAAGCCATCGCGAGCCCCCGAAGCCATCGCCTCCCTGTTCGATCTTTCCACCGCCGACCGCCACCAGAAAACCCCCCCAGCCGACGATCTTTCCACCGCCGACAGCCACTGATTCCCCCCCCCCCTCTTCGCAGAAATGTAAGTTTTTTATTTTTATTTTTGTTTTGTTTTGTTATTTTATTTTAATGATTTTAAAACTGTTCTATTTTAATTAGAATTATAACTGAAATTTAATTAGAATTATAACTGAAATTTAATTAGGTTTAAAACTGAATTGATTTTTAAAAAGGATTAAAAACAGTTTTTTTTAAAAAGGTTTAACAACTGAATTTTAAAACAGTTTTTTATAAAAAGATAAAAACTGAATTTTATAAACAGAATTGAAAACTGATTTGGTTTTTAAAAGTTAAAAACTGATTTTTTTAAAAAGTTAAAAACTGATTTTATTAAAAGTTAAAAACTGATTTTATTAAAAGTTAAAAACTGATTTTATTAAAAGTTAAAAACTGATTTTATAAAAAGAGTAAAAACTGATTTTGATTTTTAAAAGGTATTGAAAACTGATTTCTTTAAAAAGTAAAAATCATATTTTTATTTATTGAAAGTCGAAGAAAAATCATATTTTTATATATTGAAAGTCGAAGTAAAAATCAGATTTTTATATATTGAATAACATCGTAAAAATTCGATTTTTACATATGTAGGGGATACGGGCGAAAGCGACAATAGACAAAGATTTCCATAAAGGAAAAGTCGTGCAGTTGGATAGCTATTGGTGAGATTTCTGATTTAAAAATATTATATATGTGTGAAATGAAAGTGAATTGCTATATATAATATCTATATATATATATATATACGCCCCTCGTCCACAAACCATGGACGATATTTATTGGTTGAAATTGTTGTGAAAATTGATTGATAACGAATGATGGTTTGGGATTGTTTGTGATTGATATTGGTTGTTTGTGGTTGAAAAATACCCATTTGTGGTTGTGAAATATTTGGTTGAAACCACATAGGATTAGTTTGTGGAAATGAAATAAATATATACATGTCGCCTGCGTGCGAACTAGATGCATGATCCCCATTGTCAAAAACCGCGAGGTTTTAAGGTAGAGCGAGGAGCCGTACTAGGGACGGTGCCGGTGTAACTACCCTGCCGTTATGCTGCCGAAATTTTGAATAATATTCTTGTGTTTGAATTATTTTCATATGCTTAAACTATATTTATTCATTGTATAGAAAACATTCATGTGTTGAATTGATATTCATTCGTTGTTTAGAAATTCATGTGTTGAATGGTATTCATATTTTGAAATAAATTGTTCGATAATAAAAATCACATTTTTATCTATATATAAAAACTATTGAAAACATTCATGTGTTGAATTGATATTCATTCGTTGTTTAGAAATTCATGTGTTGAATGGTATTCATATTTTGAAATAAATTGTTTGATGATAAAAATCACATTTTTATCTATATATAGAAACCATAGAAAACATTCATGTGTTGAATTGATATTCATTCGTTGTTTAGAAATTCATGTGTTGAATGGTATTCATATTTTGAAATAAATTGTTTTATGATAAAAATCCTATTTTGTCACCTATATGAACTATATAAAAAAAAATAGTGTTTTGAAATGAATTGTTTTACAATAAAAATCACATTTTTATTGTATGCATAAATCGTTGAAATGTGAAGTGTTAAGAATAGCCACTTGTTCAAAATAAACATATATGAGTTGAAATATTCATTAATTAGCTAATGAAATGATTTGCACCTATTTATGTAACATTAGAATGAATGGAGTTTTTAAACCAAATAGAAATCAAATATGAAGTCGAATAGAAATTGATAAATGATGAGAACTGTATATATATGTACATGCAATATTCATTGAACAGGTTATAGCAAAGGGGCTAGAGAAGAGGAATAAAATTTTGTGCCCGACAAATAGGTACACATTTACTGATTTGTTTGGGTGATGATTTTGAGCCTGTTGGCTAGCCGCTTGGCTTCTTCTTTTTCTTTTTGAGATTAGAAGGACCGGGAACGCTATTTGCGATTTCCCGATGCTCCCGGTGCAGGGGAGGTTATGGCGAAATTTTTCCAAAATTTAAGGTGTTAGAAAAATATTTGAAGTGAAAACGATATGGAAATCATTGAATGAACTATATTTATATAAATATATAAATATAAATAAAATTAAAACGAAACGAGGCCGTGCAGTTCGTATTTTGAAACCGTGATTTCAAACGACTAGTGCGGGGAATCCGACCATTGGATTTTCCCGAAACCTCAACCGTCGGGTTCGCCTTGGAATAATCTTTCCAACGGCACCAACCTTGTAAAAATCCAACGGTTGGATTGTCTGGAATGTTTAATTCAAATTTGAAGAAAAACAGCGCCAGAATCGATTATATTTATATATAAATATAAATAGAATTATATTTAATCGAATAACGACGCTGCAGTTCGTATTTTGAAATCGAAACTTCAAACGATTGTACCGGGAGATCCGACCGTCGGATTTTCCCGAAACTGGAATCGTTGGATTCGTTTTGAAAAGACCTTTCTAATGATGTAAATTTTGTGAAGATCCAACGGTTAGATTTTCAGATATGTGTAAATCAAATCTGAAGAAAAACAGCGCCACGGCCGCCTTATGGCCCGAAGCGTCGTTTTGAATAAAATGGCTATTTTAAAATAAATAAAAATAGCGATAAATAGTTATAAAATATCGTAAGCGATATAGAATGGAAATAAACTGAATTTGCTTGATTTATGTGATGTTTGATGGTTGAATGTGTTTGGTGTGAAAATTACATTAAAGGACAAAATTGGTGTTGTCGAATAATTTAACCATTGAAATAAATTGAATTGAAATTCTAAATATACGTGAATTATTTGAGAAGGCCGAGTTAATTCTCATTTCAAATAATTGACCGACGATTGAAAGTCGAAGATGAAGACGGTGGTCGAAGACCGGAGATCTTCACCTCGTTTGGATGGTAACCGAGGTCCTGATTGGGAGGCATCCCGAAATATGGATAATGAGTGGTGATCGTCCAGACGTACGTGGTGATCAAAGGGTTTGCGAGGTATTTAGTGCCTCCGGTTTCGTTCAGACCCAGAACGGACTTGTAAATGGACTGTGTGTCTGACATTGGAGTTTATTCTGTGTTGATTGATTTCTGTTAAATATACATCTGTTTGGCGGCGGAGAATTTATTCTTTTGCTTAACGCCCTTCTCTGAGACGCACGAGCTCAGAGGTTGTATATCGATGGACATCAATCGCATGGCGTGAATTGCCTGTGTGGCATGCTAAGATGCAGTGATCAGGGCTTCTGTTGAAAAGCAAAGTCTTGTGGTGATGATCAAAGCACCGCCTGTGTGGCGTAGCTTTGTGTATAACGTGAAATCGCGAGCCTCACACCCCGGTATGAACCAGAAACGGGAGAAAGGACCTCAGGGAGGGCCTACGTTTCCTCCTAGCTAAAAGTGGCGTCAGTGGTTTTACACGCCCTGACGAGTTTGACTTATGTGGTTGTTGCTGTTGCGAGGCGCCTCGGTTAGATCGGACGATCCGGGTCCGATGGAGTCATTCGTTGGCTCGCTTACGCCCCAAAGGGCGGCGAAACGTAGTGCTCAGGCATTTTAATCCACTCCGTGTGGACCGGCCCTGACGATCCAAGGCTTGCCTGCGCGCTTGCCTGAGACTCGGGCTAGGCAGTCTCGAATTCGGTAAGGACTATCTTTTGCCTTGGTTCATGACGGAAATCCAATTTCCAAATACGACATCGTGCGGTTTTGATTGTATATATATATGGCGACATGATATATGGTACCCATGCCGTCTATGATTGATAGTTATGATTTGAAATTGTTTTCAAAACATATAAACACTAGCAATAATATCAAATGCCTTTGCTTTATTCGTATCAATCATATTTTGGCCATTATAAGGTAAAACTCTATCCTCCGGTTTGCGTTGCATTGTGTGATGGGAACTGAGTCTTATAATGGCTTCATTTTTGTTAAAAGCATAGCGATGTTTAAAAGAAAGATTTGTTTTAAAGCACTGGCAATCCAATGGAGTAAACCCGTTCCACGAAAGTGGCGTGGTCCTGTGATTAGCCGTATTATATATGTGTTGAGTAGATTTCTCATACCAGTCCCATGACTGACTCGTAGTTTGTTTCACTCTCAAACTCGGGTGCCCCTTTTTCTACACGGGCAGCCTTGTATTCAGGTTTAGCTGGTTCTTTCTGGATAGCTGGAGCTGAAGATGGATTCTATCATTTATTTCTTTTTATGCTGTTCGGCTCCTATTGTACATATTTTGTTTATTTCCGCTGTAGACATTTATGTATAGCTGAACTGTATTTTTACTAAGTAAGATCCTGTACTATGTAACTCTGATGATTACTTTTATCCAGTATATTCTATTGTTCATATCTGGTGTATTTATTTAATTCTGTTCTGCTATTATCTGTTTCTGTGTTATATTCCAAAAGATAACCTTGTTTCCGTGAGAACGGGAATTCGGGTCGTCTCAAGTTACATTGACAATAAAGCTTTCTTCTAGCATTAAAGAAGCCACTGAACTATTTGGACATAAATAATACATTTTAGATTGAAAAGAAAGTGCAGCGGATTGTAGGATTTTGGGGTATAGTGGAAATGTACAATAGCTTTTTTTGTTAGAATGTGGAGTAACTGTATATATTATCACTTTTATGTGCAACATTTTTGGATGTGGTAAATTTTAGCTTTGATTGTCAGCTCGATTATTATTTTGTCTTTGTTATTATTTAAGTTGTTTAATTGTTTTACTGTATATATGTTATGCACCATCTTATTTTTTTTATTTCTTTCTCACTTTTTTTGGAGTCATCCACCATATTTTATTCTACTTTCATCAGATTTAGTTCATATACAATATCATTGTGCCTTTTGGATATCAAAATTAAGCAGCGAATTCACTGTGGTATCTCTTCCCTCAATGTCACTTAGACTAGTACTATCATTCTTATCTTTTTGTAGTTAAATAGACGTTATATAAGTTAACCGCATAACTAACATTTTTTTGGCCTAATGTTATGCATTAGGAACTTTGCTCACTTATGAAACCTGGGGGGATAAAGATACAATCTAACAACAAATTGCGTAGCACTAATTTCAAAATTTTATTTTTTTTCATACAATTTTTTGTACATGCATTCCTGATTGAGTGCAAAAATTGAAAGCTACCATGTAAATTTGTATTTTAAAACCATGCTTGATAGCTTGGACAAGTATAACGACAACAGAGAAATGTACCCTCATTAACACAACAATGTTTCCTAGTAAACTTTACCGATCACCCAGGTGTGAATAACCACAGAATAATTTTTAACTAAGCAAATCCATAGGGAGAATATAAAATGCCTGAATGATGTGGCAAAATGGAATAATGGAGCTTTGAAAGCCACTATACTAAACAAAACAAAGAAAACTGATTTAGAAAAATTATATAATTTTTTATTTTCTTTCAGATGTCATGAATTATTAAACAAAAGCATAGATTACAAAAAAAATGTTACTTAGGATTGAATCATATAAAATACAAAATTTTACTAGCGTGGGTATTGATATATGCATGTGCTTAAAGTGGCTTTCATGAATTAAATTAAGCCATTACATGTTTGAAAATATGTAGCTGGAAAAGAAAAATAATAAGGAACTATATTACACTTTCCATTGGTTATATTTTTTTTCCAAGAAACATTTATGCATGAAATAATAGTGGCTTTGTATGTCTCAGTACTAGCTTAGAATGGCAATTAAATGCATTGTTAATGAAGGTTATTTGCTTTATTAACGACTGGAATCACTAGTAGATCATGGAACACAATCATGTAAAAGGCAATCATTGCTTGATGGATAGTTTGTACTTTGATAAATAAAAGTTGAACACTAAACATTACTAATAAAGGAAAATTTATGCATTTTTATGATACACAAAATTTAGTATATCAACGTTTTGATTACATGCGTTCGATTTCTAGGAAAATATTTCAATTTGTAGCTGACGAGCCTAGAATTAAATTATTTTAAGGTTGCAGAGGATGATGGATTCGACTTTAAGATAAATGGCCATTTGTTATAGCTCGGTAACTGTTAGTTTCATTTGGATTATAATCCCATGCTACCATGTTGGCTGTAAATATAAAGGCAAATAAAAGAACATACAAACATCTTATATTTATATGTGTCTGTCGTTTTTTTGTTTTGCTTTTGACATCTTTTGTCTCATTGTATTGAGGCCTAAGATTGTACATTCATTATAGCGGGTTGTTGGAATGCTTGGCACTGAAGGAGCATCTACCTTGCCTGAACAGGCCTTCCAGGTTGCTCTCTTTTCATGTCATCTTTTTTTTTTTTTGAAACTTATTTGTATGGGACTCGTGGGTTCACTCATCATATTACACAATGAAATGCCATTCCGGTTTACAATGTAGGAGAAATATATTACAGCCTGACTTATATCACAGTAACCCTATCAATACCAGTTTTTATCTTAAAATTACATTTTCATGTCCAGGTTGCACAAAGCTGTATAATTAACAGCACAACTGCATTAGCATTAACAGTAGAATATGTAACTACAACATTTTGTGCCCTGTGGACGGTAGAGGGGATAGATGTATCATTATTTTTTCTACTGAAAATTAAATCACTTTTAAGTTACAAATCTTTTTATCAAACTTTAAACAATGGATTCAACTTTTATAACAAATTGAAAATTGAGCTAAGGTTTTATTTTGAAATCAGAGTATGAAATTAATCCAAGAAAATTATAAGTAAAATTGAACCATGGACGTAATCATTCTTTGATAAATGTTAAGGTTCATTGTTTAATTTAATGTTGTTGTACTATTGTATTATGTGGTTTCTATTTTAGTCTGTACATCATTTGTACTTCACGTTTGCAGTGCATGTGTGTGTACTGAAGTGCAAGTTAATAAATAATATGTTATAGTTGTGGTTGTACCCTGTTGTAGAGATGTAAATAATTAGGTGCATAGAAAATAATATAGCTATGTCTTTGATTTAACAATTGTATGATTATCTTGACGATTTCCCTTTTTATGCAGTATAGTGCTAAATATTTTTTGCAAAATCAAAGCATAAAATATTCGGTTTAATTTTAGTGTTGGTCTTTCAAATTATGATAATGTCTTTATTATGTAGTTTTCAGATTACCTAGGTTTTATGAGTAAGCATTTACCTTCTAGAAGATTACGAGTTACTGGAACATATGACAATCATTTGATTTGACTCTATCATCCATGCATTGTGTGTAAGACTTTCTTTGTTCTGAAATTTAATTTTACATTTAACTGTCATAGCGGTAATCCAAAAGATGAACTATAGATGCCATAGTTTGTCGTGTTGCTCCATCATTTCTTCGATTTGGTTCATATTAGCTTCATGCTATTAGAGGCAAAAAAAGATCCCAAAATTGTCCATCTTTTGGCAGATTATGCAATTTACCACCATTTTCCTCATTTCGAGAATATGAGCAAGAGTGAAGACTTATCCTTAGAAGTGGTTAGGAGATTGCTCAAATGATAGATATAACCTCTAATAAGTATGAAGGTAATTTTTGAGGCTTTTGCAGATGTTATTTCTACTACCCTGATATTCGGTGGAAATCGTACCTTTTGCACATTTAATTTTCCTGCTATAATAGGTTTTGATTTAGTGTCTAAGCATACAATCGACGAAATCAATAATATTGATCCCCTTTTAGACTTTATTCCTCAATATTCATTTTTTGCATTCTTGTGTTTTAATCTCTGATGTAAAATATTTTTCTAATGTAAGCTGGGGTTTCTATCTTCTAAAAAACTCTTGAATTTCATTCTATCTCGGAATGCCATTCTAGAACCATCATAGAAATGTTTATGGGTTTGTTATGGTATTTTTTGTACTGTTGATTCTGCTACAGAATTAGTTTATAGGGTTAAACTTTTCTTAAGCCATTTGAAATGACCAGTATCATTTCTGGAACTTAGAATTTATCAGTATCATGGTTACTTTTGACCACTAAGTTGCAAATCATCTTCTGAGAATTTTACGTCCAATATAGCAGTGTTTTCGAAGAGAGTAGAACCACCATGTTACAAGACTTTCTACATGATTTTACTGATTTTTATTGTTTATATATAATCACAGATGTGCGTTCATATTATAAAGTATATTTACAATGGGTCAGAGCAACTGAAGACCTAAATTTTCCAAGGATAATATCTTCTTTACAAATATTTTTGTGACAGAATAAGTATGGCTTTTGCCTCTGCGCTCTCTCCGCACCCTTTATTTATTCATCAGAACCATTTTGGGAATCTAAAGAGGTTTCCTATTTCTGCGGCTACAGGCAAACTGAAAACCAAGACAGTTATTACGAAGGCCATCAGTGATAGCTCTGGTTCTTCGAATGTCAGCCTTGTCAAATCTGTACAAAATGCTTGGAGCAGCCCTGAAGATCGCATTGCTCTTGCTGGATTAGGATTGGCAGGGATAGCTGCATTTTGGGTATTATCTAACCTTATTGCGGTAATTACTGAAACTGCTGCCTTTCTGTACATGATAGTTTTCTTTAATTTGATAGTGTACATTAAAATGCAGACCTTACATATAATTTCTTGATAAGATTAAGTTCCATAGACCATTGACAAGCTTCCTATAATACCTGGTGTTCTTGAATTCATTGGTATATTGTTCTCATATGTAAAGTACAAATACTTTCTCTATGAAATTATCAAGCTCATTCCTGACATTTCAGTACATTTTATAGTGGTTCGCATAATGATTCCTCCTATTTAAGCAAGACAGGGAAGAACTGATCAAAATCGTAAAATCTTCGATATTGGATGTCATTGGCCAGTAATTTAATGTTAATGTTAATATTAAAAGAATTGGAGAAAGAGAATCAATAGTGGTTCAGTTGTATGTATATGATGGTCAAACAAACATTCCTCCATCTATTTAAAATTGGATGTGCATAAATAAATAAATATATATATATATATATCATAAAGTATATTTCAGAAGCATCCATGTAAAAATCCACATTTGAATCTACGAGTGAATTTGAATAAGTATCCTGTATCCATACTAAAATCAAAAATCTTTGTGAACTATTAGGTGTTCATCAAGGTCTTTGCCTGGTATTGTTTCTAGTACATTAAGTTGTTGATAATCTTTGATGTTGTACCTATTCCTCACTATCATTTTGCTGAAAAATTGATTTTGGGAAATTTAGTTTTGGTCTTTGTTTTGTTGTCTTGATTTACCTGAGATGCACACTTGCAATTTGATTAAGGTGCACTTGTGTATGCTGCCTCATCTTGTTTTCACATGCTCATTTGGTTTGTCTGATGTGCATTTATGCAATTTAGCCTTGTTACCATTGTTTAATGTTTTATATTTAAACCACTTCATAGTAAATTGAATGCCTCCAGGCCAGATAGTTGAACCCAGACCATATGCACAATAACTTTAGTTTCATCTTACAACACATCTAATGATAAACAAATGGAAGTGTATATTAAATATGGAATGAATGAAATGCTGATAAATGTAAATGAGAATTTGCATGAGTTGTTTTCTGAATCTATGTACATACGCTTGTACAAGAGTTATAAATAAAAGATTTATGTTTTGTATTCATGAGTTTAACTGTTTCACATGTATGAAAATTGTATTTTGTTCGCATGTCGTTTTTACGTAGCAGCAATGTGTTTTAATGATTTTTGTCGTTGAAAAAAAATATGGATTCTATAGTTAAAAAAAAGCTGAATTTTCTAATACATAAACAATGGAAAATGGTCTTCAAACTAAAGAATATTATATACTCTATTTTATTGTTAAATTAATGGTCTTGTTGGGAATTAATATTTCAGTATCGAATGACCTGTACTCTGTGAGAATTTGAAATTTATTAGTATTTGAACCCTTTTCAAATTGAAACAAAATTCTGATTTGTAAATCTTCCTAGATCACAACACCCAAGCTTTTTGACCATAACTTTCAAATGATTAATATATTTACGACGATCTTGCACTTTCTGGAAAGCTAAGAACTTAGCGAACAATTTTATTTTAGGTGTATTGCAAAATTATGAATTTTATTGGCCTATAAAAATGCAGTTTTATTAAGTGGTCAGTCTGGAGGCTTCCTTCTTTTGCATCTTCCGAGTCTACTGATTATTTATTTTATACTGAATAGACTATTCTATGTACTAGTCATGTTTTAACTATACTGCTGTTAATTATAATGCTAAAACTATAATTTTTTCAGTAGGGATGCGGGTCTAATCACTGGTCCTGCAACTGGCCTGCTCGATCTATAAGTTGGCATGGCTTTTGGATTGTTGGGACCCAGTTTAAGGTATATTTTTCCATTTATGTGATAACTAGCAGAACCATGCCTGATGCCTGTACATTTCCCCCTTCCCCGCGCTACACATGTTGGACAAGTTCTCCATGTAAATAGTAAAAATATATGGAAACTTATATATAATAAAATTTAGCAATGAAAATAAGGCATGCAGAAAACTATTTGTACCATGACTAATTGGCTAAAAATGAACTAAGACAGCTAATAGTTGATATTTGGGATTACAAGTAATTGGATTAAATTTTCAGCATTGTTATCTAATAAAATTCAGTTACTAATGACCTAAAATGTTTTGAAAATGACAAAATATGCAGTTCTATTATGTTGGCCTGCATTTTTACTATGCTCATCAATACAAGTTAACAAAAATTGGACAGTATCAAAGATAAGCATCTATGTAAACTATGCATTTTGGCTGATATCTGGTTCGTGTTTTATACATTATATGTGTTGCAATTGCCAAAGATAAATGATTATTTGCATTGATTGGTTAATACTGTCACTGTCAATACTTTGTTTTTCAGTTAAGTTTTCTGAATTTTGACCGTAATGGTTTAATCAAATTTTGTTCTTCGGATTATAACATCATGTAAAGACCCGCAACTTCCCCGTAAGGGAAAGCGTCGGATAGTTCGAGAACAAGCCACAACAGAACGCATACAGAAGAGCATTTCATTGTATATTACAACAATGCATCAGATTACAAGAATATACAGAGTATAAATGAATATTACACAGAAATATCAGAGATTTAAATTACATTTAAATACATGGCAGCGGAAAATAATACAATATACAACTAGAAGTAGATATACGGATACAAAGCTTTCCGGATATCGTTCCAGCTGTAAACCAGGATCCTGTGAATATAAATCTGCAAAACCAAAACTACTAGCTGCTCGTGTCGAAAATAAGGGCACCCAGAGTTTAGGTTAAAACAATAAACTCCAGGTCAGTCATGTGACTGGTGTGAGAACTAAAACAGTTATTAATCTTTATTTTTAAAGCTAGGTAAATCAAGGGACCACGCCGTATAACACGGAACGGGTTTCCTCCCAAGAATACCAGTGTATAAAACCAGCAGCGCAATGCTAAATAAAGAAAAATGAAGCTGTTATAAGACCCAGGTCCTATCACACAATGCAACGCAAGCCGGGGGATAGGGTTTTCCCTTATAACAGCCAAAGAATGCTTGATACGTTTAAAACAAATCATTTGATACTATTATAAGTGCATAATGTATAAAACACTTCAAATCATAAGTATCAATCATAGGCGGCATGAGCGTCCCATGCCACTATGTCGCCATATATAGGTTTACAAATTAAAACCGCAAATGTCACGTATTTGGAAATTGGATTTCCGTCTATGAACCGAGGCAAAAGATAGTCCTCAACCGATTCGAGACGCTCTAGCCCGCCCCTCAGGAACAGCCGCAACTGCCCCTTGGATCGTCAGGGCCGGTCCACACGGAGTGGATTATTATGCCTGAACAATACGTCTCCCCACCCTATGGGGTGTAAGTCTGGTCCGTCAGCCGACCAGAATGCATTCGGCCGAAACCGATATAACCGAGGCGCCTCGCAACCGCAACAACCACATAAGTCAAACTCGTCAGGGCGTGTAAAACCACTGACGCCACTTCTAGCTAGAAAGAAACGCAAGTCCTCCCTGATGTCCTCTCCCGTTTTTGGTTCATACCGGGTGCGAAACTCGCGAAGTAAACGTTACACAAAGCTACGCCACAAAGGCCGTGCTTTGATCATCACCACAAGACTTTGCTTTTCAACAGAAGCCTTGATCATTTGCATCTTAGCATGCCACACAGGCAAACCACTCTATGCAACCGATATCAGTCACACAGAATGAAATCCAATGTCAGACACACAGTCCATTTACAAGTCCGTTCTGGGCCTGAACGAAACCGGAGGCACCTAGTACCCCGCATATCCATCGATCTCCAAGTACGTCTGGACGATCACTAACTGTTTCCATCTTCTTGGGTGTACAGCCCAATCAAGATCATCAGTTATCACCCAAACGACGTGAAGACCTCCGGTCTTCGACCATCGTCTTCATCTTCGACTTATCGTCGTATCAGTTATCCAGAATGGGATAAACCCGGTCTTTCCGAATAACTCGCGTATATTTAAATAAGTGTTACACAAACACAACATACGCCTCATTCCAATTCATTAGTCACTAACCGTAAATTAATCAAGAGAATAATTCCCCAAATATTAACCCCGAAGGCCGAAACCAACATCAGATCAATATCCAGAAAACCATTCTGCTTGGCTAACCGACAGTTAGTTTCTAAATTTCACGTTCAAATCTAATTAAAGATTTAACTATCGCCTGGAGCAAAACTGGTGATACTCCATTCTCGATCTTTTCAATCTAATTAAAGATTCATTAAAACTCCACTTAGTTTTAATCATTATCTGGGTTAAAGAATCAGTGTCATTTAAAACACGATTCACGATAAACCCAAAATCACATTCCATTAATTATCGGGTTAAAGAACAAGTGTTATTTAAAACACTGTTCACGATAAACCCAAAAATCAATATCCATTCCATTCCAATTAAATATTATTTAATTGGTACACTTCATTAAATCTAAATAAAAAGATTTAATCTTTTCTCAACTGGGTTCAAGAACAGTGTTAGTGAAGACACCATTCACGACAAACCCAAATCACATTCATTAATTATCGGGTTAAAGAACAAGTGTTATTTAAAACACTGTTCACGATAAACCCAAAAATCAATATCTATTCAATTCCAATTAAATATTATTTAATTGGTACACTTCATTAAATCTAAATAAAAAGATTTAATCTTTTCTCAACTGGGTTCAAGAACAGTGTTAGTGAAGACACCATTCACGACAAACCCAAATCGCATTCGATATTCAATACAAGGCTCTGAATAGAAAATATATCGGCTTATATTCAATATCGAATTCTACGACTAACAAATGTCGTATTGGAAATAACGATATAAATATATATCTTTCAAATTTCCATAACCACATCTGTATAATCACGAATTCCAACATCGAAATATTCCGAAGACAATTTCGATTCAAATCCATTCCAATGCAATCATTGGAAATTTTGGTTATTTCTAAAACCCTTTTCGAATTCAATTTATTTATTTAAAAATAAATAGAATTATAATTCTAGTTCAAAACTAGTTCATTTCGATAAAAATACATTTTTATCTTTTCAAATATGGAGTTTTTCATCCCAATTCTTCACAAATCATTTCTTATGATTTTACACAAATTATTACTATTTTTAATAATTTTATCAAGGCCCGTACAGTCGATTTCCATCAATGGCCATCGAACTGCACTTACAGCGACCTTTTTCGAATTTGATTTGGACATAATTCCAAATCCAACCGTTAGATTTCAAATTTCTAATATTCGTTAGAAAGCTCTTTTCGATACGAACCCAACGGTTCCGGTTTTAGGAGAATCCGACGGTCGGATCTCCCGTAATGTCCGTTTGAAATAAATGGTCGAAATTCGCGAACTGCCGCGGCGCGGCGCGTTCTATTCAGGCCATTATATTATATATAATATATATATAATATATTTCGTCGATTTCTATTTAAAAACGAATTATATAAACAGTTTTGAATTCGTTTCAAAAACATTTTCAACTTCCATTTCAATTCAAATCAAAATTGAATTCTTCTTTATAAATTCGTTTTAAAATCCATTTCTATTCAATTCAAATTTCAATTCAATTTGAATTTATTTCACTTCGCTTTCAATTCGATTCGAATTCGTTTTCAATTCAATTCGTTTCGAAATCGTTTTCAATTCAATTCATTTCGAAATCGTTTTCAATTCAATTCATTTCGAAATCGTTTTCAATTCAATTCATTTCGAAATCGTTTTCAATTCAATTCATTTCGAAATCGTTTTCAGTTCAATTCATTTCGAAATCGTTTTCAGTTCAATTCATTTCGAAATCGTTTTCAGTTCAATTCATTTCGAAATCGTTTTCAGTTCAATTCATTTCGAAATCGTTTTCAGTTCAATTCATTTCGAAATCGTTTTCAGTTCAATTCATTTCGAAATCGTTTTCAATTCAATTCATTTCGAAATCGTTTTCAATTCAATTCATTTCGAAATCGTTTTCAATTCAATTCATTTCAAAACATTCGATTTCGAAATCACTTTTCAATATTCATTTTAAAATGAATAAAATCGATATAAATATCGTTCACGTCAAAATGGCGTCAATCTAATCCTCACGGCTTCACATATTTCTATTTTCAAATATTCTATTTCAAATATTTCTATTTCAAATATTTCTATTTCAAATATTTCTTTTTTTCGAAACTGGAATGAGGCCCAATCAATTACCATATAATGTTAATTATATGGATTTTCTACAACACATGTATATATCAACAACGATGAATAATCAACCATCAACCAAAGTGCACTACACTGTATAAGCATCAAATATAGACATTTAACGCTTATAGCAGCTTGTCAATCAATCGATCGACATATTCAATCAATCGGGATGAGTGAACTTCAAATTTCATCCCAACACCCGTGTGGGGTTTCAAACAATCAAACACTGATTTTAGTTGTGCAGTTGGGCGATGTGTAAAATTTATCGTCCCAATCAATGTCATTCAAATAAGTGTACATAAACAAACCGTCTGGTTTGTAAATGAATATTTAATTTTATTCACTTCACGTTAAAAATTATATTTTTAACGACAAAACATTTTATTTCAACATATGAATTTCTATTCAATTCATTCTTTAAATAAAATGATATTTTTATTTTTCTAACATATTTTAGAAAATTTCGGCGGCATAACGGCACGATACTAGAAACGGGACGAGGCCTAGCCTTATCCCCGGTCTAGTGAAGGCCCACGCCATTCACACATCAATCATATCAATTTTATTATGCAAACCACAAAATCTGGAGTAAGTGTCTAACCTAGCCTTACTCCTTCGCCTTATAACGGCGCACGTCTAATCCTAACCAATTTATCGATTCGATTTTTCACACCACAAACCACATTCAAACCAATATCACAATCAATAACCAAACAGCCAAACAAACAAGTCCATGGTCTGTGGACGATTGTGTCGGGTGCTACTAAGCACCGTCTGCATCCTAGTATATATATATAACTAGAAATAAAATTGAAAGGTGAGAAATTCTCACTTATAGCTATCCTAGCTCCACGGCTCTTCTTTTGCAGAAATCTTCGTCGTTTCGCCCTTTTTGAACCTCCGTTGTCCGCTTTCACTACCTATGTAAAAATCGAATTTTTACTTCGCTATTCCATATATAAAAATCGAATTTTTTTATTTCAAAGTTCAATATATAAAAAATCGAATTTTTAGTTCAAAGTTCAATATATAAAAATCGAATTTTTAGTTCAAAGTTCAATATATAAAAATCGAATTTTTAGTTCAAAGTTCAATATATAAAAATCGAATTTTTATTTCAAAGTTCAATATATAAAAATCGAATTTTTAGTTCAAAGTTCAATACATAAAAATCGAATTTTTATTTCAAAGTTCAATATATAAAAATCGAATTTTTATTTCAAAGTTCAATATATAAAAATCAAATTTTTATTTCAAAGTTCAATATATAAAAAATCGAATTTTTAGTTCAAAGTTCAATATATAAAAATCGAATTTTTAGTTCAAAGTTCAATATATAAAAATCGAATTTTTAGTTCAAAGTTCAATATATAAAAATCGAATTTTTATTTCAAAGTTCAATATATAAAAAATCGAATTTTTAGTTCAAAGTTCAATATATAAAAATCGAATTTTTAGTTCAAAGTTCAATATATAAAAATCGAATTTTTAGTTCAAAGTTCAATATATAAAAATCGAATTTTTATTTCAAAGTTCAATATATAAAAATCGAATTTTTAGTTCAAAGTTCAATATATAAAAATCGAATTTTTAGTTCAAAGTTCAATATATAAAAATCGAATTTTTAGTTCAAAGTTCAATATATAAAAATCATATTTTTAATTCGGCAATATAAAAGATTATATTTTACAACATAATTAAAAATTCAGTTTTTCTACTTCTTTAAAAATTCCAGTTTTACTTTTTTTATAAATTTCAGTTTTTAGTTTCTTTAAAAAAACAGTTTTGCTCTTTTTAAAAAAAACAGTTTTCATCTTTTAAAAGATTCAGTTTTCACTTTTTATATAAAATAGAAATGAAATAATAATAAAAAAAAAAAAAAAAAAACTTACTGCGTTCTAGGTTGGAGGAGGTGGGGGTGGTCGGCGCCCTAGCGCGCGTCGATGGGTGGAGCGGAGGGCTGAAATCGGCCCAGGGCTTGAGGTGGCTGCCTGGATCTCGGGGGGGGGGGCTACGCCTGAAGGCGGGGGGCGATGCGCCCTCCTGGAGGCGCGGTGGTCTCGGGGAGGGCGGCGGCTCCTCCCCGCTTCTACGTCTCCGATCCTCTTCTTCTTTTTTTTTTTTTTTTTTTTTTTTCTAATCTGAAATCGAGATGATAGAAAGAGGGGGGGCCAGACGGTTAAAGGGGGAAAGATAAATTTTTTTTTTTTTTTTATTAATTTATTTATTTTATCCTAAAGAGTTGACTTTCAATTACGACCTCGAAACGAGGCCCACCGCCTGTCGTCCATAGCGTTTTACCCCCATTCCGAACACAATGGGATATGTATCGCAAGCTGATTCGATTGTTACAATCAGTTTCCGTTAAATTTACATTTTAATCACTATATTGAATTTTAAACGTACATTTCAAATTACCGGGGTCACATACTAACTAGAAAAATTCCAGAAAAATATTTTCTAGCTTCGTATTGACGATACGGTCCTAACAAAACTAGTTTCGTTGAATTCTGAGGCCGTTGGAAAAATGGCCAATTTCCAGTCGATTAAAATCAACTAAAATGGTCAAAACACGTTTTCCTTTGCCACGCTCACATACTGGTTCGAAAAATTATGAAATTTGGAATCCAGCAATAACTTAACATCACGGACCCAACAAAACTGGTTTCGTCGAAATCCGAGGTCGTTTGCAAAATTGCTATTTTTAAGGGCCTTAATTCCATAGCGACTATTCAGAATTTTCAACTGGACATATCTTTTGATTCCCGCTACGAACTTTGGATTTTTCGGATTCGTTGGAAAGATATTCACTATTAGATTCCATTATTTTTGGTTTCACTAAAATCCGGATTGTTTTGCACCCGGTACATTCAAATGAAGTTTGAAATCGAATTATCGAACTACCGCGCCATTTTCAATTCTATTTATAATTATATATAATTATTTATATTCTAACGACGACGCGTATAATATATACGTTCGAATTATATTCAAAATAAATTTCTCGTCGATATTATTTAAAATAATTCCTTTTAAATAATCAAAATTCACTAAAATGGCCAAAATAAAATTTTCAAACTGGCCCAGATTTTCCGGGTTGTTACACATCAACAGAGAAATGATCAGCAAACCTAATGAGCCTTAATATGAAATGTAGACTTACGTGTGTACATGTACATAGATAGATGAAAATCCTACATGTTAGGTTGTTATTCATTTTCTATAGGAGTTAACTGTAACGACCCAGAAAATCTGAACCAATTTAACTATTTTAAATTGGCTAAAATAATGGATTTTAAATATTTAAAATAAATATTTTAAATAATAGCGATGAAAACTGAGTTTGAATCGACGTTTGAAAACGAATATAATTAATTATAATTATAAACAAGGCCTGAAAAGGCGCTGTAGTTTCAAAAATTGAATTCAAACTTTGTCAGACTGTACCGGGTGCAAAACAAAACGGATTTGAGTGAAACCAAAAATATTTAAATCTGTTAGTGAATACCTTTCTAATGAATCTGAAAAATCGAATTTTCATAGCGGAAAGCAAAAGTTATAGCTAAATGAATTTTCAGAAAGGTCGCTATGGAATTTATATAGCCCGTGAAATTGGCCATTTTGCATACGACCTCGGAATTCGACGAAACCACTTTTGTTGGATCCGGGATGTGAAGTTATTGCTAGGTTTCAAATTTCATAATTTTTGAAGCTAGTATGTGAGCGTGGTAAAGGAAAACGTGTTTTAATCAATTACAGTTAAATTGGATCGACCAGAAATGGGCCTTTTTGCAAACGGTCTCAGAATTCGACGAAACTAGTTTTGTTGGGACCGTATCGTCAAAACATAGCTAGATTTATTTTTCTGGAATTTTTCGAATCAGTTCGTGGCCCTGGCAAATTGAAATGTACGTTCAAATCGAATATTGAATGTTATATATTTTAAATTGAATGGAAACTGACTGAAACAGTCGAATGGGCCTACGAAACATATTCCATTGTGTTCGGAATGGGGGTAAAACGCTAGGGACGACAGTCGTTGGGTTTAGATTGGTGATCGTGTCAGAAAACCCCTTCAAAACTCCCCCGGTCAATCATATTTTTTTAAAAAAAAAAAAAAACCTAATTTTCTCTCTCCCCGATCGAAGGCGGAAGAGGCTCCAAAGCTTCCCAGGCCGATCGTCGCCGCCACAGGCGTTTTTGCCACCCCTCCAGTTGAAGTTTTTGGAGATCTCGATCCCCTCTCCACATCCATACCAGTCTCGCTCCTCCTCGTTCAGCCGTCAGCGAGAACCAGTAGCTCGAAGTCGAGCGTTTCAGGCCGCCGCCACGAACGCCAAGCGCCACCGAGCTGGCCCACTCCCCTACGCGCGCGAAGCCCCCTCCTAGCCCTTCGACGTTGCGAAGGCCGATCGTCCTCTAGCTTCACGGATTTCGCGAAATTACCAACCCTAGTTTTGAACAAATCAGAGAGGTATACGGCTATTTTAATATAAACTATATTATAGCAGTTCTAAGCGCTACCGTTTATGATTTCACTGTAAAAATCATATCTTTTTCATTTCTTGACGAAATTCAGTGAAACAAGAGACAGTGGACTCGTGTGGACGTCTTCTACATTCTAGAAGAGACCGCATATTTTTCTGAGCCTTCTGCTATTTTTGGTGGAGTGGAACCCAATGTGAGATTTCTAATTTAGAAACGATATGGAAAACGACGATGTATAAATTATATAGTCGATTTATGAGTTATATAAGCATTGTACACCTCATGTATAAGCGTTGTATAAGTTGTACGTTCGATGTATAAGTTATATATGCGTTGTAAAAATTATATATGTGTTGAAATAGAAGTGAATTGCTATATATAAATATATATATACGCCCCTCGTCCACAAACCATGGACGATATTTATTGGTTGTGATTGGTGTGAAAATTGATTGATTGCGAATGGTTGATTGGGATTGTTTGTGGTTGATATTGATTGATTGTGGTTGAAAAATACCCGTTTGTGGTTGAGAAATATTTGGTTGAAACCACATAGGATTAGTTTGTGGAAATGAAATAAATATATACATGCCGCCTGCGTGCGAACTAGATGCATGATTCCCATTGTCAAAAACCGCGAGGTTTTAAGGTAGAGTGAGGAGCCGTACTAGGGACGGTCCCGGTTTTAACTACCCTGTCGTTATGCTGCCGAAATTTTGAATAATATTCATGTGTTTGAGTTATTTTCATTTGCTGAAACTATATTTATTCGTTGAATAGAAAACCTTCATGTGTTGAATCGATATTCATTCGTTGATTAGAAATTCATGTGTTGAATGGTATTCGTGTTTTAAATATAAAAATCACATTTTTATCTATATATATAAACTATAGAAAACCTTCATGTGTTGAATCGATATTCATTCGTTGAATAGAAATTCATGTGTTGAATGGTATTCATATTTTGAAATAAATTGTTCTATAATAAAAATCACCTTTTTATCATCTATATGAACTATGTAAAATGACCTTGTTTTAAAAGAAATTGTTTTATAATAAAAATCCTATTTTTATTACCTATATAAACTATATAAAATAATAGTGTTTTGAAAAGAATTGTTTTACAATAAAAATTACATTTTTATTATATACATGAATTGTTGAATATAGTGAAGTGTTGAAATAGAAGACAGTTAGATAAAAATATTATTTTTATCAAATGTATGAAAAGAATGTAGCTTTGAAATCGAAGAATCGATATATATATATAAATAGAATTAAAATATATCGAATAACGACGCTGCAGTTCGTATTTTGAAACCGTGATTTCAAACGATTATACTGGGAGATCCGACCATCGGATTTTCCTGAAATCGCAACCGTTGGGTTCGCTTTGGAAAAATCTTTCCAACGGCACCAACTTTGTAAAAATCCAACGGTTGGATTGTCTGGAATGTTTAATTCAAATCTGGAGAAAAACAGCGCCAGAATCGATTATATATATATATATATATATATAGTTATATTTAATCGAATAACGACACTGCAGTTCGTATTTTGAAATCGAAACTTCAAACGGTTATACCGGGAAATCCGACCGTCAGATTTTCCCGAAACTGGAACCGTTGGATTCGTTTTGAAAAGATCTTTCTAATGATGTAAATTTTGTGAAGATCCAATGGTTAGATTTTCAGATATGTGTAAATCAAATCTGAAGAAAAACAGCGCCACGGTCGCGTTATGGCCCGAAGCGTCGTTTTGAATAAAATGGCTATTTTAAAATAAATAAAAATAGCGATAAATCATTATAAAATATTATAAACGATATGGGTGTAAATTTAGAAATTAACTTAAGGTTGGCTAAGTCGAATGGTTTCTTGGGTATTGATCTGATGTTGGTTTCGGCCTTCGGGGTTAATATTTGGGAAATCGTTCTCTTACTGATTGACGGTTAGTGACTAATGAATTGAAATGATGCGTGTGTATGTTAGTGTTGCACTTGTTTATTATATACGCGAGTTGCTCAGAAAGACCAGGTTTATCCCATTCTGAATAACTGAATCGACGATAAGAAATAGAAGATAAAGACGGTGGTCGAAGACCGGAGATCTTCACCTCGTTTGGATGGTAACCGAGGTCCGGATTGGGAGGCATCCCAAAATATGGATAATGAGTGGTGATCGTCCAGACGTACGTGGTGATCGATGGGTTTGCGAGGTATATAGTGCCTCCGGTTTCGTTCAGAACCAAAACGACTTGTAAATGGACTGTGTGTTTGACATTGGATTTTATTCTGTGTTGATTGATCTCTATTTAATATACATCTGTTTGGCGGCGGAGAATTTATTCTTTTGCTTAACGCCCTTCTCTGAAACGCACGAGCTCAGAGGTTGTATATCGATGGACATCAGTCGCATGGCATGAATTGCTAGTGTGGCATGCCTAAGTGGCAAATGAACAGGGCTTCTGTTGAAAAGCAAGGTCTTGTGGAGATGATCAAAGCACCGCCTGTGTGGCGTAGCTTTGTGTATAACGTGAATTCGCGAACCTCACACCCCGGTATGAACCAGAAACGGGAGAGGACATCAGGGAGGGCGTGCGTTTCCTTCTAGCTAGAAGTGGCGTCAGTGGTTTTACACGCCCTGACGAGTTTGACTTATGTGGTTGTTGTTGTTGCGAGGCGCCTCGGTTTGATCGGACGATCCGGGTCCGATGGAGTCATTCGTTGGCTCACTTACGCCCCATAGGGCGGGGAAACGCATTGTTCAGGAATTTTAATCCACATCGGTGGACCGTCCCTGACGATCCAAAGGCTTGACTGAGTACTTGCCTGAGACACGGGCTAGAGCGTCTCGAATTCGGTAAGGACTATCTTTTGCCTTGGTTCAGGACGGAAATCCAATTTCCAAATACGACATCGTGCGGTTTTGATTGTATACCTATATATGGCGACATAGTGGTATGGGGCATTAATGCCGTCTATGATTGATAGTTATGATTTGAAATTGTTTTCAAAACATATAAACACTAGCAATAATATCAAATGCCTTTGTTTTATTCGTATCAAGCATATTTTGGCCGTTATAAGGTAAAAACTCTATCCTCCAGTTTGCGTTGCATTGTGTGATGGGAACTGAGTCTTATAATGGCTTCATTTTTATAAAAAGCATTGCGATGTTTAAAAGAATGATTTGTTTTAAAGCACTGGCAATCCAATGGAGTAAACCCGTTCCACGAAAGTGGCGTGGTCCTGTGATTAGCCATATTATAAATGCGTTGAGTAGATTTCTCATACCAGTCCCATGACTGACTCGTAGTTTGTTTCACTTTCAAACTCGGGTGCCCCTTTTTCTACACGGGCAGCCTTGTATTCAGGTTTTAGTTGGCTTTCTCTGGATAGCTGGAGCTGAAGATGGATTCTATCATTTATCTCTTTTTATGTTGTTCAGCTCCTATTGTACATATTTTGTTTGTTTCCGCTGTAGACATTTATGTATAGCTGAACTATATTTGTACTAAGTAAGATCCTGTATACTGTGTAATTCTGATGATTACTTTTATCCGGTATATTCTATTGTTCATTATCTGGTGTATTTATTTAATTTTGTTCTGCTATTATCTGTTTCTGTGTTATATTCCAAAGATTACCCTTGTCTCCGTCAGTAAGAGAAATGGGGTCGTCACATTAACAGTGTCTGCAACAAATTTTTTGGATAGAAATTATATTTTATAAAAATATAAACTGAGAGCAATGACCAGGTTTTAAAAAGGCTCATTTTTATAAACTGAGTAAATCCTGTGATTACTATTCCATTTCACGTCAGTTGAAGTATCATTTGGATTTAGGGAAAAAGTTGAGATTCTTCTTAAGCTTTGTTTTGTTTTGTTTTTCTTTACCCAAATGGCTCGATGCTTGAATTATTCAAGGTTAGCTCACATGTGTTTGTTTGACATTGATTCATGATATGGTAAATGATGGGACATCACACTTTCTGTTAGATCTTATGTTCCTAATACGTTATTAGTGGACCAAGCTAAAGTGTATTTCATCTTAGTATACTTAAGTGAACCTGTTAAGCCATGTGTAGGCATGCTTGCTCATGAAGTGACATATGGATACTTTAGTAAGCCATATACTTATCTGGTATATGCATGCATCCATTATACTGTACTAAGATTTAATCTTAGTAGTTGCTTGTGGTCTTCTAAGACAGTAGGCAATATGGGTTTAGTGGGATATGAATAAAATTGCGGAATTAATGAGATGAACACACAAATGAAATGAGAAGTAATTGATATTATTTTTATATTAGTACAGTAGATAATGGAATGTGTAAATTAATATGCACCTACCAAGTCTCACAGATGCCAAAGATTTATATGTAGCTGGACTGAGATAAAGTTGGTGGCCAAAGATTTATATGTAGATGGACCAAGTCTTCAAAGCAGCTGCAGATTTCTTTGGAATTAAAGCTGTAGATTTCTTTGTTAAATTCCAGGGCATCCCATTAGAACATGATAAATCATTTTTTTAGTTTGTACTAGTTTCAGATGGTCAGTGTACTTTTTTAATACTAAACATTAAATCCTGTATGTTCGGTTTATGACTAATAGACGTATGTTTTTTTTCCAGACGCTGTATGATGCTCGAGGTTTATGCTATAGTGAAAGACATGAAAAAAAATGTTGTCGCACTCATTCTTCTTCAAATGTATTTTCCATCGATGTTCATATATTTTTACTTGTATCATTTTGGTTAGCTTCGGTTTTATGTATTGTTCTTTTTAGTATGTATTATTTTGGTTAGCAACGATTGTAAGAATTATTACTTTTGATCACAAATTTTTGTATGCTTCGAACTTTGTATGACATATCTTTGATTATAAATATTTGTATGCTTAATATTGTTCACGAAATACTTCTAACAATGGCTATACATACTATAGTATCATGCTAGTGCAATAAAAATATTCTGCAACGATTAAACAGCTTTCATGGTAAGTAAATAATGCTATAAAATACTAAATTAAACTTTCCATAGCATTTATAGTTGCTATAATAATCAGATTATGAAATTTCTACAGTGTCTGTAAATGCTATAATAATCAAACAATGTTTATCTACAACGTTTATTGTTGCTATAAATAGCAATTAAATGACGTTATAAATATTTGGAGCATAAACCACAACTTCGCGTAAAAGTTTTATAGCAAGCAACAAACGCTATAGATACGAACTTGTATGTTACAAATCGTCCATTTAATATCAATTTTGGAATGCTATGAATAACATCATTTATAGCTTGTTTTTTTTAGCGATTATGAGGTTGCTATTATAGACTCCTGACATATTACAACATGTAGATATGCAGCGTTTATAAAAACGACACAGTATCCTTTCATAGCGTTTTTTAGACACTATAAAAAGGAATATTTCTTGTAGTGTATGTTCTTCTTCCTCTCTCATTCCCTTTTTATTTTCATAGCCTAGGCTACCTTCGAGCCGAGGCCAATATCGCTGAAATATGCATACGAACGAAATTGGGATTAATTGAGAATGATTGGAAATGATAATTTGGGGGTATATCCTGTACTACGAATATGACTAAATTTTGGGGCATACCCTATATTGTGGAGTATGACTGAAATTTGGGGTGTATGAACATGTAAATTTGTAAGCCTAATTTAAAGATTAAGTGGAACCTGTTAATGAAACTGTAAGTAAACCTGTTTAATATGTTGGGGTTAAGTAAACATGTTTAATCTGCTCGGGTTGTATGTACATTGTTAATCCGTGTAAAACTTAACCTGTTGAATTTGTGGGGATTAGGCTGTAAGACTTAATCTGTGGAAATCCTAGTTGAATGGGGACACAAGTTTAGGGGTTTGACTTGTGTCATATGTTGTGTAGGACCCATATTTGTTAGTAACCCATTCTTATATTAAACAGGAACCCCACATTAGGTAGGGTTAGGGCATGCTTACTGAGCTAATTATAAGAGGTTCATCTGGGATGGGGTGTTCTGGTGGCGCGTTCCAACGGGGTCATGTACGAGCATGGGTCCGGCCTACCAGGGAAAATAAGCCGCCATAACACCTGTAAATAGGTCTGTGTCCTTCTTTAGGTTGCCACTTTAGGAAGTAATACACCCTACTGTGAGGCCGACACAGGGGTATTTACGTGTTAGGGAGTCGATCGCTTGGGGTAGTAATTAGGGTACATCTAGTGTGAGGCCGCCACAAGGTATTTACGTGTTAGGGAGTCGATCGCTTAGGGTAGTAATTAGGGTACATCAAATCCTGCCTGTTTAGGTACCCGTTATTTCTATTTGGGGTAACACCCGTTATTTCTGTTGAGTACCTGTTATTTCTGTTTGAGGTAAAAACATGTTACTAGAAGTACATCTAAGTCTACCATTATGTTTCTGTTGGGATCATTATGTTTCTGATAAGTAATTGGAAAACACTTAATCCGGTATACTAGTATTGGTGCAGAGAAAGTAATTGAGAAGTATAGTTTATTCTGTTTATCCTGTCCAACCTGTTTATACCTGCTTTATACTACGGTTAACTCTCATCCAGTTTATTTACTGTCTTGATACTTTTATTTCTTTATATGTTAAAAGTCACTGGACTCGCCAGACTTTATGTCTGGCCCGTTTTGTTTCCTTTTCTCTCTCTCTTCCTTCCCCCCTCCCCAAGGTTCTCAGGATGGGAACGCTCAGGCTTGATTATGATTCTCTCTTCTGTTTCTGCTTGGATTTGGATCTACTTTGATGTATCCCTTTGACTACTTGTCTCCTTGTTTATGGCTACTTATGGGGATTATGATTTTTCATTTCTGTACTCTGATGGTTTTTAGGGCAAGATAAATGTTTTTGTTTGATGTATTTTATTCCAGTATTTTAGTCTGATGTTGTAACTGGATTTTTAGACCACGATGTTTTCTATTGAAAAATAAAGTTTTAAATTTCCGCTGCTATTTTATATATTTGTCTTGTGAAATTCTGTTTCTGTTTACCTATAACGCTTCACGGAACTTAATGCATTCTGATAAAGAGTGACATTAACAGACATGCAGTGTAACAAAAAACCTCACCCAAGTGTGCGTTTGCACGGTGTGTGTGTGCCACGAGGCCTTATGTTAGTTTCATTCTTTCAAAAAGTCATTGCGAATTTCTGTGCACTGGTATTCACATGGAGTAAACTCGATCATCGTTAGCGGCGTGTTCCAGTGAATTACCTAACTTTAAAATAAACCTAAAGAACCTGTTTTGAGTTCTCACACCAGTCTCATGACTGACCTGAAGTTTGTTTATTTTTCACACCTAAACTCTGAGCGCCCATAATTTCCCACATGAGCAGCCTAGTTGTTTGATTTGCATATTTAGCATTGGAGTTGGTTAGAGCAGGATTTTGTTTTTAGCTAGAGCTATCATGCCTTGGAGCATTCACAGTCTTTCGCTGAATTTAGTATCTTTCCGTTGTGCAATCGTTGTACCTTAATGTATCTGTTATAAATCTGATGTGATATAATTGTAATGATAATGGAAAAATTCTCACTTTTGTGCAAATGTGTAAGTACCCCTAACAATCATTCTTTATGAACGGTTTATGTTGGTTTAGCTACCGGCGAAAACCGGGCAAAAAGGCGGGTCGTTACAATAATAGTTTGCTAACATTATTTAAATAGTTTTATATTATGTAATTAATCATAAAATGTGGTGTTAAACGTAAAATATTAGAAAATAATTGAGAGACAATTAAATAATCATGAAAAATTTGAAGTCTAGGTATTTAGAGTCAAACATAATAATTTTGTAATTCTTTAGTATTTAAAAGAAATATTAGTTAGTTAATTTATTTAAATTACTTAAATTTTGGGTTTTGTAATTAGACTTAAATTTATATAAAATGTTAGGAGCCAACAGTTACTAAATAATTGTGTAAACTACAAAATATCCATACCAAAATATAAAATGATAAGGGGGTAAAATGATAAAAGAGAGTTAGTAAATAAGTTCAACGTGATAAAATAATTTGGAAGTAAAAGTGGAAAATAGGTACAAGGATAAACTTTTGAAAAAATTGCTTTCAGGACACCATGTTTTATTTTTGGACCAAAGAGCGAACTTATAAAAAAAGGTTGATATACGATATTGAATAAAACTAGCATTTGTATGGTGTAAAACTGAATATAATGTTGGTTATATTTAACATTTTTCTTCAGTTTAATTTTTATTTAAAGTTTGCGTTTCAACTTAAAAATAAAAATTAATGTCTTTCAATCTAATTTTTTTTTGTTCTTCTTTCTAATTATCTCAAAATAAATTATCTAGGGAAAATTAAAAAGAAGGGAGTAAACTACTACATAAAGAGCCTCATTTTAATATTATTTAAAAGATTACAAAAATAAATTAAAAACCAAATAAAACTAGAGGTGCTTAGATTGAGTCGGAGATCCAATTGCTGTTCTTAACGTTTATATCCTCTCAGTTAACTTTCTTTTTTTATCTACGTTTTTCTTTTCTAATTACATAATAATACCAAATTTATATCCTCTCAGTTAACTTTCTTTTTTTATCTACGTTTTTCTTTTCTAATTACATAATAATACCAAATTTATATCCTCTCAATTAACTTTCCTTTTTTATCTTCCTTTTTTCTTATTACATAATACCAAATTTCCAATAATTTAATCTACATAGAGATCAAAATTGCCAGTGTTTCTAATCAATCTCTCCCCCTTTTCGATCGATAGTCTCTCAACGTAGCTCGCGCAGCATATATTTGTATTGCCTTGATACGGTGATCAACTTTCTTTATCTGATAGTCTTGATTTGTAAAGTTTATACGCATTGCCTGTTGAAAACCCAGAAAAATTCGTGTAGTTTTGATTTAGGTTTTGGAAGGTAGCACATATAAAAATACTAATTTGTTTTTTTTTTTTAAATATAGCGGATTGTGGCTTATCAAATTATGATTTTTGATAGGAGTATAATGCCGAGCTGTTTTATTTGAGTGAGTAGTTGTTACAAACTGCACTGTTAAATTTGCCTGTGTTCACTTTCATATTTACAAAAGAGCTTTGCTACCAGCAATCGCTCAAAAGCGACTGTTATTGATACTCTGTCGTTAGCATTTCACTTTGCAAAATAACGACACAATATTCAATTGCTATGTTCCTATTAGAATCTTGTGCCATTTTGATTTTTCCTTTTGATGTAGAAAATAAGTTTGAGTAATAACTCTTGATAATCTTATGTTCTGTGCCATTTAGCCATGATGTTATGTCTTTATCTTTATATTACCAACCAACTTAGGTACCATTCGCACTCTTAGCCAAGTATCGATTGGGGCACGTTCGATCTGTCGGATGCATCGCAAAACATACATGGTCAGTTGGCCATGTAGAGTTAACGGTTGGAATCCACCCGTTAGCGTCGGACGCGTCGAACGCTAACGGGTGGATTTCCAATATTTACCCGTTTTCGTTGTTTTAACACACCATTTTTGCTGTTTAATACTCTATTTACCATTAATTATCCCGTATAACCCTATTACCCCCATTTCCCTACCCCTAATTGCCCTGTTTAAATACCCCTAATTATCCCGTTTAAATACCCCGCTTGAAAACCGTATATACACTCACCGTTAAACACCCTACCCCCTTTTAATGACCCGTTTAAATGCTTCGTTAAAAAACCTCGTTTTCGTTTACCGCAATCCTTAGTATACATATTGCATGTTGCTTTATTGGTTGGTGGAGTGCGAATATTTGCATAAGGAATATTAGTAAGCAAAGTGTTTCAACAGCCAGAGTTATCATAGCGTGTACTATAATGCATAACGCGGGGTTTGCACTATTTGACTTATAATAGCACACGTGTCATCTATAGCGTAAAATAACGTGCTATTTTTCCAAAATGCAAAAATAGCTCATAGTCCAAAATAATGCGCTATGTTTTTTTTTTTCCTTCCTTTTAGGTCTGTATAGTGTATAAAACCCTGAATTAGTTTAAAATATGTTTTGAATCAGATCCATTTCAAGGGGGTGAATACGAATGAACACGAGAGACTACAAAGCCTTGTCTTTATCAAGTACATTCAGATTTCGAGAAATCGTTTCGAGCAATGGGATGTGGTGGATCCTATTTCTTTATAAGATATTAGATTATTCAAATAAGTGGATGACCGGTTTCATGAAACGGAATGATTCAGACATAAAACTTGAAGTTGTTTTCGAGAATAGTACACTGACCTAGGGTAATGTATCATGGATGTCGTGAGCTGGAGAAAGAGCACACACAACTAGACAACAACAAACTATGTTAAAATGAAAGGGAAATGTTTTGTCTTCTAGTTCAAGGCCAATGCATGTTGATGATGAAGAAGAGACCGACTTTGACGGTGACTCAGAGGAAGGCGATGTAGATTATGATTTGAAAGAAGAAGAAATAGACGTTGATTTGAATAATGATAATAGTTGCGATTTGGATGACATTAATGATTTAGCTTTAGAAACATAGAAGTATAACATAGTTTCTATGTTTTGTCATTGTAGACTTGAATCATGTTTGGCTTAATTGAATTTTGTCATTGTAGACTTTATGGTATGTTATTTTTGCATGTCCTCCATATTTTCAATTCGCTACTTTCCTTATTCATATTTTTTCTTTGTTCTTGTCAATAATTTTTCATACATTTTATGCAAAACCGTAGCATTCATGCATTTTCTAACAAAAAATTATGTCATCACAGACTCACATCTCACAAATATAAGAGTAAACTTTAAATCCTTCAGGACTCGAATATGTTATATCTGTAATATTTTGAATGCACAATACAAAATCATCAACTATTTTCTAATAATTGCATTTCACATTAATATTTTTAAATGCATGCATGAAGTATGGTAGTGTTTATATTTGGAGTGTTGAACGGTTTAGACATGACATAAAATCTTATAAAGTATCTTTAAATTTTGGATAAGCATAACATATTTGATTAGATTTTTAGGCACAAGAAGTCAACGAAAAATTTAGTTTCAGGAACAAGAAGTTTGCATTTTAGGCTAAAGACACTTTTTAGTGTAAATTAGGGAATGATAAGTTAGTTGTAACTATCATTTTATGTTTATACTAAAAAGTATTCTTCGGCCTAAAATGCAAACTTACTAAAAAAAATCGCAACTTCCTCCTTGTGCCTATTTACCCGTTTGGAATATTCGTTATTGACTATCTTGTGGAACACAACTTTAGTAGTGTATTAAAAATGAGTCAAAAATAGATCTGATCATCCAAGGTACAGTCGTTAACATGTGATAGGATGGTTGTTATAATCATTTCAGCCATGTATGACATACCGTTATACAGGGGTACTGGTGTACTCTGTCTGTGGGCATTATCATGTCTATGTTTGTCTGGACTCAATAGGTGTTGACTTAAATATATCATTTGCATGCTTCACTAGCTATATATTTAACTTGTCAAAACTTATATTGAATATCAAGTAAATGCTACCTTCCATTTTATCAAATATTGATGGTTATTGAAGAAAAGTTGTCAAGCAGAATGGAAGGATTATGATTTATTTCTCCATCATACATAGTTTAACTATTATTATTGTTTCGGTTGTCTGAGCAAGATAGGTGCTAGTGCATATATAAAATATATATGCCTTTTATTTGAATGCTCGTGCTACTGGTTAATGATTCAATGTTATAAGTAAGTATGAAATTTGAATGTTGTTCTGCATGGTTATCATTCTATATTTTGTGGGCAAAACACCTGCCAGCATTGTCTGATATGAACAATCAGGGACGGAGCCAGGAATCCGACAACAAGGGGGCCAACTTTTTTTTTTTTTTAAGTGATTTATGTGGAATATTTCACGATAAAATGAACTCTTAGAAAAAGCAAATCGGTTAGTCAACTAGCCATGAATTTAAATGCAACCCGACTTAAATTTGTCTACAATATTTCACGATGAAATGAACTGTTCAAAAATAAAAGGACAAATCAACTAATCAAGAATTTGAATATTATTCTACCGATATACACCGCACATAATATCATCAACATATTATTTTAAATGCATGCCAGTTAACGCACAATGACAGTTTTGAGTGACAAAGGACTAATATCTTCAGTTTAACCTCTTTGTCCATAATTTTAGAAATTAAGAATCCATTTGTACATAATTTTAGAAATTAAAGGGGGGGGGGGGGGGGTGCGTGGCCCCTACTTGCCTCCCTGTAGTTCCGTCCTTGTGAACAATAAAGTGCTTATGTTTGCTTAGTAGAAATCAGTTAGAATCATTGTGTCACTTTTCTTCTTCATGTATCATTGACTCTAAATTGATAGAATTTGACTATTTGAGAATTTTACAAGTTTGATCCCATGACATGTATGTTTTTGGACTGCAATATGCTAATGTCTACATTCTAACAATAGACCTGGATTCATTTTTGCAGTGGTTAGAAGATGGCGGATGCTGAAGATATCCAACCTCTTGTATGCGACAATGGGACTGGTATGGTGAAGGTAACTATATAATTATCCACCATATAATAAACCGTCAGCTTAATTTATAGGACTATAGCCTGATTTTGGTATTATGTCAAAGATGATAGTCAAATAACAAAGCTTGAATTATAATAGTTTTGATCTTTACAAATATAGAATTCTTTATCTTGTTACATTTACGTTTAAGTACAATATTATTAATACGTGGAACCAGCGACGAAACCAGGATTGTTGTTTGTGTCGGGAAATCAGTCTCTGAACAAAAGAATATCTTTCATCTTATTTTTGATTTAACAAGCAAAATGATATTACATTATTGAAGACATTCTTATTGATCATCAATTTTCAAACTGCAAAGAAGAATATCCATATCTAGATTGAAGAGCATCTTATCCAGACATGAAATTTTAGGACGGTGGTTGTGTTCACCATTTCCAACTGAGTTTTTCTTTCTGTGTACACATTTTTTTAAGGTTGCAGCTATGATTTTATTTGTTTTTCCCCTGTTTTCTTTTTCGTTGGGTTTTCCACTGAAACCTTGGGTGGGGCAACTGCCCACCCCACCCTTCCTATAAGTATAGACTCGTCACTGCGTGGAACTGAAATCATAAAATGCATTGAACATGAATTCCCCTTCAAGTATATTTTTATTTTATATTCAGGATGTGTATAATAGTAATACATTACCTATTATTCACAAGGTTAGAGAAGCCAAATAAGTATTTTACTGTATAAAATCAGGAAGTGTGTAAATTTTTTATGATCATTAGGCACTGCTTATTTACGTCTAATTTATCTGAATTTAAAGGCTGGATTTGCTGGAGATGATGCTCCACGAGCGGTCTTCCCTAGCATTGTGGGCCGTCCACGTCATACTGGTGTTATGGTTGGTATGGGGCAAAAAGATGCATATGTAGGCGATGAAGCTCAATCTAAACGTGGTATTTTGACTTTGAAATACCCTATTGAACATGGAATTGTCAACAACTGGGATGATATGGAGAAAATTTGGCATCATACTTTCTACAATGAGCTTCGTGTTGCACCAGAAGAGCATCCGGTTCTTCTTACTGAGGCACCACTCAATCCAAAAGCTAATCGTGAGAAGATGACTCAGATTATGTTTGAAACATTCAACGCTCCTGCTATGTATGTTGCTATACAGGCTGTTCTCTCTCTTTATGCCAGTGGTCGTACCACAGGTATTTGGCTTCTCTAACATATTTATATTCATATATATGTCTATTCTATTATTTTGTAGCATGATCTAACATCATATGTTAAAAGGCAATTATTGACGGTTGTGATGAGAAACGAGAATTATGCGATAAGAATATGCTCGCACTGGACAATTAATATAATGGAGCTTTTAAAAATATTCAGACCTCTATTCACATAACCATTTGGCATCTTGATGATAAATAGATTTTGATATGGTATCAAGGCAGTTCAATTCATGTTTGTGCTTGGTCACCACAAGTGTTCATGCATTATGCGTTGTCCAAGAACTATCACATTTAAGAGGGCTTGTGAAGAACGATCGCACATCAACGAATTTTTATAATGGATCAGGCATACCACTCTCATTGCTAATTAGTTTTGAGATTATAAGCGTTTTCTGAAATTAACATACAGAATTTGATGAACCCTAAATTACAGAACATGTTATTTAACATTGATACTTGAATTAACCACTGAATATGCATTTGCTTCTTGTAATTGTAGGTATCGTACTGGACTCTGGTGATGGTGTGAGTCACACCGTCCCAATTTATGAAGGATATGCTCTCCCCCATGCAATACTTCGTCTCGACTTGGCTGGCCGTGATCTGACTGATGCCCTGATGAAAATTCTAACCGAACGTGGATACTCTTTCACCACCACAGCGGAGCGTGAAATAGTAAGGGACATGAAGGAAAAGCTTGCTTACATCGCTCTCGACTATGAACAAGAGCTCGAAACAGCGAACACTAGCTCTTCTGTCGAAAAAAACTACGAGCTTCCAGATGGTCAAGTTATCACTATTGGATCTGAAAGGTTTAGATGCCCTGAAGTACTTTTTCAGCCATCTATGATTGGAATGGAAGCTGCGGGAATTCATGAAACTACATACAATTCGATTATGAAATGTGATGTGGATATCAGGAAGGATTTATATGGGAACATAGTGCTTAGTGGGGGAACTACTATGTTTCCAGGAATTGCTGATAGGATGAGTAAGGAGATTACTGCTCTGGCTCCCAGCAGTATGAAGATTAAGGTTGTTGCCCCGCCTGAGAGGAAGTATAGTGTTTGGATTGGTGGATCTATTTTGGCATCACTTAGCACTTTTCAGCAGGTATGATGTATTTCTATGCAAGTTGGCTAGTGATTCATGGGTATATTTGCATAAAATTGATTTCAAACAGAAAAATATAAAGTAAAATATAAAAATTATCAAATCATGTTTATAAACTTAATACCATCATTAAATTCATGGAGGTTTTATTAACCTCAATATGCTCAAAACAAGCTTGAGTGAGTGAGTGATATTTGAGTTTGGGGATAGCAAGATGATTTTGACATTGTGTTTCTTGCTAATTAACTGCGCGTCAAGACATGGTTTTGTAAGAGAAGTGTAACATCAATCAAAATTTAACTGAATGCATAAATAAAAATGAAAGGGCCTCTTAATTAACATTTTAACACACGGACGTCACTTTATTTGACACCGGAAATATTATTTTTATTTTATTTTAAATATTTTAATTATTATTACTATAAAGTTTATTTAACAATACTGATCATTGAATGAATATATGCACAATTGACAGATGTGGATTGCAAAGGCTGAGTATGATGAGTCTGGCCCATCTATTGTGCATAGGAAGTGCTTCTAGGTTCTTCGAAACTCAGCTTAGTTGCATGACTGGGGATGATGATTTGGTTTTTATTTTTCTACTTTTCATAGCATACATAATATTTGGCCTGTCCATTTCTATTTTCTTTTTGTTTTGTTACAAAGATTTTGGTTGGGCCTTTGATTCACTGAACTGAGCCTATAGACTTAAGCTCAATTCTGAAGCTGTTTATCATATTTGTTATTTGCATTTCTACAAGATTAATAAATAAGTAAACATTAAACTATGATTGTTTCCTAAATTTCTTTTGATTATGTATTATTGTGGTATTAAAATGTACTTTGTATGGATGGATGCAATCGGATTCATAGTTCTTTCATTCTTATGGAGAAACGTTGTATAAATCCATTATGCAATGAAGAATAAATCCATTATGCAATGAAGAATGCCGGTAAATTCATTGGTCTTGAGAATAATCTTGTAAGTCAAATTATCTAGATGCTTGGTTCAGTTACATTTGTACATATAGTTAGCTTTATGAAGTATTTACCCGTGGAAAGGGATTCTTCGTACGTTTATTATATGGATTGTTGCTACATATTTTCGTTTTGAGCTAAAGTGTGCATTTCAGTATGATATGGTTGGTTGGTTTGTCAGGTAAAAAAGGATTTGAATGATTGAACTAGAGCATGATTCTCCTGAATGATTGCAACAAATCTAACATTATGTCAAATATGTATACTTAAAGATTGTGGTGCAAAATAATTGCAAATGTTTAGTTCAACCAAGGAAATGTAATATGGAACAACAAAATAGAACGTGGCATGTGGCCTGAGCAGGTTTGAAATTTTATCAACAATATTATAGATAAAGGCTGTTTTAAAAAGCAGCTTTGTAATACATACCCAACATCGTGGGCTAATCCTTTTTATCCATCAAAATATCACATTGATTTGATTTGCAATACGTTTATGTTTGTTGCATATGTACGTACACCTAATGTCTTGGTGCAGAATAATTGCAACTTTTTAGTTAGCAAGGAAATGTGCCAAGGAAATCAAAGTAGAACGACTGATCTAGGCTGAGCAGGTTTGAAGTTTTACCAACTCTATTATAGATAGATACCATGTTTAGAAAACAGCTATGAAATGTGCATTGCTCAATGCTGTGAACTAATCTATTTTATCCATCAAAATGCCCATAGGAGTAATTATGAATATAAATATAACCACGGCCTACATTTATATTAAACCATGCCTACTTTGGCTCACCATATGCAATTAACAAAACCATTATAATACATGTTATATAACTATATCAAATACGCTGCTTTTTCAGCTTACAGTATCTTATTAATTTCTATGAACCCAATTTTATAATTGTCCATTTCCAAGTCCAACTTCGACAATCCACACAAACAAACTTCATTCATCTCCAAGGTAAAAAATAGAAGGCCTTCCTGGTTCAGTAATTTCCACAGACCCTTCAAGCATTTTCGTCACTTTCCCCATTGATGGCCTTGTTTCAGCTTTATCCTGCAAACACCACATTGCAGTTTTAACCATTCTTTCAACCATGCCGAAATGCTCCCTATCATCGTAACTCCCCAAAATTACCGGGTCTAGCATATCTTCAACCCGCTTCTCTACATAAACCTTCTCATACGCCCATCTTGGGAAGTACCAATCCTCACTATCCATTGAAGCCCTCTGAAATTTACTGCTCCTCCTACCCGTAACAATTTCTAAAAGAACCACCCCAAAACTATACACATCGGCCTTAGCCGTTATAGGCTCCCTATGTGTTGTCACCCATTCCGGAGCCATGTACCCACGCGTCCCACGCATCCTCGACATAGCCACTATGTCCTTCTTGTTTGTGAGTTTTGATAGCCCGAAGTCCGACACTTTAGGGCAGAAGTCATCCTCTAGAAGAATATTCTCCGGCTTGATATCACAATGTAGGACCCACTCAAGACACTCTTCGTGCAAATAGGCGATTGCTCGCGCTACTCCTAGGGCGATCCTATACCTTATCCCCCAATCCAACTTCACGTCTTTCCCCGATTCGTCGTGAAACAAGAACTTATCCAAGGACCCGTTCGGTATGTACTCGTAAACCAGCATCCTCTGCTCCTTCTCTGCGCAGAACCCCCACATCCTCACGAGGTTCAAATGATGCATCCTCGCGATAATCGTAACCTCGCCCCAGAACTCCGCCTCAGCTACCCCTTCCACATTCTTCAGTTTCTTAACCGCTATGATCCGTCCATCGTGAAGCTCTCCTCTATACACGATTCCAAACCCACCTCTCCCTACGACGTTCGAGAAATCGTTTGTTGCAGCTTTCAACTCGGCATACGAAAACCGCTTCGGCCCTCCAGCCGGTAGGAACTCGAGTCCGAACGTTCGTGCCATGTCTCGGTACTTCGAGTACCTCCTTAAAAATGCCCAAAACGACAAAATCCCCGCAGTCAGCTCCAAAGCGAACAATGTCCCGATGATCGCTAGATTCCTAGCAGTCGTCTTCGAGTCACGTTCGGGTACTGGCAGGCTTATCTTAACCGGACAAGTAGTGTCGATCATCGACGTCATGCCGGTGAAATCAGAAACGTCCACTTCCGATGAATCCACCTTCAAGAAGGTTGACTTCTCGCTGCCCGGCGACCAATACCCATACCTCAACGTCTTAAACCAATTAAAGCAATCACGGTTCCCGTTAAATGTGTATGTAAACCCCACACAACTCGTACTTTTCATACACCTCGATCGACAAATGTCAAAGTTGACTGGACTATACTCCACATACTCCGTGTTGTTCACATACGCCACATCCTTCAGGAACACTACATAGTCAAGCCTCAAGAACTTACCACCATTTGAAATTTTCTTCTTTATATTACACCCTTGAACCCGATTGGCATTATATCCGGGGAGGCAAACACAAGTCGTAGTGTTTCCGTTTCCGCTAGGAACACAAACTGAGTTGTCCCCGCAAATTCCCTTGATCGTGCACTGCTCAATGACTGCTTGCCAGACGACTTTCCATGCGCCGGAAGCATTGTTTAAGCTGTAAACCCGGATGTTTCCATCTGGGTCAAGGGTTAGTCGCCGGGCGATGTTGCTATTGCCAACGTCAGACATTAGGTAGGTCGACGAATCGGCTTTGTGCAGAAAGCCGTCGGTTGTTAGATTGGTGAAGGAAGTGGGATTTGGAGAGGCATCCGCTGGCCAGTACGTTTCTGTTCCATTGAACACTAGTACGGAGCCGTTAACTAGCGCGTACTTGTTGTTTGAGGAAATGAGGCTGTGGGTGGGGATGAGTTGGTTGGGTAGGAGGGTGTCGGTGGGTGAGTCGAAGCTGGACCAGTTTCCAAACGTGAGCTCCCCTTTTTCGGAAATGGAAAGAACAGGGTCGGACTGTGCACGTGCGGTGTCAGGGAAGAGGTTTTTGGGCCCACCGGGCGGACCGAGGAGGAAAAGGGTGCCGTTGGGTAATATTGTGAGGGGAGAGGAAGGTGGGACTGGTTGATTAAGCGACCAGATTACGGTTTTGTCCTTGGACTTTTGAAACCAGATTGAGAAAGTGTAGGAGGAGCTATTTGGGGCTTTTCGGAATCCGGCTGCGAATGTTTGGCTCGGGGAGAAGAGGGTTTTGATCTGGGTGGGTAACCATGGGGAGTCTTGGGTTGTGAAGGATGATATGTTGTTGGATTTTTGTGCAAATATGACATGAAGAGAGGAAAGAATTAATATTACGTTGATAATTGAGGATGATGAAGAGGAAGAAGAAGAAGCCGCCATTGGTTTGTAAAGCCTAACAGCAAGTCAATGGGAATTGTTGAATACACAGATGTACTTTAGTAGATAAAAACTCGGTTTTTTGAACGCCCTTAAAGACTCTAATTTTATACAGGTACTTCTTTGTGGTTAGTTTAACTCTGTCTAGAAGCAGTATTAGTACGACCAGTTTTGAATTCTGCGCTTGATACATGTTGAAGCAGAGTAAAGTTTGTACGCATCTTTATTCACATATGTGAATAAAATACGATATCCTATGGATTGAAATCAATGGATAAATATGAATCTCTTTGGTTTCCACCGATATGATGAAAGTGTTTGTTCATCTTACTTAAAGTGAGGTGAACAAACTACTACACGTAGAGACAAACATTTGAGACTGAACGCTGACATGGATTGAGATTTGTATGAGCATGCTTAACTGCGGCGTTGTCCCATTTAAATCGATCTCCTCACGCTCCATGAGTGTGAGCTGGAGCATGAAAAGAAGATTTGATGGGGGCAATGCAAAGGGGCTCAGAAGCCCGTTTATACTTTAAACGAAGTTTTGAACCCCGTTTAGTGCTTTTAGTTAAAATAAAAATAAAAAAATCTACTATAAACGGGGAAATGATCCCCGTTCATAATCTGTAATTAAAAATAAATAAATCACGCAAATCCATACTCATTGCGGGAAAAGTGGGGGTTTGCGCTTTTTTTTTTCCTTGTTTTCTCTTTAACCCCCCGCTTAGTACTAGAGATGCTCTAACAAATAAAATCAAATTCAACATCGAATTTTGCTCATAATAAATTTTTTGTTTTAATTCACGCTCTAAATAAACTCGAGTTGACATAGAAATTTGTTTTTTGATCACGGACTCGAATATTTATGAATGAACATAGCCATATACATTGGAGCTTTTGCTTTCTAATAAAGATTCTATTGGATGCCGTACTTTTATTATCATCATGTACTGAAATATAAACATTTACCAAAATTTTACCTAATCAGGAAACCATGTAGTTGTCATTAATATTTTAATAAACAAAATGAATATACTACATTATAAGAAATTCGAGCATATTCGGATAAACACGAGTTGTATGAAATTTTTGCTTGTATAAATTTGGTTGTATTAATTCATGTATTAAATGAAAATCGAACTAACTAAGACGAACGTTTTTCGGTTACGGACTCGAATAGAAAGTGGATACTTGTACAAATCAATAACAAACTCAAGTGTGGTTGGCAAAATTTTCAAGGGACCGAAAGGAAAGAGAAAAGAAAGAACGAGGAGAAGGCGTTTGGAGTATTATGGCGTGTTGGTATTAAATAAATTTCGTTGCCCAAGAAGAGCAAGTTGGGACTTTGACCCATTGACCTGAGCATGCAGTAAGCTCACCGCTATATTTTTCCATGTATGTCGCTTTGTTTTGAATTGTCAAAAGGATTCAAGTTAAAATTGACTCTCAACCATCCAAACGAAGCATCTACCGTGATTCCTTTAAAGTTCAATTGAATGGCAGCAGCAATCGCTCAGTAACGGATTGTTTAGACTAGTATATAAAAATATACTAATAATAAAGGAAATACAAAATTTAAAAAAGTAAATATTGACGATATACTAGCAACAAGAGTGTATAAGTTTTTGTGTTTTTCTGTTTAGTCTCATTATTATTATTATTATTTTTATTTTTTTTTATTTTTTTTGAAAGGCAAGTGGGACTTTTATTTACACGAAAGAATTACATTGTGCTAATTTGCATGTATACAAAGAAACAAACAAAACTTTACATCTTAAGTTTCTTAAGCATACTGCTATGAATAATTGTGTATAATTGATCTGCAGTATTGCTACAAATGCCAAAAACCCTGTTGTTCCTTTCTCTCCATATACCAGCAGTGAATTTCTTTAAGAGCTGCAGCATAACCATTGTCATGTTGTTTTTCCAACGTGTCGCTTTAAAAATGTTGAACCATTCCATTTGACTACTAGTGGATGGCTGATGAAAACCACCATTTGTTAGTAAGTGTCTCCAGATACAATGGACATAAGAGCATTCAAAAAACACGTGGGTATTAGTTTCAACTTTATTATGACACAAAACACAAACTTCATCTTGTACAATTCCACGCAAGTACAGCTTACTCTTAGTATTGATGGCATTGGCCATAATCTTCCAAAGAAGGAGATTATCCTTTGCAGAGCTACCACAATTCAAGGAAAGACATCTCTGTTTGGACATAACAAACTGTAGACTACATGAATTGAGTGTGGTTTTCCGTTCCATAGCATTGCATTTTCACTAGAAATGTAAAATTGGCGGTCAATTTCATTCCAAAACTGTCTCAATCTAGTAGAACTACTGTGAGGCAGAACTAAAGCACCATCATGAATGTATTCACTGACCTATGCAGACTGAGGAATGCCGGAATTACGCATGGCATTTTGATCAACAACATCGCTAAGAATCAAACCAGATCTCGCCCAAGGACTATGCCAGAAGAGTAGGTTTGAATTATAGTTACATTGGACATACTGCTTAAAAGTTCTACGTAAATTCAAAATTGATCTCCAGCTCCAACTGCATGTCTGCGGTGTGTTCATCGTCCAAAAATTCTTTGTACCAATTAAATTGGCATGAACCCATCGTGCCCATAGACCTTTATTGGCAGCAAATAGTTTGTCAAAATATACAGATGTGGCAGCAATATTCCACCGATAAAGATTTGTAAGACCTAAACCACCATTTTTTTTACTGACGCAAATTCTATGAAATGCAAAGGGTATCATTTTCTTAGAAAACGGATCACCATGCCAGAGGAACTTGTTCATAGCACTTGATATCATGTCAATCAGTTTTGTTGGAAGGATATAATGCCTCATCCAATAGGTGGTCATAGCAGCAATGACTGATTGAATAATAGTTAATCTACCGGCCTGGGAAAGCTTGGTATTTGTCCACTGCCTGAGTTTATGAATTATCTTTTCAAATAGAGGAAGGCATTGAGCTTTGGTTATCCTTGAACATATCAATGGCAAACCCAGGTAATTTGCATTCATAGACATTTCAGCAAGACCAGAACAATTGATAATATCCACTTTCCTATTCAATGGAAGTCCATCGACAAGGATATGTGATTTGCTGACATTAATTCTCAGACCATTGATGTTAAAAAAGAAATCCAGGGTGTCAAAGATACATTGGATGTTTTGCACAGTTGGCTTAGTGAAAATGATTAAATCGTCAGCAAAAAGAAGATGGGTTATAAGCGGATTCTTACATCTGGGATGAAGATCTAGAAAGCCTTGCTGTACCTTTTCCAAGAGAAGAGAGTTCAATAGCTCCATAGTAATAATGAAAAGATAAGCAGATATGGGGTCATCTTGCCTGACGTCATTCGTACCCCTAAAAAACCATGTAAAAGCCCATTGCGAGAGATAGAATAATGAGGAGAAGAAATGCATGTGTGAATCCACGCAATGAAAGGCAGAGGAAAATTCATACGAGATAGAATGGCCAAAATAGCATACCACGTGACAGAGTCATATGCCTTCCTAATGTCAAGCTTAAGCATACATCGAGGCGATATATTTTTCCTGTTGTAACCATAGAGTAGTTCTTGAGTGATTAATATGTTGTCACTTATACTTCTACCTTTGATGTAGGCCGACCGATTCTCAGAAATTATAGATGGTGGAACCTCTTGCATTCTGACAGCCAAAATCTTGGAAATAATTTTATAAAAAACAGTGCATCAAGATATAGGGTGATAATCAGAAACAGAAACTGGGTTATCAGACTTAGGAATCAAGGCAATTGTTGTTGAAGAAAAACTGGTAGGTAGCTGGTTGTGCGTTAAAAAGAATTTAATAGCACACGAGACATCATCTCCTAAAGTGGACCAACACTGTTGAAAGAAATGCGCATTGAAACCATCAGGCCCACCACAGCTGTTGGGATCTAGACTGAACACCGCATGCTTAATCTCATCATTGGTGACGACTCTAACGATGTTGGACGATTGGTCAATGGATAGAAATGGAAGTTGAATATGGAAGAGAGGCCACACATTAACACTTAACGAGGCTAGATTAGCTAAAATTGACTTAAAATAATCCACAAATGCTTTTTTTATGCTATCCTCAGAGTCTTGACATACACCGTGCATATCCTTAACCATATGAATAGAATTGAAGGCTTTTTTGATTTTGATAGCATTATGTTAATATTTTGTGTCTCTATCCGCTTCCTTCTCTCTTTTTAAATACGATTTTTGCTTTGATGCATGCAGTTCATCATTCAAGGCATTCCTCGGCTGAAATTGAAGGAAACTCTCTTCTTGAAGCAAGGCACTGTTGTTAGGTTGATAATGCATTTGTTCTTGAATGTTGGCTAAGTCTTGTCTAATTAAAAAAGATTTTTTGGACCCATTACCAAAATTTGCAGCAGACCAAGCTTTTAAAGCAAATTTTAGAGAACGTAACTTTCTTAGAATTCTTTGCATGGGATTGCCATGAAACTGTTGCGACCAAGCCTTCATAAATAAAGATTGAAACTCAACATTTTTAGTCCAAAAATTAAAAAATTAAAATGAGGAAATACCCTTGTTAATAGAATTATCCTTATCCCAATCTAAAATCAAAGGACAATGGTCAGAGAGTGAAGAGTGAACGGCTTGATAAAAACAATTTGGCCAGTGGTGAAAGAAATGAATATTAGCGAAGATGTGGTCGAGTTTACATTGAGTAGGAGTGCCGGTTTTACTTTTATTGGACCAGGTGATCTCAAAGCCAAAGCATGGAATAGGAGTAAGGGATGAGAGAATCAAGGCTTGACCGAGGGGCGCAATGTCTTTGGCATAGAGTAAGCAACCACCAGATTTTTGGAGAGATGAATACATGCAGTTAAAATCGCCTCCAAGAATCCACGGGTCAGATGAGTTATGCAACAGAGGAATGAAGTCTAAAAATTTCTGACGGTGAGCAGCTAAGTTACGGGCATAAACTGAAGCGAGGTAAAAGAAAGAATTTGAGGGCAAGTGATGACATTTGTAATAAATGAATTGATCCGAGGAATTCAACTTGATGAGGTGAAAAAATCTTGGGTTCCAAATGGTAAATAAGCATCCATAGTTTGCATCTGAGAGATTATGATTGAAGATCCAACCTGGACAAATGAAAGAGGCAGCTTCCATAGTTAGGCGGAAGTCAAGTTTTGTTTCAGAAATGCAAATGGCATGGATATTGTTGTTTTTGATAAAATCCTTAACATCACATTGCTTTGAGGTTTCATGCAAACCTCGCACATTCCAGAAAGCTATTTTGTGCACCATTAGGAAAAAATCAATAGGAAGGGTGCTTTCTTGTGTGTCTCTTCTTTGGTTGTTTCGGTGCAGATAGAGGCATTGTTTCATCGAGAGGGAATTCTTTGCCATCATTTAAATCATCTTGATGGGTAGAAGTGGATGATTGAACTTTTTTCTTTCTACCCCTTTTGCCTTTTTTGCTTCCAATAGAGTCAGGGTGATTTTCAGTTGCATGCACGAAATCATTTTTGTCAGCAGTCATTGGAGTCGGGAGAATGACATGGGGGGGGGGGGGAGGGGGCAATGAAAGATGGGAGTATGGGGAATTGAGTTTATAGCTAAAATTTGAGTTTGGATGAACATCAAACTTGAACTGATTATCAGAAGGCTTGGAATGTGACTTGTGATGTGACATAGATGAAGATTCACAATTCACAATTGGTGTTGAAATTGATTTCTCATTCAGTTGCTCCATGGAAGACAAGTTTTCTAGAATAGCAAAATTGTTGCTGGTTTGAAGTTCCTTAGGTTCACTTTCCTTGTCCATAACAACTTGCGTACTCATAATGGTTCTACTAATTGACTTGCTAGGAGATTTGGTTTTGCCAGAATGCTCGATATCATTAAGGTCTTCATGATGGGTATGAATCATTCCGTTACTGTCAATAATTAGCGGTTCAACCAAAATATCCTCATGCACTTTACTTTTTACATTATCATTCGGTGAAATATTGTCATCTGGAGTGTTTGCGTTGGGGTTATGCTCAGATGCCTTTTGTTTTTCCTCGGTATTAGTTTTCCTAACCCACTTCTGTTTCTTTTTATTGTTTACTTCATGCCAATCGTTCTGTTTCCTGGTCGAAATGTCATTCCTCCAAACTCTCTTAGCTTTATGAACACCACGTTCCTGCACTTCCTTCTCAAGCTCAAAATACCGAGCATCCACTTCTTCTGGATTGTTTTTATTGCGTTCACATTCCAATGTAGTATGGCCAAACGTTTTGCATATGGTACATATTGATGGTCTCCAGTCATATGAGATTTGCACAGATGGACAGTTCACTCCGAGTTCATCCATTGGAATACTATCAGGCAGCTCATAGTCGGGGTTAATTTCAACCAAAGCTTTTGCGTACTTAAAACGTTGCATCTTTTCAGTGCTTTCATCAAAAAAATGAGTCTCCCGACGTGACACACAAGCCAGTTAATACCATACAAAGTCCATAGTAAGATCGGTATTCGATGAAGATGAATCCAAACCGGAACTTTCCTTATTTGCGATTGCGACCTGCCAATGGTTGGATCCCATTTCGTGATAATAAACATTCGTCCTCTAATAAAGATTGGGTCAGCATGTAAGATCTTTTCCTTGTCTGTTTCATTCGCAAACTTGAAAAAGAAGTTGAAACCATCAGACTTAATGTCAATGTCTCCATTCAATTTCCAGTATTTCCTTAAGAAATTGACAACAGTAATGTAAGATAATGTGCCGTCAACGAAGACCCCCACTAAATAATCATTCCAGAATTTAATGCTCTCTTGTTTGACAAACTCTGGAATTTTCTTGCTATTTGAATCGCCAGGAATGTCAAAGTGAATAGGTTTGAATTTGCCTGCATTACGAGGGAGAGATTTAAAAAGAGATGCAAAGTCACGTTTAACTGGAGATTGATCACAATTAGTGGCGGATGGTTGAGAAGGGTTAGACGCATTGGATGTGATTGCAGAAAAGACAACGAGGGAATTAAGATTACGAGGGGAATTAATAGGATCAGAGTGATGGACAACAGAGTCGGATCTGGCATTAATATCCAGATTCAATTCAGCTGCAACCGAAGGAATGGCTTGAATAAGATTTAAAGAGGACAAGGGAGTATTGGATGGCGGATCCGATAATGCATCTGAACGGGTGGATGGATTGACAGAGTTCAGATTGACTGGGTTCGTATTGACAGGAGGAGGAGGAGGTTCAGGGGGTTTGGAAGGAAGGGGAGGAATGGCCGAATCAAAGGCGAAAGAGGAAGAAGATGGATCAGAAGGGGATAAGGATGTCGCCATTGCCAAGGGTATGTTGCTCATTATTGTATTTTTTTATAATTATCAGTGTTTAGTCTCATATTGTGTGATAATTTCAATCCCACGCCACAAAACTTATATATAAAGAGGCGCGTATAATGAAAAAATATAAAAAAATTGAAATAAATAAAATATTTGCACTTCAATAGTTTTTATTTTATAATATCTTATCAGCATTATCTCTAAACCAAAAATAAAAATAAAAGTTATAGATATATGGTTATGATGATCTAGATGATCAAATCTATTTTTTTTTCAAATATAATTGTAGATATCAAAATGGTAAGTACACCATAATCATTCCAGTTGATGGAGATAAGGTTATCGCTATAACATTGGTCAGAGCTTATCGCTTGTATGAAGTTAAAAGAAGTCAAGAAACATACAATTTGATTATTTATCGCTTGTCGCCATCATTGGTGCTTAAACGCTTGTTACCCTCAGTGAAATTCAATGTGTTTCGTAGTGGTCGATAAGGAAGAACTCATCAAAATTGGAGATATATACACTGAAGCCTTATCTCCTTCGAAAGTTTTTAGCAGCAAAATAATCAGGAGGAACCGAGAACATAAACTATAGTGAAGAGATGACTGAAACAGAGAATTTTCGGACCAGAAGAAACCATTCCATCAATACTTTTCCATCGTATACGAGACCAAAGAGCAAAAACTCTTTTCAACAAAGAAAAGCATCTCTTGGTGATATCTGAAGGGCATGTCTCCGGAACAACAATCTCCAAGCAAAAACCAAGGAAAAACTAAAATCACCCTTCGGGTCAGTCAAAAGAAGTGTTTCGGTGATTCAATCCGTCAATAGACATTCATTACATAAAGGGGAATTTCATTCGAAAGAAGATAGCTATTTGATAACACTGAAAGCCGAGAGCATGCAAAAACTTGTTCCTCTCATGAATAGCCAAATCTCTTAATAGAAGACTCCATTTAGAAAAGCATTTCAAAAGCATCTCAACAACTGCCCATTAGGGAATGTTCTGGGCAGTTAAAACGCTTAAAGGTTCTATAGTGGTGAATGTGCAAAAAGGCGTAACGAAGATAGCAGGGATATAGCGGAGGTGCAAAAAGATTCAATAAATATGAAACCAAATATTTAAAATTAATTATTTATCGTTCTTACATTATATTTGTATACTAATTAGTCTTATATAATAAAATCAAATAATATCATGGTTACACACACATACACTAGATTTTATAATTATAATGGATTAATACAATATATCATACACTTATGCCTTAAAATTAGCACTTTATACTAACTTTAATGATTTTTTGAGGAAGAGAACCAGTCAAATCAAGCTCTACAACTAATGGAAATGTGCGGGAGGGTAGGGCCGAAAGGCTTAGAAAACCAAGGTGCTGCAAATTGTAACACCCCGTAATTTTGTTAACATTAAAGGGGATAAATTAAAGAAGAATTAATTTAATATTAAGAATTAAGGGAAACTGATTACGTCATTACGACCGTCTTGAAATTCTGGTCAGGATAGATGCCTAGCTTGCGTAAAACGAATAACATATGAAGAAGTTACGAACGATAAAAAGTTGAAAATCAAAACCGGGTATAACTGGCGCATTTGCCAAGTGCGCCAAGGCAATTTTGCACTAGTGCACCTGTAAAGCGCGCCCAGAATTGTTTTTGGGTATTTAGGCATTTTCCCGAAGTGGGAGACGACCCGCGACCTGATTGACCCTAGGGCTTATGTGGCAGTCGGTTCCAGATTGCAGCTATAAATATAAGGCCATTTCACATATTTCTTGATTAGAAATCATGGCGGCCAAACTATGTCGGATTCTGAACTAAACTAGGGTCTCTCATCCGCTTCTAAAGCATATCAAATTATGAGATTCGAGCATAGACTCAGCACCAACTTCTTTTCTATCATTTTAGCAATCCAATCACAATGAGTTCTAGTTGCTTTTAGGTTTAGATAAATAATAGTGAATTATGAAAGACTGTGATTTGGATACGTTGTAGACTTTGAATCTGTGTTATTGTGACAACCCCAATTTCGACAGACCAATTTTTTTTCAAAATTCCAACTCGGATTGGTTTGCTCTGGTATCCTGCAGAAAAGACAGAGACATAAAAGAGCTCAGAAAAATATCTCACAGCGGAAAGGATAAAATATAGTATAATCAAAACATAGCCTTACCGTATTACTAATACTACCTAACCAGTATCAAATGCTACATGTCTCTACCACAATCTAACCTGCGAGTGTGTCATGAGGAGAGGGTCACAACACAAGTTCTGGTGACTGGATTTAAACTATACACTTTGGATAATCTTACATATACCATTCAATAATATTTTCTTATTTATTAGGTTACTTGGGTTAACAGCACTCAAGGCTTACACACACGTCGTACCCATTTACTTCCCAGTGAATTAACCTAATACAATATATGTAGCTATCTCTCAATATTGAGATACACCCCATGGTACCCCACTCGCATGGTATCTACCGTATCATCGTAGGAATATAGCAATCCCTAATCCTACGCCTGAATGTCATATGGATTTCTATATATATGTCAACGCTACATCTGCAAAGAACCACTACTTCTATATTACATAAGTGTTCGGACTGCCATCTTTGAACCATTCGATCGAATTAGGTTCCATCCTCGAATAATGCACTCTAGTCTTATGATACACCACCCAGAGCAACATGAGTGTACCTAGACTTTCCCACGTACGTATCGTCAATCGTTCTCGATGTTTATTGCACATTTTTTCTATATGTGCGCCCGAGTCCCGTGGCAGGGCTAATTAAGAAACACGAAACTCGGTCGGGAGCTTTCAAATATCTACCGATTGCAGATGCTAAGGTCTTCTTTTACAGTGGCTATGGTCCCACTAGACCCCTCCCTCAACTAATGAAAGGCACCCAAGAATATCAAGAATGAGAACTTAACCCTGGCCCCCTATGCCCTTCAAACCTATTGGCCAACCTCACCCATAACAAGATAGCAAAGTATATGGTCTTTTTGAGTTCCCCACCTTTCTGCTTTACGTACTTACTGAAGATGGTAGGTAGACGACGAGTTGTTAACACAGGGCACTAACTGGTCTCGCCGAATCACGTTGGTTCATCTTAGTCTTTTGATTGCCCCTTATTATTGCGACCAAGGCATACTCATTGGTTCACCTATGCAGATCTAAACTCTGTGAGTACAGGCGGATCATCTTTCACTCACAAGGAATACCAAAAGTACCCTACATCCCCGGAAGCCGCATGCTTCCCCTTCCAGTCCTTTGGAGCCATCAAACAATCAGATGAATGTGCGCTCCCCTCGTGCCTTATAACACCTCGATGATCTACCCTGTTGGGTTATTCACCTTCAACCGTACGGACTGGTCTAAGCGCCTTACTTTAGCATGTTGTTAGAACCTATGTCTAAACATTCTTTTACGCTCTTGTCTCACCTCAACAGGCTTCCAGTTAACTTGGTCCTTCCAATTCATATTGAATTCTTATTCAAATTACCAAGTTTCTCTTGCTTATTAATTTCAGTCATACAACTTAATTCATTTAAGTTTATTAATAAGCTTACAACATGTTATTCTCTAGATTGTGGCCCAAGGTCAGTGATACACAATCCCTTTTATATTCTTGTTTGATTTCAGTAGCATATTTTACTTAATATGTAATTAAGTATATCTAATTCACATGTTTCCAATTAACATGTCACTTAGCATTTATGATTAAATGTAACTTATTTCATTTCATAAGTTTTCCTCATCCTTTCTCATTTAATCATAATTCCACTTTACGTCGTCAATACGACTTACCGTTGTTTACTTATTAACTTAGTTCTATAAACTAAGGCCCATTAATAAGTTTCTCTACCCATTTATTATAACCTATGTTATAATTTCCCCTTGTCCCTAGGACAAGTCTAAACATGTTATTCTTACCAACGGGTTTCAGACTCCCAGACTACTTAATTTATAATTAAGTACAATATATTTTCCCCCCTTTTCTTAACTGGTTTCAGGTTTTCCCCTTTTCTGATTACTTTATTCACTTGTTATCCCATTCCCTTACTAGTTTATTATAACCTAAGTTATAATATTCACTTGTCCCTAGGACAAGTCTACCTATTATACAACATTTTCATTAATGTTATTTATTTATAATAGGTTAATATCATTCCCTTTTTAAACCATTTAGTGTTGTAACCCATTATTCTTCGTTCTCTGTAATATATGTTCCTTATTATATTAAGGAAAACACTTCATGCACCTTATTAGTTTGATAGAAGGAATCAATGATTTATTTTCATAATGTTTTCCCATCTAAATCCGTGGTATCATGTAATTTCTTTACTTTTCTATATTTATTGTGGCTTACTTGCAACAACGTTTTCAGAAATAAGTCATTTAGGGAAATACATCACTTCTCCCTCTTATCACACTAACTCAGTTCATTACATCCCTTTCTTTCTTATTTTCTGAGTTAGACATTTAATTACCATCCTTGCCATTTATTCATATCTTGTTATATACATATTTTTTTTATATATATAAGCACTAAACCTCTCACATTAAGCCTACACTTATGGATGCTGGATTTGCCGGGCAGGTCCGGGCAGACTTCTACCACAAGCTGACTTAACCTCGTGTCTTAGCACATGTTGTTAATTCTTTCACTTAGGCCTCTCACATTAGGTTCAACATTAGTGGCTGCTGGATATGCCGGTCGGGTTCGAGCAGACTTCCGCCACTAATGCAACCTAACCTCATGCCATAAGTGTATTTACATTTTCTAATTTTAATTCTAGTCATATTCATTTTCATTCAATCACTTATGTTCATATCAAATTGTGCTTCCAAATTAAAATCCCAAAACATAATATATGTTATGTTCATTACATGAAAATTTTAGACATATTATCCTTTTTACTGTAATACAGTTTACAGTAATCTAATTTACATGTCGTCCAATTTTTTGCCTATATTTTATCGCATGTCATTTTCAACATATGTTTAATTCTACTAGGAAATGTAAACATTCAATCGGGTAATTATTTTAACATGTCGTTCAATCAATAATATGTCCCAAGTAAAGCATGTAATTACAATCACTAAATTGGCTATTTATATCCTAACAAGTTTATTTTCTCCAACATGTAAACATTCAATAACTTAGCCAATTCAACATAGGAATTTCCTGACATATTCATATCAACATTTCAATTCGTTACAACAACAATTTATAATTAAACTGGCCATTTCAGAATTTATTAAAATGGGGAATGCTAAACGATAGTCATAACATTATCTAAAGGCTATAGCTTAAACTCACTCACCTTTAAGCTTTCCCCAAATGTTGGATCTGATCCGTTTTGTCATCCATGGTTTTCCTTTTCCCTTTAATTTGATTCATGACCTAACGACCATGGATTTATTATTTCATGAAAAGAAAAGGGAAAGAGAAATAATTTAAATAGATTGGTTCTTAGAGGTTTACTTTGCTTTTATGATTCAATAAACTTTTTTTTATTAACGTTGATTCCGTCTTCTAGATCTGAATTCATAATCCTCCTAGGCTAACATTTTAATTTCAGAATAGATTTGAGAAGAAAGAGAGAGGGAGCCATGGCAGAGCTCTAGCGCAGCCACCGAATTATGGTGTTTAGGGTTAGGTCTAGGGTCTTATTTATAGGTGCTTAAGACCTTATCGTACATGCAGTGCTAAGTCAGCATTGAACCCAGTTAAGAAAATAGTCCAGGTTCACAAATGAATCTAGCTAAATCTTATCATACACACAGTGCTGAGTCAGCATTGGGTCCCGCAAACTGTTTTTGGCGCAGAAATTTGAATTTTGAATGTTTGAATTGTTTTGGCGTAAAAATTTGATTTTCAAACTTTTGAATTTCTGGAATTTATTTAACTGTTTTATTCACACGAAATATTCTTATATGTATACAATTCCTCTACCGACCATTTTACGCGTATATATATACACACACAATTTTCATTTTATTTTCAAAATTCAAACGATGTTGCACCGTTATTTGATTCTTGCCATATTTCATTGACTGTAGCCTTATCTTAAATTTTATCTTTTGTATACACATATTTATGCATATATATATATATATATATATATATATTTCTCTTGTGCGTATACAAACTTCTAGGCTTAATAAATTCTTCATATGAAAACCAGGTGTCTATCTTGACCAGAATTTCGAGACGGATGCAATGGCGCGTTCCATTTTACTTAATTCTCATTATTTAATTAAGTTATTCTTATTTTATTATCTTCAAAATACGGGGTATTACATTCTTCCGCCTTTAGGAAATTTCCTCCCCGAAATTTAATAAGGGTAAAATCAATTAACCCCTCGCATAATATAAATCCGTCATGTGTGCATCCAATTTTAACAAACATTGTGCACTTGTGCAAAATGAAATACAACATAATAATATGAATGTATGCCCAAGCGGTACCTCCTATGTGTATGCAAATTTCTCAAAAATCCTTTTTTAAAATATGATGCTCACATCCTAGATATACTGGCAATTCTACATGAATGCAATATTTTGAAAATCAAAATGCTTTTTCATCCAAATTTTCCCACACTCTTACTGAGTAATAGCATAGTTCATCCAATTGTTGCATCCATAATTCTACCAACCAACTTTATTTTTCGAATTTCAGAAAAATCTAATTTTCTAAATTAGATTTCTTATGTTACAAAAAGGTGGAAAATGGAAAATTTCACACCTTCCGTTTTTCTTTTATATACCTTTTTCCAATCGTACTTGGATTTTATGAAACAATGTATAAATATTTCCTACTTTCCTATCCAAGCACATCCCACATAAGAAAATTTTCTTTGTTGCAGCTTTTCTTTTTCGTCTTATCTTGCAATTTTTTTTTCCAAATCCTAAAACTAGAGTAGATACAGGCAACTATTTTCCTTAATCAGGTTTATGAGTTATTCTTACCTATAAGGTCAGTTCAGTCTCCTACTACAAGGTGCCAACATCCACTCTATTCTCATTTTCTACAACTTATTTTGTCCAGCCAACAAAATTCTCTTTTAAACAATTTATCAGAAATAATTGTCAAAAGAATAGAGACTTCAAAACTTTCTTGATTAAAAATTCTTATATGAAATATAACTAGAAAAACTAGCGAGCTATATATGCTCTATAATATGCACCTTTTACTGAGAGAATTTTACTTTAAAACTCAATATTTACTTCTTTACATATTTTAAAACTATAACTTTTAAGATTAAAACTTGAAAACACCATAAACCATTTTTTTCCCAAACTTTTATAATCTCAAGTTCTTAAAAGTTAACAATAGGGTTAGACTCAAAGCGGATTCCCAATTTTTCTAGGCTCTCTTAGACACTCCCCAGGGTCAATTCTCTCAACTATATATATTCCTAATCCATTTTTTTCTGTTCAACTTTTTCCAAAATGCTAATCATATGGGGTCTATTTTCCTTCCGTACAAAGTATATTATACACTTCCCAACCAAACTTCCTAAGGGTCTCAAATTTACTTATTCATTCCTTTAGTGTACAAAACAAACATCCCATTTCATACCATATTATACTCTTTTTATTTAGTGGGTTCCTCTATGGATCTAGATATATATATATATATAATATACACAAATACGTTCACTCACTATTTATATAGAAATTCTAAACCTAAGCTCTGATACCAGATGTGACAACCCCAATTTCGACAGACCGATTTTTTTTTCTTCAAAATTTCAATCTATCGAAACTCAGATTGGTTTGCTCTGGTATCCTGCAGAAATGACAGAGATATAAAACATGTCAGAGCTTAGAAAAATATCTCACAGCGGAAATGATAAAATATAGTATAATCAAAACATAGCCTTACCGTATTATTAATACTTCCTAACCAGTATCCAAAGTTATCATGCCTCTGCCACAATCTAACCTGCGAGTGTGTTATGAGGAGAGGGTCAGAACACAAGTTCTGGTGACTGTATTTAAACTATACACTTTGGATAATCTTACATATACCGTTCAATCATATTTTCTTATTTATTAGGTTACTTGGGTTAACAACACTCAAGACTTACACACACGTCGTAACCATTTACTTCCCAGTGAATTAAGCTAGTACAGTATATGTAGCTATCTCTCAATATTGAGATACACCCCATGGTACCCCACTCGCACGGTCTCCACTGTATCATCGCAGGAATATAGCAGTCCCTAATCCTACGCCCGAATGTCGTACGGATTTCTATATATATGTCAACGATACGTCTGCAAAGAACTACTACTTCTATATTACGTAAGCATTCGGACTGCCATCTTTGAACCATTCGATCGAATTAGGTTCCATCCTCGAATAATTCCCTCTAGTCTTATGATACACCACCCAGAGCGACATGAGTGTACCTAGACTTTCCCACGTACGTATCGTCAATCATTCTCGATGTTTATTGCACATGTTCTCTATATGTGCGCCCGAGTCACGTGGCAGGGTTAATCAAGAAACACGGAACTTGGTCGGGAGCTTTCAAATATCTGCCGATTGCTGATGCTAAGGTCTGCTTTTACAGTGGCTATGGTCCCACTAGACCCCTCCCTCAACTATTGAAAGGCACCCAAGAATATCAAGAATGAGAACTTAACCCCGGCCCCCTATGCCATTTAAACCTATTGGTCAACCTCACCCATAACTAAATAGAAAAGTATATGGTCTTTTGGAGTTCTCCGCCTTTCCGCTTTATGTACTTACTAATGATGGTAGGTAGACGACGAGTTTCTCTCACAGGGCACTAACTGGTCTCGCCGAATCACACTGGTCTATCTTAGTCTTTTGATTTCCCCTTATTATTACAATCAAGGCATACTCATTGGTTCACCTACTCAGACCTAACCTCTGTGAGTACAGGAGGATCATCTACCACTCACAGAGGAAAACCAAGAGTACCCTACGTCCCTGGAAGCTGCGTGCTTCCCCTTCTAGTCCTTTGGAGTCGTCAAACAATCAGATGAATGTGCGTTCCCCTCGTGCCTTATAACACCTCGATGATCTACCATGTTGGGTTATTCACCCTCAACCGTACGGACTGGTCTAAGCGCCTTACTTTAGCATGTTGTTAGACCCTATGTCTAAACATTCTTTTACATGCTTGTCTCACCTCACCGGGCTTCCAGTTAACTTGGTTAATCCAATTCATATTGAATTCTTATTCAAATTATCAAGTTTCTCTTGCTTATTAATTTCAGTCATACAACTTAATTCATTTAAGTTTATAAATAAGCTTACAACATGTTATTCTCTAGATTGTGGCCCAAGGTCTATGATCCACAATCCCTTTTATATTCTTGTTTGATTTCAATAACATGTTTTACTTAATATGTAATTAAGTATATCTAATTCACATGTTTCCGATTAACATGTCACTTACCATTTATGATTAAATATAACTTATTTCATTTCATAAGTTTTCCTCATCCTTTCTCATTTAATCATAATTCCACTTTACGTCGTCAACATGACTTACCGTTGTTTACTTATTAACTTAGTTCTATTAACTAAGGCCCATTAATAAGTTTCTCTACCCATTTATTATAACCTATGTTATAATTATCCCTCGTCCCTAGGACAAGTCTAAACATGTTATTCATACCAACGGGTTTCAGACTCCCAGACTACTTAATTTATAATTAAGTACAATATTTTTTCCCCTTTTCTTAACTGGTTTTAGGTTTTCCCCTTTTCTGTTTACTTTATTCACTAGTTATCCCATTCCCTTACTTGTTTAGTATAACCTAAGTTATAATGTTCACTTGTCCCTAGGACAAGTCTACCTATTATACAACATTTTCATTAATGTTATTTGTTTATAATAGGTTAATATCATTCCCCTTTTAAACCATTTACTGTTGTAAACCATTATTCTTCATTCTCTGTAATATATGTTCCTTATTATATTAAGGAAAACACTTCATGCACCTTATCAGTTTGATAGAAGGAATCAATGATTTATTTTCATAATGTTTTCCCATCTAAATCTGTGGTAGCAAGTAATTTCTTTACTTTTCTATATTTATTGTGGCTTACTTGCAACAACGTTTTTAGAAATAAGTCATTTAGGGAAATACATCACCTTTCCCTCATATCACACTTACTCAGTTCATTACATCCCTTCCTTTCTTATTTTCCGAGTTAGACATTTAATTACCATCCTTGCCATTTATTCATATCTTGTTATATACATATATATATATTTATATATCTGTAACGTCCTGCCTTTTTGACCGCTTCAAACCAGTGATTAAACCAATTTAAAACATCCAAATCGACAGAGCGTATTTAGCTTACAGAGTTTAAAAACAAAATAAACACAGAAAATACAGAATAAATGACACAGTATTGAACAACATAATAAATCTTTTATTTATAAATCAGAATTTTTGAGTACAATACTTTTATATACAGCGGAATTTAAAAGAAACGATTTAATACAAGAAAAATCTTTACTGGTTTAAAATCTTCATAGCGCGCCATCTTGGAATCCCCATCTTCGTCGATCTTCGAATCCTAACTGAAATCTTTAAATCTGAAATGCTCGGATCTGACTCGAGCGTTCCATGCAAAAACATAAAACACTCGAGTCAGGATTAAATCATAGTTCAAGTAAATTAACTTCAATAGGAACTGAAATGCAATAGTTAATCCTAGCTTCCGAAAAATATACACAAATATAAGTTATGTAGCAAATTGTACGGATCAGATTTTATTTTAGGGTCAAATGATTTCAGAAGCCTGCATATACACACGTGTATAGGTACATGTGTGCACTGCCCCAGCATACCGAAATAAATAACAAGTGCCGACATAAATTTTAGCCGCTAGCAACCAAACTTCTATCAGTAATAAAGTGTTGTATGTATTATCAAAGCAAGATACAATTGGGAACTACAAAATAAATGGTTCAAACTGCAACTGTAAATGCGATCAACAATAAGGACAAACCATCACGTTCAATCACGTGTCGATAACAATAGGAATATCCAGTGTGTACCTATACGTGTATTTATATACACAGGTGTATACGTACGCCTATAGGCACGCACAGCAAGGTAATAACAAAACATGGCAAGTATTAAATACACAGTTTGAATTTGACAAGGCAATTAATTGAATATGGCACAAGATTCTAATATACGTTCCCATTAAATAAGGCATGCGCAGGTAATTGAGCACAGCATAAGTTAACATATTTGAGGTTACTGAACAAGGAAAGGGTACAAAAGAGGTAGCTTAGGTTTCAACAAGCATGCATGGCAATAAACAGTCAGGGAAACCCTTTCAGCATAAACAAAGTGTATTGTGTATAAAACACTACAGGGATACATCTTTTTTCTTTTCTTTCTTAAACTTGACAGGTGAACATCACGGCCGGGGACAAAGACCCACACATATACATATATTCATTTCCCTTACTCAGATATTTTCTCTTCTTCTATATTCATTCTTTTATTACTAATTGATCTGAATTAATCAAGACATAGTATTGTTAACCTCCCATAAACCCTCATTATATATATCTTGACACACAGGTGACTCAAAACATATGTATATGTATGCCGAATGAATGAATTGTATTGGTCATACCAAGACACAATAGTGGACTTAAGTGACAAAATGTAACCTAAGCTTTTTATAAAAAAAATTGCAAACAAATGTAGTACCAGTTCATTTATATGAAATGCAGACATAGAATCAACTCTTTAATAAACAAAATAATATGGTGTTCTCTGGTGGGTCATAAACATTTCAATTAGACTAAGGTGTCCAGATTTACAATGTAGTTGCTAAAAATACACAACGGCCAGTATTCACTTGGACATGTCAAAACAGCAATTATGCATACAAAGCAAGACATTTTGATGAGTTCTGGTCAACTACATCAACAGGGATGGATCCAGTGTTTACTAATCTACCAAATATATTGATCTATCTCTTTTAGATACATTTATGTGTGCTGTAGGAATTTCGCATGAAGATACCATAAGCGGATTGTTTCCTTTATGAAATCGTGCAAATCGAGTTTTAGCTTACTGCATCAGCTAAATAATATAGGCGTAAGACATGAAACAGTTCTACCGATATAGATAACTACAATCACATGCCAAGGTCAGCAAGCACAAAGACAGCAATAACGGTTGAGGAAGACACAAATAAGGTACAGTAGGCACCTAAACAGGTCAAATAAATATCAGTCTCTTTCTGGTATAAATTAGCAATTAGGCTCTTCTTTCTTGTATGAATAATTCAGTGCACAATTAATTAAGTGCATCAGAAATAAATAGCTTGTATACAAGTTGTCAACAAGCTAACAAATAAACTAAGGTTTGATACAATAACAAAAGTAAAAAGAAAAACTTTTAAGAAAAAGAAATCTGCATTTCTCAATTCAGGTACAAAGGGTTTGTGCATCTTTTATTCTGAGAATACAAAAATCAAACAAAATAAAATGTGTAATTTTTTTTTTGTTTATCCTAAAAAAAAAAAACAATTTAACCATTAACAAATTTTTAGTTTATCTTAAACAACAACAAGTAAAAATACTTAATAAATGTAGTGCTACTGGCTATAGCCTGGTTATCGGGAAGAAAACAATATACTTTAAGAATCAAATTACTCCTTTCAAATCATGGTTTTAATTAATTAACAACTTCTTCGACTTGTTTATTTCAGTCATGGTATTCCAGTTATGGTAATGACTAACAGAAGGTGACAACAACCATTAATATTAGACAAAAACCAAATCCAAAACAGTATGGTTCGATCCACAATTTATCCACCTTATGCCAAACGTACATATATACCTACACAGGATGTATATGTATACATATACGCAGCTCTACACGGAAAATACATAACTGAAATAATGATATAACTCAAGGATGAAGCAACCAATGGTCGAGACAATGAAGGGTTAAGGTATACTTCTGTATTTTATAAAAATTTCTCAGGTTTTTGAACCACCAACACAAAAGTCCAATCTCACAAAAATAGCACGGCCATGGCAGATGCCAAAGCAAGCGGAAAAAGACAATTTAGCAGTGAGGCCAATGGTCAGTAAAGTTGGCTGATTTTCATGTATATAGTATACAGCCAAGGTAAGAAATCAAAGAGGTAGTAACACAAGTAGCCGAAATCATGGCAGCAAAGAATCGATGTCAATGCTCACATTCGAAGTGTACTACAAAAAATACATGTATACAGGTATGGTATACGCATATACACATATAATTCAAGTGTGAAAATGTTCAAATCAAATCAGGACAGCAATTGGCATTCAGGAACAACAATTAATAGCAACAACATGCAATAGAAGCATCAACCATCACAAAGCATCCCAATTTACGCATTAACTATTTTATTTCTGTAGCATTGAAATTAAAAGACTTGAAATAGATTTAATCAATCGTGAGAGGGTACTCACAAAACTCTTCACTGGATGTAGGCGCTCGGATCGGAGCAGAGGCAACGGAGGTTACCGGGGTTCCAGGTCTACCGGTGGCTTCAATACTGGGAACGTCGGCTTTGATGTTTGATTTGGTCGGCTGGCGGTTGTTTGGAAATGGTTCCTGATGGCGACGCAGTGGCTGCTGGCGTGTTCAATTGGCTTCGAGCGATCGTGCTTAAATTGATCGACGGAAAAAGGCCGCGACTAAATTGAGGAGGAAGGGTTTTGGACGTTGGCCATTAAATTGGATAAAGGAAAAAACGATTTTGTGGGAGATGGATTAAGTTGGCTTCGGCCATTAAAATGATTTGGGAGCAAGAAACTTTAGGGAATGAAGGAACTGATTCCTTTTTGCTGAATGAATTTGGGGAACGAGGGCTTCAATTTATAAAGAAAGAATCGTGGGAGCCAAGGCAAGAATAGTAACTTGCGTATTCTAACTGGGGATGGTAATATTTAGGGAGGTAACATACAGAGGGAGTGTTTATTTATTTGTACCCCTAAAAACAAATTCTACCGCAAATTATCGCTACGATAATAATTTTATTATTATCATAAATACATTCCAATTGTAACGAAATTGGGCGTCCTGCTATGTCTCGATGCTCTGAACCTAATAAAATTTGTTTGGTCAAATTCCGGCTCCATTTGCACGATGTTGTTATTTCAAATTCAATTTAAATTGTCTGTTAAAATTTTGTCTACCGCCAAATCAATTTTGTTTGGTTCCAAATTTGAGATACAGCAATAATTAATTATACATATTAAAAATCCATTTTACCACAGACCGAGGTCGTTTGAAAATTAATTATTTTAAAGGCCGATATCGTATCGATAAAATATTTCTAACTTCAAAACAAATCGTAATTTACGAACTGCCGCAACTAACTTAATTTTGTTTTAATTATATATACTTATACGTTCAACTTCAATTTCAAACGAATAAAACCTTCGTCAATAACATATATTTTTAAATCTAACCATCAATATTTCACTCGTCGAATTTCAAATCAAATTCGAATGTCCATTCATTTTCAATTAAATAATTAATATTCGATTTTAAATTTTTAATCCAAGTCTAAAAATTAAAAATTAAATTTTTAATGGATTCCATATCTCAGTTGTCGAAAATTTCCGGAATGTTACAATCTTCCCCCTTTAAAACTTTTCATCCTCGAAAAGTAGAGATCGTTAGAGTTATGCTAATGTACACTTCAAATTTTCATACACGTGGGTAATTTCTCCACAACTCATTTAAATATCGATATTTAAATTATCGACCTTCTTTGTTTAGTCATCATATCCAATTAACTCGAAAAAAAAAATCAAATTCTTTCCAAATTAATCTCTTCTCCCAATATTTACTTATCCATTGTTTCACAAGTTCAACCACATCTCCATATATTCAGTCTATTTAACATTCTCCTCATTGAAGAGTGTAATTATTATTTCTTCTTCAAGTTACAAATTGTCTACTTGAAAATTTTCCAAGATCCAAAATCTTTTATAATACGAATTTCATGTAGAAAATATTTGTATTATTACTCCGAAATCTTTTCTTTAACTTATCTAGTTAGGTGTATTTCAAAATCAACGATTTGAAAATACTTGATTACTCGAAGTTTGACAAGTCTATTGTCGTTCTTACAGATATTAGGCATACGCTGGCCAGGCGCACGACTAAAATCTCCAAGTACTAAATATCCTTGTTTCAACTCCCAGTGAAAATATTTCAAAAACTCTTTTAAAACAGACACGGAAAGTACCAATGTGATATTGATATGTTGATTGTTCATGAATCGCAAATACGCAATGGTTTCGTCTGGATCCGCCAGAAAACATCCGTATTCGTAGGAATTCACTTCCCTGCGAATTTCGTCATGAATAGATCAACGGAAAATATTTAAGAATCAAAAGAGAAAACTGAGGTCACTGAGCGTTAACTGCTTTATCTCAGAGTAACAAAACAATCATGGAATTATGAAGATACTTCAAGTCATAAGGACAAATCAAGTCATAAAGACAAATCAGGTCACGAAGACCAATCAAGTCACGAAGACACAATGCTGCATCAGACAGGTGGCTCAACATCACTAAGATATCTCAACATCGCATGGCTCCATTCTACCTTTAGTAACTCTAGTGGTTACATCTCTTTCACTTGTAGATATGCCATGGGGACCACAGGTACACAATGGTTACACCTGATTCCCTCAGGAAACATCCATACCCGTAAGCTTTCACAGCTCTGCGGATTACGCCCTTATAATTCGACTGTAGATCGCAGCAGTCACAATGGTTACGCTTGGTTCCCCCAAGAAACATCTGTCCGCCGTAGGCTATCTGGAGCCCTGCGAATTTCGCTACACGGTCGAATTCCAATGACTCAAAATCGCAGCGATCACAATGGTTACGCCTGATTCCCTCAGGAAACATCCGACCGCCATAGGCTATCTGCAGCCCTGCGAATTACGCTAGCAGTCGTGCTCAGTGGCAACTCATGAGTTTTATGTCCGGACAACCTACTACCACCAGCAGCATATCTCAGCTAAGCTCGAATTTCAAAGGAGAAGGAAGGTACTTCCCATATCTTGATATATTTTTTGAAAATATATGATACTATGTACATATAGTATTTTATTTCATAATCCTCATAAAATATTCTTATCTCAAATTACATAAGATTTTCAAACATCTCATTCTTATATAAATTCTGTTATAAATATTTTTTCTCAATTCATTACCTTCCAGGTCAATGGTTTCCGGATCCACTATATTCATATTTATATTTCCCACAAAAACTTCTATATTCAATATCTCAAATCGAATATCCCCAAGTTTCCATTCAAATTTTCCATTTGATCTCTTTATCAATTCAAATATTTGATATTTTTCCAAACTCAGATTCACGAATCTATTGGTTATACACAATTTTCTCCAAATTTCCCGATTATTAAGTTCCTCGCTTCACCCACATCTTTATGCTCTGCAATCTCAGAATTTTCTATTTTTTTATATCATTTCTCTCCCACATTCACATCCTTCGACCGTAAATTAGCAAGCGAACAACTCCCTAAGCATCAACCCCGAAGGCCGAAACCAACAGTGGATCGACACTTAGAAAATTATTCAACTTAACAAATCTTCAGTCATTTTCTAAATTACTTAACTTCTTTTCTTAATTCTTATCAAATCGTTTCTTACGCAATTTCTCGGATTCAAATTTCGAATCTTCCTCTCTTACATCTGCCGCTCTTCGTTCACGCTGTATGGCATTTTGCTCTTTAGTTTCGCCATTCTAATTTATAAAAATACGTTAGCAACTCGCGATCTTTGAAAAAAAAAACATTCCCTATTATCATATATTTATATAAAATCACTTATTACCATTGGAAAACATTTCCAAACAATCACCATCCTTTATTTTCGATAGAAAATACACTTTATTTTCAGGGGGAAAACATTTCTAATTTCGTTATTTGAATTAAAACAGATATAAAATATCGTTATTAGTTACTTCCCCTACCCACTCTTGTTATTGAGTCTTAAACATTTCTTAGTTAATAATGAAGTCAATCAAGTTGGGGTATAATTACCTCTCAGGCCTTAACTGAACAACATTATTAACCTCGAAACATATAAAATTCTCAACTTCGAACACCAACAAAACATTCATCCTCGTAACTTCCGAATTCAAGTTAAAAATTTATTTCTTTTATAATAATTTTCACGCCTTCAATGTATTTAACTTTAAGTATAATTTATTCTTCGATCTGAACATATATGAAAATTAATTAAATTTTGATTAAACAGTATTTTCCTGAAATTCGACTTAGCCGACTCGCATAAATAACTTCTTTTCGAATAATCTCTTATTCGATAATATATTCCGAACTTCGGAAAAAGAAATCCCATTTGATTTACATTCTGAACTTCAGAATAATCTCACAGTATCGGTCAACTCAAATTTCTTTATTCCCAACTTCAATTGCAACATTTTTTCTTTTAAACGTTGTTTACTTTAAAAAGTAAATATTATTCCTTTAATCGAAATCCAAACTCGCCATATCAAATTAGCTTTGATTTCATTCAAATATAGGTGCAAATCTCTTTAAAATCTCTATTCATATTCCCTTTTACTTATAATTCTCCTTTACAATTTACTTCTTAACTAATTAACAAGTTTATACTTATCATTGAATTCATATATTCGATTATACATTATCGGTTTGAAATCAATTATAGTTTATCATGCTACTGCTACGTTCTAAATAAATTAGTAATAAAATTTAACACAGTCGAATTCCACTTATAACCCTTCTGATTATATTTATATTCCGAATATCAAAATAAAATTCAACGTTTCATCTTTGAAACGATTTCAAATTCCCCTTTCTATTTTTTTTCATCTAAATTCTTATCTTCAATAAATTTCAGTCGTCTAGGACTACTAAAACACACAACTAGGGAGATCGATTCATTGATTCTCTTCTACTAATTTTCCTTTGATACCATTCATCAATGGACTAGAAATTCAAATCTAAGGGGATCTTATCGAAGAACAATTCTCGCGAACCTGGATTCGAAGACTTCTGAAGACTGGGGATTCCGAACAAAATTCTCAAATCTCAAAATAATTTTTTTTCCGTTGTATTAGTTTCAAAACACTAGTTTTATAATACTTGATAATTTTAAAATAATTCAACTTTAACAAATTTGTTCTTCAAACCTTTTCATTTTCAAGATCCGTTTTTAAACCCAACAAGCTAAGCTTTGAATAAACCAAAGCTCTGATACCAACTATAACGTCCCGCCTTTTTGACCGCTTCAAACCAGTGATTAAACCAATTTAAAACGTCTAAATCGACGGAGTGTACTTAGCTTACAGAGTTTAAAAACAAAATAAACACAGAAAATACAGAATAAATGACACAGTATTGAACAACATAATAAATCTTTTATTTATAAATCAGAATTTTTGAGTATAATACTTTTATATACAGCGGAATTTAAAAGAAACGATTTAATACAAGAAAAATCTTTACTGGTTTAAAATCTTCAGAGCGCGCCAGCTTGGAATCCCCATCTTCGTCGATCTTCGAATCTTGACTGAAATCTTTAAATCTGAAATGCTCGGATCTGACTCGAGCGTTCCATGCAAAAACATAAAACACTCAAGTCATGATTAAATCATAGTTCAAGTAAATTAACTTCAATAGGAACTTAAATGCAATAGTTAATCCTAGCTTCCGAATAATATACACAAATATAAGTTATGTAGCAAATTGTACGGATCAGCTTTTATTTTAGGGTCAAATGATTTCGGAAGCCTGCATATACACACGTGTACAAGTACACGTGTGCACTGCCCCAACATACCGAAATAAATAACAAGTGCCGACATAAATTTTAGTCTCTAGCAACCAAACTTCTATCAGTAATAAGGTGTTGTATATATTATCAAAGAAAGATACAATTGGGAACTACAAAATAAATGGTTCAAACTGCAACTGTAAATGCGTTCAACAATAAGGACAGACCATCACGTTCAATCACGTGTCGATAACAATAGGAATATCCAGCGTGTACCTATACGTGTATTTATATACACAGGTGTATACATACGCCTATAGGCACGCACAGCAAGGTGATAACAAAACATGGCAAGTATTAAAATACATAGTTTGAATTTGACAAGGCAATTAATTGAATATGGAACAAGCTTCTAATATACGTTCCCATTAAATAAGGCATGCGCAGGTGATTGAGCACAGCATAAGTTAACATATTTGAGGTTACTGAACAAGGCAAGGGTACAAAAGAGGTAGCTTAGGTTTCAACAAGGATGCATGGCAATAAATAGTCAGGGAAACCCTTTCAGCATAAACAAAGTGTATTGTGTATAAAACACTACAGGGATACATCTTTTTTCTTTTCTTTCTTAAACTTGACAGGTGAACCTGATGGCAGGGGACAAAGACCCACACATATACATATGCTCATTTCCCTTACTCAGATATTTTCTCCTTCTATATTCATTCTTTTATTACTAATTGATCTGAATTAATCAAGACATATTATTGTTAACCTCCCATAAACCCTCAATATATATATCTTGACACACAGATGAATCAAAACAGATGTATACGTATGCCGAATGAATGAACTGTATCGGTCATACCAAGACACAATAGTGGACTTATGTGACAAAATGTAACCTAAGCTTTTATAAAAAAATTGCAAACAAATGTAGTACCAGTTCATTTATACGAAATGCGGACATAGAATCAACTATTTAATAAACAAAATAATAGGGTGTTCTCTGGTGGGTCATAAACGTTTCAATTAGACTAAGGTGTCCAGATTTACAAGTAGTTGCTAAACATACACAACGCCCAATATTCACTTGGACATGTCAAAACAGCAATTATGCATACAAAGCAAGACATTTTGATGAGTTCTGGTTAACTACATCAACAGGGATGGATCCAGCGTTTACTAATCTACCAAATATATAGTACTATCTCTTTTAGATACATGTATGTGTGCTGTAGGAATTTCGCATGAAGATACCATAAGCGGATTGTTTCCTTTATGAAATCGTGCAAATCGAGTTTTAGCTTACTGCATCAGCTAAATAATATAGGATTAAGACATGAAACAGTTCCACCGATATAGATAACTACAATCACATGCCAAGGTCAGCAAGCACCAAGACAGCAATAACAGTTGAGGAAGACACAAATAAGGTATGGTATGCACATAAACAGGTCAAATAAATATCAGTCTCTTTCTGGTATAAATTAGCAATTAGGCTCTTCTTTCTTGTGTGAATAATTAAGTGCACAATTAATTAAGTGCATCACAAATAAATAGCTTGTATACTAGTGTCAACAAGCTAACAAATAAACTAAGGTTCGATACAATAACAAAAGTAAAAAAAACTTTTAAGAAAAAGAAATCTGCATTTCTCAATTCAGGTACAGAGGGTTTGTGCATCTTTTATTCTGGGAATACAAAAATCAAACAAAATAAAATGTGTAAATTTTTTTTTGTTTATCCTAAAAAAAACAATTTAACCATTAACAAATTTTTAGTTTATCTTAAACAACAACAAGTAAAAATACTTAATAAATGTAGTGCTACTGGCTATGGCCTGGTTATTGGGAAGAAAACAATATACTTTAAGAATCAAATTATTCCTTTCAAATCATGGTTTTAATTAATTAACAACTTCTTCGACTTGTTTATTTCAGTCATGGTATTCCAGTTATGGTAATGACTAACAGCAGGTGACAACAGCCATTTATATTAGACAAAAACCAAATCCAAAACAGTATGGTTCGATCCACAATTTATCCACCATATGCCAAACGTACATATATACCTACACAGGATGTATATGTATACATATACGCAGCTCTACGCGGAAAATACATAACTGAAATAGTGATATAACTCAAGGATGAAGCAACCAATAGTCGAGACAGTGAAGGGTTAAGGTATACTTCTGTATTTTATAAAATTTTCTCAGGTTTTTGAACCACCAACACAAAAGTCCAATGTAACAAAAATAGCGCGGCCATGGAAGATGCCAAAGCAAGCGGAAAAAGACAATTTAGCAGTGAGGCCAATGGTCAGTAAAGTTGGCTGATTTTCATGTATATAGTATACAGCCAAGGTAAGAAATCAAAGAGGTAGTAACACAAGTAGCCGAAATCATGGCAGCAAAGAATCGATGTCAATGCTCACATTCGAAGTGCACTACGAAAAATACATGTATACAGGTATGGAATACGCATATACACATATAATTCAAGTGTGAAAATGTTCAAATCAAATCAGGACAGTAATTGGCATTCAGGAACAACAATTAATAGCAACAGCATGCAATAGAAGCATCAACCATCACAAAGCATCCCAATTTACGCATTAACTATTTTATTTCTGTAGCATTGAAATTAAAAGACTTGAAATAGATTTAATCAATCGTGAGAGGGTACTCACAAAACTCTTCGGTGGATGTAGGCGCTCGGATTGGAGCATAGGCGATGGAGGTTACCGGGGTTCCAGGTCTACTGGTGGCTTCAATACTGGGAACGTCGGCTTTGATGTTTGATTTGGCCGGCTGGCGGTTGTTTGGAAATGGTTCCCGATGGCGACGCAGTGGCTGCTGGCGTGTTCGATTAGCTTCTAGCGATCGTGCTTAAATTGATCGATGGAAAAAGGCCGCGACTAAATTGAGGAGGAAGGGTTTTGGACGTTGGCCATTAAAATTGAAAAAGGAAAAAACGATTTCATTGGAGATGGATTAAGTTGGCTTCGGCCATTAAAATGATTTGGGAACAAGAAACTTTAGGGAATGAAGGAACTGATTCCTTTTTGCTGAATGAATTTGGGGAACGAGGGCTTCAATTTATAAAGAAAGAATCGTGGGAGCCAAGGCAAGAATAGTAACTTGCGTATTCTAACTGGGGATGGTAATATTTGGGGAGGTTACATACGGAGGGGGTGTTTATTTAATTGTACCCCTAAAAACAAATTCTACCGCAAATTATCACTACGTTAATAATTTTATTTTTATCATAAATAAATTCTAATTGTAACGAAATCGGGCGTCCTGTTACGTCTCGATGCTATGAACCTAATAAAATTTGTTTGGTCAAATTCCGGCTCCATTTGCACTATGTTGTTATTTCAAATTCAATTTAAATTGTCGGTTAAAATTTTGTCTACCGCCAAATCAATTTTGTTTGGTTCCAAATTTGAGATACAGCAATAATTAATTATACATATTAAAAATCCATTTTACCACAGACCGAGGTCGTTTGAAAATTAATTATTTTAAAGGCCGGTATCGTATCGATAAAATATTTCTAACTTCAAAACAAATCGTAATTTACGAACTGCCGCGACTAACTTAAGCTTGTTTTAATTATATATACTTATACGTTCAACTTCAATTTCAAACGAATAAAACCTTCGTCAATAACATATATTTTTAAATCTAACCATCAATATTTCACTCATCGAATTTCAAATCAAATTCGAATGTCCATTCATTTTCAATTCAATAATAAATATTCGATTTTAAATTTTTAATCCAAGTCTAAAAATTAAAAATTAAATTTTTAATGGATTCCATATCTCAGTTATCGAAAATTTCCGGAATGTTACAATATATATAAGCATTAGACCGGAATGTTATAATATATCTCAGTTGTGGACGCTGGATTTGCCGGGCGGGTCCGGGCAGACTTCTACCACAAGCTGACTTAACCTCGTGTCTTAGCACATGTTGTTAATTCTTGCACTTAGGCCTCTCACATTAGGTTCAACATTAGTGGCTGCTGGATATGCCTGTTGGGTCCGGGCGGACTTCCGCCACTAATGCAACCTAACCTCGTGCCATAAGTGTATTTACAATTTCTAATTGTAATCCTAGGCATATTCATTTTCATTCAATCACTTATGTTCATATCAAATTGCGCTTCCAAATTAAAATCTCAAAACATAATATATGTTATGTTCATTACATGAAAATTTTGGACATATTATCCTTTTTACTGTAATATAGTTTACAGTAATCTAATTTACATGTCGTCCAATTTTTTGCCTATATTTTGTCACATGTCATTTTCAACATATGTTTAATTCTACTAGAACATGTAAACATTCAATCGTGTAATTATTTTAATATGTCGTTCAATCAATAATATGTCCCAAGTAAAGCATGTAATTACAATCACTGAATTGGCTATTCATATCCTAACAAGTTTATTTTCACCAACATGTAAACATTCAATAACTTAGCCAATTCAACATAGGAATTTCCTGACATATTCATGTCAACATTTCAGTTCGTTACAATAGCAATTTATAATTAAACTGGCCATTTCAAAATTTATTAAAAAGGGGAATGCTAAACGATAATCATAACATTATCTAAAGGCTATAGCTTAAACCCCACTCACCTTTAAGCTTTCCCCAAATGTTGGATCTGATCCGTTCTATCATCCATGGTTTTCCTTTTCCCTTTAATTTGGTTCACATCCTAACGATCATAGATTTATTATTTCATGAAAAGAGAAGGGAAAGAGAAATAATTTAAATAGATTGGTTTTTAGAGGTTTACCTTGCTTTTATGATTCAATAATCTTTTTTTATTAATGTTGATTCCCTCTTCCAGATCAGAATTCATAATCCTCCTAGGCTAACATTTTAATTTCTGAATAGATTTGAGAAGAGAGAGAGAGGGAGCCATGTCAGAGCTCTAGCGCAACCGCCGAATTATGATGTTTAGGGTTAGGTCTAGGGTCATATTTATAGGTGCTCAGGACCTTATCGTACACACAACGCTGAGTCAGCATTGAACCCAGTTAAGAAAATAGTCCAGGTTCGCAAATGAATCTAGCCAAATTTTATCGTACATGCAGTGCTGAGTCAGCATTGGGTCCCGCAAGCTGTTTTGGCGCAGAAATTTGAATTTAGAATATTTGAATTGTTTTGGCGTAGAAATTTGATTTTCGAACTTTTGAATTTCTGGAATTTATTTAACTGTTTTATTCACACCAAATATTCTTAAATGTATACAATTCCTCTACCGACCATTTTACACGTATATATATACGCACAATTTTCGTTTTATTTTCAAAATTCAAACGATGTTGCACCATTATTTGATTATTGCCATATTTCATTGACTGTAGCCTTATCTTGAATTTTATCTTTTGTATACATATATTTATGCATATATATATATATATATATATATATATTTCTCTTGTGCGTAAACAAACTTCTAGGCTTAATAACTTCTTTATATGATGTCCGTTTTATGCAAACTAGGTGTCTATCTTGACCAGAATTCTGAGATGGACGCAATGGCGCAGTCCGTTTTACTTAATTCTCATTATTTAATTAATTTATTATCTTAAAAATACGGGGTGTTACAGTTATTGTTAGATCTTCTGCTATGTCATGATAGATCTATTTCTCTCGATCTAATTCAATTGTGATTGTTCTACTATGTTATTATTGTGGATCCTGGTTTATAACTTTTATGATATGCTATGATTCTTGTTAAATCTATTTTATGTAATCTAAATTGTCACCTTATTTTAACATGTTAGATCTATTTTATGTGAACTAAATTGTCACCTTATGTTAACATGTTAGATCTATTTTATGTGACCTAAATTGTCACCTTATGTTAACATGTTAGATCTATTTTATGTGATCTAAATTGTCTTCTTATGTTAACATGTTAGATCTATTTTATGTGATCTGAATTGTCACCTTATGATTCATGTTAGATCTATTTTATGTGATCTAAATTGTCACCTTATGTTAACATGTTAGATCTATTTTATGTGATCTAAATTGTCACCTTATATTAACATGTTAGATATTTTTTGTGTGATCTAAATTGTCACCTTATGTTAACATGTTAGATCTATTTTATGTGATCTAAATTGTCACCTTATAATTCATGTTAGATCTATTTTATGTGATCTAAATTATCACCTTATGTTAACATGTTAGATCTATTTTATGTGATCTAAATTATCACTTTATGTTATCATGTTAGATCTAAACCAATTGGACATCTAAATTGCTAATCTAGATATTGTGACATCGTAATTCATCAGTTTTATGTCTACCTTGTTATGATGACAATTTCATGTCCACGCTAGTATGTATGTCCACCTTATTATCATACTTGTTTATGTTTATGCCAAGATGATCATTTTATATTCCCCTTTATTTTCCCTATTATCATTTATGACTAGGCTATTGTCTAGCCTAGGCATGTTGCCAATTTTGTGAGGGCGTTAGTTAAGGAACCCGGGAAAAAGAGTTAAAAATGGCATAATTTGAATATGAACATTTTTGGACATGTAATTCAAATTATTTGGTAAAATAGGTATTGAAACCTATAAAAGGAAAGAATTAATTAATTGGTAAATTAATTAAAGATGGAATGTCTAGTAATTACATAATTGTAATTGTACTTATGACACGAGGTTAGGTTGCATTAGTGGTGGAAGTCTGCCCGGACCGACCGACATATCCAGCAGCCACTAATGTTGAACCTAATGTGGTAGGTCTAAGTACGTAAGCACAAATCGGGCTATGACACGCGGTTAGGCCTAACTATGGAATATGTCTGCACGGACTCGACCGGCATATCCAGCATCCACATGTTGTAGGCCTAATGTGGAAGGTCTGACCCATTATGAAACCAAAAATGGACATGGTAAAGAATTGGATTACTTAACCTAAGTTAATCCATAGGGATTGTATGAACTTAACTTTAAGTTGGGGGTTAAATAAACATGGTTGAGGGGTAGGTTAAGAAAATCTAAAGAGGGGATTGGTAATATTCACATACAGGCCCACAAACTTAACCCGTTAAGGTTATGTAATTAATGACACCTAGTGGTATACATAATCGGTGGAAAAAATAAAGTTATGTAATTAAAGACATCTTTTAGGGTAAACATAACTTGTAGAAGTGATAGAGTTATGTAATTAAAGACACCTATAGGTAAGCATAACCGGTTGAAAGATTAGGGGTTATATATTAAAGACACCTGTAGGTAAGCATAACCGGTAGAAATAAATAAGGCTATGTAATTAAAGACACCTAGTGGCATACATAGTCAGTGAAAACCTAATGGGGGATACATGACAAAGGGGAGAGCTTGTATCATATTGTGTGGGACCCATTTCAGTCAGTAACCCAGAGTAGGTATCAAATAAAGTACTTCGTACTAGGCAGAGAAGGAGCACGCTTACTGACTGATTGTAAGAGATCCAAATGTGGAGGACGGTGTGGGCGGCGCAAACCGACCGGGCCATATGCGTGCATGAGCCGGCCAGAAGGGGATAATATGACAATGACACATGTAGATATGGTTGTGCACATTATTACGACGAGGGGTTGCCACTTTAGGAAGTGATACCTCACAATGTTGGGCCAGCACAAGGTATCTACGAGGTTTATGGAGCCGATCGATCAGGGTAGTAGTTAGAATACATTTGGACGTATACCTAAGCCTGCCACCTTATATTTGAAGGGATCATCTCTTTCTGGATATACTAGTAACAGTGCAGAGTAATCATTAGAATCATATACACCTTATCCCGTCTACCTTGTTACACCTGCCATTTATGTAGTGATCTCCCTTATCCACTTTATATGTCTATCATGTTACTTTTATTTATCTACTGGCTAAAGTAACTAGACTCGCCAGACTTTATGTCTGACCCTTTTGTTTATCCTTCTTTCTTCCGTTCCCCCCAGGTTCTCAGGGAGGAAACACCCAGGCTTAGTCAGTATTCAGAGCTACTTCTGGAGTATGGCTCAAGTTCTTGTCTCTACTATGGCTTAACTTTTTCAATTGGGGAATTATGTTTTATATTCTTATGTACTCTGATGATGCAAGATAGAAGTATTTTATTGTAATGGTTTTTGTGACTCATGGTATTTTGGACCATGGTATTCTAATTTATGTTGAAATAAAAATTTAAATTTCCGTTGCGATCTTGTTTATATATGTCTTGTAATTATTTTGTGTTTGTTTACATATAATGCTTCACGGAACTTAATGCATTTCCTTAGTGAGAGACATTAACGGACGTGGGGTGTCACACTTGGTATCAGAGCTGAAGGTTACCAAATTAGATAAAAGTTTTTGAAAATTATTTTCAAAAAGATTTTAAAAGAAAGCATTTTCAAAAAGAAAAGTCTGTTTTGAAAAACATTTCTCAAAAAGCCATATGTAGTATCCTTCGGTCCTTTATCTAAATTTCTTCCTTTTCCCTTTTTCAGCATGTCTGGGGAACAAAACATCCCTAATATCCCAGAGGGCATCACTATACCCGGATGGTTCTATAGGTATTTAGAGGCTACGGCGCTGGCTGAAGGCCAAAGAGATGTTCCTCCCCCAGCTGCACCAGTCATTCCTCCTCCTCCTCCCCCTCCAAAAGCAGATAACTTCGCCAAGATTTGCAAGGACTTTCTCGCTATGGGAGGGAATCCATTCCATGGGAAAGAGACATTTGTAGAAGCTTGAAATTGGCTTAAGGAGACTGAGGACTTATTCGTAATCTTTGAAGTGGAGGACCGAAGAAAGATTCAGTTAGCTGCTTGTCTATTGAAGGATGAAGCCTCATTTTGGTGGGAAGTCACCCAAGGTGGACGTCCGATGGAAACTTGGGAAGATTTTAGACAGAGTTTCGAAATGAAATTTCTTTCCCAAGCTGAAATCTGCATGCAAATGGAGAGATTCTTAGCACTCAAACAAGGAAACTTGATGATGAAAGAATATGTGAAAAAATTCAACCAGCTAGCAAGGTTCGGGTTAGAGTTAGTGGATATGACGCACAAAAAGGTTTTGCGGTATGCTAAAGGGCTGAATGAACCCCTTCATGGGTTAGCCATGTCCCATATTCTAATGGCGACCACTTTTGAAAACTTGTCGATATGGCCCTGATGCATGAGGAGGACAAGGGAGAGAAGAAAGAGATAAAGGCTGAGTGGACATCGCAAAATAGGAAGGTGTGGCCCAAGAAGGGGCAACAACAACAGTAGAAGAAAGGAGGGAAAAATGATAAAGGCAAGGATAATAGAAAATTTCACCACTGTGGGAAGGAAGGTCATCTGGTTAAAGACTGTAAGCGAAGGAAGAATTCTTGCTACCACTGTGGAGAGGCCAGACACTTCGTTAAAGAGTGCCCGAAGAAACGGGGATCACAGGGACAAGGTCAAACGGCAGGAAATTCTAGAGTGCAGGTGCATGCTCTCGCGACCAGTGCTCCTGATAGAGGTAAAAAAATAATCTGTGGAAGGTTTAATTTCTCTTTCAAACCATCCTATTAGAACACTTTTTCATTCTGGTGCCTCACATTCATTTATATCAAGTTCTGTAGTTGAATCTCTGCACTTAATTACTAGTATGGTAGTACATCCCGTAGTTGTTTCAAACCCCATTGGTGGTTCGGCTCATTTATCGATGATTTGTCGGGGTTTGAAAATATCTGTGTTAGGCGTCGAGTTTGAATAAGGCGCGTATGTGCTCGGGTTTATGGGCTATGGGTTGATTCTAGGAATGGACTGGTTTACCACGTATGGTGCCATTCTGGATTGTGAGAAGAGGGTTGTTAGGCTTCTGACTTGTCATGGGAGAACCCTCGAGTTTTCATGTGACCCACAAGGGTCGGTTATGCTTAGTTTCCTAGAGTCTCTTGATGTATCTATCGACGATCTGCAATCTACTCCAGTAGTCCGAAAATTTTCCGATGTTTTTGATGAGGTTCAGGGTTTACCTCCGAGGCACGAGATCGATTTTCGTATATATCTGGTGGACAATTCAAAGCCAGTTGCATTACCAGTGCGCCATATGGTTCCATGGGAAAGGAGGGAGCTAAGTAAGAAAGTAGGGGAGCTACTTGGGAAATGGTTTACCAGACGAAGCATATCTGAATGAGGTGCTCCAGTAGTATTTGCAACTAAGGCGGATGGTTTGCTTCGTTTGTGTGTTGATTATAGAGAGCTGAATAAACTCACTAAGAAGAATAGGCACCCGCTTCTGAGGATTGATGATTTATTTGATCAGCTTGTTGGTGTCTTGGTATTTTCTCAGTTAGACTTGGCCAGGGGTTCCATCAGTTGAGGGTGGTAGAGGAAAGCATAGATAAGACTGCCTTTAGGACTCCGAAGGGTTTCTTTGAATGACTGGTTATGCCTTTTGGGATGACGAATGCACCAACCTATTTTGTCGATCTAATGAGTAGGGTGTTTCGGGAGTTCCTAAATAAATTTGTTGTAGTCTTTGTCGATGATATTTTGATCTTCTCCAAAAGTGAAGTAGAACATGCCCAACATTTGAGAGATGTTTTGAAAACTCTCTATGACCATCACCTTAAAGCAGAATTCTCTAAATGCCATTTTTGGAGAAAAGAGGTGAGATTCTTAGGGCATGTGGTCTCCAAAGAAGAGATAGCTGTAGATCCCGCGAAGGTGGTTGTAGTGCAAGATTGGCAGGTTCCTAAAAATGCAACCGAGGTGAGAAGTTTTCTTGGGTTAGCAGGTTACTATAGGAAGTTCATTAAGGACTTCGCAATGATATCAGCCCACTCACTAGGCTGACGAAGAAGAACTTGGCATTCTCATGGGATATAGACTGCGACGTTACTTTCCAGCGATTGAAGAGGGCTCTGACAACAGCCCCAGTCTTGACCTTGCATGACGGGAATACGGTGTTTTTTATTTACACTGATGCGTGTGGTGTAGGGTTTTGTGCGGTTCTAATGCAAGAAGGGAAAGTAGTATGTTATGGGGTAGACAGTTGAGAGTTCATGAGAAGAGCTACCCCACCCATGATCTAGAGCTAGCTGCCATAGCGTTTGCATTAAAGACGTGGCATCATTATTTACTTAGAGAGAAGTTCGAGTTATACACCAATCATAAATCTCTCAAGTATCTAGTCTCGTAGAAGGATCTCAATTTAAGGCAACAGCGATGGATGGAGTTTCTAGCTTCTTATGATTTTGAGATTTCTTATATCCCTGACAACGGTAATGTGGTAGCAAACACACTAAGTAGGCAGAGGGTGGCAGTGAGTCCTCTGTTTGTGGAAAGAAAGAACTTGGAGTTTATATCATCTTTTGATTTTAGGCCCTCCATAGAGATTTTACCTGATTTGTTTGCATCCTTGGAGATACGACTGACTGTTTTGGACCAAATAGGAGCTTCGCAACAAGGTGACCCACAGATTCTAGACATCATGGATAAGCTCAGAAGAGGGGAGAATTCTAGTCACCTCAGCAGATATGCCATAGATGAAAAGGAGTGGTTACGACAAGATGGATGGCTTTATGTTCCTCAAACTGAAATCTTAATAAAGGCAGCCCTAGAAGAAGCCCACCATTCTAAGATGACAATTAATGCAGGCGGTGATAAGATGTACAGGGACATGAAGAGGGTTTTCTTTTGGGCTGGGATGAAGAAAGATGTGGCCAAATTTGTTTCTCAATGCTTAGTTTGCCAGCAAGTCAGAGCTGAGCAAAAGAAGCCCGGTGGTTTACTTCATCCTTTGGAGGTTCCTCAGTGGAAATAGGAGAGCATCTCTATGGATTTCGTAGATGGTTTGCCTAGATCGAAGAAAGGCAACACCAGTATCTGAGTTGTGGTAGATAGACTCACTAAGAGCGCTCACTTTATTCCAGTTAAGAGTAAGAGGACGGCATCATGGTTAGCAGCAATTTATGTCCGAGAGATAGTTCGTCTTCATGGAGTTCTTCCAGCATCGTGAGCGATCATGACCCCATTTTAACCACCGAATTTTGGAGGAGCTTACAAGAAGCATTAGGTACACAGTTGCGTTTGAGCATCGCTTATCATCCTCAGACCAATGGGAAAACGGAGAGAGTGAACAGAATTCTAGATGATCTTTTAAGCCTGTGTATCCTAGACTTTGGAGGGACCTGGGAAGAGCATCTTCCTTTAGTAGAGTTTGCCTATAACAACAGCTATCAGGCCAGCATCAGCATGGCACCCTTCGAAGCATTGTACGGACGACCCTGTAGATCACCAACTTGTTGGTGGGAATTTACAGAAAGATTATTACTTGGACCAGATATGGTTATAGAAACGTCCGAAAAGATTGACCTTATTCGACGGCGGATGAAGCCAACTCAAGATAGGCAGAAATCCTATGCAGACAAGAGAAGGACTGACCTCGAATTTGAAGTAGGAGACTTGTTTTTTTATCAAAGTGTCACCTCTGAGGAATGTGGTTCTTTTCGGATCAGTAGGGAAGTTGGCACCTAGGTTTGTGGGACCATTTCCCATAACCGAGAGGATTGGTCAAATGGCCTATAGAGTAAAGCTTCCTGAAAATCCATTTGGTTTTCATGATGTTTTCCATGTTTCTCATCTGCGGAAGTGCTTGCATGACACCGTGGAAGTTGTTGAGCCGAGTATATTGGAAGAGGTAGAAGTGGAACGGGAGGCGACAGTTAGGCGAGTTCCTTCCTATATTCTTGGATCAGAAGCTACGCAATAAAGAGCTCAAGTTGCTAAAGGTTCAATGGGGAGATAACCCAGAGGATGCAACTTGGGAGACCGAAGACAAGATTCGTGCTACGTACCCTTTTCTTTTCGAGGGTATTTTCCTAACTCCTTTTTCCAAAGCTTTATCAGTATTTGTTTCTATCATTTGAGTATATCTTATCTATAGTATTTCTCGACCTTTAGATAGGAATCCTATGGATGTAAACATGTGTTTGAAACATGTTATGTTTGATGGATGCAAGTGGATGCAAGTGTTTGCTAGTAGTTGCCTGTGGACGCATACACACACACATATTAGGCACTAAGATCGGCTCAATCACTCTCATACTGCATATGGATGTGCATGCATTTTCTTTTCTTTTATGGATGAAAATGGATGAACTAGCATATGGATGTTGCATTTGGATGAATGAGTGTGCACACATATAGAGCTTATATGTTATAATAGGCTTATTTGCATATATATTGGATTCATGGCACTAGCATACATTGCATTATGGAGGTCAATCGAATCAGTAGACTGCCTGATCTTTGCATTAGTGTTGGGACATATACACACACCTTTGCATATATTCATGAAAGCATTAGAAATCTTTAAGGACAATGGATGCCAGTGATCAATGGATGAGTAGATGGATGATGGCTGGTAGGATATGCATTCTTCTCAACTTGGAGATTTCGGGGATGAAATCCTTTAAGTAGGGAGGAATGTAACACCCCGTAATTTTATTAACATTAAAGGGGATAAATTAAATAATAATTAATTTAATATTAAGAATTAAGGGGAACTGATTACGACATCACGTCCGTCTCGAAATTCTGGTCAGGATAGACACCTTGTTTGCGTAAAATGAATAACATATGAAGAAGTTACAAACGATAAAAAGTTGAAAATCAAAACCGGGTATAACTGGTGCACTTGCCAAGTGCGCCAAGGAAATTTTGCACTAGCGCACCTGTAAAGTGCACCCAGAATTGTTTTTGGGTATTCGGGCCTTTTCTCGAAGTGGGAGGCGACCCGCGACCGGATTGACACTAAGGCTTATGTGGCAGTCGGTTCCAGTTGGTTCTGCAGCCATAAATATATGGCCATTTCGCATATTTCTTCATTAGAAATCATGGCGGCCAAACTATGCCAGATTCTAAACTGAACTAGGGTCTCTCATCTTCTTTTAAAGCATATCAAAATCTGAGATTCAAGCATAGACTATGCACCAACTTCTTTTCTATCATCTTAGCAATCCAATCCCAGTGAGTTCTAGTTGCTTTTAGGTTTAGATAAATTATAGTAGATTATGAAAGAATGTGATGTGGATACGTTGTAGACTTTGAATCTATGTTATTGTTAGATCTTATGCTATGTCATGATAGATCTATTTCTCTAGATCCAATTCAATTGTGATTGTTCTACTATGTTACTATTGTGGATCTTGGTTTGTAACTTTTATGATATGCTATTATTCATGTTAGATCTATTTTATGTGATCTAAAATGTCACCTTATGTTAACATGTTAGATCTATTTTATGTGATCTAAATTGTCACCTTATGTTAACATGTTAGATCTATTTTGTGTGACCTAAATTATCACCTTATGTTAACATGTTAGATCTAGTTTATGTGATCTAAATTGTCACCTTATGTTAACATGTTAGATCTATTTTATGTGGTCTAAAATGTCACCTTATGTTAACATCTTAGATCTATTTAATGTGATCTAAATTGTCACCTTATGATTCATGTTAGATCTATTTTATGTGATCTAAGTTGTCACCTTATGTTAACATGATAGATCTATTTTATGTGATCTAAATTGTCACCTTATGTTAACATGTTATATCTATTTTATGTGATCTAAATTATCACCTTATGTTATCATGTTAGATCTAAACCGATTGGACATCTAAATTGCTAATTTAGATATTATGACACCATAGTTCATCATTTTTATGTCCACCTTGTTATGATGACAATTTCATGTCCATGCTAGTATGTATGTTCACCTTATTAGCATATTTGTTTATGTTTATACCAAGATGAACAATTTATATTCCCCTTTATTTTCCCTATTATCGTTTATGACTAGGCTATTGTCTAGTCTAGGCATGTTGCCAATTTTGTGAGGGCGATAGTTAAGGAAAGGGGGAAAAGGGTTAAAAATGGCATAATTTGAATATGAACATCTTTGGACATGTAATTCAAATTATTTGGTAAAACAGGTATTGTCACCTATAAAAGGAAACAATTAATTAATTGGTAAATTAATTAAAGATGGAATGTCTAGTAATTACAATTAGGAATTGTAATTGTACTTATGACACGAGGTTAGGTTGCATTAGTGGTCGAAGTCTGCCCGGACCCGACTGACATATCCAGCAGCCACTAATGTTGAACCTAATGTGGGAGGTCCAAGTACGTAAATACGAATCGGGCTATGACACGAGGTTAGCCCAACTGTGGAATAAGTCTGCCCAGACCCGACCGGCATATCCACCATCCACATGTTGTAGGCCAAATGTAGGAGTTCTGGCCCATTATGAAACCATAAATGGACATGGTAAAGAATTGGACTACTTAATCTAAGTTAATCCATAGGGATTGTATGAACTTAACTTTAAGTTGGGGGTTAAGTAAACATGGTTGAGGGGTGGGTTAAGTAAATCTAAAAAGGGATTGGTAATATTCACATATAGGCCCACAAACTCAACCCTTTAAGGTTATGTAATTAAAGACACCTTGTGGTATACATAATCGGTGGAAATAGTAAATTTATGTAATTATAGACACCTTTTAGGGTAAACATAACTTGTATAAGTGATAGGGTTATGTAATTAAAGACACATATAGGTAACCATAACCGGTTGGAAGAATAGGGGTTATGTATTAAAGACATTTGTAGGTAAGCATAACCGGTAGAAATAAATAAGGCTATGTAATTAAAGACACCTAGTTGTATACAGAGTCAGTGAAAACCTAGTGAGGGATACAAGACAAAGGGGAGAAATTATATCATATTGTGTGGGACCCATTTCCGTAAGTAACCCGGAGTAGGTATCAAATAAAGTACTCCGTACTAGTTGGAGAAGGGGCACGCTTACTGACTGAATGTAAGAGATCCAAACGTGGAGGACGGCGTGGGCAGCGCAAACCGACCAGGCCATGCGCGTGCATGAGCCGAGAAGAAGGGGATAAGGCGACTGTGACACCTATAGATATGGTTTTGCACATTATTACGACGAGGGGTTGCCACTTTAGGAAGTGATACCTCCTACTGTGGGGTCAGCACAAGGAATCTACAAGGGTTAGGGAGCTGATCGATCAAGGTAGTAGTTAGGATACATTTGGACCTATACCTAAGTCTACAACCTTATAATTGAAGGGATCATCTCTTTCTGGATATACTAGTTATAGTGCAGAGTGATCATTAGAAGCATATACACCTTATCCTGTCCACCTCGTTACACCTGCCATTTATGTAGTGATCTCCCTTATCCACTTTATATGCCTATCATATTACTTTTATTTGTCTACTGGCTAAAAGTAACTAGACTCGCCAGACTTTATGTCTGACCCTTTTGTTTCTCCATCTTTCTTTCATCCCCCCCACGCGGGCGCTAGGTTCTCAGCTAGGAAACACTCAGGTTTAGTCAGGATTCAGATATCACCTTGCTAGGAGCTACTTCTGAAGTATGGCTCAAGTTCTTGTCTCTACTATGGCTTAACCTTTTCAACTGGGGAATTATGTTTTATATTTTTATGTACTCTGATGATGCAAGACAGAAGTATTTTATTGTAATGGTTTTTGTGACTCATGGTATTGTGGACCACGGTATTCTAATTTATGTAGAAATAAAAATTTAAATTTCCGCTGCTATCTTATTTATATCTGTCTTGTAATTATTCTATGTCTGTTTACCAAAATGCTTCGCGGAACTTAATGCATTCCTTAGTGAGTGACATTAACGGACGTGGGGTGTCACACAAACACCAGTGGATGCAGGGAATATGTTCCAAACTTTTATTCAAATGTTGCAAGTTGGAGCCGATGTTGGTCCTAGAGGAATGAGTCCGAAAGAGCAAGTCGGAAACAACTACGCGAAGTTGAGAAGGGATTACACTAGCTTAGGAAGAAAGCCTTTTTTGGGAATAGAGGATGATGCTGGTGTTTATATTTGGTTGTTACATTGCGAAAGAATCTTCGAAGACTTAGGCTTGTCTAATTAACAAAAGAGAAGATTGGCTTCAAGATTGCTGCAGGGTAGGGAAATATTTATTTCAGAATCTGTCTAGTCTATGATAATGAGAAGTTTTGTAAATTTAAAGCAAGGAGAAATGGTAGTGGTTTAGTATGCCGCTACACTTGATGAGTTATATCGTTATGCCTGAAAGACTATCGAAATCGTTGTTTTGAGGAATGAGAAATTCATCAAGGTGCTAAGTTTTAAGATAGTAAAAGCAACGATGCCACATTTGTGAGACATCGGTAATGTTGTAGTAGAGATGACCATTCGTAATGATGAGATGCTTACAGAAGGTGGGAGTCAGGGTTATTAGGAAAAGAAAATTCTTTAAGGGCGGGAAGGCTCAGAAAGATAGAAATCCAAGAAGAATAAGGCAAAAGTTGTTTGCTTTAAGTGTCACTAGAAAGTTCATTATTCGATAGAGTGTAAGGCAGCAGAAGCTAATACCACTACCAGGAAATCGAATGTTAGGTGCTTTAATTACAGTCAACTTAGACACTATAAGGGCAGATGTCTAGAAGCAGTCAAGGGCATAGTGATGACTATGGAACCTTCGTCTTTCAGACTTACTGCTATGAAAAAAAGGAAGATGGTGTTGGAAGGTACACTTTTGTTTCGTAGCTTACCTGTTAGAGTTTTATATGACGCTAGTGCATCACATTCATATATCTCTTAATGTGTAACTGATAAAATATGTTTAGAACCATTGTACCTTGGTACTTCCTTTAGAGTTGTTATTCCTATCGGAGAGTACGCAACTCTGGGATTGAGATGCGATATCTAGAGTTTCAGTTGCTAGGTTATACATTTGTTTGAAACTCGTATATGTTTAATTCGTGAGTTTTGGAATTATTTTGGTATGGAGATTGAGTTGTTATGATGCGAGAGTATTGTGTCGAAATAGAGAAGTATCATTGAAACATCCTGATAGCGACGATAGAATTGTATTCTTAGTGGAAAGAGTGGCTTTGAAGATGTCTTTATGGATGAATGTTTTGGAATTGGTGAAAGAGATAAGTAGTGTTCTAGTGGCTAAGAAATTTGCTGACGTCCTCAAACCCATATAGGATTTGTTGCCGAAAAGAGTGATCGAGTTTTTGATCGTTCTTGTGCTACAGCGGAGCCAGTGAGTAGGCCGTCAAGCCGAGTGATCCCTTGAGAGATGAAGGAGTTGGAGGTGCAACTTGTTTAGTTGAAAGTAAAAGATCCATTCATCCAAGTAGATTGCCTTAGTGCGCATTAGCATTATTTGTGTAGAAGCTCGATAGATCGTTGAGAATGGGTATCGATTACCGAAGGTTCAACAAAAAGAACAGTGAAGAATAAGTATCATTTACCTCGTATTGATGATCTGTTTAATTAGTTGAGCGGAGAAAAAATGTTTTCTCAATTGGATTTAGCTATTGGGTTTCACCAGTTGAGGGTAGGGGAAGAGAGTGTTACGTTGATTGCGTTTTGTACCAGGTTAATGGTTATGCCATTCGGATTGACGAATGCGCCAGCTTTCTTCATGGCTTTGACATACCAAATATTTTGGGAACAATTAGAAAGATTTGTGTTTTTTTATTGATGATATATTGGTGTATTCAAAGGAAGAAAAAAAAACAATAAACTCACCTTTGGATAGTGCTAGAGACTTTGCGAAAGCACCAACTGAAAGCTAAGTTTCCTAATTGTCGGTATTGGGAAAGGAAAGTGAAGTACCTTGGTCATGTGGCTTCGAGTGAAGGATTGTCGGTAGATCCAGCTAAGTTAATACTATTGTAGGTTGGAAGAGGCTTGAAAGTGTTATGAAAGTTTGAAGCTTTCTGGGATTGGTCGGATACTTCCAAAGATTTATTAGGGACTTCCCGCGGATAGCAACACCACTCACTAAGCTATCCCAAAAGGATGTTAAGTTTGTGTGGTCTATTAATTAAGTGCGAGGAAGCATTCCTGGAATTGTAGCACTTGTTGGCCAATGCTTCGGTGTTAGTGATGCGGGAAAGAAACCAGGATTTGGTTGTTTTTAGTGATGCTTGCAGAATGGGTTTATGTGTCATTCTTATATAGAAGAGAAGGGTTATTGCTTATGCTTCCCGACAGCTAAGACCTCATGAAGTTCAATATCCAACTCATGGTCTTGAGTTAGCTACAGTTGTTTTTACCTTGAAAATTTGGAGGCATTACTTATTGGGTGAAAGGTTTAAATTGTTTATGAACCATAAACCTTTGAGATATTTGTTTTCTCAGAAGGAATTAAATGTGCGATAGTAGAGATAGTTGGAGGTGGCAATTTATGACTTCGACATAGAGTATACTCCTAGAAAAGTGAATAAGTTTGTTGATCCTCTTAGTAGGAAACATCAAGAGATGATGTCGACTATACTGAATAAATGAAAGGACTTAGAAGCTTTAGTGTAACAACCCGTATTTTCAATAACCTGTTATAACGTAAATCGAGGCAGAATTTAATTCTAAAATCTGAATCAAGGGAAACGGGCTATGCCATTGCGTTCGTCTCAGAAAAATACGCGAAATAGAGTCCGAGTTTTCAAAAATCGGAGTCCGTATGACCCGATTAAGGCCCAACGAAGTTTTCAGAAAATTTCAAAGTAAAAACAGATTTCAAATTCAAGTTTGAATTTGGAAATTAGGGCAGATTGGGCTAGGCGGGAAAATTCCTGCCAGAGCACCCAAGTCGACAGCCCTGTCGACTTGGGAGTCGACTTGGTTGGAACCAAGTCGACTGTGACGGCAAGGAATTTCGCTCGGTCCGAACCAGTCGCTAAACCGATCCAGGCCGTTCGAAACGCCCTATCGTTGAGAACACGACAAAATAGAACGCATACAGAAGAACATTTCATTGTATATGACAACAATGCATCAGATTACAAGAATATACAGAGTATAAATGAATATTACACAGAAATATCAGAGATTTCAATTACATTTAAATACATAGCAGCGGAAAATAATACAATACACAACTAGGATGAGATATACGGATACAAAGCTTTCCGGATATCGTTCCAGCTGTAAACCAGGATCCTGTGAATATAAATCTGCAAAACCGAAACTACTAGCTGCCCGTGTCAAAATAGGGGCACCCAGAGTTTAGGTTAAAACAATAAACTCCAGGTCAGTCATGTGACTGGTGTGAGAACTAAAACAGTTATAAATCTTTATTTTCAAAGCTAGGTAAATCAAGGGACCACGCCGTATAACACGGAACGGGTTTCCTCCCAAGAATACCAGTGCATAACCAAACAGCGCAATGCTAAATAAAGAAAAAAATGAAGCTGTTATAAGACCCAGGTCCTATCACACAATGCAACGCAAGCCGGGGGATAGGGTTTTTACCTTATAACAGCCAAAGAATGCTTGATACGTTTAAAACAAATCGTTTGATACTATTATAAGTGCATGGTGTATAAAACAACTTCGAATCATAAGTATCAATCATAGGCGACATGAGCGTCCCATGCCACTATGTCGCCATAAATAGGTCTACAAATAAAACCGCAAATGGCACGTATTTGGAAATTGGATTTCCGTCTATGAACCGAGGCAAAAGATAGTCCTCAACCGATTCGAGACAATCTAGCCTACCATGTCTCAGGATCAGAGCTCGAGTGACCCTAGGAGCGACAGGGCCGGTCCACCGATGTGGATTAAAATGCCTGAACACTACGTTTCCCCGCCCTTTGGGGCGCAAACGAGCCAACGAATGACTCCATCGGTTCGAGAACGACCGATCAATCCGAGGCGCCTCGCAACAGCAACAACCACATAAGTCAAACTCGTCAGGGCGTGTAAAACCACTGACGCCACTTCTAGCTAGAAAGAAACGCAAGTCCTCCCTGAGGTCCGTCTCCCGTTTTTGGTTCATACCGGGTGTGAAACACGCGAGGTAAACGTTACACAAAGCTACGCCACAAAGGCCGTGCTTTGATCATCACCACAAGACTTTGCTTTTCAACAGAAGCCTTGAACATTTGCATCTTAGCATGCCACACAGGCATACCATCCTATGCAACCGATATCAGTCACACAGAATGAAATCCGATGTCAGACACACAGTCCATTTACAAGTCCGTCCTGGGTCTGAACGAAACCGGAGGCACCTAGTACCCCGCATACCCATCGATCTCCAAGTACGTCTGGACGATCACTAACTGTTTCCATCTTCTTGGGTGTACAGCCCAATCAAGATCATCAGTTATCACCCAAACGACGTGAAGACCTCCGGTCTTCGACCATCGTCTTCATCTTCGACTTATCGTCGTATCAGTTATTCAGAATGGGATAAACCCGGTCTTTCCGAATAACTCGCGTATATTTTAAATAAGTGTTACACAAACACAACATACGCCTCATTCCAATTCATTAGTCACTAACCGTAAATTAATCAAGAGAATAATTCCCCAAATATTAACCCCGAAGGCCGAAACCAACATCAGATCAATATCCAGAAAACCATTCTGCTTGGCTAACCGACAGTTAGTTTCTAAATTTCACGTTCAAATCTAATTAAAGATTTAACTATCGCCTGGAGCAAAACTGGTGATACTCCATTCTCGATCTTTTCAATCTAATTAAAGATTCATTAAAACTCCACTTAGTTTTAATCATTATCTGGGTTAAAGAATCAGTGTCATTTAAAACACGATTCACGATAAACCCAAAATCACATTACATTAATTATCGGGTTAAAGAACAAGTGTTATTTAAAACACTGTTCACGATAAACCCAAAAATCAATATCAATTCAATTCCAATTAAATATCATTTAATTGGTACACTTCATTAAATCTAAATAAAAAGATTTAATCTTTTCTCAACTGGGTTCAAGAACAGTGTTAGTGAAGACACCATTCACGACAAACCCAAATCACATTCGATATTAAACACAAGGCTCTGAATAGAAAATATATCGGCCTATATTCAATATCAAATTCTACGATTAACAAATGTCGTAGTAGAAATAACGATATAAAAATATATCTTTCAAATTTCCATAACAACACCTGTATAATCACGAATTCCAACATCGAAATATTCCGAAGACAATTTCGATTCAAATCCACTCCAATGCAATCATTGGAAATTTTGGTTATTTTCAAAACCCTTTTCGAATTCAATTTATTTATTTAAAAATAAATAGAATTATAATTCTAGTTCAAAACTAGTTCATTTCGATAAAAATCTATTCTTATCTTTTCAAATATGGAGTTTTTCATCCCAAATCTTCACAAATCATTTCTTATGATTTTACATAAATTATTACTATTTTTAATAATTTTATCAAGGCCCGTACAGTCGATTTCCATCAACGGCCATCGAACTGCACTTACAGCGACCTTTTTCGAATTTGATTTGGACATAATTCCAAATCTAACCGTTAGATTTCTAATTTCTAATATTCGTTAGAAAGCTCTTTTCGATACGAACCCAACGGTTCCGGTTTTAGGAGAATCCGACGGTCGGATCTCCCGTAATGTCCATTCGAAGTCAATGGCCGAAATTCGCGAACTGCCGCGGCGCGGCGCGTTCTATTCAGGCCATTATATTATATATATAATATATATAATATATACTTCGTCGATTTCTATTTAAAACGAATTATATAAATAGTTTTGAATTCGTTTCAAAAACATTTTCAACTTCCATTTCAATTCAAATCAAAATTGAATTCTTCTTTATAAATTCGTTTTAAAATCCATTTCTATTCAATTCAAATTTCAATTCAATTTGAATTTATTTCACTTCGCTTTCAATTCAATTCGAATTCTTTTTCAATTCAATTCATTTCGAAATCGTTTTCAATTCAATTCATTTCGAAATCGTTTTCAATTCAATTCATTTCGAAATCGTTTTCAATTCAATTCATTTCGAAATCGTTTTCAATTCAATTCATTTCGAAATCGTTTTCAATTCAATTCATTTCGAAATCGTTTTCAATTCAATTCATTTCGAAATCGTTTTCAATTCAATTCATTTCGAAATCGTTTTCAATTCAATTCATTTCGAAATCGTTTTCAATTCAATTCATTTCGAAATCGTTTTCAATTCAATTCATTTCAAAATATTCGATTTCGAAATCACGTTTCAATATTCATTTTAAAATGAATAAAATCGATATAAATATCGTTCACGTCAAAATGGCGTCAATCTAATCCTCACGGCTTCACATATTTCTATTTTCAAATATTCTATTTCAAATATTTCTATTTCAAATATTTCTTTTTTTTTTCGAAACTGGAATGAGGCTCAATCAATTACCATATAATGTTAATTATATGGATTTTCTACAACACATGTATATATCAACAACGATGAATAATCAACCATCAACCAAAGTGCACTACACTGTATAAGCATCAAATATAGACATTTAACGCTTATAGCAGCTTGTCAATCAATCGATCGACATATTTAATCAATCAGGATGAGTGAACTTCAAATTTCATCCTAACACCCGTGTGGGGTTTCAAACAATCAAACACATATTTTATTTGTGCAGTTAGGCGATGTGTAAAATTTATCGACCCAATCAACGTCATTCAAATAGGTGTACATAAACAAACCGTCTGGTTTGTAAATGAATATTTATTTATTCACATTCACGTTAAAAATTATATTTTTAACGATAACACATTTTATTTTAACATATGAATTTCTATTCAGTTCATTCGTTAAATAAAATGCTATTTTTATTTTTCTAACTTATTTTAGAAAATTTCGGCGGCATAACGGCACGATACTAGAAACGGGACAAGGCCTAGCCTTATCCCCGGTCTAGTGAAGGCCCACGCCATTCACACATCAATCCAATCAATTCGTTATGCAAACCACAAACTTTGGAGTAAGGGTCTAACCTAGCCTTACTCCTTCGCCTTATAACGGCGCACGTCTAATCCTAACCAATTTATCGATTCGATTTTTCACACCACAAACCGCATTCAAACCAATATCGCAATCAATCACCAAACAGTCAAACAAACAAGTCCATGGTCTGTGGACGATTGTGTCGGGTGCTACTAAGCACCGTCTGCATCCTAGTATATATATATAACTAGAAATAAAATAGAAAGGTGAGAAATTCTCACAGATTGCTATCCTAGCTCCACGGCACTTCATTGATAGAAATCTTCATCGCTATCGCATCTTCGTCGTTCTCGCCTTTTTGTCGCTTTCGCCCGTAGCCACTATATATATAAAAATCGAATTTTTACTTCGCTATTCAATATATAAAAATCGAATTTTTATTTCAAAGTTCAATATATAAAAATCGAATTTTTAGTTCAAAGTTCAATATATAAAAATCATATTTTTAGTTCAAAGTTCAATATATAAAAATCGAATTTTTAGTTCAAAGTTCAATATATAAAAATCATATTTTTAGTTCAAAGTTCAATATATAAAAATCGAATTTTTAGTTCAAAGTTCAATATATAAAAATCGAATTTTTAGTTCAAAGTTCAATATATAAAAATCATATTTTTATTTCTTCATTAAAAATCACTTCTTTTTGTATTCAAAAACCACTTCTATTCGTTTTCAAAAATCAATTCTTCTTTATATGACCATCCTGTAAAGATTTAACCTTTTATAAGTTAAAAATATCGCCTTTTTATCATATATAAATCGAACCTTTATATTTTCAAAACAAAGAAGTTTATCTTTTCAAAATTCAAATCTTTTACCCCCTTTTTTTTTAAAAAAAAAAAAAAAAATCAGTTTTTAAATCTTTTTCAAATCAGTTTTAATTTCTTTTATTATAAAATCAGTTTTTAACTTTCTTTAAAAATTTCAGTTTTATACTTTCTTTAAAAAAAACAGTTTTATACTTTCTTTTAAAAAAACAGTTTTATACTTAATAAAAAAAATCAGTATTTAAACTTAATAAAAAAAATCAGGTTTTTATAACTTCTTTTCAATTCAGTTTTTAACTTTAAAAAAAATCAGGTTTTTATAACTTTAAAAAATCAGGTTTTAAAATTCTTTTAAAAATTAGGTTTTTACTTTCTTAAAAAAAATCAGTTTTTATTCTTAAAACCAAATCAGTTTTTGAACTGTTAAAATAAAAACAGTATTTAATCTTTAAAATAAAAACAGTTAATCTTTAAAATAAAAAAAACAGTTAATCTTTAAAATAAAAAAACAGTTAATCTTTAAAATAAAAAAACAGTTAATCTTTAAAATAAAAAAAACAGTTAATCTTTAAAATAAAAAAAACAGTTAATCTTTAAAATAAAAAAACAGAAATAAAATATTAATAAATAAATAAAAACGAAAACTTACAGTCGAGGGGGGGGTTTCACCGCGGTTGAGGAGGCGAGAGGGGGTCAGCAACGGCGGCGGGTCCCTGGGTGGCTGGCGGTGCGGTTCCAGGCGGAGTTAGGGTTCGGGTTGGGGGTGTTTGCGTGGGGCGTGGGGTTCGAACATCAGGAGGGAAAGGAGGAGAGGTAGGTGCGGAGGAGGGGAGAGGGGGTGCGATGGCCTGTCGACGGCGGTGGAGGGTGGACGTCGGAGGCGCGATTCAATCTGGAGTTCTTTTTTTTTTCTTTTGTTCGAAATGAAAAGAGATCGGGGGGGGGGCCTGGTTAAGGGGAGAGAGAGGTTTTTTTTTTTTATTATTATTTTATTATTTTAAAAGCTGACTTTTACCTACGACCTTGAAACGAGGCCCACCGCCTGCCGTCCATAGCGTTTTACCCCCATTCCGAACACAATGGGATATGTATCGCAAGCTGATTCGATTGTTACAATCAGTTTCCTTTTGAATTTTCATTTAAATCACTATATTGAATTTTAAACGTACATTTCAAATTACCGGGGCCACATACTAACTAGAAAAATTCCAGAAAAATATTTTCTAGCTTCGTATTGACGATACGGTCCTAACAAAACTAGTTTCGTCGAATTCTGAGACCGTTTGAAAAATGGCCAATTTCCATTCGATTAAAATCAACAGAAACTGGTCAAACGCGTTTTCTTTTGCCACGCTCACATATTGATTCGAAAAATTATGAAATTTGGAATCTAGCAATAATTCAACATCACGGACCCAACAAAAGTGGTTTCGTTGAAATCCGAGGTCGTTTGCAAAATGTCCATTTTTAAGGGCCTGAATTCCATAGCGACTATTCAGAATTTTCAACTGGACATATCTTTTGATTCCCGCTACGAACTTTTGATTTTTCGGATTCGTTGGAAAGATATTCACTATTAGATTCCATTATTTTTGGTTTCACTAAAATCCGGATTGTTTTGCACCCGGTACATTCAATTGAAGTTTGAAATCGAATTATCGAACTACCGCGCCATTTTCAATTCTATTTATAATTATATATAAATATTTATATTCTAACGACGACGTATATAATATATACGATCGAATTCTATTCAAACTAAACTTCTCGTTGATTTTATTTAAAATAATTCATTGTAAATAATCAAAATTCGCTAAAATTGCCAAAATAAAAATTTTAAACTGGCCCAGATTTTACGGGTTGTTACAATCTCCCCCACTTAAAACTTTTCGTCCCCGAAAAGGAACAAAGTCGAAAGTGGTTTGATTAATCAGCTCTACGCTCGATCTGGCTTCCATTCTCCAACTCTTCAGTTTCTGAGAATTTCCAAAATTTCAAAAATTTGGCTAACACCCTAAATTTTCGAAAAATTTCGCCATAACCTCCCCTGCACCGGGAGCATCGGGGAATTTCAAATAGCTTCCCCGGTCCTTCAGATCTCAAAAAGAAAAACAAAAAGCCAAGCGGCTAGCCAATAGGCTCACAAAATCATCATCACCCAAACAAAGCAGGAAATTATGTAGTAAACATGTACCTATTTGTCGGGCAAACAAATTTTATTCTCTGGCTCTAGCCTCCTTGCTATGACCTGTTCAAAAGATATACATGTATGCAAGCAAATGCGACCCATTTTCAATATAAGTCAATATGTGATTCAATTAGGCTAATTGGTTAAAAATTATCAAACAATTTAACAAACAACACAAACATCAATCAATTAGTGAATTAGAGTTTTCAAATTCATAATTTTGATATATAAGCTAAAATCATGTTTTTGATGCCAATTCACAACAATGTGTTCCTAACTATATAAGTTTTGGTTCTCACACCAGTCTAATGGAAATATATAGAAATCACACCTTCGTCACTCGAAAATAAATGCTGATGATGTTTCGAACCACCATCAGAACATTGTCGGGCTACTAGAGTGCGGTTCTATATCTACCCGGTATATTAAAACTTCGAATATACGCGGATCAGACGTATACGCAAAATCTATATATACTGGATTGTCCAAATCAATATAAATAAATAATCAACTACGAATAATTGATTTAAATTTTCAAAACAAAAATTTGTTTTCATTTTCAAAAATATACTCTTCACACTCGTTCTAGGATACTATTGATCCTATCTCTAACGAGTCATCCCATTGGATATTACTAATCCAATTATCTGATGAATTCTTTCGTATTGTTCTAATGTGCCTTGTTCTCTGCTTTGTAAACCAAAGCTCTGATACCAACTGTGACGGCAAGGAATTTCGCTCGGTCCGAACCAGTCGCTAAACCGATCCAGGCCGTTCGAAACGCCCTATCGTTGAGAACACGACAAAATAGAACGCATACAGAAGAACATTTCATTGTATATGACAACAATGCATCAGATTACAAGAATATACAGAGTATAAATGAATATTACACAGAAATATCAGAGATTTCAATTACATTTAAACACATAGCAGCGGAAAATAATACAATACACAACTAGGATGAGATATACGGATACAAAGCTTTCCGGATATCGTTCCAGCTGTAAACCAGGATCCTGTGAATATAAATCTGCAAAACCGAAACTACTAGCTGCCCGTGTCAAAATAGGGGCACCCAGAGTTTAGGTTAAAACAATAAACTCCAGGTCAGTCATGTGACTGGTGTGAGAACTAAAACAGTTATAAATCTTTATTTTCAAAGCTAGGTAAATCAAGGGACCACGCCGTATAACACGGAACGAGTTTCCTCCCAAGAATACCAGTGCATAACCAAACAGCGCAATGCTAAATAAAGAAAAAAATGAAGCTGTTATAAGACCCAGGTCCTATCACACAATGCAACGCAAGCCGGGGGATAGGGTTTTTACCTTATAACAGCCAAAGAATGCTTGATACGTTTAAAACAAATCGTTTGATACTATTATAAGTGCATAGTGTATAAAACAACTTCGAATCATAAGTATCAATCATAGGCGACATGAGCGTCCCATGCCACTATGTCGCCATAAATAGGTCTACAAATAAAACCGCAAATGGCACGTATTTGGAAATTGGATTTCCGTCTATGAACCGAGGCAAAAGATAGTCCTCAACCGATTCGAGACAATCTAGCCTACCATGTCTCAGGATCAGAGCTCGAGTGACCCTAGGAGCGACAGGGCCGGTCCACCGATGTGGATTAAAATGCCTGAACACTACGTTTCCCCGCCCTTTGGGGCGCAAACGAGCCAACGAATGACTCCATCGGTTCGAGAACGACCGATCAATCCGAGGCGCCTCGCAACAGCAACAACCACATAAGTCAAACTCGTCAGGGCGTGTAAAACCACTGACGCCACTTCTAGCTAGAAAGAAACGCAAGTCCTCCCTGAGGTCCGTCTCCCGTTTTTGGTTCATACCGGGTGTGAAACACGCGAGGTAAACGTTACACAAAGCTACGCCACAAAGGCCGTGCTTTGATCATCACCACAAGACTTTGCTTTTCAACAGAAGCCTTGAACATTTGCATCTTAGCATGCCACACAGGCAAACCATCCTATGCAACCGATATCAGTCACACAGAATGAAATCCGATGTCAGACACACAGTCCATTTACAAGTCCGTCCTGGGTCTGAACGAAACCGGAGGCACCTAGTACCCCGCATACCCATCGATCTCCAAGTACGTCTGGACGATCACTAACTGTTTCCATCTTCTTGGGTGTACAGCCCAATCAAGATCATCAGTTATCACCCAAACGACGTGAAGACCTCCGGTCTTCGACCATCGTCTTCATCTTCGACTTATCGTCGTATCAGTTATTCAGAATGGGATAAACCCGGTCTTTCCGAATAACTCGCGTATATTTTAAATAAGTGTTACACAAACACAACATACGCCTCATTCCAATTCATTAGTCACTAACCGTAAATTAATCAAGAGAATAATTCCCCAAATATTAACCCCGAAGGCCGAAACCAACATCAGATCAATATCCAGAAAACCATTCTGCTTGGCTAACCGACAGTTAGTTTCTAAATTTCACGTTCAAATCTAATTAAAGATTTAACTATCGCCTGGAGCAAAACTGGTGATACTCCATTCTCGATCTTTTCAATCTAATTAAAGATTCATTAAAACTCCACTTAGTTTTAATCATTATCTGGGTTAAAGAATCAGTGTCATTTAAAACACGATTCACGATAAACCCAAAATCACATTACATTAATTATCGGGTTAAAGAACAAGTGTTATTTAAAACACTGTTCACGATAAACCCAAAAATCAATATCAATTCAATTCCAATTAAATATCATTTAATTGGTACACTTCATTAAATCTAAATAAAAAGATTTAATCTTTTCTCAACTGGGTTCAAGAACAGTGTTAGTGAAGACACCATTCACGACAAACCCAAATCACATTCGATATTAAACACAAGGCTCTGAATAGAAAATATATCGGCCTATATTCAATATCAAATTCTACGATTAACAAATGTCGTAGTAGAAATAACGATATAAAAATATATCTTTCAAATTTCCATAACAACACCTGTATAATCACGAATTCCAACATCGAAATATTCCGAAGACAATTTCGATTCAAATCCACTCCAATGCAATCATTGGAAATTTTGGTTATTTTCAAAACCCTTTTCGAATTCAATTTATTTATTTAAAAATAAATAGAATTATAATTCTAGTTCAAAACTAGTTCATTTCGATAAAAATCTATTCTTATCTTTTCAAATATGGAGTTTTTCATCCCAAATCTTCACAAATCATTTCTTATGATTTTACATAAATTATTACTATTTTTAATAATTTTATCAAGGCCCGTACAGTCGATTTCCATCAACGGCCATCGAACTGCACTTACAGCGACCTTTTTCGAATTTGATTTGGACATAATTCCAAATCTAACCGTTAGATTTCTAATTTCTAATATTCGTTAGAAAGCTCTTTTCGATACGAACCCAACGGTTCTGGTTTTAGGAGAATCCGACGGTCGGATCTCCCGTAATGTCCATTCGAAGTCAATGGTCGAAATTCGCGAACTGCCGCGGCGCGGCGCGTTCTATTCAGGCCATTATATTATATATATAATATATATAATATATACTTCGTCGATTTCTATTTAAAACGAATTATATAAATAGTTTTGAATTCGTTTCAAAAACATTTTCAACTTCCATTTCAATTCAAATCAAAATTGAATTCTTCTTTATAAATTCGTTTTAAAATCCATTTCTATTCAATTCAAATTTCAATTCAATTTGAATTTATTTCACTTCGCTTTCAATTCAATTCGAATTCTTTTTCAATTCAATTCATTTCGAAATCGTTTTCAATTCAATTCATTTCGAAATCGTTTTCAATTCAATTCATTTCGAAATCGTTTTCAATTCAATTCATTTCGAAATCGTTTACAATTCAATTCATTTCGAAATCGTTTTCAATTCAATTCATTTCGAAATCGTTTTCAATTCAATTCATTTCGAAATCGTTTTCAATTCAATTCATTTCGAAATCGTTTTCAATTCAATTCATTTCGAAATCGTTTTCAATTCAATTCATTTCGAAATCGTTTTCAATTCAATTCATTTCGAAATCGTTTTCAATTCAATTCATTTCGAAATCGTTTTCAATTCAATTCATTTCAAAATATTCGATTTCGAAATCACGTTTCAATATTCATTTTAAAATGAATAAAATCGATATAAATATCGTTCACGTCAAAATGGCGTCAATCTAATCCTCACGGCTTCACATATTTCTATTTTCAAATATTCTATTTCAAATATTTCTATTTCAAATATTTCTTTTTTTTTTCGAAACTGGAATGAGGCTCAATCAATTACCATATAATGTTAATTATATGGATTTTCTACAACACATGTATATATCAACAACGATGAATAATCAACCATCAACCAAAGTGCACTACACTGTATAAGCATCAAATATAGACATTTAACGCTTATAGCAGCTTGTCAATCAATCGATCGACATATTTAATCAATCAGGATGAGTGAACTTCAAATTTCATCCTAACACCCGTGTGGGGTTTCAAACAATCAAACACATATTTTATTTGTGCAGTTAGGCGATGTGTAAAATTTATCGACCCAATCAACGTCATTCAAATAGGTGTACATAAACAAACCGTCTGGTTTGTAAATGAATATTTATTTATTCACATTCACGTTAAAAATTATATTTTTAACGATAACACATTTTATTTTAACATATGAATTTCTATTCAGTTCATTCGTTAAATAAAATGCTATTTTTATTTTTCTAACTTATTTTAGAAAATTTCGGCGGCATAACTGCACGATACTAGAAACGGGACAAGGCCTAGCCTTATCCCCGGTCTAGTGAAGGCCCACGCCATTCACACATCAATCCAATCAATTCGTTATGCAAACCACAAACTTTGGAGTAAGGGTCTAACCTAGCCTTACTCCTTCGCCTTATAACGGCGCACGTCTAATCCTAACCAATTTATCGATTCGATTTTTCACACCACAAACCACATTCAAACCAATATCGCAATCAATCACCAAACAGTCAAACAAACAAGTCCATGGTCTGTGGACGATTGTGTCGGGTGCTACTAAGCACCGTCTGCATCCTAGTATATATATATAACTAGAAATAAAATAGAAAGGTGAGAAATTCTCACAGATTGCTATCCTAGCTCCACGGCACTTCATTGATAGAAATCTTCATCGCTATCGCATCTTCGTCGTTCTCGCCTTTTTGTCGCTTTCGCCCGTAGCCACTATATATATAAAAATCGAATTTTTACTTCGCTATTCAATATATAAAAATCGAATTTTTATTTCAAAGTTCAATATATAAAAATCGAATTTTTAGTTCAAAGTTCAATATATAAAAATCATATTTTTAGTTCAAAGTTCAATATATAAAAATCGAATTTTTAGTTCAAAGTTCAATATATAAAAATCATATTTTTAGTTCAAAGTTCAATATATAAAAATCGAATTTTTAGTTCAAAGTTCAATATATAAAAATCGAATTTTTAGTTCAAAGTTCAATATATAAAAATCATATTTTTATTTCTTCATTAAAAATCACTTCTTTTTGTATTCAAAAACCACTTCTATTCGTTTTCAAAAATCAATTCTTCTTTATATGACCATCCTGTAAAGATTTAACCTTTTATAAGTTAAAAATATCGCCTTTTTATCATATATAAATCGAACCTTTATATTTTCAAAACAAAGAAGTTTATCTTTTCAAAATTCAAATCTTTTACCCCCTTTTTTTTTAAAAAAAAAAAAAATCAGTTTTTAAATCTTTTTCAAATCAGTTTTAATTTCTTTTATTATAAAATCAGTTTTTAACTTTCTTTAAAAATTTCAGTTTTATACTTTCTTTAAAAAAAACAGTTTTATACTTTCTTTTAAAAAAACAGTTTTATACTTAATAAAAAAAATCAGTATTTAAACTTAATAAAAAAAATCAGGTTTTTATAACTTCTTTTCAATTCAGTTTTTAACTTTAAAAAAAATCAGGTTTTTATAACTTTAAAAAATCAGGTTTTAAAATTCTTTTAAAAATTAGGTTTTTACTTTCTTAAAAAAAATCAGTTTTTATTCTTAAAACCAAATCAGTTTTTGAACTGTTAAAATAAAAACAGTATTTAATCTTTAAAATAAAAACAGTTAATCTTTAAAATAAAAAAAACAGTTAATCTTTAAAATAAAAAAACAGTTAATCTTTAAAATAAAAAAACAGTTAATCTTTAAAATAAAAAAAACAGTTAATCTTTAAAATAAAAAAAACAGTTAATCTTTAAAATAAAAAAACAGAAATAAAATATTAATAAATAAATAAAAACGAAAACTTACAGTCGAGGGGGGGGTTTCACCGCGGTTGAGGAGGCGAGAGGGGGTCAGCAACGGCGGCGGGTCCCTGGGTGGCTGGCGGTGCGGTTCCAGGCGGAGTTAGGGTTCGGGTTGGGGGTGTTTGCGTGGGGCGTGGGGTTCGAACATCAGGAGGGAAAGGAGGAGAGGTAGGTGCGGAGGAGGGGAGAGGGGGTGCGATGGCCTGTCGACGGCGGTGGAGGGTGGACGTCGGAGGCGCGATTCAATCTGGAGTTCTTTTTTTTTTCTTTTGTTCGAAATGAAAAGAGATCGGGGGGGGGGCCTGGTTAAGGGGAGAGAGAGGTTTTTTTTTTTTATTATTATTTTATTATTTTAAAAGCTGACTTTTACCTACGACCTTGAAACGAGGCCCACCGCCTGCCGTCCATAGCGTTTTACCCCCATTCCGAACACAATGGGATATGTATCGCAAGCTGATTCGATTGTTACAATCAGTTTCCTTTTGAATTTTCATTTAAATCACTATATTGAATTTTAAACGTACATTTCAAATTACCGGGGCCACATACTAACTAGAAAAATTCCAGAAAAATATTTTCTAGCTTCGTATTGACGATACGGTCCTAACAAAACTAGTTTCGTCGAATTCTGAGACCGTTTGAAAAATGGCCAATTTCCATTCGATTAAAATCAACAGAAACTGGTCAAACGCGTTTTCTTTTGCCACGCTCACATATTGATTCGAAAAATTATGAAATTTGGAATCTAGCAATAATTCAACATCACGGACCCAACAAAAGTGGTTTCGTTGAAATCCGAGGTCGTTTGCAAAATGTCCATTTTTAAGGGCCTGAATTCCATAGCGACTATTCAGAATTTTCAACTGGACATATCTTTTGATTCCCGCTACGAACTTTTGATTTTTCGGATTCGTTGGAAAGATATTCACTATTAGATTCCATTATTTTTGGTTTCACTAAAATCCGGATTGTTTTGCACCCGGTACATTCAATTGAAGTTTGAAATCGAATTATCGAACTACCGCGCCATTTTCAATTCTATTTATAATTATATATAAATATTTATATTCTAACGACGACGTATATAATATATACGATCGAATTCTATTCAAACTAAACTTCTCGTTGATTTTATTTAAAATAATTCATTGTAAATAATCAAAATTCGCTAAAATTGCCAAAATAAAAATTTTAAACTGGCCCAGATTTTACGGGTTGTTACAATCTCCCCCACTTAAAACTTTTCGTCCCCGAAAAGGAACAAAGTCGAAAGTGGTTTGATTAATCAGCTCTACGCTCGATCTGGCTTCCATTCTCCAACTCTTCAGTTTCTGAGAATTTCCAAAATTTCAAAAATTTGGCTAACACCCTAAATTTTCGAAAAATTTCGCCATAACCTCCCCTGCACCGGGAGCATCGGGGAATTTCAAATAGCTTCCCCGGTCCTTCAGATCTCAAAAAGAAAAACAAAAAGCCAAGCGGCTAGCCAATAGGCTCACAAAATCATCATCACCCAAACAAAGCAGGAAATTATGTAGTAAACATGTACCTATTTGTCGGGCAAACAAATTTTATTCTCTGGCTCTAGCCTCCTTGCTATGACCTGTTCAAAAGATATACATGTATGCAAGCAAATGCGACCCATTTTCAATATAAGTCAATATGTGATTCAATTAGGCTAATTGGTTAAAAATTATCAAACAATTTAACAAACAACACAAACATCAATCAATTAGTGAATTAGAGTTTTCAAATTCATAATTTTGATATATAAGCTAAAATCATGTTTTTGATGCCAATTCACAACAATGTGTTCCTAACTATATAAGTTTTGGTTCTCACACCAGTCTAATGGAAATATATAGAAATCACACCTTCGTCACTCGAAAATAAATGCTGATGATGTTTCGAACCACCATCAGAACATTGTCGGGCTACTAGAGTGCGGTTCTATATCTACCCGGTATATTAAAACTTCGAATATACGCGGATCAGACGTATACGCAAAATCTATATATACTGGATTGTCCAAATCAATATAAATAAATAATCAACTACGAATAATTGATTTAAATTTTCAAAACAAAAATTTGTTTTCATTTTCAAAAATATACTCTTCACACTCGTTCTAGGATACTATTGATCCTATCTCTAACGAGTCATCCCATTGGATATTACTAATCCAATTATCTGATGAATTCTTTCGTATTGTTCTAATGTGCCTTGTTCTCTGCTTTGTAAACCAAAGCTCTGATACCAACTGTGACGGCAAGGAATTTCGCTCGGTCCGAACCAGTCGCTAAACCGATCCAGGCCGTTCGAAACGCCCTATCGTTGAGAACACGACAAAATAGAACGCATACAGAAGAACATTTCATTGTATATGACAACAATGCATCAGATTACAAGAATATACAGAGTATAAATGAATATTACACAGAAATATCAGAGATTTCAATTACATTTAAACACATAGCAGCGGAAAATAATACAATACACAACTAGGATGAGATATACGGATACAAAGCTTTCCGGATATCGTTCCAGCTGTAAACCAGGATCCTGTGAATATAAATCTGCAAAACCGAAACTACTAGCTGCCCGTGTCAAAATAGGGGCACCCAGAGTTTAGGTTAAAACAATAAACTCCAGGTCAGTCATGTGACTGGTGTGAGAACTAAAACAGTTATAAATCTTTATTTTCAAAGCTAGGTAAATCAAGGGACCACGCCGTATAACACGGAACGAGTTTCCTCCCAAGAATACCAGTGCATAACCAAACAGCGCAATGCTAAATAAAGAAAAAAATGAAGCTGTTATAAGACCCAGGTCCTATCACACAATGCAACGCAAGCCGGGGGATAGGGTTTTTACCTTATAACAGCCAAAGAATGCTTGATACGTTTAAAACAAATCGTTTGATACTATTATAAGTGCATAGTGTATAAAACAACTTCGAATCATAAGTATCAATCATAGGCGACATGAGCGTCCCATGCCACTATGTCGCCATAAATAGGTCTACAAATAAAACCGCAAATGGCACGTATTTGGAAATTGGATTTCCGTCTATGAACCGAGGCAAAAGATAGTCCTCAACCGATTCGAGACAATCTAGCCTACCATGTCTCAGGATCAGAGCTCGAGTGACCCTAGGAGCGACAGGGCCGGTCCACCGATGTGGATTAAAATGCCTGAACACTACGTTTCCCCGCCCTTTGGGGCGCAAACGAGCCAACGAATGACTCCATCGGTTCGAGAACGACCGATCAATCCGAGGCGCCTCGCAACAGCAACAACCACATAAGTCAAACTCGTCAGGGCGTGTAAAACCACTGACGCCACTTCTAGCTAGAAAGAAACGCAAGTCCTCCCTGAGGTCCGTCTCCCGTTTTTGGTTCATACCGGGTGTGAAACACGCGAGGTAAACGTTACACAAAGCTACGCCACAAAGGCCGTGCTTTGATCATCACCACAAGACTTTGCTTTTCAACAGAAGCCTTGAACATTTGCATCTTAGCATGCCACACAGGCAAACCATCCTATGCAACCGATATCAGTCACACAGAATGAAATCCGATGTCAGACACACAGTCCATTTACAAGTCCGTCCTGGGTCTGAACGAAACCGGAGGCACCTAGTACCCCGCATACCCATCGATCTCCAAGTACGTCTGGACGATCACTAACTGTTTCCATCTTCTTGGGTGTACAGCCCAATCAAGATCATCAGTTATCACCCAAACGACGTGAAGACCTCCGGTCTTCGACCATCGTCTTCATCTTCGACTTATCGTCGTATCAGTTATTCAGAATGGGATAAACCCGGTCTTTCCGAATAACTCGCGTATATTTTAAATAAGTGTTACACAAACACAACATACGCCTCATTCCAATTCATTAGTCACTAACCGTAAATTAATCAAGAGAATAATTCCCCAAATATTAACCCCGAAGGCCGAAACCAACATCAGATCAATATCCAGAAAACCATTCTGCTTGGCTAACCGACAGTTAGTTTCTAAATTTCACGTTCAAATCTAATTAAAGATTTAACTATCGCCTGGAGCAAAACTGGTGATACTCCATTCTCGATCTTTTCAATCTAATTAAAGATTCATTAAAACTCCACTTAGTTTTAATCATTATCTGGGTTAAAGAATCAGTGTCATTTAAAACACGATTCACGATAAACCCAAAATCACATTACATTAATTATCGGGTTAAAGAACAAGTGTTATTTAAAACACTGTTCACGATAAACCCAAAAATCAATATCAATTCAATTCCAATTAAATATCATTTAATTGGTACACTTCATTAAATCTAAATAAAAAGATTTAATCTTTTCTCAACTGGGTTCAAGAACAGTGTTAGTGAAGACACCATTCACGACAAACCCAAATCACATTCGATATTAAACACAAGGCTCTGAATAGAAAATATATCGGCCTATATTCAATATCAAATTCTACGATTAACAAATGTCGTAGTAGAAATAACGATATAAAAATATATCTTTCAAATTTCCATAACAACACCTGTATAATCACGAATTCCAACATCGAAATATTCCGAAGACAATTTCGATTCAAATCCACTCCAATGCAATCATTGGAAATTTTGGTTATTTTCAAAACCCTTTTCGAATTCAATTTATTTATTTAAAAATAAATAGAATTATAATTCTAGTTCAAAACTAGTTCATTTCGATAAAAATCTATTCTTATCTTTTCAAATATGGAGTTTTTCATCCCAAATCTTCACAAATCATTTCTTATGATTTTACATAAATTATTACTATTTTTAATAATTTTATCAAGGCCCGTACAGTCGATTTCCATCAACGGCCATCGAACTGCACTTACAGCGACCTTTTTCGAATTTGATTTGGACATAATTCCAAATCTAACCGTTAGATTTCTAATTTCTAATATTCGTTAGAAAGCTCTTTTCGATACGAACCCAACGGTTCTGGTTTTAGGAGAATCCGACGGTCGGATCTCCCGTAATGTCCATTCGAAGTCAATGGTCGAAATTCGCGAACTGCCGCGGCGCGGCGCGTTCTATTCAGGCCATTATATTATATATATAATATATATAATATATACTTCGTCGATTTCTATTTAAAACGAATTATATAAATAGTTTTGAATTCGTTTCAAAAACATTTTCAACTTCCATTTCAATTCAAATCAAAATTGAATTCTTCTTTATAAATTCGTTTTAAAATCCATTTCTATTCAATTCAAATTTCAATTCAATTTGAATTTATTTCACTTCGCTTTCAATTCAATTCGAATTCTTTTTCAATTCAATTCATTTCGAAATCGTTTTCAATTCAATTCATTTCGAAATCGTTTTCAATTCAATTCATTTCGAAATCGTTTTCAATTCAATTCATTTCGAAATCGTTTACAATTCAATTCATTTCGAAATCGTTTTCAATTCAATTCATTTCGAAATCGTTTTCAATTCAATTCATTTCGAAATCGTTTTCAATTCAATTCATTTCGAAATCGTTTTCAATTCAATTCATTTCGAAATCGTTTTCAATTCAATTCATTTCGAAATCGTTTTCAATTCAATTCATTTCGAAATCGTTTTCAATTCAATTCATTTCGAAATCGTTTTCAATTCAATTCATTTCAAAATATTCGATTTCGAAATCACGTTTCAATATTCATTTTAAAATGAATAAAATCGATATAAATATCGTTCACGTCAAAATGGCGTCAATCTAATCCTCACGGCTTCACATATTTCTATTTTCAAATATTCTATTTCAAATATTTCTATTTCAAATATTTCTTTTTTTTTTCGAAACTGGAATGAGGCTCAATCAATTACCATATAATGTTAATTATATGGATTTTCTACAACACATGTATATATCAACAACGATGAATAATCAACCATCAACCAAAGTGCACTACACTGTATAAGCATCAAATATAGACATTTAACGCTTATAGCAGCTTGTCAATCAATCGATCGACATATTTAATCAATCAGGATGAGTGAACTTCAAATTTCATCCTAACACCCGTGTGGGGTTTCAAACAATCAAACACATATTTTATTTGTGCAGTTAGGCGATGTGTAAAATTTATCGACCCAATCAACGTCATTCAAATAGGTGTACATAAACAAACCGTCTGGTTTGTAAATGAATATTTATTTATTCACATTCACGTTAAAAATTATATTTTTAACGATAACACATTTTATTTTAACATATGAATTTCTATTCAGTTCATTCGTTAAATAAAATGCTATTTTTATTTTTCTAACTTATTTTAGAAAATTTCGGCGGCATAACTGCACGATACTAGAAACGGGACAAGGCCTAGCCTTATCCCCGGTCTAGTGAAGGCCCACGCCATTCACACATCAATCCAATCAATTCGTTATGCAAACCACAAACTTTGGAGTAAGGGTCTAACCTAGCCTTACTCCTTCGCCTTATAACGGCGCACGTCTAATCCTAACCAATTTATCGATTCGATTTTTCACACCACAAACCACATTCAAACCAATATCGCAATCAATCACCAAACAGTCAAACAAACAAGTCCATGGTCTGTGGACGATTGTGTCGGGTGCTACTAAGCACCGTCTGCATCCTAGTATATATATATAACTAGAAATAAAATAGAAAGGTGAGAAATTCTCACAGATTGCTATCCTAGCTCCACGGCACTTCATTGATAGAAATCTTCATCGCTATCGCATCTTCGTCGTTCTCGCCTTTTTGTCGCTTTCGCCCGTAGCCACTATATATATAAAAATCGAATTTTTACTTCGCTATTCAATATATAAAAATCGAATTTTTATTTCAAAGTTCAATATATAAAAATCGAATTTTTAGTTCAAAGTTCAATATATAAAAATCATATTTTTAGTTCAAAGTTCAATATATAAAAATCGAATTTTTAGTTCAAAGTTCAATATATAAAAATCATATTTTTAGTTCAAAGTTCAATATATAAAAATCGAATTTTTAGTTCAAAGTTCAATATATAAAAATCGAATTTTTAGTTCAAAGTTCAATATATAAAAATCATATTTTTATTTCTTCATTAAAAATCACTTCTTTTTGTATTCAAAAACCACTTCTATTCGTTTTCAAAAATCAATTCTTCTTTATATGACCATCCTGTAAAGATTTAACCTTTTATAAGTTAAAAATATCGCCTTTTTATCATATATAAATCGAACCTTTATATTTTCAAAACAAAGAAGTTTATCTTTTCAAAATTCAAATCTTTTACCCCCTTTTTTTTTAAAAAAAAAAAAAATCAGTTTTTAAATCTTTTTCAAATCAGTTTTAATTTCTTTTATTATAAAATCAGTTTTTAACTTTCTTTAAAAATTTCAGTTTTATACTTTCTTTAAAAAAAACAGTTTTATACTTTCTTTTAAAAAAACAGTTTTATACTTAATAAAAAAAATCAGTATTTAAACTTAATAAAAAAAATCAGGTTTTTATAACTTCTTTTCAATTCAGTTTTTAACTTTAAAAAAAATCAGGTTTTTATAACTTTAAAAAATCAGGTTTTAAAATTCTTTTAAAAATTAGGTTTTTACTTTCTTAAAAAAAATCAGTTTTTATTCTTAAAACCAAATCAGTTTTTGAACTGTTAAAATAAAAACAGTATTTAATCTTTAAAATAAAAACAGTTAATCTTTAAAATAAAAAAAACAGTTAATCTTTAAAATAAAAAAACAGTTAATCTTTAAAATAAAAAAACAGTTAATCTTTAAAATAAAAAAAACAGTTAATCTTTAAAATAAAAAACAGTTAATCTTTAAAATAAAAAAACAGAAATAAAATATTAATAAATAAATAAAAACGAAAACTTACAGTCGAGGGGGGGGTTTCACCGCGGTTGAGGAGGCGAGAGGGGGTCAGCAACGGCGGCGGGTCCCTGGGTGGCTGGCGGTGCGGTTCCAGGCGGAGTTAGGGTTCGGGTTGGGGGTGTTTGCGTGGGGCGTGGGGTTCGAACATCAGGAGGGAAAGGAGGAGAGGTAGGTGCGGAGGAGGGGAGAGGGGGTGCGATGGCCTGTCGACGGCGGTGGAGGGTGGACGTCGGAGGCGCGATTCAATCTGGAGTTCTTTTTTTTTTTTCTTTTGTTCGAAATGAAAAGAGATCGGGGGGGGGGGGCTGGTTAAGGGGAGAGAGAGGTTTTTTTTTTTTTTATTATTTTATTATTTTAAAAGTTGACTTTTACCTACGACCTCGAAACGAGGCCCACCGCCTGCCGTCCATAGCGTTTTACCCCCATTCCGAACACAATGGGATATGTATCGCAAGCTGATTCGATTGTTACAATCAGTTTCCTTTTGAATTTTCATTTAAATCACTATATTGAATTTTAAACGTATATTTCAAATTACCGGGGCCACATACTAACTAGAAAAATTCCAGAAAAATATTTTCTAGCTTCGTATTGACGATACGGTCCTAACAAAACTAGTTTCGTCGAATTCTGAGACCGTTTGAAAAATGGCCAATTTCCATTCGATTAAAATCAACAGAAACTGGTCAAACGCGTTTTCTTTTGCCACGCTCACATATTGATTCGAAAAATTATGAAATTTGGAATCTAGCAATAATTCAACATCACGGACCCAACAAAAGTGGTTTCGTTGAAATCCGAGGTCGTTTGCAAAATGTCCATTTTTAAGGGCCTGAATTCCATAGCGACTATTCAGAATTTTCAACTGGACATATCTTTTGATTCCCGCTACGAACTTTTGATTTTTCGGATTCGTTGGAAAGATATTCACTATTAGATTCCATTATTTTTGGTTTCACTAAAATCCGGATTGTTTTGCACCCGGTACATTCAATTGAAGTTTGAAATCGAATTATCGAACTACCGCGCCATTTTCAATTCTATTTATAATTATATATAAATATTTATATTCTAACGACGACGTATATAATATATACGATCGAATTCTATTCAAACTAAACTTCTCGTTGATTTTATTTAAAATAATTCATTGTAAATAATCAAAATTCGCTAAAATTGCCAAAATAAAAATTTTAAACTGGCCCAGATTTTACGGGTTGTTACATCGACAGCCCTGTCGACTTGGCTGTCGACTTGGCTCAGCCGGGCAGTTTTGCCTGGTGCACCATTTTGGGAGTTGTGTTGAGTTTGGGGGCCAGATTCGGTTTTAAGGGCTGAGATTGGAATTAGGGTTTAATCCTAAGGTTGAAACTAATCCTAATCTCTATAAATAATCCCCTAACCTAACCTTAAATCATCATTATTCATTCAAGTAACTAAACTATGGCAAAATCATTCCTCTCATGGCCTCCACTCTCTTCATAAAATTCCTAAGTCATTTCTATGAGAGATTTTCAATGCATACAAGTGTTTTCAAGCTTGTATGAGCATCATTAGCTTGCATTCAAGTCAAGTTTCCATATTTACATCATAAAGCAAGGGTTTTGATCATTTTGGCTCAAGGGTTTTTCTATTAGAGCTTGCATTTTGGGTCTATTTGATTGCATAAGGGCTTTGTCATATTTTTGTGTCTTCATAAGCATTGTAAGCCCTTTTCTACTTTCATATTTAAACTCTAAAGTTAAATGAATGATGCAAGTTTGGTTGACCATTATGATATGCAAGTTTATCATGTTATGTTATGCAAGTATGCCATGTTATGATATGCAAGTTTACCATGTTATGCTATGCAAGTTTGCCATGTTATGATATGCAAGTTTATCATGTTATGTTATGCAAGTTTGCCATGTTATGATATGTAAGTTTATCATGTTATGTTATGCAAGTTTGATATGCAAGTTTGTCATATGATATGCAAGTTATGTTATGCAAGTTTGGGTTGATCATTTTGTTCATGTTATCATGTTATGCAAGCTTATCTTGGGTTTATGAACATAAAGCTTCAAGCTTTATGCTAAAGGTTGCATTTTGGCAACATGTAAGTTATCATATCTCTTATGATAACTTGCATGTGAGGCTAAATGCGAACTTATGGCCATTTCTACATGTCATTTATCACCATGTATCACCAATATGCTAAGTTTGGTTTTATGCATGCTTTTGAGGCCTAAAAATGTAATATGCAAGTATATGAACATATGTACATTTCATATGCCACCATGTTAAACTTGTGGCTTCAAAATCTTTATGTCATGATTATGCCAAGTTCCCTCTTTCTATCCTTTATGCGCTATTGCGATATGTAAGCGATGGGATTGCGTTGGGGTTGGGTAAACTTAAAAGACATAAAAACATAAGATTGGGAATTTACCTATTAAGTTAGGTCTACCCATTGGGAATTTACCTATTAAGTTAGGTCTACCCAAATGCTTGAAAACTTGTAATATGTTTTGTAAACATAATGGACATGACACTTAGAAAATATAAGTGTGACCAACTCGAGGTTGGGTTGAGTTTGTAGCGTAAACCTACCCAGAACCGACCGGCTTAACTAGTTGCTACAAACAATAGGACTCAATGTGAGAAGTTGGTCATGTTGTACCTTGAACCCGAGGTTAGACCAAGTTGTGGTGTAAAGCTACCCGGAACCGACCGGCTTAACTAGTAACCGCAACAAAGTCTAATGTGAGAGGTTAAGGCACATTAATTAATTAATGCCTCATGATCAGGGTTAAGTCATGGTCCACTTAATACTTAACCAACTTGGGCTTGGTAGATTAATCAGGGTTAAGTCGTGAACTCATCGTTACACTTAACCAAGTTAATCCATGATTAGCAAGAGGGTTAAACCGTACTTAACCCACTAGAAAATCCTAGCAACGGGGGTCCACTCTAGCAGTAATCCCAAGTTTGTATCATTACGACCCTAGGGACTAGGCTAGGGTGGGGGCACGATTACTGGACTTGAGGTAAGTGACCAAAACGACGGCAGAGTGGTACGCCGATGTAGTTCCGGACGGACTATGGTCGTGCACGTAGTCCGTATTTGGAGAAGTCAAGCATAGGTACCAGTAGATCTAGACTGTGCACTTATGTTTATGGTGTCCAGGGGTTGACACCCTAGGGCTTGATACACCCGACGGGAGACCCGGCACAGTCTGACTACAATTATGTTTGGGCCGTATTGACACCAACACGTGACGAGTTAGGCTTATAGGGAGCCGATCGACTAGACCGTTTGGTTGGACCTCGTATTAGGGTCATTTCATGTTATTGGACCTCGTATTAGGGTTACTTCATGTTATTGGACCTCGTATTAGGGTCACTTCATGTTATTGGACCTCGTATTAGGGTCACTTCATGTTATTGGGCCAAAGCTTGGGCCAAGGGATCAATACTTGTTTATTCAAGTCATGTTAGTTTGCTAGTACACCTGTGGTGCAAAACCTTAAACCTGAGTATGCGATGACACCTTTATCTACCTTGTTAGTTAATCATCATGCTAGTATGTTGTTATCCTTATGTTCATCCCTGCTTCTCATGCCAGTTAACTTTATCAGTTTACATTGATTGTAGTAGGGCTTACTCAGTCTTTTTGACTGACCTGTTTTCTTTCGCCTCTTTTCTTCCGTCCCCCCCCCCTCAGGTTCTCAGGGTGGGAACGTTGGAGCTTAGCTTGGATTTCTGATCGCTTGCTTGTGGGATTTTAGCTCATGTACGGTCTTGACATGAAGCTAGCTATGGTTACCACTTATTTTGGGGATAGTACTTATGTATTTCAGTTTTTCAGTGATGTTGTTTTTATCTAGACTTGTGTATTTTGAAAGTTGACATTATGTTGTACCAGACTTGTTTTGAAATAGTTTGAAATCTTCCGCTGTTTTACTTATCTTATTTACTCTGTTTACATATATACATATGTTCTTGTTCTGCCTTGATATATCATTATGCATGTTTACCTGATTCAAACGCCCCTCCAAAGTCAGAGTGCTTGCAAGAGTCACCCTGGCGGAGGTGGGGTGTTACATTTGGTATCAGAGCATATGGTTTATGAGAAGGAACAAAAAGGTTTTTAACACTTTTGGAAAACTATTTTCAAAACCAAGTATAAAGTATTTTCCAAAGAATAGTCTAGTTTATTTTAAAGGCTATTCCCCAAAAAGCCATTAGCAAAATTCCTTCGTTTTTCTCCATTCTGAATCTGTCCTTTTCTTCGTTTTCAGTATGGCTGATAACTTTGCTATTCTGGAGGGAGTACACGTACCTGTTTGGTATAGGAAACTTTTGGAGGCTAGGGCGAACGAAGCCGGCCCCGCAGATGTTCCTCCTCCTCCTCCTCCGGTTGTTAATGTTCCTCCTCCTCCTGTCGCTGATGTTCCTCCTCCTCCTGTCGCTGAGGTTCCTCTTCCTCCTCCCCCTCAGCATCCTCAAGCTGACTTCGCAAAGACTTGCAAAGATTTCAAAGCAATGGGTGGCAAGAACTTTCAAGGCACTGAGACTTTTGTAGAGACCAGAAATTGGTTGAAAGAGGCCGAGGATTTATTTGCTATTTTTGGGTTAGACGATCAGAGGAAGATCTTGTTGGCGGTTTGGCTTATGAAGGATGAAGCCGCTTATTGGTGGGAAGTCACCAATGTTACTAGGCCTGTTGAGACTTGGGCCGATTTCAGGGCAAGGTTCGTGCTTAAGTATCTATCTTCTGCTGAGGAGAATCTGCAAATGGAGAGGTTCATAACTTTGAAACAAGGAGATATGTCTGTCAAAGAATATGTGAACAAGTTCAATCAGTTAGCTCATTTTGGCTTGGATATGGTGAATACTCCTCAGAAGAAGGCTCTTCGTTTTGCTAGAGGATTGAATGAGCCGTTGCAGGGATTGGCTATGTCACATATTCCCCATGGGGCCACGTTTGAGAGCTTGGTTGATATGGCGTTACTTCAGGGAGACGTCAAGAAAGAGATCAAGATGAATGATACTCAAGCCAAGAAGACTGATTCCCAGTGGAAAGGAAATCAGGGTAATCCAAGTGGTCAGAGCAGTCAAGGCAATCAGAACAAGAACAAGAGTCAAGGCAACAAGGGGAACAACAACAAGGGCAATAACAACAAGGGGAAGTGCCATTATTGCTGTTCAGTTGGGCATCTTATTAAGGATTGTAAGAAGAGGAAAAGGAAGAATGGTGAATGCTTTTTCTGCGGTGAGACTGGACATTTCAGTAAGGATTGCCCGAAGAAGCGAGGGCAAGGCCAGGGTCAGACTCAGCATGCTGGACCTTCAGGAGGGCAAGTTCATGCTCTCAATGCCGCTCCAGTTCCCGATCGAGGTAGTATTTCTGTTGAGAGCCTTGTATATATTTCTGATTTTCCAGTTCGTACCTTGTTTGATTCTGGTGCATCGCATAGCTTTATCTCATCTGATCTTGTTGATAGTTTGCACCTTAGTACTAGCTTGGTAGATGATCCCGTCTGTGTCTCAAATCCTATTGGGGGTTCCGCCCATCTGTCTATGATATGTGGGGATTTGAGGATCTCTATACTGAGTGTAGAGTTCTTGTGTAGTGCTTATGTTCTTGGTTTTAGGGGATACGGATTGATATTGGGCATGGATTGGTTGTCCAGATATGGAGCCATCCTTGATTGTGAGCATAGGGTTGTGAGGCTCGTGACTCGCCTCGGAAACACCCTAGAAATTTTTTGTAATCCGAGAGGTCCCGTCATGTTGTGCTATCTTGAATCACTCGACTCGTCAATGGAAACTCTTCAGTCTGTGAGAGTGGTTCGAGAGTATCCGGATGTTTTTGATGAAGTTAGGGGGTTGCCCCCTAAGCGAGAGATTGATTTCCGCATTTATCTGGTGGATAATGCAAAGCCGGTTTCTTTGCCCGTTCGGCACATGGCTCCGCGTGAAAGGCGGGAGATAAGTAAGCAAGTGAAGGAGTTGCTTGAGAAGAACTTCATTAGACGAAGTATATCTGAATGGGGAGCGCCTGTGGTATTTGCTACCAAGGCAGATGGTTCTCTCCGACTTTGTGTTGACTATCGAGAGTTGAATAAGCTGACTAAGAAGAACAGACACCCGTTACCGAGGATTGATGATCTCTTTGACCAGCTTAGCGGTGCTTCTGTTTTCTCTCAGCTTGATCTTGCTACTGGATTCCATCAGCTCAGGGTAGCTGAAGATAGTATAGACAAAACTGCGTTCAGAACTCCAGATGGATTCTTAGAATGGCTGGTCATGCCATTCGGTTTGACTAATGCACCCGCCTACTTCGTGGACTTGATGAGTAGGGTGTCTAGGGAGTTCCTGAACGAGTTTGTGGTAGTCTTTGTAGACGATATCCTGACTTTCTTAAAGAACGAGGAAGAACATGCTAGACATCTCAAGGAGGTGATGGATACGCTTAGAGCGCATCAGTTGAAAGCCAAGTCCTCCAAATGTCATTTTGGAGAAAAAGGAGTTAGATTTCTTGGGCACATAGTTTCTAAGCAAGGCTTAGTGGTGGATCCTGCTAAAGTGGCCGCGGTTCAAAACTGAAAAGCTCCGACGAGGACAATTGAAGTAAGAAGTTCTCTCAGTTTAAATAGTTAGTTAGCATCCCTTGAGCTTATACCTACCCTTCTGGATCAAGTAGGGACTTCACAGAAAGAAGACCCGCAGTTAGTCGAGATCATGGACAAGTTGATTCGAGGCGAGATGGTAAGTCACCTCGCTATAGATGACAAGGGATGGCTAAGACGCGATGAGAGAAAGAAGGCTCTTGAAGATGCACATCACTCGAGGAGGTGGCCGAGTTTGTCCCAAGGTGCATGTTGTGCCAACAGATTAAGGCCGAGTCATAAAAAGCCCGGTGGGCTATTACATCCATTGGAGGTCCCCGCAATGGAAGTAGTAAAGCGTCACGAAGGATTTCGTGGATGGACTGCCTAGATCAAGAAAAGGGAACAAAAGCATGTGGGTCGTAGTAGGTAGACTCACGAAGAGTGCTCATTTCACTCCGGTAAAGAGCGAAAGGACTGCATCATAGCTGGCGACAGTTTACTTTCAAGAAATAAAGCGGTTGCACGAGGTTCCCTAAAGTATAGTTAGTAACCATGACTCAATCTTCACTAGCCAGTTTTGGGATAGTCTACGGGAAGTCATGGGCAAGCAACTGAATCTAAGTACGACCTATCATTCGCAGGCGGATGGTTCATTTCGTTCAAGCATGAGTTATAGAAAATCACGTTAGTAAGAGCTATTGGCAACGTGGATTGGTATTTTCAAGAAAAGTTCTGCTGCGTGGAATACTTTATAGTAAGTAAACGAGATCCAGGATTCACTAGTGAATTTTGGAGAGCTTGCAGGAAATCATGAGGTCACATTTATGTTTAAGCCAAGAATGATAGAAGAGTAAGTGAAAGAGGAAGACGAGAGGCGACAATGAAATGGGTTCCAACTCATATTGGGAAATAAGAGTTAAGAAGCCAAGAAATCATGAGGTAAAAGACGGTCAAAGCACAGTGGAGTTAAGCTCAAGGAAACGTGACTTAGAAGACTGAAGGTTAGATACGCGCATCATATCTCTTTTTAAGAGCATATCCTTGATCCTTGTTTTCCTGGGGAACTTACTCGCATGTTATCTTTTTACGTATATCCTCTCGGTCCCATTCTCGGTCCTATTTCTGTCGGGAGGTATGACTTATTGGCTAGTAATACATGTCAGGGTTTGAAGGGGTCCGTTAGGTTGACTAAACCTTTTGGGCTTTTATAGAATATGGGTTGGGTTAGGAAGGGATTTCTTGTAATCCGAAAGGAGTATATCCTGCTTATCTTCCCGATCTCTTTGTAGCATATCTTTTGCTATCCATGTTTGTCTTGATTATCTAGTTTATCATGTAAATCTTGTCATGAGAACCTTAGGTAGAAACCCTTTGGATGAAACATGTTATGCTTGATGTTTGCAAGTGTTTGCAAGTGGTTACTCGTGGATGCATTATACACATTAGGCACTAGATCGGCTCACACACTCCTCATATTGCATATGCATGAGTGTTTACGCTTATTCATGGATGAAAATTTTTGTGTTATCACATGGATGTTGCATATGGATGTATGTTATGTGCACACATATAGATGTTATACATTATGTTAGGAATTGCATACATATGGATTCATTTCACTAACATAATTTGCATTGATGATATTTGCATTAGATAAGTACATATACACACACCTTTGCATATGTTCATACAACATTTAGAATCTTGTAAGGACAATGATTGCTCGTGGATGATGTTTTGAGTAGATGGATGTTGGATGGTAGGATACGTTCTTCCTAACTTGAAGATTTCGGGGACGAAATCCTTTAAGGAGGGGAGAATGTAACAACCCGTATTTTCAATAACCTGTTATAACGTAAATCGAGGCAGAATTTAATCCTAAATCTGAATCAAGGGAAACGGGCTATGCCATTGCGTTCGTCTCGGAAAAATACATGAAATAGAGTCCGAGTTTTCGAAAATCGGAGTCTGTATGACCCCATTAAGGCCCAACGAAGTTTTCAGAAAATTTCAAAGTAAAAACAGATTTCAAATTCAAGTTTGAATTTGGAAATTAGGGCAGATTAGGCTAGGCGGGAAAATTCCCGCCAGAGCACCCAAGTCGACAACCCTGTCGACTTGGGAGTCGACTTGGTTGGACCCAAGTCGACAGCCCTGTCGACTTGGCTGTCGACTTGGCTCAGCCGGGCAGTTTTGCCTGGTGCACCATTTTGGGAGTTGTGTTGAGTTTGGGGGCCAGATTCGGTTTTAAGGGCTGAGATTGGAATTAGGGTTTAATCCTAAGGTTGAAACTAATCCTAATCTCTATAAATAAGCCCCTAACCTAACCCTAAATCATCATTATTCATTCAAGTAACTAAACTATGGCAAAATCATTCCTCTCATGGCCTCCACTCTCTTCATAAAATTCCTAAGTCATTTCTATGAGAGATTTTCAATGCATACAAGTGTTTTCAAGCTTGTATGAGCATCATTAGCTTGCATTCAAGTCAAGTTTCCATATTTACATCATAAAGCAAGGGTTTTGATCATTTTGGCTCAAGGGTTTTTCTATTAGAGCTTGCATTTTGGGTCTATTTGATTGCATAAGGGCTTTGTCATATTTTTGTTTCTTCATAAGCATTGTAAGCCCTTTTCTACTTTCATATTTAAACTCTAAAGTTAAATGAATGATGCAAGTTTGGTTGACCATTATGATATGCAAGTTTATCATGTTATGTTATGCAAGTATGCCATGTTATGATATGCAAGTTTACCATGTTATGCTATGCAAGTTTGCCATGTTATGATATGCAAGTTTATCATGTTATGTTATGCAAGTTTGCCATGTTATGATATGCAAGTTTATCATGTTATGTTATGCAAGTTTGATATGCAAGTTTGTCATATGATATGCAAGTTATGTTATGCAAGTTTGGGTTGATCATTTTGTTCATGTTATCATGTTATGCAAGCTTATCTTGGGTTTATGAACATAAAGCTTCAAGCTTTATGCTAAAGGTTGCATTTTGGCAACATGTAAGTTATCATATCTCTTATGATAACTTGCATGTGAGGCTAAATGCGAACTTATGGCCATTTCTACATGTCATTTATCACCATGTATCACCAATATGCTAAGTTTGGTTTTATGCATGCTTTTGAGGCCTAAAAATGTAATATGCAAGTATATGAACATATGTACATTTCATATGCCACCATGTTAAACTTGTGGCTTCAAAATCTTTATGTCATGATTATGCCAAGTTCCCTCTTTCTATCCTTTATGCGCTATTGCGATATGTAAGCGATGGGATTGCGTTGGGGTTGGGTAAACTTAAAAGACATAAAAACATAAGATTGGGAATTTACCTATTAAGTTAGGTCTACCCATTGGGAATTTACCTATTAAGTTAGGTCTACCCAAATGCTTGAAAACTTGTAATATGTTTTGTAAACATAATGGACATGACACTTAGAAAATATAAGTGTGACCAACTCGAGGTTGGGTTGAGTTTGTAGTGTAAACCTACCCGGAACCGACCGGCTTAACTAGTTGCTACAAACAATAGGACTCAATGTGAGAAGTTGGTCATGTTGTACCTTGAACCCGAGGTTAGACAAAGTTGTGGTGTAAAGCTACCTGGAACCGACCGGCTTAACTAGTAACCTCAACAAAGTCTAATGTGAGAGGTTAAGGCACATTAATTAATTAATGCCTCATGATTAGGGTTAAGTCATGGTCCACTTAATACTTAACCAACTTGGGCTTGGTAGATTAATCAGGGTTAAGTCGTGAACTCATCGTTACACTTAACCAAGTTAATCCATGATTAGCAAGAGGGTTAAACCGTACTTAACCCACTAGAAAATCCTAGCAACGGGGGTCCACTCCAGCAGTAATCCCAAGTTTGTTTCATTACGACCCTAGGGACTAGGCTAGGGTGGGGGCACGATTACTGGACTTGAGGTAAGTGACCAAAACGATGGCAGAGTGGTACGCCGATGTAGTTCCGGACGGACTATGGTCGTGCACGTAGTCCGTATTTGGAGAAGTCAAGCATGGGTACCAGTAGATCTAGACTGTGCACTTATGTTTATGGTGTCTAGGGGTTGACACCCTAGGGCTTGATACACCCGACGGGAGACCCGGCACAGTCTGACTACAATTATGTTTGGGCCGTATTGACACCAACATGTGATGAGTTAGGCTTATAGGGAGCCGATCGACTAGGCCATTTGGTTGGACCTCGTATTAGGGTCACTTCATGTTATTGGACCTCGTATTAGGGTCACTTCATGTTATTGGACCTCGTATTAGGGTCACTTCATGTTATTGGACCTCGTATTAGGGTCACTTCATGTTATTGGGCCAAAGCTTGGGCCAAGGGATCAATACTTGTTTATTCAAGTCATGTTAGTTTGCTAGTACACCTGTGGTGCAAAACTTTAAACCTGAGTATGCGATGACACCTTTATCTACCTTGTTAGTTAATCATCATGCTAGTATGTTGTTATCCTTATGTTCATCCCTGCTTCTCATGCCAGTTAACTTTATCAGTTTACATTGATTGTAGTAGGGCTTACTCAGTCTTTTTGACTGACCTGTTTTCTTTCGCCTCTTTTCTTCCGTTTCCCCCCCAGATTCTCAGGGTGGGAACGTTGGAGCTTAGCTTGGATTTCTGATCGCTTGCTTGTGGGATTTTAGCTCATGTACGGTCTTGACATGAAGCTAGCTATGGTTACCACTTATTTTGGGGATAGTACTTATGTATTTCAGTTTTTCAGTGATGTTGTTTTTATCTAGACTTGTGTATTTGGAAAGTTGACATTATGTTGTACCAGACTTGTTTTGAAATAGTTTGAAATCTTCCGTTGTTTTACTTATCTTATTTACTCTGTTTACATATATACATATGTTCTTGTACTGCCTTGATATATCATTATGCATGTTTACCTGATTCAAACGCCCCTCCAAAGTCAGAGTGCTTGCAAGAGTCACCCTGGCGGAGGTGGGGTGTTACATTTAGTCACATGTAATATGAGGATCAAGTCGACAGCCAGTTCTAGTGGGAGCGCACAATGGTGCCATGTTTAGAGGTTCAGACAACTTTGATATAGAAGATTGCTTCTAAGAAAGAAAAGAATCCTTTGTTGGTCCAAAGGATGGGAGAGCTCAGAGCCGGAATGGAAGGAAATAGCCTTAGAGATTTCACTCTTGACCGAAAGGGTTGGTTACGGGGAAACGAAAGGCTATGTGTTCCGAAGTTTTGTTATCTAAGAAGGGTTTTTATTGGAGAATGTCATCATTTTAAGTTCAGGATACATCCCAGAGGAATCAAGAATTTACCAAGATATGAAGAAAAGCTTCTCATAGGAAGGCATGCAGAAGTATGTTGGCTTGTGGGTGTAGCAGTGTATGAACTACAAGCAAGTGGAAGCCAAACATTAGAAGCCTAGTATTTTGTTACAACCGTTGGATATTCTGATTGGAAATGGGATTCAATATCAATGGATTTCATCGACGGAGTGCAGTAATCAAGAAGAGAGAATGAAAGCATTTAGGTTGCCTTGGATAGACTAACCAAAAATGCTCATTTTATTCTAGTGAAGCCTAAAAGGATGGCATCGGTTTTGGCTGAGTTATTCATGAACTATATACTGAGACTTCATGGAGTTTCTAGTAGTATCGTAAGAGATAGGGATCCATTTTTTAGGAGTGAGTTTTGAAAAATCTTGTAGGAAGCAAAAGGGATGAAGCTCAAGATGAGTATAGCATATTATCCACAGACGGATGGGAAAACCGAAAGGATGAATAAGATACTAGAAGACTTGTTGAGAAGTTGTGTTCTGGACCTTACTGGTTCTTGGGGGGACCATTTTCATTTAGTGAAATTTTCCTAACAGCTTTCAGGCTAGTAGAGGAAAAGTACCTTTTGAAGCTTTATAACCATATGTAACAACCCGCCCGGAGTGAGCTTAAATTTTGACTTAGAAAAGACCCATTGGAACATAGAACCACTCTAAATTTATCACTGGTTCCTATAAGAAGATAAAAAAACAGATATAACAGAGCAATGTAAACAAAATTTGCAACGACCTGCATTTTACGTATCAGAGGTTCGTAAAATATTTTTATTTAATTCCCTGAGGGTCGGATCATTCTCATATTTTTATATGTTGTTCATGTGGATGTGAGACATGTTCTTGATTTTTACCAATTTTATTTATGACCATTTTGCCCCTATCAACTTTGTATAGGGCATAACTTTTGACTCGGATCAATCTCATTGGAAAGGAAATGGTGTTGCCAATACCGTAGAGTGGTCACATTAAAGATTTGGTTCAACGGTTTGGGAGGAATCGCTATTTTAGTGTTACACAGTTTACTATCCAGGTTTGGTTAGTCCTTAATGGGCTGATTTGGTGTGGCCCATTAGTGTGCTGGATGGAGGTTATAAATAGGGAGTTAGGGACATGGAGAGAGGGTTACTTTCATCATTCTCTCATTTGGTTGAGCTCGTGATCCTCCTTGCTCAATCAGTTACACCTTTCCACCATTAAAATTTTAGATCTATGTGAAGAGATTGAAGATCTACATCAAAGGAAGCTAGATCTACATCAAGTGAAGATAGATCGCATCAAATCAATTGGATTGAAGATAGATCTTTGCTGTATGGATTAGTGAATCATCATTTTAGAGCTGATTGAAGATTTGGTGAGTGATTAGCATCTCTCACACGGATTTAATCAAGTATATGGGTTGTCTGATCTCATGTCCATCATTTCAAGTTGTTTTTGCATAGATCTAATCGATGTAAGTATGGTTTTAACTCATCACCATAGGATATAACTAGCAACCTAAATCGGTAAGTTTCTATGTGATTGAATAATGATAATTGTTGTTTTAATGCTTAATTGATTATTGTGTGATTTGTTCGGCTTTTAGTGGATTGAATCATTTTTTGCAAATTGGTGAAATCAGATTTGTTTCTGAGTATGAAATCGAGTTGGATCTAGCCGACTATGTTGCAATTGTTTGGATCGGAGTGGTCGCGGTTGGATCGATGTTGGTGAAGCAACATGGCGTGGATCATTGGTGTTGAAGCCGTATCGTAGATCGACTAGAGAAGTGATGGATCACCAGCGCTTCATGGTGACATGGCAAGGGGTGAATCGGCTAGCTTCAAAGCTCTATTAGACCGTTGCTTGAGAAACAGGGTAGATCAGCCAAGAAGTTGTGAGGGGAAAAAGCTTGGATCATGTTCAAGGATATGGATCGCCCGCACTCCATGATGGATCGCCGGCGCTCCAACGATGATGAGACAAGGCCATGGATCGGCTACGATTCATGGTTGAAGGGGCATGCAAGTGGATCGGCTAAGGCAGAGTAGATGGATCGGCCGCAGTTCAATCATGGATCGTGCAGGAGGAAAAGACGGAGCAGGCCGCGATCCAGGGGTAAAGAAACCATGTTGTTTTGATCGATCGTTCATGGGCTCTGGATGATGGATCGCGCAGACCCCAAGCTGATAGATCGCTTGAGCTCAAAATGGTGGATCATGACGATGGAATGAAGCAGATTTTGGTGACTCGGTTCTGGAGATGGATCATCAGGAACCGAAGACAATGGTCTAGAAACGTTGTAGAAGGCTGCAGAAACGCTGAGAAAGGTGGATGCTTCATAATGGACTGTGTTTACCTATATGGAGCAACAACACTTCATATGCGCTATGGGATGTTTATAGCAAGGATTGAAATGCCATAAAGAGAATATCGACTAAACGATGAGATCTTTTGGAACAACGATGATTGTGACTTCGAAGCAGGTTCAAGGTTGGAATGTTCGAAGTATTGTGAGACGCTCGTTGAAATGCAACGAATTTGAAGTTGACTCAAAGATTGTGAGTTGATGGATAATGGTTGCTCGAGAAGGTTGCTTGAGCCACGAATAGTGTAACAACCCGTATTTTTGAATAACATGTTATAACATAAATCAAGGAAGAATTAAACTGTAAAATCTGAATCAAGGGAAATGGGCTGTACCATTGCGTTCGTCTCGGAAAAATACGCGAAATAGAGTTCGAGTTTTCGAAAATCGGAGTCCGTATGACCAAGTTATGGCCCGTCAAAGTTTTCAGAAAATTACAAGTTCAAAAACAGTTCAAATTTGAATTTAGAATTCAAATTCAGCCAAAACAGACTGGGCGGGAAAACTCCCGCCCAGACAGGTCGACTGGGGGGTCGACACTAGGGTCGACCTCCCCCACCCAACCAGGTCGACACTAGAGTCGACCTGGGGGTCGACCTCCCTGGTCGGCCAGGTCGGCCTGGTGCACTTGATTGGGCTGTTTGGACCTGTTTTGGAGGCTTGTGACGTGATTTGATGGCTCGGATTGGATCTAGGGTTAATCCTATGGCTAATACTATCCTAATCTTCTATAAAAAGACCCCTAAGCCTAGCCTAAATCATCATTATTCAACCCTACAACTAAACTATGCCAAATTTGTTCCTCTCATGGCCTCCACTCTCATGCTAAAATTTCTAAGTTTATTTATATGAGAGATTTTGAGTTCATACAAGTATATTCAAACTTGTATGAGTGTTCTTAGTTTGCATTCAAGTCAAGTTGCAACATTTCTATTTCAAAGCAAGGGTTTTTATTGATTTGGCTCAAGGGTTTTTCATTTGGAGCTTGAATATTTGGGGTTTTTTTGGTGATTGCATAAGGGCTTCGTCTCAATCTTTATACTAAATATTCATTTGTGTCTTCATAGCATTGTAAGCCCTTTTCTACTTTCTTTTTTTGAACTCTAAAGTTAAACGAATGATGCAAGTTTGGGGTTGATCATTATGATATGCAAGTTTGGTTGATCATTATGATATGCAAGTTTGGTTGATCATTTGCAAGTTGGTTTAATCATTATGTATGACACATGTTGTTATGTTATGCAAGTTTGGGTTGATCATTATACACATGTTATCATGTTATGCAAGTTAAACTTGAGTTTGTGAGCTTAAAGCTTCAAGCTTTATGTTAAAGGTTGCATTTTGGCAACATGGAAGTTATCATATCCCTTATGATAACTTGCATGTGAGGCTAAATGCGAACTTCTAGCAACTTCTACATGTCATTTATCACCATGTATCACTTATATGCCAAGTTTGGTTTTATGCATACTTTTGAAGCCTAATAATGCAATATGCAAGTATATGAACATATGTACATTTCATATGCCACCATGTTAAACTTGTGGCTTCAACACCTTTTTGTCATGATTATGCCAAGTTCCCTATTTTATCCTTTATGCGTTGTTGCGATTATGTAAACGATGGGATTACGTTGGGGTTGGGTAACATTATGACATGAACATGGTTTTTATAACATGACGTGATATGTAATTATGTTTTGGAAACATAATGGACATGACACTTAGAGAATATGAGTGTGGCCAACTCGAGGTTGGGTTGAGTTTGTAGCATAAATCTACCCGGACCCGCCCAGCTTAACTAGTGGCTACAAACAATAGGACCCAATGTGAGAAGTTGGTCATGTTGTGCTCGAACCCGAGGTTAGACCAAGTTGTGGTATAAAGCTACCCGGACCCGCCCGGCTTAACTAGTAACCACAACAAGGTCTAATGTGAGAGGTTAAAGTACATTAAGTTAATTAATGCCTCCTGATTAGGGTTAAGTCATGGTCCACTTGATACTTAACCAATTTGGGCTTGATGGGTTAATCGGGGTTAAGTCATGAACCTTGGGTACACTTAACCAATTTAATCCACGTTTGGATCGGGTTAACCTCATTTAACCCGTTAAGAAACCCTAGTGGCGTGGTCCTTTTTAGCAGTAACCCTCTTGATGGTATCATAAGACCCTAGGGGCTAGGCTAGGGTGGGGCACGATTACTGGGCTGACATGTAAGCGACCAAAACGACGGCTGAGTATGTACGCCGGTGTAGGTCCAGGCGGACTATGGTCGTGCACATAGTCCGGAGTTGGAAAATCAGGCACGGGTACCAGTAGATCTAGACTGTGCATACTTGATTGGTGTCCGAGGTTGACACCCTAGGACTTGATACACCCTAGGGTGGACCTAGCGCAGTTTAACTACATTGCATGTTTGGGCCGTATGACACCGACACTTGACGAGTTAGGCTTGTAGGGAGCCGATCAACTAGACCGTGTAGTTGGACCTTGATTTAGGTTACCTCATGATATTGGGCCAAGCGTGGGCCAAGGGATCGATTCTCGTTTTTACTTGACATGTTAGAATGTTAGTACAACCATGGTGCAAAACTTAACCTTGATTATGCGATGACATCTTTATCTATCTTGTTAGTTAATCATCATGCCAGTATGTTGTTATCCTTATGTTCATCTCAGCTTCTCATGCCAGTTAACTTTACTAGTTCATGGACTGATAGTAGTAGGGCTTACCAGTCTTTTTGACTGACCTGTTTTCTTTCGCCTCTTTTCTTTCGTTTCCCCCCCCCCCCTCAGGTCCTCAGGGTGGGAACATTGGAGCTTAGCTTGGATCTTTATAGCTTGCTTACGGGATTTGCTCATGTACGGTTCAAGACATTGAGCTTGCTATAGTTTATCGCTTCACTTTGGGGATAGTACTTTATGTATTTCAGTTTTTTTAGTTTATGTTTTTCTCTAGACTTTGTTGTTGGAAAATAATGACCAAGTACTTTGTTGTAACATGACTATGGTTTTGAAATGCTAGTTTTATCCGCTGCTTTACTTACTCTGTTTTACTTATATGTTCTGTCTTGTGATATCTGCATGCATGTTTACCTTGTTTAAACGCCCCTCCGAAGCTAGTGTGCTTGCAAGAGTTACCCTGGTGGAGGTGGGGTGTTACATTTGGTATCAAAGCATAAGGTTTACAAGATCTGAGCAAAAGGTTTTTAAAACTTACCTTTTGAAAAACTATTTTCAAAACCAATTAAGTTTTTTCCAAAAAAAGTCTAGTTATTTTAAAAGGCTATTCCCCAAAAGCCATTAGCACTATCCTTCGTTTCTTCGTTCTGAATCTATCTTTTTCTTTTCCAGTATGGCCGATCTTAACCTTCCCGAGGGAGTGACCATTCCCGGATGGTTCCGGAGGTACTTGGAAGCTAGGGCCAACGATGCGGGCCCAACAACTACCCCCACCGTAACTGAGGTTCCTCCTCCTCCTCCCCCTCCTCAGAATCCACAAGCGGATTTCGCAAAAGTTTGCAAGGACTTTAAGGCAATGGGTGGTAAGAATTTCATAAGGACGGAGACTTTTGTGGAGGCACGAAATTGGTTGAAAGAAACTAAAGATCTTTTCGCTATCTTTGATGTGGAAGACCATAGAAAGGTTTTATTGGCAGCATGGCTATTAAAATAAGAAGATGCTTATTGGTGGGAGGTCACCAATGCTACTAGACCTATAGAGACTTGGGCCGACTTTAGGACGAGGTTTGGGCTTAAGTTTCTATCATCAGCTGAGGCAAATCTGCAATTGGAGAAGTTTATATCTTTGAAGCAAGGGGACATAACAGTGAGGGAGTATGTGAATGAGTTTAACAAGCTCGCCCGATTCGGTTTGGACATGGTTAATACTCCCCAGAAGAAGGCTTTACGCTTTGCACGAGGGTTGAACGAGCCATTACAAGGTTTAGCCCTATCTCATATACCCATGTGGGCCACTTTTAAAGGCCTAGTGGACATGGCATTGCTTCAAGGAGACGATAAGAATGGCAAGAAAGTAGTCAAGCCTAATGAGACTCAAGCCAAGAAGACAGACTCCAAGTGGGGAGGAAATCAGAGCAATCAGAACAACAAGAACAACAAGGGTAACAAGGCCAAGGCAAAGGACCCAAGAAAATGCCACTACTGTGGGAATGTTGGGCACATAGCTAAAGACTGTAAGAAGAAGAAGAGGAAGTTGGGCGAATGCTTTCATTGTGGAGAGACTGGACATTTTAGCAAGGATTGCCCCAAGAAGCAAGGGCAGAATCAGCGTGCAGGACCTTTTGGAGGGCAAGTGCATGCTCTCAACACTGCTCCAGCTCAGGACCGAGGTAGTATTTCTGTAGAAAGTCTTGTTTATATTTCTGATTATCCTGTTCGCACCTTATTTGATTCTGGCGCATCGCATAGTTTTATTTCTTCTGATCTTGTTGAAAGTTTGCACCTAAGTACTAGTCTAGTTGAGGATCCCGTCAGTGTGTCAAATCCAATTGGGGGTTCCGCCCATCTATCTATGATTTGTGTGGATTTGAAGATTTCTATCTTGACCGTATAATTCACATGTGATGCTTATGTTCTTGGATTCACGGGATACGGGTTGATCTTGGGCATGGATTGGTTGTCCAGTTATGGAGCCATCCTCGATTGTGAGCATAGGGTGGTGAGGCTCATGACTCGCCTCGGTAATACCCTAGAAATTTCTTGTAACCCAAGAGGTCCCGTCATGTTATGTTATCTTGAATCTCTTGACTCGTCCGTCGATGATCTGCAATCTGTAAGGGTGGTCCGAGACTATCCTGATGTCTTTGAAGAAGTTAAGGGGTTACCCCCTAAACGAGAGATAGATTTCCGCATTTATCTAGTCGATAATGCCAAGCCAGTATCATTGCCCGTTAGGCATATGGCTCCACGAGAAAGAAGAGAGCTCAGTAAGCAAATCAAGGAGCTACTTGAGAAGAATTTTATTAGACGAAGCATTTCTGAATGGGGTGCTCCGGTGGTATTCGCTACTAAGGCGGATGGTTCGCTTCGTCTATGTGTTGATTATCGAGAGTTGAACAAGCTGACAAAGAAGAATAGGCACCCTTTACCGAGGATTGATGATCTCTTTGGCCAGCCGGTTGGTGCTTCTGTTTTCTCTTAGCTCGATCTAGCCACCGGATTCCATCAGCTTAGAGTAGCTGAGGATAACATTGATAAACTGCGTTTAGGACTCCAGCTGGATTCTTTGAATGGCTTGTCATGCCATTCGGATTGACTAATGCACCCGCCTACTTCGTGGACTTGATGGGTAGGGTGTTCAGGGAGTTCCTTAACAAGTTCGTGGTTGTCTTTGTGGATGACATCTTGGTGTTTTCTAAGAGTGAAGAAGAGCATGCCCTATATCTTAGGGAAGTGTTGGAGACTCTTCGAGCACATAGCCTTAAGGCTAAATTCTCTAAATGTCACTTCTGGAGGAAGGAAGTGCGGTTCTTGGGGCACGTGGTCTCCAAGGAAGGGATAGCTGTGGATCCCGCGAAGGTAGTGTCCATCCAAGATTGGAAGGTTCCAAAGAATGCTACCGAGGTGAGGAGTTTCTTGGGGTTGGCTGGCTACTATAGGAAGTTTATCAAGGACTTCGCGAAGATATCAGCCCCATTAACTCGCTTGACAAAGAAGAATCTAGTCTTCGCATGGGACGTAGATTGTGATGACGCATTCCGACGGTTAAAGAGAGCTTTAACCACAGCTCCAGTCTTAGTGTTGCCAGATGGGAGTAAGCCATTTGTTGTCTATACCGATGCTTGTGGGACAGGACTGGGCGCAGTCTTAATGCAAGAGGGAAGGGTAATAGCCTACGGTGGAAGGCAGTTGAGGGCGCATGAGAAAAATTATCCTATCCATGATTTAGAGTTAGCCGCTATTGTTTTTGCGCTTAAGATTTGGCGCCATTACCTTTTGGGAGAGAGGTTCGAATTGTTCACTGACCACAAATCATTGAAGTACTTGTTTTCTCAGAAGGATTTGAACTTGAGACAACAAAAGTGGATGGAGGTCTTAGCATCCTATGATTTCGAGATAGCGTATACCCCTGGCAAGGGTAATGTGGTGGCGGACGCCTTAAGTAGAAAAAGGTTGTCCTTGAGTCCATTGTTCGTGGAACAACGAAGCTTGGAATATATCTCGATGTTTGATTTCAGACGTTCCGTTGACTATATACCCGGTTTGATAGCATCCTTGGAGGTCAGGCCTACTCTTTTGGGACGGATTGGTGAGGCACAACAGGACGACCCACAGTTGGTTGAGTTGGTAGAGAGGCTCATAAGGGGGGAGTCGTCCAGCCATTTGAGTAGGTACACCCTAGACGATAGGGGGTGCTTGCGTAGAGATGGTAGACTTTGTGTACCGCAAGATGAGGGGTTGAGGAAGGCTATTCTTGATGATGCACACCGTTCTAGGATGACCATTCATCCCGGTGGGGACAAGATGTACCAAGACATGAAGCGAGTTTTCTTTTGGGCCGGTATGAAGAAAGATGTGGCCGAGTATGTCGCTAGATGCTTGGTATGCCAACAAGTGAAAGCGGAGCAAAAGAAACCCGGCGGGTTGCTTTACCCATTGGAAGTTCCACAATGCAAGTGGGATAGCGTCTCGATGGATTTTATTGATGGGTTACCGAGATCGAGGAAGGGTAATACGGGAATTTGGGTTGTGGTAGACAGACTTACTAAGAGCGCCCATTTCATACCCGTGAAGAGCAAGAGGACTGCTCCATGGCTAGCTTCAGTTTATCTTCGAGAGATAGTTCGATTGCATGGGGTACCTTCTAGCATAGTGAGTGATCGAGATCCTATCTTCACTAGCGAGTTTTGGAAGAGTTTGCAAGAAGCAGTGGGGACTCAGTTGTGTTTGAGCACCGCATATCATCCTCAGACGGACGGCCAGACCGAGAGGGTGAATCGTGTTCTGGAAGACCTTTTGAGGCTTTGTATCTTGGATTTTGGAGGTACATGGGAAGAGCATCTTCCATTGGTGGAGTTCGCGTATAATAACAGCTTTCAGTCTAGTATTGGTATGGCTCCTTTCGAAGCTCTTTATGGAAGGCCTTGCCGATCACCTACATGTTGGTGGGAATCTACGGATAAGATCTTGCTTGGGCCTGATATGGTTAGAGAGACTTCGGAGAAGATTGATTTGATTCGAAGAAGGATGAAAGCAGCACAAGACAGGCAGAAATCTTATGCGGATCAGAGGAGGACGGATCTAGAGTTTGATGTTGGGGACATGGTCTTTGTCAAAGTATCCCCATTACGGAATGTTGTCCGCTTTGGGTCCATTGGGAAGTTAGCTCCAAGGTTTGTAGGACCGTTTCCCATTAAGGAAAAGATTGGACGGATGGCATATAGAGTGGATCTACCCGAGAGACTTAGTGGGGTACATGATGTATTCCATGTGTCACATTTGAGGAAGTGCCTTCATGAGACCGCAGAGGTGGTAGAGCCGAGCTTGCTTAGAGAAGTGGAGGTAGAGCGTGATGCGACTATTCGATGAGCTCCTACCCGCATCCTTGGGTCAGAGATTAGGAAGTTGAGAAACAGAGAGGTTCGATTAGTCAAAGTGCAATGGGGAGAAGATGAGAGCAATGCTACTTGGGAGACAGAAGCGAAGATGCGTTCACTTTATCCATTCCTTTTTGAGGGTACATTCTCAATCTCCTTTCTTAATTAGCATATCTTTCTATCCGTGTTTATCCTGTTTATCTTATTATCTCGTTAACCTTGTCATGAGAACCTTAGGTAGAAACCCTTTGGATGAAACATGTATTTGAAACATGTTATGCTTGATGGTTGCAAGTGGTTGCAAGTGTTTGCACGTGGATACTCGTGGATGCATGATACACATTAGGCACTAAGATCGGCTCACACACTTTCATGTTGCATATGCATGAGTGCTTATACTTATTCATGGATGAAACTTGTTATGCTATCACGTGGATGTTGCATATGGATGAATGTTATGTGCACTCATGTAGAGATAATAAATTATGTTAGGAATTTGCATACATATGGACTCATTTCACTAACATGTTTTGCATTAAGGGGGTTTACTGAATCAGTAACCTCCTGATTTTCGCATTAGATAAGTACATATACACACACCTTTGCATATGATCATACAGCATTTAGAATCCTTTAAGGACAATGACTGCACATGGATGATGTTTTGAGTAGATGGATGATGGATGGTAGGATATGTTCTTCCTAACTTGGAGATTTCGGGGACGAAATCCTTTAAGGAGGGGAGAATATAACAACCCGTATTTTTGAATAACATGTTATAACATAAATAAAGGAAGAATTAAACTGTAAAATCTGAATCAAGGGAAACGGGCTGTGCCATTGCGTTCGTCTCGGAAAAATACGCGAAATAGAGTCCGAGTTTTCGAAAATCGGAGTCCGTATGACCAAGTTATGGCCCGTCAAAGTTTTCAGAAAATTACAAGTTCAAAAACAGTTCAAATTTGAATTTAGAATTCAAATTCAGCCAAAACAGACTGGGCAGGAAAACTCCCGCCCAGACAGGTCGACTGGGGGGTCGACACTAGGGTCGACCTCCCCCCCACCAGGTCGACACTAGAGTCGACCTGGGGGTCGACCTGGGAGTCGACCTCCCTGGTCGGCCAGGTCGGCCTGGTGCACTTGATTGGGCTGTTTGGACCTGTTTTGGAGGCTTGTGACGTGATTTGATGGCTCGGATTGGATCTAGGGTTAATCCTATGGCTAATACTATCCTAATCTTCTATAAAAAGACCCCTAAGCCTAGCCTAAATCATCATTATTCAACCCTACAACTAAACTATGCCAAATTTGTTCCTCTCATGGCCTCCACTCTCATGCTAAAATTTCTAAGTTTATTTATATGAGAGATTTTGAGTTTATACAAGTATATTCAAACTTGTATGAGTGTTCTTAGTTTGCATTCAAGTCAAGTTGCAACATTTCTATTTCAAAGCAAGGGTTTTTATTGATTTGGCTCAAGGGTTTTTCATTTGGAGCTTGCATATTTGGGGTTTTTTGGTGATTGCATAAGGGCTTCGTCTCAATCTTTATAATAAATATTCATTTGTGTCTTCATAGCATTGTAAGCCCTTTTCTACTTTCTTTTTTTGAACTCTAAAGTTAAACGAATGATGCAAGTTTGGGGTTGATCATTATGATATGCAAGTTTGGTTGATCATTATGATATGCAAGTTTGGTTGATCATTTGCAAGTTGGTTTAATCATTATGTATGACACATGTTGCTATGTTATGCAAGTTTGGGTTGATCATTATACACATGTTATCATGTTATGCAAGTTAAACTTGAGTTTGTGAGCTTAAAGCTTCAAGCTTTATGTTAAAGGTTGCATTTTGGCAACATGGAAGTTATCATATCCCTTATGATAACTTGCATGTGAGGCTAAATGCGAACTTCTAGCAACTTCTACATGTCATTTATCACCATGTATCACTTATATGCCAAGTTTGGTTTTATGCATACTTTTGAAGCCTAATAATGCAATATGCAAGTATATGAACATATGTACATTTCATATGCCACCATGTTAAACTTGTGGCTTCAACACCTTTTTGTCATGATTATGCCAAGTTCCCTATTTTATCCTTTATGCGTTGTTGCGATTATGTAAACGATGGGATTACGTTGGGGTTGGGTAACATTATGACATGAACATGGTTTTTATAACATGACGTGATATGTAATTATGTTTTGGAAACATAATGGACATGACACTTAGAGAATATGAGTGTGGCCAACTCGAGGTTGGGTTGAGTTTGTAGCATAAATCTATCCGGACCCGCCCGGCTTAACTAGTGGCTACAAACAATAGGACCCAATGTGAGAAGTTGGTCATGTTGTGCTCGAACCCGAGGTTAGACCAAGTTGTGGTGTAAAGCTACCCGGACCCGCCCGGCTTAACTAGTAACCACAACAAGGTCTAATGTGAGAGGTTAAAGCACATTAAGTTAATTAATGCCTCCTGATCAGGGTTAAGTCATGATCCACTTGATACTTAACCAATTTGGGCTTGATGGGTTAATCGGGGTTAAGTCATGAACCTTGGGTACACTTAACCAATTTAATCCACGTTTGGATCGGGTTAACCACATTTAACCCGTTAAGAAACCTTAGTGGCGTGGTCCTTTTCAGCAGTAACCCTCTTGATGGTATCATAAGACCCTAGGGACTAGGCTAGGGTGGGGCACGATTACTGGGCTGACATGTAAGCGACCAAAACGACGGCTGAGTAGGTACGCCGGTGTAGGTCCAGGCGGACTATGGTCGTGCACATAGTCCGGAGTTGGAAAATCATGCACGGGTACCAGTAGATCTAGACTGTGCATACTTGATTGGTGTCCGAGGTTGACACCCTAGGACTTGATACACCCTAGGGTGGACCTAGCGCAGTTTAACTACATTGCATGTTTGGGCCATATGACACCGACACTTGACGAGTTAGGCTTGTAGGGAGCCAATCAACTAGACCGTGTAGTTGGACCTTGATTTAGGTCACCTCATGATATTGGGCCAAGTGTGGGCCAAGGGATCGATTCTCGTTTTTAGTTGACATGTTAGAATGCTAGTACAACCGTGGTGCAAAACTTAACCTTGATTATGCGATGACATCTTTATCTATCTTGTTAGTTAATCATCATGCCAGTATGTTGTTATCCTTATGTTCATCTCAGCTTCTCATGCCAGTTAACTTTACTAGTTCATGGACTGATAGTAGTAGGGCTTACCAGTCTTTTTGACTGACCTGTTTTCTTTCGCCTCTTTTCTTCCGTTTCCCCCCCCCTCAGGTCCTCAGGGTGGGAACATTGGAGCTTAGCTTGGATCTTTATAGCTTGCTTACGGGATTTGCTCATGTACGGTTCTGGACATTGAGCATGCTATAGTTTATCGCTTCACTTTGGGGATAGTACTTTATGTATTTCAGTTTTTTTAGTTTATGTTTTTCTCTAGACTTTGTTGTTGGAAAATAATGACCAAGTACTTTGTTGTGACATGACTATGGTTTTGAAATGCTAGTTTTATCCGCTGCTTTACTTACTCTGTTTTACTTATATGTTCTGTCTTGTGATATCTGCATGCATGTTTACCTTGTTTAAACGCCCCTCCGAAGCTAGTGTGCTTGCAAGAGTTACCCTGGCGGAGGTGGGGTGTTACAAATAGCCATCATGGAGGATGACTAGAGATACTTAATCCTGAGAGATTACTGTTGTCATAGGTTCTAGCAGACTCAAAGCAGGGGTACAATAGAGACGTCTAAAAGACCGGAAGATTGCTGATCGAGTACCCTGGGTATCATTGAAAGGCGTATAGATACGTATCGTTGAAAGGCGTATGGAGTTTTTGCTAGAACCGGGATTACCATTTGTCCTTGGCGTATAGAAAAGTTGGCTATTATACGATTAACAATGGTTTCGAAGCAGGATTAGGCAGTGATAGCTAGAGTCATGGACGATTGTTTGTTTTGCTTGTACTCTCTTACATAGATTGTCCGACGTTAATGGAGATATCTCTTGGGTGCTTGTCTGATGTTGGTTTCGACCTTCGGGGGTTGTGCTTGGAGGAGGTTGATCTCGACTAGGATGGTTTATATAGGACTTAAATAGTTGCTATAAATGTTATTGTTTGTATACCTCTAGCTCACTACAAGAAAAATTACTTTTAACTGCAATATAACACAGCATTTGAATGCTAAATGTGGTCATCATTAACGTAAATGCTGAACAAATCAATAAAATACAAAAGACATCGTTACAAGATGCTGTACTAGCATGTCCATCTAGTAAAATTTTAAGCCCGAAAAAAGTTCCCTCCATTATTTCCATTTACCACCTAAAGCATAATTTCCCCTTCCGCCTATGATAACATTCTAACCCAAATCACCCATTACTACGTCTCTAAATCTAAATCTGCGGTGGTACTACTTTCCAAAATCCCTAAAAATGATGCCTTCATGTTACACTCGATGCCATCATGAAAGAGATGCTCGTGGTTGCTTCATTATGCTCTAGTGCTTGTGTTCGAGAGCTAAATCCCCTCAGTAAGTCGATGTTGATTTGGTTATGAAGGAACAAATTGGGCTAAATTCAATTTTCTAAAATTTAAACCTAGAATTCATGACCAAAAGTTTTGGGAAGCTTTGACTTTTCACAGGTTTGAGTTCCTTCGCTAATAAGTTTTAATCAGTTATTTTCAGCTTTTAGATACTTGGCTTCAAGTAGTTTTGACCTGCTAACTTAAACATATATTTCATTATTCTTTCAATGACTAATGTGTAGATTTAAGTGAGTGGATCAAAAAACAAGTAAAAGTCAGTGAAGACAAGCATGAATAAACAACAGATATTTACTTCTTTTTTCTATGTGTAGGAGAAAATGGATATTGATGCTTGTCTCCTTTAGGTAAAAATAAGTGAATACATTTGGATCAGTTCATAGAGGAATTTTACCAAACAGACAGGTAATTGAAGCAAAACAACATAAATTAGCAAGCTCACAAGGTGATCATGGGTTTTGTTCATAGGTAGAAATATTCAATTGTGCACAACATAGGAATGTCGTGATGCTTATTGGGTTTTGTATTGAGGATAAAAGGAGATTGATGGTTTACAAATTCATATGTAGCGGGTCCTTGGATTCACATCTTTATGGTAAGTGACAAACTGTTATTAATGTATGCTTTGTGCTTGTTTTTCCGTTTAAATGGATTGTATAACATATTCAAAATTACATATGGTTCAGAATATACCTTTTTGCTAGAAAATTAGTTATCAAATATAAATATAAATATAAATATATATTATATTTATATAAAAGAGGTCTCTAATTTTTAATGTGGTATAGCATTGAAAGAGATTATCCTAAAACTTATCACTCTATTATGTGTGCAGTTGGTACTTACTGATCTCTTTGTTGTTTTATACAGAGTGGTCAAAACAGATCGGTTGGGAAGTATGAGCATGAATGTAAATTAAAGTTTCATTTTTTTAAATCTTGTTTGATAGTCAGCTTTGAACTTGGTGCTTTTGTGTGAATAACAAAAAAAGTTAAAACGGTTGGGCAGAAATTGTCATGATATGTAAACCAGTAACATACGCATTTAACATATAATCATATTTAGTACTTACTGAGTTAAAAAATTGGAATGATATTAAATTTTCCCCATATTAGAAACACCGTGAAGTTTTTTTTTTGAAAGCAACTTATTACTTGCTTTTGGCGCCTACAAGTTACTTCCAGTCACAACTCAGTTTTGTATGCTTATCAAGTTGGATACGGTTTTCTGGGAGTTGATTATATGTTTATTTCTGGTAATGTTGGAACATCATGTCCTATGCGATTCATGAACCTGTATACGGGACCAACATAGCGAGGGAACAAATGTTCCAACATTTATAATACTACCCATTTCGGATTCCCAGTAGTTATATTACTTGATTTACTGTATGTGAAACAGGTTTTTTTTTTGTATGTTAATCAACTAGTGTAGTTCCCTTGAAACATAAAGTAACATCATTTCTTTTCGAGATGCATTTCTATGCAAGTTAAAACCATTTGATATGGTTGTCCTCTGCTAGTTCACAAATTCTTATTGAATAAAAAAACAAAAAGTAGTATTAGCATATTTTCCTTGATCAATGAAACAGTATTTGTATTTACTTTATGCATATTTTTTCCTTTTCTTGAGTTTGTTCTGTTTGAGGTTACATTTCTGGCTATGAATTTACTAAAATTTTACTATTTGTTTCCTATTGATATCAAAACTTTTTAGCCTTCAAATTATACAGCTATCACGTAAAAGGGTGATGTTGATAGCCAAGAAGAGAAGTCTGACATATATAGCAACAACCTGAAGCAATGGGTGCAATGTCATAATGTTGTCTGGCTTTCCAGTTTTACATGCTAAAATTATGTAAACTTGTTGGCTTATATATGATTGAATTCTTTTTCTACAACTCAACACATTAAATAATTCCTGAGATCTACATCGTGATTTAGCATTGACATACAAGGATGAACTTGGACTGTACTATAACTTTATACGGACCGATCTGATAGTTGGATTTTGCATGGAGGTTCTTTTTTCATCACACTTTACATTTATTGCACTGTTGGGCTTGGACAAACTCCTGTCACTGCGGTATGGGTGCCTTGGATTCTTTTGTAAATTAAGTTTATGTATATTAAAACCACCATTTGTTTCTTAAACTACAACCTTGATTCATTATATGTTGCTTTGACTAGATATATATAATACAATGTTTTCTACCGCCGGGTAAAATTCCTACATTTATGTTTCGTTTTCCTTTTAAGTCTATTAATGGAAATTGAATATTGGTTTTTGTCTAGATAACAAGCTTAGAACATGTTGAATCATAGAAACACATATGAGCACTTCAAGTCAACTTTTCAGTGTCATGACTTCCTTTTCATAAATAGTACAAACATGTTTTTCCTAGGATAAGATTGAGCAGCTTGAGCATGAAAACTAGTTACATGGTCAGTAGGTACTTTTACTTTTTATTTTTCTTTAACATTCTGAACACAATATGATATTGTAATATGAATATAAGAAGATGTCTTTGCTCCTTTGCATTTTTATTAGTCCTTAGCCCTTTCTGTTTTCTGATTTGTGGCAATACCCTTCTTGTTAAACAATGTTGTTGCATCTTTATAAGGCTAGGATATAGTTATTTGCTGTTTTTCCTAGCCTATGTTTCCTTGTTTTCTTATCTTTTGTGTTGCTTCCTTCGGAATTGTTTTCGGCTCACCTATATAGTAAAACTAAAATGGTTATATGGGCATCCAGGATCCCGAGCTCTCTGTTTCAGAAAAAAAATCATTTTCCCACTTCTAATCGTCTGCTAAACCGAAAAACTCCATTCTGTTCCATTGTAACTTCAAACTTGTTAATAATTTTAATCTTCTTCGAACTTCGAATATTTTCAGGTAGAGTTGAGTTTCACTATCGCCTCGATGTCTACATGTATTTTGATTTCGATAATCTCCGTGATTAATCGTTTCTATTAGTTCTATACTTAATAATATTGATCTCTAAAATTATAGCTAGACACTTGAATATTATTTAGGATTGAATTTAACCAATATTTTTTCCTTGCGTTAAAATATGGATCTGATACTAAGATTGGGGTTTGATGATCAGACATGTGTTTCTGCGAGGAGGACAAGGATGATCATTGTTAGAGGTAAAAGGCAAGATTGAATATTCAAGGAATCATTTGTGCTCAGTAAGAGGTCGGGATCGATAAGACCGTTCTTGGAATGGATCAACCAAGTTAATATGATTGACTTATTGTTTTCCTGTAAATTTGTTCAACTGCATGCTTAGATTCTTCAATGTTATGTCTAATATTTATATATAAATAGTTAGTTGGACATATTTCATATTTCGTGTTATTGCAAAACTAAAGGGTCCTGCTATGAGCTAGTATTGTGCTTTATGCTTGCCGCAAGTATGCTAATTCATTCATGAACATGGTCTGATATCAGTCTTCTTTACCTTTATGCAATATAATATCACATGATTGAATAATGAAAAACTGAGCAATAACTCATTTTATTGAAACTGTGCATACTTGCAGCATATATTGAGAATCATTATAACTTGACTGTTAAATTGAACAAACTATTTTATTATAACCGATCATTGATTTTCGTATATTTAGAATCAACATCACAATTGCTGTTAGAATAGCTTGTTTTCGTATATGTTTTATTGTAACTGTTAAATAGCTCATTTTCATATATCGAGAAATAATGTCACAGTTGCTGTTAAAATACTCAAATATGAAAATCAATAAAGCAACCTATTGTGAAATGAAGATGAACGCTATCGATAGACTAAATTTAGCTTGTGAACATAAATAAAATCCCTTTTTTTTGGGAAAGAGGCAGCATGACTAGTCTGCTGCTATTATGTCTACCACGTTGTCGCCAAATGTTAATCACCCACTCCTTAGCTATATCAAATTCAGATAGTAAGAATTACATTTTTCATAGAAAACGAACAGCTAACACGAAGATCTAGTACAAAGTAACCATTATTTAAAAGGGGTGTTGTTGCATGGCAGAAAATGGGGTATGTTGTTGCCTATGATCATGCAAGGTAGTGCAAAGAGAGATGTTGTTGATGCTTCTTACTAAGGTACTGTTGATGTTGTACATTGAGATACAATTGCAATTATGTGCCACGTTTTGTGTAACGACCCACATTCTACGCATCGAAGGATTGTAGAATATTTTTTTCTTTCTCATACGAAGTCGTGTAGCTATGTAACTTTGGGAGACGACTATTGGGGTCATTTCCCATGTTCATGATTTTTTCCAAATTTTAAAAAACCATTTTACCCCTAGCTGATCTTGTTTCAGCCATAATTTTTTATTGGAAAGGAATTTTTACCTGAAACCACTTTCATTAGGTCCGGATGATGGTTTATCTTTCCGTAGAGTGGTCATATGTGAAAAAAGGACTTACCGTTTGGGAGATATGGCTGAATAAAGGTTTAGAAGGTGAAAAACTGCTTAACCGGGCCAAATGAGGTGATTAGTGAATGGGCCCATAACCCATTTCGGGATTACGGTTATGGGGAGGCTGAAATGAGTTTGGTTTTCATTTCATTTCAGTTTTCTAGCTGCCATTTAACTCCTAGGAACCTTAACAATGGCCTCCAACATCTAGAATCATCTCTAATTACTCTCTAATCAAGTTTTAGCCTAATCTGTCAAATTAAGGAGAAATAGCACCAAAGCAAGGTTGGAGCTGCTGTCTAGCCTTGGGAACAGTGCCTAACAGAGGATAATTTCAGATTTGGTATTTTGTTTGTGGCAAAGGTGAGTGATTTGCATAGTTCCTTACTAATTATGGTTAGTTAAAGGTAATTAGTATTAATTAGCGAATTTAAACATGATTAAATTCTGGAAAAATATTTATAAATTTTGAAATATTGTTTTAGGCCTTTGTTAGAAAATTTGGTTAATTTGGTTAAGTTTTATTAATCCTATCATTAGTTTTGCTTAAACACGCTTAAGGGAAAATATGGGATTTTGGCTATGTTTGATCCATTTTAACATATCAAATTGTTGTTTTGGTGTTTATGGTTTGTTCCCAATGCTGCTATGACTGGTTGGAATGATTTGTGATTGTTTAGAAAAGTTATATTAGTCGAAAACGCCATCGAATGGCGTAAACAGGTCGCTGGAAAAGTTGCAGAAAATATGCAGGAACCGGATCGGGTCGTCCCTGCCCCCTCCGATCCGAACCGCTCGCACTTGAGGCTCCACGATCCGACCTGATCATTGGTGGCATGACCTGAAGAGAGCACCCAATCCGAACCGCGTCACTCGACCCGAACCGATGCACCATGGATGGACTTGAGAGGCTCGACCCAATCCGGAGTGCTTGGGAAGGAGAACCGAACCGCTTGCCTGAAGTCACGATCTGATGCTCTGGAGATAACCCGAACCGATCCGAAGTAGGAGCCACGATTCGACCCGTATGGGGTATTCCAATCCGAACTAAGATGCTTGGATTTGAGGCGTGAACCACGATCTGAACTGGAAGTACGAGTTGAAGTGAAGAACAGGAACCAAATCGATCCGGAGAAGACCAAAACCCGAGATGCAAAGGTAGTCCAAATGGGAAGTTTGTACCTAGGATCCAGTTGGGAACCAATGGGTCAACTTCATGAGTTGGGCTTTGCTGCAGGACGTGTGCAAAGGGATTATCGACGTCCATAGCTTTAATTCACCACCGAGACGGATGTTAGGCTATGTATCAGTGCAGTGGGGTAGTTATTACTCCATGGAGCAGAGTTATCGTAACATGGCTATGAGCCAGTGTAGTGGAGTTGTTATGACTTCATGGGGCAGGGTGGACATAGCAAGGACTAGTGGCTATGGATCAGTGCAGTGGTGTCATTATGACTCCATGGTGCAGAGTGATCATAGCAAGGAATGGGTGGTCAGAGCGGTGGACATCGTATGCTTTACACACTGAGTGAGAGATGTAAGGATGGTTGCTATGCTTGATTGTTTGTTATCACTATGACATTCACACCCCCTCCCCTGTATTCTTTACACTATATGTTAGTGGCACCTTAGAGTATTGAGCGGTATGTTGTGCTAACTCTTTGGTTGCAGGTCCAGGTTCAGGTATGGTTTAGTATACCGGTTATTATTCTGTTTTGCTGCTTATCGCTCATACCAGACTTTTGTCTGACCCAGAGTTTTATGTCTCTTCTTATTACTCTGGGTGCTTTAAAACTGGTAGACTAGAGACATGTTAGGTGGTCAAGTAGTTGTACCTGAGACGATCAGGAGGCTCCCACGTATGATATATATAGATATTCTCCCTGTGTCGCTGCTGGTCACTACTTTGGGCATTAGTAGTGTACCTTCCTCATTGCTTTAGAGACAATTTTCAAAAGTTGTAATAATGGTTATGGATCATAAACTGTATTTTGGATTTTCGCTGCTATGATGATTATGGTTTAGTTTTCAGCTTATGCACTATCTCGCTTGTTTTATGTCAAAGTATACTATTATTATATTTTATTCCATGCGCTGTGAGACATTCTATAGATTCTTTGTTAGTCCACCGTTAAGTTTTCCTTTCCTTCCCTTTCTTTGGCGACCGTCCCGTGCTGGTTTGACATTGGTACAACGCACTTTCATTGGAGCTGTCGTCTGGTGCGGGGCGGGCCGTCACACTTATTATCAGAGCTCTAGGTTGCGTAGTTAACCTAGGGAAAGATACCAGAGAGAGATAATACGTATATGAGAGCGCGTATTTGTGATTATTTTGGTTTTCAAAAGCTATATATATACTATTAGTATAGTTAAGGATGAAGTCGCACTGCACTGACACCACAAATAGGATGGTTAATCGTTTCTCTTTATAGATTGAACGATGAGCCGATATACGAGGGGTGCTGGTAGAGGAGCTAATAAGGGTAATGCTCCTGAAATGTGGACTATGTTCACTGACTTTATGAGAGAGATGCTTAAGGACATTCAGAGGTCAGTTCCTAATGCTTCTAATGGCGGTGGTGCAACGGTGCAGGCGCCTAGGGCCGATTTCTCCAAGCTATGCAAGGAATACACTAGCCTTGGTGGGAAAGCATTCCACGGAATGGAGTCGGCCACGGATGTTCAAGATTGGTTGGATAGCTGTGAGCGTATCTTCGAAGACTTGGGTATCGAGGATGCGATGAAGAGAAAGCTAGTGTCCCGTCAGCTGCAAGGACGAGCAATGAATTGGTGGAATGCTATTAAGGCAGTTACTCCTGAGGATCAGATTACTTGGGGTCAGTTTAAGACTCTCTTTAGTGACAAGTTTATTCCAGCTTCTCAGATGTCAGTATTGTTTAAGAGGTTCTTGTAGCTAAAGCAGAATGGTAGAGCAGTCTCGGAGTATATTGCTGAGTTCGATACTTTATCGAAGTATGGATTATCCCTCGTTGACACTCTCGAGAAGAAGAATGAGAAGTTCATAACAGGCTTGGATCAATACTTGGGGGAAAGGCTTATTAACCACATCGATGAGACATTTGAATCAATTGTGGGGAAAGCTTTAAGATCGGAGAGTCTATACCCCAAGTCAAAGACTGAGATTGCATCTGCAGAAGAGCCAAAGCAACGGTTCTCAAAATAAGAGAAAGCAGAATCGGACCAAGGATGGCCAGAAAAAGAGTAAGAAAGATGTTAAGTGCTTCAGCTGTGGTAAGAAGGGCCACTATGCCAAAGAGTGTCAGGCCAAGCAAGCGGATAGGAAGTGCTTCAACTGTGGCCAAGTGGGACATCACAAGGACAAGTGTCCGCAACCCCTTAAAGAAAAGCAGATTGTGAAAGCATATGCCCTTAATGCTATTCCTTCTTCGTCGAATGCCCCAACTGCGGCGGAGAAGGGAAAGAATGTCATCATTCAAGGTATGCTTTATGTTTATGATGTTCCTGTTTGAGTACTGTTTGATACCGGAGCTTCCCGTTCCTTCATATCTAGTGATCTGGTAGATAGGTTGGGATTGGAACCCGAGATACTCGATAGACCTTTAGCGATGATGAACCCGATTGGTTCGACTAGCCTTAGCATAATTTGTCGTAATGTGGTCTTATCGAGTCATGGATGCATGTTTGTTTGTGATTTCTTTGTTTTGGGCTTTACTGGATTTGACATTATTTTGGGAGTCGATTGGCTCCAAAGATACGGGGTGGTGGTAGACTGTGAGGGCTTTTTGGTGACAGTTAGACCGAATGATGGGCGGAGGGTAGTGTTTGGTGGTCTACCTAGTTATGGGGTAATGGCTAGTTTTCTAAATTCCCTCGACATCCCGCATGATGAGTTATCATATGTGCCCGTGGCTGGCCAGTATCCGGACGCCTTCGAGGAAGTGACGGACTTCCACCACACCGAGAGATTGAGTTCCGTATTGATTTAGTGAAAGATACCAGACCTATAGTGATGCCACTTTGTCGTATGGCACTAAGGGAGCAGCGAGAGCTCGGGGTGCAAGTGAGCGATCTTTTGAAGAAGGGATTTATCAGAAGAAGTGTTTCTGAATGGGGAGCACCAGTTGTGTTTGCTACCAAGGCAGATGGTTCCCTTCGATTGTGTGTGGACTACCGCGAACTGAATAAGGTGGCGAAGAATAATAAGTATCCTCTACCGCGGATAGATGATTTGTTTGATCAGTTGAGTGGCGCGAGAGTGTTCTCCCAGTTGAATCTCACAATACGTTTTCATCAGCTTAGGGTGGAAGCTGAGAGTATAACTAAAATGGCATTTCGAACGCCGTCTGGATTCTATGAGTGGTTGGTCATGCCATTCGGGTTGACTAATGCACCAGCATATTTTGTAGATCTTATGAATATGCTATTCAGGGATCAATTGAATAAGTTTGTTCTTGTGTTTGTGAACGATATACTTGTTTATTCGAGGACAGAGGAAGAACACAAGGAACATTTGAGGATAGTGATGGAGGTGTTGAGAAAACACCAACTGAAAGCAAAGTTTTCTCAGTGTCATTTCTGGAGGAGAGAAGTGAGATTCTTGGGCCATGTCGTTTCAGAGAATGGTATTGCCGTGGATCCTGCGAAGGTGGCTACGGTACAAGATTGGTTTACGCCCAATAATGCGACAGACGTAAGGAGTTTCTTGGGGTTAGCTGGATATTATCGCAAGTTTATCCAAGGCTTCTCCAAGATAGTAGCACCGTTGACTCAGTTAACCAAAAGGAATCAAGCTTTCGTATGGGACGAAAAGTGCGAGAATGTGTTCAAGAGTCTAAAGGAAAAGTTGACATGTGCACCCGTGTTAGTCATTCCTAACGGGAATGAAGAGATGACAGTATATACGGATGCATGTGGTACCGGACTAGGTGCTGTATTAACGCAAGGAGGTAGGGTGGTAGCTTATGCAAGTCGGCAACTGAAACCGCACGAGAAAAGATACCCTAACCACAATTTGGAATTGGCAGCGATCGTGTTCGCATTGATGATGTGGAGACATTATCTCTTGGGAGAAAGATTTGAGTTGTTTACTGATCATAAGTCATTAAAGTATCTTTTCTCTCAGAAGGACCTAAATCTCTGACATCAAAGATGGTTAGAGTTCTTGGCTTCATATGATTTTGGTATCGCATATACACCAGGAAAGGCCAATGCGGTAGCTGATGCATTGAGTAGAAGACATGCCAGTTTAGGGGCTATGTTTCTAAAATGGAAGCAATTGGAGTACATCGCTGGGTATGATTTCAGACCAAAGTGCGAATTGGATCCAGAAATGTTAGCAAGTTTGACGATCAAACCCACTTTGATTGAGCGGATCGGCTACAGTTAGAGGGACGATGCTAACCTATTGGAAATCATCTCAAAGTTAGAGATGGGAATCGACGAAGAGATGAACATGTATGGGCTTGGTCGAGATGGATGGCTTAGAAAGAATGGAAGACTAGTTGTTCCCAATATCAAGGGATTGAGGGATGAAGTGCTTAGAGATTGTCATCACTCAAAACTGACTATACATCCCGGTAGTAACAAAACGTATCGAGACATGAAGTAGACCTACTACTGGGAAGGGATGAAAAGAGACGTTGGGAAGTTTATATCCAAATGCATGAATTGCTAGCTAGTTAAAGCTGAGAAAAAGAAGCCGAGTGGTTTGTTGCAATCATTAGAAATCCCCGAATGGAACTGGGAGCAAGTCTCAATGGATTTCATTAATGGGTTACCAAGGACCAGATCGGGCCATGATTACATTTGGGTGATTGTGGACTGATTGACTAAGAGTGCAGGGTTTGTAACAACCCGTATTTTTAAATAACTTGTTATAACATAAATTAAGGAAAGATTAAATGATAAATCTGAATCAAGGGAAACGGGCTGTGCCATTGCATTCGTCTCAGAAAAATACGCGAAATAGAGTCCGAGTTTTTGAAAATCGGAGTCCGTATGACCCAGTTATGGCCCATAGAAGTTTTCAGAAAAATTAAAGTTTAAAAACAGATTCAAATTCAAATGTTTCAACCCAGACAGGCCAGGCGGGAAGGTTCCCGCCAACCCCCATGTCGACTGGGGTGTCGATACACCCAGGGCCGTGTCGACTGCCCAGTCGACACGGGTGTCAACATGGTGGCCCGTCCAGTTTGGCCTGGGTGCACCTGACTTGTTCCTCAAGACATGTTTTAAGGCTTGTGACGGATTTTAAAGGCTCAGATCTGAATTAGGGTTAATCCTATGGCCTAAACTAACCTAAACTTCTATAAGAGGACCCTAATACCTAGCCTAAACCATCATAAATAAATCCTACAACTAGATTATGCCAAAATGTTTAATCATGGCCTCCACCCTCTTGTCATAGTCTCCATCTTCATTCATATGAGAGTTCCTAAGCTTGTTTGAGAGTTTCTAAGTTTGATTCAAGGCCAAAGTTCAATCTTTCTTCATCAAAGCAAGGATCTTCTTCTTGTTTCTCAAGGGTTTTCATTGGAGCTTATTATTTGGGGGTTTTTAGAGTTGCTAGTGGCTTCGTCAATATCTTATTTTATCTTATAAGTCTTCATAGCATTGTAAGCCCTATTCTACTCTTAGATTCTAACTATGATGTTAAATATGACATGTTGCAAGTTTGAGAGTTTGGGCCTAAATATGATTTGTGCTTTGATTCTATCATGTTATGCATAGATTTATTCTATGCATGTTTGAAAAGCTATCACCTTGACTTTGTGCATAGAAAGCTATGAGCTTTGATTTGAAATGTTGCATAAAGCAACATAGAAACTCTCATAACCCTTATGTTATCTTGCATATGATGTTATATGCGAATCACTAGCTATTATCCTATGTCATTTATGACCATGTTTCACCTATTTTGCTAAAGTTGATATCATGCATGTTTTGAGGCTTATAATGTAATATGCAAGTTTATGAACACATTTGCGTCATATGCCACCATGTTTAACTTGTGCCCAAACCTTATTAATTATGTCATGCTTCTAAGTTCCCCTCTTTGAGATCTATTTGCGTTTATGCGAACTTGCATGCGATGGGGTTACGCTATGGGTAAACTAAAATGACATAAAAACATGACTTGAAAAGATGACACGAAATATGACATGTGATTATGCTTGAAACATGAACTTGGACATGACTTCTAGAAAACATGAGAATGGCCAACTCGAGGTTGGGTTGAGTTTGTAGCATAAATCTACCCGGAATCGACCGGCTTAACTAGTGGCTACAAGCAATAGGACCCAATGTGAGTAGTTGGTCATGTCGCACTTGAAACCCGAGGTTAGACTAAGTTGTGGTGTAAAGCTACCCGGACCCGCCCGGCTTAACTAGTAACCACAACAAGGTCTAATGTGAGAGGTTGGGTGCATTAAATTAATTAATGCCACATGATAGGGTTAAGTCATGGACCACTTGAATACTTAACCAATTAAACACGATGGGCTGATAGGGTTAAGTCATGAACCTTGGGTACACTTAACCAACTGGATACTTTATTAGATAGGGTTAACCACGATTAACCCGTTAGAAACCCTAGTTACGTGGTCCTTTTCACCAGTAACCCTCTTGGTTGTATCATGATACCCTAGGGACTAGGCTAGGGTGGGGTACGATTACTGGGTTGACATGTAAGCGACCAAAACGATGGCTGAGTAAGTTCGCCGGTGTAGGTTCAGGCGGACTATGGTCGTGCACATAGTCCGGAGTTGAAAAAGCAGACACGGGCACCAGTAGGTTTAGACTGTGCGTGCTTGATGTGTGTCCGTGGTTGGCACCCTAGGGCTTGATACACCCTAGGGTGGACCTAGCACAGTTTGACTACACTTCGTGATTGGGCCGTATGACACCGACACTTGACGAGTTAGGCTTTTAGGGAGCCGATCGACTAGACCGTGTTGTTGGACCTTGATTTAGGTCATCTCGTGATATTGGGCCAAGCTTGGGCCAAGGGATCACTTCTTGTTTATACTTGACATGGGTTGGAATACTAGTACACTTGGTGCAAAAACTTAACCTTGTATATGCGATGCCACACTTGATCTATCTTGTTAACTTTTCACCATGCCAGTTATCATCCAATGTTTCATCTCTATTTTACATGTCCAGTTAACTTTATTTTTTTTTTACTAATAGTAGGTAGGACTTACCAGTCTTTTGACTGACCCATTTTCTTTCGCCTCTTTTCTTTCGTCCCCCCCCCTCCCGGTTTACAGGGTGGGAACACTAGCACCTAGCTTGGATCTTTAGCTGCTTTTCTGGATAGCTCATGTACGGTTGGGACTTGAGCTTGCTATGGCTCTATTCTACTTTGGGGATAGTTACTTTATGTTTTCTTTCCAGTTTTCAGTTTATGTTTCTAGACTTTGTTTTGTGGGAAAATAATGACCAAGTACTTTGATGTAACTTAACTATGGTTTTGAAATGTTAGTTTTACCCGCTGCTTTATTTACTCTGTTTTTACTTATATGTTCTGTCTTGTGATATCTGCATGCATGTTTACCTTGTTTAACGCCCCTCCAAAGCTAGTGTGCTTGCAAGAGTGACATTGGTGGAGGTGGGGTGTTACAGAGTTTATACCTATCAAGTCGAATATAATGGAAGCTAAGTTAGCTGAACTATATATGAAGTGGGTAGTAAGATTTCATGGAATACCAAAGGCATTGTGAGTGACCGAGATCCGTTGTTCACTAGTGGATTTTGGAAGAGCTTACAAGAGGCGTTAGGATCAGAATTACATCTCAGTACCGTGTATCATCCTCAAACCGACGGTCAGACAGAGAGGGTGAATCGAGTGTTAGAAGATCTCTTGAGAGCTTGCATATTAGATTTTGGTGGATCATGGGATGACCATTTACATCTAGTAGAGTTTGCTTATAATAATAGTTATAAATCCAATATTGGTATGGCTCCATTTGAAGCTTTGTACAGAAGACCATGCAACTCACCGTCATGTTGGTTAGAGACCGGTGAGAAATTTGTGCTTGGGCCAGATGTGATAAGAGAAACCTCAGACAAGATCAAGATCATTCAACAGCGAATGAAGGCTGCCCAAGATAGGCAGAAGAGTTATCCGATAAGAGGAGAAGAGATTTAAAGTTCTCCATTGGCGACTTGGTGTTTGTCAAGATTTCTCCGTTAAAGAGTGTGATACGATTTGGCAGGAGAGGCAAGTTAACACCAAGATTTGTTGGACCATTCCTAGTTCTCGAACAAGTTGGGAATTTGGAATATAAAGTTGAATTACCAGAGAAGATGGCAGGAGTTCATAACGTATTTCATGTTTCCCAGTTAAGGAAGTTTGTGCACGACCCTAGTGTGTCTATTTCACCTGATCAGTTGGATGATATTGAGGTTGAACCCGAGGCGGTTAGGAACCGCAGGCCTATGCGTATTGTTGGGAACAATACGAAGCAGCTTCGAAGGAAGGCGGTGAAACTAGTCAAAGTTCAGTGGGGTGATGATGAGGAAGACTGTGCTTGGGAAACAGAGGAGAACATAAGGAAGAAGTATCCAGAACTCTTTGCCTGGTAAAGTTTTTATATCGGTATAGTACTCCCTTGTTAGTAAACCGCATGCTTGGATAGGTCTGTTGTGTTGTTTTGTATGCTTTATTGTTCTGTTAATAATTGATAGGCATGCGGGATCCTTTGTATATTTTGGGTTAAGGAATTTCGGGGACGAAATTTCTTAAGGGGGGAGTATGTAACGACCCGCATTCTACACATCAAAGGATTGTAGAATATTTATTTCTTTCTCATACGAAGTCGTATAGCTATGTACCTTTGAGAGATGACTATTGGGGTCATTTCCCATGTTCATGATTTTTGCCAATTTTTAAATGACCATTTTGCCCCTAACTGATATTGTTTTGGCCATAAATTTTGATTGGAAAGGAATTTTTACCTGAAACCACTTCCATTAAGTCCGGATGATGGTTTACCTTTCCGTAGAGTGGTCATATGTGAAAAACAGACTTATCGTTTGGGAGATATGGCTGAATTAAGGTTTAGAAGGTGAAAAACCGCTTAATCGGGCCAAATGAGGTGATTAGTGAATTGGCCCATAACCCATTTCGGGATTAGGGTTATGGGGAGGCTGAAATGATTTAGGTTTTCAATTCATTTCAGTTTTCTAGCCGCCATTTACCTCCTAGGAACCCTAACAATGGCCTCTAACATCTAGAATCATCCTTAATCAAGTTTTAGCCTAATCAACGTCAAACTAAGGAGAAATAGCACCAAAGCAAAGTTGGAGCTATTGTGTAGCCTTGGGAACAACGCCTAACAGAGGATAATTTCAGATTTGGTATTTTGTTTGTGGTAAAGGTGAGTGATTTGCATAGTTCCTCACTAATTATGGTTAATTAAGGGTAATTAGTGTTAATTAGCGAATTTAAACATGATTATTTTCTGGAAAAATATTTATGAATTTCAAAATTTTGTTTTAGGCCTCTGTTAGAAAATTTGGTTAGTTTGGTTATGTTTTGCTAATCCCATCATAAGTTTTGCTTAAACACGCATAAGGGTAAATATGGGATTTTGGCTATGTTTGATCCGTTTTAACATATCAAATTGTTGTTTTGATGTTTGTGGTTAGTCCTCTATGTTGCTATGACTGTTCGGAATGATTTGTGATTGTTTAGAAAAGTTAGATTAGTTGAAAACGCCGTCGAATGGCGTAAACAGGTCGCTGAAAAAGTTGTAGAAAATATGCAGGAACCAGATCGAATCGTCCCTGCCCCCTCCGATCCGAACCGCTCGCACTTGAAGCTCCACGATCTGATCTGAGCATGGTGGCACGACCTGAAGAGAGCACCCAATCCGAACCGCGTCACTCGACTCGAACCGATGCACCATGGATGGATTTGAGAGGCTCAACCCGATCCGGAGTGCTTGGGAAGGAGAACCGAACCGGTTGCCTGAAGTCACGATCTAATGCTCTGGAGATAGCCCGAACCGATCCGAAGTAGGAGCCACGATCCGACCCGTATGGGGTATTCCGATCCGAACTGAGATGCTTGGATTTGAGGCGTGAACCACGATCTGAACTGGAAGTACGAGTTGAAGTGAAGAACAGGAACCGAACCGATCCGGAGAAGACCAAAACCCGAGATGCAAAGGAAGTTCAAATGGGAAGTTTGTACCCTGGATCCAGTTGGGAACCAATGGTCAACTTCATGAGCTGGGCTTTGCTGCGGGACGTGTGCAGAGGGGTTATCGACGTCCATAGCTTTTATTCACCACCGAGACGGATGTTAGGCTATGTATCAGTGCAGTTGGGTAGTTATTACTCCATCGAGCAGAGTGATCGTAGCGTGGCTATAAGCCAGTGCAGTGGAGTTGTTATGACTTTATGGGGCAGAGTGGACATAGCAAGGACTAGTAGCTATGGATCAGTGCAGTGGTGTCATTATGACTCCATGGGGCAGGGTGATCATAGCAAGGAATGGATGGTCAAAGCGGTGGACATCGTATGCTTTGCGCACTGAGTGAGAGATGTGAGGATGGTTGCTATGCTTGATTGTTTATTATCATTATGACGTGCACACCCCCTCCCCCGTATTCTTTACACCATATGTTAGTGGCACCTTAGAGTATTGAGCGGTATGTTGTGCTAACTCTTTGGTTGCAGGTCCATGTTCAGGTATGGTTTAGTACACCTGTTATTATTCTGTTTTGCTATTTATCGCTCATACCATACTTTTGTCTAACCCAGAGTTTTATGTCACTTCTTATTACTCTGGGTGCTCTTAAACGGGCAGACAAGAGACAGGTTAGGTGGTTGAGTAGCTATACCAAAGACGAGCAAGAGGCTCCCACGTATGATATATATATATAGATATTCTCCCTGCGTCGCTGCTGGTCACTACTTTGGGCATTAGTAGTGTACCTTCCTTATTTGCTTTAGAGACAGATTTCAAAAGTTGTAATAATGTTTATGGATCATAAGCTGTATTTTGGATTTCCGCTGCTATAAGGATTATGGTTTAGTTTTTAGCTTATGCACTGTCTCGCTTGTTTTATGTCAAAGTATGTTATTATTATATTTTATTCCATGCGCTGTGAGACATTCTACAGGTTCTTTGTTAGTCCACCATTAAGTTTTCCTTTCCTTCCCTTTCTTTGGCGACTGTCCCGTGCTGGTTGGACATTGGTACAACGCACTTTCATTGGAGCTGTCGGCTGGTGCGGGGCGGGCCGTCACATTTTGGCCTTGAATTGCTATGTTTTTAGCAATGAAGATAAGGTCAGCAATCAATAGACCATGGTTAATTGGCTGCTTGGTAGGCTGAGCATGTTAATGAAACGTATTTCTACTGCATTTTCTTTTGACCATTTTGTAATTGTTATCAGAAATAAGCTTGGTTTTAACCCAATTGTGAAATTTTAAAGTGCGTGACTATAATCTGTAATTTATGCTTGAAAATGATTAGTACACAACAAATTTATTTTTTATTTTATTTCTGCTAGCACACAAAGTGCACGAGTATAAAATGTTTGTTTTATAATAGTTTAGAATATCTAAAGTTGATACAGGTTCTTTTCTTTTCTCTTTGACCCTTGCTACATATATTTGTCATTTTGGATAATCACCTGGCATGTAAGTTGATGTAATTATTATCCACATGATAATGATGCACATAAATATTCTGGTTCCACAGTGATTTTTGGCCAAATGGTTCATGTCACTATACGGTTAAAACACCAAATCCTTGTTACAAATGCATGATAGTGTTAAAAATACCTTTGGTTATAAGTATTATCCCAAATATTTTGATACAGATAAATTGATAAGTTGTTGATTGGTTAACATACTACAAGTAAGGTGTGGTGGCCCGGAGAATTTCGACGATCAAATTTCGATAATAATACATAAAACTCGTATTACTTGCCAAAACCCAAGTATCGAAAAAACCAGAAAGCTAAAAGAAAGGGGTGAGAGGGTTAGATAAGAAAGAAAGTTAGAATAGAAGAATAAGAAAAAGAAGTAACACAAAATCAGAGTCTCACATCGCAATGGGACAAAATATAATATAGAAATGAATCTTTATTGAGAGCTTCTAAATAAAACTTACAATCATCAGAGTACATCAATACATCTGGACAGTTATAACATTTGTCCTCATATACAACACATAGCAGAATAATTATATGTCACATGCCTGGACTTCTCGAGCTCGTCTCTGAAACTTCATCACATCCGATAACCTGAACCTGTACAACCCAGTCTAACCGAGCATTACAAATGCTAGATCAGTCTGGTGAACCAGAGTGAGAAAACACACTAAGTTTATGGGTAACATCCACTTGATTTTAAAATTAAAATCTTTTCGAAAGAAAAGGATAATCGTAAGACCAAATCCACACATAAATACGGACGGTTTTTACCTTACGATAACCCAAAATGTTTTTGAAATCAATACTATTATGATATTATAATAGTGATGTAAATCAAGTAAATAGAAATCTAGTAGAACGCTTGCATCTCACGCTCTATATACATTGTATACAATCAAAACCGCGGGCTCTTATTGGAGAATGGATTTCCTGACAAGGTATGGGACCACCTTCCGAGAATGTACCTCCAGAGAAGAATACATTGGGGTTCAACAAGAACATCTTGCAACCCGGCTAAACATGACCGGCCCCTCACTTTATTTGAGAGTACCGCATATGTCATTACCATGGTTGGGGGCCAACCAACCACCGAAAGCATACAAAAATAAAGGGACAGCCGAAGGCATTTGATTTCTCCATATCATGTAATGATATACCCTTTTAATGGGTGCGACACACATAGCCATGCGACCTACCCGATTTTATGTTATTTCCCAGTAGATGAGGCTAGAGGATAAGCGTATTCTTCAGCATAGCATGTCTCCATCCATTTAGAATGCCACATTGTCAGATCTGCCATATATCAATAATTGACGTCCATAAAAATACTTTGTGCGTTAAGCTAAGAGACGGTGTCTTCTCTGCCATCAACAAAAATACATTTTTAAAAATCAAGGTACGTGACTCCTTTGGAAATACTTTGTCAGACACTCGTCCATACAAGTCATCCAGGAACAGAATGAACTGAAGGTACCCTTCTACCACATCCTATATAGGTATCACCCCAAGGAACAGTAGCGATAATCCTTACAAACCGAAGATTTCAACCATGACAGAACCACAATATATCTCTAGGGATCAGCCAGAGATTGTAAGTAATTCTTCCGTTTTATGAAGATCCATGGTCTTTAATTGCTCCATCTCGATCAACATCTTTGACGTGTTCGTATTTATTGGTCGGAATGGTTTTTGAATATAAATTCGATCCCGGTCTTTCCGTACTAACAATCGTATGGTAAGATTTGATAGTCGGTTATTTAACTATCAAATAAAATAGATCTACTGGTTGAGTACACAAGCATCACTTAGCCTTTTTAATAATTAAGAATGGTTAATCAAAACTTCTAAAACTTTTAATATAGTATTCACTTTTTATTTTAATATACTAATATTCTCAAACCATTTCTTTTCAATACTTAGAAAATATCTTATAATCATATCAAATTTTCCATTTAATTATCATTCTAAATCATTTGCTACAACATTTTTTATTATCTAAAATTAGGAAATCGATTAACTAATCATTCGTAAAACAATTGTTACGAGATCTCCTTTTGTTTCGTTATTTGAAAACGATAATCGTCACTTATCTTTTTAGAATAAACTCAGTCTAAAACTCATCTCTTTACTTTGAAAATATCACTATATTTTTACAAAATCACCTTTTATTTCTTTTACTATGGAAATATCATTTTATATTCTCAAGCCTTTTTTGTTTCCATTACTTTGGAAATATCAATATATATTTCTTCAAATTCTTTTATTTCCTTTATTTGAAATCTCAGTATATCTATCTAAAATCCTTCAAATAACATTGCATTACTATTTCTCATAGTAAACCGCTTCTAACATCTTTACCATTACAACTAATATCATCCTCTGGTAATCCTGAAGTCGTTTCAAGTTGGGGTATTTTAATTACCTCTCAGACCTTGATTAACAACATTCTAATCTTAAGACATATACGAGTTGTAACTCACAAACCTATATTTGTTCTAACTGTAACGACCCGGGAATTCGACGCCCGAATTCCAACAATAATACATAACATTTATTACTTATTAGAACTCAAGTACGGAAAACACCAAATAGTTAATGAAAGAAAATAGAGGAGATAAGAAAGAAAGAAATATTAGAATAGAAGAAAAGGACGAAGAACAACACAATAACATCAGAGTCTCACATCGCAACAGAAAAAATATAATATAGAAATAGATCTTTATTGAGACCTTGAAATAATATTTACATTACATCAGAGTACAACGATCTCAACCAGACAGTTATAAATATTTGTCCTCATATACAACGCGCAGCAGAATAACTATATATACACACGTCTGAACTCCTCCAGCACGTCTTCTTGGAATTTGCATCATCCAAACCTGAATCTGTACAACCCAAGCTAACCCATGCTTTACAAACATTAGATCAGTCTGGTGAACTAAAGTGAGAAAACTCGCTAAGTTTATAATATCATCCAACTTTATTTTAAAGTCAAAACATTTCTTTTTGAAAGAAAATGATAATCGTAAGACCAATCCACACATAAACATGGACGGTTTTGACCTTACAATAACCCAAAACATTTTTGAAATCATATATTTCTCTGATATTATAATAGTGTCTAAATACAAATAAATATCAATCTAGCAGAATGCTTGCATCTCACGCTCTACATATATAGTATACAATCAAAACCACGGGCGCTCATTGGAGATTTGATTTCCCACTATGACAAGGTATGGAACCATGTATCTCTAGAGGGGAATACACTGGGTTCAACAAGAACGTTTTGCAACACGGCCAACGCATGACCGATCACTCATTTCGCTTGAGTGTATCGAATGTATATCACCAACGATTGGGTCAAACCACCATTTCCCAAAAAGGACAGCATCAAAAATATATTAAAGAAGGAAATGGATTTTCTTTAGATAAGTGATTATACACCCTAATGGGAGTGACCTACATAGCCATGCTGCCTGCCTGATTTTTGTCATTTACCGGTTGATGAGGCTTGAGGTTTAACAATACCTTTAGAACAACATATCACCATTCACTTTGAATGTCACATCGTCAGATCCATCAAATCACTAATTGATGATCACAAAAATATTCTGGGTGTTTATGCTAAGAGAAGGCGTCTTCTCTGCCACCTACAGAGATACGTTTGTAAAAATCAACATACGTGATTCTTAAGAAATACTCTGTCATACATTCGCCCATACAAGTCATCCAGGAACAGGATGAACGAAGGTACCCTCCTACCACATCCTAGGAATCACCCTATAGGTCAATAGCGTGTAGTCCCTGTAAATCTGTAGATTTCAACCATGACAGAACCACAGAATATCTCTGGTTATAAAATACAAGTTAAATTTATATATATTAGACTTTGAAAACATATATAAGAGTTAACCAAAGATTCTAAGTAGTCCTTCCGCTTTATGAAGATCTACGGTCTTCAATGGCTCCGCCTTTATCAGCATCTGATATCTTCTCAATTTTGTATTTGCTAGTCGGGATGGTTTTCGAATATAATTCGATCCCAGTCTTTCCGTACCAACAATCTTATGAGTCAAATTGATAGTCGATCATTTAACTATCAAATAAATAACCATTCGACCATAAAAATAATATGAATTTACCGGTTCAGTACTCAACATCACTTGGCCTTTTTTTAATTCAAAAACAAATTAAAAACTTCTTAATTTTCCAATATTTTAAAACACAACATTACTTCTCATCTTATGATAAAATGTTCGCAAAACCCTTTTTAAATACTTAGAATTAATTCACTTATATATACTCCCAACATTTTGAGTTCAGTCAAATCCCACTTAAAAACATCGTTATAAAATCTCTTTGATTTTCCTTGATGGGAAACGAAAACAAACACTAATCCCATTTTGAATAAACCCATTCAAACACATCCCATTAATTCCTTTACCTCATAAATATTGTTATATTCTTATCAAATCTCCTTTTATTTCCTTTACGTTGGAAATATTATTTTATATTATTTTACATTTTCTAATCCTTTTAGTTGAAAACATTACTGTTTCTTATCTTAACTTCTTATCAACCCATATTGTTCCGCTATTAACTCATTAAACCATTTCTTGCTTTGAAAATCTCATTTCAATCCCATTCATTCTACTTAATTTCATTATTAAGTATCACAAATATAAAATCAATGTTTTAACTTCACTCATCCTTTATAAACCTTATTTATAAAACTCGGGTTTTATATAAACCCCTTTCCATCTCAATTGCCTTTGCTTAATTTATATATTAAATAGAATATTTATTTAATCTATTCCATCTCCTCGAAATCCCTTTTATAACTTTGTTATAAAAATACGGGCTTTACCATCAAATCCGATCATCACTCTTTTCTAATTCAATTAGATTCATTCCAAACTTGATTATTGACATAAATGGATTTCCTTTAAGCAATAATCACTTAGATCATTATTAATTAAGATAATAACTTATTTCTTTATTAACTACTGTATAAGTAGTCAAATTCTTTATTACAAAAATAAATGATAATTTCTCTTATTTAAAAGTCTTATTAACATTTACAAATATTCGTTAAACCCTTTCATTAGATCTATTTAATAATAAGCTAATTTAATTTAATGCTCAATCCCAGTAAAACATTTGATTCAAACACAGTTATCTCGTTAGCCAATCCAATTAAATCCTTCAAATTAATTATAATAGTTAATTTAAATACTCCATTCAATTGTTACTTAGAACAATTAAACCAACTCTTAACTGTTACACTAATTCTGCTCATTTGCTTATAATCCTCATTACATAAGAATTTCTTTATAAAACAATTTAATAATTAATTATAACTTAAACAATAAATATTTATTTCTTTCCAAATAACTTTTATTCCAATTAATAGATTTAAAATCTATTTCCAGTTATAAAAGTAATTTTTATAACTTCATTACCATCGATTCACTTGACAGTAAATCAATTTTTATAAAACGATTGATTTATAGGCCATATGCTGCCAATTACCCAACCAATACTGTCCATTGGTTAATAACAAAACAAATGTTGAATTTAGATTCAACGACCAATAATCAAATCAATCATCTAATCAGGTTGATCAAACAGTTCATATAATGTGTTATGAAAATAAACGATACATTTGAGGAATCCAGTCGGATTCCTCAAACCTGTTTTTCTGTGCAACCAAATATGTAATCTCAAATAATATAATTTAATTCAATAAACAAATATGATATTCAACAATAAATAATTAACAGTAATCCAAGCACCCATATTTTAATTTAATATGTTTATATTATTATAAACGTAACCAACAAGGTAAGTTACCTCGTTGAAAATAATCGTTAGAATAATGATTAAATTTTGTTTAAAATAAACGAATATTCAATCAACCAATTCATCCAATATAAATATTCAGCAAACAACAAACAATTATCAACCATAGCACACAAAATAAAACCCGACTTATATAAAATATAAGTGGGATAAAACTGATTGAGTTATACTCACTTTGATTTCCAATTGTTTGTTGTAGCGGTTTGGTTACAGTTAAATTAAACAGTGTTTAATTTAACTGTAAATCTCGGTCGTTCTCTGCACTGTCCAAATATGTTCCAGAACGTTCTGTTCTTTACCATGATTCTGATGTTGCTTGTTTTTTCTAATTCCATTTTGAGAATGCAATACGAAATTATCCATATTTTAGTTAACGGTTTAATTATTAAATAATAAAATAATCCCTAAATATAAATTAATACGTTAATTACTTTCGGTAAGCTGAACTCTAAGTTACTTCGGATACGGCTGATCACCTTTTATAAATTTATTCTGCTACCTTCGAAATTTCGCCCACTTGCCATGGTATGCTTTCGTTCTGCCTCATGTTATACATTGCAATTGACCGATTATAATTCTTCTCTACGTTGAATAACTTGCCTCCCACGTGTACGCTCTTAAAAACAGTTCCCACCATCTTCGTTTCACACTGCTGCTAATGCACTTGTGCTTCCAGATTTGAACATCTTGCCTCCCACGTGTACGCTCTTCAAAACAGTTCCCACCACCTTCGTTTCACACTGCTGCTAATGCACCTGTGCTTCCAGATTTCTCGCAACCACTTCACAGTCCATTTCGAGTCCCCTCCTCTCTTCTACTACATTGGTCTGTCCTCTTCTAATCCATTTTTCCAATTTTTAGTACACAGCTTGTCTTGAATAAAACATGTCGACTATAATACCCCGCAGTTCACGCAAACAATTCCACATGATACTTCTTTCTTATATTCTCCACTGTTTGAGTTTGTGTCCAACTCTATTTTATTATTTCTTCTTTCCAAAATGATCAGTAACCCAAACTTCTTTCCAATATAAACAGGAACATGTTGGTCCACTTGTTCTCCAATTTGCACCATGCTTGAACAGACTCTCCCTATATATACACTTTCTTCCTCCCACTCCTACTAATATTTACTGTAAATAGTTTCAAACCGCCTCCTTACCCACCTCGTGTTAAACACCTCAGCGCCATCACTTCTCACTCCGAATCTGACCTCCTGCTTCCACCATTGTTAGACGCAACGAACTTCCGACCACCCGGACACCATCGCCCCTCCCCATACACCGTTATTATTCACCAAATCATTTGAAAATGAATCCATACTTCTGTTATTTTCTTCTTCTTCAAGTATGGTTCTTTTCCCAGCTCGAAACCATTTTTCCAAACTGGCATAGATTGTTCACCGCTGTTATGCCAACTTTCCATGCAATCTTTGAAGACAGCGCGCACACTCTGTTGACAATCCACTCCTGCTGCTTTCATAAAAGAAATTCCCGCTGCTTCTCCATACACACAGCGTGTAAACTCCCCTAGTGACCCTTCTTTACATACTACAGCCACCATCCGATCTCTCTCTCTCTCTCTCTTCGTGTTCTATATTTACACCGCCTGCCCCCATACCTCTTAACAGTTTCATTCCATGTATGAAACACACCACCTTCGTTAAGGTCACTCATAAAGGGAATGCATTAACTTCGGTGAAGAATTATAGGTAAAAGATACAAATAATTTACATAACAGACATACAAACAGCGGAAAAACTGGAATTATTTCATAAGCAACGTGGTCTAGTCAAAACATTACAACCATTATCTCAAAACTAGCTTCCAAGTTATTACAATAAAACTTTTGTCTTGATTAAAAACTCAAAATACATAAAGAAGCATAAAGCAGTAGTAAAGCGGCATAAATCCCCAATAAAAGTATAACCACGGCCATAGCCCAAGAAAAGAGAATTGAAGCAATACATCTACTCTCTTCAAGCTGTAAAAGGTCTGAACTAAGCTGAAGTATTCCCTCCCTACGGACCGGGGGGAGGGGCAGAAAAAAGAAGACGAAAGAAAACGGGTCAGACATAAGTCTGGTAAGTCCAGTGATTTTTCAGCATGTAAACAAGAAAAAGGATCATGACATGACTATACTAAATATAGGACAATACCATAGTGACAAGATAACATAAGGAAAAATAAGGCAAGATAAACTGAATATGCTATCACGCTCATTTCCATTTCTCTACACCTACTAACAAATGTTTCAACTTGCATCATATGTTCATAATAAAATGATCCCTTTATCAATCGTCTCCTACGTGCATGCATTTATTACTTGTGTCATTCGGCCCCGCTTGTTTCTAGATACTTGTGCTAGTCCCACCACGGAGTGTATCAATCCCTATGGTGGCAACCCGACACAATTCAAGATGCACAGTGTATAACTACTGATGCCCAGTGCCTGATTTTTCCACTTCGGAGTACGTGCATGCCCGAACTCTGTCGGAACCTACACTAACGCACCACCCGCCGCTATTTTGACCGCTTATAATCAGCCCAGTAATCGTGCCCCACCCTGCCTAGTTCATGGTACCATGATATATCTATGTGGGTTGCTGCTGAAATGGGACCCCGTTACTAGGGTTTCCTAACCAACTTGTTATAATGGTTAAGTGTTCTCCATGTAACCTAACCCCACCCATCTGTTTAATTAACATGTTGTATTAGTTAAGTGTTGCCTAAGTTAACTTAACCCTACCATTCTTAGCATGTCCGTTCATCAGCATTAATTCATTCATTAATATCTCAACCTCTCACATTAGAACTGTTGCTTGCGGTCGCTGGATGTGCCAGGCAGTTCCAGGCAGACTTCTACCGCAAACTCATTCTAACCTCGGGTTTTGGGCTTAATGCGCTAACCTCTCACATTAGATCTGTTGTTGCGGTCGCTGGATGTGCCGGGCGGTTATGGGCAGCCTTACACCGCAACTCAATCTAACCACGTGTTAGGCATGTTCATATTTTAGCCAAATTACATATTTACCATACATGCCCAAATCTAGATTTTTATATGCCAATTACCCACAATCGTAGTCAATTCAAGTTATGCCAAATTTACTTGTTATGCCCAAAATTACTCAATTAGGTTATACCCAATTCCCCATGTTTCAATCGTACGTACAACAAGATTCAATCTACGTTCTGAATGAACCTAGTATTCATAAAATAAAACAACAAGGGGAATAGAAAAGGAACACAAGAATTGACATAAGAAACAAAATAGACATGTAAAGGTGTACCTAAATCCAAGAATCATGTTTCCAATATGCATGTTGTACATTAACAAAAAGTATGACCAAACTGAGCAAGTTACATCATAGGCATAAAGATTCGATAGAATTGAATATAAGAGAATCACCAATTTGGTGTACAACATGATAGCTTCCATTGTTTCAATCACAATGGTCTCATAAGCAAAGGTAATTCAGATTTGACAGAAGGATAAACATGAATCAGAATTGATTATCTCACAATTAGGCATAGTGGCGTACAACATGATAGGTTCCTTTGTTCCAATCACAACAGTCTCGTAAGCAAAAGGATAAGCATGAATCAGAATTGATTATCTCAAAATTAAGCATAGTTCTAGATCCGATTGTTACAGTCATGATTTTTATTAGGTGTTCAAATCTGAATAATAACTGAACTTACAGTGACATGATTAGAAAAGAAAATTATTTGACGTTGTAGTGATTCTAATCTTTCTTTATTGATTGAAGAAGAAAACCTCTACTTTGATTTGAAGCACTCTCTCTAATTTGATTTCTAGTTTGGAGAAGATGGAGGCTAGGCTAGCTTAGAGATGGACAACATGACGACTTCATAGAATAGGGTTGTGAGGTTACGGACTAAGGTTTGATGTGATTATATAAGGGTATAGGATTAGTTTGAGCCTTTAGATCAACATAGGATCCATCCAGTCCAAGAAAATATGTCATCAGGCCAATCAGAAGTCGCCACGTAGCCCTAAGACTCAGGAAATCGCCACTGTCCAGTACAGTCAGCAAGGGTCGACCCCTATAGGGGGTCGACACCCATGTCGACACCCCTATAGGGGGGTCGACTCCCACGTCAAGACCCCCTAGGGGGGTCGACACCCCTGAGCGGGAGATTTCCCGCTCAGCTGCTTTCCTGAATTTTGAATTTCGAATATGTTTTGATTATTTAATTATTTTGTTAATTTAATTTCTGCTTATACTTGAAATCTTCTAACCTCCATAACTTCTTCATACGGAATCCGTATCACGCAAACTCGTGCTCTATCTCAAGCAGAATTCCAAGACGAATGCAATGGCGTAACCCGTTTCACCAAATTCTTCTTCTAAAAATTAAGTGTTCTTAAAAAATGTTAATTTTAATATTCATAGAAAATACGGGGTGTTACATTCTCCCCTCCTTATAGGATTTCGTCCCCGAAATCTCTAAGTTAAGAAGAACGTATCTAACATCCAACATCCATCTACTCAACCATCAATCACAAACATCCATTGTCCATAAAAGATTTCAAATGCTTTCATGATCATATGCATAGTGTGTGTATATGTCCTTATCTGATGCGAAATCAGGCGATCTACTGATTCAATTGACCTCCTTAATGCGAATTATGTCAGTGCCATGAGTCCATCATGTATGTAATTATTCCTAATCGTTCCTTATAACTTCTACATGAGTGCACAATCATTCATACAAATGCAACATCCATATGATAACACATCAAGTTTCAATCCATATACAAATACATATATGCATATGCAACATGAAAGTGACTGAGCCGATCTAGCACCTAATGTGTGTGTATATGCATCCACGAGCAACCACTAGCAACCACTTGCAACCATCAATCATAAAATGTTTCAAATACATGTTTACATCCATTGGTTTCTACCTAAGGATTAAGAACAGGACCGAGAAAATGTACTTAAAAGATAGAAACAAGCATGCATAAACTTATGGAAAAAGAGATCAAGGATGTACCCTCAAAAAGACAAGGGTAGGTTGCGCGTATCTTGTCTTTAGTCTTCCAAGTCGCGTCTTCCTCAGCGTCACTCCATTGTACTTTTACTAGCTTGACCTCACGATTGTGTAGCTTTTTAACTTCTGTTCCCAGGATACGAGTTGGAACTCTTCTCACCGTCGCTTCTCGTTCCACTTCTACTTCCTCGAGTATGCTTGGCTATACAACTTCCACAGACTCATGTAAGCACTTTCGTAGATGAGAAACATGAAAAACATTATGAATTCCAGCCAATCTTTCGGGCAACTCTACTCTATAAGCCATCATCCCAATCCTCTCAATGATAGGAAATGGCCCTACAAATCTTGGTGCCAATTTCCCTACAGATCCAAAGCGAATGGAATTCCTCAAAGGAGATACTTTAAGGAATACCCTGTCTCCAACCTCAAACTCAAGGTCGGTCCTTCTTTTATCCACGTAGGATTTATGTCTATCTTGTGCGGTCTTCATTCATCTTCGTATCAAGTCCACCTTCTATGAAGTTTCTCTGATCATGTCAGGCCCAAGTATAAGCTTTTCTGTAGACTCCCGCCAACAAGTTGGTGATCGGCATGGTCATCGATATAAAGCCTCAAAGGGTGCCATGCCTATGTTGGCTTGGTAGCTATTGTTGTGGGCGAACTCCACCAAAGGAAGATGATCTTCCCATGTTCCTCCAAAATCAATAATGCACAATCTCAATAGATCTTCTAACACTCTGTTCACCATTTCCGTCTGACCATCGGCTTGAGGGTGATAGGCAGTGCTTAAGCATAGCTATGTGCCTACAGCCTCTTGCAAACTCTTCCAAAACTTACTCGTAAAGATAGGATCTCGATCACTTACTATGCTAGAGGGTATCCAATGCAGTCGAACTACCTCTTTAAGATAAATGGATGTTAACGATAAGGCAGTCCTCCTACTTTTAACAGGTATAAAGTGAGTGCTTTTAGTGAGCCTGTCAACTATTAACCAAACACTGGTATTGCCTCTTCTTGACCTAGGCAACCCATCTATAAAGTCCATCGAAATGCTATCCCATTTCCACTGTGGGACCTCTAGAGGATGAAGCAGACCACCAGGCTTCTTCTGTTCCGCCTTGACTTGCTGGCATATCAAGCATTCATAGACAAATTCAGCTACATCCTTCTTCATGCCATTCCAAAAGAAAACCCTTTTTATGTCTTTATACATCTTGTCTCCACCTGGGTGTATGGTCAACTTAGAATGTTGTGCTTCTTCGAGAACTGTCTTTACCAAATCCCTTGTTTGTGGGATACATAGTCTTCCATCCCGTCTCAGCCAACCCTTAGCATCTATGGACGATCTATTGAGGTTACTAGAAGTCTCACCTCTAATAACTTATCCATCATATCAACTATCTGATGGTCCTCACGTTGCGCGGTTCCTATTGAGTCCAAAAGCGTAGGCCGCACCTCTAGTGTTGCTAACAAACCAGGTACAAACTCAAAAGAGAGTCTAAAGTCAAAGGTTGCTATGTACTCCAAGTTTTTCCTTTGCACAAAGAGAGGACTTAAGGTCAGCTTTTTCCTACTCAAGGCGTCTTCTACCACATTGCCCTTGCCAGGTGTATAAAAAACCTCAAAATCGTATGAGGTAAGAAACTCCATCCACCTTTGTTGTCTTAAGTTATGATCTTTTTGTGAGAAAAGGTACTTTAATGATTTATGGTCAGTAAACAATTCAAACCTTTCTCCTGGTAGGTAATGATGCCATGACTTAAGAGCAAAAACAATGGCAGTTAACTCTAAATCATGAGTTGGGTAGTTCTTCTCATGTACCTTCAACGGCCTTCCCTCATAACAAACTACCTTGCCTTCTTTCATCAAGACAGCGCCTAATCCTGTATCACATGCGTTTTTGTATACTGTAAACAACTTACTCCCATCAGGCAATGTTAGAACTGGGGCTGTTGTCAGAGCTCTTTTCAATCGTTGGAAAGAAACATCGCAATCTAAATCCCAGGGACAAGTTAAGTTCTTCTTCGTCAATATTGTAAGTGGGGATGAGATCTTCACAAAGTCTTTAATGAACTTTCTGTAACAGCCCGCTAGTCCGAGAAAACTTTGTACTTCGGTTGCATTATGTGGAATCTTCCAATCTTGCACCGCGACTACTTTTGCGGGATCCACAGCTATCCCATCTTTGGACACCACATGCCCAAGAAACCTTACTTCTTTTCTCCAAAAATGGCATTTGGATAATTTTTCTTTCAGCCGATGTGCTCGAAGAGTATCCATAACTTCCCTTAAATGCAAAGCATGTTCTTCCTCACTTTTTGAGAAAATTAAATGTTGTCCACGAAGACCACTACAAATTTATTAAGGAACACCCTGAACACCCCACTCATCTAGTCTACGAAATAGGCGGGTGCGTTTGTCAAGCCGAAAGGCATGACAAGTCATTCGAAGAAACCATCCGAGGTCCTGAACGCGGTCTTATCTATGCTGTCTTCAGCCACTCTTAGCTGATGGAATCCGGTGGCAAGATCTAGTTGGGAGAAAACTAATGCACCTCCAAGCTAGTCAAACAAGTCGTCTATTCTAGGAAGTGGGTACCTATTCTTCTTGGTCAGCTTGTTTAGCTCCCTATAATCCATGCATAGGCGAAGTGAACCATCCGTTTTGGTTGCGAACACTACTGGAGCACCCCATTCAGAAATACTCCACCTTATGAACCCCTTTTTGAGCAACTCTTTAACTTTCTTGTAGAGCTCCTTCCTTTCCCTTGGAGCTATGTGTCGAATGGGTAAAGCGATTGGTTTTGCATTATCAACTAGGTATATGAGGAAGTATATCTCTTGCTTTGGAGATAAACCCTTCACCTCTTCAAAGACATCCGAGTATTCACGGACTACTCTAACAAATTGCAAGTTTTCAAAAGACGCATCAAGATATTCTAGGTAGCTAAGAATAACAGAATTCATGGGATTACAAGAGATTTCAAGAGTATTACCGAGGCAAGTCATAAGTCTAACCACTCTCTTTTCACAATCGAGGAAGGCAACATTTTTGGATAACCAATCCATGCCTAGAATCACCCCATAGCCCGTGAAACCCAAAACATAAGCATTACATCTAAACCCAATGCTTAGTATAGAAATTTCCAAATCCAAACAAATCATTGACAAATAAGCCGAACCCCCAATTGGATTTGAAACAACCATGGGATCCTCTACTATACTGGTATCTAGGTGCAGAGATTCAACTAAAGCAGTAGATATAGAAGAGTACGATGCGCTAGAATCAAAATGAGTATGAACTGGATGATCAGAAAGATAAACTAATGTGATAGCCCATAACTTCCCCGGTAAGGAAAGAGCGGATACTTTGAGAACGAGCCACAACAGAACGCAGACAGAAGAACATTTCATTGCTTATTACAACAATTCCATCAGAACACAAGAATATACAGAACATGAATAAATATTACATAGAAAATATCAGAGATTTAAAATACATTTAAATACATCGCAGCGGAAATAGTACAAAACACAACTAGAAGAGACATACGGATACAGAGCTTTACGGATATCGTTCCAGCTGTAAATCAGGATCCTGTGAATATAAATCTGCAAAACCAAAACTACTAGCTGCCCGTGTGGAAAATAGGGGCACCTAGAGTTTAGGTTAAAAAAATAAACTCCAGGTCAGTCATGTGACTGGTGTGAGAACTAAAACAATTATTAATCTTTGTTTTAAAGTTAGGTAAATCAAGGGACCACACCGTATAACACGGAACGGGTTTCCTCCCAAGAATACCAGTGCAGAAAATAAACAGCGCAATGCTAAATAAAGAACAATGAAGCTATTATAAGACCCAGGTCCCATCACACAATGCAACGCAAGCCGGAGGATAGGGTTTTCCCTTATAATAGTCAAATATGCTTGATACACGAAATTTCATCTTATATTATTACTATAAGTGAAGAAAACAACTTCAAATATAAATATATCAATCATAGACGGCATGGTTACCATATATCATGTCGCCAATACTAGGCTCTACAATCAAAACCGCAAAATGTCATATTTCGGAAATTGGATTTCCATCATGGTGGCTCCTGATTCGAAAGATCGATCGTGTAGTGCCATCTACAACGGCTTACGTCTTAGCTAGAGAAAACACCGTAATGCACATCCGCACTTTTGGGAAATCGAGTATCACTGCGGCTTACGTCCCGGCGAGAGAAAACACCGCTTACCCTATCCCTCTGAGCACTAAGCTCAATCTCGGTCGACCGAATCCACGACACCACTAAGGTGCCCATCCTCTAAAAAGCATACTGATCAAACCATCAGTTTACCACTATATCGGGGTGTGAGGCTCGCGAATCAATGCTATACACAAAGACGTGCTATATTAAAGCTGCGCTTTGATCATCTTCCACCAAACTTTGCTTTTCAACAAAAGTCTGGATCACTGCATCTCAGCATGCCACAATATCAATCCATATCGTACCACTGATTTCTGTCAATATATAACCTCTGAGCTTGTATGTCTCAGAGAAGGGCGTTAAGCAAGAGAATAAATTCTCCACCGCCAAACAGATATATATTTAGCAGAGTTCAACAAATACAATATAAAGGAATACAATGTCAGACACACCATCCATTTACAAGTCCGTTCTAGGTCTGAATGAAACCGGAGGCACTTTCCTCGCATATCCGTCGATCTCCAAGTACGTCCGGACGGCTACTACTTTATCCCCCTTCAAGGTAGCTACTGCCATCGTGAGCATCAGTAGCACCCATCCATTCGATGTGAAGATCGTCGGTCTTGCACCGTCTTCAATCTCTTCGACTCGTCGTCGAATCAGTTATTCAGAATGGGTTATACCTCGACTTTCTGAATAACTCGCGTATCTTAATCAACAAGTGCTATAAAACACAATACACGCCTCATTCCAATTTAGAATATTCACACTTCTAGGGAAAGATTTCCATTAATTTTATCAAAGATAAATTCTTTTAAATTTATTCTTTAATCTTCCTTTGGATATCATTTCAAAACATATTATGGTTTTCCAAACTAGTCGGGATTAGCGAACCACACCAAAGTAATTATTTATTTTATTTCCCAATCCCAACCTATTTATCCCATGGAGCAAAACTGGTGATACTCCATATCTAACACCACGGGGTTATCGGTAGAGTTAATTACCATTTCACGTTCAAATCTAATTAAAGATTTAACTATCGCTAGGAGTAAAACTGGTAATACTCCATTCTCGCTCACTTTCCAAATTTGGTAGTTTAAATTATCAATTCACATTTCAATCTAATTACCGATTCATTAAAACTCCTTTTACTGGGTTGAAGGACTAATGTCGTTTAAAACACAGTTCACTATAAACCCAAATCACATTCTATTTATTATCGGGTTAAAGAACAAGTGTTATTTAAAACACCGTTCACGGTAAACCCACAAATCAATTCTAATTAAATATATTAGAAATTCTGGTTATTTAAAATCCATTTCAAATTCAATTTACTTATTTCAAAAATAAATTGATTTTAATTCTAGTTTTAAACTAGTTCATTTCGATAAAAATCTATTTTTATCCTTTCAATTATGGAGTTTTTCATCCCAGTTTTTCCCAAATCATTTATTATGATTTTACACAAATTATAGATATTTTTAATAATTTTATCAAGGCTCATATAGTCAATTTCCATCTACGGCCATCGAACCGCACTTACAGCGACCTTTTCCAAATTTGATTTGGACATAATTCCAAATCCAGCCGTTAGATTTCAAATTTCTAATACTCATTGAAAGCTCTTCTCGATACGAACCCAACGGTTCCGGTTTGAGGAGAATCCGACGGTCGGATCTCCCGTAATGTCCGTTCGAAGTCAATGGTCGAAATTCGCGAACTGCCGCGGCGCGGCGCGTTCTATTCGGGCCATTATATTATATATATAATATATACTTCGTCGATTTCTATTTAAAATGAATTTTATAAATCGTTTTAAATTTGTTTCAAAAACAATTTCAACTTCCTTTTCAATTTCAAATCAAAGTTAAATTTTTTCCTTAGAAATTCGTTTTAAATTCATTTCAATTCAATTCAAATTCGATTTCAATTTCAATTCAATTTCAATTCAATTCGATTCAATTTCAATTCAATTCTATTTCAATTCGATTCAATTTCAATTTGATTCTATTCTATTCGATTCAATTTGATTCTATTCTACTCGATTCAATTTGATTCTATTCTATTCGATTCAATTTGGTTCTATTCTATTCGAATTCAAATTTCAATTCTATTCTATTTGAATTCAAATTTCAGTTCTATTCTATTCGAATTCAAATTTCAATTTTATTCTATTCGAATTCAAATTTCAATTCTATTCTATTCGAATTCAAATTTCAATTCTATTCGAATTCAAATTTCAATTCTTAAATAGTTATTTTAAAAACGAATATAATCGATATCAATATCGTTCGCGTCAAAATAGCGCATCTCTAATCAACACGGCTTTATATTTTTCAATAACTTCGTTATTCTATTCAACAAATGAATATTTATTCTATTCAACACATGAATCTATATTACTTTCACCACCTGACTAATCTCAACAAATGAGTACCATCAACACGTTAATCTTTATTTTATAATATTCTTTATTTTCCCAATCGGAATGAGGCCCAATCAATTACCATATAATGTTAATTATATGGATTCCATACAACACATGTATATAATAGCAACGATAAATAATCAACCATCATCCAAAGTGCACCACACAACTGCATAAGCGTCAAATATAAATAATTAATGCTCACACAGTCTGTCGACCAATCGATCGACATACAATTAAATAATTGGGACTAGTGTACGCCAAATATCATCCAAACACCCGTGTGGGGTTTCAACAATCAAACACAGATTTTATTTGTGCAGTTGGGCGATGTGTAAAATTTATCGTCCCAATCAATATCAGTCAAATGTGTCTATATAAACAAATCGTTCGATTTGTTTATAAATATATATATTTCATTTTATATACACGTTAAAAATTATATTTTTAACTATATAAATATTTTATTTCACTATATAAATATTTTATTTCATTCCACATCACACAATCAAATTTCACAACATAACAACCAAACAAACAGGTCATACATGGTCTGTGGACGACGGGTGTAACACCCCACCTCCGCCAATGCCACTCTTGCAAGGACATTAGCTTTGGAGGGGCGTTAAACAAGGTAAACATGCATGCAGATATCACAAGACAGAACATATAAGTAAAACAGAGTAGTAAAGCAGCGGATAAAACTTAGCATTTCAAAACCATAGTCATGTTACAACAAAGTACTTGGTCATTATTTTCCAACAACAAAGTCTAGATAAAAGCATAAACTGAAAAACTGAAATACATAAAGTACTATCCCCGAAATGAAGTGATAAACCCTAGCTAGCTCAATGTCCAAAATCGTACATGAGAAAATCCAGTAAGCAAGCTGTAAAGATCCAAGCTAAGCTCCAATGTTCCCACCCTGAGAACCTGAGGGGGGGAACGGAAGAAAAGAGGCGAAAGAAAACAGGTCAGTCAAAAAGACTGGTAAGCCCTACTACTATCTGTCTATGAACTAGTAAAGTTAACGGGCATGAGAAGCTGAGATGAACATAAGGATAACAACATACTGGCATGATGATTAACTAACAAGATAGATAAAGGTGTCATCGCATAATCAAGGTTAAGTTTTGCACCACGGGTGTACTAGCATTCTAACATGTCAAGTAAAAACAAGAATTGATCCCTTGGCCCAAGCTTGGCCCAAATAGTTTGAGATGACCTAGATCAAGGTCCAACTACTCGGTCTAGTCGATTGGCTCCCTATAAGCCTAACTCGTCAAGTGTCGGTGTCATACGGCGTAATCATGTAATGTAGTTGACTGTGCAGGGTCCAACCTAGGGTGTATCTGGCCCTACGGTGTAACCCTCTGACACCATACCATGATACACAGTCCAAACCTACCGGTGCCCGTGTTCAACTCCGGACTTGATGTGCACGACCATGGTCCGCCTGAACAACCGGGGCATCATTCAGCCATCTCTTTTTGGTCTCTTATAATCAGCCCAGTAATCGTGCCCCACCCTAGCCTAGTCCTAGGGTCTTATGATACAACTAGAAGGTTACTGCTGAAAAGGACCACGCAACTAGGGTTTTTAACGGGTTAAATGTGGTTAACCCGATCCACACGTGGATTAAATTGGTTAAGAGTACCCAAGGCTCCTGACTTAACCTCGATTAATCCATCAAGCCCATATTGGTTAAGTATTAAGTAGACCATGACTTAACCCTAATCAGGAGGCATTCATTAACTTAATGTGCTTTAACCTCTCACACTAGACCTTGTTGTGGTTACTAATTAAGCCGGGCGGGTCCGGGTAGCTTTACACCACAACCTGGTCTAACCTCGGGTTCGAGCACAACATGACCAACTTCTCACATTGGGTCCTATTGTTTATAGCCACTAGTTAAGCCGGGCGGGTCCGGGTAGATTTATGCTACAAACTCAACCCAACCTCGAGTTGGCCACACTCATCTTTTCTAAGTGTCATGTCCATTATGTTTCCAAAACATAATTACATATCACGTCATGTTATAAAAATCATGTTCATGTCATTATGTTACCCAAACCCAACGTAATCCCATCGTTTACATAATTGCAATAACGCATAAAGGATAAAATAGGGAACTTGTCATAACCATGACAAAAAGGTGTTGAAGCCACGAGTTTAACATGGTGGCATATGAAATGTACATATGTTCATATACTTGCATATTACATTATGAGGCTTCAAAAGCATGCATAAAACCAAACTTAGCATATGAGTGATACATGGTGATAAATAACATGTAGAGGTTGCTAGAAGTTCGCATTTGGCCTCACATGCAAGTTATCATAAGGGATATGATAACTTTCATGTTGCCAAAATGCAACTTTTAACATAAAGCTTGAAGCTTTAAGGTCACAAACCCAAGTTTAACTTGCATAACATGATAACATGATCAACCCAAACTTGCATAACATGATCAACCCAACTTGCATAACATGATAACATGATCAACCCAAACTTGCATAACATGATAACATGATCAACCCAAACTTGCATAACATGGCAACATGTGTCATACATAACTTGCATAATGATCAACCAAACTTGCATATGATGATCAACCAAACTTGCATATAATGATCAACCACACTTGCATAACATGGCAACATGTGTCATACATAACTTGCATAATGATCAACCAAACTTGCATATGATGATCAACCAAACTTGCATATAATGATCAACCAAACTTGCATATGATGATCAACCAAACTTGCATATAATGATCAACCAAACTTGCATCATTCATTTAACTTTAGAGTTGAAAGAAAGAAAGTAGAAAAGGGCTTACTATGCTATGAAGACACAAATTAATATTTATTATAAAGATTGAGACGAAGCCCTTATGCAAGCACCAAAAACCCAAATATGCAAGCTCCAAATGAAAACCCTTGAGCCAATTCAATAAAAACCCTTGCTTTGAAATAGAAATGTTGCAACTTGACTTGAATGCAAGCTAAGAACACTCATACAAGTTTGAAAACACTTGTATGAACTCAAAATCTCTCATAGAAATTAACTTAGAAATTTTAGCATGAGAGTGGAGGCCATGAGAGGAACAAATTTGACATAGTTTAGTTGTAGGATTGAATAATGGTGATTTAGGCTAGGTTTGGGGTCTTTTTATAGAGGATTAGGATAGTATTAGCCATAGGATTAACCCTAGATTCAATCCAAGCCATCAAAGCATGTCTTGGGGAAGAAGTCAAGTGTAGGAACCATCTAGGGCCTTTAGATTAAAGCTGAACCATGAGAACCATTCAAATGCAAAATCTGCATTTGAGCGAATCGGCCCACGGGTTGACAGCCAAACACCCTGGATTAACCCCTAGTCGACCCAGCGAGCTCGGGTCGACCTCAAAAATCGGCCGGTTCGGTTATTCCCCACTCCCAATTCGCTGTTTTGAACATTTTTGCATATTTATTTATTTAATTTTCAATTATATATATATATATATATCAATATATATATATATATATATATTTCTCTGCGCAACCCATTTCACTTAATTAAGTATACTTTAATTTGTGAATTTTTCGTGAAACTTTGCGAGGCCATATCTTGGTCATACGGACTCCGATTTTCGAAAACTCGGACTCTATTTCGCGTATTTTTCCGAGACGAACGCAATGGCACAGCCCGTTTCCCTTGATTCAGATTTTACAGTTTAATTCTGCCTCCATTTATGTTATAACATGTTATTCAAAAATACGGGTTGTTACAACGGGTGTCGGGTGCTGCTAAGCACCGTCTGCATCCTAGTATATATATTAACTAGAAATTTAAAATAAAAGTGAGGAGTTCTCACCGAAAGCTAAACCCAACTCCACGACTCTTCATATGTAGAAAGTCTTGTCGTTCCCGCCCTTTGTCCCTTTCGATGCCCATATTCACTACATAGATAAAATTCGAATATTTATATTCTCTACCTTATAAAAAGTATATTCTTATAATCTCTACTATATAGAAATCATATTTTTATTATCTCCACTGTATAAAAATCATATTTTTAATATGCCATTAGTATAAAAATTATATTTTTTAACCTCACTATATTATAAAAATTATATTTTTAACCTCACTATATTATAAAAAATATATTTTTATTACGTTATATAAAATAAAAATCTCACCTGTAAACCATTAAAAATCTAGTCTTTAATGAATTAAAAATCTTATCTTTACTATAATAAAAATCTCGACTTTCTCTATATAAAAATCTATTCTTTTTCTATATACAAAGCTATTCTCTTCTTATTTATAAATCCAAACTTGTTCATTTAAATAATTGATCTTGTTGCAATGCTATTATACATATAGTTTCAGATTTTCTAAACAAGGTGTTTTTCTTCTTACGAATTTCTGTAATTAAATAAGTGCAATGAGGTTACCTTTAATCACCATCTTCAGCTCCAGCTAACATCGAACTGGCTCGCCTGCTAGGGCTCACGATTGCGCTCAATATTGAGAAGCTTGGCGCCGATCTGAACCTTGCACGAGCTGCGCCGCCATGAGAGCTTCCCTCCAGCACCCACATGTCGAGCTCGATCACCTCTAGGCGTCGGATTTTGCCTGTGAGCGGCGGCACTTTAAACGCCCGATTCCTCCAGAATATCGAACGAACCCCGCTCCTTCCAGTGTGGATTTGAAGATGGGAGGGTTCTCTTTGATTTTGCTTTGGATTTCTACTCTAACTCGTGGCGGTTTCGAAGTGATTTGGGGTTTTTTTGAGGAGCGATTTTAGTCGTCGTTGAAGTGAAAGTGGCGGCCTGGTTCAAGTGGTTAGGGCTTAAGGGAAAACGAGTTTATAATAAATATATTTTATTAATATTTAAATCTAACTTTATTTTATTTATAAATTTATCGACCCGAACTCCAAAAGAACTCCAACAACTGTCGCCCCTAGCTAATTACCCCTATTCCGAACACTATAGGATATGTTTCGTAACCCAATTCGGCTGTTACGATCAGTTTCCGTTGAATTTAAAATATAAATTTTTATATATTCAATTTAAACATACATTTCAATTTACCGAGGCCACATAAAGTCTCTAAAAATTCCCGAAAAATATTTTCTAGCTTCGTATTGACGATACGGTCTTAACAAAACTAGTTCGTCAAATTCTGAGACCTTTTGAAAAATGGCCGTTTTCTACTCGATTAAAATCAACTGAAACTGGTCAAACGCGTTTCCCTTTGCCACGCTCACATATTAACTTCAAAAATTATGAAATTGGAAATCTAGCAATAATTTGACATCCCGGATCCAACAAAAGTGGTTTCGTCGAAAACCGAGGTCGTTTGCAAAATTTCCATTTTTAAGGGCCAGAATTCCATAGCGACTATTCTGAATTTTCAACTGGGCATATCTTTTGATTCCCGCTATGAAATTTTTATTTCCCGGATTCGTTAGAAAGATATTCTCAATTAGAATCAAATATTTTTGGTTTCGCTAAAATCCAGTTTATTTTGCACACAGTACATTCATTTAAACTTTGAAATCGAATTATCGAACTACCTCGCCATTTTCAATTCCTTTTATAATTTAAAATAAATATTTATATTCTAACGACAATCCATATAAATATATACATTCTAATTCTATTCAAAATAAATTTCTCGTCGCTATTATTTAAAACAATCTATTTTAAATATTCAAAATTCATCAAAATTACCAAAATAAAAATTTTAAACTGGCCCAGATTTTACGGGCTGTTACAATCTCCCCCACTTAAAACTTTTCGTCCCAGAAAAGGAACGAAGCCGAAAGTTGTTTAACTAATCAACTCAACTTCCATTCTTTTCTTTACGGCTTAAGTTCTTCAACTTTTCAGTTTCTAAGAACTTTTCGATTTTTTCAAAAATTTGGCTAACACCCTAAATTTCCGAAAAATTTCGCCATAACCTCCCCTGCACCGGGAGCACCGGGAAAATCCTGAAATTGCCATACAGGCCCTCTGATCTCAAAAAGAAAAAGCCAAGCGGCTAGCCAATCGGCTCATAAAATCATCATCACCCAAACAAAACAGTAAATTATGGTAAACATGTACCTATTTGTCGGGCAAACAATTTTATTTCTCTGCTCTAGCCTCCTTGCTATGACCTGTTCAATGTAAGTACATGTATATGCATGTAAATGCGATAAATTTACAATACAATTCAGTTTTTGGTTCAATTAGGCTAAATGGTTAAAATTTTAATTAATCAACTAATAATCAAATAATTCAACCATCAATCAATTAGTTAATTAGAATTTCAAACACATAATTTTGATATATATAAAGAAAATCATGTTTTTGATGCCAAATCACAACAATAAATCTATGTAATCTTGGTTCTCACACCAGTCTAATGGAAATATATAGATATCACACTTTCAAAACTCGAATATAAATTCTGATGACGTATTTACTATACCGATCATCAGAACCATCCCCGGTCGACTGGAATGTGATTCTATGTCTATCCAGTATATTAAAACCTCGAATATACGTTCATGACGCGTATATGCAAAATCTTTATAAATTGGATCGTCCAAATCAATATAAATAAAATATTCCAATACGTATACTTAAATTTAACTTTTAAAACAAAATTGTTTTCATTTGAAAAACATACTTTTCACACTCGTTCCAGGATACTACTGATCCTATCTCTAACGAGTCATTCTAATTGGATATTACTAATCCAATATCTGATGAATTCTTTCGTATGGTTCTAATGTGTCTTCTTCTCTAACTCTGTAAACCAGAGCTCTGATACCAACTGTAACGACCCGTAACTTCCCCGGTAAGCAAAGAGCGGATACTTTGAGAACAAGCCACAACAGAACGCAGACAGAAGAACATTTCATTGCTTATTACAACAATTCCATCAGAACACAAGAATATACAGAGCATGAATAAATATTACACAGAAAATATCAGAGATTTAAATTACATTTAAATACATCGCGGCGGAAATAATACAAAACACAACTAGAAGAGATATACAGATACAGAGCTTTCCGGATATCACTCCAACTGTAAATTAGGATCCTGTGAATATAAATCTGCAAAACCTAAACTACTAGCTGCCCGTGTGGAAAATAGGGGCACCCAGAGTTTAGGTTAAAACAATAAACTCGAGGTCAGTCATGTGACTGGTGTGAGAACTAAAACAATTATTAATCTTTGTTTTAAAGTTAGGTAAATCAAGGGACCACTCTGTACAACACGGAACGGGTTTCCTCCCAAGAATACCAGTGCAGAAAACAAATAGCGCAATGCTAAATAAAGAACAATGAAGCTATTATAAGACCCAGGTCCCATCACACAATGCAACGCAAGCCGGAGGATAGGGTTTTCCCTTATATGAGCCAAATATGCTTGATACACGAAATTTCATCTTATATTAATAGTATAAATGAAGAAAACAACTTCAAATATAAATATATCAATCATAGACGACATGGGTAACATATATCATGTCTCCAGTACTAGGCTCTACAATCAAATCCGCAAAATGTCATATTTGGAAATTGGATTTCCATCATGGTGGCTCCTGATTCAAAAGATCAATCGCGTAGTGACATCTACAACGGCTTACGTCTTAGCTAGAGAAAACACCGTAATGCACATCCGCACTTTTGGGAAATCGAGTATCACTGCGGCTTACGTCCCGGCAAGAGAAAACACCGCTTACCCTATCCCTCTGAGCACTAAGCTCAATCTCGGTCGACCGAATCCACGACACCACTAAGGTGCCCATCCTCTAAAAAGCATACTGATCAAACCATCAGTTTACCGCCATACCGGGGTGTGAGGCTCGCGAATCAATGCTATACACAAAGCCATGCTATTTTAAAGCTGCGCTTTGATCATCTTCCACCAAACTTTGCTTTTCAACAAAAGTTTGGATCACTGCATCTCAGCACGCCACACTATCAATCCATATCGTACCACTGATTTCTGTCAATATATAACCTCTAAGCTCGTATGTCTCAGAGAAGGGCGTTAAGCAAGAGAATAAATTCTCCGCTGCCAAACAGATATATATTTAGCACGGATCAACGAATACAATATAAAGGAATACAATGTCAGACACACCATCCTTTTACAAGTCCGTTCTAGGTCTGAACGAAACTGGAGGCACTTTCCTCGCATATCCGTCGATCTCCAAGTACGTCCGGACGACTACTACTTTAGCCCCCTTCAAGGTAGCTACTCCCATCATGAGCATCAGTAGCACCCATCCATTCGATGTGAAGATCGTCGGTCTTGCACCGTCTTCAATCTCTTCGACTCGTCGTCGAATCAGTTATTCAGAATGGGTTATACCCGGACTTTCTGAATAACTCGCATATCTTAATCAACAAGTGCTATTGTAACGACACGGATTTTGCCCGGACCTAATCGATCGCAAAATCGACCAAGACCGTTCAAAACTCGCATACGTTAACTTTGGGAATACAATACATCAGAACAATAACAGCAGACTTTTATTACATTATAATAATGTTACATCAGAGTACAGAATATATCAGAGTACATTGAAATAAAATTACAGCGGAAGATAAACTACAAAAGATTTAATACATTAAATAAAATACAGTAAACATCGGAAGACTACTAAGCTCTGGACACAGCTTTAGGCTTCGATCCAGGATCCTGCTAAAAGAATAGATATCTGCAAAAAGCTACTCGACTGCCCGTGTGGAAAAGAGGGCACCCGAGTTTGCAAAGTGAAACAAACTACGAGTCAGTCATGGGACTGGTGTGAGAATTCTAAACTAATATAACTAATAAGACAAATCCAAGGACCACGCCACTTTCGCGGAACGGGTTTACTCCTATGGATTGCCAGTGCATAAACCAAAGTAAATCGAGAAATAACGCAATGTCTTTTTGGAAAAATGAAACCATTATAAGACCCAGGTCCCATCACACAATGCAACGCACACCAGAGGATAGGGTTTTACCTTATAATGGTCAAAAGATGCTTGATACGTGAAAACGATATTATTATTATTATTAGTGTGTATATGTTTTAATAAAATGATTTGAATCATAAGTATCAATCCTAGACGGCATGGTTACCATATAGCATGTCGCCAATACTAGTTCTACAATCAAAACCGCAAGGGCGTATTGGAAATTTGGATTCCATCATGAGTCGAGGCTAGGGGCAAGATCCTCTCCGATTCGAGACACTCTAGCAAATGCCTCAGGATTCCCCGCAGTGAACCCTTGGAAGCGGTAGGGCCGGTCCCCGCCTATGGGCAGTGGATTGGTTATGCCAGAACACACGTTTCCCGGTCCCTTTGGACCTATAGTATGACCACCAACGGCCTATAAAACACGAGGTACCTCAAAATCCATCATCCACAATGAGTAAAAATGTCAGCGCTGGTAGGTCCCTGACAACACTCTAGCTAGAAAGAAACGTGTGCACTCCCTACGGTCCGTATCCCGTTTTTGACTCATACCGGGGTGTGAGGCTCGCGAAGTTACGCTATACACAAAGCTACGCCTAAACAGACCGTGCTTTGATCATCGACCACAAGGCCTGCTTTTCAACAAAAGCCTTGATCCATGCATCTTGGCATGCCACATTGTCAATCCAACCATATCATTGATTTCTACCAATATATAACCTCTAAGCTCGTATGTCTCAGAGAAGGGTGTTAACCACCAAACAGATATATATTAATAGAGATCAACGAATGTAGTATAAAGGACTACAACGTCAGACATACATTCCATTTATAAACTTATGCTCTGGGTCTGAGCGAAAGTCAAATCCGTACAAATCAACACTACGTCTGAACGGCCACCACTGAAACCCTTTCAAGGTAGCTACTCCTTTCATGGGTCTCAGTAGCAACACATCCATTCGATGTGAAGATCGCCGGTCTTCAATCACCGTCTTTAAATCTTCGACTTAGAACGTCGTATAATCATTTGAAATGAGATTGAACTCGGTCTTTTCAAATGATTCTCGCGTATATATATATATATATATATAATAATTTGAAAACATTTTCTATCGTTATTAATATTTGATAACGACCTATCACTATTTTTATTTATATAAAAATAGCTCGAATAAATTTAACGACGCTTCCCTAGCGTTGTTTTCAACCAAATTTGATTTACACATAACTTGAAATCTAACCGTTTAAAGTTACGATTGCCGATACGCGAACTGCCGCGCGTGTTCCGTTTAATTTATAATCTATATGTATATATATATTTATATATATATATAAATCGTTTGGTGATTTCAACTATTAACGTCTATTCTTTTTATCGCATCTAAAATGACGATAAAATATCACTTGTTTTATTTTACTACCCTTTTTCTTTTATTTACACTAACTGTAAATAAATTATACTTTATATATCCTTTTATTTTATTTACACTAAGTGTAAATAAATTGTATTCTTTTTCCTATTTATTTACCTAATTGTAAATAATCGTTTTCTATTCTTTTCCTTATTTATTTTCCTAAGTGTAAATAAGTATTTCTCTTTTCCTTATTTATTTACCTAAATGTAGATAAATGTTTTCAATTGCTTTTTCTTATTTATTTACACCATTTGTAAATAAATGTTTTTACTATTCTTTTATCTTATTTATTTACCTAAATGTAAATAAATGTTTACTTCTACTTTTCTATATTTATTTACATTAATTGTAAATAAATATATCTAATTTCTTTTTCTTATTTGTTTACACTATTTGTAAATAAATGTTTTACTTTTACTTTTGTTATATTTATTTACATTAATTGTAAATAAATGTATCTAATTTCTTATTCATATTTATTTACGCTATTTGTAAATAAATGGTTTCAATTTCCTTGCCAAACCTATTTACATAGTAAATGTACATAGATGTATTTCTTTAATTCTTTTCTAATAATTTTTTTTTTCATAAAAAGAATATCTTATGTTAATTCTTTTCTAACATTTCTTTTTATTATTTTTATTTACATAAGAAAATGTAAATAATTACCACCTACATTTTGGTTCTTTTTATTTCCTTTTTTATTTTTATTTACATAAGAAAATGTAAATAAATTTTAATCCACATGTTTAATCTTAATTACATAGAAATGTAATTTTATTTACAATGTAAAACATGTTCTTTAATTACATAAAAGTATAATTTTATTTAATCCTTTATTTATCTAATGTAAATAAATGTCTTACTTTTTCTATGTTTTATTTTATTTACACTAAATAGTTTACATATGCTTTAACCTCCCACATTGGATAGGTATTGTTGTGATTACTGGACAGCCGGGCGGGTCCGGGCAGGTTTACATCACAACTCAATCCAACCTCGGGTTAAGCATCTTTTCTTATTTAACAAAATATATTTTATCTTTTATTCTTTTTCTACTTTAACAAAATGTATATTTTATTTTCCTTTCTTTTTCATCATATTTTATTTGCAATGAAGGATGCAAATAAAAATGTGTTCTTTTTAAATCATATTTTATTCGCATTGTGAATGCGAACAAAGAAGGAAATTTTATTTTTAAAGTTTTATTCGTATTATAAAATGCAAATAAAAGTAAGTTTTATTTTCAAGTCATATTTGTGTTTTGAGAACACAAATAAAAATATAAGTTTTGTTCTCAAGTTATATTTGTGTTTTAAGAACACAAATAAAAAGAGTGCTTCATTTTCTATGCAAATATTCGCATAGTGAATGCAGATAAAAAGGAATGTTTTTATTTTCTTATGCAATACTTGCATTGCAAATGCAAGTATAAAGGATGATTTCTTTTCTTATGCATTGAAAAGGGAATAAGGTTTTCTATTTTCTTCTCTTTACATAGAAAGATGACGTTTTCTATTTATTTTTTTTCTTTACATAGAAAAATGATGTTTTCTATTTATCTTTCTTTACATAGAAAAATGATGTTTTCTATTTATCTTTCTTTACATAGAAAAATGATGTTTTCTATTTATCTTTCTTTACATAGAAAAATGATGTTTTCTATTTATCTTTCTTTACATAGAAAAATGATGTTTATGTTTTATTTTGATTTACATTGAAATAAATGTTGTCTTTCTATTTCTAAGTAATATTTGCATTTTAGAATGCAAATGGAAAGGTGAATTTATTTCTAATGTAAATGTCTTTTCTAGTGTCAACATTCCTAAAACAACTATATTTTCAAATGCCAATATTTGATTCATTTCAATTATATAACATGACGATGGAATTTAATGTCATTTCAACTAAATTAACACTACGATGAATTTTGTCATTACAACCAAATCAACACAATAATGTTATTTTTGTGTCATCACAACTAAATTAACACAACAATGTTATTTTGTGTCATTACACTAAATTAACACAACAATGAAATTTTGTGTCATCACAACTAAATTAACACAACGATAGGTTTTGTGTCGTAAATAAATTAACACAATGATGGGTTTTGTGTCATTACAAATAAATTAACACAATGATGGGTTTTGTGTCATAAATAAATAAACACAATGATGGGTTTTGTGTCATTTTCCATGAATCAAAATAAAAGTTCCAACTTTATTTATTTTGTAAATCAACAAAATCTCTAAACTTTATTTATATTATAAATTAGAATAAAAGATCAAATCTTTATTATACAAATCCAACTTTCTTTTATGTTATTTAAATCAAACTTTCTTTTATGTTATTAATCAAAATAAAAGATCAAAATTTGTTTTCAAAATAAATAAAAGATTAAAACTTTATTTTGTTTTCTAAACAAAAGATTAAACCTTATTAAATCCTTTTTAATGCATGAAAATGTGCATTTTTATTTTCTATAACAAGTTTCAAATCAAAAATTATTATTTTATACTAATCAACAATTTTAACCAATTTGGTATTGTTAATCTAAATTTGCATTTCTAATCAAGATGTTGTTTTTGTTCACACAATCTATTTCTAACCAAAATGACTTTTAAACCTAATATAACATTTCTAAAGAAAATGTTATTTTCAATCGAATAAACATCTCTTAACTAAAAATGTTATTCTCCTAGCATAACATTTCTATAACATAATCATAATGGTATTTTTAATCGTATCCTAATCTAATTCAAACCAACATAAATAAATGATAATTTAATTTTCAACATGATCATCAATCACATTAACAGATTAGTCCAACAACAACGACAAACCAAATCAAATTGCATATACAACAATCTGAAATTTAACAGCAGAACAAAATGATTTTTTTACATGATTATAATTAATAAATTTAAATTATTTTTAAAAGAAGAGAATTCTCACCTTGTTCTTATTCAGATCTGAAATTCAAAAGGTTCAGAATCAGTTCTAAACTCCATCAAAAAGTCATATTCGTTGCCACGGTCCCAACGTCTCTTGTTTTGCTGGATTTGGATCTCGTATGGAATAGTTATAATGTTACAAACATTTTCCATTAATTAAAATAATTAAATGATAATTAGATTCAATAATTACATCATTACTTCACGTTAATTCATCTTCCACATCATTCGCTACTCCAGACATCGGTTCCTTTTCAAACCCAACTTCGGCCTTGCCATACCCAGAACGCACGCCAACCGAAGCCACTTGAACCACCATCGCCAAATAGAAGCACCTCATTTAGACAAAGATTCTTGCAATTATTTGTGTTTGAAAATATTGCGTGAGGGAGAAGGAATTTAGAAGAAAGAGGAGAAAGAATAAGGGAGCATGGCTGCCATCGATTCAGATTAGCGGTAGCTGTGTATAAAGGGGGATTGGGGTTACGTATTTAGGTTGTATTTATTACCTTTAAATGTGTGTTCACATTTTAGAAATAATTATCTACCTCTAATTTTTTTGACATTATTTCCATTATTTCTCTTTTGATGTCCTTAATTGACATACATTAGTAATTTAAAGGAAACATTGCCGTTTTAATATTAATTATTTCCCTTTCCTGATTTAATCCCTTTCTATCACACATATTTGTTTTCCTATTTTATTAAATGAAGTTTGCTAATATGTTAATGTTAATAATCTTCCCTTAGTTTCAAATTCAAACGCTCAAAAAAAAATTCTTTTTTTTTTTTATAAAAAAAAAATTTCTTAGGTAAACCAATGACATTACTTAAATGACAATTCCTATGTAAACATAACATTTCTACATATATGACATTTATGTTTTAACAATTTTATTTCCAACACTAATGATGTTTATATTTGGACAATTCTAAATCAACATTTATGACAAATTTATATTTGGACAATTCTAAATTAACATGTTTTGTTTTGTTTTGACAAATACTAACAAAATGACCTGTTTTTGTTTTTAACAAATTCTAGATTTCTCATGACAAATTAAATTTTATTTGTATAATCAATCCTAAGTTTCTAATGACAAAAGTAAATTTTATTTGTCACAACAAATTTTTACATCAGTCCAACCATAATGACAAATAAATGTTTTAACTAATTTTGAATTGATACAATAAATCAATCCCACCATAATGACAATAAATGTTCTTCAAATTTTCAAAAATGTGTTTTTAAATGTACATGACTCTTTTCCATATTTTCTAGTATCACATTAACATGTGTTTTTAACGTGATCATAATTTCTTAATTTAAAACACGTAACACTAAAATATGTTTTTAATGAAAAACATGTTTTCAAAATAAAACATAAATCTTTTTCTAATGTTTACATTTTTCTATGTTACAAATATCATACGAATGAACATTTTCTATGCTAACATTTTCCCATGAATTATAGTGTCATATAAAAATGATATTTTATATGTTAACAATTCAAGGTTATATTTGACACATAGTAAATCTTGACAAATAGGATCAATGCCTTTATATGTCAACCACTTAATGTATTTTTTTTTTTTTTAAAATAAAAATCAATGATTTTATTTGTATTTTTAACATAAAAATGTTAACTTTAATGAACTCATGTTTTTTCTCTATCCTAAAACATGAATCCTTTTCTATTTTTATCATATAACATTAAAATGTATATTTTAATTGAAAGCATGTTTTTTTTTAGATAATGACATAAAATATGTTTTTATTTCCAAACACAAGTTTGACAAGAAAATGTGTTTTTTTTTCATTCAATGTTCAAATTTGACAAGGAAGGTGTTTTTATTTTCAATGCTCAAATTTGACAAAGCTATGTTTTCTAATTCAATAATCATGTTTGACCAAAATAAATCTTCTTTCTATGTCATACCTTTATTCAATTCAAACATGAACATTATTGTTCTTGTGTATAAAATAAAAATATAATATTTATTTCATACACCAAATTTAACACACATGAATCTAACATATTTTATATATACAATGAATTATGATTTTATCGTATACACAACATTCTAACAAACATGAATACCCAATCACAATCCATCGTTCATCACAATCACAGCACAATCAACATTGAAGTATATACAACATACAACGTGAATTTCATATCAAATGAATGCAATAAAAATTAAATAATTAATTTTTAAAATTAGAAATCTCACAGTGATTTTTATTTAACCTTTTATTTACATTGAAAAATGTAACTCTTTTATTTTACATAAGAAAAAAATATGTTTCTAACCTGAGTTTGTTTATTTTTGATTAAAAATTAAATTTTTAGCCATGATTATTTAAAATAAATTATCTCGAATATTAAATTTCCTTTAAAATTTCTTAAAATAAAAATTTTAAATTGGCCCCAAAATTCCGGGTTGTTACAGCTATAAAACATAATATACGCCTCATTCCAATTTAGAATATTCACACTTCTAGGGAAAGATTTCCATTAATTTTATCAAAGATAAATTCTTCTAAATTTATTCTTTATTCTTCCCTTGGATATCATTTCAAACCATATTATGGTTTTCCAAACTTGTCGGGATTAGCGAACCACACCGAAGTAATTATTTATTTTATTTCCCAATCCCAACCTATTTATCCTATGGAGCAAAACTGGTGATACTCCATATCTAACACCACGGGGTTATCTGTAGAGTTAATTACCATTTCACGTTCAAATCTAATTAAAGATTTAACTTTCGCTAGGAGTAAAACTGGTAATACTCCATTCTCGCTCACTTTCCAAATTTGGTAATTTAAATTATCAATTCACATTTCAATCTAATTACCGATTCATTAAAACTCCTTTTACTAGGTTGAAGGACTAATGTCGTTTAAAACACAGTTCACTATAAACCCAAATCACATTCTACTTATTATCGGGTTAAAGAACAAGTGTTATTTAAAACACCGTTCACGGTAAACCCACAAATCAATTCTAATTAAATATATTAGAAATTATGGTTATTTAAAATCCATTTCAAATTCAATTTATTTATTTCAAAAATAAATTGATTTTAATTCTAGTTTTAAAACTAGTTCATTTCGATAAAAATCTATTTTTATCCTTTCAATTATGGAGTTTTTCGTCCCAGTTTTTCCCAAATCATTTATTATGATTTTACACAAATTATAGATATTTTTAATAATTTTATCAAGGCCCGTACAGTCGATTTCCATCTACGGCCATATGCACTTACAGCGACCTTTTCCAAATTTGATTTGGACATAATTCCAAATCCAACCGTTAGATTTCAAATTTCTAATATTCATTGAAAGCTCTTCTCGATACGAACCCAATGGTTCCGGTTTGAGGAGAATCCGACGGTCGGATCTCCCGTAATGTCCGTTCGAAGTCAATGGTCGAAATTCGCGAACTGCCGCGGCGTGGCGCCTTCTATTCGGGCCATTATATTATATATATAATATATACTTCGTCGATTTCTATTTAAAATGAATTTTATAAATCGTTTTAAATTTGTTTCAAAAACAATTTCAACTTCCTTTTCAATTTCAAATCAAAGTTAAATTTTTTCCTTAGAAATTCGTTTTAAATTCATTTCAATTCAATTCAAATTCATTTCAATTCAATTCGATTCAATTTCAGTTTAATTCGATTTCAATTCGATTCAATTTCAATTCGATTCAATTTGATTCTATTCGATTCAATTTGATTCTATTCTATTCGATTCAATTTGATTTGATTCTATTCTATTCGAATTCAAATTTCAATTCTATTCTATTCGAATTCAAATTTCAATTCTATTCGAATTCAAATTTCAATTCAATTCTATTCGAATTCAAATTTCAATTCTATTCTATTCGAATTCAAATTTCAATTCTGTTCTATATTTTTACATCTCTTTCTAAATAGTCATTTTAAAAACGAATATAATCGATATCAATATTGTTCGCGTCAAAATAGCGCATCTCTAATCAACACAGCTTTATATTTTTCAATAACTTCGTTATTCTATTCAACAAATGAATATTTATTCTATTCAACACATGAATCTATATTTCTTTCACCACCTGACTAATCTCAACAAATGAGTACCGTCAACACGTTAATCTTTATTTTATAATATTCTTTATTTTCCCAATTGGAATGAGGCCCAATCAATTACCATATAATGTTAATTATATGGATTCCATACAACACATGTATATAATAGCAACGATAAATAATCAACCATCATCCAAAGTGCACCACACAACTACATAAGCGTCAAATATAAATAATTAATGCTCACACAGTCTGTCGACCAATCGATCGACATACAATTAAATAATTGGGACTAATGTACGCCAAATATCATCCCAACACCCGTGGGGGTTTCAACAATCAAACACAGATTTTATTTGTGCAGTTGGGCGATGTGTAAAATTTATCGTCCCAATCAATATCAGTCAAATGTGTGTATATAAACAAATTGTTCGATTTGTTTATAAATATATATTTCATTTTATATACACGTTAAAAATTATATTTTTAACTATATAAATATTTTATTTCGCTATATATATATTTTTTATTTCATTCCACATCACACAATAAAATTTCACAACATAGCAACCAAACAAACAAGTCATCCATGGTATGTGGACGATGGGTGTCGGGTGCTGCTAAGCACCGTCTGCATCCTAGCATATATATTAACTAGAAATTTAAAATATAAGTGAGGATTTCTCACTGAAAGCTAAACCCAACTCCACGACTCTTCATATGTAGGAAGTCTTGTCGTTACCGCCCTTTGTCCCTTTCGATGCCCATATTCACTACATAGATAAAATTCGAATTTTTATATTCTCTACCTTACAAAAAGTATATTCTTATAGTCTCTACTATATAGAAATCATATTTTTATTATCTCCACAATATAAAAATCATATTTTTAATATGCCATTAGTATAAAAATTATATTTTTAACCTCACTATATTATAAAAATTATATTTTTAACCTCACCATATTATAAAAAATATATTTTTATTACGTTATATAAAATAAAAATCTTACCTTTAAACCATTAAAAATCTAGTCTTTAATGAATTAAAAATCGTATCTTTACTATAATAAAAATCTCGTCTTTCTCTATATAAAAATCTATTCTTTTTCTATATACAAAGCTATTCTATTCTTATTTATAAATCCAAACTTGTTCATTTAAAAAAACTGATCTTGTTGCAGTGCTATTATACATATAGTTTCAGATTTTCTAAACAAGGTGTTTTTCTTCTTACGAATTTCTGTAATTAAATAAGTGCAATGAGGTTACCCTTAATCACCGTCTTCAGCTCCAGCTAACATCGAACTGGCTCGCCTGCTAGGGCTCACGATTGCGCTCAATATTGAGAAGCTTGGCGCCGATATGAACCTTGCATGAGCTGCGCCGCCACGAGAGCTTCCCTCCAGCACCCACAGTGTCGAGCTCGATCACCTCTAGGCGTCGGATTTTGCCTGCGAGCGGCGGCACTTTAAATGCCCGATTCCTCCAGAATATCGAACGAACCCCGCTCCTTCCAGTGTGGATTTGAAGATGGGAGGGTTCTCTTTGATTTTGCTTTGGATTTCTACTCTAACTCGTGGCGGTTTCGAAGTGATTTGGTGTTTTTTTGAGGAGCGATTTTAGTCGTCGTTGAAGTGAAAGTGGCGGCCTGGTTCAAGTGGTTAGGGCTTAAGGGAAAACGACTTTATAATAAATATATTTTATTAATATTTAAATCTAACTTTATTTTATTTATAAATTTCTCAACCCGAACTCCAAAAGAACTCCAACGACTGTCGCCCCCAGCTAATTACCCCCATTCCGAACACTATAGGATATGTTTCGTAACCCAATTCGGCTGTTACGATCAGTTTCCGTTGAATTTAAAATATAAATCTTTATATATTCAATTTAAACATACATTTCAATTTACCGAGGCCACATACAGTCTCTAAAAATTCCCGAAAAATATTTTCTAGCTTCGTATTGACGATACGGTCCTAACAAAACTAGTTTCGTCAAATTCTGAGACCATTTGAAAAATGGCCATTTTCTACTCGATTAAAATCAACTGAAACTGGTCAAATGCGTTTTCCTTCGCCACGCTCACATATTAACTTCAAAAATTATGAAATTTTAAATCTAGCAATAATTTGACATCCCGGATCCAGCAAAAGTGGTTTCGTCAAAAACCGAGGTCGTTTGCAAAATTTCCATTTTTAAGGGCCAAAATTCCATAGCGACTATTCTGAATTTTCAACTGGGCATATCTTTTGATTCCCGCTATGAAATTTTGATTTCCCGGATTCATTAGAAAGATATTCTCAATTAGATTCAAATATTTTTGGTTTCGCTAAAATCCAGTTTATTTTGCACCCAGTACATTCATTTGAACTTTGAAATCGAATTATCGAACTACCTCGCCATTTTCAATTCCTTTTATAATTTAAAATAAATATTTATATTCTAACGACGATCCATATAAATATATACGTTCTAATTCTATTCAAAATAAATTTCTCGTCGCTGTTATTTAAAATAATCTATTTTAAATATTCAAAATTCATCAAAATTACCAAAATAAAAATTTTAAACTGGCCCAGATTTTACGGGCTGTTACAATCTCCCCCACTTAAAACTTTTCGTCCCCGAAAAGAAACGAAGCCGAAAGTTGTTTAACTAATCAACTCAACTTCCATTCTTTTCTTTACGGCTTAAGTTCTTCAACTTTTCAGTTTCTAAGAACTTTTCAATTTTTTCAAAAATTTGGCTAACACCCTAAATTTCCGAAAAATTTCGCCATAACCTCCCGTGCACCGGGAGCACCGGGAAAATCCCTAAATTGCCATACAGGCCCTCTGATCTCAAAAAGAAAAAGCCAAGCGGCTAGCCAATCGGCTCATAAAATCATCATCACCCAAACAAAACAGTAAATTATGGTAAACATGTACCTATTTGTCGGGCAAACAATTTTATTTCTCTGCTCTAGCCTCCTTGCTATGACCTGTTCAATGTAAGTACATGTATATGCATGTAAATGCGATAAATTTACAATACAATTCAGTTTTTGGTTCAATTAGGCTAAATGGTTAAAATTTTAATTAATCAACTAGTAATCAAACAACTCAACCATCAATCAATTAGTTAATTAGAATTTCAAACACATAATTTTGATATATATAAAGTAAATCATGTTTTTGATGCCAAATCACAACAATAAATCTATGTAATTTTGGTTCTCACACCAGTCTAATGGAAATATATAGATATCACACTTTCAAAACTCGAATATAAATTCTGATGACGTACGTACTATAGCGATCATCATAACCATCCCCGGGCGACTGGAATGTGATTCTATATCTATCCAGTATATTAAAACCTCGAATATACGTTCATGACGCGTATATGCAAAATCTTTATATATTGGATCGTCCAAATCAATATAAATAAAATATTCAAATACGTATACTTAAATTTAACTTTTAAAACAAAATTGTTTTCATTTTAAAAACATACTTTTCACACTCGTTCCAGGATACTACTGATCCTATCTCTAACGAGTCATTCTAATTGGATATTACTAATCGAATATCTGATGAATTCTTTCATATGGTTCAAATGTGTCTTGTTCTCTAACTCTGTAAACCAGAGCTCTGATACCGACTGTAACGACCCGTAACTTCCCCGGTAAGGAAAGAGCGGATACTTTGAGAACAAGCCATAACAGAACGCAGACAAAAGAACATTTCATTGCTTATTACAACAATTCCATCAGAACACAAGAATATACAGAACATGAATAAATATTACACAGAAAATATCAGAGATTTAAATTACATTTAAATACATCGCAGCGGAAATAATACAAAACACAACTAGAAGAGATATACGGATACAGAGCTTTCCGGATATCGTTCCAACTGTAAATTAGGATCCTGTGAATATAAATCTACAAAACCAAAACTACTAGCTGCCCATGTGGAAAATAGGGGCACCCAGAGTTTAGGTTAAAATAATAAACTCCAGGTCAGTCATGTGACTGGTGTGAGAACTAAAAAAATTATTAAGCTTTGTTTTAAAGTTAGGTAAATCAAGGGACCACGCTGTATAACACGGAACGGGTTTCCTCCCATGAATACCAGTGCAGAAAACAAATAGCGCAATGCTAAATAAAGAACAATGAAGCTATTATAAGACCCAGGTCCCATCACACAATGCAACGCAAGCCGGAGGATAGGGTTTTCCCTTATAATAGCCAAATATGCTTGATACACGAAATTTCATCTTATATTATTAATATAAATGAAGAAAACAACTTCAAATATAAATATATCAATCATAGACGACATGGGTACCATATATCATGTCGACAATACTAGGCTCTACAATCAAAACCGCAAAATGTCATATTTGGAAATTGGATTTCCATCATGGTGGCTCCTGATTCGAAAGATCGATCGCGTAGTGCCATCTACAACGGCTTACGTCTTAGATAGAGAAAACACCGTAATGCACATCCGCACTTTTGGGAAATCGAGTATCACTGCGGCTTACGTCCCGGCGAGAGAAAACACCGCTTACCCTATCCCTCTGAGCACTAAGCTCAATCTCGGTCGACCGAATCCACGACACCACTAAGGTTCCCATCCTCTAAAAAGCATACTGATCAAACCATCAGTTTACCGCCATACCGGGGTGTGAAGCTCGCGAATCAATGCTATACACAAAGCCATGCTATATTAAAGCTGCGCTTAGATCATCTTCCACCAAACTTTGCTTTTCAACAAAAGTCTGGATCACTGCATCTCAGCATGCCACACTATCAATCCATATCGTACCACTGATTTCTGTCAATATATAACCTCTAAGCTCGTATGTCTCAGAGAAGGGCGTTAAGCAAGAGAATAAATTCTCCGCCGCCAACCAGATATATATTTAGCAGAGATCAGTGAATACAATATAAAGGAATACAATGTCAGACACACCATCATTTTACAAGTCCGTTCTAGGTCTGAATGAAACTGGAGGCACTTTCCTCGCATATCCATCGATCTCCAAGTACGTCCGGACGGCTACTACTTTAGCCCCCTTCAAGGTAGCTAGTCCCATCATGAGCATCAGTAGCACCCATCCATTCGATGTGAAGATCGTCGGTCTTGCACCGTCTTCAATCTCTTCGACTCGTCGTCGAATCAGTTATTCAGAATGGGTTATACCCGGACTTTCTGAATAACTCGCGTATCTTAATCAACAAGTGCTATAAAACACAATCTATGCCTCATTCCAATTTAGAATATTCACACTTCTAGGGAAAGATTTCCATTAATTTTATCAAAGATAAATTCTTTTAAATTTATTCTTTATTCTTCCCTTGGATATCATTTCAAACCATATTATGGTTTTCCAAACTTGTCGGGATTAGCGAACCACACCGAAGTAATTATTTATTTTATTTCCCAATCCCAACCTATTTATCCTATGGAGCAAAACTGGTGATACTCCATATCTAACACCACGGGGTTATCTGTAGAGTTAATTACCATTTCACGTTCAAATCTAATTAAAGATTTAACTTTCGCTAGGAGTAAAACTGGTAATACTCCATTCTCGCTCACTTTCCAAATTTGGTAATTTATATCAATTCACATTTCAATCTAATTACTGATTCATTAAAACTCCTTTTACTGGGTTGAAGGACTAATGTCGTTTAAAACACAGTTCACTATAAACCCAAATCACATTCTATTTATTATCGGGTTAAAGAACAAGTGTTATTTAAAACACCGTTCACGGTAAACCCACAAATCAATTCTAATTAAATATATTAGAAATTCTGGTTATTTAAAATCCATTTCAAATTCAATTTATTTATTTCAAAAATAAATTGATTTTAATTCTAGTTTTAAAACTAGTTCATTTCGATAAAAATCTATTTTTATCCTTTCAATTATGGAGTTTTTCGTCCCAGTTTTTCCCAAATCATTTATTATGATTTTACACAAATTATATATATTTTTAATAATTTTATCAAGGCCCGTATAGTCGATTTCCATCTACGGCCATCTACACTTACAACGACCTTTTCCAAATTTGATTTGGACATAATTCCAAATCCAGCCGTTAGATTTTAAATTTCTAATACTCATTGAAAGCTCTTCTCGATACGAACCCAACGGTTCCGGTTTGAGGAGAATCCGACGGTCGGATCTCCCGTAATGTCCGTTCGAAGTCAATGGTCGAAATTCGCGAACTGCCGCGGCGCGGCACGTTCTATTCGGGCCATTATATTATATATATAATATATACTTCGTCGATTTCTATTTAAAATGAATTTTATAAATCGTTTTAAATTTGTTTCAAAAACAATTTCAACTTCCTTTTCAATTTCAAATCAAAGTTAAATTTTTTCCTTAGAAATTCGTTTTAAATTTATTTCAATTCAATTCAAATTCGATTTCAATTTCAATTCAATTCGATTCAATTTCAATTCAATTCGATTTCAATTCGATTCAATTTCAATTCGATTCAATTTGATTCTATTCGATTCAATTTGATTCTATTCTATTCGATTCAATTCGATTCTATTCTATTCGAATTCAAATTTCAATTCTATTCGAATTCAAATTTCAATTCTATTCTATTCGAATTCAAATTTCAATTCTATTCGAATTCAAATTTCAATTCTATTCGAATTCAAATTTCAATTCAATTCTATTCGAATTCAAATTTCAATTCTATTCTATTCGAATTCAAATTTCAATTCTATTCTATATTTTTACATCTCTTTCTAAATAGTCATTTTAAAAACGAATATAATCGATATCAATATTGTTCGCGTCAAAATAGCGCATCTCTAATCAACACAGCTTTATATTTTTCAATAACTTCATTATTCTATTCAACAAATGAATATTTATTCTATTCAACACATGAATCTATATTTCTTTCACCACCTGACTAATCTCAACAAATGAGTACCGTCAACACGTTAATCTTTATTTTATAATATTCTTTATTTTCCCAATTGGAATGAGGCCCAATCAATTACCATATAATGTTAATTATATGGATTCCATACAACACATGTATATAATAGCAACGATAAATAATCAACCGTCATCCAAAGTGCACCACACAACTGCATAAGCGTCAAATATAAATAATTAATGCTCACACAGTCTGTCGACCAATCGATCGACATACAATTAAATAATTGGGACTAATGTACGCCAAATATCATCCCAACACCCATATGGGGTTTCAACAATCAAACACAGATTTTATTTGTGCAGTTGGGCGATGTGTAAAATTTATCGTCCCAATCAATATCAGTCAAATGTGTGTATATGTAAAGACCCGCAACTTCCCCGTAAAGGAAAGCGTCGGATAGTTCGAGAACAAACCACAGCAGAACGCATACAGAAGAACATTTCATTGTATATTACAACAATGCATCAGATTACAAGAATATACAGAGTATAAATGAATAAATTACACAGAAATATCAGAGATTTAAATTACATAGCAGCGGAAAATAATACAATACACAACTAGAATGAGATATACGGATACAAAGCTTTCCGGATATCGTTCCAGCTGTAACCCAGGATCCTGTGAATATAAATCTGCAAAACCGAAACTACTAGCTGCCCGTGTCAAAATAAGGGCACCCAGAGTTTAGGTTAAAACAATAAACTCCAGGTCAGTCATGTGACTGGTGTGAGAACTAAAACAGTTAATCTTTATTCTTAAAGCTAGGTAAATCAAGGGACCACGCCGTATAACACGGAACGGGTTTCCTCCCAAGAATACCAGTGCATAAAACAAACAGCGCAATGCTAAATAAAGAAAAATGAAGCTGTTATAAGACCCAGGTCCTATCACACAATGCAAACGCAAGCCGGGGGATAGGGTTTTCCCTTATAACAGCCAAAGAATGCTTGATACGTTTAAAACAAATCATTTGATACTATAATAAGTGCATAGTGTATAAAACAATTTTGAATCATAAGTATCAATCATAGGCGGCATGAGCGCCCCATCCCACTATGTCACCATATATAGGTTTACAAATAAAACCGCAAAGTCACGTATTTGGAAATTGGATTTCCGTCTATGAACCGAGGCCAGGGATAGTCCTCAACCGATTCGTGACTCTCTAGCCCGAGCCACAGGAACAGCCGCAACTGCCCCTTGGATCGTCAGGGCCGGTCCACACGGAGTGGATTATTATACCTGAACAATACGTCTCCCCACCCTATGGGGTGTAAGTCTGGTCCGTCAGCCGACCAGAATGCATTCGGCCGAAACCGATATAACCGAGGCGCCTCGCAACAGCAACAACCACATAAGTCAAACTCGTCAGGGCGTGTAAAACCACTGACGCCACTTCTAACTAGAAAGAAACGCAAGTCCTCCCTGAGGTCCGTCTCCCGTTTTGGTTCATACCTGGTGTGAAACACGCGAGGTAAACGTTACACAAAGCTACGCCACAAAGGCCGTGCTTTGATCATCACCACAAGACTTTGCTTTTCAACAGAAGCCTTGATCATTTGCATCTTAGCATGCCACACAGGCAAACCATCCTATGCAACCGATATCAGTCACACAGAATGAAATCCGATGTCAGACACACAGTCCATTTACAAGTCCGTTCTGGGTCTGAACGAAACCGGAGGCACCTAGTACCCCGCATATCCATCGATCTCCAAGTACGTCTGGACGATCACCAACTGTTTCCATCTTCTTGGGTGTACAGCCCAATCAAGATCATCAGTTATCACCCAAACGACGTGAAGACTTCCGGTCTTCGACCACCGTCTTCATCTTCGACTTATCGTCGTATCAGTTATTCAGAATGGGATAAACCCGGACTTTCCGAATAACTCGCGTATATTTTAAATAAGTGTTACACAAACACAACATACGCCTCATTCCAATTCATCAGTTACTAACCGTAAATTAATCAAGAGAATAATTCCCCAAATATTAACCCCGAAGGCCGAAACCAACATCAGATCAATACCCAGAAAACCATTCTGCTTGGCCAACCGACAGTTAGTTTCTAAATTTTACATTCAAATCTAATTAAAGATTTAACTATCGCCTGGAGCAAAACTGGTGATACTCCATTCTCGATCTTTTCAATCTAATTAAAGATTCATTAAAACTCCACTTAGTTTTAATCTGTGACTGGGTTAAAGAATCAGTGTCATCTAAAAACACGGTTCGCGATAAACCCAAAGTCACATTCCATTAATTATCGGGTTAAAGAACGAGTGTTATTTAAAAACACTGTTCACGATAAACCCAAAAATCATTCCATTAATTATCGGGTTAAAGAACGAGTGTTATTTAAAACACTGTTCACGATAAACCCAAAAATCAATATCAATTCAATTCCAATTAAATATCATTTAATTGGTACACTTCATTAAATCTAAATAAAAAGATTTAATCTTTTCTCAACTGGGTTCAAGAACAGTGTTAGTGAAGACACCATTCACGACAAACCCAAATCACATTCGATATTCAATACAAGGCTCTGAATAGAAAATATATCGGCTTATATTCAATATCGAATTCTACGACTAACAAATGTCGTATTGGAAATAACGATATACATATATATCTTTCAAATTTCCATAACAACACCTGTATAATCACGAATTCCAACATCGAAATATTCCGAAGACAATTTCGATTCAAATCCACTCCAATGCAATCATTGGAATTTTGGTTACTTTTAAAACCCTTTTCGAATTCAATTTATTTATTTAAAAATAAATAGAATTATAATTCTAGTTCAAAACTAGTTCATTTCGATAAAAATCCATTTTTATCTTTTCAAATATGGAGTTTTTCATCCCAATTCTTCACAAATCATTTCTTATGATTTTACACAAATTATTACTATTTTTAATAATTTTATCAAGGCCCGTACAGTCGATTTCCATCAATGGCCATCGAACTGCACTTACAGCGACCTTTTTCGAATTTGATTTGGACATAATTCCAAATCCAACCGTTAGATTTCAAATTTCTAATCTTCGTTAGAAAGCTCTTTTCGATACGAACCCAACGGTTCCGGTTTTAGGAGAATCCGACGGTCGGATCTCCCGTAATGTCCGTTTGAAATAAATGGTCGAAATTCGCGAACTGCCGCGGCGCGGCGCGTTCTATTCAGGCCATTATATTATATATAATATATATATAATATATTTCGTCGATTTCTATTTAAAAACGAATTATATAAACAGTTTTAAATTCATTTCAAAATCTATTTCAACTTCCATTTCAATTCAAAGCAAAATTGAATTCTTCTTTATAAATTCGTTTCAAAATTCATTTCTGTTCAATTCAAATTTCAATTCAATTTGAATTCATATTCAATTCAATTCATTTCGAAATCGTTTTCAATTCAATTCATTTCGAAATCGTTTTCAATTCAATTCATTTCGAAATCGTTTTCAATTCAATTCATTTCGAATTCGTTTTCAATTCAATTCATTTCGAAATCGTTTTCAATTCAATTCATCTCGAAATCGTTTTCAATTCAATTCATCTCGAAATCGTCTTCAATTCAATTCATTTCGAAATCGTCTTCAATTCAATTCATTTCGAAATCGTCTTCAATTCAATTCATTTCGAAATCGTCTTCAATTCAATTCATTTCGAATTCGTCTTCAATTCAATTCATTTCGAATTCGTTTTCAATTCAATTCATTTCGAAATCGTTTTCAATTCAATTCATTTCGAATTCGTTTTCAATTCAATTCATTTCGAAATCGTTTTCAATTCAATTCATTTCGAAATCGTTTTCAATTCAATTCATTTCGAAATCGTTTTCAATTCAATTCATTTCGAAATCGTTTTCAATTCAATTCATTTCGAATTCGTTTTCAATTCAATTCATTTCGAAATCGTTTTCAATTCAATTCATTTCGAAATCGTTTTCAATTCAATTCATTTCGAAATCGTTTTCAATTCAATTCATTTCGAATTCGTTTTCAATTCAATTCATTTCGAAATCGTTTTCAATTCAATTCATTTCGAATTCGTTTTCAATTCAATTCATTTCGAAATCGTTTTCAATTCAATTCATTTCGAAATCGTTTTCAATTCAATTCATTTCGAAATCGTTTTCAATTCAATTCATTTCGAATTCGTTTTCAATTCAATTCATTTCGAATTCGTTTTCAATTCAATTCATCTCGAAATCGTCTTCAATTCAATTCATTTCGAAATCGTCTTCAATTCAATTCATTTCGAAATCGTCTTCAATTCAATTCATTTCGAATTCGTCTTCAATTCAATTCATTTCGAATTCGTTTTCAATTCAATTCATTTCGAAATCGTTTTCAATTCAATTCATTTCGAATTCGTTTTCAATTCAATTCATTTCGAAATCGTTTTCAATTCAATTCATTTCGAAATCGTTTTCAATTCAATTCATTTCGAAATCGTTTTCAATTCAATTCATTTCGAAATCGTTTTCAATTCAATTCATTTCGAATTCGTTTTCAATTCAATTCATTTCGAAATCGTTTTCAATTCAATTCATTTCGAAATCGTTTTCAATTCAATTCATTTCGAAATCGTCTTCAATTCAATTCATTTCGAATTCGTTTTCAATTCAATTCATTTCGAAATCGTTTTCAATTCAATTCATTTCGAATTCGTTTTCAATTCAATTCGAATTCGATAAAATCGATATAAATATCGTTCACGTCAAAATGGCGTCAATCTAATCAACACGGCTTCATAAAGTTCTATTTTCAAATATTCTATTTCAAATATTTCTTATTATTAAAATATTTGTTATTATCAAAATATTCTTTATTTTCACGATTGGAATGAGGCCCAATCAATTACCATATAAAATTAATTATATGGATTTTCATACAACACATGTATATAATAACATTGAAAATAATCAACCATCAACCAAAGTGCACTACACTGTATAAGCATCAAATATAGATATTCAACGCTCATAACAGCCTGTCAATCAATCGATCGACATATTTAATCAATCAGGATGAGTGAAATTCATATTTCATCCCAACACCCGTGTGGGGTTTCAAACAATCAAACACAGATTTTAGTTGTGCAGTTGGGCGATGTGTAAAATTTATCGTCCCAATCAATGTCATTCAAATAAGTGTACATAAACAAACCATCTGGTTTGTAAATGAATATTTATTTATCCACTTCACTATTTTCATATTCACGTTAAAAATTATATTTTTAACGATAAAACATTTTATTTCAACCTATGAATTTCTATTCAATTCATTTATTCAATAAAATGATATTTTTATTTTTCTAACATATTTTAGAAAATTTCGGCGGCATAACGGCACGATACTAGAAACGGGACAAGGCCTAGCCTTATCCCCGGTCTAGTGAAGGCCCACGCCATTCACACATCAATCATATCAATTTCATCTCACCAAACAATTCAATTCAAACAAATAATTCAACTAGTCTATGCAACCAAACAAACAAGTCCATGGTCTGTGGACAATTGTGTCGGGTGCTACTAAGCACCGTCTGCATCCTAGTATATATATATAACTAGAAAAATAAATTGAAAGGTGAGAAATTCTCACCTATAGCTATCCTAGCTCCACGATTCTCCTAATGTAGAAGTCTTCGCTGTTCTCGTCTCTTCGTCATCTTCGTTGCCCGTATTCACTACATATATAAAAATCGAATTTTTATTTCGTTATTCAATATATAAAAATCCATTTTTCTATCGAAGTTCAATATATAAAAATTCTATTTTCTTTCGAAGTTCATTATATAAAAATTCTATTTTTCTATCGAAGTTCAATATATAAAAATTCTATTTTTCTATCGAAGTTCAATATATAAAAATTATATTTTTCTATCGAAGTTCAATATATAAAAATTCTATTTTTCTATCGAAGTTCATTATATAAAAATTCTATTTTTCTATCGAAGTTCAATATATAAAAATTCTATTTTTCTATCGAAGTTCAATATATAAAAATTCTATTTTTCTATCGAAGTTCAATATATAAAAATTATATTTTTCTATCGAAGTTCAATATATAAAAATCGAATTTTTAGTTCGAAGTTCAATATATAAAAATCGAATTTTTAGTTCAAAGTTCAATATATAAAAATCGAATTTTTAGTTCAAAGTTCAATATATAAAAATCGAATTTTTAGTTCGAAGTTCAATATATAAAAATCGAATTTTTAGTTCGAAGTTCAATATATAAAAATCGAATTTTTAGTTCAAAGTTCAATATATAAAAATCGAATTTTTAGTTCGAAGTTCAATATATAAAAATCGAATTTTTAGTTCGAAGTTCAATATATAAAAATCATATTTTTAATTCGACAAGATAAAAGATTATATTTTTCATAACTTTACAACATAATTAAAAATTCAGTTTTTCTACTTCTTTAAAAATTCAGTTTTCAAACTTTAAAAATTCAGTTTTTCTTCTTCTTTAAAAATTCAGTTTTCAAACTTTAAAAATTCAGTTTTTCTTCTTTTATTTCAAAAACCAGTTTTTATTTCTAAAAAATTTCAGTTTTAATACTTTATATATAAAAAAAAATTCAGTTTTATACTTTAAAAATATTTAGTTTTTCTTTTAAACATTTTCAGTTTTTATTTTTAAAACAAAATCATTATTAAATTCGGTTTTAAAAAAAAAATAAAAAAAATAAAAAAAAATAAACAGAAATTCTTACTAAGAGGGGGGGGGGGGGTGGCGCGGCTTCTTCGTCGGCGTCGAGGGCTTCAAGGGGGGGGGCCGCCTTCTTCGTCGGCGTCGAGGGCTTCAAGGGGGGGGGACCGCCTTCTTCGTCGGCGCCGAGGGCTTCAAGGGGGGGGGGGGGAGTGCGGTGCCTGAGGGCGGCGCGACGTTGGCGTCGCTGGAGAAGAGGCGACGGGTTCGTGCCCATTAGGGTTTTTTTTTTTTTTTTTTTTATTCTGAAATCGGTTTTGAAAGATAATCGAACGGGGGGGGGTTGACCAACGAGGAGAGAGAAAAGGGGTGAGAGAGATGTTATATTATTTATATTTTATTTATTCCTTAAAGCAACTTTCTAGTTCGAACTCGAAACTAGACCCACCGACTGACGTCCCTAGCGTTTCACCCCCATTCCGAACACAATGGGATATGTATCGCAGGCTGGTTCGATCATTTGAATCAGTTTCCGTTGAACTTACATTTAAATCATTATATTGAATTTTAAACGTACATTTCAAATTACCGGGGTCACATACTAACTAGAAAAATTCCAGAAAAATATTTTCTAGCTTCGTATTGACGATACGGTCCTAACAAAACTAGTTTCGTCGAATTCTGAGACCGTTAGAAAAATGGCCAATTTCCAGTCGACTAAAATCAACTGAAACTGGTCAAACGCGTTTTCCTTTGCTACTCTCACATATTGATTCGAAAAATTATGAAATTTGGAATCTAGCAATAACTTGACACCACGGACCCAACAAAACTGGTTTCGTCGAAATCCGAGGTCGTTTGCAAAATGTCCATTTTTAAGGGCCTGAATTCCATAGCGACTATTCAGAATTTTCAACTGGACATATCTTATCATTTCTAAGATGAAATCTCAGTTTGTTAACTTCGTTACAAAGATATTCACTATTAGACTCCATTATTTTTGGTTTCACTAAAATCCGGATTGTTTTGCACCCGGTACATTCACTTGAAGTTTGAAATCGAATTATCGAACTACCGCGCCATTTTCAATTCTATTTATAATTATATATAAATATTTTATATTCTAATGACGACGCGTATAATATATGCGTCGAATTATATTCAAAATAAATTTCTCGTCGATTATATTTAAAATAATTCATTTTAAATAATCAAAATTCGCTAAAATTGCCAAAATAAAATTTTCAAACTGGCTCGCATTTTACGGGTTGTTACAATCTCCCCCACTTAAAACTTTTCGTCCCCGAAAAGGAACAAAGTCGAAAGTGGTTTGATTATTCAACTCTACGCTCGATCTGGCTTCCATTCTCCAACTCTTTAGTTTCTGAGAATTTTCAAAATCTCAAAAATTTGGCTAACACCCTAAATTTTTGAAAAATTTCGCCATAACCTCCCCTGCACCGGGAGCATCGGGGAATTTCAAATAGCTTCCCCGGTCCTTCAGATCTCAAAAAGAAAAAGAAAAAGCCAAGCGGCTAGCCAATAGGCTCACAAAATCATCATCACCCAAACAAAACAGGAAATTATGTAGTAAACATGTACCTATTTGTCGGGCAAACAAATTTTATTCTCTGGCTCTAGCCTTCTTGCTATGACCTGTTCAATGATATATATGTATATGCAAACAAATGCGACAAATTTTCAATATAATTCAATATTTGATTCAGTTAGGCTAAATGGTTCAAAATTAGCAAACAAATAAACAAACAACTCAAACATCAATCAATTAGTGAATTAGAGTCTCAAATTCGTAATTTGATATATATACAAAAATCAGATTTTTGATGCCAAATCCACAACAATGTATTCTAGCTATATAAGTTTTGGTTCTCACACCAGTCTAATGGAAATATATAGAAAATCACACCTTCGAAACTCGAACACACACTACTGATGCTATATAGTCATCAGTAGAATCATCTCCGGGCGACTAGAGTGTGATGCTATATCTATCCAATATATTAAAACTTTGAATATACGTTTGCAAGGCGTATATGCAAATTCTTTATATACTGAATTGTCCAAAATCAATATAAATAAATAATCAAATACGAATAATTGATTTAAATTTTCAAAACAAAACTTGTTTTCATTTTAAAAATATACTCTTCACACTCGTTCTAGGATACTACTGATCCCATCTCTAACGAGTCATTCTAATTGGATATTACTAATCCAATATCTGATGAATTCTTTCGTATGTTTCTAATGTGTCTTGTTCTCTGCTTTGTAAACCAAAGCTCTGATACCACGTGTAAAGACCCGCAACTTCCCCGTAAAGGAAAGCGTCGGATAATTCGAGAACAAACCACAGCAGAACGCATACAGAAGAACATTTCATTGTATATTACAACAATGCATCAGATTACAAGAATATACAGAGTATAAATGAATAAATTACACAGAAATATCAGAGATTTAAATTACATAGCAGCGGAAAATAATACAATACACAACTAGAATGAGATATACGGATACAAAGCTTTCCGGATATCGTTCCAGCTGTAACCCAGGATCCTGTGAATATAAATCTGCAAAACCGAAACTACTAGCTGCCCGTGTCAAAATAAGGGCACCCAGAGTTTAGGTTAAAACAATAAACTCCAGGTCAGTCATGTGACTGGTGTGAGAACTAAAACAGTTAATCTTTATTCTTAAAGCTAGGTAAATCAAGGGACCACGCCGTATAACACGGAACGGGTTTCCTCCCAAGAATACCAGTGCATAAAACAAACAGCGCAATGCTAAATAAAGAAAAATGAAGCTGTTATAAGACCCAGGTCCTATCACACAATGCAAACGCAAGCCGGGGGATAGGGTTTTCCCTTATAACAGCCAAAGAATGCTTGATACGTTTAAAACAAATCATTTGATACTATAATAAGTGCATAGTGTATAAAACAATTTTGAATCATAAGTATCAATCATAGGCGGCATGAGCGCCCCATCCCACTATGTCACCATATATAGGTTTACAAATAAAACCGCAAAGTCACGTATTTGGAAATTGGATTTCCGTCTATGAACCGAGGCCAGGGATAGTCCTCAACCGATTCGTGACTCTCTAGCCCGAGCCACAGGAACAGCCGCAACTGCCCCTTGGATCGTCAGGGCCGGTCCACACGGAGTGGATTATTATACCTGAACAATACGTCTCCCCACCCTATGGGGTGTAAGTCTGGTCCGTCAGCCGACCAGAATGCATTCGGCCGAAACCGATATAACCGAGGCGCCTCGCAACAGCAACAACCACATAAGTCAAACTCGTCAGGGCGTGTAAAACCACTGACGCCACTTCTAACTAGAAAGAAACGCAAGTCCTCCCTGAGGTCCGTCTCCCGTTTTGGTTCATACCTGGTGTGAAACACGCGAGGTAAACGTTACACAAAGCTACGCCACAAAGGCCGTGCTTTGATCATCACCACAAGACTTTGCTTTTCAACAGAAGCCTTGATCATTTGCATCTTAGCATGCCACACAGGCAAACCATCCTATGCAACCGATATCAGTCACACAGAATGAAATCCGATGTCAGACACACAGTCCATTTACAAGTCCGTTCTGGGTCTGAACGAAACCGGAGGCACCTAGTACCCCGCATATCCATCGATCTCCAAGTACGTCTGGACGATCACCAACTGTTTCCATCTTCTTGGGTGTACAGCCCAATCAAGATCATCAGTTATCACCCAAACGACGTGAAGACTTCCGGTCTTCGACCACCGTCTTCATCTTCGACTTATCGTCGTATCAGTTATTCAGAATGGGATAAACCCGGACTTTCCGAATAACTCGCGTATATTTTAAATAAGTGTTACACAAACACAACATACGCCTCATTCCAATTCATCAGTTACTAACCGTAAATTAATCAAGAGAATAATTCCCCAAATATTAACCCCGAAGGCCGAAACCAACATCAGATCAATACCCAGAAAACCATTCTGCTTGGCCAACCGACAGTTAGTTTCTAAATTTTACATTCAAATCTAATTAAAGATTTAACTATCGCCTGGAGCAAAACTGGTGATACTCCATTCTCGATCTTTTCAATCTAATTAAAGATTCATTAAAACTCCACTTAGTTTTAATCTGTGACTGGGTTAAAGAATCAGTGTCATCTAAAAACACGGTTCGCGATAAACCCAAAGTCACATTCCATTAATTATCGGGTTAAAGAACGAGTGTTATTTAAAAACACTGTTCACGATAAACCCAAAAATCATTCCATTAATTATCGGGTTAAAGAACGAGTGTTATTTAAAACACTGTTCACGATAAACCCAAAAATCAATATCAATTCAATTCCAATTAAATATCATTTAATTGGTACACTTCATTAAATCTAAATAAAAAGATTTAATCTTTTCTCAACTGGGTTCAAGAACAGTGTTAGTGAAGACACCATTCACGACAAACCCAAATCACATTCGATATTCAATACAAGGCTCTGAATAGAAAATATATCGGCTTATATTCAATATCGAATTCTACGACTAACAAATGTCGTATTGGAAATAACGATATACATATATATCTTTCAAATTTCCATAACAACACCTGTATAATCACGAATTCCAACATCGAAATATTCCGAAGACAATTTCGATTCAAATCCACTCCAATGCAATCATTGGAATTTTGGTTACTTTTAAAACCCTTTTCGAATTCAATTTATTTATTTAAAAATAAATAGAATTATAATTCTAGTTCAAAACTAGTTCATTTCGATAAAAATCCATTTTTATCTTTTCAAATATGGAGTTTTTCATCCCAATTCTTCACAAATCATTTCTTATGATTTTACACAAATTATTACTATTTTTAATAATTTTATCAAGGCCCGTACAGTCGATTTCCATCAATGGCCATCGAACTGCACTTACAGCGACCTTTTTCGAATTTGATTTGGACATAATTCCAAATCCAACCGTTAGATTTCAAATTTCTAATCTTCGTTAGAAAGCTCTTTTCGATACGAACCCAACGGTTCCGGTTTTAGGAGAATCCGACGGTCGGATCTCCCGTAATGTCCGTTTGAAATAAATGGTCGAAATTCGCGAACTGCCGCGGCGCGGCGCGTTCTATTCAGGCCATTATATTATATATAATATATATATAATATATTTCGTCGATTTCTATTTAAAAACGAATTATATAAACAGTTTTAAATTCATTTCAAAATCTATTTCAACTTCCATTTCAATTCAAAGCAAAATTGAATTCTTCTTTATAAATTCGTTTCAAAATTCATTTCTGTTCAATTCAAATTTCAATTCAATTTGAATTCATATTCAATTCAATTCATTTCGAAATCGTTTTCAATTCAATTCATTTCGAAATCGTTTTCAATTCAATTCATTTCGAAATCGTTTTCAATTCAATTCATTTCGAATTCGTTTTCAATTCAATTCATTTCGAAATCGTTTTCAATTCAATTCATCTCGAAATCGTTTTCAATTCAATTCATCTCGAAATCGTCTTCAATTCAATTCATTTCGAAATCGTCTTCAATTCAATTCATTTCGAAATCGTCTTCAATTCAATTCATTTCGAAATCGTCTTCAATTCAATTCATTTCGAATTCGTCTTCAATTCAATTCATTTCGAATTCGTTTTCAATTCAATTCATTTCGAAATCGTTTTCAATTCAATTCATTTCGAATTCGTTTTCAATTCAATTCATTTCGAAATCGTTTTCAATTCAATTCATTTCGAAATCGTTTTCAATTCAATTCATTTCGAAATCGTTTTCAATTCAATTCATTTCGAAATCGTTTTCAATTCAATTCATTTCGAATTCGTTTTCAATTCAATTCATTTCGAAATCGTTTTCAATTCAATTCATTTCGAAATCGTTTTCAATTCAATTCATTTCGAAATCGTTTTCAATTCAATTCATTTCGAATTCGTTTTCAATTCAATTCATTTCGAAATCGTTTTCAATTCAATTCATTTCGAATTCGTTTTCAATTCAATTCATTTCGAAATCGTTTTCAATTCAATTCATTTCGAAATCGTTTTCAATTCAATTCATTTCGAAATCGTTTTCAATTCAATTCATTTCGAATTCGTTTTCAATTCAATTCATTTCGAATTCGTTTTCAATTCAATTCATCTCGAAATCGTCTTCAATTCAATTCATTTCGAAATCGTCTTCAATTCAATTCATTTCGAAATCGTCTTCAATTCAATTCATTTCGAATTCGTCTTCAATTCAATTCATTTCGAATTCGTTTTCAATTCAATTCATTTCGAAATCGTTTTCAATTCAATTCATTTCGAATTCGTTTTCAATTCAATTCATTTCGAAATCGTTTTCAATTCAATTCATTTCGAAATCGTTTTCAATTCAATTCATTTCGAAATCGTTTTCAATTCAATTCATTTCGAAATCGTTTTCAATTCAATTCATTTCGAATTCGTTTTCAATTCAATTCATTTCGAAATCGTTTTCAATTCAATTCATTTCGAAATCGTTTTCAATTCAATTCATTTCGAAATCGTCTTCAATTCAATTCATTTCGAATTCGTTTTCAATTCAATTCATTTCGAAATCGTTTTCAATTCAATTCATTTCGAATTCGTTTTCAATTCAATTCGAATTCGATAAAATCGATATAAATATCGTTCACGTCAAAATGGCGTCAATCTAATCAACACGGCTTCATAAAGTTCTATTTTCAAATATTCTATTTCAAATATTTCTTATTATTAAAATATTTGTTATTATCAAAATATTCTTTATTTTCACGATTGGAATGAGGCCCAATCAATTACCATATAAAATTAATTATATGGATTTTCATACAACACATGTATATAATAACATTGAAAATAATCAACCATCAACCAAAGTGCACTACACTGTATAAGCATCAAATATAGATATTCAACGCTCATAACAGCCTGTCAATCAATCGATCGACATATTTAATCAATCAGGATGAGTGAAATTCATATTTCATCCCAACACCCGTGTGGGGTTTCAAACAATCAAACACAGATTTTAGTTGTGCAGTTGGGCGATGTGTAAAATTTATCGTCCCAATCAATGTCATTCAAATAAGTGTACATAAACAAACCATCTGGTTTGTAAATGAATATTTATTTATCCACTTCACTATTTTCATATTCACGTTAAAAATTATATTTTTAACGATAAAACATTTTATTTCAACCTATGAATTTCTATTCAATTCATTTATTCAATAAAATGATATTTTTATTTTTCTAACATATTTTAGAAAATTTCGGCGGCATAACGGCACGATACTAGAAACGGGACAAGGCCTAGCCTTATCCCCGGTCTAGTGAAGGCCCACGCCATTCACACATCAATCATATCAATTTCATCTCACCAAACAATTCAATTCAAACAAATAATTCAACTAGTCTATGCAACCAAACAAACAAGTCCATGGTCTGTGGACAATTGTGTCGGGTGCTACTAAGCACCGTCTGCATCCTAGTATATATATATAACTAGAAAAATAAATTGAAAGGTGAGAAATTCTCACCTATAGCTATCCTAGCTCCACGATTCTCCTAATGTAGAAGTCTTCGCTGTTCTCGTCTCTTCGTCATCTTCGTTGCCCGTATTCACTACATATATAAAAATCGAATTTTTATTTCGTTATTCAATATATAAAAATCCATTTTTCTATCGAAGTTCAATATATAAAAATTCTATTTTCTTTCGAAGTTCATTATATAAAAATTCTATTTTTCTATCGAAGTTCAATATATAAAAATTCTATTTTTCTATCGAAGTTCAATATATAAAAATTATATTTTTCTATCGAAGTTCAATATATAAAAATTCTATTTTTCTATCGAAGTTCATTATATAAAAATTCTATTTTTCTATCGAAGTTCAATATATAAAAATTCTATTTTTCTATCGAAGTTCAATATATAAAAATTCTATTTTTCTATCGAAGTTCAATATATAAAAATTATATTTTTCTATCGAAGTTCAATATATAAAAATCGAATTTTTAGTTCGAAGTTCAATATATAAAAATCGAATTTTTAGTTCAAAGTTCAATATATAAAAATCGAATTTTTAGTTCAAAGTTCAATATATAAAAATCGAATTTTTAGTTCGAAGTTCAATATATAAAAATCGAATTTTTAGTTCGAAGTTCAATATATAAAAATCGAATTTTTAGTTCAAAGTTCAATATATAAAAATCGAATTTTTAGTTCGAAGTTCAATATATAAAAATCGAATTTTTAGTTCGAAGTTCAATATATAAAAATCATATTTTTAATTCGACAAGATAAAAGATTATATTTTTCATAACTTTACAACATAATTAAAAATTCAGTTTTTCTACTTCTTTAAAAATTCAGTTTTCAAACTTTAAAAATTCAGTTTTTCTTCTTCTTTAAAAATTCAGTTTTCAAACTTTAAAAATTCAGTTTTTCTTCTTTTATTTCAAAAACCAGTTTTTATTTCTAAAAAATTTCAGTTTTAATACTTTATATATAAAAAAAAAATTCAGTTTTATACTTTAAAAATATTTAGTTTTTCTTTTAAACATTTTCAGTTTTTATTTTTAAAACAAAATCATTATTAAATTCGGTTTTTAAAAAAAATAAAAAAAATAAAAAAAAATAAACAGAAATTCTTACTGAGAGGGGGGGGGGGTGGCGCGGCTTCTTCGTCGGCGTCGAGGGCTTCAAGGGGGGGGCCGCCTTCTTCGTCGGCGTCGAGGGCTTCAAGGGGGGGGACCGCCTTCTTCGTCGGCGCCGAGGGCTTCAAGGGGGGGGGGGAGTGCGGTGCCTGAGGGCGGCGCGACGTTGGCGTCGCTGGAGAAGAGGCGACGGGTTCGTGCCCATTAGGGTTTTTTTTTTTTTTTTTTTTTTTTATTCTGAAATCGGTTTTGAAAGATAATCGAACGGGGGGGGTTGACCAACGAGGAGAGAGAAAAGGGGTGAGAGAGATGTTATATTATTTATATTTTATTTATTCCTTAAAGCAACTTTCTAGTTCGAACTCGAAACTAGACCCACCGACTGACGTCCCTAGCGTTTCACCCCCATTCCGAACACAATGGGATATGTATCGCAGGCTGGTTCGATCATTTGAATCAGTTTCCGTTGAACTTACATTTAAATCATTATATTGAATTTTAAACGTACATTTCAAATTACCGGGGTCACATACTAACTAGAAAAATTCCAGAAAAATATTTTCTAGCTTCGTATTGACGATACGGTCCTAACAAAACTAGTTTCGTCGAATTCTGAGACCGTTAGAAAAATGGCCAATTTCCAGTCGACTAAAATCAACTGAAACTGGTCAAACGCGTTTTCCTTTGCTACTCTCACATATTGATTCGAAAAATTATGAAATTTGGAATCTAGCAATAACTTGACACCACGGACCCAACAAAACTGGTTTCGTCGAAATCCGAGGTCGTTTGCAAAATGTCCATTTTTAAGGGCCTGAATTCCATAGCGACTATTCAGAATTTTCAACTGGACATATCTTATCATTTCTAAGATGAAATCTCAGTTTGTTAACTTCGTTACAAAGATATTCACTATTAGACTCCATTATTTTTGGTTTCACTAAAATCCGGATTGTTTTGCACCCGGTACATTCACTTGAAGTTTGAAATCGAATTATCGAACTACCGCGCCATTTTCAATTCTATTTATAATTATATATAAATATTTTATATTCTAATGACGACGCGTATAATATATGCGTCGAATTATATTCAAAATAAATTTCTCGTCGATTATATTTAAAATAATTCATTTTAAATAATCAAAATTCGCTAAAATTGCCAAAATAAAATTTTCAAACTGGCTCGCATTTTACGGGTTGTTACAGTATATAAACAAATTGTTCGATTTGTTTATAAATATATATTTCATTTTATATACACGTCAAAAATTAGATTTTAACTATATAAATATTTTATTTCGCTATATATATATATATTTTATTTCATTCCACATCACACAATAAAATTTCACAACATAGCAACCAAACAAACAAGTCATCCATGGTATGTGGACGATGGGTGTCGGGTGCTGCTAAGCACCGTCCGCATCCTAGCATATATATTAACTAGAAATTTAAAATAAAAGCGAGGAGTTCTCACCGAAAGCTAAACCCAACTCCACGACTCTTCGTATGTAGGAAGTCTTGTCGTTACCGCCCTTTGTCCCTTTCGATGCCCATATTCACTACATAGATAAAATTCAAAATTTTATATTCTCTACCTTATAAAAAGTATATTCTTATAATCTCTACTATATAGAAATCATATTTTTATTATCTCCACTGTATAAAAAACAGATTTTTAATATGCCATTAGTATAAAAATTATATTTTTAACCTCACTATATTATAAAAATTATATTTTTAACCTCACCATATTATAAAAAATATATTTTTATTACATTATATAAAATAAAAATCTCACCTTTAAACCATTAAAAATCTAGTCTTTAATGAATTAAAAATCGTATATTTACTATAATAAAAATCTCGTCTTTCTCTATATAAAAATCTGTTCTTTTTCTATATACAAAGTTATTCTATTCTTATTTTTAAATCCAAACTTGTTCATTTAAAAAAACTGATCTTGTTGCAATGCTATTATACATATAGTTTCAGATTTTCTAAACAAGGTGTTTTTCTTCTTACGAATTTCTGTAATTAAATAAGTGCAATGAGGTTACCCTTAATCACCGTCTTCAGCTCCAGCTAACATCGAACTGGCTCGCCTGCTAGGGCTCACGATTGCGCTCAATATTGAGAAGCTTGGTGCCGATATGAACCTTGCATGAGCTACGCCGCCACGAGAGCTTCCCTCCAGCACCCACAGTGTCGAGCTTGATCACCTCTAGGCGTCGGATTTTACCTGCGAGCGGCGACACTTTAAATGCCCGATTCCTCCAGAATATCGAACGAACCCCGCTCCTTCCAGTGTGGATTTGAAGATGGGAGGGTTCTCTTTGATTTTTCTTTGGATTTCTACTCTAACTCGTGGGAGTTTCGAAGTGATTTGGGGTTTTCTTGAGGAGCGATTTCAGTCGTCGTTTAAGTGAAAGTGGCGGCCTGGTTCAAGTGGTTAGAGCTTAACGGAAAACTTCTTTATAATAAATATATTTTATTAATATTTAAATCTAACTTTATTTTATTTATAAATTTATCAAACCGAACTCCAAACGAACTCCAACGACTGTCGCCCCTAGCTAATCACCCCCATTCCGAACACTATAGGATATGTTTCGTAACCCAATTCGGCTGTTACGATCAGTTTCCGTTGAATTTAAAATATAAATCTTTATATATTCAATTTAAACGTACATTTCAATTTACCGAGGCTACATACAGTCTCTAAAAATTCCCGAAAAATATTTTCTAGCTTCGTATTGACGATACAGTCCTAACAAAACTAGTTTCATCAAATTCTGAGACCGTTTGAAAAATGGCCATTTTCTAGTCGATTAAAATCAACTAAAACTGGTCAAACGCGTTTTCCTTCGCCACGCTCACATATTAACTTCAAAAATTATGAAATTTGAAATTTGAAATCTAGCAATAATTTGACATCCCGGATCCAACAAAAGTGGTTTCGTCGAAAACCGAGGTCGTTTGCAAAATTTCCATTTTTAAGGGCCAGAATTCCATAGCGACTATTCTGAATTTTCAACTGGGCATATCTTTTGATTCCCGCTATGAAATTTTGATTTCCCGGATTCGTTAGAAAGATATTCTCAATTAGATTCAAATATTTTTGGTTTCGCTAAAATCCGGTTTATTTTGCACCTAGTACATTCATTTGAACTTTGAAATCGAATTATCGAACTACCTCGCCATTTTCAATTCCTTTTATAATTTAAAATAAATATTCGTATTCTAACGACGATCCATATAAATATATACGTTCTAATTCTATTCAAAATAAATTTCTCGTCGCTATTATTTAAAATAATCTATTTTAAATATTCAAAATTCATCAAAATTACCAAAATAAAATTTTTAAACTGGCCCAGATTTTACGGGCTGTTACAACTAAACTATAAACATAAACATTTCTACCTCTTTCTTGTGGAGGTTCAATGAGAGCGTGAATTTTCCCTCCAGAAGTAGATCCAGTCCTCTGCCCTTGGCCATGCCTTCTTGGGCAATCCTTAGCCATATGTCCTGTCTCACCGAATTGAAAACAACCACCCATCTTCCTCTTCTTCTTTCTGCAGTCCTTAATCAGATGTCCAGGTATGCCACAAAAGTTACACTTCCTCTTGTCATGGGGTTTGTTATTCTTCTCGCCCTTCTTAGAATCCGTCTTCTTATTCTACGCCCCCCCCCCCCCCCCCCCGTTTTCTTGTCTAGAGGTCCTTCCACCTTTGTCTCTTTCTTTCCATCCTTGTCTTCCTCTTGTAACAGTGCCATATCCACCAGTCTCTCAAAAGTCACACCCATAGGTATATGAGGTATAGCTAGGCTGTGCTGTGGCTCATTCAACCCTTTAACGAAACGAAGAGCCTTTTTATGTGGAATGTTTACCAACTCCAGTCCGAATCTAGCCAGCTAGTTGAATTGGTTGACGTATTCCTTAACCGATAGGCTTTCTTGTTTGAGTGCTAAGAACTTCTCCATCTGTAGGCTTCGTTCGGCTTGCGAGAGGAACTTCATTTCAAACCTCATTCTGAAATCCTCCCAAGTCTCAACTGGTCTTTCAGCATTAATATCTTCCCACCAGAAAGAGGCTTCATCCTTAAGTAACCATATAGCCAATTGTATCTTCTGCCTATTTCCCACTTCGAAGATAACAAACAAATCTTCTGCTTCCTTGAGCCAGTTTCTTGCTTCTACGAATGATTCAGTCCCATTAAAGTTCTTTCCGCCCATAGCTTGAAAGTCTCTACAAATCTTCGAGAAAGCATTCACACACGGAGGAGGAGGAGGAACGGCTGCAGCTGGGGGAGGAGGAACGTCTGTTGGGCCAACGGTATCAGCTCTAGCCTCTAGATACCTTTTGAACCAGCCGGGTATCTGTACGCCCTCGGGAAGATTAAGATCCCCAGGCATGCTGAAACAAAAAGGTTCAAAACAAAGGATAGAAAGATAGTGTGTATGACTTTGGGGAATATGCCTTTAAAATAAAACAACACTTTTCTTGAAAATGCTTCTTTAAATCATCTTTTTGAAAAATAGTTCTTAAGAATTTTAATCTGATCCAGTAACCATCAGCTCTGATACAAAGTGAAATACCCCACCTCCATTAAGGTCACTCACAAAGGGAATGCATTAACTTTGGTGAAGCATTGTAGGTAAAAGATATAGATAATTTACAAGACAGACATATAAACAGCGGAAAAACTAGAATTATTTCATAAGCAACGTGGTCTAGTCAAAACATTACAACCATTATCTCAAAACCCAACTTCCAAGTTATTACAATAAAACTTCTGTCTTGATTTAAAACTCAAAATACATAAAGAAACATAAAGCAATAGTAAAGCAACATAAATACCCATTAAAAATTGTAACCACAGCCATAGCCCAAGAAAAGAGAATCCAAGCAATACATCTACTCTCTTCAAGCTGGAAAAGGTCCGAACTAAGCTGAAGTAATCCCTCCTTACGGACCTAGGGAGGGAACAGAAGAAAAGAAGACGAAAGAAAAACGGGTCAGACATAAGCCTGGTAAGTCCAGCGACTTTTCATCATGTAAACAAGAAAAACGATCATAACATGAATAAACTGAATATAGGACAATACCATAGCGACAAGATAACATAAGGCAAGATAAACTGAATATGCTATCGTACTCATTTCCATTTCTCTGCACCTACTAACAAATGTTTCAACTGGCATCATGTGTTCATAATAAAATGGCCCCTTTATCAATCGGCTCTTACTCGCATGCATTTGTTACTTATGTCATTCGACCCCGCTTGTTTGTATATACCTGCATTGGTCCCACCATGGGGTTTATCAATCCTTGTGGTGGCAACCCGACACAATTCAAGATGCACAGTGTATAACTACTGATGCCCAGTGCCTGATTTTTCCACTTCGGAGTACGTGCATGCCCGAACTCCGTCGGAACCTACACTGACGCACCACCCACCGCTATTTTGACCGCTTATAATCAGCCCAATAATCGTTCCCCACCCTGCCTAGCTCAGGGTACCATGATACATCTATGTGGGTTACTGCTGAAATGGGTCCCCATTACTAGGGTTTCCTAATCAACATGTTATAATGGTTAAGTGTTCTCCATGTAACCTAACCCCACCCATCTGCTTAATTAACTTGTTGTATTGGTTAAGTGTTGCCTAAGTTAATTTAACCCTAGCATTCTTAGCATGTCTGTTCATTAGCATTTATTCATTCATTAATGCCTCAACCTCTCACATTAGAACTGTTGTTTGCGGTTGCTGGATGTTGCGGGCGGTTCCGGGCAGACTTCTACCGCAAACTCATTCTAACCTTGGTTTTTGGGCTTAATGCTCTAACCTCTCACATTAGATCTGTTGTTGCGGTCGTTGGATGTGCCAAGCGGTTCCGGGCATCCTTACACCGCAACTCAATCTAACCTCGTGTTAGGCATGTTCATCTTTTAGCCAAATTACATATTTACCATACATGCCCAAATCTAGTTTTTTATATGCCAATTACCTACAATTGAAGTCAATTCAAGTTATGCCACATTTACTTGTTATGCCCAAAACTACTCAATTAGGTTATACCCAATTCCCCGCGTTTCAATCGTACATACAACAGGATTCAATCTAGGTTCCGAATGAACCTAGTATTCATAAAATAGAACAAAAAAGGGAATAGAGAAGGAACACAAGAATTGACATAAGAAACAAAATAGGCATGTAAAGGTGTACCCAAATCCAAGAATCATGTTTCCAATAGGCATGTTGTACATTAACAATAAGTATGGCCAAACTGAGCAAGTTACATCATAGGCATAAAGATTCGATAGAATTGAATATAAGAGAATCACCAATTTGGTGTACAACATGATAGGTTCCATTGTTTCAATCACAACGGTCTCATAAGCATAGGTAATTCAGATTTGACAAAAGGATAAACATGAATCAGAATTGATTATCTCACAATTAGGCATAGTGGCGTACAACATGATAGGTTCCATTGTTCCAATCACAACAGTCTCGTAAGAAAAAGGATAAGCATGAATAAGAATTGATTATCTCATAATTAGGCATAGTTCTAGATCCGATTATTACAGTCATGGTTTCTATAAGGTGTCCAAATTTGAATAATAACTGAACTTATAGTGAAAGGATTAGAAAAGTGAATTAGTTGACGTTGTAGCGATTCTAATCTTTCTTTGTTGATCGAAGAAGAAAACCTCTACTTTGATTTGAAGCTCTCTCTCTAATCTGATTGCTAGTTTGGAGAAGATGGAGGCTAGGCTAGCTTAGAGATGGACAACATGATAGCTTCATAGAATAGGGTTGTGAGGTTTAGGGCTAAGGTTTGATGTGATTATATATGAGTATAGGATTAGTTTGAGCCTTTAGGTCAACATAGGATCCATCCAGACCATCTAGTCCAAGAAAATGTGTCATCAGGCCAATCAGAAGTCACCACGTAGCCCTATGACTAAGAAAATCATCACTTTCCAGAATACTCAGCAGGGGTCGACCCCTACAGGGGGGTCGACACCCCTATAGGGGGGTCGACTCCCATGTCGACACCCCCTGGGGGGTCGACACCCCTGAGTTGGAGATTTCCCGCTCAGCTGCTTTCTTGAATTTTGAATTTCGAATCTGTTTTGATTATTTAATTATTATTTTAATTTAATTTCTGCTTACACTTGAAATCTTCTAACCGCCATAACTTCTTCATACGAAATCCGATTCATGCAAACTCGGACTCTATCTCAAGCAGAATTCCGAGACGAACGCAATGGCATAACCCGTTTCACCAAATTCTTCTTCTAAAAATTAAGTATTCTTAAATATGTTAATTTTAATATTCATAGAAAATACGGGGTGTTACAATGTAGTTCTCGCTTCAACCGTCCCAGAACTTCAGTACGCCACCTACTCCCCTTTTGCCACATTTTCTTCCATTTTATTTTGTGCCACGTTTTAACCCATGCGTGCTTCCTTTTTTGGTGTAATTAAAATGCTTTCATGGATATAAAGTTATTGCGTGACTACTGGAAGGTCACCTACCCCTTTAAGTCGCTGAAGGGGTTGAGGTTGGTTTCTAGTTTTATTAAAGGAATGGTTCGTTTACTTGCTAGAAATGAGAAACAACAAAGGCTCAGTAAAAATAAAATGAAGGGATGGTTTACTTATTTATAGAAGTAGAAAGAACGGTGATAAGCACAACGTTATTTCATAGGCATAGGAAACTGTTGTGTGGTTTCCCTTTAATCAGAGTAGCTGTGTAGTTTTCGACATTACAGGACATAGATGAAGAAAATAAGTGTAGGGTAGGTTGAATGGATTTTCTTTTCATTCAGTAGAGTGACTGAAAGGTATAGGTAGGCAGCGTACCTTTCCTCCTTAAGCATGAAGTCTACATTTTCTTTTTATTTGCTTATTTTATGGTTATTTTATTCTATCAGTAACCGCGCTATTTACAACCATTCAATATACGTACCGTACACACAAATTCCAAACACACTATAAATTGATGTACTGTTATGTCTTGACATTCAGGTCCAAATAAATTTAATTTCGTTGGAATCAGATTACGTTCGCACAACGTTATTATTTTAATTTATCGGTTCACATTTAAATTGCACGTACGAATAAAATAACTCCGATTGGCTCCAAACTGAAAATCTAGGAATAATTAACCATACGTATTCCAATAAAATTTGTTTCGTCGAAAACGGAGGTCATTTTAAAAACAAATTATTTCTGAGGCCTGTATAATATCGATAAAATATATTTAAATCGAAAACAATTCAATTTAAATAAATAATATTATAATCTTATATCACCAAATAAAATATTACATAGCTTCAGAATAAACCGATATATATTTTGAACTCAATTTTTTTTAATTTCGGGTTAAACGATATTCAAATTATATATAAATCCTTTATATTTATTAAATAAACGTTATCGCTTATTAACGAATTCCATAGCGACTATTTTGAAATTTGAATCGGACGTAATCAACAATCTATAACAGGAAATCTCCATTTTTATCTTACATTAGAAAAATATAATCAAATCGATTCCAAGTTTCTTGTTTCATAGAATTCTAGCTTAAAATGGATTCTGTAGACACAATTGAAATTCAAATCGTAAATTACGAATTATAGCGGCGTTTACAAGCTCGTTTATAATTTAATATAAATTAAACGTTTAAACTTCGTTATGTATATATATGAATTATATATTATAAATCCATTTAAAATTTCAAATCAATATTTAAAATAAAAATTAAATTAAATATTCGACTACCAACAATATGGGATGTTACACTAATAAATACCACTTAACTATTTTATTTAAAATATGGTTTTATAAAACCTCTTACTTTTTGAAATCTCCTTTTTAAATATATTGTTATTACTAAATTCGTTGATTAAGTAAATGATTGCTAAAACATCAACTTCTAGACCTTAACTTCTTTAAACTATTTGCTTTGTTATCCTGATTTTTATTACAAATCCTATTATTAAATCTTTTACCAAATTCGATTAGAAGAATCTCTTTTCTAATCCTTTCAATCATTCCCTTTGGGAAATCTTATTTCAATTTTTATCCCTTTCACTTAATGCCATTATTAAGTAAGTTAATTTATAATTAATTCTTTAACTTCATATTTCTCTTTGTAAACTCGTTTATACAACTCTGGTTTAATATAAAACACTTTTTGATCTCGATTTCCTTTACTTAATTCAAATATTAAGTAACATTTATTTTAAGCTTATCGTATTTGCTTAAAATCCCATTTATGACTTTGTTTGCCAAACTTGGTTTAAATATAAACTCGTTCATCAACTCCTTTTAGAATTAAATCATATTTCATTACTAACTTCGATTACTTACTTAAATGAACTTCATTTAAGAAGCAATCCTTTAAATTATTATTAATTATAATTTACTTTATCGTTAACTGGAATTAATATTGAATTTCTTTTTAAAATCTTATTAAGTTAAACAACTATTCTCTAATTATTTCATCAGATTAATTGGCACAGACTAATTTAATTTAAAAATCAATTTCAGTTAAAGCAATTGACTTAGTCAACTCTAAAACATAATTAACTCGTTGATGAGCTCTAATTAGTGTTTTCATTTAAATTAATTAATAATATAATTAATTTAAATAATCCCATTTACTTTGATTATTATTAAATAAATAATAATCAATGTCAATATAATCCCATTTTAATTATTTCTATAAAAAACAATAAAACTTGGTTATTAGTCGTCAAATTAATTTTTGATCAATCTTATCAATATAAGATCTAGTTTCATAAAATAATTTAATAATTACATATAAACCTAAATAATAAATAATAAATATTTATTTCCTTTTATAAACTTCATTTAAAATAATATATTTCAAAATCTATCTTCGGCTATAAAATAAATTTTATAACTTCATTTCTAATGATTTACCATATGGCAAATTAATCTTTATAAAACGATGTATAATAGGCCATTTACTACCACTTTCTCAACCAATATTTCCCATTGGTTAATATCAAAATAAACGTGGAATTCAAAAATCAATAATCAGTCAATAATCAATCAATCATCCAAATAGATTGGTTAAAACAGTGCATGTAATATAACATGAAAATAACAATAAATTTGAGGAATCTGGTTGGATCCCTCTAACCTATTCTTCCTAGCATCCAGTAGGTTAATCCATTCAATACGACAATTTATAATATACATGAATAACTATGTCAACTGGTAACAGTCAACTAACAACAATTCAAGCATCCAATTAAATTTTAAACGTTTATATTATTATAAATGTAACCAATAAGGTAAGGTACCTTGATTGGAAATAATCGTTAAAAATAACGATTGGGTTCGATTAAATTAAACGAATGTTTAATTTAAATCAGTTATATAAAAGTATTCGGTATACATGCAAACATTCATCAAATCATCTAACAATTAGCAAACATAACACATAAACATCAAACCCGACTTATAATAATTATAAGTGGGAGAGATGAATGAGGTGAACTCACTTGGTTTAATTCTGTTGATTAAACGAGTTGTTTCAATAAAATTAAACTGATGTTTAATTTTATCAAAATTCCGATAGCTTCCATTGCTGACCAACCTAGCTTCATCTCGTAGCCTTCGTCCATATGGTTTCAACGAAACCAATTGCGCCAAATTCTGGGAACGTATGATCGAGATATTATATAAATAAAGGTTGTATAAACACATGTTTTTTAATTTAAACTTTAATTTAAATAAAATGGGCCTTACCCAGTTATATACAGCCCACTTTCCTTTGGAAAATCTTCCCCCTATATTCTTCCCGTCAACACACACGTTTCTGTTATTCCATCCACCTCTGCCTCAGAATAAGACATCCCATTTTCCTTTTTCTTTTCATTTTAGGCTTTCAGCTCTTTCAATGATTTTTTTTATCGAAAGCCCATTGGCCCATTTTTTTCCTTTTATAAGGCCCGAAGCCATACAGCCCGCATCCCATACCCACGCCAACCCAAAATCGCATGTATAGGGTCATCTTCCCCACCGAATTACCTGAAGCTTTTACTCCTTTTTTTTATATTTTTGTACTCCTTTATATATATATATATATATATATATATATATATATATATATATCTTTCTAACGTATGGCCTAAAATCCCATGTCCATGCTGAAAAACCCAAACCCGCTTCGTACTACAGTTCCGTCTTCCCCAAACTATGTGCCTTAAACTCCATTCGCGAATCCACCATGCACGCACACTACTGATATCACCCAAACCACCATGATCTTCAAACAACGTACACCAAATAACTTCCCTTCGCATAAACGTGTGCCTTCTCTCAGCTCTTTTTCTACCAGCCTGAAAAATTGAAAGGAAGAATATTCAACATAAACTATAGACTTTGGATCAGCTCTTCATGAGTGACATCTGAACTTTTTTCTACTGCAATTATCTTTCTTCCAATAGACTCCTACAAATGTCGATGCAAAAGGAATTACATTGCCACACAACTAGGGAATTCAAGTTAATGCACTAAAAAGAAATGAAAGTGTACTAGTGCTTGAATACAAGATAACCAGTGTTTTCGCACGCCGCATTAGCAGATAAAAATGTATGAACTTTTATCAACTTGAGTCAGCTATATCAAGCAAATTAGAAAAGAGAAATCTGTGCATAGCCGTTTCGTTTGACTTGTGAACTAGCAATATTATAATCTGCAAAGTTAGGAGTTAACAAACTTGAATTTCATAGTTTCCAAATTTTATAGCCTGCAGCTTTGGACATCCTTAGAATTTTTAATATACCTAATATTGCATGAATACGATAAATTTCATCATGAAGCACACTAAAACAGTTAGAATTAAAGAGTCGAGTGGTATAATATTTGAATGGTAATATTATAGTTTTATACCTTAGCCTTCATCATATCCTTAAGTTTGAAAAGCTTCTCATGGAAATGGTTAATTGTAGTCCGCTTCTCATCTTTATTCATATATTTATCTTTAGATAAATCCTGTCTAGGCAATATATTTGGATCATGCAATGGTGCATTTTTACTTCCACCATATGTGAAGATCCGAGCTATACCTGCAATTATAATTAACAATATAAACTATGCTGATAACATAAAACACTTGACCATTCATCAAAAAGAATATCCAAAACTAAGTAAAACTGTGGATTTGCAATTGTAGGAGTCTAAACCGTTCAAATTAGAGTCAAGATAGCGAGCACGAGACAAGGTTCCGGTGCCCCTCTTTTCTGGCATGCCTTGCATGTTTGTTGTTCCACTACCAACGAGGCAACAATTTTTTAAAAGATCTTTAATATACATACGAATATTATATCTATAAAAAATGAAATCCAATTATAACTTCCAACTCTTCCAAATTGTAAATCAAAATTAACTGCTAACACGTTTTAGCAATAGAACTGAAGTTCAACTTTAGTGCACTAGCGATGCTGAAGTATATCCAAATTTTGTGGAGATATTTTCAAGTACTTCATGAACAATATCCACAAAATTTTATAGCATTTGCAATCATATATGGGCAGGGTTCCGCTACACCTCTTATATTGCATGTGAACTCTTCCCCTGAATCTTAACCTATATGAGGAGGGTTCCGCTACATATCTTATATTGCATGTGAACTCTCCCCTGAATCTCAACCACCCATTCCTCCACTCATTCTCTCTCTTCTCACTAACAAATAATATTCAAATGGGAAGAGAGAGGATGAGTGGGGGAATGGGTGACTGAGATTCAGGGGAAGAGTTCACGTACAATATAAAATATATATATGTGTGTGTGTGTATATATATACACACGTTAGCACTCTTACCCTACCGTGAGGTACAATAATCCAAAACCAACAAGATTTTATACATGATCAATCCACATACTCCCTCCGATTCATAATATAAGTCATTTTAGAGATTTGCGCAGAAATTAAGAAAAAATTCAAATGCTCCTTTTTGGTGGCTTGACTCTTTTTTTCATGCAAAATTAAGTTATTTTCTCTATTTCCACGTACAAAAAAATGACCGTTCTACTCACATAAGCCAATAAAAGTACTTCATGACAAGTCAATAAAGTAGGTATAATTTATTATAGATGAAAACGTCTTATATTTTGGAAAACAAAAAACTTCACAAACGTCATATAATAAGAACTCGAGGGATTATACATTATCATCCATCCAAAATTTGAAATCATTCCGACATTCGTAACATTTTCAAAATATTAGCTCAATTATTTATTGTTCAGACATTTATCCGAACCATGAATTTAAACATCAAATATATTATTCTACGAATGTCGAAATGACCTCAAATTTTGGATAGATAATATGTATGTGGATTGAACATCTATAAAATCTTGTTGGATTTGGATTAGTGTAGCTCACGGTAGAGTAGAGGTGCTGCAAAACAAGGATACCCCGGAACGCTCCTCTTTCTACATATAAATAGATACATATACACACACACGTACACACATATGTATACATACATACATATATATATATATACACACACACACACATATGACTAGACATATACATATACCTACATATATGCATATACACAAAAGTGCACACACGAATGACTGAATTAAAGGCATCATTCAGGTATCTTACCAATGGCTCCTATAGCGTCAAGACGGTCAGCGTCTTGCATAACTCCAAACTCAGTTGATGATGTAGCAGATATCCTTGAAACTTCATTTTTAAAACCTAATTAACAAAAAGGACAAGCTAAAACACAATTTTGTGCCATTATTACTTCTGATCACAAAACAAAAGTTTGTATAAATTGTTATAGAACCGGTAAAGCAATATAATGATCCCTTTAGCTATCCTCCAAAAGTATAAGGGTGCGTTTGCGGAAAACGGTAACAGGGTATTTGAGCGTGGCATTTGAACGTGTCATTTGAGCGTGGCACGATAGTAAACAAAGAATGCTTTTTTGCTGTGAACGGGGTATTTAAGCGGGGTATTTATTTGTTAATTTATTCTATGTTTCTTATGTGAATGACAACATTGTAATAGTAATCCAACATCGCCAAAATATTAAAAATAGCTTGGTGTGTGTGTGTGTGTGTGTGTATATATATATATATATATATATATATATATATATATATATATATATATATATGAGTATGCAAACTATAGACACAATTTGAAATCTATACTATATTATATTTACTGAGTTCGCAATCGAGCTCTCACAAGCCCTCCTGATTTTTTGCACCTATCTAAAGCTGAACCGTCTCACTTTGCCGAACGTCATCTCGAACCCTATATCCTACCCACTTCCTGCGCATTCTCCTGCCTCCCATCTCAACCCCATACCCTTCTCCTTCCCAAAGAGTCATGTCCACTCTGTCTTCCCCCCATCCATGAAATGCGTCATCAACCTGCCTCTTTCTCAATCATCCACCGACAACTGTTCTCAATCGACGGTAGGTACGTCCCAAAGGACTATAGTTCGTTCCATCCCATCTTCTACCGACTGACATCCTCCGATCTTACACTGCTTCCATCTTCGCCCTTCCATCCCGTGGTCATCAGATTATGTATTAACAACCCAAATCGTGTGATTTGTTGGCCTCATCCACTACCAATAGCAATTAAAACCAACTGGCATCTTCCCATCGTTATTCCTTCTCTTCTTACCCCGTCGATGGCGTAATTGAGGGAAAATCAATCCTACTACAAATCCTGCTAGTTAGTCCTAAACTTTTTTGTTTAGGGGAAATAACCACTATTGCCTTTTTGGGATTTCTCTACGCTTATTCACCAACGGTTTGCCTATTTCCATATGGTTGTTTGGAAACGCTGATGCTTCAGCTACATTCAAATCAATTTGTTGTTTACTGGAAGCATTTCGAACCACTTTCTTTCTAATTCAACATGTACAGGTATCAATTTTCTGTCTTAAGCCAAAATTTATAGTCGAATGCTTTTTGTTTAGTTGTTTTTTGTGTTGGTATATTCTAAGAAATTGAATAGTTCTCGCTGTTAGGTAGTAATTATTCATGGTTTTACTACACATGTTAGGTGGTAATAATCTGTTTGGTCTTTTAAAATTAATTTTCGACAATACAATGGTCAAGCTTTACTTTTCTCCTACTTCTATAATGGTTGTAGATAACAAGGGATTGATGTAGTTAACAAACATGCTTATGGGCATAATCATCTCTGTAATTGATCAATGTGAATATAATTATCTATCTTGCGATCATCTTTTTTGCCAATCTCGAAACTAATAGATTATTTTTTTACAAGGAATTTTCAGTAGAGAGCAGTTAGTAGATAAGAAAACATAGGTTAAAAGGTACTCATTCAACTGAAGAAGTCGTTGGGAGATTTGGAAGAATATAAAGAGTTTTGACATAAGGACAAACTTAGGAAGAAAATTAATGAGGTGATACCCTTTACCATACAATTACAACTGACTTCTTCATGGTTTTGTAATGCATACTCCAATAATAGTACATGACAAGTCATATAAGTACAATGGTTGGTAATTGGTTGAAATTATAAGCAAAATTTCAATGAATACAAGTACATATAAGTCATATAAGTAACGGTTTCAAATCCAATATTCTTTTTTTTGTTCAAAGATTCCACAACCATTTTAATATATATTTTGTAACGTCAAATGGAAGAAAACAGGTGTAAAGTTGAATCAGCAATTGCCTAGCATTCCATAATGCAACAATTACCAAATATGGAGTTTGTTTATCACATCCTAAAGTGCAACATGTTAATCTACGGATTATGAGCATGGTAAATTACTAATATTATTCTGCCTAAACATGTTTAGACATACTGACTGCTACTTGCTTTAGTCCAATAATCTTTAGGACCCACTTTTGTATTTTATCATTTTATTGGATTCAAGGCTCAAGGTTTAAATTAATATTCTAATCTAAAAGGATTCTATTATTGCATGCATTGTCATAAGGGCTGTTAAAAAGCATGGTTGAACACAAACAAACGGAACTTCAGTTGAATAGTAATTTTCTCCCCTATTATACCGACTGCTTATAAATAAATAGAAGCATTAAATCATATTACTGTTATATGATGTTGATCAACACTTTTATTCAAATTTACACTTTTATTATGAAATAAATTCCTATTATAACAACTTTAGAAGTTTCTGTCTAAGGAAGATAATATTTCTATTATGAATTTACACTTTTATTTAAAATATATTTCTCATGTCAACAATTAGATGGATCAACTACATTAAGCATCATAACGTAGCACGATTATGTTTAATTGTCAATTTCAGTATATCATTTAATTTAATTTTTTTGGCTGCTAACATGTTGGTCATACCTTTTTGCAATTTTCGCATTGATATAGGTACTGTACTCATTGATTTACTATGCTTAGGCAATACCATTCACAGATTCATTTTTTTTAAGTTATGTGCTTTAAGTTGGTGATTAATAACTATAAGAGAAAGATCAAAATATATACCATTCATTAATCAATTTGTTGCCTCCTTTATTCTATTTCATTTTTTTCTACATTTAGGATTTTTAACCCACCCTTTAATGTGGTTTTTGAGTAGGAGTATTTATGGTCCACATAAATTTGCAATAATATCGACGCTAAGTTTTATTTGTACATATTGACACTAAGTGGCAGTATATGGACACTAAGTTTTATTTATACTTATTTTTATTTTCTAACCTCTTTTGTTAATTTTTTTTTCCAAACTTCCGTTATATTGTGGACTTGCTTCCTTGGATCTTCTTTTTCCCCATTCTCGATTTTGGCAAGCTTTCATTATTTTAGCTCAGTTTTTCATACTCATTAATATTTTCTTATTGCGCATGGGTCTTAGGATTCTTCGTAGTCCAATGGAGTAGGATATAATGCATTGTATACCTTTTATATTTTGATGTTCAATCAATTTTATTTGATACATTGTAAAGGGTTAACCTAACTAAATTTAATAACTTGTTTACGTTCCAAAGTTGATTCAGTGTTTCTCTCTTTCAACCATTCCTAGATGGTCTGCAATAGATGTTCTGTGCATTACAATTGATTTCAAGCATGATTTTCGATTTTTTTGCGAAATTTATTGTTAACATTGTCTTCTCTACTTACATTTTTTTAAAAGGAGTTTTTCTCGCCGACATCGAAGAAGTACACTTTTGATTGACTATAAAATTACATTCTTAAAGGCAATGGAGTGTTCAAATTCAAATTTTTTTCCTCTTAAGTTCGAACTTTCAATTTAGCTAACTAATTTTGGTTTATCATAATTACGAACTGAGAAGGATTGTGTTAACTAGTCTGACTATGACTTGAACGATAATATTGTAACCACACTATCACCTGTTCTGTTTGCGGTTGGATCAATTTCAAAGGTGAATTTTTCTATGTTTTTTTGGTATTTTGGGAATTGTATTTGAGAGCATTCCTTGATTCCCTAGAAAAAAATCAAACTCAAAATAAGAAATTAAGCTTAATCACTATTAATATTCAACTCTATCAAGTTTAAGGTAGTTATAATTGTGTTTTTATGTTCTTCTCAATGTTCCTTCTCCTCCTTTCAGATTCTCACTCGCTATACCCTTCGTTAAGGGAATATAAATTTTATGGCAGTTTCACATATCTCCAATACTTTTATGTTTGGATCAAGGTTCGAGAACTCGGTTTCGGTATCGGTTTCGGTCATTTGAAATTTTGTTAGTTTCGGATGATTTCAAAAATTTCAGAAATTTCGGTTTTATTTCGGTTTCGGTGCGGATATCTGTTTTCAATAGTTTATTAATTACTTTTAATAGCAATGAATAAACTTCAGTTTGCTCCTGGCCCAAGCCCAACCCAAATTCGCTCCAAGCCAACCCAATTTCATAAAATTCAGAACTGTACGCTAAAAGACAACCCAACAAAGTTTCATTTTAGCCCTAAAACACGATTCCTTCCCCCAATGGCAATATGTCTCCAGGATCCAATTGAAAAAAAAATAAGGGAAAAAAATGATGTTCCGTCTCCAGAGTCGAAGAAACAGAATAGTGATGCTTGACAATGAACGATGGCAATCGATTCTATGCCGATCGATAACGAGCGCAAAAATGAAGACGACAAAGGTAACCGGCAAAAGCTATAATTTGAGTTCTGCTTGAATCGGTAAGTGTGTTCTCCGATTACTGCTATTTGTAAGCTTCCAATCATTCTTCTTCTTCTTCTTTTCTTTGCTTTTTTTTTTGCTCTTTCCCTAATCCGATCCCCATTTTGGGGGACAATTCCGGACCGCCACCCACCGAAACCGATCCGGTAACCCCGAAATCTCAAGGTGCCGGACGAGTTTTTGAACCTTGGTTTGGATGACATTAGATATATTGATTGCATATTCTTTCTATTATGATACATATCAACTAATTTTCAGTCAACCAAAATGTTATCTAATATTTGTGGACTTATAAAAATATTTACGATTGCATGACGTTAAATACAATTTATAACATTCTCTTACTAGCTTTCAAAAATAAATTATATATTTCAAAATTTTCATCTTCCAACATTTTCCACCACAGATTTGTGTATATAAACTCTTCAACTTTTAGTATATTTATTATGGGTAAACTTAGCGTTCTAAATCTTTTGAACTGTAAAATTTTGAACTTTTAACGATACCTAAAATTAAGTAGTTTGTAAGTTTTTTTTTTTTTTGGCAAGGCTATTTCGTAAGCTTTGTTTTCGAACACATTTACATTTTACTTTCTTTAGTTTTAAAGTTCAGAGATGAAAAATTATAAAATTATATGAATATTGAAGTTTCAAATTTCTTCTAGCAGAGCTTCTAATTTTGTGCTTATATTCTAAATCCTTTGTGCTAAATTTCAAAACTAAAGTCATGAATTTCAATTTTTTTTAACGTGCAATGTGTTTAACCATAAATTTTTTGTGCATATATAAACTTCAATATTTTGGCTATGGGAAAACTTAGTTTTTAAAACTTCTGACTTTGAGCATGTGAATTTTTTATTGTTACCGCTATCTAAATTATGAAACTAAGCACTTCATAAGCTTTATATTCAAAAACAATTATATTTTACTTCTTCATGTTCAAATGTATTGAGATAGAAAATTACAAAAATTCATGATATAGTTTTAAGCATTTGCATTTTACAGCTTGAATTTTGTTATTTGTATGATTTGTTTGTAAATTTTATTTTCTGAAATTTTAGAGGAAAATCAGCTGTGAACAACCACACTATATTAATTATGTGTTTTAAAATTTTGAACTATTAGTTACAATATTGTAAGATTTCAAAGCTTTTTGAAATTTTAAGTTTTGAATTTCTTTTAGAATTGCTCCAATCTTTGAGTTCATATTTTAAAATCTTGGTCTTATTGTTCGAATTAAATTATGAATTTCAATTTTTTTTACTTTCACCATTTTCTAACATAAATTATTTTGGCATATAAACTCTTAATCCTTCAAAATACGGGCTATAGGTAAACTTAGTGTTTTTTTAAGCCTTTTGACTTTAATCATTTTGAATGCCATGAATTTTGAACTGTTGTACTGACTAAAAATGTCCAGCGTCTTGGTACAAAGCAGGCAATTGAGAGTTGAATGAGATGTTGAAATTTTATTTTCTGTTCATTATTGCAAACATTTGAATATTATTGCTTCGTTATTACATTTTTACTGAAGCTTTATAATATTAGTTTGGTAGATCCAAACTTCAAAGGTAGTAATAAAAAGGTTGAAGTTGAATTCATATATTTCAAAAAGGTTTGAATGAAATACTTTCTATATGAGACCCAAATGTATTAAAAAAATACAGTAAAAAAGCTTACCAGAATGGATAGAAACCCAATTCAAAATACTAAATGGTACATGGAGTACAAGTTGATTGAGAGTAAAGTTTAAAATGATTTACTTCTTATTCTTTGAAGTTTATGCAGAAAAATCAATCATATCACAGTGCAACATCAATGAAATTAACATTACCCTACGTAAAGATTTAACTCAGTATTTAGTTTGAGATAGTACAAACTTTAGTATGAAGTAAAATATTATATAGATTATAAAATATGATTTGTAAATTAAAATTATAAACTGATATGCCTCACATAAATTTCAAAAATATGATATTACAAAAACCTTTTTCCTAAATTTCAAAAATAAACTATAAATTTCAAAATTTTCATCTTCCAACATTTTCCACCACAGATTTTTGTGTATATGAACTCTTCAACTTTAAGTATATTTATTATGGGTAAACTAAGCATTCTAAATTGTTTTGAACTTTAAAATTTTGAACTTCTAACGATACCTAAAATTAAGTATTTCGTAAGCTTTTTTTTAGGCAAGGCTATTTCGTAAGCTTTGTTTTCGAACACATTTACATTTTACTTTCTTTAGTTTTAAAGTTTAGAGATGAAAAATTATAAAATTTCATGAATATTGAAGTTTCAAATTTCTTCTAGCATAGCTTCTAATTTTGTGCTTATATTCTAAATCCTTGGTGCTAAATTTCAAAACTAAGTCACGAAATTTCAATTTTTTTTTTAAAATGCAATGTTTTTAACCGTAATTTTTTTTATGCAATTAAACTTTTAAACCTTCAATATTTTGGCTATGGAAAACTTAGCACTTAAATCTTTTGACTTTGAGCATGCAATTTTTTTTATTGTTAACGCTATCTAAATTATGAAATTAAGCACTTCATAAGCTTAATATTCAAAAACATTTATATTTTACTTCTTGATGCTCAAATGTATTGAGATAAAAAATTACAAAATTTCATGATATAGTTTTAAGCATTGCATTTTACAACTTGAATTTTGTTGTTTGTATGATTTCTTTGTAAATTTCATTTTGTGAATTTTTAGATGAAAATCAGTTGTGAACAACCACACTATATAAATTGTGTTTTAAAATTTTGAATTATTAGTTATAATATTGTTAGATTTCAAAGCTTTTTGAAATTTCAAGTTTTGGATTTCTTTTAGAATTGCTTCAAATTTTGTGTTCATATTTTAAAATCTTGGTCTTATGATTCGAAATTAAATTAAGAATTTCAAATTTTTTTTTTACTTCCACCATTTTCGGACATAAATTATTTTGGCATATAAACTCTTACGCCTTCAAAATATAGGCTATGGGTAAATTTAGTGTTTTTTTAAGCCTTTTGACTTTAAGCATTTTGACTGCCATGAATTTTGGCATATAAACTCTTAGTTTTTTATGGCTATGGGTAAATATTGAATGCCCTGATTTGTAAATTAAAATTTTAAACTGATATGCCTCACATCTATCACTCTGTAATTGATGATCGATTTATAAACAAAATGAGAAAAAATATGGAAGAAAATCTTGAAAATAACACATTTTATGAAAACTAACTGGCTGTTCGGTTGAGAACTGAGCGACCATCAATTTTCAAGTTGAGTGGCGAACTGAGTTCAATTCAATTGCTCAGTTTCAAAAAATGAGCTCTAGCTCAGTTTCTGAAGACTAGCCATTGGCTCATCAAATGTGTTGTGTCTAAGTAACAAGCCTACTTGATTGATCCATATATTAAGCCCGACCAATTTTTTTTTAATTTGTTTTACATGAGTTTCTATGACATTGCATCCCGACTCTACTCAAGTCTTATGCAATTATTAACATATTAAGGACTAAGGCTATCCTTTGGAACCAAGGTTTTCAAAATGAGATTCAAATCCTAAATCGTAAAATTCAACCATTAAATCAAAACAGGATTTAAATCGTAGATCATAGACTCAAAAAACAAATATTTTAATGTTTGCATACAATTTGAAATTTATTTTGATGTTTGAACTTTTGTACCTAAACCCAAAAGCACATTTTGTCTCTTGTTCCAATTTTATTTTGGTTGGAATTGATTATATTTGGAATTATGGCTCCAAATCAGTAAATCGAACACATCAATTTTGATTGAGTGATTTTCTAATAGGTGGCATTAGTCGGGTTTGAATCGAAGTATAAATCGAATCGTAAAGGGAGAGATTCGATTTGAAATGGGATTCAAATCATAGGATTTTAAGATTTTGACAACAGTGTTTGGAACGACTACTCGCCCACAAGTTTTCACATAAATGTTGAAAAATGTGCTCCTTAAATCTATATCATGTACGGTAGTCCTATGTGACAACGATAAGGTAAAAGTAAAGCTTAATTTATAGCCTGATAACATAAGCAGGAAACTTATTGTAACGGTTATGGAATGCATTGTCTCTATTGATGTGACGATTCGAAAACCTCATGACACGGTGTTAAGGATAATCATTGGAATATAACACATCAATCATCATTATAAGATCACAGATAATAGCATAAGCATAAAATAGAATAATTTACACACATATGACAGCGGAATCATATAGATATCATCACATCAGAGAGCACAGTGCAGGATACAACTTAGTGCATAATAATACATAATCAGTCACCATCGCCTGAGGCGGAATCATACATAAAGAGTACACAAAATAAATATCAGTCTACATCGCTAATGGCGGAATCATAATACATATACTGTAATGGCGGAGAGAGTCAAATTCAGCACGGTGTAGTCAAGCCTCGCCATGAGCCAAAAGTGCACCAGATACCTGTAACTAGGCTGCCCGTGTGAAAACGAGGGCACCCGAGTTTGCAAGGTGAAACAAACTACGAGTCAGTCATGGGACTGGTGTGAGAAATCTACTTAACTTATTAACAACAATAATAAGGCAAATCAAAGGACCATGCCACTTTCGCGGAACGGGTTTACTCCAATGAGTGCTAGTACATGAAATAAAGTAAATGATTAAATCATCGCAATGCTTTTTATAAAATGAAGCCATTATAAGACTCAGGTCCCATCACACAATGCAACGCAAGCCAGAGGATAGAGTTTTACCTTATAATGGCCAAAAATGCTTCATACGTATAAAACAAAAGTGGTTGATATTATTACTAGTGCATATATGTTTCAAAAGCGATTTCAATCATAAATATCAATCCTAGACGGCATGGGTACCATATATCATGTCGCCATACTAGTAATACAATCACATTCGCACATTTCGTATTAGAAATTGGATTCCTTCATGAGTCGAGGCAAGGGGCAAGCTCCTCTCCGTTGGAGACACTCTAGCAAATGCCCCAGGATCGCACACAGCGGTCCTTGGAATCGGCTGGGCCGGTCCTCTCTTACTTTTAAGGATTGGCAATTCCTGAACACACGTTTCCCAGTCCTTACAGACCTATAATCAAGGCGCCTCGCATTCCAACAACCACACAGGTGAAAAGTATATATAATGTCAGGGCTGGTAGGTCACTGACACCACCTTAGCTAGAAAGAAACGTCGTGCTCTCCCAGCGGTCCGTCTCCCGTTTTTGACTTATACTGGGGTGTGAGGCTCGCGAATTCACGTTATACACAAAGCTACGTCACCCAGACCATGCTTTGATCATCAACCACAAGACTTTGCTTTGCAACAAAAGCCTTGATCATATGCCACTTAGGCGTGCCACATTGGCAATCCACTCCATGCGACTGATTTCTATCAATACATAACCTCTGAGCTCGTACGTCATAGAGAAGGGCGTTAAGCAAGAGAATAAATTCTCCGTCGTCAAACAGATACATATTTAATAGAGATCAATCAGCACAGAACAAAATCCAATGTCAGACACACAGTCCATTTACAAGTCCGTTCTGGGTTTGAACGAAACCGGAGGCACCAATTTCCTCGCATATCCGTGCAATCAACAGTATGTTTGGACGGCTACTACTTCAGCTCCTTCACGGTAGCTACTCCAATCACGAGCATCAGTAGCGCCCATCCATCCAATGTGAAGATCATCGGTCTTCAACCGTCTTCGACTCTTCGACTTCTCAACGTCGATCGATTATTTGAAATGAGATGAACTCGGCCTTTTCAAATAACCCACGTATATTTAGATTTTCAAATCAATTTATCACATGGTTGGACTATTCAACATTCACATTTCAGTTCTTTAGTTATAATTTTCATGTTAAATACATTCAACCATCACATATCAAGCAAGCACAACAAAATTGGTTTATTTCCACTCTATATCGTCTATAGTGTTTTATAACTATATATCGCCATTTTTATTTATTTAAAATGGCCATATTTAATTAAACGACGTTTCAGGTCATGCCGATGCACTGGCGTTGTTTTTCACTAAATTTGTTTTACACATATCTAAAAATCTAACCATTGGATCTTCACAAATTTTATGTCATTAGAAAGATCATTTCAAAACGAATCCAACGGTTTCAGTTTTGGGAAAATCCGACGGTCGGATCTTCCTCACTAGCTATTTGACGTTACGATTTCAATTTAGGAACTGCAGCGTCGTTATTCGATTTAATTTAATTATATTTATATATATAAAAATATAATCGTTTCTGGCGCTGTTTTTCTTCAGATTTGAATTAAACATTCCAGACAATCCAACCGTCGGATCTTCACAAAGTTGGTGCCGTTGGAAAGATATTTCCAAGGCGAACCCAACGGTTGCGGTTTCGGGAAAATCCAATGGTCGGATTTCCCGCACTAGTCGTTTGAAATCACAGTTTCAAAACACGAACTGCACGGCCACGTTTCGTTTTAATTTTATTTATATTTATATATTTATATAAATATAGTTCATTCAAAAATTCCTATATCGTTTTCACTTCAAATATTTCATTAACGCCTTTAAATTTTGGAAAATTTTGCCATAACCTCGTTTGTACGGGAGGGGCTGGGAAAATTCCCAAATAGCCACACGGGCGTCTCACGTCAAAAAGAAAAAGAAAAAGCCAAGCGGCTAGCCAATAGGCTAATAAAATCATCACCCAAACAAAACAGTAAACGTGTACCTATTTGTCGGGCACAAAATTTTATTCCTCTTCTCTAGCCTCTTTGCTATAACCTGTTCAATAAATATGCATGTACATATATGCAATTTTTATCACTTATCAATTTCCATTCAACTTCATATTTGATTCACTTTGGTTTAAAAACACCATTCATTCTAATGTTGCATGCATAGGCAAAAATCATATCATTAGCTAATTAATGAATATTTCAACTCATGCATATTTATTTGAACAAGTGGCCATTTTAAACACTTCACATTTCAAAAATGATAATTTTGGCGAACTAAAATATATTTCAACACATGACTATTTTATTTAGTTCCTATGCATGTTAAAAATAATATTTCTTTCACAAATATTTATTTCAACGCTCGCATATCTTTTGCACATCACATATATGATAAAAATGATATTTTTATCGTTTACATTATTTATTCGACAAATGAATGCTTTCAACACTTTATAATTTCAATAAAAATGTAATTTTTATTGTTCGTTCTTTTTATTCAACACATGAACTTTTCCAGTACACACATTTCTCAACACATGAGCACCTCCACACATGGATATTTTATATATGTTGTTCATATAAGAAAGGTGAATTTTTTTTTATTGAAACTATTTATATATAAGGCGAATATTTTACATACTTCATATATATTATAAAAATGTGATTTTTTTTTATTTAAACACTTCATTCGTTCACACATGAATTTAATTTTCACACATCACTTCTCAAAACATGAGCATTTCCACACATGGATATAGTTTCAACACATGACTTTAATTTCAACGCATGAAGATAATTTCAACATATGAAAATAATTCTAACACATGAATATTATTCAAAATTTCGGCAGCATAACGGCAGGGTAGTTAAAACCGGCACCGTGCCTAGTACGGCTCCTCGCTCTACCTTAAAACCTCGCGGTTTTTGACAATGGGGATTCATGCATCTAATTCGCACGCAGGCGGCTTGTTTTATTTTTATTTCCACAATTATTTCCAATTCATTTCAATCACCAATGGGTATTTTTCAACCACAACCAATCAATATCAACCACAAACAATACCATTCGCATTTGCATCCAATATTTCACACCAATTCGCAACAATAAATATCGTCCATGGTTTGTGGACGAGGGGAGTATATATATATATATATATATATATATATATATATATATATATATATTATTGCTATATTTCACTTGCATTTCAACACATATATCAATTATATTATGCATGTATAATTCATACTTCACTTATATAGCTTACACATCGCATGTACATGAGGTATACAACATGTGTGTAATTTATATTTTGCTTATATAATTTATACACGACATTTTCCATTCAAATTCATATTTTTTTAGATTTCTCAAATTAGTTTTTGGAGTGCTAAAAATCGTGGGTGACTCAGAAAAATCTGCGGTCTCTACTATGTGGTAGAGAGCTTCCTTGCGGTCCCGATGTTTCCTGTTTCATCGAATTTCGTCAACACACCATAAAGATATGATTTTTCAAAGTGCAAACATAAAAAAGAACTCAACTTTATCGATGGTTCAAAACTAGGGTTGCAGTTTTCGCGAAAACCGAGGCATGATGGGATGATCAGAGGTGATGACGTGGAAGAGGGAGGAGAGAGGAGTCGGCGCAGGGTGGTTTGAGGTGGTTCGGTGGTCGGCGGCGCACGTGGCGGCGGTGGGAAGCGTTCGACTTTGGGTCGATGAAACTGGGGATGAGGCGGCGATAGGGGTGGAGCTTGGGTTGGATTGGAAGAGGAGAGGGAGGCGCGTCGACTGGTGATGGTGGCGCAGGCTGAAATCGCCTGTGGCGGCGGCGATTTGGCTGGGAATGGTTGAACGACATCGATCGTCGATCAGGAGAGAAAACGAGGGTTTTCTGATATATTTTTATTTTTAAAAATAATTAAAGGAAAATTCTGATTGGCCCATAGTTTTAATAAAATTTTAAATAGTGTTTCTCCACACGGACACCAATTCAAACCCAACGACCGTCGTCCCTAGCTAATTACCCCCATCCCGGACACAATGGGATATGTTTTGTTGGCCAATTCGACTGTTACAGTCAGTTATTTCTCAAATTAAAGTATAAAACATTTAATTTTAACTTTGAACGTACATTTCAATTTGCCAGGGCCACAAACTGATTCGAAAAATTCCAGAAAAATAAATCTAGCTATGTTTTGATGCTACGGTCCCAACAAAACTAGTTTCATCGAATTCTGAGATCGTTTGAAAAATGGCCATTTTCTGGTTGATCCAATTTAACAGAAATTGACCAAACACATTTTCTTTTGCCACGCTCACATACTAGCTTCAAAAATTAGGAAATTTGAAACCTAGCAATAGTTTGACATCCCGGACCCAACAAAAGTGGTTTCGTCGAATTCCGAGGTCGTTTGCAAAATATCAATTTTTCAAGGGCTATATATTCTATATAGCGACCTTTCTGAAAATTCATTCGGCCATAACTTTTGATTCCCGTTATGAAACTTCGATTTTTCAGATTCGTTAGAAAGGTATTGATAAACAGATTCAAATATTTTTGGTTTCACTAAAATCCGTTATATTTTCCACCCTACACAGTCAGTCAAAGTTTGAATTCAAATTTTCAAACTGACTCACTATTTCTAACTCACTATTTTATTGAAATATTCTATTTCAATTGTTCAAATTCCTTTGAAATAACCAATTATTTTTTTTTAAATTGGCTCGTATTTTCCGGGTTGTTACAATTGATATTAAAAGTTCGTCATACGTTCCATAGAATAAAGAACTAACGATTTTAATAGATAATAAAATATAGGGAAAGTCTATTTACACACAAATGTTTGACACAGATTGAGGGACATAAAATTTGAACCATAGGATTACCCCGTGATTTGCACCCCTCACATAAAGACATTAATCATGTGGCTAAGATTTTGTGTTTCCTGATTTGTGTCAAACTTTTATGTTCATATAGCCGCTCCCTAAAATATATATTACCAACGGAGTTTAACATAATTACCTGATACATCGGAAAACTTGCAGAGCAATCATAAATAATCAATACAGTAATTGATAGGAATATCTGAAATCCAGATAATAGCCCATCAAAAGAAACAACAGAAGGACGTTCCTTTTTGTAATTTTCTTTTAGTTATGTGCATCCATACCACCACCCAAAATGCCAAAAATCACACCGTCATAATTATTATTGCAGTGCACCCTAATTGTGAACATGAGGGGCTGAAAATGATAACAAAGTTAACTAATAATTTCACCTCCACCAAAGCCTATTATACTTCTCTACTCAGCATTTATGGATGGAAAATGTATTATAATTTTGGTAATTTTTTATCGATATATACATGAAGGTGTTTAAAGCATACATATGTTTACCTAAAAACAATGGCTACTTTTGTTTGAGTCTGTGGGTATAGTTTCATTTGAAATTTTTCATGAAATTCATGTCGAAATGTATCATAAAAAAGAGCAGTGTATTTGAAGTTAGTTACTGTTTACCAACTTATGAGTCGTATAATAAATGTTCTCTTTAATCTAAAATAACGTATACAATCAGAGTTGAACAAATATTTAGATACATTCTTTTTAGTTAAGGATGAGATAGTTCGTCGTCAGATTTTTTATTTTATTTTTCTTTCAAGTGGCATGGCCAATTTTTGAACAGTAGGTTGCTTGCTTTGTCATACACTTCAAATTGTTCTATTTATGTGAAGTATGTTATTGCGTTCTTTGAAACATAACTGGATTTTCTGCATATTCACTCTTCTTTTCCTACTTTTATTATTCGTTTTCTTTTCTTTAGTAAGATGCTCAGATTTTGCTCAGATTGAGTATTTATTATGCATATTATTAAATATTGCATACCAATGCTAAACAGGATTCTTCCTTTTCGAAACTTCTTTAGCTCTTATTTTGTGCTCTTTTCGTTTTTTGTTGTTACTCTTATTTTGTGCACGTTGGAATTATTGGCCGTGCCGAAGACCCAAAGAGAGGTAGAGGTCGACCTAAAATGACATGGGAGGGGATAATAAAGAGAGATTTAAGCAATTGGAGTATATTTGAAGAGCTGGTAGTGGATATGAGTGCATGGAAGTTGGCAATCAATGATCCAGAACCTTAGGGTTTTTTTTTAGACTTTATTTCACTTTATTGAACCTTTTTACTTTTTTTTATTACCATTTTAGACTTTATTTCACTTTTACTGAACCTTTTTACTTTATTATTATCAATTAAAAAAAAACCTTTATCAGACTACTTTTTATCTGCTCTGTTATTTCAAACCCTTTTTTATATATGTATTATTATCATTATTATTTTAATTTTGGGTTTCATATCTAGTCAGCCCCAACTTGTTTGGGATACATGGCTTTGTTGTTGTTGTTCATTTCTTTTTTAATTCTTCACAATTATATATCTGACTTCAATGAAATAAAACGTAAGGTGTTTCTGTACCTCTTGCTGATAATTTCGAATAAGTTTTTGGTTGATCTTTTTTTAATATTTCCAGAATGCTTTTTAAACTTAAAAATGAGCAAAGGCGATAATAATTTGCATGTATGCTAAAAATACCTAGGCATTGTTTCATACTAATAGAACCGACTTTTCATTCACTGAATTGCTTGTAAATATTTCTCAAATATCAAATAACCAGCTATTGCGCATAGCTTTGATCATTCAAATGTATTTGAATTCATAATCATTTGATTGCTACTTTGCTACATTTATTTGTGGGCTTTGGGATTTGTATTAGCATTCAATGGTTCAACACTCAACAGTCACTTACCCCGGAGTTAATTTGCTTAATTATTTTGAAAACATGTTTATTCAATATCATCCACTTATCACATGTAGTAATTCAAGCATTTCCATCAACTGGAGTACGTACCATGTTAATTCAACTATCAAAAGCATGTTAATCACCTGCATTATACATGTGATTTTTTAATATAAACTTTAGTCCATTCTAATTTATATAAAACTGAATAATGAGCTAAAATTTATCTAACACTGCATTGAACCTCGTTTTAAAATTCAAATACTAATTTCTTATGAATGCTACCTCAATTTTTATTCACTCTGGGCATTCCGCATTTTATGACAATATGCAAAATCACATACATTCCCTTAAACTATCTCACAAACTATAAAAACATCTGGTACAATTAATTGGTTGGGGAAAGCTCAGCCGTTCTACTTCCTTCTTAAAACACATATTTTCCATGTCAACTACGCTAACATCTAATCCCAACTGTAGTTAACTACTACATAATTTTGACAGAAACTATTGGTGTGTTTTCTGCTGTTGAGTTTAGTCCCGCTAAATGGAAATAAAATAGAAGCCCTTGTATATTTTTTTTATTACCTTCAATCGATGAGCCAAAACTTCTTAACTCTTCATGATAACAAACAAATGTTCATAGGTTGATAGAGTGCTTGTGTTTGCTTAAATGGAGTTAAATGAAGCATATTTGTATGTATTTACAGTTTTGACACATACCCATTCCTTCTATGATGCTCAATATGGCTTCTCTCATGTCTTCTTCTAATCCCTGTTCATTTAAAAAATTATCCACAACTGTCGTGTCTTCAGCCAAATCCCTAAAAAATGGCGAAATACTAACATACTCAAGATTCCATAAACGGATAATAAATTCAAAAAATGTTATCAAATGTAAACGCTAAATCACTTAAACCAAGAAGTACCAACTTTGTGTATTTGTAATCTCCTGCAAAACATAGTGATAATGAGGTCCAGTTACCCACAATGGTGTTAAGCAATATTCAGAACAAGAAGAGTAAATGTTTACCGATGTCATGGAGAAGAGCGGCAAGTTCCACCTATAAAAAAAGGATTATTTTAGTTTACATGCTAATGCATGAGGATGGAAAGGTGTACTGTTTATTACATTGCTTGAATCAGTGTGATCCAACCATTAGTTTGATCAGCAAACACATTCAGACTATGTATGTTAGATTCTTAACATTGACTGTGAATTACTGAATTTTGATTGATAGTTTTTTATTGTTTAATAGCAAAAAAATGTGTTTGTTTGATTTTTGATCGTGAATCAACATTACCATTTTATTGCGTAGATATAAATATATTGGGTCACGTGCTAAAAATAACATGGAATATCCTTCAACAATTGTTGGAAAATAAAGCAAAGAGAAACAAATTCAAAGAGATGCTGAGAACCGATTGAAAATGTGTTGCTTCAGAGATTCAGGAAAAGCGTACTTATTTTGGAATTTCACAAAAAATAAGAATCGTGTATAGCACAGGATGAAACTGTGCAGAGACCAAAAATGATCTCAGATTACAACAAACTCAATGTTAGTCATTTCAGCATCCAGACTAACAAATATTATCACTTTTTTGGGCAACGCTTCAGCCATGAATTAATTCAAATTGTACTCTGAAAGATCGATTATTTAAAAAACATAAGTACTGATTCTAGGTCCAGATATCAAATGTGTTATTAGCTAAATGCCCATCATTAGCAAATATAGGTGGCACCTTGCTGAAATTTTCTACATGTACACAACGCTACATTTCATTTTCCCAACATATACGAAAATAGAGAGAGGTAGCAAAGAAATTCAACACGAAATACAAATTTCATGTACAAGAAGCATCTTACAATAAGCAAGCGACCGTCATCCAAGTTTCTTCTTTAGCAAGAGAAAGCGCCAAATCACGAACTCTAAAAGCATGAGCGTCATGAGATGCATCTCGACCACTCATCGTTTTTTCTACTAATTTCTTTGCGTTTTCCACTGTTTTCGCATAATTCTTCATTGCAACCTGCTACTAGGGTTTTGAGTCGTTTTTGAAGCAAGGCAATTTCTGCCGGAAGGTTGCTATAGGGCCCGAAAATCAAGAGTGCTGGATGTGCGAAAATGATTTCAACGGTGGGTTTCAGGAGGAGTTATATTGTTGTGTGGCAGATAGCCTTTTCCCTGACATATATCGATTAGATCTACAGAAGAGAAGTCGGAAGCGGAGATCAGCTGATTAAATAACCTTAAATCTTTTCGCTTAGTCGACGGAAGCAAAAGCGGAGATCAGCGGGGAATAGAACCCTAATTTTTGGATAAGCGGGGAATCGACTAAGAAAGAAACGTAAACTTTCTGGGTTAAACGGGAAATAACCATTAACCCAGCTATTTTAAACGGGTTGGGTTGGTTAATCCAATAATTTTCTCATAGTTAAATGAGTTTGACCCAACCCATTTAAACTTGAGTAATTTTGTTGGGTTTTTGGGTCGGGTATGTTTTTGGCAGTCCTAAATTTTATTTAGAATTACTGTTTCTGCCGAGACGTCCAGCCAAATTCTGTTTAGATACTGTGTTCTCCACATTAGCCCCCTTCTACCACAAAGTTGCAAAATTAAAGGAACATCGTACTCCAATGAAAGAAAATACCAATAATGTCCCTCCTCGTATAACTAGTGCCTTCAAAGTATCAAACAGGAACATGTATATGATAGGTAGTTTGAAAATTAAAATAATAATAATAATAATAACATAAAAGGGATCGTTTTGTTCTTAATTTTTTTTTAACATGGGATACTCAGTAAATACTTTCGATCCATATAGAATTTTCCCGATTGAAAGTAATAAATTTTTATTTTAACTTTTTTACTCTTGTGTCAACAGAAGAGTGTATATTTGGTTCTTTTGTATTGTACCAAAGACTTGGTTTTTTGCTTGAAAATAATAGGCATCTAGCTTATGATAAGCTTGAAAAGCACAAAAACTTAATAAGCTCTAAATTTGGTTCGATGGAAACCTAGTGTGGTGCATACTTGGAAGTAATTTATACTTCGTTTTGTGCTAAACTTGCATAATTTTCTGAATTTACTTCATCAAACTTTGATTCATCTTACCTCACCGATTGCATGTCATTTTCCCTTCACATATTTATTTTTAAATTAAAATCCCTAATACCAAATGAAAATAAAGTAAAAAAATAGTTGTTATACTAGTTATATTCATATAAAAACAACAACAAAGCTATATATCCCAAACAAGTTTGGGTTGGCTAGATATGGAGCCCAAAATTAAAATAAAAGAAAATCAATAATAATGATAATATATATATATAGAAAAAAAAGGTTTCAAATAACCAAACAGATAAAAAGTCGTCTAATAAAGGTTTTTTTAAAATAATAATAAAGTAAAAAGGTTTAATAAAAGTGAAATAAAGTCTAAAATAGTAATAATTCAATAAAAGTGAAATAAAGTCTAAAATAATTTTTAAAAAAAGAAAAAAAAATCTAAGGTTTTGGTACATGGATTGCCAACTTACATGCACTTCTATCCACTACCAGCTCTTCAGATATACTCCAATTACTTAAATCTTTCTTTATTATCTCCTCCCATGTCATTTTAGGTCGACCTCTACCTCTCTTTGGGCCTTCGACGCGGCCTATAATTCCAACGCGCACAGGTGCATCGTATAGTCTATGTTGGATATGTCCAAACCATCTCAAGCGGTATTGGACTAACTTCTCTTCAATAGATGCAACTCCAATTTTTCTCGAATATCCTCATTTCTAATCCGATCTCGTCTGGTATGCCCACAGCTCCAGCGCAGCATTCGCATCTCTGCTACACTTATCTTCTGAACGTGATGCCTCTTAGTAGGGCAACATTCTGCACCATATAACATTGCAAGCCTGATTTTTGTCCTATAAACTTTCCTTTAAGTTTCTGAGGAATCTTCCTATCACAGAGAATGTCAGATGCTAATCGTCATTTCACCCATCCTGCTTGAATTCTAAAAATAACATCCTTATCAATCTCCCCATCAAACTGCAACATAAATCCTAAATATCGAAATGATTCCTTCTTGGGTACTACTCTACCGGCCAGGGTGACTTCTCCGTCATCTGAGCTGACACTGCTAAACTCACACTTCATATACTCTGTTTTAGCTCTGCTAAGCCTGAAACTCTTTGATTCCAAGGTCTCCCTCCACAACTCTAGTCGTCGATTAACACCTATTCTACTTTCATCAATCAACATAACATCATCGGCAAAGAGCATACACTAAGGAATCTCTCTTTGTGTATCTTTTGTGATTTCATCCATCACTAATGCAAAAATATAGGGGCTCAAAGTCGAACCTTGATGTAACCCCATGTTAATTGGAAAGTCTCGGGTCTCACCATCGCATGCCCTGACACTAGTCACAACTCCCTCGTACATATCCTTGATAAGGGTAATATACTTTGATGGCACTCTCTTCCTTTCTAGCGCCCACCACATAACCATCCTCGGCACTCTGTCATAAGCTTTCTCCAAGTCAATAAAAACCATGTGGAGATCTTTCTTCTGCTCCCTGTATCTCTCCATAAGTTGCTTAACCAAGAAAATCGCCTCGGTGGTTGACCTTCCAGGAATAAAACCAAATTGGTTCCTAGAGACACTTGTCAACCTCCTCAGACGTTGCTCGCAAACTCTCTCCCAAAGCTTCATTGTATGACTCATAAGCTTAATTCCTCTATAGTTTGTGCAACTTTGAATATCTCCTTTATTCTTGAAGTTTGAAACTAAAATGCTTCTCCTCCACTCATTTGGCATTTTGTTTGATTTGAAAATATTGTTAACAAATTAGTTAGCCATGTTACCCCTGCATCTCCAAAGCATCTCCACACCTCAATAGGAATGTCATCAGGCCCTACCGACTTGCCTGACTTTATCTGTTTCAACGCCCCCTTTACCTCAGCTTCTTGAAATCTCCGCACAAAATGTCTATTGGTGTTGTTGGAAAAATCTTCCAACTCGATTGAATAGCTATCACTTTCTTCTTTGAAAAGCTTACCAAAGTATTCTCTCCACCTATTCTTTATCTCATCGTTCTTCACCAAAAGTTTATCATTCTTTTCCTTAATGCATTTAAACCTGGTTGAAGTCCCTTGTCCTCCTCCCACGTAGCCTAACCATTCATTCTGTAAACGTCTTTTTCACCCTCCTTTGTACTTAGCCTTTGATACAAATCTTCGTACGCTCGTCCCTTTGCTTCACTCACTGCTCTCTTTGCAGTCTTCCTTGCCACTTTATACCTGTGCATGTTCTCTTCGCTTCTATAACGGTGCATGCATTTGTAGCATTCCTTCTTCTCTTTGATAGCCTTTTGCACCTTGTCATTCCTTCTTCGTTGAAAATAAATCTTATTAAGCGTTTCCTACTTTAGGATAAGGTAAACTAAAAGAAAAATATTAAAAGAAATCAGTAGAAGATATGCATAAAAATATCAAAGGATATGAGTGGAATAAATTGGGGTGAGAAAAGAAATTAATGCAGTGGGAACCATTTTTTGTAAAGTTCGGTTGGGAAAGTTATTTGTGGTGCATGAATAGACGTAGCCTTTAAATAAAGTCCATGACACTTTTTTTTCTCAGCTTCAATGACATTTAGTAGTACAACATAGTGTAAAAGAAAGTTTATACTCTCGTGAGCATATCCAACAGGATAATATAAACACAGGGAAAGGAAGAAAAACAAGGATTTCCCTGTTTTTGTTTTCAAGTGTGGGTTTATAAGCTGGTAAATCAAAAATATTGTATATCTTAAAAGGTTTTCGAATTATCGCTCAATCCAAATGAGGTCAAAAGGGCCAACTAATCATGTAAATGGTTTCTAAAATCGTTTATAAGCGTAAATTGTTTTCCAAAAGCCCTTTATAGATATAAATGGCTTAAGTTTTTTTTAAGTAATATAATATTTCATTCCACTAAACAAGCGAGAGATGTAATGACCTGAGGATTTTCGACCCTGAAAATCGACACAAAACTCGATGTTGATTATTCAAGCATTGGAAATACCAGATCATTAATACAAAGAAGTTAGAAGGTGAGAAATAGAAAGAAAGAATGTTAGAATAGAAGAAGAAGATCACAACAAAATCAGAGTAAATACGAATCTCACAGCAGAATGAATAAAATATGTTATATAACATATCTTTGAAATACAAAACTGAATTTGTACTTACATACACCATCAGAGTATATGACATATATATCACATCGGAAATAAACGATAGCTAAAAAATGCTGAAGCCTCCTGCTTCAAGCTATTTAGGCTTCCAAAATCATCCATTCAATTTGGTTAAGCTATTTAGGCTTCCAAAATCATCTATTCAATCCTATTAACCTTATAAAAGGGTTCACAAAAGGTTTGCATTCAATTTGTGAATTAAAAACCCTTGTCTCTAAATGTTTCTTAAAAACATTATAAAAGGCGTCGCAAAATAGCCTATTTCTAGTGAACAGGTTTTTATCATTTAAAACCATATCTATTTGGTTCTAACCTCATTTTTCCCTATTTTATTTATTTAAAAATAGGTCATTTCAGTCTGATGATGTTTCAGGTCATTAAGCTGCACTGACGTTGTTTTTATTCAAATTTGATTTGAACATATCTAATAATCTAACCATTGGATTTCAAAACTCTACATATCATTTGAAAGTTCATTTCATTTCTAATCTAATGGCTTTTATTTTGGGAAAATCCAACGGTCGGATCTCTTGGTATGTCAGTTTGAAGTTATAAGTCGAAATTTGCAAACTACCGCCGCATGACGAGGTCTATTCTGACCATAATTTGATTAATAATATAAATTAAATTGAAATGCTTCTAAAATACTTTATTAATTATATAAAAAAATATAATAATTTTTGGAACTATATTTTCTGTTTTCACATCAAAATTCAATGTCTCTATTAAATGGCTATTATAATATTATTTTATTATTAAAATAATATTACTTTTCAAACTTAAATATTTTATATCCAAATTTTCCTGACATCCATTATAAAAATAAATAAGATATATTTGTAAAGAAAATTCTTTTAAAACATTTCCTAGATAACTTCACTTTTTCATGTTACTATTCATTTTAAAATAAAAACTTTAACAGGCTATAACCTGTTTTAAATTTCTTCGAAACCATTTCTACCTTTTGCAAATATTCATCGCAATTAAACTTCACGTCCATCCAAAATCGAACGTCAAATTTTAACTTTTATTTTTCATCCATTATTATATTAATAAAATATTCATTAAAATACTTTTATGAATAGAGACTTAACCGATGAGCCAATAATTATAATTTTTGGCCATTTTAACTATAGTAATTATATACCATATTTCCAATAAACATTTAAACATTCAATCATGACTATCGTGACATAATCTGTACGAAATAAGCCTTAAACTATTTAACGCTTATATGGTTTTGTCAATCAATAGATTAACTGCAAAACAAATCATCAATTACATATGTATTCAACATCAATGAGGTTCATACCCATATCCAATAAACCATACCGAGTTAATTTTCATTTCAATGGCCATTCAAGATTCAAACTCATCCCAATGTCCATAAATAACAATTCTACGTGTCATATATGCAAGGACAATATAAATCTCACTTAAAAATCCAATCTTTTTCATACTATACCACAATAACCCATCCCAAACATTATCAAACCACAATGTGAACTCATGTACAACATCATAGGTTATTATATATACCCATACAAGTTCGCAGACATTAATATATGTGTGTATATATATATGTGTGTGTGTGTGTGTGTGTGTGTGTATAGTTCTATTTCGTTCAACGTTTCTCACCATTTAACATCAAACAATCCATCACGTAACTATTTATCACCATATCAACATCATTAACTATTTCTAACAACATAAACATCATTAACTATTTCTAACCACATAAACATCATTAACTATTTCAAACTAAACCAATTAATAAATGTGAGCTAAGAGTTCTCATAATTTTTATAAACAAAGGTTAGTGTTCTCACCATAGGTTTCCAGTCCTCCTAACTTCAATCAAAGGAGGTCTTAACTATTCCGGATGATTTCGGTTGCCTTCTGGCGTTATTGAGGATTTAAACCAAACAGACAGGGGTTCGACGTGATTTGAGTTTCGAAAATACGGGCGAACAAAGTCGAGATATTTTGGGTTTTTGGAGTAAACGGCGAGGGGTTTAAGGGCCTAGGGGTACGGGTTGGAGAAGGTGGGGCTCGGGGAGCTGGTGGGTGTCGGACACGTAGCTGGTGTGGCTGATGGGCCTAGGTGGCGGTTGGTTTGTGGTGGAGGTGGGCTGGTTTAGTTGTTTAAGGGGAGGGGTGCATGATTTTAAGGATTATGTAGTGGTTTAGGGGCTTTTAGGGGTGAAGTGGGGGCCACGATAAGGGGATATGGCACTGGAGAGGGATGGTGGGGGGATGGGGGTGCTGGTGGTAGTGTGGGGGCTGAAGGGAGAGGCAGGAGAGGGAGAGTAAGGAAAGGACGAAGGTAAAGTGAGAAATGTAGGAATGGTGCTTGTATGCATATAGGAAAATAATGTTCTCATGGATCACTGAGGTGTCGACGGATATTAAAGGGGGAAACACACTTAGGAGTCTTCTTAGCATGACAAATCAAAACTAACATACATTGGAGATTCAAGGTGTGAACGCGACGAACTTAAGGTACGTGTAGTCTATCTTCAAGTTATTTACTCATGTGATCTCATACTGATTCTGTTTTCGACAACATTTACAACGAAACTGATTTCATTGAATTCCGAGTGTGTTTGCTCAATTTACTCGTTCAAGCATAGTTGGAATTCAAATTTTCAGGTTTCGATTTAAATTTCACCCGTTTACATCGAACTCCGATTGATAAGCAATTTGGAATCCTACTATAGTTTTACGTTCGGGATCCGATAAAAGTGGTTTCTTCGAATTTCGAGATCGTTTTGCAAAATTTCTATTTTCTATGCTATTTGAATAATATTAAAATATTGAATTTTAATATAGTTAACCTTTTAATCAATTTCAAAATTTCACTAACCTTATCTTAACTATTCTATAAGGTGTATTCAAATACTATTTCAAAATATCAAAATTTGTAATTTCGATGAATAGTGTTAAATTTTCATTTTTAACCAAAATTGTTTTCAATTAATAAGTTGATAAAACTAATTTAAATAATTTATTTGATCGTTATACTCTTTGAAATCATATTTAAAAATGAGTGTATGTATCCAGAACCGTGCGTGGTTATTTCAAATTCTTGAAAACTTGAGTTTTCAAAATATCTGAAATTCTAGGCCATTACAGTATAGAAACATTTCATAATTATCACCTATCAATCTCCTATATGCTAGTTACACTAAAGTTGCTTGTAATTTAAACTTTTCTTTCATTGTACATTTAGACAAGTGAATTTCCAAAAGTTTCCATCTAATGACTAAACTTGTGTACTTACAATATCACATCTATTCAGAAGTAAGTTATTTTTTATTTCGATGGTTTTTTGAGATAGAAAAAAATATGGACAAATGAAAGAAATTGCAGAAAATCGAACGGTGTAAACTCAAAATGAGCGTGGAACTCCCCCATACTTCGTTTTGACTATGCCCCCCATTGTCGATACATTATATAATGAGAGTAAAAAGGAAAAATATTTTCATATTTTTTAGGAATGCAGATTAAGGATCTTAAGGCAAATTAAACACTGGAGGGGGTAAACAGTGTTTAATGGATTTTATAAATTTTAATGGCTTTTATAAATTTCTTGAAACTTTTTTAGTTATTCAGAATAAAATTCAAATAGCTGATATGATCATCACGGAATCAAACACAAATGCAGATAATAATAAACAAAAAGAAGTAAAAGGAATGAACACACCAGAATCTATACTGGTTCAGAGTTACCGTACATCCAGTCCCACACAACTCTAGGTTGATGCAAATTTCTTTTCAAATAATATCCAAATTACAATCCTCGATTTCAAGGTCATGAGGTGCACCTTGCTTGCTTCCGGAGTACAGTGAGACTCGATTGATTTCCGAGCTACAATCACACCTAGTCGATTTGAATGAACTATGACCACACCTTTTCAATATCATTTTTGGTAGATAGACTCGATAGAACTTGATCTTGCGATCTTTGATTATGGAAACCCTATAACTCTTTAGTAGCACTTGAATTTGTGAGAAAGTATAGTAGAGAATCAAACTGGAAAGAGATTAATGTGATTCTCTTTGAAATTTGGCAGAGCATAAGTAGATAATTTATAAAATTAAAGGTTTTAATGGAGAGAAGATAAAGCAGGAAGAAGATAATGAAATTAGTTATTAAATTTCGAATTTAGAAGCATATTTATAGTCTTCCAACAGTCAAAACCTTTCAGAAAAGAGTTGAAATCAAAAGACACTTCTTTTCAAAATTTGAATTTGAAATCCAATGATCACTATGTCGACATGGGGAGTTACCCATGTCGACTTGCCTTCATGAATTCTAAAAAATAAAATTTTCAAATCAAGGCATGTATTGTCTAAATAAATTATGATGAATCTTGAGTTAAAACAAATTATTTTCTCATATATTAAAATTGAGTATTAAAAACATATATGAAAATGATTTAAAAACATATATAAGAATGATTTAAAAACTATATAAAATTATATTATAACATATAACAGCTATGAATATAAATATATGAAAGACTTTAAAACTGAATTTATAAATATAATTAAAGGGATTTAAAACTTAAGTAACTCTATTCAAATTTAATATAAAATTAATAACAAACATATAAATAAGAATTATTTGAACCAAGAGTTAAATTATTAAAGATATATCTTGAAATCAGGAGTTAAAATAATTTTAAGAACTAAGAACTATAGATTTGATATAAGGAAGTAATTTTGAAATCAATTTAAAAATAAGATAAGAATATTAAAAGTAGTGAGAAAGATTGAAATAAGGATTCAGTGCCAGTTCATAGTTTTAACAAAAAATCAAGACTTTGTTATTTTTTATTTCTTGAACTCATGTTAGTCATCAGTCTTCTATCTTGATCTCTTCTTCTTTGAAACCTTGATTCTCTAAACCGTATAGTCTTCAATAATCAACATCTACATATATTTTCTTTATATACACACATATATATTCTAGAGAATAGTGTTAGTATATATTTTATAACAATAATATTTAAAACAAGGTTGTTGTAATCAAAATCATCATAACCATCTACTACAAGAAAATATGCTATGCATAGCATTATATCACAGCGTTACATTAAAGTGCTATAATAATATAATTAAAGAAAAAAAAATGCATAAATTGTGCTATATAAAAGAAGCAAAAAAATAACAAATAAATTAAGCTATACATACATATATTCTGCTATGATAACGTTATTCATCAAAAAAAGCGGAAGCAAAAACAACGCAGGACAAAATAAAACATTACTCGCGAAAGTAAAAGAAAAGGAATCCCTCCATCACTTCCGTTTGTGCGAAACTTATCCCAAATCCCTAAAATTTCCGATTTCACTCCATAAACTCCCTCTGTAAAGTCGGCCATCTCCTCTCACAAAATTAAAGGTTGGCTTTCTTAATTTGTCCACTTAATTTACGTGAGTATCCCCTCTCACAAAATCAAACCCTACTTCCTCTTCGTCTACACTCTACAGGTAAATTCGATCCTAACTTTAGCTGTCGATTTACACAGGAGGAGAGCTACTTGAAGAAATTAAAGGTAAGCTTTCTAAATTTGTCCATAGAGCTGTATTAATTTTCAGTGTATAATTGGTTCATATCAGTGCTTGCTAAACTTAGTTGGATTTGAAGGAGTTAACGCAGTTCATTCACCGGAATCATTAAGTTAGTTGCTTCAAGTAATCCCCTTCAAGTGTTCGTTCACCAGACTCAATATAATTTGTGCAGAATTCATGTAATGAGAATATTTGGTGAAATAAGGAAACATGTATTGAAATTATTACAATAGTACATGAAGAGATAGACTTGTTAGCTCTAAAAGATATAAGGAATAAGACATAGTCCCAACTACATGGCCTAACATTTCATTGTATTCACTAATTTAAATATATCAACTATTGACGATATTAGCATCATAATGGTTTCAATAATGCATCCGCGTTAAACATACATGGGCCCATAATGATAAATATCAAATAGTCTAATAAATCATTTGGATTTCTTGCTGAAAATGAGTGATATGTAAATATTAATTAAAATTTTATCCAAATCGCCTTTTCAGGGTAGCCAAAAATCAAATTCAGCTTTTATTCCTTCAATCTGACACATTTTCGTTGATGTATTAAATACATTATCATGGCTGTAGAGAAAATTTAAATGACTTATTTGTTGTTAAAATAACAATACAAGTATATATAATTTTGACAAACAAGCATATATAGTATAACGTTGTTTTCTTATTTTTTGACTAAATTTTCATAATGGTGATGATTTACGCTTTATGTGAGCAGCTTAATGTGTTGAGAGATTTGAATTTTTAGTAAGTGAACTTACTATCTTTCTTTCTTTTAAACAATTCAACGGCTGATGTATATCGTTTCTTCTTTTTTTCCTTTAAAAGAGGGGAAAAGATAAGTTTGTATATTGATAAAATGAAAGACAGATTTCTGTTACAGTACAATGTACGGGTTATCTATTTTACATAATAGATAGTGGGCTGCATGGCTCATCTATGATACTCGTTAAGTAACGAGAGGAGGATACAAAGTTACATCCTCAATAATACCGAATCACTACATCTAATCATTTAATAAACTTTTGTATTGTGCGTCCATGTATTTCCAAGGATAAATGATCCCGTGGAATTGTAATTTGCCAAAGTCACAGTCTTGATATGTCGAAAAATCATATCTATATTATTCTTGCTACTAGAAAAAAGATATTTTTGAGAATGTAAAAAAATCAAAATAAAGCACAAAATAGTCAATGCTTTTTTTTGAGTATCGCTCCAAAATTCCCATGCAACTTAAAAATAAATGAAAAGGAAATAGGTGCATGAACTACCAGTTAAGTACAAGGAAAGTTTGGAAGGAAAAACTATCAGTCAAAATCCCCATAGGCAAAGAAATAAAAAACCTGTCATGATCAATATATCACTATTTATGCATAATAACTTAAACAAGAATAAACATCTGCAGCAAAATTGTTTATCCATACATAAAATCTGGTTTAATTTTTGTTGGTATTTTAGGACGGTGATACGTTTACCTCTCTTTAAAAGATCTTGCATTGATGAATAAACTTGTGTGTTTCTGGATTAATGCACTCTATGAGAATGGATGCAGGTGATATTCCATACCAAGCATTATTATCAGTGTTCAATTATTTGTTTAAACATAGTTAGTCGTTGGTCGATTAAATGATCATTCAACTGTAAAATTCGAATTATGAATAACAATGGTCAATACTTAAGAACAGCTTAGAGCAAGAGTTAAGCATCATGAGTTCAAGAGCTTGTATTAACGTGAAGTACATTTACACTTATCATCGTGTGACATTAACAAAACCACGTCATTCTCCATTTTACAATGAAAAACCTTACTGAAATTGTAATGACTCGAGTTTTCGCGATCTTGGTAATCAACATATAACCCAATGTCGACTATCAAGCATCGGAAATACCGGGTAGTTAATAAAAGAAGTTAGAGGGTTAGAATAGATAAGATAGAAAATTAGAATAGAAGAAGAAGAAGAAGAAGAAGAAGAAGAACATACAACAACAGCAGAGTAACATGAACCTCACAGCGGAACGAATAACATATAATAGATAACATATCTTTGAAATAAAATCAGTATATGTATATAATAACATTTATCAGAGTACAACACTTACAACACAACGGAAATAAACAATTGCTATAAAATCCTGAAGCCTCCTGCTCCAAGCTCTCAGTATATTTGTAAAAATCCTGACTACTTAACTGCCCGTACAAATTTGGGCACCCAAGAGTTTAGGGAAAACAAAACAAAATAAACTCCGGTTCAGTTATGGGACTGGTGTGAGTAAACAATTTAAAACAGTTTAAGAAAATTAACGAAATCTCATAAGACCATGGCGTATAACGGAACAGGTTTTTCCCTTATGAGAATCCAAAATACTTTATTAACATTCAAAATCCTTTCGAAACAAACGATGATCCTTATATCAAAACTCTTTTGATATTATAATAGTGTCTATCAATCACAGTATATTAATCATCTAGCAGAAAAGCTTTCATCTCACGTTCTACATACATAGTATATAATCGAAAACCGCAGGCGCTTATTGGTTAATGAATTCCAACTGGCAAGATATGGGACCACCTTCCGACAGTGTATCTCTAGAGAGGAATACACCGGGTTCAACAAGAACATCTTGCAACCCAGGCTAAATATGACCGGTCACTCATTTCGCTTGAGTGTACCGAATGCATTATCACTAACGGTTGGGATCAGCAACCGTTTCCTGAAAGGGACAGCGTCGAAATAGATTATAGAAGTAAATGGAATTTCTCTAGATCAGGTGATAATACACCCTAATTGGTAGTTAACCACTTAGCCATGCGACCTACTCGATTTTATACCATTTCCGGTTGTGAGGCTAGAGGCCATAACGTATCCTTTACAAACCACATTTTCATTCACTTTGAATGTCACATCGTCATATCCGCTAAATCACAAATTGATTTCTCCAAACATATCACGAGTAAACAGTTAAGAGAAATGAATTCCTCCGCCACCAAACGTAAATACGTTTGAAGAGATCAACTTACGCGATCTATTAAATATACTCCGTCAGACATTCTTCCATACAAGTCGTCCTGGGACTAGACAAACCGAAGGCAATATTATGTAAACAGGACAACCTTTGCATAATTCCGTCTTCAATTATCTTCATCATATTTGATCGCAACGCTAACGCCCATACAGAGTGATTTTCAGATAATGAATCTGATCCCGGTCTCTCCGTATTGACGACGGAAAAATGGTCAAAAACTTTGATAGTCGGTGATTTAACTATCAAAGAAAAACATGTGTGCAAACAATGATATTATTTCTAGATGGAAATTCTATCGATCAATCATCAATCAATATTTATTCATTTCCCCATTTCTCGTTTCGATATATTCATTAAATCCTTATTTTCTAATTTTAGAAAATATGCGTTATTAACTTTGGAAAACGTTTCCATTTCTGATTTACGCATCAATATCTTCCCACCTCTATCAGTCTCTAACCGTAAACTAGTAAGAGAAAACCCCCCTACGTATTAACCCCGAAGGCCGAAACCAACATCAGATCAATACCCAGATAGCTGTTCAACTTAACTAATCTCCAGTCAGTTTCTAATTCCTTTAACTCCATTTTAATTCCTATTTCAAACCCTGTTTCCTTTATAAATAATTTTTTAGTAAAATATTTACTTTAATCTAATTTTCACATAGAATGTGAAAAATATTTCTTTATATTATCAAAATAGTTTGATTTCGTATTTTAAAAACAATATCTCAAACCCAAATTCTATTTATATTTTTATTTGTAGAATTATTCATACAAATCTCCTTTTTATTTCTAACCCTTAGATCTCATCTATAATTCCCTTTATATACTTCTATTTATTCTATATAAATCCTTTTATAAAATTCTATTCATTTTATCTAAATCCTTTTATATAATTCTATTCATTTTATCTAAATCCTTTTATATAATTCTATATAAATATTTCATTTTCAATATTCACTTTGAAAATTTCCTTTTTACATTTCATTATTCCATATGGTATTTAAAATACCAAATAACATGACCAGTGTCATCATAATCAATCACAGATTATATATCATATCATATATCACAATTTATGAAAACAAACAGTATTATAATATTGAGGAATACAGTTGGATCCCTGTAACGACCCGGTTTTTGAACGACTTTGGTTATTGACATAAACTCAATGACGACTAACCAAACATCGAAAAATACCGGTAGTTAATGAAAGAAGTTAGAGGGTGAGAATAGATAAGATAGAAACTTAGAATAGAAGAAGAAGATACAACATCAGAGTAACACGAATCTCACAGCGGAACGAACAACATATAATAGACAATATATCCTTGAAATAAATCAGTATATGTATACAATAACATTATCAGAGTACAACACTTACAACACATCGGAAATAACTATAGCTATATAATCTTGAAGCCTCCTTCTCCAAGCTCTTCCAGTATATCTGTAAATCCCAACTACTTGACTGCCCGTACAAAATTGGGCACCCAAGAGTTTAGGGAAAACAAAACAAAATAAACTCCGGGTCAGTCATGGGACTGGTATGAGTAAAACAGTTTAAGACTGTTTGAACAAGTAAACGATATCTCATAAGACCACACCGTATAACGGAACGGGTTTTTCCCTTATGAGAATCCAAATTATCTTTATATCAAAAACCTTTTGATATTATAATAATGTCTATCAACCACAATATAATAATCATCCAGCAGAAATGCTTTCATCTCACGTTCTACATATATAGTATACAATCAAAACCGCAAGCACATATTGGGTAATGGATTTCCAACTATGACAAGGTATGGAACCAACTTTCGCTAGTGTACCTCTAGAGAGGAATACACTGAGTTCAACAAGAACATCTTGCAACCCGGCCACACATGACCGATCACTCATTTCGCTTGAGTGTATCGAATGTATATCACCAACGGTTGGGATCAGCAATTGTTTCCCGAATGGGACAACATCGACAATAGATTTTTAGAAATAAATGAAACTCTAGATCAGGTGATTACACACCCTAATAGGCGCGACCTACATAGCCATGCTGCCTGCCCGATTTCTTTCATTTCCGGATGTAAGGCTAGAGGCCACGCTTATCTCTAACAGATCACACGTTTATTCACTTTGAATGTCACATCGTCATACCCGCCAAATCACAATTTGATTTCCCCAAAAACACCACGGGTATACAACTAAGAGAAACGAATTCCTCCGCCACCAAACGTAAATACGTTTGAAGAGATCAACTTACGCGATCTATTAAATATACACTGTCAGACATTCTTCCATACAAGTCATCCTTAGACTGGACAAACCGAAGGCAATATTCAGTACATCCATCTTAGGCAATCTTTACCTAAGATTTATAGAACAGCCCTTGCACTTTACTCCGTCTTCAATTATCTTTGGCATATATGATTCGCAACGCTTAATGCCAATACGGAGTGGTTTTTCGGATAATAATCCAACCGGTCTCTCCATATTAACAACGTTAAAATGGTCAAAAGCATCGATAGTCGGTGAGTTAACTATCAGAGAAAAACACGTGTGCAAACAACGATATTATTTCCAAATGGAAATTATATCGATCAATCATTATTGAACAGTTATCTCTTTAGTTCATTTATTTATTTATCTCCTGTTTCCATATATTCTAAATTCTTATTTTCTATTCTCAGAAAATATACGTTATTAGCAATGGAAAACATTCCCATTTCCTGTTTTCTATATTAGAAAACATTTATGGTTTCTTATTTGGAAAACATTTCCAAAGCTCCTTTATTGGATTTAAACAGATGTTTAAATAAAACATCGCTATGCCAACTCAGACCATTTACTAAATTAACTAAATTCACTTAACCATCATTCACGATCAAACATAAGCCCTTTTCCTTAGTTAAGAAGGAAGTCAATCAAGTTGGGGTGTAATTACCTCTCAGACCTTAACTGAACAACGTTTTAGCTTCGGAATAAACAAAGTTTATCTTTTAAACCTTTAACAAAATTCCGTACATAACTCTCTTCGAATAATCTCTATTCGATAAATCCTCCCTTAGAATAATTATATTCGATAATCTCTCTTACGAATAACTAGATTCGAAAACCTTTCTTCGAATAAACTATATTCGATTAAATCTATTCAATTAACTCTTATCAATTAACTCTATTGGATTAACTCTTTTTGATTAATTCCAATCGATTAACTATATTTGATTAACTCTTATCAATTAACTCTATTGGATTAACTCTATTCACTTAACTCCTTTTTGATTAACACTTTTCACTTAACTCCTTTTTGATTAACTCTTTTCAATTAACTCCTTTCGAATAAACTATATTTGATAACTCCTTTAACTCTATTCGAATAAACTATATTCGATTGACTCATTTAATTCTATTCTAATAAACTATATTCGATTAAATCCTTTCGAATAACCAATATTCGATTAACTCACTTCGAATAACTTATATTCGATACTCTCCCTTTCGAATAACTAAATTCGATTAACTCCCTTCGATTAACAAATAATCAATAACTCCCTTCGATTAATTAATAATCGATAACTCCCTTCGATTAACTAATAATCGATAACTCCTTTCGATTAACTAATAATCGATAACTCCCTTCGCTTAACTAATAATCGATAACTCCCTTCGATTAACTAATAATCGATAACTCCTTTCGACTAACTAATAATCAATAACTCCTTTCGATTAACTAATAATCGATAACTCCTTTTGATTAATTAATAATCGATAACTCCTTTGATTAACTAATAATCTGTAACGACCCGAATTTTTCGAACAGTTATTTTAAATATTTAGTATCGTTTAAATATTGAATTAACAATATAAAAAAAATTATAGTGAATTATCGATCAAATAATCGAAATATGAGAAGAAAATATAATTGAAATCGAAGTTAAAAACATAACCAAAACAATTCAAATGATCAGTGTCAGTTCTGTCTGAACATGAACGATAATAATAATTTATTATCAGTGAGTTTAATGGTTTGAGATCGATTTATATTTTAAATCGAAGTTAATCTAAAACGTTAATTTAATTTGTTATCCCTTCTATACAGTCGAATTAAATTTTAGAAACCGTTCCGTTGAATTCAGAATAACGGATAACGTTGGAAACATCAGTCGTTATGGTTGAATAGCGGTTCGGGACTTCGAGTTAGGGACCACAAAATATTTTAAAGAAAATTAAATAAATATTTTCCATCAGCCGTCCTACCTATATTATTTCATTTCGCAGACCTAAGGAGTTAATCGCGCAGCTAATTTTCTTCTTCTCGAGCTGTATAATTTGTCTCCCATGTTCGATATCTAACAAACAACAATTCAATGGCCTGTGTACGATCTGTTCCCCTTATCGCCTATATATGCATCACGATACCCTTCTCTGCTTCGGCAATTCATTTTCGATCCCAAAACTAAATCGAAAGCTATACCAAGATCATTCCTCTTTTATTCTTCCACAAATCAGAAATCAAAATCGCGATGAACTTTTTGGGTCTCGAAGAGGTTCCAATACCAAATCGAAATAAAATCCCACCAAACCAATTAACTCGTGAGGCTCAAGCACGATGGTTGGGGCGAGGCTATTTCTTTCCATCGAGAGTGGAGCGATCGATTTTCAAGGCCATGAGGAAGGATGATGAGTACATTGATCTTCTAGGAGTGGTGCGATTTTAAATCGCTGACGTCTGAACTCGAGAAGATCGAGTTAACTCACAAGAGTTTCAGGAACTAAGAACGCGATTAGGGAATATTTTGTAGAGTGGTGATGCCGTGAATCCTGAGGCTCTAAATATTGTATTAAATCAAAAGTGCGATGAAAATACCACTGATCGATTTTGGAGGGGTTTGAGGAGCTGCAGTGATGATAGGGTGATGGTCCGAGTGATGAATGAAGAAGGAAGGAGGCACTGTTTTATTCACGAAGGAAGAAATAGTTAAAATGGATTAAGGTAAAATTTATCTAAACTAGCTAGTAAATTCGCAAATTTTGTTATTTAAAAATCAAGTTTGATTACGTGATTAATTTCATATTTTTGGTCGAGTAATTAATTAAGGAAGAAATAAGTTTTACAAGGTTGAATCAATCGAAAACAAGTCATGTGAAGTTTGGAGTTGCAAAACCTTTGATGAAGGAATGAGAATTGGGAATGAATAACAATTGAAAATCACAGTGAGTAAATCTCACTTACCTTTTATTTAGAATTATTTTTATTCGTTAAAAATAATTGTTTGATGCTTGTTTGAAATGCTTTCTGGTTGATTTAAAAATATTAGTTATATAGGCTTGCTACTATATATATTGGTTTGGTGATCGGTTGGATTCCCGCAGTATCATTAGCGGATGCCCGCAGTTTCATTAACGGATGACCCTACGCCCAAGTATATAAGTGGATCCCCTTTTATACTGCGATATCCTGCCACGAAGCAGGACGGGTATTATTATGTTGACTAACGTCTGTGGATGCAGGAAAACAGGTTGGAGGAATCCAACTGGATTCCTCAAAATATATTATCTGTTTGCTTGTTTGCTTGATTTCATATATTCATATATGACATGTTAAAAATCAAATGATTGAAAATTGGATGATTTGATTGTTTTAAATATCACTGGGCTAAGTGTTAATTTATTTAAATATCGTGAAAAGGATATTTGAGATTTAAAGGGAAAATTCTATTTTTAAATAGAATTTGAAATTTAAATAGATTTGAAATATAAAACTTTTTAAAAAAAAATAAAACAAGTGATTCGTTTATAAACGAAGTTTATAAATAGTTCTTGTATAAATGAAGTTTATAAATGAAGAGAAGAGAATTTATAAATTATAAGTTTGAATTTGAAAAAGGAAAAAAAAACTATTTTTCCAAAGTATAAATATCTATTTCAAAGGAATTGAAATAGAATTTGAATTCAAAGGAATTGAAATAGACTTTGAATTCAAAGGAATTGAAATAGAATTTGAATTCAAAGGAATTGAAATAGAATTTGAATTTAAAGAAATTAAAATAGAATTTGAATTTAAAAGAATTCAAATGGAATTTTGAATTCAAAGGAATTCAAATGGATTTGAATAAAGAAAGTTCAAATGAAATTTAAAAATATAGAGATTTGAAAATAGAATTCAAATGAAGTTTAAATATAGAATTTGACGTAGATATTCAATTGGGTTTTAAAAATAGAATTTGAATTTTTAAATAGATTTTGAATAAGAGGATTTAAATAGAATTTGAATAATAGAATTAAATTGGAGTTTGAATATTTGAAATTCAAATAGAATAAATATGGAATTTGAATAGAGAATTCAAATGGAATTTGAACTATGGAATTTGAATATGTAATTCAAATGGAGTTCAAATATAGAATTTGAATATAGAAAAATAAAGGAAATTCAAATATAGCATTTGAATAGATTTTGAATATAAAATTCAAATAGAATTGAAATAGATTTGAATATAGCAATTCAAATGAAGTTGGAAAATAGATTTGAATAGAAATTCAAATGGAGATTTAAAAGGAATGTGAATAATAGAATTCAACAGAAGTGAAATGAAAATTTGAATATAGAATTCAAATAGAAGTGAAATGGAATTCGAATGTAGAATTTCTAATGGAAGTAAAATAGATCAGGAATGTTATGTTGAAATGGACTTGATATATATTAAAAATATATATCAGAATGGAGTTGAATTCATTTTAACAAAGTTTTAAAACGCTTATATATATAAATATAATTAAAATGAACTCGCCACAGCGCTGCAGTTCGAAAATTGGCAATTCGAACTTCAATTGAGTATATAGAGCTCAATTGAAGTCGGAATTATTTGAAACAAGAAATGTCAGGACCGATTTGATAGTTGTTTTCTAATGAAAGAGAAAAATCTGGATTTCGTCGTATATATTTTGAGTTATATCAAAGTCAAATTTTTAGAAAACCAGCGCCATAATCGTTTTAAAAACGATAACGGTTTATTTAATTAAATAAAAGGATTTTAAAGAAATAAAATCCGAATGTGCCATTAGAGAAATCCAGACTGGAGATATAAGACGAATATGAACTCCAGTGAAGTAAGTGAAATGATTTTTGAATAAAAATCAGATTTTTAATTATTAAATAGGTTTAACTAGTTTGAAAAATAAATAGTTAAATCGAGATTTGAATTGAAATGGGGCGTTGAATAAGTGAAAGAGATTTGAAAATTTATATTCGAAATCGAATATGTAACTCGAGTTAAAATGGAATTAGATGGGGTGCATGAGTAGATTAAAATATATTAAATGTGTGATATGTTCAAATAAGATGTGGAATAGGCAAAATCGCTAATTAAAGAATAAATAAGCAAAACTGAATTCAAACAATTGGATTGAGTTGAATTGAATTGGAAACAGGTGAATGTGTGTTAGACAGGTATGGAATGTCGTATATGAAGATTTTAATTTATGTGCCCGACAAAAAGGTACATGTTTAAATTCATATATGAGATTTTATGCGCCGTATCGGCAAGCCGCTTGGCTTTTCCTTTTTCTTTTGGATTGGTGAGGGCCATGGGAGGCTATTTGAAATATCCCGAAGCTCCCGGTACAAGGGAGGTTATGGAAAAATTTTCCGAGAATTTAAGGAGTTAGAATATTTTTAAGAAATTTTGATAGTTAGAAATCAATATATCGATATATATATTGAATTCGATAAGGAAACGAATTTTAAAATAGAATATTGTAAACAAAAAGGGAAATCTATAAATTAGAAATAGAAAGCGAATCATATACATGTTTAAAAATGAATAATTGGGTGCTATAGTTTGTTTATTCGAGGTAAGTGGTTTTGCCGTTTTGAAGTTGAGGATGTTTCTGTCAGGGTCTGAGAGGTAATTTTACCCCAACTTGATTGATTTCATCTTTAGTTGATAAATAGCAAGATCCAGTCTCGAAGAGAAGTGTTTGAATAATAGTTTGGTTGAATAAAATATTTTGGGTTGTTTGTAACGATGTTGTATACAGCATTCGTTTTAACTCAAGTGATGAAATTTTGGAAATATAAAAGTAAATATTTCCTGAGTATAATTAAAATAGTCGGGATAGAGATAAGTAATTGAAATTGTTTTCAATTGCAAATAGAGATATTTTCTAATATATAGAAAATAAACGAAGTTGATATTTGGAAACGTTTTCCAAATGGCATAAGAGGCCAAGATGATTATTGAAAATATTTGGTTAACAAATATTGATAGGGAAAAGTGGTTTAATTAATGAAACATTAATTAAAGAACCCAGTGATTTGTTTGATATGTTGGATGAACACTTATTTTTCTTCGATAGTTAAACCACAGACCATCGAAGTTTTTGACCATCGTTGTCAATATAGAGAGACCGGTTGGATTATTATCCGTGAACCACTCTGTATTGGCAGTAGCGTTGCGAATCAGATTACATGAAGATAATCGAAGACGGAGTAAAGTGCAAGGGCTTTTTCTATTAATAGAAATTGTGCCTTCGGTTTCGTTCAATCCCAGAATGAACGTAAAGGGACGAATGTTTGAAAGAGTATTTCCAATAATCAAATGGGTTGGTCTGTATAAATATATATGGTTGCAACGGATTTATTCCCTTAGCATAACATCCAGAATATTTGTGCAAATCAACTAGTGATTAACGGATCTGACAATGTGGCATTCAAAGTGATTGTGCTATCAATGAATAGAAAGTAATCGTAGCCTCAGGCCTCAACAACCGGGAAATGACAAAAATCGGGCAGGCATCATGGCTATGTGGGTCGCTCCCATGAGGATGTATAATCACCTATCTAGAGATTCATTCAATTCCTTATTCTATTCGATGTTGTCCCAGTCGGGAAACGGTTGCTGATCCCAACCGTTGGTGATATATATTCGATACACTCAAGCGAAATGAGTGGTCGGTCATGTGTGGGCCGAGTTGCAAGATGTTCTTGTTGAACCCCAGTGTATCGTCTCTAGAGTACACTGATCGGAAGGTGGTTCCATACCTTGTCATGTTGGAAATCCAATCTCCAATAAGCGCCATGCGGTTTTTGATTTTATACTATGTATGTGGAGCGTGAGATGCAAGCGTTCTGCTATTTGGTCATTTATTTGATGTAGACATTATTATAATATCACTGGATTTTCGTATCAAAGTGTTTTTTGTTATAGTAAGGTAAAAACTGTCCATGTTTATGTGTGGGCTGGTCTTACTATTATCTTTTCTTTCAAAAGGATTTTGAAAGTTAATCAAATGGTTGGAGTTTACTCACACCAATCCCATGACTGACCTAGAGTTTATTTTGTTTGTTTTCCCTAAACTCTTGGGTGCCCAAATTTGTACGGGCAGTCAAGTAGTCGGGATTTTTTTCAGATCCACTTGGAAGAGCTGGAAGCAGGAGGCTTCACCAGTTAGCTATAGACTATCATATTTCCGCTGTGTACTATGTTGTATCTGGAAACAGGTTTTTATAACTGTTCCAGGAATAACTGTTGTGCTCTGATGATGGTATGTAAATAAAGTTACTGATTTGTATTTCAAAAAGTTATGTTATTTAATATATTTTATTCGTTCCGCTGTGAGTTTGTGATCTTCGTTTTCTTCTATTCAATTATTTCTTTCTTTCTATTTCTCATCCTCTAACTTCTTTCTAATAATGATTCGTATTTCTGTGCAATTTGGGTTGGACGTGTGGTGTTATTAGTCAACTCAGATGGTACGGATTTGCGGGTCTTTACAGTTGGTATCAGAGCTTAGGTTGAGCGAATACTAGGCTTTGGTGGGGTTGTGCTCATTAGAGATAGGGTCAGTAGTACCCTAGATTGAGTTAAGTGTATATACGAGGGCATGTATTTGTAAATTGATATAAAAATTATTTTATATTGTGTTGGCTAGTCTGTTAAGTGGTTTATGAATTCTGGTCGAATCGTGGGATGCCACGACGTTGATAAGAATTTGTAAATACTTGGACAGAACATTGAACACCTTATTGTTTTAGAGTGGGTAAATGGAATAATTTTGCCCAAAATTCTATTTTTATAGAAAATGAATAATTTTCTAGAACTATTATATTATATGGATGCATTGATTGTTATTATCATAATCAAATTTGATTATAAAAATTGAAATGGTTATATAGAACCAAATAGAATTTGTATATGAATGAAACATACAAATGAGATGAGTTAAAATTGAATTCAAACCAGAATTTGGAATTTTAAATCCTGGGAAGTTGGAAAATATTTTTCAAAGTATATTAAAATAAAATGACTTTGTTTTGAAAGGTTTTTGATTTAAAATCATTTTAGATGGATTTTAAAAGTGATGAAGCACTAAACTCACTTCAGTGACTCAGAAATAATTCTGATGATAGTCGCGACATCATCAGTGTTCATTTTCGGGTTCAAAGTGACGGGTTGCAACCTTAGAAAAGTTTAGATGTGAATTTGTTTGGAAGAAAATAAATTTAGTTGGAAAATTCAAATATTTTGAATTTGAAAGGATTGTAAATATATGTATATATTTATGTGATTTCAGAAGGATTTGATAGGAAAACCCAAGAATTTGAATTCTGAAGTTTAAATTTAACTTAAGCAAGTTAAATGGATCGAGATAAATAAATTAGTGAAATTCGACTTGAATAAGATTGAATGGAATTTTAATTGGGTATAAAACATTTAGATTAAATGTGTGAAAACCAAAAGTTTTGGTGGAATTAAATTTGTTGAAATATGAGGAGTTGAGTTTCAACATAAGTGAGATTTTGAAAAGTAATGGGTTTGTACCATTTTTCCTACCTTAGTAATTTCGAGGACGAAATTATTTTAAGGGGGGAAGACTGTAACGACCCGGATTTTTCGAACAGTTATTTTAAATATTTAGTATCGTTTAAATATTGAATTAACAATATAAAAGAATTTTTATAGTGAATTATCGATCAAATAATCGAAATACGAGAACAAAATATAATTGAAATCGAAGTTAAAAACAGAATCAAAACAATTCAAATGATCAGTGTCAGTTCTGTCTGAACATGAACGATAATAATAATTTATTATCGGTGAATTTAATGGTTTGAGATCGATTTATATTTTAAATCGAATTCAATTTAAAACGTTAATTTAATTTGTTATCCCTTCTATACAGTCGAATTAAATTTTAGAAACCGTTCCGTTGAATTCAGAATAACGGATAACGTTGGAAACATCAATCGTTACGGTTGAATAGCGGTTCGGGACTTCGAGTTAGGGACCACAAAATATTTTAAAGAAAATTAAATAAATATTTTCCATCAGCCGTCCTACCTATATTATTTCATTTCGCAGACCTAAGGAGTTAATCGTGTAGCTAATTTTCTTTTTCTCGAGCTGTATAATCGGTCTCCCATGTTCGATATCTAACAAACAACAATTTAATGGCCTATGTACGATCTATTCCCCTTATCGCCTATATATGCATCGCGATACCCTTCTCTGCTTTGGAAATTCATTTTCGTTCCCAAAACCAAATCGATTAACTCTTATCAATTAACTCTATTCGAGTAACTCTTAACAATTAACTCTATTGGATTAACTCTATTCACTTAACTCCTTTTTGATTAACACTTTTCACTTAACTCCTTTTTGATTAACTCTTTTCAACTAACTCCTTTCGAATAAACTATATTTGATAACTCCTTTAACTCTATTCGAATAAACTATATTCGATTAACTCATTTAATTCTATTCGAATAAACTATATTCGATTAACTCCTTTCGAATAACCAATATTCGATTGACTCACTTCGAATAACTTATATTCGATACTCTCCCTTTCGAATAACTAAATTCGATTAACTCCCTTCGATTAACTAATAATCAATAACTCCCTTCGATTAACTAATAATCGATAACTCCCTTCGATTAACTAATAATCGATAACTCTTTTCGATTAACTAATAATCGACAACTCCCTTCGCTTAACTAATAATCGATAACTCCCTTCGATTAACTAATAATCGATAACTCCTTTCGATTAACTAATAATAGATAACTCCTTTCGATTAACTAATAATCGATAACTCCTTTTGATTAACTAATAATCGATAACTCCTTTCGATTAACTAATAATCTGTAACGACCCTGATTTTTCGAACAGTTATTTTAAATATTTAGTATCGTTTAAATATTGAATTAACAATATAAAAGAATTTTTATAGTCAATTATCGATCAAATAATCGAAATACGAGAACAAAATATAATTGAAATCGAAGTTAAAAATAGAATCAAAACAATTCAAATGATCAGTGTTAGTTCTGTCTGAACATGAACGATAATAATAATTTATTATTGGTGAATTTAATGGTTTGAGATCGATTTATATTTTAAATCGAATTTAATTTAAAACGTTAATTTAATTTGTTATCCCTTCTATACAGTCGAATTAAATTTTAGAACCAGTTCCGTTGAATTTAGAATAACGGATAACGTTGGAAACATCAGTCATTACGGTTGAATAGCGGTTCGGGACTTCGAGTTAGGGACCACAAAATATTTTAAAGAAAATTAAATAAATATTTTCCATCAGCCGTCCTACCTATATTATTTCATTTCCCAGACCTAAGGAGTTATTCACGCAGCTAATTTTCTTCTTCTTGAGCTGTATAATCTGTCTCCCATGTTCGATATCTAACAAACAACAATTCAATGGCATGTGTACGATCTGTTCCCCTTATCGCCTATATATGCATCGCGATACCCTTCTCTGCTTTGGCAATTCATTTTCGTTCCCAAAACCAAATCGAAAGCTGTACCAATATCATTCCTCTTTTATTCTTCCACAAATCAGAAATCAAAATCGCGATGGACTTTTTGGGTCTCAAAGAGGTTCCAGTACCAAATCGAAATAAAATCCCACCGAACCAATTAACTCGCGAGGCTCAAGCACGATGGTTGGGGTGAGGCTATTTCTTTCTGTCGAGAGTGGAGCGATCGATTTTCAAGGCCATGAGGAAGGATGACGAGTAAATTGATCTTCTGGGAGTGGTGCGATTTTAAATCGCTGACGTCTGAACTCGAGAAGATCGAGTTAACTCACAAGAGTTTCAGGAACTAAGAACGCGATTAGGGAATATTTTGTAGAGTGGTGATGCCGTGAATCCTGAGGCTCTAAATATTGTATTAAATCAAAAGTGCGATGAAAATACCACTGATCGATTTTGGAGGGGTTTGAGGAGCTGCAGTGATGATAGGGTGATGGTCCGAGTGATGAATGAAGAAGGAAGGAGGCACTGTTTTATTCACGAAGGAAGAAATAGTTAAAATGGATTAAGGTAAAATTTATCTAAACTAGCTAGTAAATTCGCAAATTTTGTTATTTAAAAATCAAGTTTGATTACGTGATTAATTTCATATTTTTGGTCGAGTAATTAATTAAGGAAGAAATAAGTTTTACAAGGTTGAATCAATCGAAAACAAGTCATGTGAAGTTTGGAGTTGCAAAACCTTTGATGAAGGAATGAGAATTGGGAATGAATAACAATTGAAAATCACAGTGAGTAAATCTCACTTACCTTTTATTTAGAATTATTTTTATTCGTTAAAAATAATTGTTTGATGCTTGTTTGAAATGCTTTCTGGTTGATTTAAAAATATTAGTTATATAGGCTTGCTACTATATATATTGGTTTGGTGATCGGTTGGATTCCCGCAGTATCATTAGCGGATGCCCGCAGTTTCATTAACGGATGACCCTACGCCCAAGTATATAAGTGGATCCCCTTTTATACTGCGATATCCTGCCACGAAGCAGGACGAGTATTATTATGTTGACTAACGTCTGTGGATGCAGGAAAACAGGTTGGAGGAATCCAACTGGATTCCTCAAAATATATTATCTGTTTGTTTGTTTGCTTGATTTCATATATTCATATATGACATGTTAAAAATCAAACGATTGAAAGTTGGATGATTTGATTGTTTTAAATATCACTGGGCTAAGTGTTAATTTATTTAAATTTCGTGAAAAGGATATTTGAGATTTAAAGGGAAAATTCTAATTTTTAAATAGAATTTGAAATTTAAATAGATTTGAAATATAAAACTTGTTTAAAAAATAAAACAAGTGATTCGTTCATAAATGAATTTTATAAATAGTTCTTATATAAATGAAGTTTATAAATGAAGAGAAGAGAATTTATAAATTATAATTTTGAATTTGAAAAAGGAAAAAAAAAACTATTTTTCCAAAGTAGAAATATCTATTTCAAAGGAATTGAAATAGAATTTGAATTCAAAGGAATTGAAATAGAATTTGAATTCAAAGGAATTGAAATAGAATTTGAATTCAAAGAAATTAAAATAGAATTTGAATTTAAAAGAATTCAAATGGAATTTTGAATTCAAAGGAATTCAAATGGATTTGAATAAAGAAAGTTCAAATGAAATTTAAAAATATAGAGATTTGAAAATAGAAATCAAATGAAGTTTAAATATAGAATTTGAACATAGATAATAAAATGGGATTTAAAAATAGAATTTGAATTTTTAAATAGATTTTGAATAAGAGGATTTAAATAGAATTTGAATAATATAATTAAATTGGAGTTTGAATAATTGAAATTCAAATAGAATAAATATGGAATTTGAATAGAGAATTCAAATGGAATTTAAACTATGGAATTTGAATATGTATTTCAAATGGTGTTCAAATATAGAATTTGAATATAGAAAAATAAAGGAAATACAAATATAGCATTTGAATAGATTTTGAATATAAAATTCAAATAGAATTGAAATAGATTTGAATATAGCAATTCAAATGAAGTTGGAAAATAGATTTGAATAGAAATTCAAATGGATATTTAATAGGAATGTGAATAATAGAATTCAACAGAAGTGAAATGAAAATTTGAATATAGAATTTAAATAGAAGTGAAATGGAATTCGAATGTAGAATTTCTAATGGAAGTAAAATAGATCAGGAATGTTATGTTGAAATGGACTTGATATATATTAAAAATATATCTGAATGGAGTTGAATTCATTTTAACGAAGTTTTAAAACGTTTATATATATAAATATAATTAAAACGAACTCGCCGCAGCGCTGCAGTTCGAAAATTGGCGATTCGAACTTCAATTGAGATATAGAACTCAATTGAAGTCGGAATTCTTTAAAACAAGAAATGTCAGGAACGATTTGATAGTAGTTTTCTAATGAAAGAGAAAAATCTGGATTTCGTCGTATAGATTTTGAGTTATATCAAAGTCAAATTTTTAGAAAAATAGCGCCATAATCGTTTTAAAAACGATAACGGTTTATTTAATTAAATAAAAGGATTTTAAAGAAATAAAATCCGAATGTGCCATTAGAGAAATCCAGACTGGAGATATAAAACGAATATGAACTCCAGTGAAGTAAGTGAAATGATTTTTGAATAAAAATCATATTTTTAATTATTAAATAGGTTTAACTAGTTTGAAAAATAAATAGTTAAATTGAGATTTGAATTGAAATGGGGCGTTGAATAAGTGAAAGAGATTTGAAAATTTATATTCGAAATCGAATATGTAACTCGAGTTGAAATGGAATTAGATGGGGTGCATGAGTAGATTGAAATATATTGAATGTGATATGTTCAAATAAGAAGTGGAATGGGCAAAATCGCTAATTAAAGAATAAATGAGCAAAACTGAATTCAAACGATTGGATTGAGTTGAATTGAATTGGAAACAGGTGAATGTGTGTTTGACAGGTATGGAATGTTGTATATGAAGTATATGAAGATTTTAATTTATGTGCCCGACAAAAAGGTACATGTTTAAATTCATATATGAGATTTTATGCACCATATCGGCAAGCCGCTTGGCTTTTCCTTTTTCTTTTGGATTGGTGAGGGCCATGGGAGGCTATTTGAAATATCCCGAAGCTCCCGGGGAGTTTATGGCAAATTTTTCCAGGAATTTAAGGAGTTAGAATATTTTTAAGAAATTTTGATAGTTAGAAATCAATATATTGATATATTTTGAATTTGATAAGGAAACGAATTTTAAAATAGAATATTGTAAACAAAAAGGGAAATCTATAAATTAGAAATAGAAAGCGAATCATATACATGTTTAAAAATGAATAATTGGGTGCTATAGTGTGTTTATTCGAGGTAAGTGGTTTTGCCGTTTTGAAGTTGAGGATGTTTCAGTCAAGGTCTGAGAGGTAATTTTCCCCCAACTTGATTGATTTCATCTTTAGTTGATAAATAGAAAGATCCAGCCACGAAGAGAAGTGTTTGAATAATAGTTTGGTTGAATAAAATATTTTGGGTTGTTTGTAACGATGTTGTATACAACATTCGTTTTAACTCAAGCGATGAAAATTTTGAAATATACAAGTAAATATTTCCTGAGTATAATTAAAATAGTCGGGATAGAGATAAGTAATTGAAATTGTTTACAATTGCAAATAGAGATATTTTCTAATATATAGAAAATAAAAGAAGTTGATATTTGGAAACGTTTTCCAAATGGCATAAGAGGCCAAGATGATTATTGAAAATATTTGGTTAACAAATATTTATAGGGAAATGGAAAAGTGATTTAATTAATGAAACATTAATTAAAGAACCCAGTGATTTGTTTGATATGTTGGGTGAACATTTGTTTTTCTTCGATAGTTAAACCACAGACTATCGAAGTTTTTGACCATCGTTGTCAATATAGAGAGACCGGTTGGATTATTATCCGTGAACCACTCTGTATTGGCAGTAGCGTTGCGAATCAGATTATATGAAGATAATCGAAGATGGAGTAAAGTGCAAGGGCTTTTTCTATTAATAGAAATTGTGCCTTCAGTTTCGTTCAATCCTAGAACGAACGTAAAGGGACGAATGTCTGACAGAGTATTTCCAATAATCAAAAGGGTTGGTTTGTATAAATATATATGGTTGCAACGGATTTATTCCCTTAGCATAACATCCAGAATATTTGTGCAAATCAACTAGTGATTAACGGATCTGACAATGTGGCATTCAAAGTGATCGTGCTATCAATGAATAGAAAGTAATCGTAGCCTCAGGCCTCAACAACCGGGAAATGAAAAAAATCGGGTAGGCAGCATGGATATGTGGGTCGCTCCCATGAGGATGTATAATCACCTATATAGAGATTCATTTAATTCCTTATTCTATTCGATGCTGTCCCAGTCGGGAAATGGTTGCTGATCCCAACCGTTGGTGATATACATTCGATACACTCAAGCGAAATGAGTGGTCGGTCATGTGTGGGCCGGGTTGCAAGATGTTCTTGTTGAACCCCAGTGTATCGTCTCTAGAGTACACTGATCGGAAGGTGGTTCCATACCTTGTCATGTTGAAAATCCAATCTCCAATAAGCGCCATGCGGTTTTTGATTTTATACTATGTATGTGGAGCGTGAGATGTAAGCGTTCTGCTATTTGGTCATTTATTTGATGTAGACATTATTATAATATCACTGGATTTTCGTATCAAAGTGTTTTTGGTTATAGTAAGGTAAAAACCGTCCATGTTTATGTGTGGGCTGGTCTTACTATTATCTTTTCTTTCTAAAGGATTTTGAAAGTTAATCAAATGGTTGGAGTTTACTCACACCAGTCCCATGACTGACCCAGAGTTTATTTTGTTTGTTTTCCTTAAACTCTTGGGTGCCCAAATTTGTACGGGCAGTCAAATAGTCGGTATTTTTTTAGATCCACTTGGAAGAGCTGGAAGCAGGAGACTTCACCAGTTAGCTATAGACTATCATATTTCTGCTGTGTACTATGTTGTATCTGGAAACAGGTTTTTATAACTGTTCCAGGAATAATTGTTGTGCTCTGATGATGGTATGTATATAAAGTTACTGATTTGTATTTCAAAAAGTTATGGTATTTAATATATTTTATTCGTTCCGCTGTGAGTTTGTGATCTTCGTTTTCTTCTATTCTAATATTTCTTTCTTTCTATTTGTCATCCTCTAACTTCTTTCTAATAATGATTCGTATTTCTGTGCAATTTGGGTTGGACGTGTGGTGTTATTAGTCAACTCAGATGGTACGGATTTGCGGGTCTTTATATAATCGATAACTCCTTTCGATTAACTCATAATCGATTAACTCGACTCGACTAACCATATTCGACTAACTCGACTAACTTGGTTTAACTAACCATACTCGATTAACTAAACATGACTAACTTAACTTATTTAACTCAACTTGATTAACTCGACTCATTTAACTCAACTTGATTAACTCGACATCATTTAACTCAACTGATTAACTCTAACTGGTTAACTCTAACTCTAATCGATTAACTCTACTGGTTAACTCTAACTGGTTAACTCTAACTCTAATCGATTAACTCTAACTGATTGACTCTAACTGATTAACTCTACTCTAATCGATTAACTCTAATCGAATAATTCTAATCGAATAACTGATATTCGATTAACTCTTTTCGATTAACTCATTTCGATTTACACTTTTGAATTAACTCCTTTGAATCATTTCCTTTTTAATTATCTCCTTTGGATTATCTCCTTTTCTATTTGTTTTACTTAACAAATAACTATTCCCTTTTCAATTCTATTTATTTAACAAATAAATATTTCTTTTATCTTTCCTATTTATTTAACAAATAAATATTTCTTTTATCTTTTCAATTCTATTTGTAAATGTTTTACAAATATTCCCTTTCCAAATCTATTTGTAAATGGTTTACAAATATACCCTTTCCAAATCTATTTGTAAATGGTTTACAAATATACCCTTTTCATTTCTATTTGTAAATGGTTTACAAATATATCCTTTTTATTTCTATTTGTAAATGGTTTACAAATATATCCTTTTCATTTCTATTTGTAAATGGTTTACAAATATATCCTTTTTATTTCTATTTGTAAATGGTTTACAAATATATCCTTTTTCTATTTGTTTTTGCAAATATCTTCCTTTGTATTTGTCTTACAAATATATTTCCTTTATATTTGTTTTACAAATAATTTCCTTTATATTCTTTTGATTTTATAATTATTTCCTTATATAAAACCCTTTTTCCTTTTATATATAAAATCCATTGATTTTATATAAATAGTTTATTTTCAAAATATACTTTGAAAATCCCCTTTTTTACATCCCAGTATTTCTTACGGTATTTAAAATACCAAATAACCATGATCGATATCATTCAAACACACATAATCAACAATAGATTATATATAACATCATATATTACAATATATGAAAAACAGTAAAATAAATGTTGAGGAATCCAGTTGGATTCCTCCAACCTGTTTCCCTGCATCACAGATGTTAAACAACATAATTAACATCGATTTCATTTCAATATGAAATACTCTGCTAAACAGAATCAATATTTGATTACGATTTATATATATATCGTTATCTATGATTTCAACCAATACACAAGCAATTCAACCAAACAGTTAGCACACAACAATCAACAGATGATTTAACAGTTCTAAAAATATGTTATATAAATATAACTGTTCAGAGTTGGTGAGTTTTACTCACATTGAACGATCATTGTTAATAACGATAACCATCGCTTGATTCAAACGGACAATTTATTTTGCTATAAATTGTAACGAGCTCAGATTCGCTCCCAGTCAGTTCCATTGTGGAGCCACCGTCCATACGATCCCAACGCGACACACGGTTTGAAATTCTGATTTAGTATGCAGAAGTTACGATATAAAGAAATTAATATACATTTTAATTTAAAATTAAACTAACTTTTGACTAAAACTAATTGGGCTTAACTCAATTAATTCCCGACCCACTACACATCAGACCCAACGTGAACAGTCCCTCTCCCCCAAATGTATTATCGTAAGCTTCTCCAGTAATTATCACAAAACCGAAATGGCCATTGCCATGTAATCCCAGTACTCCACATTCTTCGTTACTCCATCATTCACGAAACCGAAAGCACCAAGCTTTCCCTCCTCTCAAAAGTTTCCATCTCCACATGAACACATCGAGTTCGTCATTTCCCTGATACTCGCGATCTCCAACTTCACGCGGCATGTACAATCAACTGAGCGACATTTTTATATACGAAATCCCACGAAACTGTTCCACCCCGTGCGCCTCAACTTCCTGAAACCCGAACGAACCACAAAATCAAGTACCGATGCTCCTACTCTCCCAAACCCAGAACCCTAGCATGACTGTAAAAACCCTACTACAAAATCAACGATCGAACTACATCAAACCCGTACTACAACGAATCTTATATTGATACAAATTCATTTATACAAGTCTTGGGATTTGTAAGATTTGTTTCGATTTTCTACGAATTATTTGAAGATTGAGTTTTCACGTTTTGAGAATGAAGAAGTTGCGGCGGAATTAAATTTGAGCCTGGGGAGTAAAGTGTTTAGGGTATAACGATTTTAAGTGATTTTATATGGGTTTTCTTGTGGAGATAAGAAGGACACGATTTGCTTATTCTTTGAGGAGAAATTTGCGGCTGAGAAGAAATTGAGAACGTGGCCAATATTTTAATCAGAGGAAGGAAAGCATATTGATATTTTATTATTAAAGTTTTACATACCCTGTTACGTAAAATTCTGCTTATGTACATACAGAAATAAAAACACCATCGTGAAAACACCATCGTGACGAGCGAGCTGTCCCGACTCCAGAAATATAATAATATCGGTAGGTTGATTCATATTGTGAAACCCCGAAATGTTGATACAGGGTGCCAAATACTCCAAATAAAAAGTTGCTTATTTAATTAAATAAAAATTACCATAAAATTCTAAAAATTAAATTATCACTACGTCTCAAAAGAACCCGATATTCAAATATTTTTAAATAACTGTTATGGCCACGAACGAATATACCGCTGTTTTTCTGAATATTTAATTTGGACATAACTAAAAATCTACACGACGAAATCCCGATTTTTCTCTTCCCCTAGAAAAATATACTTCACCAGCTCCTAACATTTCTTGTTTCACAGAAATCCGATTTAAAACGGCTTCTGTATATTCGTTTGAAATTCGAATCGCCAATTTACGAACTACAGCGCCATTTCGAGCTCGATTATATTTATAATATAATTTATACGTTCAACGATCGTTAATTAAATATATTCGTTAATATAATTCAACTCTAAATTGAATTATATATTATAAATTGTCCAGTTCACATTATATTGTAAATTCCACTAATTCTGATTATTTTAGAATTAAATATATTATTTAATTATCATTTTAATTAAATATTCGAAGTTATTTAATTCAACAACCATTATATTCTCTAAATCGTTATTTAAATAATTAAATAATTTAATTATTATATTGCTGAAAATTGCGGGTCGTTACATTCTTCCCCATTTAAAATAATTTCATCCTCGAAATTGCTAAGGTAGAAAACAAACCATAATGATTGGTAAGAACGTATTTGTTCACTTATTAACTTCAGTTTTAATTGAACCAATTTAATTTCCATTAAATATTAATTTATTCTTATCAACAAAGATTTTCAAAAATCCTGAAAATTTTCTAACACCTTAACTTTTCGAAAAATTTCGCCAGCACCTACTTTGTACTGGTCAATCGGTCAAACTCCAACCCGCCTCTCTGGGCCATCTCCAACCCAAAAGAAAATCAAATAGCCAAGCGGCTTGCCAATTCGGCTCATAAATCTTATATCCAATAGAAATATAAACTTGTACCTTTTTGGCGGCATATCATTATATCCTTTCCACCTGTTATTAATTCAGCAGATACAAGGGTCATCCCAGTCAAATTCCAATCTTTTTTTATCCACAAATCCAACCATTCACTTATACCTAAGTCGAATTCAATTTTAAATCAAAGGTCCATTTTCAATTTTTAAATTCTTAACTCGTCAATCCAATACCATTTCAGATTCTATCTCACAAATCAAAATCTGATTCTACTTGATATATCATATCCAATTCAATTTCCAGTTAATTGGTTTCAATTCAGTTCCAGCTTGGTTTCACAAATTTCTATTTAAATTTGTTTTTAATTCAAACAGTCTCTTCCTCGGAGTTTTAAACAGCTTTGTTTTTCTAAAATCAAATATTCCTTTTTGGATTTCAAACAACTTGTTTCTCTCAAAACAATTCAAAAACAAAATCTTTTCGGTAGTAATCCATCACTTACAACTCGAAATTGAAAATCGATGATGTCATGATCATCATCAGAATCTATTTCCATCTTTCGAAGTGAGTTAAATACTATACGCTTTTCAAAACCATTTCTAACATTTCCACTTTGAAAAAATATTTCAAAATATCTTTCCAATATTTGTAAAACAATTTAAAATCTCCCAGGATTTTAAAATTCACATATATTTAATCCAAATCCATTTACAAACCCCTTTCCAATTTCCAGGGTTTTTAATTTCAATTCTGATTTTAATTTCAGACTTAATTCACCTGATTTCACGTATTTCACTTACATGAACTCTAATTGGTTATTTACATAATCATTTCACATTTTTATAATCTTATTTGATTAAAATCGTAACCAATATATCCAATATATTATAATTCCAATATCCATACTGTGACGATCCCAAAACCCCGTGACATGGTGTTAAGGATAATCATTGGAATATAACACATCAATCATCATTAGCAGATCACAGATAATAGCATAAGCATAAAATAGAATAATTTACACACATATGACAGCGGAATCATATAGATATCACCACATCAGAGAGCACAGTGCAGGATACAACTTAGTGCATAATAATACATAATCAGTCACCATCGCCTGAGGTGGAATCATACATAAAGAGTACACAAAATAAATATCAGTCTACATCGCCAATGGCGGAATCATAATACATATACTGTAATGGCGGAGAGAGTCAAAGTCAGCACGGTGTAGTCAAGCCTCGCCATGAGCCAAAAGTGCACCAGATACCTGTAACTAGGCTGCCCGTGTGAAAATGAGGGCACCCGAGTTTGCAAGGTGAAATAAACTAAGAGTCAGTCATGGGACTGGTGTGAGAAATCTACTTAACTTATTAACAACAATAATAAGGCAAATCAAAGGACCACGCCACTTTCGCGGAACGGGTTTACTCCAATGAGTGCTAGTGCATGAAATAAAGTAAATGATTAAATCATCGCAATGCTTTTTATAAAATGAAGCCATTATAAGACTTAGGTCCCAGCACACAATGCAACGCAAGCCGGAGGATAGAGTTTTACCTTATAATGGCCAAAAATGCTTCATACGTATAAAACAAAAGTGTTTGATATTATTACTAGAGCATATATGTTTCGAAAGCGATTTCAATCATAAATATCAATCCTAGACGGCGTGGGTACCATATATCATGTCGCCACACTAGTAATACAATCACATTCACACATTTCATATTGGAAATTGGATTCCTTCATGAGTCGAGGCAAGGGGCAAGCTCCTCTCCGTTCGAGACACTCTAGCAAATGCCCCAGGATCGCACACAGCGGTACTTGGAATCGGCTGTGCCGGTCCTCTCTTACTTTTGAGGATTGGCAATTCCTGCACACACGTTTCCCGGTCCTTACAGACCTATAATCGAGGCGCCTTGCATTCCAACAACCACACAGGTGAAAAGTATATATAATGTCAGGGCTGGTAGGTCACTGACACCACCTTAGCTAGATAGAAACGTCGTGCTCTCCCAGCGGTCCGTCTCCCGTTTTTGACTCATACCAGGGTGTGAGGCTCGCGAATTCACGTTATACACAAAGCTACGTCACACAGACCATGCTTTGATCATCAACCACAAGACTTTACTTTGCAACAGAAGCCTTTATCATATGCCACTTAGGCGTGCCACACAGGCAATCCAGTCCATGCGACTGATTTCTATCAATACATAACCTCTGAGCTCGTACGTCTCAGAGAAAGGCGTTAAGCAAGAGAATAAATTCTCCGCCGCCAAACAGATATATATTTAACAGAGATCAATCAGCACAGAAAAAAAATCCAATGTCAGACACACAGTCCATTTACAAGTCCGTTCTGGGTTTGAACAAAACTGGAGGCACCAATTTCCTCGCATATCTGTGCAATCAACAGTATGTTTGGACGGCTCCTACTTCAGCTCCTTCATGGTAGCTATTCCAATCACGAGCATCAGTAGCGCCCATCCATCCAATGTGAAGATCGTCGGTCTTCAACCGTCTTCGACTCTTCGACTTCTCAACGTCGATCCATTATTTGAAATGAGATGAACTCGGCCTTTTCAAATAACCCCCGTATATTTAGATTTTCAAATCAATTTATCACATGGTTGGACAATTCAACATTCACATTTCAGTTCTTTAGTTATAATTTTCATGTTAAATACATTCAACCATCACATATCAAGCAAACACAACAAAATTGATTTATTTCCACTCTATATCGTCTATAGTGTTTTATAACTATATATCGCCATTTTTATTTATTTAAAACGGCCATATTTAATTAAACGACGTTTCAGGTAGTGCCGATGCACTGGCTCTGTTTTTCACTAAATTTGTTTTACACATATCTAAAAATCTAACCGTTGGATCTTCACAAATTTTATGTCATTAGAAAGATCATTTCAAAACGAATCCAACGGTTTTAGTTTTGGTAAAATCTGACGGTCGGATCTTCCTCACTAGCCATTTGAAGTTACGATTTCAATTTACGAACTACAGCGTCGTTATTCGATTTAATTTAATTATATTTATATATATATAAATATAATCATTTCTGGCGCTGTTTTTCTTCAGATTTGAATTAAACATTCCAGACAATCCAACCGTCGGATCTTCACAAAGTTGGTGCCGATGGAAAGATATTTCCAAGGCGAACCCAACGGTTGCGGTTTCGGGAAAATCCAATGGTCGGATTTCCCGCACTAGTCGTTTGAAATCATGGTTTCAAAACACCAACTGCACGGCCATGTTTCGTTTTAATTTTATTTATATATTTATATAAATATAGTTCATTCAAAAATTCCTATATCGTTTTCACTTCAAATATTTCACTAACGCCTTTAAATTTTGGAAAATTTCGCCATAACCTCCTTTGTACGGGAGGGGCTGGGAAAATTCCCAAATAGCCACATGGGTGTCTCATGTCAAAAAGAAAAAGAAAAAGCCAAGCGGCTAGCCAACAGGCTCATAAAATCATCACCCAAACAAAACAGTAAACGTGTACCTATTTGTCGAGCACAAAATTTTATTCCTCTTCTCTAGCCTCTTTGCTATAACCTGTTCAATAAATATGCATGTACATATATGCAATTTTTATCACTTATCAATTTCCATTCACCTTCATATTTGATTCACTTTGGTTTAAAACACCATTCATTCTAATGTTGCATGCATAAGCAAAAATCATATCGTTAGCTAATTAATGAATATTTCAACTCATGCATATTTATTTGGACAAGTGGCTATTTTTAACACTTCACATTTCAAAGATGATAATTTTGGCGAACTAAAATATATTTCAACACATGACTATTTTATTTAGTTCCTATGCATGTTGAAAATAATATTTCTTCCACAAATATTTATTTCAACGCTCGCATATCTTTAGCACATCACATATATGATAAAAATGATATTTTTATCATTTACATTATTTATTCAACAAATGAGTGTTTTCAACACTTTATAATTTCAATAAAAATGTAATTTTTATTGTTCGTTCTTTTTATTCAACACATGAACTTTTCCAATACACACATTTCTCAACACATGAGCACCTCCACACATGGATTTTTATATATGTTGTTCATATAAGAAAGGTGAAATTTTTATTATTGAGACTATTTATATATATAAGGCGAATATTTTACATACTTCATATATATTATAAAAATGTGATTTTTTTTATTTAAACACTTCATTCGTTCACACATGAATTTAATTTTCACACATCACTTCTCAACACATGAGCATTTCCACATATGGATATAGTTTTAACACATGACTTTAATTTCAACGCATGAAGATAATTTCAACATATGAAAATAATTCTAACACATGAATATTATTCAAAATTTCGGCAGCATAACGGCAGGGTAGTTAAAACCGGCACCGTCCCTAGTACGGCTCCTCACTCTACCTTAAAACTTCGCGGTTTTTGACGCAGACGGCATGTTTTATTTTTATTTCCACAATTATTTCCAATTCATTTCAATCACCAATGAGTATTTTTCAACCACAACCAATCAATATCAACCACGAACAATTATTCAACCATTCGCATTTTCATCCAATATTTCACACCAATTCACAACAATAAATATCATCCATGGTTTGTGGACGAGGGGAGTATATATATATATATTATTGCTATATTTCACTTGCATTTCAACACATATATCAATTATATTATGCATGTATAATTCATACTTCGCTTATATAGCCTACACATCGCATGTACATGAGGTATACAACACGTGTGTAATTTATATTTCGCTTATATAATTTATACACGACATTTTCCATTCAAGTTCATTTAATTTAGATTTCTCACATTGGTTTTTGGAGTGCTAAAAATTGTAGGTGACTCAGAAAAATTCGCGGTCTCTTCTATGTGGTAGAGAGCTTCCTTGCGGTTCCGATGTTTCCTGTTTCATCGAATTTCGTCAACACACCATAAAGATATGATTTTTCAAAGTGCAAACATCAAAAAGAACTCACCTTTATCGATGGTTCAAAACTAGGGTTGCAGTTTTTGCGAAAACCGAGGCACGATGGGATGATCAGAGGTGATGACGTGGAAGAGGGAGGAGAGGGGAGTCGGCGCAGGGTGGTTTAAGGTGGTTCGGTGGTCAGTGGCGCACGTGGCGGCGGTGGGAAGCGTTCGACTTTGGGTCGACGAAACTGGCGATGGAGGCGGCGATAGGGGTGGAGCTTGGGTCGGATTGGAATAGGAGAGGGAGGCGCGTCGACTGGTGGTGGTGGCGCAGGCTGAAATCGCCTGTGGTGGCGGCGATTTGGCTGGGAAGGGTTGAATGACGTCGATCGTCGATCGGGAGAGAAAACGAGGGTTTTCTGATATTTTTTTATTTTTAAAAACAATGAAAGGAAAATTCTGATTGGCCCATAGTTTTAATAAATTTTTAAATAGTGTTTCTCCACACGGACACCAATTCAAACCCAACGACTGTCGTCCCTAGCTAATTACCCCCATCCCTGACACAATGGGATATGTTTCGTTGGCCAATTCGACCATTACAGTCAGTTATTTCTCAAATTAAAGTATAAAACATTTAACTTTAACTTTTGAACGTACATTTCAATTTGCTAGGGCCACAAACTGATTCGAAAAATTCCAGAAAAATAAATCTAGCTATGTTTTGACGCTACGGTCCCAACAAAACTTTGTCGAATTCTGAGATCATTTGAAAAATGGTCATTTTCTGGTCGATCCAGTTTAACAAAAATTGACCAAACACATTTTCTTTTGCCATGCTCACATACTAGCTTCAAAAATTATGAAATTTGAAACCTAGCAATAGTTTGACATCCTGGACCCAACAAAAGTGGTTTCGTCGAATTCTGAGGTCGTTTGCAAAATATCAATTTTCCAGGGCTATATAATATATATAGCGACCTTTCTGAAAATTCATTCGGCCATAACTTTTGATTCCCATTATGAAACTTCGATTTTTCAGATTTGTTAGAAAGGTATTGATAAAAAAATTCAAATATTTTTAGTTTCGCTAAAATCCGTTATATTTTCCACCCTACACAGTCAGTCAAAGTTTGAATTCAATTTTTCAAACTGACTCACTATTTCTAACTCACTATTTTATTGAAATATTCTATTTCAATTGTTCAAATTCCTTTGAAATAACCAATTTAAATTTTTTAAATTGGCTCGTATTTTCCGGGTTGTTACAATCTTACCCATTTAAACTTTTCGTCCTCGAAAAGGAAACAACAGTAAAGTAGGAAACAAAATGGAAATGCAAAGTATTGTATAGGTACCTTGCACCGGAGTTAGTCAGAGATATCCACTCTGCATTTGGGGTAAGCTTGCTTAATGCTTTCCTCAGACTCCCAAGTACAGTCTCTAGGATCACTACTCCACTGCACTTTAACTAAATGAACCTTTTTGCTACTTAGTTCTCTAGTTTCTTTGCCAACAATCTTTAATGGCTCTCTTCTGACTGCTAATTCTGGAGTTATGTCTATATCCTGTTGCGCCGCTTCCTCTACAACAAGATCCAGATCATGCACATGTCTTCCAAGTTGTGATATGTGAAATACATCATGCACTCCGGGAAACCAATCTGGTAATTGAACCCTATAAGAAAGAGTTCCAATTCGTTCAAGTATAGGAAAGGGACCAATAAATCTCGGTGCCAACTTCCCAGTTTTGCCAAATCTGATTACTCCTCTCATCGGAGAAACTTTCAAATAAACATGGTCACCAACAGCAAATGCCAAATCTCTTCTTCTAGAATCTGCATAACTTTTCCGTCGGCTTTGCGCGGTTCTCAATCGCTTTTTGATGAAGTCGACTTTATCAGATGCTTCTCTAATCATATCGGTCCTAACACAAGTCTGTTGCCAGGTTCTACCCAACATGCTGGAGATCTGCACGGTCTGCCATATAATGCTTCAAATGGCGACATTCCCAAACTTGCTTGATAGTTATTGTTATATGAGAATTCTGCCAAATGCAAGTGATCTTCCCATGACCCACCAAAATCAATTATACAAGCCCGCAATAAATCTTGTAGAATTCTATTCACCTGCTCAGTTTGGCCATCTGTTTGAGGGTGATAAGCGGTGCTCATATTCAGTTTTGTTCCCAATTCTGTCTGGAATGCCTCCCAGAATTTGCTAGCAAATATTGGGTCTCTATCACTGACTATGCTGATGGGAATTCCATGCAGCTAAACGATTTCTTTGAAATATATCTGTGCTAGACTTTGAGCGGTTCTATTGGATCTGACAGGTATGAAATGGGCAGTCTTCGTGAAGCGATCTACGATTACCCAAATGTTGTCATTACCTTTCCTGGTTCGCGACAAACCATTTATGAAATCCATGGAAATCTGTTCCCATTTCCAACCTGGGACTTCCAACGGTTGCAACAATCCAGCTAGCTTCTATTGGTCGCTCTTGACTAGTTGACAAGTAGGGCATCTGCTAACATACAAAGAAATATCCCTCTTCATTGCCTTCCACCAGAAAGTGCGTTTGATATCGTTGTACATTTTACTCACACCAGGATGAATGTAATGTTTGGATTTATGGCATTCATCTAGCACTTCTCTTTTGAGCTCAGGAATGTTGGGAACACATATTCTCCCTTTCAGTCTCAGAACTTCTTCTTTATCTATCTGAAAACTTGAGGGCTCTCCGTTCTGGATTCTCCCTTTGATCCTTTGAATGAAATCATCATTCCTCTGGAGAGCACATATCTTGTCAATCAAGCCAGGCGTAATTATAAGATTGGCAATGATTGCGGTTTTCCTACTAAGCGCATCCGCTACAACGTTAGCCTTTCCCGGCGTATACAGGATATCAAGATCATACGCAGCAAGAAATTCTAGCCAACGCTGCTATCTCAAATTCAGATCTTTCTGGGTGTATAAATACTTCAATGATTGATGATCTGTGTACAGCACAAATTTCTCGCCCAATAAATAATGTCTCCAGATTTTCAATGCAAAAACGATAGCTAGCAACTCAAGATCATGAGTTACATAATTATTCTCATGTGGTTTCAGTTAGCGGCTGCATAAGCAACTACTTAGCCTCTTTGCATTAACACTGCACCAAGACCTCTAATAGAAGCATCTGTCCAAACCGTCAAATCTTGATTGCCATCAATAATGGTTAACACTGGAGCAGTTGTCAGTTTCGATTTCAATTCCTGGAAAGCTTCTTCACAGTCGGAAGTCCACTTAAATTTCTCATGCTTCTTAGTGAGCTTCGTTAACGGACCGGATATCTTCGAAAAATCCTTAACGAACTTTCGATAATAACTAGCAAACCCCATAAAACTTCTAACCTCTGTGGGTGTAGTGGGTTGTGTCCAGTCTTGAATCGTTGTTATTTTGCTTGGATCCATAGAAATCCCTTTCTTTGACACGACATGGCCAAGAAACTTCACTTCTTCTTACCAGAAGACACATTTAGAGAATTTGGCCTTGAAGACGTTCTTTCTTAGAATCTCCAATACTTGTTCTAAGTGTTTTTCATGCTCGGGTTTTGATTTGGAGTAGATTAAAATATCATCGATGAATACGAGGACAAATTTATTCAGAACTCCCCTGAACACTCTATTCATTAGATCGACAAAGTATGCTGGAGCGTTGCACAGGCCGAACGGCATTACTAACCATTCATAAAATATGTCTGGACCTCTGAAAGCTGTCAAAGGAACACACTCTTCTGCTATTCTCAATTGATGAAAACCTGTAGCTAGGTCCATTCGGGAAAAATACTCTCGCCCGATTTAATTGGTCTAGCAGATCATCGATGCGGGGTAATGGGTATTTGTTTTTGAGTGTCTGTTTGTTGAGGTCTCGGTAATCAACGCACAATCGAAGCATATCGTCTGACTTTGGGACAAACACTACAGCTGCACCCCAATTAGAAAAGCTAGGTCTGATTAGACCCTTCCACAACAGTTGACGAGTTTGATCGCCTAATTCTTCTTTTTCCTTTGGAGTCATTCTGCGAATTGGATGTACCACTGGTCTGGCATTGGGAATTAGATCGATTCTGAATTCTATTTCTCTTCGCGGAGGTAAGTTTTCGACTTCTTCAAACACATCCGCATAGTTTCTGACAATAGGAATCTTTTCCAAGGAAGTGGGGATAACTTCTAATGCCGACCAAAATTCTTTTCTATCTGCATTCGAACCATAGCATGGTATAGTAATATATCCAACCTTCGTTCGAATTTTGAAGATTCTTTCCGCACACTTTACTTCGGCTTCGTATTTCGTTAACCAATCCATCCCGAGAATGATATCAAATTCGGGAAAATCCATGATGATTAGATCAAAGGGAAACTTGTATCGAGAAAAAGAAGCAGGTACTTTAAAATATGAACTGAGAATGAGAGATCCTCCTATCGAGTTATGAACTTCAACCGAATCTTTAAGCTTTCTCTGTTTTAACTTTAATTTGTGCACTGTGTTGCTAGCAATAAAACTACGTGATGCAACAATACAGAAACAGGAATATTTTTAATTGTAAGGGTACCTCCCAAAACATCGAGTTTACTTGCTCCTTCGGAAGAAGCTGGCGGGCTCGACCCGTCATACACATGAGCTATTGCGGCCTTTTTCAGCGAAGGAAAGTCTTTGACAAGATGATCCGTCTTGCTGCAATTAAAGAAGGAGCGAGGGTTCTGAGAGCCCTGGCTTGAACCTTGTGAATTTGTCTTCTGCCTCTTCGGGGTTGTGCACACATTAGAGAAGTGCCCCATTTTGCCACAGTTATAGCAACTTCCTTTTGGCGGCCTGCCAGTCTGTGGTTTCGAGGATGCTGCTTGGCTTAACTCAGCTTGATTCACCGCAGGCTTGCGTTTGTCTCCTTCTTTGTTTTTAGCGCGATCCTGCTCCAAGTGCCTTTGGTCAAGGTCTTTGTAGTTGCATGTCATTTCCACTAATTCATTAAATCCCAGCTTGACATGGGTCATGGCTCTATCATGATACTGTCACTTCAGCTCGAGGATAAACCTCTTATTCTTGGACTTTGCAGTGGCGACAAGCTCCGGAGCATAGGGGGACAACCGTGTAAATTTATTCAGATAATCCTGCACTGAAAGAACCCCTTGCTGGAGGTTGGCGAAGTCATCGTGCATGCGTTCTAAGGCTTGTTCCGGGACATATTTCTCTTTGAAGAGTTCTTTGAATCCGTCCCAGGTTCTTCCGGCTTCTCTATTCCCCACGGTGAGAGATTCCCACCATAGTTCAGCTTGCTCCTGCATAAGCCAGGCACCCATAATAGCTTTATCTTGATCTCCAAGCCTTAGGCCTTCTAGTATTTCTCGCATGTTTTGAGCCATGCAAGGGCCTCTATTACTGTGCCAATTCCCGAGAAGGTCTTGCCTCCTAGGTTTTTGTATCTCTAAGTACGCGGTCCAGCTCAAAGTATTGAGCGCCCGGGGGTTGTATCAAAGGTCCTTCTTTAACTGGGACTTCTCCCCTTCCTCTGCCCCTGCCAGCACGGCCTCCTCTAGCGGCGGCTGCTCGGGTAGCCATTTTTCAAATTCTGTATAAGCAAGAAAAGAGTCAACTTACAGAAATGATAATTTATTGCATGCTTAAGCAGAAAATTTAAGGAAAGATAACGATGGACTGATCAAATTGTTTTTGCTATTATACTTGGCTCATTCTAGGACATTACTAGTCATATCTCTAATGAGCTACTCGCCTTAGAATACTACTGATTCTATTTTAACGAAGTGTTTAATGTGTTAGACTCCAGATCTAAGGTTAACCAAAGCTCTGATACCAGCTGTGACGATCCCAAAACCCCGTGACACGGTGTTAAGGATAATCATTGGAATATAACACATCAATCATCATTAGCAGGTCACAGATAATAGCATAAGCATAAAATAGAATAATTTACACACATATGATAGCGGAATCATATAGATATCACCACATCAGAGAGCACAGTGCAGGATACAACTTAGTGCATAATAATACATAATCAGTCACCATCGCCTGAGGCAAAATCATACATAAAGAGTACAAAAAATAAATATCAGTCTACATCGCCAATGGCGGAATCATAAAACATATACTGTAATGGCGGAGAGAGTCAAAGTCAGCACGGTGTAGTCAAGCCTCGCCATGAGCCAAAAGTGCACCAGATACCTGTAACTAGGCTGCCCATGTGAAAATGAGGGCACCCGAGTTTGCATGGTGAAACAAACTACGATTCAGTCATGGGACTGGTGTGAGAAATCTACTTAACTTATAAACAACAATAATAAGGCAAATCAAAGGACCATGCCACTTTCGCGGAACGGGTTTACACCAATGAGTGCTAGTGCATGAAATAAAGTAAATGATTAAATCATCGCAATGTTTTTTATAAAATGAAGCCATTATAAGACTCAGGTCCCATCACACAATGCAACGCAAGCCGGAGGATAGAGTTTTACCTTATAATGGCCAAAATTGCTTCATACGTATAAAACAAAAGTGTTTGATATTATTACTAGTGCATATATGTTTCAAAAGCTATTTCAATCATAAATATCAATCCTAGACGGCATGGGTACCATATATCATGTCGCCATACTAGTAATACAATCACATTCGCACATTTCGTATTGGAATTTGGATTCCTTCATGAGTCGAGGCAAGGGGCAAGCTCCTCTCTGTTCGAGACACTCTAGCAAATGCCCCAGGATCGCACACAGCGGTCCTTGGAATCGGCTGGGCCGGTCCTCTCTTACTTTTGAGGATTGACAATTCCTGAACACACGTTTCCCGGTCCTTACAGACCTATAATCGAGGCGCCTCGCATTCCAACAACCACACAGGTGAAAAGTATATATAATGTCAGGGCTGGTAGGTCACTGACACCACCTTAGCTAGAAAGAAACGTCGTGCTCTCCCAGCGGTTCGTCTCCCGTTTTTGACTCATACCAAGGTGTGAGGCTCGTGAATTCACGTTATACACAAAGTTACGTCACACGGACCATGCTTTGATCATCAACCATAAGACTTTGCTTTGCAATAGAAGCCTTTATCATATGCCTCTTAGGCGTGCCACACAGGCAATCCACTCCATGCGACTGATTTCTATCAATACATAACCTCTGAGCTCGTACGTCTCAGAGAAGGGCGTTAAGCAAGAGAATAAATTCTCCGCCGCCAAACAGATATATATTTAACAGATATCAATCAGCACAGAACAAAATCCAATGTCAGACAAACAGTCCATTTACAAGTCCGTTCTGGGTTTGAACGATAACGGAGGCACCAATTTCCTCGCATATCCGTGCAATCAACAGTATGTTTGGACGGCTACTACTTCAGCTCCTTCACGGTAGCTATTCCAATCACGAGCATCAGTAGCGCCCATCCATCCAATGTGAAGATCGTCGGTCTTCAACCATCTTCGACTCTTCGACTTCTTAACGTCGATCGATTATTTGAAATGAGATGAACTCGGCCTTTTCAAATAACCCACATATATTTAGAATTTCAAATCAATTTATCACATGGTTGGACTATTCGACATTCACATTTCAGTTCTTTAGTGATAATTTTCATGTTAAATACATTCAACCATCACATATCAAGCAAACACAACAAAATTGGTTTATTTCCACTTTATATCGTCTATAGTGTTTTATAACTATATATCACCATTTTTATTTATTTAAAACGGCCATATTTTATTAAACGACGTTTCAGGTCGTGCCGATGCACTGGCACTGTTTTTCACTAAATTTGTTTTACACGTATCTAAAAATCTAACCGTTGGATCTTCACAAATTTTATGTCATTAGAAAGATCATTTCAAAACGAATCCAACGGTTTCAGTTTTGGGAAAATCCGACGGTCTGATCTTCCTCACTAGCCATTTGAAGTTACGATTTCAATTTACGAACTGCAGTGTCATTATTCGATTTAATTTAATTATATTTATGTATATATATATATATATAAATAATCGTTTCTGGCGCTGTTTTTCTTCAGATTTGAATTAAACATTCCAGACAATCCAATCGTCGGATCTTCACAAAGTTGGGGCCATTGGAAAGATATTTCCAAGGCGAACCCAACGGTTGCGGTTTTGGGAAAATCCAATGGTCGGATTTCCCGCACTATTCGTTTGAAATCACGGTTTGAAAACACGAACTGTACGGCCACGTTTCTTTTTAATTTTATTTATTTATATATATGTATATTTATATAAATATAGTTCATTCAAAAATTCCTATATCGTTTTCACTTCAAATATTTCACTAATGCCTTTAAATTTTGGAAAATTTCACCATAACCTCATTTGTATGGGAGAGGCTGGGAAAATTCCCAAATAGCCACACGGGCATCTCATGTCAAAAAGAAAAAGAAAAAGCCAAGCGGCTAGCCAACAGGCTCATAAAATCATCACCCAAACAAAACAGTAAACGTGTACCTATTTGTCGGGCACAAAATTTTATTCCTCTTCTCTAGCCTCTTTGCTATAACCTGTTCAACAAATATGCATGTACATATATGCAATTTTTATCACTTATCAATTTCCATTCACCTTCATATTTGATTCACTTTGGTTTAAAAACACCATTCATTCTAATGTTGCATGCATAGGCAAAAATCATATCATTAGCTAATTAATGAATATTTCAACTCATGCATATTTATTTGAACAAGTGGCTATTTTTAACACTTCACATTTCAAAGATGATAATTTTGGCGAACTAAAATATATTTCAACACATGACTATTTTATTTAGTTCCTATGCATGTTAAAAATAATATTTCTTTCACAAATATGTATTTCAACGCTCGCATATCTTTAGCACATCACATATATGATAAAAATGATATTTTTATCATTTACATTATTTATTCGACAAATGAATGTTTTCAACACTTTATAATTTCAATAAAAATGTAATTTTTATTGTTCGTTCTTTTTATTCAACACATGAACTTTTCCAATACACACATTTCTCAACACATGAGCACCTCCACACATGGATATTTTATATATGTTGTTCATATAAGAAAGGTGAAACTTTTATTATTGAGACTATTTATATATATAAGGCGAATATTTTACATGCTTCATATATATTATAAAAATGTGATTTTTTTATTTAAACACTTCATTCGTTCACTCATGAATTTAATTTTCACACATCACTTCTCAACACATGAGCATTTCCACACATGGATATAGTTTCAACACATGACTTTATTTTCAACGCATGAAGATAATTTCAACATATGAAAATAATTCTAACACATGAATATTATTCAAAATTTCGGCAGCATAACGGCAGGGTAGTTAAAACCGGCACCGTCCCTAGTACGGCTCCTCGCTCTACCTTAAAACCTCATGGTTTTTGACAATGGGGATTCATGCATCTAATTCGCACGCAGGCGGCTTGTTTTGTTTTTATTTCCATAATTATTTCCAATTCATTTCAATCACCAATGGGTATTTTTCAAGCACAACCAATCAATATCAACCACAAACAATTATTCAACCATTCGCATTTTCATCCAATATTTCACACCAATTCACAACAATAAATATCGTCCATGGTTTGTGGACGAGGGGTATATATATATATGTATATATATATATATATTACTGCTATATTTCACTTGCATTTCAACACATATATCAATTATATTATGCATGTATAATTCATACTTCGCTTATATAGCTTACACATCGCATGTACATGAGGTATACAACACGTGTGTAATTTATATTTCGCTTATATAATTTATACACGACATTTTCCATTCAAATTCATTTAATTTAGATTTCTCACATTGGTTTTTGGAGTGCTAAAAATAGTAGTTGACTCAGAAAAATCCACGGTCTCTTCTATGTGGTAGAGAGCTTCCTTGCGGTTCCGATGTTTCCTGTTTCATCGAATTTCGTCAACACACCATAAAGATATGATTTTTCAAAGTGCAAACATCAAAAAGAACTCACCTTTATAGATGGTTCAAAACAAGGGTTGCAGTTTTCGCGAAAACCGAGGCACAATGGGATGATCAGAGGTGATGACGTGGAAGAGGGAGGAGAGGGGAGTCGGCGCAGGGTGGTTTGAGGTGGTTCGGTGGTCGGTGGCGCTTGTGGCGGTGGTGGGAAGCATTCGACTTTGGGTCGACGAAACTGGCGATGGAGGCGGCGATAGGGGTGGAGCTTGGGTCGGATTGGAAGAGCAGAGGGAGGCGCGTCGACTGGTGGTGGTGGCGCAGGCTGAAATCGCCTGTGGTGGCGGCGATTTGGCTGGGAAGGGTTGAACGATGTCGATCGTCGATCGGGAGAGAAAACGAGGGTTTTCTGATTTTTTTTATTTTTAAAAATAATGAAAGGAAAATTCTGATTTGCCCATAGTTTTAATAAATTTTTAAATAGTGTTTCTCCACACGGACACCAATTCAAACCCAACGACTGTCGTCCCTAGCTAATTACCCCCATCCCGGACACAATGGGATATGCTTCGTTGGCCAATTCGATTGTTACAGTCAGTTATTTCTCAAATTAAAGTATAGAACATTTAATTTTAACTTTGAACGAACATTTCAATTTGCCAGGGCCACAAACTAATTCGAAAAATTCCAGAAAAATAAATCTAGCTATGTTTTGACGCTACGGTCCCAACAGAACTAATTTTGTCAAATTCTGAGATCGTTTGAAAAATGGCCGTTTTCTGGTCGATCCAATTTAACAGAAATTGACCAAACACTTTTTCTTTTGCCACGCTCACATACTAGCTTCAAAAATTATGAAGTTTGAAACCTAGCAATAGTTTGACATCTCGGACCCAACAAAAGTGGTTTCGTCGAATTCCGAGGTCGTTTGCAAAATATCAATTTTCCAGGGCTATATATTATATATAACGACCTTTCTGAAAATTCATTCGGCCATAACTTTTGATTCCTGTTATGAAACTTCGATTTTCCAGATTCGTTAGAAAGGTATTGATAAACAGATTCAAATATTTTTGGTTTCGCTAAAATCCGTTATATTTTCCACCCTGCACAGTCAGTGAAAGTTTGAATTCAAATTTTCAAACTGACTCACTATTTCTAACTCACTATTTTATTGAAATATTCTATTTCAATTGTTCAAATTCCTTTGAAATAACCAATTTACATTTTTTAAATTGGTTCGTATTTTCCGGGTTATTACACATAGTTTATTTATATCAAAATATAATTTGGGTAAAATTATTTTCATTTACCCTCTTTTCAAAACATATTGTGTCGACCCATCGTATTCGAGTGTTTTAGAAACCCCTATCGATATTGTGGTGCCCCACCATCGACTAGAATCCATAAACAACTCAATCAATAAATCTACTCAATAAAAAAATCATTTATATCAAATAACAAATACGTTCACTCGTATATATACACTCAACTCAATCTATGGTATTACTAACCCCATCTCTACTGAGTCACGCCACAGAGCCAAGGTAATAACTATATTTTAAGCTTTGATACCAACTGTAACGACCCGGTTTTTGAACGACTTTGGTTATCGACATAAACTCAATGATGACTAACCAAACATCGAAAAATACCGGTAGTTAATGTAAGAAGTTAGAGGGTGAGAATAGATAAGATAGAAACTTAGAATAGAAGAAGAAGAAGAAGATACAACATCAGAGTAACACGATTCTGACAGCGGAACGAACAACATATAATAGATAATATATTCTTGAAATAAATCAGTATATGTATACAGTAACATTATCAGAGTACAACACTTACAACACAGTGGAAATAACTATAGCTATATAATCTTGAAGCCTCCTGCTCCAAGCTCTTCCAGTATATCTGTAAATCCCAACTACTTGATTGCCCGTACAAAATTGGGCACCCAAGAGTTTAGGGAAAACAAAACAAAATAAACTCCGGGTCAGTCATGGGACTGGTATGAGTAAAACAGTTTAAGACTGTTTGAACAAGCAAACGATATCTCATAAGACCACGCCGTATAACGGAACGGGTTTTTCCCTTATGAGAATCCAAATTATCTTTATATCAAAAACCTTTTGATATTATAATAATGTCTATCAACCACAATATAATAATCATCTAGCAGAAACAATTTCATCTCACGTTCTACATATATAGTATACAATCAAAACTGCAAGCACGTATTGGGTAATGGATTTCCAACTATGACAAGGTATGGAACCACCTTTCGCTAGTGTACCTCTAGAGTGGAATACACTAAGTTCAACAAGAACATCTTGCAACCCGACCACACATGACTGACCACTCATTTCGCTTGAGTGTATCGAATGTATATCACCAACGGTTGGGATCAGCAACCGTTTCCCGAATGGGACAGCATCGACAATAGATTTTTAGAAATAAATGAAACTCTAGATCAGGTGATTATACACCCTAATAGGTGCATCCTACATAGCCATGTTGCCTGCCCGATTTCTGTCATTTCCGGATGTGAGGCTAGAGGCCAAGCTTATCTCTGACAGATCACACGTTTATTCACTTTGAATGTCACATCGTCATACCCGCCAAATCACAAATTGATTTCCCTAAAAACACCACGGGTATACAACTAAGAGAAACGAATTCCTCCGCCACCAAACGTAAATATGTTTGAAGAGATCAACTTACACGATCTATTAAATATACTCTGTCAGATATTCTTCCATACAGGTCGTCCTGGGACTGGACAAACCGAAGGCACTATTCAGTACATCCATCTTAGGCAATCTTTACCTAAGATTTATACAACAGCCCTTGCACTTTACTCTGTCTTCAGTTATCTTTGGCATATATGATTCGCAATGCTTAATGCCAATATGGAGTGGTTCTTCGCATAATAATCCAACCAGTTTCTCCATATTAACAACATTAAAATGGTCAAAAACTTCGATAGTCAGTGAGTTAACTATCAAAGAAAAACACGTGTGCAAACAACGATATTATTTCCTAATGGAAATTATATCGATCAATCATCATTGAACATTTATCTCTTTAGTTCATTTATTTATTTATCTCCTGTTTCCATATATTCTAAATTCTTATTTTCTATTCTCAGAAAATATACGTTATTAGCAATGGAAAGCATTCCCATTTCCTATTATCTATATTAGAAAACATTTCTGGTTTCTTATTTGGAAAACATTTCCAAAGCTCCTTTATTGGATTTAAACAGATGTTTAAATAAAACATCGTTATGCCAACTCAAACCATATACTAAATTAACTAAATTCACTTAACCATCATTCACGATCAAACCTTAGCCATTTTCCTTAGTTAAGAAGGAAGCCAATCAAGTTGGGGTGTAATTACCTCTCAGACCTTAACTGAACAACGTTTTAACTTCAGAATAAACAAAGTTTATCTTTTAAACCTTTAACCAATTTCCTTACGTAACTCTCTTTCGAATAATCTCTATTCGATAACTCCTCCCTTCGAATAACTATATTCGATAATCTCTCTTACGAATAACTAGATTCGAAAACCTTTCTTTGAATAAACTATATTCGATTGACTCTATTCAATTAACTCTATTGGATTAACTCTTTTTGATTAATTCTAATCGATTAACTCTATTCGATTAACTCTTATCAATTAACTCTATTGGATTAACTCTATTCACTTAACTCCTTTTTGATTAACTCTTTTCACTTAACTCCTTTTTGATTAACTCTTTTCACTTAACTCCTTTCGAATAAACTATATTCGATAACTCCTTTAACTCTATTCGAATAAACTATATTCGATTAACTCATTTAATTCTATTCGAATAAACTATATTCGATTAACTCCTTTCGAATAACCAATATTAGATTAACTCACTTCGAATAACTTATATTCGATACTCTCCCTTTCGAATAACTAAATTCGATTAACTCCCTTCGACTAACTAATAATCGATAACTCCCTTCGATTAACTAATAATCGATAACTCCCTTCGATTAACTAATAATCAATAACTCCTTTCGCTTAACTAATAATCGATAACTCCCTTCGCTTAACTAATAATCGATAACTCCCTTCTCTTAACTAATAATCGATAACTCCCTTCGATTAACTAATAATCGATAACTCCTTTCGATTAACTAATAATCGATAACTCCTTTCGATTAACTAATACTCGATAACTCCTTTTGATTAACTAATAATCGATAACTCCTTTTGATTAACTAATAATCGATAACTCCTGTCGATTAACTAATAATCGATAACTCCTTTCGATTAAATAATAATCAATAACTCCTTTCGATTGACTAATAATCGATTAACTCGACTCGACTAACCATATTCGACTAACTCGACTAACTTGGTTCGACTAACTTGGTTTGAATAACCATACTCGATTAACTCAACTTGACTAACTTAACTTATTTAACTCAACTTGATTAACCCGACTCATTTAACTCAACTTGATTAACCCGACTCATTTAACTCAACTTGATTAACTCGACATCATTTAACTCAACTGATTAACTCTAACTGGTTAACTCTAACTCTAATCGATTAACTCTACTGGTTAACTCTAACTCTAACCGATTAACTCTAACTAATTAACTCTAACTGGTTAACTCTACTCTAATCGATCAACTCTAATTGAATAACTCTAATCGAATAACTAATATTCGATTAACTCATTTCGATTAACTCATTTCGATTTACACTTGTGAATTAACTCCTTTGAATCATTTCCTTTTTAGTTAACTCCATTGAATTATCTCCTTTGGATTATCTCCTTTGGATTATCTCCTTTTCTATTTGTTTTACTTAACAAATAACTATTCCCTTTTCAATTCTATTTATTTAACAAATAAATATTTCTTTTATCTTTCCTATTTATTTAACAAATAAATATTTCTTTTATCTTTCCTATTTATTTAACAAATAAATATTTCTTTTATCTTTTCAATTCTATTTGTAAATGTTTTACAAATATTCCCTTTCCAAATCTATTTGTAAATGGTTTACAAATATATCCTTTTCATTTCTATTTGTAAATGGTTTACAAATATACCCTTTTCATTTCTATTTGTATGGTTTACAAATATATCCTTTTTATTTCTATTTGTAAACGGTTTACAAATATATCCTTTTTCTATTTGTTTTTGCAAATATCTTCCTTTGTATTTGTCTTACAAATATATTTCCTTTATATTTGTTTTACAAATAATTTTCTTGATATTCTTTTGATTTTATAATTATTTCCTTATATAAAATCCTTTTTCCTTTTATATATAAAATTCATTGATTTTATATAAATAATTTATTACAAAATATACTTTGAAAATCCCCTTTTTTACATCCCAGAATTTCTTATGGTATTTAAAATACCAAATAACCATGATCGATATCATTCAAACACACATAATCAAAAACAGATTATATATCACATCATATATTACAATATATGAAAAACAGTAAAATAAATATTGAGGAATCCAGTTGGATTCCTCCAACCTGTTTCTCTGCATCACAGATGTTAAACAACATAATTAACATCGATTTCATTTCAATATGAAATATTCTTCTAAACAGAATCAATATTTGATTACGAATTATCTATGATTTCAACCAATACACAAGCAATTCAACCAAATAGTTAGCACACAGCAATCAACAGATGGTTTAACAGTTCTAAAAATACGTTATACAAATATAACTGTTCAGAGTTGGTGAGTTTTACTCACATTGGACGATCATCGTTAATAACGATAACTATTGCTTGATTCAGACGGATAATTTTATTTTGCTATAAATTGTAACGAGCTCAAATTCGCTCCCAGTCAGTTCCATTGTGGAGCCACCGTCCATACGATCCCAACGCGACAGACGGTTTGAAATACTGATTTAGTATGCAGAAGTTACGATATAAAGAAATTAATATACATTTTAATTTAAAATTAAACAAACTTTTGACTAAAACTAATTGGGCTTACCTCAATTAATTCCCGGCCCACTACACATCAGACTGTAACGACCCAGATTTTTGAACAGTTTATTTTAAATATTTAGTATGGTTTTAAATATTGAATTCATAATATAAATGAATTTTATATTGGATTTGTTAATTTAATAATCGATATAAGATTTTATTTCGAATATATCTAATTATCGAAACATGAAATGATAACAATTGAATTCACTGTTAAAAACGGGATTGAAACAATTTGGTCAATCTATTTAAATTTTATATTGAACTAGAACAATAGTAATATTTTTATCTCTTCTACACAACCGAATTAAATTTCAGAATTTGTGCCAGTGGGTTTAGAATAGCATTTTAATCTTGTAACATCGGTGGTTGCATTGAAATATTGGTTCAGGATATTAAATTAAGGGACCGCAAGATATTTTAGTTGTAATTAAAATAAAAATCAATTTAATTCAATTAATGTATGAATTTAAGCCAACATGCCGACCTACATTATAAAATTGTACAGGCTACTTCTTCTCGAGCTGATATATTTGCTTTCCCCTTCCAATATCAGAGAAACATTGATTTAATGGTTGTACGTCTGTCCCCTTCAACTTCTTTATATACGCGACGTCTTCCTCTGTTCATTTATACAAGATCGAAAGCCTATGAGAATGGTCTGCTCAAATAAAAACCCAAAACCCCTTTTACTATCTTCATCTTGAAGCGCAAGGCTTCTTTGCCTTTCCTCATTTCCATTCAGGAAATTCGAAAGCCATACGGAGTAATAAAATGGCCGAACTCGAAAATCAAACCGCGCTCGACAGTGAAAGCCGCGACTCCTAAATCTCAACGCAAGGCTTCTGAAATCAATTTTGGGGAAACCAGGGCATCGTCGCAAGTTCGAAGTGAAGCGTGTTCTGTCATTCATAAAGGGGGTCGACACCGAGACAATCGAGTTTCAAGGGGTCCGATGTATTGCGTATCTCGATTTAGGGTTGCGGGATTTGTGGTATTGGGAAGTTCGGATCTAGGGGAGTTCGAAATACGAACTTGGACTGGATTGGGAGCAAACTCCATTGGAGTGAGTTCGAATTTAATGTCTGGAGGGTGTTGAACGGAGCAGGCTACAGGGAGTTCAAGGTTCGTCAACATTTGGTGAAACAGTGGACAAAACGAGATGGGAGTTTCGCTGATTTCAAAGGGGCATCGAGATGGCAGGAATGCAGCTGACTGTGCTAAGGCTATACAAATGAAAGGGGCTTTCAATTTGAGGAGTTTTCTGAAATCAAAGGGTGATTTAGGGATGGTTCAGAACTCAATGGAAATCATAAAGAAAGAAAGAAAAGGATTCAAGGTATATATTTACCAAATTTAAAAATATATAGAAATTTAATTATTCATTGTAGTAGTAAATTTTAAAATGGATGATCGTTTAATCGTTAAATCAAAATTGAATAATCATAGGTATACAGTAAATTTCACTCGAGAAAATTCATAGCCGAGACGTTATGGAAATTTGAATGGATATTTGACAAAGGAAAATACGGTGAGTAAATCTCACTCACCTTTAGAATTATTTTTATTTCATTAAAAATAATTGTTTATTGCTTGTGTGAATGATTTCTGGTTGCTTTATATATATTAGTTATTTAGGCTATATATATATATATATATTGGGTTGATTGGTTGGTTGGATTCCCGCAGTCTCATTAGCGGATGCCCGCAGTTTCATAGCGGATGATGACCCTATACGCCCCCACGCTATGATTAGTGGATGACCTTCTATACCGCGATATTCTGCCACGAAGCAGAATGGGTATTATTTATGTGCTAACATCTGTGGATGCAGGAAAACAGGTTAGAGGAATCCAACTGGATTCCTCAAAAATATATTATCTGTTTGTTTATCTGTTTGCATATATATGGTTATATATGATGTGTTAGAAAAATAAATAATTGGTTGCTTTGTGTGTTTTATCACTGGGCTTAAGTAATGATATTTAAAATATCGTGGAAGGATATTTGAGATTTAAAAAGGAAAATTCTATTTTTAAATAGAATTTGAAATTTAAATGGGAATAAAATATAAAACTTGTTTTTGAAAATATAACGAGTAGTTTTAAACGAAGTTAAAAATAATTCTTTTATAACGAAGTTATAAATGAAGTGAAAAAGAATTATCATTTGATAATTCAGAAATAGAAATAGAAGCGTGAAATTGGGATCTGAAATGAAATTTCAAAATAGTATGTGAAATGAAATTTTCAAATATATAACTCAAATGAAATTTGAGCATAACATTTGAATAGTAGAATTAAAAAGGAGTTTAAATTTTAAAAGGAGATTGAATATAAAAAAATTCAAATCGAAGTTCAAATAGAATTTGAATAGACGAAATTAGAATGCAAAATAGAATTTGAATTCAAGGAATTAAAATATAATTTGAATTCGAAGGAATTCGAATAAAGAAATTCAAATAGAGATTTGAATGTAGAATTTCAAAATAGAATTTGAAATATAGTATTTCAAAGAAGAATTCAAATATGAAATTTGAATAGAGATTTGAATGGAATTCAAATATGAAATTTGAATAGAGATTTGAAATAGAAATTGGAGTATTGAATTTAAACATGGAATTGAATACATAAATTCAAGTAGAAATTTGAATATGAGATTTCAAACTAGAATTTGAAATAAACTTTGAAAAATAGGATTTCAAAGTAGAATTGGAATTTTGAATTTCAAACAGGATTTCAAAATAGAAAATCCAAAGGGTTTTGAAATGGAATTTGAATTCAAGGGAATTCAAATGGATTTGAGTGAAGAAATTCAAATGGTGTTAATAATGAGTTTGAATATTAGAATTCAAATGGTGTTGAAATGAAATTTGAATATTAGGAATTCAAATGGGTTTGGAAACGGAAAATGAAATTTGAATGTAAGAGATTCAAATTGAATTCAAAAAGGATTTGATCTATGGAATTTGAATATGAAATTCAAATGGGTTTTAAACTATGGAATTTTGAATATAGAATTCAAATAAAAGTGAGATTGGGATTTGAATCAAGAAATTCAAATAGAGTTAAATCGAGTTAAATTTATTTTAAACGAAGTTTAAAAGGTTTATATATATAAATATAATTAAAACGAACTCGCCGCAGCGCTGCAGTTCGTAAATTGGCGATTCAAACTTCAACTGAATATACAGGACGCAATTGAAGTCTAAATTCTTTGAAACAAGAAACGTCAGGACCGATTTGATAATAGTTTTCTAATGAAGGAGAAAAATCTGAATTTCGTCGTATAGATTTTGAGTTATGTCAAAATCAAATTTTTAGAAAAGCAGCGCCAGAATCGTTTTAAAACCATAATGGTTTATGTAATATTATAAAAGGATTTTTAAGCAAATCCGAAGTTCGATTTAGAAAATTTCAGAGTTGAGTTGTAAAATATATGCGAATTCAAGTTGTGTAAATAAATATGATTTTGAAACAGAAACCAGATTTTGATTATTGAAGAGAATTAATTAAATAGAAATTAGTTAATAAGATTTCGAATGAATATTGGGCTTTGAATAAGTAAATTCGATTTGAAAATTATATTCGAAATCAAAAAGGAAACTAGAATTGAAATTGAAATTCAATTTGGTTGTGAGCAAGTTAAGCATTTTATTTGAACGTGTTATGTTCAAACAAAGAAGTAAATAGGCAAAAGGGCTAATTAAAGAATATTGAGCGGAACAAAATTCAAACGATTCAAATTTGAATTCAAACAAATAGATTGAGTTGAATTGAATTAGAAACAGGTGAACAGGTGTTAAACAGATATGGGATGAAGTATATGAAGATTTAAATGTATGTGCTCGACAAAAAGGTACATGTTTAATTCATATATGGGTTTTATGCGCCGTATCGGCAAGCCGCTTGGCTTTTCCTTTTTCTTTTTGATTGAGGAAGATACCGGGAAGCTATTTGAAATTTCCCGATGCTCCCGATACAGGGGAGGTTATGGCGAAATTTTCCGGAAATTTAAGGAGATAGAATATTTTTAAGGAATTTGAAAATTAGAAATCTATATATCGATATATATAGAATTCGATAAGGAAATGAAATCAAGAATGACATAAGAGGCCAATATGGTTATTGAAATATTTGGTTAACAAATATTGATAGAGAAAATGGAAAAGTGATTTAATTAATGAAATATTAATTAAAGGGCCCAGTGATTTGTTTGATATGTTGGATGAACACTTGTTTTTATTCGATAGTTAAATCACAGACTATCGAAGTTTTGACCATCGTTGTCAATATGGAGAGACCGGTTGGATTATTATCCGAAGAACCACTCCGTATCGGCATAAGCGTTGCGAACCAAGTATGCTGGATATATTGAAGACGGAGTGAAGTGCAAGGGCTTTTCTATTTATAGAAATGGTGCCTTCGGGTTCGTTAAATCCCAGGATGAACGTAAATGGACGGATGTCTGACAGAGTATTTCCAATGATCAAATGGGTTGGTCTGTATAAATATATATGGTTGCAACGGATTTATCCCTTAGCATAATATCCAGAATATTTGTGCAAACTCAACTAGTGATTAACGGATCTGACGATGTGGCATTCAAAGTGATTGTGTTATCGATGAATGGTAAGTATGCGTAGCCTCAGGCCTCAACAACCAGGAAAGGACAAAAATCGGGCAGGCAGCATGACTATGTGGGTCGCACCCATTAGGGTGTATAATCACCTATCTAGAGAAATTCCTTTTGTTTCTAAATCTATCGATTCTGCCCATTCGGGAAACGGTGGTTTGAGTCCAACCGTTGGTGATATACATTCGATACACTCAAGCGAAATGAGTGGTCGGTCATGTGTGGGCCGGGTTGCAAGACGTTCTTGTTGAACCCAGGTGTATTCGCCTCTAGAGATACACTGTCGGAAGGTGGTCCCATACCTTGTCATGTTGGAAATCCAATCTCCAATAAGCGCCATGCGGTTTTTGATTTTATACTATATATGTGGAGCGTGAGATGCAAGCGTTCTGCTATTTGGTTATTTACTTGATGTAGACATTATTATAATATCACTGGATTTCGTATCAAAGTATTTTGGGTTATAGTAAGGTAAAAACCGTCCGTGTTTATGTGTGGGCTGGTCTTACTATTATCTTTTCTTTCGAAAAGAGTTTTGAAAGTTAAACAAGTGGTTGGAGTTTACTCACACCAGTCCCATGACTGACCCAGAGTTTATTTTGTTTTGTTTTCCCTAAACTCTTGGGTGCCCAAATTTGTACGGGCAGTCAAGTGTTTCAGGCTTTTACAGATACACTTGGAGGAGCTTGAAGCAGGAGGCTTCAACGTTAATTATCTAGAGTTACTTCCGCTGAATCAAATGTTATGTGTACTCTGATGATGGTATGTATATATGTACAAAACAGATTTGTATTTCGAAGCTTATGCTATATAATATATTTTATTCGTTCCGCTGTGAGTTTGTGATCTTCGTTTTCTTCTATTCTAATATTTCTTTCTTCCTATTTCTCATCTTCTAACTTCTTTCTAATAATGAGTCGTATTTCTGTGTTATTTGGGTTGGACGTGTGGCGTATTTAGTCAACTCAGATAGCTCGGATTTGCGGGTCGTTTCAGTTGGTATCAGAGCTTAGGTTGAGTGAATACCTAGGCTTGTGTGGCATGTGCTCATTAGAGATAGGGTCAGTAGCACCCTAGAATGAGTTGAGTGTATATACGAGAGCGCGTATTTGTATGTTGATATAAAAATTGTTTTATATTGTGTTGGCTAGTCTGTTGAGTGGTTTATGAATTCTGGTCGAATCGTGGGACGCCACGATGTCGATAGGAGTTTCTAAATACTTGAACAGAAGATTGAACACGATATTATTTTAAAGTGGGTGAATGAAATAATTTTACCCAAATCTCTATTTTGATATAGAAAGAATAATTTTCTAGAATTATTATTATATGGATGTGTTGGATGTTGATTTATAATCAAATGAGATTATAAAATTGGAATGGTTATTTATAACCAAATAGAATTTGTATAGGAATTAAATATACAAATAAGATGAATTAGAATTTAATTCAAACCAGAATTAAGAATTCAAAATCCTGGGAAGTTGAATAATATTTTTCAAAGTAATTAAAATAATATTGTTTTACTTTGAAAAGGTTTTGAATGAAAATCATTTTGAATTGAGTTTTAAAAATGATAAAGCACTGAACTCACTTCAGTGACTGGGAAATAATTCTGATGATGATTGCAACATCATCAGTGTTCATTTTCGAGTTTCTAAGTGATGGATTGCTACCTTAGAAAATTTTTGATGGGAATTTGTTTGAAAGAAAACAAATTGGTTTGAATATTCAAAGGTTTTGAATTTGAAATGAAAATAAATATATGTATATATTTATGTGATTTCAAAAGAATTTGAAAAGAAAACCCAGGGATTTGGATTCTGGAATTAAAATTTAACTTAAGCAAGTTAAATATTTCAGAGTGAATCAAATTGACTAGTATCGATTGGAATAGATTTAATGGCATATAGATTGGATATAAATGGGTTGATCGTAGATCATTCGAATCAAATGAAGGAAGACCAAAAGTTTTGGTTGAAATTAAAGTCATAGAAATATGAGGAGTTGAGTTTCAGCATAAGTGAGATGTTGAAAAGAAATGGATTTGTACCCTTTTTTCTACCTTAGCAATTTCGAGGACGAAATTATTTTAAGGGGGGAAGAATGTAACGACCCAGATTTTTGAACAGTTTATTTTAAATATTTAGTATGGTTTTAAATATTGAATTCATAATATAAATGAATTTTATATTGGATTTGTTAATTTAATAATCGATATAAGATTTTATTTCGAATATATCTAATTATCGAAACATGAAATGATAACAATTGAATTCACTGTTAAAAACGGGATTGAAACAATTTGGTCAATCTATTTAAATTTTATATTGAACTAGAACAATAGTAATATTTTTATCTCTTCTACACAACCGAATTAAATTTCAGAATTTGTGCCAGTGGGTTTAGAATAGCATTTTAATCTTGTAACATCGGTGGTTGCATTGAAATATTGGTTCAGGATATTAAATTAAGGGACCGCAAGATATTTTAGTTGTAATTAAAATAAAAATCAATTTAATTCAATTAATGTATGAATTTAAGCCAACATGCCGACCTACATTATAAAATTGTACAGGCTACTTCTTCTCGAGCTGATATATTTGCTTTCCCCTTCCAATATCAGAGAAACATTGATTTAATGGTTGTACGTCTGTCCCCTTCAACTTCTTTATATACGCGACGTCTTCCTCTGTTCATTTATACAAGATCGAAAGCCTATGAGAATGGTCTGCTCAAATAAAAACCCAAAACCCCTTTTACTATCTTCATCTTGAAGCGCAAGGCTTCTTTGCCTTTCCTCATTTCCATTCAGGAAATTCGAAAGCCATACGGAGTAATAAAATGGCCGAACTCGAAAATCAAACCGCGCTCGACAGTGAAAGCCGCGACTCCTAAATCTCAACGCAAGGCTTCTGAAATCAATTTTGGGGAAACCAGGGCATCGTCGCAAGTTCGAAGTGAAGCGTGTTCTGTCATTCATAAAGGGGGTCGACACCGAGACAATCGAGTTTCAAGGGGTCCGATGTATTGCGTATCTCGATTTAGGGTTGCGGGATTTGTGGTATTGGGAAGTTCGGATCTAGGGGAGTTCGAAATACGAACTTGGACTGGATTGGGAGCAAACTCCATTGGAGTGAGTTCGAATTTAATGTCTGGAGGGTGTTGAACGGAGCAGGCTACAGGGAGTTCAAGGTTCGTCAACATTTGGTGAAACAGTGGACAAAACGAGATGGGAGTTTCGCTGATTTCAAAGGGGCATCGAGATGGCAGGAATGCAGCTGACTGTGCTAAGGCTATACAAATGAAAGGGGGCTTTCAATTTGAGGAGTTTTCTGAAATCAAAGGGTGATTTAGGGATGGTTCAGAACTCAATGGAAATCATAAAGAAAGAAAGAAAAGGATTCAAGGTATATATTTACCAAATTTAAAAATATATAGAAATTTAATTATTCATTGTAGTAGTAAATTTTAAAATGGATGATCGTTTAATCGTTAAATCAAAATTGAATAATCATAGGTATACAGTAAATTTCACTCGAGAAAATTCATAGCCGAGACGTTATGGAAATTTGAATGGATATTCGACAAAGGAAAATACGGTGAGTAAATCTCACTCACCTTTAGAATTATTTTTATTTCATTAAAAATAATTGTTTATTGCTTGTGTGAATGATTTCTGGTTGCTTTATATATATTAGTTATTTAGGCTATATATATATATATATTGGGTTGATTGGTTGGTTGGATTACCGCAGTCTCATTAGCGGATGCCCGCAGTTTCATAGCGGATGATGACCCTATACGCCCCACGCTATGATTAGTGGATGACCTTCTATACCGCGATATTCTGCCACGAAGCAGAATGGGTATTATTTATGTGCTAACATCTGTGGATGCAGGAAAACAGGTTGGAGGAATCCAACTGGATTCCTCAAAAATATATTATCTGTTTGTTTATCTGTTTGCATATATATGGTTATATATGATGTGTTAGAAAAATAAATAATTGGTTGCTTTGTGTGTTTTATCACTGGGCTTAAGTAATGATATTTAAAATATCGTGGAAGGATATTTGAGATTTAAAAAGGAAAATTCTATTTTTAAATAGAATTTGAAATTTAAATGGGAATAAAATATAAAACTTGTTTTTGAAAATATAACGAGTAGTTTTAAACGAAGTTAAAAATAATTCTTTTATAACGAAGTTATAAATGAAGTGAAAAAGAATTATCATTTGATAATTCAGAAATAGAAATAGAAGCGTGAAATTGGGATCTGAAATGAAATTTCAAAATAGTATGTGAAATGAAATTTTCAAATATATAACTCAAATGAAATTTGAGCATAACATTTGAATAGTAGAATTAAAAAGGAGTTTAAATTTTAAAAGGAGATTGAATATAAAAAAATTCAAATCGAAGTTCAAATAGAATTTGAATAGACGAAATTAGAATGCAAAATAGAATTTGAATTCAAGGAATTAAAATATAATTTGAATTCGAAGGAATTCGAATAAAGAAATTCAAATAGAGATTTGAATGTAGAATTTCAAAATAGAATTTGAAATATAGTATTTCAAAGAAGAATTCAAATATGAAATTTGAATAGAGATTTGAATGGAATTCAAATATGAAATTTGAATAGAGATTTGAAATAGAAATTGGAGTATTGAATTTAAACATGGAATTGAATACATAAATTCAAGTAGAAATTTGAATATGAGATTTCAAACTAGAATTTGAAATAAACTTTGAAAAATAGGATTTCAAAGTAGAATTGGAATTTTGAATTTCAAATAGGATTTCAAAATAGAAAATCCAAAGGGTTTTGAAATGGAATTTGAATTCAAGGGAATTCAAATGGATTTGAGTGAAGAAATTCAAATGGTGTTAATAATGAGTTTGAATATTAGAATTCAAATGGTGTTGAAATGAAATTTGAATATTAGGAATTCAAATGGGTTTGAAACGGAAAATGAAATTTGAATGTAAGAGATTCAAATTGAATTCAAAAAGGATTTGATCTATGGAATTTGAATATGAAATTCAAATGGGTTTTAAACTATGGAATTTTGAATATAGAATTCAAATAAAAGTGAGATTGGGATTTGAATCAAGAAATTCAAATAGAGTTAAATCGAGTTAAATTTATTTTAAACGAAGTTTAAAAGGTTTATATATATAAATATAATTAAAACGAACTCGCCGCAGCGCTGCAGTTCGTAAATTGGCGATTCAATCTTCAATTGAATATACAGGACGCAATTGAAGTCGAAATTCTTTGAAACAAGAAACGTCAGGACCGATTTGATAATAGTTTTCTAATGAAGGAGAAAAATCTGAATTTCGTCGTATAGATTTTGAGTTATGTCAAAATCAAATTTTTAGAAAAGCAGCGCCAGAATCGTTTTAAAACCATAATGGTTTATGTAATATTATAAAAGGATTTTTAAGCAAATCCGAAGTTCGATTCAGAAAATTTCAGAGTTGAGTTGTAAAATATATGCGAATTCAAGTTGTGTAAATAAATATGATTTTGAAACAGAAACCAGATTTTGATTATTGAAGAGAATTAATTAAATAGAAATTAGTTAATAAGATTTCGAATGAATATTGGGCTTTGAATAAGTAAATTCGATTTGAAAATTATATTCGAAATCAAAAAGGAAACTAGAATTGAAATTGAAATTCAATTTGGTTGTGAGCAAGTTAAGCATTTTATTTGAACGTGTTATGTTCAAACAAAGAAGTAAATAGGCAAAAGGGCTAATTAAAGAATATTGAGCGGAACAAAATTCAAACGATTCAAATTTGAATTCAAACAAATAGATTGAGTTGAATTGAATTAGAAACAGGTGAACAGGTGTTAAACAGATATGGGATGAAGTATATGAAGATTTAAATGTATGTGCTCGACAAAAAGGTACATGTTTAATTCATATATGGGTTTTATGCGCCGTATCGGCAAGCCGCTTGGCTTTTCCTTTTTCTTTTTGATTGAGGAAGATACCGGGAAGCTATTTGAAATTTCCCGATGCTCCCGATACAGGGGAGGTTATGGCGAAATTTTCCGGAAATTTAAGGAGATAGAATATTTTTAAGGAATTTGAAAATAAGAAATCTATATATCGATATATATATATAGAATTCGATAAGGAAATGAAATCAAGAATGACATAAGAGGCCAATATGGTTATTGAAATATTTGGTTAACAAATATTGATAGAGAAAATGGAAAAGTGACTTAATTAATGAAATATTAATTAAAGGGCCCAGTGATTTGTTTGATATGTTGGATGAACACTTGTTTTTATTCGATAGTTAAATCACAGACTATCGAAGTTTTGACCATCGTTGTCAATATGGAGAGACCGGTTGGATTATTATCCGAAGAACCACTCCGTATCGGCATAAGCGTTGCGAACCAAGTATGCTGGATATATTGAAGACGGAGTGAAGTGCAAGGGCTTTTCTATTTATAGAAATGGTGCCTTCGGGTTCGTTAAATCCCAGGACGAACGTAAATGGACGGATGTCTGACAGAGTATTTCCAATGATCAAATGGGTTGGTCTGTATAAATATATATGGTTGCAACGGATTTATCCCTTAGCATAATATCCAGAATATTTGTGCAAACTCAACTAGTGATTAACGGATCTGACGATGTGGCATTCAAAGTGATTGTGTTATCGATGAATGGTAAGTATGCGTAGCCTCAGGCCTCAACAACCGGGAAAGGACAAAAATCGGGCAGGCAGCATGACTATGTGGGTCGCACCCATTAGGGTGTATAATCACCTATCTAGAGAAATTCCTTTTGTTTCTAAATCTATCGATTCTGCCCATTCGGGAAACGGTGGTTTGAGTCCAACCGTTGGTGATATACATTCGATACACTCAAGCGAAATGAGTGGTCGGTCATGTGTGGGCCGGGTTGCAAGACGTTCTTGTTGAACCCAGGTGTATTCGCCTCTAGAGATGCACTGTCGGAAGGTGGTCCCATACCTTGTCATGTTGGAAATCCAATCTCCAATAAGCGCCATGCGGTTTTTGATTTTATACTATATATGTGGAGCGTGAGATGCAAGCGTTCTGCTATTTGGTTATTTACTTGATGTAGACATTATTATAATATCACTGGATTTCGTATCAAAGTATTTTGGGTTATAGTAAGGTAAAAACCGTCCGTGTTTATGTGTGGGCTGGTCTTACTATTATCTTTTCTTTCGAAAAGAGTTTTGAAAGTTAAACAAGTGGTTGGAGTTTACTCACACCAGTCCCATGACTGACCCAGAGTTTATTTTGTTTTGTTTTCCCTAAACTCTTGGGTGCCCAAATTTGTACGGGCAGTCAAGTGTTTCAGGCTTTTACAGATACACTTGGAGGAGCTTGAAGCAGGAGGCTTCAACGTTAATTATCTAGAGTTACTTCCGCTGAATCAAATGTTATGTGTACTCTGATGATGGTATGTATATATGTACAAAACAGATTTGTATTTCGAAGCTTATGCTATATAATATATTTTATTCGTTCCGCTGTGAGTTTGTGATCTTCGTTTTCTTCTATTCTAATATTTCTTTCTTCCTATTTCTCATCTTCTAACTTCTTTCTAATAATGAGTCGTATTTCTGTGTTATTTGGGTTGGACGTGTGGCGTATTTAGTCAACTCAGATAGCTCGGATTTGCGGGTCGTTTCAGTAGACCCAACGTGAACAGTCCCTCTCCCCCAAATGTATTGTCGTGAGCTTCTCCCGTAATTATCACGAAACTGAAATGGCCATTGCCATGTAATTCCAGCACTCCACATTTTTCGTTACTCCATCATTCACGAAACCGAAAGCACCAAGCTTTCCCTCTTCTCAAAAGTTTCCATCTCCACCTGAACACATCGGGTCCACATGAACACATCGAGTTCCTCGTTTCCCTGATACTCGCGATCTCCAACTTCACGTGGCCTGTACAATCAACCGAGCGACATTTTTATATACGAAATCCCACGAAACTGTGCCACCCCGTGCGCCTCAACTTCCTGAAACCCGAATGAACCACAAAATCAAGTACCGATGCTCCAACACTCCCAAACCCGGAACCCTAGCATCACTGTAAAAACCCAACTACAAAATCAACGATCGAACTACTTCAAACCCGTACTACAACGGAGATTATACTGATACAAATTCATTTATACAAGTCTTGGGATTTGTAAGGTTTGTTTTTATTTTCTACGAATTATATGAAGATCGAGTTTTCACGTTTTGAGAATGAAGAAGTTGCGGCGGAATTAAATTTGAGCCTGGGGATTAAAGTGTTTAGGGTATAACGATTTTAAGTTATTTTATATGGGTTTTCTTGTGGAGATAAGAAGGACACGGTTTGCTTATTCTTTGAGGAGAAATTTGCGGCTGAGAAGAAATTGAGAATGTGGCCAATGTTTTAATCAGAGGAATGAAAGCATATTGATATTTTATTTTTAAAGTTTTACATACCCTGTTACGTAAAATTCTGCTTACGTACGGATAGAAATAAAAACACCATCGTGACGAGCGAGGTGTCCCGACTCCAGAAATATAATAATATCGGTAGGTTGACTCATATTGTGAAACCCCGAAATGTCGATACAGGGTGCCAAATACTCCAAATAAAAAGTTTCTTATTTAATTAATTAAAAATTACCATAAAATTCTAAAAATTAAATTATCACTATGTATCAAAAGAACCTTGTCTAAATTCAAACCCGATATTCAGATATTTTTAAATAACTGTTATGGCCACGAACGAATATACCGCTGTTTTTCTGAATATTTAATTTGGACATAACTAAAAATCTACATGACGAAATCCCGATTTTTCTCTTCCGCTACAAAAATTTACTTCAACAGCTCCTAACGTTTCATGTTTCACAGAAATCCGATTTAAATGGCTTATGTATATTCGTTTGAAGTTCGAATCGCCAATTTACGAACTACAACGCCATTTCGAGCTCGATTATATTTATAATATAATTTATATGTTCAACCATCGTTAATTAAATATATTCGTTAATATAATTCAACTCTAAACTGAATTATATATTATAAATTGTTTAATTCACATTATATTGTAAATTCCACTAATAATGATTATTTCGGAATAAAATATATTATTTAATTATTATTTTAATTAAATATTCAAAGTTATTTAATTCAACGACCATTATATTCTCTAAATCATTATTTAAATAATTAAATTAATTAATTATTATATCGCTGAAAAATGCGGGTCGTTACAATCCATCCAACTTATCTCCCTGCATCCACGGATGTTAAACAATATAAATAACATCGATTTCATTTCAATATGAAATATTCTGATAAATAGAATCAATATTTGATTAACGATTTACATATATCATTATCTATAATTTCAACCAATACATCAGCAATTCAACCAAATAATCAACACATAGCATTCAATCATCATTTATCAGTACTAGATTATGTTTATAAAAATATAAACTGTACAGAGTTAGTGAGATTTACTCACATTGAACGATCATCGTTGAATAACGATAACTGTCGGTTGATTCAGACAGACAATTTATTTCGCTATAAATTGTAACGAGCTCCAATCCATTCCAAACCAGTTCCAATACGAAGTCCGCGACCCTATGATTCCAATGTGATAAACTGTTTGCAAAACTGTACATGTATGTGCAGGATATCACGTTAATAAATTAATACATTAAATAAATTAAATTAGACATGTATCAAGTTTTTAATTTGGACCTTACTTGTCAAACCATCCCGTCCAAACTACTGACCCGCACACGCATGCACAGACTTCTACCCCAAAACATAGATTTCACGCTGCTCCTTCAATATACTCCATTCTTCCTTTCTTCTTGAATATAATTTTTGTTCCTTTAGTTTTCTTCAAACCACGCTTCAGGTTTTTACATAACAAGGCCCAAAATCCTTTTCGACTCGCGTTCAAAAATCCACTATCACTTCCTCCCTTTATTACTTTCTTCTTCCCTGCGAAAGAGCTTTACACGTAAATACTTGTTCTGCCATTTCATGCTTTTTCCACTCCAACTCCTACCTCGTTTATCTCCTACACTTCATGAAAACACACACTACTTCACTTTATACCTCCTTCCAAATACATGTAGTCTCCTCACCGCAAGCTTCCAGTCTAACACCTCCCAGTAAAACCACCTCCGCCTTCTTGAAACCAAACCCAACTCCACACTTTTAACCCCAAAAACGTATAGTCTCCCTCCATACAAGTTAAGGTTTGGTTCTTCCCTTCTCCACTTAAATGCTACAGCACACAAGTGTGCATGTTATTTTCACGTAGGCACCAAAGTGACCAAACCCTTTCGCCACACCCAAAGACTTCACGGAAACCACTACAAACACCAAGCCATTCCCCACACATCTTTAATTTCTTACTTCTTTTTCTTCCTGTACTGCTTTGCACGAGAGCTCCATTGCCTTTATCCCAAAATACAAGAACCGAACTGTCTCTCCCCTCGTCATAGTTTTCAAGCAAACCCACCACTTAAACTTCCAGCATTCAACTTCCCGTTGTCACCACCTCGCCCCTATCGAACTGTCCCCAAACTTCTGTTAAACACTTCGCTCACCGCCATCACCGTCTAACATCCATCTTGCCAAAGCCCTGGAAACTATCCGCACCTCCCCCTTTTATATGGCGTTCGAATGACTCGACTTTCCTTCCAGAAGCTAGGTCAAATTGACACGAGGTGGACGAGATCGAGGAGGCTTCTGGTTGGAAAGGAATAGCCGTTTGTTATGTAGGAATTTAAATATACTAAGTTGAGGATTAGTGGAGATTAAAACTTAGGTTTCAATTTTTTAAAGCTGTGGAAAGCTTTGATACATTTTTTTTTCTTTTTTTATTTAGTTTCTATAAGAAGACAAAAATACAAGAGGAGCAAGTGTGTGTATATATATATATGTGAAATTCCTTCATGATTAAAGAATAACATTGGTAGGGTGTACCCTTAATACTTAGGTCTACATGCTTTTTATTCTTTTTTTAATTCTCGATTTGCCAAGACATTACTTCTGCAGTTTAATAGTGTAGCTGTATATTTTAGCCAGCGAGAAAGTAGGTGGATACAGACTTTTTCATGTGCTTCGATTGCTTAAGAACAAAGGTATTATATATTTCCTTTTTCTTTTCATGTATTGCTTGGCTTGGTTTACACGAACATGGTCACAACAAATTGGTCAAGGTGCCCCGTGTATTTAGTATAAATAGTTTGTTTAGTTTGTTATTAAATGCAGCGTACCCAATTATGAAAATTCCATTCACATAAGGACTGTTATGAACAAAAATAAAAATACCGTCATGTCGACCAATGTGCCACGACCCCAAAAGTATAATAAAACATACAAGTTAACTTATTTTGCAGAACTCCAAAATGCTAATATAGGGCGTAAAACACTTCAAAGAAAAAGTTGCTTATTTTACGAATTAAAAATTATAGAAAATTCTAAAAATTTAATTATAACTATGCCTCAAATATCTTGTCCAAATTCGAAATAAATAATTTATAATAAATAAATTATCGTTATGCTTGTAAACGATTTTACAACGACTATTTTAAAATTTGATTTGGACATAACTCACACTCTACACGACAAAATCCCGATTTTTCTCTTCCATTAGAAAAATATACTTCACTAGCTCCGAACGTTTCTTGTTTCACAGAAATCCAGCTTAAAACGGATTCTGTATATTCGTTTAAAGTTCGAATCACCAAATTATGAACTACAGCGCCATTTCGCGCTCGATTATAATTCTAATATAATTATACATTCAAACTTCGTTTAAATAATATGTTCGTTAAAAAAATTCAACTCTAAACTGAATTATATATCTTAAATGATCTAGTTCACACAATACTGTGAATTTAGCTATTTCCGATTATTTCGGAATTATAATATATTATTATATTATAAATTTTAATTAAATATTCAATATTATTTAATTAAATAACCATTTAAATCTCTAAATCACTATTTAAATAATTAAATAAATTATTTATTATCCGTTAAAAATATAGGTCATTACATAAATTTCATAACAATATGAATATGATCTGAAATGAATATGAAAATGTAAAAAAATCAACTGGAATGCATATGAATGCTCTTTATACCAATCATATATAAATACGGATGCTCTTTCTACCAATCATAAACAAAGTCTTAAAACGTAAAAGACGTACATGAGGCATTTTCTGGTCTACGAGGCGAGGCGTAAGCCTCGAAACGTTGAGGCGTAAGCTTTTCGAGTAAAAATAAAATGCAAAACAAATAAAAAAATTCTAATACTTTAAATTAATCAATGCAAAAAATGAAAAAAAAAACAATTTAAGATCTGACTTTTACCAAGTATATTTTTATTATAGATTAAAAATAAATAATCGAAACTCATATGATTCAAATTTTGATTTCTTAAAACTATTTGAAGATCACATCAAACTCTAATTTTGATACATTCTATCAATTCAAATTGGTTTGCAAATTTTTTTCGAGATTTAACAAAGTTTATTGAAAAACATTCTTTAAATAATAATAAGAAAATTCATTACATTGCCCATGATCATTATTTCACAAACAATCTTACTTGATCATATCGATATTGAAATTGAAAAGTAAAAAATGCTAATTTTTTTATTTTAATTTTGTCTTTTTTATTTCCATTAAATAATTGAACTTTGCTGACTTTTATCTTTATTAATATCTGCAACTAAAGATAAAAAGTTGTTTAATTCATATGCCTTAGCTGTTTGAGGCATGTGTGGCGTACGTTTTATGCGCTTTGTATGCCTCAAGTTGTTGATGCGTAAGCTTTAGAGGTAAAAAGCCTTTAGGAATAAGCCTCAAGGCATTTTATCTCTTATTTCCTCGAGGCGGGCCTTAAGGCGAGTATCGAGGTGGGTTTATTAAAACAATGATCATAAATGATGCTAAAATAAGAAAATGACAAACAAATTTAATTGTATATTCAGATTTATGTATACCCATCTGAATGATAGTCAAAGGATTAGAATCATGGCAGTAAGTAAAAGCATGGAAGTATGGTTGACAATAAGAATGTAACTCAACGACAACTAGAGAGTATAACTTTGAAACTTGCATAGAATCGAACCAGTCCTGATGAATTTAAAGAGGCATAAAATTTATTTTTTGAATGAATCGATTACACTGTGAATTGTGAAATCCAAAGATTTACATAGATTTTATAGAAATAATTATAATAAATGACATACTTGAATGACATAAAAAATTTACATAAATATTGGGCATGTAAATTTAAATGATGCTTTATGAATAGCGGTTTCCATATATTTTGCTTTTAGCATTATTATGCTTTTAAGAAAATTTCCATTATTATTCATTATGGGATAACAAATACCAAAGATTGAACATGTTATACATAATTTATGATCCTTTTTCTAGGCATAAAACAACATTTAAACCTAATAAGTTACACATATACGGGCAATGAGATGATGCAGCAACACGTCAAATGTTTCTTTTTCTAGTCACGAAGCATTAACTAGGGGTTGAGTATGGGATTCATTAGTTTAAAACTCTAAATCAATAATGATCAATAAGTCTGAACTAAATACTGTATTATTGACTAGGGATTGACCACTTACCAATTTGTTAATATGAAATTATTGATGTATATTCATCTTTCATTTCCTTCTGTTTATAATTTTCTTATCAAGTTGCTGTATTCCGGAACTTGAACTGATTTGACTGTTAAGAGTAGCCTATGTCTCTATCTTCATCGGTTTAGATTGAGGGGAGAATTTACCCTAGTTTTGAAAAGATATAAAAAAATAACAATAGCTAAACATGGGACTCCATATCACTCAATTGGCTAGGAACATATTAATGATTAATATAGTAAAGCCAATCACCAAAAGGAAAACACTGATCGTATTAATAATCATTGTCATGCCTCTATAATTATAGTTTTCACCTTCATGATATTACATACCATTCAATTTTATTTCGGATCTAGATTTGTCAATCATTTTTCTATTTTTGTTTGTTGAAGCAAACCAAAAGGCATGTTTAAGAAAAAGTGTAGAAGCAGAAGCAATTTGACACATAATATAGCACGATATATAACTTAACCACTAAGCAAACACATATATATTGAAAATATTATCCTAAACCCAGTGGAATTTAATATTGTTGTCGTTAGCGAGTTGTAGCATAACAATGTATACAAATGATCCACGCTAGCTTGCTGCAGCATTTACTTATTGAAGTAATGGAAGTATATAAATTGTGGGCAGGTAATGAATTGTCTATTGATGTATAAGGCATCTTTTGCATGCATTCAGTACTGCCAAAAATTCACTATTTCTGTGTACTAAATAAAATTAACCAACCTAATTTTGAATCGTCGCATTTGTCATATTTTAAAAATCGCTTAATATGTTCATTGTGAATCTTTAATGTTATCCTTGAGATACCTATTTATCAAACATCATCCTTTTACTGGTCACCAGAATAATTTTGGTTGGACCATCAACCATATTTAAGGATAGTACCAATTGAATATTTTGATAACCAAATACCAACCACACAATTTTTATATGGTATTTCACAAAGAAGTATGTATTGTTGAAATTTGTGATACACAAATCACAACAATTTCGGGCAACAAAAAATCTATGAAAATTTTATGAAAGATTTGTTACTATATTTGTGGGATATTTGGAATTGAAGGTTATAATTATTTAGTGCTTATCCAAATAGTTTTTTAACATATATGAAGATAATTTGGGTGCCAAGTTTATTTGGATATGAAGAAATTCATTCTATAAAAGGCCTATTGAACATCTTCATTAGGTGTGGGTGAGAGCCACCAAGAGTGATCACTCTAGCTATTCCAAATTGAGTGTTCTCCTTCAAATTATTTAGCCATTAGATATTCTCTACCTATTTCTCAATAAGGTTATTGGTTCAAGTTGTAATTGTTTATAACGATAGTTGAGATCGATTGTAAACAATTTTTTATTAGTGAATCAATAAAGAGGGTGGCTGGGTGGAATATAGTGTGTTCATATTTCCGATATTTTTGTGGTGTTGTTTGTTTTTTTCAATAAAATTCATCTTCAAGTGATTGGGTGATAAAGATCCTATTTTTCTTGGTGTTTTGTCAAACTTCCGCTGCGCACAAAACCCCAACAGTTTGGTATCAGAGCAATTTTTACATAACAGTTTGGTATCAGAGCTCAGTTCATCGCATAGCTTGGAGTGATTTTAGATTGAAGATTGTAGATGTCGGAGATGATATTACTTTCATGGATGGTTATTGTAGAGTATGAGATTTTGAGAATTTGGAATGAAGAACCTAGTCCTCAACAATGTGGAGAGGTTTGTTTTGATCACTGCTGAGGATCCGTTGTGGATCATGTTTTCGACAAGGGTCTTCACGTTGATGATTCTCGAGGGATCCAGAGTGATCGAGGAAGGAGCTCAGAACAAGTGGTAGACGTGTATTGCAAGCACTTTTAGACCGCTGGTTTATGCATGGTGCAGCTCATGGTGCTAGATACATCTTTTGCAGACGGTGGGTTGTGTTTGTAATTGAGGTGCAGTCATAGTCCTTTCAAATCAACTAGGTGTGATTGAGCCTGCAATCAATTGAACCTGGATTTGAAGAGAGGACATGATTGTTTTATCTTATAGTCGTTAAAATCTAGATGATGTTAATTGAGAAAAGAAGGTTGAAAGTGAGAGATAAATTGGCTGGTTTTGAGTGAAGGAATTGTTGTGATTTAGTATCACGGTTGAGTGTTGAAATTTGTGATACACAAATCACAACAATTTTGGGCAACAAATAATCTATGAAAATTTTGTGGAAGATTTGTTGCTATATTTGTGGGATATTTGGAATTGGAGGCTATAATTATTTGGTGCTTATCCAAATAGTTTTTTTAACATATATGAAGATAATTTGGGTGCCAAGTTTACTTGGGTATGAATAAATTCATTCTATAAAAGGCCCAGTGAACATCTTCATTAGGTGTGAGTGAGAGCCACCAAGAGTGATCATTCTAGCTATTTCTGTAATGACCCGAGTTTTCACATTGATCGTAAACACAGATATTATTTTATCATGAATATGTATTCACAATTTCAATTTAAAATTTAAGACTTTAAATTGTTTAAAACATGTAAAAAGGTAAATTTACACTTTTGCTCTTATGTATGATAGCATGTCTTAATAGTGTTGTTTAAAAGTCATTTTTACATGTATGATAAGTAACACTTGTACATAGCAATTTTAAATGCCATTTTTCTTTGTAAACACTTTGTTCATTTCCAGAAGGTTTTAAACTTCACTTTCGCAAAACTCTTTTTTCAAATATTTAAACTCTCTTGATTAAAGACATGTTAAATCACTCTTTTTGTTCTCAAAATGAAATGCAAGAAAATTTTTGAATTCACATATGTTTAAAATCAAAAACATGTGTGATCATGATCTCATCACCATAGATATGATTGCAAATAAAATCTCTAGGAAATCATTTGCATTTTTTATGTGCATTAGGACAAGAGCAAGAATTGTCAAATCTTCTTGCAAACTCATGAGCTCATTTAACCTATAGATCTTGCTATCAACTAGGATCCTTAAGGCAAAGATTTTGCACATAATAAAACCATTCTAGAATGAAAACATTTTTAGTTATTGAATCTTTTTATTCCTTTCAAATTGATTTTTCTGAAAATACCTCTTTTGTTCATTTTTCAAAACCTTGGCAAGTTTGTCAAAGGAACACATGCACTACACCAAAAAAACAAATTTGGCACACCAAGATGTAGAGATTTGATATGGCTTTAAGCCGTATCAAATTTGATATGGCTCTTAACCGTATCATATTTTCTTTGTTACCCCTCAACTGATCCGCACCTTCTCCAACAACTAAAATCTAACCGTATATCGTTGATGCTTCGGGTTACTTCATTCGGTACGCGTTTCACTCGTATTAAAACCACATTGTAATTTCGCTCCTCCCTGATACGCTTCCATTTTTCTTTGGCTGCACATTTCAGAATTAAATCGTTCCTAATTATTTTCGTTTCCCTCAACCCTAGCTTTATTTCCCCCACCGCAACTCGATTTCTTTTCGTGTTTAAAAAAGGTACTATTTTTCTTTTCTCGTTCATTCTTTATGCTTCTAATCTTCGATTATTTCGTCTATCGATTTTCAATTTTGTTTTTTTACTTAGGATTCATGCGTACGAAACCGAAGAAGGCGATTGGCAACCAGTTCCCCGAAGACGAGAGATATTTTGATCTTGAGAATTTCGAGAATACTATATAGTGTAATTCAGGTAAAAATATTTTTCATTCTAGTGAAACATTCTAGAATAATTTGCAACATAGTTTTTTTGGGGATTGATGTTCCTTTGAGTAACTTAGCAGACCATAGGATTTGATTTCTTGTCTGTTGAGACTGTAACATACAGTTCAATGTGACATGAAGTTGAAGGTAACACGTCTGGGAGAAGGCAGAGCAGGTATAGATCTTATTGTTGTTGTAAATGGGATTTGAAGCATAGCTGAAAAGAAGATTGAAGAATTAAAACAGCGCTACTATTTGTGATCAAGAACCAAGCCTGGTCCTAAAAGTCACCAGCTAAAAAATCAAAACTAAAGTTACTATTATTTTTTTACCCTAAAAAGCTGAAGTTCAAAAATTACTGTTAATCAAAGAATTATGTTCAAAAGTTCAAAAATTTGCAGTAACTTCAGTTCTTTGATTTATATTTCCTAAAAACTAATGTTTTTCATGGAACTTTGATTGCTGTTAATCTATGATTTGTTTTTAGGACATTACTAATTCTTTTAGCAAAAAACTGAAGTTCTTTTATGAAAATAGTTCACTATCCATAAATGACAATACCCAAGGTTTTTCCTCGATGCATTCTTCCTTCTTCTTCCTCTAGCAATCGGAACAAGACTCTTACACTATGGATGAAATTTCTAGTCATGAACGGATATGGTTGGGTTGACAAACGCTTGCTCAAGTACATAAAAAAGGTAAGAAAAATAGTATTGAGGGCCGGTTGGGTTGAGTTGTATGGCTTTGTAGGAAACTGCGCTGCTATTTTTAGGGGTGTAACCCACCTGAACATGTTTTGAGCTGTTCATATCATTAAACGATTATAGCTTCGCCGTTGTCTGTAAACTAGGTTTAATGAACTTAAGGATGAAGTTAGGGGCCTTGGCTTACCTTTGAGGAAGAAGACTTGGCATTTGCTTGCGAAATTGTTTAGTGCTTTTATTGCATATATTAGTGCTTTTAGAATGATTCATGACATTGACGATGATGAGTGTATTTACAATCTGTAGTAAACTTATTGTTCATGCAATTAACATTGTTGTTCAATTACAGGTTCTGTATGGATTAGAATATGCACATGCTCTGCCGGATATCACAACTACCATAGTTGGCATTTTTCCTCCTCGAAGCTCCAATATTTAAGTTAAATATGATGAGGTTCCTTCACTTATATATCCGTTGGAGGATAAAACTGTAAAAGACCATCAGTTGTCTTTTGTTAATAGTCGTGATAGTTAAGTTAACACTTACACCAACTATGAACTTGGAGGATTAAATTGAAATCTTCTAGCAGACCAGAGCATTGACAACTATTTGCTGTTCTGGATTGGTTCCGATGATTCTGCCTTTCCAAATTTGGTGTTGACATTTAACAACATCGCAGTAGGTAAACTGATCCATCTTCTAGTATAACTTTGCATTCATTTCTTCTCTCCTCATTATGATCTCTTAGTTAATGAATTACCATATTATATGCGCACATTACTTGTAACTTAAACCTTGAAAGAGAAGTAACAGTATCAGTATTGAAACGATTAGTATAAAAATATGCTCATCTTGACATGTTAATCATGAGAGTGAATGATATATCAATATCGTATGTATATCAGATATTCAGATTTGTTATAAATTATTTATTTGAGTATCATTTCTTCGGTTGGAAGTATTTTAATCTCTTTTATGTCCCATGTCCGTTGTTCATTCTGGTAATATTGGTAACATTCAGCATACATGATTATATCTGTTCTTTTAATTATATCTTAAGCAGCATGTAAATATTGATATCTGATACGCTGTTTTATTTGCAGTTTGATATGCTTGTTATTGCATTGCCACTGTCAACAGGAGAAAAGGCACATATAAGAAGGATAGAAGAACTTCAGGTAAATGATTGTTAACCTTTTTAACTTCAGGATATAAGACATTCAGCTTTATTATTTCTATGCGTCAAAAAATTGCTTTGGAAAATCTGTTTAAAAAATTGCATCTAGAACGAACCGTTTCCTATTGAGTTTGCAAACTCAGTTCGGAACTGAGTTAAATTCAAGCTTCTATTCATACACCATATTTTACTACACACGCATTATAAAATTCACAGAACATTGTACACCAATTTTTTTAAAAACCTTGCATACAATATATAATTTACAAACCTACCCATTCACAGAACATATCCAGCTTTATATTATATCATAATTTGAGTGTGTCACAACTCACAATGCAATTAAGATCCATACATATAGAGCCATTTTGATATTTGTTTTTCCTTTTCAGGTTGGTGGTACGGTGTTGTAGGGCACTTGGAATCGTGTGACGGAAGCCGACATTTTTGTCGCTGTCTTCAAAGTGGTATGCATCTTAAGTTGATTCATGCTAAGTTTTATTTTTCATTTTAAGTTGAATTAGAATACAAATTTAAATTGATATCCGTATAAATTATCAATGATGAGCGCATATCCGTATAAATTCTAATGCAAATCCTCACTTTTCAGCAACCTTGAGCTTGCTGTAAAACAACAAGTTTGCTTGTTGTTTAACACAACAAGCTCAAGCTTGCTGTTCCAAACAGCAAGCCGGCTTGCTGTTTCAAACAGCAAGCCGACTTTGTGTTCCAAACAGCAAGCCGTCTTGATGCTCCAACAACTAAGAGAGAATTCACACTATAGACAGTGAGAATTCACACTACAGAACAAGAATTCACTTTTGTTCTTGAGAATGTAAGTATATTCCTATTAGTCGATTTCCATTTGTTTTTTGTTTTATTAATTGAGAAACTATAGACAGTGAGCATTCACACTATTTGTAATATGGTTTAGAGTATAGTTAATCCCATGTTACTGTTATATCAGGAGTCAGTATATGCCTGATGGTGGGAATCATGTTGCTGGTGAGCACCTGAATGAGTTCACTGTCACACTAAGAACTAAGTTCGGGAATTTCTTGCAACCTATTTTGGAAAAAACTATCAGAGAACGTAAGTATATTTTAAATGCCGACTTAATACTTTCAGGAAAGTCCCTTGCGGTAGTATTTTCATTATTTGTTGCATTTTTCCGATGCATTTCAGTATTCCATCAGCACCATACCATTCTAAACTGAATTTTAAAACCGAATCCGAACTATATTTGAGATCTCAATTCATGTTGAGATAAAATAGCACAACAATGCTTGATCGAAATTACAACCTGAAATTTATTGTATATGCTCGACATTCAATATCAGTTTCAAAACATATATTATTATACATAGAGATGAATCGACGTTTTAATTTCCTTGATCGAACATACAAATTGAAATTTATTATATACACTCATCATCAAAATCAGTTTCAAAGCATAAATTGTTGTACATAAAGATGAATCGATGCTTTATTTCCCTGGTGATAAGGAACTTTGTTGACATCAGTTTTCTTTTCTTCAGGCTCTAGTAAAGATAAAGAAAATGATTCAAGAGGCAAAGGATGATGTACTTGAGTCAGATATCTCGACTAGTACGGAACCTCTTAAGGATCACCTCGTTCTGGCAATAAATAAACTCCATACAATTTTTGAGGGACAGGTCTTTGTGGCCTTATGTCGAGGATTTTGGGACCGTATGGGACAAGTACACATTCAGGCAATAAATAAACTCCAAACTCATAGTTTCAGTATCCAATTTATATGTAAAATGAGATGATGCTCCACGAGAAAGAAAAGAGCTCAGTAAACAGATTAAAGAGCTTCTAGAGAAGGGGGTTCATTAGGAGGAGCATTTCAGAATAGGGCGCTCCAGTAGTGTTCGCCACTAAGGCAGAAAGTTCATTTCGCTTATGAATGAGTTGGGGAGAATCACCTTAGTAAGTACATTTGGCAACATAGTTGACATTTGTTTATTTTCTAGAGATAATTCATCTATGTGGAATACCTTATAGTAAGTTAACAAGATCCAAGATTCACTAGTGAATTTTGGAGAGCTTGCATGGAACCATGAGTACGCAGTTAGGATTGAGCCAAGAATATTAGAAGTAGAGTAAGTGAACGAGGAACGAGAGGCAACAGTGAAAAAGGTTCCAACTCATATTTTGGAAACAAGAATTAAGATGCTACGAAATTGTGAAGTTAAAGACGGACAAAGCATAATGGAGTCAAGCTCAAGGAAATGCGACTTAGAAGATTGAAGACTAGATTCGTGCATCATATTTCTTCTTAAGAGTAGATCCTTGATCCCTCTCTTCCTGTAGAGCTTACTTGCATGCTATCTTTTCTGTTTATCCTCTCAGTCCCATTCTCAATCCAATTTCTGTCGCAAACCCCATGGGGAGTATGACTCATCTGTTAATAACACATGTTGGGGCTTAGTTTCCTAGAATCATATATGGTGGTTGGGTTGAGTAATTCTTTGGGTGTTAGTCTGATGTTGATTTCGGTCTTCGGGGCTGATGCTTAGAGAGTTCTTCTCCTAATCAATATATATGTGGCATAGATTTCCAGTTTTGACATTGCCTAATAGGCACAAAGTTTTTACTTGTTTCTATCATTCGACTATACCTTTAGGTAGGACCATTTCCTATCATTGAGAAAATTTGGAAAATGACCTAAAGATTAGAGCTACCCGAGAAGTTGGCAGGAGTCCACAACGTTTTTCACGTTTCACATCTCCGAAAATGTCTGCATGAGTCTGCTGAGGTGGTAGAGCCAAATATCCTCGAAGAGGCCGAAGTGGAACGCGAAGCAACCATAAGGAAAGTTCCAACCCGCATATTAGGAACGGAAGTGAAGAAGCTACGCAACCGCGAAGTCAAGCTCGTCAAAGTTCAGTGGAGCGACGCCGAGGAAGACGCGACTTGGGAAACTGAAGCTAGAATCCGTACAGCCTACCCTTTTCTGTTCGAGGGTACATCCTTGATCTTTCCTTTTCCTTAAGTTGCGCTTTTATCTATCTTTTTAGGTATATTTCCTCGACCGTATCTTTTAGGTAGAAGCCCTTTTGATGGAAACATGTAGTTGAAACATGTTATGGATGATGGTTGCAAGTGGTTGCAAGTGATTGCTAGTGGTTGCTCGTGGTTGCATATACACACACAATCTAGGTTTTAGATCGGCTCAGTCACTTCATATTGCATATGCATATATGTTTGTATTCGTATGTGGTTGAACTTTAATGTGTTGACATGTGGATGCTGCATTTGTATTGAATGATTGTGCACTCATGTAGAATCATGAATAGGAAAATTTGCATACATAATGGATTCATGGCACTTACATAATTCGCATTAAGGAGGTCAACTGAATCAGTAGACCGCCTGATTTTGCATTAGATAAGTTCATGTATACACACACACTTCGCATATGATCATGAAGCATTAGAAATCTTTTAAGGACAATGGATGCTCGTGTTTGATGGATGAGTAGATGGATGATTGGATATTAGGATATACATTCCTCCTAACTTGAAGATTTCGGGGACGAAATCCTTTTAAGTGGGGGAGAATGTAACACCCCGAAAATTCTATAACTGTGAAATTAACAAATTAAAGTATAATTAATTTGAAATCAAATAACCAAGGGAAACGGGATACGCCATTGCGTTCGTCTCGGAAAAATACGCGAAATAGAGTCCGAGTTTTCGAAAAACGGAGTCCGTATGAAGAAGATATGGCCTTCGGAAGTTTTGAATTAAATTTAAAATTCAAACAGAATAAAATAATTAAAAATCGGGCCCAATGGGCCAGGGCGGATAAACACCCGCCTAGGCCACCCAGGTCGACTGGGCTGTCGACCTGGGCTACCCATGTCGACAGGGCTGTCGACAGCCCTATCGACAGGGCTGTCGACAGCCCTATCGACAGGGGTGTCGACCTGGTCGAGCCCAGTCAACCTGGCTGGCCAGGTCTGTGTTTGGCCGATTTTCTGTGGTCTGCTTTGTCACTAGGGCTAGGTGGCGGGTTCTAATTGGTCTCTCTATCTAATGAATGGCTACGATCTAACCTAGCAACATCAATGGTCCTAATCAATTCCTAACCTCTATATAAACAACCCTAGACTAAACCCTAATCTATTCATTCAAATTAAGAACATAGCCGCCATGTTGCTGAGGAACGACTAAGAGTAGCCGCCAACTAGAGAGAGAATTAGGAAGAAAGTTCTAAAGCCTAAAGCAATTCAAGCAACCTAAAGCCAATCAATTCAACAAAGGAATCATATCTCTTAATTAGAGAATTCGCCGCAACCATTGTAAGTAGAGTATTACTTTGGTATGAATAAACAATTGTGTTGGTTTGTATGCGTGAATTGTGGCAATAAAGTAATTCATATTTGTGCGTTCTTATCAATTTGAAATACTATGTACGTTTGGATATTTATGAATTATGTTATTCATTATAAAGAACTACATGCGGTAGTTCTATGCAAGTATACGTTTGGAATATTTCGCAAATTATGTAATCCATGTTGAGGCTACATGTTTGTAGTTGATTTAAATTCATGCAAGTTTGGGGTTGCTTCTATGCCACCATGGTGTATATTTTGGGCATAAATCATTTTGTAAGTAATTGGAACAAGTTTGGTTATTATCCATATGAAATTATGTTGAGAATTTGGCATCATGTATTAAGCCATGCTTTTGTACTAGAAAACCTATTTGAAAACTTATGAATATGGCTAGGCTATGAATGATATTTAGCATAATTGAAATCCATGATTAAGTCTATCTTGTTTAAAAGAATTATATGATGACATGGCTAGGTTAGACTCAAAAATCCCTTTTTGCAAGTTTAAAGCAAACACCATGATTAGGAATATTTATGCATAAGTATATTTATGCCATGGTTATGTGAACAAAATTTAACTATACTTATGTCATGCTTATGTTTGATATTATGCCATGCTTATGCTAGAAATATTTATGCCATGCTTATGTTTGACATTATGCCATGCTTATGCTAGAAATATTTATGCCATGCTTATGTTTGACATTATGCCATGCTTATGCTAGAAATATTTATGCCATGCTTATGCTAGAAATATTTATGCCATGCTTATGTTTGACATTATGCATAAATAAGAATATGGGTTCATGTTGCAGTTAAACCTATGCAAGTTCACATGCCTTGATTCATGTCACCTATGTTACCACTATGCAAGTACACCAGTTTCTATTTTGTATTTCCAACGTCGTATTGCAAGTTCATGCGCTCTCATTACCCTCTTTGTGTATGTAATCACGCTTTAAGCCTCCCCTTTTCGCATGGCTAAATTGGGCTTTAAAAAGGCTAAGCCCAATATATATAAACGGACGTGTAAAAACGGGGGAAAATAACGTTGGGTTAAAATTAATTAATGAATGAAAATATAAAATAGAAGGGCCCAAATTCAAGTATGGGTTGGGCCCGTGATTGGTGTAACCTTTACACCATTAACTTAATAATGGGCCGCAAATATTTACATATAAGAAATAAAGAAGAATGACAAGATATGTAAATGTAGAACATACGATGTGTTTAACCCGAAGTTGGATTGAGTTGTGATGTAAACCTGCCCGGAACCGCCCGGCTGTCCAGTAGTCACAACAATACCTATCCAATGTGAGAGGTTAAACATGGAGCCCAATAAGGACCCGAGGTTAGACTGAGTTGTGGCGTAAGACTGCCCGGAACCAACCGGCAACAGGCAGCCACAACAATACCTGTCTAATGTGAGAGGTCAGGGCCTTAATAAGACAATTAAGGCTGAGTCAGGATTGTTAGGATTAAGTGAACTAAAGACTTAATCAAAATGGAACATGCTAAACTAAACGGACTGGTGGGGTTAGGTTAGGGAACACTTAACCAACTTAGCATGTTGGCTAGAGATAGAAAACCTAGTAACGGGGGACCCTTTTCAGCAGTAACCCTAAAAGGTGTATCAGGATACCCTGAAGCTAGGCAGGGTGGGGCACGATTACTGGGCTGATTGTAAGAGGTCAAAGCGACGGCGGTGGTGTAGCAGTGTAGGTTCTAACGGAGTGCGGGCGTGCACACACTCCGGCGCAGAAAAATAAGGCACTGGGCACCAGTAGCATACCTGTGCATTCTAAGGTTGTGTCGGGTTGCCACCACGGGACTTGATACACCCCATGGTGGGACCAGCATAGGTAACTACAGACATCGGGGGCCGTAAGACACATGTAACTATGCGAGTAGGAGCCGATCATCATAGAATGGATCACATCACCCTGATTATGGGGTGCAAATTGGAAACTAGTTTATATGGGTTCAGAGATTAACATGGGGTACGATAGTATATTCGACCCTAGACAACTTAACCAAGTTTATTGTGCTTGCCCACTTCCTGTTTATACTTATCATACCCAGTTCTTTATTCATAGACAAAATAGTACTAGACTTACTCAGGCTTTATGTCTGACTCTACTTTTCTTTCGTCTTCTTTCTTCCGTTCCCCCCCCCCAGGTCCTCAGGGAGGGAACACAGCAGCTTGACCAACCTCAACATCCAGCTTGAAGAAGAGAAATGTATTGCTTGGACTTTCCTGTTTTGAACTATGGCTTTGGACAATCCACTATGGGGCTTTGGCAGTTTATCTATGTTTTATTTATGCTTCTTTAAAAAAATAATGTACTCAAGACAGATTATGAAAGTGTTATGTTATGTTTTTGGAAAGGATGTTGTTGTAACACGTATTTGACTTTATGAAATAAAGTTTGTTGTTCTTCCGCTGTTTACAAATATGTGTTCTTTTATCTGTCTTGTATATCTGTGACTTGTACTTATAAACCTCCACCAAAATTAGGGCATTCCCTTTGAGAGTGACCCTAACGGAGGTGGGGTGTTTCACTTGGTATCAGAGCATAGGTTTACCAGATAAGATAAAAAGTTTTGAAAAATTATTTTCAAAAAGGAAATTTAAAGAAGCATTTTTAAAAGAAAATATTATTTTATTTTAAAAAGGCAAAGTCCACCCCCCAAAGCCATAGGAACTATCTCTATCCTTCGTTTTGAATCTATCCTTTTTGTTTCAGCATGTCCCAAGAACTTAACTTGCCGGAAGGAGTGCCAATACCTGGTTGGTTTAGACGGTTCTTAGAAGCTAGGGCCACTCAGCCAGGTCCTACCGTTCCTCCTCCCCCAGCTGAAGGAAACCATCCAGCTGCAGCGGCACCTTTTCCTCCACCTCCTCCTCGGGGAAACACGTTTGCTAAGATATGTAAAGATTTTAAAGCTATGGGAGGAAGGGATTTCCACGGAACTGAGTCCTTCGTGGCAGCTAGAAACTGGCCGAAAGAGACGGAGGACCTATTCATCATCTTTGAAGTAGAGGATAGGCAAAAAGTACAATTGGCAGTATGGCTATTGAAGGGCGAGGCTTCCTACTGGTGGGAAGTCACTAATGCTGAAAGACCAATGGAGACATGGGAGGACTTTAGGGCAAGGTTTGAGACCAAATTTCTCTCAGATGCAGAAAGAAGTTTGCAGTTGGAAAAATTCTTATTCCTTAAGCAAGGAGACAAGACTGTTAGAGAGTATGTGAATCAGTTTGATGAGCTGGCTAGATTTGGGCTTGACCTAGTCAACACCCCGCACAAGAAGGCTCTCCGTTTCGTCAAAGGGTTAAATGAGCCATTACACAGTTTGGCCATGACCCATATACCCATGGGAGCCACGTATGAAAGATTGGTGCAAATGGCATTGCTGAATGAAGAGGACAAGGGCAAGAAGGAGACCAAGGCGGAAAACTCTCAAGGGAAGAAAGAGGGTTTGCAGCCTAAAAAGACAGACTTTAAGAAAGGCGGGGAAGGCAACAAAGAGAAGAGGAAGTGTAATTTCTGTGGCAAAGTGGGGCACTTAGTAAAGGACTGCCGGAAAAAGAAGGCCAAGGAGAATGGTGGGTGCTTTTCTTGCGGTGAGACGGGCCACAGGGCTAAGGACTGCCCAAAGAAACAAGGACAGGGGCAGAGGGCTGGATCCACCCCACGGGCACAGGTTCATGTGCTGGAAGCGCCACCTCTGCAACAGCGAGGTATAAATACTTCTGTAGAAAGTATAGTTTATCTTTTTGATCACCCCGTTCGCACTTTATTTGATTTTGGCGCATCACACTCCTTTATCTCGTCTGCTTTAGTAGAATCTCTGCACCTAAAAACTAGTATGGTAGAGGACCCCTTAATTGTTTCAAACCCAATTAGGGGCCCAGCTCATTTGTCTATGATCTGTTTGGGATTAAAAATTTCTATTCTAAGTGTTGAATTTCAATGTAGTGCCTTTGTTTTGGGCTTTTCGGGTTATGGTTTGATTTTGGGTATGGATTGGCTATCCAGTAATGGGGCCATCCTTGATTGTGAGAAAAGGGTTGTTAGGCTCCTAACCCAGCTCGGTAATACTTTGGAAATTTCTTGTAATCCCTCGTATGCGGTTATGCTTAGTTATCTTGAATCGCTAGATGCCTCTGTTGAAAATATGAAATCAGTTAGAGTGGTCCGGGAATATCCGGATGTCTTCGAAGAGGTGAAGGGCTTGCCTCCGAAGCGGGAAATAGACTTCCGCATATATCTTGTAGATAATGCAAAGCCCGTTGCATTGCCCGTTAGACACATGGCTCCACGAGAAAGAAAAGAGCTCAGTAAACAGATTAAAGAGCTTCTAGAGAAGGGGGTTCATTAGGAGGAGCATTTCAGAATAGGGCGCTCCAGTAGTGTTCGCCACTAAGGCAGAAAGTTCATTTCGCTTATGAATTAGTTGGGGAGAATCACCTTAGTAAGTACATTTGGCAACATAGTTGACATTTGTTTATTTTCTAGAGATAATTCATCTATGTGGAATACCTTATAGTAAGTTAACAAGATCCAAGATTCACTAGTGAATTTTGGAGAGCTTGCATGGAACCATGAGTACGCAGTTAGGATTGAGCCAAGAATATTAGAAGTAGAGTAAGTGAAAGAGGAACGAGAGGCAACAGTGAAAAAGGTTCCAACTCATATTTTGGAAACAAGAATTAAGACGCTACAAAATTGTGAAGTTAAAGACGGACAAAGCATAATGGAGTCAAGCTCAAGGAAATGCGACTTAGAAGATTGAAGACTAGATTCGTGCATCATATTTCTTCTTAAGAGTAGATCCTTGATCCCTCTCTTCCTGTAGAGCTTACTTGCATGCTATCTTTTCTGTTTATCCTCTCGGTCCCATTCTCAATCCAATTTCTGTCGCAAACCCCATGGGGAGTATGACTCATCTGTTAATAACACATGTTGGGGCTTAGTTTCCTAGAATCATATATGGTGGTTGGGTTGAGTAATTCTTTGGGTGTCAGTCTGATGTTGATTTCGGTCTTCGGGGCTGATGCTTAGAGAGTTCTTCTCCTAATCAATATATATGTGGCATAGATTTCCAGTTTTGACATTGCCTAATAGGCACAAAGTTTTTACTTGTTTCTATCATTCGACTATACCTTTAGGTAGGACCATTTCCTATCATTGAGAAAATTTGGAAAATGACCTAAAGATTAGAGCTACCCGAGAAGTTGGCAGGAGTCCACAACGTTTTTCACGTTTCACATCTCCGAAAATGTCTGCATGAGTTTGCTGAGGTGGTAGAGCCAAATATCCTCGAAGAGGCCGAAGTGGAACGCGAAGCAACCATAAGGAAAGTTCCAACCCGCATATTAGGAACGGAAGTGAAGAAGCTACGCAACCGCGAAGTCAAGCTCGTCAAAGTTCAGTGGAGCGACGCCGAGGAAGACGCGACTTGGGAAACTGAAGCTAGAATCCGTACAGCCTACCCTTTTCTGTTCGAGGGTACATCCTTGATCTTTCCTTTTCCTTAAGTTGCGCTTTTATCTATCTTTTTAGGTATATTTCCTCGACCGTATCTTTTAGGTAGAAGCCCTTTTGATGGAAACATGTAGTTGAAACATGTTATGGATGATGGTTGCAAGTGGTTGCAAGTGATTGCTAGTGGTTGCTCGTGGTTGCATATACACACACAATCTAGATTTTAGATCGGCTCAGTCACTTCATATTGCATATGCATATATGTTTGTATTCGTATGTGGTTGAACTTTAATGTGTTGACATGTGGATGCTGCATTTGTATTGAATGATTGTGCACTCATGTAGAATCATGAATAGGAAAATTTGCATACATAATGGATTCATGGCACTTACATAATTCGCATTAAGGAGGTCAACTGAATCAGTAGACCGCCTGATTTTGCATTAGATAAGTTCATGTATACACACACACTTCGCATATGATCATGAAGCATTAGAAATCTTTTAAGGACAATGGATGCTCATGTTTGATGGATGAGTAGATGGATGATTGGATATTAGGATATACATTCCTCCTAACTTGAAGATTTCGGGGACGAAATCCTTTTAAGTGGGGGAGAATGTAACACCCCGAAAATTCTATAACTGTGAAATTAACAAATTAAAGTATAATTAATTTGAAATCAAAGAACCAAGGGAAACGGGATACGCCATTGCGTTCGTCTCGGAAAAATACGCGAAATAGAGTCCGAGTTTTCGAAAAACGGAGTCCGTATGAAGAAGATATGGCCTTCGGAAGTTTTGAATTAAATTTAAAATTCAAACAGAATAAAATAATTAAAAATCGGGCCCAATGGGCCAGGGCGGATAAACACCCGCCTAGGCCACCCAGGTCGACTGGGCTGTCGACCTGGGCTACCCATGTCGACAGGGCTGTCGACAGCCCTGTCGACAGGGGTGTCGACCTGGTCGAGCCCAGTCAACCTGGCTGGCCAGGTCTGTGTTTGGCCGATTTTCTGTGGTCTGCTTTGTCACTAGGGCTAGGTGGCGGGTTCTAATTGGTCTCTCTATCTAATGAATGGCTACGATCTAACCTAGCAACATCAATGGTCCTAATCAATTCCTAACCTCTATATAAACAACCCTAGACTAAACCCTAATCTATTCATTCAAATTAAGAACATAGCCGCCATGTTGCTGAGGAACGACTAAGAGTAGCCGCCAACTAGAGAGAGAATTAGGAAGAAAGTTCTAAAGCCTAAAGCAATTCAAGCAACCTAAAGCCAATCAATTCAACAAAGGAATCATATCTCTTAATTAGAGAATTCGCCGCAACCATTGTAAGTAGAGTATTACTTTGGTATGAATAAACAATTGTGTTGGTTTGTATGCGTGAATTGTGGCAATAAAGTAATTCATATTTGTGCGTTCTTATCAATTTGAAATACTATGTACGTTTGGATATTTATGAATTATGTTATTCATTATAAAGAACTACATGCAGTAGTTCTATGCAAGTATACGTTTGGAATATTTCGCAAATTATGTAATCCATGTTGAGGCTACATGTTTGTAGTTGATTTAAATTCATGCAAGTTTGGGGTTGCTTCTATGCCACCATGGTGTATATTTTGGGCATAAATCATTTTGTAAGTAATTGGAACAAGTTTGGTTATTATCCATATGAAATTATGTTGAGAATTTGGCATCATGTATTAAGCCATGCTTTTGTACTAGAAAACCTATTTGAAAACTTATGAATATGGCTAGGCTATGAATGATATTTGGCATAATTGAAATCCATGATTAAGTCTATCTTGTTTAAAAGAATTATATGATGACATGGCTAGGTTAGACTCAAAAATCCCTTTTTGCAAGTTTAAAGCAAACACCATGATTAGGAATATTTATGCATAAGTATATTTATGCCATGGTTATGTGAACAAAATTTAACTATACTTATGTCATGCTTATGTTTGATATTATGCCATGCTTATGCTAGAAATATTTATGCCATGCTTATGTTTGACATTATGCCATGCTTATGCTAGAAATATTTATGCCATGCTTATGTTTGACATTATGCCATGCTTATGCTAGAAATATTTATGCCATGCTTATGCTAGAAATATTTATGCCATGCTTATGTTTGACATTATGCATAAATAAGAATATGGGTTCATGTTGCAGTTAAACCTATGCAAGTTCACATGCCTTGATTCATGTCACCTATGTTACCACTATGCAAGTACACCAGTTTCTATTTTGTATTTCCAACGTCGTATTGCAAGTTCATGCGCTCGCATTCCCCTCTTTGTGTATGTAATCACGCTTTAAGCCTCCCCTTTTCGCATGGCTAAATTGGGCTTTAAAAAGGCTAAGCCCAATATATATAAACGGACGTGTAAAAACGGGGGAAAATAACGTTGGGTTAAAATTAATTAATGAATGAAAATATAAAATAGAAGGGCCCAAATTCAAGTATGGGTTGGGCCCGTGATTGGTGTAACCTTTACACCATTAACTTAATAATGGGCCGCAAATATTTACATATAAGAAATAAAGAAGAATGACAAGATATGTAAATGTAGAACATACGATGTGTTTAACCCGAGGTTGGATTGAGTTGTGATGTAAACCTGCCCGGAACCGCCCGGCTGTCCAGTAGTCACAACAATACCTATCCAATGTGAGAGGTTAAACATGGAGCCCAATAAGGACCCGAGGTTAGACTGAGTTGTGGCGTAAGACTGCCCGGAACCAACCGGCAACAGGCAGCCACAACAATACCTGTCTAATGTGAGAGGTCAGGGCCTTAATAAGACAATTAAGGCTGAGTCAGGATTGTTAGGATTAAGTGAACTAAAGACTTAATCAAAATGGAACATGCTAAACTAAACGGACTGGTGGGGTTAGGTTAGGGAACACTTAACCAACTTAGCATGTTGGCTAGAGATAGAAAACCTAGTAACGGGGGACCCTTTTCAGCAGTAACCCTAAAAGGTGTATCAGGATACCCTGAAGCTAGGCAGGGTGGGGCACGATTACTGGGCTGATTGTAAGAGGTCAAAGCGACGGCGGTGGTGTAGCAGTGTAGGTTCTAACGGAGTGCGGGCGTGCACACACTCCGGCGCAGAAAAATAAGGCACTGGGCACCAGTAGCATACCTGTGCATTCTAAGGTTGTGTCGGGTTGCCACCACGGGACTTGATACACCCCATGGTGGGACCAACATAGGTAACTACAGACATCGGGGGCCGTAAGACACATGTAACTATGCGAGTAGGAGCCGATCATCATAGAATGGATCACATCACCCTGATTATGGGGTGCAAATTGGAAACTAGTTTATATGGGTTCAGAGATTAACATGGGGTACGATAGTATATTCGACCCTAGACAACTTAACCAAGTTTATTGTGCTTGCCCACTTCCTGTTTATACTTATCATACCCAGTTCTTTATTCATAGACAAAATAGTACTAGACTTACTCAGGCTTTATGTCTGACTCTACTTTTCTTTCGTCTTCTTTCTTCCGTTCCCCCCCCCCCCAGGTCCTCAGGGAGGGAACACAGCAGCTTGACCAACCTCAACATCCAGCTTGAAGAAGAGAAATGTATTGCTTGGACTTTCCTGTTTTGAACTATGGCTTTGGACAATCCACTATGGGGCTTTGGCAGTTTATCTATGTTTTATTTATGCTTCTTTAAAAAAATAATGTACTCAAGACAGATTATGAAAGTGTTATGTTATGTTTTTGGAAAGGATGTTGTTGTAACACGTATTTGACTTTATGAAATAAAGTTTGTTGTTCTTCCGCTGTTTACAAATATGTGTTCTTTTATCTGTCTTGTATATCTGTGACTTGTACTTATAAACCTCCACCAAAATTAGGGCATTCCCTTTGAGAGTGACCCTAACGGAGGTGGGGTGTTTCAATAATATCTTTGGTCTGTTTAGTCCCAGGACAAACCTGAATGGACGAGTGTCTGACAACGTATATAAGTCAGATTCTACACATCGAATTTACGTAAATATATTACGTTGGTGGCAGAGAAATTCGTTTCTCTTAGCTTTATTACCCGTGATATATTTGGGAAATCAAATGAGTATTTCTGACGGGTAGGACGATGTGGCATTTAAAGGAAATGAACCAGTGATGATGAAACGTAAGTCTAGCCTCAAGCCTCAAACCCAGGAAATGTCAAAAATCGGGCAGGCAACATGGCTATGTGGGTCGCTCCCATTAGGGTGTAGTATCACCTATCTAGAGAGATTCCTTTTGTTTCTTAATCTATCGATTCTGCCCATTCGGGAATGGTTGCCGTACACAACCATTGGTGATATACACTCGATACACTTAAGAGAAATGAGTGGTCGGTCATGTGAGGGCCGGGTTGCAAGATGTTCTTGTTGAACCCAGGTGTATTTGCCTCTAGAGATACATCATCGAAAGGTGGACCCATACCTTGTCATAGTTGGAAATCCAATTTCCATAAGTGCCAAGCGGTTTTTATTTTGTATAATATATAGGAGAATGTGAGATGCAAGCATTCTTATAGATTCTAAATTATTTGTGGAAAACCAAATATACACTAGGATAATATCTGGTTTAAAGTATACAAAGTGTTTTGATCTCATAAGGTAAAAACCCGTTCCGTATTCACGGCGTGGTCTTATGAGATATTTTCTTTAAACTGTTTTAACTGTTTACTCATACCAGTCCCCTGACTGACCCAGAGTTTATTTTTTGTGTTTTCCCTTAAACTCTTGGGTATTCATAACACTTGTTATGAATAGACAAGTGAATCAGGATGTAGAAACTTGTGAAGCTGAATGAAGATTATCAATGTGCTGGTCTATCTACCCTACCTAATGTATAATTATAAGTCTGCAAGTTAGAAGTGAATGTTATGTATAATTACAAATGTACTATGAATGGGTTGTACTACTAGACATATGATGTTCTGATGTATTATGCACTGTTGTGTAATATTATGAAGTATTATCTTTTGTGAAAATTCCGCTGTGAGATTCTGATGTTTCTGTGATTTCATCTTCTGTCTATTCTTATTCTTATTAATGGCACGAATTTCGATGTGTTCGAAAGTTGGGTCATTACAGTTGGTATCAGAGCTTAGGTTACTAATTACCTAGGCTTTGGGTAAGTGTGAGAAAGCGTATTTTTATATAAAAATTTAAAATAAATTTAAATTCACTTGGATGGTATACCTAAGTTAGTTATATAAAATCATGTCTGGATTGACGACCTGTTACATTCAGGTGATCAAAATGAGTAGCCGAGGACAAAGAGGTCGAGCTCGAGGATCTTCCACTATTACTGGTCATACTGCTGGATTCCAAGACCAAGGGGAAACAGTAGAGGAAGTCGCACCAGTCCAACAGGATAAGAGTATTGCGACTATTTGTAAGGATTACACAACTCTGGGAGGAAAAGTTTTCAAAGGAACTGAATCTTTTAGTGAAGTTCAAGCATGGATAAGGTCCTGTAAAAGAATTTTCAAAGGATTGAAGTTGAATGATGAACAGAAACGTCTTTAGCTTCGTGGAAACTCCAAGAAGCTGCTGCCATCTGGTGGGACGCTCAAACTGCTAATGTTCCTGAGGAAGATTTAACTTGGGACAAGTTCAAAGAAGCATTCGAAGCACAGTTTCTACCTGCTGCAGGAAAGACAAGGATGTATCGAGATTTCATGGATCTCCAGTAGGGGAACATGAAAGTATCCAAATACAAGAACAAATTCAATTCACTTTCTTATTTCGGGCCAAAACTAATTAACACTCCACTTAAGAAGAATGAAATGTTCATGGCTAGATTGAAGGATAGCCTGAAAGTTCAGTTGATTGGACATCTCAAAATTCCATTCGTTGATCTTATTGATATGGCGGTCCGTTATGAGGCACTGGAGGGTAAGAAGCCAGTTGCAAAAGCAGCACAAACAGGAGAAGCTAGTGGGGAAAATCCAAACAAAAGGAAATTCAACCCGAACTGAGACAACAACAACAAGGAAGGACCTAAGATGGGAGAAAAGGCCAAAGAACAATTCAAAGACACCAAATGCCACAACTGTTTGCAGAAAGGACATATTGCCAAATTCTGCACCAAGCCAGCAGCGGAAAAATCATAGCAGACTCAGCAGCCGGAGCAACCTCAACCAAAGGGAACAAGCGATGTTATTCCACAGAATTTTTCATGCTATAACTGTCATCAGCCTGGGCACTTGGTTAGATACTGTCCACTGAAAAAGGCACAACAACCAAAGGTCTATGCTTTAATGGATAAGTCGGCAACTTCTAAGAATGTGAAAATGGAAGGAGCTTCAGAAGGTACCATACTCTTTTTAAAAGGAGTTAATTAACCAGGGTCAGCCTTGAGATTTATTTAGTATGGTTGGATTAAATTAGGACAATATCCAATCATATTGATACCGGAAATCAAGTTAGAATTTTAAATTGAATTAAAATTTTGTATTTCCTGAAATTAAGGCTGATATGGACTCGGGAAGAGTGGATTGATCGATTTGTGAAATCAAATCATATGTGTGAGTCCCGAAATGGAGATCATTAATTAAGTGAATGAAGAATTTGGATAATACTTAACGGAGTTAAGTAAATTGACCAATGGACTAAAAAGGAAATTTTGACAGATATTTTTGGTTTTGAATACGATATTTCTGATGTGTATTAAATATTTATTGATGTGTGTCGATAACTCTAATCTACTGTTTACAAATTTCGGGGATGAAATTTATATAAGGGGGGTAGATTGTAATGACCCGAGTTTTCACATCGATAGTAAACACAGATATTATTTTATCATGAATATGTATTCACAATTTCAATTTAAAATTTAAGACTTTAAATTGTTTAAAACATGTAAAAAGGTAAATTTACATTTTTTTCTCTTATGTATGATAGCATGTCTTAATAGTGTTGTTTAAAAGTCATTTTTACATGTATGATAAGTAACACTTGTACATAGCAATTTTAAACGAAATTTTTCTTTGTAAACACTTTGTTTATTTCCAAAAGGTTTTAAACTCTACTTTGGCAAAACTCTTTATTTTAAATATTTAAACTCTCTTGATTAAAGACATGTTAAATCACACTTTTTGTACTTAAAATGAATTGCAAGAAAATCTTTGAATTCATATATGTTTAAAATCAAAAACATGTGTGATCATGATCTCATCACCATAGATATGGTAGCAAATAAAATCTCTAGAAAATCATTTGCATTTTTTTATGTGCATTAGAACAAGAGCAAGAATTGTCAAATCATCTTGCAAACTCATGAGCTCATTTAACCTATAGATCTTGCTATCAACTAGGATCCTTAAGGCAAAGATTTTGCACATAATAAAATCATTCTAGAATGAAAACATTTTTGGTTTTTGAATCTTTTTATTCCTTTCAAATTGATTTTTCTGAAAATACCTCTTTTGTTCATTTTTCAAAACCTGGGCAAGTTTGTCAAAGGAACACATGCATAAAAAGATTACAAAATCTTGGATTGATATCATGAATTTGCCTACACTAGAGGATCACCAAAGCAATGATTTTATGAAATCTTTCCATGTCAAATACCCACATGGCCGAGAGCAAGTTTGGGCAGAAAATTCAGATTTTCATGTACAATATTTTTAGATTTTTACTCATCCTTGTAAGGCAAGTTTATATTTTTAATAAATTCTTGTAAAATCAAAGAGGACATGTGGAAAATGTGGCTTGACAACTCAATGAATTCTGAACATTTTTGATACATAAATGATCACAACATTTTGTAAGAACCGAGGAAAAGATTTGTAGAAGGAAGGGTTGTACCTAGAACATTTAAGGTGATGTTCTCTCATGACCAATGAGAAGTATTTTGTACAATGCTTAGGGGTTGTAGGAGGTAGAATCTTGGCTGGAAGATGCCATGTGAATATAGGAGAGTGGCAAATATTTTGAGAAAGAAAATCAGTTTTTAAAATGGGGTTTTCATTTGTCAAAAGAAAAGTCGTTTTGCTGTTTTCAAATCAGCATTAAATGCACATATATTTTATCATTTTCCACCCCTATATAAAGACTATCCATGCACACAACTCTCGGACACAAACACACAGCAAGTTCAAAGGTTTTAGCAAACAAAAAGCAAGGGTTCTTAAGCAGATAAGGTGAGTAAACCTGCGGTTCTTTTTCTATTTTGAATACCTACAGTTTTGCTGTGTTTGAACCATGATTTAGCTTAATTTCTTTTGTATCTCTGGGTTGAATAACATGTTTGGTATGTTTCCTTATTTAACACCATATGTTTTGAAAGGTACCATTTCTGTTTAAATTCCTGACCTGTTAAGTTTGTGCAAAAATTGACAAATATAGATAGGACCAAGGTCAAGAGATTTGTAAGGAGATGTCATACTTGTTTCAAAACTTGTACCTAGTCATAAAAGGATTCTTAAAACAAGCATTAACAAAAGAAAAACCTTTACTGCTGTTTTAAAACATAACACAGAATGCTCTCTGTAATTCATTTTCTAAATGAATTTTCAAACTGAATAAAAACAAGTTTTGATTGTATAATCCTAACAAGGAAGAAAATTGATGATTTATAAAATAGAAATCAAGATTTTAAAGCTTGTATATCAAGAGAAATTAAGGGATGGCCGAAAGTTCAACTTTGGTGAACTTCCGGCGCATCACACGATCTGAGGTGGTGGCAGTCGGCCTGGAGGAGCATGGAAGTCTTAGGATCGTAGGAAAAATATAAATTAAATTTTTAAATACATGGGTTTTGTGAAATCAATGAAAATAGGGTTTGAAAACTGTTTTTGTGTTCGGGTATTGGCGGCCGAACTGCTCGACATAGGTGGAGGGAGAGAGGTGCGGTACAGGGGGTTTGGGGCGTCGGGGTCGGGTGATGGCGTGGCCAGGTGGAGATAGTGGCACATGGTCAAGGGAGGACGTGGCGTTGGGTTTCTTGGATGACGTTCTTTTTTCTGAAATAAGGGTGCATAGCCAGTTTTGATTTCCAGCCGAGGGAGGTTCATTGAAGGGTGGTGGCGCGTCTAGGGATCGGAGGGCGACTGGTGGCAAGGGCTGTCGGAGACTGAAGGGGTCCCACATGGTTGTGCACGTGCATAACTAAGGCACAGGGAAGGAGGAAGAAGAAGGAAGTGGAAAGCTTGGCGCATGGTATTTTTTTTGTGATCAGGGTAGAAAACATGGGTGCCAAGACATGGTACTATGGCAATGATCGGCCAAGTGGTACTTGGCTAAAAACATGGGAATTGGCCAAGTTTTCACGTGTACACACTAGTATTTTAAACCCGGTACTTTGTCAAATGGGTACTTTGCTGTGTAAGCTAAAAACTATGGGTTTTAAATATATTTTAAATTTAAATTAGTTTTTAAACTAAATATTGGTTTAAATAAAATAAGGAAATAAATATTTAAATAAAAATAAAAATTTTATTTAATCAAAATGGGAAAAGTGAATCAGGATATTTTCACCAGTAGATGAAATTTAAAATACAGAATCTGTAGATTTTATAATTTTTTTTTTATAATTTGAATTTATTTGTGAATAGAACATTTAGTTTTTTTTTAAAACATGCAAGTGGTAGAGAAACGAATGTAATGCATACATTGAATTGGACTGTCTGAACTATAAATTCCAAATGCTAGAAACAGGTCAAGTACAGTCCAGTATTTGATGAAATAAAAACTGCAAAGTATATTTTTAACTGTTTTAGACTGGTAAATAAAAAGGAGAAAACTTTATCAGTATAGAAAAAAGAAGAAGCAAATGGAGTATAAGAAATCAAAAGGGTGATTTGACGAAACGATACAGAGTGTAAAAGTTGAAATAGACTATAGATCATAAATTTTACTCATTTGTGAATCATTAAATTAAAGAGTGGTTATGAGTAATAAATTTCTGAAAGAATAATGTAAGTATTCATTTTCAAAAGTGACGGGCAAGATGGAAAGAAAAACCCGTGCAGCGCGCACACTAAAATTGTCCAATTCTAAAATATGATCAAAATGCCAGATATGAGCAAGATGATCGTATACTATTTGATTTGACTATATATGTAATTGGTTAAAATCATGTAGATTAATAATTTAAAAAGGAAAATGTTCGCGAATCATTTCAAAGAGGCCGGATAAATTTTCCACTTTGATTTGATTATACGCCTCGCGTCAGAGATTTTTAAATTGAAGACGATGATTGTAAATAATATCTTTGGTCTGTTCAGTCCCAGGACAAACCTGAATGGATGAGTTTCTGACAACGTATATCAGTCAGATTCTACACATCGAATTTTCGTAAGTATATTACGTTGGTGGCAGAGAAATTCATTTCTCTTAGCTTTATTGCCCGTGATATATTTAGGAAATCAAATGAGTATTTCTGATGGGTAGGACGATGTAGCATTCAAAGGAAATGAACTAGTGATGATGAAACGTAAGTCTAGCCTCAAGCCTCACACCCACGAAATGACAAAAATCGGGCAGGCAGCATGGTTATGTGGGTCGCTCCCATTAGGGTGTAGTATCACCTATTTAGAGAGATTCCTTTTGTTTCTTAATCTATCGATTCTGCCCATTCGGGAATGGTTGCCGTACACAACCATTGGTGATATACACTCGATACACTCAAGAGAAATGATTGGTCAGTCATGTGAGGGCCGGGTTGCAAGATGTTCTTGTTGAACCCAGGTGTATTTGCCTCTAGAGATACATCGTCGGAAGGTGGACCCATACCTTGTCATAGTTGGAAATCCATTTTCCATAAGTGCCAAGCGGTTTTTATTTTGTAAACTATATAGGAGAATGTGAGATGCAAGCATTCTTCTAGATTCTAAATTATTTGTGGAAAACCAAATATACACTAGGATAATATCTGGTTTAAAGTATACAAAGTGTTTTGATCTCATAAGGTAAAAACCCGTTCCGTATTCACGGCGTGGTCTTATGAGATATTTTCTTTAAACTGTTTTAACTGTTTACTCATACCAGTCCCCTGACTGACCCGGAGTTTATTTTCTGTGTTTTCCCTTAAACTCTTGGGTAGAAACTTGTGAAGCTGAATGAAGACTATCAGTGTGTTGGTCTATCTACCCTACCTACTGTATAATTATAAGTCTGCAAGTTAGATGTGAATGTTATGTATAATTACTGATGTTCTATGAATGGGTTGTACTACTAGACATATGATGTTCTGATGTATTATGCACTGTTGTGTAATATTATGAATTATTATCTTTTGTGAAAATTTCGCTGTGAGATTCTGATGTTTCTGTGATTTTATCTTCTATCTATTCTTATTCTTATTAATGGCACGACTTCCGATGTGTTCGAAAGTTGGGTCGTTACAATTTCAAATTGAGTGTTCTCCTTCAAATTATTTAGCCATTAGATATTCTCTACCTATCTCTCAATAAGGTTATTGGTTCAAGTTGTAATTGTTTGTAACGATATTGAGATCGATTGTAAACAATTTTTTGTTAGTGAATCAATAAAGAGGGTAGCTGGGTGGAATATAGTGTGTTTATATTTCCGATATTTTTGTGTTGTTGTTTATATTTTTTTCAATCAAATTCATCTTGTTGTTTATTGGCACGTTCTTTCACTTCATTTTGCAAATTTGACAAAGTAGAAGTATGCATAATAACGCTAATGGGTGAGTAAATATAATTTGACGCATATGAATATCCATTCAAATAGACTTTACGTTTATGTTATTGATCACATTCTTAAAGATTGGATTTGATTATTAATGGTCTAACTTGAAATTTTACATTGATTGTCAGGAACCACGTTCAAAGCTGTTGATTGAAGTAAAGCCTACCAATAACTTAGAAAAGAAATTGGATTCTCATTTGTTGGTAATTTGTTGTACAATTCTACATCGACTGTCAGGAACTATGTTCACATGTTTCACATTTTTAGTTTAGATTTCCATATGTTTTTGCATATGTAGAAGTAAAATCTGCTTTCGGTCTTTGGCATATTGTACTCTGGATGCTCTTTGTATTTCAGCAAATGACATATTGTACTCTAGTTCTGTCTTTTATTTAATACTTTGTCTTATTTTAGTTGTGGTTTCCTATTTAATTGCTAACCATGTTTTTTAAAGGTTGCATTTGTTGTGCAACATATGTTTGCTGTCAGTTGCAACAAATGTAGTTCAAGAAATGTATTTTGTATAATAGTTGATGTTTATCATCAATACTACAGTTACTGTCCGATAGTTGCTGTGACGACCCCAAAACCCCGTACTACGGTGTTAAGGATAATCATTGGAATATAACACATTAATCATCATTAGCAGAGTACAAATAATAGCATAAACAAGAAATAGAATAATTTACACAAATATGACAGCGGAATCATATATATCACCACATCAGAGAGCATAGTGCAGGATACTACTTAGTGCATAATAATACATAATCAGTCAACATCGCCAATGGCGGAATCATAATACATAAAGAGTACCTAAACTAAACATCAGTCTACATCGCCTGTGCCGGAATCATAATACATATACAATAATGGCGGAAAAGTCACAATCATCCCAATGTAGTCAAGCCTCGCCATAAGCCAAAGGTGCACCTCTACTGCGGTGCCATGACCAAAATAAGTCAGCTACCTGTAACTAGGCTGCCTGTGTGAAAATAAGGGCACCCGAGTTTGCAAGGTGAAACGAACTACGAGTCAGTTATGGGACTGGTATGAGAAATCTACTTAGTTTGTTAAACAACAATAATAAGGCAAATCAAAGGACCACGCCACTTTCGTGGAACAGGTTTACTCCAATGAGTGCTAGTGCATGAAATAAAATAAATGTTTAAATCATCGCAATGCTTTTTATAAAAATGAAGCCATTATAAGACTCAGGTCCCATCACACAATGCAATGCAAGCCGGAGGATAGAGTTTTACCTTATAATAGCCAAAAATGCTTCATACGTATAAAACAAAAGTGTTTGATATTATTACTAGTGCATATATGTTTCAAAAGCAAATTCAATCATAAATATCAATCATAGACGACATGGGTACCATATATCATGTCGCCATACTAGTAATACAATCACATCCGCATATTTCGTATTGGAAATTGGATTCCATCATGAGTCGAGGCAAGGGGCAAGCTCCTCTCCGTTCGAGACACTCTAGCAAATGCCTCAGGACTGCACACAATAATCCCTGGATCCTCCTAGGCCGGTCCTCTCTTAATTTTGAGGGTTGGCAATTCCTGAACACATGTTTCCCGGTCCTTACAGACCTATAATTGAGGCGCCTCGCATTCCAACAACCACACAGGTGAAAAATATATATAATGTCAGGGCTGGTAGGTCACTGACACCACCATAGCTAGAAAGAAACATCGTGCACTCCTTGGGTCCTTCTCCCATTTTTGACTCATACCGGGGTGTGAGGTCCGCGAATCCACGCTATACACAAAGCTACGCCACGCAGACCATGCTTTGATCATCAACCACAAGACTTTGCTTTGCAACAGAAGCCTTGATCATATGCCACTTAGGCGTGCCACACAGGCAATCCACTCCATGCGACTGATTTCTATCTATGTATAACCTCTGAGCTCGTACGTCTCAGAGAAAGGCATTAAGCAAGAGAATAAATTCTCCGCCGCCAAACAGATATATATTAAATAGAGATCAATCAGCACAGAACAAAATCCAATGTCAGACACACAGTCCATTTACAAATTCGTTCTGGGTTTGAACGAAGCCAGAGGCACCAAATTCCTCGCTTAACCGCACAACCAACAATACGTCTGGACGGCTATTACTTCAGCTCCTTCAAGGTAGCTACTCCAATCATGACCATCAGTAGCGCCCATCCATCCAATGTGAAGATTGTCGGTCTTCAACCGTCTTCAACTCTTCGACTGCTCATCGTCGATCGATTATTTGAAATGGGAATGAACTCGGCCTTTTCAAATAATCCACGTATATTTAGATTTTCAAATCAATTCATCACATGGTTAAATTATTCAACATTCACATTTCAGTTCCTTAGTATAGTTTTCATGTTAAACACATTCAACCATCACATATCAAGCAAACCAAACAAAATCGGTTTATTTCCATTCTATATCGCCAATAATATTTCATAACGATATATCACCATTTTTATTTATTTAAAAACGGCCATATTTAATTAAACAACATTTCAGGTCGTGCCGAGGCACTGGCGCTGTTTTTCACTAAATTTGTTTTACACATATCTGAAAATCTAACCGTTGGATCTTCGCAAATTTTATATCATTAGAAAGATCATTTCAAAACGAATCCAATGGTTTCAATTTTGGGAAAATCCGACGGTCGGATCTTCCGCACTAGTCGTTTGAAGTTACGATTTCAAATTACGAACTGCAGCGTCGTTATTCGATTTAATTTAATTATATTTATATTTATATATAAATATAATCGATTCTGGCGTTGTTTTTCTTCAGATTTGAATTAAACATTCCAGACAATCCATCCGTCGGATCTTTACAAAGTTGGTGCCGTTGGAAAGATATTTCCAAGGCGAACCCAACGGTTGCGGTTTCGGGAAAATCCGATGGTCGGATCTCGCGCACTAGTCATTTGAAATCACAGTTTCAAAACACAAACTGCACGGCCACGATTCGTTTTAATTGTATATATATATATAGTTCATTCGACGATTTCAATATCGTTTTCACTTCAAATATTTCACTAACGCCTTTAAATTTTGGAAAATTTCGCCATAACCTCCTTTGTACGGGAGGGGCTGGGAAAATTCCCAAATAGCCACACGGGCGTCTCATCTCAAAAAGAAAAAGAAAAATCCAAGCGGCTAGCCAGTAGGCTCATAGAATCATCAACCAAACCAAACAGTAAACGTGTACCTATTTGTCGGGCACACAATTTTATTCCTCTTCTCTAGCCTCTTTGCTATAACCTGTTCAATAAATATGCATGTACATATGTGCAATTTTTATCACTTATCATTTTCCATTCAATTTCGTTTTCGATTCACTTTGGTTTAAAGTCGCCATTCATTCTAATGTTGCATACATAAGCAAAAATCATATCATTAGCTAATTAATGAATATTTCTACTCATGCATATTTATTTGAACAAGTGGTTATTTTTATCACTTCACATTTCAAAAATGATGTTTTTGGCGAACTAAAATATATTTCAACACATGACTATTTCATTTAGTTCCTTTACATGTTAAGAATAATATTCATAGCAAACAAATATTTATTTCAACACTCGTACATTTTTAGCAAATCACATATATGATAAAAATGGTTTTTTCATCATCTAAAATATTTATTCAACACATGAATGTTTTTCACACATGCGCTTCTCAACACATGAGCATTTTCCATACATGGATATTTTATATAGTTGGTTTATATAAGAAGTAATTTTTATTGTTGAAACAATTTATTTATAACATGGATATTTTACATACTTCTTATATATACTAAAAATGTGATTTTTATTTTTAAACACTTTATTCATTTAACACATGAATTTAATTTTCAACACATGACTTTTGTTTCAACACATGAAAATAATTTCAACACATGAACATTATTCAAAATTTCGACAGCATAACGGCAGGGTAGTTAAAACCGGCACCGTCCCGAGTACGGCTCCTCGCTTTACCTTAAAACCTCGCAGTTTTTGACAATGGGGATTTCATGCATCTAGTTCGCATGCAGGCGGCATGTTTTATTTTCATTTCCAAAATTATTTCAAATTTGTTTCAATCACCAATGGGTATTTTTCAACCACAACCAAATAATATCAACCACAAACAATTCTATCAACCTTTCGCATTATTCACCCAATTTTTCACACCAATTCACAAACAATAAATATCGTCCATGGTTTGTGGACGAGGGGAGTATATATATATATATATATATTTGTATATAAATATATTTTATTTCCATTCAAGCACACATATCTTTTAAACAATGCATGTATAATTCATACTTCGCTCAAACAACTTACACAACGCATGTACATGAGGTATACAACACATGTATAATTTATATTTCGCTTATATAATTTATGCATGACATTTTCCATTCAATTTCATTTAATTTAGATTTCTCACCTTGGTTTTTGAAGTGCTAAAAATCGTAGATGGCTCAGAAAAATCCGCGGTCTCTTCTATGTGGTAGAGAGCCTCCTTGCGGTCACGATGTTTCCTGTTTCATCGAATTTCGTTAACACACCATAAAGATATGATTTTTCAAAGCTTGCAACACTTAAAAGTGTTTAAACCGGTTTAAATATAATAAAGCTGATACCTCTCACGATGGTTCAAAACTAGGTTTGCAGTTTTCACGAAAACCGAGGCACGATACGACGATCGGAGGTACAGCGTGGAAGAGGGAGGAGAGGCGAGTCGGTCGGTGGTGGTTGGTAGCAGTTCAGTGGTTGGATCTGGTTGGGGCGGCGGTGGGAAGGTTCGAACTTCGTGGGGCTCGTTCTCGTCGATGGGGAGGAGGGAGAAGACGAGGGTGGGTCGGATTTGAGGAGGGGAGGCGGCGCCGTCGATTGCAGGTGGTGGCGAGGTCGGCAGGGGGCTAAAGCGGTCGAAATCTGTTCGGGAAGGATGGAAGTCGCATCACCGTCTATAACGAGAGAGGTGAGGGTTTCTGAGCGTTTTTTTTATTTTTAATTTATGAATGGAATTTTCTGATTCGCCTATATATATATATTATTCAAAAAATTAGGGTTTTCACATACGAACCCCAATCCAAACCCAACGACTGTCGCCCCTAGCTAAATACCCCCATCCTGGACACAATGGGATATGTTTTGTTGACCAATTCGACTGTTACAGTCAGTAATTTTTCAAATTAAAGTATAAAACATTTTATATTCAATTTGAACGTACATTTCAATTTGCCAGGGCCACAAATTGATTCGAAAAATTCCAGAAAAATAAATCTAGCTATGTTTTGACGCTACGGTCCCAACAACACTAGTTTCGTCGAATTCTGAGATCGTTTGAAAAATGGCCATTTTCTGGTCGATCCAATTTAACAGAAATTGACAAAACACATTTGCTTTTGCCACGCTCACATACTAGCTTCAAAAATTATGAAATTTGAAACCTAGCAATAGTTTGACATCCTGGACATAACAAAAGTGGTTTCGTCGAATTCCGAGGTCATTTGCAAAATGTCTATTTTCAAGGGCTATATATTCTATATAGCGACCTTTCTGAAAATTCATTTGGCCATAACTTTTGATTCCCGCTATGAAACTTTAATTTTTCAGATTCATTAGAAAGATATTCATAAACATATTTAAATATTTTTAGTTTCACTAAAATCTGTTATATTTTCCACCCGGTGTAGTCAGTCAAAGTTTGAATTCGAATTTTCAAACTGCCTCACTATTTCCAACTCATTCTTTTATTGAAACCTTCTATTTCAATTGTTCAAATTGCATTAAAATAACCAATTTAAAAATTTTAAATTGGCTCGTATTTTCCGGGTTGTTACAGTTGCAGTTATGGTTTCATTACCGTACCATATCATAAGATGATTGTCAGATATTTGCAGTAAGAGTACTTTGATTTACTTAAAATGCTTTCTTCCAGATTTAGTCAAGAACTAATATCAAAAGTCATCCACTTTTTCGTACTAAAATCGACATTTGAAAATAAGGGAATTTTTTTGATGCTATGGAGGTTGTTTTCTGGGCAATGGATGTCAAAATTTATGGCCAGCGGTTTACCAAAGGAATAGAGGTTCTTTTTGGTTGTTTGTTGCATCTAATTCTATTAGTCAGGCCAGGATTTTTTTTCAAAATTGCGTTCGCACTAGAGCTGTCACATAAATGTATTTCAAGGGGGTATATTATTTATTAACTTGCATAATATATTGTAATTGTTCCATGTATTTGATATGTATGTTTTTTATATTGATGATCTATGTTAATGAATATTTAATGATGTAGAATATCGATGACTCCTTTCATGATGCTCAGAACTTTTGCTATGTTATCTCAGTAGTGGATGTGGTAAAAAAATTACCCAGTTATCATATTTTTGATGTATAAATTGTTTTAATGGCTACATGTGTGTATTTACTATTTGCACATCTCATTCAAAATCCCAAAATGTTAATCAAGTGAACTAGCATGTGATCTCAAGGTATGTATCATCAGGTTGACATTCTTAACACTAAGATGGAAAATGTCAATGTTTTTTTCGGATATCATGGAATATTTTGCCTGAAATCTTTGTCAATTTCCATAAAAATTATGCAAGAAAATATCATACTATCTTTTTAGACTTTTAGTACATTTGTTTGATTGAACTGGGGTATGATTAGTGTACATGTTTGACTTGATAGCCCGCCAAATGTAAAGGGAGCAAACCAACACCAAATTTCTATTCAGAAGTAATGTGGTTGAAAGACTATTGAATTGATATGCTAATATTTATATGGTACTTTTGTTTGAACATGTTAGGATTTTGACTGTTCATAAGTAATGTGGGTACTTTGATTGTTAGAGTTAGGATTCAGATTCTAGAGCAGGTAATTTCTTTATAATGAATAGCTAATTAGTTTACATGGATTTTCACTCTTCATAGACTAGCTAGGAAATGTCAGTCCTAGAACATTATTCTCCTTTAGTATCTTCATCTGCTGATTTGCTAGCAGCACTGACTTGTTAACTTTGTTAGTTCATAAAATAAAAATTGAATTGGGCCAATCACAGAGCAAGTTTGTGCTGACTGTGCATTCAGAGCATGCACTGGTAAGTCCTAGAACATTATTCTCCTTTAGTATCTTCATCTGCTGATTTGCTAGCAGCACTGACTTGTTAACTTTGTTAGTTCATAAAATAAAAATTGAATTGGGCCAATCACAGAGCAAGTTTGTGCTGACTGTGCATTCAGAGCATGCACTGGTAGCTCTCCTTTATCAAAAAGTGTTTTTACTAAGTCTGCTTCATTCAAGTGTGAAATCCAATCATGTCACATGTAAATGCTATGCAAAAGTTTAAACAAATGTAAATTCTATTCTCAGAATATCAAATATAAACGTAGTGTTGAAGACCTTTTGCTAGGCAATGATAAATTGTTTTCTGCTTTTTAAAGGCAAATGTTGAAAAGTTTACTTCAACAGGCGAAAGATTATAAATGAATTTCGATACACTTAATACTACTACTTTTACTATTGCTATTTTTTTAAACCAAGGTTAAAATGTTGTTCATCTATGGATGTATTAGTATAAAATGCTGCGAGGATCAAACAATAAAGAAGCTAAAAGTATTATCAATGGGATAGAACTTTACTATTTTTGTATTGCTTATATTTATAATGTAACACCGTCGAGAAAGAATTGAATGTGATATGATTGAAATTTCATTGAATAAGGATAAAATGAAATAATTAAAACATTTTGAAGTGTTTCTTAAATGATTTACCAAAATAGTTATATAGGCAAGATGTTCCTTGTGGGATATCACTTGAAATTTTAAATGCTTGACTCAGAAGATTGCAAAGCGCTTGAAAGCTTTATTGTCAATGAACATGAGAAATACTGTACAAAGTTATCGCTAATATATAGACATGATATAGTAGCTTTAGTGCTCACCATAAACTATGGAAGATAAATACAAGTTTCTTAGAATATTTTATTGGCTATTATTTTCTCTCAAGATTTAGGCTAAAGTAACCATGAATTAAATTGGATATTACTTTTCACTGTGGTGCCATATTCTGTGTTTGAATGATAGGAAGACCATACAATTTCCAGGCGATCAATCACTATTTTGATGATGGGAAGAGGCCTCCAATTGTTTTCTTTGCTTTCTTCGATGCGTTCAGAAAGCGGTTCAAAGATGATGGTGATAAGGTTTTATCGTCATTATGTTTTGGGGTGCTTGAGTGCACTGGATGTTGTCTTAAAGTACTATTTTGTAGAAGAATAATAGTTTAGACAAATGTAGCTCTCAATGGTGGCCTGTATAAAATCATGCTGTAGTGAGGACCCTGCACCTGATTTCTACTATTTTTACCGTTATTGTTATTAAGGTCTTAGCTTGTTTCATTATTAATGTTTTATTAATGTTTTGGAGCATCAGGTCATTCGCATGGAATTACGCTTGATGCCTGTTGGGCTGCTCTACAGTCGACTAGTGCCTTTTATTTTGCTGTCGGTCGATGGTACAATTCGTAAATCATCAATTCTCTATAGTTAAAGTAGTACCAGTTATATTTTCTTAATTAACATTCTCCTAGTAAGTGGCAGTCCTGTTGACGTCAGTGATCCAAATTTGGATATATACTTCATTGTGAAGAAATCATTGAATCAAGATGGGGAATATAATGTTGACTTGGTTTTTCTACTGTATCGCTTTTTTCATTATCTAGATAGCACTCGCTTCAGAGTTGGTCAGGTAGATGTTTTTCTTCTTTGTTACCTGAGTTAGTTTGACCAGTTTTGATGAATTTTCGTATCTCATCCTATTGCTGATAGTATGTTATCCTTGTGCACACACTTTGTTTATTTTCTTCCTATTACTCATACCTAACACCGTTATTTTGGTACTGGAAAATAAAAAATGCAATGCGTTATTCATGTATAAAAATTAAAAATGCATGAAAATTAAAAATACATTATTCAAGTCATTTACTTTGGTATAGGAAGCTGTTTACAGTAAAAGTCGGTTACTTTGGTATAGGAAGCATTTAAATATGCATTACGGATATTAGAGAAGAAGCAGCTGTAGGGTGTGTAAGATTGGCTACCGCTAAATATTGCAGCCTATAAATATGTCACAAAAGTTTATTTTTCTTTTTTTACCATTTAAGGCTGTTGAGTTTGTTTAGGTAGCCAACTCCCTTAATTTACCAGCAAGCCCAAAGGCTCCCGTAAGATGATATTCATTTATCCTTAAGTTGCCTTATTTTGTAGAAGGTTGGTAGAAAGGATGTATTTTCTCTTCCTCAACCACATTGGCCAGGTTAACTAATTAGGAATTAGTTTTTTTATGTTTTTTTTAAATGTAAGTATGCCAATCCAGAACCTGATTCCAATTGTAACCCTGGTCAATTTGAGTTGTTGTTCCAGCAAGTTATTTTAGTGATCATGTTAATAGGTTCTCATGTAACTTTACGACATGACCGAATAAGATGTTAAAAATGATACAGAGAGATGCTAGCATGCTTACAAATACCTTGTGTTTCTTGCATTTTGCTTGTGTTTCTTCCATTTTGGTTTGTTATAAGACTGTAACTTGTACTTGTGAAATGTAGGTTCTAGAAGTTGGACGAGCTTACAAGCTAAAGACTAAGTGATTTTTCATATAGTCTTGTTTTGAAACGATGTCTGAACCATATGTATGTTGACTTATTCCTATATTTACTAATAGACTTATTAGATATGACTTTGTAATTGAAATCAAATATGCTTTTGGTATTAATTTTTTGCTATTGACAGCTTTAATTTGTGAATTTACCACTTAATTGTCTGAACTGTACACAAATTAAATAAGAGATTTTCTACATACAGATTATAGCTGAAATATGTGTTATATATTAAAAAATATTAATAGCGGAAAATTACACTTATGGAACAAAAGGTGAAATGTTGTATATACTACAAATATTTATAGCGGAAAATTTCACTTATAGAAACAAAATGTGAAATGTTATATAAAATTTAAACCGTGTGAAAAACTTTTCATATCACTGAATATGAGCTATGAAAACGGTGATAATGCTATAAAAAATAAGTTGAGATTTTAGTAAGCAAATAAAATGATAAAGTCTGAACGCTATGTAAAACATTTCATGTTGGTGAATGTATGCTATCAAATGTTTGATACAATAACATTAAAATTAGAGCTATGAGATATAACAGAGCTATTATAACATGTTGATATATTGTGTCGTCACTACTGCTATGGTAACCTGTTATAGCGTTTTTCATGTGCTATTAAAAGCTAAATCTGTTGTAGTGATCATCTCAATCCTTAACAAGCTACCCCTTTTTGATGATAACAACCTTGGTTTATAAAATATTCATACCAAATGTCTTGATTCTCTAGTTACTCCTCCTTACTCCATTATCTCCCTCTGAAACTACTAACTCCCCCTTTACTCTAACGTCCTATTTTATAATTCTCCTCCTTTGTCATCAACAAAAACTTATACATCTCTAATTACCCTATAATACTCCCCCTAAAACAATTATCAAATACTAATATAATTCTAATACCTAATATGTAAAGCTAATTTAGACTAAGAAACAGTTCTAATATCTAATATCAATATGCATCAAGTAATTAAAATTAAGGCAATGTTAAGACTAATAATCAAGTTAAAATCTAAGCAATCCAATAAAAAATTACTATACAAGCAAGCACCCAATCAATCAAAACCAATTCAGACCATAAATTCAAATTTAGGTTTTAAATTAATCAAACCTCACTGAACTCAAAATAAATTCATATGTTTCTTGGAACTTCTACCCTTCCATCACCACCATAAGTTGAATCAACCTTTGTAGCATCCCATTCTTAGTTGTCTTTGGTAAGAGTTTCTCCCATGTTGTTATAGTCTTCATCTTTGGTAAGAGAGGAAATCATCCAATAAATTGCAATGAAATGCCTCTCTTGTTATTTTATCATCAGTATTTGACTTAGTTCTAAGTGACGTTGATTACACAGGATAACAGACAGAATATTTTTGAATGAATTGAGTGTTTCTTCAACATTTTCACTCAAGTTATGAATTGGAGAAGTCATAGATTTGACAACAGAAGGAACCAATGAAAGATTATAACGGAGAAATAGATAAATGATTTTTTCTTGAAGAAGTAGATATTTATAGGTTTTGGGATTCGTTCAAAATGAATAGACACAAGTTAGATAAGATAGATTTTAAATTCAGATCAATTTGAAAATTTTGGCAGTTATATATCGACATGTAGGGTCACCCTTGTTGACATGCCTTATGCCTTTTTGGCTTTTGAAATTTTTTGTGAGTTGTGCTATGTTTTGGTTTAAATATACTTGCTTTTGTCATACTATTGTTCATTCCGAATTTGTTTTAGAAAGAATAAACTGGAATATAAGAGCTTCAATAATAAATTGATAAGGATGCATGAATTATTACTTAATACAAAATGAAAATACGAAAATAGAAACTAATACATCAAGATAATAAAGCTAGAACTCGGCGGAGGAGGATAAAATGGTGGAAAAACCAAATTTCCTACTAATTTTTCAAATGAACTTGGTTATTTTAGAGGACATCTTTCTCATCTTCTTACCAAATGACCTTTTTAAAGCTTTTTGATTGTCCGTTAAAATCTTTTGGTTGTTGAGTAAGATTTTGTTGGAAGGATTGGTTAGATTTGTGAGATATTCAATATTTTCCAAAGAGGTGTTATCATCTTCTTCTTCAATTTCCATATCATCTTATTTATTTTCATGAGCCATCCTTTCATTCTTTTCCAAAAGCGTTTCGTATCATTGAAACATTAATGGTATCTATTATATTATATGAAAGCACAATCTTTCCACAAAGTCCTTTCGGATTCCACTTTTATCCAAAAAAATAAGATTGCTCCATGTGTCTACTGCCTAGATCAAATGGTTACCTTCTTCACACACACTCACATGTTCTCTTGCTCCAAAAAGTCCATTCGGTTTCATCATGCCATTACTTATTTTCACCTGATGCGAGAAACCCCCTAACCCACTTCCTTTCTCTGCCTTCTCCAACCATTATGAAAAAACTCGATTCAACTACCACCCTATCCTACCCTTTCCTTATATTTATTATCTCCTACGACAAATGAAGGAAAAGCTCCCAAAACCACCAGATCTAATGGCATCTACTTCTCCATATTCCTTCCCTTCTCCACCCAAATAGTACGCTACATACCATTTTTGTTGATTCCCGCCAGTATCCTCTCTGTGTATGCTTCAATTTCTGGATGTTGTTCGGCTAGCTCTGATTTCTAAATTTGATAACAAATTAAGGTAACTCTATCTCTATTAAGCCATTGCTATTAGATTCGTAAATATGAGGTAATATCGCTAAGTTTATCAACTTTGCTTGTGTAAAAACCCGTAACTTCCCCGTGAAGGAAAGAGCGGATACTTCGAGAACAAGCCACAATAGAACGCAGACGGAGGAACATTTCATTGTTAATTACAACAATTCATCAGAATACAAGAATATACAGAGTATAAATAAATATTACACAGAAATTATCAGAGATTAAAATAAATTACATAGCAGCGGAAAATAATACAATATACAACTGAAGAAGATACACGGATACAAAGCTTTCCGGATATCGTTCCAGCTGTAAACCAGGTTCCGACGAATATAAATATGCAAAACCAAAACTACTAGCTGCCCGTGTCAAAATAAGGGCACCCAGAGTTTGGGTTAAAACAATAAACTCCAGTCAGTCATGGGACTAGTGTGAGAACTAAAACAGTTATTTAAAACTTTACTTTAAATCAGATATATCAAGGGACCACGCCGTATAACACGGAACGGGTTTCCTCCCAAGAATACCAGTGCATATAACAAAACAGCACAATGCTTTTTGAAAAAATGAAGCTATTATAAGACCCAGGTCCTATCACACAATGCAACGCAAGCCGGGGGATAGGTTTTCCCTTATAATAGCTAAACATGCTTAGTACATTTAAAACAAATTATTTGATACCACTATAAGTGCATAGTGTATAAAACAACTTCAAATCATAAGTATCAATCATAGACGGCATGGGTACCATATATCATGTCGCCATACTAGTTCTACAATTAAAACCGCAAAATCACGTGTTTGGAAGTTTGATTTCCATCTGTGAACCGAGGCAAGGGATCGTCCTCTACCGAATTCGAGACAATCTTGCCCATGTCTCCGGAACAGCCGCAACTGCCCCTTAAAGCGACAGGGCCGGTCCACACGGAGTGGATTATAGTGCCTGAGCAATACGTCTCCCCGCCCTATGGGGCGTAAATGAGCCAACGAATGACTCCATCGGACTCGGATCGTCCGATCAAACCGAGGCGCCTCGCAACAGCAACAACCACATAAGTCAAACTCGTCAGGGCGTGTAAAACCACTGACGCCACTTCTAGCTAGAAAGAAACGGATTTCCTCCCTGAAGTCCTCTCCCGTTTCAGGTTCACAACTTGGGTGTGAGGCTCGCGAATTCACGTTACACAAAGCTATGCCACACAAGAGGTGCTTTGATCATCAACCACAAGACTTTGCTTTTCAACAGAAGCCTCGATCTATTGCCACCTAGGCATGCCACACAGGCAATTCACTCCATGCATTTGATATCCATCAATATATAACCCCTGAGCTCGTACGTCTCAGAGAAGGGCGTTAAGCAAGAGAATAAATTCTCCGCCGCCAAGCAGATATATATTTAATAGAAATCAATCACACAGACTAAAATCCAATGTCAGACACACAGTCCATTTACAAGTTCGTTCTGGGTCTGAACGAAACCGGAGGCACCTAGTACCCCGCAAATCCATCGATCTCCAAGTACGTCTGGACGATCACCAACTAATTCCCTCCTCTTGGGTGTACGGCCCAATCAAGATCATCAGCAATCACCCAAACAGCGTGAAGACCTCCGGTCTTCAACCACCGTCTTCATCCTCGACACCACGTCGAATCAGCTATTCAGAATGGGATAAACCCGGTCTTTTTGAATAACTCGCATATATAATAAACAAGTGTTACACAAACACAACATACGCCTCATTCCAATTCAGAATATCCGTTTATTCAAATATTCTTCTACTTTGGGAAAGGTTCCCATTAATTTTATCAAAGATAAATTCTTTAAATTTATTCTTTAATCTTCTTTGAATATCAATTCAAACTAGTCGGGATTAGCGAACCACATCGGAGTAATCATTTATTTTATTTCCCAATCCCCACCTATTCATCCCATGAAGTAAAACTGGTCATACTTCATATCTAACACCACAGTGTTATCGGCAAATTCAATTACCATTTCACGTTCAAATCTAATTAAAGATTTAACTATCGCTTGGAGCAAAACCGGCGATACTCCATTCTCGATCTTTTCAATCTAATTAAAGATTCATTAAAACTCCACTTAGTTTTAATCTTTAACTGGGGTAAAGAATCAGTGTCATTTAAAATACGGATCAAGATAAACCCAAAATCACATCACATTTCAATCAGTCTCTAACCGTAACTTAGCAAGCGGGCAATTCCCTAAGTATTAACCCCGAAGGCCGAAACCAACATCAGATCAATACCCCAGAAACCATTTAACTTAACTAATCTCCAGTTAGTTTCTGATTTTCTTAACTCCTTTGGGCCTAAGAACAGTATTATTGAAGATACCGTTCACGACAACCCAAATTACATTTCATTAATTATCGGGTTAAAGAACAAGTGTTATTTAAAACACTGTTCACGATAAACCCAAAAATCAATACCAATTCAATTCCAATTAAATATCATTTAATTGGTACACTTCATTAAATCCAAATAAAAAGATTTAATCTTTTTTCTCTCAACTGGGCTTAAGAACAGTGTTAATGAAGAAACCATTCACGACAAACCCAAATCACATTTGATACTAAATACAAGGCTCTGAATAGAAAATATATCGGCTTATATTCAATATCAAATTCTACGACAAACAAATACCGTATTGGAAATAATGATATATATATATCTTTCAAATTTCCATACAATATCTGTATAATCACGAAATACAACATCGAAATATTCCGAAGACAATTTCGATTCAAATCCATTCCAATGCAATTATTCGAAATTCTGGTTATTTTCAAAACCATTTCAAAACCAATTTATTTATTTTAAAAATAAATAAATCATTATTCTAGTTCAAAACTAGTTCATTTCGATAAAAATCTATTTTTATCTTTTCAAATATGGAGTTTTTCATCCCAATTCTTCACAAATCATTTCTTATGATTTTACACAAATTATTAATATTTTTAATAATTTTATCAAGGCCCGTACAGTCGATTTCCATCAACGGCCATCGAACTGCACTTATAACGACCTTTTCCAAATTTGATTTGGACATAATTCCAAATCCAACCGTTAGATTTCTAATTTCTAATATTCGTTAGAAATCTCTTTTCGATACGAACCTAACGGTTCTTTTAAGAGAATCCGATGGTCGGATCTCCCGTAATATCCATTCGAAGTTAATGGTCGAAATTCACGAACTGCCGCAGCGCGACGCGTTCTATTCAGGCCATTATATTATATATATAATATATATAATATATACTTCGTCGATTTCCTTTTAAAACGTATTTTATAAATTGTTTTAAATTCGTTTTCGAAACGATTTCCACTTCATTTCAAATTCAAATCAAAATTTAATTTTTCCTTATAAATTCGTTTTAAATTCATTTCAAATTGATTTCAATTCAAATCGATTTTCAGTTCAATTTCAATACATTTTAAATTCAATTCCAAACGATTTCAATTCTATTTCAATCTAATTCGAATTTCAATTCTTTTCAATTTAATTCGAATTTCAATTCAATTCAGTTTAATTCGAATTTCAATTCAATTCAGTTTAATTCGAATTTCAATTCTTTTCAAAATATCAGATTTTGAAATCACTTTCGATGTTCATTATAAAATGAATAAAATCGATATAAATATCGTTCACATCAAAATGGCGTAAATCTAATCAACATGGCTTCATATATTTCTATTTTCAAATATTCTATTTCAAATATTTCTTTTTCAAATATTGGAATGAGGCCCAATCAATTACCATAGATTTTATTTCTATGGATTTCCATACAACAAATGTATATATCAACAATGACAAATAATCAACCATCATCCAAAGTGCATTCTACACTGTATAAGCATCAAATATAAATATTTAACGCTTATAACAGTCTGTCAATCAATCGATCGACATACAACTAATTATTGGGATTAGAGTATGTCATCTATCATCCCAATACCCGTGTAAAGTTTCAAACAATCAAACACAGATTTTATTTGTGCAGTTGAGTGATGTGTAAAATTTATCGTCCCAATCAATATCAATCAAATCGGTGTATATAAACAAATCTCCATTTTGTTTATAAATATTTATTCACATTCACGTTAAAAATTATATTTTCAACTATAAAATATTCTTAACTACATAAATATTTTATTTCATTTCACATCACATCACACAATCAACTACACATCAAAATCAAACAAACAAACATACAAGCCGTCCATGGTCTGTGAACGATGGGTGTCGGGTGCTACTAAACACCGTCTGCATCCTAGTATATATTATTAACTAGAAAACAAAATTAAAAGGTGAGGAGTTCTCACCGACTAGCTAATCCAAACGCCTCGACTCTTCTGATGTAGAAATCTTCGCCGTTCCTTCTTTCATCACTTTCATCATCCGTATTCACTACATATATAAAAATCGAATTTTTACTTCGTTATTCAATATATAAAAATCGAATTTTTACTTCGCTATTCAATATATAAAAATCGAATTTTTACTTCGCTATTCAATATATAAAAATCATATTTTTACTTCGCTATTCAATATATAAAAATCATATTTTTATAACTCTAACTTCATATTCAAAATCAGATTTTTATAGTTTCAACTTCACATTTACCATACGATAAAAAATCAAACCTTTCTCTAATAAAAATCGCATCTTTGTCTATATAAAGATCTCATCTTTATTTGTTGTTCATGTAGATAAAAATCAAATCTTTTTCAAATCGTATTTTATATAAAAACCCATTTTATGTTCTCCTATAACCAAATACATTAAATGAATAAAATAAAATAAGAAAAGTTAAAAATAGAAATAAAAATAAAAATAAAAGGGCTTACAGTGGTTTAGGGGGTGCGGTTTTTGCTTGCAGGGGGGTGCGCTGGTTTGTAGAAGAAGAGAGAGGGGTTAGGGTGCAAGAGGAGGATAGGGACAGCGGAGTGGGGAGCAGAGGAAGGGGAGGAGTGCGGTGGTGGCTAGGGTTTAGGGGGAAAGGGGCGCGAGGGGCTTGGAGGAGGAGGGTGAAGCGGGAGAAGAAGAGGGAGGAGCAGGGAAGAGGGAAGGCGAGAGGAGGTGGAGGGCGGTGGCCCCGCCCTGAGCGGTGATGGCGGCTCGATCGGAGGAGCGTCAGCTCCTCCTTCTTCTCCTTTTTTCTTATTTTCTTCAATTGAAATCATACCGGGGGGGGGGGGGGGGGGAGGGGGGCTGAGAGGAAATAAGGAGAGAGGGAGAGATATATTTTTCTTTTTATTTATTTATTTAAATTTCAAAAAGTTGACTTTTTATTTCGACCTCGAAACAAGGCCCACCGCCTATCGTCCATAGCTAATTACCCCCATTCCGAACATAATAGGATATGTATCGTAGGCTGATTCGATCATTTCGATCAGTTTTTGTCAAAATCAACATATAACTCTATATATTGAATTTGAACGCGCATTTCAATTTACTGGGGTCACATACTAACTCGAAAAATTCCAGAAAATATTTCCTAGCTTCATATTGACGATACAGTCCTAACAAAACTAATTTCATCGAATTCTGAGACCGTTTAAAAAATGGCCATTTTCCAATCGATTAAAATCAACTGAAACTGGGCAAATGCGTTTTCCTTTGCCACGCTCACATATTGATTCGAAAAATTACGAAATTTGAAATCTAGCTATAATTTGACATCGCGGATCCAACAAAAATGGTTTCGTCGAAATCCGAGGTCGTTTGCAAAATTTCCAATTTTAAGGGCCAGAATTCTATAGCGACTATTCTGAATTTTCAACTGGACATATCTTTTGATTCCCGCTATGAAATTTTGATTTTTCGGATTCGTTGGAAAGATATTCACAAATAGATTCTAATATTTTTGGTTTCACTAAAATCCGGTTTATTTTGCACCTGGTACATTCATTTGAATTTTGAAATCGAATTATCGAACTACCACGCCATTTTCAATTCATTTTATATATATAAATAAATATTTATATTCTGACGATGATCTATATAAATATATACGTTCTAATTCTACTCAAAATAAATTTTTCGTCGTTATTATTTAAAATAATTCATTTTAAATAATCAAAATTCGCTAAAATTGCCAAAATAAAAATTTTAAATTGGCTCGGATTTCCGGGTTATTACAGCTTGATATTTGAAGTTGACTATTTTGTTTGAAATTTGGAATTTAAAGATTATTTTTTATGTTTTATTTTAATTAATCCAATGTCATACGAATTGGTCCTTTTTACATACATTTAAGGTGTTCCAGCAGATACGTGTTCCAGTGTACCTAGTTCTAGTGTACATAGTGGTTCTGAATCTTCTGATTACTATTTTCTAGATTAAGGTCTTTATAATTTATGCGAATTGGTTTATTTATTCAATGCATTCCTGCTAGTAGTATATGACATGCATTCAGTGAGTTTTAAGCCACTATATAAATAATATTTTTTCCTGAAAAAGAGTACAAGAGGCGAACTAAGCAATGTATTAAATCCTTTCGATGAGATCTCTGAAGGTGTACATTGTTTGGCATAATGCATATTGGATAATTTTTTAGGTCCTCAGAATAGGGCCTCACATGTATTCAGCATGGAAGTCCACAAGATATATTATAAAATGATATATTTAAAATGCAATGATGTACATTTTGTCAATCAAATGCAAATATTACCCACTGTAATCATTTCTTTGTATGAAATATGTGTTCATAAAATATTTTCATTATTTTCTTTCATTGTTTTTAAATTCGCATTTAAATGGCTCGAAGGACTGTACAGTCGAATAATGTAACTGGCCGTCAAAATTTAATATTTTGCCATACAACTATGGTAGTTTAACTCCAATATTGAGTTGATATGTGTTGCTATATTGCAAACTTTAAATATTATGAATTTAGGGTAACATAAATTTACTACTTTTTTATATATAGTTACCCATTAATAATCCTAAATTTATTGATAACTTTTGATTTCTAATAAATTTTGTTGATTGATGCATATGTTTGAAGTAAATGATGTGGCTTATTGTATATCTTGCACGAAAATATTGTAAAGAAAAAATTGCATTGTTTTTACTTCTGTTTTTCAATCTATAATTCATTCGTTTATGCAATTATGCAAGCAAATAATTTGATCAACCTGCAAAACTTGACCATCTTACCATATAAAATCTTGGACGAATTCATTAGTATGATAGCCTATCTCCAAAATTGAGTGGATTTTTGCCGTATATGAACTTTAAATATTATGTATTCGAGATAATGTAGTTTTATTATCATTTTTAATATATATATATATATATATATATATATATATATATATTTTTTGAATGTAGGTAGTTTCATATTAATAATCTTAATCTATCACCGGAAAATGGATTTTAACATAATTTAAATATTAGGCACATTAACTGGTCCAGGTCTTTTTTGGGCGATGGGATATGACGGAAAAGATATTTTTATGGAAATATTTTGAAGTTGATCCTGAATTTATATTTGTGATTATGGTTTTCCTAATAAAATTTGTTATACTTTGTTTTGATTTCAAACTATACTAAATCATGTACTATGTTACTATATACAATCAACAATCCATTATACCAAAAAAATTGTACAAAAAAGATTTCAAAAATTCATTTGGTTTCCAAATTAGAATCTAATTATGCAGAGTATTTTCACTTAAATGACTTATTTGTTTAAAGCAATAAGTTGTAAGGATGGCTTTTGTGAAAAATTAGTTTTTAAGCACAATTTGCAGGAAAAAGGTCAATGGATTTATCGTTTCCAGCTATATAGAGATAATTATAAAATAATTTATCATTTTCATGTGTAATTAAAAAGATAAAAGACACCAAATTTCACCCACAAAGATATTAACAACCGAGAATGCTCGGTGAAAACTTATTGTTGTGGTTGCATTCGACTACTGGGCTATACTTTAATATGTTTATTTTCTATTCTAAACGGTTCCGAGGTACGGAAATTACAAAGAGGTTTTCACATCATCTAGATTGAATTCTATTTGAGTTATTATTTTTATTAATTGAATGGCATTATACGAACTGATATATCAAGTTACTATTTTTATCCATAATTAAAGCAGGTTATTCTTTTATTGCCAATAAGTATATTATTTATTACTTGGCGTAGTTGCATGAACTAATCTGCAAAATAAACTCACCTTGTGTAACAATTATCGAAAAATGACCCTTCTCCTTTACGACGTATAAATCTGAATGGTGAACTAAATATTTTTCTTCGTTTGCCTCCTAAACAACATTAATTTTGAAGGATATATAAGTTTTTGTATGGTTCTTGGTCATATAAGTCTTGTTGTCCACACATTGTAATAATAATTGAGGTTGTGAATGTGCATAAGTCTATTGCGAAGTGCTTTACTTGAACTTCAAGTTCGCAACTACACTTTCTGAATTAATATGACAGACTACCATCTTTCATCGGAATGTGCATACTTAAAAAACAAGTTGCACAACCAACTTGAGTTGAGATTAATCCAGACTCTTATATTCAAAGCTTCAGTTTTGTATGGTATTTGCATGTTTGATTTTTTGCATTAATAAATGATCAGTTCTCTCATGTATGATGAAATTAGTATGCAGTTTGTTTGACAGAGAAAAGGACATGGTCTGCACAATTCAGAACTAAAATCTGCATATAATTCCATCAAAATAAGCACGTTATGGTCAATGATGAGAACCAACATATAAGAACCTACATATGAAACGGTAGGTCATAAATGCAAATAAAGGTTCAGGCTACAAATTTAAACATATTACTCCACAGGTGAGAAGACTGTTATAATCTTTCATAATTAAAATAATGTCGACATCTTGGTTAAAGAAATTATATCAGTAGCTTTAAACTTTCGTTCCAGAGTACTGTTGTTATTGTTTCTAATAACCACTTATTCGTATTTGATAATTTGTTTTTCAAAAAAAAAAAAAAAAAAAAAAAGATTTTAAAATTTTGTATTTTATGAAGAATCAACTTAGCAACAAAATTAAGAATACTTTGCTCCCATTTACAACTGACTAGGAGTGAATACATGTCGAAATGTTTAAACTAACCGTTTATAAATCATTTAAAGTCAACAAAACTAAAATTAAAATTGGTAAAATCTGCAATAGTTGAGTTTGCAGAGTTTTGAGTATGTCGGTACTCTTTTTAGAGGCGAGTAAAAGAATTTGTATACAAAACTTGGAATCAACAGAGTGTATCATTAAATGATAACTGTCAATGATACTTGAGCTTTTCTTCTAAATAGACCTTATAGAATTTTCCAGTTGCAATGCTATTTTAACGGGACAAAGTCCACGAGTTTGAGTACCCCTAAGGGTGGCAGGTATATCTATGAATTATTTAAGGTAATGTGATTCATGCAAAGTTTGTTTTTCTAAACTCATTTTGCTCCTACTGCTAGCAGCAACAAATTTTATTTTTTTTCATCCGTCTTACGTGTTTTTAGCAGCCTGCATTGTCGCTGCAACAGATTTTTTTTAAAGAAAAAATCTAGACTTATTATTAGAAGTAAGTTCAACGTTGCAACCTCTCAAGCCTCCACATCTTTTTTTATGGAAGCATTCAAGTGTTTATGCATGTATTTAGAAGAAACATCATTCTTGTTTCATCTGCTTCTTCACTCATCGCTTCCCCGTTTTCAACTTATCACCTAAAACACAAGTTTTCTCTTATCCATTAACCAAAATCATACTAAAATAACAATAGTATACTTCTTATTCACAAAGCACTTTTCTCTTCAGCCTGCTATTAATAAGAAAATAATGATCCACTCATATAGACTACTCCCGTAACTACTAACTCTATACCTCTAACGACTCAGTTTGATCATCGGCTGCATTACATAACCCTTACTTCCTCCTCTCCGGCCAAAAACTATATATTTAGAAGTGTGGATTCAGATCTGACATTGCTCTTTACCATTTTGGTAGTTAAAATTAAATATTTGATTTCTTTTGTTTCTCTATTTTGCAATTATGAACCAAACAATTTGTTGACGTTTTCGTTTGGTCGGTTCCAATCTATATTAGGCTCTTATTTCCATTTATTTGACTTTACTTATTTTTCTAGTTGGATAAAGAACAAAATGTCATGTTGAATATAAAGATTTGTAAACATGATGTTCCGCCTTTAGTTTGTGACATTTGCTTGCTCTCTTCTCTTTAGGAGACTTTCCTGTGTTCATGTTGAATTGGTGGCTTTTAATCCTTACATAATAGAAATCAAAAGTGCCAAAGGTCGGCCTCTCCTCTTTGCTACCTTCACGTTAACTGCTTTTCTGAATTATTGTTTCAAAATAAGTTCATTCCATTTGGTCATTTAAATGTTTTTTTTGTGGTGTTAGAAATTCAATCGAGGATGTTGAAATCTGTTTGATAAGTGCTGACAAGGACTTGGGCAAACTTCATACTACTCTTTTAAATTTGACTTTAAAGTTTAAATTTCGATAAACCATTCTGGGAATTTTATTATGCAGGGTTTGGGTTTCTTTTATACCAAAAGCAAAGGCAAAGGTTTGTAAACTATAACAACTATTGGTCAGATTTGCATGCATATCAAAATTTCCAATAAATTATGTGATGTCCTTAAAACTAAGTATCCTGGAAAAAAAATCCCTTCAATCTACTTTCCATTATTATGTGTATCAAAATTCAAGCAATTAATACAATGGATTATTAAAACATGCATATGCTACCGTTTAAACCTTAGTGGTTGGATGCATTAAGTATCATGACAAGTTAACTCAAAAATTGGAATGATGTTCATTAAATTATATATTAATGCAGTTGTAAGCTTTGAAGATTGTTTTTTATGTTCATTGTGTTTTAATTGATTGCTCTTTTGGATCCTTTTTATGTTGAACAATAACGACCTATAGTCTTTTATACGAAATGTTAACCGGCCTTTTGGTCTGGTTCCCAAAAGTACGCAAGGCATGCTCGACTCAACATATCGCATGATGGTAAAGCCGGGAGTGCCGCCAAGGAGTTAAGGGAATGAGTCAGGAAGGGGTTGTATCGACAGGAACCTCACCACTTCTCAAAACATCGCCACGCAACACCTCGAACTATAGGAAATCATGGGCCTCGCTAGCCTCAACTCCCCCGTTCCTCGGACAGTATCGTTCGTACCCTTCGGGGTACAAATTTCATACCCTTTAAAGTCAGTGGACCATGAAGGCTTGTACGTTTATTTGGCTATTTCCACACAGACAATCAACTCAGCACTGGTACTGTAACGACCTACATTCTACGTATTGGAGGATCGTAGAATATTTATTTTCATATGAAGTCATATGATCGTGTAACTTTGGAAAACGACTATTGGGGTCATTTCCCACATTCACGATTTTTGCAGAATTTTAAATGACCATTTTGCCTCTGGCGAATCTTGTTTTGCCTATAACTTTTGATTGGTAAGGAGTTTTGACCTAAAACCCCTTCCATTAAATTTGGATGATTATTTACCTTTCCGTAGAGTAGTCACATTAATCAAACGGACTTACCGTTTGGGAGATATGGCTGAAATAAGGTTTAGAAGATGAAAAACAGCATAATCGGGCTTAATAGGGTGATTAGCAGCTGGCCCCATAACCCATTTTGGGATTAGGGTTATGGGAGGGCTGAAAGGAGTTGGAGAATCATTTCCTTTCATTTTTATAGCCTCCACAAACATTTCTCTAACCCTAATTGTGGCTTCCATCTTCCAAATCTCTCTCTAATTGCTTTCTAATCACTAATTGATCAAATCTACGTCAAATCAAGTCGGATTAACACCAAATCAGAGTTGAAGTTGCTGCACTACATAGGAATCCATGTCAAATCAATATAAGTTTCAGATCTATACTTTATTTGTAGCTAAGTTGAGTGATTTGCACGTTTATTCACTAATTATGGCTAATTAGGGGTGATCAGTGGTAATCAGTGAAAATATACATCTAAGAATTCTGGGAAAATATGTGAAAATTCTAAAATATTATTTTACGTTATTGGTATAAATTTGGATTAAGTTTGCTAATCCTATTGTTAGAAATGGTTAAACATGGTTAAGGGGAAAATCATGGTTTTGGGTATGTTTGATATAAGATAGCCTATATGATTGATGTTTTGATCTTTTTGATTGAACTCATATGTTGTTACTACTATTTGGTATGTTTTGTGATTGTTTAGTAAAGTCAGAATGATCAAAAACGCCGTCGTGTGGCGTAAATAGCTCGCTGGAAGGAGGTATAGGAAACTGGATTGGACTCCCCGAACCGAATCGACTCGCGCTACTCATGATCGACCCGCTCACCTGAAGAGCACCATGAGCCGCCTGATCGAGCCAAGAGGCTCGACCCGATCCGCTCGCACCTGAATACCCTGATGAGGCATCATGACCTGAACTGATGGAGGGTTGGACCCACGAACCAATGGAGGACCCCGACCCGATGCCTTGAAGGAGCTCATGAATCGACCCTGATGAAGTAGCCCGACTTGGTGGGAGAGCACGACCTGACCCGATGAGATGGCACGACTCGACCCGGTGGAGGAAGCATGAACGGACTGGACCCGATGGGGTAATCACGACCCGACCCCAATGATGACTCCGAACCGAACCGCCTGCTTCCCAAACTCACGAATCGAATGGAGACCGAACCGAACCGGTGAAGACTAAAACCCGAGATGCAAAGGAAGTCCAAATGAGAAGTTATTGCTTATGATCCAAATGGGGATCGGCAAATTAACTTCTAGAGTTGGGCTTTGTTGCGGGATGATAGCAAAGGGGTTATCGATATCTATAACTTTGGTTCACTATTGAGGGAGGGGGTATTGACTATGGACCAGTGCAGTGGGGTTAGAGGTTGTATGGAGTTGGACTCCATCAGGGCCCCAAAGTGCAAAGCGGTCATAGTGATAGTTGTACGGAGTTGGACTCCATTATATCCCCAGTGGATCTGGTGATCAAAGCGGTGGATATCATATGCTTATGCACTGAGTGAGAGATGTGAGGACGATTGTTATGTTTGATGTTTTCTATCACCACGACACACATACTCCCAATTTACACTCTATGTTAGTGTTACCCTAAGGTATTGTACATCTTGTTGTGTTAACTCTTTGGTTGCAGGTCCAGATCAGGTATGATTATTTATACCAGTTATTGCTTTATTTTACTATTATCGCTCATACCAGACTTTCGTCCGATCCTGAGTTTTATGTCTCTTCTTATTACTCTGGGTGCTTCTAAATGAGCAGACTAGAGACAGGTTAGGTGGTTATGCACGAGTAGCTGTCCGGAGACGAGCAGGAGGCTTCCACATACTATATACAATATTCTCCCTGTGTTGTTGCTAGTCACTGCTTTGGGCATTAGTAATGTACCTCTTTTATTTATTTTATTTTTTTGACAGTATTTTGAAGTTGTAATAATGGTTTGGATCATAAGCTGTATTTTGGATTCCGCTACTCTGATGGATGTGGTTAGTTTTCAGCTTATGCACCGTCTCGCCTGTTTTGTATCAAATTATGTTATTATTATATTTTATTCCATGCGCTGTGAGATATACTAGAGGTTCTTGATGATTCATCGTTTCAAACCCCTTTCTTTTGACGGTCGTCCCGTGCCAGTCGGGCATCGGCGCAACGCATTTCAAGGGAAATGTCTGATGGTACGGGGCGACCGTCACACTTCGTATCGGAGCCTAGGTTGCATAGTTAACCTAGGGGAAGACATCAAGGAGAGATAATATATGTATATAAGAGCATGTATTTGTGATATTATGGTTTTAAAAACTATATATACTGTTAGTATATCTAAGGATGAAGTCGTACTGCATAGGCACCACCAAGGAGATGGTTAATCGTTTTATCTTTACATATTGAGCGATAGCCGAAATACGAGGAGTATGGGTTCAGGGGTCAACGATGGGAATGTACCCGATATAAGGACAATGTTTGCTGCCTTCGTGCAAGAGATGCTTAGGATGCTTAAGGAGTTGTTCCCAATGCCGCTAACGGTGGTGGTGTAATAGTGCAGGCGCCTAGAGCCGATTTCGCCAAGTTTAACAAGGATTATACTAGCCTTGGTGAGAAGCCGTTCCATGGAACGGAACCAGCTATGATGGTTCAAGATTGGCTGGATAGATGTGAGCGCATCTTTGAGGATTTGGGGATCGATGATGCAATGAAGAGAAAGCTAGCATCACGTCAGCTTCAAGGACGGGCAATGAATTGGTGGAATGCCATTAAAGTGGCTACTCCCGAGGATCAAGTTACTTGGAATCAATTTAAGACTTGCTTCAGTGACAAGTTTATTCCAACTTCTCAGAAATCCGAATTGTTTAGGAAGTTTTTGGAGCTTAAGCAGAATGGAAGGGCAGTCTCGGAATGTATTGCTGAATTCAATATTTTATCGAAATATGGATTATCTCTTATCGATACTGCCGAGAAGAAGAACGAGAAGTTCATAATTGGCCTAGATGGGCACTTGGGGGAAAGACTTATAAACCTTATCGATGAGACATTCGAATCTATTATGGGAAAGGCATTGAGATCAAAGAGCCTTTACCCTAAGACAAAGACCGAGGTTGCTAATGTATCTGCAGAAGAGCAAAAACCGCAGGCAAGCAGTGAAGGCAAGAAGAATTCCCAGAATAAGAGGAGACAAATCCAAACCAAGGATGGCCATAAAAAAAAGAATAAGAAAGACAATGAGTGCTTTAGCTGTGGCAAGAAGGGCCACTATGCCAGAGATTGTCGAGCAGAGTCAGCGGACAGGAAGTGCTTCAATTGTGGCCAAGTAGGACATCACAAGGATAAATGCCCACAACCTCCTAAGGAGAAGCAGATCGTGAAAGCATATGTTATCAACGTTGTTCCTTCTTCGTTGAATGTCCCAATTGCGGCGGAGAAAGGAAAGGGTGTCGCTATCTAAGGTATGCTTTCTATTTATGATGTTCCTGTTCGAGTACTGCTTGATACCAGGGATTCCCATTCATTCGTATCTAGTGACCAAGTAGATACATTGGAATTGGAACCCGAGATTGTCGATAGACCTTTAGTGGTGACGAACCCGATTGGTGGTGTGACTAGCCTTTGTATGATTTGTCGTAATTTGGTTTTATCGAGTCACGGATGTGTGTTTGCTTGTGATTGCTTTGTTTTGGGCTTTACTGGGTTCGACATTATGTTGGGAGTCGATTGGCTCCAAAGGTATGGGGGTGGTGGTAGACTGTGAGGGGTCTTCGGTGACCATTAGAGTGGATGATGGGCAGAGGGTGGTATTAGGTTGCCTACTTAGTGATGGGGTGATGGGGTGATGGCTAGTTTTCTAAATTCCCTCGACATCCCGCATGATGAGTTATCAGATGTGCCTATTATTGGCGAGTGTCCGGACATCTTCGGGGAAGTGACCAGACTTCCACCACATCGAGAGATCGAGTTTCAGATTGATTTAGTGAAAGATGACAGACCTATAGTGATGCCTCTTCGTTGTATGGCGCCAAGGGAGCAGCGAGAGCTCGAGGTGCAAGTAAGCGATCTTTTGAAGAAGGGATTTGTCCGAAGAAATGTCTCCGAGTGGGGAGCACTAGTTGTATTTGCTACCAAGGCCGATGGTTCCCTTGGCTTATGTGTGGACTACCGCGAGTTGAACAAAGTGGCTAGGAAGAATAAGTATCCTCTTCCACCGACAGAAGATTTGTTTGATCAACTGAATGGAGCAAGAGTGTTTTCCCAGTTAGATCTCATGACAGGATTTCATCAGTTTCGAGTAACAGCTGAGAGTATACCTAAAACGACATTTTGGACGCCGTATGGATTTTATGAGTGGTTGGTCATGCCATTCGGGTTGACCAATTCACCTGCATATTTTGTTGATATTATGAATAGGGTTTTCAGAGATCAATTAAATAAGTTTGTTCTTGTGTTCGTAGATGATATCCTGGTTTACTCGAGGACAGAGGAGGAACACAAGGAACATTTGAGGACAGTGATGGAGGTATTGAGAAAACACCAATTGAAAGCGAAAATTTCCAAGTGTCACTTCTGGAGGAGGGAAGTGAAGTTCGTGGGCCATGTTTCAGAGAATGGTATTGCCGTGGATCCTGCGAAGGTGGACACGGTGCAAGATTGTTCTATACCCAAGAATGCAATGGACGTGAGAAGTTTCTTTGGGCTAGTTGGATGCTATCATAAATTTATTCAAGACTTCTCCAAGAGAGCAGCACCGTTAACTCAGTTAACCAAGAAGAATCAAGCTTTTGCTTATGACAGAAGATGTGAGAATGCATTTAAGAGTCTAAAGGAGAAGTTAACGTGTGCGCCAGTGTTAGTTATTCCTAAGGGGAAGGAAGAGATGACAGTTTACACCGATGCCTGTGGTACTGGACTAGGTGTTGTACTGATGCAAGGAGGTAGGGTCATAGCTTATGTTAGTCGGCAACTGAAACTGCATGAGAAAAGATATCCTACCCATGATTTAGAATTGGCAGCGATTGTGTTCGCGTTGAAGATGTGGAGACATTATCTCTTAGGAGAAAGATTCGAATTGTTTACCGATCATAATTCTTCAAAGTATCTTTTCCCTCAAAAGGATTTAAATCTTGGCCAGCAGAGATGGTTAGAGTTCTTGACTTCATATGATTTCAATATCGCATACAAACCCGAGAAGGGAAATGCGGTAGCTGATGCATTGAGTAGGAGACATGCCAGTTTGGGGGCTATGTTTCTGGAATGGGAGCAACTAGAGTATATCACGGGATATGATTTCAGACCTAAGTGTGAATTAGATCCATAAATGTTATCAAGTTTGACGATGGGACCCACTTTGATTAAGCGGATTGGTTCCAGTCAGAGGGACAATCCTAATCTATTGGAAATTATCTTCAAGGTAGGGGTGGGTATCGATGGCGAGAGAATGAACAAGTATGGACTTGATCAAGAAGGATGGCTTCGAAAGAATGTGAGGCTGGTTGTACCCAACATAAATGGATTGAGAGACAAAGTGCTCAGAGAGTGTCATCATTCGAAGCTGATTATACATCCCGGTGGTAACAAAATGTATTGCGACATGAAGCAGTCATACTACTGGGAAGGGATGAAGGGAGACGTTGGGGAGTTTATGTCCAAGTGCATGAACTGCCAGTTAATTAAAGCCGAGCAAAAGAAGCCCAATGGGTTGTTACAACCATTGGAAATCCCTGAATGGAAATGGGAACAAGTCTCAATGGATTTCATTGATGGTTTACCAAGGACTAGATCGGGTCATGATAATATTTAGGTGATTGCGGATCGATTGACCAAAAGTGCAAGTTTATAATGGTAAAGTCGAATAGAACAACAACTAAGTTAGCAGAACTGTACACGAAGTGGGTAGTGAGATTTCACGGAGTACCTAAAGGTATTATGAGTAACCGGGATCCATTATTTACTTGTTGGTTTTGGAAGAGCTTACAAGAGGCTTTAGGGTCAGAATTACATCTCAGTACCGCGTACCATCCTCAAACCGGTGGTCAAACAGAGAGGGTGAATTGTGCATTAGAGGATCTCTTGAGAGCTTCTATATTGGATTTTGGGGTTCATGGGATGACCATTTGCATCTGGTTGAGCTTGCATATAATAATGGTTATCAGTACAGTACTGGTATGGCTCCATTTGAAGCTTTGTACGGAAGACTGTGCAACTCACCATCATGTTGGTTAGAAACTAGTGAGAAATTTGTGCTTGGGCCAGATGTAATAAGAGAAACTTCAGATAAGTTCAAAGCTATCCAACAACGAATGAAGGCTGCCTAAGATAGGTAGAAGAGTTATGTTGATAAAAGACGAAGAGATTTGAAATTCTCCGTTGGCAACTTGGTATTCGTTAAGATTTCTCCGTTGAAGACACTACAACAAAACAGTCCTTTTACAACGGGCTAAAACCGTTGTTATATGCTTTTCACAACGGGCAGTAGCCCGTCTTAATATGCACCGTCGTTATAGATCCTTTCCAGTTTACAACGGTCATTGACTGTCGTAAATACCCATTGTAATAACGTGCCTCTATCACGTGCACGGGCTCTATGACAATGGGTGTAAACCCGTTGTAATAGCTGATTAATAACAACGGGCTTGTACCCGTTGTAATACGTTATATTACAACAGTCGTCGATCGTGGTAATATACAACTTTCTAAACTGCCTACAGTATCGTGTAACAACAGGTTTTTCCCGTTGCGAAATTACAAGAGTCTTCAACCGTTGTAATATACTACTTGGTATACTGTCTACAATATCATATAACAACAGGGTTTGCCCGTTGCGAAATTATAGATTTATATACATACCTGACGCCATATTGATTTATAATAATAATATTAATATTTTAACATGCAGTAAATATTGTGATGCAACACATTTCAACGCATAATAACAGACTAAAGAAAAAGTCTTAAAATTCCAACACGTTTCAAAAAGTTAGATAAGTTTACATCTGATCCAAAGGATTTAGATAAGTTTACAACCCAAAAGATTCAGATAAGTTGCAGCGACATAGTACTAAGTTCTAACATAAGTACATACCTAGTTTTCCAGCCACTTAGTTCTAAGTTCTAACATAAGTACATAAGTAGTTTCATAAGTACCAACCCTAGACCAAGGAAATGTGATCTTTGTGCCACGCGATGAAAGATCCAACGGCCTGTCCGATAGTGGACATCTCCGAAGTTGGCCTAAACAAAAAAGCTTCTGGTTCCACCGCTACATTCACACATATCTTCCAAGCATCAGCACCAAGCTTTTTAAAATGTACCAAAGCATCGGGATCGGTACTTGCTATTGTCCCCTCTGCAACTATGTTTCTCTCCCAACCCAATAGATTGCACTTTTTGTTCACCAAACCGTTCATAGTAACCCGATCCCGTTGATCTTGAGCATGCATACTGTTACTAGCACGGTGTGACTGCAAAAAAAAAAGTGTGAACCGAATGCAGAAAGAATATATTGCTGTAACCTTACAGCATTGCACTGCGCCATTCAGAAATACAAGTTCCTGTCAGTTGCTTTGTTTTCAACAACAATGACGCATGAACCACTATGACGCATGAACCATTCTGGTTTAAGCCTAGTTCTAATCACTGATATTCTCATTGGACTTAAGAATGTATCTATTGCAGCACAAAACCCGTTCGACTGCTCGTATAACTCCAACAAGGATACAAAATGCAGAAAAAACTGTTAACCAAATACACCATTCAGAACTTATTATACAACATTGCACTAAATTCTGATAATATTTTTGAATACAAATAGTAATTGTTGTTAACCAAATGCAGAAAGTAGTGCATAAATTCGAAATATTTTTCTCACTATGAAAAGGTTAACCATAGCTTCCAGTGAAAATCAGACAGCAAAATTAGTCGACCTGAAATCCTAGTGTATATTTGATTTGTGTATGTGGAGCAACATACAAATAATGATGAAGAACAAAGATCCTAATTATAACCAATTTATTGCCCGAACTCATCCCTCCCAACATTATGTCACAGCATCAATGGCCGACAGTTAAGTTTCAAGCAACTGAAGTGAATACTAAATCTCACAAAGGCTTCAACTTAGTTGATGGGATGATAAGGTCCACAAACCAGTGAGTATATACAAGAACATAAAACTGGGGTGTGTGTGTGTGTTGGGAGGAGGAGGGGGGTCAGCATATTCAATGTCCAATTATCCTCCCTTAATCAATCTGATAAAAGCATCTTTGACAAAATAATTTCACCAAAAAAAGAAAAAAAGAGTTTGATGATCCAATTGAAAGCCTAAAAACCAACAGAAAATCCATTTCTATCGCAAAGATGGGGAATAAAGAAGATGAGATCGGTACCTAAATGCCATGTGCCACATATCCCTCTTTGCACTCCATCAACCCTTATTTTAACATCCATGGTTATTTTTTTTTATATATATAAAGTGGGTAGGCCACTAAAATGCTTTTTAAAGTGGACACATACACCACGAAGGTAAGTTAGTACCAAGATTTGTTGGTATGTTTCCAGTTCTCGAGCAAGTTGGGAATTTAGCATATAAAGTTGGATTACCTGGCAAGATGGCGGGAGTGCACAACATATTTCATGTTTCTCAGTTAAGGAAGTTCGTGCATGATTCTGATATGACTATTTCACCAAATCAGTTGGATGATGTCGAGATAGAACCCGAGGCAATTGGAAACCGCAGATCGGCTCGTATTGTCAGACACGATACGAAGCAACTTCGTAAGAAGACGGTGAAACTGGTTAAGGTCCTATGGGGTGATAATGAGAATGACAGTACGTGGGAAACCGAGGAGAGCATAAAGGAGTCATATCCAGAGCTCTTTACTTGGTAATATTTTAATCGCGATATAGTTCTTGTTAGTAAACCGCATGCTAGGATAGGCTTTTGTGTTATTATGTTTGTTTGATTGTTTGTAAATGACCGATAGGCATGCGATGCACCATTGTATGTTTTCTTGGTTAAGGAATTTCGGGGGCGAAATTTCTTAAGGGAGGGAGAGTGTAATGACCCACATTCTACGTATCAAAGGATCGTAGAATATTTACTTTATTTTCATATGAAGTCATGTGGTCGTGTAACTTTGGGAAACGACTATTGAGGTCATTTCCCACATTCATGAATTTTCCTGAATTTTAAATGACCGTTTTACCCCTGGTGAATCTTCTTTCGTCTATAACTTTTGATTAGTAAGGAGTTTTGACCTGAAACCATTTCCACTGGATTCGGATGATGGTTTACCTTTTCGTAAAGTGGTCACATTAGTCAAACAGATTTACCGTTTGGGAGATATGGCTGAAATAAGGTTTGGAAGATGAAAAAGAACATAATCGGGCTTAATAGGGTGATTAGCAGCTAGGCCCATAACCCATTTCATGATTAGGGTTATGGGAGGGCTGAAAGGACATGGAGAATCATCTCCTTTCATTTTTCTAGCCACCACAAACATTTCTCTAACCCTATTAATGGCCTCCATCTTCCAAATCTCTCTCTAATTGCTTTCTAATCACTAATTGATCAAATCTACGTCAAATCAAGTCGGATTAACACCAAATCAGAGTTGGAGCTACTACACTACATAGGAATCCATGCCAAATCAATATAAGTTACAGATCTATAATTTATTTATGGCTAAGTTGAGTGATTTGCATGTTTATTCACTAATTATGGCTAATTAGGGGTGATTAGTGGTAATTAGCAAAAATATACATCTAAGAATTCTGAAAAAATATGTGAAAATTCTAAAATATTATTTTATGTTGCTGGTATAAATTTGGGTTAATTTGGATTAAATTTGCTAATCCTATTGTTAGAAATGCTTAAACATGGTTAAGGGGAAAATCATGGTTTTCGGTATGTTTGATCTAAGATAGCCTATGTGATTGATGTTTTGATCTTTTTGATTGAACCCATATGTTGTTACTACTGTTTGGTATGTTTTGTGATTGTTTAGTAAAGTCAGAATGGTCGAAAACACCGTCATGTGGCGTAAATAGCTCGCTGGAAGGAGGTGCAGGAAACCGGATCGGGCTCCCCGAACCGAACCGACTCGCGCTCCTCATGACCGACCTGCTCACCTGAAGAGCACCACGAGCCACTTGCTCGAGCCAAGAGGCTCGACTCGATCCACTCACACCCGAAGACCCTGATGAGGCATCACGACCCGAACCGATGGAGGGCTCGACCCACGAACCGATGGAGGACCCCAACTCGATGCCCTGAAGGAGCTCACGAACCGACCCTGATGAAGTAGCCCGACCTGACCCAGTGGGAGAGCATGACCCGACCCGACCCGGTGGAGGAAGCACGAATCTACCCGACCCGATGGGGTAATCACGACCCGACCCCAATGATGACTCCGAACCCAACCGCCTGCTACCTAAACTCACGAATCGAATGGAGGCGGAACCGAACCGGAGAAGACCAAAACCCGAATGCAAAGGAAGTCCAAATGAAAAGTTATTGCTCAGGATCCAAGTGGAGATCGATGAGTTAATTTCTAGAGTTGGGCTTTGCTGCGGGACGTGTGCAAAGGGGTTATCGATATCTATAACTTTGGTTCACTATTGAGGGAGGGGTATTGACTATGGACCAGTGCAGTGGGGTCAGAGGTTGTATGGAGTTGGACTCCATCAGGGCTCCATAGGGCAAAGTGGTTGTATTGATACTTGTACGGAGTTGGACTTCGTCATAGCCCCAGTGGATCTGGTTATCAAAGCGATGGATATCATATGCTTTATGCACTGAGTGAATGATCTGAGGATGATTGCTATGTTTGCTATCACCACGACATGCACACTCCTATTTTACACTCTATGTTAGTGTTACCCTAGGGTATTGTACATTTTGTTGTGTTAACTCTTTGGTTGCAGGTCCAGGTCAGGTATGATTAGTTATACCAGTTATTGCTTTATTTTACTACTATCGCTCATACCAGACTTTCGTCTAATCCAGAGTTTTATGTCTCTTCTTATTACTCTGGGTGCTCCTAAATGTGAAGACTAAAGACAGGTTAGCTGGTTATGCACGAGTGGTTGTCCGGAGACGAGCAGGAGGCTTCCACGTACTATATACATATATTCTCCCCGTGTTGTTGCTGGTTACTGCTTTGGGCATTAGTAATGTACCTCTTTTATTTATTTTATTTTTTTGACAGTATTTTGAAGTTGTAATAATGGTTTGGATCATAAGCTGTATTTTGGATTCTGCTACTCTGATCGATATGGTTTAGTTTTCAGCTTATGCAGTGTCTCGCCTATTTTATTTCAGGTTATGTTATTATTATATTTTATTCCATGCGCTGCAAGATATACTATAGGTTCTTGATGATTCATCGTTTAAAACCCCTTTCTTTTGATGACTGTCCCGTACCAATTGAGCATCGGCGCAACGCATTTCAAGGGAAACGTCTGATGGTAGGGGGCGGCCTTCACAGGTACGCATCGAAGACCGTATCCAGCGACCCGTTTACTACATTAGCAAAAGGTTGACAGGGGTAGAAAAGAAATACCTAAAGCTCGAGAAATTGGCCTGCTGCTTACTATTCTCCTCCTGGAAGCTACGACCATACTTTCAGTCTCACCCCATAAAGGTCTACACTGACCAGTCATTACGACAAGTCTTGCAGCGACCTAAAGCATCTGGCCGACTCCTGAAATGGAATATTGAGCTAAGTCAATTCGAGATAACCTTCGTCCCTCGACGAGCCATCCTCGGGCAAGCTCTTTCTTACTTCATAGTAGAATTCACCACTCCCGAGGAACCTGCTCCCGAGGGCGTCGATGCTCTCAACCTCCCATGGAAACTATTTTTAGATTGGTCCTCCAATAATAAATGCTCTGGGGCCGGAGTTGTGTTTGCCACTCCAGAAGAGCGCCCGATATGCTATGCCCTGAAGCTCAAATTTCCTGCTACCAACAACGATGCAAAATATGAGGCCTTAATAGCTGGACTTAGTTGCAATCAAACTTAATCTAAAGGCCATATAAATCTTCCTCGACTCGCAGCTCGTCGTACTCCAGGTACAGGGGGGATACCAAGCCAAGGGGGCACGTCTTGCTCCCAATCTTACCCGGGTTCGGGAGTTGCTCGCCAACTTTGACCGTTTTTCCATCACGCACATCCCACGAGAACAAAATGAAAAGGAAGATCCATTGGCCAAGTTGGCAAGCTCTGGGGGTGCTCAACTCATGGGAATCACTCCAATCGAAGTACTCGATTCACCAAGCATTAGTCAAGTACAGAATGATTCGGTAATGAACACTGAAGGCGAACCGGAGTCTTGGATGACACTGATTAGAAACTACTTGCAATCTGGGACCCTCCTGGGATGGTACAAGGAAAGATGGGCACTCATTCGCCAATCATCTCGCTATATCGTGTTGGATGGAGTGCTCCACCGTAGAGGCTTCTATGTTCCTCTACTTTGATGTGTAGCCCACGATGACGCCTACCGCGTACTAACAGATGTGCATGAAGGCGAGGTGGAGGCCACACCGAGGGGAAAACCTTAGCAAAATAGATCATTAGGCACTACTTTTGTCCCACACTTGATCAAGATGCCGCGAACTATGCCCGCAAGTGCGATAAGTGCCAGTGCTTCTAAAAAATTCCAAGAGCCCCACCTACCGAGTTAACACAAATGGCCATCCCTTGGTTGTTCGCCATGTGGGGAATGGATATTATTGAGACTCTTCCTATGGCTAGAGGTAGGGTACGTTATGCCATCATCATGGTTGATTACTTCACTAAATGGGAAGAAGCCGAAGCTCTCGCCACAATCACCATCAAGAAAGTAATCAACTTCGTCGTTCGCAACATCATCACCCATTACGGGGCCCCCCAGTCCATCGTCTCAGACAACGGGACCCAGTTCAAGAGCGTGGAATTCAAAACTTTATGTTAGCGGCACAACATCCAAAAGAGATTCTCGGCGGTGGCTCACCCTCAAGCCCATGGGCAAGTCGAGGCTGTCAACAAAGTGCTTAAGTCCATCATCAAGAAGCATTTGGAAAAAGCCGAGGGCTTGTGGGAAGACGAGCTCCCTCTGGCCATATGGGCCTACCAGACCACTCACAAGACTACAATCGGTCACACTCCATCCGCCCTTACCTGTTGATCCGAAGCCGTCCACCCCCATTAAGTTGAAGCTTCAATCTCACCGAGTTACCTATTATGATCCAAAAACCAATCAAGACCTACTCATGGGATCGCTTGACTTACTCGAGGAAAAATCGAATAAAGCTGAACTTAGGGTCGCCGCCCAACAACAACGAGTAGCCCGATACTTCAACTCCAGAGTCCACCATAAGTATCTCAACATTGGCGACCTCATCCTAAAAAGAATCTTCCCCCACCAACTGGACTCAATCCCCACTGGGAAGGCCCATACGTCTTACAACGAAAGCTCAGAGATGGTACCTTCAAGCTTGCAACTGTGGATGGAGCTGAGGTCCTAAGGGCATAGAACAGTGAACACATCTGCCGCTACTTCACATAACTTAGTTTACAGTTTACATGTTTTCCACGATGTTTTGTTTTCTTGAAATTCAAGGAATTGTAAAGACTGTTACTGCCAAAGTTATTAGTAAAGATGATGTTCAGTTTTCTCTGTCCTCCTTATGCTTACTCCTTACCTAACCTATTTGAGCAACCATCGCATCTGACTTGCGTACATCGATTTTCGAACGCCGCATCAGCACCCCGAGCACGGGAGCTGATACCGCCCTCGAATCTTGAACCACACTACTGGCACCAATCGGCCCCCGAGCACGGGATCCGACACCGCTACTCGAGTCCCTAGCCCATGAAGCGATCGAGTATAAATAACCACTGGCTCAAATCTTGGCCCCGCACCAAAGTGAGCACCGAGATCAAGGAAAAATCATTATGCCCGCTAGCCAACCAAGCGCGACACCAACAACTCGCATGACCCCTTACGGGTACCTATCGAATCTTGGTGCAGCACCGAGACCGACCTTAAATCGATCCCGCTCCCAAGTCCTAGGGCTTGAGGGAAGCCCATCGGCCACAATCCAACCTCCGGGTCTAGATCTGGGAACCCTAGGCGAATGAACGATGCCCCCTGCTCTCAACCCGAATGAACGACGGTAGAGCAAAAAGTCAGACGAATTGCAACGACCCTGCCTTCAACCTACTTGGACTTACTCCGGGCAGTCCAAGGCAGAAGGTCCTGACCTGGTTTTCGACGCCCTGTGGGATTCCTGAGCTGAGGGAAACCCCCTCAAATGGAAACCAGCGAATAGTCTCTAGACGATCGGGACACTCCCAAAACAGAGACTCCTGATCACATTTCTGTAAGTGAAACAATAAGTACGCTGTGCAAGTACGGGACGCCGGAAAGAATAAGAAGAACATTCGAACACTTAACGTGGAAGGTGATTTCCTTTTTCACACACACCCAAAATATACTACATGTCTAATATCTATTCTTTCTAATGACACAGTGTACCTGAAAACCACACCATGTCTTTAAGGACCAAAAGCGAGGGCCACACTCGCATATACTGTCGATTTACCTAACCTAAAGTATCTATAGTTTCTATAACAATTACTAATGTTACTCGTCCTTCTCCTTTCTTTCCGTTTTCTGTACAGGTTCGGCACCAAGCGGGTCACCACTAGTGATGGACCCCTTCCTTCCAGAGCTGCTTCCGCCTCCTCCTCTACTCTTCATAGGAGTAACAAACTTATAAGACATCGATGTGCACCTCCCTCCATCATCCTCGCCGCTTGTAATCGTCGTGACCTTCCCGAGGGCAATGCATGGCGACGGCTTAGGGGCGATATAAGAAACAAGGGCCAGCACCGCCTTAGTTTCTTCCTGAGCCTTCTTGGCCTCCAACTCCGCTTTCTTCTTGGCATCTTTGGTGGCCTTTTGATCAGCTAACTCTCTGGATGGAGCTGCATAACTGCATCCTCTTAGTGTTTACTAAAGGTCTCCTCGGCCACTTTGGCGGGCACCATCACCGGCTTCCCTTTTCTTGGCCTCTTCAATGGCCGTCTCCTTCTCCGCCTCAATATCGCCCTACTTCTTCGCCACGACAATGGCAGCTTTCCCCTCGGCATCCTATCTAACCTTTGCCCATGCCTCTTGTGCGGCAGCCTCATTCTGTTCCTCTTCCCTCCGACTCCTCAGACTTTGCCACCAGCTAGGCTTCCCAATCTTCCACCATAACGTGCATTGTTTGCACACTCGCATTAGCTACGCCCGTCACCTGAGCACTTTGGCCATCCGCAACTTCCCCTCCTTCTAAAAGAGTCTTATAAACATTGGATCCCAAATCCACGTGTGAGAATGCATCCACAGGTTCTCCTACCTCTAGGGATTATTCTCGCTGTAACCCCAATCCAGACTCGGACGTTCACGTGAGCAAGGAGGCAAAGCCTAGTGTCGCCTCCACTCCAAGAGGGGCTGCACAGTAGAAGACATAACTATATAGTTTTTGAGGATTCACTGCTCGCATCCTCTTTAGTTGGCAAATACCTGGGCTTGGGGGCATCCTTCTACCAATTCTTGCACCGGCTTGGTCATCACAGGACCTGAGGCGGATCCCCACCAGTTCCCGCACTGGCGTGACCATCGCCACAACCTTCAGAGCAACCATTCTTATAAGGAACGTCCACCTCGCAATGAGGGTGGCCCAGGACCAAAAGCTCGGGACTCGACCAAATGTCCACATCTTATGTGCATATCCGAGCGGTCAATCCAAATGAGTTCAGTTCTTGAATGTTACTCCGATCCGTGGTGTTACGTTCAACTTCAACTACAATCCAATCACGCGACGTCACGCAACGATCCGAACTTGATAACTCATTCTTGGTGTCGAAGAAAAACTAGCAGGTACACATTCCTGACGGTAGCACTCTACCTGTTATTACACCAGCCTGACCATCGCTTGACCCAAGCCAGATCCTATAGAGCAACTGTCTTAATAGCATATCCACCTCGCAAGTAAGGCAATCTTGAACCAAAGTATAGGCCTTTGGGGTTTTCGACATTCCATCAGTTCCAAGACTCCACAAATGCAAACGCTACAAAACGTGATGGCAACCTTTAACCGCAGTAACTAAAGCCATGGCCATCACTAACCATCAGTGCGACGCTTGAGTCGAGATGCGACTTTATCGTGATTGGGTTACAGACTGGATCCTGAGGCTAAGCCCAACTATGTGTCCACATCCTGCGTGTGCATTTGAGCCGCCAATCTAGACAAGTCCATTGTTCGAGTATCACGCCACAAGGCCACATCTCATCAATCCTGACTCGATCATGTGACGTCATGTAAAGGTTCAAGTTCAGTAGCTCAAGCTCGAAGCCAAATCTCGGCGAAGACACTAAAGTACAAATTCTGTTTCGTGCTCCCACACACCCACGAAGTTATCATGTCCTCAAACAAGCTTCAAGCCCCTGAGAGACCCAGAAGATTTATCAAATGCAGGGATACAAAGTCCAATCCCGTATCCGCACATACTTGGTGACCCTTCCCCGAACTCCTACTTCCATTTCCAAAAATCCACTACTCCGTGTTCTTGAGTGCCAATTCCGAAAGCCCTCTCACTTCCCATAAAACTCTTCCCTTCTCCCTGATACTTAAAACAACTCGAACATCCGAAGTACAAAAGCAGTATTTTGTATCCTCCATGCTTCAAGCTGATTTTTTGTTCGAAGAAGAGGAAAAAGGAAGCAAGTACATATATGGGATCGACATGCTCCGAACCTTTCGGGATCGGAATTCGGGATAGACACCAAGCTATGGTCACCTTCATTTGTCTTCAAATCCCGACTACCAAATCAGTCACGGCTCAACGACTACTCGTGTACTCACCAGATGCCCAACCAACGAAGTGCACTCCCTCGGCATTTGGGTCCAATCTCACCTTAAAGGAAAATCTACGTGATTACATGCCATGACATATGTGAAGTATTGTCTGTACATTGACACTCGCATATACGACTTCCCAAAACTAAGACCATTTGGACCAGCTTGAATCGTTGAACGATTTTGTGCTTATGAATCCAAGTGATTCAGCGGGACACGCCAAGCAATCAAGCCCTAGTCCAATGACGTTTTGACAGCCCCATTATGCGGTCGCACACCCAAGCCACGACAATGACCATGCATACACACTTTTGAAATCTCAATCAAGTAGACCGACTTGATTCGTTAACCAAATGTGTGCTCACAAGCCTTAATGGTTCAAGTGAACACACCAAACGATCAACTCTCGATCCAAAAACTTTTCGAAAGCCAAATTGCGCAGTCGCAACCCTGTGGCGTACAATTCACCTTCATGTTACCCATTCCGACTTGTATCGCATCACGGGAAACCACGGGCGAACGTGTGAGTGCATACGCGATTCTGACCTAAAAACGAACCATTTGCACATTGGTGCAATCAGGAATCGACGACAAACGTTCAATCACCTTAACCTATAGATGTTAGGTGCCTTAGGAAAGTTTACACCTAAGCAGCAAGACTCGAGTGAGTCAAAGCTCTTAACAATTTCGCTCTCTTGCTTACTCATATCAACAGGTTTTAACAATACGCCTCAACCGCTCTAAAGTAGCACTCTCCCGGCGCACAACTCAAGGGAAAGGTCATGACCAATCGGTAAGCACCACATGAAGAAGTTTCCACCCATATTAGACTTGTCTTAGTTCAAAGCATGTCCAGTTAACACAAGACATACTTTGAGGGGAAAATGTTAACCAACATTTAGGTCCGGTTACCAGAAGTAGTCCAGGCCCATGTGACTAATGTTAACCAGCATTTGTGTCGGAATACCAGAAGTAGTCTAGGCCCATGCGACTCGGCCTATTGTGTGGTTCAATGGACCAGAAGTGTTGCTAACATCCTTAGTGCTGGTAGGGGTCCGAGGCCTCACGGTCCCAGCGGTGATCGACTTAACCGGTTAGGTCAAACAAGTGGGCACCGCCCGGTTCATTCAATTTCCTTTGAGCTAGAATCTCGTATCCCACCAGTTCGAACCTCTCCATAAGCTCGGAGCCCTCTTCCTTGAACCACATGTGCACCTTCAAGTCCCTCCAACCTCGCACCAAAATCCCTCGTGTACAACATAAAACTCGTACCTCTTGGGGTATGAATTTCGTATCCCACGGGGTATGAAATTCGTACCCCACCGGGTACGAGTCTCGTACCCCACCGGGTACAAATTTCGCACCCCTTGGGGTTACGAATTTCGTATCCCGCCGGGTATAAATTTCGTACCCCCAGAATGGGGTATGAAATTCCTGGACACGACTAAATGGGATCCGAATTTTTGAAGGGGTTGTGCTTTGGGATCCGAAATGTACTATTGTGGTCCCCTACACCTACCTACTCCCATTTAACCACTCCACTATAAATACCCCTTCACTTCCTACTTAAGAGGGGTTGGTCCAAGCTCTCTCTCAAGCTTTAATGGCTTCCTAGGAGGAAGATATTATTCCCTAAAGCCTCCTAGGCACCATCCTTCTTAATACAAGGAAGAAGGTGAATATGCTCGGACTCATGAGCAAATTCATGAAGGTTTGGCCATGCCTTTGGACCTTTATATCACCTTTGGATATTTCCGGGTCCCTTGTACATTGTTAGCCAAGTCATCACCTCTTCCACTCAACGAAGAAGAAGAAGGCCTTGGACCCCGAGCCTCTGACCCCGAACCTCAGGTCCTTCGACTCCACTACCTCGGATCCCTCGACTCCGCTGCCTCGGATCCCTCGACTCTACAACCTTGGATCCCTCAAATCGCACCCTCTGATCCCTCACCCTCGGCTATGCCACAACATCGACAACTCCTCGACTACTTCCGCGCAGCAAGGAAGCTCGACAGTAAGGAGGCTCGACAATAAGGACTAATAGGATATTCTTAATCATTGCAACTTCTTGTAATCGTATTTTACTGTACTTTGTTGAAATGGAATAAAATAAATATAGCTTTCAAAGTGGACGTAGGCCCCGACGGGCCGAACCAGAATAAATAGTGGTGTCCTTTAGTTTCCCTCATATTATTACTGCATCTCCTATACTTCTCCGCTCTGTAAATTTAAGTTTCAAATTTTTGGAACTCTCGGGTGTTGACAACAATTTTAGATGTCAACAGGAAGTTTTCAAAATTGTCCTAAATTTGAATTTGTGATATAACTTGAAAATGAATAATTAATTCTACATGACTTATTATTCAGATCTTTATCCCGTCCTATAGGTATTTTTGAATGTGTATCTTAAAATATACTAGAATAAAATTTTGATTATCAGCATATGCTGGATTATATACTCCATACCAAGAAGATGAAAGCAAAGAGTATATGTTTAATTTATGGCTTCCAGGTTGCCTATAAAAATATTTTTGCACTTAATGCATGCAACTATTATTTACTTCCAAAAACATTTCGCATTTAATATTTTCCACTTTTATTTAACATGTTTAAAAAATATGTGAAATAAGATTGTTTTATACATGGTTATTTATGTGTCAACCGGCTTATTTTCAAATCGGATTTTTGTCATTCTCTACCTAAACTATTCTAAATTATTTATAATGTTATAATGTACAACCAACAGTATAATTCTTCTGTGTTTTACAGTCTGTGATATCTTGAACATTACTGTGCAATTGAATTTTTTTAAATTTTATTTTCTGATTCTCAGTGTAAAATCTTATACATAGCTGTCATGGTAGTAGGCATATCAATAAGAGATCGATGGAGATACCCTTTTCTAATGATTTCTAAGTTTTAGCATTTATTTTTTGCACCTTTTTATTATTCACATATTTTACTGTTATTCAATACACTTCCACATTTTCTAATCTTGACAATGGTGACAGGATACTTGGGACAATGATATTTTCTTTATTACATTTAATTTCCTATGTTTGTTAAAAAATTATCATCCCATACATTTTCATACTGAATAAAATTGTTACTTATTTATTTTATTGGACTTGAACTGTGTACACTTCTTGAACTACTATTGTTCTTTTTACTATGCTTTCATTCTTAAGTGTTAGTGTTAGGTGGATTTTACCAACCATTATATGTATACCAGTATATGAATCCAACTACCTATTGCTTTAACTACAAATACCTGCATATTTGTATATTCTTCACTATCTAAGTTGGACAAATATTATTACCAGTATTTTTGTAGAACTACATCCATTGTTGTTCTTTTCCCAGATAAATTTCCTTTGTAATTAGTTTGTTCGATCATGAAATACTTATAATAATAGACATATTTCCTAAAAATGTATATCACCTCATAAATTTTTACATGAGAATCAAAATTTATTTGGTTAAATGTTACTATGTTTAGTCATTAAAACAGATTAAGTTCCCATATGCTTCCTCTAAAACAAATTTAAAATTGGATGTTAACCTTTTATATATGTTTCATTAAACAAACTATCATATGAATATTGACAGGTTGATGCCTTCTTTTATTCGTATATAGTTTAATCCAAATAACATGGTGACTAACTATTACTTATTATTTTCATTAGCTCTGAATATAGGATCCTTGAAAATATTCTTGATGACATAAAATGAGTATTTTCTTGAATTTGTGATTAATATTAATCCAGTTTAGTTTTTAGTTAGTTAGTTAACTAGAATTTTACACTTCTGCAGCTATAAAAATTCTAAGAGCTCACATGGTAAAGCCAAAAGATAATTAAGAACATGGTATATAGTTTCAACTTACTCATGTTGATATTCTTGGTTACTTTTCCAATTGTAAGGAAATGTGTTTTAAGGAAACTTTACTTATAGTTCCTTTGAAAATAATTTGTTAGTGATAGCCTTCCCTGTTAGTCATTTTATAAATCTATAGGTTCAGTCTATACATTTAGTCTACGTATTGTGTTTGTGTGAGCATGTTTGTTGCTTTTGAATTATCGATCTACCCTCTAAATGCCTTGCTGACTATACTTGTCTTTTCTTATATGTTATCTATGTTATAATTAATGCAGATATGCTATAACTTGAAGCCATGAAGTTTCAGCAAATAAACTATGCCTGCACACTTGAAGGTTGTAGAGCGTTCAGCCTTCAATTGTTTTCAACTTAATTATTTTTAGGCTATCAAAAATTTGTAACTGGGTTTTAAACACTTTTGGGTTACTTAGTACCAAATTTTATCTTATGTTTAGATCAATAAGATTTTTAGCAACATTTAATGAGTTTAGATAATGTTGACATGTTGTTACATGTTATAAAATTATTTGAGATATCATCCTATATAACATTATATGTAGGATGATTTTGTTGTTCAGGTCACTGTTAGCCCACAAGAGTAGCTTAGTGTGCCATTCTCATTATGCTTCCACTATGTGTAGTTATCAAATTAACAATAAATTATGACTGCATGTTATTTGTCTGAATGCAATAATACTTTTCTCTGACAAAAAATATTTGTGTGTTGCCATTTCTTCACAAAGACAAATAATAAAGCAACCTTCCACATTTGTTTCAGGTACAATGAGTAAGATCATGCTCATGTTCTTCCATTACATTTGTTTAAGGTACAATGAGTAAGATCATGCTCATGTTCTTCCATTACACAAGACGTGCAGCAGGAAATCAATCATGCATATGTGCTGGGTTATAACATCTGGTCTAAAAGCCTCTGTTTGTTTTGTCTTTAATCCAACCTACCCAAATCTTGAATATTATGCCCAATAGGGATCTTTATGTTCCTACTATGCTCATGTATCATTTAAAATCTTTTCTAAAAAAACGTTGTACCTATATTTTCGACAATTGAAAACGTTTTCTCAAAATTTGGTATATTGTATATGTAATCTCGCTGTTACCAAAAACATTTAACAAATAACATACAATGTGTCAACGTTGAAGCTCTAAACATCTGTATTGTTGTCGGTCTTCCATGTTTATTAAATTCATTTATATTACATGGGAGTCCAAAATCCACATTAGATGCTTTGGAATGCATTGTATTTGTATGTATATTGGTGCAAACATTGAATATGCTCATATTTATATTATTGATTTTGCCATCTTTTAAGAAAATATTTTTATTGATACACACACATACACACAAAAAACAAACATATACTTGTGGTTATCTACCATTAACACCAACTCTAAATTTGTTTTAAGAAAAAAATCAGTCGCTTTTCTTTCTTCATAGAATAAAACAAAACTATTTATCAAGCATCTTGAAAGTGATACTCTAACATTATTTCCATCTAAATCCATCAATATTAGTTCCTATTTTACACAATGATATACATTGACACGAATGTAAGAAAAACGAGTAGCTATAATAATAGGTTTCAAAAGATAGTTCATATAATTTTCCACCAAAACTCTGGGTGTAGCACAGGATCAAACTAGTTTTTATAACGATATGTTTCTGGAATTAAATTTTTTTTTAGAAATAAACTCTTATCCTTCGAATTTCACTCCAAAATATTAGAAAATATGTGTGAGGTAAATTCCATGGTATAACATATTTTCATCCATTGAAAAATCTTTGGTTCGAAATCCATTGCCCCATTAATACAATAATTTCCAAAAATAGCAAAGAGAGATTTGCAGACTTTCATAGTTAGATTGCTGAAGTTTCCCGAACGAGGTGTGATAGTATGTTGAAGAAGTAGGTTGATAATTCTTTCCTTTGTCTGAAAATATCGATTTTTGAATTCTAAATTTCGTTAATTTCAAAAAGATAGTGAAAGATCTCTAGGTCATTTTCAATGATATTGGAATTCGAGAGATCATTTATGTTCTCTTATAACCCAAAATAGTGCCTAATACTTCACAATCCAAAACTATTTGTGTACCTTTAACACTACTTCAAGTTTCACTTTTATTTCCTTCATAAAAACGACGATTTAAATTGGCATAAAACATTTTGACAAGGTTTGGGTAGTAAACTTCATCATTTTCCCAGAGCCAATCAAACTAAGAACCTTATTTTGATTAAAAAGTGTTGGAGATCATAAGAAAGAAAATCATTGAAAATAGCAAATTTCCCACATCTATTTTTCCAAAGTTTACGTAGTGTATGTAAGCTTTGTTAACCACCAGAGTTGTTGAAAAGGAATGCTTTTGTAGCCTTGTACAACTTATAGTGTTTGGAGTGCTTGAGGAAGTCAATAAAGAGATTTTGTGAAGAGTATAATATAATGAAGATATGTTTGAATTTTGAATCAAAGGTAAAAAGAAATGATAAGAATAGGTGGATAAATAGATATTTTATAGACATGTTCTCTAGTCAAGAGACACCTTTTCAAAACATTGGGTTTGGCGAAATAGTGAAGAGAAATTCAAAAAAGTTTGTAATTCAAATTTTAAATTTCAACTTTGCAAGTACATGTAGATATAGGGGGTTAGCCATGTCAACATGTCTCTTGAATTTTCAAAGGACATGTGAATTTTGATTTGTTTATATCTTATATTCTTATTTATGTATTTCCTAAGATGGTTTTTGTTATAGTAATACTTTTTATATTACTGTTTTATTAAAGTTATATTATTTTAAATTTTAAAATTCCAATTTCAAATATTGAATTTAAGTTTAAAATCCTATTTTTCTATCAAGGCCATCAAACAAGCAATAATTCAAGCAATTAACACTACTACAAAAATGAGCATATTCGACACTAGTTTTATGGGGTCGTAAATCGAAAAAGCGTTGCATTAAACCTTTTTTGCATTAAACCTTTTTTTTCAAATAGGAAACACCAGAGGGGCATGACATCCGCAGTCGTTGCCTTAGCTCTCTAAGGGAACACTTTTTCCCATCTACTACCACGGAAAGAAAGCATTAAATTATAACTGTATTGCAACAATACTTGCAAGTAATGCAACAATATACAGTGTTGCCTTAAGCAGAAGTTATGGCATGGCTTCTAGGTCATGATAGTGAGGGCCACGCCAGCTTCCACGTAAGATGACCACGTGTCACACGCCACGTCAGCTTCCCACATGTTACATCAATTGTGGGGCTCACGTGCCATGTGAAATTTATAATATTTTATTTAATACAACACCACTGCATTATGTAATGCAATACTATTATCTAAAAATGCAACATCAGAAAAAAAATCAAATGCAATGGTAGTAGAAGACAGTTGCTATATTAGAAGAAAGTAAATACAATGCTTTAATTAAAAAATTTACAATACTGGTTTTGTACATAGATGAAGCCCATCCAAAACATTAATCATCACATTCAAACCACCAAAATATTCTGCATTATCACGCAAATTCTTCAAATATACCACAAGCGCTAACACATACAATCATGTATATAATTTAGAAGTACAATTCAAATATTTTACATACCACAAGTGCTAACACATACCATCCAAAATATTCATTCTTCAGTTGCGGGAGTACCAGTGTCAATCTTCATCACTTGTTGTGGTGACGCTTTAATTGTTTAGGAACAACATGCCAATTGATATAAAAACATGATTACAAATGATACCCAGTTAGTTGAACTAAAGGAGTGCATTAACAAGAAAATAAAGAATTATGAAACTGTTGGTAAAGCACAGGTAAGAGCAACCATACAAAAAAAAAAATCATCACTATATAGCAACTCAAAAGAAACAATTGGCCAAACATAGAAACTATTAGCGCAACATCAATAAAACAGTAATGATTCAATGTAAAGGCCTGCTCAAGCTCTCACTTTTGGAGCAGAAAGGCACTTCAAACAATTACTACAACAAAGTACCCTATTACAACGCCACTTTTACATTGGGCATTTGCTGCCCGTTGTAACAGATGGTTATTACAACGGTCAATTCAAAACTGTTGTAATAGATGTCCTATACAACGCCCTTTTTGCAACGGGCAATAACTTCACGCTGTAATAGAAAGCTATTACAACAATTTTTTCATGCTCGTTGTAATAGATACTAATTTTACAACGTTCAAAAATGACCTTTGTAATAAATGCTAATTTTACAAGGGTCACAAAATGCTCGTTGTAAGTTGTGCAAATTTTACAATGTTCGTTGTAATAGGTGCCAATTTAACAAGTGTGCTAAAATGGTCATTTTAATCAATGCTAATTTTACAATGATTATAAAATGCCCATTGTAATAATTATTATTTATTAATATTTAATAATTAACAATAAAAATAATTTCTAATAAAAACAAATGCGTAATAATATATACTCAGTATTAATTTATAATAAAAACGAATACATAATAATATATACTTAATTTGAAGTAGTTTACAATTAATATTTTATTATAACTAGTAATTGATAATTTGTAAATTAGTAACCAATAATACTTACTCAAAAGTATATAAATAGTAATTTATAGATAACAATTATAAATATCAACTTAAATAGATGATTGTTAATAAATTTGGTAAACTATTAATTAATAAGTAATAGTTATTAAATCATATTTAATAAAATAAAATAAATTGAGATTGATAAAATTTAATAAATTAGATACAGTTAACAAATGATAGTTAATAAACTTGAAATAAATTGAGATATGAAGGATCCAAACGCAATTAAGCAATTAAGCGGTGTAGTCCTGGAATATTACCCCACCTAATATACATAACCCGCTCTGATACATTCCTCATCGCAAAACCTAGTTAAGCCGCCATCTCCATCTTCATTGAATCTCCAACTCTCAGCCATGATAGAAACAATAATCCGAAAGGAGTGATGCGCGGATTCCAAATTGAATTCGCTATTTTTGTATTCCATTCTTCCCGAAACCGAATAAATCGAGATTTATGAAGTCTGATGTTCGAATCTGCATTCCACTAGTCTGCGGTTCCCAATATAGTCATGGACCCATAGTTCCCCGGCACTGTCCTTTGCACTATCGGATCCTCCTCCAACCCCAATCCGAACGACCACTTCGTATCACAGTTCAAACTACGAGAGTTCAACCCTTCAAACTGAGCATTGTGGATATTATTGCTGTGATATTTGCTCATGTTCTAACGACAGGATTGTTGTGATATCTGCTGGTGCCAGGCTTACTCGGAGCAGGTAGCAGAGATGAATTCTGTTGATAATTGTCGTGTGGTTCTTTAAATTGCACTCATGTTCACTGATGCACCATTGATATGCTACAAGGTATGGATATTCGACCTTATGTTCTGCAAATGAATTTTTTCAAGGTATGGATATTCTGTTGATAATTAATAATATGCACCATTGATATGTTTCTATTATGATGATTCTTACTGCTAATGCTTCCCAATTTTAATGATTTTTAGTGCTAGTGCTTCCTTGGAAAAAGAGAATGATATAAGTCTAATACTACATTAAGATGGCAGCTGCATTTCTCTAGTATTTCAGGTCGAGATTGGAGGACTTGAGGTTCTTAAAGATGGGGAATGGATCCCTGTTGGTTACTAAGAGGGTAGCATCACTGTTAAAATTGGCGACTTACTTCAGGTATGCATATGTTTTGGCCACTTATACATGCTTAGCCATCTGTGCTTTATGGCTAGCTGCATCTGGTTAACTGAGTAGTGGATACTGGGTTGGTGATGACGAATGATAGATTTATAAGCGCAATGCATGGAGTGGTAATAAAAGAGAAGGACAAGTACTCATTTGTGTTTTTCTTCAGTGCAGATGGAATAAAGTGGATTGAACCTTTGCCACGGTTCACCGGTGAAGTTGGCGTGCTTCCTCGGCACAAAGGATTCTACTACGAAGATTACATGCAACTTCGGATGAAGAACATATCGGTTTCATGCAGTGGGTTCTTTGATATTTACCAACTTGTTATTACTGGCAACGTTGGGAGTTAGTAATTTTGATTTCAGAATATGGTTGATGTTTGTACATGAATCGTTGTGTCATGCAATTGAACGATATGACTTGCTAATGATACATCGTATGATAAGAATAATGATTTCATGTATTTTCATTATTAATAACATTCTCTAGGAACATACTGCGAAAACATGTGACAACCAGAAGTAACATTTCAATAATAAATAGTTTATGATCTCCTTCTAGCATCAGTTTTGCTAAATGATTGGTGCCTACAGAAACTATATGACAAAGATAAGAGTTGAATATAACAAGAATGGACATGGTGACAAAGTTTTTTAATATTTACTGATCTGTTTCTCTCATGAAGATGACGTCCTTTATTGTGCAACAAGTGCTTATGCACAATCATAAGCATAAGCACAACTAATGTTATATTGCTGCATGCTACTTGTACTTAGACTAGTAGCATGTTTTTATAAGCTTTACTGATTCCAGTTACATTTTTTGACCTTATGAAATCGCAATGTCTTAACTTCTTAGTATAGACAGCAATGTTGGGCAACTTTATTCTGAAAAACTTGCCAAATATATAAAGAAGTAACTAAAAACTAAGAGAGCTAGCTGGTTCTGTAAAAGAGCAGTATCCGAAAGGCTGAGAGAGCTGCATTTGTAAGAGCAGGATTCAACAAAGTCAGTTAATAGTTTGTGCTGGTGGTAAGTTTAGGGAGAAAATTAGACGATGTGATACTTTAGGAGCATCAAATAATTCTTCTCTTAGTCAAATCTTCTAGCCTTCTGCAAGTAAATTCCATTTCTTTTTGCTTGATTTTTTGAACTTTATGTGAATAACTAATGGCAGGTACTTAATTATTCATTCTAATACGAACAGGTGGATTTACTGCGATGGATATGCTTGGAAGATTGGATCAGATGGTAGTTTCCAGGGGTTTGAGTTTCACAATCACTTCCCTTGGTGTTGTTTTTGCTATCTTGTTCTCCGCTTTAAATTCTCATGGTGCCCATATTTTATCTCTCAACCCTATTTTCCCTTTAATCTTATTCTTCACAATATTCGGCACAGGCATTTCTTATTCAGAAAATAGTCGCTGACCAAAATGGAACTGATTTTATATATGCAGAAGATTTTAAAGCAAAGGAAGAGCTATAGAAGGTATAATACTTGTTTACAGTATGCATTTTCTTTTCTTGAAAAACATACTTTGCTTATTAGTTTTTATAAGGTAGAATTTTTTATGTTTTACTTGATTGGATGTTGATCTTGTATCACCCCTATCGAAGCTTGAATCATCTTTGTGTAGCTCTTTGAACCCCTTGAAGGTACTTTCTATAACCTGTATATGGTTATTACCTTATACACACCCTTTTGGTTTTTGGTCTTAGTTTTTAGTTGGCTACAACACTATTTTTGTAATTTGTGCACTATTAATTATGCAGGCTTTAACAGATAGAAGCTGGAAAAACATCAAAAGCTAGCAAAAGATGAGGATTTAGTCTGGTGGCCAAACAATAGATATTATTATTTATCGAGGAGTATGTTCTTTATTATTTTTGTAAATGTGTGACAATGTATAATAAGAACTAAATGTGCGACTTCACAAATGCTGTGAATATGTAACAACCCGGAAAATCAGAACCAATTTAAAATTTTTATTTTGGCAATTTTAATGGATTTTGAATATTTAAAATGATTTGTTTTAAATAATAACGACTAAAAATTTATTTTCGACTAAGTTAGAATGTACAAATTTATTTAAATCGAAATTAGAATATAAATATTTATTTTATTATAAAAGGAATTGAAAATGGCGCGGTAGTTTGAAAATTCAATTTCAAATTTCAAATAAATGTACAAGATTCAAAATAAAATGGATTTTGATGAAACCAAAAATATTTGAATCTGTTTGAAAATATCTTTTCAACGAATCTGAAAAATCCAAATTTCATAGCGAGAAAAAAAAAGTTATGTCCAGTTGAAGATTCAGAATAGTCATTATGGAAATATAACCCTTAAAAATAGCGATTTTGCAAACGACCTCCATTTTCGATGAGACCACTTTTGTTTGATCCGGAATGTCAAATTATTGCTAGAATCCAAAATTCATAATTTTTGAAATCAATATGTGAGTGTGGCAAAAGAAAATGTGTTTGGTAATTTCAGTTTGAATTTAATCGACTAGAAAATGACCATTTTTCAAACGGTCACCGAATTTGACGAAATTAGTTTTGTTAGGACCGTATCGTCAATACGAAGCTAGAAATAATTTTTCTAGAATTTATGAAGTCAGTATGTGGCCCCGATAAATTAAAATGTATGTTTAAATTAAACATATATTGATTTATATTTTAATTTTAACGAAAACTGATTAAAACATTAGAATTGGCTTACGAAACATATCCTATTGTGTCCGGAATGGGGGTATTTAGCTAAGGGCGACAGTCGTTACGTTCAAATTGGAGTTCGTAATGATTTTAACTTTTAAAACAAATTAATTAATTATACATACTAATATATATACCCCGTACCCTAGTCATACCCTAGTAAAACCATCCCTACCGGGGTCAAACTCTATCCCGTCCCCCTTTCTCTTGTGGAAAAACCTAAATCAATATTTTCAAAATAAAAAAAAGAACCGCTCGTCGATCTTGTCGCCGCCTCTTACAGGCGGGCCTCCGCCGTGCCCATGCCTCCGCCGCATCCCTTGGGACAACCGCCTTCTTCTTCTCCACCTCTCCCTTCCCCGTTCGTGAAACCCCAACGCCCCACCCCAAAAGAAAACTGCCGCTAGACCCCGACAGTCCACCGCCGCCGACCACCATTGTGCCTCCCCCGACCACCTTCAGCATGCCCCTCGGCCTCCACCCTCCCCCCTTTGGAAATATACAGTGAGTGTTTTTTTATTTTTATTTAAATTTCATTTTTTTATATGATTCACATTATTTAAATTTCAGTTTTTAAATATGAAAAACAAAGCAAAGAAAAGATTAGTTTTTATAAAAAAAGGATTAGTTTTTATATAGGAAAGATTAGTTTTTTTATATATATAAAGTTGAGTTTTTTTTATATATAAAGTTGGGATTTTTTATATATAAAGTTGAGATTTTTTTATATATAAAGTTGATATTTTTAATATCATAAAGTTGAGATTTTTAACATCATAAAGTTTAGATTTTTAATATACATGAAGTTGATATTTTTATATATAAAAAGTTGGGAATTTTATATGAACAAAGTTGTGATTTTTCAATATACAAAGATAAGATTTTTAGTTAGGTAAAAATTCAATTTTTATTGTATGAACTAATTTATAAAAATAAATTTTTTTATTTTTATATAGATTATACGAAGATAGAAATATAATTTTTACATATATTAGAATTATAAAAAAAATATGATTTTTATATATACAGTAGAGTAATAAAAATGTGATTTTTACTATGAACAACGTGAAACAGATTGCGTTGGAATCAAAACAGCGAATTTAAACGTCCATCAAAGAATGACGGAGTGGATCCCAAAGGTGAGAACTTCTCACTTTAATTTTATTTTCTAGTTAAAATATATACTAGGATGCAAACGGTGCTTAGTAGCACCCGACACCCATCGTCCACAAACCATGGACGACTTGTTTGATTATGATGTGTTGTGAAAATTGATTGTGATGTGGAATAGATTAAATATATTCACGTGTTGAACGGAAAAATATTCATGTGTTGAAATAAAATATTTTATCATTAAAAATATAATTTTTAACATTTATATGAATAAAATATATGTTCATTTACAAATCAGATGATTTGTTTATGTACACTCATTTGAGTGATATGGATTAGGACGATAAGTTTTACACGTCGCCCAACTGCACAAATAAAATCTGTGTTTGTTGATTGAAACCCCATACGGGTATTGAGATGATATTTGACGTACACTAATCCCAATTGTTTAGTTGTATGTCGATCGATTGGTTGACTGACAGTTGTAAGCGTTAATATTTAAATTTAATGCTTGTGCAGTGTAGAATGCACCCTGGATGATTGATTGTTTATCATTGCTATTATGTACATGTATTGTATGAAATTCATATAAATCACATTATATGGTTATTGACTGTGTCTGATATCAGTTCAGAAAGAAGGAATATTCTAAAATAACGAATATTTTAAAATAATGAATATTTTAAAATAATATTCAGTAAAAGAATCAAAATCTGATTTTGATGTCCGATTTGGGATGGACACGAAAATATTTAAATATATAAAGCCGTGTTGATTAGATTAACGCCATTTTGACATGCACGATATTTATATCAATTTTGTCCATTTCTATAATGAATATCGAAAAGGAAATGATTTTGAAGTATAATATTTTGAAAATATTATCATTTATATATTAATGATATGGAATATTCAATTTTGATTTAAAATTGATTATGTAGTTGAGATCGTTTTTAAAATGAATTTAAAATGGTTTATAAAATACGTTTTGAATGGAAATCGACGAAATATATATTGTACATATCAAATGGCCTGAATAGAATGCGTTGCGCCGTGGCAATTCGCGAATTTCAACCATTGACTTCGAATTGGCGTTACGGGATATCCGACCGTCAGATTCTCCTAAAACCAGAACCGTTGGGTTTGTATCGAAAAGAGCTTTCCAACGAATATAAGAAATTTGAAATCTAATGGTTGGATTTGGAATTATGTCTAAATCAAATTTGGAAAATGTCGTTGTAAGTGCAGTTCGATGACCGTTTATGGAAATCGACTGTACGGACTTAATAAAATTATTAAAAATATCAATAATTTATGTAAAATCATAATGAATGATTTGAAAAGAATTGGGATGAAAAATTCCATATTTGAAAATACAAAAATATATTTTTATCGAAATGAACTATGTATTAACTATAATTATAATCCAATTATTTCTAAATAAATAAATTAGATTTGAAATGGTTTTAAAAATAAGCCTAATTTCCAATATATGAATTGGAATGGATTTGAATCGAAATTGTCTTTGGAATTTCGATATTGGATTCCGTGATTATACACATATTGTGGAGGAATTTGGAAGATATAAATATCGTTTTTCCCAATACGATATTTGTTGGTTTCAGAATTTGATATTGAATATAAGCAGATATATTTTCTATTCAGAGCCTTGTATTTAATATCAAATTGGATTTTGGGTTCGTCGTGAACGATGACTTCATTAACACTATTCTTAAACCCAGCTGAGAAAAAATATAAATCTTTTTATTCAGATTTAATGAATTTTACTTTTTAATTAACATTTAATTGGAATTAAATTGAAATTGCTTTTTAGGTTTATCGTGAATGGTGTTTTAAATAACATTTGTTCTTTAACTCAATTAACAATGGAATGCGATTTTGTGTTTGTCCTGAATGGTATCTTTAATAATACTATTCTTAAACCCAACGGAGTTAAGAAAATTAGAAACTAACTGGAGATTAGCTAAGTTGAATGGTTTCCTAGGTATTGATCTGATGTTGGTTTCGGCCTTTGGGATTAATACTTAGGGAATTGTTCTCTTACTAATTTACGGTTAGAGACTGATAGGATGGGGTCTTCAGTAATACTGTTCTTAAACGCCGTACGAAAAGAATAAATCTTTTAATCAAGATGTAGAGAAGAATTACCAATTAATTAACATTTAATTGGATTTGAAATGGAACGTGAACAGGGTTTATTGTGACTGTGTTTTTAACGACATTCGTTCTTTAACCTGATTTACAGTGATGTGTGATTTGGAATTTATAAATCTTTTATTAAAACTTAAAGGAGATTTTCCAAAGTAAAGTTTTCCAATTTAACATATTAAATTGGAATTGAATGGAATTCGATTTGGTAATAATCGAAGTGAGCTTCTGTAGAGGAAGACTATTAATATATATGGAATTTAAAAGGCTTTGCCGTTATTCCATTTATATTATCGGTTGGATGTGGAAGTTTATATCGATTATATATATCGATCTATTTTCCATGAAAATTCCATTGTTAATGGAATGAGATTTTGGGTTTATTATGAGTTGTGTTTTAAATGACATTAGTTCTTTAACCCAGTTAAAGATAAGACTAATTTCTTAACTTTGAAGAAAATCATTAACAAATGATTTTTGGAGATTAAAACTAAATTAGAGTTTTAATGAATCTTTAATTAGATTGAAATGTGAATCTGATAACTAAAATTATCAAATTCAAGAAATGATCGAGAATGGAGTATCACTAGTTTTGCTCCAAGCGATAGTTAAATCTTTAATTGGATTTGAACGTGAAATGGTAATTGATTTTACCAATAACACCGTGGTGTTAGATATGAAGTATTACCATTATTACTTCATGGGGTGAATAGGTTGGAATTGGGAAATTAAACAAATGATTACTTTGGTAATCTTCGCTAATTCCGACTAGTTTGGATAAACCTTAATTTGGTTTGAATTGATATCAAAAGGAAGATTAAAGAATAAATTTAAATAATTTATCTTTGATAAAATTAATGGGAACCTTTCTCAAAGTATAAGAATATTTGAATAAAAGAATATTCTGAGTTGGAATGAGGCGTATGTTGTGTTTGTGCAGCACTTGTTTATTATGTACGCGAGTTATTCGGAAAGACGGGGTTTATCCTATTCTGAATAACTGAATCGACGATGAGTCGACGATGGAGAGATGGTGGTTGAAGACCGGACGTATTCACATCGTTTGGATGATTACTGATGCCTTGATTGGGTTGTACACCCAAGACGAGGTAATAAGTGGTGATCGTCCAAACGTACTTGGAGATCGACCGGATATGCGAGGACCTCTCTCTTGTATTGGACATATGGGAGGAGGAATAAGGTGCCTCTGGTTTCGTTCAGACCCAGAACGAACTTGTAAATGGATATGTGTCTGACATCAGATTTCATTTTGTGTAATTGATAGACATCGGTTGCATAGCGTGAATTGCCAGTGTGGCATGCTGAGATGCAAATGATCAAGGCTTCTGTTGAAAAGCAGAGTCTTGTGGTTGATGATCAAAGCACGGCTTTAATATAGCTTAGCTTTGTGTATAGTGTTAATTCGCGAGCCTCACACCCCGGTGTGAACCAGAAATGGGAGAGGACCTCAGGGAGGACATGCGTTTCCTTCTAGCTAGGGGTGGTGTCTGGGTTTTGCACGCCCAGATGTTTTACTTATGTGGATTATCGATAGCGAGACGCCTCAGTTATATCGGTCACTACGGGGCCGATTGATGGTTTGGTCGGAATATGACCAGTTTACACCCCATAGGGCGGGGAAACGCATTGTTCTGGCATTTTAATCCACTTCATGTGGACCGGCCCTGATGATCCAAGGCTTGTCTGTGTGCTTGCCTGAGACATGGGCTAGATTGCCTCGAAGCGGTAAGGACGATCCCTTGCCTTGGTTCACAAATGGAACTCCAACTTCCAATACGTGACATTTCTGTTTTATTTGTAGAGCCTAGTATGGCGACATAGTGGGATGGGGCACTATGCCGTCTATGATTGATACATTTATATTTGAAGTTGTTTTTACATTATAATAGTATCAAAATGATTTGTTTTCAACGTACCAAGCATGTTTGGCTATTATAAAGTAAAACTCTATCCTCCAGTTTGCATTGCATTGTGTGATGGGACCTGAGTCTTATAATAGCTTCATTTTTTCCAAAAAGCATTGCGCTATTTTGTTATATGCACAGGTATTCTGGGGAGGAAAACCGTTCCGTGTTATACGGCGTGGTCCCTTAATATACTATATCTTAAAGTAAAGTTTTAAATAACTGTTTTAGTTCTCACACCAGTCACATGACTAACCTGGAGTTTATTGTTTTAACCTAAACTCTGGGTGCCCTTATTTTCCACATGGGTAGCTAACAGTTTTGGTTTTGCAGATTTATATTCACAGGACCCTGGTTTACAGCTGAAATATATCCGGAAAGCTCTTTATCTGTGTACCTCTTTCAGTTGTGTTTTTGTATTATTTTCCGCTGCATTGTGATTTGTAAATCTCTAATATTTTTCTGATGTATAATATTATTCATACTCTGTATATTCTTGTACTCTGATGTAAATTGTTGTAATAAGCAATGAAATGTTCTTATGTTTGTGTTCTGATTTGTCGTGTTCTCATTACAATCCGGGCTTTCCTTTACAGGGAAGTTCGGGTCGTTTCATTTTGGTATCAGAGCTTTGGTTTACAGAGCTCGAGAACAAGATACATTAGAACCAAACGAAAGAATTCATCAGAGATTGGATTAGAAATATCCAATAAGGATGACTCGTTAGAGATGGGATCAGTAGTATCTTAGAACGAGTGTGAAGAGTAGTGTTTTTAAAATAAAAATGAAAACTAATTTTGTTTTGAAAATTTAAACCAAATTATACGTATTTGAATATTTATTTTAAATTGATTTGGACAATCGAGTATATGGAGATTTTGAATATACGCGTAATTAACGTGTATTCGAAGCCTCAAATATATTGGATAGATGTACAATCACGCTCTAGTCGCCCGGAGACGATCCTGGTGATTACTATAGTATCATCAGTATTTGTTTTCGAGTTTCGAAAGTGGGATGTTTAAATATTTCCATTAGACTATTATGAGAACCAAAACTAGATAGGGTTTATTATTGTGAATTGGTATCAAAAACATGATTTTGTGTGTGTGTGTGTATATATCAAAGTTCCGAATTTGAAAATTAATCCACTAATTGATTGATGTTTGTGTTGTACGATTATTCATTTAAACCAACATGTGAATGATAGGTGAATTAGGCCAAATTGAATCAAAATTTGAACTGAATTGAAAATTTATTGGAATTGCATGCATATACATGTATATACATTGAACAGGTTATAGCAGGGAAGCTAAGCAGAGGAATAAAATTGTATGCCCGACAAATAGGTACATGTTTACAAATTTATTGGGTTTGGATGATTTTATGAGGCGATTAGCTAGCCTCTTAGCTTTTTCCTTCTCTTTTTGAGATGAGAGGGCCTGTGTGGCGGTTTGGGGATTTTCCCGATGCTCCCCATACAAAGGAGGTTATGGCAAAAAAATTCAAAAATTTAGGGTGTTAGACAAATTTTTGAAAAGTTAGAAATTCCTAGAAACTGGAAAGTTCAAGAATGAAAGCCAGAATGAAAGTTGAGTTGATTAGTTAAACAACTTTCAGCTCCGTTCTTTTTCGAGGACGAAAAGATTTTAAGTCGGGGAGATTGTAACAACCCTGAAAATCAGAACCAATTTAAAATTTTTATTTTGGCAATTTTAATGGATTTTGAATATTTAAAATGATTTATTTTAAATAATAACGACTAAAAATTTATTTTCGACGAAGTTAGAATGTACAAATTTATTTAAATCGAAACTAGAATATAAATATTTATTTTAATTATAAAAGGAATTGAAAATGGCGCGGTAGTTTGAAAATTCGATTTCAAATTTCAAATGAATGTACAGGATTCAAAATAAACCGAATTTTGGTGAAACTAAAAATATTTGAATCTGTTTAAAAGTATCTTTTCAACGAATCTGAAAAATCCAAATTTCATAGCGGGAATAAAAAGCTATGTCCAGTTGAAGATTCAGAATAGTCGCTACGGAAATATACCCTTAAAAATAGCGATTTTGCAAATGACCTCCGTTTTTGATGAGACCACTTTTGTTGGATCCGGAATGTCAAACTATTGCTAGATTCTAAAATTCATAATTTTTGAAATCAATATGTGAGCGTGGCAAAAGAAAACGTGTTTAGTAATTTCAGTTTAAATTTAATCGACTGGAAAATGACGATTTTTCAAACGGTCACCGAATTCGACGAAACTAGTTTTGTTAGGACCGTATCATCAATACGAAGCTATAAATAATTTTTCTAGAATTTATGGAGTCAGTATGTGGCCTCGGTAAATTAAAATGTAGGTTTAAATTCAATATATATTGACTTATATTTTAATTTTAACGAAAACTGACCAAAACATTAGAATTGGCTTATGAAACAAATCCCACTGTGTCCGGAATAGGGGTATTTAGCTAAGGGCGACAGTCGTTCGGTTCAAATTGGAGTTCGTATTGATTTTTACTTTTAAAACGAATTAAATAATTATATATACTAGTATATATATCCCATACCCTAGTCAACCCATTCCTACCGTGGTCAAACTCTATCCCGCCCCCTTTTCTCTCGTGGAAAAACCTAAATCGAGATTTTCAAAATAAACAAAAAGAACTGCTCGTCGATCTCGTCGCTGCCTCCTACTAGCGTGCCGCCGCCGCGCCCAAGCCTCTGCTGCACCCCCTTGGGACAACCGCCTCTCCCTTCCCCGTTCGTGAATCCTCAATGCCCCACACCAAAAGAAAACTGCCGCCAGACCCGGACAGTCCACCGCTGCCGACCACCATTGGGCATCCCCCGACCACCTCCAGCGCGCCCCTCGGCCTTGAAACACCCCACCTCCCCCACCTCCGTTAAGGTCACTCACAAAGGGAATACCTTAACTTCGGTGGAGGTTTATAAGTAAAAGTCACAGATAAAACACAAGACAGATATAAACACATATATATAAACAACGGAAAATCAAATAGACTTTCATATCATAAATACGTGTTCATACAAAAACATTTCCATAGTTGCCACAAAACAAACTTCCAATTATTACAACCATAAAAATATCTTGATTTAAAACTTAAAGAAGCATGAAACATAATTAAAACTTCATAAATCCGCATAGAATGTCCAAAGCCATAGCCCAAACGAAAGAGATCCAAGCAATACATTCTCTCTCTTCAAGCTGGATGAAAAACCTGACTAAGCTGAGGTGTTTCCTCCCTGTGGACCTGGGACGGGGGGGGGGGGGGAGAAAAGAAAGCGAAAGGAAAATGGACCAGACATAAGTTTGGTAAGTCTAGTTATAATTATAGCATGAGAACAATAAAAAGATCATGACTTGCATAAATTGAGAACAGGACAATACCAGAATATAAGACAAGATATGGCAGGAAATACTAACTATACTAAACGCACTCACTATTACTTCTCTGCACCTACTAACTAGCCTAACTAGCACCACGTGTTCATGACAAGGTGATCCATTATTCGATCGGCTCTTACTCGCAACATTTTCTTCCTGTGTCATACGGCCCCACATGATTGTAGATACCTATGCTGGTCCTATCATGGGGTGTATCAAGTCCCATGGTGGTGGCCCGACACAATTCTAGAATGCATAGGTTATACTACTGATGCCCAGTGCCCTGTTTGTCTGCTCCGAAGTGTGTGCACGCCCGCACTCCGTTAGAACCTACACTGCTGCACCAACCGCCGTCGATTTTGACCGCTTACAATCAGCCCAGTAATCATGCCCCACCCTGCCTAGTTTCAGGGTACCATGATACCTAATTGGGTTACTACTGAAATGGGTCCCCGTTACTAGGATTTTCTAGTCAAACATGGTAAGTGGTTAAGTGTCTGTATTAACCAAACCCCACCCATCAGTTTAATTAACATGTTGAATTGGTTAAGTGTTTTAGTTAACTTAACCCTACCATCCTGTCTTGTCTGTCCTTAGCTTTAATTAGTTAAAGCACTAACCACTCACATTAGATAGGTATTGTTACGGTTACTGGATGTGCCGGTCGGTTCCGGGCAGGTTTACACCGTAACTTAGTCTAACCTCGGGTCCTTATTGGGCTCAATGCCTTAACCTCCCACATTGGATAGGTATTGTTGTGATTACTGGACAGCCGGGCGGGTCTGGGCAGGTTTACATCACAACTCAATCCAACCTTGGGTTAAGTATACTCGTATTTTCTAAATTTGCATATTTGTTTTTTTTATTCTTATACGTAATCTTGTTAACAATTAAATGTTATGGCCCACCTTCCAAGTTCATCATTTTTAGGTGTATGAATTTTATACCATTTAAGTGCCACCAATTATTGGCATTTGCCAAACATGCCAATTTCATATATTTTTATGTCTACCCCAACGGTATCCCTCGTTTGTACTTCGCAAGATTTTAATGAGTGTTGGGCTCGATATTTCAGCCCAACTTATCAACATAAAAGGGGAAAGCGATAAACATGAAATATTCTAAATAACAACAAGGGTGTGTGACATATGAACTTGCAACTTTAAGATCTAATAATCATAAATCATGGGTTTCAACTTGTCATGTGAACTTGCATTGAAAGGGGAATCTAACTAAACAGGTGTCACATGAATTAGCATATGATTTAGACAACATAAGCCTAAACATGTTTAGATCTAGGCATAATCTCAAACTCAAACAAGTATATGACAAAATTATGTCATGCCCATAAAGTATGTATAATTTTTAACACATAAGTGTGAACTTGCAATGTAGACTAAATCAACATACATACATGTGAATTTGCAACATAGACTAAATCAACTTACATATATGTGAACTTGCAAATCAATCACGAACATATGAATAAGTGCGAACATGTAGATCTAACATTTGGTCACATATGTGATATGATTTTACAACCTAAAACTTGCATAACATGATAAACTACACAACTTGTCATAACAGGTTATACTCCAAGTTCATATACATATGAATTCCCAATTCAACATGATAATAAGATAGAACCACAGACATAGATCAATATCATTCAATTCCACATGTAACATAATAAACATTGTTCTATTATCACTTTATTTCCATGGCATGACATTAATTTTGATTTGCATCCCAAAACATAACTAAACTTACAACGAACGACGAACTTGAGTTATGGATTCTGAGTTCTGAAATTGAGATGCTTTCCTTTGGGTAGATAAACGTTGTTTTGATTTTAATTTTGAATTAGATTTGTTCGTCTCTTAGCTTTCTTCAAGTGGAGGCTACTCTCAGTTTTCTCCCGACGGCATGGTGGCTCTGGTTCTAATTTTTGTGTGGATTTAGGTTGGAGACTTGAGTTGTTTATATGAAATTTCAAATTAATTAGAGCCGTCAGATGATCATCGATGAATCTAGACCATTCACATCGAGAAGAGCCAACCAGAAAGTGACAAATCAGCCCTAGTGACGCACCAGAACTCAGAAAATCGCTCAGAACCTGACCAGGCCAACCAAGACCTGACCAGGTCGACTGGGTAGGTCGACCACCTGGTCGACCTGGGTACTCAGGTCGACCTGGGTCCTGGGCGGGAATTTTCCAGCCCAGCCCAATTCTGGTCCAGTTTTCGAATTTTGAACTAGTTTCGGGCTGTTTGAATTTTAAATCGAATTCTGAAACTTCTGAAGACCACAACTTCCTCATACGGAGTACGATTTACGCAAACTCGGACTCTATCTTAAGCAAAATTCCGAGACGAATGCAGTGGCGTAACCTGTTTCCCTTAATTCTTTCATTTAGAATTAATTATACTATAATTTTTTAATTTATTGTTAACAGAAAATTCGAGGTGTTACATTCTCCCCTCCTTAAAGGATTTCGTCCCCGAAATCTTCAAGTCTAGAAGAACGTATACCCTAACATCTAATCGTCCATCTACTAAACCAACAAACACAGGCGTCCATTGTCCTTAAAAGACTTCTACTGCTTCATGATCATATGTATAGTGTGTGTATATGTCCTTATCTAATGCAAAAATTAGGCGGTCTACTGATTCAGTTGACCTCCTTAATGTGAATCATGTAGGTGTCATGAATCCATTATGTATGCAAATTTTTCCCTACTCATAATTCTACATGTGTGCACAACAATTCATACAAATGCGACATCCATATGACAACATATCAAGTTTCAACCACATACAAATATGAATACATATATGCATATGCAATATGGAAGTGACTGAACCGATCTAATACCTAGGGTGTGTGTATATGCATCCACGAGCAACCACTTGCAACCATCAATCATAACATGTTTCAAATACCTGTTTACATCCATTAGTTTCTACCTAAGGAGTTAGGAGAAAAAGTACCCAGAAGATACATTAAAAGGTAGATACAAGCATAAATTTATGGAAAAAGAGAGGTCAAAGATGTACCCTCAAAAAGAAAAGGGTAGGCAGTGCGTATTTTGCCCTCAGTTTCCCAAGTCGCGTCTTCCTCGGCATCGCTCCATTGAACTTTAACAAGCTTGACTTCACGGTTGCGTAGCTTTTTGATTTCAGTTCCTACGATTCGAGTTGGAACTCTCCTCATAGTTGTTTCTCATTCTATTTCAGCTTCTTCTAGAATGCTTGGTTCCACCACTTCCGCAGACTCATGTAAACATTTCTGGAGATGAGAAACGTGAAAGACATTGTGAATTCCAGCCAACCTTTCGGGAAGCTCTACTCTATAAGCCATCTTCCCAATCTTCTCGATGATAGGGAACGGTCCTACAAATCTTGGTGCTAGCTTTCCTGCGGATCCAAAGCGAACGACATTCCTTAAAGGAGATACCTTAAGGAAAACCCTGTCCCCAACCTCAAACTCAAGGTCGGTCCTTCTTTTGTCTGCGTATGATTTCTGTCTATCTTGGGCAGTCGTCATTCTCCTTCGTATCAAGTCCACTTTTTCTGAAGTCTCTCTAATCATGTTTGGCCCAAGTATAAGCTTGTCTGTAGACTCCCACAACCAAGTTGGTGATCGGCACGGTCTTCCATTCAAAGCTTCGAAAGGCGCCATGCCGATGGTGGCTTGGTAGCTATTGTTGTAGGCGAATTCCACTAAAGGAAGATGATCCTCCCATGTCCCTCCAAAGTCAAGAACGCACAGTCTCAAGAGATCTTCTAATACTATGTTCACCCTTTCTGTCTGACCATCGGTTTGGGGGTGATAGGCCGTGCTCAGGCATAACTGTGTGCCTACAGCTTCTTGCAGACTCCGCCAAAACTCGCTTGTAAAGATAGGATCTCGGTCACTCACTAAGCTGGTGGGTATTCTATGGAGTCGAACTATTTCCTTGAGATAAAGAGATGCTAGAGATAAGGCAGTCCTTCTACTCTTGACAGGTATAAAGGTGGCACTTTTTGTGAGCCTGTCCACTATTACCCAAATGCTAGTATTGCCCCTTCTTGACCTAGGCAACCCATCAATGAAGTCCATTGAAATGCTATCCCACTTCCATTGCGGGACTTCAAGAGGATGAAGCAGTCCTCCATGCTTCTTTTGTTCTGCCTTGACCTGTTGGCATATCATGCACTTAGAAACGAAATCTGCAACATCCTTGCTCATGCCGCTCCAAAAGAAAACTCTCTTTACTTCCTTGTACATTTTGTCTCCACCTGGGTGTATTGTCATCTTGGAATGGTGTGCTTCCTCGAGAACCATTTTTACCAAATCCCTTTCTTGTGGGACGCAAAGTCATCCATCTCGCCTCAGCCAACCCTTATCATCGATGGAGTACCTATTGTGGTGACTGGAAGTTTCACCCCTAATTAGCTTATCAATCACATCAACAAGCTGAGGGTCTTCACGTTGTGCGGCCCCTATTGAGTCTAAAAGAGTGGGCCGTACTTCTAGTGATGCCAACAAACCAGGTACAAAATCAGAGGAGGGCCTAAAGTCAAAACTAGCTATATACTCCAAGCTTTGCCTTTCTACAAAGAGAGGGCTTAAGGTCAGCTTCTTTCTACTCAAGGCGTCTGCTACTACGTTGCCCTTTCCAGGAGTATAGGAAATCTCAAAATCATACGAGGCAAGAAACTCCATCCACCTTTGCTGTCTTAAGTTAAGATCTTTCTACGAGAAAAGATACTTCAACGATTTATGGTCAGTATATAATTTGAACTTCTCACCTAGGAGATAATGGAACCAAGACTTAAGCGCAAAGTCAATGGCAGCTAACTCAAGATCGTGGGTTGGGTAGTTCTTTTCATGAAATTTCAATTGTCTTCCACCATAAGCTACTACCTACCCTTCTTGCATCAGAACAGCGCCTAGTCCCATACCACAAGCATCCGTGTATACTGTGAACATCTTGCTTCCATCGGGCAAAGTCAGAACTGGGGCTGTTGTAAGAGCCCTTTTCAAGCGTTGGAAAGCAATATCACAATCCAAATCCCAAGCGAACGCTAGGTTCTTCTTTGTTAGCCTTGTGAGTGGAGCTAAGATTTTCGCGAAATCTCTAATGAACTTTCGGTAAAAACCTGCTAGCCCGAGAAAGCTTTGGACTTCGGTTGCATTTCTTGGTGCCTTCCAATCTTGCACTGCCGCCACTTTCGCGGGGTCCACAGCTAACCCGTCTTTGGACACTACATGTCCAAGAAACCTTACTTCTTCTCTCCAGAAGTGGCATTTGGAGAATTTGGCTTTCAGCTAATGAACTTGAAGAGTTTCCATGATCTCCTTCAGATGCTGAGCATGTTCTTCCTCATTCTTTGAGAAGATCAAAATATCGTCTACGAAGACCACCACGAACTTATTGAGGAATTCTCTGAACACCCTGCTCATTAGGTCTACGAAATAAGCGGGTGCGTTTGTCAAGCCGAAAGGCATGACAAGCCACTCGAAGAAACCATCTGGGGTTCTGAACGTCGTCTTATCAATGCTATCTTCAGCTACCCTTAGCTGATGGAACCCAATAGCCAGATCAAGTTGGGAGAAAACCGACGCACCTACGAGGTGATCAAACAAATCGTCTATTCTGGGAAGCGGGTGTCTATTCTTCTTAGTCAGCTTGTTTATCTCCCTATAGTCCACACAAAGACGTAGTGAGCCATCTGCTTTCGTTTCGAACACCACTGGAGCACCCCATTCTGAGATACTCCGCCTTATAAACCCCTTCTCGAGAAGCTCCTTAACTTGCTTACTGAGCTCCTTTCTCTCCTTTGGAGCCATATGTCTAACAGGTAAAGCTACGGGCTTTGCATTATCAACAAGATATATGCGGAAGTCTATTTCCCGCCTCGGAGGTAAGCCCTTCACCTCTTCAAAGACATCCGGGTATTCACGGACCACTCTAACCGACTGCAAATTCTCAACAGAAGCATCAAGCGACTTTAGTTAACTAAGCATAACAGCATTCAAGGGATTACAAGAAATTTCTAGAGTGTTACTGAGCCGAGTCAAGAGTCTAACCACTCTCTTCTCACAATCAAGAATGGCACTATTATTGGATAACCAGTCCATGCCCAAGATCAATCCATATCCCGAGAAACCCAAAACAAAGGCATTACATCTAAACTCAATACTTAGAATAGAGATTTTCAAATCCAAACAAACCATTGACAAATAAGCTGAGCCCCCAATTGGATTTGAAACAACCAAGGGATCTTCTACCATACTAGTGTCTAGGTGTAGAGATTCTACTAAAGCAGATGAAATAAAGGAGTGTGATGCACCAGAATCAAAGAGAGTGCGAACTGGATGATCATAAAGATAAACTACACTTTCTACAGAAATATTTCTACCTCGTTCCTGCGGAGGTGCCACCAGCGCGTGAACCTATCCCCCGAAAGTGGATCCAGTCCTCTGTCCCTGCTCCTACTTCTTTGGGCAGTCCTTAGCCATGTGTCCAGTCTCGCCGCAATGGAAACAACCACCATTCATCTTCGCCTTCTTCATTCTGCAGTCTTTCACTATATGTCCAACAATGCCACAAAAATTGCACCTTGTCTTTTCACGGGATTTGTTGTTCTTCCCGCCCTTCTTGAAGTCTGTTTTCTTAGCCTGTAAACCCTCTTTCTTTTCTTGAGGCACTTCCACCTTTGCCTCTTTCTTGCCTTTATCTTCCTCGTGTAGCAGCGCCATGTCCACCAAGCTTTCATAAGTCACTCCCATGGGTATATAAGTCATAGCAAGGCTGTATAGAGGCTCATTCAGACCATTGATGAAGCGAAGGGCCTTCTTGGGTTGGGTGTTCACTAAATCCAGCCCAAATCTGGCCAGTTGATTAAACTGATTGACGTACTCCCTGATCGTCATACTTCCTTGTTTAAGAGTTAGGAATTTCTCCATCTGCGGGCTTCTTTCAGCTTGAGAGAGGAATTTCATCTCAAACCTCATCTTGAAATCTTCCCAAGTTTCCACTGGCCTCTCAGCATGGGTAACCTCCCACCAATAAGAAGCTTCGTCTTTAAGCAACCACACTGCTAGCGGTATCTTTTGCTTGTCGTCAACTTCGAAGATGATGAACAAATCTTCGGTCTCCTTCAGCCAGTTCCTTGCTACCACAAAGGATTCAGTTCCATAAAAGTCCTTTCCACCCATAGCCTTGAAGTCTCTACACGTCTTAGAGAAAGCATTTCCACGAGGAGGAGGAGGAACCGCTGCCACTGGGGGAAGAGGAATGTCTACTGGGCCGGCATCTTTGGCCCTAGCCTCTAGGTACCTTCGGAACCAGCCAGGTATCGATACTACTTCTGGAAGGTTAAGATCTCCAGACATGCTGAAACAAAAAGGAAAGATTCAAGACAAAAGGATAGAGAGATAGTGCATATGGCTTTAGGAATTATGCCTTTTAAAAACAACGCTTTTTCTTGAAAAAAAATGCTTCTTTAAACTTCTTTTTGAAAATAGTATCAAAAACCATTATCTAATCTGGTAAACCTGTGCTCTGATACCAAGTGAAACACCCTACCTCCGTTAAGGTCACTCACAAAGGGAATACCTTAACTTTGGTGGAGGTTTATAAGTAAAAGTCACAGATAAAACACAAGATAGATATAAATACATATATATAAACAGCGGAAAAACAAACAGACGTTCATATCATAAATATGTGTTCATACAAAAACATTTCCATAGTTGCCTCAAAACAAACTTCCAATTATTACAACCATAATACTGTCTTGATTTAAAACGTAAAGAAGCATGAAACATAATTAAAACTGCATAAATCCCCATAGAATGTCCAAAGCCATAGCCCAAACAAAAGAGATCCAAGCAATACATTCTCTCTCTTCAAGTTGGATGAGAAACCTGACTAAACTGAGGTGTTTCCTCCCTTTGGACTTGAGGGGGGGAACGGAAGAAAAGAAAGCGAAAGAAAAATGGGTCAGACATAAGTCCGGTAAATCTAGTTATTATTCTAGCATGAGAACAATAAAAAGATCATGACTTGCATAAACTGAGAACAGGACAATACCAGAATATAAGACAAGATATGGCAGGAAATACTAACTATAATAAACGCACTCACTATTACTTCTCTGCACCTACTAACTAGCCTAACTAGCACCATGTGTTCATGACAAGGTGATCCCATATTCGATCGGCTCTTACTCACAACGTTTTCTTCCTATGTCATACGACCCCACATGATTGTAGATACCTATGCTGGTCCCAACATGGGGTGTATCAAGTCCCATGGTGGCCGCCCGACACAATTCTAGAATGCATAGGTTATACTACTGATGCCCAGTGCCATGCTTGTCTGCTCCGAAGTGTGTGCACGTCCGCACTCCGTTAGAACCTACACTGCTGCACCAACCACCGTCGCTTTTGACCGCTTACAATCAGCCCAGTAATCGTGCCCCGTCCTGCCTAGTTTCAGGGTACCATGATACCTAATTGGGTTACTACTGAAATGGGTCCCCGTTACTAGGGTTTTCTAGTCAAACATGTTAAGTGGTTAAGTGTCCGTATTAACCTAACCCCACCCATCAGTTTAATTAACATGTTGAATTGGTTAACTGTTTTTGTTAACTTACCCCTACCATCCGGACTTGTCTGTCCTTGGCTTTAATTAGTTAAAACACCAACCACTCACATTAGACAGGTATTGTTATAGTTACTGGATGTGCCGGTCGGTTCCGGGCAGGTTTACACTGTAACTCAGTCTAACCTCGAGTCCTTATTGGGCTCAATGCCTTAACCTCCCACATTGGATAGGTATTGTTGTGATTACTGGACAGCTGGGAGGGTCCAGGTAGGTTTACATCACAACTTAATCCAACCTCGGGTTAAGCATACTCGTATTTTCTAAATTTACATTTTTTTATTCTTATATGAATTTTTTTTAACAATTAAATGTTATGGCCCACCTTCAAAGTTCATCATTTTTAGGTATATGAATTTTATACCATTTAAGTGCCACCAATTATTGGCATGTGCCAAACATGCCAATTTCAAATATTTTTATGTCTAACCCCAACGATATCCCCCGTTTGTACTTCGCAAGATTTTAATGAGTGTAGGGCTCGATATCTCAGCCCAACTTATCAACATAAAAGGGGAAAGTGATAAACATGAAATATTCTAAATAACAACATGGGTGTGTGACATATGAATTTGCAACTTTAAGATCTAATAATCATAAATCATGGGTTTCAACTTGTCATGTGAACTTGCATTGAAAGGGGAATCTAACTAAACAGGTGTCACATGAATTAGCATATGATTTAGACAACATAAGCCTAAACATGTTTAGATCTAGGCATAATCTCAAACACAAACTAGTATATGACAAAATTATGTCATGCCTATAAAGTATGTATAATTTTTAACACATAGGTGTGAACTTGCAACGTAGACTAAATCAACATACATACATGTGAATTTGCAACATAGACAAAATCAACTTACATATATGTGAACTTGCAAATCAATCACGAACATATGAATAGGTGTGAACTTGAAATATGACATAGGTTTAACATATACACATAAACATGGAGATCTAACATTTGGTCACATATGTGATATGATTTTACAACCTAAAACTTGCATAACATGATAAACTACACAACTTGTCATAACAGGTTATACTCCAAGTTAATATACATATGAATAGACTTATCCATTGATTCCCAATTCAACATGATAATAAGATAGATCACAGACATAGATCAATATCATTCAATTCCACATGTAACATAATAAACATTGTTCTATTATCACTTTATTTCCAAGGCATGACATTAATTTTGATTCGCATCCCAAAACATAACTAAACTTACAACGAAAGACGAACTTGTGTTCTGGATTCTGAGTTCTGAAATTGAGATGCTTTCCTTTGGGTAGATAAACGTTGTTTTGATTTTAATTTTGAATTAGATTTGTTCGTCTCTTAGCTTTCTTCAAGTGGAGGCTACTCTCAGTTTTTTCCAGCCGGTATGGCGGCTCTGGTTCTAATTTTTTTTGTGAATTTAGGTTGGAGACTTGAGTTGTTTATAAAGAATTTCAAAATAATTAGAGCCGTCAGATGATCATAGATGAATCTAGACCATTCACATCGAGAAGAGCCAACCAGAAAGTGGCAAATCGGCCCTAATGACACACCAGAACTCACAAAATCGCTCAAAACCCGACCAGGCCAGCCAAGACCTGACCAGGTCGACTGGGTAGGTCGACCCCCAGGTCGACCCCCTGGTCGACCTGGTTACCCAGGTCGACCCCCTGGTCGACCTGGGTCCTGAGCGGGAATTTTCCCGCCCAACCCAATTCTGGTCCAGTTTTCGAATTTTGAACTTGTTTCGGGCTGTTTGAATTTTAAATCGAATTCTGAAACTTCCGATGACCACAACTTCCTCATACAGAGTCTGATTTACGCAAACTCAGACTCTATCTCAAGCAGAATTCCGAGACGAACGCAGTGGCGTAACCCGTTTCCCTTAATTCTTTCATTTAGAATTAATTATACTTTAATTTGTTAATTTATTATTAACACAATATTCGGGGCGTTACGGGCCTCCAACCCCCCCCCTCTGGAAATATACAGTGAATTTTATTTAACCACAACAACCAATCAAACAATTCATTTATTATAACACGTTTATTTTATAAACGTGACCAATAAGGTAGGTTACCTCAATTGGAACTAATCGTTAAAATAACGATTTGGGTTTCACTGAAATTAAACGACGTTTAATTTCATCAGTTCAAACAATAACTGGATATATATACATCAGCAATCAGTCAATAACTAGCAACCATAACACACAAAATAAAAACCCAACTTATAAAATATAAGCGGGAAATAACTGAGTGAGTTTGACTCACCTTGAACTTGATCTGTCGATAAATTAGCTTGTTTTCAGTTGAATTAAACGACGTTTCATTCATCTGAATAATCTAGCTGCTGCCTACCTTACTCAGTCCTCATCCATCGCGTAGTACTTGTATTCACGGTCCCGATGTTTTTCGTTTCGTCGGAATCTGACCATATTTGCTTTCGAAATTAATATTTGAATTTTATAAACCATTTAAACTAATTAAACTTAAATAAAACAAAAATTGGGCCTTACCAAATACTAATGTTCAGCCCAACCGATATGACCTAGGCTCGCTTCCCCTCTAATCCCATAAAACATCGAAATCCTTGCTCATTTCAAACATCAGATCCATTTTTCTCATTACATCCACCGCCATCAAAATGAGAGGAAAGCAAAACCCTACCGTGCTGATCCTTGTTCTTCTTCCATCCTCGGACGCTTCGCCACCCAAACCCCTCGACCTCCCTCGGCAACCGCCGCGCCACCCCCCAATTCCCAGGCCCGAAGCCTCCACCCAAAAAGCTAAGTAATTTTCCCAATTTAATTTCTATTTTGCGAATATATATATTTTTATTTCGATCGAATGTTTTCTCTTCACTGTTTGGGTTCTGAACTGAGGCATGATTATGGTATTTATAGTTGAATTTGATCCATGTCAAATATTGAGTTGTAAAATCATAGATTTGATTTTTCAGTGCTTAGTTCTTAGGCTCTATTTCCTTTTCATTTAGTTGTGCTGTGTGGTCAAACTGTTGATGATAGAGCTTGGGTTTCGTGTGACATTTAACAGTGGGATGTGAAAATTTGCGGTTGGATTTTCCATGTATTTTTCTGCTCATATATGTACCAAAAGTCGATTTGTCCCTATGTAGATTAGGTATAGCTATTTGTGTTGTCTATCCATACTGTATTTTGTAATTTGCTCTTCAGATTTTTCTGTGCACAAGATTTGAAACTGTGGCCATGAATTGTTATTTCAATTCAGAGATTCGAAAATTATGAATATAGATTTTATGTTCCACTTTCAGATGTAGTGCAGAATTTCTTGGATAAATAAACTCATGTATGAGCTGTTTGATTGTCTGTTGGAGTTGATGTATACATATGTCTGTTTTCCCTTAGCAGATTTGCGAAGATTTTAGTTGTACCTATTATGTTAACTTATTTATTTTCTTCTCTTTGAAAACTTCAACTTTGTATATATATTTACCTACTTCTCTAGCTATTCATAGCTGTATTCTCCTTTTCTCTTTTCAGATCAGACCCACTGGTGATGAAGACATCTTGGTTGCTGGTTTTTTTCATTGTAGTAGATTTCATGTTGTAAATATATGCAGATATATATATTGATTCCTTCGGCTGTTATCTTTAAAGATTGGATGTAGAAGTGTATAAATTTCACTGTTCCTACATCTATTCATTTTACTGTTGCTTAGCATGCTGTAACAAAAATGTATTGTTTATGTCACCCTTTGTTTTGCATTGCAACTTTGTCGAATTCTCTGTTGTCACTATCATTATGTCTTTCTTGTTTGAAGCTTAGTTTTGTTGCGATGCACTTGATGCACATAATGCGTACGACACATGTGACTGAGTTTGTAACCAGGGGATTACATTCTGCATTTCTACTTCTGATAACAAATCAGAAAATTTATTTTTGTGTTAATTTGAAGTAACTAGAATTATTAACATATGTTGGATAAGGAGTTTTTTTATATAAATTATAACGACCCAATAACCAATATTGGTTTTTCGAAAACTGACCAACAATCGTATTGAATATCGAGAACATATACAACCGGGGAATTTATATATACCTGAGACCGGGTTAGTGGTGTCAAACGAGTTAGTGGTATCAAACGAGTTAGTGGTATAAATGTAGTTACAATTTGCCGGCAACTGAAGAATAAATACAGAAATTTGGTTAAGCGAAATTCATATAACGATCAAGTGAAATAACCAAGACTAAGATGGAAAAAAAAACTCGACATCCAGAAATTTGGTTAAACGATATCGAAAATATATATAAATCCTTATTCAATTTATTAAATAACGTCATCGTTTTATAACGATTTTCATAGCGAATATTTCAAAATTTTAATTGGAAATAACTGACAAATTATAACATGAAATCTCGATTTTTCTCTTCCATATGAAAAATATAATCAAATCGATTCCAACGTTTCTGGTTTCACAGAATTCCGACTCAAAACGAATTATGTATACTCAGTTAAAGTTCAGAACGAATTTTACGAGCTACCGCGCCCTTTCTAGTTCGTTTTTAATATAATTATAAATTAAACGTTCCGACGTCGTTTAATAAAGAATATATTTATATAATTCAATATAACCCATCTTTAAACCACTTTAACTCATTCGTTCACATTATACAACAAATTCAATATTTTTTCAATATCCCGAAAATAAAATATTATTAATATTATTTAAATATTCCAATCAAAATGGTCAAACCCAATTATTTAAACTTGAATAAATATTTTAAATAAATAAAATATTTCAAACAAATGGCCAGAAAATACGGGACATTGCATTCTTTCCCCCTTAAAATAATTTCGTCCTCGAAATTGCTAAGGTAAGAAAATGTTGTAAATCCCATTATTTTAAAATATATTTTATTTCAAAACCAAAACCAATTTATTTTGGTAAAACGAGATTTTAAAAAATTATCGAAAATATTCTAACAATTTAAATTTTCAAAAATTATTGGAAAACAAAAATTAAAACACCAAAATCTTTATTTTCGCGAAGGCGTACCTTTTTCGAGCGCTATTAAGTCTACTACTCAATTTTACGTGCAACTTATGCCTGCAAACTCGATCTTCATAGTCCCCCGGCTCCTGTACTTAACTCGATCCATCATATAAGCAACACATATATGAAATATTCACATATGACTTCATTTATTTTCTTCTGGGTTTCAGTTTATTTAACTCTTTATCAAACAATGGATGAAATATATTCAACCAATCTAATAAGCACACAAAAATCAATCAACAATCAAGGTACAATAAACTCAATCAAGTCAACTAAATCCACATTCAATATTACTCTTTAAATTAATTCACATATTCAAATATCCATTGATTAATATTCGATTGATTTCTCTTTAATTATTATTCATCAAATTTCCAAATTTAATTCGAATTTATTTAATTACAACATCATTTCTTAATTTAATTCCAATATGATCAATTCGATTTCACTTAATCCAGTTAAGTTTCAATTCAAAATTTTAACCAAATTTTGAATTCCATTCAAATTAGTCAACAACCACATCTAAATATTTTAAGAAAATTATTTCTTTCCTATACAAAAATAAATTTCGGGTAATTTTTTTTCATTTACCCTCTTTTCAAAACAATATTGTGTTGATTACCAGTTCAACGCTTTTCAACACTTGAACCGATCAAAAAACACAATACAAAACATTTGTATATAAAATTTACAAATACGCTCTCATATATATACAGTCAAACTCAATCTAGGGTGTTACTAACCCCATCTCTATCGAGTTACGCCACAGAGCCAAGGTTATCACTAAACCAATAGCTCTGATACCACTGTAACGACCCAAAGTTTTCGGCCCCGAAAATCGACATAAATACCTTTGTTGTATCTCATGCCGACCTTTCAACCACCGAGAACACCGGATTGTTAATGAAAGAAATTAGAGGTTGAGATAAGAAAGAAAGAAATATAAGAATAGAAGAAGACGAAGAACACAACACATAGTCTCACATCGCAGCGGAACAAAATATAATATAGAAATAAATCTTTGTTTAAAGCTTTAAATAAAACTTACATCATCAGAGTATGTAACGACCCGCATTCTACGCATCGGGGGATCGTAGGATATTTATTTCTTTCCCATATGAAGTCGTATGGTCATGTAACTTTGGGAAACAACCACTAGAGTCATTTCCCATGTTCATGATTTTTGTCGATTTTTAAATGACCGTTTTGCCCCTAGCTGATCCTGTTTCGGCCATAACTTTTGATTGGAAAGGAATTTTGACCTGAAACCACTTCCATTGGCTCCAGATGATGGTTTACCTTTTCGTAGAGTGGTCACACGTGAAAAACGGACTTACCGTTTGGGAGATATGGCTGAAATAAAATTTGGAAGGTGAAAAACTGCTTAACCGGGCCAAATAGGGTGATTAGTGAATGAGCCCATAACCCATTTCGGGATTAGATTTATAGGGAGGCTGAAATGAGTTAGGGTTTAATTTCATTTCATTTTTCTAGCCTCCACTTACCTCTTAGAAACCCTAAAAATGGCCTCCAACCTCTAAATCACCTCCAACTCACTTTCTACTTGAAGATTGGGCTTAGCAACATCAAATCAAGAGAGATCAACACCAAATCAACATTAGAGTTGTTGTTTAGCATTGGGATTCACACCAAATCAGAGGTTTATTTTAGATCTAAGTCTTATTTGTGGCTAAGGTGAGTGATTTGCATAATTTCTCACTAATTATGGCTAATTAAGGGTAATTAGTATTAATTAGCGAATTTAAACATGATAAAATTCTGGAAAAATGTTTATAAAATTCGAAATGATGTCTTAGACCTCTGATATGAATTTGGGTTAATTTGGTTCAGTTTTGCTAATCACATCATTAGTTTCAGCTAAACATGCTTAAGGGAAAATATGGGGTTTTGGCAATGTTTGATCCATTTTAACCTATCATATTGATGTTTTGGTGTTTGAGGTCACTTCTACTTGTTGCTATGACTTTGTGGTATGCTTTGTGATTGATTAGAATACTTAGAATGGTCGAAAAAGTCGTCGAATGGCGTAAAACACTCGTTGGAAAAGTTGCAGAAAAACAGTGTAGGATTTCGGATCGGATCGGATGGATGGGCTCGGACCGGGCAAAGGATCACCATCCGAACCGTAGCTTAGCACAAGAGAAGTATGAAAAAAGGATGGCCACAAAGGTTGAACTGGGATCGGATCGGGCTAAGGAAGGGGGGATCGGATCGGAGCGGATGGGAATAGGAATAGAGATCGGAGCGGATGGGAATAAGGAAGGGGATCGGATCGGACCAGAAGGCCAAGCCAGGAGCTAAGAGAGAAGGACGAACCGGATGGTGACAGGGTACCCGAACCGAACCGATGGAGCAATCAAACCCGAACCGAACCGTTTGTTGAAGAGTCACACTAAACGAGATGCATACACCCGAACCGAACCGCCAGAGGGGAATATCTATGACCGAACCAAACCGATGGCAAGGAGGAATCCAAACCGATCCAGTATTGACCAATAACCCGAGATGCAAAGATAGTCCAAATGGAAGTTAGAGCTCCGGATCCAGTTGGGAACCAATGAGTTCACTTCATGGTTGGGCTTTGCTGCGGGACCTGCGCTAAGGAGTTGTCGACGTTCATAACTTCGATTCACCACTGGAAATGAATGATGGGCTACTTATCAATGCAGTAGAATCACTATGACTCGAGGGGCAAGGTGATGGTAGCAAGACTACGTTATCAGTGCAGTAGAGTCATTATGACTCGAGGGGCAAAGTGATCGTAGTAAGACTATGAGCCAGCGCAGATGGGGTGAATAACTCCATGGGGCAAGTGGACATAGTAAAGGATTGGTAAGGCTATGAGCCAGCGCAGATGAGGTGAATAACTCCATGGGGCAAGTGGACATAGCAAAGGATTAGTGGCTATGTATCAGTGCAGTGAAGCCATTTATGACTTCATGGGGCAAGTTGATCATAGCAAAGTATTGGGGTGATCGAAGTGGTGAATATCGTATGCTTTACGCACTGAGTGAGAGATGTGGGGATGGTTGCTATGCTTGATTGTTTTCCATCATTATGACATGCACACCCCCACCCCCGTAACTTAACACCATATATTATTGGCACCTTAGAGTGTTGTACAGTATGTAGTGCTAACTCTTTGGTTGCAGGTTCAGGTATGGTTTAGTATACCTGTTATTGTTCTGTTTAGATGCTTATCGCTCATACCAGACTTTTGTCTGACCCAGAGTTTTATGTCTCTTCTTATTACTCTGGGTGCTCACACGAGCAGACTAGAGACAGGTTAGCTGGTGGTGCGCAAGTAGCTGATTCGGAGGTGAGCAGGAGGCTTCCACGCATGATATATAGATATTCTCCCTGTGTCGTGGGTGGTCACTACTTGGGCATTAGTAGTGTACCTTCTTTATCTTGCTTTTGCTTTAGAGATAGTATTTTAAAAGTTGTAATAAGCTATATTTTGGATTTCCGCTGCTATGATGCTTAGTTCTAGTTTTCAGCTTATGCACTGTCTCAACTGTTTTATTTCAAGTATGTTGTTATTATATTTTGTTCTATGCGCTGTGAGACATTCTACAGGTTCTTTGCTGATTCTTCATCTTCTTTCTTTTCTTCTGACGACCGTGACGTGCTAACTGGACATTTGTACATCGCACCTTTGGAGTAAATGTCGGTTGGTGCGGGGCAGGCCATCACATTTGGTATCAGAGATCTTGGTTGCGTAGCTAACCTAGTGAAAGACACTAGGGAGAGATAGTACGTATATGAGAGCGCGTATTTGTGATTACTTTGGTTTTCAAAAGCTATATATATACACTATTAGTAGTATAAGAATGAAGTTGTACTGCACTAGCACCACTATGGGGTCGTTAATCATTTTCCCTTTGCAGATTGAACGATGAGTTGAGACACCAGGGGTGCTGGTAGAGAGACCAAGGGAATGATCCTGACATGAGGACGATGTTCACTAACTTCATGAGGGAGATGCTTAGGGATGTTCAGGGAGCAGTTCCCAATCCCGGAAATGGTGGTGGTCCAGTAGTGCAGGCGCCTAGGGTCGATTTCGCCAAGCTGTGCAATGATTACACTAACCTTGGTGGGAAGCCGTTCCACGGAACGGAGTCGGCCACAGATGTTCAGGATTGGTTGGGTAGCTGTGATCGTATCTTCGACGACTTGGGTATTGAGGATGCGATGAAGAGAAGGCTAGCGTCTCGTCAGCTGCAAGGGCAAGCGATGAATTGGTGGAGTGCCATTAGAACAGCTACTCCAGAAGATCAGGTTACTTGGGACCAGTTCAAGGCTCTCTTTAGCGAGAAGTTCATTCCAGCTGCCCAGAAAGCAGTGTTGTTTAAGAGATTCTTGGAACTCAAGCAGAATGGTAGGGCAGTCTCTGACTATATTGCTGAGTTCGATACTTTGTCGAAGTATGGACTATCCCTTATCGATACCCCTGAGAAGAAGAATGAGAAGTTCATTACTGGTTTGGATGGATACTTGGGGGAAAGGCTTATTAACCACATCGATGAGACTTTTGAATCGATTGTTGGAAAAGCTTTGAGATCGGAGAGTCTTTACCCTAAGCCAAAGACTGAGGTTGCATCTGCGGAAGGGCCGAAGCCGCAAGCAAGCGGTGGAGGCAAGAATAACTCTCAGAATAAGAGGAAGCAGAGTCAAGCTAAGGATGGCCAGAAAAAGAGCAAGAAAGATGTTGAGTGCTTCAGCTATGGTAAGAAGGGCCATTATGCCAAATATTGTCGGGCCAAGTCAGCGAATAAGAAGTGCTTCAACTGTGGCCAAGTGGGACATTTCAAGGATAAGTGTCCACAACCTCCTAAAGAAAAGCAGATGGTGAAAGCATATGCACTTAATGTTATTCCTTCTTCGTCGAATGCCCCAATGCGGCGGAGAAAGGAAAGAATGTCGTCATTCAAGGTATGCTTTCTATTTATGATGTACCAGTTCGAGTTTCGTTTGATACTGCGGGTTCCCGTTCCTTCATATCTAGTGACCTGGTGGATAGGTTGGGACTGGAACCCGAGATAGTCAATAGACCGTTGGTTGTGACGAACCCGATTGGTGGTTCGACTAACCTCAGTATGATTTACCGAAATTTGGTCTTATCGAGTCATGGATGTATGTTTGTTTGTGATTGCTTTGTTTTGGGCTTTACTGGGTATGGCATTATGTTGGGGGTCGATTGGCTCCAAAGATACGGGGTGGTGGTAGATTGTGAGGGCTTTTTGGTGACAGTTGGGGCGGATGATGGGCAGAGGGTAGTGTTTGGTAGTCTACCAAGTGATGGTGTAATGGCTAGTTTTATAAATTCCCTCGAATCCCGCATGATGAGTTGTCAGATGTGCCCATGGTTGGCCAGTATCCGGACGTCTTCGAGGAGGTGACCGGGCTTCCACCACACCGAGAGATTGAGTTCCGTATTGATTTAGTGAAATATGCCAGACCTATAGTGATACCACTTCGTCCTATGGCACCAAGGGAGCTGCGAGAGCTCGGGGTGCAAGTCAGCAATCTTTTGAAGAAGGGGTTTATTAGAAGAAGTGTCCCTGAGTGGGGAGCACCAGTTGTGTTTGCCACTAAGGCAGATGTTTCCCTTCGCTTGTGTGTGGACTATCGCGAGTTAAATAAGGTGACGAGGAAGAATAAGTATCCTCTACCACGGATAGATGATTTGTTTGATCAACTGGAAGGAGCAAGAGTGTTCTCCCAGTGGGACCTCGCGACAGGATTTCATCAGCTCTGAGTAGTGGATGAGAGTGTTTCGAAAACGGGACGCCGTCTGGATTCTATGAGTGGTTGGTTATGCCATTCGGTTTGACCAATGCACCAGCATACTTTGTGGATCTTATGAATCGGGTATTCAGAGATCAGTTGAATAAGTTTGTTCTTGTGTTCGTGCACTATATACTTGTTTACTCGAGGATAGAGGAGGAACACAAGGAACACTTGAGGATAGTGATGGAGGTGTTGAGGAAACACCAATTGAAAGCGAAATTCTCTAAGTGTCACTTCTGGAGGAGGGAAGTGAGATTCTTGGGCCATGTTGTTTCAGAGAATGGTATTGCCGTGGACCCTGCGAAGGTGGCTACGGTACAGGATTGGCCTACGCCCAAGAATGCAACAGATGTAAGAAGTTTCTTGGGGTAGCTGGGTATTATCGTAAGTTTATCCAGGACTTCTCCAAGATAGTAGCACCATTGACTCAGTTGACTAAGAAGAATCAGGCCTTCGTCTGGGACGGAGTGTGTGAGAATGCGTTCAAGAGTCTAAAAGAAAATTTGACGTGTGAGCCAGTGCTAGTCATTCCTAAAGGGAATGAAGAAATGATGGTATTCACGGATGCTTGTGGTACCGGACTAGGTGCTGTATTGATGCAAGGAGGTAAGGTTGTAGCTTATACTAGTCGGCAACTAAAGCCGCATGAGAAAAGGTATCCTACCCATGATTTGGAACTAGCAGCGATCGTGTTTGCACTGAAGATGTGGAGACATTATCTCTTGGGAGAAAGATTTGAGTTGTTTACCGATCATAAATCGTTAAAGCATCTCTTCTCTCAGAAAGATTTGAATCTCCGTCAGCAGAGATGGTTAGAGTTCTTGGCTTCGTATGATTTTGATATCGCATATACACCTGGGAATGGTAATGCGGTAGCCAATGCCTTGAGTAGGAGACATGCCAGTTTAGGGGCTATGTTTCTTGAAAGGAAGCAACTGGAGTATATCGCAGGGTTTGATTTCAGACCAAAGTGCGAATTGGATCTAGAAATGCTAGCTAGTTTGGCGATCAGACCCACTTTGATAGAGCGGATTGGTTCCAGTCAGAGAGACAATCCTAACCTATTGGAAATCATCTCCAAGTTAGAAACGGGAATCGATGGGGAGATGAACAAGTATGGGCTTGATCGAGATGGATGGCTTAGAAAGAATGGAAGACTGGTTGTACCCAACGTGAATGGATTGAGAGATGAAGTGCTTAGAAAATGTTATCACTCAAAACTGACTATACACCCCGGTGGTGATAAGATGTATCGAGACATGAGACAGACTTACTACTGGGAAGGGATGAAAAGAGACGTTGGGAAGTTCATATCCAAGTGCATGAATTGCCAGCTAGTTAAAGCCGAGCAAAAGAAGCCTAGTGGTTTGTTGCAACCATTAGAAATTCCCGAATGGAAATGGGAGCAAGTCTCGATGGATTTCATCGTTGGTTTACCGAGGACTAGATCGGAACATGATAGCATTTGGGTAATTGTGGATTGATTGACTAAGAGTGCAAAATTTATACCAGTCAAATCGACCAGAACGGCAACTAAGTTAGCAAAATTGTATATGAAGTGGGTAGTGAGATTTCATGGAGTGCCTAAAAGCATTGTGAGTGACCGAGACCCATTGTTTACTAGTGGGTTTTGGAAGAGCTCACAAGAGGCTCTGGGGTCAGAATTACATCTCAGTACCGCATATCTTCCTCAGACCGATGGTCAGACGGAGAGGGTGAATCGTATATTGGAAGATCTTTTCAGAGCTTGTATATTGGATTTTGGTGGATCATGGGATGACCATTTGCATCTAGTAGAGTTTGCATATAATAATAGCTACCAATCCAGTATCAGTATGGCTCCATATGAAGCTTTGTACGGAAGACCGTGCAACTCACCATCATGTTGGATAGAGACCGGTGAGAAGTTTATATGTGGTAAGAGAAACCTCGGACAAGATTAAGGTCATTCAGGAACGAATGAAGGCTGCCCAAGATAGGTAGAAGAGTTATGCTGATAAGAGGAGAAGAGACTTAAAATTCTCCGTTGGTGACTTGGTGTTTGTCAAGGTTTCTCCGTTGAAGAGCGTGATACGATTTGGCAGGAGAGGCAAGTTGGCACAAAGATTTATTGGCCCATTCCCAGTTCTTGAACTTGTTGGAAATTTGGCGTATAGAGTTGACTTACCAGAAAAGATGGCGGGAGTTCACAACGTATTTCATGTTTCCCAACTAAGGAAGTTCGTACACGACCCAGATATGACTATTTCACCTGATCAGTTAGAAGACTTCGAAGTGGAACCCGAGGCGGTTTGGAACCGCAAGCCGATTTGTATTGTCGAGCACGGTACGAAGCAACTTCAAAGGAAGGCGGTGAAGCTAGTCAAGGTTCAGTGGGGCGAGAACGAGAATGACTGTACTTGGGAGACAGAGGAGAGCATTAGGAAGACGCATCCAGAACTCTTCGCCTGGTAAGATTTACTTTGCGATTTAGTTATTCTGCATGCTAGGATAGACTTGTTTTGCATGTTTTATGGCTGATAGGCATGTGGGACCCTTTTGTGTGTTTTGGTTAGGGAATTTCGGGGGCGAAATTTCTTAAGGGGGGGAGAATGTAACGACCCGCATTCTACGCATCGGGGGATCGTAGGATATTTATTTCTTTCCCATATGAAGTCGTATGGTCATGTAACTTTGGGAAACAACCATTAGAGTCATTTCCTATGTTCATGATTTTTGTCGATTTTTAAATGACCGTTTTGCCCCTAGCTGATCTTGGTTCGGCCATAAATTTTGATTGGAAAGGAATTTTGACTTGGAACCACTTCCATTTGCTCCGGATGATGGTTTACCTTTCCGTAGAGTGGTCACATATGAAAAACGGACTTACCGTTTGGGAGATATGGCTGAAATAAGGTTTGGAAGGTGAAAAACTGCTTAACCGGGCCATATAGGGTGATTAGTGAATGAGCTCATAACCCATTTCGGGATTAGGGTTATGGGGAGGCTGAAATGAGTTAGGATTTCATTTCATTTCAGTTTTCTAGCCTCCACTTACCTCTTAGAAACCTTAAAAATGGCCTCCAACCTCTAAATCACCTCCAAATCACTTTCTACTTGAAGATTGGGCTTAGCAACATCAAATCAAGAGAGATCAACGCCAAATCAACATTAGAGATGCTGTTTAGCATTGAGATTCGCACCAAATCAGAGATTTATTTTAGACCTAAGTCCTATTTGTGGCTAAGGTGAGTGATTTGCATAGTTCCTCACTAATTATGGCTAATTAATGGTAATTAGTATTAATTAGCGAATTTAAACATGATAAAATTCTGGAAAAATATTTATAAAATTCGAAATGATGTCTTAGACCTATGATATGAATTTGGGTTAATTTGGTTAAGTTTTGCTAATCACATCATTAGTTTCACCTAAACATGCTTAAGGGAAAATATGGGGTTTGGCTATGTTTGATCCATTTTAACATATCATATTGATGTTTTGGTGTTTCAGGTCACTTCTACTTGTTGCTATGACTTTGTGGTATGCTTTGTGATTGATTAGAATACTTAGAATGGTCGAAAACGTCGTCGAATGACGTAAAACACTCGCTGGAAAAGTTGCAGAAAAACAGTGCAGGCTTTCGGATCGGATCGGATGGATGGGCTCGGACCGGGCAAAGGATCACCGAACCGAACCGTAGCTTAGCACAAGAGAAGTATGGAAAAAAGGAAGGCCACAAAGGCTGAACTGGGATCGGATCGGGCTAAGGAAGGGGGGATCGGATCGGAGCGAATGGGAATAGGAATAGGGATCGGAGCGGATGGGAATAAGGAAGGGGATCGGATCGGACCAGAAGGCCAAGCCAGGAGCTAAGAGAGAAGGACGGACTGGATGGTGACGGGGGACCCGAACCGAACCGATGGAGCAGTCAAACCCGAATCGAACCGGTTGCTGAAGCGTCACACTGAACGAGATGCATACATCCGATTCGAACCGCCGGAGGGGAATATCTTTGACCGAACCGAACCGATGGCAAGGAGGAATCCAAACCGATCCAGTATTGACCAATAACCCGAGATGCAAAGGTAGTCCAAATGGAAGTTAGATCTCCGGATCCAGTTGGGAACCAATGAGTTCACTTCATGGTTGGGCTTTGCTGCGGGACGTGTGCTAAGGAGTTGGTGACGTTCATAACTTCGATTCACCACTGGAAATGAATGATGGGCTACTTATCAGTGCAGTAGAGTCACTATGACTCGAGGGGCAAGGTGATGGTAGCAAGACTACGTTATCAGTGCAGTAGAGTCATTATGACTCGAGGGGCAAAGTGATCATAGTAAGACTATGAGCCAGCGCAGATAGGGTGAATAACTCCAAGGGGCAAGTGGACATAGTAAAGGATTGGTAAGGCTATGAGCCAGCACAGATGGGGTGAATAACTCCATGGGGCAATTGGACATAGCAAAGGATTAGTGGCTATGTATCAGTGCAGTGAAGCCATTTATGACTTCATGGTTCAAGGTGATCATAGCAAAGTATTGGGTTGATCGAAGTGGTGTATGCTTTACGCACTGAGTGAGAGATGTGGGGATGGTTGCTATGCTTGATTGTTTGCCATCACTATGACATGCACACCCCCACCCCTGTAACTTCACACCATATGTTATTTGCACCTTAGAGTGTTGTACAGTATGTAGTGCTAACTCTTTGGTTGCAGGTTCAGGTATGGTTTAGTATACCTGTTATTGTTCTGTTTAGATGCTTATCGCTCATACCAGACATTTGTCTGACCCAGAGTTTTATGTCTCTTCATATTACTCTTGGTTCTCACACGAGCAGACTAGAGACAGGTTAGCTGGTGGTGCGCGAGTAGCTGATTCGGAGGCGGGCAGGAGGCTTCCACGTATGATATATAGATATTCTCTCTGTGTCGTGGGTGGTCACTACTTGGGCATTAGCAGTGTACCTTCTTTATCTTGCTTTTGCTTTAGAGACGGTATTTTAAAAGTTGTAATAAGTTGTATTTTGGATTTCCGCTGCTATGATGCTTAGTTCTAGTTTTCAGCTTATGCACTGTCTCACCTGTTTTATGTCAAGTATGTTGTTATTATATTTTGTCCTATGCGCTGTGAGACATTCTACAGGTTCTTTGCTGATTCTTCGTCTTCTTTCTTTTCTTCTGATGACCGTCCCGTGCTAACTGGATATGTGTACAACGCACCTTTGGAGTAAATGTCGGTTGGTGCGGGGCGGGCTGTCACAGAGTACATCAACATCACTGGACAGTTATAATAATAGTCTGCCCTTATATACAACATAGCGGAATAATATCATACATCTGAACTCTTCCAGCCCGTCTCTTCACAGTCTTCGATAACCTGAACCTGTACACTCCGGGCTAACCCGAGCATTTACAAAACATCGGGTCAGTCTGGTGAACCAGAGTGAGATAAACTCGCACAGTATTTAGGGTAAATCATCCAATCACGATTTTAATGTTCAAAATCTTTCCAAAAGAAAAGGATAATCGTAAGACCGAATCCACACATAAACACGGACGGTTTTTACCTTACGATAACCCAAAACAGTTTGAAACCAATATCTTTTCTGATATTATAATAATGTCTAAATACAAGTAAATAACAATCTAGTGGACCGCTTACATCTCATGCTCCACATATATAGTATACAATCAAAACCACAGGTGCTTATTGGAGATTGGATTCCGACCCTGAAAAGGTATGGGACCACCTTCCGATGATATATCTCTAGAGGCGAATACACCTGGGTTCAACAAGAACGTCTTGCAACCCGGCCCACACATGACCGACCACTCATTTTGCTTGAGTGTATTGAATGTATATCACCAATGGTTGGACTCAAACCACCGTTCCCGAATGGGCAGAATCGATAGAGTAAGAAACAAAAGAAATTTCTCTAGATAGGTGATTATACACCCTAATGGGAGCGACCCACATAGCCATGCTGCCTGCCCGATTTTTGTCATCTCCTGTTTAATGAGGCTTGAGGTCAGAATTTCCTTTACCGCACATGGCCACCATTCACTTTGAATGCCACATTGTCAGATCCGCCAGATATCACACTGATTGACGTCCACAAAATACTCTAGTTTATTTGGCTAGAGAATAACCATTTCTCCGCTATCAACTATAGTACGTTTGGAGAAATCAACACATGTAATTCCTTTGGAAATACTCTGTCATACATCTGTCCATACAAGTCATCCAGGGACAGGATGAACCGAAGGCACCCTCCTACTGCATCCTAGGAATCACCCTACAGATCAGTAGCGAGAAGTCCTTGCAATCCGTAGATTTTACTCATGACATAATCACTGTCGAAACATCTCCGGCCGCTAAACCAGAGAAATCCAATCAGTGGTTCTTCCGCTCATGAAGATCAACGGTCTTCCATTGCTCCATCTTTGATAATCTTCTTCCACGTATTCGCTAGTCGGAATGGTTTTCGAATATATATATTCGATCCCGGTCTTTCCGTGCCAACGATCGTATGGGTCAACTTTGATAGTCGGTGATTTAACTATCAAATAAATAATTGTGTGAATAACATGAGTTTACCAGTTCAGTACCAACACCACATGGCCCTTTTTATAAAAACGATTAACGATAGTTAATCTCTAACCCTTAAACATTTCAAATATAACTTATTTGACGTAAGGTTCTTATTTCAACCATTTCACTTTCATATTTAAGAAAATATGGTATTCAATTCTTTATTCAACTATCGTTTCAAACCAGTTACTATTTATCTCACATTAACCATCTTGGAAAAAAGACTCATCTCATTCCAAGTAAAACAATAATATGAAATCTTTTTTACTTTATCACTAGAATATAATAACCACCTACTATACTTTAGTATACCTTCGCAAAACTTAACATTTCAATTTTCTTAAATCTCGGAAATATCATTTTAACTTCCCACCATTTATTTTTCATTTATTTCACCTTGGGCCTTTATATATATAAATGCCAAATTCTTTTCACTTCCTTTACTTGGGAAAAACTCATTCATATATTCTCGACCCTTTTTATTTTTATCTCGTTATTATTTTCCATATGGAAAATAAATTATTCTTCTCCTTTCACATTACAACTAATATCATCCTCATAAAAAATTTTCGATCATGAAATACTTATAATAATAGACATATTTCCTAAAAATGTATATCACCTCATAAAATTTTACATGAGAATCAAAATTTATTAGGTTAAATGTTACTATGTTTAGTCATTAAAACAGATTAAGTTCCCATATGCTTCCTCTAAAACAAATTTAAAATTGGATGTTAACCTTTTCTATATGTTTCATTAAACAAACTATCATATGAATATTGACAGGTTGATGCCTTCTTTTATTCGTATATAGTTTAATCCAAATAACATGGTGACTAACTATTACTTATTATTTTCATTAGCTCTGAATATAGGATCCTTGAAAATATTCTTGATGACATAAAATGAGTATTTTCTTGAATTTGTGATTAATATTAATCCAGTTTAGTTTTTAGTTAGTTAGTTAACTAGAATTTTACACTTCTGCAGCTATAAAAATTCTGAGAGCTCACATGGTAAAGCCAAAAGATAATTAAGAACATGGTATATAGTTTCAACTTACTCATGTTGATATTCTTGGTTACTTTTCCAATTGTAAGGAAATGTGTTTTAAGGAAACTTTACTTATAGTTCCTTTGAAAATAATTTGTTAGTGATAGCCTTCCCCGTTAGTCATTTTATAAATCTATAGGTTCAGTCTATACATTTAGTCTATGTATTGTGTTTGTGTGAGCATGTTTGTTGCTTTTGAATTAGCGATCTACCCTCTAAATGCCTTGCTGACTATATTTGTCTTTTCTTATATGCTATCTATGTTATAATTAATGCAGATATGCTATAACTTGAAGCCATGAAGTTTCAGCAAATAAACTGTGCCTGCACACTTGAAGGTTGTAGAATGTTCAGCCTTCAATTGTTTTCAACTTAATTATTTTTTAGGCTATCAAAAATTTGTAACTGGGTTTTAAACACTTTTGGGTTACTTAGTACCAAATTTTATCTTATGTTTACATCAATAAGATTTTTAGCAACATTTAATGAGTTTAGATAATGTTGACATGTTGTTACATGTTATAAAATTATTTGAGATATCATCCTATATAACATTATATGTAGGATGATTTTGTTGTTCAGGTCACTGTTAGCCCACAAGAGTAGCTTAGTGTGCCATTCTCATTATGCTTCCACTATGTGTAGTTATCAAATTAACAATAAATTATGACTGCATGTTATTTGTCTGAATGCAATAATACTTTTCTCTGACAAAAAATATTTGTGTGTTGCCATTCCTTCACAAAGACAAATAATAAAGCAACCTGCCACATTTGTTTCAGGTACAATGAGTAAGATCATGCTCATGTTCTTCCATTACATTTGTTTAAGGTACAATGAGTAAGATCATGCTCATGTTCTTCCATTACACAAGACGTGCAACAGGAAATCAATCATGCATATGTGCTGGGTTATAACATCTGATCTAAAAGCCTCTGTTTGTTTTGTCTTTAATCCAACCTACCCAAATCTTGAATATTATGCCCAATAGGGATCTTTATGTTCCTACTATGCTCATGTATCATTTAAAATCTTTTCTAAAAAAACGTTGTACCTATATTTTCGACAATTGAAAACGTTTTCTCAAAATTTGGTATATTGTATATGTAATCTCGCTGTTACCAAAAACATTTAACAAATAACATACAATGTGTCAACGTTGAAGCTCTAAAAATCTGTATTGTTGTCGGTCTTCCATGTTTATTAAATACATTTATATTACATGGGAGTCCAAAATCCACATTAGATGCTTTGGAATGCATTGTATTTGTATGTATATTGGTGCAAACATTGAATATGCTCATATTTATATTATTGATTTTGCCATCTTTTAAGAAAATATATTTATTGATACACACACATACACACAAAAAACAAACATATACTTGTGGTTATCTACCATTAACACCAACTCTAAATTTGTTTTAAGAAAAAAATCAGTCGCTTTTCTTTCTTCATAGAATAAAACAAAACTATTTATCAAGCATCTTGAAAGTGATACTCTAACATTATTTCCATCTAAATCCATCAATATTAGTTCCTATTTTACACAATGCTATACATTGACACGAATGTAAGAAAAACGAGTAGCTATAATAATAGGTTTCAAAAGATAGTTCATATAATTTTCCACCAAAACTCTGGGTGTAGCACAGGATCAAACTAGTTTTTATAACGATATGTTTCTGGAATTAAAATTTTTTCTAGAAATAAACTCTTATCCTTCGAAATTCACTCCAAAATATTAGAAAATATGTGTGAGGTAAATTCCATGGTATAACATATTTTCATCCATTGAAAAATCTTCGGTTCGAAATCCATTGCCCCATTAATACAATAATTTCCAAAAATAGCAAAGAGAGATTTGCAGACTTTCATAGTTAGATTGCTGAAGTTTCCCGAACGAGGTGTGATAGTATGTTGAAGAAGTAGGTTGATAATTCTTTCCTTTGTCTGAAAATATCGATTTTTAAATTCTAAATTTCGTTAATTTCAAAAAGATAGTGAAAGATCTCTAGGTCATTTTCAATGATATTGGAATTCGAGAGATCATTTATGTTCTCTTATAACCCAAAATAGTGCCTAATACTTCACAATCCAAAACTATTTGTGTACCTTTAACACTACTTCAAGTTTCACTTTTATTTCCTTTATAAAAACGACGATTTAAATTGGCATAAAACATTTTGACAAGGTTTGGGTAGTAAACTTCAACATTTTCCCAAGAGCCAATCAAACTAAGAACCTTATTTTGATTAAAAAGTGTTGGAGATCATAAGAAAGAAAATAATTGAAAATAGCAAATTTCCCACATCTATTTTTCCAAAGTTTACATAGTGTATGTAAGCTTTGTTAACCACCAGAGTTGTTGAAAAGGAATGCTTTTGTAGCCTTGGTCAACTTATAGTGTTTGGAGTGCTTGAGGAAGTCAATAAAGAGATTTTGTGAAGAGTATAATATAATGAAGATATGTTTGAATTTTGAATCAAAGGTAAAAAGAAATGATAAGAATAGGTGGATAAATAGATATTTTATAGACATGTTCTCTGGTCAAGAGACACCTTTTCAAAACATTGGGTTTGGCGAAATAGTGAAGAGAAATTCAAAAAAGTTTGTAATTCAAATTTTAAATTTCAACTTTGCAAATACATGTAGATATAGGGGGTTAGCCATGTCGACATGTCTCTTGAATTTTCAAAGGACATGTGAATTTTGATTTGTTTATATCTTATATTCTTATTTATGTATTTCCTAAGATGGTTTTTGTTATAGTAATACTTTTTATATTACTGTTTTATTAAAGTTATATTATTTTAAATTTTAAAATTCCAATTTCAAATATTGAATTTAAGTTTAAAATCCTATTTTTCTATCAAGGCCATCAAACAAGCAATAATTCAAGCAATTAACACTACTACAAAAATGAGCATATTCGACACTAGTTTTATGAGGTCGTAAATCGAAAAAGCGTTGCATTAAACCTTTTTTTTCAAATAGGAAACACCAGAGGGGCATGACATCCGCAGTCGTTGCCTTAGCTCTCTAAGGGAACGCTTTTGCCCATCTACTACCACGGAAAGAAAGCATTACATTATAACTGTATTGCAACAATACTTGCAAGTAATGCAACAATATACAGTGTTGCCTTAAGCAGAAGTTATGGCATGGCTTCCAGGTCATGATAGTGAGGGCCACGCCAGCTTCCACGTAAGATGCCCACGTGTCGCACGCCACGTCAGCTTCCCACATGTTACATTAATTGTGGGGCTCACGTGCCATGTGAAATTTATAATATTTTATTTAATACAACACCACTGCATTATGTAATGCAACACTATTATCTAAAAATGCAACATCAGAAAAAAAAATCAAATGCAATGGTAGTAGAAGACATTTGCTATATTAGAAGAAAGTAAATACAATGCTTTAATTAAAAAAATTTACAATACTGGTTTTGTACATAGAAGAAGCCCATCCAAAACATTCATCATCACATTCAAACCACCAAAATATTCTACATTATCATGCAAATTCTTCAAATATACCACAAGCGCTAACACATACAATCATGTATATAATTTAGAAGTAAAATTCAAATATTTTACATACCACAAGTGTTAACACATACCATCCAAAATATTCATTCTTCAGTTGCGGGAGTACCAGTGTCAATCTTCATCACTTGTTGTGGTGGCGCTTTAATTGTTTAGGAACAACATGCCAATTGATATAAAAACATGATTACAAATGATACCCAGTTAGTTGAACTAAAGGAGTGCATTAACAAGAAAATAAAGAATTGTGAAACTGTTGATAAAGCACAGGTAAGAGCAACTATAAAAAAAAATCATCACTATATAGCAACTCAAAAGAAACAATTGGCCAAACATAGAAACTATTAGCACAACATCAATAAAACAGTAATGATTCAATGTAAAGGCCTGCTCAAGCTCTCACTTTTGGAGGAGAAAGGCACTTCAAACAATCACTACGAAAAAAGTACCCTATTACAACGCCACTTTTACATTGGGCATTTGCTGCCCTTTGTAACAGATGGTTATTACAACGGTCAATTCAAAACTGTTGTAATAGATGTCCTATACAACGCCCTTTTTGCAACGGGCAATAACTTCACGTTGTAATAGAAAGCTATTACAACAATTTTTTCATGCTCGTTGTAATAGATACTAATTTTACAACGTTCAAAAATGACCTTTGTAATAGATGCTAATTTTACAAGGGTCACAAAATACTCGTTGTAAGTTGTGCAAATTTTACAATGTTCATTGTAATATGTGCCAATTTAACAAGTGTGCTAAAATGGTCATTTTAATCAATGCTAATTTTACAATGATTATAAAATGCCCATTGTAATAATTATTACTTATTAATATTTAATAATTAACAATAAAAATAATTTCTAATAAAAACAAATGCGTAATAATATATACTCAGTATTAATTTATAATAAAAATGAATACATAATAATATATACTTAATTTGAAGTAGTTTACAATTAATATTTTATTATAACTAGTAATTGATAATTTGTAAATTAGTAACCAATAATACTTACTCAAAAGTATATAAATAGTAATTTATAGATAACAATTATAAATATCAACTTAAATAGATGATTGTTAATAAATTTGGTAAACTATTAATTAATAGGTAATAGTTATTAAATCATATTTAATAAAATAAAATAAATTGAGATTGATAAAATTTAATAAATTAGATACAGTTAACAAATGATAGTTAATAAACTTGAAATAAATTGAGATATGAAGGATCCAAACGCAATTAAGCAATTAAGCGGTGTAGTCCTGGAATATTACCCCACCTAATATACATAACCCGCTCCGATACATTCCTCATCGCAAAACCTAGTTAAACCGCCATCTCCATCTTCATTGAATCTCCAACTATCAGCCATGATAGAAACAATAATCCAAAAGGAGTGATGCGCGGATTCCAAATTGAATTCGCTATTTTTGTATTCCATTCTTCCCAAAACCGAATAAATCGAGATTCATGAAGTCTGATGTTCGAATCTGCATTCCACTAGTCTGCGGTTCCCAATATAGTCATGGACCCATAGTTCCCCGGCACTGTCCTTCGCACTATCGGATCCTTCTCCAACCCCAATCTAAACGACCGCTTTGTATCATAGTTCAAACTACGAGAGTTCAACCCTTCATACTGAGCATTGTGGATATTATTGCTGTGATATTTGCTCATGTTCTAACGACAGGATTGTTGTGATATCTGCTGGTGCCAGGCTTACTCGGAGCAGGTAGCAGAGATGAATTCTGTTGATAATTGTCGTGTGGTTCTTTAAATTGCACTCATATTCACTAATGCACCATTGATATGCTACAAGGTATGGATATTCGACCTTATGTTCTGCAAATGAATTTTTGCAAGGTATGGATATTCTGTTGATAATTAATAATATGCACCATTGATATGTTTCTATTATGATGATTCTTACTGCTAATGCTTCCCAATTTTAATGATTTTTAGTGCTAGTTCTTTCTTGGAAAAAGAGAATGATATGAGTCTAGTACTACATTAAGATGGCAGCTGCATTTCTCTAGTATTTCAGGTCGAGATTGGAGGACTTGAGGTTCTTAAAGATGAGAATTGATCCCTGTTGGTTACTAAGAGGGTAGCATCACTGTTAAAATTGGCGACTTACTTCAGGTATGCATATGTTTTGGCCACTTATAAATGCTTAGCCATCTGTGCTTTATGGCTAGCTGTATCTGGTTAACTGAGTAGTGGATACTGGGTAGGTGATGACGAATGATAGATTTATAAGCGCAATGCATGGAGTGGTAATAAAAGAGAAGGACAAGTACTCATTTGTGTTTTTCTTCAGTGCAGATGGAATAAAGTGGATCGAACCTTTGCCACGGTTCACCGGTGAAGTTGGCGTGCTTCCTCGGCACAAAGGATTCTACTATGAAGATTACATGCAACTTCGGATGAAGAACATATCGGTTTCATGCAGTGGGTTCTTTGATATTTACCAACTTGTTATTACTGGCAACGTTGGGAGTTAGTAATTTTGATTTCAGAATATGGTTGATGTTTGTACATGAATCGTTGTGTCATGCAATTGAATGATATGACTTGCTAATGATACATCGTATGATAAGAATAATGATTTCATGTATTTTCATTATTAATAACATTCTCTAGGAACATACTGCGAAAACATGTGTCAACCAGAAGTAACATTTCAATAATAAATAGTTTATGATCTCCTTCTAGCATCAGTTTTGCTAAATGATTGGTGCCTACAGAAACTATATGACAAAGATAAGAGTTGAATATAACAAGAATGGACATGGTGACAAAGTTTTTTAATATTTACTGATCTGTTTCTCTCATGAAGATGACGTCCTACATTGTGCAACAAGTGCTTATGCACAATCATAAGCATAAGCACAACTAATGTTATATTGTTGCATGCTACTTGTACTTAGACTAGTAGCATGTTTTTATAAGCTTTACTGATTCCAATTACATTTTTTGACCTTATGAAATCGCAATGTCTTAACTTCTTAGTATAGACAGCAATGTTGGGAAACTTTATTCTGAAAAACTTGCCAAATATATAAAGAAGTAACTTAAAACTAAGAGAGCTAGCTGGTTCTGTAAAAGAGCAGTATCCGAAAGGCTGAGAGAGCTGCATTTGTAAGAGCAGGATTCAACAAAGTCAGTTAATAGTTTGTGCTGGTGGTAAGTTTAGGGAGAAAATTAGACGATGTGATACTTTAGGAGCATCAAATAATTCTTCTCTTAGTCAAATCATATAGCCTTCTGCAAGTAAATTCCATTTCTTTTTGCTTGATTTTTTGAACTTTATGTGAATAACTAATGGCAGGTACTTAATTATTCATTCTAATACGAACAGGTGGATTTACTGCGATGGATATGCTTGGAAGATTGGATCAGATGGTAGTTTCCAGGGGTTTGAGTTTCACAATCACTTCCTTTGGTGTTGTTTTTGCTATCTTGTTCTCCGCTTTAAATTCTCATGGTGCCCATATTTTATCTCTCAACCCTATTTTCCCTTTAATGTTATTCTTCACAATATTCGGCACAAGCATTGCTTATTCAGAAAATAGTCGCTGACCAAAATGGAACTGATTTTATATATGCGGAAGATTTTAAAGCAAAGGAAGAGCTATAGAAGGTATAATACTTGTTTACAGTATGCATTTTCTTTTCTTGAAAAACATACTTTGCTTATTAGTTTTTATAAGGTAGAATTTTTTATGTTTTACTTGATTGGATGTTGATCTTGTATAACCCCTATCGAAGCTTGAATCATCTTTGTATAGCTCTTTGAAACCCTTGAAGGTACTTTCTATAACCTGTATATGGTTATTACCTTATACACACCCTTTTGGTTTTTGGTCTTAGTTTTTAGTTGGCTACAACACTATTTTTGTAATTTGTGCACTATTAATTAAGCAGACTTTAACGGATAGAAGCAGGAAAAACATCAAAAGCTAGCAAAAGATGAGGATTTAGTCTGGTGGCCAAACAATAGATATTATTATTTATCGAGGAGTATGTTCTTTATTATTTTTGTAAATGTGTGACAATGTATAATAAGAACTAAATGTGCGACTTCACAAATGCTGTGAATATGTAACAACCCGGAAAATCAGAACCAATTTAAAATTTTTATTTTGGCAATTTTAATGGATTATGAATATTTAAAATGATTTGTTTTAAATAATAACGACTAAAAATTTATTTTCGACTAAGTTAGAATGTACAAATTTATTTAAATCGAAATTAGAAATAAAAGTTTATTTTCGACTAAGTTAGAATGTACAAATTCATAGCGAGAAAAAAAAGTTATGTCCAGTTGAAGATTCAGAATAGTCGTTATGGAAATATAACCCTTAAAAATAGCGATTTTGCAAACGACCTCCGTTTTCGATGAGACCACTTTTGTTTGATCCGGAATATCAAATTATTGCTAGAATCCAAAATTCATAATTTTTGAAATCAATATGTGAGCATGGCAAAAGAAAATGTGTTTGGTAATTTCAGTTTGAATTTAATCGACTGGAAAATGACCATTTTTCTAGAATTTATGGAGTCATTATGTGGCCCCGATAAATTAAAATGTACATTTAAATTTAACATATATTGATTTTTATTTTAATTTTAACGAAAACTGATCAAAACATTAGAATTGGCTTACGAAACATATCCCATTGTGTCCGGAATGGGGGTATTTAGCTAAGGGCGACAGTCGTTACGTTCAAATTGGAGTTCGTAATGATTTTTACTTTTAAAACAAATTAATTAATTATACATACTAGTATATATATACCCCGTACCCTAGTCATACCCTAGTAAAACCATCCCTACCGGGGTCAAACTCTATCCCGTCCCCCTTTCTCTTGTGGAAAAACCTAAATCAATATTTTCAAAATAAAAAAAAGAACCGCTCGTCGATCTTGTCGCCGCCTCTTACAGGCGGGCCGCCGCCGCGCCCAAGCCTCCGCCGCATCCCTTGGGACAACCGCCTTCTTCTTCTCCACCTCTCCCTTCCCCGTTCGTGAAACCCCAACGCCCCAACCCAAAAGAAAACTGCCGCTAGACCCCGACAGTCCACCGCCGCCGACAACCATTGTGCCTCCCCCGACCACCTTCAGCATGCCCCTCGGCCTCCACCCTCCCCCCCTTTGGAAATATACAGTGAGTGTTTTTTTATTTTTATTTAAATTTCATTTTTTATATGATTCCCATTATTTAAATTTCAGTTTTTAAATATGAAAAACAAAGCAAAGAAAAGATTAGTTTTTATAAAGAAAGGATTAGTTTTTATATAGGAAAGATTAGTTTTTTTATATATATAAAGTTGAGTTTTTTTTATATATAAAGTTGGGATTTTTTATATATAAAGTTGAGATTTTTTTATATATAAAGTTGAGATTTTTAATATCATAAAGTTGAGATTTTTAACATCATAAAGTTTATATTTTTAATATACATGAAGTTGATATTTTTATATATAAAAAGTTGGGAATTTTATATAAACAAAGTTGTGATTTTTCAATATACAAAGATAAGATTTTTAGTTAGGTAAAAATTCAATTTTTATTGTATGAACTGGTTTATAAAAATAAAATTTTTATATAGATTATATGAAGATAGAAATATAATTTTTACATATATTAGAATTATAAAAAAAAATGATTTATATATATATATATATACAGCAGAGTAATAAAAATGTGATTTTTACTATGAACAACGTGAAACAGATTGCGTTGGAATCAAAACAGCGAATTTAAACGTCCATCAAAGAATGACGGAGTGGATCCCAAAGGTGAGAACTTCTCACTTTAATTTTATTTTCTAGTTAAAATATATACTAGGATGCAAACGGTGCTTAGTAGCACCCGACACCCATCGTCCACAAACCATGGACGACTTGTTTGATTATGATGTGTTGTGAAAATTGATTGTGATGTGGAATAGATTAAATATATTCACGTGTTGAACGGAAAAATATTCATGTGTTGAAATAAAATATTTTATCATTAAAAATATAATTTTTAACATTTATATGAATAAAATATATGTTCATTTACAAATTGGATGATTTGTTTATGTACACCCATTTGACTGATATGGATTAGGACGATAAGTTTTACACGTCGCACAACTGCACAAATAAAATCTGTGTTTGTTGATTGAAACCCCACACGGGTATTGAGATGATATTTGACGTACACTAATCCCAATTGTTTAGTCGTATGTCGATCGATTGATTGACTGACAGTTGTAAGCGTTAATATTTAAATTTAATGCTTATGCAGTGTAGAATGCACCCAGGATGATTGATTGTTTATCATTGCTATTATGTACATGTATTGTATGAAATTCATATAAATCACATTATATGGTTATTGACTGTGTCTGATATCAGTTCAGAAAGAAGGAATATTCTAAAATAACGAATATTTTAAAATAATATTCAGTAAAAGAATCAAAATCTGATTTTGATGTCCGATTTGGGATGGACACGAAAATATTTAAATATATAAAGTCGTGTTGATTAGATTAAAGCCATTTTGACATGCACGATATTTATATCAATTTTATCCATTTCTATAATGAATATCGAAAAGGAAATGATTTCGAAGTATAATATTTTGAAAATATTATCATTTATATATTAATGATATGGAATATTCAATTTTGATTTAAAATTGATTATGAAGTTGAGATCGTTTTTAAAACGAATTTAAAATGGTTTATAAAATACGTTTTGAATGGAAATCGACGAAATATATATTATATATATCAAATGGCCTGAATAGAATGCGTTGCGCCGTGGCAATTCGCGAATTTCGACCATTGACTTCGAATTGGCGTTACGGGATATCCGACCGTCAGATACTCCTAAAACCAGAACCGTTGGATTTGTATCGAAAAGAGCTTTCCAACGAATATAAGAAATTTGAAATCTAACGGTTGGATTTGGAATTATGTCTAAATCAAATTTGGAAAATGTCGCTGTAAGTGCAGTTCGATGACCGTTTATGGAAATCGACTGTACGGACCTTAATAAAATTATTAAAAATATCAATAATTTATGTAAAATCATAATGAATGATTTGAAAAGAATTGGGATGAAAAATTCCATATTTGAAAAGACAAAAATATATTTTTATCGAAATGAACTACGTATTAACTATAATTATAATCCAATTATTTCTAAATAAATAAATTAGATTTGAAATGGTTTTAAAAATAAGCATAATTTCCAATATATGAATTGGAATGGATTTGAATCGAAATTATCTTTGGAATTTCGATATTGGATTCCGTGATTATACACATATTGTGGAGGAATTTGGAAGATATAAATATCGTTTTTCCCAATACAATATTTGTCGGTTTCAGAATTTGATATTGAATATAAGCAGATATATTTTCTATTCAGAGCCTTGTATTTAATATCAAATTGGATTTTGGGTTCGTCGTGAACGATGTCTTCATTAACACTGTTCTTAAACCCAGCTGAGAAAAGATATAAATCTTTTTATTCAGATTTAATGAATTTTACTTTTTAATTAACATTTAATTGGAATTAAATTGAAATTGGTTTTTAGGTTTATCGTGAATGGTGTTTTAAATAACATTTGTTCTTTAGCTCAATTAATAATGGAATGCGATCTTGTGTTTGTCCTGAATGGTATCTTTAATAATACTGTTCTTAAACCCAATGGAGTTAAGAAAATTAGAAACTAACTGGAGATTAGCTAAGTTGAATGGTTTCCTAGGTATTGATCTGATGTTGGTTTCGACCTTCGGGATTAATACTTAGGGAATTGTTCTCTTACTAATTTACGGTTAGAGACTGATGGGATGGGGTCTTCAGTAACACTGTTCTTAAACGCCGTATGAAAAGAATAAATCTTTTAATCAAGATGTAGAGAAGAATTACCAATTAATTAACATTTAATTGGATTTGAAATGGAACGTGAACTGGGTTTATTGTGACTGTGTTTTTAACGACATTCGTTCTTTAACCCGATTTACAGTGATGTGTGATTTGGAATTTATAAATCTTTTATTAAGATTTAAAGGAGATTTTCCAAAGTAAAGTTTTCCAATTTAACATATTAAATTGGAATTGAATGGAATTCGATTTGGTAATAATCGAAGTGAGCTTCTGTAGAGGAAGACTGTTAATATATATGGAATTTAAAAGGCTTTGCCGTTATTCCATTTATATTATCGGTTGGATGTGGAAGTTTATATCGATTATATATATCGATCTATTTTCCATGAAAATTCCATTGTTAATGGAATGAGATTTTGGGTTTATTATGAGCTGTGTTTTAAATGACATTAGTTCTTTAACCTAGTTAAAGATAAGACTAATTTCTTAACTTTGAAGAAAATCATTAACAAATGATTTTTGGAGATTAAAACTAAATTAGAGTTTTAATGAATCTTTAATTAGATTGAAATGTGAATCTGATAACTAAAATTATCAAATTCAAGAAATGATCGAGAATGGAGTATCACTAGTTTTGCTCCAAGCGATAGTTAAATCTTTAATTGGATTTGAACGTAAAATGGTAATTGATTTTACCAATAACAACGTGGTGTTAGATATGAAGTATTACCAGTCTTACTTCATGGGGTGAATAGGTTGGAATTGGGAAATTAAACAAACGATTACTTCGGTAATCTTCGCTAATTCCGACTAGTTTGGATAAACCTTAATTTGGTTTGAATTGATATCAAAAGGAAGATTAAAGAATAAATTTAAATAATTTATCTTTGATAAAATTAATGGGAACCTTTCTCAAAGTTTAAGAATATTTGAATAAAAGAATATTCTGAGTTGGAATGAGGCGTATGTTGTGTTTGTGCAGCACTTGTTTATTATGTACGCGAGTTATTCGGAAAGACGGGGTTTATCCTATTCTGAATAACTGAATCGACGATGAGTCTACGATGGAGAGATGGTGGTTGAAGACCGGACGTATTCACATCGTTTGGATGATTACTGATGCCATGATTGGGTTGTACACCCAAGACGAGGTAATAAGTGGTGATCGTCCAAACGTACTTGGAGATCGACCAGATATGCGAGGACCTCTCTCTTGTATTGGACATATGGGAGGAGGAATAAGGTGCCTCCGGTTTCGTTCAGACCCAGAACGAACTTGTAAATGGATATGTGTCTGACATCAGATTTCATTTTGTGTGATTGATAGACATCGGTTGCATAGCGTGAATTGCCAGTGAGGCATGCTGAGATGCAAATGATCAAGGCTTATGTTGAAAAGCAGAGTCTCGTGGTTGATGATCAAAGCACGGCTTTAATATAGCTTAGCTTTGTGTATAGTGTTAATTCGCGAGCCTCACACCCCGGTGTGAACCAGAAATGGGAGAGGACCTCAGGGAGGACATGCGTTTCCTTCTAGCTAGGGGTGGTGTCTGGGTTTTGCACGCCCAGATGTTTTACTTATGTGGATTATCGATAGCGAGACGCCTCAGTTATATCAGTCACTACGGGGCCGATTGATGGTTTGGTCGGAATATGACCAGTTTACACCCCATAGGGCGGGGAAACTCATTGTTCAGGCATTTTAATCCACTTCGTGTGGACCGACCCTGACGATCCAACGCTTGTCTGTGTGCTTGCCTGAGACATGGGCTAAATTGTCTCGAAGCGGTAAGGACGATCCCTTGCCTTGGTTCACAGATGGAACTCCAACTTCCAATACGTGACATTTCTGTTTTATTTGTAGAGCCTAGTATGGCGACATAGTGGGATGGGGCACTATGCCGTCTATGATTGATACATTTATATTTGAAGTTGTTTTCATACACTTTACACTATAATAGTATCAAAATGATTTGTTTAAAACGTACCAAGCATGTTTGGCTATTATAAAGTAAAACTCTATCCTCCAGCTTGCGTTGCATTGTGTGATGGGACCTGAGTCTTATAATAGCTTCATTTTTTCCAAAAAGCATTGCGCTATTTTGTTATATGCACTGGTATTCTCGGGAGGAAAACCGTTCCGTGTTATACGGCGTGGTCCCTTAATATACTATATCTTAAAGTAAAGTTTTAAATAACTGTTTTAGTTCTCACACCAGTCACATGACTAACCTGGAGTTTATTGTTTTAACCTAAACTCTGGGTGCCCTTATTTTCCACATGGGTAGCTAACAGTTTTGGTTTTGCAGATTTATATTCACAGGACCCTGGTTTACAGCTGAAATATATCCGGAAAGCTTTGTATCTGTGTACCTCTTTCAGTTGTGTTTTTGTATTATTTTCCGCTGCATTGTGATTTGTAAATCTCTGATATTTTTCCGATGTATAATATTATTCATACTCTGTATATTCTTGTACTCTGATGTAAATTGTTATAATAAGCAATGAAATGTTCTTATGTTTGTGTTCTGATTTGTCGTGTTCTCATTACAATCCGGGCTTTCCTTTACAGGGAAGTTCGGGTCGTTTCATTTTGGTATCAGAGCTTTGGTTTACTGAGCTCGAGAACAAGATACGTTAGAACCAAACGAAAGAATTCATCAGAGATTGGATTAGAAATATCCAATAAGGATGACTCGTTAGAGATGGGATTAGTAGTATCTTAGAACGAGTGTGAAGAGTAGTGTTTTTAAAATAAAAATGAAAACTAATTTTGTTTTGAAAATTTAAACCAAATTATATGTATTTGAATATTTATTTTAAATTGATTTGGACAATCGAGTATATGGAGATTTTGAATATACGCGTAATTAACATGTATTCGAAGCCTCAAATATATTGGATAGATGTACAATCACGCTCTAGTCGCCCGGAGACGATCCTGATGATTACTATAGTATCATCAGTATTTTTTTCGAGTTTCGAAAGTGGGATGTTTATATATTTCCATTAGACTATTATGAGAACCAAAACTAAATAGGGTTTATTGTTGTGAATTGGTATCAAAAACATGATTTTGTGTGTGTGTGTGTGTGTGTATATATATATATCAAAGTTCCGAATTTGAAAATTAATCCACTAATTGATTGATGTTTGTGTTGTATGATTATTCATTTAAACCAACATGTTAATGATAGGTGAATTAGGCCAAATTGAATCAAAATTTGAACTGAATTGAAAATTGATTGGAATTGCATGCATGTACATGTATATACATTGAACATGTTATAGCAGGGAAGCTAAGCAGAGGAATAAAATTGTATGCCCGACAAATAGGTACATGTTTACTAATTTATTGGGTTTGGATGATTTTATGAGGCGATTGGCTAGCCTCTTAGCTTTTTCTTTTTGAGATGAGAGGGCATGTGTGGCGGTTTTGGGATTTTCCCGATGCTCCCCATACAAAGGAGGTTATGGCAAAAAAATTCAAAAATTTAGGGTGTTAGACAAATTTTTGAAAAGTTAGAAATTCTTCGAAACTGAAAAGTTGAAGAATGAAAGCCAGAATGAAAATTGAGTTGATTAGTTAAACAACTTTCAGCTCCGTTCTTTTTCGAGGACGAAAAGATTTTAAGTGGGGGAGATTGTAACAACCCGGAAAATCAGAACCAATTTAAAATTTTTATTTTGGCAATTTTAATGGATTTTGAATATTTAAAATGATTTATTTTAAATAATAACGACTAAAAATTTATTTTCGACGAAGTTAGAACGTACAAATTTATTTAAATCGAAACTAGAATATAAATATTTATTTTAATTATAAAAGGAATTGAAAATGGCGCGGTAGTTTGAAAATTCGATTTCAAATTTCAAATGAATGTACAGGATTCAAAATAAACCGAATTTTGGTGAAACCAAAAATATTTGAATCTGTTTAAAAATATCTTTTCAACGAATCTGAAAAATCCAAATTTCATAGCGGGAATAAAAAGCTATGTTCAGTTGAAGATTCAGAATAGTCGCTACGGAAATATACCCTTAAAAATAGCGATTTTGCAAATGACCTCCGTTTTTGATGAGACCACTTTTGTTGGATCCGGAATGTCAAACAATTGCTAGATTCCAAAATTCATAATTTTTGAAATCAATATGTGAGCGTGGCAAAAGAAAACGTGTTTGGTAATTTCAGTTTAAATTTAATCGACTGGAAAATGACGATTTTTCAAACGGTCACCGAATTCGACGAAACTAGTTTTGTTAGGACCGTATCATCAATACGAAGCTATAAATAATTTTTCTAGAATTTATGGAGTCAGTATGTGGCCTCGGTAAATTAAAATGTACGTTTAAATTCAATATATATTGACTTATATTTTAATTTTAACGAAAACTGACCAAAACATTAGAACTGGCTTATGAAACATATCCCACTGTGTCCGGAATAGGGGTATTTAGCTAAGGGCGACAGTCGTTCGGTTCAAATTGGAGTTCGTAATGATTTTTACTTTTAAAACGAATTAAATAATTATATATACTAGTATATATATCCCATACCCTAGTCAACCCATTCCTACCGTGGTCAAACTCTATCCCGCCCCCTTTTCTCTCGTGGAAAAACCTAAATCGAGATTTTCAAAATAAACAAAAAGAACCGCTCGTCGATCTCGTCGCCGCCTCCTACTGGCGTGCCGCCGCCGCGCCCAAGCCTCTGCTGCACCCCCTTGGGACAACCGCATATCCCTTCCCCGTTCGGGAATCCTCAATGCCCCACACCAAAAGAAAACTGCCGCCAGACCCGGACAGTCCACCGTTGTCGACCACCATTGTGCCTCCCCCGACCACCTCCAGCGCGCCCCTCGGCCTTGAAACACCCCACCTCCCCCACCTCCGTTAAGGTCACTCACAAAGGGAATACCTTAACTTCGGTGGAGGTTTATAAGTAAAAGTCACAGATAAAACACAAGACAGATATAAACACATATATATAAACAACGGAAAATCAAATAGACTTTCATATCATAAATATGTGTCCATACAAAAACATTTCCATAGTTGCCTCAAAACAAACTACCAATTATTACAACCATAATACTATCTTGATTTAAAACTTAAAGAAGCATGAAACATAATTAAAACTTCATAAATCCGCATAGAATGTCCAAAGCCATAGCCCAAACGAAAGAGATCCAAGCAATATATTCTCTCTCTTCAAGCTGGATGAAAAACATGACTAAGCTGAGGTGTTTCCTCCCTGTGGACCTGGTAGGGGGGGGGGGAGAAAAGAAAGCGAAAGGAAAATGGATCAGACATAAGTTTGGTAAGTCTAGTTATAATTATAGCATGAGAACAATAAAAAGATCATGACTTGCATAAACTGAGAACAGGACAATACCAGAATATAAGACAAGATATGGCAGGAAATACTAACTATACTAAACACACTCACTATTACTTCTCTGCACCTACTAACTAGCCTAACTAGCACCACGTGTTCATGACAAGGTGATCCATTATTCGATCTGCTCTTACTCGCAACGTTTTCTTCCTGTGTCATACGGCCCCACATGATTGCAGATACCTATGCTGGTCCCATCATGGGGTGTATCAAGTCCCATGGTGGTGGCCCGACACAATTCTAGAATGCATAGGTTATACTACTGATGCCCAGTGCCCTGTTTGTCTGCTCCGAAGTGTGTGCACGCCCGCACTCCGTTAGAACCTACACTGCTGCACCAACCGCCGTCGATTTTGACCGCTTACAATCAGCCCAGTAATCGTGCCCCACCCTGCCTAGTTTCAGGGTACCATGATACCTAATTGGGTTACTGCTGAAATGGGTCCCCGTTACTAGGGTTTTCTAGTCAAACATGTTAAGTGGTTAAGTGCCTGTATTAACCAAACCCCACCCATCAGTTTAATTAACATGTTGAATTGGTTAAGTGTTTTAGTTAACTTAACCCTACCATCCTGACTTGTCTGTCCTTAGCTTTAATTAGTTAAACCACCAACCACTCACATTAGATAGGTATTGTTACGGTTACTGGATGTGTCGGTCGGTTCCGGGCAGGTTTACACCGTAACTTAGTCTAACCTCGGGTCCTTATTGGGCTCAATGCCTTAACCTCCCACATTGGATAGGTATTGTTGTGATTACTGGACAGCCGGGCGGGTCTGGGCAGGTTTACATCACAACTCAATCCAACCTTGGGTTAAGCATACTCGTATTTTCTAAATTTGCATATTTGTTTTTTTTATTCTTATACGTAAACTTGTTAACAGTTAAATGTTATGGCCCACCTTCCAAGTTCATCATTTTTAGGTATATGAATTTTATACCATTTAAGTGCCACCAATTATTGGCATTTGCCAAACATGCCAATTTCATATATTTTTATGTCTACCCCAACGGTATCCCTCGTTTGTAATTCGCAAGATTTTAATGAGTGTTGGGCTCGATATTTCAGCCCAACTTATCAACATAAAAGGGGAAAGCGATAAACATGAAATATTCTAAATAACAACAAGGGTGTGTGACATATGAACTTGCAACTTTAAGATCTAATAATCATAAATCATGGGTTTCAACTTGTCATGTGAAATTGCATTGAAAGGGGAATCTAACTAAACAGGTGTCACATGAATTAGCATATGATTTAGACAACATAAGCCTAAACATGTTTAGATCTAGGCATAATCTCAAACACAAACAAGTATATGAAAAAATTATGTCATGCCCATAAAGTATGTATAATTTTTAACACATAAGTGTGAACTTGCAACGTAGACTAAATCAACATACATACATATGAATTTGCAACATAGACTAAATCAACTTACATACATGTGAACTTGCAAATCAATCACGAACATATGAATAAGTGCGAACATGTAGATCTAACATTTGGTCACATATGTGATATGATTTTACAACCTAAAACTTGCATAACATGATAAACTACACAACTTGTCATAACAGGTTATACTCCAAGTTCATATACATATGAATAGACTTATCTATTAATTCCCAATTCAACATGATAATAAGATAGAACCACAGACATAGATCAATATCATTCAATTCCACATGTAACATAATAAACATTGTTCTATTATCACTTTATTTCCAAGGCATGACATTAATTTTGATTTGCATCCCAAAACATAACTAAACTTACAACGAACGACGAACTTGAGTTATGGATTCTGAGTTCTGAAATTGAGATGTTTTCCTTTGGGTAGATAAACGTTGTTTTGATTTTAATTTTGAATTAGATTTGTTCGTCTCTTAGCTTTCTTCAAGTGGAGGCTACTCTCAGTTTTCTCCCGACGACATGGTGGCTCTGGTTCTAATTTTTGTGTGAATTTAGGTTGGAGACTTGAGTTGTTTATATGGAATTTCAAACTAATTAGAGCCGTCAGATGATCATCGATGAATCTAGACCATTCACATCGAGAAGAGCCAACCAGAAAGCGACAAATCAGCCCTAGTGACGCACCAGAACTCAGAAAATTGCTCAGAACCCGACCAGGCCAAACAAGACCTGACCAGGTCGACTGGGTAGGTCGACCACCTGGTCGACCTGGGTCCTGGGCGGGAATTTTCCAGCCCAGCCCAATTCTGGTCCAGTTTTCGAATTTTGAACTTGTTTCAGGCTGTTTGAATTTTAAATCGAATTCTGAAACTTCTGAAGACCACAACTTCCTCATACGGAGTCCGATTTACGCAAACTCGGACTCTATCTCAAGCAAAATTCCGAGACGAATGCAGTGGTGTAACCTGTTTCCCTTAATTCTTTCATTTAGAATTAATTATACTATAATTTGTTAATTTATTGTTAACAGAAAATTCAGGGTGTTACATTCTCCCCTCCTTAAAGTATTTCGTCCCCGAAATCTTCAAGTCTAGAAGAACGTATACCCTAACATCCAATCGTCCATCTACTAAACCAACAAACACAGGCGTCCATTGTCCTTAAAAGACTTCTACTGCTTCATGATCATATGTATAGTGTGTGTATATGTCCATATCTAATGCAAAAATTAGGTGGTCTACTGATTCAGTTGACCTCCTTAATGCGAATCATGTAGGTGTCATGAATCCATTATATATGCAAATTTTTCCCTACTCATAATTCTACATGTTTGCACAACAATTCATACGAATGCGACATCCATATGACAACATATCAAGTTTTAACCACATACAAATATGAATACATATATGCATATGCAATATGGAAGTGACTGAACCGATCTAATACCTAGGGTGTGTGTATATGCATCCACGAGCAACCACTTGCAACCATCAATCATAACATGTTTCAAATACCTGTTTACATCCATTAGTTTCTACCTAAGGAGTTAGGAGAAAAAGTACCCAGAAGATACATTAAAAGGTAGATACAAGCATAAATTTATGGAAAAAGAGAGGTCAAAGATGTACCCTCAAAACGAAAAGGGTAGGCAGTGCGTATTTTGTCCCCAGTTTCCCAAGTCGCGTCTTCCTCGGCATCGCTCCATTGAACTTTAACAAGCTTGACTTCACGGTTGCGTAGCTTTTTGATTTCAGTTCCTACGATTCGAGTTGGAACTCTCCTCATAGTTGTTTCTCGTTCTATTTCAACTTCTTCTAGAATGCTTGGTTCCACCACTTCCGCAGACTCATGTAAACATTTCTGGAGATGAGAAACGTGAAAGACATTGTGAATTCCAGCCAACCTTTCGGGAAACTCTACTCTATAAGCCATCCTCCCAATCTTCTCGATGATAGGGAACGGTCCGACAAATCTTGGTGCTAGCTTTCCTGTGAATCCAAAGCGAACGACATTCCTTAAAGGAGATACCTTAAGGAAAACCCTGTCCCCAACCTCAAACTCAAGGTCGGTCCTTCTTTTGTCTGCGTATGATTTCTGCCTATCTTGGGCAGTCTTCATTCTCCTTCGTATCAAGTCCACTTTTTCTGAAGTCTCTCTAATCATGTTTGGCCCAAGTATAAGCTTGTCTGTAGACTCCCACCAACAAGTTGGTGATCGGCACGGTCTTCCACACAAAGCTTCGAAGGGCGCCATGCCGATGGTGGCTTGGTAGCTATTGTTGTAGGCGAATTCCACTAAAGGAAGATGATCCTCCCATGTCCCTCCAAAGTCAAGAACGCACAGTCTCAAGAGATCTTCTAATACTATGTTCACCCTTTCCGTCTGACCATCGGTTTGGGGGTGATAGGCCGTGCTCAGGCATAACTGTGTGCCTACAGCTTCTTGCAGACTCCGCCAAAACTCGCTTGTAAAGATAGGATCTCGGTCACTCACTAAGCTGGAGGGTATTCTATGGAGTCGAACTATTTCCTTGAGATAAAGAGATGCTAGAGATAAGGCAGTCCTTCTACTCTTGACAGGTATAAAGGTGGCACTTTTTGTGAGCATGTCCACTATTACCCAAATGCTAGTATTGCCCCTTCTTGACCTAGGCAACCCATCAATGAAGTCCATTGAAATGCTATCCCACTTCCATTGCGGGACTTCAAGAGGATGAAGCAGTCCTCCAGGCTTCTTTTGTTCTGCCTTGACCTGTTGGCATATCATGCACTTAGAAACGAAATCTTCCACATCCTTGCTCATGCCGCTCCAAAAGAAAACTCTCTTTATGTCCTTGTACATTTTGTCTCCACCTGGGTGTATTGTCATCTTGGAATGGTGTGCTTCCTCGAGAACCATCTTTACCAAATCCCTTGCTTGTGGGACGCAAAGTCATCCATCTCGCCTCAGCCAACCCTTATCATCGATGGAGTACCTATTGAGGTGACTGGAAGTTTCACCCCTAATTATCTTATCAGTCACATCAACAAGCTGAGGGTCTTCACGTTGTGCGGCCCCTATTGAGTCTAAAAGAGCGGGCCGTACTTCTAGTGATGCCAACAAACCAGGTACAAAATCAGAGGAGGGCCTAAAGTCAAAACTGGCTATATACTCCAAGCTTTGCCTTTCTACAAAGAGAGGGCTTAAGGTCAGCTTCTTTCTACTCAAGGCATCTGCTACTACGTTGCCCTTTCCAGGAGTATAGGAAATCTCAAAATCATACGAGGCAAGAAACTCCATCCACCTTTGCTGTCTTAAGTGTAACAACCCGTATTTCGATAACATGTTAAAACGAGAATCAAGGCAGAATTTCATTTTAAAATTCTGAATCAAGTAAAACGGGCTATGCCATTGTGTTCGTCTCGGAAAAATACGCGAAATAGAGTCCGAGTTTTCGAAAATCGGAGTCCGTATGACCCGATTAAGGCCCAACGAAGTTTTCAGAAAATTTCAAAGTAAAAACAGATTTCAAATTCAAGTTTGAATTTGGAAATTTGGGCAAGTTTGGGCCAAGCGGGAAAATTCCCGCCAGAGCACCCAAGTCGACAGCCCTGTCGACTTGGGAGTCGACTTGGTTGGACCCAAGTCGACAGCCCTGTCGACTTGGCTGTCGACTTGGTCCAGCCGGGCAGTTCTGCCTGGTGCACCATTTTGGGTTTGTGTTGAGTTTGGGGGCCAGATTCGGTTTTAAGGGCTGAGATTGCAACTAGGGTTTAATCCTATGGCCTAAAACACTTGCCTAATCTATAAATAAGACCCTAACCTAACCTAAATCATCATTATTCATTCATACAACTAAACTATGGCAAAATTTTACCTCTCATGGCCTCCACTCTCTTCATAAAATTTCTAAATTGTTTCTATGAGAGATTTTCCATGCATACAAGTGTTTTCAAGCTTGTATGAGTGTCATTAGCTTGCATTCAAGTCAAGTTTCTATATTTGCATCATAAAGCAAGGGTTTTGATCATTTTGGCTCAAGGGTTTTTATGTTAGAGCTTGCATTTTGGGTCTATTTGATTGCATAAGGGCTTTGTCATATATTTTGTGCCTTCATAGCAATGTAAGCCCTTTCCCTACTCTTAGATATTAACTATGAAGTTAAATGTTCATGTTGCAAGTTTGATCATTGAGTATGATACATGCTATCATGTCATGCAAGTTTATGAAGTCATTATCCTGATCTTGTGGGCTAAAAGCTACAACCTTTATGTTGAAATGTTGCATTATGCAACATGAGAACCCTCATAACCTTTATGTCAACTTTCATATGAAGTCATAACCCTTATATGATGATATATGCGAGTTACTAGTCATCATTCCATGTCTTTTGTCACTATGATTTGCTTATGTGCCAAGTTTGGGTTTATGCATGTTTTTGAGGCTTAAGAATGTAACATGCAAGTTAATGAACACATTTGTGCCTCATTTGCCACCATGATTAACTTGTGGCTTAATATCCATTTTTGTCATGCCTTTGCCAAGTCTCTTCTTTTAATCCATTACGTTGTTGCGAACGTATATGCGAGTTTAAAAGCGTTGGGTTATGTTATGAGTAATTTCTAATGACATGAAAATACAACTTGAAAATATGACTTAAAATATAACATGGAAGTTGACATGTGAGTATGTTTGAAAATATGAAATTGGGAATTTACCTATTAAGTTAGGTCTACCCATACTATGGAATTGGGAATTTACCTATTAAGTTAGGTCTACCCATATTCTTAAAAACTTGAATATGAACATGACACTAGACTAAACATGAAGGTGACCAACTCGAGGTTGGGTTGAGTTTGCAACGTAAAACTACCCGGAACCGACCGGCCTAACTAGTAGCTGCAAACAATAAGACCCAATGTGAGAAGTTGGTCATGTTGTGCTTGAACCCGAGGTTAGACCAAGTTGTGGTGTAAAGCTACCCGGAACCGACCGGCTTAACTAGTAACCACAACAAAGTCTAATGTGAGAGGTTGAGGTGCATTAAGTAATTAATGCCACATGATAGGGTTAAGTTAACTTGATTAATGACTCTCAACCAAATATGACATGGACAAATGGGTTAAGTAAATTGATTAGGCTAATGATACTTAACAAAACATGACAAGGTTGGGTAGGTTAAGTAACTTGATTTGCCTAGTGACACTTAACCATTTTGATATGACTAGTGGACGGGGTTAAGTTAACCAACACTTAATCAATCCAACACGATAACTTGGTAAGGTTAAGTAAGTTTTCTTAATGACGCTTAACCAAAAAAAATACAGTTAATGGATGGGGTTAAGATTGGACTCAACTAGTCTAAACATGGAAATCGGATGGGGTTAAGTTAGCCTAGACTTAATTAATCCCACTTGGTAGTTTAATGGGGTTAAGTTAAACACTTAACTAATCTAACATGATGATTTGATGTGGTTAAGTGACCTATACTTAACCAATCTAACTCGTTAATTTATTGAGGTTAAGTTAACCTATACTTAACCAATCTAACGTGAAAATATGATAAGGCTAAGTCACGAATCGCTTAAATACGCTTGACCGATTTGACTCGATAATTTGATAGGGTCAAGTTAATATATACTTAACCAACTTGAGCATGGTTTGTAGGGTTAAGTCTTGAACTTGGATACTTAGCCAATTTTGACATGATTTGTAGACGGGTTAAGTCATGAACTTAAGTGACACTTAATCCATTATGTAAACCCTAGTTCTGAGGATTAGGTGGATAACCATAGTTAACAAGGATAACGGGAATAAGGCTAAGTGGTAAACCTTAGTTGAAGAATAACTAAGTAATGATTCTTAGTCAAGGAAATTTAGACCAGTTCATAGACAGATGAGTAACCTAATACGGTAGATCATCGTTTAAGTATACGAGTAGGAGCAAATATCTGATTTAGATAAAGGCTCCAGCGAACTGGGTAACGAAGCAGCGGCTTCGGGGAACGTGAGGATATTCTTGGTATCCCTCTATGAGCTGCCAGGTGATCATACTAGGCTCATGAGAGGTTAAGGTCTGCGTTAGAAGAACCAAGAGTATGCCTTGGTTGCTATACGAGCGACCTAAAGACGGGGATGGATAGGGGATAGTCGACGATACACGGTCGTACCCTAGATAGCATTTCGTTAGGCTACCTACCATCTTTGGTCAAGCGTGTATGTACGGAAAGGCAGAGAACACCCAAAAGACCATAATTGCTATCTAATTATGGGTGCGGTAAGGCTTGGATGTGGGTTGGCCAGTGTTGTGTTCTCATACAGGATTTATCCTGTCTTGTCTTTCACTAGTTGAGGGAGTGGTCTCGTGAGACCATAGCCACGTATAAGAAAAACAGACCTTAGCATCTGCATCGGCAGATAAATCGAAAGCTCCCGACCGAGTCCTGTATTTCTTGATTTACCCTGTGACAGGACTCGGATGGCACGATGTGATACATGTGCATACAGTCATGGAATAACGATTCACGATGAATGCGTGGGAAAAAGGGCGCGGTTGACGGTTAGTGTAATTCCTAGTGGCCCTAGGTGGCTGAACCCAAACCGAAATACGGAAACGTGCAATAGGTAAGCATAATCCCTAGTAGCCCTAGGTAGCATAAGTCCTAGTTGTACAAACGATAATTCATGTTGGAAGACCCTAGCTAGGTTTAGGGTAACAGTCCAAACCGATCTTAAGGATCATGGAACTATGTTAAAGTAATTTAGAATCTCATGGGAAAGCCCGTATGGTCTACGGCAAGGGACTAAACTTATACACGGAAAGGAACATATGAGTTGAGTAACCTATATATGCGGCATATTAGGTTGACATGGACCATTATACGACTTTTGAGTAAGGGTCATTCACGGATAACACATGATACAGTTGGGATACTAGTACGGTAGGTGCAGAGCAGATGTACAGGATAGATACCATGGGACGTTATACGTGATAGATATCTTGGGGACATTATACTTGATAGAAACCTGACGATGTGATACCTTGTTTTATCTTGACATCGTAATTTATCATGACACCTTAGTTTATCTGAGTTCAGTAGTTCATCCTGTTATTTTGATTTAGCTTATCTATCTTGTTATCATGCTTATGTTCATCTCAGTTTCTCATGTCAGTTAACTTTACTAGTTTTTATGCTGATAGTAGATAGGGCTTACTCAGTCTTTTTGACTGACCTATTTTGTTTCGCTTCTTTTCTTCCGTTTCCCCCCCAGGTTACAGGGAGGAAATACTGTTGTTTAGTTCGGACTTCTTCTGCTTGAAGGTCATCATGGATGGCTTGGACTTTTCTTGGCTATGGCTACTTTACTGTTTTACTTGGGGAATAATTTATGAAAATGTCTTTATGCTTCTTTACTATTGCAAGACAGGTTTTGATGTACTCTAATGTAAAAGGCTTTAGACCTTATTTATTCATGTTATGAAAGTTTGATTTTACTTCCGCTATTTTATATGTTCTGTCTTGTGATATTTCTGTGCATGTTTACCAATAATGCCCCTCTAAAGCTTGTGCATTCCTTTGCGAGTGACCCTAGCGGAGGTGGGGTGTTACACGTGGTATCAGAGCAGAAGGTTACCAGACTGGGCAAAAGTTTTTAAAGACCTTCTGAAAACTATTTGAAAATCGTTTACAAAGAAGCATTTTTCAAGAAAATTTTCTTTTAAAAGAAAAAGGCTATTCCCCAAAGGCCATTAGCACTATCCTTGTTTCCTTGATTGAATCTCTTTTCCTTTCTTTCCTCCATCTGTAGTCACAGTGGTTTTAACTGCGACTAGTCTTTTCTATCTACGAAAGTGCTTTCCATACGATGGAGGTGGTTCTCGAGAGACCAGTGGTCGCGTTATAAGAAAGGATAGTGAGAAAGAGGATAAAGGATACGAGCTTAAGGATGAGCAACTTGTTGGTATGGCTTAGTCCTCAAAGGAGGGAGAAAGATGAACAATGGAACCCATGACGAGAGAGTACCTTTGGTATGGTAAAACGGGACGGATAGTTAAGTATTGTGGGACAAGGACAAGATCATCGTGAAGACAATTGTATACCCTCACTAGAGTACCTGGGTAGGGGGATAACATCCTTGTTGAAGATCTAGTTATTCTTTTCTATCATCCCGCCAAGACTTTGTTTTGATCCCCGCATCATTTAAGTCCGCTTCGGTAGTTGAGTCTCTGCACCTTAGTACTAGTGTAATAGAGGATCCCATTTTTGTCTCAAAGTCCTATTGGAGAATCGGTCCATTTATTCATGGCTTGTTTGGATTTGGGAATGTCTATGCCCAAGTATTGAGTTTGGAAATAATTCTTATGTTTATAAGCTATGGATGGATTCTAGGGATAAAGTGGTTATCCAGTAAGGGGTGCCACTCTCGGTTTTGATAGGAGGGTAGTTAGACTTTTGACTAGCCTTGGTAATACCCTCGAAGTATCGTGTAACCTTTTGAGGTTCTGTCATGACTAGTTACTTAGAATCCCTTGATGCCTTTATTGGAAATTTGAAGCCCGATCGAGTGGTGTTCGCCGATAAGATGGATGGTTTACCTCATTTATGCATGGGTTATAGAGATCACCCTAGTAAGTGCGCTTGATAACCTGGTTGGAATCTGTTTACTTTCAAGAGGAAGTTCTTCTGCGTGGAATACCTTGTGGTACGAGGTCCGAGATTCACTAGTGAATTTTGGAAAGCTTGCATGAGATCATGAGTACGCAGTCATGTTTGCATCAAGTATTCTAGGAAAAGGATAAGTGCAAGTGGAACGAGAGGCGACGAAGAAATGAGTTCCAGCTCATGTTATGGAAACAGGAAATAAGAAGCTACGAAATCGCGAAGTTAAAAGACGGTCAAGGCACAATGGAATTAAGCCCAAGGAAATGCGACTTTGATGGTCAAAGACTAGATACGCGCATGCTATCTCTTTTGGGAGTATATCCTTGATCCCTGTTTTCTGTAGAGCTTACTTGTAGGCTATCTTTCGTGGACATCCTCTCGGTCCTATTTTCTGTTACAAACCCCGTAAGGAGTTTGTCTTGTTTATCTTCTCGGCCCTGTTTCAGGGAATCCTAGGTAGAACCCTATGGATGTAAACATGTATTTGAAACATGTTATGATTGATATGGTTGCAAGTGGTTGCAAGTGGTTGCTCGTGGATGCGCGAATACACATTAGATACTAGCTCGACTCGGTCACATTTCATATTGCATATGCACGAGTATTTATACTTGTTTATGGATGAAATTGAATGTATTATCATGCGGTTGTTGCATATGAATGAATGATTGTGCACGCATATAGTATCTATATGACTAGGATTATTTGCATACATGTTGGATTCAATGCACTATACATATTTTGCATTAGAAAGATTATTCAGGCCTGATCATTAGCATTAGCTAAGGAACATGTACACACACGTTTTGCATATATTCATACAGCATTAGAAATCATCTAAGGACAATGGTTGCTTGTGGATGATGTTTTGAGTAGATGAATGATGGATGGTAGGATATGTTCTTCCTAACTTGGAGATTTCGGGGACGAAATCCTAAAATGTGGGGAGAATGTAACAACCCGTATTTCGATAACATGTTAAAACGAGAATCAAGGCAGAATTTCATTTTAAAATTCTGAATCAAGTAAAACGGGCTATTCCATTGCGTTCGTCTCGGAAAAATACGCGAAATAGAGTCCGAGTTTTCGAAAATCGGAGTCCGTATGACCCGATTAAGGCCTAACGAAGTTTTCAGAAAATTTCAAAGTAAAAACAGATTTCAAATTCAAGTTTGAATTTGGAAATTTAGGCAAGTTTGGGCCAGGCGGGAAAATTCCCGCCAGAGCACCCAAGTCGACAGCCCTATCGACTTGGGAGTCGACTTGGTTGGACCCAAGTCGACAGTCCTGTCGACTTGGCTGTCGACTTGGTCCAGCCGGGCAGTTCTGCCTGGTGCACCATTTTGGGTTTGTGTTGAGTTTGGGGGCCAGATTCGGTTTTAAGGGCTGAGATTGCAACTAGGGTTTAGTCCTATGGCCTAAAACACTTGCCTAATCTATAAATAAGACCCTAACCAAACCCTAAATCATCATTATTCATTCATACAACTAAACTATGGCAAAATTTTACCTCTCATGGCCTCCACTCTCTTCATAAAATTTCTAAATTGTTTCTATGAGAGATTTTCCATGCATACAAGTGTTTTCAAGCTTGTATGAGTGTCATTAGCTTGCATTCAAGTCAAGTTTCTATATTTGCATCATAAAGCAAGGGTTTTGATCATTTTGGCTCAAGGGTTTTTATGTTAGAGCTTGCATTTTGGGTCTATTTGATTGCATAAGGGCTTTGTCATATCTTTTGTGCCTTCATAGCAATGTAAGCCCTTTCCCTACTCTTAGATATTAACTATGAAGTTAAATGTTCATGTTGCAAGTTTGGGTTTGATCATTGAGTATGATACATGCTATCATGTCATGCAAGTTTATAAAGTCATTATCTTGATCTTGTGGGCTAAAAGCTACAACCTTTATGTTGAAATGTTGCATTATGCAACATGAGAACCCTCATAACCTTTATGTCAACTTGCATATGAAGTCATAACCCTTATATGATGATATATGCGAGTTACTAGTCATCATTCCATGTCTTTTGTCACTATGATTTGCTTATGTGCCAAGTTTGGGTTTATGCATGTTTTTGAGGCTTAAGAATGTAACATGCAAGTTAATGAACACATTTGTGCCTCATTTGCCACCATGATTAACTTGTGGCTTAATATCCATTTTTGTCATGCCTTTGCCAAGTCTCTTCTTTTAATCCATTACGTTGTTGCGAACGTATATGCGAGTTTAAAAGCGTTGGATTATGTTATGAGTAATTTCTAATGACATGAAAATACAACTTGAAAATATGACTTGAAATATAACATGGAAGTTGACATGTGAGTATGTTTGAAAATATGAAATTGGGAATTTACCTATTAAGTTAGGTCTACCCATACTATGGAATTGGGAATTTACCTATTAAGTTAGGTCTACCCATATTCTTAAAATCTTGAATATGAACATGACACTAGACTAAACATGAAGGTGACCAACTCGAGGTTGGGTTGAGTTTGCAACGTAAAACTACCCGGAACCGACCGGCCTAACTAGTAGTTGCAAACAATAAGACCCAATGTGAGAAGTTGGTCATGTTGTGCTTGAACCCGAGGTTAGACCAAGTTGTGGTGTAAAGCTACCCGGAACCGACCGACTTAACTAGTAACCACAACAAAGTCTAATGTGAGAGGTTGAGGTGCATTAAGTAATTAATGCCACATGATAGGGTTAAGTTAATTTGATTAATGACTCTTAACCAAATATGACATAGACAAATGGGTTAAGTAAATTGATTAGGCTAATGATACTTAACAAAACATGACAAGGTTGGGTAGGTTAAGTAACTTGATTTGCCTAGTGACACTTAACCATTTTGATATGACTAGTGGACGGGGTTAAGTTAACCAACACTTAATCAATCCAACACGATAACTTGGTAAGGTTAAGTAAGTTTTCTTAATGACGCTTAACCAAAAAAAATACAGTTAATGGATGGGGTTAAGATTGGACTCAACTAGTCTAAACATGGAAATCGGATGGGGTTAAGTTAGCCTAGACTTAATTAATCCCACTTGGTAGTTTAATGGGGTTAAGTTAAACACTTAACTAATCTAACATGATGATTTGATGTGGTTAAGTGACCTATACTTAACCAATCTAACTCGTTAATTTATTGAGGTTAAGTTAACCTATACTTAACCAATCTAACGTGAAAACATGATAAGGCTAAGTCACGAATCGCTTAAATACGCTTGACCGATTTGACTCGATAATTTGATAGGGTCAAGTTAATATATACTTAACCAACTTGAGCATGGTTTGTAGGGTTAAGTCTTGAACTTGGATACTTAGCCAATTTTGACATGATTTGTAGACGGGTTAAGTCATGAACTTAAGTGACACTTAATCCATTATGTAAACCCTAGTTCTGAGGATTAGGTGGATAACCATAGTTAACAAAGATAACGGGAATAAGGCTAAGTGGTAAACCTTAGTTGAAGAATAACTAAGTAATGATTCTTAGTCAAGGAAATTTAGACCAGTTCATAGATAGATGAGTAACCTAATACGGTAGATCATCGTTTAAGTATACGAGTTTGAGCAAGTATCTGATTTAGATAAAGGCTCCAGCGAACTGGGTAACGAAGCAGCGGCTTCGGGGAACGTGAGGATATTCTTGGTATCCCTCTATGAGCTACCAGGTGATCATACTAGGCTCATGAGAGGTTAAGGTCTGCGTTAGAAGAACCAAGAGTATGCCTTGGTTGCTATACGAGCGACCTAAAGACGGGGATGGATAGGGGATAGTCGACGATACACGGTCGTACCCTAGATAGAATTTCGTCAGGCTACCTACCATCTTTGGTCAAGCGTGTACGTACGGAAAGGCAGAGAACACCCAAAAGACCATAATTGCTATCAAATTATGGGTGCGGTAAGGCTTGGATGTGGGTTGGCCAGTGTTGTGTTCTCATACAGGATTTATCCTGTCTTGTCTTTCACTAGTTGAGGGAGTGGTCTCATGGGACCATAGCCACGTATAAGAAAAACAGACCTTAGCATCTGCATCGGCAGATAAATCGAAAGCTCTCGACCGAGTCCTGTATTTCTTGATTTACCCTGTGACAGGACTCGGATGGCACGATGTGATACATGTGCATACAGTCATGGAATAACAATTCACGATGAATGCGTGGGAAAAAGGGCGCGGTTGACGGTTAGTGTAATTCCTAGTGGCCTTAGGTGGCTGAACCCAAACCGAAATACGGAAACGTGCAATAGGTAAGCATAATCCCTAGTAGCCCTAGGTAGCATAAGTCCTAGTTGTACAAACGATAATTCATGTTGGAAGACCCGAGCTAGGTTTAGGGTAACAGTCCAAACCGATCTTAAGGATCATGGAACTATGTTAAAGTAATATAGAATCTCATGGGAAAGCCCGTATGGTCTACGGCAAGGGACTAAACTTATACACGGAAAGGAACATATGAGTTGAGTAACCTATATATGCGGCATATTAGGTTGACATGGACCATTATACGACTTTTGAGTAAGGGTCATTCACGGATAACACATGATACAGTTGGGATACTAGTACGGTAGGTGCAGAGCAGATGTACAGGATAGATACCATGGGACGTTATACGTGATAGATATCTTGGGGACATTATACTTGATAGAAACCTGACGATGTGATACCTTGTTTTATCTTGACATCGTAATTTATCATGACACCTTAGTTTATCTGAGTTCAGTAGTTCATCCTGTTATTTTGATTTAGCTTATCTATCTTGTTATCATGCTTATGTCTATCTCAGTTTCTCATGTCAGTTAACTTTACTAGTTTTTATGCTGATAGTAGATAGGGCTTACTCAGTCTTTTTGACTGACCCGTTTTGTTTCGCTTCTTTTCTTCCGTCCCCCCCCCCCCCCAGGTTACAGGGAGGAAATACTGTTGTTTAGTTCGGACTTCTTCTGCTTGAAGGTCATCATGGATGGCTTGGACTTTTCTTGGCTATGGCTACTTTACTGTTTTACTTGGGGAATAATTTATGAAAATGTCTTTATGCTTCTTTACTATTGTAAGACAGGTTTTGATGTACTCTGATGTAAAAGGCTTTAGACCTTATTTATTCATGTTATGAAAGTTTGATTTTACTTCCGCTATTTTATATGTTCTGTCTTGTGATATTTCTGTGCATGTTTACCAATAATGCCCCTCTAAAGCTAGTGCATTCCTTTGCGAGTGACCCTAGCGGATGTGGGGTGTTACATTAAGTTAAGATCTTTCTACGAGAAAAGATACTTCAACGATTTATGGTCAGTATATAATTCGAACTTCTCACCTAGGAGATAATGGAACCAAGACTTAAGCGCAAAGACAATGGCGGCCAACTCAAGATCGTGGGTTGGGTAGTTCTTTTCATGAAATTTCAATTGTCTTCCACCATAAGCTACTACCTTCCCTTCTTGCATCAGAACAGCGCCTAGTCCCATACCACAAGCATCCGTGTATACTGTGAACATCTTGCTTCCATCGAGCAGAGTCAGAACTGGGGCTGTTGTAAGAGCCCTTTTCAAGCGTTGGAAAGCAATTTCACAATCCAAATCCCAAGCGAACGCTAGGTTCTTCTTTGTTAGCCTTGTGAGTGGAGCTGAGATTTTCGCGAAATCTCTAATGAATTTTCTGTAAAAACCTGTTAGCCCGAGAAAGCTTTGGACTTCGGTTGCATTTCTTGGTGCCTTCCAATCTTGCACTGCCGCCACTTTCGCGGGGTCCACAGGTAACCCCTCTTTGGACACTACATGTCCAAGAAACCTTACTTCTTCTCTCCAGAAGTGGCACTTGGAGAATTGGGCTTTCAGCTAATGAACTTGAAGAGTTTCCATGATCTCCTTCAGATGCTGAGCATGTTCTTCCTCATTCTTTGAGAAGATCAAAATATCGTCTACGAAGACCACCACGAACTTATTGAGGAATTCTCTGAACACCCTGCTCATTAGGTCTACGAAATAAGCGGGTGCGTTTGTCAAGCCGAAAGGCATGACAAGCCACTCGAAGAAACCGTCTGGGGTTCTGAACGCCGTCTTATCAATGCTATCTTCAGCTACCCTTAGCTGATGGAACCCAGTAGCTAGATCAAGTTGGGAGAAAACCGACGCACCTACAAGCTGATCAAACAAATCGTCTATTCTGGGAAGCGGGTGTCTATTCTTCTTAGTCAGCTTGTTTAGCTCCCTATAGTCCACACAAAGACGTAGTGAGCCATCTGCTTTCGTGGCGAACACCACTGGAGCACCCCATTTTGAGATACTCCGCCTTATAAACCCCTTCTCGAGAAGCTCATTAACTTGCTTACTGAGCTCCTTTCTCTCCTTTGGAGCCATATGTCTAACAGGTAAAGCTACGGGCTTTGCATTATCAACAAGATATATGCGGAAGTCTATTTCCCGCCTCGGAGGTAAGCCCTTCACCTCTTCAAAGACATCCGGGTATTCACGGACCACTCTAACCGACTGCAAATTCTCAACAGAAGCATCAAGCGACTTTAGATAACTAAGCGTAACAGCATTCAAGGGATTACAAGAAATTTCTAGAGTGTTACTGAGCCGAGTCAAGAGTCTAACCACTCTCTTCTCACAATCAAGAATGGCACTATTACTGGATAACCAGTCCATGCCCAAGATCAATCCATATCCCGAGAAACCCAAAACAAAGGCATTATATCTAAACTCAATACTTAGAATAGAGATTTTCAAATCCAAACAAACCATTGACAAATAAGCTGAGCCCCCAATTGGATTTGAAACAACCAAGGGATCTTCTACCATACTAGTGTCTAGGTGCAGAGATTCTACCAAAGCAGATGAAATAAAGGAGTGTGATGCACCAGAATCAAAGAGAGTGCGAACTGGATGATCATAAAGATAAACTACACTTTCTACAGAAATATTTCTACCTCGTTCCTGCGGAGATGCCACCAGCGCAGGAACCTGTCCCCCAGAAGTGGATCCAGTCCTCTGTACCTGCTCCTGCTTCTTTGGGTAGTCCTTAGCCATGTGTCCAGTCTCGCCGCAATGGAAACAACCACCTTTCATCTTCGCCTTCTTCTTTCTGCAGCCTTTCACTATATGTCCAACAATGCCACAAAAATTACACCTTGTCTTTTCACGGGATTTGTTGTTCTTCCTGCCCTTCTTGAAGTCTGTTTTCTTAGCCTGTAAACCCTCATTCTTAGCCAAATTACACCTTGTCTTTTCACGGGATTTGTTGTTCACCTTGTCTTTTCAAGCGAAGGGCCTTCTTGGGTTAGGTGTTCACTAAATCCAGCCCAAATCTGGCCAATTGATTAAACTGATTGACGTACTCCGTGATCGTCATACTTCCTTGTTTAAGAGTTAGGAATTTCTCCATTTGCAGGCTTCTTTCAGCTTGGGAGAGGAATTTCATCTCAAACCTCATCTTGAAATCTTCCTAAGTTTCCACTGGCCTCTCAGCATGGGTAACCTCCCACCAATAAGAAGCTTCGTCTTTAAGCAACCACACTGCTAGCTGTATCTTTTGCTTGTCGTCAACTTCGAAGATGACGAACAAATCTTCGGTCTCCTTCAGCCAGCTCCTTGCTACCACAAGGGGTTCGGTTCCATAAAAGTCCTTTCCACCCATAGCCTTGAAGTCTCTACACATCTTAGAGAAAGCATTTCCACGAGGAGGAGGAGGAACCGCTGCCACTGGGGGAAGAGGAATGTCTACTGGGCCGGCATCATTGGCCCTAGCCTCTAGGTACCTTCGGAACCAGCCAGGTATCGATACTCCTTCTGGAAGGTTAAGATCTCCAGACATGCTGAAACAAAAAGGAAAGATTCAAGACAAAAGGATAGAGAGATAGTGCATATGGCTTTGGGAATTATGCCTTTTAAAAACAACGCTTTTTCTTGAAAAAAAATGCTTCTTTAAACTTCTTTTTGAAAATAGTATCAAAAACCATTATCAAATCTGGTAAACCTGTGCTCTGATACCAAGTGAAACACCCTACCTCCGTTAAGGTCACTCACAAAGGGAATACCTTAACTTCGGTGGAGGTTTATAAGTAAAAGTCAAAGATAAAACACAAGACAGATATAAATACATATATATAAACAGCGGAAAAACAAACAGACGTTCATATCATAAATATGTGTTCATACAAAAACATTTCCATAGTTGCCTCAAAACAAACTTCCAATTATTACAACCATAATACTGTCTTGATTTAAAACGTAAAGAAGCATGAAACATAATTAAAACTGCATAAATCCCCATAGAATGTCCAAAGCCATAGCCCAAACAAAAGAGATCCAAGCAATACATTCTCTCTCTTCAAGCTGGATGAAAAACCTGACTAAACTGAGGTGTTTCCTCCCCTTGGACCTGAGGGGGGGAACGGAAGAAAAGAAAGCGAAAGGAAAATGGGTCAGACATAAGTCCGGTAAATCTAGTTATTATTCTAGCATGAGAACAATAAAAAGATCATGACTTGCATAAACTGAGAACAGAACAATACCAGAATATAAGACAAGATATGGCAGGAAATACTAACTATACTAAACGCACTCACTATTACTTCTCTGCACCTACTAACTAGCCTAACTAGCACCATGTGTTCATGACAAGGTGATCCCTTATTCGATCGGCTCTTACTCACAACGTTTTCTTCCTATGTCATACGACCCCACATGATTGTAGATACCTATGCTGGTCCCATCATGGGGTGTATCAGGTCCCATGGTGGCCGCCCGACACAATTCTAGAATGCATAGGTTATACTACTGATGCCCAGTGCCATGTTTGTCTGCTCCGAAGTGTGTGCACGCCCGCACTCCATTAGAACCTACACTGCTGCACCAACCGCCGTCGCTTTTGACCGCTTACAATCAGCCCAGTAATCGCGCCCTACCCTGCCTAGTTTAAGGGTACCATGATACCTAATTGGGTTACTGCTGGAATGGGTCCCCGTTACTAGGGTTTTCTAGTCAAACATGTTAAGTGGTTAAGTGTCTGTATTAACCTAACTGTAACGACCCAGCGGATTTCGGCCCCGGAAATCGTCATAAATACCTTTACCATAACTCATGCCGACCTTCCAAACACCGAAAACACTGGACGTTATTAGAAAGAAATTAGAGGGTGAGATAAGAAAGAAAGAAATATTAGAATAGTAGAAGGAGAAGAAACAAACACAACACAGAGTCTCACATCGCAGCGGAACAAAATATAATATAGAAATAACTTTATTAAGAGCTTTAAATAAAACTTACAATATCAGAGTACATCAACATCACTGGGACAGTTATAATAACCTGTTCCCATATACAACTCAACACGGAAAAGAAACTATATGGTATCATACGTCTGGACTCTTCCAGCTTATCTCTTCATAGCGGTCGATAACCTGAACCTGTACAACCCGGTCTAACCCGAGCATTTACAAAACATCGGGTCAGTCGGTGAACCAGAGTGAGATAAACTCGCACAGTATTAAGGGTAAATCATCCAACAAGATTTTAAAGTTCAAAATCTCTTCAAAAGAAAAGGATAATCGTAAGACCAAATCCACACATAAACACGGACGGTTTTTACCTTACGATAACCCAAAACATCTTTTGAAATCATATATTGATCTGATATTATGATAATGTCTAGATACAAATAAATATCAATCTAGAGGAACGCTTGCATCTCACGCTCCACATATATAGAATACAATCAAAACCGCGGGTGCTTATTGGAGATTGGATTCCAACCTTGACAAGGTATGGGACCACCTTCCGCTCGTGTATCTCTAGAGGCGAATACACTGGGTTCAACAAGAACGTCTTGCAACCCGGCCCTCACATGACCGACCACTCATTTCGCTTGAGTGTATCGAATGTATATCACCAACGGTTGGACTCAAACCACCGTTCCCGAATGGGCAGAATTGATAGAACAAGAAACAAAAGGAATTTCTCTAGATAGGTGATTATACACCCTAATGGGAGCGACCCACATAGCCATGCTGCCTGCCCGATTTTTGTCATCTCCCGGTTGATGAGGCTTGAGGCAAGAATTCATCTCTTCGAACATCTGGCCATCATTCACTTTGAATGCCACATCGTCAGATCCGTCAAATCACTAATTGACGTCCACAAATATACTCTGGTATTGAAGAAGTGCCCCTCTTCGCCACCAACTCGGTGTATTTGTAAAAATCAACGTACGCGGTTCTAAGGAAATACTCTGTCAGACATTCGTCCATACAAGTCATCCAGGAACAGGATGAACCGAAGGCACTCTCCTACTGCATCTCATATAGGAATCACCCCATGGATCAGTAGCGAGAAGTCCTTGCAACCCGTGGATTCCAACCACGACAGAATCACAGTGTATCTCGGGCCGCTAAACCAGAGATTATAAGTAATCCTTCCGCTTATGAAGATCCACGGTCTTCAATGCTCCATCTCGACCGTCTTCTGATATCTTCATGTATTTTTTGGTCGGAATGGTTTTCGAATATAAATTTGATCCCGGTCTTTCCGTACCAACCATCGTATGGGTCCGATTTGATAGTCGGTGATTTAACTATCAAAATAATCAGTGTTTCAATCATGACAACCCAATGAGTTCACTGGCTCAGTATTCAGCACCACTTGGCCTTTAACAACTGATTTACTTTTGTTAAACCAAAACTTCTAACTCTTTTAACATTCAAAAATACGATATTTGAATAACTCTAATTCGATTAAACTCAAATCGATTAACTCTAATTGATTAACTTTAACTGGTTAACTCTAACTGATTAACTCTACTTGTTTGACTTCTATCGATTAACTAATACTTGACTTAAATCCATTCGCTTGACTCTAGATCACAGCGATCACAATGGTTACGCCTGATTCCCTCAGGAAACATCCGACCTCCGTAGGCTATCAGCAGCCCTGCGAATTACGCTAGCAGTCGTATGAAATGACAGCTCATCCTTTATTATTTAAATCGGGAAAATCCATTTGTTTTTAATAAGGAAATTTATAGCACATATGTTATAACAATAGCATTAAAATTACTATTTAGATTTACAAACAACAGCGCTATAATCGCTGTTTAGGCTTACAATCCATTTACTATAGCAACAGTGCTAAAATCGCTATATTTGATTTACAAAACATATACGATTGATTTTATAGGCCATACACTGCTAAATACTCAACCAATACCGCTCATTGGTTTAAACACAACACAGGTTGAATTCCCAGTCCAAATCAATAATCAAATCAATCAACCAAACAGGATAGTTCATATGTGAAAATATGAAATAAATAATATATTTGAGGAATCCGGTTGGATCCCTCCAACCTGTTCTTCCCTGTATACAGAATGGTTATCTCAAATCAGACTGTTCAGTTTTGTTTAACTGATAAACTAAATAACGACCATATAACATCAACCATAAGCAATTCAAACAATGCAACCATTTTAACACGTTTATAAATAAACGTGACCCACCAAGGTGAGTTACCTTTATTGGAATCAATCGTTAAAAATAACGATTTGGTATTTCACTGAAATTAAACACAGTTTAATTTCATCAGTTAAATCAGTAAGCAAACAGTCAACCATTGGCAGGTAGTGCACACAAAATAAAAACCCAATTTATATAAAAATATAAATAGGAAAAACTGAGTGAGTTTAACTCACTTGATTCCATTTGACGTTGAAACAATTCGTTGAAATAATTGTCAACTGCGATCAATTTTGTCCAAACCAGCTTCATTTGTTGTGCTCATCGATATGGATCCGACGTTGCTTGTTTCGTCCTACTCCGTGATTGTATGCCACAAAAATTTTCATTTTAATATGGTATCACTTAAATAAACTAATATTTAAATAATAAATTTATTTCTTTAAATTCTTAACGTTTTCCACCGCGGTAATTAGGCACTTGTTTAAGGTGATGAGCCACATTCAAAAGCCCATGTTCCAATGGCTTAACGTTATATGCTATTAACGTTAAAAGTGTAACTATTTAATACCGTATAAACTATCTAATCAACTTAACTTAATTAGCATGAGATTGGCTATTTGGGTTAGACGCCACAGTACCTCTTTCTTTTTCTTTTCTTGATACAGTTTGTTTCGAACCATGAATTTGGCTACAGTATTTACTATATAATTCGAGACACGTTAAGATTGTGCCCTGGACTACCATATATTTGCATACTACTAACTTTATTAAATTTTAACTAAGACTTAACTTAATTTACACAAACAAATAACCTAGGATTAGGCACATTCATAATTACTCTTACCAGTACTGGCTTTTCTTCTTCACGCGAGATTTCTGAAACAAAAGCACCCACGCACTCTCCTCATCACCGTCACGTGCTTCGCCTTCCAGCACCATGCGCGAATCCACTTGCCTTCACACGGATCACCGCACCGACCCCCTGCAAACTGCAAAGACAACAGACGCTGCGCCCCTTTTGAACCAACACGGCATCCCATACGTACTCAAATGTCTCCTCCTCCTCCACTGCTTCTTGTTTTCTTACAGTGCTATTCCGATTTCATGAGTGGGTTACTGTTTACATTTCACTGTGGAGTGTTTTGTTTGTTTCAAATATTGAGTTGCGACTTTTTTTTTTTTTTTTTTACATAATGCAGACGGATGGGAAAGAACAAGCGAAGTATGGTATTTATATAGTTAGAATACTTGGCAGGCACGGTGTGTAGCCGACTATAGGGCATAGGGTAGCTGGAATATGAGGACTGTATTTACGAGTTTTCCTTCCCAAAATGTCCAATGTTTTCAATGAACAGGGAGACCAATCTGCGAAAGTATCAGTCTGCGTATGGAAAAGAGGAGACATGCAGAAGAGGACGCTATGATAAGGCTCTACAAAGGATACCGGTTAGCCGTTGACATGAGTTTATAGGTTAGCATGCAATGGGTTTTTTTTTTCATTGAAAGATTGAAATGAAAGGATAGGGTACGTAAATGTAAACAGGCTGCCCATTCTAGGCTAGAACCAAGGTAGGGAAGGTTCTCAGCTAAAAGTAGGGTGTATGCAGTTGAAAAGATTGAAAGGAAAAACTATTCATAAGCTATGTATTAGGTCAAAATTATAATTAAATATTATTACGAGACTTCACGGTGAAGTAATTGATTAGAACCACTACAAACGATTTCTGTCTACTGATAAAAAGGCTAATCTTGGTGTAAAAAGATATTCCGGACCCAATGGGACAAGTTTCGTCGAAATCCGAGGTCATATGAAAAAATTTCCTTTATGAAACCGGAAATGAACACGCATTTAATTTTTTCACGGTCACCAGATGAATCAAATCCACTTGAAACTGCGAACATCGATAATAACTTTTCGATACGAACCCAACGGCACTAATTTCGTCGCATTCTGAGACTGTTCCCCTGGTAGGCTATTTTTAACATGTACCGCACTGCCTTTCTGAACACCAAATTTCCCGATCTCTAAAAATAACAAACTATATATCTATCCTGACTATAATCGACGATACGAACTCAACGGAACTGATTCCGTGGCCTAATTTGATCGTCTGCTCTAGTTGTATTCCAATAACCCTTTATTGAATTAATAACGCACTATATAAATTGAACGGACGTTTACAACTACCGTGGTCACATACAACATCGGTTTGCCACGCCACTCAACATCGCACAATAATTTAATGATACGGTTCCAATGAAACTGATTTCGTCGAAATCTGAGTCCGTTTGCAAAACGGCTATTTTAAAGGCCTTTATTTTAATAACGATTTTTCACAGCGACTATTTCAAAATTTGATTTGGCCATATCTAACAATCTATAACACGGAATCTGGATTTTTCTCTTTCATATGAAAACTATCGTCACTATGGTTCCAACGTTTCTCGTTTTACAGAAATCCGACTTATATCGGACTCTGTATATCCATTTGAAGTTCAAAACTCCAAATTACGAACTGCACGCCATTTTCAAGCTCGTTTTATATTTAAATAAATATATATCGTTTAAACTTCGTTTAAATAGCGATTTAAATATAAAAATCCATTTATATTCCAAATAAAATATTTAAAACCAATTTAAATATTCAGATTCAAATGGTCGAAAAACACGGGTCGTTACATTCTTCCCCCCTTAAAATAATTTCGTCCTCGAAATTGCTAAGGTAAGAAAGAACGTTACTAACTCATTAATTTCCAAATCTAATTTATTATATTTCAAATCAAAACCCAATTCACAATCAACAATCAATACACAAACAAATCAACCAAATCAACTGAATTCATATTCAATATTAATATTTTTATTTTGGTTTCACAAATTTGATTATAATTTAATTTCCAATTTCCAAATTTAATTTCGATATCCTTCTTAATTTAACTTTACTTAGCAAAGTTAAGTCTCAATTCAAATTTCAATTCGATTTGAATCCCATTCAAATCGATCAAACACACTAGTATTTCAATAGTTTGATAAAATTATAAAAATATAATTTGGGTAAAATTATTTCATTTACCCTCTTTTACCAAAACGATACTGCCTTCATTGTCAGTTCTATGCTTCTCAACACTTGAACCGATCAACAAACACAATACAAAACATATGTATATAAAATTTACAAATACGCTCTCATATAAATACACTCAATCTCGATCTAGGGTATTACTAACCCAATCTCTATCGAGTTACACCACAGAGCCAAGGTTATTACTAAACCAATAGCTCTGATACCACTGTAACGACCCAGCGGATTTCGGCCCCGGAAATCGTCATAAATACCTTTACCATAACTCATGCCGACCTTCCAAACACCGAAAACACTGGACGTTATTAGAAAGAAATTAGAGGGTGAGATAAGAAAGAAAGAAATATTAGAATAGTAGAAGGAGAAGAAACAAACACAACACAGAGTCTCACATCGCAGCGGAACAAAATATAATATAGAAATAACTTTATTAAGAGCTTTAAATAAAACTTACAATATCAGAGTACATCAACATCACTGGGACAGTTATAATAACCTGTTCCCATATACAACTCAACACGGAAAAGAAACTATATGGTATCATACGTCTGGACTCTTCCAGCTTATCTCTTCATAGCGGTCGATAACCTGAACCTGTACAACCCGGTCTAACCCGAGCATTTACAAAACATCGGGTCAGTCTGGTGAACCAGAGTGAGATAAACTCGCACAGTATTAAGGGTAAATCATCCAACAAGATTTTAAAGTTCAAAATCTCTTCAAAAGAAAAGGATAATCGTAAGACCAAATCCACACATAAACACGGACGGTTTTTACCTTACGATAGCCCAAAACATCTTTTGAAATCATATATTGATCTGATATTATGATAATGTCTAGATACAAATAAATATCAATCTAGAGGAACGCTTGCATCTCACGCTCCACATATATAGAATACAATCAAAACCGCGGGTGCTTATTGGAGATTGGATTCCAACCTTGACAAGGTATGGGACCACCTTCCGCTCGTGTATCTCTAGAGGCGAATACACTGGGTTCAACAAGAACGTCTTGCAACCCGGCCCTCACATGACCGACCACTCATTTCGCTTGAGTGTATCGAATGTATATCACCAACGGTTGGACTCAAACCACCGTTCCCGAATGGGCAGAATTGATAGAACAAGAAACAAAAGGAATTTCTCTAGATAGGTGATTATACACCCTAATGGGAGCGACCCACATAGCCATGCTGCCTGCCCGATTTTTGTCATCTCCCGGTTGATGAGGCTTGAGGCAAGAATTCATCTCTTCGAACATCTGGCCATCATTCACTTTGAATGCCACATCGTCAGATCCGTCAAATCACTAATTGACGTCCACAAATATACTCTGGTATTGAAGAAGTGCCCCTCTTCGCCACCAACTCGGTGTATTTGTAAAAATCAACGTACGCGGTTCTAAGGAAATACTCTGTCAGACATTCGTCCATACAAGTCATCCAGGAACAGGATGAACCGAAGGCACTCTCCTACTGCATCTCATATAGGAATCACCCCATGGATCAGTAGCGAGAAGTCCTTGCAACCCGTGGATTCCAACCACGACAGAATCACAGTGTATCTCGGGCCGCTAAACCAGAGATTATAAGTAATCCTTCCGCTTATGAAGATCCACGGTCTTCAATGCTCCATCTCGACCGTCTTCTGATATCTTCACGTATTTTTTGGTCGGAATGGTTTTCGAATATAAATTTGATCCCGGTCTTTCCGTACCAACCATCGTATGGGTCCGATTTGATAGTCGGTGATTTAACTATCAAAATAATCAGTGTTTCAATCATGACAACCCAATGAGTTCACTGGCTCAGTATTCAGCACCACTTGGCCTTTAACAACTGATTTACTTTTGTTAAACCAAAACTTCTAACTCTTTTAACATTCAAAAATACGATATTTGAATAACTCTAATTCGATTAAACTCAAATCGATTAACTCTAATTGATTAACTTTAACTGGTTAACTCTAACTGATTAACTCTACTTGTTTGACTTCTATCGATTAACTAATACTTGACTTACATCCATTCGCTTGACTCTAGATCACAGCGATCACAATGGTTACGCCTGATTCCCTCAGGAAACATCCGACCTCCGTAGGCTATCAGCAGCCCTGCGAATTACGCTAGCAGTCGTATGAAATGACAGCTCATCCTTTATTATTTAAATCGGGAAAATCCATTTGTTTTTAATAAGGAAATTTATAGCACATATGTTATAACAATAGCATTAAAATTACTATTTAGATTTACAAACAACAGCGCTATAATCGCTGTTTAGGCTTACAATCCATTTACTATAGCAACAGTGCTAAAATCGCTATATTTGATTTACAAAACATATACGATTGATTTTATAGGCCATACACTGCTAAATACTCAACCAATACCGCTCATTGGTTTAAACACAACACAGGTTGAATTCCCAGTCCAAATCAATAATCAAATCAATCAACCAAACAGGATAGTTCATATGTGAAAATATGAAATAAATAATATATTTGAGGAATCCGGTTGGATCCCTCCAACCTGTTCTTCCCTGTATACAGAATGGTTATCTCAAATCAGACTGTTCAGTTTTGTTTAACTGATAAACTAAATAACGACCATATAACATCAACCATAAGCAATTCAAACAATGCAACCATTTTAACACGTTTATAAATAAACGTGACCCACCAAGGTGAGTTACCTTTATTGGAATCAATCGTTAAAAATAACGATTTGGTATTTCACTGAAATTAAACACAGTTTAATTTCATCAGTTAAATCAGTAAGCAAACAGTCAACCATTGGCAGGTAGTGCACACAAAATAAAAACCCAATTTATATAAAAAATATAAATAGGAAAAACTGAGTGAGTTTAACTCACTTGATTCCATTTGACGTTGAAACAATTCGTTGAAATAATTGTCAACTGCGATCAATTTTGTCCAAACCAGCTTCATTTGTTGTGCTCATCGATATGGATCCGACGTTGCTTGTTTCGTCCTACTCCGTGATTGTATGCCACAAAAATTTTCATTTTAATATGGTATCACTTAAATAAACTAATATTTAAATAATAAATTTATTTCTTTAAATTCTTAACGTTTTCCACCGCGGTAATTAGGCACTTGTTTAAGGTGATGAGCCACATTCAAAAGCCCATGTTCCAATGGCTTAACGTTATATGCTATTAACGTTAAAAGTGTAACTATTTAATACCGTATAAACTATCTAATCAACTTAACTTAATTAGCATGAGATTGGCTATTTGGGTTAGACGCCACAGTACCTCTTTCTTTTTCTTTTCTTGATACAGTTTGTTTCGAACCATGAATTTGGCTACAGTATTTACTATATAATTCGAGACACGTTAAGATTGTGCCCTGGACTACCATATATTTGCATACTACTAACTTTATTAAATTTTAACTAAGACTTAACTTAATTTACACAAACAAATAACCTAGGATTAGGCACATTCATAATTACTCTTACCAGTACTGGCTTTTCTTCTTCACGCGAGATTTCTGAAACAAAAGCACCCACGCACTCTCCTCATCACCGTCACGTGCTTCGCCTTCCAGCACCATGCGCGAATCCACTTGCCTTCACACGGATCACCGCACCGACCCCCTGCAAACTGCAAAGACAACAGACGCTGCGCCTCTTTTGAACCAACACGGCATCCCATACGTACTCAAATGTCTCCTCCTCCTCCACTGCTTCTTGTTTTCTTACAGTGCTATTCCGATTTCATGAGTGGGTTACTGTTTACATTTCACTGTGGAGTGTTTTGTTTGTTTCAAATATTGAGTTGCGACTTTTTTTTTTTTTTTTTTTTACATAATGCAGACGGATGGGAAAGAACAAGCGAAGTATGGTATTTATATAGTTAGAATACTTGGCAGGCACGGTGTGTAGCCGACTATAGGGCATAGGGTAGCTGGAATATGAGGACTGTATTTACGAGTTTTCCTTCCCAAAATGTCCAATGTTTTCAATGAACAGGGAGACCAATCTGCGAAAGTATCAGTCTGCGTATGGAAAAGAGGAGACATGCAGAAGAGGACGCTATGATAAGGCTCTACAAAGGATACCGGTTAGCCGTTGACATGAGTTTATAGGTTAGCATGCAATGGGTTTTTTTTTTTCATTGAAAGATTGAAATGAAAGGATAGGGTACGTAAATGTAAACAGGCTGCCCATTCTAGGCTAGAACCAAGGTAGGGAAGGTTCTCAGCTAAAAGTAGGGTGTATGCAGTTGAAAAGATTGAAAGGAAAAACTATTCATAAGCTATGTATTAGGTCAAAATTATAATTAAATATTATTACGAGACTTCACGGTGAAGTAATTGATTAGAACCACTACAAACGATTTCTGTCTACTGATAAAAAGGCTAATCTTGGTGTAAAAAGATATTCCGGACCCAATGGGACAAGTTTCGTCGAAATCCGAGGTCATATGAAAAAATTTCCTTTATGAAACCGGAAATGAACACGCATTTAATTTTTTCACGGTCACCAGATGAATCAAATCCACTTGAAACTGCGAACATCGATAATAACTTTTCGATACGAACCCAACGGCACTAATTTCGTCGCATTCTGAGACTGTTCCCCTGGTAGGCTATTTTTAACATGTACCGCACTGCCTTTCTGAACACCAAATTTCCCGATCTCTAAAAATAACAAACTATATATCTATCCTGACTATAATCGACGATACGAACTCAACGGAACTGATTCCGTGGCCTAATTTGATCGTCTGCTCTAGTTGTATTCCAATAACCCTTTATTGAATTAATAACGCACTATATAAATTGAACGGACGTTTACAACTACCGTGGTCACATACAACATCGGTTTGCCACGCCACTCAACATCGCACAATAATTTAATGATACGGTTCCAATGAAACTGATTTCATCGAAATCTGAGTCCGTTTGCAAAACGGCTATTTTAAAGGCCTTTATTTTAATAACGATTTTTCACAGCGACTATTTCAAAATTTGATTTGGCCATATCTAACAATCTATAACACGGAATCTGGATTTTTCTCTTTCATATGAAAACTATCGTCACTATGGTTCCAACGTTTCTCGTTTTACAGAAATCCGACTTATATCGGACTCTGTATATCCATTTGAAGTTCAAAACTCCAAATTACGAACTGCACGCCATTTTCAAGCTCGTTTTATATTTAAATAAATATATATCGTTTAAACTTCGTTTAAATAGCGATTTAAATATAAAAATCCATTTATATTCCAAATAAAATATTTAAAACCAATTTAAATATTCAGATTCAAATGGTCGAAAAACACGGGTCGTTACACTAACCCCACCCATCAGTTTAACTAACATGTTGAATTGGTTAACTGTTTTAGTTAACTTACCCCTACCATCCGGACTTGTCTGTCCTTGGCTTTAATTAGTTAAAACACCAACCACTCACATTAGACAGGTATTTTTATGGTTACTGGATGTGCCGGTCGGTTCCGGGCAGGTTTACACTGTAACTCAGTCTAACCTCGACTCCTTATTGGGCTCAATGCCTTAACCTCCCACATTGGATAGGTATTGTTGTGATTACTGGACAGCCGGGAGGGTTCAGGTAGGTTTACATCACAACTTAATCCAACCTCGGGTTAAGCATACTCGTATTTTCTAAATTTACATATTTGTTTTTTTATTCTTATATGTAAATTTGTTAACAATTAAATGTTATGGCCCACCTTCCAAGTTCATCATTTTTAGGTATATGAATTTTATACCATTTAAGTGCCACCAATTATTGGCATGTGCCAAACATGCCAATTTCATATATTTTTATGTCTAACCCCAACGATATCCCCCGTTTGTACTTCGCATGATTTTAATGAGTGTTGGGCTCGATATCTCAGCCCAACTTATCAACATAAAAGGGGAAAGCGATAAACATGAAATATTCTAAATAACAACAAGGGTGTGTGACATATGAATTTGCAACTTTAAGATCTAATAATCATAAATCATGGGTTTCAACTTGTCATGTGAACTTGCATTGAAAGGGGAATCTAACTAAACAGGTGTCACATGAATTAGCATATGATTTAGACAACATAAGCCTAAACATGTTTAGATCTAGGCATAATCTCAAACACAAACTAGTATATGACAAAATTATGTCATGCCTATAAAGTATGTATAATTTTTAACACATAGGTGTGAACTTGCAATGTAGACTAAATCAACATACATACATGTGAATTTGCAACATAGACTAAATCAACTTCATATATGTGAACTTGAAAATCAATCACGAACATATGAATAGGTGTGAACTTGAAATATGACATAGGTTTAACATATACACATAAACATGTAGATCTAACATTTGGTCACATATGTGATATGATTTTACAACCTAAAACTTGCATAACATGATAAACTACACAACTTGTCATAACAGGTTATACTCCAAGTTAATATACATATGAATAGACTTATCCATTGATTCCCAATTCAACATGGTAATAAGATAGGACCACAGACATAGATCAATATCATTCAATTCCACATGTAACATAATAAACATTGTTCTATTATCACTTTATTTCCAAGGCATGACATTAATTTTGATTCGCATCCCAAACCATAACTAAACTTACAACAGACGACGAACTTGAGTTCTGGATTCTGAGTTCTGAAATTGAGATGCTTTCCTTTGGGTAGATAAACGTTGTTTTGATTTTAATTTTGAATTAGATTTGTTCGTCTCTTAGCTTTCTTCAAGTGGAGGCTACTCTCAGTTTTTTCCCGTCGGTATGGCGGCTCTGGTTCTAATTTTTTTGTGAATTTAGGTTGGAGACTTGAGTTGTTTATAAAGAATTTCAAAATAATTAGAGTTGTCAGATGATCATAGATGAATCTAGACCATTCACATCGAGAAGAGCCAACCAGAAAGTGACAAATCAGCCCTAGTGACACACCAGAACTCAGAAAATCGCTCAAAACCCGACCAGGCCAGCCAAGACCTGACCAGGTCGACCCCCAGGTCGACCCCCTGGTCGACCTGGGTCCTGAGTGGGAATTTTCCCGCCCAACCCAATTCTGGTCCAGTTTTCGAATTTTGAACTTGTTTCGGGCTGTTTGAATTTTAAATCGAATTCTGAAACTTCCGATGACCACAACTTCCTCATACAGAGTCTGATTTACGCAAACTCAGACTTTATCTCAAGCAGAATTCCGAGACGAACGCAGTGGCGTAACCCGTTTCCCTTAATTCTTTCATTTAGAATTAATTATACTTTAATTTGTTAATTTATTATTAACACAATATTCGGGGCGTTACAGGCCTCCAACCCCCCTCCCCCCCTGGAAATATACAGTGAATTTTATTTAACCACAACAACCAATCAAACAATTCATTTATTAAAACACGTTTATTTTATAAATGTGACCAATAAGGTAGGTTACCTCAATTGGAACTAATCGTTAAAATAACGATTTGGGTTTCACTGAAATTAAACGACGTTTAATTTCATCAGTTCAAACAATAACTGGATATATATACATCAGCAACCAGTCAATAACTAGCAACCATAACACACAAAATAAAAACCCAACTTATAAAATATAAGCGGGAAATAACTGAGTGAGTTTGACTCACCTTGAATTTGATCTGTCGATAAATTAGCTTGTTTTCAGTTGAATTAAACGAAGTTTCATTCATCTAAATAACCTAGTTGCTGCCTACCTTACACAGTCCTCATCCATCGCGTAGTACTTGTATTCACGGTCCCGATGTTTTTCGTTTCGTCGGAATCTGACCATATTTGCTTTCGAAATTAATATTTGAATTTTATAAACCATAAACTAATTAAACTTAAATAAAACAAAAATTGGGCCTTACCAAATACTAATGTTCAGCCGAACCGATATGACCTAGGCTCGCTTCCCCTCTAATCCCATAAAACATCGAAACCCTTGCTCATTCCAAACATCAGATCCATTTTTCTCATTACATCCGCCGCCATCAAAATGAGAGGAAAGCAAAACCCTACCGTGCTGATCATTGTTCTTCTTCCATCCTCGGACGCTTCGCCACCCAAACCCCTCGACCTTCCCTCGGCAACCGCCGCGCCACCCCCCAATTCCCACGACCGAAGCCTCGACCCAAAAAGCTAAGTAATTTTCCCAATTTAATTTCTGTTTTGCGAATATATATATTTTTATTTCGATCGAATGTTTTCTCTTCACTGTTTGGGTTCTGAACTGAGGCATGGTTATGGTATTTATGGTTGAATTTGATCCATGTCAAATATTGAGTTGTAAAATCATAGATTTGATTTTTCAGTGCTTAGTTCTTAGGCTCTATTTCCTTTTCATTTAGTTGTGCTGTGTGGTAAACTGTTGATGATAGAGCTTGGGTTTCGTGTGACATTTAACAGTGGGATGTGAAAATTTGCCATTGGATTTTCCATGTATTTTTCTGCTCATATATGTACCAAAAGTCGATCTGTCCCTATGTAGATTAGGTATAGCTATTTATGTTGTCTATCCATACTGTATTTTGTAATTTGCTGTTCAGATTTTTCTGTTCACAAGATTTGAAACTGTGGCCATGAATTGTGATTTCAATTCAGAGATTCAAAAATTATGAATATAGATTTTATGTTCCACTTTCAATGTAGTGCAGAATTTCTTGGATAAATAAACTCATGTATGAGTTGTTTGATTGTCTGTTGGAGTTGATGTATACATATGTCTGTTTTCCCTTAGCAGATTTGCGAAGATTTTAGTTGTACCTATTATGTTAACTTATTTATTTTCTTCTCTTTGAAAACTTCAACTTTGTATATATATTTACCTACTTCTCTAGCTATTCATAGCTGTATTCTCATTTTCTCTTTTCAGATCAGATCCACTGGTGATGAAGACATCTTGGTTGCTGTTTTTTTTTCATTATAGTAGATTTCATGTTGTAAATATATGCAGATATATATATTGATTCCTTCGGCTGTTATCTTTAAAGATTGGATGTAGAAGTGTATAAATTTCACTGTTCCTACATCTATTCATTTTACTGTTGCTTAGCATGCTGTAACAAAAATGTATTGTTTATGTCACCCTTTGTTTTGCATTGCAACTTTGTCGAATTCTCTGTTATCACTATCATTATGTCTTTCTTGTTTGAAGCTTAGTTTTGTTGCGATGCACTTGATGCACATAATGCGTACGACACATGTGACTGAGTTTGTAACCAGGGGATTACATTCTGCATTTTTACTTCTGATAACAAATCAGGAAATTTATTTTTGTGTTAATTTGAAGTAACTAGAATTATTATCATATGTTGGATAAGGAGTTTTTTTATATAAATTATAACGACCCACTAACCAATACTGGTTTTTCGAAAACTGACCAACAATCGTATTGAATATCGAGAACATATACAGCCGGGGAATTTATATATACCTGAGACCGGGTTAGTGGTATCAAACGAGTTAGTGGTATCAAACGAGTTAGTGGTATAAATGTAGTTACAATTTGCCGGCAACTGAAGAATAAATACAGAAATTTGGTTAAGCGAAATTCATGTAAAGACCAAGTGAAATAACCAAGACTAAGATGGAAAAAAAACTCGACATCCAGAAATTTGGTTAAACGATATCGAAAAAATATATAAATCCTTATTCAATTTATTAAATAACGTCATCGTTTTATAACGATTTTCATAGCGATTATTTCAAAATTTTAATTGGAAATAACTGACAAATTATAACACGAAATCTCGATTTTTCTCTTCCATATGAAAAATATAATCAAATCGATTCCAACGTTTCTGGTTTCACAGAATTCCTACTCAAAACGAATTCTGTATACTCAGTTAAAGTTCAGAACGAATTTTACGAGCTACCGCGCCCTTTCTAGTTCGTTTTTAATATAATTATAAATTAAATGTTCCGACGTCGTTTTAATAACGAATATATTTATATAATTCAATATAACCCATCTTTAAACCACTTTAACTCATTCGTTCACATTATACAGCAAATTCAATATTTTTTCAATATCCCGAAAATAAAATATTATTAATATTATTTAAATATTCCAATCAAAATGGTCAAACCCAATTATTTAAACTCGAATAAATATTTTAAATAAATAAAATATTTCAAACAAATGGCCAGAAAATACGGGACATTACATTCTTTCCCCCTTAAAATAATTTCGTCCTCGAAATTGCTAAGGTAAGAAAATGTTGTAAATCCCATTATTTTAAAATATATTTTATTTCAAAACCAAAACCAATTTATTTTGGTAAAACGAGATTTTCAAAAATTATCGAAAATATTCTAACAATTTAAATTTTCAAAAATTATTGGAAAACAAAAATTAAAACCCCAAAATCTTTATTTTCGCGAAGGCGTACCTTTTCGAGCGCTATTAAGTCTACTACTCAATTTTACGTGTAACTTATGCCTTCAAACTCGATCTTCATAGTCCCCCGGCTCCTGTACTTAACTCGATCCATCATATAAGCAACACATATATGAAATATTCACATATGACTTCATTTATTTTCTTCTGGGTTTCAGTTTATTTAACTCTTTATCAAACCATGGATGAAATATATTCAACCAATCTGATAAGAACACAAAAATCAATCAACAATCAAGGTACAATAAACTCAATCAAGTCAACTAAATCCACATTCAATATTACTCTTTAAATTAATTCACATATTCAAATATCCATTGATTAATATTCGATTGATTTCTCTTTGATTATTATTCATCAAATTTCCAAATTTAATTCGAATTTATTTAATTACAACATCATTTCTTAATTTAATTCCAATATGATCAATTCGATTTCACTTAACCCAGTTAAGTTTCAATTCAAAATTTTTACCAAATTTTGAATTCCATTCAAATTAGTCAACACACCACATCTAAATATTTTAAGAAAATTATTTCTTTCCTATACAAAAATAAATTTCGGGTAATTTTTTTTCATTTACCCTCTTTTCAAAACAATATTGTGTTGATTACCAGTTCAACGCTTTTCAACACTTGAACCGATCAAAAAACACAATACAAAACATTTGTATATAAAATTTACAAATACGCTCTCATATATATACAGTCAAACTCAATCTAGGGTGTTACTAACCCCATCTCTATCGAGTTACGCCATAGAGCCAAGGTTATCACTAAACCAATAGCTCTGATACCACTGTAACGACCCAAAGTTTTCGGCCCCGAAAATCGACATAAATACCTTTGTTGTATCTCATGCCGACCTTTCAACCACCAAGAACACCGGATTGTTAATGAAAGAAATTAGAGGTTGAGATAAGAAAGAAAGAAATATAAGAATAGAAGAAGACGAAGAACACAACACATAGTCTCACATCGCAGCGGAACAAAATATAATATAGAAATAAATCTTTGTTTAAAGCTTTAAATAAAACTTACATCATCAGAGTATGTAACGACCCGCATTCTACGCATCGGGGGATCGTAGGATATTTATTTCTTTCCCATATGAAGTCGTATGGTCATGTAACTTTGGGAAACAACCATTAGAGTCATTTCCCATGTTCATGATTTTTGTCGATTTTTAAATGACCGTTTTGCCCATAGCTGATCTTGTTTCGGCCATAACTTTTGATTGGAAAGGAATTTTGACCTGAAACCACTTCCATTGGCTCCGGATGATGGTTTACCTTTCCGTAGAGTGGTCACATGTGAAAAACGGACTTACCGTTTGGGAGATATGGCTGAAATAAGGTTTGGAAGGTGAAAAACTGCTTAACCGGGCCAAATAGGGTGATTAGTGAATGAGCCCATAACCCATTTCGGGATTAGAGTTATAGGGATGCTGAAATGAGTTAGGGTTTCATTTCATTTCATTTTTCTTGCCTCCACTTACCTCTTAGAAACCCTAAAAATGGCCTCCAACCTCTAAATCACCTCCAAATCACTTTCTACTTGAAGATTGGGCTTAGCAACATCAAATCACGAGAGATCAACACCAAATCAACATTAGAGTTGTTGTTTAGCATTGGGATTCGCACCAAATCAGAGATTTATTTTAGATCTAAGTCATATTTGTGGCTAAGGTGAGTGATTTGCATAGTTTCTCACTAATTATGGCAAATTAAGGGTAATTAGTATTAATTAGCGAATTTAAACATGATAAAATTCTGGAAAAATATTTATAAAATTCGAAATGATGTCTTAGACCTCTGATATGAATTTGGGTTAATTTGGTTAAGTTTTGCTAATCACATCATTAGTTTCACCTAAACATGCTTAAGGGAAAATATGGGGTTTTGGCAATGTTTGATCCATTTTAACCTATCATATTGATGTTTTGGTGTTTGAGGTCACTTCTACTTGTTGCTATGACTTTGTGGTATGCTTTGTGGTTGATTAGAATACTTAGAATGGTCAAAAAAGTCGTCGAATGGCGTAAAACACTCGTTGGAAAAGTTGCAGAAAAACAGTGTAGGATTTCGGATCGGATCGGATGGATGGGCTCGGACCGGGCAAAGGATCACCGATCTGAACCGTAGCTTAGCACAAGAGAAGTATGGAAAAAAGGAAGGCCACAAAGGTTGAACTGGGATCGGATCGGGCTAAGGAAGGGGGGATCGGATCGGAGCGGATGGGAATAGGAATAGAGATCGGAGCGGATGGGAATAAGGAAGGGGATCGGATCGGACCAGAAGGCCAAGCCAGGAGCTAAGAGAGAAGGACGGACCGGATGGTGACAGGGGACCCAAACCAAACCGATGGAGCAATCAAACCCGAACCGAAACGGTTGTTGAAGAGTCACACTAAACGAGATGCATACACCCGAACCGAACCGCCAGAGGGGAATATCTATGACCGAACCGAACCGATGGCAAGGAGGAATCCAAACCGATCTAGTATTGACCAATAACCCGAGATGCAAAGATAGTCCAAATGGAAGTTAGAGCTCCGGATCCAGTTGGGAACCAATGAGTTCACTTCATGGTTGGGCTTTTCTACGGGACGTGTGCTAAGGAGTTGTCAACGTTCATAACTTCGATTCCCACTGGAAATGAATGATGGGCTACTTATCAGTGCAGTAGAATCACTATGACTCGAGGGGCAAGGTGATGGTAGCAAGACTACGTTATCAGTGCAGTAGAGTCATTATGACTCGAGGGGCAAAGTGATCGTAGTAAGACTATGAGCCAGCGCAGATGGGGTGAATAACTCCATGGGGCAAGTGGACATAGTAAAGGATTGGTAAGGCTATGAGCCAGCGCGGATGGGGTGAATAACTCCATCGGGCAAATGGACATAGCAAAGGATTAGTGGCTATGTATCAGTGCAGTGAAGCCATTTATGACTTCATGGGGCAAGGTGATCATAGCAAAGTATTGGGGTGATCGAAGTGGTGAATATCATATGCTTTACGCACTGAGTGAGAGATGTGGGGATGGTTGCTATGCTTGATTGTTTTCCATCACTATGACATGCACACCCCCACCCCCGTAACTTCACACCATATATTATTGGCACCTTAGAGTGTTGTACAGTATGTAGTGCTAACTCTTTGGTTGCAGGTTCAGGTATGGTTTAGTATACCTGTTATTGTTCTGTTTAGATGCTTATCACTCATACCAGACTTTTGTCTGACCCAGAGTTTTATGTCTCTTCTTATTACTCTGGGTGCTCACACGAGCAGACTAGAGACAGGTTAGCTGGTGGTGCGCAAGCAGCTGATTCGGAGGCGAGCCGGAGGCTTCCACGTATGATATATAAATATTCTCCCTGTGTCGTGGGTGGTCACTACTTGGGCATTAGTAGTGTACCTTCTTTATCTTGCTTTTGCTTTAGAGATAGTATTTTAAAAGTTGTAATAAGCTATATTTTGGATTTCCGCTGCTATGATGCTTAGTTCTAGTTTTCAGCTTATGCACTGTCTCGCCTGTTTTATGTCAAGTATGTTGTTATTATATTTTGTTCTATGCGCTGTGAGACATTCTACAGGTTCTTTGCTGATTCTTCATCTTCTTTCTTTTCTTCTGACGACCGTGACGTGCTAACTGGAATGTGTACATCGCACCTTTGGAGTAAATGTCGGTTGGTGCGGGGCGGGCCGTCACATTTGGTATCAGAGATCTAGGTTGCGTAGCTAACCTAGGGAAAGACACTAGGGAGAGATAGTACGTATATGAGAGAGCGTATTTGTGATTACTTTGGTTTTCAAAAGCTATATATATACACTATTAGTAGTATAAGAATGAAGTCGTACTGCACTAGCACCACTATGGGGTCGTTAATCGTTTTCTCTTTGCAGATTGAACGATGAGTCGAGACACCAGGGGTGCTGGTAGAGGGACCAATAGGGGGAATGATCCTGACATGAGGACAATGTTCACTAACTTCATGAGGGAGATGCTTATGGATGTTCAGGGAGCAGTTCCCAATCCCGGAAATGGTGGTGGTCCAGTAGTGCAGGCGCCTAGGGTCGATTTCGCCAAGCTATGCAAGGATTACACTAACCTTGGTGGGAAGCCATTCCACGGAACGGAGTCGGCCACAGATGTTCAGGATTGGTTGGATAGCTGTGATCGTATCTTCGACGACTTGGGTATTGAGGATGCGATGAAGAGAAGGCTAGCGTCTCGTCAGCTGCAAGGGCAAGCGATGAATTGGTGGAGTGCCATTAGAACAGCTACTCCAGAAGATCAGTTTACTTGGGACCAGTTCAAGGCTCGCTTTAGCAAGAAGTTCATTCCAGCTGCCCAGAAAGCAGTGTTGTTTAAGAGATTCTTGGAACTCAAGCAGAATGGTAGGGCAGTCTCTGACTATATTGCTGAGTTCGATACTTTGTCGAAGTATGGACTATCCCTTATCGATACCCCTGAGAAGAAGAATGAGAAGTTCATTACTGGATTGGATGGATACTTGGGGGAAAGGCTTATTAACCACATCGATGAGACTTTTGAATCGATTGTTGGAAATGCTTTGAGATCGGAGAGTCTTTACCCTAAGCCAAAGACTGAGGTTGCATCTGCGGAAGGGCCGAAGCCGCAAGCAAGCGGTGGAGGCAAGAATAACTCTCAGAATAAGAGGAAGCAGAGTCAAGCTAAGGATGGCCAGAAAAAGAGCAAGAAAGATGTTGAATGCTTCAGCTGTGGTAAGAAGGGCCATTATGCCAAATATTGTCGGGCCAAGTCAGCGGATAAGAAGTGCTTCAACTGTGGCCAAGTGGGACATTTCAAGGATAAGTGCCCACAACCTCCTAAAGAAAAGCAGATGGTGAAAGCATATGCCCTTAATGCTATTCCTTCTTCGTCGAATGCCCCAACTGCAGCGGAGAAAGGAAAGAATGTCGTCATTCAAGGTATGCTTTCTATTTATGATGTACCAGTTCGAGTTTCGTCTGATACTGGGGCTTCCCATTCCTTCATATCTAGTGACCTGGTGGATAGGTTGGGACTGGAACCCGAGATAGTCGATAGACCGTTGGTTGTGACGAACCCGATTGGTGGTTCGACTAACCTTAGTATGATTTACCGAAATTTGGTCTTATCGAGTCATGGATGTATGTTTGTTTGTGATTGCTTTGTTTTGGGCTTTACTGGGTATGGCATTATGTTGGGGGTCGATTGGCTCCAAAGATACGGGGTGGTGGTAGATTGTGAGGGCTTTTGGTGACAGTTGGGGCGGATGATGGACGGAGGGTAGTGTTTGGTAGTCTACCAAGTGATGGGGTAATGGCTAGTTTTATAAATTCCCTCGACATACCGCATGATGAGTTGTCAGATGTGCCCGTGGTTGGCCAGTATCCGGACGTCTTCGAGGAGGTGACCGGGCTTCCACCACACCGAGAGAATGAGTTCCGTATTGATTTAGTGAAATATGCCTGACCTATAGTGATGCCACTTCGTCCTATGGCACCAAGGGAGCAGCGAGAGCTCGGGGTGCAAGTCAGCAATCTTTTGAAGAAGGGGTTTATTAGAAGAAGTGTCCCTGAGTGGGGAGCACCAGTTGTGTTTGCCACTAAGGCAGATGTTTCCCTTCGCTTGTGTGTGGACTATCGCGAGTTGAATAAGGTGACGAGGAAGAATAAGTATCCTCTACCACGGATAGATGATTTGTTTGATCAACTGGAAGGAGCAAGAGTGTTCTCCCAATGGGACCTCGCGACAGGATTTCATCAGCTCTGAGTAGTAGATGAGAGTGTTTCGAAAACGGCATTTAGGACGCCGTCTGGATTCTATGAGTGGTTGGTTATGCCATTCGGTTTGACCAATGCACCAGCATACTTTGTGGAACTTATGAATCGGGTATTCGGAGATCAGTTGAATAAGTTTGTTCTTGTATTCGTACACTATATACTTGTTTACTCGAGGATAGAGGAGGAACACAAGGAACACTTGAGGATAGTGATGGAGGTGTTGAGGAAACACCAATTGAAAGCAAAATTCTCTAAGTGTCACTTCTGGAGGAGGGAAGTGAGATTCTTGGGCCACGTTGTTTCAGAGAATGGTATTGCCGTGGACCCTGCGAAGGTGGCTACTGTACAGGATTGGCCTACGCCCAATAATGCAACAGATGTAAGAAGTTTCTTAGGGTTAGCTGGGTATTATCGTAAGTTTATCCAGGACTTCTCCAAGATAGCAGCACCATTGACTCAGTTGACTAAGAAGAATCAGGCCTTCGTCTGGGACGGAGTGTGTGAGAATGCATTCAAGAGTCTAAAAGAAAAGTTGACGTGTGCGCCAGTGCTAGTCATTCCTAAAGGGAATGAAGAAATGACGGTATTCACAGATGCTTGTGGTACCGGACTAGGTGTTGTATTGATGCAAGGAGGTAAGGTTGTAGCTTATGCTAGTCGGTAACTAAAGCCGCATGAGAAAAGGTATCCTACCCATTATTTGGAACTAGCAGCGATCGTGTTTGCACTGAAGATGTGGAGACATTATCTCTTGGGAGAAAGATTTGAGTTGTTTACCGATCATAAATCGTTAAAGTATCTCTTCTCTCAGAAAGATTTGAATCTCCGTCAGCAGAGGTGGTTAGAGTTCTTGGCTTCATATGATTTTGATATCGCATATACACCTGGGAATGGTAATGCGGTAGCCAATGCCTTGAGTAGGAGACATGCCAGTTTAGGGGCTATGTTTCTTGAATGGAAGCAACTGGAGTATATCGCAGGGTTTGATTTCAGACCAAAGTGCGAATTGGATCTAGAAATGCTAGCTAGTTTGGCGATCAGACCCACTTTGATAGAGCAGATTGGTTCCAGTCAGAGGGACAATCCTAACCTATTGGAAATCATCTCCAAGTTAGAAACGGGAATCGATGGGGAGATGAACAAGTATGGGCTTGATCGAGATGGATGGCTTAGAAAGAATGGAAGACTGGTTGTACCCAACGTGAATGGATTGAGAGATGAAGTGCTTAGAGAATGTTATCACTCAAAACTGACTATACACCCCGGTGGTGATAAGATGTATCGAGACATGACTTACTACTGGGAAGGGATGAAAAGAGACATTGGGAAGTTCATATCCAAGTGCATGAATTGCCAGCTAGTTAAAGCCGAGCAAAAGAAGCCTAGTGGTTTGTTGCAACCATTAGAAATTCCCGAATGGAAATGGGAGCAAGTCTCGATGGATTTCATCGTTGGTTTACCGAGGACTTGATCGGGACATGATAGCATTTGGGTAATTGTGGATCGATTGACTAAGAGAGCAAAATTTATACTAGTCAAATCGACCGGAACGGCAGCTAAGTTAGCAGAATTGTATATGAAGTGGGTAGTGAGATTTCATGGAGTGCCTAAAAGCATTGTGAGTGACCGAGACCCGTTGTTTACTAGTGGATTTTGGAAGAGCTTACAAGAGGCTCTGGGGTCAGAATTACATCTCAGTACCGCATATCATCCTCAGACCGATGGTCAGACGGAGAGGGTGAATCGTATATTGGAAGATCTTTTCAGAGCTTGTATATTGGATTTTGGTGGATCATGGGATGACCATTTGCATCTAGTAGAGTTTGCATATAGTAATAGCTAACAATCCAGTATCGGTATGGCTCCATATGAAGCTTTGTACGGAAGACCGTGCAACTCACCATCATGTTGGATAGAGACCGGTGAGAAGTTTATATGTGGTAAGAGAAACCTCGGACAAGATTAAGGTCATTCAGGAACGAATGAAGGCTGCCTAAGATAGGCAGAAGAGTTATGCTGATAAGAGGAGAAGAGACTTAAAATTCTCCGTTGGTGACTTGGTGTTTGTCAAGATTTCTCCATTGAAGAGCGTGATACGATTTAGTAGGAGAGGCAAGTTGGCACAAAGATTTGTTGGCCCATTCCCAGTTCTTGAACTAGTTGGAAATTTGGCGTATAGAGTTGACTTATCAGAAAAGATGGCGGGAGTTCACAACGTATTTCATGTTTCCCAACTAAGGAAGTTCGTACACGACCCAGATATGACTATTTCACCTGATCAGTTAGAAGACTTCGAAGTGGAACCCGAGGCGGTTGGGAACCGCAAGCCGATTTGTATTGTCGAGCACGGTACGTAGCAACTTCAAAGGAAGGCGGTGAAGCTAGTCAAGGTTCAGTGGGGCGAGAACGAGAATGACTGTACTTGGGAGACAGAGGAGAGCATTAGGAAGACGCATCCAGAACTCTTCGCTTGGTAAGATTTGCTTTGCGATTTAGTTATTCTGCATCCTAGGATAGACTTGTTTTGCATGTTTTATGGCTGATAGGCATGTGGGCCCCTTTTGTGTGTTTTGGTTAGGGAATTTCGGGGGCGAAATGTCTTAAGGGGGGGGGGGGGGGGTAGAATGTAACGACCCTCATTCTACGCATCGGGGGATCGTAGGATATTTATTTCTTTCCCATATGAAGTCGTATGGTCATGTAACTTTGGGAAACAACCATTAGAGTCATTTCCCATGTTCATGATTTTTGTCGATTTTTAAATGACCGTTTTGCCCCTAGCTGATCTTGTTTCGGCCATAACTTTTGATTGGAAAGGAATTTTGACTTGAAACCACTTCCATTGGCTTCGGATGATGGTTTACCTTTCCGTAGAGTGGTCACATATGAAAAACGGACTTACCGTTTGGGAGATATGGCTGAAATAAGGTTTAGAAGGTGAAAAACTGCTTAACCGGGTCATATAGGGTGATTAGTGAATGGGCTCATAACCCATTTCGGGATTAGGATTATGGGGAGGCTGAAATGAGTTAGGATTTCATTTCATTTCAGTTTTCTAGCCTCCTCTTACCTCTTAGAAATCCTAAAAATGGCCTCCAACCTCTAAATTACCTCCAAATCACTTTCTACTTGAAGATTGGGCTTAGCAACATCAAATCAAGAGAGATCAACACCAAATCAACATTAGAGCTGTTGTTTAGCATTGGGATTCGCACCAAATCAGAGATTTATTTTATATCAAAGTCTTATTCTTGGATAAGGTGAGTGATTAGCATAGTTCCTCACTAATTATGGCTAATTAAGGGTAATTAGTATTAATTAGCGAATTTAAACATGATAAAATTCAGGAAAAATATTTATAAAATTCGAAATGATGTCTTAGACCTCTGATATGAATTTGGGTTAATTTGGTTAAGTTTTGCTAATCACATCATTAGTTTCACCTAAACATGCTTAAGGGGAAATATGGGGTTTGACTATGTTTGATCCATTTTAACCTATCATATTGATGTTTTGTTGTTTCAGGTCACTTTTACTTGTTGCTATGACTTTGTGGTATGCTTTGTAATTGATTAGAATACTTAGAATGGTCGAAAACGTCGTCGAATGGCGTAAAACACTCGCTGGAAAAGTTGCAGAAAAATAGTGCAGGCTTTCGGATCGGATCGGATGGATGGGCTCGGACCGGGCAAAGGATCACCGAACCGAACCATAGCTTAGCACAAGAGAAGTATGGAAAAAAGGAAGGCCACAAAGGCTGAACTGGGATCGGATCGGGCTAAGGAAGGGGGGATCGGATCGGAGCGAATGGGAATAGGAATAGGGATCGGAGCGGATGGGAATAAGGAAGGGGATCGGATCGGACCAGAAGGCCAAGCTAGGAGCTAAGAGAGAAGGACGGACCGGATGGTGACGGGGGACCCGAACCGAACCAATGGAGCAATCAAACCCGAATCGAACCGGTTGCTGAAGCATCACACTGAACGAGATGCATACACCCGATTCGAACCGCCGGAGGGGAATATCTTTGACCGAACCGAACCGATGGCAAGGAGGAATCCAAACCGATCCAGTATTGACCAATAACCCGAGATGCAAAGGTAGTCCAAATGGAAGTTAGATCTCCGGATCCAGTTGGGAACCAATGAGTTCACTTCATGGTTGGGCTTTGCTGCGGGATGTGTGCTAAGGAGTTGGCGAAGTTCATAACTTCGATTCACCACTGGAAATGAATGATGGGCTACTTATCAGTGCAGTAGAGTCACTATGACTCGAGGGGCAAGGTGATGGTAGCAAGACTACGTTATCAGTGCAGTAGAGTCATTATGACTCGAGGGGCAAAGTGATCATAATAAGACTATGAGCCAGCGCAGATAGGGTGAATAACTCCATGGGGCAAGTGGACATAGTAAAGGATTGGTAAGGCTATGAGCCAGCACAGATGGGGTGAATAACTCCATGGGGCAAGTGGACATAGCAAAGGATTAGTGGCTATGTTTCAGTGCAGTGAAGCCATTTATGACTTCATGGGGCAAGGTGATCATAGCAAAGTATTGGGTTGATCGAAGTGGTGAATATCATATGCTTTATGCACTGAGTGAGAGATGTGGGGATGGTTGCTATGCTTGATTGTTTGCCATCACTATGACATGCACACCCCCACCCCCGTAACTTCACACCCTATGTTATTTGCACCTTAGAGTGTTGTACAGTATGTAGTGCTAACTCTTTGGTTGCAGGTTCAGGTATGGTTTAGTATACCTGTTATTGTTCTGTTTAGATGCTTATCGCTCATACCAGACATTTGTCTGACCCAGAGTTTTATGTCTCTTCTTATTACTCTGGGTGCTCACACGAGCAGACTAGAGACAGGTTAGCTGGTGGTGCGCGAGTAGCTGATTCGGAGGCGAGCAGGAGGCTTCCACATATGATATATAGATATTCTCTCTGTGTCGTGGGTGGTCACTACTTGGGCATTAGTAGTTTTATCTTGCTTTTGCTCTAGAGACAGTATTTTAAAAGTTGTAATAAGTTGTATTTTGGATTTCCGCTGCTATGATGCTTAGTTCTAGTTTTCAGCTTATGCACTGTCTCACCTGTTTTATGTCAAGTATGTTGTTATTATATTTTGTCCTATGCGCTGTGAGACATTCTACAGGTTCTTTGCTGATTCTTCGCCTTCTTTCTTTTCTTCTGATGACCGTCCCGTGCTAACTGGACATGTGTACAACGCACCTTTGGAGTAAATGTCTGTTGGTGCGGGGAGGGCCGTCACAGAGTACATCAACATCACTGGACAGTTATAATAATAGTCTGCCCTTATATACAACACAGCGGAATAATATCATACATCTGAACTCTTTCAGCCCGTCTCTTCACAGTCTTCGATAACCTGAACCTGTACACTCCGGGCTAACCCGAGCATTTACAAAACATCGGGTCAGTCTGGTGAACCAGAGTGAGATAAGCTCGCACAGTATTTAGGGTAAATCATCCAATCACGATTTTAATGTTCAAAATCTTCCCAAAAGAAAAGGATAATCGTAAGACCGAATCCACACATAAACACGGACGGTTTTTACCTTATGATAACCCAAAACAGTTTGAAACCAATATCTTTTCTGATATTATAATAATGTTTAAATACAAGTAAATAACAATCTAGTGGACCGCTTACATCTCATGCTCCACATATATAGTATACAATCAAAACCACAGGTGCTTATTGGAGATTGGATTCCGACCCTGACAAGGTATGGGACCACCTTCCGATGATGTATCTCTAGAGGCGAATACACCTGGGTTCAACAAGAACGTCTTGCAACCCGGCCCACACATGACCGACCACTCATTTCGCTTGAGTGTATCGAATGTATATCACCAACGGTTGGACTCAAACCACCGTTCCCGAATGGGCAGAATCGATAGAGTAAGAAACAAAAGAAATTTCTCTAGATAGGTGATTATACACCCTAATGGGAGCGACCCACATAGCCATGTTGCCTGCCCGATTTTTGTCATCTCTTGTTTAATGAGGCTTGAGGTCAGAATTTCCTTTACAGCACATGGCCACCATTCACTTTGAATGCCACATCGTCAGATCCGCCAGATATCACATTGATTGACGTCCACAAAATACTCTAGTTTATTTGGCTAGAGAATAACCATTTCTCCGCTATCAACTATGGTACGTTTGGAGAAATCAACACATGTAATTCCTTTAGAAATACTCTGTCAGACATCTGTCCATACAAGTCATCCAGGGACAGGATGAACCGAAGGCACCCTCCTACTGCATCCTAGGAATCACCCTACAGATCAGTAGCGAGCAGTCCTTGCAATCCGTAGATTTTACTCATGACAGAATCACTGTCGAAACATCTCCGGCCGCTAAACCAGAGAAATCCAATCAGTGGTTCTTCCGCTCATGAAGATCAACGGTCTTCCATTGCTCCATCTTCGATAATCTTCTTCCACGTATTCGCTAGTCGGAATGGTTTTCGAATATATATATTCGATCCCGGTCTTTCCGTTCCAACGATCGTATGGGTCAAATTTGATAGTCGGTGATTTAACTATCAAATAAATAATTGTGTGAATAACATGAGTTTACCAGTTCAGTACCAACACCACATGGCCCTTTTTATAAAAACGATTAACGATAGTTAATCTCTAACCCTTAAACATTTCAAATATAACTTATTTGACGTAAGGTTCTTATTTCAACTATTTCACTTTCATATTTAAGAAAATATGGTATTCAATTCTTTATTCAACTATCGTTTCAAACCCAGTTACTATTTATCTCACATTAACCATCTTGGAAAAACGACTCATCTCATTCTAAGTAAAACAATAATATGAAATCTTTTTTACTTTATCACTAGAATATAATAACCACCTATTATACTTTAGTATACCTTCGCAAAACTTAACATTTCAATTTTCTTAAATCTCGTAAATATCATTTTAACTTCCCACCATTTATTTTTCATTTATTTCACCTTGGGCCTTTATATATATAAATGCCAAATTCTTTTCACTTCCTTTACTTGGGAAAAACTCATTTATATATTCTCGACCCTTTTTATTTTTATCTCGTTATTATTTTCCATATGGAAAATAAATTATTCTTCTCCTTTCACATTACAACTAATATCATCCTTAGATAATCCCGAGGTCGTTCAAGTTGGGGTATTTATTTACCTCTCGGACCTTGATCAACCACAGTCTTACCTTTAGATAACATCAGTTGTAACTCAAAACAGATATTTATTTTAATATTGTAGACACCTCATTTAGCTATCTTGTCGATAAAACTTTTAATCTTTTGAAACCATAATTCTTAATTCATTGATTAAGAAAATTATTTTATAAACCTTCATGTTTCTCTTTTATTTATCTCTCAAAAACGAATATTCTAATTTATATCATTAAATAAATTTTCTGCTTATTTAATTAAAAATCTAATAAATATCAGAAGTCCCTTTATAAAATCATTTAAAAACCAATTATAAACTCAATTAATAAATAATAATAATTATTAATTTTCTTTTTACAAACTTTAATTCAAATAATAGATTAAAAATCTATTTTCAGTTATAAAATAAATTTTATAACTTTATCTCGCCGATTTATCTGACGGTTGATATTTAAAACGGTTAATTCATAGGCCATGTACCGCCAATCACTCAACCAATAATATCCATTGGTTTTAAGACAAACAGATGGTGAATTTCAGGTCAATATTCAGCCATCAATCAAAACAATTCAATAATGGCCTCATAACAGTTTATAATGACAATTCAATATCAACCAAAACAACCAATCAAACAATTCATTTATTAAAACACGTTTACTTTATAAACGTGACCAATAAGGTAGGTTACCTCAATTGGAACTAATCGCTAAAATAACGATTTGGGTTTCACTGAAATTAAACGACGTTTAATTTCATCAGTTCAAACAATAACTGAATATATATACGTCAGCAATCAGTCAATCACTTGCAACCATAACACACAAAATAAAAACCCAACTTATAAACTATAAGCGGGAAATAACTGAGTGAGTTTAACTCACCTTGAATTGGATTTGTCGATAAATCAGCTTGTTTTCAGTTGAATTAAACAACGTTTCATTTATCTGAAAAATCTAGCTACTGCCTGCCTTAATCAGTCCTCATCCATCGCATAGTACTTGTCTTCACGGTCCCAACGTTTTTCGTTTCGTCGGAATCTGACCATATTTGCTTTCGAAATTAATATTTGAATTTTATAAACCGTTTAAACTAATTAAACTTAAATAAAACAAAAATTGGGCCTTACCAAATACTAATGTTCGGCCCAACCGATATGACCTAGGCCCGCTTCCCCTCTAATCCCATAAAACATCGAAACCCTTGCTCATTCCAAACATTAGATCCATTTTTCTCATTACATCCGCCGCCATCAAAACGAGAGGAAAGCAAAACCCTACCGTGTCGATCCTTGTTCTTCTTCCATCCTCGGACGCTTCGCCACCCAAACCCCTCGCCCTCCCTCAGCAACCGCCGCGCCACCCCCCAATTCCCACGACCGAAGCCTCCACCCAAAAAGCTAAGTAATTTTCCCAATTTAATTTCTGTTTTGCGAATATATATTTTTATTTCGATCGAATGTTTTCTCTTCACTGTTTGGGTTCTGAACTGAGGCATGGTTATGGTATTTATAGTTGAATTTGATCCATGTCAAATATTGAGTTGTAAAATCATAGATTTGATTTTTTCAGTGCTTAGTTCTTAGGTTCTATTTCCTTTTCATTTAGCTGTGTTGTGTGGTCAAACTGTTGATGATAGAGCTTGGGTTTCGTGTGATATTTAACAATGGGATGTGAAAATTTGCGGTTGGATTTTCCATGTATTTTTCTGCTCATATATGTACCAAAAATCGATCTGTCCCTATGTAGATTAGGTATAGCTATTTGTGTTGTCTATCCATGCTGTATTTTGTAATTTGCTGTTCAGATTTTTCTGTGCACAAGATTTGAAACTGTGGCCCTGAATTGTTATTTCAATTCAGAGATTCGAAAATTATGAATATAGATTTTATGTTCCACTTTCAGATGTAGTGCAGAATTTCTTGGATAAATAAACTCATGTATGAGCTGTTTAATTGTCTGTTGGAGTTGATGTATACATATGTCTGTTTTCCCTTAGCAGATTTGCAAAGATTTTAGCTATACCTATTATGTTCACTTATTTATTTTCTTCTCTTTGAAATCTTCAACTTTGTATATATATTTAGCTACTTCTCTAGATACTCATAGCTGTATTCTCCTTTTCTTTGTTCAGATCAGATCCACTGGTGATGAAGACATCTTGGTTGCTGTTTTTTTTCATTATAGTAGATTTCATGTTGTAAATATATGCAGATATATATATTGATTCCCTCGGCTGTTATCTTTAAAGATTGGATGTAGAAGTGTATAAATTTCACTGTTCCTACATCTATTCATTTTACTGTTGCTTAGCATGCTGTAACAAAAATGTATTGTTTATGTCACCCTTTGTTTTGCATTGCAACTTTGTCGAATTCTCTGTTGTCACTATCATTATGTCTTTCTTGTTTGAAGCTTAGTTTTGTTGCGATGCACTTGATGCACATAATGCGTACGACACATGTGACTGAGTTTGTAACCAGGGGATTACATTCTGCATTTCTACTTCTGATAACAAATCAGGAAATTTATTTTTGTGTTAATTTGAAGTAACTAGAATTATTATCATATGTTGGATAAGGAGTTTTTTTTATATAAATTATAACGACCCACTAACCAATACTGATTTTTCGAAAACTGACCAACAATCATATTGAATATCGAGAACATATACTGTCGGGGAATTTATATATACCTGAGACCGGGTTAGTGGTATCAAACGAGTTAGTGGTGTCAAACGAGTTAGTGGTATAAATGTAGTTACAATTTGCCGGCAACTGAAGAATAAATACAGAAATTTGGCTAAGTGAAATTCATGTAACGACCAAGTGAAATAACCAAGACTAAGATGGAAAAAAAAACTCGACATCCATAAATTTGGTTAAACGATATCGAAAATATATAAAAATCCTTATTCAATTTATTAAATAACGTCATCGTTTTATAACGATTTTCATAGCGATTATTTCAAAATTTTAATTGGACATAATTGACAAATTATAACACAAAATCTCGATTTTTCTCTTCCATATGAAAAATATAATCAAATCGATTCCAATGTTTTTGGTTTCACAGAATTCCGACTCAAAACGAATTCTGTATACTCAGTTAAAGTTCAAAACGAAATTGACGAACTACCACGCCCTTTCTAGTTCGTTTTTAATATAATTGTAAATTAAACGTTCCGACGTCGTTTTAATAACGAATAAATTTATATAATTCAATATAACCCATCTTTAAACCACTTTAACTCATTCGTTCACGTTATACAGCAAATTCAATATTTTTTCAATATCCCGAAAATAAAATATTACTAATATTATTTAAATATTCCAATCAAAATGGTCAAACCCCATTATTTAAACTCAAATAAATATTTTAAATAAATAAAATATTTCAAATAAATGGCCAGAAAATACGGGACATTACAATATATAAAGTTGAGATTTTTTATATATAAAGTTGAGATTTTTTTTATATAAAGTTGATATTTTTAATATCATAAAGTCGAGATTGTTAACATCATAAATTTGGATTTTCAATATACATGAAGTTGATATTTTTATATATAAAAAGCTGGGAGTTTTATATGAACAAAGTTGTGCTTTTTCATTATACAAAGATAAGATTTTTAGTTAGATAGAAATCATGTTTTTAGTTAGGTAAAAATTCAATTTTTATTGTATGAGTTGATTTATAAAAATATAAATTTTATATAGATTACATGAAGATAGAAATATAATTTATATATATTAGAATTATAAAAAAATATGATTTTTATATATACAGTAGAGTAATAAAAATGTGATTTTTACTATGAACTGCGTGAGACAGATTGCGTTGGAATCAAAACAGCGAATTTGAGCGTCCATTAAAGAATGACGGAGTGGATCCCAAAGGTGAGAACTTCTCACTTTAATTTTATTTGCTAGTTAAAATATATACTAGGATGCAGACGGTGCTTAGTGGCACCCGACACCCATCGTCCACAAACCATTGACGACTTGTTTGATTATGATGTGTTGTGAAAATTGATTGTGATGTGGAATGGATTAAATATATTCATGTGTTGAATGGAAAAATATTCATGTGTTAAAATAAAATATTTTACCATTAAAAATATAATTTTTAACGTTTATATGAATAAAATAAATGTTCATTTACAAATCGGACGATTTGTTTATGTACACCCATTTAACTGATATGGATTAGAACGATAAGTTTTACACGTCGCCCAACTGCACAAATAAAATATGTGTTTGTTGACTAAAACCCCACACGAGTATTGGGATGATATTTGACGTACACTAATCCCAATTGTTTAGTTATATGTCAATCGTTTGGTTGATAGACTGTTGTAAGCATTAAATATTTATATTTAATGCTTACGCAGTGTAGAATGCACCCTAGATGATGGTCGATTGTTTATCATTGCTGTTATGTACATGTGTTGTATGAAATCCATATAAATCGCATTATATGGTAATTGACTGTGTCTGATTCCAGTTCAGAAAGAAGGAATATTTTAAAATAACGAATATTTTAAAATAATGAATATTTTAAAATAATATTCAGTAAAAGAATCAAAATTTGATTTTGATGTCCGATTTGGGATGGACACGAAAATATTTAAATATATAAAGCCGTGTTGATTAGATTAACGCCATTTTGACGTGCACGATATTTATATCGATTTTATTCATTTCTATAATGAATATCGAAAAGGAAATGATTTCGAAATATAATATTTTGAAAATATTATCATTTTTATATTAATGATATGGAATATTCAATTTTGATTTAAAATTGAATATAAAGTTGAAATCGTTTTTAAAACGAATTTAAAACTGTGTATAAAATACGTTTTGAATGAAAATCGATGAAGTATATAATATATATATATATATATATATATATATATATATATATTAAGTGGCCTGAACAGAACGTGCCGCACTGCGACAGTTCGCGAATTTCGATCATTGACTTCGAATTGGCGTTACGGGAGATCCGACCGTCGGATTCTCCTAAAACCTGAACCATTGGGTTCGTATCGAAAAGAGCTTTCCAACGAATATAAGAAATTTGAAATCTAACGGTTGGATTTGGAATTGTGTCCAAATAAAAATTGGAAAAGGACATTGTAAGTGCAGTTCGATGACCGTTTATGGAAATCGACTGTACGGGCCTTTATAAAATTATTAAAAATATCAATAATTTGTGTAAAATCATAATGAATGATTTGGAAAGAAATGGGGTGAAAAATTCCATATTTGAGAAGACAAAAATACATTTTTATCATAATGAACTATTTATTAACTAGAATTATAATCCAATTATTTCTAAATAAATAAATTGGATTTAAAATGTTTTAAAAATAACTAGGATTTCCAGTATATGAATTGGAATGGAATTGAATCGAAATTATCTTCAGAATATTTCGATATTGGATTCTGTGATTATGCGGATATTGTAGAGTAATTTGGAAGATATATATATCGTTATTCCTAATACGATATTTGTCGGTTTCAGAATTTGATATTGAATATAAGCCGATATATTTTCTATTCAGAGCCTTGTATTTAATATCAAATTGGATTTTGGGATTGTAGTGAACGATGTCTTTATTAACACTGTTCTTAAACCCAGTTGAGAAAAGATATAAATCTTTCTATTAAAATTTAACGAAGTTTACCAATTAATTAACATTTAATTGGAATTAAATTGAAATTGGTTTTTGGGTTTATCGTGAACGGTGTTTTAAATAACACTTGTTCTTTAACCCGATTAACAATGGAATGAGATTTTGTGTTTGTCGTGAATGATATCTTTAATAATACTGTTCTTAAACCCAATGGAGTTAAAAAAAATTAGAAACTAACTGGAGATTAGCTAAGTTGAATGGTTTCCTGGGTATTGATCTGATGTTGGTTTCGACCTTCGGGATTAATACTTAGGGAATTGTTCTCTTACTAATTTATGGTTAGAGACTGACGGGATGGGGTCCTCAGTAACACTCTTCTTAAACCCCGTGTGAAAAGAATAAATCTTTTAGTTAAGATGTTGATAAGACTTACCAATTAATTAACATTTAATTGGATTTGAAATGGAATGTGAATTGGGTTTATTGTGAACTGTGTCTTTAACGACATTCGTTCTTTAACCCGATTTACAGTGATGTGTGATTTGGAATTTATAAATCTTTTGTTAAGATTTAAAGGAAAGTAGAGTTTCCTAGTTTAACATATTAAATTAGAATCGAATGGAATTCGATTGGGTAATAATCGAAGTGAGCTTCTATAGAGGAAGACTGTTAATATATATGGAATTTAAAAGGCTTTGCCGTTATTCTATTTATACTATCGGTTGGATGTGGAAGTTTATATCAATTATATATATCGATCTGTTTTCCATGAAAATTTCATTGTTAATGGAATGAGATTTTGGATTTATCATGAGCTGTGTTTTAAATGACATTAGTTCTTTAACCCAGTTAAAGATAAGATTAATTTCTTAACTTTGAAGAAAATCATTAACAAATGATTTTTGGAGATTAAAACTAAATTAGAGTTTTAATGAATCTTTAATTAGATTGAAATGTGAATCTGATAACTAAAATTATCAAATTCAAGAAATGATCGAGAATGGAGTATCACCAGTTTTGCTCCAAGCGATAGTTAAATATTTAATTAGATTTGAACGTGAAATGGTAATTAATTTTGCCGATAACACCGTGGTGTTAAATATGAAGTATTACCAGTCTTACTTCATGGGATAAATAGGTTGGGATTGGGAAATTAAACAAACGATTACTTCGGTAAGGTTCGCTAATTCCGACTAGTTTGGATAAACCTTAATTTGGTTTGAATTTATATCCAAAGGAAGATTAAAGAATAAATTTAAAGAATTTATCTTTGATGAAATTAATTGGAACCTTTCCCAAAGTATAAGAATATTTGAATAAAAGAATATTCTGAATTGGAATGAGGCGTATGTTGTGTTTGTGTAGAACTTGTTTATTATGTACGCGAGTTATTCGGAAAGACCGGGTTTATCCCATTCTGAATTACTGACTCAGCGATGAGTAGAGGATGAAGACGGTGGTTGAAGACCAGAGGTCTTCACATTGTTTGGATGATTACTAATGTCTTGATTGGTCTTTACACCCAAGACGAGGTAATAAGTGGTGATCGTCCAGGCGTACTTGGAGATCGACCAGATATGCGAGGACCTCTCTCCTGTATTGGACATATGGGACGAGGAACAAGGTGCCTCCGGTTTCATTCAAACCCAGAACGAACTTGTAAATGGATGTGTGTCTGACATCAGATTTCATTCTGTGTGATTGATAGACATCGGTTGCATAGCGTGAATTGCCAGTGTGGCATGCTCAGATGCAAATGATCAAGGCTTCTATTGAAAAGCATAGTCTTGTGGTTGATGATCATAGCATGGCTTTAATATAGCATAGCTTTGTGCATAGCATTAATTCGCGAGCCTCACACCCAGGTGTGAACCAGAAACGGGAGAGGACCTCAGGGAGGACATGTGTTTCCTTCTAGCTAGGAGTGGTGTCTTGGTTTTGCACGCCCAGATGTTTTACTTATGTAGATGATGGATAGCAAGGCACCTCGGTTATATCGGTCACTACGGGCTGATGGATGGTTTGGTTGTAGTATGACCAGTTTACGCCCATAGGGCGGGGAAACGCATTGTTCAGGCATTTTAATCCACTTCGTGTTGACAGGCCCTGACGATCCAAGGCTTGCCTACGCGCTTGCCTGAGACATGGGCTATATTCTCTTGAAGCGGTAAGGACGATCCCTTGCCTTGGTTCACAGACGAAAATCCAACTTCCAATACATGACATTTCTGTTTCATTTGTAGAGCCTAGTATGGCGACATAGTGGGATGGGGCACTATGCTGTCTATGATTGATACATTTATATTTGAAGTTGTTTTCATACACTTTACACTATAATAGTATCAAAATGATTTTTTTTTAAACGTACAATCATGTTTGGCTATTATAAAGTAAAACTCTATCCTTCGGCTTGCGTTGCATTGTGTGATGGGACCTGAGTCTTAAAATAGCTTCATTTTTTCCAAAAAGCATTGCGCTGTTTTTTATATGCACTGGTATTCTGGGGAGGAAACCCGTTCCGTGTTAAATGGCATGGTCCCTTGATATACTATATCTCAAAAGTAAAGTTTTAAATAACTGTTTTAGTTCTCACACAAGGCACACGACTAACCTGGAGTTTATTGTTTTAACCTAAACTCTGGGTGCCCCTATTTTCCACACGGGCAGCTAGTAGTTTTGGTTTTGCAGATTTATATTCACAGGATCCTGGTTTACAGCTGGAATGATATCCGGAAAGCTCTGTATCCGTGTATCTCTTTCAGTTGTGTTTTTGTATTATTTTCCGCTGCATTGTGATTTGTAAATATTTAATATTTTTCTGATGTATAATATTTATTCACTCTGTATATTCTTGTACTCTGATGTAAATTGTTGTAATAAGCAATGAAATATTCTTCTGTTTGTGTTCTGATTTGTCATGTTCTCATTACAATTCGGGCTTTCCTTTACGGGGAAGTTTAGGTCATTTCAGAATATATAGTCTGTGTTGGTTTTTAACAATTGTGAGTATATAATTTGATTATATGTTGCATCAATGGTTTTTTTAATAATTTTGTATATTTTTAACAACGGGGAAAAAAAGTTGTAATAGACGTCTATTACAACGGTCAATACCTGTTGCAAAAAATATTACAACGGTCTGCTATTCTATTGAAGGAACAAACAACAACAGCATATGACCAATGTAAAAAGTCTATTACAACTGCCTATTACCACATTCATAACCCGTTGTAAACGTGGACATATTACAACATGGCCTAATAAACCGGGCGGGCTGGTCGCTGTTAAACACCTATTACAACGGGCATTACCCGTTGTAATAGATCTGGTTTTGTTGTACTGCAATGATGTTAGTTATGAAATGAACAAAGGCACCATAATGGCATGATATTAGTTTAATTAGGGATATAAACCTACCAGATTGAAGTGGGACAACTAACGCAACCCAATTGAACAACTTTGTTTCGATGTGCTTCTATGGAAGACATCAACCGCTTAGTACTTGCAGTCTCATATTCAGAAACCCCACCTGATAAAAATTTAAAATTATTAAACAGAGTGGATGTATACCCATAGGCATAACAACTGAATAAATTAAATATGTTTTGTAATCTTGCTTTTGAATATACTTTCTTTTGAATTACCATCATTCAACGATGGAACCTGTAATCTTGCTTCAAACACCAACACTGTACACTTGCAAACCTTTCCATAAGCAAGGTTAGGATCTAGTTTTTTAACCACACAAAACAAATTGATACCTTAAGTGGCACACATGGTATACAACATACTATTCTGTAATCTCTCGCCATATGTATTGATCTAAACCATTCTTTGTACTAGTGTAATTTTTGTATATAAACAAATGCAGCATCTCATATCCTTTCATTGTGTCATTCAGAAATGAAACCAAGTTGTGAAAAATTTTAGGTACGATAAGACAAAAAAAAAATTTGAAAGACCAAAATAATTTCGCTAACTAGTTTTGCAAGATAAGTTCCTTAAAGAAACAAAATAGATGTAGCTTGCAATGGCAATGTTGTTTCCATTCAGCAATATCCGGTCCAATTTGGTAATCTGATGTCCTTCAGCAATAATCTCACTAAGATAGAAATAATGTGTTCAGTAATAACCCAGAAATAGTACTTCACTAAAGTAGTATTTTAGTTTCATTGATATGGTGAAAAGTAATCGTCAAAATTGTCTTAAAATAGAGAGAACTAAATTTTTATGTGAGTTTAATTCTTTAACCAAGTTGATTTTTAAACGACCACTTAACGAAGTTGTGAATTATCACTCTTATAATGCACATTCCACCCTCCTTCATCTAAAGACAATACCATGTCATGAAATGCATACTTCAGTAATACCGACCACCATACTCTTCGTCGGTGCATACTTCATCCCGGACAGCTGGCAAAGACAAACATGAAAATGAACACAATAGTTAAGTATAACCGTAATTAAATTTGACAGAAAATATAACCACCATACAACTCATTGAACACAACAGTTAGCAAAGACAAACATAAACACGAACAAATGTATTTGTACTTGATAAAAAAATGTTCGTTTGCTTCTAACACAAAATTAGCTAGAGTTGAATTTATGAAGCAATAGTACGGTTTGTATTAATTTTGTTATCCAATATTTCAACAAATTGCCTACTTGGTAGCACTGAATCTAATTAGCGATTGGAAGATTCAATAGGAGAGAAATTTTGTTTCCCACCAAAAATAGAATACTCTCTTCAATAATAGTCACTGAATCTAACCTATTAAGTACGATTGCCATTTTGAAATGCTGGAAAGTTCCATTTTGAGGCAATTCTGAACGATGCAATTAATCAAAACCGTTCAATGTGGGGAACCTTGTTCTGTATATGTTTCTGACGGCGTAGGTGGGAAAGATGACATACGCGAACCAATCAGAGATAGTAAAGATCATATAGGAGGAGGTTAGTAGGACCGATGATATGTTTTTCAAATCGTTTATTGATTATGGGGAGCTTACGAAGAGGGAGGAAGGGAGGGATGGGAAGTTGATTGAATCGGCGCCCGAGATTAGAAGTTCAATATGCCCTAATTTGGATGTGATGAGTTGGCTGACGATTAGTTTTCATAAGCTAGACTTTGGATGTGGGAATTAGGGATTTGGTGAGAAGGAAATGAAAAGTAGCATCACGCGGGAATGAAAATCTTAGCGGGAAACGGGGGAAGGGTAGTATGGATTGATCAATGTGGATGGACGGCTGTGATTTTTCATTTATGAGGGCGTGGATTGATGAGGTGTAATTTTAACTAGTGTGACAAAACGCTCTTAACTGGTGGTGCACGTCACAACACTAGAATTCCCACTGCAATAGTGCATTCACGTTTAATGCAACAACATTTGAGTATTGCTGCAGAAGATCAAAGAAATCATAGCTTTTGCAATGCTTTTCTTGCAACGCACACACATTTGTGTTGAATATTCCCACTTTTGTAGTAGTGTTAATTCAAACAAAAATTGCTATAAAAGTGTGCCTATTTTTTATCATATCTTCAATATCTTTTGATTTGTGAGTTGATGTGAAGCACATATTCGAATTATTCGTTTCTTGCTCTTTATCACTAGAGGATGAATAAGAATCGTCTAGAGTAGCATATAAGCCCTTTTTTCTTTTCTTTGAAGAATTATTGTTTGAAGGATGATTCTATTTTTCTGCATATGGACAGTCTCACTTCAGATGGCCTATTTCATCGCAGTTAAAGCATCTGATGCTATTCGAAATCTCATTACTTTTCATTGAATTTCTATGCTCATTTCTATTGAAATTATTCCTCTCTCTACATCTTAGAAACTTTTTGAAATTACTTTTCATTAAAGTTATTTCCTCATCATCATCGCTATTTGAGTATGAATCTTCGGTTACCGCATTGAATGCTATAGATTTCTTTTTTGATGACTTATTTTCCCTTCTACCTTGCATCTGATGATATTAGATTGTCGATTAACTCTTCAATTTTCATAGCACTAATGTCATTGGCCTCTTCTATTGCTGGAGTCTTTTTATCCTATAGAGTTAAAAAAATCAGGATTTTTCTGACTTGATCTTCCTCAGAATATATCTTTATTAAGGATATTAGTGAATGCACAATCTTCTAGAACCTGCAGTCCATATCAGAAATAGTCTCATTCAGATTCATTTTAAATAATTGAAATTGATTGGTTAACACGGATATCTTGGTCAACTTTTCTTGTTCCTTCATAAGTCACTTGCAAACCATTCCAGATTTCATATGTAGATTTACGAACAGATACTCTATTAAATTCATTTCTATCTAGTAAAAAAATTCATGTTTTGAATTATTTTGTGCAGTAGCCTTTTGTTCATTAATCCATTGTGCAAAAGTTAATAGCAGGTTCAATATATTTAATTAGTGTGATATTCCAAGTGTCTAATCCTATTGGTTGTAAATAAATTTTCATTCTTCAAGCGTAATATGCATAATTACTACCATCAAATAGTGGTGTCCTAATAGTGTACTGACCCTCTATAAATGAAATAGAAATATTTGTATTGACAACACAAGTGTAGGTAGTCATTTAAAGTTTTAACAAAATCAGATTAAGAAAACTTTGAAAGCCAATACTATGATACCAACTATTGGGGAATGAAGATTTAGGATCTTAAGGCAAACTAAACACTAGAGGGAGCATATAGTGTTTAATGGATTTTATAAATTTCTCGAAACCTTTTTGAGGTATTCAGAATGAAGTACAAATCACAATTATGAGACGATTAAGAATCAAACATAGATGCAGATAATAATAAATAAGAAGCAATAAAAGGAAAGAACACACCAGAATTTTATATTGGTTTGGAGTTACCTTACATCTAGTCCCATACAACTCCGGGTGGATGCGGATTTCTTTCCAAATAGTATCCAAATTACAATCCTCGATTTTAAGGCCATGAGACACACTTCGCCTTTTTATGAAGTACAATGAGACTCAACAATCAACTATCACACCCACTCGATTTGAATGGGCTACGAGCACACTTTTTCAATATCAGTTTTGGTAGATAGACTCGGTAGAACTTGATGTTATGATCTTCGATTATAGAAACCATATAACTCTAGAGTAGCACTTGAATCTTTGAAAGAGTATGTTAGAGAATCGAACTAAGAAGAGATTAACGTGATTCTCTTTGAAATTTAGCAGAGTATAAGTAGATAAGTTAAGAAATTAAGAGTTTAAATGGAGAGAAGATAAAGGAGGAAATAGATAATGAAATTAATTATTAAATCTTGAATTTAGAAGCCTATTTATAGTCTTCCAACAGTCAAAACCTTTCAGAAAGAATTTGAAATCAAAAGACACCTCTTTTCAAATTTGAATTTGAAATCCAACGCTCACCATGTCGACATGCCTTCATGAATTTTGAAAAATAAAATTTTCAAACCAAGGCATGTATTGTTTGAAAAAAATTATGGTGAATCTTGAGTTAAAACAAACTATTTTCCTATATATTAAAATGTAGTGTTAAAAACATATATGAAAATGATTTGAAAACATATATAAGAATGATTAAAAACTATATTAAATGTTATTAAGTCATATATGCAACTATGAATATAAATATAAGAAATACTTTGAAACTGAATATATAAATATAATTAAAGGAATTTATAACTATATTCAAACTTAATATAAAATTAATAATAATCACATAAATAATAAATATTTGAACTAGGAGTTAAATAATTAAATATATATTTTAAAATCAAGAGTTAAAATAAATTTAAAAACTAAGAAGTATAGGTTGACAATAAGGAAGTAATTTTGAAATCAGTTTAAAAACAAGGTAAGAAAAATAAAAATAGTGAGAAAGATTGAAATAAGGATTCAGTGCTTTTTCAGAGTTTTAATAAGAAATCTAGATTGTATTACTTTTTATTTCTTGAATCCTGTTACTCATGAGTCTTCTATCTTGAACTCTTCTTCTTTGAAATCTTGGTTCTCAAAACTGTACAGTCATCAATAATAAAAAACTACATATATTTCCTGTATATACACATACACACACACATACATACATATATATATATATATTATTGAGAATAATGTAAGTATATATTTATAACAATAATAGTTAAAACAAGATTTATGTCATCACTACCATCTCAATCCCTAGCAAATATTTATAATAGAAGATTTGTTAAAAACATGATTGAAACCATAACCTCCTAATTGTTCAAGCATTTGGTTGATTAAGTGAATGTGACTCGTACAATTATAGAGTTGATTCCTTTAGTATTTGAGATCGTCCATCCAATTGCATTCTTGTTTTTCACAAGTATTAAAAAAAGCCGATCTAGTTGCATTCTTATTTTTCATAAGTATTAAAAAAAGATTATTCTTGCTCAAGAGAATGCTCGATAAAAAAATTGCAAGAAAAGTTTTCCATTTCTTGAGAATGCATACTTAAGATAACAAGGGAGAGGTTTGAGCTCAAAACTACGAGGTTGCTCAGTGAAATAAACATGTTGAGTTTCGGATTCCATTGCGTACTTTCAAAAGGAAGTGTTTCTTCGATCACATTTGGAATATTTTGATGCAGTTATTTGTACTCGGCCGCAGTTCTTAATTAAGGTCAGTTATTTCAATTTTGAAGTTCTTTTGAACAACGCTCACTACCAGTGGTGGTTGATTGGTTCATTTGATTAATTTTCCAAATTGAAATTGTTAAAATTCAAAAACATGTTACCAAAAGAAATACCCATCGAACCATTTTGATAATTGATCAAGGCATTTGAGGTGGATGCCATACTAAAATTAACGAAATTTAATTCGTAGGATTGTTTACGGGTTGTGTTTCGAGGACCATAAAATCGACGAAAAATATGAATTTTTCAATTCTAATAAGTAAGTCCTCGATTTCTCCAATGAGTTTCTTAACTGAACGATCAATAAATTGAAATGTAACTTTCACCGGTTTATGCTCACCTAAGCCTAATTGGTCGTCCAAAGAGGATAGGATTAGTTTTACGCTCGCATCTAAGTATATCAAACATATGTTAATCGTCTGATCTCCTATCGTGCACAAGATTGTAGGACAACCCGGATTTTTGTATTTAACAAAAATGGGTACTTGAGTATGTCATTTTTGCGTGCGTAATCTTTCAAAAATTTGGCTTAAGTTAGGACTTATTAAATGACATCTAAGTGAGGTACTGACTTTCACTTGTTCAAAAAATTTGGGAATCTTTTTCGTTTTTTATTTATTAACACGAAGTATATGGGGAAATGGAGCATGTAACTCAGTTGGTCAGTCTACTTAAGTTTGTGCAGGGTGAGATTCAAATGTAGACTCGTCGTTTGACTTGACAATTTGACCATAATCATTTGTGGTTTTTCAGGCGTCAAGAGGATTTGGAGTTTTGGAAAAAGTCTCAGGTGAGTCGTTGGGGCTAACAAATTGCTTATGAATTTGTTTACCGTATCACAAAGTAGTGATTACATGAATTTTATTAACGTTGTTATCCTGAATGGCATGAGCTTATTCTGAATTTAGTTTTGATTTCTTTGGTTCAGATTTAGCTAACAAGGGAACATGCTCCTTTCCCGCTCACTCACAGAGGTAGATAATTGACTCATTTTCATTTCGATTTCATGATTGATTGACTTGCTTACGCAAGGTTAACTTGTTTTACAAATTATTGTTTGGTTGAAGATTTGGAGAGGTCATTTTGGCTAATGTTTCCAAAAAAATTCAAGTGAAGTTATTCATTTACCATCCTTGGGAACAAAATAAAATTGCACTTGATTTTGAGAAGAAGGTGCAAAATTTTGTTGAAATTGGATCGGTTGAGAAGGAAGATTTGAAGAATCGTTTGGAAATTGTCAAATGATAGTTGAGCCAAATATGAATTCAGATTGTTTTAATTTCAAGTAAAGTTAGGATGATTTCTCCAACTAGGATGGTATGTTTGAGAGAATGGTTCGTTCTTAACTTCGTTAAGAGCATTGAGTTGTAATAACGAGTGCGAGCATTGGTCGGCTATGTGATTTGGGTCGTTACATTTATAACAAAAAGGTTGAGCAACTTGGTTCATTTTATTAGTTGAAAGAACATTATAAATATGTTTATCATGCCATTGATTTTTGCTTCTAAAGCTAGTGATAATCCTATGAAATGGGGACCATTATTGAATGGATTTATTTCTTGTTAGGTCATTATGATTGGGTTGGCTTTTCAGACAAATTTTCGAGGACTTTTGTAATGACCCGAGTTTTCGGTCAACTAATTTTAAATATTTAATCTTGTTTTAAATATTGTGTAGACAGTATAAATGAAATTATATATTGAGTTATTGATTTAATATCGAAATACGATTTAATTTAGAATAAATCGAATTATCATAATACAGAAATAATTGAATTCGAAATTCAATACTGAATCGAGACGATTCAGAGATGATCAATATAAATCTTATTTGAGTATAAACGATAATAAGGATAATTTAATAATAAAGAATTAATTGTTTGAATTTAATTTATATTATTTTAAATTAATATCTTCTCCAGATGATAGAATAAGGCTTTGAAACCTGTCCCAGTGGGTTCAGAATGGTGGTTTAACCCTAGAAAGGACCGTTGTTGGGTTCAGAAAGGAGTTCAGAATCATAGGATATTTTATTTAAAGGATATCGGTTTAAATTAAAATATAATAAAATCAAAAAGAAAATTCTTTCTTTTCTTTTGAGGTCATAAACAAAACACGTTGGGTCTCTATCTCCACACAAAAACAAATGGGCGTGTATTCTCTACCTCCACAAATCCATGGCCTCTCTGCTTCATTTAAAACCGCACCTTCTTCTATTAAATAATCAACGCAGTTCCTTTTTCCTTCAATTCAAATCGACAGCTTTAAAACACAAAACAAAAATGGCTGACCCACTTTAATCACCTCCAACCTAAATCGAATGTCAGGGGACTTGCGCGCTAGTGTCTGAAGCTCGATTTAGAGTTCGATCCTTGGTCTCATCGAGCCAGGGCTTGTACTCGCGGAAGATAAAGGCGACAATAGGGGAGTTCGGTGGTACTGTTGCAGTTGCGCTCGAGCTTGGAGGGGCGTCGATGTGAGCTGAGTTGAACGGTGAAGTCATGGTGAAGGGTAGGGCAAATGGAAATGGGTTCTGAGGGTTGCGAAGGTTGCTGCAGGGTTCAGGAAGGATCAGTACAGTCAGGGAGATTGACTTCGTACATTAACAGCATGGTGCGGTTGCTGGGCAAATCTCTAGTGGCAGAGGGTGATTAAGGATGTCGCGATTGTTGCTAGGGCACTCGAGTTCAGATCCGACGATTAGAAGTGAAACTCGCATGCTGTTGGAAGCAATTGGTGGGTTGAGGATTTTGATTACTGTTCTGGTTATCTGCAGCGTAGTTGTGGGGTGGTTTCATAGTTCGAACTAGGTGATGGGTGCAGTAAATGAATAGACTGTGAGTGGAAGCGTTCGTTGTAGTGTGAAGGCGGAGGGAATGAAGCATTTAAATGGCTGTACGGTGGAGTGTCTGTGAGTTGCTCCTTAAAATGTCGTATTGGAAATGATGGCAGTTTCAGACTGATTTGGTTGGCTATTGATGTTGAGGAAGGTAATTAATTTGTTAATTACTTATTTAAGCAAATGTTAAATTTATAGATGGTTTAATATTTAAAAAAATACATAGATTGGTTGAATTATATGTGTTAAGTTAAATTTAATCTAGTAACCATTAAAAGAAGGAAAATATATAGGAAAGTTATTTATTCGTTTAAATAGTTAATTTAAATGAATAAATGTTTAATCAATAAATTTAAATAAAATTATTGTAGGTACACGATAAATTTCATTTGAGTGGGTTCGTAGCCGAAGGTACAAAATTAAAACAGGATATTCAGCAATGGAAAATTCCGGTGAGTAAATCTCACTCACCTGTTATTTAGAATTATTTTTATTCGGTAAAAATATATATATTTGTTGTTGCTTGTTTGAATGCTTTCTGGTTGATTCAAATATATTAGTTATTTAGGGTTGACTATTATATATATATATATATATTGGGTTGATGATTGGATTGTTCCCGCAGTCTCGTTAGCGAATGCCTGCAGTTTCATAGCGGATGATTTCCCTATGCGCCCCACAAATATATATTAGTGGATGACCTTCATACCGCGATATCCTGCCTCAAAGCAGGATGGGTATTGCTATGTTGACTAACGTCTGTGGATATAGGAAAACAGGTTGGAGGAATCCGACTGGAATCCTCAAAAATATATTATCTGTTTGTTTATTTGTTTGCATATATACTGTCATATATGATGTGTTAGAAAACCTGAAATAAATAATTGGTTGTTTGGTGTTTAAATATCACTGGGCCTAAGTGTTAATTTATAAAAATACCCTGAAAGGGGTATTTGAGATTTAAAAGGGAAATTCTATTTTTCTAAAATAGAATTTGAATTTTTAAATAGATTTGAAATATAAACTTGTTTTGAAAAATAAAACAAGTAGTTCCTTTATAAACGAAGTTTATAAGTAGTTAATTTATAAACGATGTTTATAAATGAAGTAAAATGAATTAGCATTGTATAATTCATAGAATAGAAATACAAGTGTGACTTTGGGAAGGAAAATATATTTTTCCAAAGAAGAATTATTTTTATTTGGAAGCGAGACTTGTTTAATAATGGTGTTTGTAAATAGAAAGGTGAAAAATTACCATTTAGATAATTTAAACATTTAAATTCAAAACTGAATTTAAACATTTAAATTCAAAACTGAATTTAAAGTGAGAACTTAGAATCGGTTTAAATAATATACGATTAACTTTATTCCGATATTCGGAATATAAATGAAGTTGAAAAAATCCTTAGGATTTATGTTTGAATTCGACTATGTCAGATTTATAAAAAAAATAGATTTTTCCCAATTAGGCTATTTAAAATAGAAGCAGAGATAAACATGAAAATAGGTTCTATAATTATATAGATAGGTGTTGATAAAGAGAATACTCCAAAATAAGATTTTGGTTTTTAAATAGATTTCGAAATGGAAACTTGTTTTAACTTTATAAAACAAGGAAGTTAAATTATAAAAGATGTTTATAATTTAGGGAGATAAATTATCGTTGGATAATTTAGAAGTTTAAATTCAAGGAAGAATTTAAAAAGTGAAATTTGAAAATAGAATTGAAATGGAATTTGAATATAGGATTCAAATAGAAACGAAATGGAATTTGAATATAGAAGATCGAAGTATAAATAAATTTATTTCCGAGTTAGGGAAAATCGACAATTTTAGAAGATCGGAAATATTATGTTGAATTGGAAAAATGGATTTGATATATATTGAAAATATATCAAAATGGAGTTGAATTTATTATAAACGAAGTTTAAACGTTTATATATATATATATATATATATATATAAATATAATTAAAACGAACTCGCCGCCGCGCTGCAGTTCGTCAATTGGTGTTTCGAACTTCAATTGAGTATACAAAACTCAATTGAAGTCGGAATTCTTTGAAACAAGAATCGTCAGGACCGATTTGATAATAGTTTTCTAATGGAAGAGAAAAATCTGGATTTCGTCTTATAGATTATGTGTTAAGTCAAAATCAAATTTTCAGAAAAGCAGCGCCATAATCGTTTAAAAACCATAATGGTTTATTTAAATTTATAAAAGGATTATAAGGAAATAAAATCCGAATCTTCATTAGAAAAATCTAGACTTGAGTTATAAAATATATATGAACTCAAGTGAAGTAAATGAAATGATTTTTGAAACAATAATCATGTTTTTGATTATTGAATAGAATTAACTAATTAGAAGAGAAATTAGTTAATCAAAGTTTTGAATCGAAATAAGACCTTGGAAAGCGAATTGGATTTGTAAATGTATATTCGAAATCGAATATGGAACTTGAATTTGGTAATAGAATTCAATTAGAGTATAAACAAGTTAAAATATATTTGAACATGTCATGTTCAAAGTGAAATTGGCAAAAGAGTTAATTAGCAAACTGATTAATGAATTAAGTTAAAACGATTGAATCAGGTTGACTTTGAATAAGTAAATTTAACTTGTGACTTTATATTCGAATCGAATATGAAACCTGAGTTGGAAAATGGAATTCAATTAGTTTATGAGTAAGTTGAAATATATTTGAAACATGTTATATTCCAATATACAAGTGAAGTAGGTAAAGAGTTAATTAACGAATTAATTAACGAGTTGAGTTAAAACGAGTGTATTAAGTTGAAATGAATTAGAAATGTATGGATATAGCTGAGACAGGTAAGAAATGAAGTTAATGAAGATATATATATAGAATGCCCGACAAAAGGTATGTATTTAATTCATATGGGTTTTTATGTGCCGTATCGGCTAGCCGCTTGTCTTTTTTTTTGAATGGAGAGGCCTGTGTGGAAAAGTTTGACTTTTTCCGATAACCCCGTACAAAGGAGGTTATGGAGATTTTTTCTGGAAATTTAAGGAGTTAGAATATTTTTAAGAAATTTTGATAGTTAGAAATCAATGTATCGATATATATAGAATTCGATAAGAAAACGAACTTGAAAATAGAATATTATAAACAAAAAGGAAATCAATAATCTAGAAATAGAAAGGGAATTGTATATACGTTTTGAAAATGGATAATTGGTTTTATATGATGTTAATTATTCGAGGTAAGTGGTCTTGTCCGTTTTGAAGTTAAGGATGTTTTCAGTCAAGGTCTGAGAGGTAGTTATTCCCCAACTTGATTTATTTCCTTTTTAACCGATAAATAGCAAGATCCAGTCTCGAAGAGGAATGTGTGAATAAGAGTTAGTTGAATGCAGTGTTTTGGGTTGTCGTAGCGATGTTTTACACAACATTCATTTTAACCCGAAGAAGTGAAAGTTTGGAAATATGATTATAAATATTTCCTAAGTCTAAAAATGAATGGTCGGGAAAGAGATAAGTAATTGGAATATTTTCCAATTATAAATAGAATATATTTTCTACGTATTGAAAATAAAAGGAGGCGGTATATGGAAATGTCTTCCAAATAGCGAAAAAGGGCCAAGATGATTGTCGAAAATATCGTGTTAACGAATATCAATAAGGAAATGGAGAAGTGATTTAATTAATGAAATATTAATTAATGGGCCCGGTGATCGTTTGATGTTTGAATGGATGTTTGTTTTTCTTCGATAGTTAAGTAACCAACTATCGAAGTGTTTGCCAATATCGTTGTCAATATGGAGAGACCGGTTGGATTATTATCTGAGAACCACTCCGTATTGGCAGTAGCATTGCGAATCAGATTATATGAAGATAATCGAAGACGGAGTAGAATGCAAGGGCTTTTTCTATTAATGGAAATTGTGCCTTCGGTTTCGTTCAGTCCCAGAACGAATGTATATGGAGAATGTCTAACAGAATATTTCCAATGATCACATATGTTGGACTGTACAAATATATATGGTGGCAACGGATTTATTCCCTTAGCATAATATCCAGAATATTTGTGCAAACCCAAATAATGATTAACGGATCTGATAATGTGGCATTCAAAGTAATTGTGTTATCAATGAGAGAAGTAATCGTAGCCTCAAGCCTCAACAACCGGGAAATGACAAAAATCGGGCAGGCAGCATGGCTATGTGGGTAGCTTCCATTAGGGTTTATCATCACCTATCTAGAGATTCATTTAATTCCTTATTCTATTCTATGTTGTCCCATTCGGAAAACGGTTGCTGATCCCAACCGTTGGTGATATACATTCGATACACTCAAGCGAAATGAGTGGTCGGTCATGTGTGGTTGAGCCGCAAGATGTTCTTGTTGAACTCGGTGTATTCTCCTCTAGAGATTACCAGCAGTAGGTGGTTCCATACCTTGTCATAGTAGGAAATTCATTACCCAATAATGATATGTGTATATAGTACAAATTTTGTATTTCAAAAGTTATGATATAGTATATTTTGTTCCGCTGCGATGTGAGATTATGTGTTGTTATTTCTGTTCTTCTTCTACCTTTTCCTTCTAAAAAAAATGATTCGTATTTTTGTGATATTTGGGTTGGATGTATGGTGTATGTAGTCAACTCTGATATTACGGATTTGCGGGCCATTACAACTTTCCTCGCAACATCGCGATATTGTGCCATGAGGTTTCTTTGGCACATCCATTCAAGCCTAGTTCATGAACTATTTCCAAGACGACCGTAAATAGTTTGGTAAAGTGTATATTTATTGAAATTGTGATGTGGGCATTTGATAAAAGTTTCAAAATATTATCCAAAAGATTCACCCCTAAAATTGATGAAAATATACAATTTCATTTCAAATTTGGGTTGTTTTTTCAAGAGGGTAAAATTTCTTTAAAAAATATTTATAAATTCATCCCAAGCTCTAATTGAATTCGAAGGCAAGATATACAACCATTTTTTCGCATAATCGGTAAGTGCGAACGGGATTAACCGAATTTTGATTCCATTATCACATAATTATTGGAGTTTAATGGTTGTAGTAACTTGTTTAAATTTCGATATAAAGATGTAAGGATTATCGGTCTAACTCATTTCGGGCTTCAGAAAGTTGCACATTAGCATCAGCGGTAGACTTAAGAGCGATGTTGGCATTCCCTTAGGCTAAGACTGCCCTTTCTTCAACCTCTGCTAGTTTGGCCTCTAGTTCAGCATTCCTTTTCACCAATTCTGTTTTTTCATGTTCAAGACGAGAACAAGGTAGCTTCGCATTCGTACTCTCTGACTTTGTATCCTCTAGTTGCTTTGTCAAAGCAGCATGTTCCTGACTATGAGAATAAAGTTCGGAATAATAACGCTTTTACAACTCATTATATTTCTTCGTATGGTTTTCAATGTCACGCTGCACTAAAGCAAGCTGGGCATATGCATCCTCAAGCTCTTTCTCTGTATTCTTCGGGATACTCTCATCGTAACCAGCCATCTCCTTCATGTGGTCCACATCGACTACTAATTCTCGAATGATTTTGGAAAGATTTCACGAATACTTGTACATTTCCTTATATTGCTTATCCACTAGGTCTATTTTTGCCTTGGCCTCGTCCGCCCACTTCGAAGGCACTGGCTCGAGAGTAGGGATAAAGAGCATATTCCCAAAGTGATGATCTGGAAATTGCTTCTTTAGAATTTTCAATTTTGCCTCATTTTCGGAGTCAAGTGTCACAGGTTTTGTTGTTGACAGTTTGATTTTTCATCACCTAGTAGGTACAAGGATCGTTTTGCCTTTCTCTTGCCCCTTGTCGGAGACTTGTGTTTTATCCTGCGGGTCAAAATGCTTCGGTGGTAGTTTTTCCTGACGATGTGTTTCTTTCGAGAGATTTAGAACCATGGGTAGTGATTAGTCCCCCTCACAACGGTCCTGATTTCTCTTGTACTTATCGGTAACTGACCGACGAGGAGAATGGGAACGTGAAGAATGAGGACGGTTTGAGCCATAATTTTTCCTGCTATCTCTCCCCTGACTATCACCTCGGTCATAATCCGTGTCTGCGTCAAACCTGGGTATACTTGAACAAACATCTATGAGAGAGTAGCTGTGGCGCGACATATATCCTACGAATTTATATGAATAAATGTCAGAAATCAGGGGTAATATAGTACACAAGTATTATGACGTGCAGTGCAAGTGTAGTGTATATGTCCTAAGTGATCCCCCCGACAACCAGAGCCCGGAGTTAGGCTTGTCTACGTCATTTCCCCATCTTTCACAGGAGTGGTCTCTTCCCCGAAAGAAAGGAAAAATGATCCTGTGCCAATACCCTTTGGAGGTATAGATTTGGTCAGGTAGAGGAAGCTTGGATAAACCCCTGAATATGGGATCTATGGGAGAAGATCCACCAATAGGAGACCTAACAGAAGAGAGAGTCTTTGGAGACGGCTGCCTTTCAACAATAGAAGAATCTTTCGGATTATCATCTCGTTGTTTATCCTTGGCGAATATGGTCAAAGCATCGTCGTCCTGAGTCGACAATGGAGAAGGACTCTGGAGTACAATCGGATTTTCCTCCCATGTCGTACGTTTATCTCCTAACTGCAATTCCTGGCTAGAGCCTACGAGTTCTTGACCTTTCGTTCTCTCTTCCTTCTCGACCAAAGTTGCAGCCTATCCCACAGCTAGGGCACGTACACATAAGGACCACTCTCATGGCCTATGCTCCGGGTCATATCAAGTAGATGATGGCGGTGAATGTAACAACCCGGAAAATCAGAACCAATTTAAAAATTTTATTTCAGTTATTTTAATGAATTTTGAATATTTAAAATATATATTTTAAACAATAACAACTTAAAATTTATTTAAATCGAAGTTGGAACATATTAGTTTATTTTAATTATATAACGAGCCCGAAATGGCGTAGTAGTTTTAAAATTCGATTTCAAAATTCAAATGAATGAACAGGATTCAAAATAAATTGGATTTTAGTAAAACCAAAAACATATGAATCTGTTTGAAAATATCTTTCCAACGAATGTGAAAAATCCAGATTCCATAACGGGAATAAAAAGTTATGTCCAGTTGAAAATTCAGAATAGTCGCTATGGAATTTAATATAATATATAACCCTTAAAAATAGCCATTTCGCAAACAACCTCCGTTTTCGACGAGACCACATTTGTTGGATCCGGAATGACAAATTATTGCTAGATTCGAATTTTCATAATTTTTGGAGTCAATATGTGAGCGTGGTGGATTTAAACGTGTTTGGTAATTTCGGTTTGAATTTAATCGACTGAAAAATGACCGTTCAAACGGTCTCCAAATTCGACGAAATTAGTTTTGTTAGGACCGTATCGTCTAAACAAAGCCAGATTTATTTTTCTGGAATTTTTGGAGTTAGTATGTGGCCCTGGTAAATTAAAATGTACGTTGAAATCAATTTTGTACGTTATATTAATTTATATTTTAATTTCGATGGAAACTAATCGAAACAATCAAATTGGCTTGCGAGACATATCCCATTGCGTTCGGAATGGGGGTAATTAGCTAGGAATGACAGTCGTTGGTTTTGATTTGGAGTTCGAATGGAAAAATCCCTTTTTGGAAATAAAATTTAAATAAATATATAAGGGTCAAATCCCCCTTTTCTCTCCCATTACGGTCAAACCCGATTTGGGGGAAAAAAGAATGATGCAGGGAGGGAAAACCACCGCGCTGCAACTTTGCCGCCCACCTCCCCACGATCGCCGCTGGCCAGGGCCCTACCGCCGCACCCCTCTCCTCTTTCGGTGCCTCTCTTCTCTCTCCAGAAAGCCCTAGTACCCCAACGCATAGAAAACCGCGACTCCCCTGCCTGCAGATCGCCTCCTCTTTAATCGCAGAAACCCCCCGTCAACGATCGAAGAAGTTGCACAAGCCCCTCCTCTTAAAAAAAACGAAAACAATAAGTTTTTAATTTATTTTATTTAGTTTTATTAATTTGAAAATTTAGTTCTTATGAATATCAAAATATACATTGTTTTACAAATGAAAAGATTAGATTTTTATTTATGAAAAGATATGATTTTTAATTGTGTAAAAATCTGATTTTAATTATATATAGCATTACAAAAATATGATTTTTATTTATATATGAATGGCAAGAATAAAGATTTGATTTTTATATAGGAATGGCAAGAATAAAGATTTGAACTTTATATATGAATGCCAAGAATAAAAATTGGATTTTTATTTATATGAACAACATATAAAAATATGATTTTTATTATATGAAGTAACATAATAAAAATGTGATTTTTATATTTGAAGTAGCGGTATGAAAATATGATTTTTATAGTGTAAACATCATATTAAAAAAAGGATTTTTATTTATATAATAGCATAATAAAAATATGATTTTTATTATATGCATAGCGTTATAAAAATACGATCTTTATAATATATGCAGCAAGATTAAAAATGTGATTTTTATTCTATATATAGCTTTAGTTAAAAATATAAAGATGAGGTTTTAAAAAATATAAAGATGAGATTTTTAAAAATATAAAAATTCGATTTTTAGTTATATAAAAATTCGATTTTTAGTTAGATAAAAATTCGATTTTTAACGATATAAAAGTATGATTTTTACTGATATAAAAATATGGTTTTTGTTATATATATTTAGCGATATAAAAATGTGATCTTATATATATATAGCAATATAAAAAATGCGATTTTTAAATATATAAACATCATATTAAAAATGTGATTTTTACTATGAACAGCGTGGAAAAGATTGCGTTTGAATTTCGGGCAAATCCAAACGGTTCAGAAATTCAGAAATAAAACTGGAGGAGTGGATCACATAGGTGAGAACTTCTTACTCTAATTTTATTTTCTAGTTAGATATATATACTAGGATGCAGACGGTGCTTAGAAGCACCCGACACCTTTGATTGAAACCATGGATGCTTGGTTGTTTGTTTTGACTGATAAATTGGTTGAATTTGATTTGAGATGTAAATTGAATTGATTAGAATTGGTATGTTTATGGCACGAGCCAGTATTAGGCGAGGGATAAGGCTAGACCTTATTCCGGTTTTAGTATCGCGCCGTTCTGCTACCGAAATTTTCTAAAATATATTAGAATAATAAAAATATCATTTTTATTGTATAAATGAACTATATAAAATATTCTTGTGTTGAAATAAATATTTTTTCGTTAAAAGTATAATTTTTAATGTGTATATGAATAAAATAAATATTCATTTACAAATCAAACGATTTGTTTATGTGCGCACGTTTAACTGATATTGATTGTGGCGATAAATTTTACGAATTGCCCAACTGCACAAACAACATTCAGTATTTGTTGGTTAAAACCCCACACGGGTATTGGGATGATATTTGACGTACACTAATCCCAATTATTTAGTGGTATGTCAATCGATTGGTTGACAAACTGTAGTAAGCGTTAATTATTTATGTTTAATGCTTACGCAGTTGTGTAATGCACTCTGGATGATGGTTGACTGTGTTTGATTATTGTTGTGTACTTGTGTGTATGAAATCCATATAAATAAAATTATATAGTAATTGACTATGTCTGATTCCAATTCGGAAAGAACGAATATTTTAAATTAATGAATATTTTAAAATGACGAATAATGAATATTTCAAATTAACTAATATTTTAAAATAATATTCAGTAATGGAGCAAAATATGATTTTGATGTCCGATTTGGGATAGACGTGAAAATATTTAAATATATAAAGCCGTATTAATTAGATTAACGTCATTTTGACATGAACGATATTTATATCGATTTTATTCATTTTTGTAATGAATATCGAAAAGGAAATGATTTCAGAATCTGATATTTTGAAAATATTATCATTTATATATTATAATAATAAGGAAAATTCAATTTTGATTTAAAATTGAAAATGAAGTTGGAATCGTTTTAAAACGAATTTATAAACGATTTATAAAATACCTTTTAAATGAAAATCAACGATATATATATATTTTATGTCCTGAATAGAACGCGCCGCACCGCGACCGTTCCTGAATTTCGACCATTGACTTCGAATTAATATTACGGGAGATGCGACCGTCGGATTCTCCTAAAACCGGAACCTTGGGTTTGTATCGAAAAGAGCATTCCAACAAATATAACCGATTTGAAATCTAACGGTTGGATTTAGAAATATGTCCAAATCAAATTTGGAAAAGGTCGCTGTAAGTGCAGTTCGATGACCGTTTATGGAAATCGATTGTACGGGCCTTGATAAAATTATTAAAAATATTAATAATTTGTGTAAAATCATAATAAATGATTTGGAAAGAATTGGGATGAAAAAATCCATGTTTTTAAAGATAAAAATATATTTTTATCAAAATGAACTAGTTATTAATTGGATTTGAAATCCAATAATTTTTAAATAAAATAAATTGGATTTGTGAATGGTTTATATATAACCAAAAATTTCCAACGAACAAATTGGAATGGATTTTGTAACAACCTGGAAAACACGAGCCAATTTAAAATTCTTAAATTGGTTATTTTAAAGAGATTAAGTCAATTGAAATAGAATATTTCAATAAAATAAAGGGCTAGAAATGGTGCGGCAGTTTGAAAATTTGAATTCAAACTTTGACTGACTGTACCGGGTGCAAAATAAAACGGATTTTGGTGAAACCAAAAATATTTAAATCTGTTTATGAATATCTTTCTAACAAATCTGAAAAATCGAAGTTTCATAGCGGGAATCAAAAGTTATGGCCAAATGAATTTTCAGAAAGGTCGCTATAGAGATTATAAAGCCCTTGAAAATAGACATTTTGCAAACGACCTCGGAATTCGACGAAACCACTTTTGTTGGATCCGGGATGGCAAATTATTGCTAGGTTTCAAATTTCATAATTTTTGAAGCTAATATGTGAGCGTGGAAAAAGAAAACGTGTTTGGTTGATTTCTGTTAAATTGGATCGACCAGAAAATGGCCATTTTTCAAACGGTCTCAGAATTCGACGAAACAAGTTTTGTTGGGACCGTAGCATTAAAATATAGCTAGATTTATTTTTCTGGAATTTTTCGAATCAGATTGTGGCCCTGGCAAATTGAAATGTATATTGAAATTGAATATTGAATGTTTTACATTTTAATTCGAAGAATAACTGACTGTAACAGTCGAATGGGCCTACGAAACATATCCCATTGTGTTCGGGATAGGGGTATTTAGCTAGGAGTGACAGTCGTTGGGTTTGAATTGGTGTTTGTTTGGAGAAACACTATTTTAAAAATTAAATAAAGCATCGACCAATAGAAATTTTCCATTCATAAATTTAAAAATAAAAAAAATCAGAAAACCCCTCGCTTACCCCTCGCTCTCGACGGAAAGGGTTCACCTCGTTCCCAGGCCGATTCCGGCGAATCCCTCGCGAATTAACCCCTGCCCCTTCACAACTTTTTGTAGCTCTCCTCCTCCTCTTCAAATCCATACCCGGCACGTTCTCTTTCGTGTTGCATGGAGGGAGAATCACCTCCCCAAAGTTTCGTTCTTTGAAGTGCCGCCGTCGTCAGCTCGGACCACCGAACTGTACACCACCACCATGCGCCTGAGCGCGATTCGAAGCTCTTCGAGGCGTCAAAACCCGATTGAGTCCAGGTGCAGCGGATTGAAAGTAATTTCGAAACCTAGTTTCGAAGGTTCAAAGAAAGGTGCAGCCTTTATTATATTTAAATTGAAAATAACACTTTTAAGTGTTGCAAACTTTGAAAAATCGTATCTTTATTGTGTGTTAACGAAATTCAATGAAACAGGAAACATTGAGACCGTGTCGATGCTCTCTACATTCTAGATGTGTCCGTGGATTTTTTTGAGCTCGCTACGATTTTTAGCAAAGCAACAAACCCATGTGAGATTTCTAAACTGAAAAGTGAACGGAAATGTATTGTATAAGTTATATAAGCGAAATGTAAATTATATACGTGTTGTATACCTCATGTACATGCGTTGTATAAGTTATATGAGCGATGTATGAATTACACATGCATTGTATAAATCATATGTGTGTTGGAATGGAAATAAAATATATTTGTATACGAATATATATATATATATATATACTCCCTTCGTTCACAAACCATGGACGATATTTATTGATTGTGAATTGGGGTGAAAAATTTGGTGAATAATGCGAACGGTTGATAGGATTGTTTGTGGTTGATATTGTTTGGATTGTGGTTGAAAAATACCCATTTGTGGTTGAAACAAAAATTAGGATAAATTGTGGAAAAGAAAAACAAACACGCCTGCGTGCGAATTAGATGTATGAAATCCCCGTGGTCAAAAACCGCGAGGTTTTAAGGTAGAGCGAGGAGCCGTACTCGGGACGGTGCCGGTTTTAAATACCCTGTCGTTATGCTGTCGAAATTTTCAATAATATTCATGTGTTAGAATTGTTTTCATGTGTTGAAACTTTATTCATGTGTTGAAACTATATTCATGTGTTGAAACCATATTCATGTGTTGAAACCATATTCATTTGTTGAATAGAAATTCATGTGTTGGAACCATATTCATGTGTTGAATAGAAATTCATGTGATGAATAAAACTCTTTGAAAAATAAAAATAACATTTTATCACATATCTAAACTTTATAAACTATTCGTGTTTTAAATAAATTATTTTAACATTAAAAATCACATTTTTTATTATATATATAAACTATAGAAAATATTCATGTGTTGAATAAAGGGTTAGAACGATAAAAATAATATTTTTATCGTATGTGTGAAGCGGAAAATATTCATGTGTTGAATATATAGATTGAACGAAAAAATCCACATTTTATTTTGAATATGAAGTGCTAAAAATATTCATGTGTTGAATAAATATTTTTGATGATAAAAATATCATTTTCATCATGTAAACGACTCGCTAAAAATATACAAGTGTTGAAACAAATATTTGTTTGCTATGAATATTATTTTTAACATGTAGGCGAACTAAATAAAATAGTCATGTGTTGAAATATATTTTTGTTCGCTAAAAATATCATTTTTATGCGAAACGTGAAGTGTTAAAAATAACCACTTGCTCAAATAAATATGTATGGGTTGAAAATATTATTTTAAACATGTGTAGGAAGTGTTAAAAATAACCATATGTGGAAATAAACCTTTGTTCGCTAGAAATATTATTTTTAGCTTAGTTTTGCACATAAATATATACATGTGTTGAACAGGAAAATGGATTAGCCGTTGAGTAAAGAATTTATTTGTGTGCCCGACAAATAGGTAAACCTTAATGAGTTGGATGCGCAATTTTATTATTATATCAACTCCTATGAATGCCATTGGATGCGGAGTGCTGGTTGTTCTGTGTGTAATAATAAACGTCGCCACAGGATAGTAACAATTAATTTTGAACTGCACTACATGGTATACTTCTTGAAGATAGGCATACTTCATCATATACCACATAAGCATTTCGATCTTGTGTGACGAGGTTGAAGATTTACCATACGAGCGAGAGGCTTGTATGGCGAGGACTATATATTACAGGTTGAACTGATGACTGATTTGGACAATATAAATTGTAACGGTAAATTGCAAGATTAATAAAAAACTCCACACGGGTCTGGAGCTGACAATAAACACGTCTCTCTGGTCATTAAGGCACAAAAACCATTTATAGGGTGATGAGAATTTATTCTTTGGAGTTATGATCTATACACGCTCCCCTGTGGACACCGGAATATATCACTATAAATATGTGCATGCTTATTAGGATTTATTGTGTACCTAATACGGCCCAATAAATTTCCAAACCCCTTCCCGTACAAAGGAGGTTATGGCAAAAAAATTCGAAATTTAAAGGCGTTAGTGAAATATTTGAAGTGAAAACGATATTGAAATCGTCGAATAAATTATATACATATATATAAATTAAATAAAACGAATCGAGCCCCTGTAGTTCGCATTTTGAAATCGTAACTTCAAACGATTATACCGAAAGATCCGACCATCGGATTTTCACGAAACTGGAACCATTGGGTTCGCTTTGGGAATATCTTCCCAACGATATAAACTTTGTTGAGATCCAACGGTTAGATTTTCAGATATGTGTAAAACAAATTTAGGGAAAAACAACGCCAGTGCCTCGACACGACCTGAAACGTCGTTTAATTAAATAGGGCCATTTTTAAATGAATAAAAATGGCGATATATCGTTATAAAATATTATAGTCGGTATAGAATGGAAATAAACCGATTCTACTTGGTTTGCTTGATATTTGATGGTTGAATGTGTTTGACATGAAAATTATACTAAAGAACTAAAATGTGAATATCGAATAATTTAACCATGTGAAGAATTGATTTGAAAATCTAAATATACGTGAATTATTTGAAAAGGCCGAGTTAATTCTCATTACAAATAATTGATCGACGGTTAGAAGTCGAAGAGTTGAAGACGGTTCAAGACCGACAATCTTCACATTGGATGGATAGGCGCTACTGATGCTCATGATTGGAGTAGCTACCTTGAAGGAGCTGAAGTGGTAGCCGTCCAGACGTATTTGTTGATTGTACGGATATGCAAGGAATATGGTGCCTCCGGCTTCGTTCAAACCCAGAACGAACTTGTAAATGGACTGTGTGACTGACATTGGATTTTGTTCTGTGCTGATTGGTCTCTATTAAATATATATCTATTTGGCGGCGGAGAATTTATTCTCTTGCTTAACGCCCTTCTTTGAGACGTACGAGCTCATAGGTTATATATCGATAGAAATCAGTCGCATGGAGTGAATTGCCTGTGTGGTGCGCCTAAGTGGAAGATGATCAAGGCTTCTGTTGAAAAGCAAAGTCTTGTGGTTGATGATCAAAGCATGGACTATGTGGTGTAGCTTTGTGTATAGCATTGATTCGCGAGCCTCACACCTCGATATGAGTCAAAAACGGGATAGTGACTGCAGGGAGAACACAACGTTTCCTTCTAGCTATGGGTGATGTCAGTGACCTACCAGCCCTGGCATTTATATATTATTTTACCTGTGTGGTTGTTGGAATGTGAGGCGCCTCGGTTATAGGTCTGTAAGGACCGAGAAACGTGTGTTCAGGAATTGCCAATCCTCAAAAGCACGAGAGGACCGGCCCTGAAGATCCAAGGATCGCTGTGTGTGGTCCTGAGACATTTGCTAGAGTGTCTCGAACGGAGAGGAGCTTTCCCCTTTCCTCGACTCGTGATGGAATCCAATTTCCAATACGAAATCATGGATTTGATTGTATTACTAGTATGGCGACACAGTGGTATGGGTCACTTATGCCGTCTATGATTGATATTTATGATTGAATTTGCTTTTGAAACATATATGCTCTAGTAATAATATCAAACACTTTTGTTTTATACGTATCAAGCATTTCTTGGCCATTATAAGGTAAAACTCTATCCTCCGGCTTGCGTAGCATTGTGTGATGGGACCTGAGTCTTATAATGGCTTCATTTTTATAAAAAGCATTGCGATGATTTAATAATTTACTTTATTACTTGCAATCATTGGAGTAAACCCGTTCTGCGAAAGTGGCATGGTCCTATGATTTGCCTTATTATTGTTGTTTAAATTAGTTAAGTAGATTTCTCATACCAGTCTCATGACTGAATCGTAGTTTGTTTCACCTTGCAAACTCGGGTGCCCTTATTTTCACATGGGCAACCTAGTATCAGGTAGCTGGACGTATTTTGGCTTTGCATTGCAGTAGGAGTGCATCTTTTGGCTCATGGCGAGGCTTGACTTCACAGTGCTGACTATTGATTTTCCGCCATTATTATCTATGCATATGATTCCGCCTCTGGCGATGTAGACTGATATTCCTTTTATGTACTCTCTATGTATATGTACCGCTTATGGCGATGTAGACTGGTCATGTACTTTTATGCACTAAGTTGTATCCTACACTGTGCTCTCTGATGTTGTGATATATGTATGATTCCGCTGTCATATTTATGTAAATTATTCTATTTCCTGCTTATGCTCTTATCTGTATTCTGCTAATGATGATTAATGTGTTATATTCCAATGATTATCCTTAACACCGTCGCACGGGGTTTTGGGATCGTCACAGGTGGTATTAGAGCTTTGGTTAACCTTAGTTCTGAAATTTAACACATTAATCACCTCGTCAGAATAGAATTAGTAGTATTCTAAGGCGAGTAGCTCATTAGAGATAGGACTAGTAATGTCTTAGAATGAGCTAAGCATAATAGCAAAAATAATCTGATCAGTACATCGTTGTCTTTCCTTAAGTTCTTCTGCAGTACCATACAATAAAATTATCGTTTCTGAGGGCTGTCTCTTTTCTTGCTTATATAGAACTTGATAGATGGCTACTAGAGCAGCAGCAGCTAGAGGAGGCCGAGGAGGCAGAGGACGAGGAGATGTCCCCGCTGTAGAAGGACCATTAATACAACCACCAGCCGCTTAGCCATTTGAGCTAGACTGAGTGGGCAAGATATATAAGAATCTTGGGGGAAAAACCTTCTCAGGAACATGCACAGTGATAGAGGTCTTAGCATGGTTGAAAACGTGCGAAAAGATCTTGGGAGACCTGAGACTCGGAGATCAGGACAAGGCATTTATGGGCGCCTGGCTTTTGCAAGATGAACCAGAATTATGGTGGGAAGCCATCACCGCTGAGAACCAAAATGCAGGGAGAACATGGGATGGGTTCAAAGAAATGTTCAAGGAGAATATCATCCCAGAACAAGCAATTGAGCGCATGCATGATGAATTTGCAAACCTCCAACAAGGAGACCTCTCCGTGCAGGACTACCTCAATAATTTTACATAGCTATCTCGCTACTCCCCAGAGCTTATCACGACTGCCAAGTCCAAGAACAAAAGGTTCATACATGGGCTAAAGCGTAAATATCAAGATAGGGCCAAGAGCCACATCAAACTAGCATTTTCAGACATGTGGAAATGGCCTGTAATTATAAAGACCTAGACTAAAGGAACCTTGATCTAGACCGCGCCAAGAATCAAGCGGGGAATAAACGCAAGCCCTCTGCGAACCAGGCTAAGTCCAGCAACGTGGCATCCACAAATCAGCAAACAAGCAAGCCGCCAAAGGGAAGCTGCTTTAATTGTGGTAAGGTGGGACACTACTCTTATGTGTGCACAGCTCCAAAACGGCAGAGGACCAACTCACAAGGCTCAAGCCAAAACACTTAGAACTCTCGTTCATGCTTCAACTGCCGCCGAATAGGACATCTCGTCAAAGATTGTCCATTGCTTAAGAAGGCAGAAGTTGCTCATGTTTATGACGGGGCGAACCCGCCGGTTGCTTCTGATGGAGCAGGTAAACCCGATGTTTTGGGAGGTACCCTTACAATTAAAAATATTCTTTTTTCTGTATTATTTGACATGGTTGCATCATGTAGTTTTATTACAAGTAACACTGTTAACAAGTTAAAGTTAAAGATAAGAGCCCTTAAAGAACCGATTAGAGTTCATAATCCGATAGGAGGGTCTCTTGCTCTTAGTTCATATTGTAGAGTGACAGTCTCCTATTCTTCCTATAAGTTTTCTTTTGATTTGATCACCATGGATTTTGTCGAATTTGATATCATTCTCGGGCTAGATTGGTTAACGAAATAGGAGGCCGAAGTAAATTGTGTGGAAAAAATAGTAAAAATTAAAATGAAGCTTAGATATATTACTATACCATGCCATGATTCAGATCCAAATAGAAAGGAATTTTGGTCTACGCTAGAAGTTATCTCTACTTCCTTAGAAAAGATTCCTGTTGTTAGAAACTATGCGGATGTGTTTGAAGAAGTCGAAAACTTGCCTTCGCAAAGAGAAATTGAATTCAGAATCGATCTAATTCCAAATGCCAGACCAGTGGTACATCCAATTCGAAGAATGACTCCAAAGGAAAAAGAAGAATTAGGCGATCAAACTCGTCAACTGCTATGGAAGGGTCTGATCAGACCTAGCTTTTCTAGTTGGGGTGTAGCTGTAGTGTTTGTCCCTAAGTCAGACGATACTCTCCGATTGTGTGTTGATTACCGAGACCTCAACAAATAGACGCTCAAAAACAAATATCCGTTACCCCGCATCGATGATTTGTTAGACCAATTAAATGGGGCGAGAGTATTTCCCAGAATGGACCTAGCTACATGTTTCCATCAACTGAGAATTACCGAGGAATATGTTCCTTTGACAGCTTTCAGAGGTCCAGACATATTTTATGAATGGTTAGTAATGTCGTTCGGCTTATGCAACGCTCCAGCATACTTCGTAGATCTAATGAATTGAGTGTTCAGAGAAGTTCTGAATAAATTTGTCCTGGTATTCATCGATGATGTTTTAATCTACTCCAAATCAAAGGCCGAGCATGAAAAACATTTAGAACAAGTACTGGGGATTCTGAGAAAGAACGTCTTCAAAGCCAAATTCTCTAAATGTATCTTCTGGAAGGAAGAGATGAAGTTCCTTGGCCATGTCGTGTCAAAGGAAGGAATTTCTGTAGATCCGAGCAAAATTACAGCAACTCAAGACTGGAAGCAGCCCACTACACTCACAGAGGTCCTAAGTTTCATAGGGTTGGCTAGTTATTATCGAAAATTAGTTAAGGATTTTTCGAAGATATCTGGTCCATTAACAAAGCTTACAAAGAAGCACGAGAAATTTAAGTGGACTTCCGACTGTGAGGAAGCTTTCCAGGAATTGAAATCAAAATTGACAACCACTCCAGTATTAACCATTATCGATGGCAATATGAATTTGACAGTATGGACGAATGCTTCTATTAGAGGTCTTGGTGCAGTATTAATGCGAAGAGGCCAAGTAGTCGCTTATGCAAGCCGCCAGCTGAAATCGCATGAGAAGAATTATGTGACTCATGATCTTGAGTTGCTAGCCATCGTTTTTGCCTTGAAAATCTGGAGGTATTACTTATTGGGTGAGAAGTTCGAACTATTTACATATCATCAATCATTGAAGTATTTGTTTACCCAGAAAGATCTGAACTTGAGACAGCAGCATTGGCTAGAATTTCTTGCAGCGTATGATCTAGATATCCTGTATACGCCAGGAAAGGTTAATGTAGTAGTTGATGCACTCAGTAGAAAGAATGAAATCATCACCAATTTTATCGTTATGTCTTCATTGAACGACAAGATCTCTGTTCTATAGAAAAACGACAATTTTGTTAAAGAGATGATCAAAAGAATTCAAAAAGGCGAAGACTCCAGTTTCCAAGTGGATAGTGAGGGAGTTCTGAGACTAAAAGGAAGAATTTGTGTTCCCGACATCCCTGAGCTCAAAAGAGAGGTGCTTGATGAATGCCATAGGTCCAAACTTTGCATTCATCCTGGAGTGAGTAAAATGTACAACGATATCAAGTGCACTTTCTGGTGGAAGGCGATGAAGAGGGACATTTCTTTATATGTTAGCAGGTGCCCTACTTGCCAACTAGTCAAGAGCGACCAACAAAAGCTGGCCAGATTGTTGCAACCCTTGGAAGTCCCAGGTTGGAAGTGGGAACAGATTTCCATGGATTTCATATATGGTTTTCCCCGAACCAAGAAAGGTAATGACAGTATTTGGGTGATCGTAGATCGCTTCACGAAGACCGCCCATTTCATGCCTGCCAAATCCAATAGAACCGCCCAAAGTTTAGCACAGATTTATTTCAAAGAAATTATTAAGTTGCATGGAGTTCCCATCAGCATGGTCAGTGATAGAGACCCAATATTTGCTAGCGAATTCTGGGAGGCATTCCAGACAAAATTGGGGACAAAGCTGAATCTGAGCACCGCTTATCACCCTCAGACAGATGGCCAAACAGAGAGGGTAAACAGAATTCTAGAAGATTTACTACGGGCTTGTATTATTGATTTTGGCGGGTCATGGGAAGATCACTTGCATTTGGCAGAATTCTCATATAACAACAGCTATCAAGCCAGTTTGAAAGTGTCGCCATTTGAAGCATTATACGGTAGACCGTGCAGATCTCCCGCATGTTGGGTAGAACCTGGCAACAAACTTGTGTTGGGACCCGATATGTTTCGAGAAGCTTTAGACAAAGTCGATTTCATCAAGAAACGATTGAAAACCACGCAACGCCAACAGAAAAGTTATGCGGATTCTAGAAGGAGAGATTTGGCATTCGCTATTGGTGATTATGTTTATTTGAAAGTTTCTCCGATGAGAGGAGTAATCCGATTCGGTAAAACTGGGAAGTTGGCACCCAGATTTATTGGTCCCTTTCCTATACTTGAACGAATTGGAACTCTTGCTTATATGGTTCAATTACCTAATTGGTTGCCTGGATTACATAATGTGTTTCACGTATCTCAAATTAGAAGACATGTGCATGATCCAGATCTTGTTGTAGAAGAAGCAGCACAACAGGACTTGGAAATTACTGCAGAATTAGCAGTCAGAAGAGAGCCGTTAAAAATAGTTGGCAAAGAAACTAAAGAGCTAAGGAGCAAGAAGGTTCATTTAGTTAAAGTGCAGTGGAGTAGTGATCCTAGAGACTGTACTTGGGAGACGGAGGAAAGCATTAAGTAAGCTTACCCCAAGTGCAGAGTGGACATTTCTGACTAACTCCGGTGCAAGGTACCCTTACAATACTTCGCATTTCCATTTTTGCTTCCTACCGTACTGCTGTTTCCTTTTCGGGGACGAAAAGTTTTAAGTGGGGGGAGATTGTAACAACCCAGAAAATACGAGCCAATTTAAAATTTTTAAGTTGGTTATTTTAAAGAGATTAAGTCAATTGAAATAGTATATTTCAATAAAACAAAGGGTTAGAAATGGTGCAGCAGTTTGAAAATTTGAATTCAAACTTTGACTGATTGTACCGGGTGTAAAATAAAACGGATTTTGGTGAAACCAAAAATATTTAAATCTGTTTATGAATATCTTTCTAACAAATCTGAAAAATCAAAGTTTCATAGTGGGAATCAAAAGTTATGGCCAAATGAATTTTCAGAAAGATCGCTATAGAGAATATATAGCCCTTGAAAATAGACATTTTGCAAACGACCGCGGAATTCGACAAAACCACTTTTGTTGGATCCGGGATGGCAAATTATTGCTAGGTTTCAAATTTCATAATTTTTGAAGCTAATTTGTGAGCGTGGCAAAAGAAAACGTATTTGGTTGATTTCTGTTAAATTGGATCAACTAGAAAATGACCATTTTTCAAACGGTCTCAGAATTCGACGAAACTAGTTTTGTTGGGACCGTAGCATCAAAACATAGCTAGATTTATTTTTCTGAAAGTTTTAAATCAGTTTGTGGCCCTGGCAAATTGAAATATACGTTCAAATCGAATATTGAATGTTTTACATTTTAATTCAAAGAATAACTGACTGTAACAGCCGAATGGGCCTACGAAACATATCCCATTGTGTTCGGGATAGGGGTATTTAGCTAGGGGCGACAGTCATTGGGTTTGAATTGGTGTTTGTTTGGAGAAACACTATTTTAAAAATTAAATAAAGCACCGACCAATAGAATTTTTCCATTCATAAATATAAAAATAAAAAAATTCAGAAAACCCCTCGCTTACCCCTCGCTTTCGATGGAAAGGGTTCACCGTCGTACCAAGGCCGATTCCAGCGAATCCCTCGCGAATTACCCCTGCCCCTTCACAACTTTTTGTAGCTCTCCTCCTCCTCTTCAAATCCATACCCAACACGTTCTCTTTCGTGTTGCGTGGAGGGAGAATCACCTCTCCAAAGTTTCGTTCTTTGAAGAGCCGCCGCCGTCAACTCGAACCACCGAACTGCACACCACCACCACGCGCCTGAGCGCGATTCGAAGCTCTTCGAGGCGTCAAAACCCGATTGAGTCCAGGTGCAGCGGATTGAAAGTAATTTCGAAACCTAGTTTCGAAGGTTCAAAGAAAGGTGCGGCCTTTATTATATTTAAATCGAAAATAACACTTTAAGTGTTGCAAACTTTGAAAAATCGTATCTTTATTGTGTGTTAACGAAATTCGATGAAACAGGAAACATCGAGACCGTGTCGACGCTCTCTACATTCTAGAAGTGTCCGTGAATTTTTCTGAGCTCGCTACGATTTTTAGCAAAGCAACAAACCAATGTGAGATTTCTAAACTGAAAAGTGAATGGAAATGTGTTATATAAGTTATATAAGCGAAATGTAAATTATATACGTGTTGTATACCTCATGTACATGCGTTGTATAAGTTATATGAGCGATGTATGAATTATACATGCATTGTATAAATCATATGTGTGTTGGAATGGAAACAAAATATATTTATATACGAATATATATATATATATATTCCCCTCGTCCACAAACCATGGACGATATTTATTGATTGTGAAATGGCGTGAAAATTTTGGTGAATAATGCGAATGGTTGATAGGATTGTTTGTGGTTGATATTGTTTGGATTGTGGTTGAAAAATACCCATTTGTGGTTGAAACAAAAATTAGGATAAATTGTGGAAAAGAAAAACATACTCGCCTGCATGCGAATTAGATGTATGAAATCCCCATTGTCAAAAACCGCGAGGTTTTAAGGTAGAGCGAGGAGTCGTACTCGGGACGGTGCCGGTTTTAAATACCCTACCGTTATGCTGTCGAAATTTTCAATAATATTCATGTGTTAGAATTATTTTCATGTGTTCAAACTTTATTCATGTGTTGAAACTTTATTCATGTGTTGAAACTATATTTATGTGTTGAAACTATAATTATGTGTTAAAACCATATTCATGTGTTGAATAGAAATTCATGTGTTGAAACCATATTCATGTGTTAAATAGAAATTCATGTGATGAATAAAACTCTTTGAAAAATAAAAATAACATTTTATCACATATCTAAACTTTATAAACTATTCAAGTTTTAAATAAATTGTTTTAACATTAAAAATCACATTTTTATTATATATGTAAACTATAGAAAATATTCATGTGTTGAATAAAGGATTATAACGATAAAAATCATATTTTTAACATATGTGTGAAGTGGAAAATATTCATGTGTTGAATATATAGATTGAACAATAAAATCTACATTTTATTTTGAATATGAAGTGCTAAAAATATTCATGTGTTGAATAAATATTTTTGATGATAAAAAATATCATTTTTATCATGTAAACGACTCGCTAAAAATATACAAGTGTTGAAACAAATATTTGTTTGCTATGAATATTATTTTTAACATGTAGGCGAACTAAATAAAATAGTCATGTGTTGAAATATATTTTTGTTCGCTAAAAATATCATTTTTATGCGAAACGTGAAGTGTTAAAAATAACCACTTGCTCAAATAAATATGTATGGGTTGAAAATATTATTTTAAACATGTGTAGGAAGTGTTAAAAATAACCATATGTGGAAATAAACCTTTGTTCGCTAGAAATATTATTTTTAGCTTAGTTTTGCACATAAATATATACATGTGTTGAACAGGAAAATGGATTAGCCGTTGAGTAAAGAATTTATTTGTGTGCCCGACAAATAGGTAAACCTTAATGAGTTGGATGCGCAATTTTATTATTATATCAACTCCTATGAATGCCATTGGATGCGGAGTGCTGGTTGTTCTGTGTGTAATAATAAACGTCGCCACAGGATAGTAACAATTAATTTTGAACTGCACTACATGGTATACTTCTTGAAGATAGGCATACTTCATCATATACCACATAAGCATTTCGATCTTGTATGACGAGGTTGAAGATTTACCATACGAGCGAGAGGCTTGTATGGCGAGGACTATATATTACAGGTTGAACTGATGACTGATTTGGACAATATAAATTGTAACGGTAAATTGCAAGATTAATAAAAAACTCCACATGGGTCTGGAGCTGACAATAAACACGTCTCTCTGGTCATTAAGGCACAAAAACCATTTATAGGGTGATGAGAATTTATTCTTTGGAGTTATGATCTATACACGCTCCCCTGTGGACACCGGAATATATCACTATAAATATGTGCATGCTTATTAGGATTTATTGTGTACCTAATACGGCCCAATAAATTTCCAAACCCCTTCCCGTACAAAGGAGGTTATGGCAAAAAAATTCGAAATTTAAAGGCGTTAGTGAAATATTTGAAGTGAAAACGATATTGAAATCGTCAAATAAATTATATTTATATATGTATATATAAATATAAATTAAATAAAACGAATCGAGCCCCTGTAGTTCGCGTTTTGAAATCGTAACTTCAAACGATTATACCGAAAGATCCGACCATCGGATTTTCACGAAATTGGAACCTTTGGGTTCGCTTTGAGAATATCTTCCCAACGATATAAACTTTGTTGAGATCCAACGGTTAGATTTTCAGATATGTGTAAAACAAATTTAGGGGAAAACAGCGCCTGTGCCTCGGCTAGACCTGAAACATCGTTTAATTAAATAGGGCCATTTATAAAGAAATAAAAATGGCGATATATCGTTATAAATTATTATAGACGATATAGAATGGAAATAAACCGATTCTACTTGGTTTGCTTGATATTTGATGGTTGAATGTGTTTGACATGAAAATTATACTAAAGAACTAAAATGTGAATGTCGAATAATTTAACCATGTGAAGAATTGATTTGAAAATCTAAATATACGTGAATTATTTGAAAAGGCCAAGTTAATTCTCATTTCAAATAATTGATCGACGGTTAGAAGTCGAAGAGTTGAAGACGGTTCAAGATCGACGATCTTCACATTGGATGGATGGGCGCTACTGATGCTCATGATTGGAGTAGCTACCTTGAAGGAGCTGAAGTGGTAGTCATCCGGACGTATTTGTTGATTGTACGGATATGCGAGGAATATGGTGCCTCCGGCTTTGTTCAAACCCAGAACGTACTTGTAAATGGACTGTGTGTCTGACATTGGATTTTGTTCTGTGATGATTGAACTCTATTAAATATATATCTATTTGGCGGCGGAGAATTTATTCTCTTGCTTAACGCCCTTCTCTGGGATGTATGAGCTCAGAGGTAATATATTGATAGAAATCAGTCGCATGGAGTGAATTGCCTGTGTGGCACACCTAAGTGGCAGATGATCAAGGCTTTTGTTGAAAAGAAAAGTCTTTTGGTTGATGATCAAAGCATGGCCTATGTGGCGTAGCTTTGTGTATAGCATTGATTCGCGAGCCTCACACCTCGGTATGAGTCAAAAACGGGATAGTGACTGCAGGGAGAACACGACGTTTCCTTCTAGCTATGGCTGATGTCAGTGACCTACCAGCCCTGACATTTATATATTATTTTACCTGTGTGGTTGTTGGAATGCGAGGCGCCTCAGTTATAGGTCTGTAAGGACCGGGAAACGTGTGTTCAGTAATTGCCAATCCTTAAAAGCAAGAGAGGACCGGCCCTGAAGATCCAAGGATCGCTGTGTGTGGTCCTGGGACATTTGCTAGAGTGTCTCAAACGGAGAGTAGCTTGCCCCTTGCCTCAACTCATGATGGAATCCAATTTCCAATACGAAATCACAGATTTGATTGTATTACTAGTATGGCGACATAGTGGTATGGGTCACTTATGCCGTCTATGATTGATATTTATGATTGAATTTGCTTTTGAAACATATATGCAATAGTAATAATATCAAACACTTTTGTTTTATATGTATCAAGCATTTCTTGGCCATTATAAGGTAAAACTCTATCCTCCGGCTTGCGTTGCATTGTGTGATGGGACCTGAGTCATATAATGGCTTCATTTTTATAAAAAGCATTGCAATGATTTAATAATTTACTTTATTTCATGCACTTGCAATAATTGGAGTAAACCCGTTCCGCGAAAGTGGCGTGGTCCTATGATTTGCCTTATTATTGTTATTTAAATTAGTTAAGTAGATTTCTCATACTAGTCCCATGACTAACTCGTAGTTTGTTTCACCTTGCAAACTCGGGTGCCCTTATTTTCACACGGGCAGCCTAGTATCAGGTAGTTGGACGTATTTTGGCTTTGCATTGCAGCAGGAGTTCATCTTTTGGCTCATGGCGAGGCTTGACTTCACAGTGTTGACTATTGATTTTCCGCCATTATTATCTATGTATATGATTCCACCTCTGGCGATGTAGACTGATATTTCTTTTATGTACTCTCTATGTATATGTACCGCTTATGGCGATGTAGACTGATCATGTACTTTTATGCACTAAGTTGTATCCTACACTGTGCTCTCTGATGTTATGATATATGTATGATTCCGCTGTCATATTTATGTAAATTGTTCTGTTTCCTGCTTATGCTATTATCTGTATTCTGCTAATGATGATTAATGTGTTATATTCCAATGATTATCCTGAACACCATCGCATGGGATTTTGGGATCGTCACAGGTTGGAGTGGAAATAATCTTTGGAATATTTCGATATTGGGTTCCGTGATTATACGAATATTGTTATGGAAATTTGGAAGATATATATATATATCGTTCTTTCCAATACGCTATTTGTTGGTTCTAGAATTTGATATTGAATATAAGCCGATATAATTTCTATTCAGAGCCTTGTATTTAATATCAAATTGGATTTTGGGTTTCTCGTGAATGGTGTCTTTAGTAACACTGTTCTTAAACCCAATTGAGGAAAGAATAAATCTTTCAATTAAGATTTAGTGAAGTTTTCCAATTGATTAAGATTTAATTGGAATTGAATAAAAGAATTGGATTTTGGGTTTGTCGTGAATGGTCTCTTAAATAACACTGTTCTTAAACCCCGTGTGAAAAGAATAAATCTTTTAATTAAGATTATTAGTGTTTCCAGTTAATTAACATTTAATTGGAATAAAATGGAATGTGAATTGTGTTTATTGTGAACTGTGTTTTAACGACATTCGTTCTTCAACCCGATTTGCAATGAAATGTGATTTGTAATTTATAAATCTTTTCATTATGGTTTAAAGGAAATTTTTCGAAGAAAGGTTTTCCAATTCAATATATTAGATTGGAATTGAATGGTATTCGATTTGATAATAATCGAAGTGAACTTCTGTGGAGGAAGATTGTTAATATATATGGAATTTAAAAGGCTTGGTCATTATTCCATTTATATAATTAGTCGGATACTGTAACGAAAAGGAATTTCGCTCGATCCGAATCGATCGCTAAACCGACCAAGACCGCTCGAAACCCCTGATTATCTTGAGAACAAGCCACATTGGGACGCAAACAGAAGAACATTTCATTGTTAATTACAACAACTCCATTAGAATACAAGAATATACAGAGTACGAATGAATATTACACAGAAAATATCAGAGATTTAAATTACATTACATAGCAGCGGAAAATAATACAATACACAACTAGAAGTAATACACGGATACAGAGCTTTCTGGATATCGTTCTAGCAGTAAATCAGGATCCTGTGAATATAAATCTGCAAAACCAAAACTACTAGCTGCCCGTGTCAAAATAAGGGCATCCAGAGTTTAGGTTAAAACAATAAACTCCAGGTCAGTCATGTGACTGGTGTGAGAACTAAAACAGTTATGAATCTTTATTTTAAAGTTAGGTAAATCAAGGGACCACGCCGTATAACACGGAACGAGTTTCCTCCCAAGAATATCAGTGCATAAAACAACAGCGCAATGCTAAATAAAGAACAATGAAGCTATTATAAGACCCAGGTCCCATCACACAATGCAACGCAAGCCGAAGGATAGGGTTTTTATCTTATAATAGCCAAAGAATGCTTGATACGCTAAATTTCATGTTTTATTATTACTATAGGTGTATAGTGTCAAAACAATTTCAATCATAAGTATCAATCATAGACGGCATAAGTGCCCCATACCACTATGTCTCCATATATAGGTATACAATCAAAACCGCAAAGTCACGTATTAGAAGTTGGATTTCTATCTGTGAAACGAGGAAAAAGATAGTCCTCACCGAATTCGAGACGCTCTAGCCCGTGTCTCAGGATCAGAGCTCGAGTGACCCTTGGATCGTCAGGGCCGGTCCACCGATGTAGATTAAAATGCCCGAACACTGCGTTTCCCCGACCTTTGGGGCGTCAATGAGCCAAATGACTCCATCGGCTCCACATAGTCACCGATATATCTGAGGCGCCTCGCAACAGCAACAACCACACAGGTGAAAACAATATAAATATCAGGGCTGGTAGGTCACTGACACCACCCTAGCTAGAAGGAAATGCATGCCCTCCCTGATGTCCTCTCCCGTTTCTGGTTCACAACCAGGCTGTGAGGATCGCGAATCAACGCTACACAAAGCTATGCCACACTGGCCATGCTTTTATCATCAACCACAAGGCTTTGCTTTTCAACAAAAGCCTTGATCATTTGCCACTCAGGCATGCCACACATGCAATTCACTCCATGCGATTGATATCCATCAATATATAACCCCTGAGCTCGTACGTCTTAGAGAAGAGCGTTAAGCAAGAGAATAAATTCACCGCCGCCAAACATATATATATTTAATAGAAATCAATCACACAGAATAAAATCCAATGTCAGACACACAATCCATTTACAAGCTCGTTCTGGGTTTGAACGAAACCGGAGGCACCTTGTACCTCGCATATCCATCGATCTCCAAGTACGTCTGGACGATCACCAACTGATTCCCTCCTCTTGGGTGTACAGCCCAATCAAGATCATCAGTAATCACCCAAACGATGTGAAGACCTCCGGTCTTCGACCACCGTCTTCATCCTCGACACCATGTCGAATCAGTTATTCAGAATGGGTTAAACCCGGTCTTTCTGAATAACTTGCGTATATAATAAACAAGTGTTACACAAACACAACATACGCCTCATTCCAATTCCGAATATTCATTTATTCAAATATTCTTATACTATGGGGAAAGGTTACCATTAATTTTATCAAAGATAAATTCTTTAAATTTATTCTTTAATCTTCCTTTGAATATCAATTCAAACTAGTCAATTAGCGAACCACACCGAAGTAATCATTTATTTTATTTCCCAATCCCAACCTATTCATCCCATGAAGTAAAACTGGTCATACTTCATATCTAATACAACGGTGTTATCGGTAAATTCAGTTACCATTTCACGTTCAAATCTATTTAAAGATTTAACTATCGCCTCGAGCAAAACTGGTGATACTCCATTCTCGATTATTTCGATCTAATTAAAGATTCATTAAAACTCCACTGGGTTTTAATCTTCCCAAAAATCAATATTAATGATATTTTAACTTGGGAAATCATATCCTATCGTTAACTGGGTTAAAGAACCAATGTCACCTAAAACACAGTTCACGATAAACCCAAAATCAATTCAAATTCAACTCCAATTAAATACCATTTAATTGGTATACTTCATTAAATCTAAATAAAAAGATTTAATTTTTTCTCGACTTGGTTTAAGGACAGTGTTAATGAAGACACCATTCACCCAAATCACATTTGATATTAAATACAAGGATCTGAATAGAAAATATATCGGCTTATATTCAATATCAAATTCTACGACCAACAAATATCGTATTGGAAATAACGATATAAATTTATCTTTCAAATTCCCATAACAATATCTTTATCATAACAAAATCCAACGTCGAAATATTCCAAAGACAATTTCGATTCAAAAGCATTCCAGTTCAATTATTGGAAATTCTGGTTTATTTTAAAACCATTTCAAATCCACTTTATTTATTTTAAAACTAGAATTATAATTCTAGTTCAAAGCTAGTTCATTTCGATAAAAATCTACTTTTATCTTTTCAAATATGGAATTTTTCATCCTAATTCTTCACAAATCATTTCTTATGATTTTGCACGAATTATTACTATTTTTAATAATTTTATCAGGGCCCGTACAGTCGATTTCCATCAACGGCCAACGAACTACACTTACAGCGACCTTTTCCAAATTTGATTTGGACATAATTCCAAATCCAACCATTAGATTTCAAATCTCTAATATTCGTTAGAAAGCTCTTTTCGATACGAACCCAACGGTTCCGGTTTTAGGAGAATCCGACGGTCGGATCTCCCGTAATATCCATTCGAAGTCAATGGTCGAAATTCGCGAACTGCCGCGATGCGGCGCGTTCTATTCAGGCCATTCTATATATATAATACATATATTATATATATTTCATCGATTTCCTTTTAAAACGTATTTTATAAATCGTTTTAAATTCGTTTTTGAAACGATTTCAACTTCATATTCAATTTCGAATCAAAATTGAATATTCCACATCATCGACATACAAATGATAATATTTTCAAAATGTTATATTTTGAAATCACTTCCTTTTCTATATTCATTATAAAAATGAATAAAATCGATATAAATATCGTTCGTATCAAAATGGCGCATATCTAACCAACACGGATTTATATATTTCAATAACTTCGTTATTCTATTCAACAAATGAATATTTTCTTCAACACATGAATATTTATTTTTCTATTCAACACATGAATATTTATACTTCTATTCAACACACGAATATTTATTCTATTCAACACATGAATATATATTTCAATTCAACACATGAATTCATATTTTTTTTATTCAACACATGAATTTATATTTCTTATTTTCCAAATTGGAATTAGGCCCAATCAATTACCATATAACGTTAATTATATGGATTCCCTACAACACATGTAAATAACAGCAACGATAAACCATCAGCCATAATCCAGAGCGCACCACACAACTGCATAAGCACTAAATATAAATAATTAACGCTTACACAGTCTGTCAACCCATCGATTGACATACAACTAAACAATCAGGATTAGTGTACGTCAAATATCATCCCAATACCCATTTGGGGTTTCAAATCAACAATCACAAATTTTATTTGTGCAGTTGGGCGATGTGTAAAATTTATCGTCCCAATCAATATCAGTCAAATCAGTGTATATAAACAAATCGTCTGATTTGTTTATTACTATTTATTTTATATACATGTTAAAAATCATATTTTTAACTATAAAATATTTTCCACTATAAAATACTTTATTTCATTCCACATCACACAATCAAATTTCACAACACGACAATCAAACAAACAAGTCATCCATGGTCTGTGGACGACAGGTGTCGGGTGCTACTAGACACCGTCTGCATCCTAGTATATATTTCAAACTAGAAATAAATTAAAGGTGAGGAGTTCTCACACTAGAGCAAAACCAAACAACGCAATTCTTCATATGTAGAAAATCTTCGCCATTCTCGCCTTTTGCCACTTTCGTTGTCCGTGTTCCTTACATATATAAAAAGTTCACATTTTTACATTGTTGCTATGTATATATAAATCACATTTTTATACTGCTACTATATAGATAAAAATTCTATTTTTATGCCGCTACTATATAAATAAAAATTCTATTTTTATGCTGTTACTATATATATAAAAATTCTATTTTTATGCAACTACTATATAGATAAAAATTCTATTTTTATCTCACTATATTAATAAAAATCATATTTTTATTATCTACATTATATAAAAATAATATTTTTTTAATCTAAACAAAGATTATATTTTTTTCTTGTTATTCATCTAAATAAAAATCACTTCTTTCTTTGTTATAAAAATCAAACTTTTCTTTGCCAAAAATCTAACCTTTAGTGTTTAGAAAAATCCAATCTTTTTATTTTAAAAATCATAACTTTATAACTTCAAACAAATAAAAATCATATCTCTATTCTTTACATACAATAAAAATCATATTTCTATATACGAGGAAAATCATATATTTCATTTCAAAGAAATCATATTTTCCATATCACTCACTAGTTAAAAAAAACAAATCTAATCTTTCTTTTGTTAACTAAAAATCAGAACTTTGCTTAAATAAAAATCATAATTTTGTTTATCATACATTTTTAAAACAATGCCCTTCTATATTAAAATCTGATTTTAAAATTAAAGCTAAGTATATAAAAAAACAGATTAAAAAGGAAAAAATGTTGTTAAGTACTAAATTAAAACCACGCACCTTCCTTGATGTTCATTCTTGTTCGAAACGAAGCTCGCGGAGGGGGGGGGGGTTGTGACCTGACGTCGGTGGCGAAGGGGGTGCCTCCAGCAGGCGGCGACAGATGTGCAGTGAGCCCTGGCGTCACGTATGCGGCTAGGGTTTGGCTGGGGAGGGCTCGAGCTCGCGGTGGCTTCTCGCGATGGGTTTTTTTGGTATTTAGGCCTAGGGATTTCGGAGGGGAGCTGGAGGTGGAAGGAGAAGGCAGATCCGAGGGGAAGGGGTGCGGCGCCGTCGGTCTCGCGCTAGCAGCGATGGACGGAGGGAGAGCGCAATCGTCAATCGCTTTGTTTCTCCTTTTTTTTATATTTGTTCTGTTGAAAATAATGGGAGAGAGAAGGTAAGGGAAGGGGAGAGAACGTTGACTAATTTATAGAAATATATAAATTAATTAATTAATTATTTTTTTGTCCAAAAGTTAATATTTCATCCGAACTCCAATCTAGTCCCAATGACTGTCGTCCCTAACTAATTACCCCCATTCTGAATACAATGGGATATGTTTCGCAAGCCAATTCGATTGTTTCGCTTAGTTTCCATCAAAATTAAAATATGAATCAATATATTGATTTTGAACGCACATTTCAATTTACTGGGGTTACACACTAACTCGAAAAATTCCAGAAAATTTATTTCAAGCCTCGTATTGACGATATGGTCCTAACAAAACTAATTTCGTCGAATTCGGAGACCATTTGAAAAATGACCATTTTCCAGTCGATTAAAATCAACTGAAACTAGTCAGACGCATTTTCCTTTGCCACACTCACATATTGATTCGAAAAATTATGAATTTTGGAATCTAGCAATAATTTGACATCCCGGATCCAACAAAAGTGGTTTCGTCAAAAACCGAGGTCGTTTGCAAAATTTCCATTTTTAAGGGCCAGAATTCCATTGCGACTATTCTGAAACTTCAACTGGGCATTACTTTTTATCCCCTCTATGAAATTTCAATTTTTTGGATTTGTTGGAAAGATATCCTCAATTAGATTCTAATATTTTTGGTTTCACTAAAATTCGGTTTATTTTGAATCCTGTACATTCAATTGAAATTTGAAATCGAATTTTCGAACTACCGCGCCATTTTCAATTCCTTTTATAATTTAAAATAAATATTTATATTCTAACGATGATCTATATAAATATATACGTTCTAATTCTATTCAGAATAAATTTCTCGTCGTTATTATTTAAAATAATTCATTTTAAATAATCAAAATTCAGTAAAATTGCCAAAATAAATATTTTAAATTGGCTCAGATTTACGGGTTATTACAATCTCCCCCACTTAAAACTTTTCATCCCCAAAAAGGAACGAAGCCGAAAGTTGTATAACAAATCAACTCAACTTTCATTATTTTCATTACGGTGTAAGTTCTTCAACTTTTCAGTTTCTAAAAACTTTTCAAATTTTTCAAAAATTTGGCTAACACCCTAAATTTTCGAAAAATTTCGCCATAACCTCCCCTGCACCGGGGACTTCGGGATATTTCAAATAGCCTCCCATGACCCTCAACAATCCAAAAAGAAAAAGAAATAGCCAAGCGGCTAGCCAATCGGCTCATAAAATCATCCAAACCCAAAGAAATACAATAAACATGTACCTATTTGTCGGGCAAACATTATTCCTCTTCTCTAGCCTCCTTGCTATGACCTGTTCAATGAAAGTACATGTATATGTATGCAAATGCAACTAATTTTCAGTACAATTCACTATTTGGTTCAATTGGGCTAAAGGTTCAAAATTTTAATTAATCAGCCAATAATCATACAACACAATCAGCAATCAATTAGTTGATTAACGTTTCAAATTCATAATTTTGGTACATATACAGAAAACATGTTTTTGATACCAAATCACAACAATATATTCTAACTATATTTTGGTTCTCACACCAGTCTAATGGAAATATATAGATATCACGCTTTCGGCACTCGAATATAAATACTGATGATGCGGCCGCATCATCAGAATTATCCCCGGGCGACTAGAGTGTGACTCTATATCCATCCAGTATATTGGAGGCTTCCAATACATGTGGATAAGACGTATATTAAAATCTCTATATACCTGATAGTCCAAATCAATATAAAATAAATAATCAAATACGAATATTTGATTTAAATTTTCAAAACAAAATTTGTTTTCAATTTAAAAATATACTCCTTACACTCGTTCTAGGATACTACTGATCCTATCTCTAACGAGTCATTCTCATTGGATATTACTAATCCAATCTCTGATGAATTCTTTCATTTGGTTCTAACGTGTCTTGTTCTCCGAGCTCTATAAACCAAAGCTCCAATACCAAATGTAATGAAAAGGAATTTCGCTCGATCCGAATCGATCGCTAAACCGACCAAGACCGATCGAAACCCCTGAATGTTTTGAGAACAAGCCACATCGGGACGCAAACAGAAGAACATTTCATTGTTAATTACAACAATTTCATCAGAATACAAGAATATACAGAGTACGAATGAATATTACACAAAAAATATCAGAGATTTAAATTACATTACATAGCAATGGGAAATAATACAATACACAACTAGAAGTAATACATGGATACAGAGCTTTCCGGATATCGTTCCAACTGTAAATCAGGATCCTGTGAATATAAATCTGCAAAACCAAAACTACTAGCTGCCCATGTCAAAATAAGGGCACCCAGAGTTTAGGTTAAAACAATAAACTCCAGGTCAGTCATGTGACTGGTGTGAGAACTAAAACAGTTATTAATCTTTATTTTAAAGTCAGGTAAATCAAAGGACTGCGCCGTATAACACGGAACGGGTTTACTCCCAAGAATACCAGTGCATAAAACAACAGCGTAATGCTAAATAAAGAACAATGAAGCTATTATAAGACCCAGGTCCCATCACACAATGCAACGCAAGCCGGAGGATAGGGTTTTTACCTTATAATAGCCAAAGAATGCTTGATACGCTAAATTTCGTCTTTTATTATTACTAAAAGTGTATAGTGTCAAAACAATTTCAAATCATAAGTATCAATCATAGACGGCATAAGCGCCCCATCCCACTATGTCGCCATATATAGGTATACAATCAAAACCGCAAAGTCACGTATTAGAAGTTGGATTTCCATCTATGAACCGAGGCAAAAGATAGTCCTCACCGAATTCGAGACGCTCTAGCCCGTGTCTCAGGATCAGAGCTCGAGTGACCCTTGGATCGTCAGGGCCGGTCCACCGATGTGGATTAAAATGCCTGAACACTGCGTTTCCCCGACCTTTGGGGCGTCAATGAGCCAAATGACTCCATCGGCTCCACACAGTCACCGATATATCTGAGGCGCCTCGCAACAGCAACAACCACATAGGTGAAAATAATATAAATATCAGGGCTGGTAGGTCACTGACACCCCCCTAGCTAGAAGGAAACGCATGCCCTCCCTGATGTTCTCTCCCGTTTCTGGTTCACAACCGAGGTGTGAGGCTCGCGAATCTACGCTACACAAAGCTATGCCACACAGGTCGTGCTTTGATCATCAACCACAAGACTTTGCTTTTCAATAAAAGCCTTGATCATTTGCCACTCAGGCATGCCACACAGGCAATTCACTCCATGCGATTGATATCCATCAATATATAACCCCTGAGCTCGTACGTCTCAGAGAAGGGCGTTAAGCAAGAGAATAAATTCTCCACCGCCAAACAGATATATATTTAATAGAAATCAATCACACAGAATAAAATCCAATGTCAGACACATAGTCCATTTACAAGTTTGTTCTGGGTCTGAACGAAACCGGAGGCACCTTTTACCTCGCATATCCATCGATCTCCAAGTACGTCTGGACGTTCACCAACTGATTCCCTCATCTTGGGTGTACAGCCCAATCAAGATCATCAGTAATCACCCAAACGATGTGAATACCTCTGGTCTTCAACCACTGTCTTCATCCTCGACACCACGTCGAATCAGTTATTCAGAATGGGTTAAACCCGGTCTTTCTGAATAACTCGCGTATATAATAAACAAAAGTTACACAAACACAACATACGCCTCATTCCAATTCAGTATATTCTTTTATTCAAATATTCTTATATTTTGGGGAAAGGTTCCCATTAATTTTATCAAAGATAAATTCTTTAAATTTATTCTTTAATCTTCCTTTGAATATCAATTCAAACTAGTCAGGATTAGCGAACCGCACTGAAGTAATCATTTATTTTATTTCCCAATCCCAACCTATTCATCCCATGAAGTAAAACGGGTCATACTTCATATCTAACACCACGGTGTTATCAGTAAATTCAATTACCATTTCACGTTCAAATCTAATTAAAGATTTAACTATCGCCTGGCAAAACAGGTGATACTCCAATCTTGATTATTTCAATCTAATTAAAGATTCATTAAAACTCCACTGGGTTTTAATCTTCCCAAAAATCAATACTAATGATTGTTTAACTTGGGAAATCATATCCTATCTTTAGTTGGGTTAAAGAACCAATGTCATCTAAAACACGGTTCACGATAAACCCAAAAATCAATTCAAATTTGGCTCCAATTAAATACCATTTAATTGGTATACTTCATTAAATCTAAATAAACAGATTTAATCTTTTTCTCAACTGGGTTTTGTTGAGTCAAAGCTTCATGGATTATTTTGATTTATGACAAGAAGAAGCTTCTACATCGACAAAAAGAAGACGAGATGCCTTCATAGGTTAGAAGTTGATTATTTAGAGTCATAAATGTTAAAATCTATCCTCAAATAATCATACTTCTTTTTGGCTTTCAAAAATTACTTATAAGACCTTTTTTTTTATGCATATCATCAAAAACATGTCGACCTACACTTTTTTATAGGTCAACAGGTTTTCAAAATATAACGGTCGAAAAGAGGTCGACCTATAATTTTTTATAGGTCAACAGGTTTTTAAATTACAACGGCTAAAAACATGTCGACCTATAAATTTTTATAGGTCAACAGCTTTTTGAAATTTTGTGAAAAGTCATCTCCTTTCTTGAAGTTACATCCATTTCTTCTCAAGAATAATCACTTCTTTTAAGAGCTACTTTTCATCAACAATTACATCTTCTCGATTATTATAAATACATCGATTTTCATTCATTCAAATCACTGAAATTTCTCTCCATTCTCTTGTCTATATTATATTATTCTTAGCATTCTAAAAGCACTCAAAAGCATTCAATTATCGTTTGAATCTCCAAGCATATTTAACATACTTGTGATTCAACTCGATAATCCACTTCCAAATCTTTGCAAACATAAATATATATATTTGAGGATAAGATTATAGGAAGGGTGTACTCAATCGTTGACAAATCAGTGTTGAAAGAAGAACACAATCAGAAGTCAAACTCTTGTAATCGTCTTGTGGGTAAGCTTGTAGCCCGTGAAATCAAGTGGGTAAGCTTGTGGCCCGTGAAATCAAGTGGGTAAATTTGTAGCCCGTAAATCAAGTAGTTGTGAACCTGTTCCTCCAGGTGAAGCGAGGGTGTTGTTTAGTGAAAAGCCGAAGAGGAGCTTCGGGACTGGACGTAGGACGGGAGGTCCGAACCAGTATAAAAATCCTGGTGTCGTTACTCTACTTTACTTTACTTTACTGCATTTATAGCTATTAGTGATATATTTCTTGTTTGTGAATTTTTACCTGTGTAACTATTGACTAGCTTAAGTTATCACATACATTCCGCATAGCCATATTATAGATCCTGCACAAGTCGCGTACACACCCGACTTTTCATTTGGTATCGGAGCAAGGTCATCATATAACCGTAACACAGTTATTTGATATATTCTTGTAATATGGCAAATAACGCAAGTACAAGTAACACCACTTACACAGAAGGTCAATCGACACAAAGACCTCCTTTCTTTAATGGCCTAAACTATAGTTATTGGGCAACACGTATGACTTTTTATATGCAATCAACTAGCTATGATGCTTGGAATGCTACTCAGAAAGAGATAATAAATCCAACTACTGAGTATGCAGAATGGACTCCTGCTGAGAAAACAGCAGCTACTGTAAATGCAAAAGCAATGAATATGTTGTTTTGTGCATTAGACCAAAATGAGTATAACCGTGTTAGTATCTGTACCACTGCCTATCAAATTTGGCAAACACTAAAGACCACTCATGAAGGTACTAACAAGGTTAAACAAGCAAAAATAGCTTTGTTGAAAAGTCAATTTCAAAATTTCAAAATGAAGCCAAATGAAACAATCAATGAGATGTATTCAAGGTTTCAAACTATTCATCATGCTCTTATCGGGTTAGGACAAAAATATTCTGACTTCGATGTAGTTTCAACAGTCCTACATTCACTGACTAATGAATGGGAAGGAAAAGTATTAGCCATAGAAGAAGCTAATGATCTTTCCACCATGAAGCCAGATGAATTGATAGGAAATCTTATGTCCTATGAAGCTAACTTACAGGCTCGAAAAGAACAAAAAGAAGAAAAGAAAAATGTAGCTTTTCATGCTGATGAAGATATCTCAGATTATGAAGATGAGGATCTAGCATTCATTGCAAAAGGATTCAAAAAATTCTTAAAGCAACGAAGAGCTAGTCGATACAACAAGAAAAAGTTCGGATCAAACAGACCATCATCATCGAATGTAGAATGCTTTAACTGTCATAAGAAAAGACATATGCAAAATGATTGTCCAGAACAAAAGAAGAAGACAGAAAATGACAAGTTCAAACACAAAACGGACAAGTCAAAGAAACGGGCATTCTCAGTAACTTGGGATGATTCAGATTCATCTTCATCCTAAAGTGAAAGCGACTCAGATAATGAAAAAGCAAATGTATGTTTTATGGCAACAGAGGATGAGGTAAAAATTCCTACCCTTGAGGATATGCTTGATATTTATGATAAATTAATGATTAAATTTAAAGATGCAAAACATCAATTAAAAGAAGTCAAGGCAATGTTGAATAGATCAGAATTAGAACGAGATATGTTAAGAGATGAAAAAAACATATTAGAGGAGGAACTTGAAAAGGCTCAAGAATCATCATCTAATAATAATTCTCAACTATCTCTTCTAAGTCAAGAAATTGAAATTCAAAAAGAGAAAAATGACACTCTTACTGCTGAGAATTATGAGCTTAAAGCTAAAGTAAAATCTCTAGACCTTGAAAAAGCTAGTTTACAAACAAAGTTAGACGACATTTCTAAAAATGTTTCTAACTTTAACAAAGGACGAGAAAATTTGACAAAAATTATTGAGAGTTCACAATCAGCTACAAACAAGCAAGGATTGGGATATAAGAAACAAGTTATCAAGAAACATCTTGGTAAAAGAAAAAGAAAAAATAAGAAAGTTCAAGAAACTGAAGCTAAGAAAAATCTTAGTTTATTATATTCCAAACCAAAACCGATTGTGAAATCTCAAAAGAAGAATGCCAAATCTATAATAATATGGGTTCCTAAAACAAATAATAATTTGATTAGGAACAAGTATATTCAAAATTTTTTGAATACTGTGCATTATAATCCAAATTATTTGTATAAAGGGGATACCGGACCCATATGGGTTTGGACTCCTAAGACCTAACTCTTAGGACCCTATAAAAAGTGGGTACCATGGACTTAATTTTATTTTTTGTAGGTCCCACTTAAGAAAAGAGGAAAGTGGATATTGGACAGTGGTTGCTCAAAGCATATGACTGGAGACAAGAGCTTATTAACAAATATTACTTATTTGGATGGTGGCTCAGTCACTTTTGGAGATAATTCAAAAGGCTATATCATCGGCAAAGGCGATGTGAGAAATTATGGTACATCTAACTTACCTCTTATCACAAATGTCATGCTAGTTAAGAATTTGAAACATAATTTATTAAGTATTAGTCAATTGTGCGACAAAGGTTTTACTATTTCCTTTTCAAATAATAAATGTAGTATACTAGATAAAGATCGAAATATAGCTTTTGAAGGAAAGAGAGATAGAAACATTTATATTCTGAATATGAATATCAATCATAATTCAGATATGTGTCTTGTAGCAAATGATAATGATCCATGGCTATGGCACAAACGTTTCTGTCACATAAACTTCAAAACTATTGACAAGCTAGCCAAAAATGATCTTGTTAAAGGTCTCCCCAAAATGAGCTTTTCGGTTAATAATATTTGTGATGCATGTCAATTAGGAAAATTGACTAAATCTTCCTTCAAATCCAAGAAAATCATATCAACATTACAACCACTTGAATTATTACATATGGATTTATTTGGACCAACACAGGTTCAGTCAATAAATCATAATAAATATGTGTTTGTAATTGTTGATGATTATTCTTGTTATACATGGGTTATTTTCTTAAAAAATAAAAGTGACACTTTTCATCATTTCAAATCCTTCGTCAAAAGAATTCAAAAGTTAAAAGGACTTAAGGTTAAAAATATTAGAAGTGATCATGGCGGAGAGTTCGAAAATAATGAATTTGAACATTTTTGTACAAAGAAAGGTATCAATCATAATTTTTCGTTTCCTCGAACTCCACAACAAAATGGAGTTGTAGAACGGAAAAATCGGACACTACAAGAATGTGCAAGAACATTATTAAATGGATCCACTCTACCAAAACATTTCTGGGCAGAAGCTGTTGCAACTGCATGTTATGTTTTGAATCGTGTATCTATTCGACCTCTGACTAAAAATACATCATATGAGTTATTTAATCAAAGAAAACCAAATATCTCATATTTCAAAGTTTTTGGTTCTAAGTGCTTTGTTTTAAATACAAAAGACCATCTTGGAAAATTTGATCCAAAATCCGATGAAGGTATATTTGTCGGATATTCGGAAAGAAGCAAGGCCTATCGTATTTTCAATAAGAGAACCAAATCTATTGAAGAATCACTTCACGTTTCCTTTGATGAATTCTTTAAACCATCTCGTATAATATCAGATGACGAAGAACCCATAGTTACTAATAACCCTATCATCACAAATAATGACTCTGACTCAGAAATAGTTGATGATAACCCGCAAATTGATGTAATACCTTCTCCACCAAGACTTAGATCTCCTCCAAGAATTCTAAGAGATCATCCAATTCAAAATATAATTGGAGAAGCATCATCTCAAATAAGAACTAGAAGTCAACTTAACCAAATGGGACATGTTGCATTTATTTCTAATATCGAACCTAAGAATCCTAAAGAAGCTGCTACCGATGAATATTGGATTTTTGCAATGCAAGAAGAACTAAATGAGTTTGAACGCAATAATGTATGGGAACTTGTTCCAAGGCCAACCGATCAATCAGTTATAGGAACTAAATGGGTTTACAAAAACAAGGCTGATGAACAAGGAAACATAATTCGAAACAAAGCACGGTTAGTAGCACAAGGATATAATCAAGAAGAGGGTATCGATTATGAAGAAACTTTTGCACCTGTCGCTAGACTAGAAGCAATTAGAATTCTTCTATCATTTGCTTGTCACCATAACTTTAAATTATATCAAATGGATGTCAAGAGTGCATTTTTAAACGGATTTATAAAAGAAAAAGTATATGTTGAACAACCACCTTTATTTAAACATGAAAAACATCCAGATCATGTGTTCAAGCTTAAGAAGGCTTTGTACGGTCTAAAACAAGCACCACGTGCTTGGTATGAACGACTACGAAGTTATCTAATTGATTCTGGATTTCAAATAGGAAAGGTTGATCAAACATTATTTATTAAACATTCGCACAAAGATATACTTGTTATTCAAATATATGTGGACGACATAATCTTTGGATCAACAAATGAGAAACTTTGTAAAGAGTTTGCAAATATCATGACCAAAGAATTTGAAATGTCACATATGGGAGAGTTATCATACTTTCTTGGTCTTCAAATTAAACAACTTCCGAATGGTATTTTTATAAATCAAGAAAAATATTGTGAAAATCTTATTAAAAGATTTGGTCTTGAAAATACTTCCGGAAAACCAATTCCGATTAGTACAACTAGTCATCTCGAAAAAGATGAAAGTGGAAAGAGTATTGACCAAAAGACGTATCGTAGTATGATAGGTTCTCTCCTATATTTAACAGCTAGTCGTCCTGACATTATGATGAGTGTTTGTTTGTGTGCACGTTTTCAAGCTAATCCTAAGGAATCGCATCTACGAGCAGTAAAACGAATTATTCACACCAAAGATTTTGGTCTTTTCTATCCTAAGGACTGTGCATTCGAATTAGTATCATATAGTGATGCTGATTTCGGAGGATCACGAACGGATAGAAAGAGTACAAGTGGTACGTGCCATTTCATTGGAAAATCACTTGTCTCTTGGTTTAGTAAGAAACAAAATTATGTTTCACTCTCGACATGTGAGGCAGAGTATATCTCAGCAGCTTTAGCATGTACACAAGTTATATATATGCAACAAACACTTAAAGACTTCAAAATGAACTTGTCAAATTCTATTATATATTGTGATAACACAAGTGCGATAAACTTATCCAAAAATCCGGTTAACCACTCAAGAACTAAACATATTGACATCCGACATCATTTTCTTAGAGATAATATTGAGAAAGGAAATATAAAATTAGAATATGTAAGCACAGACAATCAACTAGCTGATATATTTACAAAGCCTCTACTAGAATCAAGTTTTGTCAAGTTACGTAGAGAGCTAGGCTTGGTTTCAAGAAGAGAACTCGAAGGCTAATATTTTTAATTTATAACAAGAGTTCACTATTCTTTCGGAAACCAATTCCTTTTCTTTTTACTATATAGAAAAGAAAATTTTTCTACGGTTAAAAATACAAACCATCTTTTCTTTTTCTAAAAATAGAAAACTCTTTCTCTATATATACGTTTGCATTTTTGAGTGCTCTCAGACAATCACTCTCTCAAAATCTCCTTTAACCTCTTAAATTCATGGCACAAATTTGTGAAAAATGTGCTGAAAACTCCCATATTTCAATCACGAGTTCCGAACCAACGGAATACAACTCCCCGAAAACACCAGAACATCCACCTGGATTTCATCCACCTTCTCGAACACCAGGAACCACACCAACTTCTAAGAAAAGCAAGAAAGTTTTGTTTTGCTCTCCACGAACAAAAGAAAAGATCGACGAAATGCATTATTATCAGCAGCAAATGTTCTATGAGCAAAAATTGACGACTTCTCGTTTGACGTATCTCGAACGACTAGCCTCTCTTTTCTGCAGCTCTGACAGGCATAACGTACATGAGCCAATACCTATACCATCATCTTCGCGAACTCCAAACTCATGGGATAGGAATTACAACAACAATGAGGGAGTAAGTGGAAAATATAATCCTAGGGAACCAAAGAATCCTTGGGAACCAAGAAGATAATCTTTTATATCATTTAAATTTTCTGAAAATAAATTTGTATTTAAAGTATCTGTTTTTGAATTCATATTGTTTTGAATAAAATTTTTTTTTATATATATAGTGTTCATTTCATCTCAACAAACCAGAAAAAACAAAAGTATTCAGCACCTGTCGACCGCCAGTTCTATGCTGTCGACCGGTACAGCCCTTTTGTTTTTTATTTTTTCAACCAGAGAATTAACCTGTCGACCGCCTCACATACTCCCTGTCGACCGGTCACGATAAAATTATATGTTTATAATTTTCCAGAACTCTTACCTGTCGACCGCCCATAAACTCCCTGTCGACCGGTCATGATAAAATTATATGTTTATAATTTTCCAGAACCTTTACCTGTTGACCGCCCCATATAGAACCTGTCGACCGGTCAACATACAAAAGGTTATATATATTCTTCTAGAACTAATTCCTGTCGACCGCCCCAAACTTTCCTGTCGACCGGTATCGGGAATTGCTGTTTCCTTTTGCGTTAGACACGTCGATTCACTTTTTAAATCCTCACAACCTTTCATTGAAATCCTATTTATTCTTACTCCTAATTCTATCAATTCTACCTTAAAAAGGAATTTCAATTTCTCTAAACTCTAAAATGGCTCCTAAGCAAAAGAAATCAAAAACTTCATCTTCTCAAACACCAATCCAACCCATTGATTCTCAAATCAAACAATGGCTTATGGATCCACTAGCAGTGAAAAGGTGGAACAAAATGAAAGATAAAACAATTCACCATGGATCTTTCATCAATTTCTCTGATTTTGTCTACTACGACGTTCGAGAGGTATCAAACCGCGCAGGCATTGAATCTCTTCTTTCTTTTGAACACAACAATATTGAGATTAGTCACATTTTGATAAAGCTATTCTACGCTAATCTCAACTTAGAGAAATTTAAACCCCACAACTCAGAAGATTGCTTATGGTCAGTAATATGTGGACAACACATTTTTCTTTCTAAAGATAGAATGGCAGAAATTCTACGATCTCACAATGACGGTATACAATTCTCTACTGATTTCTGCCCTATTCATATTCGTGATAAACATAGTCACTTATTCATTGAAGACCATAAGTCAAGTACCAAAGGAGTCAATTTGAGACCCTCGGCTAGAATTCTTCATCTTTGTATCACGCATTCTCTACTTCCAAGAACTGGAAATTTTGATGCTGTTTACAGAGAAAATTTTAAGGCATTGTACGCTATCTTTGGGAATATCAAGGTAAATTGGATTGAGATGATTTTTGACGAAATTTCAATGGTAAACAAACGCACTAGGCCACATCTGTTTTATAACGAGTATATTATGCGTTACCTCATGGACTGTGGAATAAGATCCCCCGCGTCCAAAATTTCAATACCAAAATGTATTGATAAAGGGTCCAAAAAGAGGATGAAGCTACCCGATCCGTGTTTTACCATTATTCCTTTTGAGCAATATGTCGAACTAGGTCCTCCGGAGACTTCGTCTTTACAAATCCCTAGACAAAGGCCTGAAGACGTAACAATTCCACCATCTACTTCTTCAACTAAAGAAACTCTTGAGCAAATTGCACGTAATCAATTTTTACTCGAAGCAAGACTGAAACGAACCAATAATAAGCTTGACCGCTTGGATACTAAACTTGATAAGCGGTTCAATAAATTAAAGTCTTTCTTCGAAACAATTTGGGAAGCAATCTCCTATGCCTCATTTTCCGCAACACTTTCACAAGATCCCGGAAAACGTCCTATGCCTCCTACTTTTACATGGTCCTCATCAGAAGAAGGTACTAGTTCTGGACCAAGTACCCAACATAATCGTGGTCGTGGAATGTAGCATATTGAAGAAGGAGCTCATGACGATGTTGAGAAGGATGATGATGACGGAAACAATGAGGAACAAGAGGAGGAAGGAGACAAAGACGAAGAAGAAGATAGTGATTCGGACTGGCCATCACAATAGTCTTTACGTTTTTATCTCTTTATCTTCAAAAACTTAATTATGACTGATGTATGTAATTATGCCACTATCTAGTACTTCTGGTGTGTTTGTTTTGGTTTGTAATATGCAGAACAATTTACTTATTATAATGCTAGCCTACCCTTTTTGTCGATGACAAAGGGGGAGAAAATATTACTAACGACTGTTGTGCAGATTATATATAATTCAGGGGGAGCTTATATACAGGGGGAGCATATATACAAGGAGAGATAACGGATTAATCCAAGTTGTCATCAATCAAAAAGGGGGAGAATGTTGAGTCAAAGCTTCATGGATTATTTTGATTTATGACAAGAAGAAGCTTCTACATCGACAAAAAGAAGACGAGATGCCTTCATAGGTTAGAAGTTGATTATTTAGAGTCATAAATGTTAAAATCTATCCTCAAATAATCATACTTCTTTTTGGCTTTCAAAAATTACTTATAAGACCTTTTTTTTATGCATATCATCAAAAACATGTCGACCTACACTTTTTTATAGGTCAACAGGTTTTCAAAATATAACGGTCGAAAAGAGGTCGACCTATAATTTTTTATAGGTCAACAGGTTTTTAAATTACAACGGCTAAAAACATGTCGACCTATAATTTTTTATAGGTCAACAGCTTTTTGAAATTTTGTGAAAAGTCATCTCCTTTCTTGAAGAGTTACATCCATTTCTTCTCAAGAATAATCACTTCTTTTAAGAGCAACTTTTCATCAACAATTACATCTTCTCGATTATTATAAATACATCGATTTTCATTCATTCAAATCACTGAAATTTCTCTCCATTCTCTTGTCTATATTATATTATTCTTAGCATTCTAAAAGCACTCAAAAGCATTCAATTATCGTTTGAATCTCCAAGCATATTTAACATACTTGTGATTCAACTCGATAATCCACTTCCAAATCTTTACAAACATCAATATATATATTTGAGGATAAGATTATAGGAAGGGTGTACTCAATCGTTGACAAATCAGTGTTGAAAGAAGAACACAATCAGAAGTCAAACTCTTGTAATCGTCTTGTGGGTAAGCTTGTAACCCGTGAAATCAAGTGGGTAAGCTTGTGGCCCGTAAAATCAAGTGGGTAAACTTGTAGTCCGTAAATCAAGTAGTTGTGAACCTGTTCCTCCAGGTGAAGCGAGGGTGTTGTTTAGTGAAAAGCCGAAGAGGAGCTTCGGGACTGGACGTAGGACGGGAGGTCCGAACCAGTATAAAAATCCTGGTGTCGTTACTCTACTTTACTTTACTTTACTGCATTTATAGCTATTAGTGATATATTTCTTGTTTGTGAATTTTTACCTGTGTAACTATTGAATAGCTTAAGTTATCACATACATTCCGCATAGCCATATTATAGATCCTGCACAAGTCGCGTACACACCCGACTTTTCAGGTTTAAGAACAGTGTTAATAAAGACACCATTCATGACAAACCCAAATCACATTTGATATTAAATACAAGGCTCTGAATAGAAAATATACCAGCTTATATTCAATATCAAATTCTACGACCAACAAATATCATATTGGAAATAACGATATAAATTTATCTTTCAAATTCCCATAACAATATCTGTATCATCACGAAATCCAACATCCAAATATTCCAAAGACAATTTCAATTCAAATCCATTCTAGTTCAATTATTGGAAATTCTGGTTACTTTTAAAACCATTTCAAATCCACTTTATTTATTTTAAAAATAGAAATATAATTCTAGTTCAAAACTAGTTCATTTCGATAAAAAACTATTTTTATCTTTTCAAATATGGAATTTTTCATCCCAATTCTTCACAAATCATTTCTTATGATTTTACACAAATTATTACTATATTTAATAATTTTATCAAGGCCCGTACAGTCGATTCCAATCAACGGTCATCGAACTACACTTACAGCGACCTTTTCCAAATTTTATTTTGACATAATTCCAAATCCAACCGTTAGATTTCAAATCTCTAATATTTGTTAGAATGAACTTTTTGATACGAACCCAACGGTTCTGGTTTTAGGAGAATCCGACGGTCGGATCTCCCGTAATATCCATTCGAAGTCAATGGTCGAAATTCACGAACTGCCGCAGCGCGTTCTATTCAGGCCATTCTATATATATATATTATATATTTCGTCGATTTCCTTTTAAAACGTATTTTATAAATTGTTTTAAATTCATTTTCGAAACGATTTCAACTTCATATTCAATTTCGAATCAAAATTGAATATTCCACATCATCGATAAACAAATGATAATATTTTCAAAATGTTATATTTTGAAATCACTTCCTTTTCTATATTCATTATAAACATGAATACAATCGATATAAATATCGTTTGCATCAAAATGGCGCATATCTAACCAACACGGCTTTATATATTTCAATAACTTTGTTATTCTATCCAACAAATGAATATTTTCTTCAACACATGAATAATTAATTTTCTATTCAACACATGAATATTTATACTTCTATTCAACACATGAATATTTATTCTATTCAACACATGAATATATATTACTATTCAACACATGAATTCATATTTTTTTTATTCAACACATGAATTTATATTTCTTATTTTCCAAATTGGAATGAGACCCAATCAATTACCATATAACGTTAATTATATGGATTCCCTATAACATATGTAAATAACAGCAACGATAAACCATCAGCCATCATCCAAAGTGCACCACACAACTGCATAAGCATTAAATATAAATAATTAACGCTTACACAGTTTGTCAACCCATCGATTGACATACAACTAAACAATCGGGATTAATGTACGTCAAATATCATCCCAATACCCGTGTGGGGTTTCAAATCAACAAACACAGATTTTATTTGTGCAGTTGGGCGATGTGTAAAATTTATCATCCCAATCAATATCAGTCAAATCAGTGTATATAAACAAATCGTCTGATTTGTTTATTACTATTTATTTTATATACAAGTTAAAAATCATATTTTTAACTATAAAATATCTTCTACTATAAAATATTTTATTTCATTCCACATCACACAATCAAATTTCACAACACAGCAATCAAACAAACAAGTCATCCATGGTCTGTGGACGACAGGTGTCGGGTGCTACTAAACACCGTCTGCATCCCAGTATATATTTCAAACTAGAAATAAATTAAAGGTGAGAAGTTCTCACACTAGAGCAAAACCGAACACCGCGATTCTTCATATGTAGAAAATCTTCGGCATTCTCGCCTTTTGCCACTTTCGTTGTCTGTGTTCGCTACATATATAAAAAAAAATCACATTTTTATATTGTTGTTATGTATATAAAAATCACATTTTTATACTGCTACTATATAGATAAAAATTCTATTTTTATGCCACTACTATATAGATAAAAATTCTATTTTTATGCGCCTACTATATAGATAAAAATTCTATTTTTATGCCGCTACTATATAGATAAAAATTCTATTTTTATCTCACTATATTAATAAAAATCATATTTTTATTATCTACATTATATAAAAATCATATTATTTTTATCTAAACAAAGATTATATTTTTTTCTTGTTATTCATCTAAATAAAAATCACTTCTTTCTTAGTTATAAAAATCAAACTTTTCTTTGCTAAAAATCTAACCTTTCTTGTTTAGAAAAATCCAATCTTTTTATTTTAAAAATCATAACTTTATAACTTCAAACAAATAAAAATCATATCTTTATTCTTTACATACAATAAAAATCATATTTCTATATACGAGGAAAATCATGTATTTCATTTCAATGATATCATATTTTCCATATCACTCACTAGTTAAAAAAAATCTAATCTTTCTTTTGTTAACTAAAAATCAGAACTTTGCTTAAATAAAAATCACAGCTTTGTTTATCATACATTTTTAAAACAAGGCCCTTTTATATTAAAATCTGATTTTAAAATTAAAGCTAAGTATATAAAAAAAACAGATTAAAAAGGAAAAAATGTTGTTAAGTACTAAATTAAAACCACGCACCTTCTTTGATGTTCATTCGCTGTTCGAAATGAAGCTCGCAGAAGGGGGGTTGTGGCCTGACGTCGGTGGCGAAGGGGGTGCCTCCAGCAGGCGGCGACAGATGTGCGGTGGGCCCTGGCGTCACGTAGGCGGCTAGGGTTTGGCTGGGGAGGGCTCGAGCTCGCGGTGGCTTCTCACGATGGGGGTTTTGGTATTTAGGCCTAGGGTTTTCGGAGGGTAGCTGGAGGAGGAAGGAGAAGGTGGATCCGAGGGGAGGGGGTGCGGCGCCGTCGGTCTCGCGCTGGCAGCGATGGACGAGAGGGAGAGCGCAATCGTCGATCGCTTTGTTTCTCCTTTTTTTATATTTGTTCTGTTGAAAATAACGGGAGAGAGAAGGTAAGGGAAGGGGAGAGAACGTTGACTAGTTTATAGAAATATATATATTAATTATTTATTTATTTTATTGTCCAAAAGTTAATATTTCATCCGAACTCCAATCCAGTCCCAACGACTGTCGTCCCTAGCTAATTACCCCCATTCCGAATACAATGGGATATGTTTCGCAAGCCAATTCGATTGTTTCGCTCAGTTTCCATCAAAATTAAAATATAAATCAATATATTGATTTTGAACGCACATTTCAATTTACTGGGGTCACATACTAACTCAAAAAATTCCAGAAAATTTATTTCAAGCCTCGTATTGACGATACGGTCCTAAAAAACTAATTTCGTCGAATTCCGAGACCGTTTGAAAAATGGTCATTTTCCAGTCGATTAAAATCAACTGAAACTGGTCAAACGCGTTTTCCTTTGTCACGCTCACATATTGATTCGAAAAATTATGAATTTCGGAATCTAGCAATAATTTGATATCCCAGATCCAACAAAAGTGGTTTCATCGAAAACTGAGGTCGTTTGCAAAATTTCCATTTCTAAGGGCCAGAATTCCATAGCGGCTATTCTGAAACTTCAACTGGGCATAACTTTTTATCCCCGCTATGAAATTTCAATTTTTCGCATTTGTTGGAAAGATATCCTCAATTAGATTCTATTATTTTTGGTTTCACTAAAACTCGGTTGATTTTTAATCCTGTACATTCAATTGAAATTTGAAACCGAATTTTCGAATTACCGCGCCATTTTCATTTCCTTTTATAATTTAAAATAAATATTTATATTCTAACGACGATCTATATAAATATATACGTTCTAATTCTATTCAAAATAAATTTCTCGTCGTTATTATTTAAAATAATTCATTTTAAATAATCAAAATTCACTAAAATTGCCAAAATAAAAAAATTAAATTGGCTCAGATTTCCGGGTTATTACAGATACGGAAATTGATATCGATTATATATATCAATATGTTTTTCGTGAAGATTCCATAATTAATGGAATGTGATTTTGGGTTTATCATGAACTGTGTTTTAAATGACATTAGTCCTTTAACCCAGTTAAAGACAGGATTACATGTCTAACATTGCATTTCGAAGTGTATGGTTGATCTCTGCTAAATATATATCTGTTTGGTGGAGGTGAATTTATTCTCTTTCTTTACACCCTTCTCTAAGACATACGAGCTTAGAGGCTTTATATCAGCAGAAATCAATAGTACGGTGTAGATTGTCGATGCAACATGTTTGTGTTTCAAAAGTTAAACAATCATTAATATTGATTTTTGGGAAGATTAAAACTAAGTGGAGTTTTAATGAATCTTAAATTAGATTGAAATGAGAATTGATAATTTAAATTATCAAATTTGGGAAATGATCGAGAGTGGAGTATCACCAGTTTTGCTTCAAGAGATTGTTAAATCTTTAATTAGAATTGAACGGGAAATGGTAATTAATTTTACCGATAACACCATGGTGTTAGATATGGAGTACTACCAGTTTTGCTCCACGGGATGAATAGGTTGGGATTGGGAAATTTAACAAATGATTACTTCGGTAAGGTGCATTAATCCCAACTAGTTTGGAAACCTTAATGTGGTTTGAGTTGATATCCATAGGAAGATTAAAGAATAAATTTAAAGAATTTATCTTTGATAAAATTAACGGGAACCTTTCCCTAAAAATGTGAATATTTGAATAAAAGAATATTCTGAATTGGAATGAGGCATATGTTGTGTGTTTTTATGGCACTTGTTTATTATATACGCTAGTTATTCGGAAAGGTCGGGTTTATACCTATTCTGAATAACTAATTCGACGATAAGTCGATGATGAAGACAGTGGTTGAAGACTGGAGGTCTTCACATCATTTGGATGATTACCGATGTCTTGATTGGGCTGTACACCTAAGAAAATTTCTCGTCGTTATTATTTAAAATAATTCATTTTAAATAATCAAAATTCACTAAAATTGCCAAAATAAAAATTTTTAATTGGCTTAGATTTCCGGGTTATTACAGACACGGAAATTGATATCGATTATATATATCGATATGTTTTTCGTGAAGATTCCATAATTAATGGAATGTGATTTTGGGTTTATCATGAACTGTGTTTTAAATAACATTAGTCCTTTAACCCATTTTAAGACAGGATTAAATGTCTAACATTGCATTTCTATGAAGAGCCGCAACAACCAATTGGAATGACCGATCTGCCTGTTGAGCTTTAACAAGTCGAGAGTAAAGTGGTTTTGATCCAAACTTTTATTATTGTTGATGAGATTTTCACCTATAACGCATTTCTAGGAAGACCTTTATTGATGGATTCAAGATCGCCTTGGCACCATGGTGCCTCATAATGAAATTCCCAATAGAAAAGGGCGTTGGAAATGTTAAAGCAGATTAAAATGCAGCTTGATAATGCTATATAAGCGAACTACGGGAATCCAAAAAGAATGAAAAGGCAAAGAATATGGAGGGACCCCTCTGCATTTAGGAGCGCATATTATAGAAATTAAAGGGTAATCCCTGAACTGTAGAGCATAGTCTTGCTCATAAATCTATGAATCCCTGGAAGAACAGTGCAGGGGATAGTAGGGCAACATCCGTAGAGATGACGGTGCCTACCCAGTAGACCCAAAGGACCCAACTCGAGTATTAAACATCAGATCGTGACTTGGTATGAGGATACAGAGAGAGTTGATAGTTTTTCTTAAGTTCAACCTAGATGTGTTCGCTTGGATCCACATAGATATGTGCGACATCTCACCGAAGGTGGCAATTCACGCTCTGAATATTGTCCTCGATACACACCGATAAAGCAAAAAAAAACGAACCCAAGGTCCAGAAAGATCAGCGGTCGTGAAGGAGGAGATTGACAGGCTAATGGAAAATGGATTTATTAAAAAATCAACATATCCGGATTGGGTCTTCAACCCGACATTGGTTAAGAAAGCAAATGGAAAATGGCGGGTCTGCATCGATTTTTCAGATCTCAAGAAGGCATGTCCCAAGGATAGCTTCCTATTATCGTGGATCGATCGAGAAAACATTTCATGAGCTATTATCTTTTATGGGCGCGTATTGGGATATAACCAGATTATGATGCACGAACCTGACGAGGAGAATACTAGCTTTATTGCAGACTTGGGTTTGTATTACTATCTAGTGATGTCGTTCGGCTTGAAAATGCAGGAGCAACTTACCAGTGATTGGTTAATATGATGTTCAAATACTAGATGGGAAATCCCATCGAAGTATACGTGGAAAATATATCGGTTAGATCGCAGAGGAAATCAATCACAGGAATAATAGAGAACTCCAAAGTCTCAATGGAGAAATTGTGGCATTAAGTAGATTCATCTCAAAGGAAACCGATAGATGCATTCCTTTCTTTGACGCCTTGAAGAAAGAAAAAAAGAACATTAAGTGGAATACATAGTGCTAGATTGCTTTTGACGAATTAACAAGACATATGGAATCCCCACTAATGATTTCCAAACCCGGTGACTGGGAGGATTTATTTATCTATCTGGTAGTATCCTCCCATGCCTTGAGTGCAGCTTTGGTACGGAAGGAATATTGCGTCCAGTGGCCTATGTATAATATCAAAAAACGAATTACTTGGGTTGAGAAGAATTATCCAAAACTCGAGAAGCTCGCCTACTATTTATTAATTTCATTAAGGAAATTTCGACCTTATTTTCAGGCACATCCGATTAAGGTACTTACCAACCAGCCACTAAAGCAAGTCTTATTTCGCCCTGAAACTTCGGGTCAGTTATTAAAGTGGAACATCGAACCAAGCCAGTACGATGTAACTTATTATCTCCAAAGAACAACTAATGGGAAAGCTTTAGCCGATTTCATCACGTAATTTATGTTGTGGGATGCTAATGATGAAGAAACAGTAGAGGTGAGTGTGCAGTGGAAATTGTGTGTTGATGAAGAAATGAACAACTATTGCTCGAGTGCGGGATTAGTCCTGGAGACTCCCGAAGGGCGTTAATTTGTTACTCACTACAATTGGAATTTCCAGTCACTAATAATGAAGCATAATTTGAGGCTCTGATTAGTAGACTAAGGATAGCTAAAGAATAGAACCTTCGAACTCTTCAAATCTTCAATGATTCACAGCTTATGGTGTGCTAAGTCCAAAGAGAGTTTCAAGAAAAATGAAGGAATCTAGCCCTATATTTTTAGAAAGCGTTCGAACTTCTCAATGACTTCGATTACTACACCATCACTCACATTCCAAAGGAAGAAAATATAAAGGCCAATTTTCTTGCGAAGTATGCTAGTTCGGGTGATGCACAACCTATGAGTTTGGTGTCGGTGAAAATCCTCAATAACCCGAGCATCATCGACATGGAAGTGGAATATGTTATGGAGACTATCGAAGGACCTAAGTCATGGATGACCCGAATAAAAGAGTACCTGGATAACGGAAGACTCCCGTCGAATTAGACGGAACAAAAATGATTAGTCTAAAAAGCACCAAGGTTCATCGTGCAAGATGGAAAGTTTTTTTGAAGTGGAGTTCTTTATGTCGTTGCTATGATGCCTAACCCAAGAGGAAGAAAAAAGAATACTAGCTGAAGTACATGAAGGTGAATGCAGGGACCATTCTAGTGGTTAAACTCTGGCAAAGAAAATACCACGGTATGGTTACTTCTGGCCTAAACTAAATAGGGATGCCTCAGATTACTCCCGAAAGTGTGATAGGGTCAGAGTTTCGCTAGGTTCTCGAGGGCCCCATCATCCGAATTGACACAAATGGTCTGCCCATGGCCATTTGCAATATGGGCCATTGATTTGATTGGAGTACTACCAATAGCCAAAGCATGCGCGTAAAATGTGATAGTTGTTGCAGATTATTTCACAAAGTGGGACGAAGCGAAACCGCTAGCCACACTTACTACTAAAAAAGTTATTAACTTTACGACTAAAACGTCATTTGTAGGTTTGAAGTTCCACAAATGATAATCTCCGACAACGAAACACAATCCGAGAGTGAAGAGTTTCAAAGCTTCTGCAAGCGGTATCAAATTCAGAAAAGCTTTGTAGCCTGGCTCATCCGTAGGCAAAGATGCAAGTAGAACCAGTTAACAAAATCATCAAGTACATCATCAAAAACCGATTGATGAAAGCTAAGGGCGGATGGGTGGATGAGTTACCACTTGCACAATGGGCTTACCGAACAACTCACAAATATATGACTGGGTACACGTCATTTTCTTTGGCTTTTGGTTCAGAGGCAACGATACCAGTAGAGTCAGAAGTCTCGACTCATCGGAGGATTCATTTTAGTTAAGCCAAAAAACAACATTTACCATTGGAATCCCTTGATCAACTTGATGAAAGAACGGAGGAAGCAGAACTCAGGCTAGCAGCACATAAAGGAGGGTGGGGAGACTTTTCAACTCAAAAGTCTACATCATACTTTTGAAGTCGTGATTTAGTCTTGAAAAGCATAATGACCAACACTATAGTATTCTGGCCAAACCGAGACGATCCTTATGTAATCGGGCATAAGCTATTCGATGGCACGTTCAAATAAACCATAGTGGATAGAATCCCAATTCCCCGAGTTTCGAATAGTGACCAGTTGCATCCTTATTTTGCTTAAAAATGTTTTTTGGATGTTGTAATGTTGTTGTTGCTTTTCTTCTTCCTACTAAGAATAAGCCATCACTTATGTCGAGGAATTATATCCAAACTTATGTTATTTCTAATTTTCAATAAAACCCGCTTCTGAATAATATTGACTATACACTTGCGAAATTTTGTTTTTCAGTTTGAAATTGCAAAACACTAAAGTCAATTTAAATTTGCAGGCAACAAGTCTGATAATGCGAAAATGATTGCAAAAAATGTCATGGCCTTCGAAAGAGCTACTCTCAAAGGTGATCCAAGCATAGAAAAGAAGGATTGCAAAAGTGCAACAAGAGCCAAATCCATGTCGGAATGCTAAAAAAGGTCACTGACAAAAGCGCAATGAAAGAAAACCTCTAACTCATGAGGCACTTGATTCATTGTGATGGGTCCGGCCTCGGGAAACAGATTGGCGCAAGTTAGTACCGATCCCGAATAAAGGCACACGACGATCGATAAACATCGGGTGGATAAAAACATCACTCCTATTGGCGCTTGATATATATCGTGATGAGTACGGCCTCGGGAAACGCAACCGACGCAAGCTGGTCCGAACCCCGAGTAAAGGCACACAACGATCGACAAACATCAGGTGGATAAAAAACTCGCTTCTACGAGGCACTGTGATGTGTCCAACCTCAGGAAATGCGACCGGCGCAAGATGAACCCGGCCCCGAATAAAGGCACATGACGATTGATAAACATCAGGTGAATTAAACATCTTGCTTCTATAAGGCGCTTGATATGCATCGTGATGAGTCAGGCCTTCGGAAACGCGATTGACACAAGCTGATCTTGACCTTGGAAAAAAGGCACGTGGCGATCGATAAAAATAAAATGGGAAAAGGACCCATCATGTAAGAGCATATGATTAAAGCATCAAATAAATAAGTCCTAGAAAATCACCAACAACTGGTGATTGATTCCAAATTCTAAAAACCAAAGGCAGGAGATGATTGATGGAATCAGACAACACACAAAGAAAATTTTACACTGAGATTCACCACAGTGTTCATGACGACCCATAGTGTGGGGGAAATACTACTTACAATGACCTCGAATGACATCCAAGTAAAGCACAACATAGAGCCATCCTAATACTATGATGAACCAAAGGCATATCGTGAAAAGGCTATAGTAAAAGAAAATGCGAAAAATAAAAAAAAAGTACATCAAGAAATATCGCAGCATAGGTGATACAAGGATGTTCGAGAGGCAAAACAGATTTTATTAACAAGTAGTCATTAATAAGATTACGCCAAAAGAGGCGAGGGTCGGTACTTGCACAGTCATAGTCAAGAAAGACAAAATAAAAAAGTTGAAACATTAGTTCCTTTTCTTCCAACCTTTCAAAGTTTCACTTGATTTAACCGTCAGCTTAGTAGGCCTTTCCGATAGAGCGGTAGTAGAAGCCGGACAAGCTAGGATCACAAGGTTCCCCTGATCGTTCGTTGTGGGGCAGCCTTTGACTTCATACGCGCAATGTGTTTTCCGCCACATTTTCCCATAGACTTTTTACCACTCCCGAAGAAGGATCCTTGTACTTACTAACTGAACCACCCTCAATGGTCTCTCTCTCCCCTCAATAGGGACTCTGTCGCCTCAAGAGGAAACTACCAGGTCATTTAGGTCTTGTAAGGCAACAATTTGCTCAGATTGTGACCCTAGATGAGAGGCAGAAGTAGGAGCCAAAGCAAGGGTAATAGAGGTAGTATTTGTCCGATGAATTGTGAATACTGACATAGAGTCCATTGTAACAAGCAACGAAGAAGTAAAAATTGCATTAGTCCCTGTAGTGCTAGCAATCGAAGGGAAAGAGTCTGGTAGACCCAATCCTATATCAATTGAAAATTGTGAGAGTAAATCATCAAACTTGTATAAGGAAGGAAAGTGATCCCCTAAGCCATAGATGGTATCAACATTACTTACTTTGGAGGATATCCACACTATAATATCAAAGTCTTATGCATCGTGGCCATTTCCCTTATCACTCGATAAGTCCGCCCTAGCATTTGCATCATCGGTAGTTGTAGTCGAAGGGGCAGTCGGTCGAGTAGAAATATTGACAAAGGCCATGGTAGCAAGAGCAGCTTCGGTATAAGTGGTGGTGACTCCAGTAATGGCCTCGGTAGGGACATCTTTGGCATGAGAAGGGTCCTATGAGGGAATGGAAGCATCCAAAATAGTCTGGGGATCAGACTGAGATTTATCAAAAGGCCCATCTCCCTTAGCAACAATAGTCTCTCTTTCATTCCTTAATTCCTCTTGTCTTTTGCCAAGAGTAGCACGAAAATCATTATCCAAACAGAAAGCCAAGAGCTCCTTTTCTGTGTAACCACCATTAGCAACTGCTTATGCCTGAACCTCCTCCCACACCTTGGCCAAAGTGCGAGGGTTCCTTTCCTCCAAAAACTCCAAACCACCCTTGCCTATAGCACAAAGAACATAAAAGCATAGTTTACCTCAACGGAGGCTTTATCTTGCCTGGCCTGATCGCGCTCTTGTTAAGCTTTGGCAAGCTGGTCCTTCAATTTAACATTTCCAAGGGACTAGTTATTGAGTGCTATGGTAAGGTTTTCCACCTGCTTGTGGTAATTCTCGACGGTCCTTTTCTCCACATCCAATAAATCTTCGGCCCATTTTTGTGCAACATGAACATTTCGAAGTTGAAAATTTATTAAGGACTCTTTTTGCTGGTGAGATTCAACCGCAACCGTAAGCTCTTCTTCAGCTTTCCTTTTAGCAGCCTCAACTTCCTCACAAGTAGTAGCAATGCAATAAATTTCTCCATTTCTCTCTTTAAGATCCTTCTGCCATTCGGCGTGGTCTCTTTCCATTGTGAGTTGAGCCTCGTAGTTTAACCTATTAACTCTTTTGAGTTTCGGGACTAGTTTTTGCTAATTAGAGGTTTTCCACATCTCTCTTAAAAACCTCAATATTCTTCAACATTTTATCTTAGTCGATTGGGGTAATATCCAAGTCAATGCACACTCTGCTTAGGAATCATCCAGGAAATCTAGATGATAGTTCATCGAGCGGCTTCAGAAGCGAGTAGGGAGGCCTCTTTATGATTTTATAGATATCTATCTTTTTGAAGTGGTGATAGGAGGGTTGGAACCATATAGGCCAACAGGGGCAAGAGCGGCAGATGTCGTAGCAAGAGGAACTGAACTCTGATCGGTTCTGATGCGCTTGGACGCTTATCCAGATTCAACATCTTTCTTCTTATCATCCCTTTTACGCTTCCTGTGTCTATCCTCTTCTTGACTATGATCTTGGTCACAACATCCACAGTCACTTTTCTTCCATTCCTCGCGGTCCTACTGTCACGTTCCCTGCGATCTCTGCAAGCATGCCCCTCGCGAGCCTTTCTTTATTTCCTCTCCTTTACTTTCTCATAGTGCCCCAGATAAAAGTGACTCGAATCTTTGAAACCCTCGAAGGCATGATGTTGGAAATCATCATAATAGTCGTATTGTTGGCTCATGGTGGAACCTGCAAGGAAAAAGAGTCCAAATTAGCGATAGAGTAAAAAAATGGAAGTAAGAGAATAAGAGAAGAGCGAATGATAAATAAACGTGGTGCAAGGTGCATATGAGTGTTATCTAAATCCGGCTCCTTACGAATCTGTTGGTGTAGGAGGAACTATAGGTGTAACACCCCACCTCCGCTAGGGTCACTCACAAAGGGAATGCACTAGGTTTGGTGAAGCATTATCGAGGTAAACATGCACAGAAATATTACAAGACAGAACATATATATATAAAACAGCGGAATTAAAACAAATTTCATTACCTTATAAAATAAGGTCTAAAGCCTTTTACATTAGAATACATCAAAACCTGTCTTGCAATAATAAAGAAGCATAAAACCATTTCATAAATTATTCCCCAAGTAAAACAGTAAAGTAGCCATAGCGGAGAAAAGTCCAAGCCATGCGTGACGACCTTCAAGCAGAAGAAGTCCAACTACAATAGCATTTCCTCCCTGTAACCTGGGGGGAAACGGAAGACAAGAGGCGAAACAAAATGGGGTCAGTCATAAAGACTAGTAAGCCCTATCTACTATCAGTATAAAACTAGTAAAGTTAACTGGCATGAGGAACTGAGATGAACATAAGTATGAGGACAAGATAGATAAGCTAAACCAAAGTAACAGGATGAACTACTGTACCAAGATACACGAGTGTGTCATGATAAACTACGGTGTCAAGATAAATCAAGGTATCACATTGTCAGGTTTCTATCAAGTATACTATCCCAAGGTACCTGTCCTGTACAACATCCTACGGTATCTATCATGTATATTTCTCATGGTTCTAACATGTATATTTGCTCTGCACCTCTCGTACTAGTATCCCAACCCGCGTCATGTGTTAACCATGAATGTCCCTTGCCCAATGTCATGTAATGGTCCATGTCAACCTAATATATAGCATATGTAGGTTTTCCCAACTCGTATGTTTCTTTCCATGTATAAGTTCAGTCCTTTGCCGTAGGCCATACGGGCTTTCCCATGTAAACGTTTTATCCTTGAGGTTATTTTGGACTGCTACCCTTGATCTAGTTATGTTTCCTTACCATGGACTATCGCGCGTTCACTTAGGATTTATGCCGCCTAGGACCACTAGGGATTATGCTACCTAATGAACGTTTCCGTGTCTCGGTTCGGGTTCAGGCCACCTAGGGCCACTAGGGATTATGCCACCCGTCAACCGCGCCCTTTATCCCGCGTATGTATCGTGAATCGTTTTCCATGTCTAGACGCACATGTTCCTCAATGTGCCATCCGAGTTCCGTGCCAGGGCAAATCAAGAAATACGGAACTCGGTCGGGAGCTTTAAGTCATCTGCTGATGCAGATATCAAGGTCTGTTTTTGTACCCGTGGTTATGGTCCCACGTGACCCCTTCCTCAACTACTGAAAGGCAACCCAAGAAAAATCATGTATGAGAACTACACTACGGCCCATCGATGCCCATTTCCAGATAGCCAACCTTACCTATAACTCGATAGCTAGTATATGGTCTTTTGGGAGTTCCCTGCCTTTCCGTACGTACACGATTGACTAAACATGGTAGGTAGTCGGCGACATGCTATCCCGGGGCAAAATCAAGTATCGTCGACTCCACGCTAATCCATCCCAGTCTTTAGGTCGCTCGCATAGCAACCAAGGCATACTCTTGGCTCTTCTACCGCAGACCTTAACCTCTGTGAGGCCGGGTTTCATGGACCACTCGCCACCTCACAGAGGGATACCAAGAGTACCCTCACGTTCCCCGAAGCTTTCGCTTCGTCACCCAGTTCGCTGTAGCTTTTATCCAAGTCAGATAACTTGCTCCTCCTCGTATACTAAGCGATGACCTACCGTACCAGGTTACTCATCTCTTTATGAACTAGTCCATGTCCTTAGCTAAGAATTATTACTTAGTTACCCTTAACTAAGGTTTACCACTTAGCCCCTCTTTCCACTATCCTTGTTAACTACGATTTCCAACCTAGTCCCATGAGCTTGGGTTTTGTCAAATGGGTTAAGTGTTGTTATCCAAGTTCATGACTTAACCCGCCTACGAATCATGTCAAGATTGGCTAAGTACTCAAGTTCAAGGCTTAGCCCCACAAGTTGGTTAGGTGTACCAAGAAGCTCATGACTTAACCCTATCAAGTCAAATTGGTTAAGTATTTATTTGTCTTAACCCTATCAGATTATCATGTTAGATTGATTAAGCATAGATTATCTTAATCCCATCAGATTATCGAGTCGGATTGGTTAAGTATGGGTTAGCTTAACCCCATCCACTGATCATATTACAATGGTTAAGCCTACTTTTAAAAGGTCTTGTGACTTAACCCTATCAGGTCCACCTATTAGATTGGTTAAGTGTAGGTTACTTAACCTCATCAAATCATCACGTATAATTGGTTAAGTATAAGTTACTTAACCCCATTAAATTATCATATTAAATTAGTTAAGTATTGGTTACTTAACCCCACTGAATTACCAAGTTTAGATTGGTTAAGTGTTTAACTTAACCCCCTCGAATTCCCGTGTTTAGATTAGTTAAGTATAGGTTACTTAACCCCATCTAATTACCGTGTTTAGATTAGTTAAGCCTTAATTACTTAACCCCATCTAATTACCGTGTTTAGATTAGTTGAGCCTTAATTACTTAACCCCATCTAATTACCGTGTTTAGATTAGTTAAGCCTTAATTACTTAACCCCATCTAATTACTGTGTTTAGATTAGTTAAGCCTTAATTACTTAACCCCATCTAATTACCGTGTTTAGATTAGTTAAGCCTTAATTACTTAACCCCATCTAATTACCAAGTCGGATAAGTTAAGTGTAAATTACTTAACCCCATCCCCTAATCATCTTGTATGGTTAAGTGTCATTAAGAAATCAAACCCGATCCCACTTAACCTACCCATTCGTGTCATATCGGTTAAGTGTCATTAATCAAATTTACTTAACCTTATCATGTGGCATTAATTTAATTAATGCACTCTCAACCTCTCACATTAGACCTTGTTGTGGTTACTAGTTAAGCCGGGTGGGTCCGGGTAGTTTTACACCACAACCTAGTCTAACCTCGGATCTTAAGCGCGACATGACCAACTTCTCACATTGGATCTTATTGTTTGTAGCCACTAGTTAAGCCGGGCGGGTCCGGGTAGATTTATGCTACAAACTCAACCCAACCTCGAGTTGGCCATTTTCATGTTTGGTCTAGTGCCTTGTTACACTTACAACCCATACGTGTCAAGTTTTCAAGTCCCATACTCAAAGCCAAAGTTACATGTTGTCACGTTTATACCAATTTACCCAAATCATGTTTCATGTCATTAAAGTTTCCCCATAACATAACCCTAACGCTTTTAAACTCGCATATACATTCCCAACAACGCATAATGGATTAAAGAAGGAACTTGGCAAAGGCATGACAAAAAGGGTATAAGGCCACAAGTTAATCATGGTGGCATATGAGGCGTAAATGTGTTCACTAACTTGCATGTTACATTACTAAGCCTCAAAAACATGCATAACCCCAAACTTAGCACATAGGCGAATCATGATGATAAGTGACATAGAAAGATGCCTAGAAGTTCACATATAGCATTACATGCAAGTTATCATAAGGGATATGATAGCTCTCATGTTGCATAATACAACATTCAACATAAAGCCTATAGCTTTTTAGCTCAAAGATCAAGATAATGTCTTTACAAACATGATGAGATACATAACATGATAGCATGTATGATACTTAATGTTCAAACCCAACTTGCAACATGAACATTTAACTTCATAGTTAATATCTAATAGTAGGAGGGGGCTTATAATGCTATGAAGGCAATAAAACGACATATAATACAAAGATTGAGACGAAGCCACTCAAGCGACACCAAAAACCCCCAAATGATAAGCTCCAAATGAAACCCTTGAGCAAATACCAATAGAAATCTTTGCTTTGAAGTAGAAAGGTTGCAACTTTGGCCTTGAATCGAGCTTAGCAACTCTCATGTAACTTAGAAACACTCAAATGATCATCTAATCTCTCAAGAGAATGAAGATAGAATTTATGACAAGAGGATGGAGGCTAGGGTTTTGAGTAGAGGCCATGATCACTAGAAATTTTGGCATAGTTTAGTTGTAGGATCAATTAATGAGGGTTTAGGCTAGGTTAGGGGTCTTTTTATAGAGATTAGGAGTAGTTTAGGCCGTTAGATTAACCCTAGGATAGATCCAAGCCCTCAAAAATCGTCACAAGCCTCCAAAACCGAGCCAAACAGCAAAACAGGTGCACCAGGCTGCCTGGGTCCGACCAAGCAGGTCGACCCCCAGGTCGACCCTGGGGTCGACTCCCCAGTCGACCTGGGGCAGGGGGGGTCGACCTCCCCTGGTCTGGCGGGAAATTTTCCTGCCTCTTCTGAATTCTTAAATTTGAATCTGTTTTCGTTTTCGAATTTTTCGTGAAACTTCCGAAGGCCATATCTCGGCCATACGGACTCCGATTTACGAAATTTCGGACTCTATTTCGCGTATTTTTCTGAGACGAACACAATGGCACAGCTCTTTTTATCTGATTCAGATTTTGTAATTCAATTCTGCCTTGATTCTTGATTTAACATGTTGAAAAATTTCGGGTTGTTACAGTAGGAGTTTCAAAGAGCATGGAAATGAATTTTGGAGCATGCAAGCAAAAATAGGATCACAAGAGTGCTTGAACTAGACATCGCAGAAGGGCCCTAACCAGACATTGCAGGAGTAATCAGTGCAAGATCATCCTTGAAAATTTGGCCAGGTGTCGCATATATGTCACTCAAGTCACAAAATATGTTCTAACCATTCCCATCCAAAGTTTGAGCGGGGTAAGTTTGGGTTAAGGGAGTTTGGGCATCATCAACAACCGTATCAATAAAATCAGCATTAGACTTGTTGCTGGTAGATTCTCCACCATAAGAGTTTTCAATCCGAGGGCCATATTCATTAGTCCTTATGCTGGTGTCACCATCGCCCAAAAACTCTCCCTAATCTATGTCTATATCAGGATTCGCAAGTGCTTCCACCTTGCGTTGTATAAATTTTCTCTCATCGCATTCTTAGATGGGTGACCTTCTGTAAGGAGTGCCTTGTTCCTCATCAGCCCGCTGACCCAATTGTTCGGTAGCGGAAGCATATTCTGGAGGAATTCTCTCTACTTTTACCTCTTTCATGTATAAGGTAGACGGGTCATCAATTATTACACAAGTAGAAATCGAAACCTTCGAGGAATAACTGACCGAGAAACTTCCAACAGGCCGAATTGACGGAGGAATTCATCTTGAAGCAGGAAATCCTTTTTTCCTCTCATCCTCATCAACAGTTGTTAAAGATTCAAATTTTTCTAAATGCTTAGAATCCTTTACATGGGAGGGCAAAGCTATAAAGGTAAAAGAGAAAAAGGAGGCCGAGTCAAAATGTCGCAGATTTATTAATTTTATAAGAAAAGTAACCTCAACTCAAATGCTCACCTCTTATCGTCCAAAACCTGTTAAAACCCATTAGGCATTTGACATAGAAAAACATATTCATAAAAGGAGGAATCTTGTCTTATAAATCAAGGATGAGTTTCCGATTTCTGGCAGCCTCAGCAACGATCAAGGAGGGATGGTCTTTTCTCCTCTTGAAAATGCAAAATTAACAAATTTCCTCGAACAGGGGCGCGCGTTGTATAGTTCGCATGAAAAGAACATATAAACTAGTAAGCATGGAATATCCATTTCGGTGAAATTGGTAAGGCATAGCTCCTAACTCCTCGAGGACTAACTATAGGTGTTGACGTGGGGAATTGTCGTTATTCGTGCACGCCAACGCCCGAGTGTACATTTTGTAGAAAAATGATAATCCAAATCCAAAGTAATGAAATGCAGGGAGAACACAACTTTTTATAGTGGTTTGACACTAATACCTATATCCAATTTATAGTAATCATTCATCTTATAATAGCTGACTGCAATTATTGTACAAGTTTGGACACTATTTCTGCACAAAGTTATATAATTAAACAAAAAAAATGTTTATTAATTCTAAAATTTGACTAAAATGCCCTTCTTCTTCTTCTTCCTTGTTGAGCAAAAATATGGAGTAATGTCCAAAAAGTAGCTTCAATGTCCAAGAATTTCCAAACATATCCAAAATAATCTAAAAACGGTGTATATGGCCAAATGTTGTAGGCAAACATTTTTGCAATGTTTAAAAGTCCAAAAAAAGTCTGAAATCAATGGGGAAGATGGAGGAAACCATTAATGATGCTTAAAAGCTTCAATCCCGTATGCCAATGTGCAGGACAAGTGCAAATGAGCCAACCACTTTGATTGCCAAGCTAGGGGTATTTATAAGTGAGTTTTGGGAATGTCAACCCAAATTTCGTATCCCTAAGGGATACGAAATTTGTATCCAAAAAATGGAGTCGAAAAACCAAAGCCAAGTCGAAAAATATCGAATTCCTGAAAAATTAGTGAAAACGCATGTTGTGCAGCCCAAAATAGTCGATAGACACGGTAAATTGAGTGGTCAAGTGATGTGTCACTTTGCCACATTACCAAAAGCTAGATGAAAATGCATGTTGATCAGCCCAACATGCGTGATCAACATGGTAAAATCAAGTGTTCAAATGAACAGTCACTTTCCTGATTTCCCACATTTTGAATCACAAAAAACAGTGGCAAACGTGTGTTGATCACGTGAAATAGCCTGATCCGCACGATGAAAAATCGTATGCCTAAATCCTTTGCAAATACAAAATTTCGAATCCCTCCTGATCAGCCAACATTTCATATAAAAAATCCAAGACATGGAGCCAGAGAAAATTCGTATGCCTCTGATGTGCTCAACCTGATTTCACATCCTAAAATTCGAATCCCTCTTGTCTTGCCTCTTTTCGAGAGTGTGATTGGACCGATGCAGAGATGCGGTTTTCAGCCATTTTCCCATGCCGATCACTATAATTTTTTGTTCCAAATTTGATGATCGACCACTTTGTCAGATGTAATCAGCCAAGCATGAACACATGAAAATTGATTATTTTCACGTGCCGATCACTTGTTTTTGCACGTGTGAAACCAGAATTTTCCCAAGTGCTAGATTTTTGATCTTGTGAGTTGCGCAAGCCAGTTTTCATGATTGTGCCATGCTGATCAGCTGTTTTTAAGTGCACAACACTGATTTTTACCAAAATCCAAAGAGTTTTTCCACGTGATTAAACCGACATGCTCAAGCGTTTTGAGTTGATTGGACCGAGTCAATCATGTATTTTTATAATGCTAGTTTTTCCAAGTTCATCGACGATGATTTTACGAATCGACGCCATTCCCAATCCTTTTCCGAACACGTCGCGTTTCCAACCAAATCGCTTTGTGCTTTCTGACGATGTTCTCGGGACTTGAGCGCGTCACTAACCAAAATCTTGATGTGTGACAGCTTTACAAAAAAATGTTCCCACACTTAGTCTCAAAAACATGTCTATCTTGATCGAAGGAAGAAGTGTTTTGCGAGAAAACCAGAAACAAAAGCTAGGAGAAGTCCGAAGCGCACTTCTATAGCCAGAAAGCCAAAGAGCCACGATCGTGCCGGATCATATTGCAAGAATACCAAGGCCAATAAACCAAGAAACTAGAAAACTTAAAATCCAATGAGAGCCAATGATCACTCCTGATCATTTTGAGGGATAACCAAAATAACCAAAGTACCGGAATAGCCAAAATATCCAGAATAACTAGTATAGCCCGAATAATTAGAGTTACCAGAATTGCCAGAATAACTAGATTAACTATATGAATCACTTTGTTAAGATGATTCAGTAACCAAACGAGCAAGATCCATCGACTAGACGCTTAAGGCCCGAGCCACGAATCGTGGTAATCTTGTCAAAGTAGGACAATAGGCCAAGATAGCCCAAGTGAATAATCTTGTCGCGCGACTGACAAGTCCAACTGATATAACCATACAAATCATGTTGACAGGACAATCCAGAACCAATGAGCATGATCCACCGACCAAACGCTTAAGATCATATACTCACCACAAATCAGGGCAATCTTATCGAAGTTGGACAAAAGGCCAAGATAGCCAGATGTTTATTAAAGTTTGCAATCCATTTTTTGGTTTCATACCTCGCGGGAAACCGTCCTTACTTTTGCGAAGTAATTTTATTAATGTTTTAAAAGTTAGGGATTTTTAGTAAAGCCAAAAGAAAACACAATGGTTCATCGTCCGTAATGAGCGTACCTAGAGGCTAGCCCGTCCTTGTGCATGGGTAGGCGGACTTGGCCGTTTTTTGTTTCAAATTCATTCTTGATTAAAGGTGAATGGTTTATAATTCACAAAAAGAATGCCTGGGAACTTCATGTTCCCACCACATGGGTAGGAAAACTTAGTCGTTAAAGTCCAAAGCCGAGAAATGTAAAGTTTTCATTTATAACTAGAGTGGGTAATGGTGTATTTTCAAACAAAGAGAATGCCTAGGGTCCCCGTTAGTTCCTGTACGTGCGTATGTCGGCTCAACCATCTTACAACCTAAATAACCAAAAGGAGGATACATTCAGAGGACCAATGTCCTTTAAGCCAAAACCATGGGCCGAGGCCCGACAATCCAAGTTCGGAAAGCCCGAGCGAAACCATGCTCCTAAGAAGCCAAGAGAAGACACATCCGAGAAATCTATAAGTCGGGAACTAAGTATAAGAAATCCATAAGTGAGAAGATCGTCATTAGAAAGCTAGAAAATCCATAAGCCAAAAGTCAAAGAAAGCCAAAGTCTAAAGCCAAAGCATCAAAGGCCTGGAAACAAAAATCGAAGAAGTCGAAGAATCCACAAGAGCAAAAGTCAGGATACCAAACGAGAGAATTCAAAATCAGGAGACCAGAAAGAAAAAACGAATATCTAGAAGACCAAGAAGAACCAAGACCAAGTAACCAAAATATCCATAAAGCTAGAAGACCAAAAGCCGCAAGCCAAAAGATACTGATGCCCGAGAGACCTGCATCTAAGACATCAGAGCCAGTAAGAGGTTTAGTTGATAATAATGCTGGCATGACGAATGCAGGTCCCAGGCCTATCCTGATTATCATGAGAGGATTGTGCCTATCCTGGCACAACAGCTCGAGTCTGAACAAACCATGCCAGCTCTCCCGTCTGACATGCTCTTCAATCATATCCCTAAGATACCGACAGTCGTTCGTATTATCACCATCGAGATCATGAAACAAGAAATGTCATCCAGTTTCCTTTTCTATTTGAGTCGACTCCCTTGCGGGAGGCTTTTTGATATGAGCAATGGGATGAACCTCCAATTAAATCTCCCCAAGGGTATGAGTACGCTCCGAATAAGATGGGAACTTAGGTTGCTTCCAAGCTGCATTGCGATCGTTCCCTAAAGAAGGTTTATTAGCACCAGAATCCGGTGCTTTACCAGAGTCGGACGTTATCCCAGCCTTAATAACCACATTAGCTTCAGGAATCTTTTTATTAGTCCTTGCATCCTCTTCCCGAAGGAACCTTTCAGCTTCAAAGTAGAACTCGCCAGGATCCCTTAACGTGTCCCGATACAGTGAAGTCTTAAAGTCATATTTATCCAAAACACTAGTCATTACAGCCATCAAAGCCATAGACAGAACAAGGTCTGTCGATCGAAGCCACCGCAGCTTTAAACGATTTCAAGAATTTGCATAGAGTCTCGCCGGACTTTTGCTTAATGTCAAGTAGAGTCATAATGTTTTTCGGACAAGCGATGTTGACTCTGAACAGCTCCAGAAACTGGCTAACCAAATCATTCCAAGCAGTGATAGAGTCCGTATCCAGCTACTTGGACCAAAAGATCAAGTTAAAAAAAATCCACCCTCACATATTTTTCACTGTCCACTCGTTTCAGCACGGTGTCCACATCCATCGGATTTTTCATAGTGGAACTCAGTTTCAATAAATAGGCACTAAATAATATTTTTTGTTGTTAACAATTGGCATCGGTATACAAAAATAATTAATTTTTTGGGCCATCATGAAGAAAGAGTTATCAACTGAAAGTATTAACAGTGAAAGAAAAATAATGATACTTGAAAAAAAACATTTACCTTAAGGAATTCACTTAAAATTCTTTTTGAGATTGGTTTCTACAATATTACTTGGTTACTATAGATTGTTGAATATGAAATCAAATATTCCTTCTTTCCTACTTAGTTTTTTTTACAAACTAAATGCTTATGTTTTATAGTTCTGTAAAGAATCCCAAACTAAATCAGGGGTCCAAGATTATTTAAAGGAAACAAAATGACTAATTTTTGTGATTTTGTAATTTAAGAGGGTTATTGAAAGGGGATAACACTGGAACTGATGAAAGGATCACGGGAATATAGAGAAGTAAAGCAGAAAAGAAGTGAAATACAATGCGTTAAGCATGAAAGAAAAATCCCGCCTGAAATTTCATTTGATAAGTAGTGTTTTCATTTTTTATTTCTACTTTTAATGAAATAGATAACAACAAGTTGACTTAAAACGTTTAATAAAAAGACCACTTGTATCAGAGAAAAAACTAGTACATTGTAACAAATTAAAGTTAATTCAGAGGGTGAAACAACTAAAAAATGGCAATATACTTGAAGAAAGAGGGAAATTAGAATTGAGTTCATTAATGGAGACTGGAGGATCACCAAAAAACGTGTTGGAGGTTGTCAGTCAAGCAGAAGGTGGGTTGCATTGGTCAGAATTGAAATAAGTGTGGAGTTGTAGCATATCAGTGTGCATGTGTGCACGTTTGTGTAAGTGCATAAGCAGTTTTTTGTTGTTCAGAAGTAATAATGGGCCGAATCCATTTGTTTGGTATCGTTAGCCAGTTGGTCGAGTGTGATTAATGGTGGCTATAAATAGGAGTATCTTCATTAAGTAAAATGTGGAGAATTTGAATGTTTGTTATCAGTTTTTCCTCTGTAATCAACTAAGTATTTTTTTCCTTTAATGACGATTTGTAGTTAGATTGTTCTTTCCTTTATCATTTTATTTCCTGCAATTTTAATATCAGTACTTTAATTCTCGTCTTTCCTTTGATTTGTAGCTTCATTTTCAGTATTCAATTGTCAATTCTTTTTCCTTTAATACTGTGTTTGTTCAAATTGTTCATCTTAATTGTTGACCTAGGTCTTGTTCAATTTACCCCAATTTTAGGAGTAATTCTCGTTCTTTGATCCTTGTTCAGTCAATAGGGGTCAGATTCTTCTTGTTAATTACTTCATCATCATATAGAATTGCGATTTGAATCATAACTGGGAAGTTTTTCTTACAATCAGTTCAGCCGTTCTTGAGTTTACATCCAAGAACAATATCCTTAAACACTTGTTGATTTGAGTTCCCAAACCCTAATTTCACTTCTTGATCATCAGGAATTCCCTTTAACCCATTCCAAATTCACGTAATTAGTCCACATCATCATCTTCCCCAATATACAGACCCATTTTTCCCCAATTCTTCTCCTCTCATTTCATCAAACGGTTGTCAAAATTCCCAAATTTCATCAAAACCCTAATTGTATCCCATGACTAAGAATCCAGTTCAAGTTGGGCCTTCCAATTTGGTATCAGAGCGCGGATCAGAGGGAGGTTCTAACCTACTCCATGATCAAGAGGTAAACCCTAATTCTCCAATAACAAGTGAGGAAGAAAATTTGTGGCAGATACAAGCGGGTGTGAATCATAAACAGGAAGCATTTAATCAAGAAACTAGTATGGGGATTAGATCGCTCAACACAAAATTTGAGGGTGTCCAAAATCTTCTTACCAATTTGGTAAATGAATTTCAACAAATGAGAAATCAACCACAGTTAAATATTCCGCCACCAATCCCAATTTCTGTACCTCCAGCACAACCACCACAAATTCCACCTCCTGTAGCCCCTGTGCAACCTCAGCCACAAGCACCTTTACTTGTACCCCAGGCACAATTTCAACCACCTCCTCCACCACCCAGAGCACCAGCTAATGCTCCTCAAAATCAACCAAACCACCCATATTATTACCAACCAGAACCTGTACCTGCTTATAGACATCCTTTTCCCAATTATTATTATTATCCACCACCACAACTTCCTCAAATGTATCCTAGAAATGGACCTTTTGCCACACTCAAGCTAGATTTCCCTAAATTCAACAATGAAGAGAGGGTAACCGATTGGATCAAACAGGTTGAGCAATATTTTAGATTTCATCAAACTGATGAAAGATACTAGGTGGACATATCTTCTTTTTATTTGAGGAAAGAACCATTGCAATGGTACAATTGGTATGTGAATAATGTTCCAAATGCAGGCACATAGGCAACATTCAAAGAGGAAATCATGGTCAGATTTAATCCAGAAGAAATGGAGAAGCCATTTGACGCACTGGCCAGCTTGAAACAAACCACTACAGTATTGGCTTATTTGAATAAATTCAAACAGTTACAAGCTGCCATTGAAGCCTTACCTCCACAATTTGTGTTGGACAAGTTTATAGGGGGCTTGAAGGATGAATTAAAGTATGATGTGATAACATCCAGACCTGCCAACTTCAAGGAGGCAAAGTCTCTAGCAAAAATGTTTGAAAGCAAGCTAAATGTTACCAAGAAGTCCTATAAAAACACGCATTCCAATTTGTCATCCAAGAACCCTAGCCAACCCTCCTCGACTATTATAAACCCTAAACCCAACCCTTACTAACCAAACCACCAACCCTGATTCTCATCTGGAACCCTTGGCCAAAAGTAAGGGGTTAACACCCTCTGAACTGATTGAGATGAGAAGGCAGAATCTATGCTATGGTTGTAAGGAGAAATGGCATAGGAATCATAAATGCAAGACCCTACAAGTATATATCCTTGAAGGAATGATGCCATCGTATTCCTCAGACCTGGATGATGAGAATGATGAATCAGCAGAATCTGAGGATGTGGAAGATAAATCAGTAGAGACTACTCCTTCTATTACCTTGCAAGCAATGTGTGGTATACCTGCTTTGTCTACAATAAAGATATGGGGACACATACATGGCAAACCAGTTCAGATTTTGATAGATTCAGGTTCTACACATAGTTTTATAAATGATGATTTGGCCAGAAAGTTTGGACTAAAAATTGATGGGTCTAAGGTGTTTGAAGTAGAAGTAGCCAATGGAGAAAAGCTCACGGGGTCTGGAGTGTGCCGTGATGTTATATTGAAATGTCAAGGCTGCACTATGCCAGTGGACTTGCTGTTGTTCCCACTTAAAGGTTGTCAAGTGGTACTGGGTGCTCGGTGGATGAAGAAGTTAGGAGAGATAACTCTTAATCTTGAACAGTTACAAGTGAAGTTCACTTATAAAAATAAGCTCTATGTTTGGCAAGGCCTTAAACAGGAAGAATTAAAATTAGTAAGTAAAAAGAAGTTGAGCAAAGAGTGTGCACAAGGACAAATAGCCATTATGTTGTGTTATCAGACAAGCACACATCCTAATTCAAGTCCAGAAATTTTACCTAAAATCACCACATTGCTCCACAAATACCCAAAGATAACCAGTACTCAATTAAATCTACCACCTATTCGTACCTTTGATCACAAGATCCCCCTCCAGCCAAATTCCAAACCAGTTTTCTTAAAGCCATATCACCATTCATATCACATAAAAAATGAAATTGAGGTTATTGTCAAAGAAATGTTGGATGAAGGAATCATCAAACCAAGAAATAGTTCTTATTCTTCACCTGTGGTAATGGTTAGGAAGAGAGATGGGGCATGGCGGCTTTGTGTTGATTATAGAAGTCTCAACACACAAACCATCAAGGACAAATTTCCCATTCCACTAATTGAAGATTTATTTGATAAATTGCATGGTTCACAATATTTTTCCAAACTTGATCTCAGATCAAGGTATCACCAGATCAGAATCGTTGAATCAGATGTTCATAAGATAGCCTTCAAAACCCATGAAGGCCATTACGAATTTCTAGTCATGCCACTTGGATTAGTGAATGCCCCGTCCACCTTTCAAGCTCTCATGAATGATGACTTCAAAACTTTTTTACGCCAGTTTATTCTAGTATTTTTGTTGACATATTATTACTCTGACCATTTAAAACATCTCAAAAGTAATTTTAAAATTTTGGAAAAAAATGATTTAAAGATTAAACTATCTAAATATCAATTTGCTATGAAGGAAATACAATACTTAGGTCATGTGGTTTCTCATGCAGGAATCGCAGTGGATACTAGCAAGGTGGAGGCAGTAAAGAATGGCCACTGCTCAAAAGTTTGAAGGCTTTGAGAGGTTTTCTGGGGTTAACTGGTTATTACCGCAGATTCATCAAGAATTATGGTGTGATTGCTAAGCCTCTAACCTCGGTGCTGAAGAAAAATGCTTTTATGTGGAGTGACGAAGCTAAAGAGGCATTTGAACAATTGAAAGAATGCCTCATAAATCCTCCTGTATTGGTCGTGCCTAATTTTGAGTTGCCATTCACTATTGAGTGTGATGCATTAGGACAGGGGTTGGTTGCTGTCTTGACACAATTAGGAAAACCCATAGCATTTTTGAGCAAGGCACTACATGGCAGGAATTCAAATTTGTCCACTTATGAGAAGGAGTTGTTGGCTCTGATCATGGCAACCAAGAGGTGGGCTCAATACTTATTAGGCAGACAATTCATAGTTAAAACTGATCATCAAATCTTGAAGTACCTTTTAACACAGAAGTTGACTACTGGCTTGCAACACAAATGGTTAATGAAGCTGCATGGGTTTGATTACAAGGTTGAATACACTAGAGGAAGGGAGAACATTATGGCTAACAGTTTGTCCATACGAGATGAGGATGATCAAGAAGAGACTGCTAACTATGCTATTTCCATTATACAAACACCTTGGTTAGAGAATTTAAGAAATCAATTAAGGAATTCTGCATGGTACCAGGGAAAAATCAATGACATTCGAGAGCAAACGAGAGGTAACAACAAATATAAGGTGGTGGATAATATAATTTTTCATAAAGGAAAAATCATGATTGATCATCACATTAATGATTTGGTCCAGACATTGCTCCATGAACATCATTCTGCACCATTGGGTGGTCATTCTGGGGTTAAAGGTACATTGAAGAGATCAAAGAATACCTTCTATTGGAAGAAAATGAAGATAAATGTAGAAGAGTATGTTAAGCAATGCGACACATGTCAAAGGAATAAATCTAAAAATATTTTTGATCCCAGGTTTACTCCAACCCCTTTCTGTTCCTCAAAGAATTTGGCATGATATTTCTATGGATTTCATAACCTTTCTACCCAAGAGCCACAAACACACTGTGATCTTTGTAGTGGTGGATAGATTGAGTAAGTACGCGCATTTCTTTCCCCTCACTCATCCCTATTCAGCAAAGGATGTGGCAAATATTTTTTTAAAGGTGTTTTCAAATTACATGGCATGTCAATATCTATAGTAAGTGATCGAGATACACTCTTCACTAGTAATATTTGGCAAGAATTTATCAAATTGCAGGGGTGCTCCTTGAAGTTAAGTACTGCTTACCATCCACAAAGTGATGGTCAAACCGAGGTGACAAACAAAATATTGGAATGTTACTTAAGGTGTTATGTTTGTCATAAGCCTCATGAGTTAGTAAAATGGTTACCATTGGCCGAGTTTTGGTATAACACAACCTGGAAATCTCCTATTAATACCACTCCCTTTCAGGTGGTGTATGGCACTGAACCCCCAAATCTACTTTCATATGTAGCTAATACAGCTAAAGTAGAGCAAGTAGAAGAGGAACTGTATTCAAGAGACATTATGATGCAAATGCTGAAGGATAGCTTAGTTATGTCACAGCAGAGAATGAAGAGATATGCAGACTTAAGAAGAAGTGAAAGAGAGTTTGAAGTTGGCGACTAGGTATATTTGAAGTTATAACCCTACAAACAAATTTCTACCAAGAATCAGAGAACACATAAACTTTCCCCCAAGTTTTATGGTCCTTATAAGGTAGTGGAACGAATTGGCAAGGTAGCCTATAGGTTACAGCTACCAGTAACAACAAGGATCCATCCTTTGTTCCATGTGTCTCAGTTAAAGAAAAAGCTTGGTGAACAAGTAGTAATACAAGATGACTTACCCAATTATGTGGAAGAACGGGTGGAAAAACCTAAAAATATCTTGGACAGATGGATAGTGCTTCGAAATAATGAGGCCGTGGTGCAAATCTTAGTTAAATGGAAAGATAGACCAGAGAAGGATGCCACATGGGAAGATTATTGGCCAATGATTGAAAGATTTTCGACTTTGGACCTTAGGACAAGGTCCCTCTTATATGGGGAAGGAAGTTGTAACAACTTAAAGTTAATTCAGAGGGTGAAACAACTAAAAAATGGCAATATACTTGAAGAAAGAGGGAAATTCGAATTGAGTTCATTAATGGAGACTGGAGGATCACCAGAAAACGTGCTGGAGGCTGTCAGTCAAGAAGAAGGTGGGTTGCATCAGTCAGAATTGAAATAAGTATGGAGCTGTAGCATATCAGTGTGCATGTGTGCACGTTTGTGTAAGTGCATAAGCAGTTTTTTGTTGTTCAGAAGTAATAATGGGCCGAACCCATTTGTTTGGTCTGGTTAGCCAGTTGGTCGAGTCTGATTAACGGTGGTTATAAATAGGAGTATCTTCATTGTGTAAAATGTGGAGAATTTGAATGTTTGTTATTAGTTTTTCCTCTGTAATCAACTAAGTTTTTTTTCAGGTTGTTCTTTTCTTTATCATTTTATTTCTTGCAATTTTAATATCAGTACTTTAATTCTTGTCTTTCCTTTGATTCATAGCTTCATTTTCAGTATTCAATTGTCAATTCTTTTTCCTTTAATACAGTGTTTGTTCAAATTGTTCATCTTAATTGTTGACCAAGTTCTTGTTCAATTTACCCCAATTTTAGGAGTAATTCTCGTTCTTTGATCCTTGTTCAGTCAATAGGGGTCAAATTCTTCTTGTTAATTACTTCATCATCATATAGAATTGCGATTTGAATCATAACTGGCAAGTTTTTCTTATAATCAGTTTAGCTGTTCTTGAGTTTACATCCAAGAACAATATCGTCAAACACTTGTTGATTTGAGTTCCCAAACCCTAATTTCACTTCTTGATCATCAAGAATTCCCTTTAGCCCATTCCAAATCCACGTAATTAGTCCACATCATCATCTTCCCTAATATACAGACCCATTTTCCCCCCAATTTCTTCTCCTCACATTTCATCAAACGGTTGTCAAAATTCCCAAATTTCATCAAAACCCTAATTGTATCCCATGACTAAGAATCCAATCCAAGTTGGGCCTTCCATACATGTCTACAGCGGGCATCCAAAGTCCCTATACACACACGCATCATACATTTGAGAATAAAGATACTAATAAGAGTTCAAGATGCCAAAAAGTAATCAAATGACCAGACTGTTAATACAAAATATGAGCCATCCAACAAAGCATGTATCAAAACAGGAACAAAGACAAACTAGAATATAATTATCTCCTATATAATTCCATATTTTTCTTCGAATGATGGTGCAAGGTATCTCTAATCTCTACTACAAAAGTGGGCATATTCGACACTAATTTATGTACGTTGCATGAAAAGTGTTGCGAAAGCTATGCATTCTTTGATCTTCTGTAACAACATTCATTTGTTGTTGCATTAGATGTGAACACAGTGTTGCGGTTGGAATTCTTTTGCTGTGACGTGCAACACCAGTTCAAAGTGTTGCATTATATAAATACATGCCAGGTCAGCGATCCGCGTTATTAGTTTAAACAAATAAATAACCGTAGATGTTGAGATGGTTCAAGCCAATCCTTGCAACACCAGTTCAAAGTGTTGCATTACATAAATACATCCCAGGTCAGTGATCCGCATTATCAGTTTAAACAAATAAATAACCATAGATGTTGATTAATCCAACGGTTCAAGCCGAACCTTGCTACATCTTAGTGAAAATTTGGCGCGATAGTTTCCCCATTCACGAAATACTTCCCCCTAAAACAAATTTCTCCAGTACTCCTCCTTATGCATGTTTCTCTCTCCACGAAATCTGTCCAAGAGCACCTCCGTTGGTACTTTTCCTCAGATTACAAACTATAAACCTTCGATTGCTCCTATTTTACAAACTTTACACCTCCAATTTGGATCATTTAGGACAATTACAAGTAGTTAGGGCTTCATTATTTCGGTTTTATTTAGTTGATTTCATATATAACTTATTTTGGTCTACGTTCAAAGTCTCTGGGTGATTTGGGTATACCGATTGCCTTAAATTAGGGTTTTTATACTTGAAGTGTTGGATTTATATGTTTGCATGTTGAAATTGTGCAAGTTCTGTATTTTTATGTTTACCAAACCCTTGATGTATTGGTAAATAATGCTTATTTCGAAAGGTGGAAATAAAATTTAGAGGACAAAAGAAATCCAATTTAAATGTTTAAATGTCTATTTCTGTTTGTAGTTAAATAATGCCTATTTCTCTTCCTACATCGTATGACTACGAAGATACCCTGGGCATGGGTGATCTACGACTGTCAAACCCATCATCACCAGAAACTCCTATTGATTTTTATATAGAGATGCAAGAAAGGCACTACGATGATTTGCGTGAGTATGAACTAGAGCAAGAAGAACTCCGAAGACAATGGCAAGAAGAAGAACAACATGAAGAAAGGGTAATGCGACGGCATAGTCGTGCTGCCTTGCGTCGTCAGCATCAAAACAACCAAGTGGTTAACGAACAGCAAGCTGACTCACTAATCATAGTGTGCGATTGTGGGTATGCCGCTGTAGAAGATGTTATTTCGATTGGATCCAACATTGGTCGTCGTTATTTTAGATGCCGTGTTTATCCCCTAGGGTGAACCTTTTGGCAGTGGATTGACCAACAGTTTCCAAGTCGAACCGCTGAGTACGCAAATGAATTACAACATCAACTTACAACGCTGCAAAATCGAGTTATTGGTTTTCGAACTGACGTTAGTAGACTTAACGACCAGCTTCAAGGGCTAAACATTAGAAGAAAAATTAAATTATTGCATCGTTCTTTGTATTTCTTTGTATCACTTGTATAGTCTTTGTATCTGTACTGTTTTGTTTCGGTGCAGTCATGTAATGTTATGAATTTGTGTTCAGTATCCTTAATTGCTTGTTTTTTGTATTCTCCTAATAACTCAGTTCCAAAAGTTAGTGATAATTCATATCAAAACAATCGTCTTTGTATCATCACATTGATTATGTATATTTGTAAATTATTAACTTGTTTCGCTTTTATTTCTAATTTAGTCAAACATTACAGGGTAGCCCTTGTTCGTGTCTTGAACCTCTTAGTGGTATCAAATTTAGTCTTACTAGGCCATGGTTAGATTGTGGCAATGGATAGTGAGTACTATATATAGATAGGACTTCCGAGATCGGGTGCAGAATATGTAAGAGGGGTAACGGCTTTTCTAATAAATGCATTTCCAATTTATAAAGTAGGTGATGAGATGAAGTGCCCCTGTAAAAAATGTACAGAACGTAATTGGTATTGTGAAAATGTCATATACGATCATCTTATTTTTAATGGCCATTCTCCATTACATACCGGGTGGATTTGTGAATTTCACAGACAAAATTAATAGGTGTTGATGACCATATGGATTGTGCATTGGAGATGGATTTTGAGGATAATTTAGATGCGATGTTCAAATGTGCGGGTTACAAATTTGGCCAAAATCCCAAGGACTTTGTAGTAGAACCAAATCCAGAGGCCGAGAAATTTTAATCGGCATGTTAAAGAAGGAAAAAAGCCGTTATATCCTGGCTGCACTAAATTTTCTCGACTAAGTTTCTTGATCAGGCTTTATCATTTAAAGTGTGCTTATGGAATTAACGAGTCTGCGTTTGGGGAATTACTAAAGCTTATAAAAGAAGCCGTTCCTAATGCCCAGCTGCCTTTGTCTTCCTACGCTGCAAAGAATGTCATTAAGGATTTAGGTCTTAATTACCATAAAATACATGCCTGCCCAAACCATTGCATGTTATATTGGGCAGAGAATAAAGATAAAGAGGCTTGTGACATTTGTGGTTTTTTGAGGTGGGCTGTAAAAGAAAAAGAAGACATCCTTGATAATAATGATCCACCAAAGTCGATTCCCAAAGTGCCGGCAAATGTTATGTGGTACTTTCCTCTAAGACCAAGGTTACAAAGGATGTTTATGTGCAAAGAATTTTCCAAACTTATGAGATGGCACCAAGTGGAACGAAAAAAAAAAGATGGAAAACTAAGATATCCGGCTGATGGTGTGGCATGGAAGATGATGGATGCTCACTATCCTGATTTTTCATCAGAAAATCATAATGTTAGATTGGGTCTAGCGTCTGATGGATTTAATCCATATCGTTCAATGAATTCAAGTTATAGTACATGGCCAATTGTGTTGGTAAACTACAATATACCGCCTTGGTTATATATGAAACAAGAGAATTTGATTCTTTCAACATTAATATCTGGTCCAGATTCTCCAAAGAACAGTATCGATGTATATACGCAGCCTTTAATTGCAGAATTGAAAGCATTACGGAATGTTGGCGTCGAAACATATGATTCCTTGAATGATGGGAATTTTAATTTACGTGCAAGCGTCTTATGAACCATTAGTGTTTTTCCGGGATATGCCATGTTGTCAGGTTAGAGCACGAAGGGGAAACTGGCGTTTCCAGTATGCCATTATGAAACTTCTTCAAATTATTTGAAGCATAGCAAAAAAATGTGTTATATGCACCATAGAAAGTTTCTTGATCCGACACATAAGTGGAGGCTAGATAAGAGGAGATTTAATGGCGAAACTGAAATGGGGAGCATTCCAGAAATATTATCAGGAACTGATATTGAAGAGTTATCGGGGGGTTCAAAAATTAGTTTGGGGATAAGACGAAGAAACCTAGTAAAAGTGACGGCCCTTTAAAAAAAAGGTCAATACTATTTGACTTACCATATTGGTGTCATAATCCCCTTCGACATAACCTGGATGCCATGTACATAGAGAAGAACATATGCGACAAAATATTAGGTACTTTACTTAATATAGGTAGCATGTCGAAGGATCACCTAAACGCTCGTTTGGATTTACAGGAATTGGTCATAAGGAAGGCCCTTCATCCTGTTGAATGTGGTGACGGAAAGCATGTTGAAATTAGAGCTGCAATATTTGATATGACAAATAAGAAAAAAGAAATCTTTTGCTTTGTAATAAAGAATGCCAAACTGCCCTACGGTTGTGCCTCAAATGTTAGTCAGTACGTGCACATAAAAGAGAGAACGGTCGTGGGATATAAGAGCCATGATGCTCATTTCATACTCCATTATTTGTTACAATTTGCCGTGAAGAAAGCGTCAAAACCCGAGGTTGCGTTATCAATGATCAGATTTAGTGCATTCCTTATAGGACTATGGAGCAAGGTTATCGAAGTGGATGATATCAACAGGCTGCAGGAAGAAATTTTCGAGATACTTTGTCATTTTGAAATGATTTTTCCACAGGCTTTTTTCAATATAATGGTACACTTGCCTGTTCATTTATGCAGAGAAATCGAATACGGCGGGCCTGAACATCTTAGATGCATGTATCCAATTGAACGATATCTAGGAAAGTTGAAATCTTATGTGCGAAATAGAAACAGACCAGAAGGTTCGATTGCAGAAGGTTACTTGGCAGAAGAGTGTGTGACCTTCTGTTCAAGATTTTTAAGCGTTGATGGAGGAATAGAAAACACGTCGATTGATATTGGAAGATGTCCAACAGATTTGGAATATCATATTGGAACAAAGAAGAATAAAGATGGAAAGATGTTCAATCTGAAAGATGCAGATTGGAAGGCAACGCATCGCTATATTCTGTTCAATTTCGGTAATAAAGAAATTGAGAGTTTGATCGAGTAAGTTCTTAAGTTCCTATATCATTTTCCTTAACTATAAATTAACATCTGCATTTCATAGTTTTTTGACCTTAATTACTATTTGGGGTTCATCGAGCTTTTGTGGATGGTCCTGCAAATCCAAGAAGATTCAAGAGGGAACGAGAACATTTCGAAGAGTTTTGGAATTGGTTTAAAGAAGAGGTTCTAAAAAAGGACAATATTTCAACAGATTTAGAGGTTTTTTCATTAGGTCCTAATCGAGTAGCTAGGAAGTTTACCGGTTATATAGTAAATGGATATAGATTCCACACAAAATTCAGAGATTCTCAATGAACCACACAAAATATTGGTGTATTTTTTACTGCCAAAACCACCAGCTTTGCAAGTTCCAAAGACCAAAACCCAATAGTGGGTGATGTCAATTACTACGGATCAATCAAAGAAATTTTTGAGCTTGATTATTGGGGAGCTTTCACAGTGGTCTTTTTTAAATGTTGCTGGTACCAAGAGGGAAAAGATCCATATGGTCTTACTCGAGTAAATTTTAGCAAGTTTCATAAAACTGATCCTTATGTCCTGTCTTCGCAAGTGCAGCAAGTATTTTAAGTGGAAGATGCAGTTGAAAAGAACAGTCATTACGTTATTAAAAAATTACCGAGAGATTGGTGTGATACTGAAAATCAGAATGCAACGGAAGAAGACATAAGCAATACACATTCACATGATATAGGCATAGGTGGTGAACTAGAACCAGAAGTTGTTGATGGGGGTTGGATTAGGGATGATGTCCCCGTAATACAACTAGAAACAGAACTAGAGCAGAAGTTCCTGATCCTGTTCTGTCTCGTTAGGACAAAAAGTTCCTCTTTCTTAGTGCTTTAATTTGGTCTAATTTATGATGTATTTGGCACTATTTGTTTTAGCTGGAAATTATTATCTTTGATGAATGTATTTGGCACTCTTTTCTCATATTGCAATGTACACTGTTCACATGTTTTATGATTTAATTTCTTTCTTTACAATCATCTATATTGGTTATAGACCAAAATGTTAAAGTTGTTGTTTTTGTCCACTTTAACATGCATGTACCTTGTTCTAATGTATTCAGTTTGTACAGGATGGATGAACTTATTAATATCCGACTGCACCATGGCGGACAGTTTCGAAGGACATGTTACGTCGGTGGAGAATCCTTCGTAGTAACAAAATATGATGTAGACTGCTTTTCTTACAGTGTGCTTATGGACTTTGTTAAAGATTGTCTCCATTAAACTGAAATAGGAGGAGTATATATCAGCAAAGGAACGAGGGGTGGCTGGCAGCTAATATTGAATGACAAGGACGTAAACGAGTATGTACAGGGCTGCAATAAGCAAGAAGAAGTGGTTTTTTATATCGACAACACCATTGACAAAGACAGTGAGCCGTTGATTCAACTGCAGCCGCATGTAATCATACGGCCAAGGAAAAACACAATTCAAGTTATATATGTATATGTAATATATATATATATATATATATCCATTCTTATATATATCTGTGTGTGTAAAGAACTATGAAGGAGACCGTCGTTATTATTATTATTGTTCCAGGTTCTGCTCAGAAGCCGCTTGCAAAGCATAAGTATATTACTGCACATAGACTTCAGCAGCAACACAAAATGATGAAAAACAACCCAACTTAAGTGGGTCAGAACAAACCATCGCCGGGGCCTGATATGAAGAAGATGTTACTATGACGGACAATGGAACCAGGAGGAAATTAAATGTTGAAAATGAAACAGGTAATGATGATGATACCCGAGGGAATGAAGCTGATGTTCAGGTATTTTTCAGTTTTCATTTCAGTTTTATTAATCCGAATGAAATCTTATTCCGACCATGAAGGCTGCAGCTAAGTCCAGTAACTAGTTGTTCTTTGTGCATGCATTCTGTCAAAATAGCAAGAACTATTTATACGTCGACTCTATTTGGTTAACTAGCTTAAATTTATCATCGATGGTGAGTAATAATGCTAATCTTCTTGCAGTTCTCACAACCATCAGTTTTGACGAAGTATGAACAAGAGCGAATCGCGCGAATGCAAGAAAATGATGCAGTTAGTAGATCACTTGGGGTGCCTTCATTGGTTAGTTGTATGAAAGAAGCTGCCGCACGAAATAAGAAAGATAAAGGTAAAGATGTTCCTAGACATGATGAATACATCCCAGAAAATGCTGGTGAAGACGTCCCTGATGATTCATCAGATTCGGAGGTAAAAAGAAGTTATTTGTTTATTACTTATTGTCTTTGCCTTTATGAACATAAAAAATCTTGAACTTCGACTTAATTGTAGAGAATCAAAATTGTTAAGTCAAAGGATCCTTTACATGGACCGAGAACTCGTGCGCGAACCAATGCAGCCATTAAAATTGAGAAGGAAGCGATGAAGTACACCCCCCTCCAAAGAAAGCTGGCTCCAACAAGGAGTTGATCATGACACACACTCCCACTCCAAATAAACTCAGTAACCGGGAGAAATTCACAGAAACATTAAAGAAATTGAAGAACCCTACACCTTCTTTTTCAGGAGTTTTAAAATCTACAACGTCTCGTCCATCTGATTTAAAACCTACGTGTAGCAAATTGTTCAAACAAACAACCAATCCATGTGAAGCTACTGGTTCAGTTGTTGCTTATTTAGCGATGTGGAAACGTCAAAAGCAGAATGTTGAAGCACCTCTAACAATGGAAAATCTTACTGATCGATTAGAGCAGGAATGGATTGCACAGGAAGATGAAGCAGGTACAATATAATGTTTCTTTATCTGTGCACTGCACTGAACTGTTGAGTGTGTCTTTTTTCTATTCACATTTTTGAACCTGGTAGGTAAAGTACAAGGTCCAAAAAATCCTAGAGGGAAGTCAAAAATGACCAAGGTGCATGCTAGAACCTCGGATGATAAAGTAGTCATTGAGTTGAATGAGGATGGTCAGCCAGTATCTGATAATATTGCAGAGTTAAGCAATTTTATTGGTATACTAGCAAAGGATAATGTGTCTCTTACTTACATCAATTGGCATGTTGTTCCTGATCAACTAAAGCGACAAATGTTGGATTATGCTCTGGTACAATCTAATTTCCTTAACCATTTACAGTTCAACTGACTTCCTAAATGTTTGATTTTAATTGATTAGTTTGTCTCCTGAATTTTGTGATTGATATATTGTAGGCTAGGTATGTCATACCGGAAGGAGGACACAAGTGGGTCTTGAACACGCTTAACGACTCTTGGAGGCAGTACAAGTCTCGCATCAAAGCAAGGTATTATAAAAAATATTCAACTGATGAGGAAAGGCTAGCAAATAGGCCCGGTACAATTCCGTTGGAGGATTTTAAAATGCTCTTGGAATATGGGGGGATGAAGTAGTTCAGGTACGGCTTTAATGATATTCACATTTGTATAATGTTTATTAGTTCACAATATCTTGGTTAATGCTAATATTTTCTTTAGCAGTTCACATTATCCTTATTTAGTGCTATTTTTTTTGGATTTCCAAGCCCTAGCTGATACTAATTCCGCGTATCGTAATTCGTTAAATGAGACACATACCATGGGTCCCAAAACTCGTAGTAGCCAAAGAAAAGGTAGTATGTGTTTTTTTGAACTTAAGTTATTTTTTATTGTGATTAACTTGAATTGACCACATGATAATTCTAATTTGTTATATCATTGAATTATTGGTAATCCTAATACTTGACAGAGAAAGAAGGACCCAAAAAAAGCCTCCCCATCCGCTGCCTTGGTTTATTTGGAAACATATAAACGAGAACCGGGTAGAAGTTACAAGACTAACACGGATGAACTAAAGGCCAAATACGTGAGTACATATATAATTAGATACTGAAATAGCAATACTTGTGTTAGTAAAATTGGCACATTGTACGTTTGTTGGAGCTGCTTATTAAATCGAACACATAGTTTGAAAGAGAACCAGTTCTGTTAATAAATTCATTCCTGCCAGCTGCCTATTTATCTATGTGCTTGCCTAGTTTTCATTTTGTAGGCGAAGGTTCAAGTAATGGTGGATGCAGGAAACATTGTTGAGCAGATGCACTTGTTTCTGGTGGGAAGAGCCCCAGGTGGAACTAGCTTGTAGGAAGGCGAGGTAAATTGGCTGAAAAGTTTCCAACAACTCCTGGTTCTTCGGACAGTTATGCGCAAGAGGTGACAAAAAAAAGGCAACAGCTTGAGGCGGATTTGGAAGAAAAAGTGAAAGAGAACGTGTCATGGGTGTTAAAAAAGCTAGGTGAAGCCAATCTGGATCTTAATTTAGATGTCGGAGACTTTTGTGTCACCACAACAAGTGATGAAGATGTTGACATTTGTACTCCTTCAACCCCGGCAACTGACTGAAGTATTTGGATGGTATGTGTTAGCACTTGTGATGTATTCGGATTGTTCTTTTAAATGATGGCACTTGTGGTATGTGTTCGTGATGGCACTTGTGGTATGTTTTGGTGATGACACTTGTGGAATGTGTTGGTGATGATATTATGAGTTGGTATATATAATTGGTTGGTCTGACCGTGGTGATGAATGTTTAGCGAGGATTTGTTGTATGAATATTTTGGTATATATGTATGAATGTGGTACAATGTTTTGCATTGAATATATGTACTGCAGAATATGTAATTACAGGGTTGTATTCCAGCTACAGTTGATTTTTTTCTGGTGTCGCATTTGATTTTTTACCATTGCAGTTGATGTTTTCTGATGTTGCATTAGATTGATGTGGTGATGCATTAGACTGTGCTGTGGTGTTGCATTAGACTGTGTTGTGGTGTTGCGGTGTTGCATTAGACTGTGTTGTGGTGTTGCATTAAGTGTAATATTATTAATTCCACAATTGTACGGCATGTGGGGCCCACAGCTTACGTGGCGCCACGTGGATAGTTGAAGTGGCATGTGACACATGTGCAGCTGACGTGGCATGTGACACGTTGGCAGCTGACGTGGAAAGTCCATGTGGACCCCGCTAGCATGACCTAGAAGCCAGACTCTGGTTTCTACTTAAGGCAGTGCTGTATGTTGTTGCATTACATGCATACACTATTCTAATAGGGCAAAAGCTCTACTTAAGGCAACGCTTTCTGTCTGTGGCCATAGATGGGCAAAAGCGTTGCCTTAGATGGCTAATGCAACGGCCGCGGATGTCACGCCCCTTCGTGTTGCCTATTTGAAAAAAGGGCCTACGGAAACGTTTTTTGGATCTACGGCCACAACAAAATAGTGCCGAATATGCCCACTTTTCTAGTAGTGAATTATGAGAAAACTTTAGATACAAAATTTTCCTTGGTGTGATGGATTCAAACATTTGAACTTTAGATCCTTTATGTCTTTACTTGTACTCAGATCCATTTTAATCTGCTTGTGCATTTTAGGACCTTGATTTGTTGGTTAGTAATTGATAATAAGGATGAAAATTGCATAAATATGTGTTTTATCTATGATTTACATTTCATTATTCTCATCCATATGGTTATTTGTTGTTCCAACTCAATATATAGAAAAAGTAAAACCAGTACCATATTAGGTTAAGAATTTGACAAACCATGATGTATACAAACTACAAATGATTGCTTCATAAAATTGCTTTCCTTGTACACAGAACAAAACACACACACACACACACACACACACACACACACACACACATATATATATATAGAGAGAGAGAGAGAGACAGAGAGAGAGACAGAGACAGACAGACAGAGACAGAGGAAAAAACATGTTGTATGTACCACAGAGATGATAAAAGATGCTCAAGCTTGTCTTTTTATCATATCATAAAGATCTGAAAAATAATATAAATAAATGGGATCATGTTAGTATTCGAAGAAAACTGGATCATCTCATATTTCTTTTCCTATTTTAGAAAACAAACCGTTGTAGCTTTCCAAATGAAAATAAAATTATATCTAAAAGAAACTGTGCAATAAATTAAAGTACGTTGGGTAATTGATTAAGGATCCTTGGCATAATATAATAAAGGATTTTTTTCAAAAGAGGCTATTTTTTCAAGCTAATGACAGAAATAAGCTAGTTTCAAACTATTTGCAAATATAGCATAGTTTTGGCTGCTCAGCGATGAGTTGGCCTTGTTTTTTTTTTTTTTTTTTTTTTTAAATACGGGGCGCACTTCAAAAGTGCGCCTCTATTAATTTACATTGGTGCACCTGCGAAGTGCACCAATGTAAATTCCTGTAGCCTATTTGTAAGCATACTACAGTTCCATAAAACATACAAGCTTGATAAGCAAAATCGTAGTCATGTACTTGTTAAAATTAACCTGTAGATATCTATCAACCAACGTTAGATATCTAACCAGTGGCGGAGCCACATTGAGGCTGGGGAGGGCATGTCCCCTTCCCAGGATTTAAGAAACTGCACATACACTAAGAACAGAGTATCCAAGAATAGCACGGCACTAGCTCTGCAAATCATAGAATAGTGGCAGAAATGGTCCCTTGAAGTCATTGGTCCAGCTATCCTTACTTTAGAAAATAGCACGGCACTAGTTTTGCATTCTCTTCTCATTTCTTCTCCTGAGTCTTCTGCTTCTTCTGTTTTTTTCTGCTGTATTTTCTTATTCCTCTCCTGATTCTTCTGCATTTTCTGTTGTATTTACTTATTGTGCCCTCGCCAGTGAAATTTCCTGGCTATGCCACTGTATCTAACACTTCCATAACCGGAATAGCAAACTTAGATAGAAAGGGATATTGGTGAACACATGGATTCAACATGGAAAACTGAAATATTAAGAGATGATATGCTCATTTGGGTCCAATATCTTTGATATCACATATGTACTCTTCTCCCATGGCAGACATCACGGTCACCACCAAATCATTTCCCTCAGCAAAACCTTCTTTGAGCTGGGTAAGAAAGGAATCATCAACGGGAAGCCTCAGGTCATATTTTGTGTTTTCATTCTTAGTCAGAAGGCTCACAAAGCCATCTCTAGATATGTCAATGAGTTGATAGTCAGTGCGATTAACATGAGGCACATCACAGTTATTGGAGGAGGGCACAATATCTTAAAGCTTCCTTGAATTGAAGATATCAATGGCTAAAAAATGACATTTAGCATGACCACGCTTGCCTGTTTTTGAGGTTGAAACCTCAACAACCTTGCAAGGGCAGCCCTCGATAACAATATAACCATTTTCCTGAATGGTTCCAGCTGGATGCATGACGGTAAGTCTTTGGTGCGCCTGCGATGTGCTGTGTACGTACAAATAGGCTAAAGGAATTTACACTGGCGCACTTCGCAGAGTGTAAATTAACCACAGGGGAGCACTTCTGAAGTGTGCCCCATATTAAAAAATAATAATAATAAGGTCAGCTTATCGTTAAGCTGACCAAAGCTAACATATATTTGCAAATAGTTTTGAAGCCAACGTATTTGTGGCACTAATTTGAAAAAATAGTCTTTTAGAAAATTTGTCCTAAAATAAATGCTCACGATCATGTCACAAACTCACAATTAACTCATGGTTTTCTCTAATTTATTTACAATTGAAATAAAAATATATTAGTAATAGATTAGTGATTACTCCTTAAATATTGCTCTTCATTAATACTTTTCTAAAGAGTGATACATATTTGTAAAATTTCAATATTATAAACTATTTATAATAAATTTAATACGTAGACTAACTTCATGTATACCTTTATTCAACCATAAAAGATTAAAATGGAATAGTGATCAAAATGGTACGTTTATGCATCCATGACTTAAAACCAATCCCAAATTGTGATAAAGATCAACATCAGGTGTGTATTTCGATTCATTATTTGTTTGTAATTGGTCAAGATCAGCAAGGAAAATATTCACAAAGATCAATTACAATCCCATGAAGAATAAGCAAATAGGTCAATGAAGTCAATGTAATTGAAAATAGTAACTTAAACCACATAAAAGTTAAAAAAACTTCAAATCAGTAAAAAGGTTATTTGCAGATGATAAAAAATGAGAAATAAAAAAATTTAATCAAACAATAATCCAGTAAACATGTTTCCATCTAATTTAACTAATTGAATTATAACATTTTCTAATTTTCTCAAGACAATTACCAATTATATAACCCATTAAAAACATCAATGTATGAAAATACTTAGCATTAGAATCTGATCCAACGTGGTAATGGCATTTTAATATCTCTTTATATATAAGTTAATAAATCTAAGTCTATAACCTCTATTGATGCACATCTACTTTAAAAGGAAAACAAACAACATTTAAATGGAAGTAAGTATAAAACAACAACATAAAGAAAACACAAAAGATTAAGTACAATCTCACGAAGAATTAGCAAATAGGCCAATGAAGTCAAATGTAGAATATAACAATTTGAGCCACCAAAAAAATCAAGAAACATTAAATCAGCAAATGTTTATTTGTAGATGGCCAAAAATGAAAAATAAATAACTGGCTTTGTCTTTTCTGTGTTGTCTCCTAGGCATGTAGACAAATTAAGTGTCATGAAAAAATTACAATATGTACTTGTGTTCTTCATAAATCGGTCCACTTATAGATCTTCAAAATTAAATACCTGCTGATATTTTCAACATGCATTAATTCACAGTAACAGTTTCAACATGCATAAACACCATGCTGACAGTTTCACCATGTTTGTCCCTCGAATTAATTTTAAGGAAAAGAATAGTTACATTGCATTCTAAATAGAAGAGAGAAGGAAATGAGAAATAAAATGCAACTTTTTACCTTCATTGAGCTTAAATTAGGTGTATCAGGGGTTGAAACTGGGTAAAATTTGTAGAGCTTCATGTTCACCAGTGCATACCTTGTTTTTGTCACTCATGTTTCTTAACGCATTTTCCCTAGCTTTCTTTTCCTGAATATCAAGAGAGTCTAATGCTAAATATTTTTGTTGATAAAGTACAAAATTGATAGCAAATTAAACTAAACTTACTCATGTTGTGCTTTTTTTTTCTTACTGGTTGCTTGATAAAATCCTGACAAATTTGCACCAAGTTTAACTTACCAGACAAAGACAAACAAATTTCAAAGAATTTTTAGCAAAGTAATAAAATGGATGAATTTTAAGTGGCTAATATGTTATAGCTAAATATTCTATTTAGTTCCCAAGCCAAATTATAACAAAACATAAAAGGTAATAAATGGAAGGAATTATTCACCTTAAACGCATACTTCTGATCTTGATCAAAACATTCGTGTTCAATTAAGTCAACAAATTTCTCTATATTAAAAACAACTCTCGTACTCTATCGTTAAAATCTAAACCGTTCTTCTGCTTTGGTTTATTTCGTTTTTTTTATCATGATTTAAATTGCCTTTGTATGAAATCAAAAACATAGAACAACGCAATGGATAAAGAAAGGTCAATATTTACAACCAATACACACCAAAACAAAATCAAACATACACTAACAAAGAGAATGCAAATTCGACTGTCTATAATCCTACATGAATAGCAAACTCATTAGAGGAATGCTACCAACAGTCGCCCAAAAGCAAGTGCAAGTGATACTTGCCATGTGATTGGGTGATACCATGCCAATGGGACCCATCTACTATTTAACAATTAATTAAAATACCAACACCAGTAAGAACACACAACTTCACAAAGATCAAAATAGAATGTTGTCTTACAAAAATTTCAATATAATAGAATGGATTAACATTTTCCATTAACCAACATAATATAATAGATAAATGAAAGCATCTGATGTGTAGGCTAAGAACAGAGCGTATACTCCAGCCAAAACTCCAGTTCTCTGAGTTTTTACTTGTATATATAGAGAAAGGAAGGCAGCTTAGCCATGGTGCTTGCATTTGAATAGTTAAACCCAACAATTTGCCTACCAAAATAAATTGAACTCCCCTTGCCTCTTTCTTTAGACTCTCTGCTTTTGTGTGATGCTGAATCAAAGAACATTTGAATGGTTAACTATCGTTTCAAAACTTGAGAAATTGCACAAATAGTAGATGGAGTTGTTCTGCAGCATCCTCCAATCAGACTTGCACCAGCTTTATGCCATCTTCTTGCTAACTCCTCAAACTTTTCGTGCGCATGACATTCAGATGGCTGCATTAAATAATAATACAACATTTGTTTTAAATTTTGAGCAGTCAATAACAAATATAAACATAAGTTACTATTTAAGGCAAGTTATGAAATCGACATTCTTTGGATCGACTTATACTACTTTACTTTTTAGCTTTTTGAAAGCCAAAAGCTATATGCATTTTGGCTTTTGAAAAGCTAAAAAGTAGCTTCATATAAGTCGATCCAAAAGTAAGATTAAGGTAAGCTTGGCACACACACTTTAGGTTTTCAGTCCGGTTTTGATGGTATTGTGATTGGTTTTATTTTCTTTTTGTCGCTTTTGCTTCCCTTGCCAAAGTCATAACATTAGACAAGCTTTATTTTAGACCACTTTATCACATTAAAAGTACTACCAAAAACAATTATCGAAATTTTCAAAAGAAAATTCAATCTATTGCACTAGAAGAATTAATAAACAGAATTATCAAAAAGAATAAAGAAAAATGTATAGTTTATTTTGGATTTTATTCCATAATAAATTTTAATTTTATTGATAAAAATAATGTTTTTTTTTTTTTGTAGCTTTTTGAAAGAAAAGGAGCATTTTTTATGGTTTTCATTTTCTAAAATGTATGAGTTTCGGCAAGCATACCTGTATTCCATTGAATATTTTAAAAAATTAAACATATTTTCGTTTTTGCAAAATACTTTTGAACAAATTTGATTTGTGTTCAAAAAGAACCCTTAAAATGTTGATATTTAAGAAACTAATCTACTTTTAATAAACTGATTGTAATAAAAATAAACTGAAATTTTAAATTTTATTTGAAAATATTTGATCTTATGAAAATGAACTTACTTAAAAATCCAAATTTTCATGGAAAAAATAGGATATATTTTCTGGAAATATGTGATTTTACCAAACATTTGAATTTCTAGAACAAAAATCATTTATTCAAGCAATAGACAGATATATTTATTTTATGACGGTTTAAACATTAAAATAATTATGGGAAAAGTTTATTTGAGATGCTCATGGAAGAATAAACTATATAAATTTGGGGAGGTCTAAGGAGTTATTAAAGATACAATCTTTATTGCCTTTTTTCTCCTCAAAAAATTGCACAGAAATCCATATTTTAGAGCTAGTGCAATTTGAAAACGGTCCAGTGTATCTTAGTTAATCCAGCAAGTGTATTTTATTTATTGACTGCAACCTCATAATTAAACAGCTAGAAGCATAACTGAATTTACAAAAGCATATTGGATTAGATTACGAAAATAGGAAGAAAATGAAAAAACCTGCATCAAACATATTTGTAACAAGGTTAGTTGGAAATGAAAAATGGTCCATGGTCTGACAAAATCTAGAGAAGAAAACAATTAATTACTTCTATAAGTTGGCAATTATTTGTCGAACAAATGTTGCTCACCAGCCATTTCTTAGCTTTACCATCCCAAACTTCACCCCTATTTGGATAAACAGCTATTGCTTTCCTGGTCAACTATATAGGTAATCAAGCAATTTATATTAATTGAGGACTCAATGCAATCTAAATATAAATAATAATGATGATGATGAATCTACAATCAATTTTTACCTTCCTAAATTTCAGAATAAGATTCTCTATGTAGTGAGGCGGTGAACAATTAATTCCAACAATACTGACTTTGTCATTCTTGTTTAACATGTCAAGAATATCATCAAAGCTTTCACCTGAAGATGCATTTTCTCCATCCACTGAACTGAAACAGATCCATGAAGGGATTTTAACATTTTCTTCTTCGAGTAACTCTGCTATAGCCTACACATCGATACATTTTCACTTAATATTTGTCATGAATACATAAAGAGAAGGCAAATGTATGAAATGTCTATTTTGTAAGTACAGACCTGAGCTTCGAGTTTATTTGGGATGGTCTCAAAAGCAAGTAAATCAGGTTTAGCATTAACTAGAACTTGTAATCGGCGCTTGTGAAAATCTTTCAGTTTATCCAAGGTTACATCATCTCCGTAAAAACCACTGGTGTAATTTACATTTTGTAATATGTAAGAAAATAATTATGGAAACAATGATGCTAAGAATGCAAACGAATTAAGACTTTTGTACCTATACTCTGAGCCATCAGCAAGATAAGCTCCATAACTACCAACAGAAGCAGCCACCAATGCAAAATTATAATTATGTGTAGGATAAACCTTTACAGTTTTCCAGAAATTATCTCTTGACTCAAGAGCTAACTCCACGCTTCTTTTTAGTAGTTGTTCTCCTTCTTCAGCAGACAGACCTTTTGACACAAATCCAGGGATTGTTGCCTATAACAGTCATAATGTTTTTCGTTAGCCAATTATGAGCATGGAAATCAGCTGTTTCAAGTTAAGGTGAATTTTCTCCTCTCGAATAGGCTGAACAGGTTACCTACTTTTTTTTTTACCTTGGTATCAATGTGTCGTACGTGTATTAAACTACTAAAGTAGGTTAGTAAATATGGTATGACCACATAATCGACCATGTATTCAAATTTAATGACTTAACAGACTTATTTTTGTAGCTGTTAAGAATAAAGTCAAACCTGATATGATGCAGTTACTATTATATCTGCACCTGCTTCAAGATACTGAATATGTACCTGCATGTAAAATTGATGAAAAGGTTGTATTGCATGTATGAATTTAATGAATGTTTAATGACACCCCTCTTTCAGGGCCTCCCTTATCTATCACATTTTGTTTGGTGTGTTCAATTACCACAGTCACCAGTTTACCATTAACCAGGATAGGATCTGCTTGCTTGTCTTGAGATTTAGCCTAGGTCTATTTCGAAACCATAAGTATAAATTGTCCATTAACCTTTGTCGGGTGCTTTACAGTGCTTTGTATGGAAAACTTGGCATTCAATTTGACTAGTCTGAAACATATATAAATTTCTAGCTTCATCCTGGAAATAGAACTTGTCAATCACCAACAGAATAGGAAACAAACAAATTATTTAGCGGCTGTTTTCACACACTTGTCAAATATAGTCACATAGTTCCTCATACATTGCCGTGAGCAGCTATATCTTTTATTTCATTAATTCTTTCAATGAATTCAGTAATCATATTCAAATTTATATATTATCACCACTCAAACCCACACACAATGTTTGAATAATTTATAATGAAAGAAGCATATCCACCACGCTCTTCTTCAACTATCATGACCATAAGTATAAATTGTCCATTAACCTTTGTCGGGTGCTTTACAGTGCTTTGTATGGAAAACTTGACATTCAATTTGACTAGTTTGAAACAAATATAAATTTCTAGCTTCATCCTGGAAATAGAACTTGTCAATCACCAACAGAATAGGAAACAAACAAATTATTTAGCGGCTATTTTCACACACTTGTCAAATATAGTCACATAGTTCCTCATACATTGCCGTGAGCATCTATATCTTTTATTTCATTAATTCTTTCAATGAATTCAGTAATCATATTCAAATTTATATATTATCACCACTCAAACCCACACGCAATGTTCGAATAATTTATAATGAAAGAAGCATATCCACTACGCTCTTCTTCAACTATCATGTGATGTAACTGTTGTGCAGTAGCACATGATATCTGTGATGACTTTTAGTTCACGGCAATAAACAAGTTGTTGTAAAATGTAAAACCTACATTGAAGTACTTTGAAAGCCAAAAAGTGGTTGTCAACGTCCGAGAGTTCCAAAAATTTAAAATTAAATGTCTAGAACGCAAAAGTGTGTGAGATGCAGTAGTAGTATGTGGGAAGGTAAATAACACAGTAATTTATAGTGGTTCGCTTCAGATTGAACCTACATTCACTTTGAAGGTTTTGCTGATTTTATTCATATTCAAGAGAGTACAGCGATGTACATCATCATTACAAGTAGTTACAATGATTAACGATGTTCTATTAAGCCTTATTGTCGAGCTTCCATGCTGATCGGGAGCAGTTGAGGAGTTTCGAGGACCGTGAGATGCCAGGAAATTCCAAGGTCCGGGGATGTGGGGAAAAATCGGAGGTTCGGGGTGTACCGGGAAAATGGAAGGTTCAGGGTGTACCAGGAAAATCGAAGGTTTGGGGTGTACCGGAAAATTCGAAGGTCCGGGATGCACCGGAAAATTCGAAGGTCCGGGATGCACCGGGAATGTATCGGGATATTCGGAGGTACCGGAAATATAAGTATCTCGGTCTTCTTCTTCCCAAGGTGCTCAAGAAGCCATTTATGGTGTACAAGGTCCTTCTTGAGATGTGAAGAGAGCAAAGTGCCAAACCCTTTGAAGTGTGAGGTTGGGGGCATCCCTGAAGAGCGGCTGAGAGAAAATCGCGTCCCCTGTAGCATGGCAGGGAATTTTGCATCCCTCCTCAGGGATATGAATTTCGCATGACGAGGGAATGCAAGATTTGTATCTTGGGGATACAAAATTTGTATCCCCAGAGATACGAGATATGATGGAGTCGACGAGTCGAGGGATGCGAATTCTGTGTATGCATCTTCCCGAGTGGAATGTTCATGATGCGAAGTATGAGATACGAAACGTGGAAAGTGGCCTTCGTGGGATGCAAAATCGTGGTGTCCCTCCCCATTTCGAGGTGAGCGATGTGAAGCATGAAGGGATGCGAAATATGAAGTGGGTGTGGTTGTCGAGGGATGCAAGGTGGTGAGAGGCACGGAATGCGAAAAATGGAAGGCGAAGTGTTGTTTAGGGATATGAAATCCTGGCGTGATGCCGGGTAGAGTTTTGGAGTTGATCGGTGCGATCACGAGCTTACCATGTCAAGCATGGATTTCCTCGCATTACAAGGGGATACAAAATTCGTACCCCACGTGGGGATACGAATTTCGTATCCCTAGTGGGGATACGAAGCTTCAGTGCATGGCGCAAGTTGTGTGACGCGGTGTGATCCGAGGCTTGTACTATTCGAGAGCAGTGTGACGAATCATGACAACTGTTCTTGCGCGACCCCATCTTACCTTGATTCTTGACTTGAGGAAATTGGGGCATCACCTCTGGGCCGTTGAACCACACGATATGCCGAGTCGTGTGGGCCTGACCTGCTTCTGATAACTGGACCAAAATGCCGGTTAACACATTCCTATCACTTAAAATTAATAACCCCCAACAAAAAGTTTAGAGGCTCCTTTTTTAACCATACCTTCTTTTCTCCACAGGAATTCGGTATTAAAAAAATATGTAACATTGAAATCTTTTAGTTTCTATACAATTAATTGTTATTGTTAGCTAACACGTTCGATATTCGATCACCTATTTAAACAATTCATTCTACGCATCATAATAACAACAATCGAATTGTGTTCAATGTGAGTGTCGAATTGATGCACTAGTTACTGTCTTTGATGCACGTGATAATGTTAAAGTCAATACTTCGGATATAAGATATTTGGGTGGTTTTTTTTCCCAATTGATTGATCCGCTGTTTTGTAGAAATGGAGTGGAATATGCACATAAAATGCTATTTAAAGTGAGAAGGCTTGAATGAATAATTAGCTAATGCAAGTGATTCTGTTGTCCTCATTTCTATATATGTGTTCAATCTAGTGTGTGTATTTGTTCTTCTTATCTTATTTTGGTTTCTAATTAACCAATGTACATTCTTCCTAACAAATCAATGTATCAGTTTTTAAATCATTGTGAATAGAAATGTTTTATATTAGATCAAGGTATCACATTATTATTTCTTAAATATTTCAATTGCTAAGAAAAAAATTTATTTAATAAAAAGAGGGGGATGGAAGGAAGAAGATGTTGAGCAGGATGAAAAAGATAACCAGCTTCTTGAAAGTTGGAAACTTTACAGTCCTATGTCAGCCATCTACCTGGATACCAATCAGATGACAGAAAATATAAATTCCCTGGCAGAGCGCAACTATCCACACCGCAATAAACCAAGTATTCAAATGGCACCAAAATACCGATCATTCTTGATTGCATTAGGCAGTTTGGTGTTGTCTGTAATGAGATTTCTTCATTACATATGGCACCAAGTGACGACTGCAATCAGGAGCGGTCAGCATTTTGGTGTCGCTTGGAAACCTATGTAAAACTAAGTGCATTGCCTACTTTTGGTAAATTCCTGCAGTACGGATCCCGGGGTACACAAATTAATTAAATTTAAAACTGAACGTCATGCATTTATGGCTACCAGTACCAAACAACCATATCAAATAACTCTCCATGGCAAATGTCTTGTGTCATTCAAAATTTCTATCAATGTAGCTTTAAGGGACTAGAAGACTAGAAGTTCACGTTTATAACTTTAACTATCTCTATCCATCTTAAAACATAGAAGCGAACAAAACCAGTAACAAAATTCAGCAATAACAGAAGCTGCCGCTGCCGCCAACAACAACAGCAGCAGAAAAATGAAAAACCTGTTGGATAAGCTCAGGATTAACAATGAGAGCTTTGGCGCTCCAAAGAGCATCATGAATATCAGCTCCCAGCGCTTCCAGCTGCGTCGCAAATCCACCGTCAATCACAGCGCAGCCACCCGCCTCCTCAATTAATTTCTCGATCGTTCCCCTTTTCAACCCCATAATTTTTCGTCCACTACACGTTAGTTGGGAGGTTTTTTTCTCTGATAAATGAAACTACGATTTTAAATGTTAAAGGGAGAGACTAAGAAGGGTAGGTGAACGTGGACCAACTCGTGAAGAAAAGAAATCGCGTGAATCTGACCGAGATTCCTGGGTAGGTTAGCTGGCGGTGTGTTGGACGTATCCAAACCGAGTAAAGTTTCGCGTGAGATCCATTCATGGTTGTTGGGTAAGGTTTGGTAGGACTAGCATACGTTGTAATTGGTCACGAGTGTCACCGCATATTCTTAGGGTATGTACTTGAAGAAGAACAATGACGGGACACTTGAACGTGACATTGTTGTGAATAGATAATGCAGTTTTTGCTACGAACGAGATATTTTAGCATTTTATTTGAGCAGGGTAAATTTAAAATAAAGATACAGATACAAATACAGATACAATCATAAATACAGATACAGTCACAAATACAGTAGTATATTTCAGCGCAGCCCTACAGCAACCAACTGATCTCTTATAATATCTCGAAACGCTGACATTTCTCGGTATTCATTTCGCTGTACACGTTCAGTGCCTCTATTCGTCAAATTTCTCAGAACATAATATTCCTTCAAGTATTCATCAAGAATATGTTCAGGATCATCATCAAAAGCCATAAAATCTGAATCGCCGCTATTATATTTGCGTATGTAGTTGTGTAAGGCCATTGTAGCTACGGCAACTTTGACTTGAGTTTCAAATGAATATGTTGACATACTCTTCGAAATGACAATTTTTTTTTTCATATGCCAAATGTTCTTTCAACGGTCATCCGTAAACTCGAAAACACTTCATTGACCGATTTTGGTTGATTCACGGTCTCATGAAAATGCGGAATATGATACCTCATATTTCGATAAGGTGGTAAATATCCAGTCTGAAGTGGATATCCTGAATCGAGCAAAAAATATTATCCATCTGAAGGTTTAGGAAAGTTGGAGTTTTTATCATTTATAACCGAATTAAAATTTGTATTATCATGTGCAGTCCTTTCCCAACCAGTCATAACATAAGTAAACTGCAAATCGAAAGAGCATACAACTATATCTTCTACATAGCATAACTTTTTCTTCCGACATATGAGATAACTTGACCAGCAGGTAAGTGTGCATATACGTGTGTACCGTCTATAGCACCAATACAGTTTTTAAAATATGGATAATACCCAGTAGAACTACTGATGTGATGTGGAACATTATTAAATTGTGGATCGTCTGACTTTATTATATCAACAGCAAGTAATTGAAAAGCATTTAAAACAACATGAAAACAGACGGAAATTGTGCTACCAGTCTTTGAAATCTCTCCCTAAGTTGTCTGTTTGAGAGTTCAGTAGTCACTGTGTAAAAGAAAATACTAACCGTTTTGGTGATAACGTTGTTGATGCACGTTCAAAATGTTGTTAATCCAAGCTAAACCGGTATACTATGCAGTATTAATCTAGGTCATAAGATTCCTGCGTGAATTTTGGCACAATGATATCCCGTATAGATCAATCAAATCGTCAAAATCGAAGGTTGAATCGGAAGCAGACATTTATCTTGAAGAAGAAGAAGAGTATGATGATTGATGAGAACTGGAGAAAGTAGGGATGAGTTATAAGGGAGGGTAAAAGGAGCCTTGAGGAGGAACGTTGGAAAATGATTCGTTGGCGTCTGACGCGTCGGATGCTAACAGATCATTTTTCAATGTTCGTAAGTCGTTGCTTCTGGACGGTGAAAAGGTGTCACGCGTCGGACGCGGACGCCATCGCAAGCGTGACACCTTTTGACTGCGAATGGCCTCTTAACGAGTAAATTGATATTTTATATAGCAAATGGCTTGAGACACAAAATCTAATATACATTTAGATATACAAATTCTAAAACGTTGGATTTATTTTATTTTGTGTAAAATGTGAAACTAAGAAGAGATCAATAGCTGAAATTGCTTGCTTCTAAATTTGTATCGTCATTTCATGTTTAAATAAAAAAATTCTTTCATAAATTATAAGTGTTTTAACATATTTAAAAAAAATGATCTTTTTACGTATTTATGTATGTTTGGGCATTGGAATCATTTGTAATAGGCTTGAATTTAAGTTCTAAGTTGGGGTGTGTAAATTTCTATTATCAATAATTAAAGAGCGAAAACGTATACTGAGTTTAATTGTTGTATCATATATATAATATTATATATATATGTGTGTGTGTGTGTGTGTGTGTGTGTGAGGAGCGTTCTGTGGTATTACTATTTTGTAGCACTTATATCCATTCATGAGCCACACCAATCTAAATCCAACAAAAATTTGTGGATATTCTGTCCAAATATATATCATCATCTATCCAAAATTTGAGCTCGTTCCAACATCCGTAGAATAATTTTTTTTTTTAAATTTAACGTTTCAAATAAATGTTTGTACGGTGAATAATTGAACTAAGATTTTAAAAATGTTACAAATGTCGGAACGAGCCCAACTTTTGGATAGACGATATTATATACGTGGATTGAACATCTACAAATTTTTGTTGGATTTGGATTGGTGTAGCTCACCAATGGGTAGGATTCATAAATGGATGCTACAAAATAGGGGTGCTTCGGAATCTCACATATATATACATATATATATATAAGTAATATTAAGTTTGGTTTTATATGTAAGAGATGTATTAAATTTGTAAAAAATAATATGGTTACTATATTGCATATTTAAACTGTGCATTTAATTCACTTAGCCATTTTAATGCGATAGAAGTAGGGGTGGGCGCGGTTCGGTGCGGTTTGAACCTCAAACCGCTTTCGCACTGCATCAAACGGTTGATCAAAAATACAAACCATTATACTAACCGTTCAGACAGTTCGGTTTCGGTTCGATTTCTATGTAATACGGTCCGGTTTTGGTTCGATCCAGTTTGAACCCGTATTAAACATGAAAAAAGAAAATTACTTCCATCAACAATCAATTTACAACTGTATGACATTGTATCACCTGAAGGTTAAAACATACAGTGTTATCTTTAATTAATATAACAACAACATACGTTGAAAATAGAATATATATCGTTAAATTAAAAGTTAGAAAGGAATTTGTTAATTTTTTTATCATAACATTGTCGGTGTAGCTATGCGGTTCGGTTCGGTTTAATATGGTTTGGTAAAAGTTCAAACCGCAACCGAACCGTACTGTTGCGAGTCGGTTCGGTTTGGGCTGTTTGTTTTATAGAGAGAATCCAGTGCGGTTTTCCACACCGTTTTTACGGTTCGGTCTGGGTGGTTTCCGCATTGCGGTGCAGTTTATGCCCACCCCTAGATAGAAGTGCAAAAAGTCATAGCAATGATAAAACGAGGAAATTACATGATACAACGGATGACTCTAAAATAATATATAAAGCTCGTTCTTGATGTTTTAACAAACACATAAATCATAATTATATAAAAAGTTATTATTCAATTTGATTATAATTAGCAAATTGTTATTTTTAAATTGAAACGTGTGCAAGTATATGTAAATAAACATAAACTTTTAGTTAACTAAATTATATTTAATAGAATATTGGAGTATTTGTATTTCTAAAAATATATGTCAAAATATTCAATTATTGAAACTAGTTTAATAGTTTTTACAATGTATGAATGTCATTTTTTAATTCATTTCATTAATATAAGATATAGAGGAAATAGCAAAATATGGAGGAAATAATGGAATGTGTAACGACCCGACTTTTCAGCTCTCGAAAATCAACACTAATACATCCTCGGTATTCATGTATCTCAAATCAAGTGTCTGGAAGTCTGATAGTTAGGGGAAAAGAAAGGAGATAGAGGAATAGAAGATATAGAACAGAATCTCATAACGGAAAGTATAATCTATAGTAACAACAGTGCTCTTTACAAAAAGCGGAAAAACTTTAAATAAATACATAAATCAGAGTAAACAGAAACAATGAATCAGTCTAAACAGTTATAACAACTTGTTCTTACAATTGCTGATACATACAACAACATACATAGTGGAATAAATAAAAGAATACGAGTATATGTCTCGTCACCAACTCCTCTTATGAAGCTCCAAAGCAATCCAAGTCCAATCTGTAAATATACTCGGTTTGACCCGAGCATTATTGCAAAATAACACCCGGATCAGGCTAGGCAACCGCGTGAGATAACTCAACATTTAAGTAACACATATCAATACAATCTGAGACCGTATGCACGTCCGTAATGGTTATCCCCTCAATAACATCCAAACATTTATTAAGAGAATTATAATTGTATAATTGTATAATAGATAATGTATAGGGTGTAGAATATAAATAATTTCACATAAAAGGACTGGTTACATTAGTTACTTTCGACAACTATTAAGTGTACAAACAAAACCGATAAGGAACGCTCGTATATTGGATTTTCCGTGGAGATCTCTCGGAATCAAGCCGGATCCGAACTCCATGCACAAGGATCAGGAACCACCTTCCGGGCGTCGTATATCTCTAAATAAAATATACCATAAGGTAAACATGACTGGCCCATGCATGAAAACACCGGTGTGCACCACATGGAACCAAATATATCCAACTTCCTGCACGCAACATCTATAAGCATACTCTAGATGTGGAGTCAATATATCCTATCGTGGGTTAGCAAAACCCTAGATCACACATCATATTCTGTCTTTAGCCATATCCGATGTCGAGTTTTCGTTCGGCATCTTCACACAAGTCTTCATTACTTGAACAGAACAAGAATTCCCATAGTTGGGATAACACAGTGCAAAAGATCTTGGAATCACACATAGATCACTTCACGGATCTCAAAACCACACATGGGTTCCAATACATCGCTAGATTTAGAATCACACATAGATTCCTTCACAGATCTTAGAGTCACTATATGTGTTCGAGCATCTCAACATGTTTCGAATCCCCATATAGACTTCACTTCCCAGCCGCTTCCAAAAGATAGAACCTGTATACTGATTTTGAAATGGTTTTCGATAAGTAGAACACTTACCGATCCCGATCTCCTCAAAACTAGTCGTTAAGTTGAAGGTCAAGTTATATAGTCGATTAACCGACTACAATTCACACAATAAACAATTGTATATCGAAAACAACCTCGCTTAATTTCCATAACAATTGAATAAACATCCAAGGCACTATCAAGATTAATAAGCATGATAAACAGTTGAAGCACGGTTAACTCATATAAACGGCTTCTAATATCTTTCCCATTTAATTAATCTTTCATTAATTAAAACTTCTTTTATTAGCAAAACTTCTTTTAACTAATAAAAGTTCACTTGTCAAGTAAGACTTCACTTATTAATCAATAACTCATACTCGATTAATATTCCTTCGTATACTAACGTATATATATATTCAATTTATACATATAAAAGGCATATGTATATATTCTACGATTTCCTATTCTTTTATAGCCTTACTACTTAAAAGGGTTTTAATATACCTATCGCTCCGATATAAGTATAATCACAATTCACTTCCAAAATTCCCTTTCTAACTTCAATACTTCAAAATGTATTCATATATTTATCCCTCCGGTATATGTATACTATGATTCATTTCTAAGATTTCTTAAAATATAATCAAAGAGGTTATAACCATTGTTTAATAAATAACCTCTTCTCTTTTTTAAGTTAAACCATCTTATTCAATATCTTTATCCCGAAAGATATCTATACTTGTTTCTATCTTTAAAAATCCATTATTTAAAGATCTACGTATACTCAAACTCGTTAAACAATATAATTCCAATTTAACTATATTCCATGGGTTTAAAAACAAGTGTTGCTAAAATACTGTTTACAACAAACCCAAAACAATTCCTTCTGTATAATTATCTTTAAACGTTCGTTTAAAGTTTCAATTATACTAACTTGGATGATAATCCAAGAGGGTTAAAGATGAATGTAATTAACAAATTGTCATGACAAACCCAAATCCATTTCTATATTTATCCATATCTTTAAAATAGTCCTTCAAAAATGTAAATATAGATAAATATTCAATAAGTTGAAATACTAGTGATTTCTAAGCCATTGATTATAACCAATGTGTTATAATCCAAAATCATTTCCAAATCTTATAAAACATGCTTAATTCATTTTCAATATATATATATATATATATATTTAAATAACTTGAAATTAGATTTTAAATTAATGGATAAAATGTATAATTTAAAATAGGTTTTAAATAAAAGAGTAAAAATGTGTGTGTGTATATATATATATATATATCGTAAAAATAGTTTAAAATAGGTTTCAAAGTAACTAAATAAAAGCCTGTTTTATATTTAAAACCATTCGCTTTCAATCTCCCAATTCCTGTTCCAATTCGTATAATTTCCCAATTCAGTCCCGTTATGCCAAACACACTAATTTGTGTGAAATAGATAAACTCAATATATTGTATAAAATAATATGTGTTCACCTCATCATAGTTTCCACATATAACAACGTTATATAATCAATTGGTTCCACAGTCAGGGTTTAACACACAATCAATTCATAATATAACATATGAATATATTTACAGTAACAATCATATTAAGGAATCCTGTTGGATTCTCCAACCTGTCCTCATGCATCGCAGCTCATATATCAGCACATATATATGTAATACAGTTCAATATTAACTAATTCAAATAAGATGAATCTTCTGCTAACTTAGGTAGTGTAAAAGGGTCATTCGTTCACAGACGGGAATTATATATATCAACAACCACCAAATTAGCAATAAACCTGTAATTACCTAAAAAAAATTGAAAGCATTATTTTGTAGACATATAGGTATCATTTTTACACACACAGGAGTATCAGTTCTGTTCTTAGGATATAAAAGTATCATTTTTGTAAGCACAAGGATATCAGTTTTAAAACATCTGTGTTTAACATTGATTTATACTGAGATCAATGGATCTCTTGCTTTCATTCTACTTTGATTTAAAGCAAGAGAGATATATATCTCTTCACATATATATATATCTTAATTATTTTTGTATGAACCGATATTTTTATATTGGTAAATTTTTTGGATCCTGGATGTTAATTTAGGAAAGAATGGCTCTGGCTTGAAAATTTAAAACAAGAGAATCTACATGCTTAAAAAAAAATCTCACCAGAAATGATAGATAAAAGCAGGGTCATTCCAAAACCATCCAAACAACCAATTACACATATAAATATGTAAATAACAGTCAATACTATTATATGGTACAATAGTATAGCAATAAGCATGAGTTAAACTCACCATCCATTCCAAACGACGTTTATACGCTATTTTATCTAATTTCAAACAGCCGTTTGAAATTAGATATCCAACCTTCTCAGAATGCTACCAATCCACAACGTACGCGTAGTGTTTTTGCTACGATTCCAACGCAATTCGTAAAATGGACGTTGTATGAACTAGATAGATATTTACAAGTTAAAACAAGATTTAAATATAATTAACTTAATTTAAATTAAACAATTCCTCACCCCTCATCACATACGTACACGCACGAAAACACCCGTGCGCCAAATTGAGTGATACTGCAAACGAAGTAGTGTTTCTTCAATCCGACTTCACCGATGCATCACCCACCTCAAACTGCACCTACTGAACTACTTCCCCACTGCTCCGTGCCCCTCCTCTACTACTCCCCCACTGTCCGTGCCCCTCCTCTAAAATCCGATCTCGAGCTTCCGCTGCTGCCCCCTACAGGTCAACAAACCAAAATACTCCCAAATCTCACCAAACTCTGCCACCCGCAGCGCCTTGCCACAAGAAAGTTCAGCTGTGCCATCAACTCCTTCTCTGGCTTCACGAAATTGACTTTGAACCCGACCTAGCGCTCACTGTTCAAGTTGAGCTTCGGCAGTTTGAATGGTACAAATTCCCGTGCATACCAAGCTGAAGATCTCCCTTCTACAAAGCTAACGAATTTAATTCCGTGTGATTTCGTTGAGTAAAACTCATGATTTAATTGTTTGTGGACATTTGGAAATGGTGGCCTGTATTTTGATTTATACAGAAGAGGGAAGAATTAGGTTATAACGTTTTTAACAGGGGTATTTATAGCAATTTAATTTTAGATATTTATGAAGATATTTTCTATTATAATATTCACTTATATTATCATTAAGCATTTTAACATCGAACAAACACATAACAATTCTGAATGCGATGAAATTAGACATCCTGCTATAATTCAATACTCCGGACTCGATGAATCTAGTTTCATCGAATTCCGAACCCGTTTGTAAAAACAATATTTTTACGTGTTAATTAAATTGAGCTAATATTTAATCGGTTTACAAACACTTCTATTCATCGATAATAAATTATTATTATTATCATTCTCATTCAAACAAAATTTTACATAAGCTAAAAAATCAATCTAATTTCATATTAAATTCCAAATTTGATTTAGTTATATATTAAATAATTGGTATATTCTGAATTCAAGTTACTCAACTTCTAATTCAATCATCTTCATATTTAAATAAATTAAATATTTAGATGCTAAAAATCCGGCTCATTACAGAATGTAGATAGGCTTAAAAAGAAAGGCTATATTAGGGGCTATATGGAAAAATCATAGTGGTTGAAATCTGCTATAGGATATAACAGAGTTATAACAGGGTAATAGCTGGGCAATAACTGCACGGTGTTTAGATAATATATAGTAACATTCAGTAATATTTATAAGGAGACGTAAGTTTACACTAATAGAAAACGTTACACTAAAGCATATTTAAGTTTTAATTGCACAGGTTATGCACATGCATTTTAATAGCACAAACAACGTATATCTCAGAAATACTAGAATATTTATGTCACAGAAAAATAAATGATTTTCAAGTGCAAATTGACGTACAAATGACATGCATGAAAGTGAAATTTTGAATATAAAAACAAATGGTGAGATTAGTATGCATGTCATTGGCGATTATATTTATTCTAAAAGTTTGCATTATTTGGAAGAAAAGAGCTGAAAATAAATATTGTTTAAGATATGTGTCAAACACAACAAAAATAATTAACTAATGAAAAACAATAACATTTTTTTTTTGAAGATATTATCACCCTTATACACAACTTTTCTATTATAGTTTTTGGATTACCATTAAAAATTCATTGTTTTTTATCAAAATTTTGGTGTTTTTCATTGAAGCTCTTTTTAACAATGTATCATAAAATTGACTATGGCTGGTAACACTTCGAGGTAAGTAAATTTCCATAGTTGGAATTGTTTGCCCTTGAGCTTCAATAACTGAAGAAAAACCTAGTCATATAGAGAATTATTTATGTAATAAACCGAAAGGTAAACAGATATATTTAGTGGTCTTCGTAGATATTTATTATAAGAAAGCCAAGTTCCAGCAAAATAAATGGTAGGAATCTCTACATCTGTGATGTTTCTATGGGTTTCACGACGTATGGGTCATATACCGTTGCATAACTCATTTTTTGAACCGATGTTTTTAGCCAAATTATTGGTGCACCTTTCTTCGATACCATTTTATATGAGAGCAAATCACTTAGATTTATAGAATTCAAATATTAAAGCTGGTACAAGTTGCTTATATCATCTTCCACATAATTGAAAGAGTGGTATACATGATGATAATCAGGAAAAAATAATAACATAAGATCATGTAACATATTTATAGTTTCATTAAGTGGGTTATTAATTCCCTTACAACCATTTGTACTGTATTGAATGCATTCACATATAAGTTTGGGAATTGGGTTTATTAGAGTAGTTATTCATTTTTCATATTTTCATGGTATAGCCATTTCAATTGGGATTCTTAACATATTCTCACATTTATATGGCTCGTTTCCATCACCAACCTTAAGTAGTAAACCCACATAAAACAGATCTTCTTTTGCCCTCATATTATGAGTGAGATTGATCACTTCTGTGTGCCAATATAATTAATATTTAACTATTGCATAAAATATTTTTTATATTATACAACTGGTAAAATTCGTCAAAAATCCCCGCTAATGATTATAAATTTACCTCTTAATGGCATGTCATTTTCTAATATGTCTTTCAAAGTTCTATCCAACACTTTAAAAGCATATATATGAGTCATTATTACTTCATCCCAAATACGAACAACCGCCGATCCCATAACTTCAGCTTACTAAGACTGTAACGACCCGCATTTTTATGCATCGGAGGGTCGTAGAATATTTATTTCATTCTCAAATGAAGTCTTATAGTCATGTAACTTTGAGGAACGACTATTGGGGTCATTTCCCATGTTCACGATTTTTTGTCGATTTTTAAATGACCATTTTGCCCCTATCGAATCGTGTTTCGCCTATAACTTTTGATTGGTAAGGAGTTTTGATCTGAACTCACTTCCATTGGATTCAGATGATGATTTACCTTTCCGTAGAGTGGTCACATTGACCAAACGGACTTACCGTTTGGGAGATATGGCTGAAACAAGGTTTGAAAGGTGGAAAACTACTTAAGCGGGCTTAATAGGGTAATTAGCGGATGGGCCCATAACCCATTTCGGGATTAGGGTTATGGGGAGGTTGAAATCAGTTAGGAAACGATCTCATTTTCATTTTCTCAGTCACCTAAAACATTTCTCTAACCCTAACCATGGCCTCCACCTTCTAAATCACTCCCAAATCACCGTTTAATCGCGTATTGAGCTAATCAACATCAAATCAAGGCAAATCAACATCAAATTAGAGATAGAGCTGCTGTGTTGCATTGGGATTCGAACCATAACATAGATATTTTTAGATCTAAGATTAATTTGTGGCTAAGGTGAGTGATTTGCAGTGTTTTTCACTAATTACGGCTAATTAGGGGTGATTAGTGATAATTAGCGAATTAATGACTCAGAAAAAATATGTAAAAATATTTAGAAATTCCAAAATATTATTTTATGCCTCTAATAAAAATTTGGGTTAATTTGGACACGTTTTTCTAATCGTATGGTTAAATCATGATTAAGGAGATTAAGGGGAAAACATGGGTTTTGGGTATGTTTGCTCCATATTAACATGTCATATCATTGTTTTGGTGTTTATGGTTGATTATATATGTTGTTATTACTGTTTGGAATGCTTTGTGATTATATAGTCAAGTTAGAATGGTCGAAAACGTTGTCGTATGGCGTAAATAGCTTGTTGGAAAAAGTTGCAGGAAATTGGTCATTCCCGTTCGTGAAGCACATATCATGATCCGATCCCGGATCGCACTCGAGCTCCACGAGCCGACCGTCCATGCTAGCCATGAACCAAACCACTACATCACGAGCGGGACACCACGAGCCGCCTTCTAGAGTCTTGATCCGGACAAGGACCACGAACTGATAGCCTGGAGGCTTGACCACGAACCGAAGCTTGGTGCACCACCCACGAGTCGACCAAGAGGTTGCGAACCACGACCCGTGCTAGTAGGAGGACCCACGAGCCGAGTTGGTCACGGACGGAATGGAATGACCCGAAGTGCCCGAACTGAAGAGTCACGAACTAGGGTGATGACCTAAAACCGAGATGTAAAGGTAGTCCAAATGAGAAGTTGTAGCTCAGGATCCAGATGGGAACCAACGAGTTAACTTCATGAGTTGGGCTTTGCTGCAGGACGTGTGCAAAGGGGTTATCAATGTCTATAACTTTGATCCACCATCGAGAGACGGATGTTAGGACATGGATTAGTGCAGTGGAGTAGCCATTACTCCAAAGGGGCAAAATGATCGTAGCATGGCTATGAGCCAGTGCAGTGGAGTCGTCATGACTCCATGGTGCAAAGTGGACATAGCAGAAGATTAGTGGCTATGGATCAGCGCAATGGGGTCACTATGACGCCCAAGGGAAAAGTGATCGTAGCAAAAGGACTGGGTGATCAGAGTAATGGATACCGTATGCTTTAGGCACTGAGTGAGAGAAGTGAGGATGATTGCTATGTTTGATGTTTTCTATCACCATGTTATGCACACTTCCATATTATCTTTGCACATTATGTTAGTGTTACCTTAGAGTACTATACATCATGTTGTGCTAACTCTGCAGGTCCAGGTTCAGGTATAATTATCTATACCTGTTATTGTTCTCATTTGATGCTTATCGCTTATACCAAACTTTTGTCTGACCCAGAGTTTTATGTCTCTTCTTATTACTCTGGGTGCTCTTAAACAGGCAGACTAGAGACAGGTTAGGTGGTATGCAGAGACTTCCACGTACTATATATATGTTCTCCCTGTGTTGTTGTTCGTCACTACTTTGGGCATTAGTAGTGTACCTTATCTGTTTTGCGTTAGAGACAGTATTTTGAGGTTGTAATAATGGTTTGGATCATAAGCTGTATTTTGAATTTCGCTGCTATGATGGTTTATTTTTCAGCTTATGCACTGTCTCTCCTATTTTATGTCAAGTTATATATTATTATTATATTTCATTCCATGCATTGTGAGATATACCATTAGTTCTTTGTTGATTCATAGTTTCAAATTCCTTTTCCTTTGACGACCGTTCCGTGTTGGTTGGACATCGGCACAGCGCATTTCATTGGAAATGTCGGCTGGTGCGGGGTGGGCCATAACAGAGACTGTCTAGGTATTGTACACATTAAATTGCAAGTTGGATTGAGTGAGATTTTAAAACATGTATGTATCTTTCTTCCAACTTGTAACATCCATTCTTTAAGGCCGGAAACTAAACGCTATAGATGCTGCAATCATCTCTAGTTTCAACTTTCGATGACAGAAAATTAAATATTATTCAATCTCAACATCAAACAGCGTGGAAGTGTGAATTTTTTTTACAAAACATTCGTTCATGCCAACCATATGTAGAACTTGTTCATAGAAAATATATGTTATTACAAAATAGCGTAGAGAGCAACATATGAAGATGTCCCTTCGGGAGATCAGAGTATAAATAGTGCAGTATTAAACATGCCGATACATATATCCAAGCAACAAAATGAAACACGGGGGAACTCCTAAATAGATATCGCCGCATGCCTGCCTCCGAAATCTTATTCATAGAAGATACCTAAAAGACCTTAACCCTTAGCCTACTCAACTGAGTACCCGAGAGAGTTTAGGGAGAAAAACTTAAACTGCGGGTCATTCAAAAAGACTGGTGTGAATAATAACTCAATAACCCGACGCCTTTGATATCTAATCAAGACCACACTGCATAGCTGAATGAGTTCCCCATCTTTAGTATCATATTACGAAACCATTCTAACCCTGTATTCCTGCACATAATGGTTAGTCATTTTGTCACGGCAATACATATAAACATTCAATAATGACTGCAACATTTATTGTTCAACACACAACGAACTCCCTACCCTAATTATACTCCTTTCCCATGCCTTTGCAAAGAATTACTTTGCTAGGCATCGGAGCCGAAAACTCATTCTATTATTGATCCCCTTCTAGTGTTTCGTGGCATCATAGTCCACGTACACTGGATCAACGTCCCCTCTGATTCCCTTCATTAACTATCTACTAATATGAAAATGAAGGCCCCTTCCTGAACCTTTCCGCACTACGTGAAGCAATGGATTCAAATACATTCACAAAATTATACTTTTTACTGGTGAGTGCAAATCTCCACCCCTGGGACCCTCCCATCGTTTTTTACATAAATGCAGTGTCCACACAATGGCTACAACCAAACACATAACATTTCAAGGGGTTCTAAGTAAAGTCAACATACACAACATTGTATATGACATCTGAGTCGACTCTAATCTACTTCGATTCTTGCAATGATATACGAAGTCCTAGTTCAAGCTATTCTGAAAGGGTAACCCTTCCGGCTTCGCTTCTTAACAACAACCAATGTCTGTCGTCCCACAGTGATGAAAGTAATAGAGGCGAATCCTCTATTTTAATTTAGAAAATACTTAGATAATGGTTTCCTTGTTGTCATCGCCGACGCCAACAGCCGTGGTGGCAGATCTTCAAAATAATTGATTTAGAAAAAGTTCCTTAGTGGCCTCTTTAGTGCCTAAGGAAGTATTTTATGAAAACTATTTTACGAAGGCATGTATACGTAAGCAATGACTTCAAGGTTTTATAAGCCTTCGAAAGCATAGGTATTGGTACAAAGCCTCTTCCGGTTCCAATGAAAGACCTAGAGGCAGAAAGCCCATGTCCCTTTCGGAGTCACTACTTAGAATCTTTCTTATATATACATGTATGTGTGTATATGTAATTATAAAATCGTTCTTTTATAGAAAGTACCTCTTTTAGTCCAACCGAAAGAGCCGAGGCAAAAGCCTCCTGTAAAGCGGCTATCTTTTCAAACCAAAATATTTATAAGTACCAAGGCCGATTACCGAAACCGAAAGGTGTAAGGTCGAAGCTGGAATGCTTCAAAAATCATACTTGTGATATCTCAAACATTCAACTCCATCGAAGGGTTCTGATCGTTGCTGGAAGCGTTTTTAGATCAGAAAATGACGCTGACAATAAGTTTAGGAAAACTGATTTAATTATTTGTAAAGTATTTTTTTTACCAACTCCACTATATTTTTTGAAATCCTATTGATTTGTAAAAGAGTATTTGGAATAAAGTACACACAATTTTCCAGTACTTCGTACTACATAAAATGCAAAATACATGGACATATCACTTAACACGCTAATAATAGAATTAACATATAATCTTTCCTAAAGCATTCACCCTTAGAAAATTTATAATAAATTCATACAAGCATAACAATTCATGAAATTAGAAAATCATCCCCATAATCATTTAGTACACATTATACGAAAGTGTCATTGTGTTTGGAGATCCCTATCTGAGGGTTTCGCCTTGTGCATAAGCATTTTCACGTATGAAATATCTTAAGTAACTTTATTCTTGTGTCACAATTTTAAACATGGGTATTTTGCATTAAGCATGCATCATAACAAAACATAAGATAATCATAGACAATAATCAAACATTCGGATATACTAAATAACCGAAACCATAGGGATATAAGTATATTATTCAACTATATTGGATAGAGATAATGAGATTTGTTGATGAAATGTTCCAAATTCTATGTTTTCCTAGCTTTATCTCCTTCTTCTCCTAACTTGTGATGGTCGACCTTAGATTTTCTTTATTTGTTGTTTATGGTTTAGAATGAGTATCGTAAATGAACTATTGGAGACATGACATATATATACCATAAGCCGATAGTTCTAATATTTCCCTCCTCATGTCTCCCTTCTTTTTATGCACTTATATTTAGTTTATTTGTTTACGAAGGCCAACCTTCTAATTAATTTATTAAACACAAATTTCATTGCCTCATCCATCATGTTGTTCAAATTTAATTACTTTTAATCAAATTCGTGAATAATGTTTTACTAAAATTAAGGATGTTACACCCTCCTGCCCTTAGGGAATTTCATCCTCGAAATTTAGACAAGGACCGGAAAACATAACTACAAGCAATCAAGCAAAAATGCTATCTATAAGGTACTAGGGTTCATACCATAAAAAAATCTAGGTAAGTTTCTCTGATTCTACTTTAAGTTTCTCAAGTGCAATCGCTTTCATCAGCACTTTCACCAGTTTAACCAACTTGCTTCTCAGTTTCTTTTCATCACTTTCTACAATTCATATTGTTTTTCTTACAATAGTTAGATCAGGTTCTATCATTAACTCTTTCGATGCCTCCGGTTCCAAGGAAGCTTCGGGATCATGTACATACTTTCTTATATATGACATATGAAACACATTATGAACTCCCATAAAATTATCTTCAACCAAAAACTCCAAGTACGTACGCCTTCTGTTCGTATGTCTCTTTTGTTTGTACTGAGCTTCCTTTATTCACTTTCAGATGATCTCAATCTTCTCGGTTTCTTCTCTAACCAATTAAGGACCAAAAACCAATATGTCGCCTGTCTCTAACCAACACAATGGTGATTTATGAAGTCTTTCGATAAAGCTTTGAAAGGAGTAATTCCTATACTCGTTTGGAAACTATTGTTATAGGAAAATTCTACTAAGTTTAAATGATCCTCTCATGAACTACCAAAAAACCAAAATGCAAGCTCTCAATAAATCTTCCAATGCGTTGTTAACCCTTTGGGTGTACCCATCCATTTGTGGATGGTATGTGCTACTCATCTTAAGCTTCGTTCCCAATGCCTTTTGCAGACCCTTCCAATATTCACTAGTAAATAGTGGAACTCTATCGCTCATGATACTACTTGGAATTTCTTGAAGTCTCACAATATTCTTCACGAATAACTCAGCCGAAAGTGGTGCTAACCTATCGATCCTTAAGGGAATGAAATGAGCACATTTGTTTAACCTATCCACGACAACCCAAATGATTTCGTTTCCCTTTCTTGTTCCTGGAAAACCATCAGGAAAGCCAATGATATCGAATCCTACATCCAAATCGAAATATTGAACGGCTAAAGCAAACCACTAGGCTTCTGATGTTCGACTTACACTTGCTGGTAGTTCCAGCATTGCTTCACTTAAAAGTCTATATCCTTTTCATGCCTTCCCAATAAAAACTCATCTTCATGTATTGGTACATCTTGGTACAACAAATGTGTAGTAAACTTTGAACAATCACATTCCCTAAGAACTTCTTTCCTCAAATCATCAAGATTTGGAACGCATAACCTTCCTTTCTTCCTTAATCATCTGTTTCAGTTAAGAGCAAACCTTCCGGATTATCTCCTTTCACTACAACTCTAAGCTTTCTGATCCTTTCGACTAGTGAAGGATCCTCTTCCTGCTTAGAAGCAATCTTCTCAATCAAAACTGGTCGAACTTCCAAACAAGACACCATAGGCATGCTTCCACTTAACAAGTTGTCGACCTATTCCTTACATTACGTGTAACCAAAGCTTCTAAGTCTCTCCACTCATTCAACATAGTGGATAGTATTGTTACCCACCCAGAATAGGCCTATGTTTCGACCTAGAAAATGCTCAGCGGAACTTAGAACCATTCTAAACGAATCATTGGTTCCTGTAAGGAAATACTAAAAACTAATATAAAAGAGTAGTCTAAATGAAATCAGAGTCTCACATAACAAAAGGAATAAAATAAAATATCTCAAAATAGATGTACCATAAATTTAAACCACCATCAATGTCAGATACAATGAGTCTAAATAGATAAAAAGGCACATCAACAATTATCCCAATACATAATAATAACAATAAAATAATACTGCCATAAATAACTTAAGCCTCCGTCATCAGGCTCCATCTCCAATCATCACTGATCCAAGCGTCCTCAACTATTAATGTTTTTATGTTAAGAGGAGGGAGGTCAAAACATAAAGTTTTGGTGAATGAAAAATTATATAAGTTTAGAAATGACTATTTCCTATATTTAGCAGTGTAAATTCTTCATGTTTTGTTTACGCATACAAATATACACAACTAAACATATGAACGGACATCCTTACAATCACTTAAGGCCTATATGTTGATTTAATGGTGGACATCCTTATATTCACTTAATACCCCATAAGGCGGGCTCTACCTGGTCACTTATGGCCATTAGCTAATTTGCTAAGGGTGGATTCCTATTATCACTTAATGCCCCATGGCGGGCCCCTAGCCACTTAAGACCTCATCCCTAATGTCAATGTTATTAAATATATATACCCTCCTTATAGGTCGAGAGATAGTAACAGCCGTTTAACACCGGGTTTAGGCAGGAACACAACTTCATTTAAGACCCTTCTGGCAGACAATATTGTTACTATCAAGATGTCTTTGTGGGTGAACTCCTAGCCACTTAATACTTCCCTTAGACGGTGTCTCCTTCAGGCTATTTATATAAACCGTCCCAAGGTCAGCCCTTACTAAGCCCCTAGATAAGAATCAGACATTTCTTGAAGAACTACCACACTCATACTCTATCATCTATAAGGACCATTTAATAACTTATAAGAGAAAGGCTGACCCAGTATCCACTTAAGACCTATAAGGGCGGGTCCCATGACTTTGGTCTAGAACCAAGGAGTGAACCTTGGGAGCATACCTAATCTCAACCATTGAATACCCAATAAGGTAGGTCAACCACTTAACACCTTCTCAAGGCACGTCTGCTTCACACACACACACACACACATATATGGACACACACACTCACTCACACACACACACATATATGGACACACACACTCACTCACACACACACACACACACACACACACACATATATATATAGACACACACTAGACGTCTCACATTAAACCGACCACTTGTAGATGCTGGATTTGTTGGGTAGTTCTGGGCAGGTTTCTACCATAAGTTAGGCTTAACCTCGCGTCTTAGTGTACTAATTATAATGGCCCATGACACTTAGATTCTCACTTTAACCGATAATACTTGTAGATGTTGGATATGTCGGTCGGTTCTCGGTAGGCTTCTACTGCAAGTAATGGTTAACCTCGTGTTCATGCATCATTGGTTATAATTAAAGCCATTAATCCACACACAAACAAATATGCATACAAATTCCTTTGAGGACATTCAATAATTCTATTTCCTAATTTAATCATATTCAATACATAGTCTAATACGAATTAATATTGTGTTTAATTACATTATAAATATCTAAATAAATAGGTGTGAATTTAACGCACGAGAATAACGACCTAATACATTTGAAATGTCAATCCGAACATTTCACAATTAAGGTATACAAGTTAATTTCTCTATCAATTAACATGGTCCAACATGCATATTCTCATGTAATGATAAAAAGGGAAATAACAACATATACGAAAAAAATTGCAACCTAGGCTTGAATAATTATTTAAATAATAAAAATATAGGCAAGGTGCAATAAATCCAATTACATATCCAAAAACTTTGCTTTAGGCGCTGCTTCACTTTTTAATTTGTATTGCATACAAAAACCTAAGATTGTGATATATTTTATATAATAAATTCAAATAATCCATTTAAAATAGACATTTTGAAACACCCCACCTCCGTTAGGGTCACTCTCAAAGGGAATGCCCTAATTTTGGTGGAGGTTTATAAGTATAAGTCACAGATATACAAGACAGATATAATAACACATATTTTTGAACAACGGAAAACAACAACTTTTATTTCTTCAAAATACGTGTTACACAAACCATGCCATAATACTTCCCAAAATCATAACTGTCTTGATTACATTATTTAAAGAAGCATGAAGAAAACATAAATAAACTGCAAAAGTCCCCTAATTGTTGTCCAAAGCCATAGTCCAAAATGGAAAAGATCCAAGCAATACATTCTTTCTCTTCAAGCTGGATGTGAAAACTGGTCAAGCTGCGGTATTCCCTCCCTGAGAACCTTGGGGGGGGGGGGAACGGAAGAAAAAGAGGCGAAAGGAAAAAGGGTCAGTCATAAAGACTGAGTAAGTTCTAGTGACTTTCAGTGTAGAAACGGTTAAAACAACCTGTCATGTATGAACTGGAACTAAACTTAAGAATGGTGTCAAGGTGAACAAGATAGACTAAGGTGATCAGGATAAGTCAAGACAAGTCAAGTAAAGCATCACATGTTCGAGATTCGTTGCATCGACTGTACTAGTATACTAAGCCCATATCACAAGTTAATCACGAAATAAATCCCACAGCCCAATGTCATGAAATGACCCTGAAACGGGGTCTGACCCAAGTACGGGGTCTGACCCAAGTACGGGGTCCTACGGAGCGATTATCTAGTCGATCGGCTCCCTACAAGTTCTAGCTCGTCAAGTGTCCGTGTCATACGGCTAATCACGAATGTAGTCACCTGTGCTGGGTCCACCTTCGGGTGTATCAGCCCTAGGGTGTCAACCCCTGACACGATTCAAGATGCACAGATAAATCTACGGATACCCAGTGTCTGCCCCGGATACGTGCACGATCGTAGTCCACCGAACCTACACTGGCGTACCTCACTGCCGTCGTTCACCTCTTACAATCAGCCCAGTAATCGTGCCCTACCCGGCCTAGCCCCAGGGTACCTTGATACATCTAGAGGGTTACTGCTGAAAGGGGTCGTGTCTAGGGTTTCGCTTAATAGATTAGGTCATGTAATTCGTGACCTAACCCGCCTAACAGATTAAGTCATGTAATTCGTGACTTAACCCTTTTCCAGTCTAGTCATGTCAAGATGGTTAAGTATGTCATTTCAGTTCGCGACTTAACCCGCCTACGTGTCATGTCAAGTTGGCTAAGTGTTGTCGTTTTCAAGTTCATGACTTAGCCCTACAAATCGTGTTCAAGTTGGTTAAGTTGTCTTTTCATGTTCATGACTTAACCCTAATTGGCATTAATTGATTCGTTAATGCACCGAACCACTCACATTGGATCCTATTGTTCGTAGCCACTGGATTTGCCGGGCGGTTCCGGGCAGGTTTACGCTACGAACTCAACCCAACCTCGGGTTTCAAGCGCGATGTGACCAACTACCCACATTGGATCCTATTGTTTGTAGCAACTGGATTTGCCGGGCGGTTCCGGGCAGATTTACACTACAAACTCAACCCAACCTCGAGTTGGCCACTTTCTTGTTTTCTAAAGTCATGCCCATGTTCTTATCAGATTTTACGATATTTCCATAGCATGTTCATATGTCAATTTCGTGCCCAACTAAGGCATGTTTTAAGGTCAAGTTATGGCATGGTTCAAGTCAAATTTTCGTGCCATATTTCATGTTCTACTTATGCCAAATTTCACAGTTTGTGCTTATAATTAATTCAAGTTTTGCCTATTCTACCCAATCGTATCCCCAACGTATATAAACGTACTTCGTTCACAAGCATAAACAATTCAAGAGATAAAGGGGAATAACACTAAACATGTGATAGGCATATGTGACAATTCCAACATCACTTGCATAATAAACAGGCTATAACATATCACATAGTTTCAATACTAGCATGATGATAATTTGGCATAGTAATGATTCCAACTTAATTTAACATGATGATTTCAACTTTACATCATAGGCATAATAATAATCATTGCGGGCATAATAATAATCTTATTACAAACATGAAACATTAAAGGCATATTAATCCTAATAGGCATAGTGGATTCCAATTTAGCATTTTTATCATAATAATTCTCATAAACATAATGATTCCAATTTATCATAATGATTCTCATCTAACATTATAAACATAATGGTTCCAACTTAGCATTTTTAACATAATGATCCTCAACTAACATTATAGACATAATGATTCCAATTTAGCGTTTTTAGCATAATGATTCTCAACTAACATTATAAACATAATGGTTCCAATTTAGCATTTTAACATAACGATTCTCAACTAACATTATAGACATAATGATTCCAATTTAGCGTTTTTAACATAATGATTCTCAATTAACATTATAGACATAATGATTCCAATTTAGCATTTTTAACATATTGATTCTCAATTAACATTATAGACATAATGATTCCAATTTAGCATTTTTAACATATCTATCATTATAAACATAATAATTCCAACTTTTCATCATAACCTAGCAATACCCAATTTTTCATTAATCATGATGGGTATATTAACATCACAGGCATAATTCCATCAATAGTCATAGCCATGGTTTAATTAGCATCATAGGCATGGTTTAATCAACATAAAGATTTCAATAAACATAGTGATTCCATGGATATGTATTAGTCCAACTTGCCAAACAATTAAGCCCAAGTGATTCATAACAACATCAAAATCATGACAAGTTTAACTTGCAACGTTGCCATAGCAATATCCCCAAATTATAATTCAAAGATAAACAATATAAACAATGGATTAACAATAGTTCCTAAATCCGGTTTCAATTCATGGCATGTCCATATTGTTTTAGCGTTTTTGCCTAAAAAGTAACATAGAACTTACAATATGAAGCAAATAATCCAAATAAAAATCTCAAATCAATTAGTCCCAAATTCGTTGTCTAAAGCGTCGTAGTTGTTGTAGCTTCTAGTTGTAGCCTTCAAGAATCGCCCTCCATCTTCTATAAGTTTATTCTTTGTATTTTTAATTCAGAGCTCTAGGTTTAATGGCGGCGGCCTGAGGCTAAAATGAAATAGTATGATTTAGGCTAGGTCTAGGTGTTATTTTATAGGTGAATAGGGTGATTTAGAGCCTTCAGATCAGTCCAGAAGTCATCAGAATCGCACAGCTCGAATACACATCATCTAGCCACTCAAAAGAAGACACGTCACCTCAGAACACTCCAGAATTCGGTGCTGGATTTGTACGGGCGCACTTGGCAGGTGCGCCAGTGTATTTTTGTACTGGCGCACTTCACAAGTGCGCCAGTGTATTCTGGACTGTTTTCGGTTTTTCTGCCTAACTTCGTTCGTCCATATCTTCTTCATACGGTATCCGATTTTCGAAAACTCGGACTCTATTTCGCGTATTTTTCCGAGACGAACGCAATGGCGTAACCCATTTTCCTTGATTTCATCTTTTATAATTAATTATACTTTAATTCGTGAAGCTTAATGTTATAGAATTCACGGGGTGTTACATTCTCCCCCACTTAAAAGGATTTCGTCCCCGAAATCTTCAAGTTTAGGAAGAATGTACATCCTAACATCCAAACATCCATCTACTCATCCATCAAACACGAGCATCCATTGTCCTTAAAAAAACTTCTAATGCTTTATGATCATATGCGAAGTGTGTGTATATGTTCCTTAGCTAATGCTAATGATCAGGCCTGATTGATCTTCTAAATGCAAAATATGTTTAGTGAAATGAATCCAATATGTATGCAAATTTTTCCTATTATAATTCATAATTTCTACATGAGTGCTCGAACATTCAATCATATGCAACAACCAAATGATAGCACAACCAAGTTTCCAAAATAAACACTCATGCATATGCAACATGAAAATGTGTCTGAGCCGATCTAGTGCCTAATGTGTATTCATGCATCCACGAGCAACCACTTGCGACCATTTCGCAATCATAACATGTTTCAATTACATGTTTACATCCAAAAAGATTCTACCCATGGTTCTCAAGATAGGATCGATGAGAGAAATAAGATAAAACAAAGCATCTAGAATAAGTTAACGATGTACCGCCAGGAGGTCCGGTCTGCTTCTCAGGGCAGTCTTTGCTGATGTGTCCAGTTTTCCCACAATGAAAACATTCACCTTGCTTTCTCTTCCTCTTTCTACAATCCTTGGCTATGTGCCCTTCCGTACCACAGTAATTGCATTTCCTTTTATCACGTGAGTTGTTGTTCTTGCCTCCTTTCTCGGAGTCTACCTTCTTATTCTTAGAATCGTTGGGCTTGACCTCTTTCTTCCCTTGAGAGTTTTCTGCCTCTGTCTCCTTCTTGCCCTTATCTTCCTCGTTCAGCAATGCCATCTGCACCAACCTTTCGTACGTAGCTCCCATGGGTATATGGGTCATGGCCAAACTATGTAATGGCTCATTCAACCCTTTGACAAAGCGGAGAGCCTTCTTGTGCGGGGTGTTGACTAGGTCCAGTCCGAACCTAGCCAGCTCATCGAATTGATTAACATACTCTTTGACTGTCATACTCCCTTGCTTAAGAAATAAGAATTTTTCCAACTGAAGACTCCTTTCAGCTTCTGAGAGAAATTTAGCCTCAAACCTTGCCCTAAAGTCCTCCCATGTTTCCACTGGTCTTTCTGCATTAGTGACTTCCCACCAGTAGGAAGCCTCGCCCTTTAGTAGCCACACCGCCAGTTGTACTTTCTGCCAATCTTCTACCTCAAAGATGATGAATAAGTCCTCGGTTTCCTTTAACCAATTCCTAGCTGCCACGAAGGACTCAGTTCCATGAAAGTCCTTTCCTCCCATAGCCTTAAAATCTTTACATATCTTAGCAAAAGTGTTTCCCCGCGGAGGAGGTGGAGGAAGAGGTGCTGCTGCAGCTGGATGATTTCCTGCAGCTGGGGGAGGAGGAACGGTAGGACCTGGCTGGGTGGCCCTTGCTTATAAGAATCGTCTAAACCAACCAGGTATTGGTACACCCTCTGGCAAGTTAAGTTCTTCGGACATGCTGAAACAAGAAGGATAGATTCAAAATGAAGGATAAGAGATAACACCTATGGCTTTGGGGGACTTTGCCTTTCTAAAATAAAATAATATTTTATCTTTTAAAAATGCTTCTTTAAATTTTCCTTTGAAAATAAATTTTCGAAACTTTTATCTTATCTGGTAAACCTATGCTCTGATACCAAGTGAAACACCCCACCTCCGTTAGGGTCACTCTCAAAGGGAATGCCCTAATTTTGGTGGAGGTTTATAAGTATAAGTCACAGATATACAAGACAGATATAATAACACATATTTTTGAACAGCGGAAAACAACAACTTTTATTTCTTCAAAATACGTGTTACACAAACCATGCCATAATACTTCCCAAAATCATAACTGTCTTGATTACATTATTTAAAGAAGCATGAAGAAAACATAAATAAACTGCAAAAGTCCCCTAATTGTTGTCCAAAGCAATAGTCCAAAATGGAAAAGATCCAAGCAATACATTCTTTCTCTTCAAGCTGGATGTGAAAACTGGTCAAGCTGCGGTATTCCCTCCCTGAGAACCTGGGGGGGGGGGGGGAAACGGAAGAAAAAGAGGCGAAAGGAAAAAGGGTCAGTCATAAAGACTGAGTAAGTTCTAGTGACTTTCAGTGTAGAAACGGTTAAAACAACATGTCATGTATGAACTGGAACTAAACTTAAGAATGGTGTCAAGGTGAACAAGATAGACTAAGGTGATCAGGATAAGTCAAGACAAGTCAAGTAAAGCATCACATGTTCGAGATTCGTTGCATCGACTGTACTAGTATACTAAGCCCATATCACAAGTTAATCACGAAATAAATCCCACGGCCCAATGTCATGAAATGACCCTGAAACGGGGTCTGACCCAAGTACGGGGTCCTACGAAGCGATTATCTAGTCGATCGGCTCCCTACAAGTTCTAGCTCGTCAAGTGTCCGTGTCATACGGCTAATCACGAATGTAGTCACCTGTGCTGGGTCCACCTTCGGGTGTATCAGCCCTAGGGTGTCAACCCCTGACATGATTCAAGATGCACAGATAAATCTACGGATACCCAGTGTCTGCCCCGGATACGTGCACGATCGTAGTCCACCGAACCTACACTGGCGTACCTCACTGCCGTCGTTCACCTCTTACAATCAGCCCAGTAATCGTGCCCTACCCGGCCTAGCCCCAGGGTACCTTGATACATCTAGAGGGTTACTGCTGAAAGGGGTCGTGTCTAGGGTTTCGCTTAATAGATTAGGTCATGTAATTCGTGACCTAACCCGCCTAACAGATTAAGTCATGTAATTCGTGACTTAACCCTTTTCCAGTCTAGTCATGTCAAGATGGTTAAGTATGTCATTTCAGTTCGCGACTTAACCCGCCTACGTGTCATGTCAAGTTGGCTAAGTGTTGTCGTTTTCAAGTTCATGACTTAGCCCTACAAATCGTGTTCAAGTTGGTTAAGTTGTCTTTTCATGTTCATGACTTAACCCTAATTGGCATTAATTGATTCGTTAATGCACCGAACCACTCACATTGGATCCTATTGTTCGTAGCCACTGGATTTGCCGGGCGGTTCCGGGCAGGTTTACGCTACGAACTCAACCCAACCTCGGGTTTCAAGCGCGATGTGACCAACTACCCACATTGGATCCTATTGTTTGTAGCAACTGGATTTGCCGGGCGGTTCCGGGCAGATTTACACTACAAACTCAACCCAACCTCGAGTTGGCCACTTTCTTGTTTTCTAAAGTCATGCCCATGTTCTTATCAGATTTTACGATATTTCCATAGCATGTTCATATGTCAATTTCGTGCCCAACTAAGGCATGTTTTAAGGTCAAGTTATGGCATGGTTCAAGTCAAATTTTCGTGCCATATTTCATGTTCTACTTATGCCAAATTTCACAGTTTGTGCTTATAATTAATTCAAGTTTTGCCTATTCTACCCAATCGTATCCCCAACGTATATAAACGTACTTCGTTCACAAGCATAAACAATTCAAGAGATAAAGGGGAATAACACTAAACATGTGATAGGCATATGTGACAATTCCAACATCACTTGCATAATAAACAGGCTATAACATATCACATAGTTTCAATACTAGCATGATGATAATTTGGCATAGTAATGATTCCAACTTAATTTAACATGATGATTTCAACTTTACATCATAGGCATAATAATAATCATTGCGGACATAATAATAATAATCTTATTACAAACATGAAACATTAAAGGCATATTAATCCTAATAGGCATAGTGGATTCCAATTTAGCATTTTTATCATAATAATTCTCATAAACATAATGATTCTCATCTAACATTATAAACATAATGGTTCCAACTTAGCATTTTTAACATAATGATCCTCAACTAACATTATAGACATAATGATTCCAATTTAGCGTTTTTAGCATAATGATTCTCAACTAACATTATAAACATAATGGTTCCAATTTAGCATTTTAACATAACGATTCTCAACTAACATTATAGACATAATGATTCCAATTTAGCGTTTTTAACATAATGATTCTCAATTAACATTATAGACATAATGATTCCAATTTAGCATTTTTAACATATTGATTCTCAATTAACATTATAGACATAATGATTCCAATTTAGCATTTTTAACATATCTAACATTATAAACATAATAATTCCAACTTTTCATCATAACCTAGCAATACCCAATTTTTCATTAATCATGATGGGTATATTAACATCACAGGCATAATTCCATCAATAGTCATAGCCATGGTTTAATTAGCATCATAGGCATGGTTTAATCAACATAAAGATTTCAATAAACATAGTGATTCCATGGACATGTATTAGTCCAACTTGCCAAACAATTAAGCCCAAGTGATTCATAACAACATCAAAATCATGACAAGTTTAACTTGCAACGTTGCCATAGCAATATCCCCAAATTATAATTCAAAGATAAACAATATAAACAATGGATTAACAATAGTTCCTAAATCCGGTTTCAATTCATGGCATGTCCATATTGTTTTAGCGTTTTTGCCTAAAAAGTAACATAGAACTTACAATATGAAGCAAATAATCCAAATAAAAATCTCAAATCAATTAGTCCCAAATTCGTTGTCTAAAGCGTCGTAGTTGTTGTAGCTTCTAGTTGTAGCCTTCAAGAATCGCCCTCCATCTTCTATAATTTTATTCTTTGTATTTTTAATTCAGAGCTCTAGGTTTAATGGCGGCGGCCTGAGGCTAAAATGAAATAGTATGATTTAGGCTAGGTCTAGGTGTTATTTTATAGGTGAATAGGGTGATTTAGAGCCTTCAGATCAGTCCAGAAGTCATCAGAATCGCACAGCTCGAATACACATCATCTAGCCACTCAAAAGAAGACACGTCACCTCAGAACACTCTAGAATTCGGTGCTGGATTTGTACGGGCGCACTTGGCAGGTGCGCCAGTATATTTTTGTACTGGCGCACTTCACAAGTGCGCCAGTGTATTCTGGACTGTTTTCGGTTTTTCTGCCTAACTTCGTTCGTCCATATATTCTTCATACGGTATCCAATTTTCGAAAAATCGGACTCTATTTCGCGTATTTTTCCGAGACGAACGCAATGGCGTAACCCATTTTCCTTGATTTCATCATTTATAATTAATTATACTTTAATTCGTGAAGCTTAATGTTATAGAATTCACGGGGTGTTACACATTTAAACCTATTAATTTACAATACACAAATCTGACCCTTTTGCACACAAACGTATATAAACAACCAAGTGAATCAGATCTAAAAGCTAAGAATTTCACAACGCTCTAAGCCTAACTTCCATTATTCAAATGACACAAACCCAAATATATCACTTTTGATTGACCATTTCAGCGATAAAAAAAATTGAATTTAGAAGGTTTATAACATTTTATTTTCATTTAATCCAAATCCCATACAGGTATAATATTCCAAATCTAAACTATAAAAGATAGAAAATAGTAACTTATAGGGTTTCCACTCACAGTATTTTGAGAATGTTGGATAACATGATATGTGTAGAATCAGATTTGGATTTAGCCTTTGAAATCGTGCTCCAATCCTTCTATATATATATATTAGAATCAAGTGAATCAGAATCTTATATATATATAAAACTAAATTCCAAAATTTGAATCTATATTAATCTAGAATAGAGAGGATAGAATTGAGGTTATAGGAATAGAAGACAATCCTAACCTTTTTCTCTGGAATTAGCAATGAGAGAAGGATGGTGTACCAACCTGGAATTTTGATAATAATTAAATTAGTTATTGAATTAAATTTATAAAAATAGGAATTTCTGCAACTGATGGAATTTGACCATGAAACTTGCTGTTGTGTTTATCACGGAATTCTGGTTCATGTTTGGAGTTTCGCGAACGGAGTCCATATGAAAAAGTTACGGACGAAATACGAAAACGGATGGAAAATAATTAATATAGAATAATATTATATATGGTAAATATTTATTACCCTACCCCAACCTGTCAGGTCGATCGCTGCGTCGACCACTGAGGGGGTTGATACAATAAAAATTAGTATATCAACGAACGTATTATTATGAAAACTAACCTAAGGGTTCAGGGCCATTTCAACTCCTATAAATAAAGGATTAGGCCCCCATTCTTTTGCATAAATTTCTGAGAGCAACAGCGAAGCTCTGCCATTTCTTTTCTTCTCAAAAAATTCTAATATATATATATATATATATATATATTCATATACAATCACAATCAAATATAATCAATATAGATTCGATGAGATTAATCAGATTCAAGTGGAAAAAGTTATGGATTGACGTTTAGGTTCTTCCTCATCAGATTTCTTCCTTATTTTTTTATTTTCTTGCAAGTCTACAAAGATCAAAATATCCCCTTTTTAGAATAACTATAGATCAATAAGAATTTAGGAATTGTAGACCCTAAAAGACTATTCAAATTCAAATTTGGATGCTTTCAGGTTAGTGGAAAGTATATATACATAGTTTACAATAATCTTATTACTTTGTTTGTATTAAATCTGAAATGTATGCCTATGTGTTTGGCAAATATTTTATCGGTTTGTCAGATCTAAAAGAGTAATTGTGGTTTGAATATTATTATTTTGTAGGCTTGTTAGATTGTTCATATTATTGCGTACAATTGTGTTTAAAAATACTGTAGCTATTGTAAACACTACAAATATGGAAATCCATCCCACAAATCATTGTTATAATATAGTTTTGTTCCAGATCTGTAGTTTTGGTGTTGATTTGTGGTTCATGTAAGTTTTGTTAAAAAGATATAAGCTTGTTTATGTTCAGTTTTGTTTGGGTTTTAACTTGGTTATTATAAATGTGTCTTTTCGTTCTTTTTCAATAAAAAGACATTATTTGAAATCAATAAGAAATATGTACAAAAACAAAAAGGAAAGGGTTGTGTAAATTCATGTATAAATATAGATTTATATATGTTTGTGCATAGTTTACATCAACCATTCCCAAAACATATATATTATATATTTCTTATGATTTGAACTCTTTTCAATATTTTAGGCATAATTTACAATAATTGCAGTTAATGACCTTTTTGTAAGATTTGGAATTTTATTACAAGATTGAATGCAAAAAGGATTATTTTGGCATTGAATTGAATAATAATAAAAATAAAAGAATAATTACTACGTTAACTGCGCGAAAATATAAATATAAATATATATACACACACACACATTATCCATCCAAATCTATGTAAACAACGCAAAATATATTATAATTAATGTTTGTTGTATATGTGTGTTTGAATGGCTTCCATTTATAGAATTACATATAGAAGTATAATCCATATTAACTCGAAATATATATTATGGCCATTGTAGCAATAAATGTGATTGATTTGCTATAAATAAGGTCATAAAGGAATAATAACTATTGTATTTGGGGAAATAAATTGAATTAGGTAGCTATACTCAAATGGTTACAATTTAAAAACAATGACTAGGAATAGGAATCGTTACTCCAATTAAGTAAACAAATAATTCTTATAATATATATATACAAGAATGAATCAAGTTAAAATAAAATAGAAAATTTTAAGGAGTTACAATAATTAGACTAGAATAATAAGGGACTTATATAATAAGGGCATTCAATTGTTAATTATCCGAAAATTATGACCGTTAGGGTCATAAATGACATTAATTACAATTAATGGTGATAAATGGTATTTAAGGGGTTAATTAGTGCCTCGGGAAAAATATGATAATTACAGTCGTAAATGGCAACAACCCTAATAAATAGCAATAAATGGAATTAAAAACGGATTAATGGGTATTGGTTGTCGTTTTAAATACCAAGTCCAATAAGGAAACAATTAATTAAATATCCTAGGATAAGAAAGGTAAGGTTTCTCTTATTCTATTCTAGTTAATCTAGAACTAATATAATTAGAAATTAAAATTGGACTTAGTAGGTTAATGATGCGAGGTCAACTGCCTTATTCGGCAGAAGTCTACACTTTCCAACAGTTGAATATATGTCTAACTGATGTGAGACGTCATTGACCATAGGAACACATGATGATAGTTAGTTTGCATATGTGGATTATTTCCAAATTTAAGGTTTACTTCATGAGTGAGGTGTTAAGTGGTTGTAGGGCCCTTATCCCGTCCGAAAGAAGAAACAAAAAAGGAAATAATTCAGTGATGTGACATGCTTTGGGAATTAAGGTCTCAAATGGTTAGATCCATCTTTAAAAAGTTATTAAGTGATCACGTAGCCCACCTCCCATAAATGAAAGCATTAAAGGCTAATTGGGTACAAGTTTGATAATATCCACGATTAGTTCGTTTACTTAGGGTCTTAAGTGGTCGGGGTTGAGGGTCCACCTTGGGAATATGTTTTAAATGACCATTACGGAGGTACCATAGGTCAACCTATCCTAAGGGAAAGTATTAAGTGATTAGGGGATTATCCAAATAAGGTCAAATGGATGGTAATGAGGGAGTCCACCATTGGGAGGTCTTAAATGGCATGTGACATTTACCTATCTGATTGGTCTTAAGTGAATGCTTACTATCTCTTGCATTATGTGCTGCATGGGTTTACATGCATGAATGAGGGAAGCCTTAAGTTAGTAGGACTTGTAGCTAGTGTCCTCTAATTTATATTAGTATAGGGTAAACCATCGAAAAAGGTATTAAGTGACCAATGGGTCCCCCTTAGGTCTTAAGTGATCGAAAGGATCCACCCTCATCTACCATTGATAGTGTGGTATTAAGTGGATTTATAGAAATAATTAACCTCCAAATAAATAATGTGTAGCTGAGAGCCCACCTCTTAGTTTTTGGTAATTGGTTGAATGGTGGTTTAAAGGCTTCATAATTATGCATAAACGTTCTATCTCAGTATCGTTATTATTTGGGAATGTTACCTTGGGTATGGTAGTTAGTTGTTGCGTGTAACAAGGTTGGTTAGAATTACTAGCCTTGTTAGACATATGTTTGTGGTTGAACCAAACGGGATACATCTATGTATTGTAGACAATGTTATGCTCTTTTTGCTCAACAGAACTTATTTTTCTGACCCACTCCTCATTACAACTCTTAGGTTATCTCGAGAAGGTCAAGTTTTAACAGGTGTTTAAGTTTGATTTTCGGTTCTCGTACTCTCTCGTGCTCGGTATTGACGTGGTGACTTACTCTTATAAGGTAGTTACCTGAGTTGGTACTAGTTCAATTATCCTATTTCGTTTCCGCTGTGAGTTATTTTATCGTACTATGATTATGCTCATGCTCATTTATTTTCAGGTATCATATTTACACGCTCCATGCTTGGATAAGTTTCGATTTTTGTAGAAATTTGAACTCAAAAGAGTGTGGGATGTTACAGGTGGTATGAATGTGCAGATAGAAATGAAAGTAGGGTTTAGAGTGATGTTGTGGAGCCATATTTATAGTTGCAAGTGCGAGTACAGACCATTGAAATATGTAGATTTAATCTGGACGGTCTATTAGGTGTAAACTATAAAATTTCCCTAGAAAAATATACACCCACCACCCGTTTACTTAGAAGGGTGGTCGACCCCCTTTCAAGGGTTAAGCCAGAAGGAGTTGAACCACCTGTAATGTCATTTTCTATTATTGAATTTAAAGCTTTGATTTATTTCCTTATGTTGATTATCTTTTTCCGATTTGCATATGAATACATACACACAAATTCAAATCCTCTTGTAATATTCTTTTATGCCAATATATAATTAAATGTATTCTGGATTTATATTTAATAATATTTGAATTTCAAACTTTATGTTAATATTTATGCATAACTTTTATCATTTTCTCTTTCATAGGAACTCCATTTTCAGTAAATAAAATATGAAAACGGATTAGAATCTCTCCACGAACGGAATAATAGTACTTTCGTGGACTGATTCCCATTGTTAAAATTTCCATATTTCAGCCCATTACTTTATTACTGATTATTATTATCTATTTTAATTAAATTATTTATGTCTAGTTTAGGTTTATTTTATTGGGTGTTACATTCTCCCCTTTATAAGAGATTTCGTCCCAAAATCTTTTGAAGAGGCGAAGAACACAACTCACTCTAAACAACCATGTTGTACACCCATGTTATTTTATAAGCATCCATAAATATCCACAACTCATAGTGATTATGTACTACAGACTTGCTAAAGTGAGCTTGGTCGTAGCGTGTATGTGTAGTAAGTGATGTCATATGTATGCAAAACACCCGAATATGCATATAATTCTATATGAGTGCATGATGCATTTGTGTTACAACCATCTCATACCATCCAATCTAGTAACCGCAATGAAACCATAAAAGGAAATTGGAGAGGAAATAATTACCCGAGAAATGCTCTGGATGAGTTTGCCTAATCTTCTACTCAGTCTCCAAGGTACTTTCCGCAGGGTTATCTCCTCATTATACTTAGACTAGGCGAATAGATTTGTTGCAGAGTCTTTTGATTTTGTGCTCCGTGATCTTTGCAGTGGCATGGGGAACCTTAGACTCTAACTCGAAGCTCCCTATGTTACAAATATCATCTAGCTCGAGTCTGATGGCTGAATCATGAAGAATTTACAAAGATGAGAAAATGGAAAACTTTATGGACCCCTGATAGGCGCTCGGGAAGATCCACACGATAAGATAGTTTCCCAATCCTATCCACGATCTTTAATGACCCAATAAATTTACAAGCCAACTTCCCTGTCTTTCCAAATCAGACTGTCTTCCTAAGAGATGAAACTTTCATGAATACCAAATCTCCAACGCTAAACTCAAGCTCCTTTCTCCTTCTATCTGCGTACGACTTATTCTTGTCCTGGGAAGCCTTCTTCCACTACCGAATCAAAGCAATTTTCTTCGTAGATTCACGATAAGATTGGGTCAAAGTAGAATCTTGTCCGTAGTTTCCCTCCAACAAGTAGGTGATTTGCATGGCCGTCCGTACAATGCCTCATAAGGGGACATACAATCGTCGCTTGGTATATATTATTATATGAAAACTCTACCAATGGAAAGTTCTACTCCCAATCCCTTCCAAAGTCGATGATGCAGGCTCTAAGAAGATCCTTTAGAACTCTGTTGACTATCTCCGTCTGACCATCGTTTTGCGGGTGATAGGTTGCTTGCAGGCTCCTCCAAAATTCACTAGTAAACAAAGGGTTTCCGTCACTATATACTAGTTGGAATTCCATGTAGCCTAACTATCTCCTTGACATATAAATGAGCTAATAAAGCAGTAGTCCTACTCTTCTTGATTGGGATAAAATAGGCGCTCTTCCTTAATTGATCCATAACAACCCAAATGGCATCATTTCCCATTTGACTTCTTGGAAGCCCATCAATAAAATCCATAGAAATGTGTTCCCATTTCCAAGTGGGAGTCTCTAAGGATAACAACAACCCTCCATGCTTACCTTGCTCCGCCTTAACTTTTTGATAATCAAACATCTAGCTATAAACTATTTAACATCCTTCTTCATTCCTTCCCAATAAAAACTTCTTATTATGTCCCTAAACATTTTGTCTCCTCCGTGGGTACGGTCATCCTCGACCGATGATAGTCCTCAAGAATTTCCTTCATAAGGTATCCACTCCTAGGAACACAAAGTAGTCTGCCCCTTCTTAAACCACCATTACTATTAACAAAATAATTATCATAATGAGAAAAAGATTCCCCCTTATACATATTTTCCCTTAATGTCCTCAACTCATCATGACGGTCTTGCTCACTCTTAATTCTTTTATCAAAACTGGTCTTACTTCCATAACTTTGAGAAATCCTTGAGCTACCTCAAACCGCGACTGCAACTTGAAACTAGAAAGAAACTCTAACCGCTTAGACTTGGTGATCACACGTAGGGTAACGTGTCTCGGACTCAAAGCGTCAGTCACGACATTACCCTTCCCAAGGGTATATTGAATGGCAAAGTCGAATGACACTAGATATTCCATCCATCGCTGTTGTCGAAGGTTTAAATCTCGTTGAGAAAACAAATATCTAAGAGGCTTATGGTCAGTAAACCGATCAAACTTTTCTTATAAAAGGTAGTGTCTCCACATCTTTAGATCAAAAACCACATCTTCTAACTCTAAGTCATGGACAGGGTACCTCTTCTTATGGTAATTAAATTGTCTACTTGCGTAGGCAACTACTCTACCCTCTTACTTGAGCACCGCTCCTAAACCAATCCCATAAGAATTGGTGAAACTGTGAACATCTTCATTCCATCAAGGATAATAATAATAGGCACGCTCACGAGAGATTCCTTCATCTTTTCAAAGGTAATAACGCACTTCTCACTCCATACAAACTCATGATACTTTTTCTGCCAACTGGATTATAGGGGTTACAATCCTTGCAAAGTACTTAATAGATTTTTTGTAGTACTTCCATCGCATTGCTGGGTATCCTCCACTCTTGAACAATCTCTACCTTAGCGGGATCTACGGCCAATCCTTTCCTCGAAACAATATGTCCTAAAAATTTGGCTTCTCACTTCCAAAAGTGACATTTTGAAAACTTGGCCTTAAATTCGTTTTCCCTTAGAATTTCTAGGACCTCTCTCAAGTGATCCTCGTGCTCCTTAAAGTCCTTGGAAAAAATATGTAACATTCTGTATTTTTGTAGTCGGATATTTAATTTGTTTTGTTATTTTAAATGAATTTGGGATTTAATAACGTGAATTCAACAGTTTGGAATATCAAGTTATTTTGAGATTTCGAATTTTGTTTTGATCGAACGTTGTTACGAGCTGTAAACGTCACACAACACATTATGTAATATTAAAGTGTGGTCGCTTTCATTAAAATTAAAACGAAGTCTACATATCCTTTCGAAATATTTGTTGAGTCAAAAATCTCAGTGTATACGATAAAATCATCTCTTTTCTTTGAAAATAAAAAACGAATGACTACCCGAATCTTTTAAAATCATCTAAATTTTTCCAAGACTGCCTTATTGTCAATATCTGCAAATCTTCATTACAACTTAGGGAAAATCTATTCGTTCATTCTCAATCAAAGATCTTAGCGTTGTATCCTCTGGTTCTTGGTCAAGAGTTTTGGCTGGGCAATATATGTATTCAAAAACACCGTTCGTCGACTGGTATCTTGTCCTTTCCGTTTGAAACAAATGTAAAATTTTAACACATCTTTTCTAAATCTGTCCTAAAATATTTGCACATATATGCACAGTAGGATAGATACATTTTTATTTTATTTTATTCAAAATTCTCGGCGTATTCTAGACGAAACAATATCCTGCAAATTCCAGTATAATCCTTATCAGAATTTAAAGGCACATGCAAAACATATCCAGTTTCTGGCAAAACCATGGATAAGCAAACAGTTTTCAAAACTTTGGGCTAGCTGTACAAATGTGTTTATTCAAATATTTTGGCTATACGGCGATACTTTGACACAACCCTTCTGACAATAACATCTTGCTCTCACTTTATTCGTCCACGTTTCTTTCCAATTGTCTATGCCGAAAGCAACACATTACCCAATAAAAAAAAACTGGTGTTATGTTTTCAAAATCTATGGCCAACAATGACACCGTGTTTCCATTCATTCGTAACCCAGTACATGCAAAAATATCTCTGAACAATATTCAGACTTAAGTCATTTTCTACGCCGAAATTGTGTTTAACGCCTATGTGCTTCCTTCCAGTTCTTCTCATACTAGTATTACCGTACAACGGTGGGAAAACCGACCGTTAAGGTGTTCAACATGAAATGAAAATTGTTGGTTAAAACATATTTCAAGTTAGATTTTATTAGGGTATTTTAAGAGAAAATGGAAGTAACTAATAAAACAGAAATTCAATTAAACTAAATTTTACATGTAAACCAACTTGAGACAAAAAATATATACTATCAACGTATTGATTTGAATCAGTTACAAATGCATGCATATATTTCTATTATATATCAAGTATGGTCAGTGTAATCTTAATGTTAAGTTATTTTGCAACTCTAAACCATTAATGAATTAAAGAAATAAAAAGAGAAACGAAACAAATGTAAGCCCAAAACATATCATCACATCAGTGAATATTTAATTGAAATAAAAAATGCAAGAGCAAGATGTAATAAATATCCTAAATTATTAAACCAATTTATTAAAAAATGCCAGAGCAAGATGTAATAAATAAAAAATTCTCGATTTATCCGAGTAGAGAAAAATCATGTATTATAAACCATCTGTTTCAGATGTCCAAGTAATATGCCTACTCAGGCTTAGTCACGATTTCGAAATGGGCATTTCATAATGCATGATTTTTCACTTCTCTTTTCAAATATACAAGTGCGAACGCGTGCTTCGGACACGGCATAAATCATTGAATGATAAAAGTTTAAATTTTGATTAAGAAATATAATGAAAAAAATTATCACGCAATGGATTTAAAGTGAAATAGATGAAAGTTACATAATATACAAAACTTTCCTATACCGCGCAATCCATTGAAATAACATTTCTAACTTCTATTAATATGACCAATTCAGATATTAACTTAGCATAATTATTGACTTTGTTGATGGCTAATTTGGTAATAACCGAGTCTGAAGAAAATAAATATGGAACATTTTAAAGTTTTTCCATAAGAAATGACTTGTGAAAACTGAAAAGGGAATATTTAGCATTCACTCTGCTTTCTTTTTTTCATTATTCGAGATTATTTTAGATATTACCACAAAATTTCAAGCCAAACAAAATTTGTGTAGGTATTCTCAATCATCTACAAATTTAGATTATAACCATTATAATAACAACCCAATGCAACATTTTTGATAAATACAACAATTCAAATGTATTAAATATTTCAGTAGACCTGTCCTTAGAATAATGTTACTGCTTTGATTATACAAAAATGATTTTGATGTTCATGCGTCTGTTGATTCAAGTTATGATACCGGTGTAGATATGATATCAACTGCTTTAGTCATATCAAAGAGAGTATTAAACATCCAAAGCCCCTCCTTCCTTAATAAATGCACCAATTCCTTTTAAGTGAAATTTACTCAAAATCTTTTGGTGAAGCCTTGCGCAAATCCAAAAGATTTTACATAGAGGTAAACCTTATAATAGCTTCAACGATGTGGCACATATGGGCAAAAAGAAATTCTATATTTCATTTAGATAACAAAATTAGTGAAACATATTACAGAAATTTGATTAACGAAGATTGTGAAATCAATAAATTATTGAGATAAAATGAGAGTAAAAAGGAAATATTACTCAACTTCGAGCTGTTGTGATGCTTTGCCTATTGGCGGTGTTCTTCACAAAACAAACCGACAGACTTGAATTCTAAACTCCACAGCTCGTGCATGTCATGTAGGATAGTATGTATTATCCCTTGATTGTCTCACATAAGCCATGCACGTGGTAGTTTTATAATAGTACATATTAGCGGGCATCTATCATTCGAAAACTTTCTTTGAATTGCTTGCAAAATATCTTATTGCTATAATTCCAATAATGATTATCTTAGTAAGATAGTCATTGAAATGGCTACATCAACAATTTTCCAACTAATAACGTATTAGATGACAACAAAATCCTTTGATTGTAAAACAATGGTAATAAATAAATTTTTTAAACAACTAAAAATCTTAGAATTTTCATTAAAAATTCAATTGGTTACAGCTACATATTTTCTTTTTCGGTGTAGTTTCAGTAGTTTTGCATTTTGGCCCTTAGCACAAACTACATTTTACTATGTACTTCCAATAGTTTAATTTTGGAACACTAAAGTTCATACACCACCGCAGTGAGAATACAACTTTAAGTGCACTGCATAAATTGTGCAAGATGTTTTTTCCTCTTTTCAATCATAAATAAATTGATTGATCTTTTTTGCTTAATTAAATATACAACTCTTAGTATATAATCTAAAACTTGTAATTAGTCAACTTAAGCTGCAGGAGTTTAGAATTCTACTTTAAGCAGACCATAGTTCAAATATCATGCATAGCTCAATGTAATTTGTCAAACCTAAAAACAAACAAAAAAATCCATAATTTAAGATGTCGTTTGGAAGGAAAAGAAAATTGTTAAATGTTATTCATTACTCTCTTGGAATCTAGTTCGTTTTCTGTCTTCCTCTAACTCAATAAAGCCATAAAGTTGTTAGCAATAAAATATCATCACACCAAATCCATGGTACATACAACAAATTATAGAAATATAAGGTTTGGCAAAAGTTATTTGTAGTAACTTAATTCTATATCAAATCAATTCCTTTGTAGGATTAGTTCCTTTACAGGATTAAATGACTAACAATTCATTTTGTATAAGTAAAACATGTCCATAATTTTTGAAATCAATTATAAGTGGTTGGAAGAAAATTGATGATTTTTGGATGCAAATATGAGTTGGGTATAATGCCAACGAAAATTATTTAATTGAATCATACTATGAATGATATATTTAGTTGAGGTTGAAGATGGTATTAATATAGTTCATATTGTAAAGGAAAATCAAATATCTAATGTCTCCTAACAAAATAGTGATAAGATACCTTTTAATGTAGACAGGTGAAAGAAAGTTTACATTACGCTTTATTAAATTTATGCTTATATATAGTCAACATTGCTTGACTTCTTTATTAAATTTATGCTTATACAACGTCACTTGACTTATTTAGTAACGTGTCATATAAGTACTCTAAATTAGGTGCACTACAATGTCTAGATTCAAACTTCAGACATCAAAATCAAAGGAAGAAATTGAAAAGAAAAAAGGTGAACATCCAAATGTAGAAACATAATTTTTAGATTTCAACATTTGTACACTGAAAAGGAACGACTTTAGCTAATTTATCCTTCTCCATATCTGACACCTATTCAGTACCAACATAGATCCACAGTTAATTGCTAATCAAAAATAAAAACCATAATTGTATTTACAAAACATATTACACATGGCCACTCGTTGTTGGCCTTAGTCTACTGCCGGCAGTCATGCACAAATGCCTCTGTATTTCATTTCACCTGTGTGGGCCTCAAATGCCACTTTTCTGTTGTGTTATAGCCTGGGCCATTAGGTGAAATTTCTTGAAGTTCAGCACCTTGTCAGCTTCATTTTCTTTATGGCCAAACAAATTTCAAGCCAATCGTTCCAGCGTCTTAGCTTTATGGTCAACACATGCATTTATAAAACGGTGCTGAGAAAATTGCATTTTAACCTGCATTCAATGCTAGAACCCATAAAAACCTTGTTTTTCCATTGCACAATAAATAAACATGAGTTCTTTCGTCTCATTGAGGATCAATCTTTATAAAAAAAAAAGTAAGTGGATTATATATAGGTATAGATTTGTTAAGTAACCAAATCCATATAGCATTTTCTTGAAGGAAAAAACTTTGTTGAGAGTTCACAAAATCAGATATCCATTGCATGTAAAAATAAATAAAAAATTACTGGAAAAACAAAGTAGAGTTGATAAAATATTTTACTCTATTTTGCATTATTAGTAAAGCAGGAATAAAGTTTATTTAATGAATGGTTCCTTAATATACCACTTCTATAATGAAAAAAGGGGAAATATTATCTGGTACAAACCTAGATAAAGAAAATGGAAAATAAGAATTATTTGTCCTTCAAAATTTTCATGACCCATAATATGTGGATTCCAAACTGACAATTCCCAAGGTCAGTGGACTACTAACCATCCATACATGTCGATGGATACTTGAAAGATATAGCATAATTTTACGGAATTAAAAATAAGGAGCTCAAGTCATCAAAATCGAGAAGGATAACCCGGATAGAGAAGCTAAAAAAATGAATAGCTTGAAATCCTCATGTAGATACTATAATTTGTCCATCTTCAGCAAAGCTTAAATTTAAAAAATAGAATTTGAAGTCAATAGGATGTGTGTGTGTGTTTGTGAATATATATACACACAAACTATTGCTAACCATATCAGAAAAATAAAATTAATCCAAAAAAAAAAAAAAAAAAAAAAAAAAAAAAAACTGAAAGGCTGAATCAAAAAAGAACTATTTAGTTATAGCTACTTAAACACGCTTTAAAGATCTTGCTCAAAAAAACATACTTCAAAGATGTAATGTAAAATTTACAGAAAAGAACTTACCTCTTGATTTGGTTCCATGCCTCTTTTATATTCCTTAAAGCCATAATGGTCACCTCCCTAGTTAGTTTTCGATCAGCAACATGGATCAGATATATAATGATCAGTAATTCTAAAATGTATAATGGCATTAATGAATTTTAGGTACTTGAATACTTGAAGGCTGTTATTCTGGTTTTTTCCGTCTCTCATAACCTGCCAAAAAGTTAATATCATTCAAGGAAAAGAGAATATATGTGTAGAGATATAGGATGATGTCAACTTGTAGTAACTTAAGTTTGAACCTCTTGTAATGTGTCAAAATTATGTCGTATTAAGGCTATGATGTTTATATATACATATAATTATATATGTATGAAAATTATTGCTAACCATATGAGAAAATGAAATTCCCTAAAATTAGACCGAAAAATCGAGAAAGTTGAATCAAAAGAGAACTAATAAACTATAGCAACTTATCATACTTTAAAGATATAAAGTAAAATTAAGAGCAAAACTTTTACCTTCTGATTTGATTCCATGTTTATTTTAAGATAACGCATCGAATTGCGATCATAGTATTTTCAACGAAGATACTATAAATATTAAAATTATGCTTCATAACAAATCAGCTCTTGAACTAATTGCCTAATTTCCATAAATCAAATAGCTACCTCATGCACAATTTCTTGTTTCCAAAACCAATATACCATATAATAAAGAAATCAAAATTTAGTTTATAAATATGGTAAAAAAAGGCTGGCAAAAATTGAATTATATAGTTAGTGTTCCAGGTTTTTCAATGAGCATTAATGAAACAAATTATATAATAAATCTTGCATATCAGCTGAATGTATAAAGTGCATTTAATTTTCTTAACATGTACACATTAAACATACCTTTTTAGTTGATTTCCAAATAAATGATCTCACAAAATTCAACTTCAAATAAACCACGTTAAAAATTAAATCTAGTTATATTCCTAGCAATTCAAAACTGTGAATTATTCAAATATCCATGTTCTTATGCAACTATTCAATTTTGTTGAAAGTGTGAAACGTGGAAATAAATTATGTCCCATGTATAGAAGTAAAAAAAAAAATCTTACTTTTATAAAAATAAAAATGCATTTCCTTATAGTGTGTAAGATAACAAATGCTAGCACCTACAGTTTATAAGGCAAATTTTAACAATCTTATGAGAACAATGGAAGTGAAACAGCAAGTAAACTAAAAGGAATAAGACGAATAATATATGTAAATAATATATATACACATCCAACTTGTAACGGGATATTTAGAAAGTGTTACACGGATTGGACTAGCTGGGTAACATACTGAATTAGTTTAACATGTCTACTTTGTTAGCAAATAAGAGATTTATATCCCAAATGCAATGAAATAAAAGATAATTCACATTAAAGTGATTCAGCCGGTTATATGGAAAAACAATTTTGGCCATATAATCAAACCTTTCCTGCTAGAACCACCATTCAGTTTAATCATGATAAATTGTGGGGTAACTTCTTCAAAATGATGTAATATTAAAATATGAAGTCAATTTATCATATGCTGAAGCTTATCAATACAAAATTCATACATGTTATTTCCTATACAGTACAATATTTGGTTTATTTTAAACTTAGACCACAATGTTAACCAACAAGTTAATCACTTTCCTGAAGCACTTCACATATATGAAAATAATACAATGCACATCCAACTTTTAACAGGATGTTTAATTATTACCCATATAAAACCTAACCCAAAAGGCTTGAATCTTACTGTTAACATGCTAGCATCTAGGAGGTCAAATTAATTATAGTGCAAGAAATCAACAATGCATATTCTAAAATTGGAACTTATTTATAACCAAAATTTAATCTGGGGTTCATATTAATTATATTGCTAGCAATTCAAAACTGTAAACATTCAAATGTCCACGTTTTTATGCAAATATTCAATTTTGTTGAAAGTGTGTAACGTGGAAATAAATTATTTCCAATGTATAGAAGTAAAAATATATTTTTTCTTACTTTAAAATAAAAATAAAAATGCATTTCCATATGGTGCATAAGATAACAAATGGTAGCACCTATAGTGTATAAGGCAAATTTTAATAATCATATGAGAAAAATAGAAGTGAAACATCAAGTAAACTAAAAGGAATAAAACAAATAATATATACACATCCAACTTGTAATAGAATATTTAGAAAGTGCTGTATGGATTGGATTAGATGTGTAACATACTAAAGTAGTTTAACATGTACACATTGTTACCAAATAAGAGATTTATATCCAAAAAGCAATGAAATAATAGATAATCCACATTAAAGTGATTCAGTCAGTTACATGAAAAACAATTCTGGCCACAGAATCAAATCTTTCCTGCTAGAACCACCATTCAGTTTAATCAAGGTAAGTTGTTGGGTAACCACAAATTTGAATATTGAATGGAAATACACCTTAACAAAGTTGCAATCCTCACCCAATCCTGTTGCCTTGTTCAGCTCCTGTAAACCAGTGATATTACTGTTGGAAACGAATGAGCAAAGAAAGGGGAAAGTAGGAAGAAGAAGAAATAAGGAAGAAGAAGAGATAACAACATTTAAAGTCCCACATCATAGAAATATTAGCACAATCTCTCCTAATATATTAAAAGCCAAATAAGCTTATGTAAAATAGAAAGGAGAGGGATGATATGAGGATGTGGGCATGACCATGACATAATAATACATTAAATTGTCAAAGGGCCTTGGGTTTTTCTCATAATTTTAAAGGTGTGTCCGTTCAGTCCAGAATTCTAAAGGAATGTCTGTTAGCTGAATAAAGACAACCATTTTAATTCTCAACTGATGCATATTAATAACCGGGCGGTTAAAGAGTCGCAACCTTTCCTATTCTGACGGTTACTAATGCATGCGAACAGGCACTCCTCCTTGCTTATATATACACTGCCCAGAATAAGACAGAATTCACCTTTTTCTACTTGCATTACTTCATCATCTTCTTCAAAGTAATCCTCTGATCTGGTTTCTATAGTTAACTTCAGTTCGTCCTAGCTCCATTTGCTGGCTCTATGCAACGGAGTTGGTCCGTTTTATCCTGAGAAACAAATTGCAACAACGTCGATTGGTGCATACGACGGCAATATTGTTTCAAGGAAACAGAAATCTTCTGGACTCGGACATTACTAAAACAAAATACTTTCTGTTAATCTTCAGTCTTATGCACAAATCGGTTACGCTTTCAGTGATTATTGTACACATAGTTTGATGTGACAATTGTGGTATAATTGATTAACGTTGATTGTTGCTGCTGTCTGTTTGTAATACAATTGTGTAATTACAAAAGTACTAACAATCCTGAAACAATATTTTTGTTGCAGATGATGAAAAATAGCAGCACTGATTGTACACGGATTCAGACGGTGAAAACTGCTCAACCAGTGCCTGTGCTACCAACAATGGCTCTGTCTCATGGCGAAAGGCCAGAGAAGTTCAATGGAATCAATTTCAAGTGCTGGCACTAGAAAATGTTGTTTTATCTAACAACATTAAGCCTTGCCAAGTTTCTGACTGAAGAGGCTTCTGTGGTAGATGAACTCGAACCTGACGCTACTAAAGTAGAGGCACTCAATATCTGGACAAACTCGGATTTCATGTGCAAAAAATATATTTTGAATGGTCTGGATGATAGCCTCTACAATGTCTACTGTACTTTTGCAACGTCCAAACAACTCTGGTTGGCTCTGGAGAAAAAGTACAAAACTGAAGATGCAGGCATGAAGAAATTCATTGCTGGAAAATTTCTAGACTTCAAAATGGTTGACTCAAAGACGGTGATAAGTCAAGCTCAAGAACGGCAACTTATCATCCGTCAATTAGAAGATGACAAGATGACTCTTAGCGAGACTTTTCAAGTTGCTGCAACTATTGAGAAATTGCCTCCTTCTTGGAAGGACTTCAAAAATTACCTTAAGCATAAACGTAAGGAAATGACAATGGAAGATCTCATAGTTAGGCTACGCATTGAGGAAGATAACGTAAATTTTGAGAAAAAGATTTCTCAGGATATTGCTGCCAAATCAAATGTTGTTGAGTCATACAAGACTAACAAAAGAAAAAGGGAGAATGCTCCTAAGAAGTCAAATAAATTTCTGGATTCTTGCCACAACTGTGGAAAGAAGGGGTACAAAGCAGCTGAATGTCGTGCATCTAAAAAGAAGAAGTTAGAAGCAAATACGGCTGATGTTTCAAAAGGCATTTCTGATCTTGATTTATGTGCAGTAATATCAGAATGCAACCTTGTTGGTAACTCAAGGGAATGGTTTGTAGACACTGGAGCCACTCGACATATATGTGCTAACAAGTGGATGTTTACAACCTATAAGACTGCAACTGATACTAAACAACTTTTTATGGATAATTCTTCTACTTCAAAGGTCGAAGTCAAAGGAAAAGTTGTGTTGAAAGTGACTTCTGGAAAGGAACTAACTTTAAATGATGTTCTCCATGTTCCAGAAATTCGCAAGAACCTGATTTCAGGATCATTACTGACCAAGCATGGCTTCAAATTGACCTTTGAAGCTGATAAATTTCTGCTTTCCAAGAATGGAGTGTATGTTGGAAGAGGATATGTATGTGATGGTTTGTTTAAAGCAAACGTAACCACTACTGTACCATGCACTGAAATGAATGAAAGTGAATCTTCTGCTTATATTGTTGAATCTTCTAACATATGGCATTCTATATTAGGGCATGAAAATTTTGATACATTGCGAAAATTGATTAATCTAGAAATTATACCAAAATGCAATATAGATTCAAACTATAAATGTCAAGTTTGTGCAGAAGCAAAATTGACAAGAACCTCGTTTCATCATGTTGAACGAGATACTGAACCTCTAGACTTAATACATACAGATGTATGCGATTTGAAAATGTGTCAAACTAGAGGTGGAAAAAGGTACTTTATTACATTCATTGATGATTGTACCAGATACTGTCATATATATCTCCTCAGAAGTAAGGGCGAAGCGTTTGAAATGTTTAAACAGTATAAGGCAGAGGTTGAGAATCAACTCAACAAGAAAATCAAATCTTTAAGAAGCGATAGAGGAGGAGAATACTAGTCTCCATTTGAGGAATTTTGTGCTGAGCATGGAATTATACATCAAACTACAGCTCCGTAGTCACCTCAATCCAACGGTATAGCCGAACGGAAAAATAGAACTCTTAAAGAAATGGTGAATGCATTACTGATTAGCTCTGGCTTGCCAGATAATTTTTGAGGAGAAGCTATTCTTTCGGCAAATCATATTTTAAATAAAATACACCGAAAGAAGACATCTAAAACTCCTCATGAACTTTTGAAAAACAGACCACCATCCTATAAATACCTAAAAGTGTGGGGGTGTCTTGCCAAAGTAGAGGTACCAAAACCAAAGTAGGTCAAAATTTGTGACAATCCCAAAACCCCGTGACACGGTGTTAAGGATAATCATTGGAATGTAACACATTAATCATCATTAGCAGATCACAGATAATAGTATAAACAGAAAATAGAATAGTTTACACACATATGACAGCGGAATCATATAGATATCATCACATCAGAGAAGCACAGTACAGGATACAACTTAGTGCATAATGATACGTAATCAGTCACCATCGCCAGAGGAGGAATCATACATAAAGAGTACACAAAAGAAACATCAGTCTACATCGCCAATGGCGGAATCATAATATAGATAAAATAATGGCGGAGAAAATCCAAGTCGGCACGGTGTAGTCAAGCCTCGCCATGAGCCAAAAGTGCGTCAGAAACCTGTAACTAGGCTGCTCGTGTGAAAATGAGGGCACCCGAGTTTGCAAGGTGAAACAAACTACGAGTCAGTCATGGGACTGGTATGAGAAATCTACTCAACTTATTAACAACAATAAGAAGGCAAATCAAAGGACCACGCCACTTTCGCGGAACGGGTTTACTCCAATGAGTGCTAGTGCATGAAGTAAAATAAATAATTAAATCAACGCAATGCTTTTTATAAAATGAAGCCATTATAAGACTCAGGTCCCATCACACAATGCAACGCAAGCCGGAGGATAGAGTTTTTACCTTATAATAGCCAAAAATGCTTCGTACGAATAAAACAAAAGTGCTTGATATTTTTACTAGTGTATATATGTTTTCAAAAGCGATTTCAATCATAAATATCAATCCTAGGCGGCATAGCTACCATCTACTATGTCGCCATACTAGTAATACAATCACGTCCGCATATTTTGTATTGGAAATTGGATTCCTTCATGAGTCGAGGCAAGGGGCAAGCTCCTGTCCGATTCGAGACACTCTAGCAAATGTCCCAGGACCCCACTATGATCCTTGGATCTTCAGGGCCGGTCCTCTCTTACTTTTGAGGATTAGTTATTCCTAAACACACGTTTCCCGGTCCTTACAGACCTATATCGAGGCGCCTCGCATTCCAACAACCACACAGGTGAAAAGTATATATAATGTCAGGGCTGGTAGGTCACTGACACCACCTTAGCTAGAAAGAAACGTCGTGCTCTCCCTGCAGTCACTCTCCCGTTTTTGACTCATACCGAGGTGTGAGGCTCGCGCATTCACGTTATACACAAAGCAACGTCACACAGACCATGCTTTGATCATTAACCATAAGACTTTGCTTTGCAACAGAAGCCTTGATCATATGCCACTCAGGCGTGCCACACAGGCAATCCACTCCATGCGACTGATTTCTGTCAATACATAACCTCTGAGCTCGTACGTCTCAGAGAAGGGCGTTAAGCAAGAGAATAAATTCTCCGCCGCCAAACAGATATATATTTAACAGAGATCAATCAACACAGAACAAAATCCAATGTCAGACACACAGTCCATTTACAAGTCCGTTCTGGGTCTGAACGAAACCGGAGGCACCAATTCCTCGCATATCCGTACAATCAACAGTATGTTCGGACGGCTACTACTTCAATTCCTTCATGGTAGCTACTCCAATCACGAGCATCAGTAGCGCCCATCCATCCAATGTGGAGATCGTCGGTCTTCAGCCGTCTTCGACTCTTCGACTTCTCAACGTCGATCGATTATTTGAAATGAGATAAACTCGGCCTTTTCAAATAACCCACGTATATTTAGATTTTCAAATCAATTAATCACATGGTTGGACTATTCAACATTCACATTTCAGTTATTTAGTTATAATTTTCATGTCAAATACATTCAACCATCACATATCAAGCAAACACAACAAAATTGGTTTATTTCCACTCTATATCGTCTATAGTATTTTATAACGATATATAGCCATTTTTATTTAATTTAAAACGGCCATATTTAATTAAACGACGTTTCGGGTCGTGTCGATGCACTGGCGCTGCTTTTCACTAATTTTGTTTTACACATATCTGAAAATCTAACTGTTGGATCTTCACAAATTTTACATCATTAGGAAGGTCATTTCAAAACGAATCCAACGGCTTCGGTTTTGGGAAAATCCAACGGTCGGATCTTCCACACTAGCCATTTGAAGTTACGATTTCAATTTATGAACTACAGCGTCGTTATTTGATTTAATTTAATTATATTCATATATATATATATATATATATATATATATATATATATATATATATATATATAATCGTTTCTGGCGCTGTTTTTCTTCAGTTTTGAATTAAACATTCCAAACAATCCAACCGTCGGATCTTCACAAAGTTGGTGTCGTTGGAAAGATATTTCCAAGGCGAACCCAACGGTTGCAGTTTCGGGAAAATCCAATGGTCGGATTTCCCGCACTAGCCGTTTGAAATCACGGTTTCAAAACACGAACTGCACGGCCACGTTTCGTTTTAATTCTATTTATATTTATATATTTATATAAATATAGTTCATTAAAAAATTCCTATATCGTTTCCACTTCAATTATTTAACTAACGCCTTTAAATTTCGGAAAATTTCGCCATAACCTCCTTTGTACGGGAGGGTCTGGGAAAATTCCCAAATAGCCACACGGGCGTCTCATATCAAAAAGAAAAAGAAAAAGCCAAGCGGCTAGCCAACAGGCTCATAAAATCATCACCCAAACAAAGCAGTAAATGTGTACCTATTTGTCGGGCACAAAATTTTATTTCTCTTCTCTAGCCCCTTTGCTTTAACCTGTTCAATAGATATGCATGTACATATATACAATTTCTATAATACTTTTTCTACTGGTGCAACAGAGTAATTTTAAGCAAAAATTACAAACTTCACATCCAAATATAAAAAATTGAAATACCTGATCCACCTTAGCAGGAAGCGGTTCAGCAACAAAAGTAGGGATCCGATATGATCTTCGCTAGGGTTCAGCAACAAAAGCAGGAGGCGGTTCATCTCGTAGATGATGATGCAATCTGGGACGGAGGAGAAAAACCAGGGAGTTTGATGAGGTTCAGATGGCGGATCTTCGCTAGAGTTTCGAGTTTGATGTGGAACTCGCGGAAGCTACCATGGTTGAAGGCGAACGCGGATCCGAGTTTACTTCAGTGAATTTGAATTAGATCTATGGAAGGAGAGAAAAGCGAAGAAAGAGGAGTCCGATATGAAATTCGAATGGGAGAGAAGCGTGGAAGAAAAAAATAATCAGAAGAGAAAATAGCAGTGAGAAAGAACAGAACACGGAACTTGTTTTTAGGCTTAGAATTCCAATTTGGTCAACTGACGGTAAGCAAACCTCCGTAACAGTCGGTTTGATAAATACATCTGCTTTTTCCTTTATTTCACAGCAAATACAAAAGAAACCAAAACAGTGTTTCTTCCTTTTTCTTTTAAATATAACCGAAGACAACCATTACAAGCACTTCAGGAAATTCGTCCTTTCTCTTTTAAATATAACCGAAGACAACCATTACAAGCACTTCAGTAAATTCGTCCTTTCTCTTTTAAATATAAACGAAGACAACCATTAGAGCACTCCCAACCGTGGGTCGGTTGCCCAGCAATCGTGCCCAACGGTTGGGTCAAACTGACCTTCAGTGTTGCTTTGGCAACACTGAAGGTTGCTGGAGCAACCGGTTGGTTGCTCCAGCAACCCAGCCATAACCGGTGTGCGTAAAACCGGTTATGGCATAACCGGTTTTACACACACCGGTTTGGGTGGGGACGTGTGTCCCCACCATGGCCGGTTTGTGCAAAACCGGCCAAGGGGGGAGAATTTTAAAAATTCTCCCCCCTGCCCGGCTTTACACAAACCGTATATGGCTATATATAGCCGTTTTATCCTTCCGACCGTTGCATTTTTTGACCATTCTGCTTGTTTTGTGACCGTTTTGTTGATGGTTATATATATCAGAATGATTTTTATAGCATAACACACTCATATCTTACTTCTTCATTACCTTTTCAATTTATTTGCAATGTCACAAAATGTCAAAGGCAAGAAAGCTGCTGCAAAAACTGCTCGAAATCAACAGAGTTACCAGTCCGACCGCAATCAGTCTCCTATGCAATCCACGTATCCACAGAATCAAAATCCTCATTATGGTAACTTCCCAAATGGTCCAAACTGTTATACTCAACAAAGCCCAAATTTCTATCTATCGCAGCAAAACTCCAATTATTATCAGAATACTCAAAGTTCTAGTTCTGGCCATAACCTGCCTTTGCAGCAAAATTACGTTGATCATCACTACGCTTCTCCTAGTAGCCAACAAAGGTTAGTCTCGCATGAAACTTCTCCAAATATATCAAGAAATTTAAACAGTGTCTTTGGAGACAATAACGACTTGATTGAGGAAACAGAAGTTGACGTTACTGAAATTCCTGATATGTATGCGAACACGCTAGTGAGAAGACCAAACAAAATAGTGAAATGGTCTGCAGAAGAACAAGCAGAACTAGCTTTTTGTTGGGTTGAATGCTCTAGAGATAATGTAAAAGGTACGAGTCAGACGGAAAACTCATTTTGGAGTTCTGTTCTAAGATTATTCAACGGCCGCAGTCCACAAAATCCAACGAGAACCGTAGACTCTTTGAAACAGTTGTGGAAGAGAATCAACGCTAACTGTCAAAGTTGGAAGGAGATTATGGCAGGACTAGAAAGTAGACGGCAAAGCGGTGCCAACGATTTTGACTTGGTAATTATCACTTACATAGTTACTTATACAATTTTTTTACCGCATAATTTTAGCAACTTACACTTGTTAAATCGACACAGCTAAGCAAAGCGAACGAACTGTACATGGCAGAGCACAAAAACGTACCATTCAACTTGCACAACTGTTACGACATTCTGTCTCGGGAAGAAAAATGGAGCAACATACGCCAAGAACACTCAGCATCGCGATTTATGCCGAGGAGGCCGATGGAGGAATCTAGCCCGAGAAGTCCAGATCCTCACGAAAGCACTCCTTTTTCTACTAGTGCTGGGGGTAGGCCTCCTGGTAAATTCAAAGGAAAAAAAAAGCAGTCACAGATTATAGTTCGTATTACAAACAACTACATAGTCAAATGGTAGCTTCTGATAAATGTAATCGCCTTTTGGCGGAAGCCAAGGAAGCTAAGAGAACTGAGAGAGCTAAGGAAAAACAACGAAGACATGAAGAATTACAAACATCAAGAGAGCATGATTTGGATATTAGGGAGCGTGAATTGGCTAGACTCGAACGTTTAGATGACATGGCACTTATGTCTGTCAACCTTGATACATTAAACCCAATGCAACGCTTATTAATGGAGCAGGAACTAGAAGCCTGCCGCAAAAGACGCATGGGATAGGACGGATTGAAGTTTTTATCGTTTTTCTGTAGTTGTTTGTTTTTATGTTGTTTTTTAATTATCTAAGTATTAAGTACCGCTGATGTAGTAGCCATGGATGTAGTGTAACCGTCCTTAGTATTGTACCAGTTCGTTAATTAAATTTGGCTTTTATGTTGTTACAAGAAAACAATAACGGAATATTTCATAAAACTAGCATTCAATGATACATAATAGCATAAATATTACGAAGCGAACTTAAGTTATTAACTTGAAAAGGTAGATATGTTAATCCACTCCCTACTGGTTTCCCGCATGCTCCCAGTAATGTTCCACCAATTGGTCCCTTAATTCTAGATGTGCTTGGGGATCTCTAACGTCCTTGATACGTTGCAAGTATTCTGCAAAAGTATTCGGGTCCTTGTAAGGCTTTCTTGTAAACGCTACTGCTTTATCCGGATAGTTCTGAAGTTGCAGTTCAAATCCTCCCCTTTCTTCTTCAACTATCATATTATGTAGTATAATACAACAATACATAATATCTGATATAACTGCCTGATCATGATAGCGCACTTCTTGTCGTAAAATTTGAAATCGTCCCTGCAGAACTCCAAATGCTCTTTCTATGTCTTTTCGCAAACTTTCTTGCTGTTCTGTAAACTTGGCCTCTTTGGCATTGTTCGGCTTTTTGAATGCATGCACAAGTGTTTTCCATTTAGGGTAAATTCCGTCTACTAAATAATAACCAACAAAATGGTCATTATCGCCAATTTTGTAGTTGCACGGCGGCGACAGATCGTTGTACAAATCGTTAAACAAGTATGATTGTCGTAAGACATTAATATCGTTGAGTGATCCAGGAACGCCAAAAAAGGCATGCCATATGTACAAATCGAATGAAGCTACGGCTTCTAACACCAACGTAGCTTTTTTAGTGTGTCCTTTGTATTGGCCTTGTAGTGCTACTGGACAGTTTTTCCACGTCCAATGCATACAATCTAAGCTTCCCAACATACCAGGGAAACCACGTTGATCTCCCATTGCTAATAATCGTTCAATGTCGTGTTCGGTGGGTGATCGGAGGTACTCTTCACCGAAGACACGAACAACTGTTTTGCAGAATTCCTTCAAACACAAAACTGCCGTTGATGCACCAATCCGTAATTTGTCATCTAATGAGTCAGCTGAACTTCCGTACGAAATCATACGAAGTGCCGCAGTTACTTTTTGTAGTGGTGAAACTCCTAGTTCGTTGATTCCATTTTTCCTATGGGTAAAAAAAATATTGGACTCGGAAACCTTGTTTAGAACTCGATCGAACACTGTCCTTGACATACGAAATCTATGACGGAAATATACATCGCCGTATACTGGGTTTGACACAAAGTAATCCTTCATCAACTGGTTGTGCCCCCCCGCATAGTCACGTCCGTAGCGTATATCTCTTTTCCACATTGTACTACCTCCTTGGTTTGATTTTGAGCTCTTTGCGAAATCACGTTGCATCGCATTTACAGTTTCACGTTGATACATACGTTGCTTGTTGTGATGGTTTTGACCTTCGTCGGAAGAAGACGAAGACGATGATGAACTTGAGAAGCACCACAATCTCTTCAAAGCATTCATGGTGTATATTATTTATTTCTGTGGAACTTAACTGAATGTGTTTGGTTCAGTCGCCTTTGTAGGTGAGTTATTAATGCAATCATCCAATGTTGGTTCACGGGTACACAAAAAGACATAAAAATGATAATGACTTTAGTTCACGGGTATACATAAGGACATAAAATGAAAGGGGTCCACGAGATTGTACACATGAATGCTTTAGTTCACGGGTATACAAAAAGACATAAAATGAAAGGATAATGACTTTAATTCACGGGTCCACAAGATTGTCTTCCTGTTGTCAATGATGTGGTTCTAGTTCCTGTATTTCTTGTTTGAAATTGATAACTCCATATTCAACGTACAAACATCAAATTTAATAGACATTAAAACATCAAATTTAATAGCACGCCGTCACAACAAGATTTACAGATAACTCCATATTCAACGTACAAACATCAAATTTAATAGACATTAAAACAATAATACAATCATAATACTGTAAGCCTACTCAGTTCCATACCGGGTCAACCAACTGTAGCGGAGTTTATACGCTTCGTACCCAACAAATTCCTCACCATACTCGAAAAGGTAACGAGAATCATATGTTGCTTGATTTGTTTTAAATATGTTTTCGTCTTCAACAGCTTCGATAATCTTTGTGTACCGGTCACAAGCGGCTCCAAAATGACGATTAGCCATTTGGATTTCAACTGATGTTCGTCTACTCGGCCTGGAACGATGGTTGTTGTATAGCCTCGTGACCATTGCCCATCTTTCTTCATATGTTAAACCCCCTCCACTTTGCATTAGTAACTCATCTCTTTTTTCCAACTCAATTTTGGCTTTTACAAGAGCTAGCAAATCCTTGGAAGAAAATTCTCGAGTTGGAGCATTCGTTATCTGCACACTATTACTAGGTCGTTGACTTACTAGAGAAGGACGCGGAGCTGTAATCGCTCGATGGTGAGTCGTTGCAGGCACTGCTCCAATCTGTGTATCCTGCACTAATTCAACTGCGTTATGGTTGCCTAGCCTCCGTTCGTACTCATCAAAAATCCTATCCATTTGTTCATCACTTATTTCAGAATCGTCCATGAAACCTATGCAAAGTAGAATAAGTAGAGTTAGTAGAAGTAGAATAAGCAAGCAAGGAAATTAATTTTCGTACTTAAGTCTCCAATGGTGCTGCTTGAAGATATAAAAGTTACGGGATTGATTATCAAATATGCAGTACTTATAAGGATAATGTACTAGCAAGAGCTACAGTCTCCAATGGTGCTGCTTGAAGATATAAAAGTCTCCAATGGTCCAGCACATACTCCTTAGGCATGTTTGAGTCGTCCTCGATATAGGTTATCAGTATAAAGCAGATTCGCTACAGTAGTCCTACAGTCGTATCAGTGACCGGTTACATCAATATTTGTTTTACTGCCGACACATGCCTTGAAAGTCACGAAAGGTTAATCATAAAGCAGATTCCCTACAGTACTCCTACAGTCGTATGATTAAAATGATTCAACAATTAGGTCGTCCGCAATATACGTTATCAGTATAAAGCAAATTCCCTACAGTACTCAAACAACTAAAACAACTGTGTTCCCATTCTTATGATTAAAATAATTCAACAATTAAGTTTTGGCATAACAATAAGCATACAGATACAACCGACCGTTACAAATACAACTACGAATAATAGTACTTGCCTACTAAAACATCAAAGCATTTTAAAAGCAACATATTCAGCCTTAAAGGAGTCGCATTGCGTTCATTCGCAACTCCTGAACTTGATTTTCGAGACGCCTTATCTCTCGTTCGAGTTCATTTGCATATACTATTCCCCTTGGGCACAACGGCTCGTCAATCCATTCCGTGTAGCTGCATCCATTTGGATAAAATGGACAAGCCTGCATGCGCCGACCAATATTGTCGCCTTCTGCTCGAACCATAACTTGGACCGCGTGACCGCAATAGCAAAGTACACGATAAGATTCACCTTCATGTTCTTGCGGTGGTACTCGATAGAACTCTACTTCCTGTTGTGGTTGAGCGAGAGCATGTTGGTTCGATAGTTGAGCAAGTGGTACTTGAACTTCTTGTGGAAGATTTGCATTCCCTTGTTCATGCGATGGTTGAACATGCGGTACATGAACTTGTTGGGGCCTAATTTGTATTAGAACATCGAATTCGTCTTCGAGCTCCTAAAGTCTCATCTGTTCCCACGCCTGTTCTTCAGAGTCAGTTTCTGATGGCCAAGAAGGCATTTTCAGCGAGTGTTAAAATGAGGAGGAAGTAATAGAATGAGAACGAAGTTGTTTGAGTGAGATATTACGTGCATAAATTGAGTAACATATATAGCGGCGGGGAGTAGGGAATCTGCTTTTCTTACTGTCATGATGTGAACGGACACTGAATCACTTTTATATCTTTATGCGCATCATTAGTTGTTACACACATCCATTACCAATAATCAAATAAGTTACAACGTACAAAAGACACTAATACGATATCAGATTACAGTCTAACAAATAAGATCTTACAAGCATACAGCTTACATATCAGATTACAGTCTACCAAATAAGATCTTACAAGCAATAGTTGTTACACAACTCCATTACAAATAATCTGAAAGATAACAACTATAATAAGATCTTACAAGCATACAGCTTACATATCAGATTACAATCTAACAAATAAGATAACAATAAGATCCATAGTACATAAAATTACTAGTACAACACACTAATACGATAACGTACATATATATCCAGCTACACTAAATACCACATAAAATGAATCTAACGCATATCACTGAAGAACCACAAATCATCCGCAAGATCAACTTCTGGTACACTATCGACATGGTCATCATCATCGTCATCTTCTCGTCGTGTCGAATGAGATTGCTCGTCATCCTCAGCAGTTAGCTCGTTAATACGAGCCGTCAACTGATCAACTGCGCGCTTATGCTCTCTATACATAGTATCGCGAAGTCCAATATGCATACGATATAGTTCCTCGTAAGGAAGAACAGCGGGATCTGGAAACTGTGTAACAATAGGCCGTGAAATACCTACGTACGTATCCGGACCGGATGTGCCAGGAATACCCACAGTCCAACCGTAACTAGTCGGCTGAGGAGGCTGAGGCCGAGGAGGCTGAGGAGGCTGATGTCCAGGAGGCTGAGGAGGCTGAGGCCGAGGAGGCTGCCAAGGAGGCTGAGTAGGCAGATAACGAGGAGGCTTCTGCAAAGTAAGCGTACCCTGGGACATGTCACGTAATACAGCTGGATCACCAAATGGAGTGTAGGCAGATGGACAAACTAAATCAACTGCGGCGGCATGAACAAATGTTGCCGTATTACACGACGAATAAAACGACTCCCAAAAAGGAATGTAATCTCTAAAGGGAATGAGAAATCTTTCAGCTGGCCACCACTCACCGGCATACTGCTGCAAATCAACACTGGAATAAACCCGTAGATGACCTGTATCAGGGTGGGGATCATCGGGAACAACATCAACATCGAATAACTGTCGCCAACAACGCTCCCCCAGGTACCAATAACATCCTAAAGCGGGTGGTGATGATACCAATGGAAATCGTCTACGTGACAGAAACTGAGCGTGTTGCTGGGCTGGGCCTGACAAGAAAGGGGAATCGGCAAACGGACGCCACAAAACTGACTCTCGTGTGGTCCTCATCTCTATCTGATTACGAGCCACTGCAAATACATGACGACAATCACCTCCTGGAACAAACCGCCGGTTTTCGGGGGCCCAAGCTTTCACACGAGGATAGAAATGTGATAGTGTAGGATCCAATGTCGGAAAGGTCATGTTATGAAAGTATTCAAAGTACCAATACTGCAAAACCTCCCAAAAACCTGTAATCGACGACCCACGAGACCTAATAATGCACTGCTTGTCCAAACCCTTGTACAAATGAGCGAGAATCGGCGTACCCCAGTCATATGTAGTAGGAGTACTGTCGAACGACACGTTCGCAACAAAAGCAACATAGCCACATGGCAATGTGTTTGATGAATTCGTAAAGAATAAATTACTCATCATATATAATAAGAATAATTTGAGAATCTCTAATAAGTGGTGAACTGCAGGCTTAAGTTTCACTACTTCCATGATGGCTTGCTTAATGAAAGAGGTTCTAATTTGATGATTGTTTGATAAGCCTCCCCCTTGTAAGTTCAAATGTGGGAATATACTAACCAATAGGTCATACCGTTGATATCGCTCATCGTAAGGTAAAGTTGCACCCTGACCAATTGGAATGCCAGTAAGCATGGTAAAATCTAGTGGCGTAAAACATCTCTCCGAAACTAAAGTGAAATATATGTGTTGTTTTCCACCAACACATGGCTAATGCACTACATAACTGAACATCATTATTGTACAGGTTTTGAATACCTAAAGTAAAAATAAGAAAATCAAGTTAATACATTATGTTATATAACATATGTATTATGTAAGTGAGATCATCAAAATTACGTACTCAAGAAATCTCCAAGTCCCATATTTCTAAGATATTCTGCAATAATGCCATTTGTGTCGTACGCACGAACGGTCGTAAACAAACGAACAATACTAATCCACGATCCTCGTGTACGATCATTACGAGCCTATTAACATGCAAAACAATTACTACTTATATAACGACAAACTTATTTTTCAACTACAAATTACTACAACAATCAGTTGAAGAAGTTATACCTCTAAAGACGTCTTCACGGTTTCGGTAAGGTGTCTTTCGCCTTCGGGAAGTTCCCGAAAATTAGCCAACTTTTTTTCTCTATTCAAATTAACATCAATATGCGGATCCAGCGTAGCATAAACACCGGATTTAGCAACCCGCCTTCGCTTAACGTGTTTTGAACCATGAGCTTCGCTTGGACCGGTCTCTTCAACCTCTTCATTCTCCTCTTGTGCATTGATATTTGCGGCACTACTACTCCGAGAACCAAAAATTGTTTTACCTAACCTTCTCATTTTTTTTTTTTTTTTTTTTTTTTTTGGAAAATGGGTGCGGTGGAAAGAAGTAAAAATGGAGTGGGTGGCGGCGGAAGGAGAGGTAAAATGAAAAGGAGGAGAGGGAGATCGGGTCTTTTGACCCGATCGGACCGGTTAAGGGTATAAATCCCTTAACCGGTCATGATGAAACCGGTGTATACTTCACCGGTTTCACCACAACCGGCTATGGGTCAAAACCCATAGCCGGTCAAGGTGAAACCGGTGAAGTATACACCGGTTTCACCAAAACCGGCTATGGGTTTTGACCCATAGCCGGTTGGGGGGCTGCTGGTGTCAACCCCCCGGGTTGACAGTCAGCAACCCCCCACGGTTGGGACTGCTCTTACAAGCACTTCAGTAAATTCGACAAAATCATAAGCTAGCTCAAATCATTTAAAAACTTGATCCGTTAGGACCAATGGATCAAGAGCTTCGCCTCAAGTATTCTCAGAGGGTTCAATCAAAAGTTTCTGTCACTGATTTTCTTTACCGTAGCTTTGAGCATGGGATATTTGGAGGCACTTGTGACAGTGGCGCCATTCAAGGTGAGGGGCGTTTCTAGGGCATACGCGAGTTGAGGAGGTGAGCTAGGCCGTGCGGAAATCAATACGAGGTGACGGCGGAAGGTTCGGATGGATGGACGGACGGAATGGGGTGGCAACAGTTCATGAAGTCGCTGCTGTTATTCTGTGTGTGGCGAGGAGAGTGGTGTCATTCGAGGTGCGGTCGCTGGTGTGGGATCGTTTGGTTGTGGGGAGGTCGGAGTTGGTTGCGGGCTCGACGATGGGTAGGCGCATGCTGTAGAAACGCTGCGAAAGTTTGGATAGTTCTAACATGAAGAAAAAAAATATAAAAGAAGAAGGATAGCATGTGAGGGAGGGAGAAGCTACAGGAGGTTGAGTGTTTAAAAGGAGAGATGTGTGGGTATATTTCTGTGTAGAGCTGCATGGCGTTTCAGAAAGGAAATGGGATGGTTTGTGTTTTGGTTATGAGGTCTGATACAAAGCTGAGGAGGTGGTTTCATGGAATAAGGGAATAATACTGAGAAGCTCGTTTTGCTATGAAGAAGCAGGCAAACTCGTCCCATAGTGTTTTCAAAAAGGAAGGATTAAAGCAAAGAAGTGGGTGGCCTGGTTTGTTAAAAGATGGGAGAAAATAGTATGACATTAGAAGGAAAGAATGGGGGTAGCGTCGCTGATATGGGCGTCGTCAGTCAGTGGCCGGAGGTGCAGATAAGCGGTGCCTGGTCGTCTTCTGGAGGGTAGCGTGTTTTCTGAACGAAGCAGTATGGACTATGGGGTATCAGCCGAAATTTTTGAGCAAAAAGTAATTAAAGTTTTTATTTAAACTAATGATTTAATTAATTAATAATAATATTAATTATACATTCAAAATGGAAGTTGGCAAAGGTTGTTGAACCAATAATCTAAGGTGGATACAGTATTGTGGTTGTGGGAACGAAATCAGAAAGGGAACAACCGACCAGTAATCGTGACCCAAAAAGTTGAAAAAAAAAAAGAAAAAGGAACAACTTGTTTCAAACGTGATGGAGCTGTGTTGGAGGAGCTCGGAGTTAACCACAATTTCATGTAATTTTAAATGCGTGTTTAAAATTATATGAAACAAGCCTACCATCAATCGAAAACAAGAACGATGAGTTAACTCTCACACCTTCTAGAATATTATGATGTGCTAAATTCATATAAATTAAATTTATTGTTAATAAATAAATTGGATGTCTTGGATGTCTATTATTCATTTAATTATTGTCGACGTTTACATTAACGTCGTGTTGGATGATTGGTTGAATATTATCGCATATATTAAATATTATCCCATATATTATTATATACTGTTATAATCTGTGGTGCAGGGAATGACAGGTTGAAGGGATTCGACCGGATTCCTCAAATAAATTGTATATTGTTTACTTTTTATATTATTTACATATGAATTGTTCATCCCAATTAACGTTATATTCAATTTGGATGATGATTATTAATTGGATATTGATCGTTGAATTTAGATTCAACGATCGTTTTATTGTTAATCAATGGACAATACTGATTAAGTAGTTGGCAGCGAATGACCAAAATTTTAGATGATTGGCCACTAGGCAAATTGACGAAATTTAAGTTATAAAATTTATTTTGTAACTATATCAAAGTTTCAAGTTTATAAATAATTAAAAAGATTTTTCATAAATATATTTATATTTATAATCGTATTTTTCAAATAATTATTAAATGATTTATATTCCAATGTTTATCATAAGAAAGGAAAGACAGAAATGTACTGAAAGGTAAAAATATGACATATTTGTTTCCGAGGAAGTAATTATATTAAATTAATTATTTTTAATTAATTTAATGAAGATGATGGAAAGCAACCAGTGAGCAAGTTAGCTATTTCAAATGGAATGTTATTTAATTTATCTAAAAACTTAACGTGTCTTATTAGAAGTAATTTATTTTTAAATTAATTATGTTCAAGGTGATTATAGAATTGTTTATCAATATTTAATCATTAATAATTAAAGAAATTGCCTTTGTTAGTTGGTTGTGTAAATAATAACAAAGGTGAAGATTTTTAAATTGAAAGTCGTTTAAGAGGAAATCGAATATAGCAAGATTTGATTAAATTCTGTTAAAGAAGTATCTAAAAGGATTTTTATTCAAATTTACAAACAAGGTTTGCAAATGGAATTTAGAGACTATACCATGAAATTAAAAGAGGTTCTACCTAATAAGATTTCCAAATATGAAGTATGGTTTATAAAACCATATGTTAAACGAAACAGTAATTTAATTTTGAGTTATAAACTTCTATCTGTCTTGAGATAAGAACGTTTTCGTTCAAGGTCTGAGAGGTAATTAGAATACCCCAACTTGAACGATTTCACTGTTATCGAGAGATGGTATTAGTTTGTAACGGTAAAGGAAGTAAAAGAGATTTTGTGATTTATTTCCAGATTAAAGGAAATATAAAAAGAGATTTTAAAGAATGTTTCCAATGTAAGAAATATAAATGGATCGAGTTAACGATATTTTCAAAGTGATATAAAGAGGATTATAAAAACACGCCAATAATGGAAACTGGTGTTTTGTTTTAAATAATCTGATTTTGCGAATGAGCATAAAGGATATATGGGTTTTTATGGGATATAGTTATAATTCGAATAAAGGAAATGACAAAGTAGATTTTGAGGATGTTTATGCCAAAAGGAAGATAAAGGTTGAAATTTGGTTTCAAGTAACAAGACAAAAGAGATTTGCTGAAATAAATTATAGAATCGATTTAATAATCGATACAATGATTTGAATGAATGGTTTGAAAGGACTGAGTTGCCAAGGTACTGATCGATATTGTTTGCGTTGATAGTTAAAACCCCCAACTATCAATGAATATTTTTATTGAACCCTTTTGATGTGTTGTTTCGAAGAGAGCAGGATGGGAACTAAACCCAAAACCACTTCGAACCAACTGTGCAATCACGATTAACATGCAGATGTATAAAGATTGAGCACTGAAGACCATTGATCTTCATGGGCGGAAGAACTACTCGTTGGATATCTCTAGGTCGCTCCCGGAGATTTTGTGTTCTATCGTGTGTGAAATTTGCGGATTGCAAGGACTTCTCGCTATTGATCCTTGGGGTGATTCCCATATAGGATGCGGTAAGAGGGTGCCTTCGGCTCATCCTGTTCCTAGATGACTTGTATAGACAAACGTCTGACAGAGTATTTCCTGGAAACTCACGTATGTTGATTTTGACAAATATGCCAAGTTTGGTGGCGGAGAAATTCTCTTGCTTAACACCTAGAGTACATTTGTGGAAGTCAATTAGCGATTTGACGGATCTGACAATGTGGCATTCAAAATAAATGGAGATGTATTGTTCTAAAAGATAAACGTGACCTCAAGCCTCATCAATCAGGAAATGACAAAAATCGGGCAGGCAGCATGGCTAGATGGGTCATTCCCAAGCAGGGTATATTGTCATTGATCTAGAGAAAAATCATTTTTTGTTCTTCTTTCGATTTCTATATCTCCGCGAATGTACAATGGGCCCTTAAAGCCATAATGGGTGACAATATATTTGATACACTCAAGCTAAATGAGTGGTCGGTCATGTGTGGTCAGGTTGCAAGATGTTCTTGTTGAACACCAATGTATCCCCTCTAGAGTACACTGATCGGAAGGTGGTCTCATACCTTGTCATAGTTGGATTAATCCATTCCCCAATAAGCGCCATGCATTTTTTGATTTTTAAATAAATATGTAGAGCGTGAGATGCAAGCGTTCTGCTAGATGGTTATTTATTTATGATTTGATAGGCACTATTATGATATCACTGGATTTTGATATATCAAAAATGTTTTGGGTTATAGTAAGGTAAAAACCGTCCATGTTTATGTGTGGGATGGTCTTACTATTATTTATTTTTTCAAAAATGATTTCTAAAGTTAAGTAAGTTGTTTGTCATGTGAATTTATCACTAAAAATATTTCAGACTGATCCGGGTGAATTTTTCTTTGCTTCAAATGTGCTCAGGTCAGACCGAGTATATGATCTGGTTAGGTTTTCCCTTGGAGCTTCAGAAGAGGAGCTGGAGTCGAGACGAATAGCCATATTTTCTAGTACTAGTTATTTTGCTATGTGTTGTATTGATCTGTAAGTATAACTCTGATGTTGTGATATACAATTTCTTTTCGTATGAAGTATTGGATATATTATATTTTATTCGTTCCGCTGTGAGATTATGATCTTCTTATTCTTCTATTATAAAATTTCTTTCTTTCTTCTCTTACCCTCTAACTTCTTTCTCCTAACAATCTGGGATTCAATACTTAAGTTTTTGGCAAGAAATTCACAATAAAGTATTATTGTCAAAAATTTGAGCATTGAATTTTCCGGGTCGTTGCAGTTGGTATTAGTACATATGGTATAGTGATAACCTTGGCTCTGTGGCGTAACTCAATAGAGATGGGGTTAGTAATACCCTTGATTGAGTTTAAGTATATATATACGAGAGCACGTATTTGTAATTTTATATAAAATTATTTTTAAACTATTTTGACCAGTATATTTTGTAAAGAGGAATAAAAATAGTTATTTCCTTAAATTATTATAATCAACTAATGTTGATTTGAATTGGAATTCAGAATGGGTTATGAAAATTTCAAATATGATATTAACTTATGTTAAGTTAAAATCAATAAGTAGGAATTGAAACAAAATTTTACTGCTAATTGAATATATATATATATATATATATATATATATATATGTATGTATGTATGCATGTATGTATATAAAATCAAGTCAGTGAACCTAAATGGATTCCAGTTAATGAACTCAAATAAAATGTTGGATTGAATGGATATGATTTTCTTTGAAAACCAATAAATTAATGACTCTAAATGCAACGAGGTTAGAATGGAAAATGGGTTGTTAAGAGTTGGTTATAAAATTCATACCTTGAAATGGATAATATAGATGTTCAAGCCTATATTGCATGATCATGAAATTAATGAGTTTTCATATGAGATTAAGAAGTGCAGGAGGAAATTCACCTTTGAGCTTAATTAATTGAGTTCTGAGGCTGATTAAATCCAATCTGATTAGAGCTGCATAATAGATGAGCAAGCTCGAGTATTTATTGCTTATCACATACTAACGCTCGCAAAAAAGTTACGCCTACGCAAAATATAAATTTTTTATTTTTGATTTAGGTTTTGAATTTGATTTTCCGACCATGTAGGTCGATGGATTTATTTTTATATATGCAATATTGCAGAAGTCCCCCATATAGAGGAGATTCTACCAAAATTTTCCGAAATTTAAAGTGTTAGAAAATTTTCAATCGTTTTAGAAATTTTTGGATTTTGTTTTCTAAAGAAATTAGTTGGTTTTTCGACTAAAGTTAATTAGTTTGGTTTAAAAGTGAAAGTAAAGTTTTTTGTTAATTAAATTTTGGAAAAGTTACTGGGTTTGTTGTATTTTTCTACCTGAGTAATTTCGGGGACGAAATTCTTTTAAGGGGGGAAGAATGTAACATTCCGTATTTTTGTAGTCGGATATTTAATTTGTTTTATTATTTTAAATGAATTTGGGATTTAATAATGTGAATTCAACAGTTTGGAATATTAAGTTATTTTGAGATTTCGAATTTTGTTTTGATCGAACATTGTTACGACCTGTAAACGTCACACGACGCATTATGTAATATTAAAGTGAGGCCACTTTCATTAAAATTAAAACAAAATCTGCCTATCCTATCGAAATATTTGTTGAGTCAAAAATCTCAACGTATACGGTAAAATCATCTCTTATCTTTGAAAATAAAAAACGAATGGCTACCCGAATCTTTTTAAATCATCTAAATTTTTCCAACACCGCCAAATCGTCAACATCTGCAAATCTTCATTACAACTTAGGCAAAATCTTTTCGTTCATTCTCAATCAAAGATCTCAGCATTGGATTCTCTGGTTCTTGGTCAAGAGTTTCGGTTGGGCAATATATGTATTCAAAAGCACTGTTCGTCGACTGGTATCTTGTTTTTTTCGTTTGCAACAAATGTAAAATTTCAACACATCTTTTCTAAATATGTCCTAAAATATTTGCACATATATGAACAGTAGGATAGGTACATTTTTATTTTATTTTATTCAAAATTCTGGGCGTGTTCTAGACAAAACAATATCCTGCAAATCTCAGTATAATCCTTATCAGAATTTAAAGGCACATGCAAAACATATCCATTTTCTGGAAAAACCATGGACAAACAAGCAGTTTTCAAAACTTTGGGCTAGCTATACAAATGTTTTTATTCAAATATTTCGGCTATACGGCGATACTTTGACACAACCCTTTTGATAATAACATGTTGCTCTCACATTATTCGACCACGTTTCCTTCCAATTGTCGATGCTGAAAGCAACACATTACCCAATAAAAACAATTTTTGGTGCTATGTTTTCAAAATCTATGGCCAACAATGACACCGTGTCTCCATTCATTCGTAACCCAGTACATGCAAAAATATCTCTGAACAATATTCAGACTTAAGTCATTTACTACGCCAAAATTGTGTTTAACGCCCATGTGCTTCCTTCCAGTTCTTCTCTTAGGTAGCGTTTGATTTGTTGACTGGGCTGTTAATGTTCGCGTCTGCGTCCGACGCGTCCAAGGTGGGTCCCACACTTTTGCCCCTTCAAGACGAACGGTTGAAAAGATAAGTTTCGCGTCCGACGCCACGAAATTTCCAGAACAGCCGATTCCTTTCCCTCTCCCTATATATTTCCTCCATTTCAATCCATTTCCATCACCAAAACAACACCAAATCTAAAAATTTCCGCTCCAATCACCGTCTACTCGTCGATCTTTTCAGGTTTTTGCTTTTATATTTGTATTTTTTTATTTCTTTACTCCCATATATATTTTATTCATAATTTTTTTTCCAGAATGGCCGCAAGTCAGTCTTCGTCAACTCGTTCCATTGCCGACTGGAACAACGATACCATGAACGCTTTCATCGATGTGTGCATGCAACATCTTGGTTCGCGTGCACATAATGTTTGTAACAACCCGAATTTTAAACAACGTGTTAAGACAAGAATCAAGGCAGAATTAAATTATAAAATCTGAATCAGATAAAACGGGTTGCGCCATTGCGTTCGTCTCGGAAAAATACGCGAAATAGAGTCCGAAATTTCGTAAATCGGAGTCCGTATGACCGAGATATGGCCTTCGGAAGTTTCACGAAAATTCAAAAACGAAAACAGATTCAAATTTCAGAATTCAGAAGAGGCGGGAAAATTTCCCGCCAGACCAGGGGAGGTCGACTGGGGAGTCGACCCCCTGCCAGCCAAGTCAATTGGGGAGTCGACCCCAGGGTCGACCTGGGGGTCGACCTGCCTGGTCGGCCAGGTCGGCCAGGTGCACCTGTTTTGGCTCTTGGGTCTTGTTTTGGAGGCTTGTGACGATTTTTGAGGGCTTGGATCTATCCTAGGGTTAATCTAACGGCCTAAAACTACCCTATTCTCTATAAAAACACCCCTAGACTTGCCTAAACCCTCACAAATCACTCTTGCAACGAAGTGCTGCCCAAATCTACATTGATCATGGCCTCCATCTCCAATTCCTAGAGACTATGCATTCAACTTGGGTTCAAATCAAAAGGTGCAAGCTTGCTACACCAAATAGAGGCCAAATCAACATTGCTATGCGAGTTTCATGACGGTTCTTCGACAAAGGAGCCACCTTTCTTCGTCAAGATGATGCATGATCCTTTTCCTAAGCCTCGCTATGTAAGTTCTAGCTACTTCGAGATGTTAACGGTAGTTTAATGATGGCATGGAATAAAATGCGATTAAACATAAGTGCTATAACCTATGTGGACTTAGTTTTGCCTCTTACCTTGAATATATGACTTGGAACTATGTTTTAGCGACTATATCATGTCACTCATGTTATGTTTAGCCTAGTCTATCATGAAAGATTGAACCTTTAACTTGTGAATGTGGGCATAAGACCTTAGAACCACTTTCGCCTTGTGAAATATGTGCATGAACTTAACTTGGGGCTTATGCAAGGATATGAATCCAAAACCCCTTATGATCATATGCAAGTTTGTGGCCAATCACTTTTTTTTATCTTATGCATGTTTGTGGCCAAATCTCCTTATGAAACTATGCATGCTTGTGGCCAAATTCCCTTATGAAACTATACATGCTTGTGGCCAAATTCCCTTATGAAACTATGCATGCTAGTGGCCAAATTCCCTTATGATACTATGCATGTTTGCAGCCAAATTCCCTTATGATACTATGCATGTTTGTGGCCAATATGTTGGCATAATACCCTACTATGTGACTCGCTTCCACTTGGGTTGGAAATACGTTTGGGCAGCTTAGGAAAAACGTGGGTATGACATGGAAAAACTTGACATGGGGCTCACATGAGAACATGACATTCATGATACATTTAAATATGATCATGACACGTGGGTAAACATGGAACTTGAACTAGACATGGGTGGGCTGTAAGTGTAAAAAGACACTAGACCAAACATGAAAGTGGCCAACTCGAGGTTGGGTTGAGTTTGTAGCATAAATCTACTCGGACCCGCCCGGCTTAACTAGTGGCTACAAACAATAGGATCCAATGTGAGAAGTTGGTCATGTCGCGCTTAAGACCCGAGGTTATACTAGGTTGTGGTGTAAAACTACCTGGACCCGCCCGGCTTAACTAGTAACCACAACAAGGTCTAATGTGAGAGGTTGAGAGTGCATTAATTAAATTAATGCCACATGATAAGGTTAAGTAAATTTGACTAATGACACTTAACCGATATGACACGAATGGGTAGGTTAAGTGGGACCGGACTTGATTTCTTAATGACACTTAACCATACAAGACAATTAGGGGATGAGGTTAAGTAATTTACACTTAACTAATCCGACTTGGTAATTAGATGGGGTTAAGTAATTAAGGCTTAACTAATCTGAACACGGTAATTAGATGGGGTTAAGTAATTAAGGCTTAACTAATCTAAACACGGTAATTAGATGGGGTTAAGTAATTAAGGCTTAACTAATCTAAACACGGTAATTAGATGGGGTTAAGTAATTAAGGCTTAACTAATCTAAACACGGTAATTAGACGGGGTTAAGTAACCTATACTTAACTAATCTAAACACGGGAATTCGATGGGGTTAAGTTAAACACTTAACCAATCTGGACTTGGTAATTCAATGGGGTTAAGTAACCAATGCTTAACCAATTTAATATGATAATTTAATGGGGTTAAGTAACTTATACTTAACCAATTATACGTGATGATTTGAGGAGGTTAAGTAACCTATACTTAACCAATCTAATAGGTGGACCTGATAGGGTTAAGTCACAAGACCTTTTAAAAGTAGGCTTAACCATTGTAATATGATTAGTGGATGGGGTTAAGCTAACCCATACTTAACCAATCCGACTCGATAATCTGATGGGAGTAAGATAATCTATGCTTAATCAATCGAACATGATAATCTGATAGGGTTAAGACAAATAAATACTTAACCAGTTTGACTTGATAAGGTTAAGTCATGAGCTTCTTGGTACACTTAACCAACTTTTAGGGCTAAGCCCTGAACTTGAGTACTTAGCCAATCTTGACAGGATTCGTAGGCGGGTTAAGTCATGAACTTGGATAACAACACTTAACCCATTTGACAAAACCCTAGCTCAGGGGACTAGGTTGGAAATCGTAGTTAACAAGGATAGTGGAAAGAGGGGCTAAGGGGTAAACCTTAGTTAAGGGTAACTAAGTAATAATTCTTAGATAAGGACATGGACTAGTTCATAAAGAGATGAGTAACCTGGTACGGTAGGTCATCGCTTAGTATACGAGGAGGAGCAAGTTATCTGACTTGGATAAAAGCTCCAGCGAACTGGGTGACGAAGCGAAAGCTTCGGGGAACGTGAGGGTACTCTTGGTATCCCTCTATGAGGTGGCGAGTGGTCCATGTAACCCGGCCTCACAGGGGTTAAGGTCTGCGGTAGAAGAGCCAAGAGTATGCCTGGGTTGCTATGCGAGCGACTTAAAGACTGGGATGGATTAGCGTGGAGTCGACGATACTTGATTTTGCCCCGGGATAGCATGTCGCCGACTACCTACCATCTTTAGTCAATCATGTACATACGGAAAGGCAGGGAACTCCCAAAAGACCATATACTAACTATCGAGTTATGGGTGAGGTTGGCTATCTGGAAATGGGCATCGATGGGCCGTAGTGTAGTTCTCATACATGATTTTTCTTGGGTTGCCTTTCAGTAGTTGAGGGAGGGGTCACGTGGGACCATAGCCACGGGTACAAAAACAGACCTTGATATCTGCATCAGCAGACGACTTAAAGCTCCCGACCGAGTTCCGTATTTCTTGATTTGCGCTAGCACGGAACTCGGATGGCACATTGAGGAACATGTGCGTCTAGACATGGAAAACGTTTCACGATACATACGTGGGATAAAAGGGCGCGGTTGACGGGTGGCATAATCCCTAGTGGTCCTAGGTGGCCAAAACCCAAACCGAGACACGGAAACGTTCATTAGGTAGCATAATCCCTAGTGGTCCTAGGCGGCATAAATCCTAAGTGAACGCGCGATAGTTCATGGTAAGAAAACATAACTAGATCAAGGGTAGCAGTCCAAAATAACCTCAAGGATAAAACGTTTACATGGGAAAGCCCGTATGGCCTACGGCAAAGGACTGAACTTATACATGGAAAGAAACATACGAGTTGGGAAAACCTACATATGCTATATATTAGGTTGACATGGACCATTACATGACATTGGGCAAGGGACATTCATGGTTAACACATGACGCGGGTTGGGATACTAGTACGAGAGGTGCAGAGCAAATTTACATGTTAGGACCATGAGAAATATGCATGATAGATATCGTGTGACGTTGTACATGATAGATACCTGGGGATATTGTACTTGATAGAAACCGGACGATTTGATACCTTGACTTATCATGACACCGTAGTTTATCATGATATCTTAGTTTACCTTGCTACAGTAGTTCAGCCTGTTTTAGTTTATCTATCTTGTAGTCATCCTTATGTTTACTTTCAGTTTATGCATGTCATGTTACCTTTACCTGTTTTTATACTGGAAGTAGATAGGACTTACCAGTCTTTATGACTGACCCCGTTTTCTTTTGCCTCTTGTCTTCCGTTTCCCCCCCTCCCCCAGATTTTCAGGGAGGAAACACTGTTATCTAGTTCGGACTTCTTCTACTTGAAGGTCATCACGCATGGCTTGGACTTTTCTTGGCTATGGCTACTTTACTCTTTTACTTGGGGAATAATTTATGAAATGGTTTATGCTTCTTTACTATTGCAAGACAGGTTTTGATGTATTCTGATGTAAAAGGCTTTAGACCTTATTTTATAAGGTAATGAGATTTGTTTTACTTCCGCTATTTTATATATATATGTTCTGTCTTGTAATATTTCTGTGCATGTTTACCTCGATAATGCTTCACCAAACCTAGTGCATTCCCTTGTGAGTGACCCTAGCGGAGGTGGGGTGTTACAATGTTGGAGGATGGTATCAGTTGATCGCATAGGCGTTCAACGAGCGGACCGAGTTGGACTACAACGCTGGTCAAATGAAGAACAAATTCGACAAAATGAAAAGAGATTGGGCTCCGTGGAACAGATTGCTACAGATTGGTGGAGGGGGATGGGACGAGCAATTGGATACCATCATAGGATCGGATGAATGGTGGGCGATGGTGCCACTACAGATGCGCAAGTTCAAGAGTGGGTCCCCGGCACGATTCATGGAGTTGGACTCCATGTTTTCAGGATGCATGCGTACCGACAGATGTCAGTACGTAATTTCGGATGCTCCACCAGTTCATCTGCAATAGGCTCAGCTCTTTAGCGATATCATTCGTGGCGATAATGTGGAGATCTCGAGTCATCCTACTCGTAGGCCGGTCAGGTCTGGTGCTGTCCCTTCTCGTTCAGCTCCTTTGCGCATGGACCGAGACGACCTTATCGATTTATGCATGTCTGTACGCCGTGAGGAGGATGACTATCAGGATTGGGAGGTGTCGGTTATTATGTCTACACATGACAGATTGGGCCACAACCCATTTTATTCTCTGATTGGCAAGCCCGAACAGCTTAGGGCTTGTGTTATTAATTTTGTTACGCAGCTGAGGGATGGAAAGATGTGATTCTTGTGGGTGTTGTGTCAGTATGTGGGTGTTTTAGTTGTGTTGTTTTATTTTCTGTTTGTGTTGTGGTTTTTTTTTTAAAATGGTGTTGTAAGGTGTTGTGATGTTTTTTTTAAAATGGTGTTGTAGTTTTTTTTTTTTTAATTCAGTAATTTTTGTATTATGCATTCTACTATTCTGTTCAACAATAAACACAAACAAACACAAACAATTAAAAATAATATATACAAAAACAATAAAATAATAATTCTGCCCCTTCCAAAATGCCCCTTTCGTAAAAAGAATACATTCCCCGTTTCCAATAATTCCCCTTCAAATGCCCCTTCTAAATGCCCCTTCCCGTTCAAAATCAAACAGACCCTTATAAATACGTCTACTTTTTCCTTTATTTCACAGCAAATACAAAAGAAACCAAAACATTGTTTCTTCCTTTCTCTTTTTAATATAATCGAAGACAACCATTACAAGAACTTCAGTAAATTCGACAAAATAAAAAGCTAGCCCAAATCATTTAAAAACTTGATCCGTTAGGACCAATGGATCAAGAGCTTTGCCTCAAGTATTCTCACAGGGTTCAATCAAAATTTTTTGTTATTGATTTTCTTTACCGTAAATTTGAGCATGGGATATTTGGAGGCACTTGTGACAGCGGCGCCATTCAAGGTGAGGGGCGTTTCTAGGGCATATGCAAGTTGCGGAGGTGAGCTAGGCAGTGTGGGAATCAACACAAGGTGAAGGCGGAAGGTTCGGATGGATGGACGGAATTGGGCGGCATCAGTTCATGAAGTCGCTGCTGTTATTCAGTGTGTGGCGAGGGGAGTGGCGCCATTCGAGGTGCGGTCGCTGGTGTGGGATCATCAGGTCGTGGGGTGGTCGGAGTTGGCTGCGGGCTCGACGATGGGTGGGCGCATGCTGTAGAAACGCTGCAAAAGTTTGGATAGTTCTAGCACGAAGAAAAAAATATAAAAGAAGAAGGATAGTATGTGAGGGAAGGAGAAGCTACAGGAGGATGAGTGTTTAAAAGGAGAGATGCGTGGGTATATTTCTATGTAGAGATGCATGGCGTTTCTGAAAGGAAATGGGATGGTTTGTGTTTTGGTTATGAGGTCTGATACAAAGGTGAGGAGGCGGTTTCATGGAATAAGGGAATAATATTGAGAACACCTCTAAATACCCTACTCATAAGATCCCCAATAAAAGCAGGAGCATTCGTTAAACCGAGGGGCATAACCTTCCAATCAAATAATCCACCTAGCGTCCTAAACGTTGTCTTAGGATTACTCTCATTAGAAATCATGAACTAGTGAAACGCGGTAGCTAAATCTTACTGAGAAGAGATTTGGGCAACTCCCATATGGTCAAACAGTTCAACTATCCTAGGTAAGGGATATCTATTCTTCTTAGCCAACTTGTTGATTTCCCTATAATCCACACATAATCTTAATGACCCGTAATATTTTATCGAAAATACTACTGGCGCACCCCACTCAGACGTGCTCCTTTGAATAAATCCTTTCTACAATAACTCAAAGATTTTTCTATCCAACTCTCTCCTTACCGTAGGAGCTATGTGCCTTAATGGCAATGATACTGGTCTCGCATCCTTCTCAAGGGCTATCTGTACTACAAGAAAATTTATTTTTTGTTGCAAAAATCAGTTGCGTTTATTCGCAAGTGCAAGCAAAGTGTTTTCACTCACAATATCAACGCGACAAAAAATATTTCACTTCCCGCCTTCGTAAAAATAAGTCCACGTGGTCCAAAATAAGCGTGACCACCTATTTTCATTTTTTACCCCAATTTCTTTCCTCTTCTTCATTTCATTACCAACCAAATTAAAAACTTCACCAAACGAAAATAATGGCCTGCATCAACGAAATAAATGTTTCCGATCCCCTTTGCTCCTTCCCCAATTGAAATCGAAAACCCACAGAACTGTTCTTTCTCTTTTGTTCAATTGCGCATGTCCAATATCTCCAAAAAAAAATCGATTTGCCCTCTTCCACACCTAGATTCGTGTGAGTCGTCCATCGTGCGTCTTCGATCAGATCCGCCATCATGTAACCTATGTATGCAACCTCCATCGCTGTAACAACCCGGGTTTCGACAGACCGAATTTTTCAAAATCCAATCCATCGGACCCCGAGTTGGGTGCTCTGATATCCTGCAGAAAAGACAGAGAGAAAGAAACATGTCAGAGTTCGAAAAGCATCTCTCAGCGAAAGGAATAAAATATAATTTATTCAAAATAGCATTACCTTAATAATAATACTGCCAAGCCAGTAGTCAAGCAATACTATCTCTGTCATGAACCTAACCTGCGCCTGTTGTGAGGAGGGGGTCAGAACATAAGTTCTGTGTGACTGGACTATAATAAACTCTTGTGTAACCCTACATATACCGTTCAGTTATAATTTCTTGTTTATTTGGTTATTCACAATATTAGCACCCAAGGCCAAACCCATGTCATTCTCGTCCACTTACTAGTAGACTTAACCTAATACATCATATATGTAATTTTCCCCAACTCGTATAATCCTTTCCATGTATACGTACAGTCCCTTGCCATATATCGTACAGGCTTTATCACGTAATTCTATACTACTTCAACATAGTGCCACCATTCTTGAAATCGTTTGGACTGCCACCCTTGATCTGGCTAGGTTTCCTTATCATGAACTATTGAGTGTTCAACTAGGATTTATGCCACCTAGGATCACTAGGGATTATGCTACCTATTGAACGTTTTCTAGATTCGATTAGGGTTTATGCCACCTAGGACTACTAGGGATTATACTACCTGTCGAACAACGCCCTTTTCCCACGTATGTATCGCGAATCGTTTCCGATGTCTACGTGCACATGTACACTATATGTGTGGCCCGAGTCCGTGACAGGACTAAATCAAGAAATACGGAACTCGGTCGGGAGCTTTAAGTTATCTGCCGATGCAGATGTTAAGGTCTGTTTTTCTACCAGTGGTTATGGTCCCACGTGACCCCTCCCTCAACTAATGAAAGGCAATCCAAGAAAATCAAGCACGAGAACTGTACTCCTGCCACCTATGCCCCACTTTCCTATTGGCCAGCCTCACCCACAACTAGATAGCAAGTATATGGTCTGTTGGGAGTTCTCTGCCTTTCTGTATACGTACTACGATTGACTGAAGATGGTAGGTAGACGACAAGTGCTATCACAGGGCTAAACAAGATATCATCACCTCACGCTGGTCCATCCTAGTCTTTAGGTTGCCTTATATTGCAACCAAGGCATACTCTTGGTTCTCCTACCGCAGGCCCTAACCTCTGTGAGCCCAGGCGGATCGTCTGCAACCTCACAGAGGGATACCAAGATTACCCTCACGTTCCCCGAAGCTACGTGCTTCGTAACCCAGTCCGCTGGAGCCTTTCTCGAAATCAGATAAACGTTCGCTCCTCCTCGTGTGTTTGTTAAGCGATGATCTACCGTATCGGTGTATTCATCTATTTATAGACTGGCTCAGTTTCCTTGACTAAGAATTATTACTTAGTCGTTCTTAACTAAGGTTTACCACTTAGTTTCCTTTCCTGTTAATCTTGTTAACTAAGGTTTACCACTTAGTCCCCTTAACTAAGGAATACAACTTAATTCCCGTTCTCGACTGTTTTCTTAACTAAGGTTTACTTCTTAGTTCCTATTAACTAAGGCTTGTTACTTAGTTATCATTCTCGTTGTTTTACTTGGTCAATTCTCGTTACCTTGGACATCAGACCACATATTCTCGCTTTATAATTCAACTTGTTGGCTAAGGTTTTCCCATGAATTCAAGCATAACTTAAGTTCTCTTTTATTCTAAGATAGCGCATGGGTGTTTTCCCATAGTTCTTGCTTAGCTTACCCCATATTATAGGTTATCCCACCCTTCAGGTCTTACATTACATCTTAAATCATAGTCTTTCTCTGCCACTAGGACAGGTTTACCCCCTAATTAACCGTTCGACTATTTCAACTTCGATTTATAATAGGTAGTTAACATTCCCTATTTCTGTTTTTAGTTAAGTTTTGTTCATATGTTCGTGTCGACTTAACCCCATCTCCTTATAACGTTCATTCACAAATTGGGTTAAGTGTTGTCTTTGAATTCATGACTTAACCCTACGAATCATGTGCCATTAATTATTAATGCACCACAACCTCTCACATTAGACCTGTTGTTGTGGTCACTGGTTATGTCGGGTGGTTCCGGGCAGAATTTCACCACAACTCAGTCTAACCTCGGGTTTCAAGCGCGATATGACTAACTTCTCACATTAGGACCTATTGTTTGCAACCACTGATTAGGCCGGGCAGTTCCGGGCATGATTACATCGCAAACTCATCCTAACCTCGAGTTAGTCACGTTTCATGTTTGGTTCATGTCTATTCTAATTGGCATATGTCAAGTTCATAATCATGTCAAAAAATATTAAGTTCATGTTATGCCAATTACCCAACTTACAAGCATGTTCTTATAAATGTCAACTACCAATTCATGCCATGTTCGTGTTCGTTTTAGATGTCAATTTCATAAGCATATTCTAAATGTCATATTTCATAATCTTGTCCCTATTTACATTACACAAATTACTCAACCATAATCATGTTCAATGCATTTCTATAGTGCCAAAATTCGAGTATCAAGTTCAATCTAGATGTCAAGTGTCAATTCCCCAAATCCAAGCTTTACCTAAAAAACCCCCAATTTATATTCATGCTTGTAATCCCAATAACAGGTTACGTCTATTATTAAATTCATAATTCATATTCATGTCAATTTCATGTTCAAGTTCTAGATGTAAACTTCATGTCAAATTCCAGATGTCAATTCATATCAAGTTTGTGTTCTTATCCAAATTCAAGTTATAATACATGTTTTATTCTAGAGACATGTGCCCATTAACAAATCCATAAGTCAATTTCTTGCTTAAATCAATGATGTCAATTCTACGCCAAACCCCAAATCATGTTCATGCGTATAATTCTAAATTTGGTTTACGCATTCAGGTTTTGTCAATGTTATATTACGCCCAACCCTCTTTGTAATTTATAACCAAACCCTCCAGTTCATGTCATAGCCCAAAACCGAGCGTTTCCCTTTTTCGCTTGCAATAATCATTCAATCGTATTTATTTTATGATAGATCTAGGCTCGAGATAGCCTAGCTATTAAAAATCAAAAAGGGAAAGAATAAAAGGAGGCACATAATCGTAGGCATAATAATTAAAATCGAGCACATGGTAATATTAAACATTATGGATTCAATAATTTCATTTCATGTTTACATAGGGAATGTTTGAACGATAAATAATAATTTTACACAAAAAGTGCATTATAACTCCACTCAAAGTGTTTGTCATCTTCAAAATGTAGATCCTCGATTGCCCCTTTGATTTATGAATTGGATTAATCCTTGAACTGATTTCCCCGTTTCCCTTTTTGTTGCTTTTGATTCATCTTTGATTGATTTCATGTCCAATTCAACTTATAATTGATTTCATATGCGGCGTAGGTTGAAGATTTGAATTCCTTTTCTTTGCGTAGTGATTTAGATCTAAGCCTCTTTTCTTTTTATTCATGGTTGTAGTAATTCTAGATCTCATTCTTTTTTATTTTAAGAATAGATGTTGTAGAGAAAAGAGAGAAGAATAGATCTAAGATTTATTTAGATCAATAGCTTGAGGAGGAAGAAGAAATGAAGTTAGAAGAGAGTCATGACCTTGCCATGAATTGTTGTGGAGTTCACAATGAGCCTAGTATGTTTATATAGGTGTTAGACCAACGTACCAGGCCAAAAACTCATCCAGGTGCCCAAAAATGAACCTGGACAGCTTCTGGGGTGAATTTCCCGCTTATGGACCAAAATTCCCGCTCCAGGTCGCTACAGGTCGACCTCCCCAAGGGGGGGTCGACACTATGGTCGACTTCTGCCCTGGGAGGTCGACCCTATGGTCGACCTGGTCATTTTTTTTTTATGTTCTGGGCTGGGCTGTTTTTTGATTTTTCGCTGAAACTTTGGGAGGTCATTACTCCTTCATACGAACTCCGATTTTCGAAAACTCATACTCTATTTCATGTAAAATTTCGAGAGGAACGCAATGGTGATGTCCATTTACTTAATTCCTGATATTCAAATTAAATATCCTTATTTTACTATCTTCTCCATTGCACACACTATTATCGAATTAATTTTTCTTCTCTTCCATGTATTAATTAATTCTCATTATACATCATCATTATTTACCTATATAAGCATATTTTCATAAATTTTATTTCATTTTTAATTATATTAAAAATGAGGGGTGTTACATTCTCCCACCCTTAAGAATTTTGTCCCCGAAATTCGGTAAGAGTAAAATAGATAATCCCTCGCAACATCCAATTAGTGTTCATCCAATTGTTGCACATTGTGCACATGTGCAAAGTGAAGTACATTATAGTAAAGCATGTATGCCTAATTTGGATCCACCTATATGTATGCAAACTTTAAAAAACTTTTCAAAACATGATGCTCACATCCTAAATATACTTGCAGTTCTATATGGATGCAATATTTTTGAAAAATCAAAACATTTTCCATTCTAATTTTCCCATACTCTTATAGAATAAGAGCATAGTTCATCCAATTTTAGCATCCAAAACCCTACCAACCATCTTTTAATTCGAGATTTAGAAAAATCTAATTTTCCAAATTCGATTTCTTATGTTACGAAAAGGTATAAAATGGAAAAATTCACATACTCCGTTTTTCTTTTCTAATTGTACTTGGATTTTTATATAACTATTCTATTAAGATTTCCTATTTTCTTATCCAAGCACAACCTCATAAGAAAATTTCTTTCTCGTATTTTCGACTTTATCTTGAAATAATTTCATATTTATTGATCTTTTTCTTGAGATTTTCATTTTCTTTCCCCCGTCTTGTTTTGTTGCTTTACTGAATTTATTGTTTTCTTGTTAGTTAGCCTATTCTTTAGCTTATTTGGCTTAGTCCAGTTTCTCATGTTTATATTATTTATTTATCTTTTCAAATAAGCTTTTCCATTTTCTAGTCAAACAGTATCCTACACAGCTACAACTATGGGCCAAGGATCTTAAGACTTTATTACCTCTGACAATCGCGAGTCCACTTAACACGGTCTATATAATTGCTTGCCCTTCATCACCTAGTAGTCACTACTAGTCCATGCTGTGTATTACTAGCCTATCCTTTTCTTTTTCTCAAGCAACAATTCTAGGTCTCAATGCTTATGCATTCTACGGGAAATTTGTTTACCCATTTTTTTTTTAACAATAATCAAAATTTAATAGAATAGAGATTTCAAAAACTCCTTTTACAAAATACAACATTTTCCTTTCAAGATTTTCATATATGAGAACTATTGAGCTATATATATATATACATATATGCTCCTTTTCATGAGAGAATTCTTTCAAAACAAGAAATCGTTGTTTTACATAATATACCCCACTTTATTTTAAAACCCAATATGCACTTTTCAAACATCAAGATGCTTTTAAGATCAAAACTCAGAAAATACCACAAACTCTTTTACAAATTCAAGTTCTTTAAAGTTTATTATTGGGTCAGACTCAAAGCGGGTTTTCCACTCAACTAGGCTTTCCTAGGTACATTCACAAATTCAATTTTCTCGACTATATATATTCCTAATCCATTTTCACACTTTAACCTTTTTTTCTAATTTCTAAGGTTTTACTTCTAGACCCACTACTCTGAAATACTAATATTTCAGTTTCCATTCGATGGGATACTTTCTAGCTCCAAGTCATATTGTACACTTTCCCAACCACCTAATTGTTTCCAAAATTTCTATGTCCATGCCTTTAGTGTACAAACCAATATCCCAACTCTTTACATGTCTAGTGGGCTACTATATGGATTTAGGTTTATATATATAATATATTTATATTTTAGAAAATACAAATACGTTCACTCATTATCGCCCTAAGACCACTAAACCGAAGCTCTGATACCAGATGTGACAACCGGGGTTTCGACAGACCGAATTTTTCAAAATCCAATCCATTGGACCCCGAGTTGTATGCTCTGGTATCCTGCAGAAAAGACAAAGAGAAAGAAACATGTCAGAGTTCAAAAAGCAGCTCTCAACGGAAGGAATAAAATATAATTTATTCAAAATAACATTACCTTAATAATAATACTACCAAGCCAGTAGTCAAGCAATACTATCTCTGTCATGAACCTAACCTTTGTGAGGAGGGGGTCAGAACATAAGTTCTGTGTGACTGGACTATAATAAACTCTTGTGTAACCCTACATATACCATTCAGTTATAATTTCTTGTTTATTAGGTTATTCACAATATTAGCACCCAAGGCCAAACCCATGTCATTCTCGTCCACTTACTAGTAGACTTAACCTAATACATCGTATATGTAATTTTTCCCCAACTCGTATAATCCTTTCCATGTATACGTACAGTCCCTTGCCATATATCGTACGGGCTTTATCACGTAATTCTATACTACTTCAACGTAATGCCACCATTCTTGAAATCGTTTGGACTGCTACCCTTGATCTGGCTAGGTTTCCTTATCATGAACTATTGAGTGTTCAACTAGGATTTATGCCACCTAGGACCACTAGGGATTATGCTACCTATTGAACGTTTTCTAGATTCGATTAGGGTTTATGCCACCTAGGACTACTAGGGATTATTCTACCTGTCGAACAGCGCCCTTTTCCCACGTATGTATCACGAATCATTTCCGATGTCTAGGTGCACATGTACACTATATGTGCGGCCCGAGTCCCGTGATAGGGCTGAATCAAGAAATACGGAACTCGGTCGGGAGCTTTAAGTTATCTGCCGATGCAGATGCTAAGGTCTATTTTTCTACCAGTGGTTATGGTCCCACGTGACCCCTCCCTCAACTAATGAAAGGCAATCCAAGAAAATCAAGCACGAGAACTATACTCCTGCCACCTATGCCCCACTTTCCTATTGGCCAGCCTAACCCACAACTAGATAGCAAGTATATGGTCTGTTGGGAGTTCTCTGCCTTTCCGTATACGTACTACGATTGACTGAAGATGGTAGGTAGACGACGAGTGCTATCACAGGGCTAAACAAGATATCGTCGCCTCACGCTGGTCCATCCTAGTCTTTAGGTTGCCTTATGTTGCAACCAAGGCATACTCTTGGTTCTCCTACCGCAGACCTTAACCTCTGTGAGCCCAGGCGGATCGTCCGCAACCTCACAGAGGGATACCAAGAGTACCCTCACGTTCCCTGAAGCTACGTGCTTCGTAACCCAGTCTGATGGAGCCTTTCTCGAAATTAGATAAACGTTCTCTCCTCCACGTGTGTTTGTTAAGCGATGATCTACCGTATCGGGTTATTCATCTATTTATGGACTGGCTCAGTTTCCTTGACTAAGAATTATTACTTAGTTGTTCTTAACTAAGGTTTACAACTTAGTTTCCTTTCCCGTTAATCTTGCTAACTAAGGCTTACCACTTAGTCCCCTTAACTAAGGATTACAACTTAGTTCCTGTTCTCGACCGTTTTCTTAACTAAGGTTTACTGCTTAGTTCTATTAACTAAGGCTTGTTACTTAGTTATCATTCTCGTTGTTTTACTTTGTCAATTCTCGTTACCTTAGACATCAGATCACATATTCTCGCTGTATAATTCAACTTGTTGACTAAGGTTTTCCCATGAATTCAAGCATAACTTAAGTTCTCTTTTATTCGGTGATAGCGCATGGGTGTTTTCCCACAGTTCTTGCTTAGCTTACCCCATATTATAGGTTACCCACCCTTCAGGTCCTACATTACATCTTAAGTCATAGTCTTTCTCTATCACTATGACATGTTTACCCCCTAATTAACCGTTCGACTATTTCAACTTCGATTTATAATAGGTAGTTAACATTCCCTATTTCCGTTTTTGGTTAAGTTTTGTTCATATGTTCGTGTCGACTTAACCCCATCTCCTTATAACGTTCATTCACAAATTTGGCTAAGTGTTGTCTTTGAATTCATGACTTAACCCTACGAATCATGTGCCATTAATTATTAATGCACCACAACCTCTCACATTAGACCTGTTGTTGTGGTCACTGGTTATGCCGGGTGGTTCCGGGCAGAATTTCACCACAACTCAGTCTAACCTCGGGTTTCAAGCGCGATATGACTAACTTCTCACATTAGGACCTATTGTTTGCAACCACTGGTTAGGCCGGGCGGTACCGAGCAGGATCACATCGCAAACTCATCCTAACCTCGAGTTAGCCACGTTTCATGTTTGGTTCATGTCTATTCTGATTGGCATATGTCAAGTTCATAATCATGTCAAAAAATATTAAGTTCATGTTATGCCAGTTACCCAACTTACAAGCATTTTCTTATAAATGTCAACTACCAATTCATGCCATGTCCGTGTTCGTTTTAGATGTCAAGTTCATAAGCATATTCTAAATGTCATATTTCAAGTTTCATAATCTTGTCCCTATTTACATTACACAAATTAATCAACCAAATTCATGTTCAATGCATTTCAATAGTGCTAAAATTCGAGTATCAAGTTCCATCTAGATGTCAAGTGTCAATTCCCCAAATCCAAGCTTTACCTAAAAACCCCCAATATATATTCATGCTTGTAATACCATTAATAGGTTACGTCTATCATTAAATTCATAATTCATATTCATGTCAATTTCATGTTCAAGTTTTAGATGTAAACTTCATGTCAAATTCCAGATGTCAATTCATATCAAGTTTGTGTTCTTATCCAAATTCAAGTTATAATACAGGTTTTATTCTAGAGACATGTGCCCATTAACAAATCCATAAGTCAATTTCTTGCTTAAATCAATGATGTCAATTCTACGCCAAACCCCAAATCATGTTCATGCGTATAATTGTAAATTTGGTTTACGCATTCAGGTTTTGTCAATGTTATATTATGCCCAACCCTCTTTGTAATTTATAACCAAACCCTCCAGTTCATGTCATAGCCCAAAACCGAGCGTTTCCCTTTTTCGCTTGTAATAATCATTCAATCGTATTTATTTTATGATAGATCTAGGCTTGGGATAGCCTAGCTATTAAAAATCAAAAAGGGAAAGAATAAAAGGAGGCACATAATCGTAGGCATAATAATTAAAATCGAGCACATGATAATATTAAACGTTATGGATTCAATAATTTCATTTCATGTTTACATAGGGAATGTTTGAACGATAAATAATAATTTTACACAAAAAGTGCATTATAACTCCACTCACAGTGTTTGTCATCTTCAAAATGTAGATCCTCAATTGCCCCTTTGATTTATGAATTGGATTAATCCTTGAACTGATTTCCCCCTTTCCCTTTTTGTTGCTTTTGATTCATCTTTGATTGATTTCATGTCCAATTCAACTTATCTTTGATTTCATATGCGGCGTAGGTTGCAGATCTGAATTCCTTCTCTTTGCGTAGTGATTTAAATCTAAGCCTCTTTTCTTTTTATTCATGGTTGTAGTAATTCTAGATCTCATTCTTTTTAATTTTAAGAATAGATGTTGTAGAGAAAAGAGAGAAGAATAGATCTAAGATTTATTTAGATCAATAGCTTGAGGAGGAAGAAGAAATCAAGTTAGAAGAGAGCCATGGCCTTGCCATTACTTGTTGTGGAGTTTACAATGAGCCTAGGATGTTTATATAGGTGTTAGACCAACGTACCAGGCCCAAAAACTCATGCAGGTGCTCAAAAATGAACCTGGACAGCTTCTGGGGCGAATTTCCCGCTTCTGGACCAAAATTCCCGCTCCAAGTGGGGGGGGGGGGGGGGGGGTCGACACTATGGTCGACCTGGTCTTTTTTTTCTGTTCTGGGCTGGGCTGTTTTCTGATTTTTCGCTGAAACTTCGGGAGGTCATAACTCCTTCATACGGACTCCGATTTTTGAAAACTCGGACTCTATTTCATGTATAATTTCAAGAGGAACGCAATGGTGATGTCCATTATACTTAATTCCTGATATTTAAATTAAATATCCTTATTTTACTATCTTCTCTGTTACACACACTATTATCGAATTAATTTTTCTTCTCTTCCATGTATTAATTAATTAATTCTCATTATACATCATCATTATTTACCTATACATGTTTTATTTTCATTTCCACAATCCTATTCTAATTTGTTTCAACCACAAGAGGGTATTTTTCAACCACAAAGGTATTTTTCAACCACAATATCAACCACAAACAATTATTTCCAACCATTCGTCATACCATATAATATCACATCAATCACAAGCAATAAATATCGTCCATGGTCTGTGGATGAGGGGAGTGTATATTTATATATATATATATTATTTCTATAATTCACTTGCATTTCATCACAATTCAAAGCATATATGTTTCATTCAACGCTTGTATAATTTATACATCGCTAATATAACTTATACAACACATGTACATGAGGTAGACAATGCGTATATAATTTACACTTCGCTTATATAATTTATACAACGCGATTCCATTCACACAATTTAGTTTAGATTCCTCACATTGGTTTTTTGCAGTGCTAAAAATCGTAGGAAGATCAGAAAAATCCGCGGCTTCTTCTAGATGGTAGAGAGCCTTCTTGTGGTCACGGTGTCTCCGGTTTCATCGAATTTCGTTAACGAACGAAAAAGATATTATTTTTCAAAGTTTTGCAACGCTTTATAGTGTTATTTTCATTTCAGAATAATAAAGGTCGTACCTTTATTTTTGATTCAGAACTAGGTTTGCAAAATTCGTGAGATCCGTAGATCGTTGCTTCGATCAGGTAGTGCCACGCCCTCGGGCTTGGAGAGACGCGCCTGCGCCTAGGAGTAGGGTCAGCTCGATGGTCGGAGGAAGGCTGGGCGGCGTCGGAAAGGCGTCGACTTCCTGGGGGTGGTTCAGGCGATACAGGCGATGGTGGAGGGCGGGGTTTGGTCGGATGTGAAGAGGGGAGGAAGGGTCGTCGAACTGGGGTGGTGGCGCGGCCTAGCTTCGCCTGTGGCGGTGGGAAAATCGAGGGGAAGTCTCGAGCAATGTGGATCGTCGATATCTCCTGGGGCGGCTAGGGTTTCTGAGATTTTTTTTTAAAGAAAAAATCCTATTGGTCGAGACTTTATAGGAAATTCTAAATAATGTTTTTACAAACGAACTCGAAATCAAACCCAACGATTGTCGCCCCTAGCTAAATACCCTCATTCCGGACACAATGGGATATGTTTCGTTGGCCAATTCGACTGTTATAGTCAGTTATTTTTCAAATTAAAATATAAAACATTCAATATTTAATTTGAACGTACATTTCAATTTGCCAGGGCCACAAACTGAATCGAAAAATTCTAGAAAAATAAATCAAGCTTTGTTTTGACGATACGGTCCTAACAAAACCAGTTTCGTTGAATTCTGAGCTCGTTTGAAAAATGGCCATTTTTTGGTCGACCCATTTTAACAGAAATCGACCAATCACATTTTCTTTTGCCCCGCTCACATACTAGCTTCAAAAATTATGAAATTTGAAACTTATCAATAATTTGACATCCCGGACCCAACAAAAGTGGTTTCGTCGAATTCCGAGGTCGTATGCAAAATATCTATTTTCAAGGGCTATATATGCTCTATAGCGACCTTTCTGAAAATTCAATCGGCCATAACTTTTGATTCCCGTTATGAAACTTCGATTTTTCATATTCGTTAGAAAGGTATTCAAAAACAGATTTAAATATATTCAGTTTCGCTAAAATCCGTTATATTTTCCACCCGATATAGTCAGACAAAGTTTGTATTCAAAATTTCATACTGCAATAATATACCCAATTCTTTATTTTATTGAAATATGCTATTTCAATTATTCAAATTATTTGGTAATAACCAATTTTAAAATTTTTAAATTGGTTCGCATTTTCCGGGTTATTACAGCAAGCATCCATATAAACAACTAAATCCTGGTATTCCATTCGGTACCATTAACGTTAAAGCATTAGTTAAAAAATACTTCAACTTCTGAAATGTTTCTTCATGCTTATCTAACCATACAATCTTAACATCCTTTCAGATCATCTTAGTGATTGGCATCATAATTCTGGAAAAGTCTTTAATAAATCTTCGATAGTGTCCGACCAATCCGAGAAGGCTTAGGACTTCCATAATGCTTCCTGGCCTCTTCCAACTTACAATGGTATCAACCTTCTCTGGATCAACTGACGATCCTTCACTCGAAACCACATGACCAAGAAACTTAAATTTCTTTTCTCAAAACCGACACTTAGAAAATTTGGCCTTCAAGCAATGCCTCCACAAAGTCTCAAGAACAATCTAAGGTGGTACTCATGCTCTTTCGCATCCTTAGAATATACCAATATGTCATCAATAAAAACCAACAAAAATTTATCTAGGTACTCTCGGAATACTCGGTTCATCAAATCCACAAAGAAAGCAGGTACATTTGTCAATCCAAACAACATAAGCATCCATTCACATAGTCCATATTTTTTATAAATGGATGTCAATTAAATGCTATCTTCGGCTGTATTCAATTGGTGAAAACTGGTAGCCAAATCCAACAGCGAAAATACCTTTGTTCCATTTAGGTGATCGAATAGATCATCGATACAAGGCAGAGAATACTTATTCTGCACCATCTTCTCATTGAGGTCCCGATAGTCTATACACATTCTCAACATTGCATCAGGCTTCTTTACAAAAATGACAACAACTCCCCAATACGAGCTACTTGGATAAATAAATCTTCTTCCTTCTAGATTATCAACTTGGGCCACTACCTCTTTCATTTCCCAAGGGGTCAATCAGCTAGGTGGCGACTCATTGGCTCCATTCGCGGAATTAAATCAATGCAAAACTCATTTTCCTTCTTTGGTGCCTAGCTTGATACTGGTTCAAAAACTAGAGCATGTTCCTTTACGATAGAAACATTACTCACCTCTTCCTATGATTCCAAAACACTTAACAACGGGAACATTCGTCGAACTTCTCTTTCTACCAAGAGCATGAATCTATCGTCATTTTCGAGATGACTCAGCGATACTTCTCTACTTCGATAATATATTCTAGCACAACAAATCCATCCCCAAAATAATTCTGAAACCATCAAAGCCAAGCACATATAAGTTACAAACAAAACATAATCTAGCAATCGAATTTCTAGGTTACCATATCTCATCCTAAGTGCCACTTAGCTTCCTATCGGATTAGCTACTCTAAAGGGTGTAGCAAGGCATGATGGTTCTAAAGATAACTTATCCACTACACATATAGATGAAAATGAACGGGAAGCGCTAGTGTCAAGCAAAACTTTAATAGATATGCTACGAAACAAAAGCGCAACTTCCAATATGGTTTTTTCCTTTCTCAGCGGCAGTAGGTCCAGAAAACGAAGGCTCCATAGAAAGCCCTTCCCCTTTGCTGCTTATGAGTGCTTGTTCTTATAGTGCCCAAGAGGATTACAATTGTAGCACCTAATATTCTGGCTTCCAATAGTGATCCTGGGGTATGATGTCCTTTTCCTTGCATTAGGTAGAGTAATGGCCCATCTAATGGCACTTAAAGCACACCACTTCTGCTTTGTTCTTCCTCGGCTTTCCTCCTTTCTAAGATTTCTTACCTTCGAAGAATTTTATTCTTGGCCTGAAAATTTTGACTACAATTGAGCTTCTCAACCTCTCTTAACACCTCTTTATTTCGATAGCCATATCAATAACTACATTGCTGGGATCTCGTAGGTGAGGCATAGCCCCTTATGAACTTCTCATTCCTCAAGGTAACAGTAATAGTCAATCCACGAGCATATCGAGCTAGTTCATCAAACTTAACAGCATATTCCACAACTGACATCTCTCCTCGCTTCAACTCATCAAACTTCCTCATCTTCATAGATTAAGCCGCTTATAAAACAATTTTTTCCCTAAGCGTCCTCTGAAAGTCTTCATAGGTGATTCCTTCCTTCGGAATTCTTACCGCAACTCCATTCCACAATTGTAAAGCATTATCCTGCAATTGTCTCAAAGCTAGCTCCCATTGATATCTACTCCCCATATAGCGAATGACCAAGAACTAACTGTCTGGGTGAGTTGAGTTGGTGGGACTACACCGGAAAAGACCTTTGGTAGCATTTGAAAAACACTACCAAAAATTTTGGTAGCGTTTTAATGAATTGTACTACAAGTCCCGTAACTAAAATTCCGATTTTTTTGGTTGCGTTTTGATAAACGCTACCATATGATTCGTATAGTTGCGTTATTCAAATGCTACTGAGGGTTTGTGCATGGGTCATTTTTTTCTTTTTTCGTAGCGTTTATGTTATGCCACAAAATTTAAGTGGTATGTTACATTTGTTTCTATATTGGTTCTTAAAGCTAGTAAAAGGTATCGATTGTTTTGTAATGTATTTTGAATGCTACTATATACTGTTGATGACTTATATAATTTCCAACAACTAATTATATGTCGTATTAAAATCAGCAACGATTGTATAAAATTCCGATTTAAAACAATCAATCAATCATATAATCATATTCAAATAACTGGGAACACACTAGTCACATAAGCATTTTCCATAACCATTTGGATAATAACTATTTGACAAAACCAGCAAATTCACATACCATAAGCATTCAAAAATAAATTTAAACAATAAGCACTAACAAATACCTGAATACAAAAAATAGTTCAATTCATCTCCATTGTTGCTGATGGACTTCACTCCAGAAAACTTAATTACTTATAGACAATATTAACTGGTTATTATTAAAACAAGCACATAAACAATATTAATAGAACTCGACCATGAATAATTTATCCCACTACGAATCCAGATCTGCATATAAACAATGTTAACCCTGCGCTCCTTTCACTTCACACAAACTTGGCCTAGATTTCATACTACACTCCTCTTCCTAGACCAACACAAGTAGCAACACAACTCTGCGCATTACCCTCACTACAACATGGCCATCCACCCGCATCACAACATGTCCAACACAAGTTGCTAAAGGAATGCACGTCCCTTTGCATTTAATGAACTCAAAACATGATTTTTTTTGTTTCTCTCATATAACCTCCGCCTTATCCCCGCAGTCCCTTACTTTAGTAGTGGTCAACCACTCATTACATGCAACAATAAATGATTTTAGTGTACTTTATTTTTGTATTGTGTACGTGGTTTCCAATGCACTTCATTTTTTATGGAACTTGTTTTTATCTCATTATGAATAGAATTATATGGATTATAACTTATTTTTATAGTATTTTTGATCCTAGGTTAAAATTTAGGTGCAATTGCAAATAGGCTTTACAAACAAAATTGCGATTTATAATTATAACGCTGACCTACAAAAGCTTAGTTTTGTGCTCCTAGCTATAAGTGCAACTCAGTTTTGATTTAATTAATTTATTAACCCGGTTAACTTAATTAATTTATTATAATAGTTAATAATAATAACAACATATATTATAGTAATTATTAGAACTTAGTTAATTTAATTATATTATTATTGTAATAATAATAAATTTAGTTAATTTTTATAAACTTAATTAATCATCATCATTTTATTTATAAGAAATTACATTAGTTATTATATTGTTATTTATAAAATTTTATTAATTAAACTTTGTTAATTTTTGAAAAACTTGTCTATATGTAACATAACTTAGTTGATTCTATAAAATTGGTTAAACATATTTCTATAATAACTTGTATGACGCTTGAATAAGTCGGTATTGTACCTAAACATGAGTTTGGCTTAATTGCTCAATTCCTACATTTGAGAAAAAGATAGTACATAACATTTTAAAAAAAGATGACGCATGAAGCCACGAACCAACAGAGAAGCAATAATGTTTAATATTAACAAACAATATTGATACAAACACAAGCTTACAATGGTGAGTAGAGAGTATTAGAATCAATATAATATGCAGTAGTAGGTGTACAGTATGGATTAAATTAAGAGTTATTTGCATGCTTGGCCCTATTTTTTTTATTGCACTAATAGCCCCCTTTTGCGAAAAATCACAAATATAGCCCACTTCTGGCCAGCTTAGCGATGAGCTAGCTATAATCTACTGGCGCAATCTGGTATTGTGCATGTACATATGTAAACTGGTGCAATCCTAGATTGCGCCAGTACATTTGAAATAAAAAGAAAATCTCATGCCTTGGGGTGCAATCCACGATCGCTCCCCGATGCATTTTTATAAAAGTGCTCTCTGTTTGGTTATAGGCGCAATGCGAGATTACGCCTATTACCAAACGAGAGCAATCTAGAAATTAATCTCCTGGGGCACAGTCCTAGATTGCGCCTTTAGCACAGGCGCAATCCAGGATTGCGCCCAGGCAATTTCCAGTAATAATTTCTTCCCAACCACCTTCTTCTCTCACTTACTTTTCCATTCTTCAACTTTACCAAATTCCTTCACAAAAAATAACCTACTAATCCATTTACACTTCCACTCAAAAATTAGATAGAAAAGGTTGGAACACTTGTTCTCTTTAGTAGGATTTTGCTCAAATTCAAAGGTACTTACATTTTCCCCTTACTCTCTTGCATTGATTGTTATACAATTGGTTCCTCCCAAATTTGATTTCATCATTAGGTAGGTTGGATCAATGGGAAATTGACGATGATACTTTACTGAAGTATTGGGAAAGTTTGGAGTCAGTATCATATGAGAAAATTGTGGATATTGATCCTCCACTAAAAGCTCCATTCTCACCAAATATTCGTCGACCGGGTAAGGAAATTTACCCCGATGCAGAAACCTTTGAATTGGTTAAACTCCCAGATCATCTATGCAGTGTACCACAAAAGTATTTCATCGGGGTGGATGGAGGTAATATGTTAATCGAGGCCGAGAACTAGCAGTCGGGGAGCCAGTACAAAGAAAAATTTGTTATTGCAGATCAGACTGCTGCGTGATTGTGAACAAAAATAGAAGCATTAGTACAAGGCGTAGGATCTATAAATGTAGTCGCTATGATATGAGCCTCCTTTATCCGAACACCTTCCGAGTTTGTAACTATAGCGAGTGGGTTGATCCTCCAATGTGCCGAAGAGGACATGAATATGTATTGGAGTTGCAGGATGAGAATGAGCGACCAAAAAAGGAGATGGCGGAACAAAAAGTACGTTTGGGAAAAAATTCCATTTGAAACTACTCAACTCAGACTTATTGTCCAAGCTCCCACGATATCCCAATGAGTAGTTAGGAATTGTGGAATGTATCAATGTATCCAAATGGTAATGTAGTTCAAAAAAATGTATTAATCAGTGTACGTATTGCTTGAATGTACGAATGAAGGTGATGAATATATGGTCATTGCAAATTGTCATCAACATACGAGAGAAATAGATTCTTCTGCTAGCAACAATAATAGTAGCCGTTCTATAATAAAATGCAATACTAAAGTCTATTTTGATGAAGTACAACAACTCCTTCTATGACCTATCACTCCGCACTTACTGCATCTATTCGTTTTGGGTGGCTGCATTTCATCCATGGTTCCTTTAATTCTTGTTGATTTATGTCTCCCAGGTGCTCTACGAACGGTTGGCGGCAATACAACTGGTCCTTCGAATTCACTCCAGCATCGTTTATCGGGAATAAGATGAAATTCAGGTTTGTAAGTGGTGATGTAATTCTTAACTGAATACCATTTTGAAGCAAAGTTATAATGAAATCGATTAGCACAATTGGCTACATTTGAACAAGCTTTACATGTTCACATGGAAGGTGTTGCAGTAACGGGATTCTGCATGTACAAGAACATGTGTTTCCATCGATTGTTACCCTAAACTGATGGCAAAAATGTGTAATCACTCCCCATTCATCTACAATATATCGGACAATGCGACAACATCTTGCTTCACTTGCCCTTTTAGCTATCTTTGCCTCCCATTTTGGGGTTAACTGAGTCACCGATGACATACAATACTCTCTTCGTTTACAAAAATAATCCACAGAACGAAAAAACATGCGAGCAACTAAAGCTTTGACAGGCAATGATCATGCACCTCTAAGTACACCATTAAAGCTTTCAGAAGCATTGGTCACCATGACATGAAATCTTCCACCGTTATCCTGACACAAAGCCTAGTTCTCTTCCTTTCCCCGCAAACTACGCTCAATCCAATTATGTGCATGAACATTGGTTATTTTAATTTTGTCACGAATCTTTTGATATTCAACCACCTCCGAAGCAAATGCTGTTGCATAAAATAAACCTATCAACCTTTTATCTTTACATCTAGCAGCTTGAAAATTTGCCTTTAGATGCCTAGCACAGTATCCATGTTTGTGAGGGTATCTCCAATGATTCTCCAAGGCTGTCGGTATTCCTTTCATTCTATCAAAAATGAAAGTGATATGTCGATTGTTAACACTATGGACGAATGTTCACATACACGCAAAAACCCAACCACAACTATCGCTTGATTCAGCCTCAGCAATCCCATAAGCCAACGAGTATAGTTGATCATTCGCATCCACTGCAATTGCAACTAGTGTAACACCCCGTATTTTCTGTTAACGTTATAGTAACGAATCAAAGAATAATTAATTTCAAATTTGAGAATTAAGGGAAACGGGTTACGCCATTGCGTTCGTCTCGGAATTCTGCTTGAGATAGAGTCCGAGTTTGCGTAAAACGGACAACGTATGAAGGAGTATGGACGAACGAAGTTAGGCAAGAAAACCGGAAGTCAACCAGAATACACTAGCGCACTTCACAAGTGCGCCAGTACAATAATGCACTGGCACACTTGCCAAGTGCGCCCAGGCCGGGCTAAAAACCAACATAGGTTTCTGGAGTGTTCTGGTCCAGACAGTGAGTCATTGCCGAGTCCTTTTTGACTCCTTGCTGAGTCATTTGGGCTGAGGTGTCACCCTATCTTGATTGAATGGTTGCGGTTAACTCTAGGTTCATCCTACGGCTCAAACTAAATTGAAATTCAATATAAACAACCTAATACTCAACCTAAAATCACATAAAAAAATAATCCTAGAACTGTCATGCCGTCAATAGAGAACTTGGAGTAGCCATTACCGCTCTCAATTCAAAGACAAGATAAAAGGCTACATAAAAATCAAATTAAAACTAATCTAATTCAACGATCTACATCAAAGGCGAGCATTCCAACTTCAGAATTTAGATTTCAGAAATCAAGAATTCCTTCTTGTTTGTAAGTTGGTTATTATGTAGATTTAAACGTTCTTTTAAATGAAATCATGACATGTTGTAACTCGAATATAGAATGATGCTTATGTATAAGATAAATAAAATTTGATTCTCATTTATCTTAAATTACCATTGCGATTGATCATGCCTATATGTTTGTGATGATGAACATACCATATTGTATGTTATTGCAATCTATTATGATTGGGTAATGAACTTATTATGCCAACTTAGTGATGAACATGTCATGTTATAATTTGGTGGTTACTTGCAAGTTTATGACCTAAATCTCATGCCTACATGTTAGATTAACATTTATGGATATTAGAACTATGTTAAGTTGAACCTATTTATGTTGCAAGATTGGATTTGTGGCCCTCTTATTTTTAACACACATAAGTTATCATGCTAAGTTGTAGTTTAAATATGTTTATAATAGCTTTCTTATGTTTTGACATACATAAGTTAATATGCTAAGTTGTGTTTTAAAATTGTGATTATATGTTAAACCTCCATGACTAGACCTATATCAAGTTTACATGATAATTAGATCCAACTTAGTCACAAGTTCACCTTTACATGACAAGTTTAATTTGTGTAGTTCTATGTAAATTCATATGCTATGATTCATGTTAATCGGATCTAAATTTGCAAGTTCATTATCCTATTCCAAATCTATATGTCATATATTTTTATGCTGTTAGAATATTTCATGTTCTTCGCTTTTCCCTTTTGTGGTTATAAGTTAGGCTAAAATATCGAGCCTAACATTCCTTGTAATTTTGCGAATGTACAAACGGGGGATATCGTTGGGGTAAACATGAAATTATATGTAATTGGCATGTTTGGCACATGCCAATGACTAGTGGCATTTAAATGGTATAATTTTTATATACCAAAGATTATGAACATGATTTAGAGGGAAAATGGGCCATGACAATAATAGATTTATAATTTACATATAAATATGAAGGATAAACATGAAAATTACATGGTATAGATTGGTTCATGAAATGGTATATTTAGTATACCATTAATTGTGAGCATAATTAAAAGGATAATTATGGCAATATTAAATTGGGAATAACTTACATATAGAATTTGTTATAAATAAGAAATATGTAAATTGTAGAAAAGATGAATATGCCTAACTCGAGGTTATATTGAGTTGTCGTGTAAAACTGCCCGGAACCGCCCGGGTGTCCAATGACCACAACAATACCTATCTAATGTAAGAGGTTAGGGCATTGAGCCCAATAAGAACCTGAGGTTAGACTGAGTTGCAGTGTAAAACTGCTCGGAACCGACCGGCACATCCAGTGACCGCAACAATACATGTCTAATGTGAGTGGTTGGTGCTTTAATGAATAAATTAAAGCTAAGACAAGAATGGAATGGTAGGGTTAAGTAAATTTAGAACACTTAAACGTAATGACATGTTAACTAGACAAGTGGGTGAGGTTAAGTAAATTTAGAACACTTAACCGTAATAACATGTTAACTAGGCAAGTGGGTGAGGTTAAGTAAAATTAGGACACTTAACCGTTACAACATGTTAATTAGACAAGTGGGTGAGGTTAAGTAAATTTAGAACACTTAACCGTTGTAATATGTTAATTAAGCAGATGATAGGGTTAAGTTAACAAAGGTAACACTCAACCAAAATATATAATGACTTGTGGTAGGGTTAAGTAATACAAGGGAATACACTTAACCAAAATATATAATGACTTGTGGTAGGGTTAAGTAACACAAGGGGATACACTTAACCAATATATAATGACATGTGGTGGGGTTTAGTAATACAAGAGGAAAACACTTAACCAATTATATAACGTGATGTATGGGAAGGGTTAAGTTAACACAAGAGGGCAACACTTAACCAATATAACATGATTTGAGGTAGGGTCAAGTCAACACCAGAAGGAAATACTTAACCAACATGAAATGACGAGTGGATGGGTTAAGTTAACTAGAATTGATTAATGACACTTGACCAATATAACTTGATGAGTGAATGGGGTTAAGTTAAATGGGAAATACTTAACCAATATAACCTGATGAATGAACAGGGTTAAGTTAATAAGTCACACTTAACCAATCCAACATGATAAGCGAGAAATGTTAAGTTAATAAGAACCACTTAACCAACATGACATGACGAGTAGGAGGGTTAAGTACATATCGGGTTGGTGGGTAATATAAGTAAATATAGGCCCGCAGAACTTAACCATTAAATAAACATGCTTGAATCTGTGGGAAGGTTAAGTACATGTCGGGTTGGTGCGTAATATTAGAAAATATAGGCCCACAGAACTTAACCATTAAATAAACATGCTTGAATCCGTGGGAAGGTTAAGTACATGTCGGGTTGGTGGGTAATATTAGTAAATATAGGCCCACAAAACTTAACTATTATATAAACATGCTTGGATCGATAGGAGGGTTAAGTACATATCGGGTTGGTAGGTAATATTAGTAAATATAGGCCCACAAACTTAACCAGCAGGAAACCCTAGTAATGGGACCCATTTCAGTAGTAACCCACATAGATGTATCATGGTACCCTGAAACTAGGCATGGTGGGGCACGATTATTGGGTTGATTGTACGCGGTCAAAGCAGCGACAGGGGGTACGTCAGTGTAGGTTCCGACGGTTTACGGGCGTGCACGTACTCCGAAGTGGGAAAAAGCAGGCACTGGGTACCAGTAGTTATACACTGTGCATCTTGATTCGTGTCAGGTCGCTATCATAAGGATTGATACATCTTATGGTGGGACCAGCATAGGGTGTCTACACGCAAGAGGGGGCCGATTGACACAAACACATGAACATTTATACAAGTAGGGAGCCGATCGATAGGGTAGTAATGGTACATCTAACATCTTTATGGCAATTAGGCTGACTGAGGTGGAATCCTCATAATAGATGTACACCTGAAGGCTACCACAATTGCGGGGATTGGGATCACGTTATAATATTATCCTTTATACAAGTTACTAGTTGGGACACTCGTTAGGTGGTGCAGAGATATGGAAATCAGAATAACAGGGTAGTAGCAAAGTAGAGAATAGTTAACATGCGATGTTATACTTAGTTTATCTTGCCTATTGCTTATTCTGTGTATCCTATGTTCGTTATCATCATGCTTATGTCTTTATTCAGTTTAATTCATGTCATGTTGTTCTTGCTTGTTCATATGCTGAAAGTAGCTGGACTTGCCAGACTTATGTCTGACCTAGTTTTGTTTCGCCTCTTTTCTTCCATTTCCCCCCAGGTTCTCAGGAAGGAAACACTTCTGCTTAGCTTGGATTACTTGTTGCTTCAAGATCATCATGTATTGCTTTGGATTCAGTCTCATTTCAGCTATGGCTTGCTTTGCTTTATTGGGGAATAATTCAGTTTGTTTTTATGCTTCTTTCATACTTGGAAGTCTTTTTGATCAAGATAGAAGTACTATGTATTACTTTTAAGTATGGTTGAGACAACAGTTGTACAAAGCTTGACTAAACTACATTGTTAATAAAATGACTTTATTTTCCACTGTTTTATATTATCTGTCTTGTAATTTATCTGCATCTTTTACCTATAATGCTCCATCAAAGTTAAGGCATTCCCTTTGTGAGTGACCTAAATGGAGGTGGGGTGTTTCACTTGGTATCAGAGCTGAAGGTTACCGGATCAGATAAAAGATTTGAAAAGTTATTTTCAATACGGTTTTAATAGAAGAATTTTCAAAAGAAAAGTTTTGTTTTAAAGGCATATTCCCCAAAGCCATATGCATTATCTTTTGATCCTTTGTTAGAATCCTTGTTTCCTTCTTTCCTGAGTCTCCGTGGCTCCTGGCTTTCTGGGATGTAACCTCATCGCGGCATGGTTCCGTAGGCTTGATGAGACTATGACACCTGATAAAGGGCAAATAAGCACCCGACTTCCATCTATAGCCATAGTAATTTCACCTACGGCTAATTTTTTTCCGACCTTTGCAGGATTTTCCATGCGATGGAGGCAACTTCCAAGAGACTTGTCAACAAGTTACACAAGGATGGAAAATATGAGAATGGGGGAGTTTGGCTAAGGAGCACAACCCAAGGATGAAGAACTCATGGATATAGACTTGGTTCACAAAGGAGGGGAGGAAAGAATAGTAAAACCTAAGACAAGAGGAAGTATCTTTATTATGGTATAACGGGTCGTATAATTAAGGACAAGGGCAAGAACAAAGGAAAGGATTTTCCGGAAGGCAAGTGCATGCTCTCACTACTAGCATACCTGAGAGGGAGGTAGTAAAGCTTCGGTTGAAAAAGTATAGTTTTTATTTTTGATCATCCTGTTAGTACTCTTTTTTATTTTAGCGCTTCACATTCATTTATATCTGCTTCCATAGTTAAGTCTCTGCACTTTAGTACTTGTATATTAGAAGATCCCATTATTGTCTCAAATCTAATTTGTGGTTCGGCTCATTTATCTTTGGTTTGTAAGGATTTGAGATACTTATGTTTTTAGGTTTCATGGGCTATGGGTTGATTCTATGCATGGATTGATTAGCTAGTAATTGTGGAAGGAGGGTAGTTAGACTTTTGACTTGCCTCGGGAATACCCTCGAAATTTCGCGCGATCCTAAGGGATCAATTTGTCTTAGCTACCTAGAATCACTTTATGTATTTATCAACGATTTTCGATCCGTTGGAGTAGTCCATGGGTACGCAGATGTTTTTGATTAAGGTTAGGGGTTTTTCCCCTAAAACGTGAGGTAGACTCCTACATATATCTGGATGACAATGCAAAGCCAGTTATGAGGTCAACGATAGTTTTGGAGCAAGATTGGCAAGGATAGCTAGAGTCGGTTAAGTGCTCAATTGTTTGGTTGTTTTGCTAGTATCATCTCACATAAATCATCCAAATTCGGAGGAGGTATTCCTTGGGTGCTTTTCTGATATTGGTTTAGGCCTTTGGGGCTTGTACTTGAGGGATGTCGAGTTCGACTAGGATGGTTTGCGTGAGAAATAAATAGTTGTGGCAGGCGCCTTAAGTAAGACTGACCTTACGAGAGGTAAAAAGTACATAGCAACCTTTAGCTTTAGACCCTCAGATTTGTGCCTTGATGGATAAGCTAAGTAAAGGAGAGACCCCTAATCATCTTAGTATATACACTTGGTATCATGGTTAACATCTGTTTATCTTGGAAATATAGTTCGACTACATTGGATTCCCTCTAGCATAGTAAGTGATCGAGGTCCTATCTTTATTTGTGGGTTTTGGAAATGGAGATCAAGAAACTTCACAAGCGTGAAGTTAAATTAGCTAATGTACAGTGGAGTGAAGCTCAAGAAGATGCAACTTAGAAGACTGAAGACTAGATACGCGCATCATACCCTTTTTGAGGGTATATCCTTGATTCCTCTTTTTCTGTAAAGTTTATTTGCATGCTAGTCTCTATCTTTTAAGTATATCCTCTCGGTCCTATCCTCGATCCTTTGGTAAAAGCCAATGGATGTAAACATGTGTTTGAGACATGTTATGTTTGGTGGATGCAAGTGGTTGCAAGTGTTTGCTAGTGGTTGCTCGTGGATGCATATACACACGTTAGGCACTAGATCGGCTCGGTCACTTTCATATTGCATATGCATGAGTGAACTTTTATACGTATGAATTAAAACTTGATGTGTTATCATATGGATGTTGCAATTGTATGAATGATTGTGCACTCATGTAGAAGTTATAAAGTACGATTAGGAATAATTGCATACATGATGGAATCATGGCACTGACATGATTCACATTAAGGAGGTCAACTGAATCATTAGACCGCCTGATTTTGCATTAGATAAGGACATACACACACACTATGCATATGATCATGAAGCATTAGAAGTATTTTAAGGACAATGGACGCCTATGTTTGATGGTTGAGTAGATGGGTGATTGGATGGTAGGATATAAGTTCTTCTCTACTTGAAGATTTCGGGAACGAAATCCTAAATGGAGGGGAGAATGTAACACCCCATATTTTCTGTTAATGTTATAGTAACGAATCAAAGAATAATTAATTTCAAATGTGAGAATTAAGGGAAATGGGTTATGCCATTGCATTCCTCTCGGAATTCTGCTTGAGATAGAGTCCGAGTTTGCGTAAAACGGACACCGTATGAAGAAGATATGGACGAACAAAGTAAGGCAAGAAAACCGAAAGTCAACCAGAATACACTGGCGCACTTTACAAGTGCGCCAGTACAAAAATGCACTGGCGCACTTTTACTGGCGCACTTGCCAAGTGCGCCCAGGCGGGGCTAAAAACCTGCATAGGTTTCTGGAGTGTTCCTGCTCCGGACAGTGAGTCATTGCTGAGTCCTTTCTGACTCCTTGCTGAGTCATTAGGGCTGAGGTGTCACCCTATCTTGACTGAATGGTTGTGGTTAACTCTAGGTTCATCTGACGGCTCAAATTAAATTGAAATTCTATGTAAACAACCTAATACTCAACCTAAAATCACACAAAAAATAATCCTGGAACTGTCATACCGTCAATAGAGAACTTGGAGTAGCCGTCACTGCTTTCAATTCAAAGACAAGATAAAAGCCTACATAAAAATCAAATTAAAACTAATCTAATTCAACGATCTACATCAAAGGCGAGCATTCCAACTTCAGAATTTAGATTTCAGAAATCAAGAATTCCTTCTTGTTTGTAAGTTGGTTATTACGTAGATTTAAACGTTCTTTTAAATGAAATCATGACATGTTGTAACTCGAATATAGAATGATGCTTATGTATAAGATAAATAAAGTTTGATTCTCATTTATCTTAAATTACCATTGCGATTGATCATGCCTATATGTTTGTGATGATGAACATACCATATTGTATGTTATTGGAATCTATTATGATTGGGTAATGAACTTATTATGCCAACTTAGTGATGAACATGTCATGTTATAATTTGGTGGTTACTTGCAAGTTTATGACCTAAATCTCATGCCTACATGTTAGATTAACATTTATGGATATTAGAACTATGTTAAGTTGAACCTATTTATGTTGCAAGATTGGATTTGTGGCCCTCTTATGTTTAACACACATAAGTTATCATGCTAAGTTGTGGTTTAAATATGTTTATAGTAGCTTTCTTATGTTTTGACATACATAAGTTAATATGCTAAGTTGTGGTTTAAAATTGTGTTTATATGTTAAACCTCCATGACTAGACCTATATCAAGTTTACATGATAATTAGATTCAACTTAGTCACAAGTTCACCTTTACATGACATGTTTAATTTGTGTAGTTCTATGTAAATTCATATGCTATGATTCATGTTAATCGGATCTAAATTTGCAAGTTCATTATCCTTTGCCAAATCTATATGTCACATAATTTTATGCTGTTAGAATATTTCATGTTCTTCGCTTGTCCCTTTTGTGGTTATAAGTCAGGCTAAAATATCGAGCCTAACAATCCTTGTAATTTTGCGAACGTACAAACGGGGGATATCGTTGGGGTAAACATGAAATTATATGTAACTGACATGTTTGTCACATGCTTATGACTAGTGGCATTTAAATGGTATAATTTTTATATACCAAAGATTATGAACATGATTTAGAGGGAAAGTGGGCTATGACAATAATTGATTTATAATTTACATATAAATATGAAGGATAAACATGAAAATTACATGGTATAGATTGGTTCATGAAATGGTATATTTAGTATACCATTAATTGTGAGCATAATTATGTAACAACCCGGAAAATCTGGGCCAGTTTAAAATTTTTATTTTGGCAATTATAGCGAATTTTGATTATTTAAAATGAATTATTTTAAATAATATCGACGAGAAATCTATTTTGAATATAATTAGAACGTATATATTATATACGTCGTCGTTAGAATATATAATAATTATATATAATTATAAAAGGAATTGAAAATGGCGCGGTAGTTCGAAAATTCGATTTCTAATTTCAAATGAATATACAGAATTCAATATAAGTCAGAATTGAATGAAACAAGAAATATTTGAATCTGTATAACTATATCTTTGTAACGAAGTTAACAAACTGAGATTTCATCTTAGAAATGATAAGATATGTCCAGTTTAAAATTAGAAATAGTCGCTGTGGAATTTATATATATTTTTATATATATAAGGCCCTTAAAAATAGCAATTTTGCAAACGACCTCGGATTTCGACGAAACCAGTTTTGTTGGGTCCGTGATGTTAAGTTATTGCTAGATTCCAAATTTCATAATTTTTCGAATCAATATGTGAGCGTGGCAAAGGAAAACGTGTTTTGACCATTTCAGTTGATTTTAATCGATTGGAAATTGGCCATTTTTCTAACGGTCTCAGAATTCGACGAAACTAGTTTTGTTAGGACTGTATCGTCAATACGAAGCTAGAAAATATTTTTCTGGAATTTTTCTAGTTCGTATGTGACCCCGGTAATTTAAAATGTACGTTTAAAATTCAATATAGTGATTTAGATGTAAATTTAACGAAAATTGATTGTAACAGCCGAATCAGCTTGCGATACATATCCCATTGTGTTCGGAATGGGGGTAATTAGCTAGGGACGACAGGCGGTGGGTCTCGTTTCGAGGTCGAAATTAAAGGTTACTTTATGGATTTAAATAATTAAATAAATATATTTTTATATAAAGGCCCTTGGCCCTTTACTCTCTCTTCAAAGTCAAACAAAATAAAAAAATAAAAAAAAAGAGGAAACCTAGCTGCTCGTCGCCGTCGCCCAGGGGAGCACCACCGTCGCCACCACGCTCCAGCCGCCACCGCTCCTGGCACCTCGCCTCCCCCTCGATCCTCTCTCTCCCCTTCCTCTCCCATCGAAACCGCCCCGATCCCCAAATCGCTCGCCGTCCCCTTCCTTCCCCGATGCAACCAGGGCCCACCGCAACCTAGTCGCCGCACCCTGCCACCCTCGCCTCCACCTTCGCCCCTTCCTCCTCCACCGACGCGACACCACAGCCCCCCCTGGACCCAAAACCGATGATGAACCCCCCCCCCCCCAGTAAGTTTTTCTAATTTTATTTATTTTTACTAATTTTATTTATTTTATTTACCGATTTTATTTATTTTATTAACTGAATTTTATTTGCATATAAAACTGATTTTTTTAGAAATATAAAACTGATTTTTTTAGAAATATAAAACTGATTTTTTTAGAAATATAAAACTGATTTTTTTAGAAATATAAAACTGATTTTTTTAGAAATATAAAACCTGATTTTAATTAGATTTAAAAACCTGATTTTAATTAGATTTAAAAACCTGATTTTAATTAGATTTAAAAACCTGATTTTAATTAGATTTAAAAACCTGATTTTAATTAGATTTAAAAACCTGATTTTAATTAGATTTAAAAACCTGATTTTAATTAGATTTAAAAACCTGATTTTAATTAGATTTAAAAACCTGATTTTAATTAGATTTAAAAACCTGATTTTAATTAGATTTAAAAACCTGATTTTAATTCGATTTGAAAACTGATTTTAATTAGATTTGAAAACCGATTTTGTTTAGAAAAAAAACTGATTTTGTTTAAGAGGAAAAGGTTTTAAACTTTAAATAGAAAAAGGTTTGAAATTTAAAAGGAAAAAGTTTTAAATTAAAAATAGAAGGAGGTTAGAAATTTACAAAATAAAAATTCGATTTTTATATATTGAACTTTGAAATAAAAATTCGATTTTTATATATTGAACTTTGAAATAAAAATTCGATTTTTATATATGGAATAGCGAAGTAAAAATTCGATTTTTACATATGTAGTGAAAGCGGACAACGAAGATGACGAAGATGCGATAGCGGTGAAGATTTCTATCAAAGAAGTGCCGTGGAGCTAGGATAGCTTTATGTGAGAATTTCTCACCTTTCAATTTAATTTTTCTAGTTATATATATATATACTAGGATGCAGACGGTGCTTAGTAGCACCCGACACAATCGTCCACAAACCATGGACTTGTTTGTTTGGTTGCGTAGATTAGTTGGATGATTGATTTGAATTGAATTGTTTGGTGATTTTGATTGATGTGTGAATGGCGTGGGCCTTCACTAGACCGGGGATAAGGCTAGGCCTTGTCCCGTTTCTAGTATCGTGCCGTTATGCCGCCGAAATTTTCTAAAATATGTTAGAAAAATAAAAATATCATTTTATTGAATAAATGAATTGAATAGAAATTCATAGGTTGAAATAAAATGTTTTATCGTTAAAAATATAATTTTTAACGTGAATATGAAAATAGTGAAGTGAATAAATAAATATTCATTTACAAACCAGATGGTTTGTTTATGTACACTTATTTGAATGACATTGATTGGGACGATAAATTTTACACATCGCCCAACTGCACAACTAAAATCTGTGTTTGATTGTTTGAAACCCCACACGGGTGTTGGGATGAAATATGAATTTCACTCATCCTGATTGATTAAATATGTCGATCGATTGATTGACAGGCTGTTATGAGCGTTGAATATCTATATTTGATGCTTATACAGTGTAGTGCACTTTGGTTGATGGTTGATTATTTTCAATGTTATTATATACTTGTGTTGTATGAAAATCCATATAATTAATTTTATATGGTAATTGATTGGGCCTCATTCCAATCGTGAAAATAAAGAATATTTTGATAATAAAGAATATTTTGATAATAGGAAATATTTGAAATAGAATATTTGAAAATAGAAATTTATGAAGTCGTGTTTTAAATGACACTGATTCTTTAACCCAGTCACAGATTAAAACTAAGTGGAGTTTTAATGAATCTTTAATTAGATTGAAAAGATCGAGAATGGAGTATCACCAGTTTTGCTCCAGGCGATAGTTAAATCTTTAATTAGATTTGAACGTGAAATTTAGAAACTAACTGTCGGTTAGCTAAGTAGAATGGTTTTCTGGATATTGATCTGATGTTGGTTTCGGCCTTCGGGGTTAATATTTGGGGAAATATTCTCTTGATTAATTTACGGTTAATGACTAATGGGTTGGAATGAGGCGTATGTTGTGTTTGTGTAACACTTTTATAATATATACGCGAGTTATTCGGAAAGACCGGGTTTATCCCATTCTGAATAACTGATACGACGATAAGTCGAAGATGAAGACGATGGTCGAAGACCGGAGGTCTTCACGTCGTTTGGGTGATAACTGATGATCTTGATTGGGCTGTACACCCAAGAAGATGGAAACAGTTAGTGATCGTCCAGACGTGCTTGGAGATCGATGGATATGCGGGGTACTAGGTGCCTCCGGTTTCGTTCAGACCCAGAACGGACTTGTAAATGGACTGTGTGTCTGACATCGGATTTCATTCTGTGTGACTGATATCGGTTGCATAGGATGGCTTGCCTGTGTGGCATGCTAAGATGCAAATGATCAAGGCTTCTGTTGAAAAGCAAAGTCTTGTGGTTGATGATCAAAGCACGGCCTTTGTGGCGTAGCTTTGTGTAACGTTTCCTTCGCGTGTTTCACACCCGGTATGAACCAAAAATGGGAGGGGACGTCAGGGAGGGCATGCGTTTCTTCCTAGCTAGAAGTGGCGTCAGTGGTTTTACACGCCCTGACGAGTTTGACTTATGTGGTTGTTGCTGTTGCGAGGCGCCTCGGATTGATCGGTCGTTCTCGAACCGATGGAGTCATTTAGTTGGCTCGTTTACGCCCCATAGGGCGGAGAAACGCATGTTCAGGCATTTTAATCCACTCCGTGTGGACCGGCCCTGAGGATCCAAGGGTCACTCGAGCTCTGATCCTGAGACTCGGGCTAGGCAGTCTCGAATCGGTTGAGGACTATCTTTTGCCTCGGTTCATAGACGGAAATCCAATTTCCAAATACGTGATCTTGCGGTTTTAGTTGTAATCCTATATATGGCGACATAGTGGGATGGGGCGCTCATGCCGCCTATGATTGATACTTATGATTTGAAGTGTTTTATACACTATGCACTTATATTAGTATCAAATGATTTGTTTTAAACGTATCAAGCATTCTTTGGTTGTTATAAGGGAAAACCCTATCCTCGACTGCGTTGCATTGTGTGATGGGACCTGGGTCTTATAACAGCTTCATTTTTCTTTATTTAGCATTGCGCTGTTTGTTTTATGCACTGGTATTCTTGGGAGGAAACCCGTTCCGTGTTATACGGCGTGGTCCCTTGATTTACCTAATGATTTAAAATAAAGATTAATAACTGTTTTAGTTCTCACACCAGTCACATGACTGACCTGGAGTTTATTGTTTTAACCTAAACTCTGGGTGCCCCTATTTTGACACGGGCAGCTAGTAGTTTTGGTTTTGCAGATTTATATTCACAGGATCCTGGTTTACAGCTGGAACGATATCCGGAAAGCTTTGTATCCGTATATCTCTTCTAGTTGTGTATTATATTATTTTCCGCTGCTATGTATTTAAATGTAATTTAAATCTCTGATATTTCTGTGTAATATTTATTCATACTCTGTATATTCTTGTAATCTGATGCATTGTTGTAATATACAATGAAATGTTCTTCTGTATGCGTCCTGTTGTGGCTTGTTCTCGAACTATCCGACGCTTTCCTTTACGGGGAAGTTGCGGGTCTTCACAAATTAAAAGGATAATTATGGCATAATTAAATTGGGAATAATTTACATATGGAATTTGTTATAAATAAGAAATATGTAAATTGTAGAAAAGATGAATATGCCTAACCCGTGGTTAGATTGAGTTATGGTGTAAAACTGCCCGGAACCACCCGGTTGTCCAGTGACTACAACAATACCTATCTAATGTGAGAGGTTAGTGCATTGAGCCCAATAAGAACCCGAGGTTAAACTGAATTGTGGTGTAAAACGGCCCGGAACCGACCGGCACTTCCAGTGACTGCAATAATACCTGTCTAATGTGAGTGGTTGGTGCTTTAATGAATAAATTAAAGCTAATACAAGAATGGAATGGTAGGGTTAAGTAAATTTAGAACACTTAACCGTAATGACAAGTTAACTAGACAAGTGGGTGATGTTAAGTAAATTTAGAACACTTAACCGTAATAACATGTTAACCAGGCAAGTGGGCGAGGTTAAGTAAAATTAGGACACTTAACCGTTACAACATGTTAATTAGACAAGTGGGTGAGGTTAAGTAAATTTAGAACACTTAACCGTTGTAACATGTTAATTAAGCAGATGATAGGGTTAAGTTAACAAAGGTAACACTTAACCAAAATATATAATGGCTTGTGGTAGGGTTAAGTAACACAAGGGGATATACTTAACCAAAATATATAATGACTTGTGGTAGGGTTAAGTAACACAAGGGGATACACTTAACCAATATATAATGACATGTGGTGGCGTTAAGTTATACAAGAGGAAAACACTTAACCAATTATATAACATGATGTATGGGAGGGGTTAAGTTAACACGAGAGGGTAACACTTAACCAATATAACATGATTTGAGGTAGGGTCAAGTCAACACCAGAAGGAAACACTTAATCAACATGGCGTGACGAATGGATGGGTTAAGTTAACTTGAATTGATTAATGACACTTGACCAATATAACTTGATAAGCGAATGGGGTTAAGTTAAATGGGAAATACTTAACTAATATAACTTGATGAATGAACAGGGTTAAGTTAATAAACTTAACCAATCCAACATGATAAGTGAGAAAGGTTAAGTTAATAAGAACCACTTAACCAACATGACAGGACGAGTATGAGGGTTAAGTACATATCGGGTTGGTGGGTAATATTAGTAAATATAGGCTCATAGAACTTAACCATTAAATAAACATGCTTGAATCCGTGGGAAAGTTAAGTACACGTCGGGTTGGTGGGTAATACTAGTAAATATAGGCCCACTGAACTTAACCATTAAATTAGCATGCTTGAATCCGTGGGAAGGTTAAGTACATCTCGGGTTGGTGGGTAATATTAGTAAATATAGGCCCACAAAACTTAACCATTATATAAACATGCTTGGATCAGTGGGAGGGTTAAGTACATATCGGGTTGGTGGGTAATATTAGTAAATATAGGCCCACAAACTTAACCAGCAGGAAACCCTAGTAACGGGGACCCATTTCAGTAGTAACCCACATAGATGTATCATGGTACCCTGAAACTAAGCAGGGTAGGGCACGATTACTGGGCTGATTGTAAGCGGTCAAAGCAGCTGCAGGGGGTGCGTCAGTGTAGGTTCCGACGGTTTACGGGCGTGCACGTACTCCGGAGTGGGAAAAAGCAGGCACTGGGTACTAGTAGTTATACACTATGCATCTTGATTCGTGTCGGGTCGCTATCATAAGGATTGATACACCTTATGGTGGGACCAGTAGGGTATCTATACGCAAGAGGGGGCCGATTGACATAGACACATGGAACATTATTACAAGTAGGGAGCCGATCGATAGGGTATTAAGGGTACATCTAACATCTTTATGGCAATTAGGCTGATTGAGGTGGAATCCAAATAATAGATGTACTCCTGAAGGCTACCACAATTGTGAGGATTGGGATCACGTTGTAATATTATCCTTTATACAGGTTACTAGTTGGGACACTCGTTAGGTGGTGCAGAGATATGGAAATTAGAATAATTGGGTAGTAGCGAAGCAGAGAATAGTTAACATGTTATGTTATACTTAGTTTATCTTGCCTATTGCTTATCCTGTGTATCCTATGTACCTTATCATCATGCTTATGTCTTTATTCAGTTTAATTCATGTCATGTTATTCTTGCTTGTTCATATGCTGAAAGTAGCTGGACTTACCAGACTTATGTCTGACCTAGTTTTGTTTCGCCTCTTTTCTTCCGTTCCCCCCCCCCAGGTTCTCAGGGAGGAAACACTTCTGCTTAGCTTGGATTACTTGTTGCTTCAAGATCATCATGTATTGCTTTGGATTCAGTCTCATTTCAGCTATGGCTTGCTTTGCTTTATTGGGGAATAATTCAGTTTGTTTTTATGCTTCTTTTATACTTGGAAGTTTTTTTGATCAAGACAGAAGTACTATGTATTACTTTTAAGTATGGTTGAGACAACAGTTGTACAAAGCTTGACTAAACTACATTGTTAATAAAATGACTTTATTTTCCGCTGTTTTATATTATCTGTCTTGTAATTTATCTGCATCTTTTACCTATAACGCTCCATCGAAGTTAAGGCATTCCCTTTGTGAGTGACCTTAATGGAGGTGGGGTATTTCAACTAGTAACGTACCTTTGTTTTTACCATATAAATATGTGCCATCTATAGAAACCAAAGGTCGACAATATACAAATCCTTTAATGCAAGGCCCAAATTCTCAAAATGCTCTTTTAAATACACCACATTGTTCAGTTACTACATGCCCAACACTTTCCAGATTAGCTTTGTTCAGTTCGTGAAAATACTATCGTAGGGTGGAGTACGACATCGCCCAGTCACCATATGTATGTTCAATTGCTTGGTTTAATGCCCTCCACGCTTTAGTGTAACCAATTTTTATAAATAGTTGTTCCTCTATTAACACTTGCACTGTCCCAGCAGTAATACCTAAATCCGCTTTTACAAATGACATGTCTTCGAAACCAAAAACGTGGATGTTGCTTGCTTGTAATTGAAGTTCACTGTTGCATTTACGCAACTATGTTCAGCTTGGTATTTCTTAATAATCCACCCACCTTTCTGCGTTTTTCTAGAATCTATGTCATGTATTCTCCATAAGCATTTGGGATCTTTGTTGTAAATAGTAGTGTTTTTCTTTTTGTTAGAACGAATAGGCTTAAATGAAATTGCATGCAAAATTGACCACTCACGTAGTTGTTGAAGGAATTTACTTTTTCTCTCAAACAACATACTTGCTTTGAAACCATTCTGAACACAAGCAGATGAGAAAATTTCGTTGTTGAATTTCAGATTAGCAACAACGGATCTTGGCAACATTTGTGCATTGCACAAATCAACATCTAACGGTATCTCGATGTCCGACTCCTGCTCGTCACTATCTTCAGGACCGTTGTCTTCGCCTATAAAATCAAAATTTAAAGGAGCATTGTTTACTTGCATTCCATTAACCCATGTGGTATCATTATCAGGATTGCTAACAACGGTCATGCTATCAAGTGAAGGATCTGGATTTAACTCTTCAGTGTCTGGTTCATCTATTTCCATATCGACGTCGGGAAGATTTGGTTCTAAGTTTGATTCTGCTTCGGTAGCTTGTGTCGGATAACTATAGTAAGCAAGCGGAGAATTTGAGTAAATTTTAATATGCAACAAAATTCTACAACAATGACACAGGTAACTTACTGTTGGCTCACGTGACTCAATTCGGAGGGCAGTGGCTACATGGAGGAGAACGATAACTTGTTGATGGTCCAGCAATAGTTTGTGTCAGGAAGTACTTCGGAACACAACTGGAAATTACAAAATTTGTTATTATCAAACACAAAACAATAGCAATATTGTGCAATAGCAGAATTTTTAAGTTCGGGTTACCCTTGACTAATACTTGTGACAGTATCTTGCATAGGATATGGGTAGATGGGTTGTTATACTTGTTGAAAATTCACGAATGGATTATACCCGAAGCACATTTGTTGTTGCTCATAATTGGGTATGCTAGTGGGCTGATACAGATAATTGGTTGCAGGAGGCGCTACGACTGAAGCCGACAATCTTCTCCCTTTCAAAACAAACAATTCTATGGATTTTGACACGACGGATGACAAAATTTCTACGTCATCGTTATCTCCAATTTTTATTGCCTTGGATCTAGAATCAGTCGGCCAATTGCAAACTAAATTAATATCAAACTCATCCGACTTAATCCGAGCAGCTTTATACACTGCCTCTTTCAATTGTATGAAGTTAGATCCTTTAAAAACTTTTTCCATTTTACTCGATCCACCATTATATATTCCACATTTATGTTCATCAATAACCAAATCTTCATCATAGTAGCATATTTTAGCAATATAATTTGGAGCTATTCTAAATTGAACACAAGCAAAAAAGAACTAGAATTGTAAATGGAAAAAAAATAAACTAGAAAAACAAATCCATACCTTTTGATAATCTAACAATAGCTCAATTCGTTCACTCTACGAATAGATCCGCAAAAAAAGGTTCCTTTTTCGTTGAACAACAAGCAATGAAGGAAAGATCTAATTCTTTTCTTGGTTTTAGGCAAGTTTGTATAAGATTGAAGAATGAGAAAGGTAAAGGATAAAGTCATAATAAATATGCACCGGGGCGCAATCCTAGAATGTGCCCTAAGGCATAAGTTTTTTTTTTTTTTTTACTTTTTACTTGTAGTGGCGCAATCCAGGATTCCGCCATTGTACACGTGTACAGGCACAATCCAAGATTGCGCCAGTACAATAATGCCACTTCAAAGCTGACTTGGCAAAAGTGGGCTATATTCGTAATATTTCGCGAAACTGGGCTATTTGTGCCATAAAAAAGGGGGCTGCGAATGCAAAAAGCTTTGAAATTAATTAGAATGTACAATTCCCACAAATGACTAGAATATAGTGCACCAATAATTTACAGTATGAATTATAGGTATATATATATATATATATATATATATATATGCGAGCATATTAAGGAAGTTTATATTTGTCTGGGAACAAATTATATAAGTAGTTCAACTCAAAAGTTTCCGTTTGAAAATAATGAAGACAGGGCCATGCAACAGTCACGTTGAAGCATACAAAATTGACGAACATAGCTACGATCTAAGGTATAAATGTACCGTCCCAAAAAAAATACCTTACCACTGTTTACAGAACCAAACAAAGCGATATGTTGTCCATAAGCTCCAAACTCATAATAGTAGTAAGTCCTACAGGCATATAAGCTCAAATTATTAAAAATCAAATAGTATTGTTGGAACTTGGAAGCATTTTTCTACATTATCAATATAATAAAAAGATACACACTAACAAATCAAATGGTTCTATGCATAAGAGAAAGGGATTCACTTTTATTTATACAAACTTCATTATGAACTACAGTGGATAAGGAAGGAAGATGATTTCTTTTTTGTTTTTGTATTTAAGGATCTTAAACGTCGGTTTTGGTGGAATGGAATAAAGAAGGATGTCGCCGAATTTGTAGCGAAATATTTCACATGACAACAAATTAAAGCGGAACAACAACAACCAAAGGGACTTCTGCAACCACTTCCTATTGCTGAATGGAAATGGGAGCATATAACAATAGATTTTATCATTGAATTACCAATGACAAAACAAGGTCATGAAGCAATATGGGTAGTGATGGATCACTTGAAAAAGTCAGCACATTTCATACCTTACAACATAAACTACTCAATAGAGAAATTCAGTAGACTATATTTAAAATAAATTGTTCGACTACATGATATACCAGTTACCATTGTTTCAGATAGAAACTCTTGATTCACTTAAAGATTTTGGAAAGGTCTTCAAAAAGCACAAGGTACATCACAAAACCTGAGTACTGAAGGAAAAAATCAATCTAATCGGTATCCTTTTTTATATTTGAATAACTAAAAATTAGGATCTATGCAAGAAAAATAAATCAAAACTTATATTTATTGGGATTAGAGTTTTTATACCTATTGTGTTGGATCCATAAGAATCGGATCAACTTCAAAATTGAAAGAACATGGGAGAATCGAATCGAAAGCCCTCCAATCATCGAGCCTCTAGAGGAGTCCACATGAACATGATTCACTCAGATTGTCGTACAGATCGAAGAGAAGGGGAGAAAGGCAATGCTAGCTGCCACTGATTTAGGGTTTTTGATGACATTTTGTATTCGGGTAAAAACTATTCGATCTGATATAATATCTCTCTCTCTCTCTCTCTCACACACACACACACACATATATATATATATATAGTAGTTTTTGTCGTGTATTATAAAAGAATCAAAATCCTTTTAAAACAAACTTAAACTATATAATAGGTATTTCCTGAATATTAGTTCCAAATTCAAATAAAATCATCAGTAGATTGATATTTTATTTGACCCAAAAAATTTCTCCTTTATCACATTCTTTGTGTGTGACCCTTTATGTTATTATAACATTGGCAATAATTTAAATCGTATTTAAATTATAACGATGATTGGCATCTAGGAATACTTTACTGATACCCAAGTTATAATAAGATCATCGGTTCGATACAACATTTTATGCGACCAGTGTATCAATGTAGTATAATCCATTTAACCATTATATCCAGGATTAAACTTGAGGAATTGAACGTATCACCCTCTTTATGATTTGATCCGTTTATCTTGATCGATGAGTAGACTATTTAAAACAAATCAATATTTGAGCATGACCATGCATTTCATGGTCACACTCAATCAAGAGGCCCATGGATATCACTACAAATATTTTAGGGTTAAATTCCATCTAGATCTTTCATAATTTTCATTCGATTGGAGACTTATCCAATAATCACCGTTATCGTCTACTCAATTAAAAGCAACTTTAGATGATATCAAAACACAAATATCCTTGAATAAAATTATAATGATTTAAGGTCTGGGGACCATTACATCACTTTCACTATGAGAATAACTTATGATACTATTAACTATATTCCATATATTAATAACTTATTCTCCAATACGTATTTATATCTTGACATTAATATCACATATATTAATGACCAATGAGATGTTATCATCAATCAACACACTAGTCTCAATGTTTTATTATTGTCCTATATAACCATTAAAATTTGACTAGGGACATTTAAGAATTATAATACTTAATATATTATATAATCTCATGTTCAAGTCACTTACTTGAACTATATAATTCCATACTATTATTCTAAGGACTTATATTATTTTAATATTTATATTACTCAATAAATATAACATAACAAAATATTTTATTCCAAATAAAAAAATAACATCAACAATGTTATTAATCACATCAACTGGATTGCCTCTAGGGCATAAACTCTAACAATCTCCCACTTGCACTAGAGTCAATCATTCATGTATCGTATACTCATGAAACTAGTGAGATCATTAAATTTCTACTGCAACAGAGTTTAATTCAATAGGTCTGCAACGTTACAACCTTTTGCAGCTTTGCAGATATGTTTATTTCCTCTGTGAAAATTTTCACATAAGAAATTATATTTCTTAAATATATGTTTGGATCGATAATGAGCTTAAGATTTTAGGCCTAAGTGATAGCCACATTGTTATCACAATGTAAATCATTGGATCAATAATGAATTAAGTTCAATTATGAACTTCTTAACCCAAACATTTTCTTTCTTAGAATCAGTATCTGTTTCTTGTTTTAAAACTAACATTATTCACAATAATTAATGTGTTATCAATATATAAAATTAGAATTATTATGTCACTCCCACAAAATTTCTTGTCTATACAAGATTCAATCATATTTTGTGGTTCCCGAAATAGATTCTACTTTATTCCTATCGGTATCCCAGAGTCTAAATCTCCTTTAAAAGGATACCAATTCGAGCAATAAACATTTCATTCTCAAAGGATTTATAGAAACAATATCCTTTTGCTTCTTTTGGATATTCCACAAAATAATTACCAGATTTGGGTTTGATCTCATCAGAGGCAAGACGTTTAACAAAAGCCTTATAATCCAAATCTTTATAATATACACACTAGGACGTTTCCTAGTTCATATCTTATATGGCGTCTTTATAATCGTTTTAGTAGGATTACTATTAAATATGAATTGTTATAAGGGGTAATACCAAAATTACTGGAAGATCTGTATGACTCATCATTGATCATACCATATCTTATAAGGTGCGACTTCCCCTTTCAGATACACCATTCTAATATGGAGTTGTAGGTGCGAAACACCCCACCTCCGTTAAGGTCACTCACAAAGGGAATGCCTTAACTTCGGTGGAGCGTTTTAGGTAAAAGATGCAGATAAATTACAAGACAGTCAAATAAAGCAGTGGATAATAAATAAAACCTTACTTTATTGATAAAACAACAGCTTGGTAAAACAGCTTGTACAAAGATTGTTTTCCAACACCAATACCCATTACAACAAAGCATCTGTCTTGTTTAACAAAATAAAGAAGCATAAACTGACAATGATATTCCCCAATAAAGCATGAGCCAGCCATAGCAGTGGAAAAGAGAGTTCAAAGCAATACACCAACTAATCTTCAAGCTTGGAAAGAGAAACGGTCCAAACTAAGCTGAGCTATTCCCTCCCTGAATACCTTGGGGGGGAGGGGGAGGAACAGAAGAAAAGAGGCGAAAACAAACTAGGTCAGACATAATTCTAGTAAGTCCAGTGATTACTAGAATTTAAACAGGAAAAGGATCATGACATGAATAAACCGAACATAGGACAATACCATAATAATGAGATAACATAAGATTAGCATAAGAGCAAGATAAACTTAATGTGCTTCGATTCTTTCTCTGACTTCCTACTTTATCTGCACCACCCAACCAGCATCCTAACTAGTGTGTCTTATAGAATGTTTCGTATTCCCTACTAGTGTCCCAACTAGTATCCTGTATTATATAATAAGGTGATCCCAACCCCGCAATTGTGGTAGCCTTTAGGTGCACATCTAGTATGAGGATCTTACCTCAATCAGCCTAATTGCCGTGGATATGTTAGATGTACCCTTACCACCCGATCGATCGGCTCCCTACTTGTATTAATTTTCCTTGTGATTGTGTCAATCGGCCTTCTCTTGCGTGTAGATACCATGTGTTGGTCCCACCATAAGGCGTATCAATCCTTATGATAGCAACCCGGGGTATGTGCACGCCCATAATCCGTCTGAACCTACACTGACGTACCCCCTGCCGTTATTTTGACCGCTTATAATCAGCCCAGTAATTGTGCCCCCGCCTAGTTCAGGGTACCATGATACATCTATTTGGGTTACTGCTGAAATGGGCCCCCGTTACTAGGGTTTCCTACCGGTTAAGTTTGTGAGCCTATATACATACATATTACCTACCTACACGAGATGTACTTAACCTTCCCACTGATTCAAACATGTTTATTTAATGGTTAAGTTTGTGGGCCTATATATATACTAATATTACCCACCTACCCAAGGTTTACTTAACCCTCCCACTTATCAAGTCAATATGTATTATTGGTTAAGCTTGTCTTAACCCTATCCACTTTGTTCATGTAATATTGGTTAAGTGTTGTCCATTCATGTTAACTTAACCCATCCAAACATCATGTTGTATTGGTTAAGCGTTTCCGATTAACTTAACCCTATTCAGTTATATTGGTTAACTGTTTCTTATTAACTTAACCCCACTCGTTCATCATGCTATATTGGTTAAGTGTTTCTAATTAACTTAACCCTACTCATTCATCATGTTATATTGGTTAAGTGTTTCTTATTAACTTAACCCTACTCATTCATCATATTATATTGGTTAAGTGTCATTATTCCAGTCGAGTTAACTTAGCCACCCACTTGTCATGTTACATTGGTTAAGAGTTGCTCTCTTGTGTTAACTTAACCCTACCACTTATCATGTTACATTGGTTAAGTGTTTCCCTCTTGTGTTAACTTAACCCTACCACTTATCATGTTATATTGGTTAAGTGTTGCTCTCTTGTGTTAACTTAACCCTACCACTTATCATGTTATATTGGTAAAGTGTTTTCTTATTAACTTAACCCTACTCATTCATCATGTTATATCAGTTAAGTGCCATTAATCCAGTCGAGTTAACTTAACCACCCACTTGTCATGTTACATTGGTTAAGTGTTGCCCTCTTGTGTTATGTTAACCCTACCACTTATCATGTTATATTGGTTAAGTGTTTTTTATTAACTTAACCCTACTCATTCATCATGTTATATTGGTTAAGTGCCATTAATCCAGTCGAGTTAACTTAACCACCCACTTGTCATGTTATAATATTGGTTAAGTGTTGCTCTCTTGTGTTAACTTAACCCTACCACTTATCATGTTATATTGGTTAAGTGTTGCCCTCTTGTGTTAACTTAACCCTACCACTTATCATGTTACATTTGTTAAGTGTTGCTTTCTTGTGTTAACTTAACCCTACCACTTATCATGTTATATTGGTTAAGTGTTTTCTTATTAACTTAACCCTACTCATTCATCATGTTATATTGGTTAAGTGCCATTAATCCAGTCGAGTTAGCATAACCACCACTTGTCATGTTACATTGGTTAAGTGTTGCCCTCTTGTGTTAACTTAACCCTACCACTTATCATGTTATATTGGTTAAGTGTTTCTCTCTTATGTTAACTTAACCCTACCATTTTTAGCATATCTTCTTTATTGGCATTAATTGATTTATTAATGCACCAACCTCTCACATTAGATATGTGTTGTTGCGGTTACTAGATGTGCCGGGCGGTTCCGGGTAGTTTTACACCACAACTCAATCTAACCTCGGGTTTTTCTTGGGCATGATTCACTAACCTCTCACATTAGATCAGTGTTGTTGTCGTTACTGGATGTGCCGGGCGGTTCCGGGCAGTTTTGCACCATAACTCAATCTAACCTCGGGTTAGGCATGTTCATCTTTACTTTAATTTACATATTTGTCATTTATGTCAAGTTTATGTGTAAATTATCCACAAGTGTTGTCATGTCATATTTACTACTTAAATTATGTTCATAATTAATGGTATACAAATTATACCTTTTTCATGCTACTAATCATTTAAATGATTATGAGCCAATCTATGCTAATAGCATGTAATTTAATATTTCTTTGTTTAATTAATTATAACATTTCATGTTAACATAAAAAGTATATTTTTATGTTAAATCAACTCTAACAATTCATGTTAACATAAAAAGTATATTTTTATGTTTAATTAACTCTTAACATTTCATGTTAACATAAAAAGTATATTTCATGTTTAATCAACTCTTAACAATTCATGTTAACATAAAATTTATATTTTTATGTTTAATCAACTCTAAACATTTCATGTTAACATAAAAAAGTATATTTTTATGTTAAATCAACTCTTAGCATTTCATACACTGATATTTGTGTTTCATATCACAATCACGATCAATTTAAATATATATATATATATATATATAAACTAGTTGCATGTTAAAACATAAAAGAACCACAAATTTAATTTACAACATGATAGGTTACATTTAATCAGTCACAATAATCTCATAGGCATAGGTAATTTAAGATGAACATGAATCAGGTTTGATTATCTTACACTTAAGCACCGTTCTAGATTCAACTTATAACAAGTCATGATTTCTATTAAGAAATGTGTTTAAATCTAAGCAATAACTGAACTTACAAACAAAAGAACAAATCTTGTTTTCTGGGATCTGCTTTCTGAAACTGAAAAGTTATCCTTTGATGTAGTGTAACAACCCGAAAATCTGGCCCAGTTAAAAATTTTTATTTTGGCAATTTTAGCGAATTTTGATTATTTAAAATGAATTATTTTAAATAATATCGACGAAATTTTTTTTTGAATATAATTTGAACGTATATATTATATACGCCGTCGTTAGAATATAAATAATTATATATAATTATAAATAGGAATTGAAAATGGCGCGGTAGTTCGATAATTCGATTTCAAACTTCAATTGAATGTACCGGGTGCAAAACAAACCGGATTTTAGTGAAACCAAAAACATTAGGATCTAATTGTGACTATCTTTCCAACGAATCCGAAAAATCAAAATTTCATAGTGGGGATCAAAAGATATGTCCAGTTGAAAATTCTGAATAGTCGCTATGGAATTCAGGCCCTTAAAAATGGGAATTTTGCAAACGACCTTGGATTTCGACGAAACCACTTTTGTTGGATCCGGGATGTAAAGTTATTGCTAGGTTTCAAATTTCATATTTTTTCGATTCAATATGTGAGCGTGGCAAAGGAAAACGCATTTGACCATTTTCAGTTGATTTTAATCAACTGGAAAATGTCCATTTTTCAAACGATCTCAGAATTCGACGAAACTAGTTTTATTAGGACCGTATCGTTAATACGAAGCTAGAAAATATTTTCTGGAATTTTTCGAGTTAGTATGTGACCCCAGTAAATTGAAATGCACGTTCAAATTCAATATATAGAGTTATATGTTGGTTTTAACGGAAACTGATCGAAACGTTCGAATCAGCGTACGATACATATCCCATTGTGTTCGGAATGGGGGTGAAATGCTAGGGACGACAGGCGGTGGGCCTCGTTTAGAGGTAGTATGTAAAAGTACCTTTTTAGAAATTAAATAATTAAAAAATAAAATTACCCCTCTCCCCCTTACTACCTTCAGCTGTACCCCCCCCCCCCGTTCATTTCTAAAACGAAAGGGGAAAAAACAAAAAAAACCTAAATCGATTGCGCGCCTCCCTCCCCATCAGCCGCCGACGCCTCCACCGTGTCCCTGCTCCGATCGTCGCCTCCACTTCCCCCTCCTCCACCTGCTTCTCCTTCTTTCCTCCTCCCCCATCTTCAAATTAAACCGACGCAACCCCCTGTGGCCCACCGATGGCCAGCGCCACCACCTGCCGAACCCCTAGTCGACCACCCCGGGCAGCAGCGCCCCTCCAGCGCCATCCCCCACCTCCAAGCCCCTTTGTAAGTCTTTTTATTTTTATTTTCGTTGGTTTAAACATTAAATATATGATGTTAACGTATATAAAAAAAACCTGATTTTGTTTAACGTAGGAAGTTTGGATTTTTAATCGTAGAAAGTTTTGATTTTTAATTTAGTAAAGACATGATTTTTATATAAGGGGCATATAAAAAAATTGGATTTTTATTTTATACAAAGCCGGACTTTTATAAAAGAAGGAGTTTGATTTTTATGAAAGGAAAAAATATAATCTTCTATATTGTAGAAGTATAAAAATATAATCTTTTATATTGTAGAAGTATAAAAATATAATCTTTTATATTGTAGAAGTATAAAAATATAATCTTTTATATTGTAGAGGTATAAAAATATAATCTTTTATATTGTAGAAGTATAAAAATATAATCTTTATTATATGAACACCGTTGAATAAAAATAGAATTTTTATCTATATAGTAGCGGTGTGAAAATAGAATTTTATCCATATGGAGTAATTATAAAAAATTCGATTTTTATATATTGAATAGCGAAGTAAAAATTTGATTTTTATATATTGAATAGCGAAGTAAAAATTCGATTTTTATATATTGAATAGCGAAGTAAAAATTCGATTTTTATATATTGAATAGCGAAGTAAAAATTCGATTTTTATATAACGAATAACAAAGTAAAAATGTGATTTTTATATATGTAGAGAATACGGGCAAAGAAAGTGACAAGAGGCAAAAACGACGAAGATTTCTACCTAAGAAGAGTCGTGGGATCGGATAGCTATCGGTGAGAATTTCTCACTCTTTAATTTTATTTTTCTAGTTATATATATATATATACTAGGATGCAGACGGTGTTTAGTAGCACCCGACACCCGTCATCCACAGACCATGGATGGCTTGTTTGTTGAATTGTTTGGTTGTGTAGTTGGTTAGGTTATTTGGTTGAATTGAATTGTTTGGTGAAATGAAATTGATTAGATTGGTGTGTGAATGGCGTGGGCCTCCACTAGACCGGGGATAAGGCTAGGCCTTGTCCCGTTTCTAGTATCGTGTCGTTATGCCGCCGAAATTTTCTAAAATAAGTTAGAAAAATAAAAATATCATTTTTTATTTTGTAAATGAACTGAATAAAAATTCATGTGTTAAAATAAAATATTTGATCGTTAAAAATATAATTTTTAACGTGAATGTGAATAAATAAATATTCATTTACAAACCAGACGGTTTGTTTATGTACACCTATTTGAAGACATTGATTGGGACGATAAATTTTACACATCGCCCAACTGCACAAATAAAAATATGTGTTTGATTGCTTGAAACCCCACACGGGTATTGGGATGATATTTGACGTACACTAATCCCGATTGTTTAGTTGTATGTCGATCGATTACTTGACAGGCTGTTATAAGCGTTGAATATTTATATTTGATGCTTATACAGTGTAGAATGCACTTTGGATGATGGTTGATTATTCATCGTTGTTGATATATACATGTGTTGTCGAAAATCCATATAATTAACATTATATGGTAATTGATTGGGACTCATTACAGTTTTGAAAAAGAAATATTTGAAAAAGAAATATTTGAAATAGAAATATTTGAAATAGAATATTTGAAAATAGGAATATATGAAGCCGTGTTGATTAGATTGACGCCATTTTGACGTGAACAATATTTATATCGATTTTATTCATTTTTCAACGAATATTGAAATAGAATTGAAATTCGAATTAAATTGAAATAGAATTGAAATTCGAATTAAATTGAATAGATTTGAAATTAAATATGAAATTTAAACCGTTTGGAAAACGAATTTAAAACGATTTATAAAATACGTTTTAAAGGAAATCGACGAAGTATATATTATATATATAATATAATGGCCTGAATAGAACGCGCCGCGCCGCGGCAGTTCGCGAATTTCGACCATTGACTTCGAACGGATATTACGGGAGATCCGACCGTCGGATTCTCCTGAAACCGGAACCGTTGGGTTCGTATCGAAAAGAGCTTTCTAACGAATATTAGAAATTTGAAATCTAACGGTTGGATTTGGAATTATTTCCAAATCAAATTTGAAAAAGGTCGCTGTAAGTGTAGTTCGATGACCGTTGATGGAAATCGACTGTACGGGCCTTGATAAAATTATTAAAAAGAGTAATAATTTGTGTAAAATCATAAGAAATGATTTAGAAAGGATTGGGATGAAAAACTCCATATTTGAAAAGATAAAAATAGATTTTTATCGAAATGAACTAGTTTTGAACTAGAATTATAATTCTATTTATTTTTAAATAAATAAATTGAATTTGAAAAGGGTTTTAAAAATAACCAGAATTTCCAATGATTGCATTGGAGTGGATTTGAATCGAAATTGTCTTCGGAATATTTCGATGTTGGAATTCGTGATTATACAGATGTTGTTATGGAAATTTGAATGATATATATTTATATCATTATTTCCAATACGACATTTGTTAATCGTAGAATTTGATATTGAATATAAGCCGATATATTTTCTATTCAGAGCCTCGTATTGAATATCAAATGTGATTTGGGGTTTGTCGTGGTTGGTGTCTTCATTAACACTGTTCTTGAACCCAGTTGAGAAAAGATTAAATCTTTTTATTTAGATTTAATAAAGTGTACCGATTAAATGATATTTAATTGGAATTGAATGGACATTGATTTTTGGGTTTATCGTGGACAATGTTTTAAATAACACTCGTTCTTTAACCCGATAATTAATGGAATGTGATTTTGGGTTTATCGTGAACTGTGTTTTAAATGACACTGATTCTTTAACCTAGTTAAGATTAAAACTAATTGGAGTTTTAATGAATCTTTAAATAGATTGAAAAGATCGAGAATGGAGTATCACCAGTTTTACTCCAAGCGATAGTTAAATCTTTAATTAGATTTGAACGTGAAATGGTAATTGAATTACCGATAACACTGCGGTGTTAGATATGAAGTATTACCAGTTTTACATCATGGGATGAATAGGTTGGGATTGGGAAATAAAATAATGGTTACTTCGGTATGGTTCGCTAATCCCGACTAGTTGAATCAAAATTCAAAAGAAGATTAAAGAATAAATTCAAGGAATTTATCTTTGATAAAATTAATATAAACCTCTCCCTATGAATGTGAAATTTAGAAACTAACTGTCGGTTAGCTAAGTTGAATGGTTTTCTGGATATTGATCTGATGTTGGTTTCGGCCTTCGGGGTTAATATTTGGGGAATTGTTCTCTTGATTAATTTACGGTTAGTGACTGATGAATTGGAATGAGGCATATGTTGTGTTTGTGTAACACTTATTTAAAATATACGCGAGTTATTCGGGAAGACCGGGTTTATCCCATTCTGAATAACTGATACGACGATAAGTCGAAGATGAAGACGATGGTTGAAGATGGAGGTCTTCACGTCGTTTGGGTAATTACTGATGATCTTGATTGGGCTGTACACCCAAGAAGATGGAAACAGTTGGTGATCGTCCAAACGTACTTGGAGATCGATGGATATGCGGGGTACTAGGTGCCTCCGGTTTCGTTCAGACCCAGTACGAACTTGTAAATGGACTGTGTGTCTGACATTGGATTTTAGTCCGTGTGATTGATCTCTATTAAATATATATATCTGTTTGGCGGTGTAGAATTTATTCTCTTGCTTAACGCCCTTTTCTGAGACGTACGAGCTCAGAGGTTATATATTGATGGATATCAAACGCATGGAGTGAATTGCCTCTGTGGCATGCCTAGGTGGCAATTGATCGAGGCTTCTGTTGAAAAGCAAAGTCTTGTGGTGATGATCAAAGCACAGCCTGTGTGGCACAGCTTTGTGTAACGTGAATTCGCGAGCCTCACACCCCGGTTGTGAACCAAAAACGGGAGACGGACCTCAGGGAGGGCATGCGTTTCCTTCTAGCTAGGGTGGTGTCAGTGACCTACCAGCCCTGACATTTATATACTTTTCACCTGTGTGGTTGTTGTTGTTGCGAGGCGCCTCGGTTTGATCGGACGATCCGGGTCCGATGGAGTCATTCGTTGGCTCATTGACACCCCATAGGGTGGGGAGACGTAGTGTTCAGGCATAATAATCCACATCGGTGGACCGGCCCTGACGATCCAAGGGGCAGTTGCGGCTGTTCCTGAGACACGGGCTAGAGCGTCTCGAATCGGTTGAGGACTATCTTTTGCCTTGGTTCACAGACGGAAACCCAACTTCCAAATATGTGACATTTGCGGTTTTGATTGTAGAGCCTAGTATGGCGACATGATATATGGTACCCATGCCGTCTATGATTGATACTTATGATTTGAAGTTGTTATATACACTATGCACTTATAATAGTATCAAATGATTTGTTTTAAAACGTATCAAGCATTATTTGGCTGTTATAAGGGAAAATCCTATCCCCCGGCTTGCGTTGCATTGTGTGATAGGACCTGGGTCTTATAACAGCTTCATTTTTCTTTATTTAGCATTGCGCTGTTTGTTTTATGCACTGGTATTCTTGGGAGGAAACCCGTTCCGTGTTATACGACGTGGTCCCTTGATTTACCTTACTTTGAAAACAAAGATAAATAACTGTTTTAGTTCTCACACCAGTCACATGACTGACCAGGAGTTTATTTTTTTAACCTAAACTCTGGGTGCCCCTATTTTGACATGGGTAACTAGTAGTTTTGGTTTTGCAGATTTATATTCACAGGATCCTGGTTTACAGCTGGAATGATATCTGGAAAGCTTTGTATCCGTATATCTCTTCTAGTTTTGTATTGTATTATTTTCCGCTGCTATGTATTTAAATGTAATTTAAATCTCTGATATTTCTTTGTAATATTTATTCATACTCTGTATATTCTTGTAATCTGATGCATTGTTGTAATATACAATGAAATGTTCTTCCGTTTGCGTTCTGTTGTGGCTTGTTCTCGAACTATCCGCTCTTTCCTTCACGGGGAAGTTACGGGTTTTCACAGTTGGCATCAGAGCTTTGGTTTACAAAGCTAGAGAACAAGACACATTAGAACCATATGAAAGAATTCATCAGATATTGGATTGGTAATATCCAATGGGAATGACTCGTTAGAGATAGGATCAGTAGTATCCTAGAACGAGTGTGAAGAGTATATTCTTAAAATGAAAACAATTTTTGTTTTGAAAATTTAAATCGTTGTATACATATTTGAATATTTATTTTATATTGATTAGGACAGTCTCGTATATAAAGATTTTGCATATACGCCTTGCTAACGTGTATTTGAAGTTTTAATATACTGGATAGATATAGAATTACACTCTAGTCGCCCGGGGGTGATTCTGATGATTGATATATCATCATCAGAATTTATATTCGAGTGACGAACGTGTAATATCTATATATTTCCTATTGACTGGTGTGAGAACCAAAAATTAGATAGGGCTTATTGTTGTGATTTGGCATCAAAAATCTGATTTTTGACTATATATCAAAGTTATGCATTTGAAAAGCTAATCCACAAATTGATTGTTGATTGTGCTGTTTGTTTATTTGTTTGATAAATTTTAACCATATCGCCTAATTGTATCAAATAGTGAATATTATTGAAATTGGTCGCATTTGCTTGCATATACATGTACTTACATTGAACAGGTCATAGCAAGGAGGCTAGAGCAGAGAATAAAATTTGTTTGCCCGACAAATAGGTACATGTTTACTACATAATTTACTGTTTTGTTTGGGTGATGATGATTTTATGAGCCGATTGGCTAGCCGCTTGGCTTTTTCTTTTTGAGATCAGAAGGCCTATATGGCAATTTCGGGATTTTCCCGTGGCTCCCGGTGCAGGGGAGGTTATGGCGAAATTTTTCGAAAATTCCGGGTGTTAGCCAAATTTTTGAAAATTTGAAAATTCTCAGAAACTGAAAGGTTGGAGAATGGAAGCCAAATCGAACGTAGAGATGATTAAGCAAACTACTTTCGACTTTGTTCCTTTTCGGGGATGAAAAGTTTTAAGTGGGGGAGATTGTACCAACCCGAAAATCTGGGCCAGTTTAAAAATTTTATTTTTGCAATTTAAGCGAATTTTGATTATTTAAAATGAATTATTTTAAATAATATCGATGAAAATTTATTTTGAATATAATTCGAACGTATATATTATATACGCCGTCGTTAGAATATAAATAATTATATATAATTATAAATAGGAATTGAAAATGGCGCGGTAGTTCGATAATTCGATTTCAAACATCAATTGAATGTACCGGGTGCAAAACAAACCGGAATTTAGTGAAACCAAAAACATTAGGATCTAATTGTGACTATCTTTCCAACGAATCCGAAAAATCAAAATTTTATAGCGGGGATCAAAAGATATGTCCAGTTGAAAATTCTGAATAGTCGCTATGGAATTCAGGCCCTTAAAAATGGGAATTTTGCAAACGACCTCGGATTTCGACGAAACCACTTTTGTTGGATCCGGGATGTAAAGTTATTGCTAGGTTTCAAGTTTCATAATTTTTCGATTCAATATGTGAGCGTGGCAAAGGAAAACGCGTTTGACCATTTTCAATTGAATTTAATCAACTGGAAAATGGCCATTTTTCAAACGATCCCAGAATTCGACGAAACTAGTTTTATTAGGACCGTATCGACAATACGAAGCTAGAAAATATTTTTTTGGAATTTTTCGAGTTAGTATGTGACCCCAGTAAATTAAAATGCACGTTCAAATTCAATATATAGAGTTATATGTTGGTTTTAACGGAAACTGATCGAAACGTTCGAATCAGCGTACGATACATATCCCATTGTGTTCGGAATGAGGGTAAAATGCTAGGGACGACAGGCGGTGGGCCTCGTTTAGAGGTAGTATGTAAAAGTACCTTTTTAGAAATTAAATAATTAAAAAATAAAATTACCCCTCTCCCCCTTACTACCTTCAGCTGTAACCACCCCCCCGTTCATTTCTAAAACAAAAGGGAGAAAAAAAACTTAAATCGATTGCGCGCCTCCCCCCCATCAGCCGCCGACGCCTCCACCGTGCCCCTGCTCCGATCGTCGCCTCCACTTCCCCCTCCTCCACCTGCTTCTCCTTCTTTCCTCCTCCCCCATCTTCAAATTAAACCGACGCAACCACCTGTGGCCCGCCGATGGCCAGCGCCACCACCTGTCGAACCCCCAGCCGACCACCCCGAGCAGCAGCGCCCCTCCAGCGCCATCACCCACCTTCAAGCCCCTTTGTAATTCTTTTTATTTTTATTTTCGTTGGTTTAAACATTAAATATATGATGTTAACGTATATAAAAAAAAATCTGATTTTGTTTAACGTAGGAAGTTTGGATTTTTAATCGTAGAAAGTTTTGATTTTTAATTTGGTAAAGACATGATTTTTATATAAGGGGCATATAAAAAATTGGATTTTTATTTTATACAAAGCCGGACTTTTATAAAAGAAGGAGTTTGATTTTTATGAAAGGAAAAAATATAATCTATTATATTGTAGAAGTATAAAAATATAATCTTTTATATTGTAGAAGTATAAAAATATAATCTTTATATTGTAGAAGTATAAAAATATAATCTTTTATATTGTAGAGGTATAAAAATATAATCTTTTATATTGTAGAAGTATAAAAATATAATCTTTATTATATGAACACCGTTGAATAAAAATAGAATTTTTATCTTTATAGTAGCGGTGTGAAAATAGAATTTTATCCATATGGAGAAATTATAAAAAATTCGATTTTTATATATTGAATAGCGAAGTAAAAATTCGATTTTTATATATTGAATAGCGAAGTAAAAATTCGATTTTTATATATTGAATAGTGAAGTAAAAATTCGATTTTTATATAACGAATAACAAAGTAAAAATGTGATTTTTATATATGTAGAGAATACGGACAAAGAAAGTGACAAGAGGCAAGAACGACGAAGACTTCTACCTAAGAAGAGTCGTGGGATCGGATAGCTATCGGTGAGAATTTCTCACTCTTTAGTTTTATTTTTCTAGTTATATATATATACTAGGATGCAGACGGTGTTTAGTAGCACTCGACACCCGTCATCCACAGACCATGGATGACTTGTTTGTTGAATTGTTTGGTTGTGTAGTTAGTTAGGTTATTTGGTTTGAATTGAATTGTTTGGTGAAATGAAATTGATTAGATTGGTGTGTGAATGGCATGGGCCTTCACTAGACCGGGGATAAGGCTAGGCCTTGTCCCGTTTCTAGTATCGTGCCGTTATGCCACCGAAATTTTCTAAAATAAGTTAGAAAAATAAAAATATCATTTTTTATTTTGTAAATGAACTGAATAAAAATTCATGTGTTAAAATAAAATATTTGATCGTTAAAAATATAATTTTTAACGTGAATGTGAATAAATAAATATTCATTTACAAACCGGACGGTTTGTTTATGTACACCTATTTGAAGGACATTGATTGGGATGATAAATTTTACACATCGCCCAACTGCACAAATAAAAATCTGTGTTTGATTGCTTGAAACCCCACACGGGTATTGGGATGATATTTGACGTACACTAATCCCGATTGTTTAGTTGTATGTCGATCGATTGATTGACAGGCTGTTATAAGCGTTGAATATTTATATTTGATGCTTATACAGTGTAGAATGCACTTTGGATGATGGTTGATTATTCATCGTTGTTGATATATACATGTGTTGTAGAAAATCCATATAATTAACACTATATGGTAATTGATTGGGCCTCATTCCAGTTTTGAAAAAGAAATATTTGAAAAAGAAATATTTAAAAAAGAAAAATTAGAAAAATAAATATTTGATAAAGAAATATTTGAAAAAGAAATATTTGAAAAAGAAATATTTGAAATAGAAATATTTGAAATAGAATATTTGAAAATAGGAATATATGAAGCCGTGTTGATTAGGTTGACGCCATTTTGACGTGAACGATATTTATATCGATTTTATTCATTTTTCAACGAATATTGAAATAGAATTGAAATTCGAATTGAATTGAAATAGAATTGAAATTCGAATTAAATTGAAATAGAATTGAAATTCGAATTAAATTGAATAGATTTGAAATTGAATATGAAATTTAAACCGTTTTGAAAACGAATTTAAAACGATTTATAAAATACGTTTTAAAGGAAATCGACAAAGTATATATTATATATATTATATATATAATATAGTGGCCTGAATAGAACGCGTTGCGCCGCGGTAGTTCGCGAATTTCAACCATTGACTTCGAACGGATATTACGGGAGATCCGACCGTCGGATTCTCCTGAAACCGAAACCGTTGGGTTCGTATCGAAAAAAGCTTTCTAACGAATATTAGAAATTTGAAATCTAACGGTTGGATTTGGAATTATGTCCAAATCAAATTTGAAAAAGGTCGCTGTAAGTGCAGTTCGATGACCGTTGATGGAAATCGACTGTACGGGCCTTGATAAAATTATTAAAAATAGTAATAATTTGTGTAAAATCATAAGAAATGATTTAGAAAGGATTGGGATGAAAAACTCCATATTTGAAAAGATAAAAATAGATTTTTATCGAAATGAACTAGTTTTGAACTAGAATTATAATTCTATTTATTTTTAAATAAATAAATTGAATTTGAAAAGGGTTTTAAAAATAACCAGAATTTCCAATGATTGCATTGGAGTGGATTTGAATCGAAATTGTCTTCAGAATATTTCGATGTTGGATTTCGTGATTATACAGATGTTGTTATGGAAATTTGAAAGATATATATTTGTATCGTTATTTCCAATACGACATTTGTTAATCGTAGAATTTGATATTGAATATAAGCCGATATATTTTCTATTCAGAGCCTTGTATTGAATATCAAATGTGATTTGGGGTTTGTCGTGATTGGTGTCTTCATTAACACCGTTCTTGAACCCAGTTGAGAAAAGGTTAAATCTTTTTATTTAGATTTAATGAAGTGCACCAATTAAATGATATTTAATTGGAATTGAATGGATATTAATTTTTGGGTTTATCGTGGACAGTGTTTTAAATAACACTCGTTCTTTAACCCGATAATTAATGGAATGTGATTTTGGGTTTATCGTGAACTGTGTTTTAAATGACACTGATTCTTTAACCCAGTTAAAGATTAAAACTAAGTGGAGTTTTAATGAATCTTTAAACAGATTGAAAAGATCGAGAATGGAGTATCACCAGTTTTACTCCAAGCGATAGTTAAATCTTTAATTAGATTTGAACGTGAAATGGTAATTGAATTACCGATAACGCTGTGGTGTTAGATATGAAGTATTACCAGTTTTACTTCATGGGATGAATAGGTTGGGATTGGGAAATAAAATAATGGTTACTTCGATATGGTTCGCTAATCTCGACTAGTTGAATCAAAATTCAAAAGAAGATTAAAGAATAAATTCAAGGAATTTATCTTTGATAAAATTAATGGGAACCTCTCCCTATGAATGTGAAATTTAGAAACTAACTGTCGGTTAGCCAAGCAGAATGGTTTTCTGGATATTGATCTGATGTTGGTTTCGGTCTTCGGGGTTAATATTTAGGGAATTATTCTCTTGATTAATTTACGGTTAGTGACTGATGAATTGGAATGAGGCGCATGTTGTGTTTGTGTAACACTTATTTAAAATATACGCGAGTTATTCGGGAAGACCGGGTTTATCCCATTCTGAATAACTGATACGACGATAAGTCGAAGACGAAGACGATGGTTGAAGATGGAGGTCTTCACGTCGTTTGGGTAATTACTGATGATCTTGATTGGGCTGTACACCCAAGAAGATGGAAACAGTTGGTGATCGTCCAAACGTACTTGGAGATCGATGGATATGCGGGGTACTAGGTGCCTCCGGTTTCGTTCAGACCCAGAACGAACTTGTAAATGGACTGTGTGTCTGACATTGGATTTTAGTCCGTGTGATTGATCTCTATTAAATATATATCTGTTTGGCGGCGGAGAATTTATTCTCTTGCTTAACGCCCTTCTCTGAGACGTACGAGCTCAGAGGTTTTATATTGATGGATATCAAACGCATGGAGGGAATTGCCTGTGTGGCATGCCTAAGTGGCAATTGATCGAGGCTTCTGTTGAAAAGCAAAGTCTTGTGGTGATGATCAAAGCATAGCCTGTGTGGCACAACTTTGTGTAACGTGAATTCGCGAGCCTCACACCCCGGTTGTGAACCAAAAATGGGAGACGGACCTCAGGGAGGGCATGCGTTTCCTTCTAGCTAGGGTGGTGTCAGTGACCTACCAACCCTGACATTTATATACTTTTCACTTGTGTGGTTGTTGCTGTTGCGAGGCGCCTCGGTTTGATCGGACGATCCGGGTCCGATGGAGTCATTCGTTGGCCCATTGACACCCCATAGGGTGGAGAGACGTAGTGTTCAGGCATAATAATCCACATCGGTGGACCGGTCCTGACGATCCAAGGGGCAGTTGCGGCTATTCCTGAGACATGGGCTAGAGCGTCTTGAATCGGTTGAGGACTATCTTTTGCCTCGGTTCACAGACAGAAACCCAACTTCCAAATACGTGACATTTGCGGTTTTGATTATAAAGCCTAGTATGGCGACATGATATATGGTACCCATGCCGTCTATGATTGATACTTATGATTTGAAGTTGTTTTATACACTATGCACTTATAATAGTATCAAATGATTTGTTTTAAAACGTATCAAGCATTCTTTGGCTGTTATAAGGGAAAACCCTATCCCCGGCTTGCATTGCATTGTGTGATAGGACCTGGGTCTTACAACAGCTTCATTTTTCTTTATTTAGCATTGCGCTGTTTGTTTTATGCACTGGTATTCTTGGGAGGAAACCCGTTCCGTGTTATACGGCGTGGTCCCTTGATTTACCTTACTTTGAAAACAAAGATAAATAACTGTTTTAGTTCTCACACCAGTCACATGATTGACCTGGAGTTTATTGTTTTAACCTAAACTCTGGGTGCCCCTATTTTGACACGGGCAGCTAGTAGTTTTGGTTTTGCAGATTTATATTCACAGGATCTTGGTTTACACCTGGAATGATATCCGGAAAGCTTTGTATCCGTATATCTCTTCTAGTTGTGTATTGTATTTTTTTCTGCTGCTATGTATTTAAATGTAATTTAAATCTCTGATATTTCTGTGTAATATTTATTCATACTCTGTATATTCTTGTAATCTGATGCATTGTTGTGATATACAATGAAATGTTCTTCCGTCTGCGTTCTGTTGTGGCTTGTTCTCGAACTATCCACTCTTTCCTTCATGGGGAAGTTATGGGTTTTCACATGTAGACTATTAGTTCTCTAATTTTAATTTGGTTTGAGGCTTCTAACTTGCTTCCTAGCTTGCTTTCTAGTTAGAGAAGAATGACGGCTAATCTAGATTGGCCATGGACAGCATGACGGCTCCTTGGAATGAAATTGTGTGGCTTAGGGTTGAGGGTTGGGATTGTTTATATAGAAGTTTAAATTAATTCTAGCCTTTAGATATTAGGTTTTAATCCGTATCGTACACCTAGTGTTGAGTCAGCACCATATTATATAAAATGGTCCAGGTTCAAAACGTTAAATGGAACATTATATTTTCTATTGCAATGCTTACCTTTTTCAAACGTTCAAAAGAGCATTAATGTTTACACTTTTTAAACATTCAATTTCTTTCTTACTATACCCTTTTTTAATTCATCATGCCTCTTTTACCTCCTTATTAGATTTGAAATTCAAATGCAATCTTTTCAGCTTATTTTTCATTGTAACGACCCGCAAATTCGAGCCCTTTGAGTCGACCAAATACAATACAAGTCCGACCCAAATGGCATGGAAATAAGAATCATTAATAGAAAGAAATTAGAGGATGAGATAGAAAAGATAGAACTAATAGAACAGAAGAAGAAGAAGAACACAGCTGAACAAAATCAGAGTAAACACGAATCTCACAACGGAACGAATAAAATATATTATATAACATAACTTTGAAATACAAATCTGTTTGTATATCCATACCATTATCAGAGTACAACACATCATATCACAGCGGAAATAATCTCTAAATACTAACGGTGAAGCCTTCTTCTTCTAGTTCCTCCAAGTGTATCTGTAAAAGCCTGAAACACTTGACTGCCCGTACAAATTTGGGCACCCAAGAGTTTAGGGAAAACAAACAAAATAAACTCTGGGTCAGTCATGGGACTGGTGTGAGTAATTCCAACCATACGGTTTAACTTTGAAATCCTTTTAAAAGAAAAGATAATAGTAAGACCAGCCCACACATAAACATGGACGGTTTTTACCTTACTATAACCTAAAACATTTTGACATCAAAATCCAGTGATATTATAATAATGTCTAATCAAGTAAATAACCAAATAGCAGAACGCTTGCATCTCACGCTCTACATACCTAGTATAAAATCAAAAAGCGTAGGGCGCTTATTGGAGACTGGATTCCAACTATGACAAGGTATGGGTCCACCTACCGATAGTGTATCTCTAGAGGCGAATACACTGGGTTCAACAAGAATGTCTTGCAACCCGGCCCACACATGACCGACCACTCATTTCGCTTAAGTGTATCGAATATATATATCACCAACGGTTGGGCTCAAACCACCGTTTTCCGAAAAGGGACAGCATCGAACTAGATTAAGAAGTAAAAGGAATTTATCTAGATATGTGATTATACACCCTAATGGGAGCGACCCACATAGCCATGCTGCCTGCCCGATTTTTGACATTTCCCGGTTGTGAAGCTTGAGGCTACGTCTATCTTTTAGAACATCTGGCCACCATACACTTTGAATGCCACATTGTCAAACCCGTCAAATCACTAGTTGATCTTCCCAAAAATATTACGGGTATAAAAGCTAAAAGAAAAGAATTACTCCACCACCAGACGTAATACGTTGAAAAGGTCGCCTTATGTGATCGTTAGGAATACTTTGTCAGACATTCGTCCATACAAGTTGACCTGGGATTGGACAAACAGAAAACACCATTCTGGATCAGGACGACCCTTGCATTTCACTCTGTCTTCAATTTTCTTCAGCATAATCAAATTCGCAGCACTTATGCCTATACGAAGTGGTTTTCGGTAATATCCAACCGGTCTCTCCGTATTGACAACGATGGTCAAAACACTTCGATAGTCGGTTATTTAACTATCGAAGTAAAAACAAACATCCATTCTAATGTATAACTAAACATCATACAATCACGCTTAAGTTTGGTTAACAGCGCGAATTTATCGTTATAGTTTAAAACTTATCATACGCTGTAATATTTCCTTTATACTAATCACAGTCGTGCTTAAGCTTAGTCAACAACGTTATTTTATCGCTATAGTTCTAGGACTTGTCATACGCTGTAATATTCTCTTTATAACTAATCTTGACATCCCTTTCCGTTACAAAAATCTTGGCATCTCTTTCCGTTACAAAAATCTTGACATCTCTTTCCGTTACAAAAATCTTGACATCTCTTTCCGTTACAAAAATCTTGACATCTCTTTCCGTTACAAACAAATACCATCCTTCGATAATAGTGAAGTCGTTCAAGTTGGGGTATTTTAATTACCTCTCTGACCTTGATCAACAACATTCTTATCTTAGAACAGATATAAGTTCGTAACTCTAACCCCTTATACTTTAAAATCCGTAAACGTGCTTCTTGCTATATTTTAAATATGGTTTTATGATGCCATATCCTTATTTTGAAAACTCGGTTATTTACATTAGCTTATACAAATCCATTTTTAAACATTTCTCTTCGCTTCGTCTTTCTTAGACAAATCCCTTATTAAACATTCCTCTTCGCTTTGTCTTCTTTAGACAAATCCCTTATACTTTAAAATCTTATTTAAACTAAATCAACTATTCGTTAATTTATTACATTAGATTAATCAGCCCAATCTAATTTAATTAAATAACCAATTGTTGATCAAAACAGTTTGCTTTGTAAATATTTAGCCATGATTAACCCACTAATCAATTCTATCAAATCTATTCATTTTGAATAAATAACATTTATTAATCCAAATAATTTCACTTGTATCGATTACTATAAAAATAATAATTTATTTCTAAATAATCTCATTTACTATTAAATAAACAACAATCGATTCTAACTAATCTTACTTAATATGAAATCAACCATAATCTATTTGTAAATATCTCATTTAATTATTCTTAAAACAATAAATTCTTGTTATTAATCATCAAGTTAATCTCCGCCCACTTACTTATTAATCTTATTAATATAAGAATTCACTTTACTAAATCATTTAGTAAGTATGGTGAAACACGTGCTTCGCACACGGTGGGATTTTGGTAAAACAATAGCGGTTAAAACAAATGATACATTTATGGTTGGTTGTTGCCACTTTCTTAATCGATATCATCTATTGATTAAATCAAAATAACGTTTGAATTTCCATTCAACGCTAATATCAACACAAGGTTTCAAAAGTCATTTGGGTTCAAACAGTGCATCTATATAAAATAAACAGTACATATAAATATTGAGGAATCCGGTTGGATTCCTCCAACCGGTTTCCTACATCCACCGATGTTAGTCAACAATTAACACAGATTCCATACCAGAAAAATATTATAATTGATGGAATCAGTCCAACCAATGATGTGTATATATATGCAACGATATATAATTCAACCAATTTAATTGTAATCTACTGAAGCGACCATCACACAACGTTCAACCAATATTTAAAATATAATTATAATATTTTAAAATAGAACAGAGTTAGTGAATTTACTCACCTTTGCGCGTTAACCGTTAGATAACGATTTGCGTCAGTTGATTAACCCAGATGTTCAATTTTGCCACAAATCCAACCAAGCTCTGAATCGTTCCAACCTTGCTCCATAGCGTAGTCGGCGATCATACGATCCCAATGGGTCCTTCTTAATGATAATCCGCATGTTTTAAAATCCTTAATTGCTCATAACGCCCCTGCGCTTTCTTCCTTTACTAATTAACCGGATGGCGGTACTTAGAATGAAGCCTCCATCGCTAACTCGATGACTCTATTTAAGACTGGCGAACCCACCACCAACATAACATTATCTACCGACCTTAATTACTTTCTTTTGTAATTAACTAAGATCAATACCCTTCTATTCTTCTGTTCGAACTGCTCCTTGTTTTGCACCTAACCCAGCGTCTATTTAAGCAGTATGCCAAAGTCAATATAGCCCAATGCCACAAAGCTCCACTCATATCCCACTTGATACGTGCCCATCTTAAGTCAGCACCCCTCTATCCATGCGTTAGAACCCCAAAAATGCCGTGACTCCCCATGCTATATTATACATAGCACGTTTATATCCCCTTCTACAATACTTCTCCATCAAAACCACTGCACTACACTCACGTTTCCCACTTCCAACTAAACCCTCCTGCAATACACTCGCACCATTCAAGATCACATCGGTTCCACCCATTGAAACAAGATAAAACAAACTATTGCAGTGCTTCCATACACATCTCTCTCAGGCCCTTCTTCCTTCTTGTTATTTTCTTTTCTTCCGATATAAGAAAACAACACTTGTACAGATGTTTGCATCTTAACCTTCCCACCCACTCAACTTCCAATCCCTTTTTAAACTTCTTGTACCCACTACTTTTTTTATCCCATACAAACACGTCCCTTACCTTTTCCAACATAAAATGAAACAGCACGCAACTCATCACTTGTACAAGACAGACCGCAAAAGCCAAAGTAACCACCACTCCACCATACAAAGAAACCCGCAAGTTTTCATTCTTCCTCCTAATGCTCACAATTTTTAATGCAAACACACCCATTCTCACATTACTTACCGACAAGCCCTTTACTACATCTAGTTTAATAACCCCCCCCCCCCACTGTGTACAGCTCTTCCCTTCCAGGGTTCCACCTTGCCATTCCCCTTGCTTGCTTGATCTTCCAGGAAAGTCATGAAGTCGTGAGTAGCATCTCGGCAGGATTTGCATTCATAGATCTTAGATTTCTTTGAGTTGTATTGTTTTATTTATATTTTTCTTCTGATTCCTGAAGAATAACAATGCCGACTATGTGTTTATATAGGCATCCATGCCTTGGCATGCACGTATAATAGGTTAGGGTAGCACTACTGTTTTTCTTCGTAGGCATGTGTTTTCATTAAATTCGAAAGGAACACTAGACATCAGCTTGATTTCGGCATGTGATTGTGTCTCAGACGTGGGATGGTGCTGCAGACTTTGTGTCCTTGGATTTGCCAAGACAGCTCTGTTGTAGGCGGCAGTGAATTTTCACTTCTAACTGTGCATATGTACGTTTGGTTAAATCGTAGGGTAGTTGCTAGGTGACTATGCAATCCTTAGCATCAAAGGAATGGAAATTTATATAAAAGTATAGAGTCCTTTAACAGATAAGAAGAGCCAAGAGAAATAAATAAAATATACGTGCCACATAGGTCTGAGGCATTCGGCGTGTATGAGGTGGAGATATAGGGAGTAGGCATTGACAATTTTTGTTTCTCTCTTGGGTATGAAGCAATAGCATGTAGGCATGTTCTGCTTTCGTTTAGGTCTGCTTATGATGGGAAAACACGGGTACGTACAAACTCAAGTATGAAGTTTGGTGCTAGGCTGAATTAGAGTAGGTTCGTGACTTCACTAGACAGGCATGGTATTAGAAAAACGAATTCTACCGTGGTATGAAATATGAAAGCGTTTGGTTTAGTTTAGCATAAAATGTTTTGGACAATTTGAAAACATTGAGTTTGCAGAAGTGGTTCATGAGCATATATTATGTCCATTTTCCCTGCTAGAAGGTATGCATGAATGGTATGGCATTAACATGCAGTGCAAATGGAGAGGAAAAGCTTTGGTACATGTTTTTCGTGTACATTTATTAGCAGGAAAATGATACAGCGGTATTGTCAAATGTAAATAGTCAAGTTAGGCTATGATAGCTTGTTAACGTTGTAAAGATCATTAGTATGACTTTGGCTTGTTTATATATATAAATTTTAAAAGTTTAGTACACCCCGTCACATAAAACTTTGTTTATTTACGGACTGCTATGGACAAAAATAAAAATACCATCGTGATCAGCATTGTGCTACGATTCCAAAAATATAATAATATCGATAGGTTAACTTATATTGTGAAACCCCAAAATATTGATACAGGGTGCAAAATACTTTAAATAAAAATTAGCTTATTTATTTAATTAAAAATTTCAGAAAAAGTCTAAAAATTAAATTATCACTACGCCTCAAAAGAACCTTGTCTAAATTCGTATCCGATATATAGTTATTTCAACTAAACCGCTATGGCCAAAACGAATATGCCGCTGCTTTTCTGAATATTTAATTTGGACAAAACTTCCCATTTATAATACGAAATCTTGGTTTTTCACTTCCATTAGAAAGATATAGTTTAACGGATTCCAACATTTCTTTTTTTCGAAGAAATCCGATTTATAACGAGTCATATACACTTAGTTGAAGTTCAAAACGTTAATTTACGAACTGCAGCGTCATTATGAGCTCGATTATATTTAATATATATTTTTATACGTTCAACTTAGTTTTAGTTAATATATAAATCCACTTATAACACGAATTCAATATTTAAACTGATTTAAGTATTCAAATATAAACCGATAAAAATGCGGGACGTTACATTCCTTTATCCTTAAAATTATTTCGTCCCTGAAATTGCTAAAAAGTGGAGATGCTCTAATTCTAACTCCACACAACCCGCTTGGTTGGAATTTAATACTTCACATCCCCATAACTAAATCCTTGCGTCGAGTCTTTTATCCTTATATCAATAATTCTCTTATACTCAAACCCTGTTTCATTTCAACTTCCAGTTCCATCTCTCTTCCAAATTCTTGGTCAACAATCCAATTCCATAACCAAACTCGGTTCCAATCCAATATCTCATTTCACAAATTCTCTTACTTCACCAAGTTTAATTCTGTTCCAATATGATTTCCACTTACTTGGTTTTAATTTGACTCAAATTCTATTCAACTTAATTAAATTTTCTATCTATTTACTTTATAAGTAAGTCTTTAAATTTCAGAATTCAAATTCCTGGGTTTTTCATTTCAAATCAGTTTGAAATCATATATAATTCAAAACATTTGAATTTCTAACAACTTGTTTCCTCACAATAATTCAAAACAAAATCTTTGGTAGTAATCCGTCACTTAAAAACTCGAAAATTACGCTGATGATGTGGCCGTCATCATCAGAATTATTTTCCAGTGATTGTAGTGAGTTCAATACTATATCATCTTCAAAAAAACTTGTTTTCAAACATTTCTATTTTGAAATTTTCTTTCAAATATCTTTCACAACACTTAGAAAAAATTTCAAATCCCCAGGATTTTAAAATTCCCATATATTCAATTCAAAATTCAATTACAAAATCTTTCTATGTTTCTAGAGTTTTATTTCAATTCTGGTTTTTAATTCAGATTTAGTTCATCTGAGTTCGCATATTATACTTATATAATATTTTGATTGGTTACTTATATAACCAACTCAATTATAAATCTTATTTTATCATAATAATGATCACACATCCAATATATTATAATATCTCAAGAATATATACTTCTTCATATATCAAAATATATTTTGGGTAAAATTATTTCATTTACCCACCCTTTATAAACAATATTGTGTCGAATAACTCTATTCAAGAATTTATAAATACCTATCGATACAGTTTGCAATCCAGTATCGACCAGAATTCATAAAGCACTCGCCAAACCAATCAACATAATATAAAACAGTTTTTATATTGATTTACAAATACACGCTCATACATACCTCATACTCAATCTAGAGTATTACTAACTCCATCTTTATTGAGTTACGCCATAGAGCCAACGTAATCAGTTAACCTTCAGCTCTGATACTAACTGTAACGACCCGCAAATTCGAGCCCTTTGAGTCGACCAAATACAATAAAAGTCCAACCCAAATGGCACGGAAATACGAATCATTAATTGAAAGAAATTAGAGGATGAGATATAAAAGATAGAACTAATAGAATAGAAGAAGAAGAAGAAGAACACAGCTGAACAAAATCAGAGTAAACACGAATCTCACAACGGAACGAATAAAATATATTATATAACATAATTTTGAAATACAAATCTGTTTGTATATCCATACCATTATCAGAGTACAGTACATCATATCACAGCGGAAATAATCTCTAAATACTAACGGTGAAGACTTCTGCTTCAAGTTCCTCCAAGTGTATCTGTAAAAGCCTGAAACACTTGACTGCCCGTACAAATTTGGGCACCCAAGAGTTTAGGGAAAACAAACAAAATAAACTCTGGGTCAGTCATGGGACTGGTGTGAGTAATTCCAACCATACGGTTTAACTTTGAAATCCTTTTAAAAGAAAAGATAATAGTAAGACCAGCCCACACATAAACATGGACGGTTTTTACCTTACTATAACCCAAAACATTTTGATCTCAAAATCCAGTGATATTATAATAATGTCTAATCAAGTAAATAACCAAATAGCAGAATGCTTGCATCTCACGCTCTACATACCTAGTATAAAATGAAAAATCGCAGGGCGCTTATTGGAGATTGGATTCCAAATATGACAAGGTATGGGTCCACCTACCGATAGTGTATCTCTAGAGGCGAATACACTGGGTTCAACAAGAATGTCTTGCAACCTGGCCCACACATGACCGACCACTCATTTCTCTTGAGTGTATCGAATGTATATCACCAACGGTTGGGCTCAAACCACCATTTCCCAAAAAGGGACAGCATCGAACTTGATTAAGAAGTAAAAGGAATTTCTCTAGATAGGTGATTATACACCCTAATGGGAGCGACCCACATAGCCATGCTGCCTGCCCGAATTTTGTCATTTCCCGGTTGTGAAGCTTGAGGCTACGTCTATCTTTTAGAACATCTGGCCACCATACACTTTGAATGCCACATTTTCAAACCCGTCAAATCACTAGTTGATCTTCCCAAAAATATTACGGGTATAAAAGCTAAAAGAAACGAATTTCTCCGCCACCAGACATAATACGTTGAAAAGATCGCCTTATGTGATCGTTAGGAATACTTTGTCAGACATTCGTCCATACAAGTTGTCCTGGGACTGGACAAACAGAAAACACCATTCTGGATAAGGACGACCCCTGCATTTCACTCCGTCTTCAATTTTCTTAAGCATAATCAAATTCGTAGCGCTTATGCCTATACGGAGTAGTTTTCGATAATATGCAACCGGTCTCTCCGTATTGACAACGATGGTCAAAACACTTAGATAGTCGGTTATTTAACTATCGAAATAAAAACAAACATCCATTCTAATGTATAACTAAACATCATACAATCACGCTTAAGTTTGGTTAACAACGCGAATTTATCGTTATAGTTTAAAACTTATCATACGCTGTAATATTTCCTTTATACTAATCTCGATATCACAGTCACGCTTAAGCTTAGTCAATAGCATTATTTTATCGCTGTAGTTCTAGGACTTGTCATACGCTGTAATATTCTCTTTATAACTAATCATGACATCCCTTTCCGTTACAATAATCTTGACATCTCTTTCCATTACAAAAATCTTGATATCTCTTTCCGTTACAAAAATCTTGACATCTCTTTCCGTTACAAAAATCTTGACATCTCTTTCCGTTACAAACAAATACCATCCTTCGATAATAGTGAAGTCGTTCAAGTTGGGGTATTTTAACTACCTCTCAGACCTTGATTAACAACATTCTTATCTTAGAATAGATGTAAGTTCGTAACTCTAACCCCTTATACTTTAAAATCCGTAAACGTGCTTCTTGCTATATTTTAAATATGGTTTTATGACGCCATATCCTTATTTTGAAAACTCTGTTATTTACATTAGCTTATACAAATCCATTTTTAAACATTTCTCTCTGCTTCGTCTTTCTTAGACAAATCCCTTATTAAACATTCCTCTTCGCTTTGTCTTCTTTAGACAAATCCCTTATACTTTAAAATCTTATTTAAACTAAATCAACTATTCGTTAATTTATTACATTAGATTAATCAGCCCAATCTAATTTAATTAAATAACCAATTATTGATCAAAACAGTTTGCTTGGTAAATATTTAGCCATGATTAACCCACTAATCAATTCTAACCAATCTTTTCATTTTGAATAAATAGCATTTATTAATCCAAATAATTTCACTTGTATCGATTACTATAAAAATAATAATTTATTTCTAAATAATCTCATTTACTATTAAATAAACAATAATCGATTCTAACTAATCTTACTTAATATGAAATCAACCATAATCTATTTGTAAATATCTCATTTAATTGTTCTCAAAACAATAAATTCTTGTTATTAATCATCAAGTTAATCTCCGCCCACTTACTTATTAATCTTATTAATATAAGAATCCACTTTACCAAATCATTTAGTAAGTATGGTGAAACACGTGCTTCACACACGGTGGGATTTTGGTAAAACAATAGCGGTTAAAACAAATGATACATTTATGCTTGGTTGTTGCCACTTTCTTAATCGATATCATCTATTGATTAAATCAAAATAACGTTTGAATTTCCATTCAACGCTAATATCAACACAAGGTTTCAAAAGTCATTTGGGTTCAAACAGTGCATCTATATAAAACAAATAGTACATATAAATATTGAGGAATCCGGTTGGATTCCTCCAACCGGTTTCCTGCATCCACCGATGTTAGTCAACAATTAACACTGATTCCATACCATAAAATATTATAATTGATGGAATCAGTCCAACCAATGATGTGTATATATATGCAATGATATATAATTCAACCAATTTAATTTTAATCTACCGAAGGGACCATCATACAACGTTCAATCAATATTTAAAATACAATTATAATATTTTAAAATAGAACAGAGTTAGTGAATTTACTCACCTTTGCGCGTTAACCGTTAGATAATGATTTGCGTCAGTTGGTTAACCAAGATGTTCAATTTTGCCACAAATCCAACCAAGCTCTGAATCGTTCCAACCCTGCTCCATAGCGTAGTCGGCGATCATACGATCCCAATGGGTCCTTCTTAATGATAATCCACATGTTTTAAAATCCTTAATTGCTCATAACGCCCCTGTGCTTTCTTCCTTTACTAATTAACCGGATGGCGGTACTTAGAATGAAGCCTTCATCGCTAACTCGACGACTCTATTTAAGACTGGCGAACCCACAACCAACATAACATTAGCTACCGACCTTAATTACTTTCTTTTATAATTAACTAAGATCAATACCCTTCTATTCTTCTGTTCGAACTGCTCCTTGTTTTGCACCCAACCCAACGTCTATTTAAGCAGTATGCCAAAGTCAATATAGCCCAATGCCACAAAGATCCACTCATATCCCACTTGATACGTGCCCATCTTAAGTCAGCACCCCTCTATCCATGCGTTAGAACCCCAAAAATGTCGTGACTTCCCATGCTGTATTATACACATCACGTTTAAATCCTCTTCTACAATACTTCTCCACAAAAACCACTGCACTACACTCACGTTTCCCACTTCCAACTAAACCCTCCTGTAATACACTCGCACCATTCAAGATCACATCGGTTCCACCCATTGAAACAAAATAAAACGAACTACTGCAGTGCTTCCATACGCATCTCTCTCAGGCCCTTCTTCCTTCATGTTATTTTCTTTTCTTCCCATATAAGAAAACAACACTTGTACAGACGTTTGCATCTTAACCTTCCCACCCACTCAACTTCCAATCCCTTTTTAAACTTCCTGTACCCACTACTTTTCTTATCCCATACAAACACGTCCCTTACCTTTTCCAACATAAAATGAAACAGCACGCAACTCATCACTTGTACAAGACAGACTGCAAAAGCCAAAGTAACCACCACTCCACCATACAAAGAAACCCGCAAGTTTTCATTCTTCCTCCTAACGCTCACGATTTTAAATGCAAACACACCCATACTCACATTACTTACCGACAAGCCATTTACTACGTTTAGTTTAATACCCCCCACACTGTGTACAGCTCTTCCCTTCTAGGAGCTCCACCTTGCCATTCCCCTTGCTTGCCTGATCTTCCAGGAAAGTCATGAAGTCATGAGTAGCATCTCGGAAGGATTTGCATTCCTAGATCTTAGATTTCTTTGTGTTGTATTGTTTTATTTATATTTTGCTTCTGATTCCTGAAGAAGAACAATGCCGACTATGTGTTTATATAGGCGTCCATGCCTTGGCGTGCACGTATAATAAGTTAGGGTAGCACTACTGTTTTTCTTCGTAGGCATGTGTTTTCATTAAATTCGAAAGGAACACTAGAAATCAGCTTGATTTCGGCATGTGATTGTGTCTCATACGTGGGATGGTGCTGCAGACTTTATGTCCTTGGATTTGCCAAGACAGCTCTATTGTAGGCGGCAGTGAATTTTCACTTCTAACTGTGCATATGTACGTTTGGTTAAATCGTAGGGTATTTGCTAGGTGACTGTGCAATCCTTAGCATCAAAAGAATGGAAATTTATATAAAAGTATAGAGTCCTTTAACATATAAGAAGAGCCAAGAGAAATAAATAAAATATACATGCCAAATAGGTCTGAGGCATTCGACGTGTACGAGGTGGAGATATAGGGAATAGGCATTGACAATTTTGTTTCTCTCTTGGGTATGAAGCAATAGCATTTAGGCACGTTCTGCTTTCGTTTAGGTCTACTTATAATGGGAAAACACGGGTACATACAAACTTAAGTATGAAGTTTGGTGCTAGGCTGAATTAGAGTAGGTTCGTGACTTCACTAGGCAGGCATGGTATTAGAAAAATGAATTCTACCGTGGTATGAAATATGTAAAGCGTTTGGTTTAGTTTAGCATAAAATGCTTTGGACAATTTGAAAACATTGAGTTTGCAGAAGTGGTTCATGAGCATATATTATGTCCATTTTCCCTGCTAGAAAGTATGCATGAACGGGTATGGCATTAACATGCAGTGCAAATGGAGAGGAAAAGCTTTGGTATATGTTTTATGGTACATTTATTAGCAGGAAAATGATACAGCGGTATTGTCAAATGTAAATAGTCAAGTTAGGCTATGATAGCTTGTTAACGTTGTAAAGATCATTAGTATGACTTTGGCGTGTTTATATATATAAATTTTAAAAGTTTAGTACACCCCGTCACATAAAACTTTGTTTATTTACGGACTGCTATGGACAAAAATAAAAATACCATCGTGATCAGCATTGTGCCACGATCCCAAAAATATAATAATATCGGTAGGTTAACTTATATTGTGAGACCCCAAAATATTGATACAGGGTGCAAAATACTTTAAATAAAAAGTAGCTTATTTATTTAATTAAAAATTTCAGAAAAATTCTAAAAATTAAATTATCACTACGCCTCAAAAGAACCTTGTCCAAATTCGTATCCGATATATAGTTATTTCAACTAAACCGCTATGGCCAAAACGAATATGTCGCTGCTTTTCTAAATATTTAATTTGGACAAAACTTCCCATTTATAATACGAAATCTTGGTTTTTCATTTCCATTAGAAAGATATAGTTTAGCGGATTCCAACGTTTCTTTTTTCGAAGAAATCCGATTTATAACGAGTCTTATACACTTAGTTGAAGTTCAAAACGTTAATTTATGAACTGCAGCGTCGTTTTGAGCTCGATTATATTTAGTATATATTTTTATACGTTCAACTTCGTTTTAATTAATATATAAATCCACTTATAACACGAATTCAATATTTAAACTGATTTAAGTATTCAAATATAAACCGATAAAAATGCGGGACGTTACATTCATAAAGCAATAAATGTCCCTCTATTTATAATGCATTAATAGTATTACTTTTTAAATGTTATGCACCCTATTAATTGTATGTACAAATTTTCTCTTTATACATTGCATGTATTTATTCATTCTGTACTTACACATTTTTAAATTTGTTTCTTTTTAACATAATTGCACATATGTACGTATATGCATCTATTCATTTTTTAATTAATACTTTCACCGCATGCATTATTGCGTTAATTTTCCCTATTTAACGCACGTACTAATACACTAATCTTCTTACCTTTAATTTGTCGCATGCATTTTTTTACATTAACTCTTTCTGCATTTTTAAATTTTCTCCTTTAATTAATTATTAAAAATTTGGGTTGTTACATTCTTCCCTCCTTAAAGGATTTCGTCCCCGAAATCTCGAAGTTAAGAAGAATGTTACCATCCTTCCAACCAAAACCATCTACTCATCCATCATCCACAAACATCCATTGTTCTTAATATTTTCTAATGCTTGTATGAACATATGCAATTATGTGTGTGTATTTTCTTATACTAATGCGAAAATCGGCCGGTCTACTGATTCAGTTGAACTTCTTAATGCAAATTATGTCAGTGTCATGAGTCCATCATGTATGCAATTATTCCTAATCGTACTTTATAGTTCCTTCATGAGTGCACAATCATTCATACAAATGCAACATCCATGTGACAACACATCAAGTTTTCAACCCATATACAAATACAAATATGCATATGCAATATGAAAGTGACTATGCCGATCTAATACCTAATGTGTGTGTATATGCATCCTCGAGCAACCACTTGCAGCCACTTGCAACCATCAATCATAACATGTTTCAAATACATGTTTACATCGATTGGTTTCTATTTAAGGATCAAGAATAGGACCGAGAGGATATACTTAAAAGATAAAGACTAGCATGCAAAAAAAATCTTTACAGAAAAAGAGAGATCAAGAGTATACCCTCAAAAAGGGTATGATGTGCGTATCTAGTCTTCAGTCTTCTAAGTCGCATCTTCTTGAGCTTCAATCCATTGTTCTCTAACTGTCTTAACTTCACGATTGTGTAGCTTCTTAATTTCTGTTTCCAAAATATGAGTTGGAACTCATTTCACTGTCACCTCTTGTTCCACCTCTTCTCCTTCTAGTATACTCGGCACTACAACTTCTGCTGTGCCATGCTAACATTTCCTCAAAAGTTCTTCCAAAATCCTACTCACCCTTTCTGATAGAGGATGATAAGCGGTGCTCCTTATTCAAACTCCCTCATTCTCATCTTTGCCATCCTTGTGAAACTACTGCTGCTATATATGTAAGTTGGGCACTTCTTTGCCCTTTGATAGGTGTCGTAGTCTCATCAAGCCTATGGAACTATGCCGCGATGAGGTTACATCCCAGAAAGCCAGGAGCCCCGGAGACTTAGGAAAGAAGGAAACAAGGATTCAAATAAATGATCAAAAGATAGTGCATATGGCTTTGGAGAATATGCCTTTAAAACAAAACTTTTCTTTTGGAAATGCTTCTTTTGAAACCGATTTGCAAATAATTTTTTTTTCAAATCTTTTATCAGATCCGGTAACCTTCAGCTCTGATACCAAGTGAAACACCCCACCTTCGTTAAAGTCACTCAAAAGGGAATGCCTTAACTTCGGTGGAGCGTTTTAGGTAAAAGATGCAGATAAATTACAAGATAGACAAATAAAGCAGCGGAAAATAAATAAAACCTTACTTTATTGATAAAACAACAGCTTGTACAAAGATTGTTTTCCAACACCAAAACACCAATACCCATTACAACAAAGCATCTGTCTTGTTTAACAAAATAAAGAAGCATAAACTGACAATGATATTCCCCAATAAAGCATGAGCCAACCATAGCAGTGGAAAAGAGAGTTCAAAGCAATACACTAACTAATCTTCAAGCTTGGAAAGAGAAACGGTCCAAACTAAACTGAGCTATTCCCTCCCCGACTACATGGGGGGAGGGGAAACGGTAGAAAAGAGGCGAAAACAAACTAGGTCAGACATAAGTCTGGTAAGTCCAGTGAATACTAGCATTTAAACAGGAAAAGGATCATGACATGAATAAATTGAACATAGGACAATACCATAATAATGAGATAACATAAGATTAGCATAAGAGCAAGATAAACTGAATGCACTTCGATTTTTTCTCTGACTTCCTACTTTCTCTGCACCACCCAACCAACATCCTAACTATTGTCTCTTATAAAATGTTTCGTATTCCCCACTAGTGTCCCAACTAGTATCCTGTATTATATAATAAAGCGATCCCAACCCCGCAATTGTGGTAGCCTTCAGGTGTACATCAAGTATGAGGATCTTACCTCAATCAGCCTAATTGTCGTGGATATGTTAGATGTACCCTTACTACCCGATCGATCGGCTCCCTACTTGTATTAATTTTCCTAGTGTCTGTGTCAATCAGCCCTCTCTTGCGTGTAGATACCCTGTGCTGGTCCCACCATAAGGTGTATCAATCCTTATGATGCAACCCGACACGATTCAAGATGCACAATGTATAACTACTGGTACCCAGTGCCTGCTTTTTCCCACTCCGGAGTACGTGCACGCCCGTAATCCGTCGCAACCTACACTGACGTACCCCCTGCCATTATTTGACCGCTTATAATCAGCCCAGTAATCATGCCCCGCCTTATCTTGTTCAGGGTACCATGATACATCTATGTGGGTTACTGCTGAAATGGGCCCCCGTTACTAGGGTTTCCTACTGGTTAAGTTTGTGGGCTTATATATACAAATATTACCCACCTACACGAGATGTACTTAACCCTCCCACTGATTCAAACATGTTTATTTAATGGTTAAGTTTGTGGGCCTATATATATACTAATATTACCCACCTACCCAAGGTTTACTTAACCCTCCCACTTATCAAGTCAATATGTATTATTGGTTAAGCTTGCCTTAACCCTATCCACTTTGTTCATGTAATATTGGTTAAGTGCTGTCCATTCATGTTAACTTAACCTACCCACACATCATGTTGTATTGGTAAAGCGTTTCCTATTAACTTACCCCTGTTCAGTTATATTGGTTAAGTGTTTCTTATTAACTTAACCCCACTCATTCATCACGCTATATTGGTTAAGTGTTTCTTATTAACTTAACCCTACTCATTCATCATGTTATATTGTTTAAGTCTTTCTTATACTCACTCATCATGTTATAATTGTTAAGTGCCATTAATCCGGTCGAGTTAACATAGCCACCCACTTGTTATGTTACATTGGTTAAGTGTTGCTCTCTTATGTTAACTTAACCCTCCCACTTATCATGTTATATTGGTTAAGTGTTTCCCTCTTGTATTAACTTAACCCTACCACTTATCATGTTACATTGGTTAAGTGTTGCTCTCTTGTGTTAACTTAACCCTACCACTTATCATGTTATATTGGTTAAATGTTTTCTTATTAACTTAACCCTACTCATTCATCATGTTATATTAGTTAAGTGCCATTAATCCAGTCGAGTTAACTTAACCACCCACTTGTCATGTTACATTGTTTAAGTGTTGCCCTCTTGTGTTAACTTAACCCTACCACTTATCATGTTATATTGGTTAAGTGTTTCTTATTAACTTAACCCTACTCATTCATCATGTTATATTGGTTAAGTGCCATTAATCCAGTCGAGTTAACTTAACCACCCACTTGTCATGTTATATTGGTTAAGTGTTGCTCTCTTGTGTTAACTTAACCCTACCACTTATCATGTTATATTGGTTAAGTGTTGCCCTCTTGTGTTAACTTAACCCTACCACTTATCATGTTACGTTGGTTAAGTGTTGCATTCTTGTGTTAACTTAACCCTACCACTTATCATGTTATATTGGTTAAGTGTTTTCTTATTAACTTAACCCTACTCATTCATCATGTTATATTGGTTAAGTGCCATTAATCCAGTCGAGTTAACTTAACCACCCACTTGTCATGTTACATTGGTTAAGTGTTGCCCTCTTGTCTTAACTTAACCCTACCACTTATCATGTTATATTGGTTAAGTGTTTCTTTCTTATGTTAACTTAACCCTACCATTTTTAGCATATCTTCTTCATTGGCATTAATTGATTTATTAATGCACCAACCTCTCACATTAGATATGTGTTGTTGCGGTTACTGGATGTGCCGGGCGGTTCCGGGCAGTTTTACAGCACAACTCAATCTAACCTCGGGTCTTTCTTGGGCATGATGCACTAACCTCTCACATTAGATCGGTGTTGTTGCGGTTACTGGATGTGCCGGGCGGTTCCGAGCAGTTTTACACCACAACTCAATCTAACCTCGGGTTAGGCATGTTCATCTTTTCTTTAATTTACATATTTGTCATTTATGTCAAGTTTATGTGTAAATTATCCACAAGTGTTGTCATGTCCCGTTTACTGTTTAAATTATGTTCATAATTAATGGTATACAAATTATACCTTTTTCATGCTACTAATCATTTAAATGATTATGAGCCAATCTATGCCAATAGCATGTAATTTAATATTTTTATGTTTAATCAATTCTAACATTTCATGTTAACATAAAAAGTATATTTTTATGTTAAATCAACTCTAACAATTCATGTTAACATGAAAAGTATATTTTTATGTTTAATCAACTCTTAGCATTTCATATTAACATAAAAAGTATATATTATGTTTAATCAACTCTTAACAATTCATGTTAACATAAAAAGTATATTTTTATGTTTAATCAACTCTTAACATTTCATGTTAACATAAAAAGTATATTTTTATGTTAAATCAACTCTTAACATTTCATGTTAACATAAAAAGTATATTTTTATGTTAAATCAACTCTTAGCATTTCATACACTGATATTTGTGTTTCATATCACAATCACGATCAATTTAAATATATATATATATATATATATATATATATATATATATATATATATATCTAAACTAGTTGCATGTTAAAACATAAAAGAACCACAAATTTAATTTACAACATGATAGGTTACATTTAATCAGTCACAATAATCTCATAGGCATAGGTAATTTAAGATGAACATGAATCAGGTTTGATTATCTTACACTTAAGCACCGTTCTAGATTCAACTTATAACAAGTCTTGATTTCTATTAAGAAATGTGTTTAAATCTAAGCAATAACTGAACTTACAAATAAAAGAACAAATCTTGTTTTCTGGGATCTGTTTTCTGAAACTGAAAAGCTATCCTTTGATGTAGACTATTGGTTCTCTAATTTTAATTTGGTTTGAGGCTTCTAACTTGCTTCCTAGCTTTCTTTCTAGTTGGAGAAGAATGGCAGCTACTCTAGTTTGGCCATGAACAACATGACAGCTCCTTGGAATGAAATTGCGTTGTTTAGGGTTGAAGGTTGAGGTTGTTTATATAGAAGTTTAAATTAATTCTAGCCTTTAGATATTAGGTTTTTAATCCGTATCGTACACCTAGTGCTCAGTTAGCACCATATTATACAAAATGGTCAAGGTTTAAAGCGTTAAATGGAACATTATATTTTCTAATGCAATGCTTACCTTTTTCAAACATTTAAAAGATATGGAGCATTAATGTTTACCCTTTTTAAACATTCAATTTCTTTCTTACTTTACCGTTCTTTAATCCATCATATCTCTTTTACCTCCTTATTACATTTGAAATTCAAATGCAATATTTTCGGCTTATTTTTCATAAAGCAATAAATGTCCCTCTATTTATAATGCATTAATAGTATTACTTTTTAAATGTTATGCACCCTATTAATTGTATGTACAAATTTTCTCTTTATACATTGCATGTATTTATTCATTCTGTACTTACACATTTTTAAATTTGTATCTTTTTAACATAATTGCACATATGTATGTATATGCATCTATTCATTTTTAGTTAATACTTTCACCGCATGCATTATTGCGTTAATTTTCCCTATTTAATGCACGTACTAATATGCTAATCTTCTTACCTTTAATTTGTCGCATGCATTTCTTTACATTAACTCTTTCTGCACTTTTAAATTTTCTCCTTTAAATAATTAATCCATTTATTGATTATTAAAAATTTGGTTTGTTACAAGGTGGAGGAGTTGTGAAATAATTTCACACTCATTTGGATAGTCATTAAATTATTAGCTTAAATATTCTCTCGATCTGTTCGAAGAGTATTTATTTTCTATCAAAATTGGTTTTGAACTTCATTTTTGAATTCTTTGAACTTTTAAAAGGATTCTGATTTGTGTTTCTTAAGATACACATATCTATATCTACTGATATCATCAGTAAATGTAATGAAGTAATAAAACCTACCTCAAGCTTATGTATTCATTGCTCCATATACATCTGTATGAGACCCAATACTCACTGGCCTATTTACTGTGTCAAATGGAATGTGATTTAGTTATTTTTCCTAATAAACAAGATTTGCATTCTTCATATGATTTGAAACCAAATGATTCCAAAATTCCATCATTATGGAGTTTTGATATGCTTTTCTTGTTTATATGGGATAACTAACAACGCTAAAGGTGTGTTGGAGTTAAATCGTTAAATTTAATCCACTTAGAACTTATGTCAAGCACATAATAGTTAAGGATTTATGATGATCATTAACTATTTATGAAATTCCATAAGATATTTCATTTAAATAAAATGAATAACGTTTGTTCTTTTATTACAAATGAAATTCAAACTTGTCTAAACAAGACTTATTATAACATTTATTTTAATGGAAACTTCATAATAACAATTATTTTATTTATTCAATTAAGCCAGTACATAGAACAAGAAGCAGCTTCTTATGGATAATCCAACAACATTTTCTTTATTTCCAATCGTAAGTCCACTTGTCCTTTTGTCATATTTCTACTCGTTCTGCAATTTTTTCAAATTCACATACAACTATGTGATTCATATCTAGTATATGATACTAGAGATATATGAGTATATTGTTATAACATTTATATCTTATTCAGTTGAAGTCGTACTTCAACTTTCATTTTAGATCCTCTTTATATTTCTAAAACAATTACGTTTAATTTGTTTGAGGACAATACTCAAATTTCAATGTTAGCCAAGAAACTGGATTTAATTCAATTTATCCTTCTTGAGGATTAATTTAAATTATTAGAGTTATTTGTTATTTAATATCTATAGTTGATAATAAATAATAACTAATTCTGTAATGTTTATTTAATATAAATACAAATTTTGACAATCAAAAATGTATATTAACATAAATGTATAATTTAAACTAAAACACGCTCCCATTCAAATTAACATACCTCTTTATATATATGTGTGTGTGTGTGTATATATATATATATGTATGTAATGGTGTTCCAAGATCCATATCTAGTCACGCCTTGACCTAGCTTTGGCTAATCCCCAAAATACAACCTTTTAGTTAGACATCTTATGTCAATTATATCGCATATATAACTCTTGGATCGCATGATGAACATTTTTTTCAGTATTATTACTTGCTCAAATTATAGAATAATTCATGCTCTTCATCTCTTAGCCATAATCTTATTATGCAGCTTAGTTAAGTCAGACCTAACAACACAATTCAAGTATCACTTTTACTCCGTCGCATATAGCCAAAATAAAGGGATGCACAAGGCTTTGGTATTACCTACATCCAATGATTTTGGACATTGATGAATGTATTATTGGAATACTTCACCGTGACTTAATATAACAAGTTTAGCTTTAAAGGGAATTTTATAATTCGTAGTGGCAAACAATATCAGAGTTATTTACACATATCAAAATATATGTATTTTATTTTTCGTGATATTAATTGGATTTAAACAATATATGTATGAACCATATATATGTGTTTAAATTCAACGATATATAAGAATCATGCCTATATATTTGTTATTTCAAAACAATTGATTACTTTAACTCTAGAATTAGAGATTATATTGAAATCTAATACGAATTTAAATTAACCAATTCTACTTCCAAACTTATAAGATGTTCTTCCCATTATAAGATCATCATATGTTCACATGTTACATTGCTTCTAACTACTGGATATCTTGTTCAGAGCAGTGTGTGTATATATATATATATATATATGTCTAACATTTATAGGAACTGGTATAGGTACTCATCTTATTTTCATAATTTCGTAAATAAAGGCACATGTATATATCTGTATCTAATAATTCAATTTGTATTAAAAAAACACATATTCAAACAGTATGCATGCATTATATATACAGAGATCGAAATGGAACATTTCAAATTAATATAAAGTACACAAAACAAATTTTATATAAACATGTAGGGTCAGACAATATCATAGATAATATATATAATGTATGTTCCATGTTTTCAGTCATTCGATTCCAAAATGCAAGAACATTTTGCATCTAATGTGTACAACAAAATGTATACATCAGTACTTACATATGCATAACAAATTACGCACACACACACATATATATATATATATATATATATATATATACAGGTTCCATACTTTAATAATTTCTACATCAATTAACGTACAAAATTGGAATTATTCATATATATTAATATATTGACTCATGCATTGTTATCTGCGGTTGCCTTGTGCCAACCTTGAGTGATGGAATTGCACTTCCACTGAAACAAAGTTCAGCAAGCAAGCCATGTCAAAACAGTTTTAAATCAAATGGTTAGCATTATTTAAATACATCAAATGCATCTAATATGTATTCATGCTTTAACTCATATAAATACATCAAATGTGTATGTTGCTTCTGTGTGCAATAACTTGTATACACACATCAAATGTGTATGTTGCTTCTGTGTGCAATAACTTGTATACACACATCAAATGTATGTATTATACACATGCAATAACTTATATATACATCAAATATATATATATATATATATATATATATATTACATATGCATTAATCTATAAACTTTGTATTCACCCAATTGAAACTATTTAATTATTATACATGCATCAATATACATGACTATATATTTAAAAGATTCAGTGTTTAGTTTATATAAATTTGTGCATAAAACATGAAATCAAAACCAGATTTTGCTTATTGTTTTTCACAAAACTATATATACTAAGTATGTATCTATATATATATATATATATATATATATCTTTACTAATAATGCAAATACTTTAGAATGGTGAAGATTTTTTGGATTTCCAGAAAAATCCATTGTCCACTTCACAATTTATGACGACAGAAAAATAGGACTGAGGGAAAACACGTCTTTGCTCCTCCATGTTTTCCACTTTCCACTGCCCCTGCTGCGGTTAGTCAAAAATCTCCTACAATTTTTTTCCCCATTCGCTTCTTCTTTCCATTCTTCACGTTTTCCCCCATTTCCTCATGTTTTCTTCCCCATTCTTAATCCGTAACTTTGAACCTTATTTCCTTCTCTCATTACCTCTGCATTGAATTTCTCGCTTCAGAGAAGACAATTCAATTCAACCGCTTCTTTTATCTCTTCACTTCTTAATTTGAACTTTAATCGCTTTTCTTCTGATCTGCAAGCGGGTGAACCCGTCTTCCTCCTCGATGCCGACATTCATGGTAAAATATTTTTCTATTTCCAACGTTGGTACCAATTATTACTATAATTTATTCTTTGTGATTGTTGTAGGTTACGCTTTACTTCAGATCTGGCATTCGGACAAACGGTTGCTAGTTTAGCATGCACTTTTTATTTTTCATCACCGTCAGTTGATGCTATTCAACCAACAGTTATATAGAATAAGAAAATTCTGTTTGTTAACCTTTGAAGCCGGATACAGTGGAAGGTGTGAAGTTCGTCCATGGCGGCTATGCCTCTAGCACATAAATTTAGTTTAACTCACTTATGGTTTCTTTGAAGGATTCAGAAACTCATTAGATTACCGTAATTAAAATTAGTGAGATGTCTTTTTTTTACTAGCAAAGTTCTGCATTTTAATTTGTCAACTTATCATATTTATTTATTACTTTATAATTTTGCATATTTTTGGTTAAGGAATTCAGTTGACTAACTTTGTTGCTTTGATTTTTGATTGTAATTAATATTCGTACAACCTAGATGGTTTGTTGCATTAATTTCTAATGAATCGTTAAATTTGTTTGTATAACCTTTGATATTTAGATGGAGCCCAGAATTTGTTAGGCCATGGTTACCAAGACAACATAATGGCTTTTATCATTTAAGATGGCTGATACACCCAGTTCGCAAAGGAACTGTGTCCAGTCTTCAGTGAATATGTATTTGCTAGATATCAACTTATAATCGAGGTACTATTGTTATTCCCACAATTCTGTTGATTTTCTATAGGTAGACACTGTTGGATTATTTGTTATTATAGATGGATTGGTGCATCTTCTATTTTTATTCCAGTAAGCTACACAAACTAGAACTAACTCATATAATATATTGTATTAAATTGTATATACAATATAATTTTTGATAAAGAATATTTTGTTGAAGGCTTATGTTTTGTTTTGCTATTATAGATAATTCAACTTGATTGTACCGTTGTAACCATAGATTGTTACATATACGTTTTCTCATTATTTAGATGTATTATCATACAAGTATCCTTTTATATATGGTTAGCAGGAATTCTCTTTAACATTAATTTCGATAATACTCTAATGAACCAATAAAAAATTCATTGAATGTTTAGCATTCACAATGGAATCTTATTTTGATTTCAACTTTTAGTCAAAAATCTATTTACTCTTTAGATATAAGTCTAATTTAAAAAATATATAAAAATAGAGTTAGGTTTGGTAAGTGAAGTGACATGTTAATGTATAAAACCCAGTTCCAAACTCACATGGATAACATCAAGCATTCAGTGCACATTTATTTATGGATAGTGACTAAAGTTTTATATTTGTGTCAAATTTTCATTTGCAAAACATTTAGCTCTATTTTATATTTTGCAATTATGCTGGCAAACCCTGTAATATTTGTTTCTTTTTCTCCATGTAAGTTTAATTAGCACCTTAGGAATTTCTGGGAGATATGTGGAATAAAGAGCTTAATTCAAGTCAAAAATTCACCCTCCATTTTTCATGCTAATAAATCCAGTCTTCTTAGAAGGAGGTGCTTAATCATGGATATGCTATCTTAGATTAAAAGTAAAGTTGGGGACCAAACTGGGATAGGAATTTTTTGTCTTTACTTGGACTTTTCAGTATATTTTGTTTATGCTGTACTTAATCCTTAGATGTTTGCAAAATCGAAAGATTTTTTTTCTCACTATTGTTTTGCAGTTTTTCTTATTCATCTATATATTTTTCATCAAATATTAGGTAGTAAGCTTCATTGCTCTCTGCTTCCTTCTTCTTTACAATATGATTGATTTATGGTAGCGTTTATCACTTCCATGAGTGCTTAGAATGAAATAGCACTATGATAATTTCTGATCGACAGCTATAGGAGAAATAGATGGAATGAGGTGCTATTGATGATCTAGGAACCGGTGGCACTGATGAACGAAACATTACTCAAAATATATATGGTACAAGTTTGCATCAATCTTGGGTCGTATGATGACTAAATTCATTGTAATCTTACAATAATTTATATGTTAACTTTTGTTCCACTATTTAACCATTTCTGTGTTTGTATGTTGTACCACTATCTACCATTGCCCACTTGAGTAAGGCGTAAATTAAATACAATTTATGTTACTCTACCTAAATGCTTTACAATTAAAGCAAAAAAACAAATATAGCATACCCAACCTTCTAAATATCACGGGTTGCTGACTAAGTTTCCCGACCTGAAATGTATATTGATGATAAACCACGCCAGATCGTTCCATTAGCATCTCCCTTTTTCTTTCCTTACATGTTGGCTCATTTATCACCTTCCAACACAATAAACGTGACCAATTCTCCACGTTTTTTTATTATATAAACTCAACTTATTTATCAAATCATAGTTAAGAGCTCTTTGTGAGATCAGGTTGGACGGCTTATTTGCTTCCATGCTAGACTGCTTATTTGTATCAGTGTCAAGTGTTTCTTTGTCTCAACTTGAATTGCATCTTGACATTTTGATAATTTTTAATGTTTGAGTTCACCTTCAAATCAACAGTTGCAACCAACCTTCAAATTAACAGGAGAGCACTCAAAAATTTGTTAATGCATTAGCCAAAAAAAAAAGATAAAAGATTTCCTTATACACGTTATGTAATTACTAAAAAGGTTTTTATCCGGTAACTATTTTGATTTGGAATTATTTTTACGGTCCGTGCTTTAAGCATATATATGATAAAAGGTTTTTCCCTTTGCTTATCTTACCATTCAACACTTCATATATGTCAAATATCTACCTGCTGTCAACTTTTATACTGTCCAATTGACCGTATATATGATTCTTAATTTGTTAATATTACAGTTCAGCTTTTAATCAGTAATCATTTTGTTATTCCTCTTTAATGCATAAACACAGTTTGTTCTTGGTTTGATATACAGTAACCTGTTCAGTAAGTGGTGTTCATCGCTTAGGTTATTGTTAAATATGTTTTCTTAAATTAGATGTGTATGCATGCAAGGTGTTAGTAGAACTGCTCTGCGTGTTTTACTCATCTTATGATTTTATTTCAGATCCTATTTCCACCGTTGGGATCCTTTACAGATGCATTTGCTAGCTGCCGAATCTCTACACACTATACCGATGTCAGCAGGTAAAAGAATACAGTGAACGTGAAACTGCAAATTAGTATATAAGGTAGAATTCATTGATTTCAATCTTTATTAATTAATTTGTTCTTTAGTTCTTAGTTTTAGTTAAATAAATTAGTGGGGACTCCTTGGTTGATGCATATATTGTCCTTATGGATGTGGATTATAGATAGATTAAATCTCTTATTTGTTTGCAAGTTTTTTTTAATCGTGTATAAATTGAAGTTACATATTTAGTGAATTTATTATGTTTTTTGTTCTCATTCATCTAATCTTCTTACATAGGTGGAGTTCACAACGAAAAGAAAAGAATATGTATGGTTGCACTGTAAGGTGCAATTTGCTCTTTTACCTATCTCTGCTCTAGATATCAATAAATATGTTCTCCTAAATCAGACGTGTGTGCAGGTAAGATGTTTGCAAAATTGCTCTTCATGTTTTGCTTAACTTATAATTTTAATTCATATCCTATTTCCAACATTGGGGCCCTTTACATGATTAACATCGCACATAGAAGTCCAAAGTCACAAGCTATATTATAATGCTTAATAAAGCAACAAAAGAGGGATTTTATGTAAAGCAACCGAAGTTTTAGATCTTACCTACATGTAACAAACCGAATACATAGTTTATTATCCTCATTTTTTATTTATCTTGAGCATGTTATTCATTATTATAATTCATTTAAATTTTCTTTCAGATTTAATGCTTATGCAACTAAAAAAGAATTTACTTCCAAAACTTTTTAAACAATTGGCAATAGGAAGAAAAAGTGGTACACACAATAAGCTAATTTAATTACTGACAATGTTTTAAGTAGATTTTGATAATTGATAATGATCTAGGAAGAATCTCCGTTATTTGTTACTTAAATTCTGAGGCTAAAAGCAATATGTATTAGTTTTGCAATATTACCAGCAAGAGTCCATTTTTAGGATATATTCTGAGGTTAAAATCAATATGTATTAGTTCTGCATATATTCCATTAGTATGTTATTTGAGTTAGTCTTCTTTTTACTATTTCATTTACAAGCAAGTTTGTCATCATTATCTCTATGTTGATTTGAGTATTTCTTCTATTTCATTTACTATTTTCCTAGGCAACAACGAACCAAAACATATGTCATAACTACCTAAATTTAAAACTTATTTCCAGCTTTGGTTACAAGTATAATATGGATGAAGTATCCAGCGTACTTCTCCAATGACATAGTTACTAGCTAGAGTTTCAGCATTGGGTCATGAAATCCTTATAACGTCTTTAACTCCTGAAAGTCGATGCTGATCTCAACCCCAGATGGAGGAGGGTAAAAGATAATGTCTAATAATATAACTGTACCCATCGGTACGTTTATGACTACTATAGCATATACACCGATAATGAGCTAAAGTATTGTGTTGTTTTATAACCATCATTTTGGAACATAATAAAAGTTAAAACCATGTTAATTTACCATTCGCTTTTTTCTTCTATATATTTTTATACATTGTTTATGCATCCTCTATCATAATTTGAACGTTTTAACTGATTTTTTTTTCTTTTTTTTGTTGCAGGCGAAAGAGTAGGAGCCCCAATCCATATTTCAGATCCATATGATAGCTCTATCTGATCCTCTTTCAACCACCAAATAAACATATTTGACACTCCATCCCCTACCTCAGACTTCCAATTATGGTCCCTACTTTTGGATTTGTGTGACAACCCGGAAAATCCGAGCCAATTTAAAAATTTTATTTTGGCAATTTCGTAGAATTTTGAATATTTAAAATAAATTATTTTAAATAATAACGACCAAAAATCTATTTGAATCGATGTTTGAAAATAAATATATTTATTTTAATTATAAACAAGGCCAGAAATGGCGTGGTAGTTTCAAAATTTGAATTCAAACTTTGACTGAGTGTACCGGGTGCAAAATAAACTGGATTTTAGCAAAACCAAAAATATTAGAATCTAATTGAGAATATGTTTCCAACGAATCTGAAAAATTGAAATTTCACAGCGGGGATAAAAAGTTATGCCCAATTGAAAATTCATAATAGTCGCTATGGAATTCTCGCCATTAAAATTGGAAATTTTGCAAACGACCTCTGTTTTCGACGAAACCACTTTTGTTGGATCCGGGATGTCTGGTTATTACTAGGTTACAAAATTCGTAATTTTCTGAATCAATATGTGAGCGTGGCAAAGGAAAACGTGTTTTGACAATTTAGTTGATTTTAATCGACTGGAAAATGACCATTTTTCAAACGATCTCAGAATTTGTCGAAATTGGTTTTGTTAGGACCTATCGTCAATACGAAGCTAGAAAATATTTTTCGGGAATTTTTAGAGTCCGTATAAGGCCCCGGTAAATTGAAATGTACGTTTAAAATTCAATATAATGATTTAAATGTTAGTTTAAATGAAAACTGATCAAAATGATGGAATCAGCTTACGATACATATCCCATTGTGTTCGGAATGGGGGTAATTAGCTAGGAACGACAATCGGTGGGTTTGATTTCGAGTTCGAATTGAAAACAAACTTTTTGGGGGAAAATAAAATAATTATATAATTATATTAATAAACCTTTGACACCAAAACCCTAGCTCATTACACTCAGCCGCCGTAGAGACTTTCAAGGGCTAAAATCGCACAAAACAAACCTTTTAATTTCTCTCAGTTCAAAACAAATTACAAGATGATTTCAATACGAAATTGGAGAGCTATCCAAGCTCTATAAATCCCGACCACTGTGATCGTTTATCGTTAAGTTTGTGGTTCGATTTTAAGCCTCAAAGGCACGAACTTTGGGTTAATTTTTCGAGGCCATGGAAGCTCCGAGTTCGCCTGTGTTCACGGCGGCGGTGGAGCGAGTAGAGGCGGTTGGCGTGGAGGTCCCTGATGCGAGCCCGTTCATCTTGGTTAGCGCGCAGCTGTGGATTTTCATTTCAAGCGAGGTCGGCTTTTGTTCAGAAAGAGGATGACGGGGTAGTGAAGTAATTAGAAGATAATTAGCAATGTAATTAGTTTTATTTATTTATTAGTTAATTAATTTATGTAACTAATTTGTACATTATCATAACTTGTTCAAACGATATCAAAATCACGCGAAACGAAGTTCGTTGGAATCGTTGTAGTGAACATTACATTTTAGAACTGACCGGAACAAAAATAGAGCTAGTTGGAATTTTAGACAAATTCAAAACCAAACAGAACATCAATTCAGAAACAGAAACAAGCGGAGTGGAAACCGACAGTGAGGATTCTCTCACTATATTATTTCTCTACAGTTATGTATTGTATAACTGCATATATGAACTGTTCCCCGTCGTCCACAGACCATGGATGACTTGTTTGATTGTATTCTGTGTGAAAATTGATCGTGATGTGAAATGAAATAAATTGAAAAGTGAATGTATATATATGAAATGTGAAATGTGAATTGTATATATATGAAATGTGAAATGTGAAAATTATATATACGAAATATGAAAAGTGACAAAATTGTATATATGAAAGTGAAAATATATATATATATATAAGAAGTGAAAATTAAAAATATATATATATATATATGAAATGAAAAATATGATATATATGAAATGAATTATATATATATATAAAGTCAAAATTATATATATATATATATATATGCGAATGGAAAATAACATATATATGCGTTGTGAAAATTATATGTATATAAAGTGAAAATAATATATATATATAATATATATATGTATATATATATGAAATGTGAATGGTAAATATATATAAATGCGATGTGAATGAAACGTATATACGAATGAAATTATATATAAATGCGATGTGAATGAAATGTATATACGATGTAAAATCAATATATATATATATATATATGAAATGTGAAAAATATATACATGAAAAGTGAATATATATATATATATATATATGAATTGAAATGAATTTGAATATCGATTGGAATTGAAGTGAATTTGAATATCAAATTGAATTGAAATGAAATTGAAACGAATATATATGGAATATTCAATTTTGATTTGAATTTGAAAAGGAAATTGAAATCGATTTGAAAAGGAATTTAAAACGATGTATAAAATTCGTTTTAAAAGGAAATCGATGAAATATATATAATGTATATATTATATGGCCTGAATAGAACGCGCCGCGCTGCGGCAGCTCGCGAATTTCGACCATTAACTTCGAATGGACATTACGGGAGATCCGACCGTCGGATTCTCCTAAAACCAGAACCGTTGGGTTCGTATCGAAAAGTGCTTTCTAACGAATACAAGAAATTAGAAATCTAATGGTTGGGTTTGCAGGTACGTCCAAATCAAATTTGGAAAAGGTCGCCATAAGTGCAGTTCGATGGCCGTTGATGGAAATCGACTGTACGGGCCTTGATAAAATTATTAAAAATATCAATAATTTATGTAAAATCATAAGAAATGATTTGGAAAGATTTGGGCTGAAAAATCCCATATTTGAAAAGATAAAAATATATTTTTACCGAAATTAACTAGTTATTAACTAGAAAAATAATCCAATATTTTTAAATAAATAAAATGGATTGGGGTGTGGTTTTAATATAACCAGGAATTTCCAATATATGAATTGGAATGTATTTGAATCGAAATTATCTTCGGAATATTTCGATATTGGATCCCATGATTATATGGATATTGTTGTAACAACCCGAATTTTAACAACATGTGAAAACAAGAAATCAAGGTATAATTAAAAATGAAATAAAATATATAAAAATATGTTTAGATAGGTAAATAATGGCGATGCATAAGAAGAATTAATTAATATTTGGAAGAGAAGAAAAATTAGTTCGGTAACGGTGTGTGTAACAGAAAAGATAGTAAGATAAGGATAATTAATTTAAGAATCAGGAATTAGGTAAAATGGACTTCACCATTGCGTTCCTCTCGAAAAAATACGCGAAATAGAGTCCGAGTTTTCGAAAATAGGAGTCCGTATGACCAAGATATGGCCAAAACAAGTTTAAGCAGACTTTCTGGCAGATAGAACCGAGTCGACCCTAGAGTCGACCTCCGCAGGCCAGGTCGACCCTAGAGTCGACCCTAGAGTCGACCCCCCTGTACAGGTCGACCTGGTCGGCCTGGTTTGGCCCAGAACCCATTTTTGAAGCCCGGTATGTCTTTTGATGGTCCGGATTGACTCTAGGGTTGATCTAATGGCCTAAATGAGGGCCTACAACTATTTAAAGACCCTAAGACCTAGCCTAAATCATACTATTTCATTTTAGCACTCATGCAGCCGCCATTAAACCTAGAACTCTAAATTAAAAATACAAAGAACAAAATTAAAGAAGACGAAGGATGATTCTTGAAGGCTACAACTAGAAGCTACAACAACTACGACGCTTTAGACAACAGATTTGGGGCTATTTGATTTAAAGTTTTGATTTGGATTGCTTGCTTCATATTGTAAGTTCTATGTCACTTTTTAGGCAAAAACGATAAAATAACATGGACATGATATGAATTGAAACCGGATTTAGGAACTATTGTTAATCCATGTTTATATTGTTTAACTTTGAATCATAATTTGGGAATATTGCTATGTTAATGTTGCAAGTTAAACTTATCATGATGTTGATGTTGTTATGAATCACTTGGGCTTAATTGTATGGCAAGTTGGAATAATACATGTCCATGGAATCACTATGTTTATTGAAATCTTTATGTTGATTAAACCATGCCTGTGATGCTAATTAAACCATGTCTATGATGTTAATGAAACTATGCATGTGATGTTAATATACCTATCATGTTAATGACAAATTGGGAATTGCTATGTTATGATGAAAAGTTGGAATCATTATGTTTATAATGCTAGATGAGAATCATTATGTTAAAAATACTAAATTGGAATCCACTATGCCTATTAGAATTACCATGCCTATAATGTTTCATGTTTGTAATAAAATCATTATTATGCCCGCAATGATTATTATGCCTATGATGTAAAGTTGAATTCATCATGTTGAACTAAGTTGGAACCATTACTATGCCAAGTTATCATCATGCTAGTATTGAAACCATGTGATATGTTATAGCCTGTTTATTATGCAAGTGAGGGTGGAATTGTCACATATGCCTATCACATGTTTGGTGTTATTCCCCTTTATCTCTTGAATTGTTTATGCTTGTGAACGAAGTACGTTTATATACGTTGGGGATACGATTGGGTAGAATAGGCAAAACTTGAATTGATTATAATCATAAATCGTGAAATTTGGCATAAGTAGAACATGAAATATGGCACAAAAACTTGACTTGAACATGCCATAACTTGACTTGAAACATGCCTTAGTTGGGCACGAAATTGACATATGAACATGCTATGAAAATAACACGAATTTGATAAGAACATGGGCATGACTTTAGAAAACAAGAAAGTGGCCAACTCGAGGTTGGGTTGAGTTTGTAGTGTAAACCTGCCCGGAACCGCCCGGCAAATCCAGTTGCTACAAATAATAGGATCCAATGTGGGTAATTGGTCACATCGCGCTTGAAACCCGAGGTTGGGTTGAGTTCGTAGCGTAAACCTGCCCGGAACCGCCCGACAAATCCAGTGGCTACGAACAATAGGATCCAATGTGAGTGGTTCGGTGCATTAACGAATCAATTAATGCCAATTAGGGTTAAGTCATGAACATGAAAAGACAACTTAACCAACTTGAAAACGATTTGTAGGGCTAAGTCATGAACTTGAAACGACAACACTTAGCCAACTTGACATGACACGTAGGCGGGTTAAGTCACGAATTTAAATGGCATACTTAACCATCTTGACATGACTAGACTGGAAAAGGATTAAGTCACGAATTACATGACTTAATCGGTTAGGCGGGTTAGGTCACGAATTACATGACCTAATCTGTTAGGCGAAACCCTAGACACGACCCTTTTCAGCAGTAACCCTCTAGATGTATCAAGGTACCCTGGGGCTAGGCCGGGTGGGGCACGATTACTGGGCTGATTGTAAGAGGTGAACGACGACAGTGGGGTATGCCAGTGTAGGTTCGGTGGACTACGGTCGTGCACGTATTCCGGGGCAGGCACTGGGTATCCGTAGATTTATCTGTGCATCTTGAATCGTGTCAGGGGTTGACACCCTAGGGCTGATACACCCGAAGGTGGACCCAGCACAGGTGACTACATTCGTGATTATCCGTATGACACGGACACTTGACGAGCTAGAACTTGTAGGGAGCCGATCGACTAGATAATCGCTCCGTAGGACCCCGTACTTGGGTCAGACCCTGTTTCAGGGTCATTTCATGATATTGGGCCGTGGGATTTATTTCGTGATTAACTTGTGATATGGGCTTAGTATACTAGTACAGTCGATGCAACGAATCTCGAACATGTGATGCTTTACTTGACTTGTCTTGACTTATCCTGATCACCTTAGTCTATCTTGTTCACCTTGAAACCATTCTTAAGTTTAGTTCCAGTTCATACATGACAGGTTGTTTTAACCGTTTTTACACTGAAAGTCACTAGGACTTACTCAGTCTTTATGACTGACCCTTTTCCTTTTGCTTCTTTTTCTTTCGTTTCCCCCCCAGGTTCTCAGGGAGGAAACACTAGCTCTTAGCTTGGATATCACTTGCTTTGGCTCAGCATGTACGGTTTGCTATGGCTGCTTCTTTTTACTGCACTTGGGGAATAAGCTGTTTTTCTGTTTTTAAGTTATTGCTTCTTTGGCTATTATTACAAGACAGTTGTAATGAAGTTATTTGAAATGTTTGTAAGACACATGGTTTATTTTGGAATAAAATGAAGTTCTATTTTGCTCATAAATTCTTCCGTTGTTTACTTAAATTTTTTTTATTAATGTTCTGTCTTGTGATAATTCTGTGATGTTATCTCGATAATACCCCTCCGAAACTAGTGCATTCCCTTTGTGAGTGACCCTAGCGGAGGTGGGGTGTTACATTTGGTATCAGAGCAGAAGGTTACCAAGACTGGGCAAAAGTTTTGAAAACCTTTTGATTTTTTTTTTCAAAACCATTTACAAAAAGCACTTTTCAAGAAAAGTTGGTTTATTTTAAAAGGCTATTCCCCAAAAAGCCATTAGCACAATCTTTGTTTCCTCATTTGAATCTTTTCCTTTTTCGTTTTCATCTTATCATGGCCGACGACCTTAATCTTCCCGAGGGGGTCAATATACCCACTTGGTTCCGTCGTTTCCTCGAGGCTTGGGCTAATGTGGCAGGCCCAGCCAATCCTCCTCCTCATCCTCCTCAACCTCCGCGAGAAACCGCTTTTTCAAAGATATGCAAGGACTATAAGGCCGTGGGCGGAAAGGATTTCCTAGGAACCGAGACTTTTGTTGAGGCACGGAATTGGTTGAAGGAAACCGAAGACTTGTTTGTTATCTTTGAGGTAGAGGACAATAGGAAAGTACAGTTGGCGGCGTGGCTCATGAAAGAGGAAGATTCTTATTGGTGGGAAGTCACCAATGTTACTAGGCCCATTGAGACTTGGGCGGACTTTAGAGGGAGATTTGGGCTTAAGTTCTTGTCATCGGCAGAGGAGAGTCTCCAAATGGAACAGTTTCTGGCCCTTAAACAAGGAAATATAACAGTTAAAGAATACGTGAACCGTTTCAATCAGCTTGCTTGCTTCGGATTGGAGTTAGTCAACACTCCTCAGAAAAAGGCGCTACGTTTTGCACGAGGCTTGAACGAGCCACTACATGGTTTGGCCATGACTCATGTGCCCATGGGGGCGACCTTTGAAAGCTTGGTGGATATGGCCCTACTGTATGAGGAAGATAAGAAGGGCAAGAAAGAGGTCAAGCCCAACGATTCTCAGAATAAGAAGGTAGACTCTGAGAAAGGAGGCAAGAACGACAACTCACGTGATAAAAGGAAATGCAATTTCTGTGGTACGGAAGGGCACATAGCCAAGGATTGTAGAAAGAGGAAGAGAAAGCAAGGTGAATGTTTTCATTGTGGGGAGATTGGACACATCAGCAAGGACTGCCCTAAGAAGCAGACCGGACATTCTGGGGGTACATCTTTAACTTCTTTTTCTAGATGCTTTGTTTTATCTTATTTCTCTCCTCGATCCTATCTTGAGAACCATAGGTAGAATCTTTTTGGATGTAAACATGTAATTGAAACATGTTATGATTGCGTAATGGTTGCAAGTGGTCGCATGTGGTTGCTCGTGGATGCATGAATACACATTAGGCACTAGATCGGCTCAGTCACAGTTTCATACTTGCATATGCATGAGTGTTTATTTTGGAAACTTGGTTGTGCTATCATTTGGTTTTTGCATATGATTGAATGTTTGTGCACTCATGTAGAAATTATGAATTATAATAGGAAAATTTTGCATACATATTGGATTCATTTCACTAAACATAGTTTGCATTTGAAAGGATCAATCAGGCCTGATCATTTGCATTAGATAAGGAACATATACACACACTTTCTGCATATGTTCATACAGCATTAGAAATCTTTTAAGGACAATGATTGCTAATGGATGATGTTTTGAGTAGATGGATGATGGATGGTAGGACACATTCTTCTTAACTTGCAGATTTCGGGGACGAAATCCTTTAAGGAGGGGAGAATGTAACAACCCGAATTTTAACAACATGTGAAAACAAGAAATCAAGGTATAATTAAAAATGAAATAAAATATATAAAAATATGTTTAGATAGGTAAAATAATGGCGATGCATAAGAAGAATTAATTAATATTTGGAAGAGAAGAAAAATTAGTTCGGTAACGGTGTGTGTAACGGAAAAGATAGTAAAATAAGGATAATTAATTTAAGAATCAAGAATTAGGTAAAATGGACTTCAACATTGCGTTCCTCTCAAAAAAATACGCGAAATAGAGTCCGAGTTTTCGAAAATCGGAGTCCGTATGACCAAGATATGGCCAAAACAAGTTTCAGCAGACTTTCTGGCAGACAGAACCGAGTCGACCCTAGAGTCGACCTCCCCAGGCCAGGTCGACCCTAGAGTCGACCCTAGAGTCGACCCCCCCTGTACAGGTCGACCTGGTCGGCCTGGTTTGGCCCAAAACCCACTTTTGAAGCCCGGTATGTGTTTTGATGGTCCGGATTGACTCTGGGGTTGATCTAATGGCCTAAATGAGTTGCCTACAACTATTTAAAGACCCTAAGACCTAGCCTAAATCATACTATTTCATTTTAGCACTCATGCAGCTGCCATTAAACCTAGAACTCTAAATTAAAAATACAAAGAACAAAATTAAAGAAGACGAAGGATGATTCTTGAAGGCTACAACTAGAAGCTACAACAACTACGACGCTTTAGACAACGGATTTGGGGCTATTTGATTTAAAGTTTTGATTTGGATTGCTTGCTTCATATTGTAAGTTCTATGTCACTTTTTAGGCAAAAACGATAAAATAACATGGACATGATATGAATTGAAACCGGATTTAGGAACTATTGTTAATCCATGTTTATATTGTTTAACTTTGAATCATAATTTGGGAATATTGCTATGTTAATGTTGCAAGTTAAACTTATCATGATGTTGATGTTGTTATGAATCACTTGGGCTTAATTGTATGGCAAGTTGGAATAATACATGTCCATGGAATCACTATGTTTATTGAAATCTTTATGTTGATTAAACCTTGCCTATGATGCTAATTAAACCATGTCTATGATGTTAATGAAACTATGCATGTGATGTTAATATACCTATCATGTTAATGACAAATTGGGAATTGCTATGTTATGATGAAAAGTTGGAATCATTATGTTTATAATGCTAGATGAGAATCATTATGTTAAAAATACTAAATTGGAATCCACTATGCCTATTAGAATTACCATGCCTATAATGTTTCATGTTTGTAATAAAATCATTATTATGCCCGCAATGATTATTATGCCTATGATGTAAAGTTGAATTCATCATGTTGAACTAAGTTGGAACCATTACTATGCCAAGTTATCATCATGCTAGTATTGAAACCATGTGATATGTTATAGCCTGTTTATTATGCAAGTGAGGGTGGAATTGTCACATATGCCTATCACATGTTTGGTGTTATTCCCCTTTATCTCTTGAATTGTTTATTCTTGTGAACGAAGTACGTTTATATACGTTGGGGATACGATTGGGTAGAATAGGAAAAACTTGAATTGATTATAATCATAAATCGTGAAATTTGGTATAAGTAGAACATGAAATATGGCACGAAAACTTGACTTGAACATGCCATAACTTGACTTGAAACATGCCTTAGTTGGGCACGAAATTGACATATGAACATGCTATGAAAATAGCACGAATTTGATAAGAACATGGGCATGACTTTAGAAAACAAGAAAGTGGCCAACTCGAGGTTGGGTTGAGTTTGTAGTGTAAACCTGCCCGGAACCGCCTGGCAAATCCAGTTGCTACAAATAATAGGATCCAATGTGGGTAGTTGGTCACATCGCGCTTGAAACCCGAGGTTGGGTTGAGTTCGTAGCGTAAACCTGCCCGGAACCACCCGGCAAATCCAGTGGCTACGAACAATAGGATCCAATGTGAGTGGTTCGGTGCATTAACGAATCAATTAATGCCAATTAGGGTTAAGTCATGAACATGAAAAGACAACTTAACCAACTTGAACACGATTTGTAGGGCTAAGTCATGAGCTTGAAACGATAACACTTAGCCAACTTGACATGACACGTAGGCGGGTTAAGTCACGAATTTAAATGGCATACTTAACCATCTTGACATGACTAGACTGGAAAAGGATTAAGTCACGAATTACATGACTTAATCGGTTAGGCGGGTTAGGTCACGAATTACATGACCTAATCTGTTAGGCGAAACCCTAGACACGACCCTTTTCAGCAGTAACCCTCTAGATGTATCAAGGTACCCTGGGGCTAGGCCGGGTAGGGCACGATTACTGGGCTGATTGTATGAGGTGAACGACGGCAGTGGGGTATTCCAGTGTAGGTTCGGTGGACTACGGTCGTGCACGTATTCCGGGGAAGGCACTGGGTATCCGTAGATTTATCTGTGCATCTTGAATCATGTCAGGGGTTGACACCCTAGGGCTGATACACCCGAAGGTGGACCCAGCACAGGTGACTACATTCGTGATTATCCGTATGACACGGACACTTGACGAGCTAGAACTTGTAGGGAGCCGATCGACTAGATAATCGCTCCGTAGGACCCTGTACTTGGGTCAGACCCCGTTTCAGGGTCATTTCATGATATTGGGCCGTGGGATTTATTTCGTGATTAACTTGTGATATGGGCTTAGTATACTAGTACAGTCGATGCAACGAATCTCGAACATGTGATGCTTTACTTGACTTGTCTTGACTTATCCTGATCACCTTAGTCTATCTTGTTCACCTTGAAACCATTCTTAAGTTTAGTTCCAGTTCATACATGACAGGTTGTTTTAACCATTTTTACACTGAAAGTCACTAGGACTTACTCAGTCTTTATGACTGACCCTTTTCCTTTCGCTTCTTTTTCTTTCGTTTCCCACCCAGGTTCTCAGGGAGGAAACACTAGCTCTTAGCTTGGATATCACTTGCTTTGGCTCAGCATGTACAGTTTGCTATGGCTGCTTCTTTTTACTGCACTTGGGGAATAAGCTGTTTTTCTGTTTTTAAGTTATTGCTTCTTTGGCTATTATTACAAGACAGTTGTAATGAATTTATTTGAAATGTTTGTAAGAGACATGGTTTATTTTGGAATAAAATGAAGTTCTGTTTTGCTCATAAATTCTTCCGTTGTTTACTTAAATTATTTTTATTAATGTTCTGTCTTGTGATAATTCTGTGATGTTATCTCGATAATACCCCTCCGAAACTAGTGCATTCCCTTTGTGAGTGACCCTAGTGGAGGTGGGGTGTTACAATTGTGGAAGAATTTGGAAGATATATATATCGTTATTCCAATACGATATTTCTTGATTTCATAATTTGATGTTGAATATAAGCCGATATATTTTCTATTCAGAGCCTTATATTTGATATCAAATTGGATTTGGGGTTTGTCGTGAACTGTGTTTAAATGACATTAGTTCTTTAACCCGTGTAAAAGCAGTATTAATTTCCAAAAAGTAGAACAATCAATAAGAAATCATTTTAGAGATGAAACCAACTGGGGTTTGAATAAATCTTTAATTAGATTTGGATGAATGAATGGTGATTAAATTTACCAAAACACGTGATGTGATTAAACCAAATTTACTTAGTTATTGATATTGATTGTGGTTGATTGATTGTTTGGATGGTGCTCGAACAGTTTATGAGCATAATATGCTTTTACATTTAGCATTGGGTTGGGTAAAGGTATCTGTGTGCTAACACCTTGTGAAACACTTCACGATTTAACGATAAGGTGTTTAGCGATGTTGTGTTCATTTCAAATTTAATGAATGATTGTGAAATGATGTATTTTTCCTACGTGAAAAGAAATGTATTCCCGATTTTGGACAGAGAATGTTTTATAAAAATGTTTTATAAAACAGAGAGGATTTCTAGGGCTAAAACCCGATGATTTCGAAATGATTTAGAAATATATTATGGTTTTACATTGTAGTTCATCACATATTCGATTAGTTGCTATTAATGATGTATCTGTTTGGTGGCGGAGAATTTATTCTCTAGCTTAACACCCTTCTTTGAGACGTACGAGCTCAAAGGTTATGTGATTTGTGACGATCCCAAAATCCGGGGGGCGGTATTAAGGATAATCATTGGAATATAACACATTAATCATCATAGCAGAGTACAGATAATAGCAAAAACAATAAATAGAATAATTTACATGAATACGACAGCGGAATCACAACATGCAACAACATCAGAATAGAACATCGTAGGATATAACTTAGTAAATAAAAAGGGAAGTGATCAGTCATCATCGCCAGAGGCGGAATACATACATGTAGTGAGACATAATAAGGGAATCAGTCTACATCGCCGAAGGCGGTACATATACATACAATAAGAAGTACTGAAAGTAAAGCAGTCTGCATCGCCAGTGGCGGAATCATGATATAAGTACAATAATAGCAGAAAATGTCAAAGTCATCTCTGTGAAGTCAGCCTCGCCATGAGCCAAAATGCACTCTATGCAACAGTGCAGAGCCAAAAACAACCTGTCACCTGTGAACTAGGCTGCCCGTGTGAAAATAAGGGCACCTGCGTTTGCAAAGTGAAACAAACAACGAGTCAGTCATGGGGACTGGTATGAGGAATCTATTTAACAGTTTAAACAACAGTAATAAGCAAATCATAGGACCACGCCACTTTCGCGGAACGGGTTTACTCCAGTGATTGCTAGTGCATTTAAAACAAAGTAAATTCTTTTAAAACAACGCAATGCTTTTAAAAAGAATGAAGCCATTATAAGACTCAGGTCCCATCACACAATGCAACGCAAGCCGGAGGATAGAGTTTTACCTTATAATGGCCAAATATGCTTGATACGTAAAAAGCAAAATCAATTGATATTATTACTAGTGCATATATGTTTCAAAAGAAAGTAGCATCATAAATATCAATCATAGGCGGCATAGCTATCATCTACTATGTCGCCATACTAGTTCTACAATCTAGTCCGTTATTTCGTATTGGAAATTGGATTTCCGTCATGAGTCGAGGCAAGGGGCAAGCTCCTCTCCGCTTCGAGACATTCTAGCAAATGCCTCAGGACTACACACTCTGGGTAACCCCTGGATCTTCAGGGCCGGTCCTCTCTTACATTTGAGGATTAATTATGCCTGAACACACGTTTCCCGGTCCTTACAGACCTATAATCGAGGCGCCTCGCATTCCAACAACCACATAGGTGAAAATAGATATATATGTCAGGGATGGTAAGTCACTGACACCACCATAGCTAGAAAGAAACGTCGTGCTCTCCCTGTAGTCCGTATCGCGTTTTTAACTCATACCGGGGTGTGAGGCTCGCGAATCTACGAAATACACAAAGCTAGGCCATGTAGACCGTGCTTTGATCATCATCCACAAGACTTTGCTTTGCAACAGAAGCCTTGATCACGGCATCTTGGCATGCCACATAGGCAGTCCACTCCATACAATTGATTTCCATCGATATATAACCTTTGAGCTCGTACGTCTCAGAGAAGGGCGTTAAGCAAAAGAATAAATTCTCCGTCGCCAAACAGATATATATTTAACAAAGATCAATCAGTATAGAACAAAATCCAATGTCAGACACACAGTCCATTTACAAGTCCGTTCTGGGTCTGAACGAAACCGGAGGCATCAAATTCCTCGTATATCCTTCCAATCAACGCATACGTTCAGACGGCTACTACTTCCGTCCCTTTCCGGTAGCTACTCCGGTCAGGAACCTCAGCAGCGCCCATCCAACCGATACAAAGATCGTCGGTCTTGAATCGTCCTTGTATTTTCCAATTCGAATCGCTCTGGAAATTATTTGAAATGAGGGTTAGCTCGGCCTTTTCAAATAATTCACGTAATTAGAATTTAAATCGATTCTTTCCATGGTTATATTATTCGACATCCATCTTTCAGTTCTTTAGTGTTATTTTCGTGTCAAGCACATACAACCATCAAATATCAAACAATTCAAGCCCAATTGGTTTATTTGCAATCTATGTTGCTTATAATATTTTATAACGATTTTTCGCCATTTTTATTTATTTAAAAATGGCCATATTTAATTAAACGACGTTTCAGGTCGTGTCGTGGCATTGGCGTTGTTTTTCCCCTAATTTGTTTTACACATATCGGAGAATCTAACCATTGGACTTCTACAAAGTCTATATCAGTGGGAAGATATTCCCAAAGCGAACCCAACGGTTCCAGTTTCGTGAAAATCCGACGGTCGGATCTTCCACACTAGTCGTTTGAAGTTACGGTTTCAAAATTCGAACTGCAGCGCCGTTATTCGATTTAATTTAATTATATTTATATTTATATATAAATATAAACGATTCTGGCGCTGTTTTTCTTCAGATTTGAATTAAACATTCTGGACAATCCAACCGTTGGATTTTTACAAGGTTGGTGCCGTTGGGAAGATATTTCCAAGGCGAACCCAGCGGTTGCGGTTTCGGGAAAATCCGATGGTCGGATTTCTCGTACTAATCGTTTCAAATTACGATTCTGAAACACGAACTGCACGGCTTCGATTCCTTTTAATTTTATTTATATTTATATATATATATAGTTCATTCTATAATTCCAACTATAGTTCATTCTATATTTTCAACTTCGTTTTCACTTCAAATATTTCACTAACGCCTTAATATTTTGAAAATTTTCGCCATAACCTCCTTTGTACGGGGAGGGGTTTGGAAATTTATTGGGCCGTGTTAGGTACCCAATAAATCCTAAAAAGCATTCACATATTTATAGTGATATATTCTGGTGTTTACAGGGGAGCATGTATAGATAATCACTCCAGAGAATAAATTCTCGTCACCCCGCTTCCGTGTGGAAATAAATAGTCCATGTGCCGTATCTAATAACTAGAGAGACGTGATTATTGTCAACTCTAGACCCATGTGGGGTTTTTATTAATCTGGCAATTTATCGTTATATTTTATATAGTCCATATCAGTCATCAGTTCAACCTGTAGTATAAAATCATCGCCATAAAAGCCTCTCGCTCGTTTGGTAAAACTTCCACCTCGTCACACAAGCTCCAATTGCTTATGTGGAATATGATGAAGTATGCCTATCGTCAAGAAGTATGCCATGTAGTGTAGTTCAAAATTAATTGTTACTATCCTATCGCGACGTTTATTATTTCACACAGAATAACCAGCACTCCGCATCCAATGGCATTCACAGGAGTTGATATAAAAATAAAATTGCGCAGCCAACTCATTAAGGTTTACCTATTTGACGGGCACGCAAATAATTTCTTTACTCTACAGCTAATCCATTTTTCCTGTTCAACACATGTATATATATGCAGAACAATGCTAATAATAATATTTCTAGCAAACTATTATTTATTTCAACACGTGTGTATTTCTATCAAAGCGTATACATGACAAAAGAAATATTTTTATCATCAAAATTTTTTATTCAACACGTGAATGTTTTTAACATTTCATATTCACAATAAAAATGTAGTTTTTATTGTCGATTCATTTTATTTTAAAATACGATAACATTCAACACATGAATTTCAACTCGATGAACGAATTTCAATTCAACACATGAATATTCTCTATAGTTTGTATATATATAAATATGTGATTTTTATCGCTAAAGCTATTTGTTTAAATTCAAATAATATTCAACACATGAATTTCAACTCAACGAATGAATTGCCACTCAACACATGAATATTCGCTATGGTTTGTATATATATAAAAAATGTGATTTTTATCGCTAAAGCTATTTGTTTAAATTCAAATAATATTCAACACATGAATTTCAACTCAACGAATGAATTGCAACTCAACACATGAATATTCGCTATGGTTTGTATATATATAAAAATGTGATTTTTATCGCTAAAACTATTTGTTCAAATTCAAATAATATTCAACACATGAATTTCAACTCAACGAATGAATTGCAACTCAACACCTGAATATTCTCTATGGTTTGTATATATATATAAATGTGATTTTTATCGCTAAAGCTATTTGTTTAAATTCAAATAATATTCAACACATGAATTTCAACTCAACGAATGAATTGCAACTCAACACATGAATATTCGCTATGGTTTGTATATATATAAAAATGTGATTTTTATCGCTAAAACTATTTGTTTAAATTCAAATAATATTCAACACATGAATTTCAACTCAACGAATGAAATGCAACTCAACAAATTAATATTCGCTATGGTTTGTATATATATAAAAATGTGATTTTTATCGCTAAAGCTGTTTGTTTAAATTCAAATAATATTCAACACATGAATTTCAACTCAACGAATGAATTGCAACTCAACACATGAACATATATTTCAACATATGTAATTTATTTCAATGAATGAAAATTATTCTAACACATGTACATTTCAGAAAATTTCGGCAGCATAACGGCAGGGTAGTTAAAACCGGGACCGTTCCTAGTACGACTCCTCGCTCTACCTTAAAACCTCGCAGTTTTTGACAATGGGGATCATGCATCTAGTTCACACGCAGGCAGCATGTTTTATTTTCAATTCCACAATCCTATTATAATTTGTTTCAACCACAAGAGGGTATTTTTCAACCACAAAGGTATTTTTCTACCACAAAGGTATTTTTTAACCACAATATCAACCACAAAGGTATTTCCAACCATTCGTCATACCATATAATATCACGTCAATCACAAGCAATAAATATCGTCCATGGTCTGTGGACGAGGGGAGTATATTTATATATATTATTTCTATAATTCACTTGCATCTCATCACAATTCAAAGCATATATGTTTCATTCAACGCTTGTATAATTTATACATCGCTAATATAACTTATACAACACATGTACATGAGGTATACAATGCGTATATAATTTACACTTCGCTTATATAATTTATACAACGCGATTCCATTCACACAATTCAGTTTAGATTCCTCACATTGGTTATTGCAGTGCTAAAAATCCTAGGAAGATCAGAAAAATCTACGGCTTCTTCTAGAATGTAGAGAGCCTCCTTGCGGTCACGGTGTCTCTTGTTTCATCGAATTTCGTTAACGAACGAAAACGATATTATTTTTCAAAGTTTTGCAATGCTTTATAGTGTTATTTTCATTTCAGAATAATAAAGGTCGTACCTTTATTTTTGATTCGAAACTAGGGTTGAAAAATTGGTGAAATCTATCGATCGTTGCTTCGATCAGGTGGTGCCACATGGAAGAGCTACAAACCAGCTCCCTGTCGGTGGTGGTGTGGTCCGCTTCGGTGGTCGGAGGAAGGCGGCACGACATCAGGAAAGCGGCGACTTCCTCGGCGTGGTTCAGGCGATGGTGGAGGGCGGCGTTTGGTCGGATGTGAAGACGGGACGAAGGCGAGTGGAGTGGTGGTGGTGGCGCGGCTTAGCGTCGCCTGTGGCGGCGGGAAAACGAAGGGGAAGGTTCAAGCTCGAGGAACCATCGATATCGTCTAAGGCGGCTAGGGTTTTTGAGATTTTTTTTAAAGAAAAATTCCTATTGGTCGAGACTTTATAGGAAAATTTAAATAGTGTTTTTGCAAACGAACTCGAAATCAAACCCAACGACTGTCGCCCCTAGCTAAATACCCCCATTCCGGACATAATGGGATATGTTTCGTTGGCCAATTCGACTGTTACAGTCAGTTTTTTTTCAAATTAAAATATAAAACATTCAATATTTAATTTGAACGTACATTTCAATTTGCCGGGGCCACAAACTGAATCGAAAAATTCCAGAAAAATAAATCTAGCTTTGTTTTGACGATACTGTCCTAACAAAACCAGTTTCGTCGAATTCTGAGCTCGTCTGAAAAACGACCATTTTTAGGTCGACCCATTTTAACAGAAATTGACCAATCACATTTTCTTTTGCCCCACTCACATACTAGCTTCAAAAATTATAAAATTTGAAACTTAGCAATTATTTGACATCCCGGACCCAACAAAAGTGGTTTCGTCGAATTCCGAGGTCGTATGCAAAATATCTATTTTCAAGGGCTATATATGCTATATAGCGACCTTTCTGAAAATTCATTTGGCCATAACTTTTGATTCCCATTATGAAACTTCGATTTTTCAGATTCGTTAGAAAGGTATTCATAAATAGATTTAAATATTTTCTGTTTCGCTAAAATCTGTTATATTTTCCACCCGGTACAGTCAGACAAAGTTTGTATTCAAACTTTCAAATGGCAATACTATACCCAATTCTTTATTTTATTGAAATATGCTATTTCAATTATTCAAATTCTTTGGTAGTAACCAATTTTAAAAATTTTAAATTGGTTCACATTTTTCGGGTTATTACAATCTCCCCCACTTAAAACTTTTCGTCCTCGAAAAGGAAATAACAGCTAAGTAGGAAATAAAATGTAAATGCAAAGTATTGTAAAGATACCTTGCACCGGAGTTAGTCAGAGATGTCCACTCTGCATTTGGGGTAGGCTTGTTTAATGCTTTCCTCAGTCTCCCAAGTACAGTCTTTAGGATCACTACTCCACTGCACTTTGACTAAATGAATCTTTTTGCTCCTTAGCTCTCTAGTTTCTTTGCCAACTATCTTTAATGGCTCTCTTGTGAGTGCTAATTCTGGAGTTATGTCTATATCCTGTTGCGCTGCTTCTTCCACAACAAGATCTGGATCATGAACATGTTTTCTGAGTTGAGACACGTGGAACAAATCATGTACACTAGGCAACCAATCAGGTAATGAAACCCTATATGCAAGAGTTCCAATCCGTTCAAGTATAGGAAAGGGACCAATAAATCTCGGTGCCAACTTCCCAGTCTTGCCAAATCTGATTACTCCCCGCATTGGAGAAACTCTTAGATAAACATAATCACCAACGGCAAATGATAAATCTCTTCTTCTAGCATCAGCATAACTTTTCTGTCGACTCTGTGCGGTTTTCAATCGCTTCTTAATGAAATCGACTTTATCCGATGCTTCTCGAATCATATCGGGCCCTAACACAAGTCTGTTGCCAGGTTCTACCCAACATGCGGGAGATCTGCACGGTCTATCGTATAATGCTTCAAATGGAGACATTCCCAGACTTGCTTGATAGCTATTGTTATAAGAGAATTCAGCTAAATGTAAGTGATCTTCCCATGAGCCTCCAAAATCGATAACGCAAGCTCGTAGTAAATCTTCTAGAATCCTATTCACCCGCTCAGTTTGGCCGTCTGTCTGTGGGTGATAAGCGGTGCTTAAATTCAATTTGGATCCCAATTCTGTCTGGAATGCTAGTAAACAGGGGATCTCTATCACTGACTATATTGAGCGGCACTCCATGTAGTTTAACTATTTTTTTGAAGTAAATCTGTGCTAAATTTTGAGCCGTTCTGTTGGATCGGACAAGTATGAAATGGGCAGTCTTCGTGAAGCGATCTACGATTACCCATATACTGTCGTTTCCTTTCTTAGTTCGAGGCAAACCATCAATGAAATCCATCGATATTTGCTCCCACTTCCATCCTGGAATTTCTAAGGGTTGTAATAATCCAGCCAATTTTTGCTGATACTCTTAACTAGCTGACAAGTGGGGCATCTACTAACATATAATGAAATATCTCTTTTCAAAGCTCTCCACCAGAATGTGCGTTTGATATCTTTATACATTTTGCTCACACCGGGATGGATACTTAATTTGGACTTGTGGCACTCATCAAGTATTTCTCTTCTGAGCTCAGGAAGGTTTGGGATGCAAATTCTACCCTTTAATCTAAGAACTCCTTTGTCATCGAGTCGGAAACTTGTGGATTCACCTCCTTTGACTCTCTGACTGACTCTTTGAATAAATTCATCGTCTTTCTGAAGGGTCGAGATCCTGTCTATCAATGAAGATGTGATGACAAAACTGGCGATGATTTCATTCTTTCTGCTGAGCGCATCTGCTACAACATTGGCCTTCCCCGGAGTGTACAGAATTTCAAAATCGTATGCTGCAAGGAATTCTAACCAACGCTGTTGTCTCAAGTTTAGATCTTTCTGAGTGAATAGATATTTCAAGGATTGATGATCCGTGAATAGTTCGAACTTCTCGCCCAGTAAATAATGCCTCCAGATTCTTAAAGCAAACATGATAGCTAATAACTCAAGATCATGAGTAGCATAGTTTCTTTCATGCGGCTTCAGCTAACGGCTGGCATATGCGACCACTTGGCCTTTTTGCATTAGTACTGCGCCTAGCACTCTAATAGAAGCGCCTGTCCATACAGTCAAGTCTTGGTTGCCTTCTATAATTGTCAATACTGGAGCGGTTTTCAATTTCAGTTTCATCTCCTGGAAAGCTTCTTCACATTCGGGAGTCCATTTGAATTTCTCATGCTTCTTTGTAAGCTTTGTCAATACACCGGATATCTTTGAAAAATCCTGAACGAATTTCCGATAGTAACTAGCCAATCCAAGGAAACTTCGAACTTCTGTGGGGGTAGTAGGTTGTTTCCAGTTCTGAATCGCTGTAAATTTGCTTGGATCTACAACAATCCCTTCTTTTGATACGACATGGCCTAGGAACTTAACTTCATCCTGCCAGAAGACACACTTAGAAAATTTTGCTTTCAAGACATTTCTCCTTAGAATTTTCAACACTTGTTCTAAATGTTTTGCATGTTCGCCTTCCGACTTGGAGTAGATTAAAATGTCATCGATGAAGACTAAAACAAATTTATTCAGTATACCACAGAACACTCTGTTCATAAGATCAACGAAGTATGCCGGAGCGTTACACAAGCCGAACGGCATCACTTACCATTCGTAGAATAAATCGGGACCCCTGAAGGCTGTCAAAGGAATATAGTCTTCGGCTATACGTAATTGGTGGAAACCTGTAGCTAGGTCCATTCTGGAGAATACTGTCGCCCCATTTAATTGATCTAACAGATCATCTATACGTGGCAAGGGATATTTGTTCTTAAGTATCTGTTTATTGAGATCTCGGTAATCAACATAAAGTCTTAGAGTACCGTCTGATTTCGGGACAAATACTACTGCTGCTCCCCAAGCTGAAAAGCTCGGTCTGATCAGACCTTTCCAAAGCAATTCTCGGGTTTGACTACCTAACTCTTCTTTTTCTTTCGGGGCCATTCTTCTAATTGGATGTACTACTGGTCGGGCATTCGGAATTAGATCTATTCTAAATTCAATTTCTCTTTGCGGCGGTAAGTTTTCTACTTCTTCAAACACATCCGCGTAGTTTTTAACGACCGGTATCTTTTCTAATGAAGGGGGAGTAACTCCTAAAGAAGACCAAAATTCTGTTCTATTAATTTCTGAGCCATGGAATGGTATAGTGATATGCCCAAATTTTGTGCTAACTTTCACGATTCTTTCGGCACATCTAACTTCGGCCTTATATTTTGTCAACCATTCCAAACCGAGAATAATGTCGAATTCAGACAAATCCATGACTATTAAGTTGATGGGAAACTTGTAACATGAACAAGAGATAGGCACTCTGCAGTACGAACTGAGACTAACAGAACCTCCTATCGGGTTTTAGACTTTAATTGGTTCTTTTAGAATTCTTTGTTTCAATTTTAACTTGTGAACAGTGTTACCAGAAATGAAGCTACGTGACGCACCAGTATCAAAAAGTACAGAAACAGGAATATTTTTAATGGTAAGTGTACCTCCCAAGACATCGGGTTTACCTGATCCATCGGTGATAGCTGGCGGGGCCCCCCGTCATACACATGAGCCACTTGTGCATTCTGCTTCAGAGGACAGTTCCTGCTATAGTGCCCTTTCTTATGGCATTTGTAGCATTCGGCTGAGTCTGGATTTGCCTTTGGCTTCCTCGAGACTTTGCATACATTAGAAAAATGTCCTGGCTTCCCGCAGTTGTAGCAATTCCCTTTGGGGATCTTTCCAGGTTTCTGAGTAGCGGCCGCTGTAATGCTAGACTCTGGCTGATCGGCTGAAGCCTTGCGCTTATTTCCAGCTTGGCTTTTGGCGCGGTCTTGGCTGGCATGCCTTTCATCCATATCTTCATAATTGCAAGCCATTTCTACTAATTCTGAGAAGGAGAGTTTGATGTTGCTCATAGCTCTATCATGGTACTTGCGCTTTAGCCCAAATATAAATCTCTTGTTCTTTGCTTTGTTAGTCATAATAAGCTCTGGGGCGTAGCGCGACAACTGGGTGAATTTATTGAGGTAATCCTGGATAGAGAGATCTCCTTGCTGGAGATCAGCAAACTGCTCTCGCATCCTCTCTAAGGCCTGTTCAGGTACAAACTTCTCGTTGAACATGGTTTTGAATTGCTCCCAGGTCCTGACAGTACCTGCTGCATCCTCTGAGGTGATGGAATCCCACCACAGCTCTGCTTCCTCCTGTAGGAGCCAAATACCTAGTCGTGCTTTGTTGTTAGTTCCCAAACCCATGCCTTCAAAGATTTTCTCACAAGTATTCAACCAAGCTATAGCCTCGGTCACTATACCAGTGCCAGAAAAGGGTTTTCCCCCAAGGTTCCTATACCTCTTCGCTACTCTGTCTAGCTCGAAGTCCTCGGGTGCTGGTGGCTGAACAATAGGGCCTCCCTCCACTACGGGGATATTCCCCCGTCCTCCTGCTACTCCGGCTCGGCCTCCACGGCCTCCTCTAGCTGCTGCTGCTCGTGTAGCCATCAGAAAGAGTACTGTATAAGCAAGAAAAGAGTCCAGCTCATAGGTTTGATAATTTTCATATATGATAAAGCAGGGGAACATAAGGAAAGGTAATGATGTACTGATCAAATTGTTTTGCTAATCTGCTTAGCTCATTCTAGGACATTGCTAATCCTATCTCTAATGAGCTACTCGCCTTAGAACACTACTGATTCTATTCTGACGAGGTGTTTAATGTGTTAGATCTCGGAACTAAGGTTAACCAAAGCTCTGATACCAACTGTGACGATCCCAAAATCCGAGGGGCGGTATTAAGGATAATCATTGGAATATAACACATTAATCATCATAGCAGAGTATAGATAATAGCAAAAACAATAAATAGAATAATTTACATGAATATGACAGCGGAATCACAACATGCAACAACATCAGAATAGCACAGCGTAGGATATAACTTAGTAAATAAAAAGGGAAGTGATCAGTCATCATCGCCAGAGGCGGAATACATACATGCAGTGAGACATAATAAGGGAATCAGTCTACATCGCCGAAGGCGGTACATATACATACAATAAGAAGTACTGAAAGTAAAGCAGTCTGCATCGCCAGTGGCGGAATCATGATATAAGTACAATTATGGCAGAAAATGTCAAAGTCATCTCTGTGAAGTCAACCTCACCATGAGCCAAAATGCACTCTATGCAACAGTGCAGAGCCAAAAACAACCTGTCACCTGTGAACTAGGCTGCCCGTGTGAAAATAAGGGCACCTGCGTTTGCAAAGTGAAACAAACAACGAGTCAGTCATGGGGACTGGTATGAGGAATCTATTTAACAGTTTAAACAGCAGTAATAAGCAAATCATAGGACCACGCCACTTTCGCGGAACGAGTTTACTCCAGTGATTGCTAGTGCATTTAAAACAAAGTAAATTCTTTTAAAACAACGCAATGCTTTTAAAAAGAATGAAGCCATTATAAGACTCAGGTCCCATCACACAATGCAACGCAAGCCGGAGGATAGTGTTTTACCTTATAATGGCCAAATATGCTTGATACTTATAAAGCAAAATCAATTGATATTATTACTAGTGCATATATGTTTCAAAAGCAAATGGCATCATAAATATCAATCATAGGCGGCATAACTACCATCTACCATGTCGCCATACTAGTTCTACAATCGAGTCCGTTATTTCTTATTGGAAATTGGATTTCCGTCATGAGTCGAGGCAAGGGGCAAGCTCCTCTCCGCTTCGAGACATTCTAGCAAATGCCTCAGGACTACGCACTCTAGGTAACCCCTGGATCTTCAGGGCCGGTCCTCTCTTACATTTGAGGATTAATTATGCCTAAACACACGTTTCCCGGTCCTTACAGACCTATAATCGAGGTGCCTCGCATTCCAACAACCACATAGGTGAAAATAGATATATATGTCAGGGCTGGTAAGTCACTGACACCACCATAGCTAGAAAGAAACGTCGTGCTCTCCCTGCAGTCCTTATCCCGTTTTTAACTCATACCGGGGTGTGAGGCTCGCGAATCTACGAAATACACAAAGCTAGGCCATGTAAACCGTGCTTTGATCATCATCCACAAGACTTTGCTTTGCAACAGAAGCCTTGATCACAACATCTTGGCATGCCACATAGGCAGTCCACTCCATACGATTGATTTCCATCGATATATAACCTCTGAGCTCGTACGTCTCAGAGAAGGGCGTTAAGCAAAAGAATAAAATCTCCGCCGCCAAATAGATATATATTTAACAAAAATCAATCAATATAGAACAAAATCCAATGTCAGACACACAGTCCATTTACAAGTCCGTTCTGGGTCTGAACAAAACCGGAGGCGTCAAATTCCTCGTATATCCGTCCAATCAACGCATACATTCAGACGGCTACTACTTCCGTCCCTTTCCGGTAGCTACTCCGGTCAGGAACCTCAGCAGCGCCCATCCAACCGATACGAAGATCGTCGGTCTTGAATCGTCCTTGTATTTTCCAATTCGAATCGCTCGAGAAATTATTTGAAATGAGGGTTAGCTCGGCCTTTTCAAATAATTCACGTAATTAGAATTTAAATCGATTCTTTCCATGGTTATATTATTCGACATCCATCTTTCAGTTCTTTAGTGTTATTTTCGTGTCAAGCACATACATCCATCAAATATCAAACAATTCAAGCCCAATTGGTTTATTTGCAATCTATGTTGCTTATAATATTTTATAACGATTTTTCACCATTTTTATTTATTTAAAAATGGCCATATTTAATTAAACGACGTTTCAGGTCATGTCGAAGCACTGGCGCTGTTTTTCCCCTAATTTGTTTTACACATATCGGACAATCTAACCGTTGGACTTCTACAAAGTCTATATCAGTGGGAAGATATTCCCAAAGCGAACCCAACGGTTCTAGTTTCGTGAAAATCCGACGGTCGGATCTTGCACACTAGTCGTTTGAAGTTACGGTTTCAAAATTCGAACTGCAGCTTCGTTATTCGATTTAATTTAATTATATTTATATTTATATATAAATATAAACGATTCTGGCGCTGTTTTTCTTCAGATTTGAATTAAACATTCCGGACAATCCAACCATTGGATTTTTACAAGGTTGGTGCCGTTGGAAAGATATTTCCAAGGCGAACCCAGCTGTTGCGGTTTCGGGAAAATCCGATGGTCGGATTTCTCGTACTAATCGTTTCAAATTACGATTCCGAAACACGAACTGGACGGCTTCGATTCCTTTTAATTTTATTTATATTTATATATATAAATATAGTTCATTCTGTAATTCCAACTATAGTTCATTCTATATTTTCAACTTCGTTTTCACTTCAAATATTTCACTAACGCCTTAATACTTTGAAAATTTTCGCCATAACCTCCTTTGTACGGGGAGGGGTTTGGAAATTTATTGGGCCGTGTTAGGTACCCAATAAATCCTAAAAAGCATTCACGTATTTATAGTGATATATTCTGGTGTTTACGGGGGAGCATGTATAGATAATCACTCCAGAGAATAAATTCTCGTCACCCCGCTTCTGTGTGGAAATAAATAGTCCATGTGCCGTATCTAATAACTACAGAGACGTGATTATTGTCAACTCCAGACCCGTGTGGGGTTTTTATTAATCTGGCAATTTATCGTTATATTTTATATAGTCCATATCAGTCATCAGTTCAACCTGTAGTATAAAATCATTGCCATACAAACCTCTTGCTCGTATGGTAAAACTTCCACCTCGTCACACAAGCTCCAATTGCTTATGTGGAATATGATGAAGTATGCCTATCGTCAAGAAGTATGCCATATAGTGTAGTTCAAAATTAATTGTTACTATCCTATGGCGACGTTTATTATTTCACACAGAATAACCAGCACTCCGCATCCAATGGCATTCACAGGAGTTGATATAAAAATAAAATTGCGCAGCCAACTCATTAAGGTTTACCTATTTGTCGGGCACGCAAATAATTTCTTTACTCTACAGCTAATCCATTTTTCCTGTTCAACACATGTATATATATGCAGAACAAAGCTAATAATAATATTTCTTGCAAACTATTATTTATTTCAACACGTGTGTATTTCTATCAAAGCGTATACGTGACAAAAGAAATATTTTTATCATCAAAAATATTTATTCAACACGTGAATGTTTTTAACATTTCATATTCACAATAAAAATGTAGTTTTTATTGTCGATTCATTTTATTTTAAAATACGATAACATTCAACACATAAATTTCAACTCGACGAACGAATTTCAATTCAACACATGAATATTCTCTATAGTTTGTATATATATAAAAATGTGATTTTTATCGCTAAAGCTATTTGTTTAAATTCAAATAATATTCAACACATGAATTTCAACTCAACGAATGAATTGCCACTCAACATATGAATATTCGCTATGGTTTGTATATATATAAAAAATGTGATTTTTATCGCTAAAGCTATTTGTTTAAATTCAAATAATATTCAACACATGAATTTCAACTCAACGAATGAACTGCAACTCAACACTTGAATATTCGCTATGGTTTGTATATATATAAAAATGTGATTTTTATCGCTAAAACTATTTGTTTAAATTCAAATAATATTCAACACATGGATTTCAACTCAACGAATGAATTGCAACTCAACACATGATTATTCGCTATGGTTTGTATATATATAAAAATGTGATTTTTATCGCTAAAGCTATTTGTTTAAATTCAAATAATATTCAACACATGAATTTCAACTCAACGAATGAATTGCAACTCAACACATTAATATTCGTTATGGTTTGTATATATATAAAAATGTGATTTTTATCGCTAAAACTATTTGTTTAAATTCAAATAATATTCAACACATGAATTTCAACTCAACGAATGAATTGCAACTCAACACATGAATATTCGCTATGGTTTGTATATATATAAAAATGTGATTTTTTATCGCTAAAGCTGTTTGTTTAAATTCAAATAATATTCAACACATGAATTTCAACTCAACGAATGAATTGCAACTCAACACATGAATATATATTTCAACATATGTAATTTATTTCAACGAATGAAAATTATTCTAACACATGTACATTTCAGAAAATTTCGGCAGCATAACGGCAGGGTAGTTAAAACCGGGACCGTTCCTAGTACGGCTCCTCGCTCTACCTTAAAACCTCGCGGTTTTTGACAATGGGGATCATGCATCTAGTTCGCACGCAGGCGGCATGTTTTATTTTCAATTCCACAATCCTATTCTAATTTGTTTCAAACACAAGAGGGTATTTTTCAACCACAAAGGTATTTTTCAACCACAAAGGTATTTTTCAACCACAATATCAACCACAAAGGTATTTCCAACCATTCGTCATGCCATATAATATCACGTCAATCACAAGCAATAAATATCATCCATGGTCTGTGGACGTAGGGAGTATATATATATTATTTCTATAATTCACTTGCATCTCATCACAATTCAAAGCATATATGTTTCATTCAACGCTTGTATAATTTATACATCGCTAATATAACTTATACAACACATGTACATGAGGTATACAATGCGTATATAGTTTACACTTCGCTTATATAATTTATACAACGCGATTCCATTCACACAATTCAGTTTAGATTCCTCACATTGGTTATTGCAGTGCTAAAAATCCTAGGAAGATCAGAAAAATCCGCGGCTTCTTCTAGAATGTAGAGAGCCTCCTTGCGGTCACGGTGTCTCCTGTTTCATCGAATTTCGTTAACGAACGAAAAAGATATTATTTTTCAAAGTTTTGCAACGCTTTATAGTGTTATTTTCATTTCAGAATACTAAAGGTCGTACCTTTATTTTTGATTCGAAACTAGGGTTGAAAAATTCGTGAAATCTATCGATCGTTGCTTCGATCAGGTGGTGCCACGTGGAAGAGCTACGAACCAGCTCCCTGTCGGTGGTGGTGCGGTCCCCTTCGGTGGTCGGAGGAAGGCGGCGTGGCGTCAGGAAGGCGGCGACTTCCTCGGCGTGGTTCAGGCGATGGTGGAGGGCGGCGTTTGGTCGGATGTGAAGAGGGGACGAAGGCAAGTGGAGTGGTGGTGGTGGCGCGGCTTAGCATCGCCTGTGGCGGCCGGAAAACGAAGGGGAAGGTTCGAGCTCGAGGAACCGTCGATATCGTCTAAGGAGGCTAGGGTTTTTGAGAATTTTTTTTAAAGAAAAATTCTTATTGGCCGAGACTTTATAGGAAAATTTAAATAGTGTTTTTGCAAACGAACTCGAAATCAAACCCAACGACTATCGCCCCTAGCTAAATACCCCCATTCCGGACACAATGGGATATGTTTCGTTGGCCAATTCGACTGTTACAGTCAGTTATTTTTCAAATTAAAATATAAAACATTCAATATTTAATTTGAACGTACATTTCAATTTGCCGGGGCCACAAACTGAGTCGAAAAATTCCAGAAAAATAAATCTAGCTTTGTTTTGACGATATGGTCCTAACAAAACCAGTTTCGTCGAATTCTGAGCTCGTCTGAAAAACGGCCATTTTTAGGTCGACCCTTTTTAACAGAAATTGACCAATCACATTTTCTTTTGCCCCGCTCACATACTAGCTTCAAAAATTATGAAATTTGAAACTTAGCAATTATTTGACATCCCGGACCCAACAAAAGTGGTTTCGTCGAATTCCGAGGTCGTATGCAAAATATCTATTTTCAAGGGCTATATATGCTATATAGCGACCTTTCTGAAAATTCATTTGGCCATAACTTTTGATTCCCATTATGAAACTTCGATTTTTCAGATTCGTTAGAAAGGTATTCATAAACAAATTTAAATATTTTCAGTTTCGCTAAAATCCGTTATATTTTCCACCCGGTACAGTCAGACAAAGTTTGTATTCAAACTTTCAAATGGCAATACTATACCCAATTCTTTATTTTATTGAAATATGCTATTTCAATTATTCAAATTCTTTGGTAGTAACCAATTTTAAAAATTTTAAATTGGTTCACATTTTTCGGGTTATTACAATCTCCCCCACTTAAAACTTTTCGTCCTCGAAAAGGAAATAACAGCTAAGTAGGAAATAAAATGTAAATGCAAAGTATTGTAAAGATACCTTGCACCGGAGTTAGTCAGAGATGTCCACTCTGCATTTGGGGTAGGCTTGTTTAATGCTTTCCTCAGTCTCCCAAGTACAGTCTTTAGGATCACTACTCCACTGCACTTTGACTAAATGAATCTTTTTGTTCCTTAGCTCTCTAGTTTCTTTGCCAACTATCTTTAATGGCTCTCTTGTGAGTGCTAATTCTGGAGTTATGTCTATATCCTGTTGCGCTGCTTCTTCCACAACAAGATCTGGATCATGAACATGTTTTCTGAGTTGAGACACGTGGAACAAATCATGTACACTAGGCAACCAATCAGGTAATGAAACCCTATATGCAAGAGTTCCAATCCGTTCAAGTATAGGAAAGGGACCAATAAATCTCGGTGCCAACTTCCCAGTCTTGCCAAATCTGATTACTCCCCGCATTGGAGAAACTCTTAGAAAAACATAATCGCCAATGGCAAATGATAAATCTCTTCTTCTAGCATCAGCATAACTTTTCTGTCGGCTCTGTGCGGTTTTCAGTCGCTTCTTAATGAAATCGACTTTATCCGATGCTTCTCGAATCATATCGGGCCCTAACACAAGTCTGTTGCCAGGTTCTACCCAACATGCGGGAAATCTGCACGGTCTACCGTATAATGCTTCAAATGGGGACATTCCCAGACTTGCTTGATAGCTATTGTTATAAGAGAATTCAGCTAAATGTAAGTGATCTTCCCATGAGCCTCCAAAATCGATAACGCAAGCTCGCTGTAAATCTTCTAGAATCCTATTCACCCGCTCAGTTTGGCCGTCTGTCTGTGGGTGATAAGCGGTGCTTAAATTCAATTTGGATCCCAATTCTGTCTGGAATGCTAGTAAACAGGGGATCTCTATCACTGAATATATTGAACGGCACTCCATGTAGTTTAACTATTTCTTTGAAGTAAATCTGTGCTAAACTTTGAGCCGTTCTCTTGGATCGGACAGGTATGAAATGGGCAGTCTTCGTGAAGCGATCTACGATTACCCATATACTGTCGTTTCCTTTCTTAGTTCGAGGCAAACCATCAATGAAGTCCATCGAGATTTGCTCCCACTTCCATCCTGGAATTTCTAAGGGTTGTAATAATCCAGCCAATTTCTGCTGATCACTCTTAACTAGCTGACAAGTGGGGCATCTACTAACATATAATGAAATATCTCTTTTCAAAGCTCTCCACCAGAATGTGCGTTTGATATCGTTATACATTTTTCTCACACCGGGATGGATACTTAACTTGGACTTGTGGCACTCATCAAGTATTTCTCTTCTGAGCTCAGGAAGGTTTGGGATGCAAATTCTGCCCTTTAATCTAAGAACTCCTTTGTCATTGAGTCGGAAACTTGTGGATTCACCTCCTTTGACTCTCTGACTGACTCTTTGAATAAATTCATCGTCTTTCTGAAGGGTCGAGATCCTGTCTATCAATGAAGACGTGATGACAAAACTGGAGATGATTTCATTCTTTCTGCTGAGCGCATCTGCTACAACATTGGCCTTCCCCGAAGTGTACAGAATTTCAAAATCGTATGCTGCAAGGAATTCTAACCAACGCTGTTGTCTCAAGTTTAGATCTTTCTGAGTGAATAGATATTTCAAGGATTGATGATCCGTGAATAGTTCGAACTTCTCGCCCAGTAAATAATGCCTCCAGATTCTTAAAGCAAACACGATAGCTAATAACTCAAGATCATGAGTAGCATAGTTTCTTTCATGCGGCTTCAGCAGACGGCTGGCATATGCGACCACTTGGCCTTTTTGCATTAGTACTGCGCCTAGCCCTCTAATAGAAGCGTCTGTCCATACAGTCAAGTCTTGGTTGCCTTCTATAATTGTCAATACTGGAGCGGTTTTCAATTTCAGTTTCATCTCCTGGAAAGCTTCTTCACATTCGGGAGTCCATTTGAATTTCTCATGCTTCTTTGTAAGCTTTGTCAATACACCGGATATCTTTGAAAAATCCTGAACGAATTTCCGATAGTAACTAGCCAATCCAAGGAAACTTCGAACTTCTGTGGGGGTAGTAGGTTGTTTCCAGTTCTGAATCGCTGTAAATTTGCTTGGATCTACAGCAATCCCTTCTTTTGATACGACATGGCCTAGGAACTTAACTTCATCCTGCCAGAAGACACACTTAGAAAATTTTGCTTTCAAGACATTTCTCCTTAGAATTTTCAACACTTTTTCTAAATGTTTTGCATGTTCGCCTTCCGACTTGGAGTAGATTAAAATGTCATCGATGAAGACTAAAACAAATTTATTCAGTATACCACATAACACTCTGTTCATAAGATCGACGAAGTATGCCGGAGCGTTACACAAGCCGAACGGCATCACTTACCATTCGTAGAATAAATCGGGACCCCTGAAGGCTGTCAAAGGAATATAGTCTTCGGCTATACGTAATTGGTGGAAACCTGTAGCTAGGTCCATTCTGGAGAATACTGTCGCCCCATTTAATTGATCTAACAGATCATCTATACGTGGCAAGGGATATTTGTTCTTAAGTATCTGTTTATTGAGATCTCGGTAATCAACACAAAGTCTTAGAGTACCGTCTGATTTCGGGACAAATACTACTGCTGCTCCCCAAGCTGAAAAGCTCGGTCTGATCAGACCTTTCCAAAGCAATTCTCGGGTTTGACTACCTAACTCTTCTTTTTCTTTCGGGACCATTCTTCTAATTGGATGTACTACTAGTCGGGCATTCGGAATTAGATCTATTCTAAATTCAATTTCTCTTTGCGGCGGTAAGTTTTCTACTTCTTCAAACACATCCGCGTAGTTTTTAACGACCGGTATCTTTTCTAATGAAGGGGGAGTAACTTCTAAAGAAGACCAAAATTCTGTTCTATTAATTTCTGAGCCATGGCATGGTATAGTGATATGCCCAAATTTTGTGCTAACTTTCACGATTCTTTCGGCACATCTAACTTCGGCCTTATATTTTGTCAACCATTCCAAACCGAGAATAATGTCGAATTCAGACAAATCCATGACTATTAAGTTGATGGGAAACTTGTAACATGAATAAGAGATAGGCACTCTGCAGTACGAACTGAGACTAACAGAACCTCCTATCAGGTTTTGGACTTTAATTGGTTCTTTTAGAATTCTTTGTTTCAATTTTATCTTGTGAACAGTGTTACCAGAAATGAAGCTACGTGATGCACCAGTATCAAAAAGTACAGAAACAGGAATATTTTTAACGATAAGGGTACCTCCCAAGACATCGGGTTTACCTGATCCATCGGTGATAGCTGGCAGTGCCCCCCCGTCATACACATGAGCCACTTGTGCATTCTGCTTCAGAGGACAGTTCCTGCAATAGTGCCCTTTCTTATGGCAGTTGTAGCATTCGGCTGAGTCTGGATTTGCCTTTGGCTTCCTCGGGGCGTTGCATACATTAGAAAAATGTCCTGGCTTCCAGCAGTTGTAGCAATTCCCTTTGGGGATCTTTCCAGGTTTCTGAGTAGCGGCCGCTGTAATGCTAGACTCTGGCTGATCTACTGAAGCCTTGCTCTTATTTCCAGCTTGGCTTTTGGCGCGGTCTTGGATGGCATGCCTTTCATCCATATCTTCATAATTGCAAGCCATTTCTACTAATTCTGAGAAGGAGAGTTTGATGTTGCTCATAGCTCTGTCATGGTAATTGCACTTTAGTCCAAATATAAATCTCTTGTTCTTTGCTTTATTAGTCATAATAAGCTCTGGGGCGTAGCGCGACAACTGGGTGAATTTATTGAGGTAATCCTGGATAGAGAGATCTCCTTGCTGGAGATCAGCAAACTGCTCTCGCATCCTCTCTAAGGCCTGTTCAGGTACAAACTTCTCGTTGAACATGGTTTTGAATTGCTCCCAGGTCCTCATAGTACCTGCTGCATCCTCTGAGGTGATGGCATCCCACCACAGCTCTGCTTCCTCCTGTAGGAGCCAAATACTTAGTCGTGCTTTGTTGTTGGTTCCCAACCCCATGCCTTCAAAGATTTTCTCACAGGTCTTCAACCAAGCTATAGCCTCGGTCACTGTACCAGTGCCAGAAAAGGGTTTTCCCCCAAGGTTCCTATACCTCTTCGCTACTCTGTCTAGCTCGAACTCCTCGGGTGCTGGTGGCTGAACAATAGGGCCTCCCTCCACTACGGGGATATTCCCCTGTCCTCCTGCTACTCCGGCTCGGCCTCCACGGCCTCCTCTAGCTGCTGCTGCTCGTGTAGCCATCAGAAAGAGGACTGTATAAGCAAGAAAAGAGTCAAGCTCACAGATTTGATAATTTTCATATATGATAAAGCAGGGGAACATAAGGAAAGGTAATGATGTACTGATCAAATTGTTTTGCTAATCTGCTTAGCTCATTCTAGGACATTGCTAATCCTATCTCTAATGAGCTACTCGCCTTAGAACACTACTGATCATATTCTGATGAGGTGTTTAATGTGTTAGATCCTGGAACTAAGGTTAACCAAAGCTCTGATACCAACTGTGACGATCCCAAAATCCGAGGGGCGGTATTAAGGATAATCATTGGAATATAACACATTAATCATCATAGCAGAGTACAGATAATAGCAAAAACAATAAATAGAATAATTTACATGAATATGACAGCGGAATCACAACATGTAACAACATCAGAATAGCACAGCGTAGGATATAACTTAGTAAATAAAAAGGGAAGTGATCAGTGATCATCGCCAGAGGCGGAATACATACATGTAGTGATACATAATAAGGGTATCAGTCTACATCGCCGAAGGCGGTACATATACATACAATAAGAAGTACTGAAAGTAAAGCAGTCTTCATCGCCAGTGGCGGAATCATGATATAAGTACAATAATGGCGGAAAACGTCAAAGTCGTCTCTGTGAAGTCAGCCTCGCCATGAGCCAAAATGCACTCTATGCAACAGTGCAGAGCCAAAAACAACCTGTCACCTGTGAACTAGGCTGCCCGTGTGAAAATAAGGGCACCCGCGTTTGCAAAGTGAAACAAACAACGAGTCAGTCATGGGGACTGGTATGAGGAATCAATTTAACAGTTTAAACAGCAGTAATAAGCAAATCATAGGACCACGCCACTTTCGCGGAACGGGTTTACTCCAGTGATTGCTAGTGCATTTAAAACAAAGTAAATTCTTTTAAAACAACGCAATGCTTTTAAAAAGAATGAAGCCATTATAAGACTCAGGTCCCATCGCACAATGCAACGCAAGCCGGAGGATAGAGTTTTACCTTATAATGGCAAAATATGCTTGATACGTACAAAGCAAAATCAATTGATATTATTACTAGTGCATATATGTTTCAAAAGCGAATAGCATCATAAATATCAATCATAGGCGGCATAGCTACCATCTACTATGTCGCCATACTAGTTCTACAATCGAGTCCATTATTTCGTATTGGAAATTGGATTTCCGTCATGAGTCGAGGCAAGGGGAAAGCTCCTCTCCGCTTCGAGACATTCTAGCAAATGCCTCAGGACTACACACTCTGGGTAACCCCTGGATCTTCAGGGCCGGTCCTCTCTTACGTTTGAGGATTAATTATGCTTGAACACACGTTTCCCGGTCCTTACAGACCTATAATCGAGGTGCCTCGCAATCCAACAACCACATAGGTGAAAATAGATATATATGTTAGGGCTGGTAAGTCACTAACACCACCATAGCTAGAAAGAAACGTCGTGCTCTCCCTGTAGTCCGTATCCCGTTCTTAACTCATACCGGGGTGTGAGGCTCGCGAATCTACGAAATACACAAAGCTAGGCCACGTAGACCGTGCTTTGATCATCATCCACAAGACTTTGCTTTGCAACAGAAGCCTTGATCACAGCATCTTGGCATGCCACATAGGCAGTCCACTCCATACGATTGATTTCCATCGATATATAACCTCTGAGCTCGTACGTCTCAGAGAAGGGCGTTAAGCAAAAGAATGAATTCTTACCGAGGTGTGAGGCTCGCGAATCTACGAAATACACAAAGCTAGGCCACGTAGACCGTGCTTTGATCATCATCCACAAGACTTTGCTTTGCAACAGAAGCCTTGATCACAGCATCTTGGCATGCCACATAGGCAGTCCACTCCATACGATTGATTTCCGTCGATATATAACCTCTGAGCTCGTACGTCTCAGAGAAGGGCGTTAAGCAAAAGAATGAATTCTCCGCCGCCAAACAGATATATATTTAACAAAGAATAATCAGTATAGAACAAAATCCAATGTCAGACACACAGTCCATTTACAAGTCCGTTCGGGGTCTGAACGAAACCGGAGGCGTCAAATTCCTCGTATATCCGTCCAATCAACGCCTACGTTCAGACGGCTACTACTTCCGTCTCTTTCCGGTAGCTACTCCGGTCAGGAACCTCAGCAGCGCCCATCCAACCGATACGAAGATCTTCGGTCTTGAATCGTCCTTGTATTTTCCAATTCGAATCGCTCGAGAAATTATTTGAAACGAGGGTTAGCTCGGCCTTTTCAAATAATTCACGTAATTAGAATTTAAATCGATTCTTTCCATGGTTATATTATTCGACATCCATCTTTCAGTTCTTTAGTGTTATTTTCGTGTCAAGCACATACAACCATCAAATATCAAACAATTCAAGCCCAATTGGTTTATTTGCAATCTATGTTGCTTATAATATTTTATAACGATTTTTCGCCATTTTTATTTATTTAAAAATGGCCATATTTAATTAAACGACGTTTCAGGTCGTGTCGTGGCACTGGCGCTGTTTTTCCCCTAATTTGTTTTACACATATCGGAGAATCTAACCGTTGGACTTCTACAAAGTCTATATCAGTTTGAAGATATTCCCAAAGCGAATCCAATGGTTCCAGTTTCGTGAAAATCCGACGGTCGGATCTTCCACACTAGTCGTTTGAAGTTACGGTTTCAAAATTCGAACTACAGCGTCGTTATTCGATTTAATTTAATTATATTTATATTTATATATAAATATAAACGATTCTGGCGTTGTTTTTCTTTAGATTTGAATTAAACATTCCGGACAATCCAACCGTTGGATTTTTACAAGGTTGGTGCCGTTGGGAAAATATTTCCAAGGCGAACCCAGCGGTTGTGGTTTCGGGAAAATCCGATGGTCGGATTTCTCTTACTAATCGTTTCAAATTACGATTCCGAAACACGAACTGCACGGCTTCGATTCCTTTTAATTTTATTTATATTTATATATATAAATATAGTTCATTCTATAATTCCTACTATAGTTCATTCTATATTTTCAACTTCGTTTTCACTTCAAATATTTCACTAACGCCTTAATATTTTGAAGAATTTCGCCATAACCTCCTTTGTACGGGGAGGGGTTTGGAAATTTATTGGGCCGTGTTAGGTACCCAATAAATCCTAAAAAGCATTCACATATTTATAGTGATATATTCTGGTATTTACGGGGGAGCGTGTATAGATAATCACTCTAGAGAATAAATTCTCGTCACCCCCGCTTCCGTGTGGAAATAAATAGTCCATGTGCCGTATCTAATAACTAGAGAGACGTGATTATTGTCAACTCTAGACCCGTGTGGGGTTTTTATTAATCTGGGAATTTATCGTTATATTTTATATAGTTCATATCAGTCATCAGTTCAACCTGTAGTATAAAATCATCGCCATACAAGCCTCTAGCTCGTATGGTAAAACTTCCACCTCGTCACACAAGCTCCAATTGCTTATGTGGAATATGATGAAGTATGCCTATCGTCAAAAAGTATGCCATGTAGTGTAGTTCAAAATTAATTGTTACTATCCTATGGCGACGTTTATTATTTCACACAGAATAACCAGCACTCCGCATCCAATGGCATTCACAGGAGTTGATATAAAAATAAAATTGCGCAGCCAACTCATTAAGGTTTACCTATTTGTCGGGCACGCAAATAATTTCTTTACTCTACAGCTAATCCATTTTTCCTGTTCAACACATGTATATATATGCAGAACAAAGCTAATAATAATATTTCTAGCAAACTATTATTTATTTCAACACGTGTGTATTTCTATCAAAGCGTATACGTGACGAAAAAATATTTTTATCATCAAAAATATTTATTCAACACGTGAATATTGTTAACATTTCATATTCACAATAAAAATGTAGTTTTTATTGTCGATTCATTTTATTTTAAAATGCGATAACATTCAACTCATGAATTTCAACTCGACGAACGAATTTCAATTCAACACATGAATATTCTCTATAGTTTGTATATATATAAAAATGTGATTTTTATCGCTAAAGCTATTTGTTTAAATTCAAATAATATTCAACACATGAATTTCAACTCAACGAATGAATTGCCACTCAACACATGAATATTCGCTATGGTTTGTATATATATAAAAAATGTGATTTTTATCGGTAAAGCTATTTGTTTAAATTCAAATAATATTCAACACATGAATTTCAACTCAACGAATGAATTGCAACTCAACATATGAATATTCGCTATGGTTTGTATATATATAAAAATGTGATTTTTATCGCTAAAACTATTTGTTTAAATTCAAATAATATTCAACACATGAATTTCAACTCAACGAATGAATTGCAACTCTACACATGAATATTCGCTATGGTTTGTATATATATAAAAATGTGATTTTTATCACTAAAGCTATTTGTTTAAATTCAAATAATATTCAACACATGAATTTCAACTCAACGAATGAATTGCAACTCAACACATGAATATTCGCTATGGTTTGTATATATATAAAAATGTGATTTTTATCGCTAAAACTATTTGTTTAAATTCAAATAATATTCAACACATGAATTTCAACTCAACGAATGAATTGCAACTCAACACATGAATATTCGCTATGGTTAGTATATATATAAAAATGTGATTTTTATCGCTAAAGCTGTTTGTTTAAATTCAAATAATATTCAACACATGAATTTCAACTCAACGAATGAATTGCAACTCAACACATGTATATATATTTCAACATATGTAATTTATTTCAACGAATGAAAATTATTCTAACACATGTACATTTCAGAAAATTTCGGCAGCATAACGGCAGGGTAGTTAAAACCGGGACCGTTCCTAGTACGGCTCCTCGCTCTACCTTAAAACCTCGCGGTTTTTGACAATGGGGATCATGCATCTAGTTCGCACGCAGGCGGCATGTTTTATTTTCAATTCCACAATCCCATTCTAATTTGTTTCAACCACAAGAGAGTATTTTTCAACCACAAAGGTGTTTTTCAACCACAAAGGTATTTTTCAACCACAATATCAACCACAAAGGTATTTCCAACCATTCGTCATACCATAAAATATCACGTCAATCACAAGCAATAAATATCGTCCATGGTCTGTGGACGAGGGGAGTATATATATATATATATATTATTTCTATAATTCACTTGCATCTCATCACAATTCAAAGCATATATGTTTCATTCAACGCTTGTATAATTTATACATCGCTAATATAACTTATACAACACATGTACATGAGGTATACAATGCGTATATAATTTACACTTCGCTTATATAATTTATACAACGCGATTCCATTCAACACAATTCAGTTTAGATTCCTCACATTGGTTATTGCAGTGCTAAAAATCCTAGGAAGATCAGAAAAAACCGCGGCTTCTTCTAGAATGTAGAGAGCCTCCTTGCGGTCACGGTGTCTCCTGTTTCATCGAATTTCGTTAACGAACGAAAAAGATATTATTTTTCAAAGTTTTGCAACGCTTTATAGTGTTATTTTCATTTCAGAATAATAAAGGTCGTACCTTTATTTTTGATTCGAAACTAGGGTTGAAAAATTCGTGAAATCTATCGATCGTTGCTTCGATCAGGTGGTGCCACGTGGAAGAGCTACGAACCAGCTCCCTGTCGGTGGTGGTGCGGTCCCCTTCGGTGGTCGGAGGAAGGCGGCGCGGCGTCAGGAAGGCGGCGACTTCCTCGGCGTGGTTCAGGCGATACAGGTGATGGTGGAGGGCGGCGTTTGGTCGGATGTGAAGAGGGGACGAAGGCGAGTGGAGTGGTGGTGGTGGCACGGCTTAGCGTCGCCTGTGGCGGCGGGAAAACGAAGGGGAAGGTTCGAGCTTGAGGAACCGTCTATATCGTCTAAGGCGGCTAGGGTTTTTGAGATTTTTTTTAAAGAAAAATTCCTATTGGTCGAGACTTTATAGGAAAATTAAATAGTGTTTTTGCAAACGAACTCGAAATCAAACCCAACGACTATCTCCCTAGCTAAATACCCCCATACCGGACATAATGGGATATGTTTCTTTGGCCAATTCGACTGTTACAGTCAGTTATTTTTCAAATTAAAATATAAAACATTCAATATTTAATTTGAACGTATAATTCAATTTGCCAGGGCCACAAACTGAATCGAAAAATTCTAGAAAAATAAATCTAGCTTTGTTTTGACGATACGGTCCTAACAAAACCATTTTCGTCGAATTCTGAGCTCGTCTGAAAAACGGCCATTTTTAGGTCGACCCATTTTAACAGAAATTGACCAATCACATTTTCTTTTGCCTCGCTCACATACTAGCTTCTAAAATTATGAAATTTGAAACTTAGCAATTATTTGACATCCCGGACCCAACAAAAGTGGTTTCGTTGAATTCCGAGGTTGTATGCAAAATATCTATTTTCAAGGGCTATATATGCTATATAGCGACCTTTCTGAAAATTCATTTGGCCATAACTTTTGATTTCCATTATGCTTTTTCAGATTCGTTAGAAAGGTATTCATAAACAGATTTAAATATTTTCAGTTTCGCTAAAATCCGTTATATTTTCCACCCAGTACAGTCAGACAAAGTTTGTATTCGAACTTTCAAACTGCAATACTATACCCAATTCTTTATTTTATTGAAATATGTTATTTCAATTATTCAAATTCTTTGGTAATAACCAATTTTAAAAATTTTAAATTGGTTCACATTTTCCAGGTTATTACATGATTGATAGTGACTAATCATATGTGTGAATTACTAATGTGAAGTACTATATTTTGAAAGTACTTGTGATTATTATATTGTGAAATGATTTTCCCTACTTTGAGATAGGAAATGATTTAGTATGTGGCTAAAGATTCGGGTAACCCTGAGACTAAAAGTATGGGTGAGAGGGCGATGTATTCTTCCATGTGTGGGAGGTGCATCGTCGGTGTAGCCTGCTCCTATGTGGGGTAGGTGCACATTTATATATCGAGTTGCTAGGTGCGTACCCTTTGCCTTGTCGATGGGGAGCGCGATATTTGGTTGCATACTTGTTTGTATGCATTGTTATGTTTTGGAATTCATATTTCCAAACGATTTGAGATCCCGAAGTGAAATCTACTTTGATATAGAAAGTTAGATATGTATTTCAAATGATTTGAAATAAGAAATCGGGAATAAAATCCAAATAAATAATTTCTGTAAATTGAATTGGATTTGGGAAATCTAAGTGTGGTGATTAATATAAATGGGTAGATTGGGGTATTGCATGTTGATTGATGCATAGTAGATCCATATCTATATTACTTATTGTTGTTTATACATTGGCATTCATGGGGGTAAACCCGTTCCGCGTTAGCGGCGTGGTCCCGTGATATGCCATATTATTAAATAAGTTAATTATAACTGTTTAGAGTTTCTCACACCAGTCCCATGACTGACTCGTAGTTTGCTTTTCCCTTGCAAACTCGGGTGCGCCTATTTTCCACACGGGCAGTCGAGTTGTTTTATTTTGCAGATGTATTGAGCAGGATTCTGGATTGAAGCTTTAAGCTGTGTCCAGGCATTTACAGTCTTTTGCTGTGTAGTTTATATTTCCGCTTTGCATTGTATTACATTTATGTGAATTTATCTTCCACTGTGTATTATTTTCGTTATACTATGATATTCTATACTGTGATGTAACATTATTATGATGTTTATAAAAGTCTTATGTTATTTGTTCTGATGTGTTGTATACCCAAAGTTAGCGTATGTGGGATTCAAACGGTCTTGGTCGATTTAGCGATCGATTAGTTCCGAGCGAAATCTGTGTCGTTACAGCTGGTATCAGAGCTTTGGTTAAACTCAAATCTTTGGGGTACAACTCATTAGAACAGAATAGGACTCATCAGAGGTAGGATTAGTAATGTCCTATTAAAGAATCCTCATTAGAGATAGAATCAGTAGCATTCTAGAATGAGCGACTCATTAGAGATGGGGTTAGTAATGCCCCAGAATGAGTTGAGAGTTATATGTTTATAAATAACGTATTTGTGATTATATATATAATCTGGTTTTAAAAATAGGATTTTTGAGTATATATAAAGTTATGTATTTGAAAAGTTAATCAATAAATTGATTGTTGGTTGTTGTTTGATTTTTGGTTGATTAATTAGAATTTTGATCCAATTAGCCAAATTGAACAAATATTGAACTGAATTGTAATATGTCAGAATTTTATCCCTATACATGTATATCCATTGAATATGTCATAGCAAGGAGGCTAGAGAAGAGGAATAAAATTGTTTGCCCGACAAATAAGTACATGTTTATTGTATTTCTTCGGTTTTGGATGATTTTATGAGCCAATTGGCTAGCCGCTTGGCTTTTTCTTTTTCTTTTGGATTGAAGAAGACCATGGGAGGCTATATGAAATATCCCGAAGTCCCCGGTGCAAGGGAGGTTATGGCGAAAATTTTTCGAAAATTTAGGGTGTTAGCTAAATTTTTGAAAAATTTGAAAAGTTCTTAGAAACTGAAAAGTTGAAGAACTTAAGCCATAAAGAAAATAATGAAAGTTGAGTTGATTAGATAAACAACTTTCAGCTTCGTTCCTTTTTGGGGATGAAAAGTTTAAGTGGGGGAGATTGTAACAACCTGGAAAATCCGAGCCAATTTAAATTTTTTATTTTGGCTATTTCGATGAATTTTGAATATTTAAAATAAATTATTTTAAATAATAACGATCAAAAATCCATTTGAATCGATGTTTGAAAATAAATATATTTATTTTAATTATAAATAGGGCCTGAAATGCCATGACAGCTTCAAAATTTGAATTCAAATTTTGATTGAGTGTACCGGGTGCAAAATAAACCGGATTTTAGCAAAACCAAAAATATTAGAATATAATTGAGAATATCTTTCCAAAGAATCCGAAAAATTGAAATTTCATAGCGGGGATAAAAAGTTATGCCCAATTGAAAATTCAGAATAGTCGCTTTGGTATTCTGGCCCTTAAAAATGGAAATTTTGCAAACGACCTCTGTTTTCGACGAAACCACTTTTGTTGGATCTGGGATGTCAAGTTATTGCTAGATTCCAAAATTCGTAATTTTCTGAATCAATATGTGAGCGTGGCAAAGGAAAACGTTTTTTGACAATTTCAGTTGATTTTAATCGACTGGAAAATGGCCATTTTTCAAACGGTCTCAGAATTTGTCGAAATTGGTTTTGTTAGAATCATATCGTCAATACGAAGCTAGAAAATATTTTTTGGGAATTTTTAGAGTCCGTATGTGGCCCCGATAAATTGAAATGTACGTTTAAAATTCAATATAATGATTTAAATGTTAATTTAAATGAAAACTGATCGAAATGATGGAATCAGCTTACGATACATATCCCATTGTGTTAGGAATGGGGGTAATTATCTAGGGACGACAGTCGGTGGGTTTGATTTCGAGTTTGAATTGAAAACGTACTTTTTGGGGGAAAATAAAATAATTACATAATTATATAAATAACCCTTTGACACCAAAACCCTAGCTTATTACACTCAGCCGCCGCCGAGACTTTCAAGGGATAAAATCGCACAAAACAAACCTCTTTAATTTCTCTCAATTAAAAACAAATTACAAGATGATTTCAATACGAAATTGGAGAGCTATCCAAGCTCTATAAATCTCGACCACTGTGATTGTTTATCGTTAAGTTTATGGTTCGATTTTAAGCCTCAAAGGCACGAACTTTGGGTTAATTTTTCGAGGCCATGGAAGCTCCGAGTTCGCCTGCGTTCACGGCGGCGCTGGAGTGAGTGGAGCCGGTTGGCGTGGAGGTCCCTGTTGCGAGTTCGCTCATCTTGGTTAGCCCGCAGCTGTGGATTTTCATTTCAAGCGAGGTCGGCTTTTTTTCAGAAAGAGGACGACGGGATAGTGAAGTAATTAAAAGATAATTAGGCAATGTAATTAGTTTTATTTATTAGTTAATTAATTTATGTAACTAATTTGTACATTATCATAAATTGTTCGAACGATATCAGAATCAAGTGAAACGAATTTCATTGGAATCGTTGTAGTGAACACTACATTTCAGAACTGACCAGAACAAAAACATAGCTAGTTGGAATTTCAGACATATTCAAAACCAAACAGAACATCAATTCAGAAACAGAAACTGGCGGAGTGGAAACCGACAATGAGAATTCTCTCACTATATTATATCTGTACAGTTATTTATTGTATAACTGCATATATGAACTGTTCCCCGTCGACCACAGACCATGGACGATTTGTTTGATTGTATTCTATGTGAAAATTGATCGTGATGTGAAATGAAATAAATTGAAAAGTGAATGAATATATATATATGAAATGTGAATTGTGAATTGTATATATATGAAATGTGAAATGTGAAAATTATATACGAAATATGAAAAGTGACAATATTGTATATATGAAAGTGAAAATATATATATACAAGAAGTGAAAATTATATACATATATATATATGAAATAAAAAATATGATATATATGAAATGAATTATATATATAAGAAGTCAAAATTATATATATATATATATATATATATATATATATGCGAATGGAAAATAACATATATATGCGTTGTGAAAATTATATGTATATGAAGTGAAAATAATATATATATATATATATGAAATGCGAATGGTAAATATATAAATGCGATGTGAATGAAACGTATATACGAATGAAATTATATATAAATGCGATGTGAATGAAATGTACATACGATGTGAAATCATATATATATATATATATATATATATATACATGAAAAGTGAATAAAAATATATATATGAATTGAAATTAATTTGAATATCGAATGGAATTGAAATGAATTTGAATATTAATTTGAATTGAAATGAATTTGAAACGAATATATATGGAATATTCTATTTTGATTTGAATTTGAAAGGGAAATTGAAATCGATTTGAAAAGGAATTTAAAACGATTTATAAAATTCATTTTAAAAGGAAATCGACGAAATATATATAATATATATATATATTATATATATTATATGGCCTGAATAGAACGCGCCGCGCTGCGGTAGTTCACGAATTTTGACCATTGACTTCGAATGGACATTACGAGAGATCCGACCGTCGGATTCTCCTAAAACTGGAACCGTTGGGTTCGTATCGAAAAGTGCTTTCTAACGAATACAAGAAATTAGAAATCTAATGGTTGGATTTGGAGATACATCCAAATCAAATTTGGAAAATGTCGCCGTAATTGCAGTTCGATGGTCATTGATGGAAATCGACTGTACGGGCCTTGATAAAATTATTAAAAATATCAATAATTTGTGTAAGATCATAAGAAATGATTTGAAAAGATAAAAATATATTATTATCGAAATGAACTAGTTATTAACTAGAAAAATAATCCAATATTTTTAAATAAATAAAATGGATTGGGGTGTGGTTTTAATATAACCAAGAATTTCCAATATATGAATTGGAATGGATTTGAATCGAAATTATCTTCAGAATATTTCGATATTGGATCCCGTGATTATACAATATTGTGGAGGAATTTGGAAGATATATATATATATATATATAATGTTATACCAATACCATATTTGTTGATTTCAGAATTTGATGTTGAATATAAGCCAATATATTTTCTATTCAGAGCCTTGTGTTTAATATCAAATTGGATTTGGGGTTTGTCATGAACTGTGTCTAAATGACATTAGTTCTTTAACCCACGTAAAAACAGGATTAATTTCCAAAAAGTAGAACAATCAATATGAAATCATTTTAGAGATGAACCCAATAAGGGTTTGAATAAATCTTTAATTAGATTTGGATGAATGAATGATGATTAAATTTACCAAAACACGTGATGTGATTAAACCAAATTTACTTAGTTTTTGATATTGATTGTGGTTGATTGATTGTTTGGATGGTGTTCGACCAGTTTATGAGCAGAATATGCTTTTACATTTAGCATTGGGTTGGGTAAAGATATCTGTGTGCTAACACCTTGTGGAACACTTCACGATTTGACGATAAGGTGTTTAGCGATGTTGTGTTCATTTCAAATTTAATGAATGATTGTGAAATGATATATTTTTCTTAAGTGAAAAGAAATGTATTCCCGATTCTGGACAGGGAATGTTTTGAAAAAATGTTTTATAAAAAAGAAAGGATTTCGAGGGCTAAAACCCGATGATTTCGAAATGATTTAGAAATATATTATGGTTTTACATTGCAGTTCATCATATATTCGATTAGTTGCTATTAATGATGTATCTGTTTGGTGAAAGAGAATTTATTCTCTTGCTTAACACCCTTCTTTGAGACGTACGAGCTCAAAGGTTATGTGATTAATAGTGACTGATCATATGTGTGAATTACTGATGTGAAGTACTATATTTTGAAAGTACTTGTGATTATTATATTGTGAAATGATTTTCCCTACTTTGGGATAGGAAATGATTTAGTATGTGGCTAAAGATTCGGGTAACCCTGAGACAAAAAGTATGGGTGAGAGGGCGGTGTATTCTTCCATGTGTGGGAGGTGCATCGTCGGTGTAGCCTGCTCCTATGTGGGGTAGGTGCACATTTATTTATCGAGTAGCTAGGTGCGTACCCTTTGCCTTGTCGATGGGGAGCGCGATATTTGGTTGCATACTTGTTTGTATGCATTGTTATGTTTTGGAATTCATATTTCCAAATGATTTGATTTGAGATCCCGAAGTGAAATCTACTTTGATATAGAAAGTTAGATATGTCTTTTAAATGATTTGAAATAAGAAATCGGGAATAAAATCCAAAGGAATAATTTCTATAAATTGAATTGGATTTGGGAAATCTAAGTGTGGTGATTAATCTAAATGGGTAGATTGGGATATTGCATGTTGATTGATGCATAGTAGATCCATATCTATATTACCGATTGTTGTTTATACATTGGCATTCATGGGGGTAAACCCGTTCCGATTTAGCGGCGTGGTCTCGTGATATGCCATATTATTAAATAAGTTAATTATAACTGTTTAGAGTTTCTCACACCAGTCCCATGACTGACTCGTAGTTTGCTTTTCCCTTGCAAACTCGGGTGCCCCTATTTTCCACACGGGCAGTCGAGTAGTTTTATTTTGCAGATGTATTGAGCAGGATTCTGGATTGAAGCTTTAAGCTGTGTCCAGGCATTTACAGTCTTCCGCTGTGTAGTTTATATTTCCGCTGTGCATTGTATTACATTTATGTAAATTTATCTTCCGCTGTGTATTATTTTCGTTATACTCTGATATTCTGTACTGTGATGTAACATTATTATGATGTTTATAAAAGTCTTCTGTTATTTGTTTTGATGTGTTGTATACCCATAGTTAGCGTATGCAGGATTCGAGCGGTCTTGGTCGATTTACTGATCGATTAGGTCCGAGCAAAATCCATGTCGTTACAATTTGATGCTGCAAAAAACAGTGAAAATTGTATGCTTCTTCCACCTTTTCAGTAAAGTAGAAAAGGATACACAAAATACTATTTACAGAAACATTGCCAATGAGTATACATATACTATTCTATTTTTTTTCTTTTCATTTTAGGATGTTTGTCCTTGCATTTCCATCATACTTAAATCCATGAGCAAAATATCCACGTTTTACTACTTTCAGACATATTATGTAAGTAAAATATGAAGAACCACTGTATCCTATTCTGCTTGCTATTATATGCTTCAGTTCATTTATGACTGCTTTATATTCTGCCTGTATATGTTCCCAAACTTTCAACTTGCTGCTCTACTATGTTCTGTTTTGTTCATATTGCAATATCCAAACTGTCCACACACAAGCCGCCGCAAGTATTGTCCATTTTAAACTTTATCTCCAGCTTTGGTCGAACTCCTCTATGCACACGCCGATCGGGCGTGCCTGCGTACTGGTGTGTGTGTGTATATATATATATATATGTATTGATTCATAGAAATGTGAAATTATACACAAATCATTTGTTTTGGGTATTGTTCACATATTTATATTCAAGTATCACTATACATGTACATAGATTAAAAAAAACAAGAACAAGTCTTACTTGTTTAAATATATCTATGTACACAATTAATTTGAAGTCCTATTCAACATATAATATAACTGACTTATGTTATGTGTGTATATGCACAGATTCTAAATTTGCACTAAGGGCAACTGTATCTTGCATATTATCATCAGATAGCATATGTACTTATGAACAGTTTCTAAATCCATTATGTATAAGAAGCAAACAATATGATTAATAATATAAACACCATCACGATTTCAAATAACTCATTAGTTAAGGAATCCAATTAAGTGGGCATCGGCACAAACTAGGGGCTAATAATTGCATGTCTATAACATATAAAACAAGCTATGAAAATCCATTTAAATTGCATATACATAATAATTAGACTGCTTATCAGGATGATGCAAATCTAATCAGCTTTATATGTGATTTTGCACAGAACTGGAATGCCTAATGTACACTTATATATATTACTAATTCAAGCAACCATTTGTTGAGTGTCAAATTACATGGCTAGAAGTGTCGAGATTATTAAGATGTTAACTCAAATGCACATTGCAATAAATACATACATTTACATATATACCACTGTATGTGCATCAAAATGTTCATGTAATATATTATGATACTATTAGATAAATACAGTATATAAATCCCCTCACTACGCCATATATGCTAATTAGACTGTGGTAGTGGCCGTATCTACAGCGATTTGGCATGTCCGTAAGCCATATAAAAAAAAGCGTGTCTAATTATTAGATACGGCTAAAGGGAGTGTCTAACTGAAAATTTGGCACGCCCACCTAGCCGTATCAAAAGTGAAAAAAGAAACAGCTTTTTACCGTGTCTAAAGGGCAAGTAGATATGAATATAAACCGTAGCTAACTTACAAGGGATGTTGCTTTACTACATTTTAGAAACGGCTTTTGACCGTATCTATGACATCCGTATCTTATTAATTATATATATATATATATACACACACGCATACTATACATAAACAGAAAATACAACACATGTTTTCCATAACACAGACCATATCACAATTTATACAAAGCATAGCACAAATTATACACAAAGCATAACAAGAATTTTCATAACATAATTTATAGAGTGTCATACGATTATTAAAAGGAAATTGTCACAGATTCTTCATCTAATTACAAAGTCTGATAAAACTGAGCTGGTTATTGAAAGTAGCAAATTTAATTAAAAAAAAACAAATGTGATAAAACTGGAGGATCAGGTCGGGCTGGGAAGATTGAGCGTGCTGATCATGCTGTGTAGTCCACGTTGCTGTAAATTAAAGCAGTGATGAGAAGATGGTGATACTGAATGTACAAAACTTATATGTTTCAAAGCATGCATTGATAATCATATAAGCTAGGTGCTAAATGTTGATGTGTGGATGCACGGGTCATGTGCGCCATAGTTTCAATGTAACAAATACATGGCATGTAGGTAAATAGGCGCTGGATCATAGAGGTCAGTAATGGTGACAAAGATACACGGGAAAATAGGCATATACATGTGCAAGTTTAAGGGCATCATCGTTATTATGGCAGTAATCGAGTCGACAGACGTCCAGTCAGTGGACTCGTCGATAAGTCGTAGACTATAGTTGGTAAATATATTGCTACTTTCAGTGTATCCGCGGACTTTCAATCGACTACCCGGATGGTCACAACAAAGTTCAGGTTCAGGATGTAGAAATAGGCATATGGAAGGTCACAACACCAAACAAGCGACCTTCCATATGCCCAACAAAGGACAGTTTGTTGTCGCTTGTTTGGTGTTGTAACAAATACATGGGCAAATAGTCAAGGGCAACATAATCAAGGCAAACAATACGAAACAAGTCCTCATGAATTGCATATGTACACACATGAATTATCAATGGATTAATCAATTGTAGAACATTAACAAATAATACTCAAGAGTATTTTCATAGTAACAAAAATGGAACACGAAGCCACGATATTCGGAGTGAACACTCCAATGTATTATTGCTTAGGTCATGGCAGTTAAGGTCTGATCAGGTCAGTATCATGGCTTTGTGTTCATGTGTGCATAACGTGTCTCACTATGCATGTGTACGCCACCAAAGAGAGTTCATGAAACTAATGCAAACACAAGTGTCATGGAATTCTTAGTTCATAAGTAAACCAAGAGTCAAGTGTAAAATTATATATACCTACTCCAATGTCTAAAGATATCGAATCAAGGACTTCGCATGACACACAAACCCACTCACTCCGACTTCATCAAAGGTCACTGCAAATTGACAATTCAGTTTGGAGGTTTTCTGTAACGACCCGGGGATTTTGGTTCTTATCATTTATCATTTTCTATTCGACTTCATATTTGATTTCTATTTGGTTTAAAAACACCATTCATTCTAATGTTACATAAATAGGTGCAAATCATTTCATTAGCTAATTAATGAATATTTCAACTCATATATGTTTATTTTGAACAAGTGGCTATTTTTAACACTTCACATTTCAACGATTTATGCATACAATAAAAATGTGATTTTTATTATCAAACAATTTATTTCAAAATATGAATACCATTCAACACATGAATTTCTAATCAACGAATGAATATCAATTCAACACATGAATGTTTTCTATAACTTTTATATATAGATAAAAATGTGATTTCTATCGTCAAACAATTTATTTCAAAATATGAATACCATTCAACACATGAATTTCTAATCAACGAATGAATATCAATTCAACACATGAATGTTTTCTATAGTTTTTATATATAGATAAAAATGTGATTTTTATCGTCAAACAATTTATTTCAAAATATGAATACCATTCAACACATGAATTTCTAATCAATGAATGAATATCAATTCAACACATGAATGTTTTCTATAGTTTTTATATATAGATAAAAAATGTGATTTTTATCGTCAAACAATTTATTTCAAAATATGAATACCATTCAACACATGAATTTCTAATCAACGAATGAATATCAATTCAACACATGAATGTTTTCTATAGTTTTTATATATAGATAAAAATGTGATTTTTATCGTCAAACAATTTATTTCAAAATATGAATACCATTCAACACATGAATTTCTAATCAACGAATGAATATCAATTCAACACATGAATGTTTTCTATAGTTTTTATATATAGATAAAAATGTGATTTTTATCGTCAAACAATTTATTTCAAAATATGAATACCATTCAACACATGAATTTCTAATCAACGAATGAATATCAATTCAACACATGAATGTTTTCTATAGTTTTTATATATAGATAAAAATGTGATTTTTATCGTCAAACAATTTATTTCAAAATATGAATACCATTCAACACATGAATTTCTAATCAACGAATGAATATCAATTCAACACATGAATGTTTTCTATAGTTTTTATATATAGATAAAAATGTGATTTTTATCGTCAAACAATTTATTTCAAAATATGAATACCATTCAACACATGAATTTCTAATCAACGAATGAATATCAATTCAACACATGAATGTTTTCTATAGTTTTTATATATAGATAAAAATGTGATTTTTATCGTCAAACAATTTATTTCAAAATATGAATACCATTCAACACATGAATTTCTAATCAACGAATGAATATCAATTCAACACATGAATGTTTTCTATTCAATGAATAAATATAGTTTAAGCATATGAAAATAATTCAAACACACGAATATTATTCAAAATTTCGGCAGCATAATGGCAGGGTAGTTAAAACCGGGACCGTCCCTAGTACGGCTCCTCGCTCTACCTTAAAACCTCGCGGTTTTTGACAATGGGGATCATGCATCTAGTTCGCACGCAGGCGGCATGTATATATTTATTTCATTTCCACAAACTAATCCTATGTGGTTTCAACCAAATATTTCTCAACCACAAATGGGTATTTTTCAACCACAATCAACCAATATCAATCACAAACAATCCCAAACAATCATTCGCTATCAATCAATTTTCACAACAATTTCAACCAATAAATATCGTCCATGGTTTGTGGACGAGGGGCGTATATATATATATATAGATATATATTTATATATAGCAATTCACTTTCATTTCACACATATATAATATTTTTAAATCAGAAATCTCACCGAATAGCTAATTCAATCCCACGACTCTTCTTTGCATAAAATCTTCGCCAATCTCTCTTTTTGTCGCTTTGTTGCCCGTATTCTCTACATATGTAAAAATCGAATTTTTACCATGTTATTCAATATATAAAGATCATATTTTAAAAATAAAGATTATATTTTTAATATTCCTATGATGTAAAAATTATATTTTTATTTCTTTAAAAATATAAGAATCATATCTTACTTCTTCTACTTAATAAAAATTCCGTCTTTTCTATTTTTAAAAATCTGATCTTTTCTATTCAAAAAAATCTGATCTTTTTCTTTTTAAAGTTCTAATCTTTTTTTTCTTTTTAAAGTTCTAATCTTTTTTTTTTCTTTTTAAAGTTTAAATTAAAAATCAGTTTTTAAATCTGTTAAAAAAACCAGTTTTTAACTTCTTTTAAAAAAATTCAGTTTTGAATCCTTTAAGAAAATTCAGTTTTAAATCCTTTTAAAAAATTCAGTTTTGAATCCTTTAAGAAAATTCAGTTTTAAATCCTTTTAAAAAATTCAGTTTTTAAATCTGTTAAAAAAATCAGTTTTAAATCTTTATAAAAATCAGTTTTAAACCTTTATAAAAATCAGTTTTAATCCTTATAAAAATCAGTTTTTAAATCTTATAAAAATCAGTATTTACAGAATAAAAATAAAAATAAAATAACCTAAAATACTCACCGTAGTCTGCGAAGGGGGGGGGGAGGAAGAAGACGTCGGCGGCAGGGCGGAGCTGGCTTCCAGGCGGGGCGGCGGCTTCAGCGTCTCGAACTGGGGGGGCTCTCGAATCGCTCGCGATGGCTTCGAGGGGGACGGGGTCTTCGGGGGTTGCGCCACTGGTTCGACGAACGAGGGGAGGGGGTGCGGTGATGGGCGGCGCTTCCTGGGCTGCGACGCGATTTAGATTTAGGGTTTTCTCTTTTTTTTATTTCGAACTGAAGAGAGAGAAGAGGGAATGGGGGGGTTTATATAAAATATATATATTTAATTATTTATTTTTTCAAAAAGTTGACTTTTACATACGACCTCGAAACGAGGCCTACCGCCTGTCGTCCATAGCGTTTTACCCCCATTCCGAACACAATGGGATATGTATCGTAAGCTGATTCGATTGTTTCGAATAGTTTCCGTTGAATTTACATTTAAATCCTTATGTTGAATTTTAAACGTACATTTCAAATTACCGGGGTCACATACTAACTAGAAAAATTCCAGAAAAATATTTTCTAGTTTCGTATTGACGATACGGTCCTAACAAAACTAGTTTCGTCGAATTCTGAGACCGTTTGAAAAATGGTCAATTTCCAGTCGATTAAAATCAACTGAAACCGGTCAAACGCGTTTTCCTTTGCCACGCTCACATATTGATTCGAAAAATTATGAAATTTGAAACCTAGCAATAACTTCACATCCCGGACCCAACAAAAGTGGTTTCGTCGAAATCCGAGGTCGTTTGCAAAATGTCCATTTTTAAGGGCCTGAATTCCATAGCGACTATTCAGAATTTTCAACTGGACATATCTTTTGATTCCCGCTATCAAATTTCGATTGGTCGGATTTGTTAGAAAGATATTACCTATTAGATCCTAATGTTTTTGGTTTCACTAAAATCCGGATTGTTTTGCACCCGGTATATTCAATTGAAGTTTGAAATCGAATTATCGAACTACCGCGCCATTTTCAATTCTATATATAATTATAATTAATTATATTCGTTTTCAAATGTCGATTCAAACTCAGTTTTCATCGCCATTATTTAAAATATTTATTTTAAATATTTAAAATCCATTATTTTAGCCAATTTAAAATTTTTAAATTAGTTCAGATTTTCCGGGTCGTTACATCGACCTTGGTTACCGACATATTGTAACACCCCACGTCCGTTAGTGTCACTCACAAAGGGAATGCACTAAGTTCTGTGGAGCATTTAGGGTAAAAGATGCAGATAAATTACAAGACAGACAGAAATTAAACAGCGGAAAATAAAACTTTGCTTTATTGATAAAATTGTTTGTACAATGGTTTCTTTACAACATCAGAGTATTATCTGTCTTACAAAATAAAGAAGAATAAAAACAACATTTATATTCCCCAATTTTAACAAAAGCCAGCCATAGCATCTGAAAATAGAATCCAAGCAAACTTCGACAAATCTTCAAGCTGGGAAAGAGTGGCAGTCCAACTTAACCTGAGCTAAACTATTCCCTCCTTTACTACCTGGAGGGGGGAACGGAAGAAAAGAAGACGAAAGAAAAACAGAGTCAGACATAAAGCCTGAGTAAGTCCAGTAACTTCTAGCATGTGAACATGAAAAAAAAAACGACATGAATTAACTGAATACAAGATTACACCATGACGATAGGGTCAACAAGATTAGACAAGGTAATCACAAGATATGCTAAGATAAGATAAACTGGATACGCTCTAATACTTTCGCCGCTTCGCTATTTCCTTGTTATACTGGTTTCTATATCTCTGCACCACCTAACTAGTGTCCCAACTAGTAACGATAACGTGATCCCAATCCCTGTATTTTCCCTTGCCTTCGAGCATCCATTTATTATTTATCACCTAGATCTAATCTAGGATTTTCTATCCAGTGTTTTCTAGATTCAACTAGAGTTCTACGCTGTCTGCTGAAAGCTTCTCGGATTCAGGATTTATGCCACCTAGTTCAACTAGGGATTATGCTACCTGTCGAACGATGTCCCCAAGTCTAGGATACACTACCTAGAGTGGTATATGTTCCTATACTTCCCCACGCATGTATCGCGAATCGTTTATCGCTTGTCTAGATGCACATGTCCTGTAATGTGCGACCCGAGTCCTGTGTCAGGGCAAATCACAGAATACAGAACTCGATCGGGAGGTTTCAGATATCTGCCGATGCAGATGCTAAGGTCTGTTTTTATTTCAGTGGCTATGGTCCCACTTGACCCCTCTCTCAACTAATGAAAGGCACACCTTGTAAAATGAGAACTATACGCCGGCCCCCGGTGCCCCACTATCCTATGGCCATCCTCACCCATGACTAGATAGCAAGTATATGGTCTTTTGGAGTTCTCCGCTTTTCCGCTTTACGTATCTCGATTGACTCAAGATGGATGGTAGACGACGAGTCGCTATCACAGGGCTACCGTTTACTCGCCGAATCACGCCGGTCCATCCTAGTCTTTAGGTTGCCATGAATTGCAACCAAGGCATACCCCTGGTTCTTATACGCAGACCTTAACCTCTGTGGGCTCAGGCGGATCATCTGTAGCCCCACAGAGGGATACCAAGAGTACCCTCACGTCCCCTTGAAGCCTCGGGCTTCGTAACCCAATTCGTTGGAGCCTTCTTTTTAATCAGACGGACATTCGCTCCTTCCCGTGTTATACTAAGAATTACTACTTAGTTTTACTAACTAAGATTTACCACTTAGTTTCCAGAATTGTCGTTTTCTTAACTAGGGTTTACTTAGTTCTCTTTCCCGTCAATTTGGATTGGTTAAGTGTCATAGTCAATTTAAGCTAACTTAACCCTCCTCATTTACCCTGTTAAACTGGTTAAGTGTTATCAGTAACTCATGTTGACTTAACCCTACCACAAACCAAGTTATACTGTTTAAGTATTTATTACTTAACCCTACCCATTCACCCTGTGTTGGTTAAGTGTTCCTTTTTAACTTAACCTTGCCCGTCTGTTTTAACTAACATGTTATTATTAATGGTTAAGTATTATCCCTTCATGTTTTAGACTTAACCCCATTCCCTTATCACAACCTGATGGTTAAGTGTTCAAGTTTACTTAACCCTACAGCCTAGCCTAGCTAACATATCAAAATTGGCTAAGTGTATTAGATTTTACTTAACCCCAACCTCTAGTCTAGTTAACATATTAATTTGGCTAAGTGTATTAACTTTACTTAACCCCTACAAGTCTCGTTTTGCTACCTTGAGTTTGGTTAAGTGTCTCTATGGACTTAGCCCTCCCATTCTAGCTTAACTGTATGGCCCTAACCCCACCCACCAGTCTGGTTATCATGTTGAATTGGTTAAGTGTCTTAGTGAACTTAACCCTACCATTCTTGTTCTAGCTTTAATTATATAAATTAAAGCTGCTACCACTCACATTAGACATGTATTGTTGCGAATACTGGATGTGCCGGTTGGTTCCGGACAGGTTTACATCGCAACTCAGTCTAACCTAGGGCTAGGCATATTCGTGTTTTCTAAGTTCAAAGGGTTTTAGTTTATTTTCAAATCAAGTTTTGAAAGTAACCATCCCGTTCGTCGGATCAGTTAGGGATAGCCAGGGAGAGCAGGAAACTTGTATTTTCCAAACCCAAGCCTAGACACTATCCTCTCTGTCACCCTAGAACTTTCTGGTGTGTCATTAAAAGAGATGTCGTTAATAAACCTTTAATTTGACTAAATTTATATTTCCTCATTCAGGACAAATTCTATAAGTAAATTATTTCTAATTTTCTTATTTCCTAATTACTCTTTTAATGTGAATTGTCAACATTTATTCTTATGTCCCATTCTCCCTTCTATATCATATTTATGCCCCTTTGGTATGTAAACTATACCAAATTAAGTGTCACTAACCATGATTTTGCTAAACCTGATAGTTATTCCCAATTATGGCCAATTTCACATTTATGCCAATATACTTACCGTGCCAAATTAGCTAATCCAATTCCGATTCAACATTCTAATTCACGTCAAACTAGACTTATTACTCTAGTTCACTATTCATGTAAATGCTAGATTTATACGTCAATACTAGATTCAAATTACACATCTTATAATTCATGTCAAATTTATCCAATTTTCATTTCTATGAACATGCCATAATACATGTTCCCAATTTATGCCAATTTCCAAGTTAAACTACATTTTTAATAAATTTCATATTTTTTCCAAACCGCATTCCCACCGTTCGTATAATCGTGATTCAGTCTAGATTATAAATAAAGCTAGGTTCGTAGAAAATAGGGAATGAACCAAAGATGCTATGCAAAAGATAGACATACTAACTGGCATAAAAAGGGTTGAATTGCGATGTCGGTTCAAGAACATGGGTAGACCTAACTTAATAGGTAAATTCCCAAGGTCTAAAACCAAAGAAAACCAAGAATAGACAGAATAGAGACGTAGGTTCAAGAATATGGGTAGACCTAACTTAATAGGTAAATTCCCAAGGTCTAAAACAAAAGATATCCAAGATTAGACAGAATAGATAATCGGGTTTAGACCCAATTTCATAGTCACAAAACTTAAGCAACACTTTCCTAGTCATGAATCACATGTGTTTAATCACAGATGTCCTTGTTATGTCATAGGCAATAGTTTATATTTCCTAATCAAAGGCATAGGCTTAGTCAAGGAAATAATCCTCATAGTCACAGTCACAGGCAATGTTCATAGTCATAAGCAATGTCCATAGTCATAGGCAAATGTTCATAGTCATAGGCATATGGTTTTAAGGTCCATAGTTTCATAGTCATGGTCTTATTTGTCCTCGAATCATAACAGTTCTTAATTAGGTTCAAGAGTATAGGCACTGATTCGAATAGAGAGAGAGATTTGGCATATTCTTTTATTCCTTTAATTTCATGTCACGAACAGAGAAAAACGTTCAAATCTAAAAAGTAACTGACTTACAGAGATTAGATTAGAACAGAAAGATGGCGTTGCTATGATTCATAGAAAAATAGTCGTTGAAGTTGTTTGAACCTCCTCTTGAATCCTAGCTTGACTTGAACTTCTTCTTGAAAATCTTTTAGCAGCATTTCCTCATCTTGATTTATTTTATATATATTATTTTACTCACTTATTTATTTATTTCTCAGAGGCAGCATAAGGATAGAAAAGAACTGTGAATAGAGAAGAAGACCAGGGCTATTTATATAGTGTAGAAGTCAACGAATCTGGTCAGAAGGGCGTCCGGATACAGAGAAACGAATCAGGTTCAGAAAGATGGAAAAAGGGGGGTCGACTACCCAGTCGACTACCCAGTCGACCTGGAGGGGGGTCGACTACCCCTCTAGGTAGTTTATCCTAGACTTTGGGGCATCGTTCGACAGGTAGCATAATCCCTAGTTGAACTAGGTGGCATAAATCTTGAATCCGAGAAGCGTTCAGCAGACAGCGTAGAACTCTAGTTGAATCTAGTAAACACTGGATAGAAAACCCTAGATTAGATCTAGGTGATAAATAATAAATGGATGCTCGAAGGCAAGGGAAAATACAGGGATTGGGATCACGTTATCGTTACTAGTTGGGACACTAGTTAGGTGGTGCAGAGATATAGAAACTAGTATAACAAGGAAATAGCGAAGCGGCAAAAGTATTAGAGCGTATCCAATTTATCTTATCTTAGCATATCTTGTGATTACCTTGTCTAATCTTGTTGACCCTATCGTCATGGTGTAATCTTGTATTCAGTTAATTCATGTCGTTTTGTTTTTCCATGTTCACATGCTAGAAGTTATTGGACTTACTCAGGCATTATGTCTGACTCTGTTTTTCTTTCGTCTTCTTTTCTTCCATTTCCCCCTCCCCTCCAGGTAGTAAAGGAGGGAATAGTTTAGCTCAGGTTAAGTTGGACTGCCACTCTTTCCCAGCTTAAAGATTTGTCGAAGTTTGCTTGGATTCTCTTTTCAGATGCTATGGCTGGCTCTTGTTAAAATCGGGGAATATAAATGTTGTTTTTATGCTTCTTTATTTTGTAAGACATATAATACTCTGATGTTGTAAAGAAACCATTGTACAAACTATTTTATCAATAAAGCAAAAATTTATTTTCCGCTGTTTAATTTCTGTCTGTCTTGTAATTTATCTGCATCTTTTACCCTAAATGCTCCACAGAACTTAGTGCATTCCCTTTGTGAGTGACACTAACGGACGTGGGGTGTTACACATATACTCAATGTCGACACTCCAAGAGTCGGAAAATACCGGATAGTCCATGAAAGAAATTAGAGGGTGAGGAAAGATAAGATAGAAACTTAGAATAGAAGAAGATGAAGAACACAACATCAGAGTAAACACGAATCTCACAGCGGAACGAATAAATATATTTCATAACATAACTTTGAAATATAAATCTGTACTTGAATATACATATCATTTCCAAAGTACAACACTTACAACGCAGCGGAAATAATCAATAGCTATATGATCCTGAAGCCTCCTGCTCCACCTCTTCAAGTATCTGTAAATCCCGACTACTTGACTGCCCGTACAAAATTGGGCACCCAAGAGTTTAAGGAAAACAAAATAAACTCCGGGTCAGTCATGGGACTGGTATAAGCAAAACAATTTAAACAGCTTGAGCAATTAAACGAAATCTCATAAGACCAAGCCGTATAACGGAATGGGTTTTTCCCTTATGAGAATCCAAAATATCTTTATATCAAAACTCATTGATATTATAATAGTGTCTATTAACCTGTGACGGCAAGGAATTTCGCTCGGTCCGAACCAGTCGCTAAACCGATTCAGGCCGTTCGAAACGCCCTATCGTTTGAGAACAGGACAAAACAGAACGCATACAGAAGAACATTTCATTGTATTTTACAACAATGCATCAGATTACAAGAATATACAGAGTATGAATGAATATTACACAGAAATAACAGAGATTTAAATTACATTTAAATACATAGCAGCGGAAAATAATACAATACACAACTAGAAGAGATATACGGGTACAAAGCTTTCCGGATATCGTTCCAGCTGTAAACCAGGATCCTGTGAATATAAATCTGCAAAACCAAAACTACTAGCTGCCCGTGTCAAAATAAGGGCACCCAGAGTTTAGGTTAAAACAATAAACTCCAGGTCAGTCATGTGACTGGTGTGAGAACTAAAACAGTTATTAATCTTTATTTTTAAAGTTAGGTAAATCAAGGGACCACGCCGTATAACACGGAACGGGTTTCCTCCCAAGAATACCAGTGCATAAAACAAACAGCGCAATGCTAAATAAAGAAAAATGAAGCTGTTATAAGACCCAGGTCCTATCACACAATGCAAACGCAAGCCGGGGGATAGGGTTTTCCCTTATAACAGCCAAAGAATGCTTGATACGCTTAAAAAAAATCATTTGATACTACTATAAGTGCATAGTGTATAAAACAACTTCAAATCATAAGTATCAATCCTAGGCGGCATGAATGGCCCATAACACTATGTCGCCATATATAAGTTTACAATCAAAACCGCAAATGTCGTATTGGAAGTTGGGTTATCATTTATGGTATGAACCGAGGCTAGGGGCAAGATCCTCAACCGATTCGAGACTGTCTAGTCCGAGCCTCAGGATCAGCCGCAACTGCCCCATGGATCGTCAGGGCCGGTCCACCGATGTGGATTATTATGCCTGAACACTACGTTTCCCCGCCCTTTGGGGCGTAAGCCTGGCCCGTCAGCCGACCAGAAGCATCGGCCGAAACCGATATCACGAGGCGCCTCGCTTTTCAGCAAGTAATAATAAGTAACATCCACATGAGTCAAACTCGTCAGCCAGTTCAAGCACTGACGCCACTCATAACTAGAAAGAAACGTAGGTCCTCCCTGATGTCCGTCTCCCGTTTTTGATTCATACCGGGTGTGATACTCGCGAATCAACGTTACACAAAGCTACGCCACAAAGGCCGTGCTTCGATCATCAACCACAAGACTTTGCTTTTCAAAAGAAGCCTTGATCATTTGCCTCTTAGCATGCCACACAGGCAATTCACTCCATGCGATTGATATCCATCAATATATAACCCCTGAGCTCGTACGTCTCAGAGAAGGGCGTTAAGCAAGAGAATAAATTCTCCGCCGCCAAACAAATATATATTTAATAGAGATCAATCACACGGACTAAAATCCAATGTCAGACACACAGTCCATTTACAAGTCCGTTCTGGGGCTGAACGAAACCGGGGGCACCTAGTACCCCGCAGATCCATCGATCTCCAAGTACGTCTGGACGATCACTAACTGTTTCCATCTTCTTGGGTGTACAGCCCAATCAAGATCATCAGTAATTACCCAAACGACGTGAAGACCTCCGGTCTTCGACCATCGTCTTCATCTTCGACTTATCGTCGTATCAGTTATTCAGAATGGGATAAACCCGGTTTTTCCGAATAACTCACGTATATTTAAATAAGTGTTACACAAACACAACATACGTCTCATTCCAATTCATCAGTCACTAACCGTAAATTAATCAAGAGAATAATTCCCCAAATATTAACCCCGAAGGCCGAAACCAACATCAGATCAATATCCAGAAAACCATTCTACTTAGCTAACCGACAGTTAGTTTCTAATTTCACATTCATAGGGAAAGGTTCCCATTAATTTTATCAAAGATAAATTCTTGAAATTTATTCTTTAATCTATTTTTGAATATCAATTCAAACTAGTCGGGATTAACGAAACTTACCGAAGTAATCATTTGCTTTAATTTCCCAATCCCAACCTATTCATCCCATGAAGTAAAACTGATAATACTTCATATCTAACACCACGGTGTTATTGGTAAATTCAATTACCATTTCACGTTCAAATCTAATTAAAGATTTAACTATCGCCTGGAGCAAAACTGGTGGTACTCCATTTTCGATCATTTCAATCTAATTAAAGATTCATTAAAACTCCACTTAGTTTTAATCTTCGACTGGGTTAAAGAATCAGTGTCATTTAAAACACGATTCACGATAAACCCAAATCACATTCCATTAATTATCGGGTTAAAGAACAAGTGTTATTTAAAACACTGTTCACGATAAACCCAAAAATCAATATCAATTCAATTCCAATTAAATATTATTTAATTGGTACACTTCATTAAATCTAAATAAAAAGATTTAATCTTTTCTCAACTGGGTTCAAGAACAGTGTTAATGAAGACACCATTCACGACAAACCCAAATCACATTTGATATTCAATACAAGGCTTTGAATAAAAAATATATCGGCTTATATTCAATATCAAATTCTACGATTAACAAATGTCGTATTGGAAATAACGATATAAATAGGTATCTTTCAAATTTCCATAACAACATCTGTATAATCACGAATTCCAACATCGAAATATTCCGAAGACAATTTCGATTCAAATCCACTCCAATGCAATCATTGGAGATTCTGGTTATTTTTAAAATCCTTTTCAAATTCAATTTATTTATTTAAAAATAAATAGAATTATAATTCTAGTTCAAAACTAGTTCATTTCGATAAAAATCTATTTTTATCTTTTCAAATATGGAGTTTTTCATCCCAATTCTTCCCAAATCATTTCTTATGATTTTACACAAATTATTACTATTTTTAATAATTTTATCAAGGCCCGTACAGTCGATTTCCGTCAATGGCCATCGAACTGCACTTACAACGACCTTTTTCTAATTTGATTTGGACATAATTCCAAATCCAACCGTTAGATTTCCAATTTTTAACATTCATTAGAAAGCTCTTTTCGATACGAACCCAACGGCTCCGGTTTTAGGAGAATCCGACGGTCGGATCTCCCGTAATGTCCGTTTGAAATCAATGGTCGAAATTCGCGAACTGCCGCGGCGCGGCGCGTTCTATTCAGGCCATTATATTATATATATAATATATATTTCGTCGATTTCTATTTAAAACGAATTAATAAATAGTTTTAAAATTGTTTCTAAAGCGATTTCAACTTCCTTTTCAATTCAAATCAAAATTGAATTCTTCTTTATAAATTCGTTTCAAAGTTCATTTCTATTCAATTCAAATTTCAATTCAATTTGAATTCATTTCAATTCACTTTGAATTCATTTCAATTCACTTTCAATTCAATTTGAATTCGTTTTCAATTCAATTCATTTCGAAATCGTTTTCAATTCAATTCATTTCGAAATCGTTTTCAATTCAATTCATTTTGAAATCGTTTTCAATTCAATTCAATTCATTTCGAAATCGTTTTCAATTCAATTCATTTCGAAATCGTTTTCAATTCAATTCATTTCGAAATCGTTTTCAATTCAATTCATTTCGAAATCGTTTTCAATTCAATTCATTTCGAAATCGTTTTCAATTCAATTCAATTCATTTCGAAATCGTTTTCAATTCAATTCATTTCGAAATCGTTTCAATTCAATTCAATTCATTTCGAAATCGTTTTCAATTCAATTCAATCCATTTCGAAATCGTTTTCAAATCGATATAAATATCGTTCACGTCAAAATGGCGTCAATCTAATCAACACGGCTTCATATATTCCTTTATTTTCAAATATTCTATTTCAAATATTTCTTTTTCAAATATTTCTTTTTCAAAACTGGAATGAGGCCCAATCAATTACCATAAAATGTTAATTATATGGATTTTCTACAACACATGTATATATCAACAACGATGAATAATCAACCATCAACCAAAGTGCACTACACTGTATAAGCATCAAATATAAATATTCAACGCTTATAACAGTCTGTCAATCAATCGATCGACACACAACTAAACAATCGGGATTAGTGTACGTCAAATATCATCCCAACACCCGTGTAGGGTTTCAAACAATCAAACACAAATTTTATTTGTGCAGTTGGGTGATGTGTAAAATTTATCGTCCCAATCAATGTCCTTCAAATAGGTGTACATAAACAAACCGTCTGGTTTGTAAATGAATATTTATTTTATTCACTTCACGTTAAAAATTATATTTTTAACGATAAAAACATTTTATTCCAACATATGAATTTCTATTCAGTTCATTCTTTAAATAAAATGATATTTATATTTTTCTAACATATTTTAGAAAATTTCGGCGGCATAACGACACGATACTAGAAACGGGACGAGGCCTAGCCTTATCCCCGGTCTAGTGAAGGCCCACGCCATTCACACATCAATCAAATCAATTTCATCTCATCAAACATTTCAATTCAAACAAATAACTCAACTAATCTATGCAACCAAACAAACAAGTCCATGGTCTGTGGACGATTGTGTCGGGTGCTACTAAGCACCGTCTGCATCCTAGTATATATATAAAACTAGAAAAGAAATCGAAAGGTGAGAAATTCTCACCTAAAGCTATCCAATACCATGACTCTTCATTTATAGAAATCTTCGTCGTTCTCGCCCTTTTTGAATTTTCATTTAAATCATTATATTGAATTTTAAACGCACATTTCAAATTACCGGGGTCACATACTAACTAGAAAAATTCCAGAAAAATATTTTCTAGCTTTGTATTGACGATACGGTCCTAACAAAACTAGTTTCGTCGAATTCTGAGACCGTTTGAAAAATGGCCATTTTCCAGTCGATTAAAATCAACTGAAACTGGTCAAACGCGTTTTCCTTCGCCACGCTCACATATTGATTCGAAAAATTATGAAATTTGGAATCTAGCAATAACTTAACATCACGGACCCAACAAAACTGGTTTCGTCGAAATCCGAGGTCGTTTGCAAAATTGCTATTTTTAAGGGCCTTATATATATAAAAATATATATAAATTCCACAGCGACTATTTCTAATTTTAAACTGGACATATCTTATCATTTCTAAGATGAAATCTTAGTTTGTTAACTTCGTTACAAAGATATAGTTATACAGATTCAAATATTTCTTTTTTCGTTCAATTCTGACTTATTTTGAATTCTGTATATTCATTTGAAATTAGAAATCGAATTTTCGAACTACCGCGCCATTTTCAATTCCTTTTATAATTATATATAATTATTATATATTCTAACGACGACGTATATAATATATACGTTCTAATTATATTCAAAATAAATTTCTCGTCGATATTATTTAAAATAATTCATTTTAAATATTCAAAATTCGCTAAAATTGCCAAAATAAAAATTTTAAACTGGCCCAGATTTTCCGGGTTGTTACAATCTCCCCCACTTAAAACTTTTCGTCCCCGAAAAGGAACAAAGTCGAAAGTGGTTTGATTAATCAACTCTACGTTCGATCTGGCTTCCATTCTCCAACTTTTCAGTTTCTGAGAATTTTCAAAATTTCAAAAATTTGGCTAACACCCTAAAATTTTGAAAAATTTCGCCATAACCTCCCCTGCACCGGGAGCATCGGGGAATTTCAAATAGCTTCCCCGGTCCTTCAGATCTCAAAAAGAAAAAGAAAAAGCCAAGCGGCTAGCCAATAGGCTCACAAAATCATCATCACCCAAACAAAACAGGAAATTATGTAGTAAACATGTACCTATTTGTCGGGCAAACAAATTTTATTCTTCGGCTCTAGCCTCCTTGCTATGACCTGTTCAAAAGATATATATGTATATGCAAGCAAATGCGACCAAATTCCAATATAATTCAATATTTGATGCAATTAGGCATAATGGTTCAAAATTATCAAACAACTAAACAAACAACACAAACATCAATTAATTAGTGAATTAGATTATCAAATTCATAATTTTGATACATATACTGAAAATCTCGTTTTTGATGCCAACTCACAACAAGGTGTTCTAACTATATAAGTTTTGGTTCTCACACCAGCCTAATGGAAATATATAGATATCACACTTTCGTTACTCGAAAATAAATGTTGATGATGCGATCGCTATCATCAATATCATCTTCGGGCGACTAGAGTGTGATTCTATATCTATCCAATATATTAAAATTTCAAATACACGCGGATCAGACGTATACGCAAAATCTTTATATACTGGATTGTCCACATCAATATAATTAAATAATCAAATACGAATAAGTGATTTAAATTTTCAAAACAAAATTGTTTTCATTTTCAAAAATATACTCTTCACACTCGTTCTAGGATACTACTGATCCCATCTCTAACGAGTCATTCCCATTGGATATTACTAATCCAATTTCCGATGAATTCTTTCGTATGGTTCTAATGTGTCTTGTTCTCTGAGCTTTGTAAACCAAAGCTCTGATACCAACTGTGACGGCAAGGAATTTCGCTCGGTCCGAACCAGTCGCTAAACCGATTCAGGCCGTTCGAAACGCCCTATCGTTTGAGAACAGGACAAAACAGAACGCATACAAAAGAACATTTCATTGTATTTTACAACAATGCATCAGATTACAAGAATATACAGAGTATGAATGAATATTACACAGAAATAACAGAGATTTAAATTACATTTAAATACATAGCAGCGGAAAATAATACAATACACAACTAGAAGAGATATACGGGTACAAAGCTTTCCGGATATCGTTCCAGCTGTAAACTAGGATCCTGTGAATATAAATCTGCAAAACCAAAACTACTAGCTGCCCGTGTCAAAATAAGGGCACCCAGAGTTTAGGTTAAAACAATAAACTCCAGGTCAGTCATGTGACTGGTGTGAGAACTAAAACAGTTATTAATCTTTATTTTTAAAGTTAGGTAAATCAAGGGACCACGCCGTATAACACGGAACGGGTTTCCTCCCAAGAATACCAGTGCATAAAACAAACAGCGCAATGCTAAATAAAGAAAAATGAAGCTGTTATAAGACCCAGGTCCTATCACACAATGCAAACGCAAGCCGGGGGATAGGGTTTTCCCTTATAACAGCCAAAGAATGCTTGATACGCTTAAAACAAATCATTTGATACTACTATAAGTGCATAGTGTATAAAACAACTTCAAATCATAAGTATCAATCCTAGGCGGCCTGAATGGCCCATAACACTATGTCGCCATATATAAGTTTACAATCAAAACCGCAAATGTCGTATTGGAAGTTGGGTTATCATTTATGGTATGAACCGAGGCTAGGGGCAAGATCCTCAACCGATTCGAGACTGTCTAGTCCGAGCCTCAGGAACAGCCGCAACTGCCCCATGGATCGTCAGGGCCGGTCCACCGATGTGGATTATTATGCCTGAACACTACGTTTCCCCGCCCTTTGGGGCGTAAGCCTGGCCCGTCAGCCGACCAGAAGCATCGGCCGAAACCGATATCACGAGGCGCCTCGCTTTTCAGCAAGTAATAATAAGTAACATCCACATGAGTCAAACTCGTCAGCCAGTTCAAGCACTGACGCCACTCATAACTAGAAAGAAACGTAGGTCCTCCCTGATGTCCGTCTCCCGTTTTTGATTCATACCGGGTGTGATACTCGCGAATCAACGTTACACAAAGCTACGCCACAAAGGCCGTGCTTCGATCATCAACCACAAGACTTTGCTTTTCAACAGAAGCCTTGATCATTTGCCTCTTAGCATGCCACACAGGCAATTCACTCCATGCGATTGATATCCATCAATATATAACCCCTGAGCTCGTACGTCTCAGAGAAGGGCGTTAAGCAAGAGAATAAATTCTCCGCCGCCAAACAAATATATATTTAATAGAGATCAATCACACGGACTAAAATCCAATGTCAGACACACAGTCCATTTACAAGTCCGTTCTGGGGCTGAACGAAACCGGGGGCACCTAGTACCCCGCAGATCCATCGATCTCCAAGTACGTCTGGACGATCACTAACTGTTTCCATCTTCTTGGGTGTACAGCCCAATCAAGATCATCAGTAATTACCCAAACGACGTGAAGACCTCCGGTCTTCGACCATCGTCTTCATCTTCGACTTATCGTCGTATCAGTTATTCAGAATGGGATAAACCCGGTTTTTCCGAATAACTCACGTATATTTAAATAAGTGTTACACAAACACAACATACGTCTCATTCCAATTCATCAGTCACTAACCGTAAATTAATCAAGAGAATAATTCCCCAAATATTAACCCCGAAGGCCGAAACCAACATCAGATCAATATCCAGAAAACCATTCTACTTAGCTAACCGACAGTTAGTTTCTAATTTCACATTCATAGGGAAAGGTTCCCATTAATTTTATCAAAGATAAATTCTTGAAATTTATTCTTTAATCTATTTTTGAATATCAATTCAAACTAGTCGGGATTAACGAAACTTACCGAAGTAATCATTTGCTTTAATTTCCCAATCCCAACCTATTCATCCCATGAAGTAAAACTGGTAATACTTCATATCTAACACCACGGTGTTATTGGTAAATTCAATTACCATTTCACGTTCAAATCTAATTAAAGATTTAACTATCGCCTGGAGCAAAACTGGTGGTACTCCATTTTCGATCATTTCAATCTAATTAAAGATTCATTAAAACTCCACTTAGTTTTAATCTTCGACTGGGTTAAAGAATCAGTGTCATTTAAAACACGGTTCACGATAAACCCAAATCACATTCCATTAATTATCGGGTTAAAGAACAAGTGTTATTTAAAACACTGTTCACGATAAACCCAAAAATCAATATCAATTCAATTCCAATTAAATATTATTTAATTGGTACACTTCATTAAATCTAAATAAAAAGATTTAATCTTTTCTCAACTGGGTTCAAGAACAGTGTTAATGAAGACACCATTCACGACAAACCCAAATCACATTTGATATTCAATACAAGGCTTTGAATAAAAAATATATCGGCTTATATTCAATATCAAATTCTACGATTAACAAATGTCGTATTGGAAATAACGATATAAATAGGTATCTTTCAAATTTCCATAACAACATCTGTATAATCACGAATTCCAACATCGAAATATTCCGAAGACAATTTTGATTCAAATCCACTCCAATGCAATCATTGGAGATTCTGGTTATTTTTAAAATCCTTTTCAAATTCAATTTATTTATTTAAAAATAAATAGAATTATAATTCTAGTTCAAAACTAGTTCATTTCGATAAAAATCTATTTTTATCTTTTCAAATATGGAGTTTTTCATCCCAATTCTTCCCAAATCATTTCTTATGATTTTACACAAATTATTACTATTTTTAATAATTTTATCAAGGCCCGTACAGTCGATTTCCGTCAATGGCCATCGAACTGCACTTACAACGACCTTTTTCTAATTTGATTTGGACATAATTCCAAATCCAACCGTTAGATTTCCAATTTTTAACATTCATTAGAAAGCTCTTTACGATACGAACCCAACGGTTCCGGTTTTAGGAGAATCCGACGGTCGGATCTCCCGTAATGTCCGTTTGAAATCAATGGTCGAAATTCGCGAACTGCCGCGGCGCGGCGCGTTCTATTCAGGCCATTATATTATATATATAATATATATTTCGTCGATTTCTATTTAAAACGAATTAATAAATAGTTTTAAAATTGTTTCTAAAGCGATTTCAACTTCCTTTTCAATTCAAATCAAAATTGAATTCTTCTTTATAAATTCGTTTCAAAGTTCATTTCTATTCAATTCAAATTTCAATTCAATTTGAATTCATTTCAATTCACTTTGAATTCATTTCAATTCACTTTCAATTCAATTTGAATTCGTTTTCAATTCAATTCATTTCGAAATCGTTTTCAATTCAATTCATTTCGAAATCGTTTTCAATTCAATTCATTTCGAAATCGTTTTCAATTCAATTCAATTTATTTCGAAATCGTTTTCAATTCAATTCATTTCGAAATCGTTTTCAATTCAATTCATTTCGAAATCGTTTTCAATTCAATTCATTTCGAAATCGTTTTCAATTCAAGTCAATTCATTTCGAAATCGTTTTCAATTCAATTCATTTCGAAATCGTTTCAATTCAATTCAATTCATTTCGAAATCGTTTTCAATTCAATTCAATCCATTTCGAAATCGTTTTCAAATCGATATAAATATCGTTCACGTCAAAATGGCGTAAATCTAATCAACACGGCTTCATATATTCCTTTATTTTCAAATATTCTATTTCAAATATTTCTTTTTCAAATATTTCTTTTTCAAAACTGGAATGAGGCCCAATCAATTACCATAAAATGTTAATTATATGGATTTTCTACAACACATGTATATATCAACAACGATGAATAATCAACCATCAACCAAAGTGCACTACACTGTATAAGCATCAAATATAAATATTCAACGCTTATAACAGTCTGTCAATCAATCGATCGACACACAACTAAACAATCGGGATTAGTGTACGTCAAATATCATCCCAACACCCGTGTAGGGTTTCAAACAATCAAACACAAATTTTATTTGTGCAGTTGGGCGATGTGTAAAATTTATCGTCCCAATCAATGTCCTTCAAATAGGTGTACATAAACAAACCGTCTGGTTTGTAAATGAATATTTATTTTATTCACTTCACGTTAAAAATTATATTTTTAACGATAAAAACATTTTATTCCAATATATGAATTTCTATTCAGTTCATTCTTTAAATAAAATGATATTTATATTTTTCTAACATATTTTAGAAAATTTCGGCGGCATAACGGCACGATACTAGAAACGGGACGAGGCCTAGCCTTATCCCCGGTCTAGTGAAGGCCCACGCCATTCACACATCAATCAAATCAATTTCATCTCACCAAACAATTCAATTCAAACAAATAACTCAACTAATCTATGCAACCAAACAAACAAGTCCATGGTCTGTGGACGATTGTGTCGGGTGCTACTAAGCACCGTTTGCATCCTAGTATATATATAAAACTAGAAAAGAAATTGAAAGGTGAGAAATTCTCACCTAAAGCTATCCAATACCACGACTCTTCATTTCTAGAAATCTTCGTCATTCTCGCCCTTTTTGAATTTTCATTTAAATCATTATATTGAATTTTAAACGCACATTTCAAATTACCGGGGTCACATACTAACTAGAAAAATTCCAGAAAAATATTTTCTAGCTTCGTATTGACGATACGGTCCTAACAAAACTAGTTTCGTCGAATTCTGAGACCGTTTGAAAAATGGCCATTTTCCAGTCGATTAAAATCAACTAAAACTGGTCAAACGCGTTTTCCTTCGCCACGCTCACATATTGATTCGAAAAATTATGAAATTTGGAATCTAGCAATAACTTAACATCACGGACCCAACAAAACTGGTTTCGTCGAAATCCGAGGTCGTTTGCAAATTTGCTATTTTTAAGGGCCTTATATATATAAAAATATATATAAATTCCACAGCGACTATTTCTAATTTTAAACTGGACATATCTTATCACTTCTAAGATGAAATCTCAGTTTGTTAACTTCGTTACAAAGATATAGTTATACAGATTCAAATATTTCTTTTTTCGTTCAATTCTGACTTATTTTGAATTCTGTATATTCATTTGAAATTAGAAATCGAATTTTCGAACTACCGCGCCATTTTCAATTCCTTTTATAATTATATATAATTATTATATATTCTAACGACGACGTATATAATATATACGTTCTAATTATATTCAAAATAAATTTCTCGTCGATATTATTTAAAATAATTCATTTTAAATATTCAAAATTCGCTAAAATTGCCAAAATAAAAATTTTAAACTGGCCCAGATTTTCCGGGTTGTTACACAACCACAATATAATAATCATCTAGCAGAAATGCTTTCATCTCACATTCTACATATATAGTATACAATCAAAACCGCAAGCACGTATTGGGTAATGGATTTCCAACTATGACAAGGTATGGGACCACCTTTCGCTAGTGTACCTCTAGAGAGGAATACACTGGGTTCAACAAGAACATCTTGCAACCCGACCACACATGACCGACCACTCATTTTGCTTGAGTGTATCGAATGTATATCACCAACGGTTGGGATCAACAACTGTTTCCCGAATGGGACAGCATTGACAATAGATTTTTAGAAGTAAATGAAACTCTAGATCAGGTGATTATACACCCTAATAGGTGGACCTACATAGCCATTCTGCCTTCCCGATTTTTGTCATTTCCTAGTTGTGAGGCTAGAGGCCATGCTTATCTCTGACAGATCACACATTTATTCACTTTGAATGTCACATCGTCATACCCGCCAAATCACAACTTGATTTCCCTAAAAATACCATGGGTATACATCTAAGAGAAACGAATTCCTCCGCCACCAAACGTAATTACGTTTGAAGAGATCAACTTACGCGATCTATTAAATATACTCTGTCAGACATTCGTCCATACAAGTTGTCCTTGGAGTGGACAAACCGAAGGCACTATTCAGTACAACCATCTTAGGCAAACTTTACCTAAGATTTATACAACAGCCCTTGCACTTTACTCCGTCTTCAATTTTCTTTAGCATATATGATTCGCAATGCTTATGCCAATATGGAGTGGTTCTTCGGATAATAATCCAACCGGTCTCTCCATATTAACAACGTTAAAATGGTCAAAAACTTCGATAGTCGGTAAGTTAACTATCAATGAAAAACACGTGTGCAAACAACGATATTATTTCCAGATGGAAATTATATCGATCAATCATCATTTAACCTTTATATGTTTAGTTCATTTATTTACTTATCTCCTGTTTTCCCTATCTTCTAAATTCTTATTTTCTATTATCAGAAAACATTTCTGATTCTTATTTGGAAAACGTTTCCAAAACTCCTTCACTGGATTTAAACTGATGTTTAAATCAAACATCGCCATGCCAACTCAAACCATTTACTAAATTTATTTATCCATCCTTCACTATCAAACCTTACCATTCCTTAGTTAAGAAGGAAGTCAATCAAGTTGGGGTATAATTACCTCTCAGACCTTAACTGAACAACGTTTTAATTTCAGAATAGACAAAATTTATCTTTAAAACCTTTAACAAACTTCCTTACGTAACTCTTTTTTGAATAAATCTCTATTCGATAACTCCGGTAAATAAAAATCAGTTTTTAAAGTAGATAAAATTCAGTTTTTAAAATAAATAAAATTCAGTTTTTAAAATAAATAAAATTCAGTTTTTATAATAAATAAAATTCAGTTTTTATTTCTGTTTATATAAAATAATAATAAATAAATAAATTTAAAAAAACTTACAGGGGGGGGCTACTGGTGGTCGCTCGAGTTCAGGAGGGGGCTGCGTCGGTCATCGGGGGGGGGGGGGGACTGTCACGGTGGCTGCTGAGGTCGGGGGGGGGCTCTGACGCGAGGAGGGCGCTCGGAGGTCGGAGGTGGGGCCTGCGGTGGCTGGCGGCTCGAAGGGGGGGTATCGTGGCGCGGTGGCGCGCCGCCTGGGGAGGGACCCTCCGCGTCGGTTGATGAAGACAGGGGGGCGGCTTCGTCGAAGCGGCGGCGGCATGGAGGAGTCCGCTCGCGCCCCCCCTCCGATTCCGCTTCCATTTTTTTCTTCTTCTTTTTTTTTCAGTGATGAACGAGAATGAAGGGAAGGGGGGGCCAGAACGATTTTAAGGAGGAGGGGTTTTTTTATTTTTAATTATTTTATTTTAATTATTTAATTTGCAAATAGTTGACTTTTACATACGACCTCGAAACGAGGTCCACCGCCTATCGTCCATAGCGTTCTACCCCCATTCCGAACACAACAGGATATGTATCGTAGGCTGGTTCGGCTGTTGCAATCAATTTCCGTTAAATTTACATTTAAATCACTATATTGAATTTTAAACGTACATTTCAAATTACCGGGGTCACGTACTAACTAGAAAAATTCCAGAAAAATATTTTCTAGCTTCGTATTGACGATACGGTCCTAACAAAACTAGTTTCGTCGAATTCTGAGACCGTTGGAAAAATGGCCATTTCCAGTCGATTAAAATCAACTGAAACTGGTCAAACGCGTTTTCCTTTGCCACGCTCACATATTGATTCGAAAAATTATGAAATTTGAAACCTAGCAATAATTTAACATCACGGATCCAACAAAAGTGGTTTCGTCGAAATCCGAGGTCATTTGCAAAATGTCCATTTTTAAGGGCCTGAATTCCATAGCGACTATTCAGAATTTTCAACTGGACATATCTTTTGATTCTCGCTACGAAATTTTGATTATTCGGATTCGTTGGAAAGATATTCACTATTAGATTCCATTATTTTTGGTTTCACTAAAATCCGGATTGTTTTGCACCCGGTACATTCAATTGAAGTTTGAAATCGAATTATCGAACTACCGCGCCATTTTCAAATCTATTTATAATTATATATAATTATTTATATTCTAACGACGACGCGTATAAATATATACTTTCGAATTATATTCAAAATAAATTTCTCGTCGATATTATTTAAAATAATTCATTTTAAATATTCAAAATTCGCTAAAATTGCCAAAATAAAAATTTTAAACTGGCCCAGAATTTCGGGTTATTACAATCTCCCCCACTTAAAACTTTTCGTCCCCGAAAAGGAACAAAGTCGAAAGTGGTTTGATTAATCAACTCTACGTTCGATCTGGCTTCCATTCTCCAACTCTTTAGTTTCTGAGAATTTTCAAATTTTCAAAAATTTGGCTAACACCCTAAATTTTCGAAAAATTTCGCCATAACCTCCCCTGCACCGGGAGCATCGGGGAATTTCAAATAGCTTCCCCGGTCCTTCAGATCTCAAAAAAGAAAAAGCCAAGCGGCTAGCCAATAGGCTCATAAAATCATCATCACCCAAACAAAACAGTAAATTATGTAGTAAACATGTACCTATTTGTCGGGCAAACAAATTTTATTCTCTGCTCTAGCCTCCTTGCTATGACCTGTTCAATGATATATATGTATATGCAAACAAATGCGACCAATTTTCAATACAATTCAATATTCGATCAAATTAGGCATAATGGTTCAAAATTATCAAACAACTAAACAAACAACACAAACATCAATCAATTAGTGAATTAGAGTTTGAAATTCATAACTTTGATATTTAGTCAAAAATCAGATTTTTGATGCCAATCACAACAATAAGCCCTATCTAATTTTGGTTCTCACACCAGTCAATAGGAAATATATAGAAAGCCCACTTTCGTCACTCGAACATAAATTCTAATGATGGAGCTCCATCATCAAAATCATCTCCGGGCGATTAGAGTGTAATTCTATATCTATCCAGTATATTAAAATTTCGAATACACGCAGATCAGACGTATACGCAAAATCTATATATACTGGATTGTCCACATCAATATAAATAGATAATCAAATACGAATAATTGATTTAAATTTTCAAAACAAAAATTTGTTTTCACTTTCAAAAATATACTCTTCACACTCGTCCTAGGATACTACTGATCCCATCTCTAACGAGTCATTCCCATTGGATTTTACTAATCCAATATCTGATGAATTCTTTCGTATGGTTCTAATGTGCCTTATTCTCTGAGCTTTGTAAACCAAAGCTCTGATACCAAATGAAGCGACCCGCTACTTCCCCGTAAAGGAAAGCGTCGGATAGTTCGAGAACAAGCCACAACAGAACACATACAGAAGAACATTTCATTGTATATTACAACAATGCATCAGATTACAAGAATATACAGAGTATAAATGAATAAATATTACACAGAAATATCAGAGATTTAAATTACATTTAAATATATAGCAGCGGAAAATAATACAATACACAACTAGAAGAGATATACGGATACAAAGCTTTCCGGATATCGTTCCAGCTGTAAACCAGGATCCTGTGAATATAAATCTGCAAAACCAAAACTACTAGCTGCCCGTGTCAAAATAAGGGCACCCAGAGTTTAGGTTAAAACAATAAACTCTAGGTCAGTCATGGGACTGGTGTGAGAACTAAAACAGTTAATCTTTATTTTTAAAGTTAGGTAAATCAAGGGACCACGCCGTATAACACGGAACGGGTTTCCTCCCAAGAATACCAGTGCATAAAACAAACAGCGCAATGCTAAATAAAGAAAAATGAAGCTATTATAAGACCCAGTTCCCATCACACAATGCAACGCAAGCCGGAGGATAGGGTTTTTACCTTATAATAGCCAAGAATGCTTGATACGTTTAAAACAAATCATCTGATACTATTATAAGTGCATAGTGTATAAAACAACTTCAAATCATAAGTATCAATCATAGGCGGCATGAATGCCCCATCCCACTATGTCGCCATACTAGGCTCTACAAATAAAACCGCAAATGTCACGTATTTGGAAGTTGGATATCCATCTATGAACCGAGGCAAAAGATAGTCCTCAACCGATTCGAGACGCTCTAGCCCGTGTCTCAGGAACAGCCGCAACTGCCCCTTGGATCCTCAGGGCCGGTCCACCGATGTGGATTATTATGCCTGAACACTACGTCTCCCCACCCTATGGGGTGTAAGTCTGGTCCGTCTGCCGGCCAGAATGCATCGGCCAAAACCGATATAACCGAGGCGCCTCGCAACAGCAACAACCACATAAGTCAAACTCGTCAGGGCGTGTAAAACCACTGACGCCACTTCTAGCTAGAAAGAAACGCATGCCCTCCCTGATGTCCTCTCCCGTTTTTGGTTCATACCGGGTGTGAAGCTCGCGAATCAACGTTACACAAAGCTATGCCACAAAGGCCGTGCTTTGATCATCAACCACAAGACTTTGCTTTTCAACAGAAGCCTTGATCATTTGCCACTTAGGCATGCCACACAGGCAATTAACTCCATGCGTTTGATACCCATCAATATATAACCCCTGAGCTCGTACGTCTCAGAGAAGGGCGTTAAGCAAGAGAATAAATTCTCTGCCGCCAAACAGATATATATTTAATAGAGATCAATCACACAGACTAAAATCCAATGTCAGACACACAGTCCATTTACAAGTCCGTTCTGGGTCTGAACGAAACCGGAGGCACCTAGTACCTCGCATATCCATCGATCTCCAAGTACGTCTGGACGATCACAAACTATTTCCGTCTTCTTGGGTGTACAGCCCAATCAAGATCATCAGTAATCACCCAAACGACGTGAAGACTTCCGGTCTTCGACCATCGTCTTCATCTTCGACACCACGTCGAATCAGTTATTCAGAATGGGATAAACCCGGTCTTTCTGAATAACTCGCGTATATATTATAAAAGTGTTACACAAACACAACATACGCCTCATTCCAATTCAGAATATTCTTTTATTCAAATATTCCTATACTTTGGGAAAAGTTCCCATTAATTTTATCCAAGATAAATTCTTTGAATTTATTCTTTAATCTCCTTTGAATATCAATTCAAACTAGTCGGGATTAGCGAACCACACCGAAGTAATCATTTATTTTATTTCCCAATCCCAACCTATTCATCCCATGAAGTAAAACTGGTTATACTTCATATCTAACACCACGGTGTTATCGGTAAATTCAATTACCATTTCACGTTCAAATCTAATTAAAGATTTAACTATCGCTTGGAGTAAAACGGGTGATACTCCATTTTCGATCTTTTCAATCTAATTAAAGATTCATTAAAACTCCACTTAGTTTTAATATTCCTCTGGGTTAAAGAATCAGTGTCATTTAAAAACACAGTTCACGATAAACCCAAAATCACATTCATTAATTATCGGGTTAAAGAACGAGTGTTATTTAAAACACTGTTCACGATAAACCCAAAAATCAATATCAATTCAATTCCAATTAAATCTCATTTAATTTGTACACTTCATTAAATCCAAATAAAAAGATTTAATCTTTTCTCAACTGGGTTCAAGAACAGTGTTAATGAAGACACCATTCACGACAAACCCAAATCACATTCGATATTCAATACAAGGCTCTGAATAGAAAATATATCGGCTTATATTCAATATCAAATTCTACGACTAACAAATGTCGTATTGGAAATAACGATATAAATATATATCTTTCAAATTTCCATAACAACACCTGTATAATCACGAATTACAACATCGAAATATTCCAAAGACAATTTCGATTCAAATCCACTCCAATGCAATCATTGGAAATTCTGGTTATTTTTAAAACCCTTTTCAAATTCAATTTATTTACTTAAAAATAAATAGAATTATCATTCTAGTTCAAAACTAGTTCATTTCGATAAAAATCTATTTTTATCTTTTCAAATATGGAGTTTTTCATCCCAATTTTTCCCATATCATTTCTTATGATTTTACACAAATTATTACTATTTTTAATAATTTTATCCAGGCCCGTACAGTCGATTTCCATCAATGGCCATCGAACTGCACTTACAGCGACCTTTTTCAAATTTGATTTGGACATAATTCCAAATCCAACCGTTAGATTTCTAATTTCAAATATTCAGTAGAAAGCTCTTTTCGATACGAACCCAACGGTTCCGGTTTTAGGAGAATCCGACGGTCGGATCTCCCGTAATGTCCGTTTGAAATGAATGGTCGAAATTCACGAACTGCCGCGGCGCGGCGCGTTCTATTCAGGCCATTATATTATATATATAATATATATAATATATATTTCGTCGATTTCTATTTAAAACGAATTATATAAATAGTTTTAATATTCGTTTCAAAAGCAATCTCAACTTCCATTTCAATTCAAATCAAAATTGAATTCTTCTTTATAAATTCGTTTTAAAATTCATTTCTATTCAATTCAAATTTCAATTCAATTTGAATTCATTTCAATTCGTTTTCAATTTGAATTCATTTCAATTCATTTCGAAATCGTTTTCAATTCAATTCATTTCGAAATCGTATTCAATTCAATTCATTTCGAAATCGTTTTCAATTCAATTCATTTCGAAATCGTTTTCAATTCAATTCATTTCGAAATCGTTTTCAATTCAATTCATTTCGAAATCGTTTTCAATTCAATTCATTTCGAAATCGTCTTCAATTCAAATCGATATAAATATCGTTCACGTCAAAATGGCGTCAATCTAATCATCACGGCTTCACATATTTCTATTTTCAAATATTCTATTTCAAATATTTCCTATTATCAAAATATTCTTTATTTTCACGATTGGAATGAGGCCCAATCAATTACTATATAAAGTTAATTATATGGATTTTCATACAACACATGTATATAATAGCAACGATAAATAATCAACCATCAACCAAAGTGCACTACACCGTATAAGCATCAAATATAGATATCCAACGCTTATAACAGCCTGTCAATCGATCGATCGACATATTTAATCAATCAGGATGAGTGGACTTCAAATTTCATCCTAACACCCGTGTGGGGTTTCAAACAATCAAACACATATTTTATTTGTGTAGTTGGGCGATGTGTAAAATTTATCGACCCAATTAATGTCCTTCAAATAGGTGTACATAAACAAACCGTCTGGTTTGTAAATGAATATTTATTTATTCACATTCACGTTAAAAATTATATTTTTAACGATAAAACATTTTATTCTAACTTATGAATTTCTATTCAGTTCATTCTTTAATTAAAATGATATTTTTTTTTTTCTAACATATTTTAGAAAATTTCGGCGGCATAACGGCACGATACTAGAAACGGGACAAGGCCTAGCCTTATCCCCGGTCTAGTGAAGGCCCACGCCATTCACACATCAATCAAATCCATTCATTTCACCAATCAATTCAATTTCAATCAAATAATCTAACTAATTTATGCAACCAAACAAACAAGTCCATGGTCTGTGGACGATTGTGTCGGGTGCTACTAAGCACCGTCTGCATCCTAGTATATATATATATAACTAGAAAAAGAAATTGAAAGGTGAGAAATTCTCACAGATAGCTATCCTAGCTCCACTTCACTTCATTGATAGAAATCTTCATCGCTATCCCATCTTCGTCATCTTCATTGCCCGTAGTCACTATATATATAAAAATCACACATTTTTATATTTCAATGTCTTTAAAATAAAAATCACATTTTTATTTATTCACTTTCAATTTAAAAGTCATATTTTTATAATCACTTCATATATTTAAAAATCGAATTTTTACTATGCTATTCAATATATAAAAATCATATTTCCTTACCGCTAATATATAGATAAAAATTCTATTTTTATAACGCTGTTCTCTATATAAAGATTTCGCCTTTTCAAAAATATAGATTTCATCTTTATAAAAATCATCACTTTATTTCAACGTATATAAAATAAAAATCAGATTTTTATTTCGCTACATATACAAAGATGATATCTTTATATTCTCTATCCTATAAAGATTATATTTTTAATACTTTAAAAATATAAAAGTCATATTTTTATCACTTTAAAAATATAAAAATCATATTTTTACTTCCACTATATAAAAGATTACATTTTTATAACTTTACAACATAAATAAAAAAACCAGTTTTTAAGGTAAATAAAAATCAGTTTTTAAAGTAGATAAAATTCAGTTTTAAAATAAATAAAATTCAGTTTTTAAAATAAATAAAATTCAGTTTTTATAATAAATAAAATTCAGTTTTTATTTCTGTTTATATAAAATAATAATAAATAAATATATTTAAAAAAACTTACAGGGGGGGGGCTACTGGTGGTCGCTCGAGTTCAGGAGGGGGCTGCGTCGGTCATCGGGGGGGGGGGGGGGACTGTCACGGTGGCTGCTGAGGTCGGGGGGGGCTCTAACGCGAGGAGGGCGCTCGGAGGTGGGGCCTGCGGTGGCTGGCGGCTCGAAGGGGGGGGTATCGTGGCGCGGTGGCGCGTCGCCTGGGGAGGGACCCTCCGCGTCGGTTGATGAAGACAGGGGGCGGCTTCGTCGAAGCGGCGGCGACATGGAGGAGGCCGCTCGCGCCCCCCCTCTGATTCCGAATCCATTTTTTTTTCTTTTTTTTTTCAGTGATGAACGAGAATGAAGGGAAGGGGGGCCAGAACGATTTTAAGGAGGAGGGGTTTTTTTATTTTTAATTATTTTATTTTAATTATTTAATTTGCAAATAGTTGACTTTTACATACGACCTCGAAACGAGGTCCACCGCCTGTCGTCCATAGCGTTCTACCCCCATTCCGAACACAACGGGATATGTATCGTAGGCTGGTTCGGCTGTTGCAATCAATTTCCGTTAAATTTACATTTAAATCACTATATTGAATTTTAAACGTACATTTCAAATTACCGGGGTCACGTACTAACTAGAAAAATTCCAGAAAAATATTTTCTAGCTTCGTATTGACGATACGGTCCTAACAAAACTAGTTTCGTCGAATTCTGAGACCGTTGGAAAAATGGCCATTTCCAGTCGATTAAAATCAACTGAAACTGGTCAAACGCGTTTTCCTTTGCCACGCTCACATATTGATTCGAAAAATTATGAAATTTGAAACCTAGCAATAATTTAACATCACGGATCCAACAAAAGTGGTTTCGTCGAAATCCGAGATCATTTGCAAAATGTCCATTTTTAAGGGCCTGAATTCCATAGCGACTATTCAGAATTTTCAACTGGACATATCTTTAGATTCTCGCTACGAAATTTTGATTATTCGGATTCGTTGGAAAGATATTCACTATTAGATTCCATTATTTTTGGTTTCACCAAAATCCGGATTGTTTTGCACCCGGTACATTCAATTGAAGTTTGAAATCGAATTATCGAACTACCGCGCCATTTTCAAATCTATTTATAATTATATATAATTATTTATATTCTAACGACGACGCGTATAAATATATACTTTCGAATTATATTCAAAATAAATTTCTCGTCGATATTATTTAAAATAATTCATTTTAAATATTCAAAATTCGCTAAAATTGCCAAAATAAAAATTTTTAACTGGCCCAGAATTTCGGGTTATTACACCTCCCTTCGAATAACTATATTCGATAATCTCTCTTACGAATAACTAGATTGGAAAACCTTTCTTCAAATATTTATATTCTATTAACTCTATTCAATTAACTCTATTGGATTATCTCTTTTTGATTTAACTCTAATCGATTAACTCTATTTGAATAACTCTTTTTGATTAACTCTTTTCACTTAACTTCTTTCAAATAAACTATATTCGATAACTCCTTTAATTCAATTCGAATAAATTATATTCGATTAACTCCTTTAATTCTATTCGAACAAACTACATTCGATTAACTCCTTTCGAATAACTAGATTCGATAACTCCTTTCAAATAACTAGATTCGATAACTCCTTTTGAATAACTAGATTCGATAACTCCTTTCGAATAAACTATATTCGATAACTCCTTTAATTCTATTCTAATAAACTGTATTCAATTTACTCCTTTCGAATTACTAATATTCGATAACTCCTTTCGAATAACTAATATTCGATTAACTTCTTTCGAATAACTAATATTTGATAACTCCTTTCGATTAAACTAATCGATAACTCTTCTCGAATAAGCCATATTCGATAACTCTACTTCGAATAAACTATAACTCGATTATCTTAACTTGATAATCTTAACTCGAATACTTGATAATCTTAACTTGATAACTTAACTCGATTACTTAAGTCGATAATCTTAACTTGATAACTTAACTCGATTACTTAACTCGATTACTTAACTCGATAATCTTAACTTGATAACTTAACTCGATTACTTAACTCGATAATCTTAACTCGATTATCTTAACTCGATAATCTTAACTTGATTATCTTAACTCTAATGGATTAACTTAATCTGGTTAACTCTAATTGATTAATCCTAACTGGTTAACTCTAACTGATTAACTCTAACTCATTTTGATTAACACATTTCGATTAACTCCTTTGATTAACTCTACGTCATATTCAGTTTCAAATATCGATGTTGAAATCGATTCTTACTTCTCTATATAAGCCCTGACTTATATATCCTATTTATCCAACGATAAATATTTTATTTAATTTATAAAATATTATTTATAAATTAATCTTCTCAATCTATTGGTTACAATAGATTCTATTTAAAATCTTTGCTTTAAATCTATACCATGTTATACCCGTGTGCGAAGCACGAGCCTAAACTCTCCTGATGTAAAATTCTATTCATTTGCCAAATATTTCCTTATATGCCATTCTTTTCATTTCCCAATAAATCCCTTTAATAACCCTATTTATTTTCTAAATAAATATTTCCTTTTTATAACTCTATTTATTTTAACAAATAAATATTCTTTTCCAATCCTATTTATTTAACAAATAAATATTTTCTTTTCAATTCTATTTGTAAATGTTTTACAAATATTCCCTTTCCAAATCTATTTGTAAATGGTTTACAAATATATCCTTTTCATTTCTATTTTAACATATTTATTTCCCATAAATATTTCCTTTTAATTCTATTTTAACATATTTATTTCCCATAAAAATTTCCTTTTCTAAACCCTTTTGATTTTATAACTATTTTCTCTTATAAAATCCTTTTTTATTATATATATATATATATATATAAAATCCATTGATTTTATATAAATAATTTACTTTCAAAATACACTTTTGAAAATCCCCTTTCTACATCCCACTATTTCTTACGGTATTTAAAATACCAATTCACAATGATCAATATCATTCAAACACACATAATCAACAACAAATTATATATCACTTCATATATCGCCATATCTGAAAACAGTAAAATAAATGTTGAGGAATCCAGTTGGATTCCTTTGACCTGTTTCCCTGCATCCGCAGATGTTACACAATATAATTCACATCAATTTCATTCCGATATGAAATATTCTGATAAACAGAATCAATATTTGATTAACGATTTATACATATATCGTTATCAATAATTTCAACCAATCAATCAGCATTTCAACCAAACAGTTAACACACAGCAATCAACAGATGATTAACAGTTCTAAAAATACGTTATAGAAATATAACTGTTCAGAGTTGGTGAGTTTTACTCACATTTCGCGTTAACCGTTAAATAACGATTTGCGTCTGTTGATTCAAACAGACAATTTATTTCGCCATAAATTGTAACGAGCATCAATTCGCTTCCCGTCAGTTCCATGGTGTAGCCACCGTCCATATGATCCCAACAGATCTTGTTTTGCTGAATTTCGTTCATGTATGAGTATGGTGTAGTATTTACAAGTTTATACGTTCAATGAATTAATTTAAACTTAATAAATTCAAAAAGAACGGGCCTCACCATACGTATTCGGCCCATGAACCTTTATTACCCAGACCCGCTCCCAAAACTTTACCATCTCCCCCGATAGCCTTAACCGTTAGCTCCTGCTCCAGAATTCATCTCTCCACCATAGATGATTCTTCCATCTTCAACTGCTCCTTCTATACTTCTTAAAAACCAAAACTAATGCCACTAAAATCCCTTGCTTTGAAATCCGCTCCTTTCTATACCCATTATAATCAACTCGACACCTTCATAAAATGACACTCGATCTCCTCCAAAAAAATGTGATGTCGACATGGTCTTCCGTTCGTCAGTACTGGTCACGACAATTCCTGACTTCGAACCACCCTATCATCTCCAATTGATGCTAATCTCATTGACAAATAGGAATTCGAAGTCCATTTATTAAATCGACACTTGTATAACATGAAATCTCTAACCCTAGGCCTTCTGGAAAACCTCAGCGAACCCAAACAGTGATCGCACCCATCACAGAGCACATGAGGTGGAAAAGAAACAGCATACGAAGTCACGAATATTTTTCTTATGAATTTTAGATCTGTATGGAATTTTATTTTTGATTTTTGATTGAGATGAAAGCTTCGATGTCTCCCTGATGCAAGAAAACGAATGAAGTCTTCCACCATATCTTTATAAACACAGTTATCTTGGCCATCATGGGTTGGGAAACTTGACACGCATAGTTTAGGCATAGGATAGCTAGAAGAAGAGGTGGCCTACGAAATGAAAATGCATAGTATTATATAAACTGTGTAGTTAGTAGGTTGATTTTGTGGTGGATGACAATTCATCACTGTTGATCGCGTGTAAGCCGGAGTAGCACAGATCACCAGTACGTTTTCGTGGCATGCGCAAGTTTAATTGCCTTACATGCTAAGTTATACTTTCTTTTCCTATGCTTGGTTCTTCATATTATTACATGGGTTTTACATTGAGAATCAACGTATAATGTTTTATATATATTTATAAATATAGGTTCCGTTCCTTCAATGCAAAGTAGAAGTAGGTGATATTTTCAATATATATATATATATAACTATATATATATATAACTCTTTGATTTGTTGTATGATAGATCCGTTAGTTTCCAAAGTAAAATATTTACGGTCTTCATTACGCAAAATTTCATTGTGGTATGGACCGCTGTACACAGAAATAAAAATATCGTTGTAACGATTGAGGTGCCACGATCCCAAAAAATATAATAACATCGATAGATTAACTCATTTTGTGGAACCTCAAAAATGTTGATTACAGGGTGCAAAATACTCCAAATAAATAGTTGCTTATTTAATTAATTAAAAATTACAATAAAATTCTTAAAATTAAATTATCACTACGTCTTAAAAGAATCTTGTCTAAATTCGAAACCAGTATCTAGTAATATCGAATAAACTGTTATGGTCGATAAACGATTCTATAACGACTATGTTAAAATTTGATTTGGTCATAACTCAAAATCTACATGACGAAATCTCGATTTTTCTCTTCCATTAGAAAAATATACTTCACCAGCTCTGAACGTTTCTTGTTTCACAGAAATCCGATTTAAAATGAACCATGTACATTCAGTTTAAGTCCAAATCGCGAAATAGCGAACTGCTGCGCCATTTCGAGCTCGGTTTTAATTATAATATAATTATACGTTCACACTTCGTTTATATAATATATTCATGAATATAATTCAACTCTAAACTGAATTATATATTTTAAATAATCCAATTCACACAATATTGTGAATTTCACTATTTTTTATTATTTCTGAATTAAATATATTATTCTATTATATTAGTTTAATTAAATATTCACTTTATTTAATTAAACAACGATCTAATTCCCTAAATCACTATTTTAAATAATTAAATAAATTAATTATTACTCATAAAAATAAGGGTTGTTACATTCTTCCCCACTTAAAATAATTTCATCCTCAAAATTGCTTAAGGTAGAAAACAAACCCTATCGACTGGCTAGACTATATTGTTCACTTCTCAACTTCAGTTTCCCCTGACTAATTTAATTTCAATTAAATTATTAATTTAATTCTATTAACGAATATTTTCAAAAATCCTGAAAATTTTCTAACACCTTAACTTTTCGGAAAATTTCGCCAGCACCTCCTTTGTACTGGTCAATAGCTCAAACTCTCACTCGCCTCTCTGGGCCATCTCCAACCCAAAAGAAAATCAAACAGCCAAGCGGCTTGCCAATTCGGCTCATAAATATCATGCTTATATCAAATATAAACTAGTACCTTTTTGTCGAGCATATCCTATATCCTTTACATCTGTTGTTAATTCAGCATATACCAATGTCATCCCAATCAAACTCAAATCGCTTTTATCTCTAACACAACCATTCGCTTATATACAAGTTGAATTCCATTCTCAATCTCAAGCACCATTCTTGATTTTCAAATTCTTAACTCACCAATCCAATATACTTAACCTCATTAATTTTTATCCACATATTTCATTAACTGGTTAATTTCATTAATCGGTTATCTTTATCTCATAACTCAAATCGGATTTTTATTTCAAAAATCAAACCATTTACTCAACCGAGTCTAATTATATACCAAATTCCAGTTGATATTACTCCATTTCGATACGGTTTCCACTTTACTGGCTTTAACTCAATTTCAATTTGTTTCCACAAATTTCTATTTAATTTGCTTTTAATTCAAACAGTCTCTTCCTAGGAGTTTTAAACAGCTTTGCTTTTCTCAAAAGTCAAACTTTCCTCTTTAGGATTCAAAATAACTTGTTTTTGTCAAAACAATTCAAAACAAAATCTTTGGTAGTAATCCATCACTTACACACTCGAAAACGAACACCGATGATGCCATGATCGTCATCGGAATCTATTTCCAGCTATCGAAGTGAGTTCAATACTATATCACTTTTCAAAACTCATTCTTTAAACACTTCCATTTTGAAATCCATTCAAAATATCATTCAAAACAATTTAAAATCTTCCAACTATATCACTTTTCAAAACTCATTCTTTATACACTTCCATTTTGAAATCCATTCAAAATATCATTCAAAACAATTTAAAATCTCCCGGGATTTTAAAATTCTCTTATATTCAATCCAAATTCATTAACCAACACTTTTCAAATTTCCAGAAATTTTAAATCCAATTCTGATTAAATTTCAGCTTTAATTCTTCTGATTTCACGTATTTCACTTATACGAATTCTGATTGGCTATTTACATAACCATTTCACATTTTATAATCTTATTCGATTATAATAGTGACCAACACATCCAATATATTATAATCATTTCAATATAAATCCTTTATATCAAAATCTAATTTGGGTAAAATTATTTCATTTACCCTCTTTTCAAAACATACAACGTCTGTTCATCGTATTCGAGTGTTTATAAATCCTTACCGATACAGTGGATCAAACTGATCGACCAGAACCCATAAACAACTCAACCAATAAATCTCTCCAATATAAAACAATTTTTATATCAAATAATAAATATGTTCACTCGTATATATACACTCAACTCAATCTAGGGTATTGCTAACCCCATCTCTACTGAGTCACGCCACATAGCCAAGGTAATTACTTAACCTTAAGCTCCGATACCACTGTAACGACCCGGGGATTTTGTCGACCATGGTCACCGATATATACTCAATGTCGACACTCTAAGCGTCGGAAAATACTGGATAGTCCATAAAAGAAATTAGAGGGTGAGGAAAGATAAGATAGAAACTTAGAACAGAAGAAGAAGAAGAACACAACATCAGAGTAAACACGAATCTCACAGCGGAACGAATAAATATATTTCATAACACAACTTTGAAATATAAATCTGTACTTGAATATTCATATCATTTCCATAGTACAGCAATTACAACACATCGGAAATAATCAATAGCTATATGATCCTGAAGCCTCCTGCTCCAGCTCTTCAAGTATCTATAAATCCCGACTAATTGACTGCCCGTACAAAATTGGGCACCTAAGAGTTTAGGGAAAACAAAACAAAATAAACTCCGGGTCAGTCATGGGACTGGTATGAGTAAAACAATTTAAACAGCTTGAGCAATTAAACGATATCTCATAAGACCACACCGTATAACGGAACGGGTTTTTCATTTATGAGAATCCAAAATATCTTTATATCAAAACTCAATGATATTATAATAGTGTCTATCAACCATAATATAATAATCATCTAGCAGAAACGCTTTCATCTCACATTCTACATATATAGTATACAATCAAAACCGCAAGCACGTATTGGGTAATGGATTTCCAACTATGAAAAGGTATGGAACCACCTTTCGCTAGTGTACCTCTAGAGAGGAATACACTGGGTTCAACAAGAACATCTTGCAACCCGGCCACACATGACCGACCACTCATTTCGCTTGAGTGTATCAAATGTATATCACCAACGGTTGGGATCAGCAACCGTTTCCCGAATGGGACAACATTGACAATAGATTTTTAGAAGTAAATGAAACTCTAGATCAGGTGATTATACACACAAATAGGTGCGACCAACATAGCCATGCTGCCTGCCCGATTTTTGTCATTTCCCAATTGCGAGGCTAGAGGCCACGCTTATCTCTGACAGATCACACATTTATTCACTTTGAATGTCACATCGTCATACCCTCCAAATCACAAATTGATTTCCCCAAAAATACCACGGGTATACAGCTAAGAGAAACGAATTCCTCCGCCACCAAACGTAAATACATTTCAAGAGATCAACTTACGCGATCTATTAAATATACTCTGTCAGACATTCGTCCATACAAGTTGTCCTGGGAGTGGACAAACCGAAGGCACTATTCAGTACAACCATCTTAGGCAAACTTTACCTAAGATTTATACAATAGCCCTTGCACCTTACTCCGTCTTCAATTGTCTTTGGCATATATGATTCGCAACGCTTATGCCAATACGGAGTGGTTCTTCGGATAATAATCCAACCGGTCTCTCCATATTAACAAAGTTAAAATGGTCAAAAACTTCGATAGTCGGTGAGCTAACTATCATGGAAAAACACATGTGCAAACAACGATATTATTTCCAGATGGAAATTATATCGATCAATCACCATTTAACATTTATCTCTTTAGTTCATTTATTTACTTATCTCCTGTTTTCCCTATCTTCTAAATTCTTATTTTCTATTATCAGAAAACATTTCTGATTCTTATTTGGAAAACATTTCCAAAACTCCTTCACTGGATTTAAACTGATGTTTAAATCAAACATCGCCATGCCAACTCAAACCATTTACTAAATTCACTTATCCATCCTTTACTATCAAACCTTACCATTCCTGCGTTAAGAAGGAAGTCAATCAAGTTGGGGTATAATTACCTCTCAGACCTTAACTGAACAACGTTTTAACTTCAGAATAGAAAAAGTTTATCTTTTAAACCTTTAACAAACTTCCTTATGTAAATCTTTTTCGAATAAATCTCTATTCGATAACTCCTCCCTTCGAATAACTATATTTGATAATCTCTCTTACGAATAACTAGATTCAAAAACCTTTCTTCGAATAAACTATATTCGATTAACTCTATTCAATTAATTCTTATCAATTAACTCTATTGGATGAACTCTTTTTGATTTAACTCTAATTGATTAACTCTATTTGATTAACTCTTTTTGATTAACTCTTTTCACTTAACTTTTTTCGAATAAACTATATTTGATAACTCCTTTAATTCTATTCGAATAAACTATATTCGATTAACTCCTTTAATTTTGTTCAAATAAACTATATTCAATTAACTCCTTTCGAATAACTAGATTTGATAACTCCTTTCGAATAACTAGATTCGATAACTCCTTTCGAATAACTAGATTCGATAACTCCATTCGAATAAACTATATTCGATAACTCCTTTAATTCTATTCGAATAAACTATATTCGATTTACTCCTTTCGTAAAACTAATATTCGATAACTCCTTTTGAATAACTAATATTCGATTAACTTCTTTTGAATAACTAATATTCGATAACTCCTTTCGATTAAACTAATCGATAACTCTTCTCGAACAAGCTATATTCGATAACTCTACTTCGAATAAACTATTACTCGATTATCTTAACTCAATAATCTTAACTCGATTACTTAACTTGATAATCTTAACTTGATAACGTAACTCGATTACTTAACTCGATAATCTTAACTTGATAACTTAACTCGATTACTTAACTCGATAATCTTAACTTGATAACTTAACTCGATTACTTAACTCGATAATCTTAACTCGATAATCTTAACTTGATTATCTTAACTCTAATCGATTAACTTAATCTGATTAACTCTAATTGATTAACCCTAACTGGTTAACTCTAACTGATTAAATCTAACTCATTTTGATCAACACGTTTTGATTAACTCCTTTGATTAACTCTACGTCCATATTCAGTTTCAAATATCGATGTTGAAATCGATTCTTACTTCTCTATATAAGCCCTGGCTTATATCCTATTTATCCAATGATAAATATTTTATTTAATTTATAAAATATTATTTATAAATTAATCTTCTTAATTTATTGGTTACAACATATTCTATTTAAAATCTTTGCTTTAAATCTATACCATGTTATACCCGTGTGCGAAGCACGGGTCTAAACTCTCCTGATGTAAAATTCTATTCATTTTGCCAAATATTTCCTTATATGACATTCTTTTCATTTCCCAATAAATCCCTTAATAACTCTATTTATTTTCTAAATAAATATTTCCTTTTTATAACTCTATTTATTTTAACAAATAAATATTCTTTTCCAATCCTATTTATTTAACAAATAAATATTTTCTTTTCAATTCTATTTGTAAATGTTTAACAAATATTCCCTTTCCAAATCTATTTGTATATGGTTTACAAATATATCCTTTTCATTTCTATTTTAACATATTTATTTCCCATAAATATTTCCTTTCAATTCTATTTTAACATATTTATTTCCCATAAATATTTCCTTTTCTAAACCCTTTTGATTTTATAACTATTTTCTCTTATAAAATCCTTTTTTCTTATATATATAAAAAACCCATTGATTTTATATAAATAATTTACTTTCAAAATACACTTTTGAAAATCCCCTTTCTGCATCCCAGTATTTCTTATGGTATTTAAAATACCAATTCACAATGATCGATATCATTCAAACGCACATAATCAACAACAGGTTATGTATCACATCATATATCACTATATATGAAAATAGTAAAATAAATGTTGAGGAATCCAATTGGATTCCTCCGACCTGTTTCCTTGTGTAACAGCCCGCATTTTACGTATCGGAAGATCGTAAAATATTTTTATTTTATTCCCTGAGGGTTGGATCATTCTCATCTTTTGATATGTTGCTTACGGGGATGTGTGACATGTCCATAATTTTTACCGATTTTGTTTGTGACCATTTTGCCCCTGTCAGTCTTGTACTGGGCATAACTTTTGACTCAGGTCGAATCTGAGGGTGAGACCTGTGCCATTGGAAAGGAATTGGTGATTCCCTTTCCGTAGAGTGGTTACATTAAGGATTTGGTTCAGCGGTTTGGGAGAAATCGCTGTTTTAAGGTTTTTCAGTTGGCTGTTCAGGTTTTGGAAGGCTAATGGGCTGATTTGGAGAAGGCCCATTAGAGGGTGGGTGGAGACTATAAATAGGGGGTAAGGGGTATGGAGAAAGGTTGGCATTTTCCATTCTCTTATGAGGAGGCTTTGATCTCCTTCTTCCTCTAACATCTTTCCACCATTAAAATTCCAAAATCCAAGGAGGGAAATCGAAGATCTACACCATAAGAGGCTAGATCTACATCGTCTCAAGGGTGAATTCATCGGATTGAAGAGTTTGATTCGAAGTGTTCTCTGTCCGGATTGCGTTTTCATTGCTTTTGCTTAGATTTGGATAATTGGTGAGTGATTTACATCTCTCATTCGGATTCATGAAAGTATGTGAGATATAGTATGTTAGTTTCATCATTTCCATGTTATTTTTCCTTAGAACTACACCATGCTAAGTTTATTTTACATGTGAATCACCTTAGGATCTGATCTAGATAATTTAAATGGTTAATTTCATGATTTTTCACAAGTTTATGCGAGTTAGATCCATTTTTATATTCATATGTTCACTTATCATGTTTTGGGAAATTTATGTGTTTTTATGGAAATGGTTAGATTGATGATATTGTTGGTTGCATAACATGTTTGTGGTTGCGTTTGGATGAATTGGATGAGTTGGTTTCGTCGCATTTGTCGTTTGGCGAAGTTTTGGTCGAAATCGGAGCCGAATTGGAGATGTGCAGGTTTCTGATCGTTTTTTCTGGTCTGGTCGGTCCAGAAGGGTCTGGACTGAGGTGGTCGGTCATAATATGACTTGGGGAGCAAGTCAGGGAGCTAGTCGGTTTTGAATGAAGAAATCCTGGTCGCTCTGGAAATCCTGGTCGCTCTGGAAATCCTGGTCGGTTTTGGACGAGAAGCAAATTCTGGTCGGTTTTGGATGGTAAGCAAATCCTGGTCGATTTTGGATGTGAAGCAAATTCTGGTTGGTTTTAGCTGGTCGATCTGGAGCAGGCTGGTCGGTTTTAGCTGGTCGTTCTGGAGTAGGCTGGTTGGTTTTAGCTGGTCGTTCTGGAGCAGGCTGGTCGGTTTTAGCTGGTCGTTCTGGAGCAAGGCTGGTCGGTTTTGGCAGGGGTGTGTTTTGGTTCGGTGATGGCGTGACTTCGAAGTGGTTCAAGATGGAGGGCTCAAAGTGATGAATGTGTTCGTTGATTAAGGTGGAACAGCGAATGCGGTGACAACTCAAAGGTCGTGAGTTGGTGGATAATGGCTGCTCGAGAAGGTTGCTTGAGCTATGAAACATCGTCAAGGTTGGACGATTAGAGATGCGAAGGCCGAGAGGTCATCGTTGTCGTAAGTTCTAGCAGGCTTAAAGCAGGGGTACGATGGGTATCGTTGAAAGGCCCAAAAGACCGGTTGTAGGTCGAGTACCCTGGGTCTCGGGGAGAGGCCTAGTGTCAAGGTCGGACATTGCCAAGGTTGGGCATATGGAGTTCATGCTAGAACTGGGGTTATCATTAGCCCTTGACATATGGCAAGGTTGGCCGTCATACGATAATGATGGTTTCGAAGCAGGATTGGCAGTGATAGCCAGAGTCAGTCATGGATGATTAGTTGTTCTGTTTGTACTATCTCACATAGATTATCCAAAGTCGAGGGAGACGTTCTTTGAGTGCTTAAGTGATATTGGTCTAGGCCTCTGGCGAGAGTACTTGAGGAATGTTAAACTCGATTAGGGTTGTCTGCGTGAGACTTATCTGGATGTCATGTGTGTTTTCTATGATTGAATGGGTGTTCTGGTTTCTATGGATGAATGGTTGAAATGCTTGGTGTAAAGGCTATCACTGTCCGATGTGGGGAAGATAAGGTTGAGTTCTTCTCTGGTGATGTGGGTAGATAAGTTGTGCATTTACCAATTCTCATATGCTTTCTTGTTGAAGTTTGTTAGCTGTATTATCGCTCACTAAGACTATTGTCTGACTCAAGGTTTTATGTCTCCTCTTATTACCTTGGGCTGTTCATCCGGTTGTGGATGGGCAGACTAAGTAGCAGGTTACAGGTAATGGAGCTTAGTGATACGAGGAAGCTGAGCGATGACGAGCAGGAGGCTAGCGTACCAGTTTTATTCTATCTAGTATTTATATTTCCGCTGTTTGAGTTGCTTGAGAGTTGTAGTGAGGCCTTATGTACAAACTTGGATATCAGTTGGATAATCTTTCTGGATGTTGAAAGAGTTTCAAAAGTTTGCTATATAATACCTCATTACTATCACCTGTTGTATATGTTCTATTATATTTTATCCTTGCGCTGTGAGTTCTACGACAGGTTTCGATGTGTTCACTTATTATGATGATCGTCCATAGCAGCCTGGCACGCCTTTCAGCGCATTATTCCTCTTGTTTAGTGCGGGGGTTATGGGCGGTCGTCACACCCTGCATCCACAAATGTTACACAATATAATTCACATCAATTTCATTTCGATATGAAATACTGATAAACAGAGTCAATATTTGATTAACGATTTATATATATATCGTTATCAATAATTTCAACCAATCAATCAACATTTCAACCAAACAGTTAACACACAGTAATCAACATATGATTAACAGTTCTAAAAATACATTATAGAAATATAACTGTTCAGAGTTGGTGAGTTTTACTCACATTTCGCGTTAACCATTAAATAACGATTTGCGTCTGTTGATTCAGACGGACAATTTATTTCGCCATAAATTGTAACGAGCTTTGATTCGCTTCCCGTCAGTTCCATGGTGTAGCCACCATCCATATGATCCTAACGGATCTTGTTTTGCTGAATTTCGTTCACGTATGAGTATGGTGTAGTTTTTACAAGTTTATACGTTCAATGAATTAATTTAAACTTAATAAATTCAAAAAGAACATGCCCCACCATACGAATTCGACCCATGAACCTTTATTACCCAGACCCGCTCCCAAAACTTTACCATCTCCCCCGATAGCCTTAACCGTTAGCTCCTGCTCCAGAATTCATTCCTCCACCATAGATGATTCTTCCATCTTCAACTGCTCCTTCTATACTTCTTAAAAACCAAAACTAATGCCACTAAAATCCCTTGCTTTTAAATCCGCTCCTTTCTATACCCATTATAATCAACTCGTCACCTCCATAAAACGACGCTCGATCTCCTCAAAAAAAAATGTGATATCAACCTGGTCTTCTGCTCGTCAGTACTGGTCACGACAATTCCTGACTTCGAACCACCCTATCATCTCCAATTGATGCTAATCTCCTCGACAAACAGGAATTCGAAGTCCATTTATTAAATCGACACTTGTATAACATGAAATCCCTAACCCTAGGCCTTGTGGAAAACCTCAGCGAACCCAAACGGTGATCGCACTCATCACGGAACACATGAGGTGGAAGAGAAACAACATACGATCTCACGAATATTTTTCTTATGAATTTTAGATTTGTATGTAATTTTATTTTTGATTGAGATGAAGGCTGCGATGTCTCCCTGATGCAAGAAAATGAATGAAGTCTTCCACCATATCTTTATAAACGCAGTTATCTTGGCCATCATGGGTTGGGAAACTTGACACACACAGTTTAGGCATAGGATAGCTAGAAGAAGAGGTAGCCTATGAAATGAAAATATGTAGTATTATATAAACCGTGCAGTTAGTAGGTTGATTTTGTGGTGGATGACAATTCATCACTGTTGATCGCGTGTAAGCAGGAGTAGCACAGATCAGCAGTACGTTTTCCTGGCATGCGCAAGTTTAATTGCCTTACATGCTAAGTTATACTTTCTTTTCCTATGCCTGGGTCTTCATATTATAACATGGGTTTTACACTGGGAATCAACGTATACTGTTTTATATATATATTTATAAATATAGGTTCTGTTCCTTCAATGCAAAGTAGAAGTAGGAAGTGATATTTTCAATATATATATATATATAACTCCTTGATTTGTTGTACGATAGATCCATTCGTTTCCAAAGTGAAATATTTACGGTCTTCGTTACGCAAAATTACATTGTGGTATGGACCGCTGTACACAGAAATAAAAATATCATTGTAACGATTGAGGTGCCACGATCCCAAAAATATAATAACATCAGTAGATTAACTCATTTTGTGAAACCTCAAAAATGTAGATTACAGGGTGCAAAATACTCCAAATTAAAAGTTGCTTATTTAATTAATTAAAAATTACAATAAAATTCTTAAAATTAAATTATCACTACGTCTCAAAAGAATCTTGTCTAAATTCGAAACCGGTATCTAGTTATCTCGAATAAACCATTACGGTCGATAAACGATTCTATAGCGACTATTTTAAAATTTGATTTGGTCATAACTCAAAATCTACATGACGAAATTTTGATTTTTCTCTTCCATTAGGAAAATATACTTCACCAGCTCTGAACGTTTCTTGTTTCACAGAAATCCGATTTAAAACGAACCATGTACATTCAGTTGAAGTTCAAATCGCCAAATAGCGAACTGCCGCACCATTTCGAGCTCGATTTTAATTATAATATAATTATACGTTCAAACATCGTTTATATAATATATTCGTGAATATAATTCAACTCTAAACTGAATTATATATTTTAAATAATCCAATTCACACAATTTTATGAATTTCACTATTTTTGATTATTTCTGAATTAAATATATTATTCTATTATTTTAATTTAATTAAATAATCACTTTATTTAATTAAACAATGATCTTATTCCCTAAATCACTATTTTAAATAATTAAATAAATTAATTATTGCCCATAAAAATACGGGTCGTTACATTTTCTCATCAGGTAGCAGTATATTGTCAAAAACCACTTTTTCATGTGTAAGTGGTACAACAATCCCATGGCATCTGGATGACGAAGGATCTCGACAGACAGTACCTGTTGCAATAAAGTCGAGAATTTCAAAGGACAATATTAATAATCATGCTTAATTTTATTAAAACAGGAAGACTGGAGTATGTATCCCATACGACTTTAAGCACTGGCTTTATAATTATTAGCAATAAGGTCAAAGAAAACGAAACGAACACATCGTGCATATCAAAAAAAATGTGCAAACAAGTTCTATCAAACTCTTTTTAAAATATTCTAACTATATATTACGCAGTAGATTGAAATTTGAAGGGACGTTTGATTTCTTACTGTTAATAAATACCTGTTGCTACTATGTCTAGATCAGAGTTGAGAATTTCACATTGTTGATTGGTCACCACATTGGTCGTATTCTGGATCGGAGAAGCAACACGCTTTGATGCGCTTATTTGTGTACTGCTGCATCCTCCATTCGATATAGTTAATGGTGCGTGAATTCCTTGATCAGTCAAAGTTCCTACCATGTTGATCAGAACCTCCATTTTTCCATTCAAATTTCCCACTGTACCCTTCATATCAGTCATCATACCCTCCAAGCTTCCCACCCTCATTTTCAACTCATCATTATCTTCACGAACATTTTTGAATCGTTTCTGTGCAATGGCAAAAGCCTTAACATGCATCTTTGGTATGATGCTCCCAACAGCGCGGCTCCTACCCATTGTATCCTTGCCTAACACTTGTGATAAGATATCTTCATTAACAGGAAATTTTTCTTCATCACTATCGGTGATCTCTTCCTTCAGTTTGGCAATTTGATCCTGGGATAAAAGGTAAATGTGTTTACACCAACATTTACTTGTAACAGCTTGTAACTATAGTATGTTACTCCTAACTGATTGATCACAATTATTGAAAGCCTGAAAGACTGAAATGAAAGTCCAAACAATAGACTGCTCGATGTTAACCATAATACAAGTAAAAACTTATGAAGTACCCAGACGTGGCATCTGATATGGTACCATCTTTTTTCCTATGTGTCTTCTCCCGTACTTGACAATGGTTGATATTTGCAGATGGACTTGCAACGATTTGCAATATATTCCATTTCATGTATATTCTCTCCCTTAATTGTGTTTTTTACTACTGTTGAAAGAAAACGATCAAATAATTTACCAATTCGTGTTCTACTCTAGCATGACTTTTACGTCCTGCATGGTAGGCATAACTTAGATTGGATCTATTTTTTTTGCCTGCCTCCCTTCTTCCGTTTGCTACAGGAGTTGCTTCATTCTTTACGAACTCGTTCCAATCATCTTGGGCAATTGTAGGTGGACAATTTTTCATCCGTTCTTCATCATTATCGAAAATGTCATAATAAGTTGCTCTCAAGCTTTTCTTGCGTCTTCTAAAAGCCTCAGCCATTTTTTTGAAAACATTTCCTTTGAAAGCGGCTCAAGCGTATACTTTTTCTGCAAAAATTAAGAGCCAAAGACTGTAAAAATAAACTGTATCATTTATATGCTATTTCTCACAAAATTACCACCAACTGATTCCAAACGTCATCCTTATACGTTTTGGGTACTTATCCCAACTTGTGTAAGAGATCGGTACATAAGATCGTACTAGTTTACCAAGCGTAGTAGCGACTTTTGGAGTGTTTTCCGTGATTGGAATGCCAAGTAGGTTTTGTTCAACTTGTTGATCATTCGAACATGATGCATGTGATGATTTGGGATCTTGTGACGTATTTGCCTATGAAACAGAAGCAACATTAAGAATCAGGACAAATACTGAACACCCCGAGTTTTCGGTTAACAGTAATTTGAAAATTTTAGTATACTTTATTCAAAACATAATAATTAAGGGAAAAGGGTTACGTCATTGTGTTCGTCTTGAAATTCTTCTTGAGATAGAGTCCAAGTTTGTGTAAATAGGACTCCGTACGAAGGAGATATGACCTCCGGAAGTTTCAGAATTTATTTGAAATTCAAACAGCTCGAAAATCGGATTCAAAATTCAAAAGTAAGGACCAGACCCGGGCTGGGCAGGAAAATTCCTGCCCAGGGCCCGGGTCGACCATAGGGTCGACCTGGGGGTCGACCTGGTGGACCCAGGTCGACCATAGGATCGACCATAGGGTCGACCCCCCTGTCGACCTGGCCAGGTCTGGCTGGCCTGCTCCGTGTTCTGGTCGAATTTCTAAGCCTTAGTGTGTCACTAGGGCTGACATGTCGGCATTTGATTAGCTCCTCTTGACGCGTATGGCCCAGATTCCTTCTGTCTTCATCTGATGGGTCAAATCAACTTGAAACTCTATAAAAACACCCTAGGTCTCCAACTAAAATTCACACAAAAATAAGAACTTGAGCCGCCATGCTGTTGGAAGAAAACTAAGGAGAGCCTCCGCTTGAAAAGAGACGAACAATGAATCAACTCAAGCTAATTCAAATTTGAGATTAAAGCTACTAATAAAATCAAAACAACAACGTGTACCCAAAGGAACGCATCTCAATTTCAGAACCTCAGATCTCAGAAAAACAAGACCGTCTTGCATTGTAAGTATAGTGGCTCTTTAGATGGGAATGCGATTAAGACATGATTTGTTGTAAATTGTAATATGGAATTATATCAATATTAATGATGTTGTTTTATATTTTTTATTTGTGATAATTTGAATGATTGTGGTGATTGAATCTTTTATGTATTGTGAATCAAACAATCAACACCTTATGCGAATTGTATGTATACAGTTAGATCTAAATATATGCTTATGCAAGTTATAGGTTGCAAGTTAGATTTACACAAATATTTATATCATTCATGTAGGCTCTATGTATATATGTTCAAACCAATTGTGCCTACATGACTAGAATAGATCTATATTCACATGTTTTTATGCAAGTGAGAGCTTATAATCGGATCCATGTCAGGATCCGTTTAGGATTCATATGAAAGTTTATTGTTAGATCTATGTTTATACATGTGTGTTGCAAGTTCACACCCTTAAGTGGTTGTCAAAGTTATGCATATAGTTTTGTCTTGCGCCAGTTTTATGTTTGAGGTTATGCCTAGACCTATGCATTAACATGTTATACCATGTTGTAGTGGATTCATATGACACCTATTAGGTTATACTATGTTATACCTTTATGTTAGGCTAAAACTATATGATTCATGTGACACCTATTTAACTAGGCCCAATATTTATATGCAAGTTTGTGGCATGTTATGCAATGTTATGATATTCGTGTCGATTATTTTGCAAGTTCACACCTATGATGTTCATATTGACTATGTCGAGAATGCCAAGTTTACACCTATGACATGTTTATGTTAATGAATTATTTTTATCCCAATTTTGTGTATGCTAAATTAGTCTAAGTTTTTAGCCTAATATTTTATGTCAAAATCATGCGGACGGAAAATTAGGCTAAGATTGTTAGCCTAATATTTAGACGGGGTAACGTTGGGTAAAATTGGTAGTTATAGGAAACTTGACGTAAATTGGTTAAAATCACATAGGTGATTTATGACATGAAACGGTTTAAATTATATACCTAAATTAATGAACTTGATTAGAAATAAATTTTGGCAATGACATGAATTCTGGATAATTTACATAAATAAAATGTAAATTTAGACAATACGAATATCGAGGTTGGATTGAGTTGTGATGTAAACCTGCTCGGACCCACCCGGCTGTCCAGTAATCACAACAATACCTATCCAATGTGAGAGGTTAAGGCATTGAGCCCAATAAAGACCCGAGGTTAGACTGAGTTATGGCGTAAGTCTGCCCGGAACCGACCGGCATACAGGCAGCCACAACAATACCTGTCTAATGTGAGTGGTTGGTGCTTTAATAAGACAATTAAAGCTAAGTTAGGATTGGTAGGGTTAAGTTAACTAAAACACTTAACCAACTCGACATGTTAACTAGACTAGAAGGTGAGGTTAAGTAAAGTTAATACACTTAACCAATTTAACATATTAACTAGACTAGAGGGTGAGGTTATGTAAATTCAGGACACTTAACCGTTATAACCTGATAATTAGATAAGTGGGTGAGGTTAAGTAAGTTTAGAATACTTAACCATTATAACACGTTAGCTGGACAAGTGGGTAAGGTTAAGTAAATACACTAAGCCAATTTAATATGTTAGCTGGACTAGAGGGTAGGGTTAAGTAAACTTAGAACACTTAACCATCATAGTGTGATAAATTGAACAGGGTTAAGTTGAAACATGAAGGGACAATACTTAACCATTAGAACATGTTAATTAAACAGATGTTAGGGTTAAGTTAACTAAGGGAACACTTAACCGTTATAACATGTTAGTTAAAACAGGTGGGCAAGGTTAGGTTAAAAGGGACACATAACCAATACAAGATGAATGGGTAGGGTTAAGTAATAAGAAATACTTAACCAATATAACTTGGTTTGTGATAAGGTTAAGTCAACATGAACTACTGATACCACTTAGCCAGTTTAATATGACAAAGGAATGGGTTAAGCTAACTTGAATTGACTAATGACACTTAACCAATCCAACTTGACGAGAAAGAGGGCTAAGTAGTAAACCTTAGTTAAGAAAACGACGATTCAGGAAACTAAGTGGTAAACCTTAGTTAGGAAAACTAAGTAGTAATTCTTAGTATAACATGAGGAGGAGCGAACGTCCATCTGATCTTAAAGAAGGCTCCAACGAATTGGGTTACGAAGCCCGAGGCTTCGAGGGGACGTGAGAGTACTCTTGGTATCCCTCTGTGAGGCTGCAGATGATCCTCCTGGGCTCACAGAGGTTAATGTCTGCATTAGGAGAACCAAGGGTATGCCTTGGTTGCAATATAAGGCAACCTAAAGACTAGGGTGGACCAGCGTGATTCGGTGAGACCAGTAGCCCTGTGATAGCAACTCGCCGTCTACCAACCATCTTGAGTCAATCGAGATACGTGAAGCAGAAAGGCGGAGAACTCCAACAGACCATATACTCGCTATCTAATTATGGTTGCGGAGGGCCATAGGTTAGTAGGGCATGGGGGCTTGCGTATAGTTCTCATTTTTCAAGGTGTGCCTTTCATTAGTTGAGGGAGGGGTCAGGTGGGACCATAGCCACTGGAAAAACAGACCTTAGCATCTGCATCGGCAGATATCTGAAAGCTCCCGACCGAGTTCCGTGTTTCTTAATTAGCCCTTCCACGGGACTCGGGCTGCACATATAGAGGACATGTGCAACTAGACATATAGCACGTTTACAATACGTTTGGGACGTCAAGTCTAGGAACACTTATCACTCTGGGTAGTGTGTCCTAGACAAGGGGCACCGTTCGACAGGTAGCATAATCCCTAGTTGGACCTAGGTGGTATAAACCCTGAATCCGAGAAGCATTCAACAGGTAACATAAACCCTAGTTGGATCTAGGTCGTGTAAACCCTGGTTAAGTCTAGAAAGCGCTCGATAAGAAAACCCTAGATTAGATCTAGGTAATAAATAATAGATGTACACCTAGAGACAATCGCAATTACAGGGATTGGGATCACGTTATCATCTTTATACAGATTACTAGTTGGGATACTAGTTAGGTGGTGCAGAGATATAGAATGGGGTGTGATAGTATATTCTGTTTAAACCGTCTTGCTTTGGTTTATATTAGTCTGTTATTCTGGTACTGTCCCATTTTCCAGTTTACTCCTGTCATGAACTTTATCTTATTCGCATGCTAAAAGCTACTAGACTTACTCAGGCTTTATGTTTGACTCTGTTTTTCTTTCGTCTTATTTTCTTCCGTCCCCCCCCCCCCCCAAGGTAGTCAGGGAGGGAATGGCTCTGCTTAGTATGGACTATTACTCTTTTCAAGCTTGAAGACTCTTGGATATATCGCTTCAGACTCTCTTTTCCGCTGCTATGGCTGGCTTATGCTACATTGGGGAATATAAATGTTATTTTGTGCTTCTTTATTTTATGTAAGACAGATACTCTGGTATTGGAAAATAATTGTTGTACAAACTATTTTATCAATAAAGTAAAGTTTTATTTTCCGCTATTTTAAATTTGTCTGTCTTGTAACTTATCTGCATCTTTTACCTATAATGCTCCACAGAACTTAGTGCATTCCCTTTGTGAGTGACATCAACGGATGTGGGGTGTTACAAACACCATGAATCAGAAAGTGTAAGTCATGACATTCCAAATACATATGATTCCCTGGTAAAAAAAACAATCAACAATTCATAAGTTAACACATGAGTTTGGTTAGATCGTCTAGTTTTTCATTGTCTTCCAAAGCTGATTGATAGACGGTAGGAGACTCAATGTCATCCACATTTGTAGTCAACCGTTTTGGTGTATGCAAAACCATAGACCAGCCGTCATTTTTTAAATCTTTGAGTAGAACACTTGACTCGCTTCTGATGCAAGAATAAATGACTCATCATTCACATTGTCTCTATTCTTTAATTTTCCTAAATTAATCATGATCAGGTTTGAAGCTGGATCTATTTTGCAACCATTGATCTTATCCTCGACTTTTACCCAATCACAATAAAAAACTGTTTGCTTGAAATCAATGTAATCCAACTCAAGTATCTGCTGAATGACTCTGTAATATGTTGTTTCTGCTTCCTTATAATTTTTATCTTTACCACTCCCTCTAAATTTTATAATTTCTCTCATGCACACACCGCTATCCTGTGTTACCAAATGGTCTTCGTGCATTTTCGTGGAAAATAAAAACCATTCACTTGGTACTTTGTATAACTACGCACCATGAACATCAGCCCATGTATTAGTTGCCAAAGAGTTTGGTCTACATCGCTGCAATTCAACAGCTACATAAAACACAAGAAGAAAAACAAAGCATGTTCACGAAGGTGAATTGCAAATTTATAAACATGTGAAATACTTTAGATGATGTAATACCTCATTACATCACCATATAATAAAAGGTTTAACGACTTCGACGGTTGTTATACCTCTGCCTCGTAGTTGAAATTTAGTGCTTTTCACATAGGAGTTGTACCTTTTATACGTACATAACACGGATTGAAATGAATAAATAAATTGAACTAGAAATTGGAAATTCGAAACCTACTTCATGAACTTACTTCTTCCATGGATCTAATCCATCATACTTATTTAGGAACCATCTACGCACTTGTTTGAATTGCACTTGGATGAACGTTTTATCTTTACCATTATCCAAAGGTGTCTCACTAGGAAACTGATCATCCTCATCTAAAAATGCTTCGCATGTATGTTTATGGTTGCCATAACCTCCGTTTGGGATATATTCCATGCAACAAAGGCTAGCTTCTTGTATGATATATCCTTCTGCAATACACCCTTCAATGTATCTTTTGTTTTGCGCATACCCTTTATATGTTTTCATTAACCTATGATTGTGATCACTTATAACTTGCACATGGTAGCTATTTATATGTTTATGTACATAACTGAAATTATTTATTTACCATTCAAAAGGATACATCCATCTATATCTAACAGGGCCACCAACCAATGCTTGATCGACTAAATGAACCATAACATGGATACTGATATCAAAAAATGCAGGTGGAAAATGTTTTTCAAAAACACATATTGCTTCCACCAACATAGCCTTTGCTTTTATAAGGTGTTCCCTATTGATCACCGTTGAGCACAAAATGTTAAAGAATAGACTAGTATGATGAATAGCATTTCGTAGATCGTTATGTTTTGTATAAGTATGTTGAAGCAATACCGAAAGCAGATGTTGCATTATGACGTGGTAATCATGTGACTTCATATTTCTTAGTTCGGAAGGATTGATGCTCACGTTTTTGTGGAAGTTAGAGGAGAATTTGTTAGGTACTTTCAAATTTTTCAATACGGTGCAGAATCTTTTATTTTCTTCTTTGCTCAAGGTGAAAGTTTCCTTTGGTATGATTGTTTTTTTTTGTTTCAGGATCTACGATCACCCACAACTTTTGTTTTATAGCCACGGTTTTCATATCCTTACATGCATTGATGCCATCTTTTGACTTCTGTTTATGGTCCATAATGGTGCTAATGAGATGCTCTGCAACATTCTTCTCCGTATGCATAACATCAATATTATGTCGAATCATACTTGCTTCCTAATATGGTAAATCAAAAAAGATAGACCTCCTATACCAAGCAGAAACATTGTCACCTTCTTCAACGGCCGAGTTTTTCCTTTTTCGACCAACTTCTTCTTTGTGTTTATCGATTTTCATTTTGACATTCGCTACCCTCTTTTCAACTTCAAAACCATTCAATGGCCTTTTAGAACGACTAAGTTCTTGTTCATTGTTGAAATTTGTCTTCTCGTATCAAAACCTGTGTTCTTTAGGAAGATTCATCCGATGTCCCCTGAAACACATCTTCTTACTTTCAGGAAGATGATAAGAACAAGTCTTTTCCCCACAAATGGGACATGCAAAGTAACCGTGAGTTGTACATCCCGATAAAGTCCCAAGAGCAAGGTGATCATGGATCGCCCATAACACCCTAGCTCTTATTGTGAACTCGGATTTATTCGATGAATCATATGTAACAACTCCTTCCCATAACTGCTTTAACTCGTCTATCAACGGCTCTAAATAAACATCAATATCCTTTCTCGGTTGTTTTGGCCCAGAAATCAACAGTGTTAACATTGAAAACTCTCGTTTCATGCACATAGACGGAGGAAGATTATATGGTACTACAATTACCGGCCAACAACTGCAAGGGATAGTAAGAGAAGCATTCGGGTAGAAACCATCTATTGCTATTCCAAGTGTGACATTTTGTAATAACCCGGAAATCTGGGCCAATTTAAAAATTTTATTTTGGCAATTTTGGTGAATTTTGAATATTTAAAATGAATTATTTTAAATAATATCGACGAGAAATTTATTTTGAATAGAATTCGAACGTATATAATATATAGATCGTCGTTATAATATAAATATTTATTTATAATTATAAAAGTAATTGAAAATGGCGCGGTAGTTCGATAATTCGATTTCAAATTTCAAATGAATGTACCAGGTGCAAAATAAACCGGAATTTAGCAAAACCAATAGAATCTAATTGAGAATATCTTTCTAAGGAATTGGAAAAATCAAAATTTCATAGCGGGAATCAAAAAATATGTCTAGTTGAAAATTCTGAATAGTCGCTATGGAATTCAGGCCCTTAAAAATGGAAAATTTGCAAACGACCTCGGGTTTCGACGAAACCACTTTTGTTGGATCCGTGATGTCAAGTTATTGCTACATTCCAATTTTCATAATTTTTCGATTCAATATGTGAGCGTGGCAAAGGAAAACGTGCTTGACCAGTTTTAGTTGATTTTAATCGACTGGAAAATGGTCATTTTTAAAACGGTCTCAGAATTAGACAAAATTAGTTTGTTAGGACCGTATCGTCAATACGAAGCTAGAAAATATTTTTTGGGAATTTTTAGAGTTAGTATGTGACCCCGGTAAATTGAAATACGCGTTCAAATTCAATATATAGAGTTATATGTTGACATTAACGGAAACTGATCGAAACAGCCGTGTTGGCTTACGAAACATATCCCATTGTGTTCGGAATGGGGGTAATTAGCTAGGGGCGACAGTCGTTGGGTCTCGATCGGAGTTCGAAAAAAAAGTCAACTTTTCTATGAATAATAAAATAAGTAAAATAAAACAAAACCTTTTTCTACATACCCCCCCCCCCCCCCCAAATTCATTCTGTCGATCAAAACAATTGGCCCCTTTTCAGAAAAACCCCTGACGCCTTTCTTCCTCGCCCCCGTCACCGCGCCACCTTCCCCCGTTGCCGACCTCTCCCCACCTTCGATGAACGAATTCGCCACCCCACAGGCCACCGCACCACCTTCGTACCCTCTCTGCTCCCTCCATCTCGAAACCGCGACCTAATTCTCTGCTCCCTCCATCTCGAGGCCGCCACCAACATCTCACGCACCCACAGCGAACCCCCACCGCCCCCTTAGGCTCCTCCCTCCTCGATTTCAAACCCCAAACCCCTATAAGTTTTTATTGTTTTATTTTTATTTGTTTTCTTTATTTATTTATTATGTAATAGCTTTTATAAATTTAGAAAAATCGTTTTTTTTCATGATTAAAATCAGTCTTGTTTGCTATGTATATGAGATAAAAAGGGGTTGGACTTTAAAAATAGAAAAGGCGAGAATTTTAAATTAGAAAAGGCGAGAACTTTATATATGTAAAGAAAAGATTGGATTTTTAAACTAGAAAGGCTATGATTTTTAGCTTAGCAAATTTGAGATTTTTATTTATAACAAAGGCGATATTTTTATAATATAGAAATGTTAAAAATATAATATTTATACTAGTGGCATATTAAAAATGTGATTTTTATAGCGATGAAATAAAAATTCGATCTTTATATTTGAAACAAAGATATAAAAATATAATTTTTATATAGAAAGAAGCATTGTAAAAATATAGGAAGTAGAAATAAAAATATGATTATATTTATTGAAATGAAGTAATAAAAATATAATTTTTATTTGAATAGCGTGAAAAGAACTGCATAGGGATTTCAAGCAGATCTAGACGATTCAGCAGTTCAAAAGCAAAGCACAGTGGAGTGGATCCCTCGGTGAAAACTTCTCACCTTTTATTTTTGTTTTCTAGTTAATAATATATACTAGGATGCAGACGGTGTTTAGTAGCACCCGACACCCGTCGTCCACGGACCATGGACGGCTTGTATGCTTGTTTGTCAGATTTTGATGTGTAGTTGATTGTGTGATGTGACGTGAAATGAAATAAAATATTTTATAGTTGAAAATAGAATTTTTAATGTGTATTTGAAATGAAATAAATATAAACAAATCAGACGATTTGTTTTTATACACACATTTGACTGATATTGATTGGGACGATAAATTTTACACATCGCCCAACTGCACAAATAAAATCTGTGTTTGATTGTTTGAAAACCCCACACGGGTATTGGGGTGATATATGACATACACTAATCCCAATAGTTAGTTGTATGTCGATCGATTGATGGACAGACTGTTATAAGCGTTAAATATTTATATTTGATGCTTATACGGTGTAGAACGCACTTTGGATGATGGTTGATGATTTATCGTTGCTGTTATATACATGTGGTAGAAAATCCGTATAATTAACATTATATGGTAATTGATTGGGACTCATTCCAGTTTTGAAAAAGAAATATTTGAATAGAAATATTTGAAAAAGATATATTTGAAATAGAATATTTAAAAATAGAAATATATGAAGCCGTGTTGATTAGATTGACGCTATTTTGACGTGAACGATATTTATATCGGTTTTATTCATTTTACAATGAATATCGAAAGTGATTTCAAAATCTGATATTTTGAAAGGAATTGAAATTCGAATTAAATTGAATTGAAATGAAATTTGAATTAAACTGAATAGAATTGAAATTCGAATTAGATTGAAATAGAATTGAAATGAATTTAAAAACGAATTTATATTAGAAAATTCAATTTTGATTTGAATTTGAAAAGGAAGTTGAAATCGTTTTGAAAACGAATTTAAAACGATTTATAAAATATGTTTTAAAAGGAAATCGACGAAGTATATATTATATATATTATATATATATAATATAATGGCCTGAATAGAACGCGTCGCGCTGCGGTAGTTCGTGAATTTCGACCATTGACTTCGAATGGATATCGCGGGAGATCCGACCGTCGGATTCTCCTAAAACCGGAAGCGTTGGGTTCGTATCGAAAAGAGATTTCTAACGAATATTAGAAATTAGAAATCTAATGGTTGGATTTTGAATTATGTCCAAATCAAATTTGGAAAAGGTCATTGTAAGTGCAGTATGATGGCCGTTGATGGAAATCGACTGTACGGGCCTTGATAAAATTATTAAAAATAGTAATAATTGGTGTAAAATCATAAGAAATGATTTGTGAAGAATTGGGATGAAAAACCCCGTATTTGAAAAGATAAAAATAAATTTTTATAGAAATGAACTAGATTTGAAATAGAATAATAATTTATTTATTTTTAAAATAAATAAATTGGATTTGAAATGGTTTTGAAAATAACCAGAATTTCCAATAATTGCATTGGAATGGATTTGAATCGAAATTGTCTTCGGAATATTTCGATGTTGGATTTCGTGACTATACAGATAACGTTATGGAAATTTGAAAGATATATAGATATCGTTATTTCCAATACGATATATGTTGGTCGTAGAATTTGATATTGAATATAAGCCGATATATTTTCTATTCAAAGCCTTGTATTTAATATCAAATGTAATTTGGATTTGTCGTGAATGGTGTCTTCATTAACACTGTTCTTAAGCCCAGTTGAGAAAAAGATTAAATCTTTTTATTTAGATTTAATGAAGTGTACCAATTAAATAATACTTAATTAGAATTGAATTGGCATTGATTTTTGGGTTTATCGTGAACTGTGTTTTAAATAACACTTGTTCTTTAACCCGATAATTAATGAAATGTGATTTTGGGTTGTCGTGAACGGTATCTTCAATAATACTGTTCTTAGACCCAAAGGAGTTAAGAAAATCAGAAACTAACTGGAGATTAGTTAAGTTGAATGATTTCTGTGGTATTGATCTGATGTTGGTTTCGGCCTTCGGGGTTAATACTTAGGGAATTGCTCACTTGCTAATTTACGGTTAGGGACTGATTGAAATGCGATTTGATTTTGGGTTTATCGTGAACCGTGTTTTAAATGACATGGATTCTTTAACCCAATTACAGATTAAAACTAAGTGGAGTTTTAATGAATCTTTAATTAGATTGAAAAGATCGAGAATGGAGTATCACCAGTTTTGCTCCAGGCGATTGTTAAATCTTTAATTAGATTTGAACGTGAAATGGTAATTGAATTTACCGATAACACCATGGTGTTAGATATGAAGTATTACCAGTTTTACATCATAGGATGAATAGGTTGGGATTGGGAAATTAAAATAAATGATTACTTCGGTGTGGTTCGCTAATCCCGACTAGTTTGAAGTGATATTCAAAAGGAAGATTAAAGAATAAATTTAAAAGAAATTATCTTTGATAAAATTAATGAGAACCTTTCCCTAAGAATGTGAAATTTAGAAACTAACTGTAGGTTGGCTAAGCAGAGTGATTTCCTGGGTATTGATCTGATGTTTGGCCTTCGGGGTTAATATTTGGGGAATTATTCTCTTGATTAATTTACGGTTAGTGAGTGATGAGTTGGAATGAGGCGTATGTTGTGTTTGTGTAACACTTATTTATTATATACGCGAGTTATTTGGAAAGACCGGGTTTATCCCATTCTGAATAACTGATTCGATGATTAGTCGAAGTTGAAGACGATGGTCGAAGACCGGAGGTCTTCACGTCATTTGGATAATTACTGATGATCTTGATTGGGCCATACACCCAAGATGAGGGAATCAGTTGGTGATCGTCCGACGTACTTGGAGATCGATGGATATGCGGGGTACTAGGTGCCTCCGGTTTCGTTCAGACCCAGAATGAACTTGTAAATGGACTGTGTGTCTGACATTGGATTTTAGTCTGTGTGATTGATTTCTATTAAATATATATCTGTTTGGCGGCGGAGAATTTATTCTCTTGCTTAACGCCCTTCTCTGAGACGTACGAGTTCAGGGGTTATATATTGATGGATATCAAACGCATGGAGTGAATTGCCTGTGTGGCATGCCTAAGTGGCAATTGATCAAGGCTTCTGTTGAAAAGCAAAGTCTTGTAGTTGATGATCAAAGCACGGCCTGTGTGGCATAGCTTTGTGTAACGTTGATTCGCGAGCCTCACACCCCGGTGTTGAACTAAAAAAGGGAGAGGACCTCAGGGAGGACATGCGTTTCTTTCTAGTTAGAAGTGGCGTCAGTGGTTTTACAAGCCCTGACGAGTTTGACTTATGTGGTTGTTGCTGTTGCGAGGCGCCTTGGTTTGATCGGATGATCCGGGTCCGATGGAGTCATTCGTTGGCTCACTTACGTCCCAAAGGGCGGGGAAACGCAGTGTTCAGGCATTTTAATCCACATCGGTGGACCGGCCCTAACGATCCAAGGGCCCACCTGAGTCTGGGTCCTAAGGCTCGGGCTAGACAGTCTTGAATCGGTAGAGGACTATCTTTTGCCTCGGTTCACAGACGGAAATCCAATTTACAAATACGAGACATTTGCGGTTTTAATTGTAGAGCCTAGTATGGCGACATGATTTATGGTACCCATGCCGTCTATGATTGATACTTATGATTTGAAGTTGTTTTATACACTATGCACTTATAACAGTATCAAATGATTTGTTTTAAAGGTACTAAGCATGTCTGGCTATTATAAGGGAAAACCTTATCCCCCGGCTTGCGTTGCATTGTGTGATAGGACCTCGGTCTTATAATAGCTTCATCTTTCTTTATTTAGCATTGCATTGTTTGTTTTATGCACTGGTATTCTTGGGAGGAAACTCGTTCCGTGTTATACGGCGTGGTCCCTTGATTTACCGAACTTTGAAATAAAGAATAATAACTGTTTTAGTTCTCACACTAGTCCCATGACTGACCTGGAGTTTATTGTTTTAACCTAAACTCTGGGTGCCCTTATTTTGACACGGGCATCTATTAGTTTTGGTTTTGCAGATTTCTATTCACAGGATCCTGGTTTACAGCTGGAATGATATCCGGAAAGATTTGTATCTGTATATCTCTCCTAGTTTTGTATTGTATTATTTTCCGCTGCAATGTATTTAAATGTAATTTAAATCTCTGATGTTTTCTGTGTAATATTTATTCATACTCTGTATATTCTTGTATTCTGAAGAATTTTTGTAATAAACAATGAAATGTTCTTCCGTTTGCGTTCTGATTGGTCTTGTTCTCAACTCAATCCGTGATTTCCCGTAAGGGGGATTTCGGGTCGTTTCAGTTGGTATCAGAGCTTTGGTTTACAAAGCTCAGAGACCATGACACATTAGAACCATACGAAAGAATTCATCAGAAATTGGATTAGTAATATCCAACGAAAATGTCTCGTTAGAGATAGGATCAGTAGTATCCTAGAACGAGTGTGAAGAGTAGTGTTTTTGATAAATTAAAGTGAAAACAATTTTTGTTTTGAAAATTTAAATCAATTATACGTATTTGAATATTATTTGTATTGATTTGGACAGTCCATTATATATAGACTTTGCGTATACGTCTGATCCGCGTGTATTTGAAGTTTTAATATACTGGATAGATATAGAATCGCACTGTAGTCGTTCGGGGATAATTCTGATGATAGCGATCGCATCATCAGTATTTATGTTCGAGTGACGAAGGTGGGACGTCTATATATTTCCTATTGACTGATGTGAGAACCAAAATTATATAGGGCTTATTGTTGTGATTTGGCATCAAAAATGTGATTTTTGACTATATATCAAAGTAATGAATTTGAAATGATAACCCACTAATTGATTGATGGTTGTGTTGTTTGATTATTGTTTGATTAATTAAATTTGAACCATATAGCCAATTTGAACCAAATAGTAAATTGTATTGAAAATTTATCACATTTGCTTGCATATACATGTTCTTACATTGAACAGGTCATAGCAAAGAGGCTAGAGCAGAGAAATAAAATTGTTTGCCCGACAAATAGGTACTTGTTTACCATAATTTACTGTTTTGTTTGGGTGATGATGATTTTATGAGCCAATTGGCTTTTCTTTGTCTTTTTGAGATCAGAGGGCCTGTATGGCAATTTTGGGATTTTCCCGGTGCTCCTGGTGCAGGGGTGGTTATGGCGAAATTTTTCGAAAATTCCGGTGTTAGCCAAATTTTTGAAAAATTTGAAAAGTTCTTAGAAACTGAAAACTTGAAGAACTTAAGCCGTAACGAAAACAATGAAAGTTGAGTTGATTAGTTAAACAACTTTCGGCTTCGTTCCTTTTTCAGGGACGAAAAGTTTTAAGTGGGGGAGATTGTAATAACCCGGAAATCTAGGCCAATTTAAAATTTTTATTTTGGCAATTTTGGTGAATTTTGAATATTTAAAATGAATTATTTTAAATAATATCGACGAGAAATTTATTTTGAATAGAATTCGAATGTATATATTATATAGATCATCGTTAGAATATAAATATTTATTTATAATTATAAAAGGAATTGAAAATGGCGTGGTAGTTCGATAATTCGATTTCAAATTTCAAATGAATGTACCAGGTGCAAAATAAACCGGAATTTAGCGAAACCAAAAATAATAGATTCTAATTGAGAATATCTTTCCAACAAATCGGAAAAATCAAAATTTCATGGCGGGAATAAAAAAATACGTCCTGTTGAAAATTCTGAATAGTCGTTATGGAATTCAGGCCCTTAAAAATGGAAATTTTGCAAACGACCTCTGATTTCGACGAAACCACTTTTGTTGGATCTGGGATGTCAAGTTATTGCTAGATTCCAATTTTCATAATTTTTCGATTCAATATGTGAGCGTGGCAAAGGAAAACGTGTTTGACCAATTTCAGTAGATTTTAATCGACTGGAAAATGGTCATTTTTCAAACAGTCTCAGAATTAGACGAAATTAGTTTTGTTAGGACCGTATCGTCAATACGAAGCTAGAAAATATTTTTTTGGGAATTTTTAGAGTTAGTATGTGACCCTGGTAAATTGAAATACGCGTTCAAATTCAATATATAGAGTTATATGTTGACTTTGACGGAAACTGATCGAAACAGCCGTGTTGGCTTACGAAACATATCCCATTGTGTTCGGAATGGGGGTAATTAGCTAGGGGCGACAGTCGTTGGGTCTCGATCGGAGTTCGAAAGAAAAGTCAATTTTTCTATGAATAATAAAATAAATAAAACAAAACAAAACCTTTTTCTACATAACCCCCCCCCCCCCCAAATTCATTCTGTCGATCAAAACAATTGGCCCCTTTTAAGAAAAAACCCTCGACGCCTTTCTTCCTCGCCCCCTTCACCGCGCCACCTTCCCCCGTTGCCGACCCATCCCCACCTCCGATGAACGGATCTGCCACCCCACAGGCCACCGCACCACCTTCGTACCCGCTCCGCTCCCTCTATCTCGAAATAGCGACCGACTTCTCCGCTCCCTCCATCTCGAGGCTGCCACCAACATCTCACGCCCCCACAGCGAACCCCCACTGCCACCCTTAGGCTCCTCCCTCCTCGATTTCAGACCCCAAACCCCTGTAAGTTTTTAAAGTTTTATTTTTATTTGTTTTCTTTCTTTATTTATTTTGTAATAGCTTTTATAAATTTAGAAAAATCATTTTTTTTCATGATTAAAATCAGTCTTGTTTGCTATGTATATGAGATAAAAAGGGTTTGAACTTTAAAAATAGAAAAGGCGAGATCTTTAAATTAGAAAAGGCGAGAACTTTATATATGAAAAGAAAAGATTGGATTTTTAAACCAGAAAGGCTATGATTTTTATCTTAGCAAAGTTGAGATTTTTATTTATAACAAAGGCGATATTTTTATAATATAGAAAGGTTAAAAATATAATATTTATACTAGTGGCATATTAAAAAAGTGATTTTTATAGCGATGAAATAAAAATTCGATCTTTATATTTGAAACAGAGATATAAAAATATAATTTTTATATAGAAAGAAGCATTGTAAAAATATAGGAAGCAGAAATAAAAATATGATTTTATTTATTGAAATGAAGTAATAAAAATAAAATTTTTATTTGAACAGCGTGAAAAGAACTGCATAGGAATTTCAAGCAGATCCGGACGATTCAGCAGTTCAAAAGCAAAGCACGGTGGAGTGGATCTCTCGGTGAGAACTTCTCACCTTTTAATTTTGTTTTCTAGTTAATAATATATACTAGGATGCAGATGGTGTTTAGTAGCACCCGACACCCGTCGTCGACAGACCATGGACGGCTTGTATGCTTGTTTGTTAGATTTTGATGTGTAGTTGATTGTGTGATGTGATGTGAAATGAAATAAAATATTTTATAGTTGAAAATAGAATTTTTAACGTGTATTTGAAATGAAATAAATATAAACAAATCATACGATTTGTTTATATACACACATTTGACTGATATTGATTGGGACGATAAATTTTACACATCGCCCAACTGCACAAATAAAATCTGTGTTTGATTGTTTGAAAACCCCACACGGGTATTGGGGTGATATATGACATACACTAATCCCAATAGTTAGTTGTATGTCGACCGATTGATTGACAAACTGTTATAAGCATTAAATATTTATATTTGATGCTTATACAGTGTAGAACGCACTTTGGATGATGGTTGATGATTTAACGTTGCTGTTATATACTTGTGGTAGAAAATCTATATAATTAACATTATAGGGTAATTGATTGGGACTCATTCCAGCTTTGAAAAAGAAATAATTGAATAGAAATATTTGAAAAAGAAATATTTGAAATAGAATATTTGAAAATAGAAATATATGAAGCCGTGTTGATTAGATTGACGCTATTTTGACGTGAACGATATTTATATCGGTTTTATTCATTTTACAATGAATATCGAAAGTGATTTCAAAATCTGATATTTTGAAAGGAATTGAAATTCGAATTAAATTGAACTGAAATGAAATTCTAATTAAACTGAATAGAATTGAAATTCGAATTAGATTGAAATAGAATTGAAGTGAATTTCAAAACGAATTTATATTGGAAAATTCAATTTTGATTTGAATTTGAAAAGGAAGTTGAAATCGTTTTGAAAACGAATTTAAAACGATTTATAAAATGCGTTTTAAAAGGAAATCGATGAAGTATTTATTATATATATTATATATATAATATAATGGCCTGAATATAACGCGCCGCGCTGCGGTAGTTTGTGAATTTCGACCATTGACTTCGAATGAATATCGCGGGAGATCCGACCGTCGGATTCTCCTAAAACCGGAACCGTTGGGTTCGTATCGAAAAGAGCTTTCTAACGAATATTAGAAATTAGAAATCTAATGGTTGGATTTGGAATTATGTCCAAATCAGATTTGGAAAAGGTCGCTGTAAGTGCAGTTCGATGGCCGTTGATGAAAATCGACCGTACGGGCCTTGATAAAATTATTAAAAATAGTATTAATTGGTGTAAAATCATAAGAAATGATTTGTGAAGCATTGGGATGAAAAACCCCATATTTGAAAAGATAAAAATAATTTTTTATCGAAATGAACTAGTTTTGAAATAGAATAATAATTTGTTTATTTTTAAAATAAATAAATTGGATTTGAAATGGTTTTGAAAATAACCAGATTTTCCAATAATTGCATTGGAATGGATTTGAATCGAAATTGTCTTCGGAATATTTCGATGTTGGATTTCGTGATTATACAGATAACATTGTGGAAATTTGAAAGATATATAGATATCGTTATTTCCAATACGATATTTGTTGGTCGTAGAATTTGATATTGAATATAAGCCGATATATTTTCTATTCAGAGCCTTGTATTTAATATCAAATGTGATTTGGGTTTGTCGTGAATGGTGTCTTCATTAACACTATTCTTAAGCCCAATTGAGAAAAAGATTAAATCTTTTTATATAGATTTAATGAAGTGTACCATTTAAATAATACTTAATTAGAATTGAATTGGTATTGATTTTTGGGTTTATCGTGAACAGTGTTTTAAATAACACTTGTTCTTTAACCCGATAATTAATGGAATGTGATTTTTGGTTGTCGTGAACGGTATCTTCAATAATACTGTTCTTAGACCCAAAGGAGTTAAGAAAATTAGAAACTAACTGGAGATTAGTTAAGTTGAATGATTTCCGGGGTATTGATCTGATGTTGGTTTCAACCTTCGGGGTTAATACTTAGGGAATTGCTCACTTGCTAATTTACGGTTAGGCACTGATTGAAATGCAATGTGATTTTGGGTTTATCGTGAACCGTATTTTAAATGACATGGATTCTTTAACCCAGTTACAGATTAAAACTAAGTGGAGTTTTAATGAATCTTTAATTAGATTGAAAAGATCGAGAATGGAGTATCACCAGTTTTGCTCCAGGCGATAGTTAAATCTTTAATTAGATTTGAACGTGAAATGGTAATTGAATTTACCGATAACACCGTGGTGTTAGATATGAAGTATTACCAGTTTTACTTCATGGGATGAATTGGTTGGGATTGGGAAATTAAAATAAATGATTACTTCGGTGTGGTTCGCTAATCCCGACTAGTTTGAAGTGATATTCAAAAGGAAGATTAAAGAATAAATTTAAAAGAATTTATTTTTGATTAAATTAATGGGAACCATTCCCTAAGAATGTGAAATTTAGAAACTAACTGTAGGTTGGCTAAGCAGAGTGATTTCCTGGGTATTGATCTGATGTTGGTTTCGGCCTTCGGGGATAATATTTGGGGAATTATTCTCTTGATTAATTTACGGTTAGTGAGTGATGAATTGGAATGAGGCATATGTTGTGTTTGTGTAACACTTATTTATTATATACGCGAGTTATTTGGAAAGACCGGGTTTATCCCATTGTGAATAACTGATTCGACGATTAGTCGAAGATGAAGACGATGGTCGAAGACCGGAGGTCTTCACGTCATTTGGATAATTACCGATGATCTTGATTGGGCCGTACACCCAAGATGAGGGAATCAGTTGGTGATCGTCCAGACATACTTGGAGATCGATGGATATGCGGGGTACTAGGTGCCTCCGGTTTCGTTCAGACCCAGAACGAACTTGTAAATGGACTGTGTGTCTGACATTGAATTTTAGTCTGTGTGATTGATTTATATTAAACATATATCTGTTTGGCGGCGGAAAATTTATCCTCTTGCTTAACGCCCTTCTCTAAGACGTACGAGTTCAGGGGTTATATATTGATGGATATCAAACACATGGAGGGAATTGCCTATGTGGCAAGATCAAGGCTTCTATTGAAAAGCAAAGTCTTGTGGTTGATGATCAAAGCACGGCCTGTGTGGCATAGCTTTGTGTAACGTTGATTCGCGAGCCTCACACCCCGGTGGTGAACCAAAAACGGGAGAGGACCTCAGGGAGGACATGCATTTCTTTCTAGTTAGAAGTGGCATCAGTGGTTTTACACGCCTTGACGAGTTTGACTTATGTGGTTGTTGCTGTTGCGAGGCGACTCGGTTTGATCGGACGATCCGGGTCCGATGGAGTCATTCGTTGGCTCACTTATGCCCCAAAGGGCGGGGAAACACAGTGTTCAGGCATTTTAATCCACATCAGTGGACCGGCCCTGACGATCCAAGGGCCCATCTGAGTCTGGGTCCTGAGGCTCGGGCTGGACAGTATCGAATCGGTAGAGGACTATCTTTTGCCTCGGTTCACAGACGGAAATCCAATTTCCAAATACGTGACATTTGCAGTTTTGATTGTAGAGCCTAGTATGGCGACATGATATATGGTACCCATGTCGTCTATGATTGATACTTATGATTTGAAGTTGTTTTATACACTATGCACTTATAATAGTATCAAATGATTTGTTTTAAACGTACTAAGCATGTTTGGCTATTATAAGGGAAAACCCTATCCCCCGGCTTGCGTTGCATTGTGTGATAGGACCTGGGTCTTATAATAGCTTCATCTTTCTTTATTTAGCATTGCTTTGTTTGTTTTATGCACTGGTATTCTTGGGAGGAGACCCGTTCCGTGTTATACGGTGTGGTCCCTTGATTTACCGAACTTTAAAATAAAGAATAATAACTGTTTTAGTTCTCACACCAGTCCCATGACTGCCCAAGAGTTTATTGTTTTAGCCTAAACTCCGGGTGCCCTTATTTTGACACGGGCTGCTAGTAGTTTTGGTTTTGCAGATTTATATTCACAGGATCCTGGTTTACAGCTGGAATGATATCCGGAAAGCTTTGTATCCGTATAACTCTCCTAGTTGTGTATTGTATTATTTTCTGCTGCAATGTATTTAAATGTAATTTAAATCTCTGATGTTTTCTGTGTAATATTTATTCATACTCTGTATATTCTTGTATTCTGATGAATTGTTGTAATAAACAATGAAATGTTCTTCTATCTGCGTTCTGATTGGTCTTGTTCTCAACTAAATCCGTGATTTCCCGTAAGGGGCATTTCGGGTCATTTCACATTTCGTGGCTCGACTGCGAATGTTTTGTCAAAACAATTCATAGCTTTCCATTGTTAAGTGTCACATAGATGACACATTACGTTTGGATCAGACTTGGTACGACCATGCCAGGTTTGCTATCCATGGTACAGTATACAATCTCTTCAATCTAGAAATTAATGGAAAATGTCTTAATGTCTTTCGAGCTACTTTGGTTCCTTTTCTCTCGTCATTAAAAGATGTCCTATATCTTGGTTCATTGCAATTTGTACAAGAAATTCTATTTGCATTATCTTTCCAGTACAACATGCAATCATTGATGCATGCGTCATAAGTTTTGTAATTCATCCCAACTTGCTTAATGAACTTCTTTACGTCGTGGTATTTTGTCGGCAGCGTGTTACCTTCAGGAAGTAACTACTTCATTAGTTCGAGTAGTGCAGTCACACCATTATTTGAGAAGTTGTATTGGGTCTTCAAGCTATTCAGTTTCACAATGGCATACGGCTTCGTTATCCCTTTTGGACATGAAGGATACAGTGGCTCTTTTGCGCTTTCATAAAGTGGTGTATACTTCTTACTTTCATTGGCCTGCCAATTGCCATCATCTGTACACTGCTCTCAAACATTAGCATGATCAAACAACGGATTTTCAGGTTGAAAATCATGAAATCTATTTGCATCATTAACTAGATCTTCCATCACAATATTCAGCCTCGTCAGTACTTGTGGCATTACTATTTGGTTGTTATTTTCCCGTCTCCACCCTTTCTTCCCCATGTAAATACCACACTCTATATGATTGGATAAAACGCCATCTAAGCAAATGAAAATGAATTTCATCTAATTTGAACGTCTTCATATTTTGGCACTGATTGCAAGGGCATAAATACACTCCTTTCTTACCACTGTTTTCTTCAACAAAACAAATAAACATTTTCACCCCATCAATACAGTATGGAGATCTTTAATTAGATTCACTAATCCACTTTTTGTCTATACTGAATGGCATGTTGCTCGCCTATAAATTCAAAAATTGTTACAACTTACAAATCGCATCAATCACTGGATGTTTTCAATGGCAAGTTGTTTTTTTTGTTTTTTTATTGGAATGAGTAGGGCGGTTTAGCAAACAAAATACAAGGTTCATATTCTACATATCCAGTATGACTAGCTAATACAAGGAAATAGATCAAATAATGTGTGCACTAACCATGGTGTATGTACCAACCCGGAAAATCTAAGCCAATTTAAATTTTTTATTTTGGCTATTTTAATGAATTTTGGATATTTAAAATGAATTATTTTAAATAATTACGACGAGAAATTTATTTTGAATAGAATTTGAATGTATATATTTATTTGAATCGACGTTAGAAAATAAATATTTATTTTTAATTATAAAAGGAATTGAAAATGGCACGTAGTTCGAAAATTCGATTTCAAATTTCAAATTTCAAATGAATGTACAGGATTCAAAATAAACCGGATTTTAGCGAAACTGAAAATATTAGAATCTACTTGGAAATATCTTTCCAACGAATCCGAAAAATTGAAATTTCATAGCGGGAATAAAAAGTTATGCCCAGTTGAAATTTTAGAATAGTCGCCAAGGAAAATATATCCCTTAAAAATGGAAATTTTGCAAATGACCTCTGTTTTCGACGAAACCACTTTTGTTGGATCCAGGATGTCAAGCTATTCCTAGATTCCAAAATTCATAATTTTCTGAATCAATATGTGAGCGTGGCAAAGGAAAACGTGTTTTGCCAATTTCAATTGAATTGGATCGACCAGAAAATGACCATTTTTCAAACGGTCTCGGAATTTGACGAAATTAGTTTTGATAGGACCGTATCGTCAATACGAAGCTAGAAATAATTTTTCTGAAATTTTTAGAGTCAATATGTGGCCCTAGTAAATTAAAATGTACGTTAAAATCAATATTGACTATTATATTTATTTATATTGTAAATTTAACTAAAATTGATTGTAACGATCGAATCGGCCTACGTGACATATCCCATTGTGTTCGGAATGGGGGTAATTAGCTAGGGACGATAGCCGGTGGGTTTGATTTCGAGTTCAAAATAAAAAGGTACTTTTTGAAATTTAAAAATAATAAAATATATTTATATAATAGAGGGCTTAAACCCTAATTATCTCCCATAAATAAAATCGCGCCCCCTTCTGAAAAGAATCCCGTCGCCTCCCCCTGTTGTTCAGCTACCGCCCATCGCCTTGGGGCTCCCACCACCGCGCCTCCATGTCAGGGACCCGCCGCCGCAACCTCTTCCTCGCTTCCCTCTCTCCTCTCTCTCCCTCCCCTTCTAATATGACCGTGGTCCCCAAAAACCACACCACCCGCAGCCTGTAGCCCCACCTCGATAGCCACAACCCCTCAAACCTGAACACTCCACCTCCACTTGGCTAGCGCCGCCCCTAGCTCCGACCCCGGAACCCTCCTCCGCGAAAACAGTGAGTTTTACCTTATTCTATTTATTTTATTATTTTTATCTTAGGTATTTAGTTTAATAACATGAAAATCAGTTTTATATTTTTGTATAATATAGTTTAGATCTGAAATTTACATAAAAATATGATTTTTATATTTTTAAAAGAGAAGATTATATTTTTAGGACAGAAGAGGACGAGATAAAAATATGATTTTTTTTATATGTATGTAGCGAATTAAAGATTTGATCTTTATGAAGAGAAAGACATGATTTTGATACGAACAACACTATAGTAAGATGAGATTTTTATATAATCAAAGATGAGATTTTTATATAATCAAAGATAGGATTTTTATATAATTGAAAATATGATTTTATTCATAGAAAAGATGGGATTTTTATTATGACGTGAGCGTTGTAAAAATTGGATTTTTATCTAGAAGAAGACATGATTTTTTTTTTTAAATGATAAAGACATGATTTATATTATATATGAAGCGAAATAAAAATTCGATCTTTATATAAGTAGTGGGGATATAAAAATATAATTTTTATATAGAAAATGGACAGAGAAATATATGATTTTTATGTACATGTAGTGATAATAAAAATGTGATTTTTACTATGAACAGCGTGTCAATGATTGCGTTGAATTTCGGGCAAATCCAAGCCATTCAAAAATTCAAAAATGAAAAAGCAGAGTGGAACCCAAAGGTGAGAACTCCTCACTTTTATTTTTATTTCTAGTTAAAATATATACTAGGATGTAGACGGTGCTTAGTAGCTCCCGACACCCGTCGTCCACAGACCATGGACGACTTGTTTGTTTGTTTGATTAGGTTGTGAAATTTTATTGTGTGATATGGAATAGAATATATAAAATATTCTTGTTTTGAAATAAAATATTTTATAGTTAAAAACATAATTTTTAACTTGTATATGAATAAAATAATTATTCATTTACAAATCAGACGATTTGTTTATGTACACACATTTGATTGATACTGATTGGGACGATAAATTTTACACATCACCCAACTGCACAAATAAAATTCATTATTTGTTGATTGAAACCCCACACGTGTATTGGGATGATATATGACATACACTAATCCCAATATTTAGTTGTATGTCAATCGATTGGTTGACAGACTGTTATAAACGTTAAATATTTGTATTTGATGCTTATGCAGTGTAGAATGCACTTTGGATGATGGTTGACTGTGTTTGATTGTTGTAGTGTACGTGTGTGTATGAATTCCATATAAATCAAATTATATGGTAATTGACTGTGTTTGATTCCCGTTACTAAAGAATGAATACTTTGAAATAACGATTATTTTAAAATAATATTCAGTAATAGATCAAAATGTGATTTGATGTCCGATTTGGGATGGACACGATTATATTTAAATATATAAAGCCGTGTTGATTAGATTAACACCATTTTGACGTGAACGATATTTATATCGATTTTATTCATTTTTATGATGAATACTGAAAAGGAATTGATTTCAAAATCTAATGTTTCGAAAATACTATTATTTATATATCGATGATACAGAATATTCAATTTTGATTAGAAATTGAATATGAAGTTGAAATCATTTTGAAAACGAATTTAAAACGATTTATAAAATACGTTTTAAAAGGAAATCGATGAAATATATATTATATATATTTAATGGCCTGAATAGAACGCGCCGCGCTGCGGCAGTTCACGACGTTCGACCCTTGACTTCGAATGGACATTACAGGAGATCCGACTATCGGATTCTCCTAAAACCGGAACCGTTGGGTTTGTATCGAAAAGAGCTTTCTAACGAATATTAGGGATTTGTAATCTAATGGTTGGATTTGGAATTATGTCCAAATCAAATTTGGAAAAGGTCGCTGTAAGTGCAGTTCGATGGCCGTTTATGGAAATCGACTATACGGGCCTTGATAAAATTATTAAAAATATCAATAATTAGTTTAAAATCACAAGAAATGATTTGGAAAGGATTGGGGTGAAAAATCCCATATCTGAAAAGATAAAAATATTTTTTTATCGAAATGAACTAGTTATGAACTAGAATTATAATCCATATATTTTTAAAATAAATAAATTGGATTTGAAATGGTTTTAAAAATAACCAGAATTTCCAATATATAAATTGGAAGTGGATTTGAATCCAAATTGTCTTCGGAATATTACGATGTTGGATTTCATGATTATACAGATATTGTTATGGAAATTTGAAAGATATATATAAATATCGTTATTTCCAATACGATATTGGTTGACTTCAGAATTTGATATTGAATATAAGCCGATATATTTTCTATTCAGAGCCGTGTATTTAATATCAAATTGGATTTTGGGTTTGTCGTGAATGGTATCTTTAATAATACTGTTCTTGAACCGAATGGAGTTAAGAAAATTAGAAACTGACTGGAGATTAGTTAAGTTGAATGGTTTCCTGGGTATTGATCTGATGTTGGTTTCGGCCTTCGGGGTTAATACTTAGGGGACTGTTCTCTTACTAATTTACTGTTAGAGGCTAATGTGAATTGGGTTTATTCTGAACTGTGTTTTTAATGACATTCGTTCTTTAAGCCGATTTACAGTGAAATGTGATTTGGGATTTATAAATCTTTTTATTAAGATTTAACGTGAATTTTCCCAGGGTAACGTTTTCCTTTTTAATATATTAAATTGGAATTGAATGGAATTCGATTTCATAATAATCGAAGTAAACTTCTGTGGAGAATGACTGTTAATACATATGGAATTTAAGAGGCTTGTCGTTATTCCATTTATATTATTGGCCGGATATGGAAATTGATATCGATTATATATTGATTTGTTTTTCCGTGAAGATTCCATAATTAATGGAATGTGAGTTGCGTTATCGTGAATGGTATCTTTAATAATACTATTCTTAGACCCAATGGAGTTAAGAAAATCAGAGACTAATTGGAGATTACTTAAGTTGAATGGTTTTCTGGATATTGATCTGATGTTGGTTTCGGCCTTTGGGGTTAATACTTAGGGAATTGTTCACTTGCTAATTTACAGTTAAAGGCTGATGGAATTGAATGTGATTTTGGGTTTGTAGTGAATATTGTTTTAAATGACATTGGTTCTTTAACTCAGTTAAAGACAGGATATGATTTCCTAAGTTAAACAATCGTTAATATTGATTTTTGGGGAGATTAAAATCAAGTGGAGTTTTAATGCATCTTTAATTAGATTGAAATGATATCCAAAGGAAGATTAAAGAATAAATCTAAAGAAATTATCTTTGATAAAATTAATGGGAACCTTTCCGAAAGTATAAGAATATTTGAGCAAAGAAATGTTCTGGATTGGAATAAGGCATATGTTGTGTTTTTATAGCACTTGTTTAATATATACGCGAGTTATTGAGAAAGACCGGGTTTATCCCATACTGAATAACTGATTCTACGATGTGTCGAGGATGAAGACGGTGGTTGAAGACCAGAGGTCTTCACATCGTTTGGATGATTACTGATGTCTTGATTGGGTTGTACACCCAAGACAACGTAATAAGTGGTGATCGTCCAGACGTACTTGGAGATCGACCGGATATGCGAGAACCTCTCCCCTGTATTGGACGTATGGGGAGGAATAAGGTTCCTCCGGTTTCGTTCAAACCCAGAACGAACTTGTAAATGGATGTGTGTCTAACATCGGATTTCATACTGTGTGATTGATAGACATCGGTTGCATAGTGTGAATTGCCTGTGTAGCTTGCTAAGATGCAAATGATCAAGGCTTCTATTGAAAAGCAGAGTCTTGTGGTTGATGATCAAAGCACGGCTTTAATACAGCGTAGTTCTGTGTGGCGTTAATCCGCGAGCCTCACACCCAGGTGTGAACTAGAAACGGGAGAGGATATCAGGGAGGGCATGCGTTTCTTTCTAGCTAGGAGTGGTGTTTTGGGTTTTACACGCCCGGACATTTTACTTATGTGGATGATGGATTGCGAGGCGCCTCAGCTATATCGGTCGATCCAGGGCCGATGGAGTCATTTGGCTTATTTACGCCCCATAGGGTGGGGAAACGCATTGTTCAGGCATTTTAATCCACTCTGTATTGACCGGCCATGACGATCCAAGGTGCAGTTGCGGTTGTTCCTGAGACATGGTAGGCTAGATTGTCTCGAAGCGGTAAGGAAAATTCCTTGCCTTGGTTCACAGACGGAAATCCAACTTTTAATACGTGACATTTGCGGTTTTGATTGTAGAGCCTAGTATTGGCGACATGATATATGGAACCCATGCCGTCTAGGATTGATACATTTATATTTGATGTTGTTTTATACACTATGCACTTATAATAGTATCAAATGATTTGTTTTAACGTACCAAGCATGTTTGGCTATTATAAGGGAACACCCTATCCCCCGGCTTGCGTTACATTGTGTGATAGGACCTGGGTCTTATAATAGCCTCATTTTTCCAAAAAGCATTGCGTTGTTTTGTTATATGCACTGGTATTCTTGGGAGAAAACCCGTTCCGTGTTATACGACGTGGTCCCTTGATATATATAATTTAAAGTAAAGTTTTAAATAATTGTTTTAGTTCTCACACCAGTCACATGACTGACCTGGAGTTTATTGTTTTAACCTAAACTCTGGGTGCCCCTATTTTTCGCACGGGCAGCTAGTAGTTTTGGTTTTGTAGATTTATATTCACAGGATCCTGGTTTACAGCTAGAATGATATTCGCAAAGCTCTGTATTCATATATCACCTTCAGATGTATTTATTATTATTTTTTGCTGCTATGTAGCGTATTGTAATCTCTGATATTTATCAAATGTGTAATATTTATTCGTACTCTGTATATTCTTGTATTCTGATGAAATTGTTGTAATAAGCAATGAAATGTTCTTCTATTTATGTTCTGATTTGTCATGGTCTTTCCTTCACGGGGAAGTTCGGGTTGTGTCAGTTTGGTATCAGAGCTTTGGTTTACAAAGCTCGAGAACAAGACTCATTAGAACCGAACGAAAGAATTCATCAGAGATTGGATTAGTAATATCAAATAAGAATGACTCGTTAGAGATAGGATCAGTAGTATCCTAGAACGAGTGTAAAGAGTGTTGTTTTGAAAAATAAAAATGAAAACAAATTTTGTTTTGAAATTTTAAACCTTATTTTACGTATTTTAATATTTATTTTATTTTGATTTGGACAATCAAGTATATAAAGATTTTGCGTATACGTCTGGTGTAACAACCCGGAAAATCTGGGCCAGTTTAAAATTTTTATTTTGGCAATTTTAGTGAATTTTGATTATTTAAAATGAATTATTTTAAATAATATCGACGAGAAATTTATTTAGAATATAAATCGAACGTATATATTATACGCGTCGTCGTTAGAATATAAATATTTATATATAATTATAAATAGAATTGAAAATGGCGCGGTAGTTCGATAATTCGATTTCAAACTTCAATTGAATGTACCGGGTGCAAAACAATCCGGATTTTAGTGAAACCAAAAATAATGGGATCTAATTGTGAATATCTTTCCAACGAATCCGAAAAATCAAGATTTCATATCGGGAATCAAAAGATATGTCCAGTTGAAAATTCTGAATAGTCGCTATGGAATTCAGGCCCTTAAAAATGGACATTTTGCAAATGACCTCGGATTTCGACGAAACCAGTTTTGTTGGGTCCGAAGTGTCAAGTTATTGCTAGGTTTTAAATTTCATAATTTTTCGAATCCATATGTGAGCGTGGCAAAGGAAAACGGGTTTGACCAGTTTCAGTTGATTTTAATCGACTGGAAATTGGCCATTTTTCTAACGATCTCAGAATTCGACGAAACTAGTTTTGTTAGGACCGTATCGTCAATACGAAGCTAGAAAATATTTTTCTGGAATTTTTCTAGTTAGTATGTGGCCCCGGTAATTTGAAATGTACGTTTAAAATTCAATATAATGATTTAAATGTAAATTTAACGGAAACTGATTGTAACAATCAAATCAGCTTGCGATATATATCCCATTGTGTTCGGAATGGGGGTAAAACGCTATGGACGACAGGCGGTGTGCCTCGTTTCGAGGTCGTATGTGAAAGTCAACTCTTTAGGATAAAATTTATTAATTAATTAATAAAAAAAAATATTATCTCCCCCTTTACTACCCAGGCCCCCCCCCCCCCCGATTTCCTTTTACAGAAAACTAAAAAAAAAAAAAGAAACGAAATCGAAATCGCCCCAGCCCCTTTCCCTCGTCGGAGCCGCCACCCTCGCGTCGGCCTCCTCCTCCAATCGCCCGCCACTCAGTTGAAGCCCCTGTCCCCTCTTCAGCCTCCTCCCCCTCGCGACTCTTTCCTCCTCCCTCCTCCGCGCGAGGACAGCAAGCGCCCCCCCCCCCCCCCCCCGAACCCTAGCGCCGCCGCCATCAGGCGCTCCGCCAGCCACCTCCGCCTGAGAAGGCGATGCCCTCCGCCTTGGCACGACGTTCGAGCCCCCTGTAAGTAACTTTTATTTTATTTTATTTTATTTTATTTTAACTTAAAATCTGAATTTATCTTAACTTAAAATCTGAATTTTATTTAACTTAAAATCTGAATTTTATTTTGTTTTAAAAACTGATTTTTATTTTTAGATTTTAAAAGGAAAAGATTTAGATTTTAAAATAGAAAAGAGTTAAACTTTAAAGAGTAAAAGAAAAGATTTAATCTTTAAATTCAAAAAGGCGTAATCTTTAAATTCAAAAAGGCGTAATCTTTAAATTCAAAAAGGCGAAATCTTTATGTGGAAAATAGTGTGATAAAAATATAATTTTTATCTATTTGACATAGCGATAGAAAAATATGATCTTTATATTTTTAAAGTAATAAAAATATGATTTTTATATATTGAACTTCGAAATAAAAATATGATTTTTATATATTGAACTTCGAATTAAAAATATGATTTTTATATATTGAACTTCGATAGAAAAATAGAATTTTTATATATTGAACTTCGATAGAAAAATAGAATTTTTATATATTGAACTTCGATAGAAAAATAGAATTTTTATATATTGAACATCAAAGTAAAAATTCAATTTTTACATATTGAATAGCGAAGTAAAAATGTGATTTTTACGTATGTAGTGAAAGCAGCAACGAAAGTGACAAAAAGGCGAAACGACGAAGACTTCTGCAAATGAAGAGCCGTGGAGCTAGGATAGCTATCGGTGAGAACTTCTCACTCAAATTCTACTTTTCTAGTTATATATATATATATACTAGGATGCAGACGGTGCTTATTAGAAGCACCCGACACCCGTCCACAGACCATGGACTTGTTTGATTGGTTGTGTAGTTGGTTAGATTATTTGATTTGGATTGGATTGTTTTGGTGAAATTGAAATTGATATGATTGATGTGTGAATGGCGTGGGCCTTCACTAGACCGGGGATAAGGCTAGGCCTCGTCCCGTTTCTAGTATCGTGCCGTTATGCCGCCGAAATTTTCTAAAATGTGTTAGAAAATAAAAATATCATTTTATTGTGTAAATGAATTGAATAGAAATTCATAGATTGAAATAAAATGTTTTGTCGTTAAAAATATAATTTTTAACGTGAATGTGAATAAATGAATAGTTATAAACAAATCGGCCGATTTGTTTGTATATACACTGATTTGACTGACATTGATTGGGTCGATAAATTTTACACATCGCCCAATTGCACAAATCAAATCTGTGTTTGATTGTTTGAAACCCCACACGGGTGTTGGGATGAAATTTGAAGTTCACTCATCCTGATTGATTAAATATGTCGATCGATTGATTGACAGGCTGTTATAAGCGTTGAATATCTATATTTGATGCTTATACAGTGTAGTGCACTTTGGTTGATGGTTGATTATTTTCAATGCTATTATATACATGTGTTGTATGCAAATCCATATAATTAATTTTATATGGTAATTGATTGGGCCTCATTCCAGTTTTGAAAAAGAAATATTTGAAATAGAATATTTGAAAATAGAAATTTATGAAGCCGTGTTGATTAGATTGACGCTATTTTGACGTGAACGATAATTATATCAATTTTAAGTGATTTCGAAATGAATTGAATTGAAAACGAATTCAAAGTGAATTGAATTGAAAGTGATTTCGAAATGAATTGAATTGAAAACGAATTCAAAGTGAATTGAATTGAAAGTGATTTCGAAATGAATTGAATTGAAAACGAATTCAAAGTGAATTGAATTGAAAGTGATTTCGAAATGAATTGAATTGAAAACGAATTCAAAGTGAATTGAATTGAAAGTGAATTGAAATGAATTCAAATTGAATTGAAATTTGAACTGAATAGAAATGAATTTTGAAACGAATCTATAAAGAAGAATTCAATTTTGTTTTGAATTGAAATGGAAGTTGAAATAGATTTTGAAACGAATTTTAAAACTATTTATATAATTCGTTTTAAATAGAAATCGACGAAGTATATATTATATATATTATATATATAATATAATGGCCTGAATAGAACGCACCGCGCCGCGGCAGTTCGTGAATTTCGACCATTTATTTCAAACGGACATTGCGGGAGATCCGACCGTCGGATTCTCCTAAAACCGGAACCGTTGGGTTCGTATCGAAAAGAGCTTTCTAGCGAATGTTAGAAATTTGAAATCTAACGGTTGGATTTGGAATTATGTCCAAATCAAATTCGAAAAAGGTCGCTGTAAGTGCAGTTCGATGGCCATTGATGGAAATCGACTGTACGGGCCTTGATAAAATTATTAAAAATAGCAATAATTTGTGTAAAATCATAAGAAATGATTTGTGAAGATTTGGGATGAAAAACTCCATATTTGAAAAGATAAAAATAGATTTTTATCGAAATGAACTAGTTTTGAACTATAAATACAATTCTATTTATTTTTAAATAAATAAATTGAATTTGAAAAGGGTTTTGAAAATAACCAGAATATCCAATGATTGCATTGGAGTGGATTTGAATCGAAATTGTCTTCGGAATATTTCGATGTTGAAATTCGTGATTATACAGGTGTTGTTATGGAAATTTGAAAGATATATATTTATATCGTTATTTCCAATACGACATTTGTTAGTCGTAGGATTTGATATTGAATATAAGCCGATATATTTTCTATTCAGAGCCTTGTATTGAATATCAAATGTGATTTGGGTTTGTCGTGAATGGTGTCTTCACTAACACTGTTCTTGAACCCAGTTGAGAAGAGATTAAATCTTTTTAGTTAGATTTAATGAAGTGAACCAATTAAATGATATTTAATTGGAATTGAATTGGTATTGATTTTTGGGTTTATCGTGAACAGTGTTTTAAATAACACTTGTTCTTTAACCCGATAATTAATGCAATGTGATTTTGGGTTTATCGTGAATCGTGTTTTAAATGACACTGATTCTTTAACCCAGATAACGATTAAAACTAAGTGGAGTTTTAATGAATCTTTAATTAGATTGAAAAGATCGAGAATGGAGTATCACCAGTTTTACTCCAGGCGATAGTTAAATCTTTAATTAGATTTGAACGTGAAATGGTAATTGAATTACCGATAACACTGTGGTGTTAGATATGAAGTACTACCAGTTTTACTTCATGGGATGAATAGGTTGGGATTGGGAAATAAAATAAATGATTACTTCGGTGTGGTTCGCTAATCCCGACTAGCTTGAATTGATATTCAAAGGAGATTAAAGAATAAATTTAAAGAATTTATCTTGGATAAAATTAATGGGAACTTTTCCCAAAGTATAGGAATATTTGAATAAAAGAATATTCTGAATTGGAATGAGGCGTATGTTGTGTTTGTGTAACACTTTTATAATATATACGCGAGTTATTCAGAAAGACCGGGTTTATCCCATTCTGAATAACTGATTCGACGTGGTGTCGAAGATGAAGACGGTGGTCGAAGACCGGAAGTCTTCACGTCGTTTGGGTGATAACTGATGATCTTGATTGGGCTGTACACCCAAGAAGATGGAAACAGTTGGTGATCGTCCAGACGTACTTGGAGATCGATGGATATGCGGGGTACTAGGTGCCTCCGGTTTCGTTCAGACCCAGAACGGACTTGTAAATGGACTGTGTGTCTGACATTGGATTTTAGTCCGTGTGATTGATCTCTATTAAATATATATCTGTTTGGCGGCGGAGAATTTATTCTCTTGCTTAACGCCCTTCTCTGAGACGTACGAGCTCAGGGGTTATATATTGATGGATATCAAACGCATGGAGTGAATTGCCTGTGTGGCATGCCTAAGTGGCAATTGATCGAGGCTTCTGTTGAAAAGCAAAGTCTTGTGGTGATGATCAAAGCACAGCCTGTGTGGCACAGCTTTGTGTAACGTGAATTCGCGAGTTTCACACCCGGTATGAACCAAAAACGGGAGACGGACCTCAGGGAGGGCATGCGTTTCTTTCTAGTTAGAAGTGGCGTCAGTGGTTTTACACGCCCTGACGAGTTTGACTTATGTGGTTGTTGCTGTTGCGAGGCGCCTCGGTTATATCGGTTTCGGCCGATGCATTCTGGTCGGCAGACGGACCAGACTTACACCCCATAGGGTGGGGAAACGTAGTGTTCAGGGTTTAAGTTTAATCCACATCGGTGGACCGGCCCTGTCGCTCCAAGGTCACTCGAGCTCTGACCTGAGACACGGGCTAGAGCGTCTCGAATCGGTTGAGGACTATCTTTTGCCTCGGTTCATAGACGGAAATCCAATTTCCAAATACGTGACATTTGCGGTTTTATTTGTAGAGCCTAGTATGGCGACATAGTGGGATGGGGCACTCATGCCGCCTATGATTGATACTTATGATTTGAAGTTGTTTTATACACTATGCACTTATAATAGTATCAAATGATTTGTTTTCAACGTATCAAGCATTCTTGGCTATTATAAGGTAAAAACCCTATCCTCCGGCTTGCGATTGCATTGTGTGATGGGAACTGGGTCTTATAATAGCTTCATTTTTCTTTATTTAGCATTGCGCTGTTTGTTTTATGCACTGGCATTCTTGGGAGGAAACCCGTTCCGTGTTATACGGCGTGGTCCCTTGATTTACCTAACTTTAAGAATAAAGATTTACTGTTTTAGTTCTCACACCAGTCACATGACTGACCTGGAGTTTATTGTTTTAACCTAAACTCTGGGTGCCCTTATTTTGACACGGGCAGCTAGTAGTTTTGGTTTTGCAGATTTATATTCACAGGATCCTGGTTTACAGCTGGAACGATATCCGGAAAGCTTTGTATCCGTATATCTCTTCTAGTCGTGTATTTTATTATTTTCCGCTGCTATGTATTTAAATGTAATTTAAATCTCTGATATTTCTGTGTAATATATTTATTCATTTATACTCTGTATATTCTTGTATTCTGGTGCATTGTTGTAATATACAATGAAATGTTCTTCTGTTTGTGTTCTGTTGTGGCTTGTTCTCGAACTATCCGACGCTTTCCTTTACGGGGAAGTTACGGGTCATTTCATTTGGTATCAGAGCTTTGGTTTACAAAGAAGAGAACAAGACACATTAGAACCATATGAAAGAATTCATCAGATATTGGATTAGCAATATCCAACGAGAATGACTCGTTAGAGATGGGATCAGTAGTATCCTAGAACGAGTGTGAAGAGTATATTTTTGAAAGTGAAAACAAATTTTTGGTTTGAAAATTTAAATCAACTATTCGTATTTGATTATTTATTAGTATTGATTTGGACAGTCCAGTATATAAAGATTTTTGCATATGCGCCTTGCAAACGTATATTCGAAGTTTTAATATACTGGATAGATATAGAACCACACTCTAGTCACCCGGGGATGATCCTGATGATGGTGCATCATCATCAGCATTTATATTCGAGTGTCGAAGGTGTGATATCTATATATTTCCTATTGACTGGTGTGAGAACCAAAATTAGATAGGGCTTATTGTTGTGATTTGGCATCAAAAACCTGATTTTTGTATATGTATCAAAATTATGAATTTGAAACTCTAAATCCACTAATTGATTGATGTTTATGTTGTTTGTTTAATTGTTTGATAATTTTGAACCATTATGCCTAATTAAACAAAATATTGAATTGTATTGAAATTTGGTCGCATTTGCTTGCATATACTTGTACTTACCTTGAACAGGTCATAGCAAGGAGGCTAGAGCCAGAGAATAAAATTTGTTTGCCCGACAAATAGGTACATGTTTACTACATAATTTCCTGTTTTGTTTGGGTGATGATGATTTTGTGAGCCTATTGGCTAGCCGCTTGGCTTTTTCTTTTTCTTTTTGAGATCTGAAGGACCGGGGAAGCTATTTGAAATTCCCCGATGCTCCCGGTGCAGGGGAGGTTATGGCGAAATTTTTCGAAAATTTAGGGTGTTAGCCAAATTTTTGAAATTTTGAAAATTCTCAGAAACTAAAGAGTTGGAGAATGGAAGCCTGATCGAGCGTAGAGTTGATTAATCAAACCACTTTCGACTTTGTTCCTTTTCGGGGACGAAAAGTTTTAAGTGGGGGAGATTGTAACAACCCGGAAAATCTGGGCCAGTTTAAAATTTTTATTTTGGCAATTTTAGTGAATTTTGATTATTTAAAATGAATTATTTTAAATAATATCGACGAGAAATTTATTTAGAATATAAATCGAACGTATATATTATACGCGTCGTCGTTAGAATATAAATATTTATATATAATTATAAATAGAATTGAAAATGGCGCGGTAGTTCGATAATTCGATTTCAAACTTCAATTGAATGTACCGGGTGCAAAACAATCCGGATTTTAGTGAAACCAAAAATAATGGGATCTAATTGTGAATATCTTTCCAACGAATCCGAAAAATCAAGATTTCATATCGGGAATCAAAAGATATGTCCAGTTGAAAATTCTGAATAGTCGCTATGGAATTCAGGCCCTTAAAAATGGACATTTTGCAAATGACCTTGGATTTCGACGAAACCAGTTTTGTTGGGTCCGCAGTGTCAAGTTATTGCTAGGTTTTAAATATCATAATTTTTCGAATCCATATGTGAGCGTGGCAAAGGAAAACGGGTTTGACCAGTTTCAGTTGATTTTAATCGACTGGAAATTGTCCATTTTTCTAACGATCTCAGAATTCGACGAAACTAGTTTTGTTAGGACCGTATCGTCAATACGAAGCTAGAAAATATTTTTCTGGAATTTTTCTAGTTAGTATGTGGCCCCGGTAATTTGAAATGTACGTTTAAAATTCAATATAATGATTTAAATGTAAATTTAACGGAAACTGATTGTAACAATCAAATCAGCTTGCGATATATATCCCATTGTGTTCGGAATGGGGGTAAAACGCTATGGACGACAGGCGGTGGGCCTCGTTTCGAGGTCGTATGTGAAAGTCAACTCTTTAGGATAAAATTTATTAATTAATTAATAAAAAAAAATATTATCTCCCCCTTTACTACCCAGGCCCCCCCCCCCGATTTCCTTTTACAGAAAACTAAAAAAAAAAAAAAAGAAACGAAATCGAAATCGCCCCAGCCCCTTTCCCTCGTCGGAGCCGCCACCCTCGCGTCGGCCTCCTCCTCCAATCGCCCGCCACTCAGTTGAAGCCCCTGTCCCCTCTTCAGCCTCCTCCCCCTCGCGACTCTTTCCTCCTCCCTCCTCCGCGCGAGGACAGCGAGCGCCCCCCCCGAACCCTAGCGCCGCCGCCATCAGGCGCTCCGCCAGCCACCTCCGCCTGAGAAGGCGATGCCCTCCGCCTTGGCACGACGTTCGAGCCCCCTGTAAGTAACTTTTTTATTTTATTTTATTTTATTTTAACTTAAAATCTGAATTTATCTTAACTTAAAATCTGAATTTTATTTAACTTAAAATCTGAATTTTATTTTGTTTTAAAAACTGATTTTTATTTTTAGATTTTAAAAGGAAAAGATTTAGATTTTAAAATAGAAAAGAGTTAAACTTTAAAGAGTAAAAGAAAAGATTTAATCTTTAAATTCAAAAAGGCGTAATCTTTAAATTCAAAAAGGCGTAATCTTTAAATTCAAAAAGGCGAAATCTTTATGTGGAAAATAGTGTGATAAAAATATAATTTTTATCTATTTGACATAGCGATAGAAAAATATGATCTTTATATTTTTAAAGTAATAAAAATATGATTTTTATATATTGAACTTCGAAATAAAAATATGATTTTTATATATTGAACTTCGAATTAAAAATATGATTTTTATATATTGAACTTCGATAGAAAAATAGAATTTTTATATATTGAACTTCGATAGAAAAATAGAATTTTTAAATATTGAACTTCGATAGAAAAATAGAATTTTTATATATTGAACATCAAAGTAAAAATTCAATTTTTACATATTGAATAGCGAAGTAAAAATGTGATTTTTACGTATGTAGTGAAAGCAGCAACGAAAGTGACAAAAAGGCGAAACGACGAAGACTTCTGCAAATGAAGAGCCGTGGAGCTAGGATAGCTATCGGTGAGAACTTCTCACTCAAATTCTACTTTTCTAGTTATATATATATATATACTAGGATGCAGACGGTGCTTATTAGAAGCACCCGACACCCGTCCACAGACCATGGACTTGTTTGATTGGTTGTGTAGTTGGTTAGATTATTTGATTTGGATTGGATTGTTTTGGTGAAATTGAAATTGATATGATTGATGTGTGAATGGCGTGGGCCTTCACTAGACCGGGGATAAGGCTAGGCCTCGTCCCGTTTCTAGTATCGTGCCGTTATGCCGCCGAAATTTTCTAAAATGTGTTAGAAAATACAAATATCATTTTATTGTGTAAATGAATTGAATAGAAATTCATAGATTGAAATAAAATGTTTTGTCGTTAAAAATATAATTTTTAACGTGAATGTGAATAAATGAATAGTTATAAACAAATCGGCCGATTTGTTTGTATATACACTGATTTGACTGATATTGATTGGGTCGATAAATTTTACACATCGCCCAATTGCACAAATAAAATCTGTGTTTGATTGTTTGAAACCCCACACGGGTGTTGGGATGAAATTTGAAGTTCACTCATCCTGATTGATTAAATATGTCGATCGATTGATTGACAGGCTGTTATAAGCGTTGAATATCTATATTTGATGCTTATACAGTGTAGTGCACTTTGGTTGATGGTTGATTATTTTCAATGCTATTATATACATGTGTTGTATGCAAATCCATATAATTAATTTTATATGGTAATTGATTGGGCCTCATTCCAGTTTTGAAAAAGAAATATTTGAAATAGAATATTTGAAAATAGAAATTTATGAAGCCGTGTTGATTAGATTGACGCTATTTTGACGTGAACGATATTTATATCAATTTTAAGTGATTTCGAAATGAATTGAATTGAAAACGAATTCAAAGTGAATTGAATTGAAAGTGATTTCGAAATGAATTGAATTGAAAACGAATTCAAAGTGAATTGAATTGAAAGTGATTTCGAAATGAATTGAATTGAAAACGAATTCAAAGTGAATTGAATTGAAAGTGATTTCGAAATGAATTGAATTGAAAACGAATTCAAAGTGAATTGAATTGAAAGTGAATTGAAATGAATTCAAATTGAATTGAAATTTGAACTGAATAGAAATGAATTTTGAAACGAATCTATAAAGAAGAATTCAATTTTGTATTGAATTGAAATGGAAGTTGAAATAGATTTTGAAACGAATTTTAAAACTATTTATATAATTCGTTTTAAATAGAAATCGACGAAGTATATATTATATATATTATATATATAATATAATGGCCTGAATAGAACGCGCCGCGCCGCGGCAGTTCGTGAATTTCGACCATTTATTTCAAACGGACATTGCGGGAGATCCGACCGTCGGATTCTCCTAAAACCGGAACCGTTGGGTTCGTATCGAAAAGAGCTTTCTAGCGAATGTTAGAAATTTGAAATCTAATGGTTGGATTTGGAATTATGTCCAAATCAAATTCGAAAAAGGTCGCTGTAAGTGCAGTTCGATGGCCACTGATGGAAATCGACTGTACGGGCCTTGATAAAATTACTAAAAATAGCAATAATTTGTGTAAAATCATAAGAAATGATTTGTGAAGATTTGGGATGAAAAAATCCATATTTGAAAAGATAAAAATAGATTTTTATCGAAATGAACTAGTTTTGAACTAGAAATATAATTCTATTTATTTTTAAATAAATAAATTGAATTTGAAAAGGGTTTTGAAAATAACCAGAATATCCAATGATTGCATTGGAGTGGATTTGAATCGAAATTGTCTTCGGAATATTTCGATGTTGAAATTCGTGATTATACAGGTGTTGTTATGGAAATTTGAAAGATATATATTTATATCGTTATTTCCAATACGACATTTGTTAGTCGTAGGATTTGATATTGAATATAAGCCGATATATTTTCTATTCAGAGCCTTGTATTGAATATCAAATGTGATTTGGGTTTGTCGTGAATGGTGTCTTCACTAACACTGTTCTTGAACCCAGTTGAGAAGAGATTAAATCTTTTTAGTTAGATTTAATGAAGTGAACCAATTAAATGATATTTAATTGGAATTGAATTGGTATTGATTTTTGGGTTTATCGTGAACAGTGTTTTAAATAACACTTGTTCTTTAACCCGATAATTAATGGAATGTGATTTTGGGTTTATCGTGAATCGTGTTTTAAATGACACTGATTCTTTAACCCAGATAACGATTAAAACTAAGTGGAGTTTTAATGAATCTTTAATTAGATTGAAAAGATCGAGAATGGAGTATCACCAGTTTTACTCCAGGCGATAGTTAAATCTTTAATTAGATTTGAACGTGAAATGGTAATTGAATTACCGATAACACTGTGGTGTTAGATATGAAGTACTACCAGTTTTACTTCATGGGATGAATAGGTTGGGATTGGGAAATAAAATAAATGATTACTTCGGTGTGGTTCGCTAATCCCGACTAGTTTGAATTGATATTCAAAGGAGATTAAAGAATAAATTTAAAGAATTTATCTTGGATAAAATTAATGGGAACTTTTCCCAAAGTATAGGAATATTTGAATAAAAGAATATTCTGAATTGGAATGAGGCGTATGTTGTGTTTGTGTAACACTTTTATAATATATACGCGAGTTATTCAGAAAGACCGGGTTTATCCCATTCTGAATAACTGATTCGGCGTGGTGTCGAAGATGAAGACGGTGGTCGAAGACCGGAAGTCTTCACGTCGTTTGGGTGATAACTGATGATCTTGATTGGGCTGTACACCCAAGAAGATGGAAACAGTTGGTGATCGTCCAGACGTACTTGGAGATCGATGGATATGCGGGGTACTAGGTGCCTCCGGTTTCGTTCAGACCCAGAACGGACTTGTAAATGGACTGTGTGTCTGACATTGGATTTTAGTCCGTGTGATTGATCTCTATTAAATATATATCTGTTTGGCGGCGGAGAATTTATTCTCTTGCTTAACGCCCTTCTCTGAGACGTACGAGCTCAGGGGTTATATATTGATGGATATCAAACGCATGGAGTGAATTGCCTGTGTGGCATGCCTAAGTGGCAATTGATCGAGGCTTCTGTTGAAAAGCAAAGTCTTGTGGTGATGATCAAAGCACAGCCTGTGTGGCACAGCTTTGTGTAACGTGAATTCGCGAGTTTCACACCCGGTATGAACCAAAAACGGGAGACGGACCTCAGGGAGGGCATGCGTTTCTTTCTAGTTAGAAGTGGCGTCAGTGGTTTTACACGCCCTGACGAGTTTGACTTATGTGGTTGTTGCTGTTGCGAGGCGCCTCGGTTATATCGGTTTCGGCCGATGCATTCTGGTCGGCAGACGGACCAGACTTACACCCCATAGGGTGGGGAAACGTAGTGTTCAGGGTTTAAGTTTAATCCACATCGGTGGACCGGCCCTGTCGCTCCAAGGTCACTCGAGCTCTGACCTGAGACACGTGCTAGAGCGTCTCGAATCGGTTGAGGACTATCTTTTGCCTCGGTTCATAGACGGAAATCCAATTTCCAAATACGTGACATTTGCGGTTTTATTTGTAGAGCCTAGTATGGCGACATAGTGGGATGGGGCACTCATGCCGCCTATGATTGATACTTATGATTTGAAGTTGTTTTATACACTATGCACTTATAATAGTATCAAATGATTTGTTTTCAACGTATCAAGCATTCTTGGCTATTATAAGGTAAAAACCCTATCCTCCGGCTTGCGATTGCATTGTGTGATGGGAACTGGGTCTTATAATAGCTTCATTTTTCTTTATTTAGCATTGCGCTGTTTGTTTTATGCACTGGCATTCTTGGGAGGAAACCCGTTCCGTGTTATACGGCGTGGTCCCTTGATTTACCTAACTTTAAGAATAAAGATTTACTGTTTTAGTTCTCACACCAGTCACATGACTGACCTGGAGTTTATTGTTTTAACCTAAACTCTGGGTGCCCTTATTTTGACACGGGCAGCTAGTAGTTTTGGTTTTGCAGATTTATATTCACAGGATCCTGGTTTACAGCTGGAACGATATCCGGAAAGCTTTGTATCCGTATATCTCTTCTAGTCGTGTATTTTATTATTTTCCGCTGCTATGTATTTAAATGTAATTTAAATCTCTGATATTTCTGTGTAATATATTTATTCATTTATACTCTGTATATTCTTGTATTCTGGTGCATTGTTGTAATATACAATGAAATGTTCTTCTGTTTGTGTTCTGTTGTGGCTTGTTCTCGAACTATCCGACGCTTTCCTTTACGGGGAAGTTACGGGTCATTTCATCTGGTCCATGTGTATTCGAAGTTTTAATATACTGGATAGATATGGAATCACAATCTCGTCGCCCGGAGATGATTCTGATGATCGCTCGAGCATCATCAGCATTTATGTTCGAGTATTCGAAAGTGGGATTTCTGTTTATTTCCAATTGACTGGTGTGAGAACCAAAACTAGATAGGGTTTATTGTTGTGAATTAGCATCAAAACATGATTTTCTGTGTATGTATCATAATTATGAATTTGAAACGTTAATCCACTCATTGATTGATGGTTGTGTTGTATGATTAGTTGTTATCTAAATAAAACCATTATGTGAAAGAAAGGTAAATTTAGGCCAAATTGAACAAAATATTGAGTTGTATTGAAAATTGTTTGAAATTGCATGCATATATATATATATATGTATGTGTGTGTGTGTGTGTGTGTGTATACATTGAACAAGTCATTGCAAGGAGGCTAGAGAAGAGGAAAAATTGTTTGCCCAACAAATAGGTACATGTTTATTGTATTTCTTGGGGTTTTGATGATTTTATGAGTCGATTTTCTAGCCGCTTGGCTGTTTCTTTTTCTTTTTGATTGGAGAGGCCTATATGGCAATTTCGGGATTTTCCCGGTGCTCCCGTACAAGGGAGGCTATGGCGGAATTTTTCGAAAATTTAGGGTGTTAGCCAAATTTTTGAAAAATTTGAAAAGTTCTTAGAAGCTGAAAAGTGAAGAACTTAAGCCATAATAAAAATAATGAAAGTTGAGTTCATTAGTTAAACAACTTTCAGCTCCGTTCCTTTCCGAGGACGGAAAGATTTTAAGTGGGGCAGATTGTAACAACCCAGTAAATCTGAGCCAATTTAAATTTTATATTTTGGCTATTTTAATGAATTTTGGATATTTAAAATGAATTATTTTAAATAATTACGACGAGAAATTTATTTTGAATAGAATTTGAACGTATATATTTATTTGAATCGACATTAGAAAATAAATATTTATTTTTAATTATAAAACGAATTGAAAATGGCGCGGTAGTTCGAAAATTCGATTTCATATTTCAAATGAATGTACAGGATTCAAAATAAATCAGATTTTAGCGAAATCAAAAATATTAGAATCTACTTGGAAATGTCTTTCCAACGAATCCGAAAAATTGAAATTTCATAGCGGGAATAAAAAGTTATGGCCAGTTGAAATTTCAGAATAGTCGCTATGGAAAATATAGCCCTTAAAAATGGAAATTTTGCAAACGACCTCTGTTTTCGACGAAACCACTTTTTTGGATCTAGGATGTCAAGTTATTGCCAGATTCCAAAATTCATAATTTTCTGAATCAATATGTGAGCATGGCAAAGCAAAACGTGTTTTGCCAATTTTAGTTGAATTGGATCGACCAGAAAATGACCATTTTTAAAACGGTCTCAGAATTCAACGAAATTTGTTTTGATAGGACCGTATCGTCAATATGAAGCTAGAAATAATTTTTCTGAAATTTTTATAGTCAATATGTGGCCCCAGCAAATTAAAATGTATGTTAAAATCAATGTTGACTGTTATATTTATTTACATTGTAAATTTAACAAAAACTGAATCGAATCGGCCTACGTGACATATCCCATTGTGTTCGGAATGGGGGTAATTAGCTAGGGACGATAGTCGGTGGGTTTGATTTCGAGTTCAAAATAAAAAGGTACTTTTTGAAATTTAAAAATAATAAAATATATTTATATAATAGAGGGCTTAAACCCTAATTATCTCCCACAAATAAAATCGTGCCCCCTTCTGAAAAGAATCTCGTCGCCTCCCCCTGTTGTTCAGCCACCGCCCATCGCCTCAGGGCTCCCGCCGCCGCGCCTCCACGTCAGGGACCCGCCGCCGCCACCTCTTCCTCCCTTCCCTCTCTCTCCCTCCCCTTCTAATACGACCGTGGTCCCCAAAAACCACATCACCCGCAGCCTGTAGCCCCACCGCCCCTCAAACCCGAACCCGCCACCTCCACTTGGCCAGCGCCGCCCCTATCTCCGACCCCGGAACCCTCCTCCGCCAAAAACAGTGAGTTTTACCTTATTCTATTTATTTTATTATTTTTATCTTAGGTAATTAGTTTAATAACATGAAAATCAGTTTTATATTTTTGTATAATATAGATTAGATCTGAAATTTACATAAAAATATGATTTTTATATTTTTAAAAGAGAAGATTATATTTTTAGGACAGAAAAGGACGAGACAAAAATATGATTTTTTTATATGTATGTAGCGAATTAAAGATTTGATCTTTATGAAGAGAAAGACATGATTTTGATATGAACAACACTATGGTAAGATGAGATTTTTATATAATCAAAGATGAGATTTTTATATAATCAAAGACAGGATTTTTATATAATCAAAAATATGATTTTGTTCATAGAAAAGATAGGATTTTTATTATGAGGTGAGCGTTGTAAAAATTGAATTTTTATCTAGAAATTTTTTTAAAACGATAAAGACATGATTTTTATTATATATGAAGTGAAATAAAAATTCAATCTTTTTACAAGTAATAGGGATATAAAAATATAATTATTTTATAGAGAACGGCGAGAGAAAAACATGATTTTTATGTACATGTAGTGATAATAAAAATGTGATTTTTAATATGAACAGCGTGTAAAGGATTGCGTTGAATTTCGGGCAAATCCAAGCCATTCAGAAATTCAGAATTGAAAAGGCGGAGTGGAACCCAAAGGTAAGAACTCCTCACTTTTATTTTCATTTCTAGTTAAAATATATACTAGGATGTAGACGGTGCTTAGCAGCCCCCGACACCCGTCGTCTACAGACCATGGACGACTTGTTTGTTTGTTTGATTGTGTTGTGAAATTTTATTGTGTGACGTGGAATAGAACATATAAAATATTCTTGTGTTGAAATAAAATATTTTATAGTTAAAAATATAATTTTTAACGTGTATATGAATAAAATAAATATTCATTTACAAATCAGACGATTTGTTTATGTACACACATTTGACTGATATTGATTGGGACGATAAATTTTACACATCGCCCAACTGCACAAATAAAATTTATTATTTGGTGATTGGAACCCCACATGGGTATTGGGATCATATATGACATACACTAGTCCCAATATTTAGTTGTATGTCAATCGATTGGTTGACAAACTGTTATAAGCGTTAAATATTTATATTTGATGCTTATGCAGTGTAGAATGCACTTAGGATGATGGTTGACTGTGTTTGATTTTTGTAGTGTACGTGTGTGTATGAAATCCATATAAATCAAATTATATGGTAATTGACTGTGTCTGCTTCCCGTTACTAAAGAATGAATATTTTGAAATAACGATTATTTTAAAATAACGAATATTTTAAAATAATATTCATAATAGATCAAAATGTGATTTTGATGTCCGATTTGGGATGGACACAATTATATTTAAATATATAAAGCCGTGTTGATTAGATTAACACCATTTTGACGTGAACGATATTTATATCAATTTTATTCATTTTTATGATGAATACGGAAAAGGAATTGATTTCAAAATCTAATGTTTTGAAAATACTATCATTTATATATCGATGATATAGAATATTCAATTTTGATTAGAAATTGAATATGAAGTTGAAATCATTTTGAAAACGAATTTAAAACGATTTATAAAATACGTTTTAAAAGGAAATCGACGAAATATATATTATATATATATATATAATGGCCTGAATAGAATGCGCCGTACTGCGGTAGTTCGCGAATTTCGACCATTGACTTTGAACGGACATTACGGGAGATCCGACTATCGGATTCTCCTAAAACTGGAACCGTTGGGTTCGTATCGAAAAGAGCTTTCTAAGAATATTATAGATTTGAAATCTAACGGTTGGATTTGGAATTATGTCCAAATCAAATTTGGAAAAGGTCGTTGTAAGTGCAGTTCGATGGCCGTTTATGGAAATCGACTGTACGGGCCTTGATAAAATTATTAAAAATATCAATAATTAGTGTAAAATCATAAGAAATGATTTGGAAAGGTTTGGGGTGAAAAGTCCCATATTTGAAAAGATAAAATTAGATTTTTTTTATCGAAATGAACTAGTTATGACCTAGAATTATAATCCATATATTTTTAAAATAAATAAATTGGATTTGAAATGGTTTTAAAAATAACCATAATTTCCAATATATAAATTGGAAGCGGATTTGAATCAAAATTGTCTTCGGAATATTTTGATGTTGGATTTCGTGATTATACAGATAGTGTTATGGAAATTTGAAAGAGATATAAATATCGTTATTTCCAATATGATATTGGGTGATTTCAGAATTTGATATTGAATATAAGCCGATGTATTTTCTATTCAGAGCCGTGTATTTAATATCAAATTGGATTTTGGGTTTGTCATGAATGACATCTTTAATAATACTGTTCTTGAACCGAGTGGAGTTAAGAAAATTAGAAACTAACCGGAGATTAGTTAAGTTGAATGGTTTCCTGGGTATTGATCTGATGTTGGTTTCAGCCTTCGGGGTTGATACTTAGGGGATTGTTCTCTTACTAATTTACGGTTAGAGGCTAATGTGAATTGGGTTTATTCTGAACTATGTTTTTAATGACATTCCTTCTTTAACCCGATTTACAGTGAAATGTGATTTGGGATTTATAAATCTTTTTATTATGATTTAACGGGAATTTTTCCAGGGTAACGTTTTCCAATTTAATATATTAAATTGGAATTGAATGGAATTCGACTTGATAATAATCGAAGTGAACATCTGTGGAGGAAAACTGTTAATACATATGGAATTTGAGAGGCGTTGTCGTTATTCCATTTATATTATTAGTCGAATATGTAAATTGATATCGATTATATATTGATTTGTTTTTCCGTGAAGATTCCACAATTAATGGAATGTGTTTGGGTTGTCGTGAATGGTATCTTTAATAATACTGTTCTTAGACCCAATGGAGTTAAGAAAATCAGGGACTAACTAAAGATTAGTTAAGTTGAATGGTTTGCTTGGTATTGGTCTGATGTTAGTTTCAGACTTCGGGGTTAATACTTAGGGAATTGTTCACTTGCTAATTTACGGTTAAAGGCTGATGGAATGGAATGTGATTTTGGGTTTATAGTAAATTGTGTTTTAAATGACATTGGTTCTTTAACCCAGTTAAAGACAGGATATGATTTCCTAAGTTAAACAATCGTTAATATTGATTTTTGGGGAGAATAAAACCAAGTGGAGTTTTAATGCATCTTTAATTAGGTTGAATTGATATCCAAAGGAAGATTAAAGAATAAAATTAAAGAATGTATCTTTGATAAAATTAATGGCAACCTTTCCCAAAGTATAAGAATATTTGAATAAAGAAATGTTCTGGATTGGAATAAGGCGTATGTTGAGTATTTACAGCACTTGTTTATTATATACGTGAGTAATTCAGAAAGACCGGGTTTATCCCATTCTGAATAACTGATTCGACGATCTGTCGAGGATGAAGACGGTGGTTTACTAATGTCTTGATTGGGTTGTACACCCAAGACAAGGTAATAAGTGGTGATCGTCTAGACGTACTTGGAGATCGATCAGATATGCGAGAACCTCTCCCATGTATTGGACATATGGGGGAGGAATAAGGTGCCTCCGGTTTCGTTTAGACCTAGAACGAACTTGTAAATGGATGTGTGTCTGACATCGGATTTCACTCTGTGTGATTGATAGACATCGGTTGCATAGTGTGAATTGCCTGTGTTGCATGCTGAGATGCAAATGATCAAGGCTTCTATTGAAAAGAAGAGTCTTGTGGTTGATGATCAAAGAATGACTTTAATACAGCGTAGCTTTGTGTGGCGTTAATCCGCGAGCCTCACACCCCGGTATGAACCAAAAAATGGGGAGGACATCAGGGAGGGCATGCGTTTCTTTCTAGCTAGGAGTGGTGTTTTGGGTTTTACACGCCCGAACATTTTACTTATGTGAATGATGGATTGCGAGGCGCCTCAGTTATATCGGTCAATCCGGGGCCGATGGAGTCATTTGGCTCATTTACGCCCCATAGGGTGGGGAAACGCATTATTCAGGCATTTTAATCCACTCTATGTGGACCAGCCCTGACGATCCAAGGTGCAGTTGCCGCTGTTCCTGAGACATGGTAGGCTAGATTGTCTCAAAGCGGTAAGGACAATTCCCTGCCTTGGTTCACAGACGGAAATCCAACTTTTAAAACGTGACATTTGCGGTTTTGATTGTAGAGCCTAGTATTCGCAACATGATATATGGTACCCATGCCGTCTAGGATTGATACATTTATATTTGATGTTGTTTTATACACTATGCACTTATAATAGTATCAAATGATTTGTTTTAACGTACCAAGCATGTTTGGCTATTATAAGGGAAAACCCTATCCCCCGGCTTGCGTTGCATTATGTGATAGGACCTGGGTCTAATAATAGCCTCATTTTTTCAAAAAGCATTGCGTTGTTTTGTTATATGCACTGGTATTCTTGGGAGGAAACCTGTTCCGTGTTATATGGCGTGGTCCCTTGATATATCTGATTTAATGTAAAGTTTTAAATAACTTTTTTAGTTCTCACACCAATTACATGACTGACCTAGAGTTTGTTATTTTAACCTAAACTCTGGGTGCCCCTATTTACCGCACGGGCAACTAGTAGTTTTGGTTTTGCAGATTTATATTCACAAGATCCTGCTTTACAGCTAGAATGATATTCGAAAGCTCTGTATCCGTGTATCACCTTCAGTTGTATTTTGTATTATTTTCCGCTGCTATTTAATGTATTGTAATTTCTGATATTTTTCAAATGTGTAATTTTTATTCGTACTCTGTATATTCTTGTATTCTGATGAAATTGTTGTAATAAGCAATGAAATGTTCTTTTGTTTGTGTTCTGATTTGTCATGTTTTCAACTCAATCCGGTCTTTCCTTCACGGGGAAGTTCGGGTCGTGTCAGTGTAATATGACCAACTGCGAAAACCAACTTTCTTCAACGTTCAACCTTGCTTTGTAACCACCCTTAGGTAAAAACCGATAAATAGTTCTCCGGCCTACAACATGTTGAGCATGAATTGAAATAATAGCGCAAAAATATAGATTACTAGAAACCGAATCAAACGAAAATTTTACCAGCAATAGAGATGCGCGATTTGCAGACAATGACAAAGAAGCAGATTTGAGTAGACAACCATCGGATTTCTATAATTTTTTGGGAGCGATTTTCAGAAATGGAAATAGGACACTGGATATAATATTAGACGAGGAAAATTAAAAAAAGGGAGGGAGAGAGCCCGGAAGGATCACAAATTTGAGGGATGGGTGTGCTTTTTTGGCCAGATTTGGGGTGCCTGGTGTGGTGCGGATCGCAAGCTTTTGTTTGATATGGATGTGAGCATTATCAAATTTGATACGGCTATTAGCCGAATTGTGTACCCGCATCCCTGTGTGCCAAATTTGCTGATATGGTGTAGTGCCTACAAGCCAAATCTATTGTGGCCTTAAAATCACAACTGCACTATGGGTATATCATTATACATACATACATACATAAATACATACATACATACATACATATATAAAATGTATTTTGTAACTTGCAGAATTTGGGTGAAAATTAATCAGAAAATCTTATTAGCATTCATCCATATCTCAATATATACAAAGAGACTAAATACATACAACTACGGTGTATAAAACTTGTAAATCAAATTTACATCATTTATATATCAATATATATATATATAATCAGTTTACCAAAGGATACATTTCTATATATATATATATATATAATAAATTAGATATTTAAAAACATACAATATATATATCATATATATACGTATTTGAATATGGTTATAAGCTAAGGATTGTACATTCATTTGTATAACCTATTTAACTCAGCATATATATATATATATATATATATATATATATATATATATATATATATATATGATGACAAGATTCAAAATGATTCAAAATCATTCAAGCAACAATGATCATTCCTCAAAATTATAATGTTGTGAATCTGTGAATACTGATTAGGTTCTTAAGCTTTTAACAATATTATAATACTGAAACTTAAAGGTCATTATGCTTGATCAATATCAGTTAAGCATATATGTTTTAAGTTCACTCTTCCATGAATTTTAAGATTTTGAATCAAAATATCACCAAAATAAAATCACAGATTAATTAGCATCATTATAAAACATCAGGAAGATACTTATGAATATTCAATAGATTTTGAAATCTGTTTGAATATTCATATCAAACCTGAACTTAATCATTTCTAAACTTTTTATACAATGTAAAAGGGTTTTTAAAACAGCTAGTTTATCGATTTATACTTTAGCAATGTAACAAATTAATAAATATTTTAAATATGAATTGAATTAACAAATTTAACCCATAATGATAATCAATCCTATGAATTCAAACATAGTCAGGAATGATATTGTGATTGCTTTTAACTATACGAGATTCAATTCGAAAACAAATCCATAATTCCAGTTTAATCAATATTATTAATCCATTTTTCATGGATAACATGGTAGGAATTGGTAACAGAATTGATATCCAACATCAATCCTTAAATTGTTTTTCAAATTGAAATCATACATAAATTACATTCTGAGTGAAACAACTTTACATCAGAATTGTAATTATGTTTCAATTCTATTACTAGATTCGTATCAGTATTCGTAACAATTAATCCATAATAACAGGTGATCATATAAAAAGATTGGAACATTTCTTCAGACCAAATCCATGAATATATTATTTAATTGTCTAAGATTAGTCAATTAAATTAATATATGATATTAACTCATATTTAAATGAAACAATTTTTCATTTCAAAATAAAACAATAATGTAAACCCTATAATCACTTCGGTATGAAACTTACTTATGAAATAGTAATGCATACGACGATACAAATATGAATAAACCTAAAATCAAAGTCCAATCTATAGTTTCTCGCAATACCCTAGCTATTATACCACTGAAGGGAAAAATCGATCGGTATGTCTTTTTATATTTTAACAACTTAAAGTTAGGATCGATGCAAGAAAAATAAATCAAAACTTATATTAATTGGGATTAAAGTTTTTATACCTGATGTGTTGGATCCATATGAATCAGATCAACTTTGAAATCGAAACAACATGGGAGTAGGCCTGCACACAACCCATATCCAACCCGACCCAACCCACCAATCCGACCCAACCCACATAAATCCGACCCAACCCAACGTAGTTCAGGTTGGATATGGGTTTCAATTTTCAACCCATACTACATATGGGTCGAATGTAATTTTTCAGCCAACCCAACCTTATATTAACCCAACCCAACCTCACTTAAAAAAATATAAGATTTTTGCTTTGATATTTGCACCAAATTAGTGAAATTGTATTCATCCCAGGCATTCCCTTCGCATCCGCTCTCCGCACCATTCTCAACACAGAATTTTTGCTTTGATTTTTTTTCTATGTTGTTAAATAAGGGGAATTATGCTGCTTTATTAAAATATGCTGAACTATGCATGCTAGTTATTTACATGTTATCGACTGGTGATAAACATAAACCATGTGGATATAATTCCAGTGATTTGTGTATTATCATCAAGTTGTAAACTATTGAGTTAAAATTTATGTTATGAATTGATCATGTATGCAACCCAATCCAACCCTATTTAACCCGATCCAACTCATACTTCAACCCAACCCAACCCAACCCAACCTCATATGAGTTTAGATACGGGTTCGGTTTTCATCAACCCAAACCAATATGGGTCGGATAAAGTATTTGGTTTGATCCGACCCAACCCAAACTTTGTGCAGCCCTACATGGGAGAATCGAATCGAAAGCCATCCAATCGTCGAGCCTCTAGAGGAGTCCACACGAACATGATTCACTCCGATTGTCATACAGATCAAAGAGAAGGGGAGAAAGGAGATGCTAACCACCATTGATTTAGGGTTTCTGATGAAAAATTGTATTCGGGTAAAACCTATTCGATCTGATATAATATCACATACACACACACAAATAAATATATATATATATATTAATTTTTGACTTGTATTATAAAAGAATCAAAATCTATTTAAAACAAACTTAAACTATATAATAGGTATTTACCTGAATACTAGTTCCAAATTCGAATAAGATCATTAACAGACTGATACTTTATTTGACTCGTAAAATTTCTCCTTCATCACATTCTTTATGTGTGACCCTTTAGGTTACTATAACGTTAGCAACAATTATATCGTATTTAAATTATCAACAATGATTGGCATCTAGCAATACGTCACTGCTACCTAAGTTATAATAAGATCAACTAAAAAGACCCGATCTTCCCGGTCGGCCTAAACCGATCAAGAAGTCGGACTGCTTTGAGAACTAGACTAATCGAAACACAAACAAAAGACCATTTCATTGCTTATTACAACAATTACATCAGAGTACAAGAATATAACAGAGTATAAATAAATAATATACATTTGATAAATATCAGAGATTCAAATTACAATGCAGCAGAAAAATAATACATAACACAACTGAAAGAAATACACGGATATAGAGCGTTACGAATATAGCTCCAGCTGTAAATCCAGGATCCTGGAAAATAAATATCTGCAAAAACCAAAACTACTAGCTGCTTGTGTGGAAAATAGGGGCACCCAGAGTTTAGGTTAAAATAATAAACTCCAGGTCAGTCATGTGACTGGTGAGAGAACTAAAACAATAATTAAATCTTTACTTTAAAATAAAGTAAATCAAGGGACCACGCCGTATAACACGGAACGGGTTTCCTCCCAAGAATACCAGTGCATAAACAGTTATAAATAGCGCAATGCTTTTCGAAAAATGAAGCTATTACAAGACTTAGGTCCCATTACACAATACAACGCAAGCTGGAGGATAGAGTTTTACCTTATAATAGCCAAACATGCTCGGTACGTTTAAAACAAATCATTTTGATATTACTATAAGTGCATAGTGTATCAAAAAAATTTAAATATAAATGTATCAATCATAGACGGCATAGTATCCCATGCTACTATGTCTCCATATAGGTTTACAACTAAAACCGAAAAGTCACGTATTGGAAATTGGATTTCTGTCATGAGTCAAGGCAAGGGATGTACCCCTCGCCGGCTTCGAAACACTCTAACAGGCCTGGTCCATACTTATGTTAGTGGATTGGCAATTCCTGAACATACGTTTCCCGGTCCTATAGTGTAACACCCCGAATTTTCTGTTAACTGTGAATTAACAAATTAAAGTATAATTAATTCAAAATGTAAGAATTAAGGGAAACGGGTTATGCCATTGTGCTCGTCTCGGAATTCTTCCTGAGATAGAATGCGAGTTTGCGTGAACTGGACTCCGTATGAAGGATTTATGACCTACGGAAGTTTCAGAATTCAAATTAAAAATTCAAACAGTTCAAATAAAGTTCGAAATTCAAAAATCAGACCCAAATTGGATTGGGCAGGAAAATTCCCGCCCAGCCACCAGGTCGACCAAGGGGTCGACCTGGGGGTTGACCATAGGGTCGACCTGGGGGTCGACCTAGGGGTCGACCTGGTGGTCGACCTGCCCAGTTGACCTGGTTTGACCCTGGCTGGCCTGGTCGGGTTTCTGGTCGATTTTTGGGGCTTGGCTGTGTCACTAGGGCTTACTTGTCGCTTTCTGATTGGCTTCTCTTGAGATGGATGGCCTTGATTAACTCTAGCTTCATCGACGGCTCTAATTAGTTTGAAATTCTATAAATACAACTCAACTCTCAACCTATATTCAAACAAATAATATAGAACTAGAGCCGTCATGCTTCTGGGAAGAAACTAGGAGTGGTCATCAATTAGAGAAAGCTTAGAGACAAGCCAAAAATTAAAGTTAAAACAAGAATCAAAACGACGTTAGTCTACCCAAAGGAAAGCATTTCAAATTCAGAACTCAGAATCCAGAATTCAAGTTCGTCGTTTGTTGTAAGTATAATGATTTTTCCGATGTGAATAAAAGTTAGGATTTGATTCGATGTAAATTGGAAATGGAATTGTGCTATTGTATAACGACGATGTAAAATTCATATCTATGTGATGTAATGATATTGTGACGTTTGTGGTATAATTGACTTGATGTTGGATCCATTAGAATGTTTGTGGGTTAATCTAGTTGATGTTGGATCTATTCAAATTCACATATAAGTTATTTGGCTCATATCTATGCCTATATGTTTAGGTGATTATGACAAGTTATATGCTGTACAATAGAACCTTTACGCCTAAATGTTTATGTTCACATACATGCTCCTTTGTTTATGCAAAAGTTGCAAGTTCCTATTTGGATCCATGTCAAGATCCACTTTAATACATGTTTCATGTTGTAATTAGACATATGATTAGATCTAGTTTACACCCTTGCGATGAAATTATACATACTTTATGGACATGTCACATTCTTGTCATATGCTATTTATGTTCGATGTTATGCCTAGATCTAAACATGTTTAGGCTTATGTTGTCTAAATTATATGCTAATTTATGTGACACCTATTTGGTTAGATCCCTATTTCAATGCAAGTTCACATATATGTAAGTTGTTTAGGGCTATGTTGCAAATTCACATGTATGTTGATTTAGTCTACATTGCAAGTTCACACCTATGACATTCATGTTGACTATTTTGCAAGTTCACACCTATGATGTTCATATTGACTATGCCAAAAATGCCAAGTTTACACCTATGTCATGTTTGTGTTAATGAATTTCCTTATGCCAATTTTGTGTACGCAAAATTAGGCTAAGTTTTTAGCCTAATATTATATGTTAAAAACCATGCGGACGAAAAGTTAGGCTAAGATTGTTAGCCTAATACTTAGACGGGGTAACATTAGGAAAAATTGGTAGGTATTAGAAAACTTGACATAAAAATATATGAGATTGGCATGTTTGTCACATGCCAAAATTGGTGGCATTTAAACGGTATAAATTCTTATACCAAAAATGTTAAACTTGGAATGTGGGCCATAACATTTAATTGTTGACAAATTTACATATAACAAGTAATAAAAACAAATATGTAAATTTAGAAAATACGAGTATACTTAACCCGAGGTTGGATTGAGTTGTGATGTAAACCTGCCCGGACCCGCCCGGCTGTCCAGTAATCACAACAATACATATCTAGTGTGGGAGGTTAAGGCATTAAGCCCAATAAGGTCCCGAGGTTAGACTGAGTTACAGTGTAAACCTGCCCGGAACCGACCGGCACATCCAGTAACCGTAACAATATCTGTCTAATGTGAGTGGTCGGTGCTTTAAAAGGCTAAGGACAGACAAGTTAGGATGGTAGGGTTAAGTTAACTAAAACACTTAACCAATTCAACATGTTAGCTAAACCGATGGGTGAGGTTAGGTTAATACAGACACTTAACCACTTAACATGTTTGACTAGAAAACCCTAGTAACGAGGGACCCGTTTCAGCAGTAACCCAAATTAGGTAACATGGTACCCTGAAACTAGGTAGGGTGGGGCAGATTATTGGGCTGATTGTAAGCGGTCAAAAGCGACGGCGGTTGGTGCAACAGTGTGGGTTCTAACGGAGTGCGGGCGTGCACACACTTCGGAGCAGATAAATAGTGCACTGGGCATCAGTAGTATAACCTATGTATTCTAGTATTGTGTCGGGCCGCCACCATGGGTCTTGATACACTCGATGGTGGGACCAGCATAGGTATCCACAATCTTTGGGGGCCGTATGACACATATGTTTATGCGAGTAGGAGCCGATCTTTAGAAAGGGGATCACTTCACCCTCAGCATAGTGTGCCAGTCGGAATAAAAACAAGTGGGTGCAGAGATATAGTGTGGGGTGTGATAGTATATTCGGTTCTAAACAACTTTATCTTAGTTTATGATACTTTCCTATTTCCAGTTTATACCTATCATGCCCTTATTCTTATTCTCATACTGAAGAGTCACTAGACTTACCAGGCTTTATGTCTGAATCTGTTTTTCTTTCATCTTCTTTTCTTCCGTTCCCCCCAGGTCCACAGGGAGGAAACAACTCAGCTTAGTTAGACTCTTTGCAAGCTCAAGACAGCAGATGTACGGTTTGGACTCTCTTTCCTTGGCTATGGCTTTTGGACACGTTCTATGGGGATTTATGCAGCTTTTATCATGTTTTATGCTTCTTTATTTAATAATCAAGACAGAAATGATGATGTAATGTTTTGGAAGTTATTATGAGACAATTATGGAACTGTTTTGTATGAACACGTATTTATGAGATAAAAGTCTGTTTGTTTTCCGCTGCTTATATATATGCGTGTTTATATATCTGTCTTGAGTTTATCTGTGACTTTTACTTATAAACCTCCACCAAAGTTAAGGCATTCCCTTTGTGAGTGACCTTAATGGAGGTGGGGAGTTTCACTTGGTATCAGAGCATAGGTTTACCAGATCTGATAAAAGTTTTTTGAAATTATTTTCAAAAGAGAAGTTTAAAAAAGCATTTTTCAAGAAAAAGTTTTGATATTTTAGTAGGCATAATCCCCCAAGGCCATATGCATTTTCTCTCTATCCTTCGTTTTGAATCTTTCCTTTTCGTTTCAGCATGTCTGGAGATCTTAACCTTCCAGAAGGGGAACCGATACCCAGCTGGTTCAGGAGGTACCTAGAGGCTAGGGCCAATGGCGCGGGACCAGCAGACATTCCTCCGCCCCCAGTGGCAGCAGTTCCTCCTCCTCCTCTTCCTCATAGAAATGCTTTTGCAAAGACATGTAGAGACTTCAAGGCTATGGGTGGAAAGGACTTTTATGGAACTGAATCCTTTGTAGTAGCAAGAAACTGGTTAAAGGAGACCGAGGATCTGTTTGTCATCTTCGAAGTTGACGACGGGCAAAAGATACAGCTAGTAGTGTGGTTGCTAAAAGATGAGGCTTCCTATTGGTGGGAGGTCACCAATGCTGAAAAACAAGTGGAAACCTGGGAAGATTTCAGGATGAGATTTGAGATGAAATTTCTCTCCCAAGCTGAAAGAAGCCTGCAAATGGAGAAGTTCCTAACTCTTAAACAAGAAGTAGGATGATCAGGGAGTACGTCAATCAGTTTAATCAGCTGGCCAGATTTGGGCTGGACTTAGTAAACACCCAACACAAGAAGGCTCTTCGCTTCGTCAAAGATCTGAATGAGCCTCTGCACAGCCTTGCTATGACCCATGTATCCGCGGGAGCGACTTATGAAAGCTTGGTGGACATGGCATTGCTACACGAGGAAGACAAGGGCAAGAAAGAGGCGAAGGTGGAAGAAATGAAAGAGGGTTTACAGGCTAAGAAAACAGACTTCAAGAAAGGCGGGAAGAACAATAAGTCCCGTGAAAAGAGAAAGTGCAATTTCTGTGGCATTGTTGGACATATAGTGAAAGACTGCAGAAAGAAGAAGGCGAAGATGAGTGGTGGTTGCTTTCATTGCGGAGAGACTGGACACTTGGCTAAGGACTGCCCAAAGAAGCGAGGGCAGGGGCAGAGGACTGGATCCACTTCAGGGGGTCAAGTTCACGCACTAGTGGCACCTCCACAGGAATGAGGTTGTAATATTTCTGTAGAAAGTGTAGTTTATCTCTATGATCATCCAGTTCACACTCTCTTTGATTCTGGTGCATCACACTCCTTTATTTCATCTGCTTTAGTAGAATCTCTGCACCTAGACACTAGTATGGTAGAAGATCCCTTGGTTGTTTCAAACCCAATTGGGGGCTCAGCTTATTTGTCAATGGTTTGTTTGGGTTTAAAAATCTCTATTCTAAGTGTTGAATTTAGATGTAGTGCCTTTGTTTTGGGTTTCTCGGGATATGGATTGATCTTAGGCATGGACTGGTTATCCAGTAACGGTGCCATTCTTGATTGTGAGAAAAGAATGGTTAAACTTTTAACTCGGCTCGGTAACACTCTAGAAATTTCTTGTAATCCCGTGAATGCTGTTATGCTTAGTTATTTTGAGTCGCTTGATGCTTTTGTTGAGAATTTGCATTCAATTAGGGTAGTCTGTGAATATCCGGATGTCTTTGAGGAGGTGAAGGGCTTATCTCCGAGGCGGGAAATAGACTTCCGCATATATCTGGTTGATAATGCAAAGCTCGTAGCTTTACCAGTCAGACACATGGCTCCAAAGGAGAGAAAAGAGCTCAGTAAGCAGGTTAAAGAGCTTCTCGAGACGGAGTTCATTAGACGGAGCATTTCAGAATGGGCTGCTCCAGTGGTGTTCTCCACCAAAGTAGATGGTTCACTACGTCTTTTTGTGGACTATAGGGAGCTAAACAAGCTGACTAAAAAGAATAGACACCCGCTTCCCAGAATAGACGATTTATTTGATTAGCTTGTAGGTGCGTCGGTCTTCTCCCAACTTGATGTAGCTACCGGGTTCCATCAGCTAAGGGTAACTGAAGATAGTATTGATAAAACGACGTTTAGAACCCCAGACGGTTTCTTCGAGTGGCTTGTCATGCCGTTTGGCTTGACAAACGCACCCGCTTATTTCGTAGACCTAATGAGCAGGGTGTTCAGAGAATTCCTCAACAAGTTTGTGGTCGTCTTCGTAGACGATATTTTGATCTTCTCAAAGAATGAGGAAGAACATGCTCAGCATCTGAAGGAGATCATGGAAACTCTTCGAGTTCATAAGATAAAAGCCAAATTCTCCAAGTGCCACTTTTGGAGAGAAGAAGTAAGATTTCTTGGATATATAGTGTCCAAAGAAGGGTTGGCTGTGGACCCCGCGAAAGTGGTGGCAGTGCAAGATTGGAAGACACCAAGAAATGCAACCGAAGTCCGAAGCTTTCTTGGGCTAGCAGGTTTTTACCGAAAGTTCATTAGGGATTTCACGAAAATCTCAGCTCCACTCACAAGGCTAACAAAAAAGAATCTAGCGTTCGCTTGGGATTTGGACTGTGATATTGCTTTTCAACGCCTAAAAAGGGCTCTTACAACAACCCCAGTTCTGACTTTGCCTGACGGAAGCAAGATGTTCACAATATACACGGATGCATGTGGAACAGGACTAGGCATTGTTCTAATGCAAGAAGGAAGGGTTGTGGCTTATGGTGGAAGACAATTGAAAGTTCATGAAAAGAACTACCCAACCCACGATCTTGAGTTGGCCGCCATCGTCTTTGCGCTTAAGTCTTGGCGCTATTATCTCCTAGGTGAGAAGTTCGAATTATATACTGACCATAAATCGTTGAAGTATCTTTTCTCGCAGAAAGATCTTAACTTAAGGAAGCAAAGATGGATGGAGTTCCTTGCCTCTTATGATTTTGAAATTTCCTATGCTCCTGACAAAGGCAACGTAGTAGCAGACGCGTTGAGCAGAAAGAAACTGACCTTAAGCCCTCTCTTTGGGGAAAGGCAAAGCTTGGAGTATATTGCCAGTTTTGACTTTAGGCCCTCCTCGGATTTTGTATCTGGTTTATTGGCATCCCTAGAAGTACGACCCACTCTTTTAGACTCAACAGGGGCCGCACAACGAGAGGACCCTCATCTTGATGATGTGATTGATAAACTTATTAGAGGTGAGACTTCTAGTCACCTCAACAGATACACCATCGATGATAAAGGTTTGCTGAGACGGTATGGAAGACTATGCGTCCCACAAGCAAGGGAGTTGATAAAGATATTTCTCGAGGAAGCACATCATTCCAAGATGACTATACACCTTGGTGGAGATAAGATGTACAAGGATATAAAAAGAATTTTCTTTTGGAGTGGCATGAAGAAGGACGTGGCAGATTTCGTTTCTAAGTGCATGACCTGCCAACAGGTCAAGGCGGAACAAAAGAAGCCTAGAGGACTGCTTCATCCTCTAGAGGTCCCACAATGGAAGTGGGATAGCATTTCAATGGAATTCATTGATGGACTACCTAGGCCAAGAAGGGGCAATACTAGCATTTGGGTAATAGTGGACAGGCTCACAAAAAGTGCCCACTTTTTACCTGTCAAGAGTAGAAGGACTGCCTCATCTCTAGCGTCTCCTTATCTTAAAGAGATAGTTCGACTCCATGGGATACCCTCCAGCATTGTTAGTGACCGAGACCCTATCTTTACAAGTGAGTTTTGGAGGAGTCTACAAGAAGCTGTAGGCACACAGTTATGTTTGAGCACAGCCTATCACCCCCAAACTGATGGTCAGACAGAAAGGGTGAACAGAGTATTAGAAGATCTTTTGAGACTGTGCGTTCTTGACTTCGGAAGGACATGGGAGGATCACCTTCCTTTAGTAGAATTCGCCTACAACAACAGCTACCAAGCCACCATCGGCATGGCGCCCTTTGAAGCTTTGTATGGAAGACTGTGCCGATCAACAACTTGTTGGTGGGAGTCTACGAATAAGGTTATACTTGGGCCATACATGATTAGAGAGACTTTAGAAAAAGTGGACTTGATACGAAGGAGAATGAAGACTGCCCAAGACAGACAGAAATCCTATGCAGACAAAAGAAGGACCGACCTTGAGTTTGAGGTTGGGGACAGAGTTTCCTTAAGGTGTCTCCTTTAAGGAACGGCATTCTCTTTGGATCCGCAGGAAAGTTAGCACCGAGATTTGTAGGACCATTCCCTATCATCGAGAAGATTTGGAAATGTCTTATAGAGTAGAGCTGCCTGAAAGTTTGGCTGGGATTCACAACGTCTTTCACGTTTCTCATCTCCGAAAATGTCTACATGAACCTGCGGAAGTAGTGGAGCCAAGCATTTTAGAAGAAGCCGAAGTGGAACGCGAAGCAGCTGTGAGGAGAGTTCCAACTCGAATCGTTGGAACTGAAATCAAAAAGCTACGCAACCACGACGTCAAGCTCATCAAAGTTCAATGGAGCGAAGCCGAGGAAGACGCGACTTGGGAAACTGAGGACAGAATACGTGCGGCTTACCCTTTTCTTTTTTAGGGTACATCTTTGATCTCTCTCTCTCTTTTTCCTTAAGTTATTCTTGTATCTATCTTTTAGGTATATCTCCTCGGTCTTCCCCTTTTATCCTTATATAGAAACTAATGGATGTAAACATGTATTTGAAACATGTTATGATTGATGGCTGCAAGTGGTTGCAAGTGGTTGCTCGTGGATGCATATACACACACAACCTAGGTTTTAGATCGGCTCAGTCACTTCCATATTGCATATGCATATGTGTATTCATATTTGTATATGGTTGAAACTTGATATATTGTCATATGGATGTCGCATTTATATGAATGGTTGCGCACTCATGTAGGATTATGAATAGGGAAAAATTTGCATACATAATGGATTCATGACACTTACATGATTTGCATTAAGGAGGTCAACTGAATCAGTAGACCACCTGATTTTGCACTAGATAAGGACATGTACACACACTATGCATATGATCATGAAGCAATAAAAGTCTTTTAAGGACAATGGATACCTGTGTTTGATGGTTGAGTAGATGGACAATTAGATGTAAGGATTTACATTCTCCTAGACTTGAAGATTTCGGGGACGAAATCCTTTAAGGATGGGAGAATGTAACACCCCGAATTTTATGTTAACTGTGAATTGAAAAATTAAAGTATAAATAATTCAAAATGTAAGAATTAAGGGAAACGGGTTACACCATTGCACTCGTCTCGGAATTCTGCCTGAGATAGAGTCCGAGTTTGCGTGAATCGGACTCCGTATGAAGGAGTTATGACACCCGGAAGTTTCAAAATTCAAATTAAAAATTCAAACAGTTCAAATAAAGTTCGAAATTCAAAAATCAGACCCAAACTGGGCTGGGCGGGAAAATTCCCGCCCAGGCACCAGGTCGACCAAGGGGTCGATCTGGGGGTCGACCTGGGTGACCAGGTCGACCATAGGGTTGACCTAGGGGTTGACCTGCCCAATCGACCTGGTTTGACCCTGGCTGGCCTGATCGGGTTTCTGGTCGATTTTTGGGGCTGGACTGTGTCACTAGGGCTTACTTGTCGCTTTCTGATTGGCTTCTCTTAAGATGGATGGCCTAGATTAACTCTAGCTTCATCGACGGCTCTAATTAGTTTGAAATTCTATAAATACAACTCAACTATCAACCTAAATTCACACAAATAATATAGAACTAGAGCCGTCATGCTGTTGGGAAGAATCTGGGAGTGGTCGTCAATTAGAGAAAGCTTAGAGACAAGCCAAAAATTAAAGTTAAAACAAGAATCAAAAAACGTTAGTCTACCCAAAGGAAAGCATTTCAAATTCAGAACTCAGAATCCAGAAATCAAGTTCGTCGTTTGTTGTAAGTATAGTGATTTTTCCGATGTGAATAAAAGTTAGGATTTGATTCGATGTAAATTGGAAATGGAATTGTGCTATTGTATAACGACGATGTAAAATTCATATCTATGTGATGTAATGATATTGTGATATTTGTGGTATAATTGACTTGATGTTGGATCCATTAGAATGTTTGTGGGTTAATCTAGTTGATGTTGGATCTATTCAAATTCACATACAAGTTATTTGGCTCATATCTATGCCTATATGTTTAGGTGATTATGACAAGTTATATGCTGTACAATAGAACCTTTACGCCTAAATGGTTATGTTCATATACATGCTCCTATGTTTATACAAAAGTTGCAAGTTCCTGGTCGGATCCATGTCAAGATCCACTTTAATACATGTTTCATGTTGTAATTAGACATATGATTAGATCTAGTTTACACCCTTGTGATGAAATTATACATACTTTATGGACATGTCACATTCTTGTCATACGCTAGTTATGTTCGATGTTATGCCTAGATCTAAACGTGTTTAGGCTTATGTTGTCTAAATTATATGCTAATTTATGTAACACACCTATTTTATTAGATCCCTATTTCAATGCAAGTTCACATATATGTAAGTTGTTTAGGGCTATGTTGCAAATTCACATGTATGTTGATTTAGTCTACGTTGCAAGTTCACACCTATGACATTCATGTTGACTATTTTGCAAGTTCACATCTATGATGTTCATATTGACTATGCCAAAAATGCCAAGTTTACACCTATGTCATGTTTGTGTTAATGAATTTCCTTATGCCAATTTTGTGTACGCAAAATTAGGCTAAATTTTTAGCCTAATATTATATGTTAAAAACCATACGGACGAAAAGTTAGGCTAAGATTGTTAGTCTAATACTTAGACGGGGTAACGTTGGGAAAAAATGGTAGGTATAGAAAAACTTGACATAAAAATATATGAAATTGGCATGTTTGTCACATGCCAAAATTGGTGGCATTTAAACGGTATAAATTCTTATACCAAAAATGTTAAACTTGGAATGTGGGCCATAACATTTAATTGTTGGCAAATTTACATATAACAAGTAATAAAGACAAATATATAAATTTAGAAAATACGAGTATGCTTAACCCGAGGTTGGATTGAGTTGTGATGTAAACCTGCCCGGCTGTCCAGTAATCACAACAATACGTATCCAATGTGGGAGGTTAAGGAATTGAGCCCAATAAGGACCCGAGGTTAGACTGAGTTACGATGTAAACCTGCCCGGAACCGACCGGCACATCCAGTAACCGTAACAATACCTGTCTAATGTGAGTGGTCGGTGCTTTAAAAGGCTAAGGACAGACAAGTCAGGATGGTAGGGTTAAGTTAACTAAAACACTTAACCAATTCAACATGTTAGCTATACTGATGGGTGGGGTTAGGTTAATACATACACTAAACCACTTAACATGTTTGACTAGAAAACTCTAGTAACGAGGGACCCGTTTCAGCAGTAACCCAAATTAGGTATCATGGTACCCTGAAACTGGGCAGGGTGGGGCACGATTACTGGGCTGATTGTAAGCGGTCAAAAGCGACGGCGGTTGGTGAAACAGTGTGGGTTCTAACGGAGTGCGGGCGTGCACACACTTCAGAGCGGACAAACAGGGCACTGGGCATCAGTAGTATAACCTATGTATTCTAGTATTGTGTCGGGCCACCACCATGGGTCTTGATACACCGCATAGTGGGACCAACATAGTTATCTACAATCTTTGGGGGCCGTATGACACATATGTTTATGCGAGTAGGAGCCAATCTTTAGAAAGTGGATCACTTCATCCTTAGCATGGGGTGTCAGTCGGAATAAACACAAGTGGGTGCAGAGATATAGGGTGGGGTGCGATAGTATATTCAGTTCTAAACTACTTTATCTTAGTTTATGATACTTTCCTAATTCCAGTTTATACCTACCATGCCCTTATTCTTATTCTCATACTGAAGAGTCACTGGACTTACCAGGCTTTATGTCTGACTCCGTTTTTCTTTCTTCTTCTTTTCTCCCCCCCCCCCCCAAGATCCACAGGGAGGAAACAACTCAGCTTAGTCAGACTCTTTGCAAGCTTCAAAACAATAGATGTATGGTTTGGACTCTCTTTCCTTGGCTATGGCTTTTGGACACGTTCTATGGGGATTTATGCGGCTTTTATCATGTTTTATGCTTCTTTATTTAATAATCAAGACAGAAATGATGATGTAATGTTTTGGAAGTTATTATGAGACAATTATGGAAATGTTTTGTATGAACACGTATTTATGAGATAAAAGTCTGTTTGTTTTCCGCTGCTTATATATATGCGTTTTTATATATCTGTCTTGAGTTTATTTGTGACTTTTACTTATAAACCTCCACAAAAGTTAAGGCATTCCGTTTGTAAGTGACCTTAATGGAGGTGGAGTGTTTCATATAGGACCTATCCATCGGCTCCGTAGTAACCGATATGTCTGAGGTGCCTCGCTATCCATCATCCACGTAGGTAAAAATATAATAAATGTCTGGGCTCTATACAATGACACCACCCATAGCTAGAAGGAGATGTCGTTCACTCCCTGCTGTCCCTTAGCCCGTTTTGACTCATACCAAGGTGTAAGGCTCGCGAATTAATGCCTTACACAAAGCTATGCTATTTAAAGTCGTGCTTTGATCATCAACCACAAGACTCTGCTTTCCAACAGAAGCCTTGATCATTTGCATCTCAGCATGCTACACTGGCAATTCACGCCACGCAACTGATGTCTATCGATATATAACCTCTAAGCCCGTACGTCTCAGAGAAGGGTGTTAAGCAAGAGAATAAATTCTCCGCCACCAAACAGATATATATTTAATTGAGATCAATCAACACAGAATAAAATCCAATGTCAGGCACATATCCATTTACTAGTTCGTTCTGGGTCTAAACGAAACTGGAGGAACCTTATTCCTCATCCCATATGTCCAATACAGGAGAGAGGTCCTCGTATATCCAGTCGATCTCCAAGTACGTCTGGTCGATCACCACTTATTACCTTGTCTTGGGTGTACAGCCCAATCAAGACATCAGCAATCATCCAAACAATGTGAAGACCTTTGGTCTTCAACCACCGTCTTCATTGTCGACTTATCGTCGTATCAATTATTCAGAATGGGTATAAACCCGGCTTTTCCAAATAATTCATGAATTTTAAAATCAAATGCTATAAAAACAAAACATACACCTCATTCCAATTTTGAATATTCTTTTATTTAATTACTCATATCCTTTAGGGAAGGTTCCCATTAATTTTATCAAAGATAAATCCTTTAAATTTATTCTTTAATCTTCCTTTGGATATCAATTCAAACCAAATTAAGTTTTATAAACTAGTCGGCATTATCAAACCATACCGAAGTAATCATTTCTTTTATTATCCAATACCAACCTATTCATCCCATGGATTAAAACTAGTAATACTCCATATCTAACACCACAGTGTTATCGGTAAAAGTAATTACTATTTCATGTTCAAATCTAATTAAAGATTTAACTATCGCTTGGAGTAAAACTGGTGGTACTCCATTCTCGATCATTTCCCGAATTTGATAATTTAAATTATCACATTCACATTTCATTCTAATTAAAGATTCATTAAAACTCCACTTGTTTTTAATCTTCCCAAAAATCAATACTAATGATTATTTAACTTTGGGAAATCAAACATGTCGCATCGAAAATCTACACTGTACCATTGATTTCTATTGATATATAACCTCTAAGCTCATACGTCTTAGAGAAGGATGTTAAGCTAGAGAATAAATTCTCCACCACCAAACATATATATATATATATATTTAACAAAGATCAACAATACAGTTCGAAATACAATGTTAGACATGTAATCCTGGCTTAAATTGGGCTAAAGAACTAATGTCATTTAAAACACAGTTCACGACAAACCCAAAATCATATTCCATTAATCATGGAATCTTCACAGAAAAACAGATCAATATATAATCGATATAAATTTCTGTATCCGACTAATAATATAAATGGAATAATGACAAAGCCTTTTAAATTCCATATATATTAACAGTCTTCCTCCACGGAAGCCCACTTCAATTATTACCAAATCGAATTCCATTCAATTCCAATTTATTTTATTAAATTGGAAAATTTTACTTTGGAAAATCTCCATTAAATATTAATAACAAGATTTATAAATTCCAAATTACATTTCACTGTAAATCGGGTTAAAGAACGAATGTCGTAAAAAACACAGTTCACAATAAACCCGATTCACATTCCATTTTATTCCAGTTACTAAATATAACTGGAAACTCTAATAATCTTAATTAAAAGATTTATTCTTTCCACACGGGGTTTAAAAACAGTGTTATTTAAGACACCATTCACGACAAACCCAAAATCCAATTCTTTTATTCAATTCCAATTAAATGTTAATTAATTGGAAAACTTCATTATATCTTAATTAAAAGTTTTATTCTTTTCTCAACTGGGTTTAAGAACAGTGTTATTAAGACACCATTCATGACAAACCCAAAATCCAATTTGATATCAAATACAAGGCTCTAAATAGAAATTATATCGGCTTATATTCAATATCAAATTCTGAAACCAACAAATATCGTTTTGGGAATAACGGTATATATATATCTTCTAAATTCCCATAACAATATCCATATAATCACGGAATCCAATATCGAAATATTTCGAAGATGATTTCCATTCAAATCCATTCCAATTCATATATTGAAAATTCTGATTATATTAAAACCATTCACAAATCCAATTTATTTTATTTAAAAATTATTGGATTTCAAATCTAGTTAATAACTAGTTCATTTTGATAAAAATATATTTTTATCTTTCCATATATGGAATTTTTCATCCAAATTCCTTCCAAATCATTTATTATGATTTTACACAAATTATTAATATTTTTAATAATTTTATTAAGGCCCTTTCAGTCGATTTCCATAAACTGTCGTCGAACTTCTCTTTCAATGACATTTTCCAAATTTGATTTGGACATAATTCCAAATTCAACCGTTAGATTTCAAATCTCTTATATTCGTTGGAAGGCTCTTTTCGATATGAACCCAATAGTTCCGGTTTTAGGAGAATCCGAAGGTCGATCTTCCGTAATGTCAATTTGAAGTCAACGGTCGAAATTCGTGAACAGTCGTGGCACGGCGCGTTCTATTCAGGCCATTAAATATATATAATATATATTTCATCGATTTCCATTTAAAATGTATTTTATAAATCGTTTATAAATTCGTTTTAAAACGATTTTAACTTCATTTTCAATTTTAAATCAAAATTGAATATTCCATATCATTGTAATATTTAAATGATAATATTTTCAAAATATCAGACTTGAAATCATTTCCTTTTCAATATTCATTTTAAAAATGAGTAAAATCAATATAAATATCGTTCGCATCAAAATGGCGCAAATCTAAACAACACAACTTCATATATTTCTATATTTTCATGTCCATCCAAAATCGGACATCAAATCCACATTTTTTATCCCTTACAGAATATTATTTTAAAATATTCGTTATTTTAAAATATTCGTTCTTTCTTAATTGGAATCGGACACAGTCAATTACCATATAATGTTATTTATATGGATTTCATACAACATATGTATACAACAACTATTATACATTGTCAACCATCATCTAGAGTACATTACACAACTGCACAAGCATTAAATATAAATAATTAATGCTTACAATAGTCTGTCAACCAATCGATCAATATACAACTAACTATTGGGACTAGTGTATGTCAAATATCATCCCAATACTCATGTGGGGTTTCAACCAACAGATGCTGAATATGATTTGTGCAGTTGGGCAATGTGCAAAATTTATCGACCCAATCGATATCACAAAAATAGGCGAGCAAAAACAAGTTGTCCGACTTGTAAATGGATGTGTAAATTTATTTATTTAACTATCCAATAATTAATTAATTTACCGCCGTTATAAGCTAAAAATAATATTTTCAACTAACTAAATTTTTCTAACACCTTTTAGAAAATTTCGGCAACATAACGGCACGATACTAGAACCAGAATAAGGTCTAGCCTTATCCCTCGCCTAATACTGGCTCGTGCCATATGCAAAGCAATTCAAATCCAGACAAATAAAATCAATTTTCACAACCATAATCAAATCACGCAGGACATCCAAATAAATAAATACTCAACTACCCCAATGCCATTTACGGCGCCATAAGTGGCTATTCACGGAGTAAGAAATCCGTGTGTCGGTAATATCCATACATCGCTTTCAATTTATGTGATTGTGCGAATTCGAGTGTTGAACTCCATATAATTCAAATCACATAATATGGTTTGTACAATAAATAGTGTTAGGGGCTTCTAAGCTCCGTCTGCATCCTAGAATATTTTTAATTGTAAAATAAATAGAGTGAGAAGGAGTTCTCACCTCTGGTTTCCACTCCATCATTCTTTATTTGAATGGTTTGGATTTGGATTTGTTACAGCGCGTTGTGTCCTTCACTGTGTTTTCAACGAGATCTGTTTCACGCGATTTATATTAAAAATCATATTTTTATAATGCTCTTCATATAATAAAAATCATATTTTTATATCACTATTATATACATATATATATGTATATATATGTATAAATCATACATTTTATCTTGCTATTCATATATAAAAATTGAATGTTTATCTTGCTATTCATATATAAAATTCATATATAAAAATCGAATTTTTATCTTGCTATTCATATATAAAAACCGAATTTTTATCTTGCTATTCATATAAATTTCTGCTTTTTAAACAATAACATATATTAAACTTGTGTGAGAAATAAAGTTCTCACCTTGATTAGCAAGCAAAAAAGAACAGCGTGCAAGATTGTTGGATTATTTATCTTCCAGGTTCACGCACTGTAAAAGAAAACCCACCATCGTCTCTAAATCTTCACGTCGACGCCTTCATAGCTCACCAGATTCGGAGCTCTTGGAGATGGAAATTGCGGAGGCTGCTGGGTGGTAAAGGCGAAGCGGGAAATTGCAAAAATCAAATATTTAAGGAAAGGGGGTGCCCACTAGTCGGACTGGGGTGGCGAGAGGGGGCGTCGGGGTCTGAGGTGGTCGGGGGTAGCCGCAGTGGTCGTGGCGTGGCCAAAGGTGGCGGCAGTTGCGAGGTAGGGGTTAGGGTTCGGCGTTCTTACGACTTGGGGCTAGGTTTGGGCGAGGAGAGAGAGAATGGGAGGATGAGGGGAGGGTGGAGGGGTCAGGTGGGGCGGGCGACTCGTCGGTGGCCAGGAGGGCGATGGCGTTGGCTGTAAGAAGGGCGACGGGGATCCAAGAAAAGGAGGCGGGGTTTTTCTTCTATTTTGATCTGAGAGAATAAAAGGGGTGCTCTATTTACTTATATATTTAATTATTATTCTCCAAAAAAAGTTGACTTTTCATCCGAACCCCAAATCGAACCCAATGACTGTCGCCCCCAGCTAAATACCCCCATTTCAGACAAAGTGGGAAATGTCTGGTAAGCCAATTCGACTATTTAGATCAGTTTCTGTTAAATTTGAAATATAAATCAATATATTTTAAATTCAAACACACATTTTAAATTATCGGGGCTACATACCGACTCCAAAAGTACTAGAAAAATTATTTCTAGCTTTATTTTGATGATACGGTCCTAACAAAACTAATTTCGTCGAATTTGGAGAATTTGCAAAATGACTATTTTTAAGGGCTTTATATTATTTAAAAAATATATAATTTCCATAGTGACTATTTTGAATTTTAAACTGAACATAACTTTCAATTTATATTATGAAATTTCAGTTTTTCACATTAATTAGAAAGTTATAATTAAACAGATTCAAATATTTCTGGTTTTACAAATTCGATTTATTTTCATTCCTATACATTCAACTGAAATTTGAAATCGAATTTTCAAACTATCGCTCAATTTCATGCTCGTTATATAATTAAAATAAATTTATCATTCTAACTTCGATTAAAATAAATCTTTAGTCGTTATTACTTAAAATAAATCATTTTAAATATCCAAAATTCATTAAAATAGCTAAAAAAAAAAAAATTGGTTCTGAAAATTCGGGTTGTTACATCATCAATTCGATACAACCTTTTTTGTGACTAGTGTATCAGTGTAATATAATCCTTTTAACCACTATATCCAGGATTAAACTCAAGGCATGGAGCTTACCACCCTCTTTATGATTTAATCCGTTTACCTTGATCGATGAGTAGGCTATTTAAAACAAATCAATATTTGAGCATGGCCATGCATTTCATAGTCACACTCAATCGAGAGTCCCATGGATATCACTACAAGTACTGTAGGGTTAAATTCCATCTAGATCATTCATAATTTTCATTCGATTGGAGATGTATCCAATAATCACCGTTATCGTCTACTCAGTTAAAAGCAACTTAAGATGATATCAAAATACAAATATCCTCAAATAAAATTATAATGATCTCAGGTCTTAGGGCCATTACATTACTGCCACTTGAGAATAACTTATGATACTGTTAATTATATTCCATGTAGTTTTCTCATGTTGCGTCAGCCCAATACGATATTCTCCAAGTCTTGACATTAATATCACATATACTGATCAATGAGATGTGATCATCAGTCAATCAACATACTAGTCTCAATGTTTTAATGATGTCCTATATAAACAATAAAACTTCACTAAGGACATTTAAGAATTATAATACTTAATATTTTATGTAATCTCATGTTCAAGTCACTTACTTGAACTATATAATTTCGTATTATTATTCTAAGGACTTCTATTATGTTATATTTATATTACGCAGTAAATATAACATAATAGAATATTTTATTTCAAATAAAACAATAACATCAACAATGTTATTAATGTCATCAAATGTATTGCCTTTAGGGCATAAACTCTAACAAGTACAACCTTTCATCCTCAAATAGATCGATAAACTAAAAGGGTGAACCAAATCATAGAAGATATGTTAAGGTATTATATAATGGAATTTGAAATCACATGGGAAACACACATACCATTAATCGAATTTTCATATAACAATAGTTATCATGCAAGTATTAGTATGGCCCCATTTGAGGCTTTGTATTGAAGCTTTGTCGCTTGCCAGTATGTTGGACAGAAGTTGGAGATCATGAGCTTCTTGGTCCTAACCTAGTAAAGGAAACAAATGAGGAGATTTCTATCATAAGGGAAAGGTTGTGAGCAGTAAAATGTAGGCAAAAGAGTGATGCAAATCACAGAAGAAAGAATTTGGAATTCAAAGTAGGAGATCAAGTCCTTCTTAAGGTTTGTCCGTTTTGAGGGGCAATGCGATTTGGAAAGAAGAAGATTAAACTATCACTAAGATTTATTGGACCATTTCATATTACCAAGAAACTTGGAAATGTTGCATACCAGCTCGATTTACCTGAGAAATTAATAGATATTCATAATATATTTCACATATCAATGCTACGAAAGTATATATCCGACCCATCTCTGTGATTGATTTAAGCGGCATTGAAGTTAAAAAGGGAACCAAGTATATTGAAAGACCTGTTCGAATTCTTGATAGAAAAGTTAAGAAATTTAGAACGAAAAAAAAACCTTAGTGAAAGTTCAATGGAACCATCACAATGAAGATGAAGCAACATGGGAGGTTGTTTAATGACCTGCATTGGCAGAGGTATTATAATTTATTTACTTAATTATATAAATAGTGATATAGTGAATTAAATGGTCGTGGAATTAAATAATGGTGAATATTTAATTAAAATAATAAATTAAATAATATATTTAATTCTGAAATAATCAGAATTGGCTGAAATGAAGATATGGTGTGAACCGGATCGTCTGTGATATTTAATTCATCTTGGAATTGAATTTGAATAACGAATATATTATATAAACGATAGTTTGAACGTAGAGTTATAATATAATTAAAATCGAGCTCGAAATGGGGCTGTAGTTCATAAATTGGCGATTCGAACTTCAACTGAATGTACAGGATTCGTTTGAAGCCGGATTTCTATGAAATAAGAAACGTGTGGAGCTGGTGGAGTATATCTTTCTAGAGGAAGAGAAAAATCGGGATTTCGTCATATAGACTTTTATTTATGTCCAATCAAATTTTAGAAAAAGTCGCTGTAGAATTACTTTATAATTTATAAAGGAATTATTAATATTTTGAAAAGGGATTTCAATATAAATCGAATATCGGGTGACCCAGATTGAAATATCAAGTTAGAAATTCATTTAGGAATATTCTAGAGCTGTATGGTATTCCATTGTAAATATAGACGATAATATTTATTTTTAAATAGTAAATTTAATTATATTTAAATATATTTATCTATTTAAATGGGTTGTTTAGGGCTTTAAAAATAGCCACTTTTGCAAATGAAGTCGGAATTCGACGAAACCAGCTTCGTTGGGACCGTAGGGTCGAGCTGTAGGTGCAAGTCCATTTTCGTGATTTTTGGATATTGTATGTAATCGTACGGATTTTTATTCGATGAATTTATTTAACGTTCAAATTTAAAGTAATATTTAAATCCAAAATAAAACCCTATAAATACCCCCCTTCTTAAGACCTAATTGAGTCCCACGGTCAAACACTTTTCCGCCTCCAGTTTTCTTCCAAACGAGGAAACTCCTTCTTCAAAAATCCTCAAGAATTCGTATAAAAATTTATAAATCTCGAAACAAGATTCATAGGCATCCTCTGGCCTTAAGCTACACACCCATACCCATTTTAGGGTGTTCGACGTTCGTTTTCATGGTTGGGTTTTCTCAAGCACAGGCTAGGGCTGACCGGTATTTCAACGAGACTACGTCGGAGGCCGAATCGATGAGGGGGGAGTGTTAGTCTGAATAGGGTGCATGTTTTGAGTCATGGTGGTGGTACCCCGGTGGTGTATGACGAGGTGCGATGGGGGAATTTACGTTCGAAAGCATTAGGTCGGATTTGTGTGGGTAGCATCGAACGCGAGGAGGAGGTGACGGGCAGGTGGAGTTTTGGGCGCTGAGTCCTTTGGTGTGATCGGAGATGGAGTTTGATGGCCGAGGTGGATGGGAGGCGGGGTCAAACGTGGAGTCAACGGGGAAATTAAGGAGAAGGTGACCGCAAGTCCATTGGGGAAGAAAGGAGGAATGTCGGGCCTGATACTTTAAGTTAGGGATAGGCCAAAACAAAACGTTAAGGCCAATTAATATAATAAGGAATTTATTTTATTTTAATTAATGATGTACAAAACTTGTGTAAGCTATAACTTTATCATATATTATCGAAATTCAGCGAAACAAGATCTGACAGGATCGTATGGACGAGAGCTTCACAACGAAGCTGACTGGAATTGGATTCGAGATCGTTTGAATTTATGGCGAATTAAACTGTTTGATTCTAATCAAACAATAGTTTATCGTTCTTTAACGATGAACTACCAAAGTGAGTAAATCTCACTAACTCTGACCAGTTTATAATTTCATGTTGTTTTTTTAGAACTGTTAAATGTTGGTTGATTGACTGTGTGTTGACTGTTTGATTGAACTGCTAGTAAGTTAGTTGAATTTCTATATTGATTCTATTTAATAGAATATATCATATGGAACTGAAAGTGATGTTGATTTTATTGTGTAACATCTGTGGATGCAGGGAAACAGGTTGGAGGAATCCGACTAGATTCCTCAACATTTATTTTACTGTTTTTCCTATATTGTGATATATGATGTGTTATATAATCTGTGACGGATTATGTGTGTTGGAATGATATTGATCCTTGTTATTCGATATTTTAAATATCATAAAAGACCCTGGGATGTAAAAAGAATTATTTCAATGTATATTGAAATAAAGGGATTTTATAAAATCAATAGATTTTATAAAAGGAAATATGTCGAAAGTAAATAAAAGGGGAAATGTTTATAAAACGAATAGAGTTTTATAAGGAAAAAATGTTGATAAAATGAATAGAAAGTAAAAGGAGTTAATCGATGTTAGTTTAATCGAGTTAAAAGGAGTTAATCGATGTTAGTTTAATCAAGTTAAAAGGAGTTAATCGATGTTAGTTTAATCGAGTTAAAAGGAGTTAATCGATGTTAGTTTAATCGATTAGAGTTAAAGCAAATGAGTTAATCGAATATATAGTTTATTCAAATAGAATAAAGGAGTTAATCGAATATAGTTTATTCGAATTGAGTAAAAGGAGTTAATCGAATATATAGTTTATTCAAATAGAATTAAAAGAGTTATCGAATATAGTTTATTCGATAGGTGTTAAGTGAATAGAGTTAAAGTTAAATCAAAAGAGTTTAGTGAATTGAATAAATTGAGTAGAGTTATCGAATATACCTTATCGAAGGAAAGAATTATCGAATAGAAAAGATTTGAAAGAGAGTTACGTAAGGAAGTTTGTTAAAGAATTAGAAAGTGAACTTTGTCTATTTCAAGGTTAGAAATGTTGTTCAGTTAAGGTCTGAGAGGTAGTATTACCCCAACTTGATTGACTCCATTTTAACTAAGGAATGGTTAAGGTTTGATAGTGAAGGTTGGTTAAAGGAATTTTGTAATTAAAGTAAATGGTTTGAGTTGGCATCGCGATGGTTTGTTTAAACATTTGTCTAAGTCCAATGAAGAAGCTTTGGAAATGTTTTCCAAATAAGAAACCAGAAATGTTTTCTAATAAAGAAAACAAGAAATGGAAATGTTTTCCATTGTTAATAACGTATATTTTCCAAATTTAAAAATAATAAATATTGAATATAGGGAAACTGTAACACCCCACATCCATTAGTGTCACTCGCAAAGGGAATGCACTAAGTTCTGTGAAGTATTACAGGTAAAAGATGCAGATAAATTACAAGACAGATAAATAAAGCAGCGGAAAAGTGAATAAAACTTTATTTCATTTGTAAACAGCTTGTACAAAGATTGTTCTCCAACAACAATGTATCTATCTTGTTTAACAAAATAAAGAAGCATAAATATACAATGATATTCCCCAATAAAACATTAGCCAGCCATAGCAGTGGAAAAGAGAGTCCAAAGCATCACATCAAAGAGTCTTCAATCTTGGAAAGAGTAATAGGTCCATACAAATCTGAGCTATTCCCTCCCTGACTACCTAGGGGGGAACGGAAGAAAAGAAGACGAAAGAAAACATAGAGTCAGACATAAAGCCAGGTAAGTCTAGTGGTGCTTCGGTACATGAATAAGAAAAAGGACATGACCGACATAAAATGAAAATGAGAAAAATACCATAAACTAAGGAAAAGATTTTTAGAATCGAAATTACTATCGAATCCCTTTCTAATCTCTGCACCACCTAACTAGTATCCCAACTAGTAATCTGTATAAAATGATAACGTGATCCCAGTCCCCGTAACTGTGGTTGCCATTAGGCGCACATTTATTTATTTCCTAGATTTAAATATAGGATTTTCTATCGAGCGTTCCCTAGATTCAACTAGGGTTTACGCGACTTGTCTACTACTTCTCGGATTCAGGATTTATGCCACCTAGGTCCACTAGGGATTATGCTACCTGTCGAACGATGCCCCTAGTCTAGGACACACTACCTAGAGTGGTATTTGTTCCTAGACTTTCCCCACGTAAGTGTTGCGAATCGTTTATCGCTGTCTAGATGCACATGTCCTGAAATGTGCGACCCGAGTCCCATGGCAGGGCTATTCTAGAAACACGGAACTCGGTCAGGAGCTTTCAGATATCTCACGATGCAAATGCGAAGGTCTGTTTTTCTACCAGTGGTTATGGTCCCACGTGACCCCTCCCTCAACTAATGAAAGGCAATCCAAGAAAATCAAGCACGAGAACTATACTTTTGCCACCCTATGCCCCACTTTCCTATTGGCCAGCCTCACCCATAACTAGATAGCAAGTACATGGTTTGTTGGGAGTTCTCTGCCTTTCCGCATGCGTACTACGATTGACTCAAGATGGTAGGTAGACGACGAGTCGCTATCACAGGGCTACTGGTCTCGTCGAATCACGCTGGTCCATCCCAGTCTTTAGGTTGCCTTAAATTGCAACCAAGGCATACCCTTGGTTCTTCTGACGCAGACCTTAACCTTTGTGAGCCCAGGCGGGTCATCTGCAACCTCACAGAGGGATACCAAGAGTACCCTCACGTCCCCCGAAGCTACGTGCTTCCAAACCCAGTCCGCTGGAGCCTTTTTCGAAATCGGATGAACGTTTGCTCCTTCTCATGTACTTGTTAAGTGATGATCTACCATATCGGGTTATTCATCTATTATGGACCGGCTCAGTTTTCTTGACTAAGAATTATTACTTAGTTGTTCTCAACTAAGGTTTACCACTTAGTTTCTTTTCTCATAAATCTTGTTAACTAATGTTTATCACTTAGTTTCTTTAACTAGGGATTTCAACTTAGCTCCCGTTCTCCATTGTTCCTTAACTAGGGTTTATTACTTAGCCCTCTTTCTCGTCAAGTTGGATTGGTTAAGTGTCATTAGTCAATTCAAGTTAGCATAACCCATTCCTTTGTCATATTAAACTGGCTAAGTGTTATCAGTAGTTCACGTCGACTTAACCCTATCACAAACCAAGTTATATTGGTTAAGTATTTCTTATTACTTAACCCAACCCATTCATCTTGTATTAGTTAAGTGTCCCTTTTTACCTAACCTTGCCATCTGTTTTAACTAAATGTTATAACGGTTAAGTGTTCCCTTAGTTAACTTAACCCTAACATCTGTTTAATTAACATGTTCTAATGGTTAGGTATTGTCCCTTCATGTTTCAACTTAACCCTGTTCAATTTATCACACTATGATGGTTAAGTGTTATAAGTTTACTTAACCCTACCCTCTAGTCAAGCTAACATATTAAATTGGCTAAGTGTACTTACTTAACCTTACCCACTTATCTAGCTAACGTGTTATAATGGTTAAGTATTCTAAATTTACTTAACCTCACCCACTTATCTAATTATCAGGTTATAACGGTTAAGTGTCCTGAATTTTCTTAACCTCACCCTCTAGTATAGTTAATATGTTAAATTGGTTAAGTATATTAACTTTACTTAACCTCATCTCCTAGTCTAGTTAACATGTTAAATTGGCTAAGTGTTTTCTTAGTTACTTAACCCCTACAAGTCTTGTCTTGTTAACATGTTAAGCTGGTTAAGTGTTTTAGTTAACTTAACCCTACCATCTATCCTTAGCCTCTTAGAGCACCTGACCACCCACATTAGACGGATATTGCTACGGTTACTGGATGTGCCGGTCGGTTCCGGGTAGGTTTACACCGTAGCTCAGTCTAACCTCGGGTCATTATTGGGCTCAATGCTTAACTACTTACTTAACCACCCACATTGGGTAGGTTTACATCGCAACTTAATCCATCCTCAGGTTAAGCATACTTGTATTTTCTAGATTTACACTTTTACTTATGTAAATATTTCATGTCACATGTTTTACTCCAAACCACTGGTACATAATTTATATCATTTATGGCCTTAACTCATTTCATGGTTTTTAGGCCCGCCGACATATTAACATACTTTAATTTAATAGTTAGTCCCAACGTTACCCTCGCTCGATTATTTATATTAATCGTATGAAGATATTGGGCCCGCTAATAGGCCCAATCCATAAACAAAGTAAGCAAGGGAGCATAGGTTCAATGAACCTATACTATGAAATTTGGCCTAAACATAGTTATCGATTAGCGTGTGATATAAAGGTGTAACTAGATAAATAAGGTGATCTCGCATAACATGAATCATAACATTGCATAACATGTCACAAACTTGCACATGAATATTGGATCTAGTTAGATAGGTGTCATGTAAATCATAAATTCTGGACTATTATAAAGATATAACATGGTATAGCATAATAGGTGTCACATGAAATGGGGTACTTTTAGACTTGTTTAAACATGGTTTTATACACATATAACTAGACATAATGTAAAACACCAAACTAGCATAAAAATGTCCACTTTTTGACATAACCCAAAGGTGTAAACTAACTTTACATCAAGTAGCCTATTTCAACATGAAGCTAGTATAATTTGTGTAACCAAAAGTTACTTGCATAAACCCAATTATCACTTGCAATTAAACATAATAACATATACAAAGGTTTTGAGTCGTGTAGGCATAAAAGGTTTCAACTTGGAACATGTTTACATGAGTCTCAACTTAGGCCTATAAAGAATATATGCTAACCATGTTAACGACATAACATAAAGATGTCAATTCTAGTTTTTTTTTTCTACAAACTTGCAAGTGATATTTTCATATACAAATGTCAATAGGTTTGCATCAACCAATTTATGCCACGAATCCCTAATACAAAATTTGACAAAACCAATGTAATACACAGAATTTACATCAATATTGTACGATAATAAAACCCCAATTTCATTTACATCGAATCACATCGCAATTTCTATTCATATTCAGAAAAACCACTATACTTACAACAGGCGCTGAAACTTGTTTTCTGGTTTTTGTTATTCTGAATTTGCAAAGCTTTCCCATGGAGTAGAAAACGTTGCGTAGAAATTAGATTAGACTTTTATCTTCTTCTTAATTTGATTCGTCTCTAAGCTTTAGTGTTGGCTTGCCTCTAGGCTTTCTAATTGACGGCCATTCCTAGTTCCTTTCCAGCAGCATGACGGCTTTAGTATTCTATTATTTGTGTGAGTGTAGGGTTGGACTTGAGTTGTATTTATAGAATTTCAATCTAATTAGAACCGTCGATGAAGCTTGAGTGAATCCAGACTATCCATCTCAAGGGAAGCCAATCAGAAAGTGACATGTAAGCCCTAGTGACTCAGCCAAGCCTCAGAATTCTACCAGACCCTGACCAGGACAGCCAGGGCCTGACCAGCAGGTCTTTCAGACCTGGGCGCACTTGGCAGGTGCGCCAGGCTAAAAATGTACTGGCGCACTTCCCAAGTGCGCCAGTGCATTCTGACCCGTTTTCTGGTTTTTCTTCCCAACTTCGTTCGTCCATATCTTCTTCATACGATATCCGTTTTACGCAAACTTGGACTCTATCTCAAGCAGAATTTTGAGACGAACGCAATGGCGTAACCCATTTCCCTTAATTCTTTCATTTAGAATTAATTATACTTTAAGTTTTGAAGCTTAATGTTATAGAACTACGGGGTGTTAAATCCCCCTCCCCCTCTTAAAAGGATTTCGTCCCCGAAATCTTCAAGTTTGGAAGAATGTGTCCTACCACCCAATCACCCATCTACTCAACCATTCAATCACAGGCATTCATTGTCCTTAAAAATATTTCTAATGCTTTCATGTTCATATGCATAGTGTGTGTATATGTCTTTATCTAATGCAAAATCAGGCGGTCTACTGATTCAGTGTCTAAAGGGACCTCAACTAATGCTGGGTTGTACATGCCATTACCAATTCCTTCTAGACCATGGTTTAACGTAAGCATGGATTTTGTATTGGGATTGCCAAGAACACAGAGAGGCAACAGTTCTATTTGTGTGGTCGTTGATCGACTCTCGAAGATGGTTCATTTCATCGTTTGCAAGAAAATGACAAATGCAGTCAATATGGCTTAACTACTCTTTCGAGAAATATATCGACTATATGGACTACCAAATTCAATTGTTTCAGATCGTGACACTCAGTTCTTGAGTAATTTTTGGCTCAGTTAGTGGGAAATGGATGGGACAAAATTGAAGTTTGGTAGCGTCTATCATCCGCAAATAGATGAGGAGACAGAAGTGGTGAACAAATCAATGGGAAATATGTTGAGAAGTCTTGTTAGTGGCAACTTGAAAAGTTGGGATTCTAAATTGTGCCAGGCTGAGTTCGCGCATAATCATGTTGTCAATCGCAACATGGGATTCAGTCCTTTCAAAATTGTGTACTCGGTGGTACCTTAGGGACCCTTGGATCTAACTCCGTTACCACGACAAAAAGGAATTCAGGGAAAAGCCATTGACCTTGTCTTGCAATTATAGGAGCTCCATCAAGTGGTGCAGAAACGGTTGGTTGAAACATATCACAAGTATAAGCGAGCTGCTGATTCGAAATGATGATATGTTGAGTTTCAAAGAGGTGACTTTGTGTGGGCAGTGTAAACGAAAGATCGATTTCTTGCTGGTACATACAACAAATTGGCTTCAATAAAGATTGGACCTTTAGAAATTGTTCAGAAAATCAATCCGAATTCTTATCGATTGAGATTACCAAGCCATATTCATGCTGCTGACATTTTCAATGTTAAGCATTTGATGCCATACTATGAGGATGATTTGTTTGAAGAGACTATTTCCAATTTGAGGACGAATTCTTCTGAGCCAAGGGAGGTGGATGCAGCGCATGAATGTATGGTTTGGTGGACAATTGTTTCGACATAGACAACTTCAGTGTCGGTATCGAATAAAGGGGTTCTCGACATCAAACAAGCTTCTAAATTGTTCTTCTATTTTCGATTCCTTGGTACCGTTGTCTCTATTCAGTTAGTCTCGGTATTGTTGCTTCTAACAATTTATTTAATAGAGTTCTTTCAGCTGGGCTTCAATCAAACAGAATTTTCTTTCGACTTTCGGAATAAACTTCTTTCTGCTTTCGGTACCGGCTCAAGCAAAGTGGTTCCGGCTAACTCTTTAATCAGTGTCGGTGTCATTACTTTTATTAATCTGTGTTGTTGTATGTTTACTTCCAGTATTTAACTGCTTGTATTTGGTTTCGGTATCGTTATTTGTATTGTCGGTGTTGACCTATCCTGACCACTATAAATATCCGGGCTGAGTAATTGTGAACGGTTGAATATTTGTTTATTGAAATATTGGCGTCCTCCATTATTGGGAGCTTTGTTTCTCCATGTCCATTACAGTATCCATTTGTCGATCAACGACTTGGAAGATCATCTTTCCAGCATCAGCGGATCAATGGAGAGTTGGTGATCACGTTTCCAGCATCTTTGGGATCAATGAAAATTGAGTTTTACTATTAATCTTGAGTTCATCGAGATTACAGTTCAAGTACCATTCCGACATCGAACGCGATCAAAGGAATTGGGAATTATCATTCTTTGTGTTTGGATTGTATCAATTTATCAGTAATTGTGAATTGTTGTGAATTTATCATCGTTTCGAATATCAATTCGAAGGTTATAAGACTTCTGCTATGTCATTTTGGTTTCAACATTTTTGATCGGTTTCAAAGCGAACCAACTATTTGCACACCCTTAGTATTTAAGATAACAGCATCCATTAGTCGCATGGCCGTAAATTTTGTGAAATAAACAGAACTTTCCATTTTCACGCTCTTTCTTTATAGATTCCTGTGGATGCGGTTTCTAGTACTACATCGTATAGTAGGTAGTAAGATAGATGTTCTCTAATGTGTCATTTAACCTTGTATAGTTATCAAATGTCTAAAAATGGGGTTGCTTCCTAGGATTCCCATTCTGATTATGACCCCTCCATTGTCGTTCATTCACTGGTAATTATTTCATTTTCCACGATTTCCAACATTCACTTCAAACATTTCGGAATTATATCTGGACTGTTTCATGGCCACATTGCTCTGAATTCCTTCCCTCAACACACCACTTGGCTTCCCTTCCTTATTCGCATGTGCGTCTTCTTAACGCAGACGCACATTGGCTTTTTCGTAGAACAATTAAACAGTCGTGGAAGGTTGTCTAATCAAATACTTCCCAAACTCTAATTTCTTGTCGATACCATCCATAATTGCCATCAAGACTGTTTCAGGATTGGGATTACTTACTTTAATTATGGTTGTATTGAACCGGCTAAGCTAATCCCTCAGTGATTCTCCTGGAATTTGCTTTATCAAAGAAAAGGCCATGACATGCTTAGACTTAGTGGCATGTAGATGGAACTGGTTTAAGAACCTCTCACCCAATTCTTTGAAGGTCGAGACCGATCTTGGAGGAAGTCGTGTGAACCACATAAGTGCCACCATATCGAGATATATTGGGAAAGCCTTGCACTTAACCACATTGGGGGTAGCTGATGTCTTCATATGACGAACAATCATCAAAAGCTAACGAGGATGAGTTATTCCTGAGTAGTGTCCTATCTGCGGCATTTTGAATCCCATTAGAAACTCAGCTTGTAGAATGTCGCCTATGAACAGAGTGTGACTACGATCGATTCCTTAGTCTTCGTTCTTATAGCCTTTGTTATCATTTATGATCTATGAGACCATGGTTGTCCAATTGGGAGTGTTAAAGATAACATGCTTGCGACACCCCACGTCCGTTAATGTCACTCTTTAAGAGAATGCATTAAGTTTCGTGAAGCGTTATACGTAAACAGAATCAGATATTTTACAAGACAGATATAAAATAATAGCGGAATTTAAAACTTTATTGAGTAGAAAACATCGTGATTCAAAACATAGTTACATCATGGATCTGAAATACATGGAACCCAGTACATCAACTTAAAACTTCTTTCTTGTACTAAAATCATCATAGTACAATAAATAAAGAAGCATAATCCCCAAAATATAGCCATAGTAGAGAAGATATGAAATCAAGAAGTACATCTAAGCAGCATCAAGCAGATGGAAAGAAGAATCCTGATCAAGCTTGAGTATTCCCACCCTGAGAACCAGAGGGGGGAACGGAAGAGAAAGAAGAGGAAACAAAACGGGTCAGAAATAAAGTCTGGCGAGTCCAATTACCTTTAGCATATAAATAAATAAAAGCATCACGATCGGCATATAAGTTAGAGAGAGAGAGATAACAGTGTCATATGGCAGGTATAACAAGGTAAACAGGATAAACTGAACAGAACATGCACTACACTTCTCTAGTACTTTTCTCTACACCAATACTAGTATCATACGAACAAGATGATCCCAACAAGTGCAAGACGGTAGACTTAGGCGTACTTCTAGTGAGAGGTTTTACCCCATAAAATAACAGGAAGCCCAACTAAACTTATTTGTGTTACTCCTAAGGATAATAACAGCTCCTAAATAAGCAAGACTAGATGTACCCTAATTACTACCCCAATTGATTGGCTCCCTGACTCCGTAGATACCCTATGCTTTCCCCCATAGTAGGATGCATCACTTCCTAAAGTGGCAACCCTTCGTTTACATGATGTGCACAACCATATCTACTGATGCCACGGCGTCTTATTTTCCCGGATAAGCAGACCTATGCACGCAGATGAGCCTGATAGAATGCGCCATCAGACACCTTTTCCCAAGTGACCTCTTATAATCAGCTCAGTAAGCATGCCCCGACCCCGACCTAGTTCGGAGTACTCATTTGATACCTATACGGGTTACTGACTAAAATGGACCCCACACACTAAATGATACAAGCTTCCCCTTAGGCTTGCATCCCCACTATTAGGATTTCAACAGGTTATGCCTACTAGTGTAACAAGATTGCATAACCCCATATGTTATGTTTGTGGGCCTATATATATAAATATTACCCGCCGCCCCAAGATTTACTTAATCCCTACTCAAGTTAACATGTCCATGTAATCCCTACGGATTCAAACAGGTTAAGTATTACAAGTTCATTACCATTTACTCGTTTATGTTTATAATGCGCAAGACCTCCCACATTAAGTCTACCACTTGTGGATGCTGGATATGTCAGTCGGGTTCGGGTAGACTTTTTCCATAAGTCGGACTTAACCTTGTGTCTTAGCACCATCGCGTGTTTATGCACTTAGATCCTTTATATTAGATTTACCGCTCATGGACGCTGGATATGCCAGTCGGGTCCGGGCAGGCTTCTACCACAAGTGTAATCTAACCTCGTGTCTAAACGCAGTTACAATCTCTAATTACTGTAAATCTAGGCATATTTAACAATTATTCCTATTTTATTATAGGTTTTCATGCCCCTTTCCCAAGTCATATTCATCATGTACCATATGCCCCAAATTAAGATCTTTAATCATAGTTTGGTTTATGCCCCAAATCCCTATTTATGTTTTCAATTCAAGTTATGCCCTAAATTTCTCAATACAAGTCATGCCTCAAATTTAGCGTTTCCCCTCGTTCCCAATTTCATGCGTTCGCTTATTTCAGTGGTATACCTGGGATCGAAGGTAGCCTAGCTATAAAATAAAAAGGGAAACGAAGAAGGGAAGAGAATGGAAATAAGCATAATAACATGATAGACATATGATGGCTGAAACAGGCATAGCAACTGAATAACATATAGTGACAGAATTGGGCATAATGACAAGATAGGCAAACTAGCTTAATAGGCATAAGACGACATGATTAGGCAAACTAGCATAATAGGGATGTCATGAATGGGCATATAAGTATAAATCAATTAGATCAGGTGTACTAGTAGTGACAGATATGATTTGATAAATAGGCATAGACTTAGATCCAATTCATAAATATGTCAAGATTAACTTTTAAATGTTTATATCTAAAATTAACATAAACTCACAATGATTGGATCTAATAAACAGAAGAAGGATTGTAGATGTTGTAGCATAGATCTCTAAATTCGTATATCTTGTTTGTTGAAGAAGAAGTATGCTAGGTCAAACTGTGTTGGAGCAGCACCTCGTTATTGCCATTGAATTAGATGAACAAAACAATGGGATTAAGGTACTATTTATAGACTAGGGTCAACGAATCTGGTCAGAAAACAAGTCCACATACGCAGAACTGAATTTGCCTCGTATCTGGAGGGTGTCGACATGGGTGTCAACATGGGTGTCGACACCCCTATTGTGGTGGGGTCGACCCCCAACGGTCTGAACTCCTGCCCTATCCCACGTCGTTTGATTTTTGAATTCTGAAATGGTTTTAAACTATTATATATATATATATATAATTCTCTTATGTGTATACAAACTTCAAACCTTAATATCTTCTTCATATGATGCCCGTTTTATGCAAACTTGGTATCTGTCTTAAGCAGAATATAGAGACGAACACAATGGTGCAGTCCGTTTTACTTAATTCCCAATATTTAATTAAGTATTTTTAGTTTATCGTCTTAGTGTGTTATAAAATTATGGGGTGTTACACTCTCCCCTACTTAAAGGATTTCGTCCCCAAAATCTCTAAGTTAGATAATGTATATCCCAATATCCATCATCCATCTACTTATCCACCAATCATAGGCATCCATTATCCTTAAAGACTTCTAATGCTTATATGAACATATGCAAAGGTATGTGTATATGTCCCTATACTAATGCAAAAGATCAGGCGGTCTACTTATTCAGTCGACCTCCTTAATGCAATCATGTTCGTGCCATGAGTCCAACATGTATGCAAATAATCCTATTATAACATGTAAGTTCTATATGTGTGCGTAGTCATTCATCCAAATGCAACATCCATCTGATGATACACCCACTTTCATCCATTAAAAGAAGAAAAATGCACACACATCCATATGTAATATAAGAGTGATTGAGTCAATCTAGTGCCTAATGTGTGTGTATATGCATCCACGAGCAACCACTAGCAAACACTTCCATTCATTTGCATCCATTAAACATTACATGTCTCAAACACATGTTTACATCCATGGGGTTCCTATTTAAAGGTCGAAGATTCGATGGATAGGATATACTTTAGATGATAGAAACAAGAATGGATAAAAGCTTTGGAAAGGAAGTTAAGAACATACCCTTGAAAAGAAAAGGGTACGGAGTACGAATCTTGTCTTCAGTCTCCCAAGTTGCATCCTCTTGGTTGTCTCCCCACTGAACTTTCATCAACTTGACTTCTCTATTGCGTAGCTTTTTAATTTCTGATCCAAGAATACGGGTAGGAACTCGTCTAACTGTCGCCTCCCATTCTACCTCTACTTCCTCAAGCATACTCGGCTCAACTACTTCTGCAGAATCATTCAAACATTTCCTTAAATGAGAAATGTGGAAAACATTATGAACGCTGGTCAGTCTCTCTGGTAGCTTTACTCTATAGGCCATTTGGCCAATTCTTTCTGTTATAGGAAAGGGACCTACAAATCTTGGTTCCAATTTCCCTACAGATCCAAAGCGAACCACATTCCTCAAAGGTGATACCTTAATGAAAACCATGCCCCCTACTTCAAACTCAATGTCAGTCCTACTCTTATCTGCGTAGGACTTCTGCCTGTCCTGAGCTGTCTTCGTGTGCCTTCTAATAAGATCACTCATTTTGGAAGTTTATCTAACCATATCCGGTCCAAGCAGAAGTCTTTCTGTAGATTCCCACCGACAAGTCGGTGATCTATAGGGTCATCCGTATAATACTTCGAAGGGTGCCATGCCAACGCTAGCTTGATAACTGTTGTTGTAGGAAAACTCTACTAAAGGAAGATGCTCTTCCCAAGTCCCCCCGAAGTCTAGGATACACAGCCTTAAAAGATCCTCAAGAACTCTATTCACCTTTTCCGTCTGTCCATCGGTCTGATTATGATAAGCGGTGTTCAAACATAAAAATGGGGTCATGATCACTTACGATACTGGAAGGTACTCCATGAAGACGGACTATCTCACGAACGTAAACTACTGCCAACCATGCTGTCGTCTTCTTACTCTTAACCGGAATAAAATAAGTGCGCTTAGTAAGTCAGTCCACTATAACACAAATACTGGTGTTGCCTTTTCCCGATCTAGGCAAACCATCAATGAGATCCATCGAGACGCTCTCCCACTTCCAATGTGGGACCTCCAAAGGATGAAGTGAACCACTGGCTTCCTTTTCTCAGCTTTGACTTGCTAACAAACCAAACATCGAGAAACAAACTCGGGCATGTCTTTCTTTATCCCAACCCAAAAGAAAACCCTCTTCATATCTCTATACATATTATCACTACCTATATGAATAGTCATCCTAGAATGAAGAGCTTCCTCAAGGACTATCTTCAACAAACTCCCAACTCGGGGAACACAAAGCCTTCCATCTCATCGCAACCACCCTCTATCGTCCGTGGAATATCTACTAAAGTGACTAGAAGTCTCCCCTTTACTGAGCCTATCCAAGATGTCTAAAATTTGTAGATCCTCTTGCTGTGAAGTTCCTATCTGATCCAAAAGAGTAGGCCGCACCTCTAGTGATGCCAATAAACCAGGTATAAACTCGGTAGAGGGTCTAAAATCAAAAGTCGATGTAAACTCCAAGATTTTCCTCTCCACAAACAGAGGAATTAAGGTCATCCTCTGCCTACTCAATGCGTCTACCACCACATTACCCTTGCCAAGTGTATAAGCAATCTGAAAGTCATAGGATGCTAGGAACTCCATCCATCTTTGTTGCCTTAAATTAATATCCTTCTATGAGAACAAGTACTTGAGAGATTTATGATCGGTATACAACTCGAACTTCTCTCCAAGCGAATAATGACGCCAAGTCTTAAGCATGAATACTATGGCGGCTAACTCTAAGTTATGGGCAGGGTAGTTCTTCTCATGAACTCTTAGCTGTCTACCTCCATAGCATACTACCCTTCCTTCTTGCATCAGAACCGCACCCAGCCTTGTACCACATATGTCAGTGTATACTGTGAACATTTTGTTCCCGTCAGCTAAAGTCAAGACTGGGGTTGTTGTCAGAGCCCACTTCAATCGCTGAAAAACATCATCATGATCTATATCCCATGAGAATGTTAGATTCTTCTTTGTCAGTCTGGTGAGTAGGGCTGATATCTTTGCAAAGTCCTTAATGAACTTCCTATAATAGGCCGCTAAACCAAGAAAACTTCTCACCTCCGTTGCATTCTTTGGGATCTGCCAATCTTGAACTTCAACTACCTTCGCGGGATCCACTGTTATCCCATCTTTAGAGACCACATGCCCTAGAAATCTCACTTCTTTTCTCCAAAAATGGCACTTGGAGAACTTTGATTTAAGCTGGTGCACACAGAGAGTTTTTAAAACCGCCCTTAAATGTCGACCGTGCTCTTCCTCGCTCTTAGAGAAAATCAAGATGTCATCAACAAATACCACAAAGAACTTATTTAGAAACTCTTGAAACACCCTACTCATCAGATCAACAAAATAGGTGGGTGCATTCGTCAACCCAAAAGGCATAACGAGCCACTCGAAGAAACCATCCGGAGTTATAAATGAGGTCTTGTCTATATTGTCTTTGGCGACCCTCAACTGATGAAACCTCCATGTCCAAGTCTAACTGAGAGAAAACAGATGCACCAACAAGCTGGTCAAACGGATCATCTATCCTCGGAAGTGGGTACCTATTCTTCTTGGTGAATTTATTTAAATCTTTATAGTCCACATATAAGCGAAGCGAACCATCTGCCTTAGTTGCAATTACAACTGGAGCACCCCATTCAGATATGCTTCGCCTAATAAACCCTTTATAAAGTAGCTCCCCTAGTTGTTTGCTGAGATCCCTCCTTTCTCTTGGAGCCATATGGCGCACAGGCAATACAACTAGCTTTGCATTGTCCACCAAGTTATATGGAAATCAATCTCGCGCCTCGGAGGTAAGCCCCGAACCTCCTCAAAAACATCAGGATATTCACAGACTACTGGTACAGATCATAAATAATCGATAGATGCATCAAGCGACTCCAGGAAACTAAGCATGACAGACCCCTCAGGGTTACAAGAAATCTTGAGGGTCCTCCTATGGAAAGTCAAAAGTCTAACGACCCTCCTCTCACAATCCAGAATGGCACCATACATGGTTAGCCAATCCATCCATAGAATCAAACCATAGCCCATGAAACCAAGCACATATGCGTCGCACTCAAACTCGATGCCAAATACAGATATTCTCAAACCCCGACAAATCATAAACAGATGAGACGTACCCCCAATGGGGTTTGAGACAACAACGGGATCCAAAACCATACTAGTACTAAGGTGCAGAGACTCAACCACATAATCAGATTTAAACGAATGTGAAGTGCCTGAATCAAAAAGAGTTCTAATAAGACGGTTGGAAAGACAAATCAAACCTTCAACGGAAACTTTCCTACCTCTGTCTGGTGCATCGGCTACAAGAGCATGCAATTTCCCTCTAGAAGATCCTACCCTTTGGCCTTGTCATTGCTTCTTCGGGCACTCCGTAGAAAAGTGTCCGACATCTCCACAATTGAAACAAGCATTCTTCTTTCTTTTGCAGTTCTTGATCAAGTGACCCTTGCGTCCGCAATTATGGCACTTCCTCTTATCTCTAGACTTGTCGTCCTTTCCGACCTTCTTTTGTTGTTGTTGTCCTTTCTTGGGCCACACTTTCTTATTTTGTGTTTCCTCAGCCTTAGCTTCTTTGTTTTCACCTTTATCTTCTTCATACATCAATGCCATATCAACGAGTTTCTCAAAAGTTGCCCCCATCAGAATATGAGACTAACCAACCCATGGAGGGGTTTATTCAATCCTTTAGCAAACCTCAAAACTTTCTTGTGCGGGGTATTCACTAGCTCCAAACCAAACCTCGCCAATTGATTGAATTTATTAACACTCTTTCATAGACATGACTCCTTGCTTAAGTGCCAAAAACCTTTCCATTTTCATACTTTGCTCGGCTTGAGAAAGAAACTTCATTTCGAATCTCTAACGGAAATCATCCCAAGTCTCCATTGGACGCCCTGCTTGCGTCACTTCCCACCAGAACAAAGCCTCGTCTTTCAGCTACCAAACGGCCAATTGAATCTTCCTATGATCATCAACTTTGATAATTCCAAACAAATCCTCTGTCTCTTTAAGTCAATTCCTTGCTTCTGTAAAAGTCTCAATTCCTCGGAACGACTTTCCGCCCATAGGACAAAAATCTTTGCATATCATAGAGAAATTATCAGCACGCGGAGAAGGAGGAAAAGTGGGTGCAACTGGGGGATAAATGTCTGCTTGACCATCGGTAGGTTCCGTGGCCTCAAAATACCTACGGAACCAACTCGGTATCGTAACGCCCTCAGGAATATTAGGATCCCCAGACATGTTGAAAAGAAAAGGAAAAAGGGACTCAAACAGAGAATCGAAATATATTACATATGGCTTTAGGGAATATGTTCTTCAAAACAGACTTTTCTTTGAAAATATTTCTTTTGAAAACAATTTTCAAAATCTTTTATCCGATCTTGCAACCTTCAGCTCTAATACCAGGTGTGACATCCCACGTCCGTTAATGTCACTCTTTAAGAGAATGCATTAAGCTTCTTTAAGAATCATAGGTAAACAGAAACAGAAATATTACAAGACAGATATAAAATAACAGCGGAATTTAAAACATTATTAAGCAGAAAACATCGTGGTTCAAAACAAAGTTACATCATGAATCTGAAATACATAAAACCTAGTACATTAACTTAAAACTTTTGTCTTGTACTAAAATCATCAGAGTACAATAAATAATGAAGCATAACCCCCAAAATTTAGCCATAGTAGAGAAGATATGATAACAAGCAGTACATCTAAGCAGCTCCAAGCAGAAGGAATGAAGAATCCTGATCAAGCTTGAGTATTCCCACCTTGAGAACCTGGGGGGAAACGGAAGAGAAAGAAGAAAAAACAAAACGGGTCAGACACAAAGTTTGGTGAGTCCAGTTACTTTTAGCATATAAACAAATAAAAGCACTATGACGGGCATATAAGTTAGAAAGAGAGATAATAGTACCATATGGCATGCATAACAAGGTAAACGATAAACTGAACAGAACAGGCATTACGCTTCTCTAATACTTTTCTATGCACCAATACTAGTATCATATGAACAAGATGATCCCAACAAGCACAAGATGTAGATTTAAGCGTACTTCTACTGAGAGGTTTTAACCCATACAATAACAGGTAGCCCAACTGAACTTACCAGTTTTACCCTTAAGGATAAAAATGGGCTCCTAAACAAGCTAAACTATATGCACCCTAATTACTACCCCAATCGATTGGCTCCCTAACTCTGTAGATACACTGTGCTGGCCCCGCAGTAGGATGTATCACTTCCTAAAGTGGCAACCCTTAGTTTACCGGATGTGCATAACCATATCTACTGATGCCACAACGTCTTTTTTCCCGGATAGGCGGACCCATGCATGCACATGAGCCCGATGGAACGCAACGTCAGACACCTTTTCCTAAGTGACCTCTTATTATCAGCTCAGTAAGCGTCCCCCGACTCTGACCTAGTTCGGAGTACTCGTTTGAAACCTATAGGGGTTACTGACTAAAACAGATCCTACACACACCAGATGATAATAGCTTCCCCCAGGCTTTCATCCCCACTACTAGCATCTCAACAGGTTATGCTTACCAGTGTTACAAGATTGCATAACCCCACATGTTATGTTTGTGGGCCTATACATATAAATATTACCCACCGCCCCAAGATTTACTTAACCCTCCCACTGATTCAAGCAAGTTTACTTTACCCCTACTCAAGTTAACATGTCCATATAATCCCTATGGATTCAAACAGGTTAAGTATTGCAAGTTCATTACCATTTACTCATTTACGATTGTAATGCGCTAGACCTCCCACGTTAAGTCTACCACTTGTGGATGCTGGATATGCTAGTCGGGTCCAGGCATACTTCCTCCAAAATTCGGAATTAACCTCATGCCTTAGCACCATCGTGTGTTTATGCGCTTAGACCCCTCACATTTGATTTACCACTTATGGACGCTGGATATGCCGGTCGGGTCCGGGCAGGCTTCTACCACAAGTGTAATCTAACCTCGTGTCTAAGCACAGTTACAGTTTCTAATTACTGTAAATCTAGGCATATTTAACAATTATTCTTATTTCATTATAGGTTTTCATGCCCCTTTCCCAAGTCATATTCATCATGTACCATATGCCCCAAATTAAGATCTTTAATCATAGTTTGGTTTATGCCCCAAATCCCTATTTATGTTTCCAGTTCAAGTTATGCCCCAAATTTCCCAATACGAGTCATGCCCCGAATTTAGCGATTCCCCTCGTCCCCAATTTCACGCGTTCGCATATTTCAGTGGTATACCTGGGATCGAAGGTAGCCTAGCTATAAAATAAAAAGGGAAACGAAGAAGGGAAGAGAATGGAAATAAGCATAATAACATGATAGATGTAATAACCCGCAAAATCTGGGCCAGTTTAAAATTTTTATTTTGGCAATTTTAGCGAATTTTGAATATTTAAAATGGATTATTTTAAATAATATCAACGAGAAATTTATTTTGAATATAATTCGAACGTATATATTATACGCGTCGTCGTTAGAATATAAATAATTATATATAATTATAAATAGAATTGAAAATGGCGCGGTAGTTCGATAATTCGATTTCAAATTTCAATTGAATGTACCGGGTGCAAAACAATCCGGATTTTAGTGAAACCAAAAACATTAGGATCTAATTGATGATATCTTTCCAACGAATCCGACAAATTGAGATTTCATGGCGGGAATCAAAAGATATGTCCAGTTGAAAATTCTGAATAGTCGCTATGGAATTCAGGCCCTTAAAAATGGACATTTTGCAAATGACCTCGGATTTCGACGAAACCACTTTTGTTGGATCCGCAGTGTCAAATTATTGCTAGGTTTCAAATTTCATAATTTTTCGAATCAATATGTGAGCGTGGCAAAGGAAAACGCGTTTGACCAGTTTCAGTTGATTTTAATCGACTGGAAAATGGCCATTTTTCCAACGGTCTCAGAATTCGACGAAACTAGTTTTGTTAGGACCGTATCGTCAATACGAAGCTAGAAAATATTTTTCTGTGATTTATCAAGTTAGTATGCGACCGCGGTAATTTGAAATGTACGTTTAAAATTCAATATAGTGATTTAAATGTAAATTTAACGGAAACTGATTGTAACAATCAAATCAGCTTGCGATACATATCCCATTGTGTTCAGAATGGGGGTAATACGCTAAGGACGACAGGCGGTGGACCTCGTTTAGAGGTCGTTTGTGAAAGTCAACCTTTTTGCAATTAAAAATAAAAATAAATTAAATAATATAACTTTTATAATAACCCCCCCCCCCCCCCTTCCATTTCTCTTCCCCGGTTCAGAAAAATAAAAAAAAAATAAAAAAAAGAAAGAGGAAAAATCGACGGAAGGGGAACCACCCTCCAGGCGCCAGGCGATCGACGCCCCCCCTCTCAAGCGGCGGCGCCGCAATCGACACGCCCCCCCCCCCCCTTCTCACCAAATCGAGCCCGATTCCCCCCTAGGTCACCCAAAAGCCGCCGCAGGAGGCCGACCTCCCCCTCTCCCACTTCGACGACGACGAGACCCCCCCAGCTCCTCCTCCTCCGCTGAAAACCGCGACAGAACAGAAATCGATCGCCCCCCCCCCTGTAAGTCTTTTTTTCCTTTTTTTTTTATTATTTTATTTTTGTTTTATATAAACTGAAAAAGAAAAAAGAGATTAAATACTGTTTTTATTTTAAAGTTTAAAACTAATTTCGATTTTAAGTTTAAAAACTGTTTTTTTTATTTGTTTAAAAACTGATTTTTTTTTTTACGATTTAAAAACTGATATTATTTTTTTTTAGATTTTAAATAGAAAAAGATTTAAACTTTAAAAAGAGAAAGGTTTGAACTTTAAAATATGATAAAGACGGAATTTTTATTGAGTAGAAGAAGTAAAAATATGATTTTATATTTTTAAAGTATTAAAAATATAATCTTTACTATATAGAAGTATTAAAAATATGATTTTTATATTTTTAAAGTATTAAAAATATAATCTTTATAGGATAGAGAATATAAAAATATCATCTTTGTATATGTAATGAAATAAAAATCTGATTTTTTATTTTATATACGTTGAGATAAAGTGGTAATTTTTATAATGATGAAAACTTTATTTTTATAAAGGCGAAAACTTTATTTTTATAAATGATGAAAACTTTATTTTTATAAAGGCGAAAACTTTATTTTTATAAAGGCAAAAACTTTATTTTTATAAAGGCGAAAACTTTATTTTTATAAAGGCAAAAACTTCATATTAGAAAAGGCGAAATCTTTATATAGAGAATAGCGTTATAAAAATAAAATCTTTATCTATATAACGGAATAAAAATTCGATTTTTAAATATATGAAGTGATTATAAAAATATGATTATTTAAATTGAAAGTGAACAAATAAAAATGTGATTTTTATTTTAAAGACATCGAAATATAAAAATGTGTGATTTCTATATGTAGTGGCTACGGGCAACGAAGATGATAAAAAGGCGAGAATGAAGAAGATTTCTTTAAAAGAAGAATCAAGATGATTGGATAGCTATCGGTGAGAACTTCTCACTCAAAATCTCTTTTTCTAGATATATATATACTAGGATGCAGACGGTGCTTAGTAGCACCCGACACCCGTCATCCACAGACCATGGATGGCTTGTTTGTTAAATTGTTTGGTTGTGTAGTTGGTTAGTCTATTTGGTTTAAATTGAATTGTTTGGTGAATTGAAATTGATTTGATTGATGTGTGAATGGCGTGGGCCTTCACTAGACCGGGGATAAGGCTAGGCCTCGTCCCGTTTCTAGTATCGTGCCGTTATGCCGCCGAAATTTTCTAAAATATGTTAGAAAAATAAAAATATCATTTTATTGTGTAAATGAACTGAATAGGAATTCATGTGTTAAAATAAAATATATTATCGTTAAAAATATAATTTTTAACGTGAAAGTGAATAAATAAATATTTATAAACAAATCGGCCGATTTGTTTATATACACTGATTTGACTGATATTGATTGGGTCGATAAATTTTACACATCGCCCAACTGCACAACTAAAATCTGTGTTTGATTGTTTGAAACCCCACACGGGTGTTGGGATGAAATTTGAAGTTCACTCATCCTGATTGATTAGATATGTCGATCGATTGATTGACAGGCTGTTATAAGCGTTAGATATCTATATTTGATGCTTATACAGTGTAGTGCACTTTGGTTGATGGTTGATTATTTTTCAATGCTATTATATACATGTGTTGTATGGAAATCCATATAATTGACATTATATGGTGATGGATTGGGCCTCATTCCAATCGGGAAAATAATGAATATTATAAAAGAAAATTCATGTGTTGAATATAAAAATAGTCATGTGTTGACGATGTTCATGTGTTGAAAATATTCGTGTGTTGAGTAAAATATTTTAAATAATAAAAATTACATCTTTATCATATTTAAAATTAGAACTACTTCCCAGTAGAAATCTAATTGAAAATCAAACGATTAGATACCATAGTTTTATAAAATATTTTACATAACAAAAATAGTGATGTGTTGACAGTACTCATGTGTTGAGATTAGTCGTGTGTTGAAAGAAATATAGATTCATGTGTTGAATGGGATAAATATTCATTTGTTGAATAGAATAAAGAAGTTTTTGAAAAATATAAAGCCGTGTTGAGTAGAGATGCGTTATTTAGACGCGAACGATATTTATATCGATTTTATTCGTTTTATAATGAATATGGAAAAGTGATTTCAAAATCTAATATTTTGAAATGAAATTCAAATTGAATTAGAATAAAATTGAAATTGAAATTTTATTGAATCAAATTGAAATGAATTCGAATCGAATATAAAATGAATTCGATTCGAATTGAATAGAAAATGAACTCGAATCGAATTGAATAGAAAACGAATTAGAATTTGAATTGAATAGAAAACGAACTCGAATCGAATTGAATAGAAAACGAATTAGAATTTGAATTGAATAGAAAGTGAATTTGAATTCGAATAAAATAGAAATGAATTCAAATAAAATTAAAGTGAAATTGAATTGAATTCGAATTGATTGAAATCAAATCGATCTGAAATTGAATATAGTGTTGAAATGGTTTTGAAAACGAATTTAAAACGATTTATAAAATACGTTTTAAAAAGGAAATCGACGAAATATATATAATATATATATATTATATATATAATGGCCTGAATAGAACGCGCCGCGCCGCGGCAGTTCGTGAATTTCGACCATTTATTTCAAACGGACATTGCGGGAGATCCGACCGTCGGATTCTCCTAAAACCGGAACCGTTGGGTTCGTATCGAAAAGAGCTTTCCAACGAATATTAGAAATTTGAAATCTAACGGTTGGATTTGGAGTTATGTCCAAGTCAAATTCGAAAAAGGTTGCTGTAAGTGCAGTTCGATGGCCGTTGTTGGAAATCGACTGTACGGGCCTTGATAAAATTATTAAAAATATCTATAATTTGTGTAAAATCATAAGAAATGATTTGGGAAGAATTGAGCGGGAGAATTCCATATTCGAAAAGATAAAAATAGATTTTTATCGAAATTAACTAGTTTTGAACTAGAATTGAAATCAATTTATTTTTGAAATAAATAAATTGTATTTGAAAGTGATTTTAAAAATAATCAATATTCCCAATTGGTGAAGTGGAAGTGGGGTTGAATCGAAATTATCTTCGGAATATTTCGATGTTGGATTTCGTGACTATACAGATATTGTTTTGGGGAATTTGAAAGATATGTTATATATCGTTATTTCCAATACGATATTTGTTAGTTTCAGAATTTGATATTGAATATAAGCCGATATATTTTCTATTCAGAGCCTTGTATTTAATATCAAATGTGATTTGGTTTGTCGTGAATCGTGTTTTTGATGACATTGGTTCTTTAACCCAGTTAAAGGCAGAATATTGATTTTTGAGAAGATTAAAACTAAGTGGAGTTTTAATGAATCTTTAATTAGATTAAAAATGTGAATTGATAATTTAAATTATCAAATCTGAAAGGTGATCGAGAATGGAGTACCACCAGTTTTGCTCCAAAGCGATAGTTAAATCTTTAATTAGATTTGAACGTGAAATGGTAATTAATTTTACCGATAACACCGTGGTGTTAGATATGGAGTATCACCAGTTTTGCTCCATGGGATATATAGGTTGGGATTGGGAAATAAACTAAATAATTACTTCGGTGTGGTTCGTTAATCCCGACTAGTTTGAAATGATATCCAAAGGAAGATTATAGGATAAATTTAGAAGAATTTATCTTTGATAAAATTAATGGGAACATTTCCCTAAGAATGTGATTTTGTGAATAAAAGAATATTCTGAATTGGAATGAGGCGTTCGTTGTGTTTGTGTAACATTTGTTTATCACATACGTGGGTTATTCAGAAAGGCCGGGTTTATACCCATTCTGAATAATCGATTCGACGAGATGTCGAAGATGAAGACGGTGGTCGAAGACCGGAAGTCTTCACATCGTTTGGGTGATTACTGATGATCTTGATTGGGCTGTACACCCAGGATGAGGGAAACAGTTGGTGATCGTCCAGACGTACTTGGAGATCGATGGATATGCGAGGAAAGTGCCTCCGGTTTCGTTCAGACCCAGAACGAACTTGTAAATGGATTGTGTGTCTGACATTGGATTTTATTCTGTGTTGATTGATCTCTATTAAATATACATCTGTTTGGCGGCGGAGAATTTATTCTCTTGCTTAACGCCCTTCTCTGAGACGTACAAGCTCAGAGGTTGTATATCGATGGACATCAGTCGCATGGAGTGAATTGCCAGTGTGGCATGCGTAAGTGGCAGTTGATCAAGGCTTCTGTTGAAAAGCAAAGTCTTGTGGTTGATGATCAAAGCACGGCCTGTGTGGCGTAGCTTTGTGTATAACGTGAATTCGCGAGCCTCACACCTCGGTATGAGTCAAAAACGGGAGACGGACCGCTGGGAGAGCACGACGTTTCTTTCTAGCTAGGGTGGTGTCAGTGACCTACCAGCCCTGACATTTATATACTTTTCACCTGTGTGGTTGTTGGAATGCGAGGCGCCTCGGATATAGGTCTGTAAGGACCGGGAAACGTGTGTTCAGGAATAACTAATCCTCAAAAGTAAGAGAGGACCGGCCCAGCCGATTCCAAGGATCATAGTGGGGTCCTGGGACATTTGCTAGAGTGTCTCGAACGCGGAGAGGAGCTTGCCCCTTGCCTCGGCTCATGACGGAATCCAATTTCCAATACGTGTATTGCGGTTTTAATTGTAGAACTAGTATGGCGACATGATAGATGGTACCCATGCCGCCTATGATTGATATTTATGATTGAAATTGTTTTGACACTATACACCTATAATAGTATCAAAGAATGTGTTTTAAACGTATCAAGCATGCTTTGGCTGTTATAAGGGAAAACCCTATCCTCCGGCTTGCGTTGCATTGTGTGATGGGACCTGGGTCTTATAACAGCTTCATTTTTCTTTATTTAGCATTGCGCTGTTTGTTCTATGCACTGGTATTCTTGGGAGGAAACCCGTTCCGTGTTATACGGCGTGGTCCCTTGATTTACCGAACTTTAAAATAAAGAATTATAACTGTTTTAGTTCTCACACCAGTCCCATGACTGACCTGGAGTTTATTGTTTTAACCTAAACTCTGGGTGCCCCTATTTTCCGCACGGGCAGCTAGTAGTTTTGGTTTTACAGATTTATATTCACAGGATCCTGATTTACAGCTGGAACGATGCTCGGAAAGCTCTGTATCCGTGTATCACTTCTAGTTGTGATTTTGTATTATTTTCCGCTGCTATGTAATTTATTGTAATCTCTGATATTTATTGAATGTAATTTTATTCATTTATACTCTGTATATTCTTGTATATGATGGAATTGTTGTAATAACAATGAAATGTTCTTCCGTCTGCGTTCATTTGTGTGTTGTTCTCAAAGTATTCGTGCTTTCCTTCACGGGGAAGTTACGGGTTCTTTCAGTTTGGTATCAGAGCTTTGGTTTACAGAGCTCGAGAACAAGACACATTAGAACCATACGAAAGAATTCATCAGATATTGGATTAGTAATATCCAAATAGAATGACTCGTTAGAGATAGGATCAGTAGTATCCTAGAACGAGTGTGAAGAGTATATTTTTCCAATGAAAACAATTTTGTTTTAAAAATTTAAATCGTCTTACACGTATTTGAATATTTATTTATTTTGAATATGGACAATCGAGTATATATAGATTTCGCGTATACGCGTCATGAACGTATATTCGAAGTTTTAATATACTGGGTAGATATAGAATCACATTCTAGACATCCGGGGATGATTCTGATGATGGTGCATCATCATTAGTATTCATATTCGAGTTTCGAAGGTGTGATTTCTATATATTTCCATTAGACTGGTGTGAGAACCAAAACTTATATAGCTAGAACACATTGTTGTGAATTGGCATCAAAACAAGATTTTCAGTATATATATCAAAATTATGAATTTGAAACTCTAATTCACTAATTGATTGATGTTTGTGTTGTTTGTTTATTTGTTTGCTAATTTTTAACCATTTAGCCTAATATGAACCAAATATTGAACTATATTGAAATTGGTCGCATTTGCTTGCATATACATATACTTACATTGAACAGGTCATAGCAAGGAGGCTAGAGCGAAGAATAAAATTTGTTTGCCCGACAAATAGGTACATGTTTACTACATAATTTCCTGTTTTGTTTGGGTGATGATGATTTTATGAGCCTATTGGCTAGCCGCTTGGCTTTTTCTTTTTCTTTTTGAGATCTGAAGGACCGGGGAAGCTATTTGAAATTCCCCGATGCTCCCGGTGCAGGGGAGGTTATGGCGAAATTTTTCGAAAATTTAGGGTGTTAGCCAAATTTTTGAAATTTTGAAAATTCTCAGAAACTGAAGAGTTGGAGAATGCAAGCCAGATCGAATGTAGAGTTGAATAATCAAACCACTTTCGACTTTGTTCCTTTTCGGGGACGAAAAGTTTTAAGTGGGGGAGATTGTAATAACCCGCAAAATCTGGGCCAGTTTAAAATTTTTATTTTGGCAATTTTAGCGAATTTTGAATATTTAAAATGGATTATTTTAAATAATATCAATGAGAAATTTATTTTGAATATAATTCGAACGTATATATTATACGCGTCGTCGTTAGAATATAAATAATTATATATAATTATAAATAGAATTGAAAATGGCGCGGTAGTTCGATAATTCGATTTCAAATTTCAATTGAATGTACCGGGTGCAAAACAATCCGGATTTTAGTGAAACCAAAAACATTAGGATCTAATTGATGATATCTTTCCAACGAATCCGACAAATTGAGATTTCATGGCGGGAATCAAAAGATATGTCCAGTTGAAAATTCTGAATAGTCGTTATGGAATTCAGGCCCTTAAAAATGGACATTTTGCAAATGACCTCGGATTTCGACGAAACCACTTTTGTTGGATCCGCAGTGTCAAATTATTGCTAGGTTTCAAATTTCATAATTTTTCGAATCAATATGTGAGCGTGGCAAAGGAAAACGCGTTTGACCAGTTTCAGTTGATTTTAATCGACTGGAAAATGGCCATTTTTCTAACGGTCTCAGAATTCGACGAAACTAGTTTTGTTAGGACCGTATCGTCAATACGAAGCTAGAAAATATTTTTCTGTGATTTATCAAGTTAGTATGCGACCCCGGTAATTTGAAATGTACGTTTAAAATTCAATATAGTGATTTAAATGTAAATTTAACGGAAACTGATTGTAACAATCAAATCAGCTTACGATACATATCCCATTGTGTTCGGAATGGGGGTAATACGCTAAGGACGACAGGCGGTGGACCTCGTTTAGAGGTCGTTTGTGAAAGTCAACCTTTTTCCAATTAAAAATAAAAATAAATTAAATAATATAACTTTTATAATAACCCCCCCCCCTTCCATTTCTCTTCCCCGGTTCAGAAAAATAAAAAAAATAAAAAAAAAAGAAAGAGGAAAAATCGACGGAAGGGGAACCACCCTCCAGGCGCCAGGCGATCGACGCCCCCCCCCCCCTCAAGCGGCGGCGGCGCAATCGACACGCCCCCCCCCCCTTCTCACCAAATCGAGCCCGATTCCCCCCTAGGTCACCCAAAAGCCGCCGCAGGAGGCCGACCTCCCCCTCTCCCACTTCGACGACGACGAGACCCCACCCCCAGCTCCTCCTCCTCCGCTGAAAACCGCGACAGAACAGAAATCGATCGCCCCCCCCCCCCCCTGTAAGTCTTTTTTCCTTTTTTTTATTATTTTATTTTTGTTTTATATAAACTGAAAAAGAAAAAAGAGATTAAATACTGTTTTTATTTTAAAGTTTAAAACTAATTTCGATTTTAAGTTTAAAAACTGTTTTTTTTTTGTTTGTTTAAAAACTGATTTTTTTTTTAGGATTTAAAAACTGATTTTATTTTTTTTTAGATTTTAAATAGAAAAAGATTTAAACTTTAAAAAGAGAAAGGTTTGAACTTTAAAATATGATAAAGACGGAATTTTTATTGAGTAGAAGAAGTAAAAATATTATTTTTATATTTTTAAAGTATTAAAAATATAATCTTTACTATATAGAAGTATTAAAAATATGATTTTTATATTTTTAAAGTATTAAAAATATAATCTTTATAGGATAGAGAATATAAAAATATCATCTTTGTATATGTAACGAAATAAAAATCTGATTTTTTATTTTATATACGTTGAGATAAAGTGGTAATTTTTATAATGATGAAAACTTTATTTTTATAAAGGCGAAAACTTTATTTTTATAAATGATGAAAACTTTATTTTTATAAAGGCGAAAACTTTATTTTTATAAAGGCGAAAACTTTATTTTTATAAAGGCGAAAACTCTATTTTTATAAAGGCGAAAACTTTATTTTTATAAAGGCGAAAACTTCATATTAGAAAAGGCGAAATCTTTATATAGAGAATAGCATTATAAAAATAAAATCTTTATCTATATAACGGAATAAAAATTCGATTTTTAAATATATGAAGTGATTATAAAAATATGATTTTTTAAATTGAAAGTGAACAAATAAAAATGTGATTTTTATTTTAAAGACATCGAAATATAAAAATGTGTGATTTCTATATGTAGTGGCTACGGGCAACGAAGATGATAAAAAGGCGAGAATGAAGAAGATTTCTTTAAAAGAAGAATCAAGATGATTGGATAGCTATCGGTGAGAACTTCTCACTCAAAATCTCTTTTTCTAGATATATATATACTAGGATGCAGACGGTGCTTAGTAGCACCCGACACCCGTCATCCACAGACCATGGATGGCTTGTTTGTTAAATTGTTTGGTTGTGTAGTTGGTTAGTCTATTTGGTTTAAATTGAATTGTTTGGTGAATTGAAATTGATTTGATTGATGTGTGAATGGCGTGGGCCTTCACTAGACTGGGGATAAGGCTAGGCCTCGTCCCGTTTCTAGTATCGTGCCGTTATGCCGCCGAAATTTTCTAAAATATGTTAGAAAAATAAAAATATCATTTTATTGTGTAAATGAACTGAATAGGAATTCATGTGTTAAAATAAAATATATTATCGTTAAAAATATAATTTTTAACGTGAAAGTGAATAAATAAATATTTATAAACAAATCGGCCGATTTGTTTATATACACTGATTTGACTGATATTGATTGGGTCGATAAATTTTACACATCGCCCAACTGCACAACTAAAATCTGTGTTTGATTGTTTGAAACCCCACACGGGTGTTGGGATGAAATTTGAAGTTCACTCATCCTGATTGATTAGATATGTCGATCGATTGATTGACAGGCTGTTATAAGCGTTAGATATCTATATTTGATGCTTATACAGTGTAGTGCACTTTGGTTGATGGTTGATTATTTTTCAATGCTATTATATACATGTGTTGTATGGAAATCCATATAATTGACATTATATGGTGATGGATTGGGCCTCATTCCAATCGGGAAAATAATGAATATTATAAAAGAAAATTCATGTGTTGAATATAAAAATAGTCATGTGTTGACGATGTTCATGTGTTGAAAATATTCGTGTGTTGAGTAAAATATTTTAAATAATAAAAATTACATCTTTATCATATTTAAAATTAGAACTACTTCCCAGTAGAAATCTAATTGAAAATCAAACGATTAGATACCATAGTTTTATAAAATATTTTACATAACAAAAATAGTGATGTGTTGACAGTACTCATGTGTTGAGATTAGTCGTGTGTTGAAAGAAATATAGATTCATGTGTTGAATGGGATAAATATTCATTTGTTGAATTGAATAAAGAAGTTTTTGAAAAATATAAAGCCGTGTTGAGTAGAGATGCGTTATTTAGACGCGAACGATATTTATATCGATTTTATTCGTTTTATAATGAATATGGAAAAGTGATTTCAAAATCTAATATTTTGAAATGAAATTCAAATTGAATTAGAATAAAATTGAAATTGAAATTTTATTGAATCAAATTGAAATGAATTCGAATCGAATATAAAATGAATTCGATTCGAATTGAATAGAAAATGAACTCGAATCGAATTGAATAGAAAACGAATTAGAATTTGAATTGAATAGAAAATGAACTCGAATCGAATTGAATAGAAAACGAATTAGAATTTGAATTGAATAGAAAGTGAATTTGAATTCGAATAAAATAGAAATGAATTCAAATAAAATTAAAGTGAAATTGAATTGAATTCGAATTGATTGAAATCAAATCGATCTGAAATTGAATATAGTGTTGAAATGGTTTTGAAAACGAATTTAAAACGATTTATAAAATACGTTTTAAAAAGGAAATCGACGAAATATATATAATATATATATATTATATATATAATGGCCTGAATAGAACGCGCCGCGGTAGTTCGTGAATTTCGACCATTTATTTCAAACGGACATTGCGGGAGATCCGACCGTCGGATTCTCCTAAAACCGGAACCGTTGGGTTCGTATCGAAAAGAGCTTTCCAATGAATATTAGAAATTTGAAATCTAACGGTTGGATTTGGAGTTATGTCCAAGTCAAATTCGAAAAAGGTCGCTGTAAGTGCAGTTCGATGGCCGTTGTTGGAAATCGACTGTACGGGCATTGATAAAATTATTAAAAATATCTATAATTTGTGTAAAATCATAAGAAATGATTTGGGAAGAATTGAGCGGGAGAATTCCATATTCGAAAAGATAAAAATAGATTTTTATCGAAATTAACTAGTTTTGAACTAGAATTGAAATCAATTTATTTTTGAAATAAATAAATTGAATTTGAAAGTGATTTTAAAAATAATCAATATTCCCAATAGGTGAAGTGGAAGTGGGGTTGAATCGAAATTATCTTCGGAATATTTCGATGTTGGATTTCGTGACTATACAGATATTGTTTTGGGGAATTTGAAAGATATGTTATATATCGTTATTTCCAATACGATATTTGTTAGTTTCAGAATTTGATATTGAATATAAGCCGATATATTTTCTATTCAGAGCCTTGTATTTAATATCAAATGTGATTTGGTTTGTCGTGAATCGTGTTTTTGATGACATTGGTTCTTTAACCCAGTTAAAGGCAGAATATTGATTTTTGAGAAGATTAAAACTAAGTGGAGTTTTAATGAATCTTTAATTAGATTAAAAATGTGAATTGATAATTTAAATTATCAAATCTGAAAGGTGATCGAGAATGGAGTACCACCAGTTTTGCTCCAAAGCGATAGTTAAATCTTTAATTAGATTTGAACGTGAAATGGTAATTAATTTTACCGATAACACCGTGGTGTTAGATATGGAGTATCACCAGTTTTGCTCCATGGGATATATAGGTTGGGATTGGGAAATAAACTAAATAATTACTTCGGTGTGGTTCGTTAATCCCGACTAGTTTGAAATGATATCCAAAGGAAGATTATAGGATAAATTTAGAAGAATTTATCTTTGATAAAATTAATGGGAACATTTCCCTAAGAATGTGATTTTGTGAATAAAAGAATATTCTGAATTGGAATGAGGCGTTCGTTGTGTTTGTGTAACATTTGTTTATCACATACGTGGGTTATTCAGAAAGGCCGGGTTTATACCCATTCTGAATAATCGATTCGACGAGATGTCGAAGATGAAGACGGTGGTCGAAGACCGGAAGTCTTCACATCGTTTGGGTGATTACTGATGATCTTGATTGGGCTGTACACCCAGGATGAGGGAAACAGTTGGTGATCGTCCAGACGTACTTGGAGATCGATGGATATGCGAGGAAAGTGCCTCCGGTTTCGTTCAGACCCAGAACGAACTTGTAAATGGATTGTGTGTCTGACATTGGATTTTATTCTGTGTTGATTGATCTCTATTAAATATACATCTGTTTGGCGGCGGAGAATTTATTCTCTTGCTTAACGCCCTTCTCTGAGACGTACAAGCTCAGAGGTTGTATATCGATGGACATCAGTCGCATGGAGTGAATTGCCAGTGTGGCATGCGTAAGTGGCAGTTGATCAAGGCTTCTGTTGAAAAGCAAAGTCTTGTGGTTGATGATCAAAGCACGGCCTGTGTGGCGTAGCTTTGTGTATAACGTGAATTCGCGAGCCTCACACCTCGGTATGAGTCAAAAACGGGAGACGGACCGCTGGGAGAGCACGACGTTTCTTTCTAGCTAGGGTGGTGTCAGTGACCTACCAGCCCTGACATTTATATACTTTTCACCTGTGTGGTTGTTGGAATGCGAGGCGCCTCGGATATAGGTCTGTAAGGACCGGGAAACGTGTGTTCAGGAATAACTAATCCTCAAAAGTAAGAGAGGACCGGCCCAGCCGATTCCAAGGATCACAGTGGGGTCCTGGGACATTTGCTAGAGTGTCTCGAACGCGGAGAGGAGCTTGCCCCTTGCCTCGGCTCATGACGGAATCCAATTTCCAATACGTGTATTGCGGTTTTAATTGTAGAACTAGTATGGCGACATGATAGATGGTACCCATGCCGCCTATGATTGATATTTATGATTGAAATTGTTTTGACACTATACACCTATAATAGTATCAAAGAATGTGTTTTAAACGTATCAAGCATGCTTTGGCTGTTATAAGGGAAAACCCTATCCTCCGGCTTGCGTTGCATTGTGTGATGGGACCTGGGTCTTATAACAGCTTCATTTTTCTTTATTTAGCATTGCGCTGTTTGTTCTATGCACTGGTATTCTTGGGAGGAAACCCGTTCCGTGTTATACGGCGTGGTCCCTTGATTTACCGAACTTTAAAATAAAGAATTATAACTGTTTTAGTTCTCACACCAGTCCCATGACTGACCTGGAGTTTATTGTTTTAACCTAAACTCTGGGTGCCCCTATTTTCCGCACGGGCAGCTAGTAGTTTTGGTTTTGCAGATTTATATTCACAGGATCCTGATTTACAGCTGGAACGATGCTCGGAAAGCTCTGTATCCGTGTATCACTTCTAGTTGTGATTTTGTATTATTTTCCGCTGCTATGTAATTTATTGTAATCTCTGATATTTATTGAATGTAATTTTATTCATTTATACTCTGTATATTCTTGTATCTGATGGAATTGTTGTAATAACAATGAAATGTTCTTCCGTCTGCGTTCATTTGTGTGTTGTTCTCAAAGTATTCGTGCTTTCCTTCACGGGGAAGTTACGGGTTCTTTCAATAGACATATGATGGCTGAAATAGGCATAACAACTGAATAAGCATATAGTGACAGAATTGGGCATAATGACAAGATAGGCAAACTAGCTTAATAGGCATAAGACAACATGTTTAGGCAAAATAGCATAATGGGGATGTTACGAATGGGCATATAGTTATAAATTAATAGATCTAGTGTACTAGTAGTGACAGATTTGATTTGATAAATAGGCATAGGCTTAGATCCAATTCATAAACATGTCAAGATTAACTTTTAAATATTTATATCTAAAAATAATATAGACTCATTGTGATTTTATATAAGAAACAGAAGAAGGATTGCAGATATTGTAGCACAGATCTCTAAATTTGTATATCTTTTTTGTTGAAGAAGAAGTAGGCTAGGTCAAACTATGTTGGAGCAGCACCTCGTTGTCGCCATTGAATTAGCTGAATAAAACAATGGGATTAAGGTCCTTATTATAGCCTAAGATCAATGAATCTGGTCAGAAAATAATTCCACATACGCAGAACTGAATCTGCCTCAGATCTGGGGGGTGTCGACATGGGTGTCGACACCCCTGTTGTGTTGTCGACCCCTGGGTTGACACCTCTATGGTGGGGTCAACCCCCAATAGTTCAAACTCCCATCCTGTCCCGCGCTGTTCGATTTTTGAATTCTGAATTGGGTTTAAACAATTATATATATATATATATATATATATAATTCTATTATGCGTATACAAACTTCAAACCTTAATATCTTCTTCATACGATGTCGTTTTACGCAAAACTTGTGTCTATCTTAAGCAAAATTTCGAGACGAACGCAATGGCGCGATCTGTTTTACTTAATTCCCAATATCTAATTAAGTATTCTTTAGTTTATCATCTTAGTGTGTTATAAAATTACGCGGTGTTACAATGCTTTGAGTTTTTAGCTCGTTAGGCTCTCCTTGCCCCCGTACCAGGCAACATTGCCAGGTTCGCCGTTTAGGAAGTACTTTCTTAGACCTGGTTGTCCCGGTCAATCACAGGCTGCACGGGAGGAAGCATAAGAGCTCGGGTGGCTCTGTGTGACGTCAAGGAATTTCGCTCGGTCCGAACCAGTCGCTAACCGACCCAGACCGTTCGAAACACCCTATCGTTTGAGAACACGACAAAATAGAACGCAAAAAGAAGAACATTTCATTGTATATTACAACAATGCATCAGATTACAAGAATATACAGAGTATAAATGAATATTACACAGAAATATCAGAGATTTAAATTACATTTAAATACATAGCAGCGGAAAATAATACAATACACAACTAGAAGTAGATATACGGATACAAAGCCTTCCGGATATCGTTCCAGCTGTAAACCAGGATCCTGTGAATATAAATCTGCAAAACCAAAACTACTAGCTGCCCGTGTCAAAATAAGGGCACCCAGAGTTTAGGTTAAAACAATAAACTCCAGGTCAGTCATGTGACTGGTGTGAGAACTAAAACAGTTAATCTTTATTTTCAAAGTTTGGTAAATCAAGGGACCACGCCGTATAACACGGAACGGGTTTCCTCCCAAGAATACCAGTGCATAAAACAAACAGCGCAATGCTAAATAAAGAAAAATGAAGCTGTTATAAGACCCAGGTCCTATCACACAATGCAACGCAAGCCGGGGGATAGGGTTTTCCCTTATAACAGCCGAAGAATGCTTGATACGTTTAAAACAAATCATTTGATACTATTATAAGTGCATAGTGTATAAAACAACTTCAAATCATAAGTATCAATCATAGGCGACATGAGCGTCCCATGCCACTATGTCGCCATATATAGGTTTACAATCAAAATCGCAAAGTCACATTTTTGGAAATTGGGTTTCCATCTATGAACTGAGGCAAAAGATAGTCCTCAACCGATTCGAGACAATCTAGCCCATGTCTCAGGTCAGAGCTCGAGTGACCTTGGAGCGACAGGGCCGGTCCACCGATGTTGATTAAACTTAAACCCTGAACATGCGTTCCCCCGCCCTATGGGGCGTAAATGAGCCAACGAATGACTCCATCGGACCCGGATCGTCCGATCAAACCGAGGCGCCTCGCAACAGCAACAACCACATAAGTCAAACTCGTCAGGGCGTGTAAAACCACTGACGCCACTTCTAACTAGAAAGAAACGCATGCCCTCCCTGAGGTCCGTCTCCCGTTTTTGGTTCATACCGGGTGTGAAACTCGCGAAGTAAACGTTACACAAAGCTACGCCACAAAGGCCGTGCTTTGATCATCACCACAAGACTTTGCTTTTCAACAGAAGCCTCGATCAATTGCCACTTAGGTATGCCACACAGGCAATTCACTCCATGCGTTTGATATCCATCAATATATAACCCCTGAGCTCGTACGTCTCAGAGAAGGGCGTTAAGCAAGAGAATAAATTCTCCGCCGCCAAACAGATATATATTTAATAGAGATCAATCACACGGACTAAAATCCAATGTCAGAAACACAGTCCATTTACAAGTCCGTTCTGGGGCTGAACGAAACCGGAGGCACCTAGTACCCCGCATATCCATCGATCTCCAAGTACGTCTGGACGATCACCAACTGTTTCCATCTTCTTGGGTGTACAGGCCAATCAAGATCATCAGTAATCACCCAAACGACGTGAAGACCTCCGGTCTTCGACCATCGTCTTCATCTTCGACTTATCGTCGTATCAGTTATTCAGAATGGGATAAACCCGGTCTTTCCGAATAACTCGCGTATATTTTAAATAAGTGTTACACAAACACAACATACGCCTCATTCCAATTCATCAGTCACTAACCGTAAATTAATCAAGAGAATAATTCCCCAAATATTAACCCCGAAGGCCGAAACCAACATCAGATCAATATCCAGAAAACCATTCTGCTTAGCTAACCGACAGTTAGTTTCTAAATTTCACATTCATAGGGAAAGGTTCCCATTAATTTTATCCAAGATAAATTTCTTGAATTTATTCTTTAATCTATTTTTGAATATCAATTCAAACTAGTCGGGATTAGCGAACCTTACCGAAGTAATCATTTGTTTTAATTTCCCAATCCCAACCTATTCATCCCATGAAGTAAAACTGGTTATACTTCATATCTAACACCACGGTGTTATCGGTAAATTCAATTACCATTTCACGTTTAAATCTAATTAAAGATTTAACTATCGTCTGAAGTAAAACTGGTGATACTCCATTCTCGATCATTTCAATCTAATTAACGATTCATTAAAACTCCACTTAGTTTTAATCGTTAACTGGGTTAAAGAATCTATGTCATTTAAAACACGGTTCACGATAAACCCAAAGTCACATTCCATTAATTATCGGGTTAAAGAACGAGTGTTATTTAAAACACTGTTCACGATAAACCCAAAAATCAATATCAATTCAATTCCAATTAAATATTATTTAATTGGTACACTTCATTAAATCCAAATAAAAAGATTTAATCTTTTCTCAACTGGGTCCAAGAACAGTGTTAGTGAAGACACCACTCACGACAAACCCAAATCACATTTGATATTCAATACAAGGCTCTGGATAGAAAATATCCCGGCTTATATTCAATATCCAATTCTGCGGCCAACAAAGATCGTATTGGAAATAACGATATATATATCTATATCTTTCAAATTTCCATAACAACATTTGTATAATCACGAAATCCAACATCGAAACATTCCGAAGACAATTTCGATTCAAATCCATTCCAATGCAATCATTGGAAATTCTGGTTATTATCAAAACCATTTCAAATTCAATTTATTTAAAACAATAAATAGAATTTTAATTCTAGTTCAAAACTAGTTCATTTCGATAAAAATCTATTTTTATCTTTTCAAATATGGAGTTTTTCATCCCAATTCTTCTCAAATCATTTCTTATGATTTTACACAAATTATTACTATTTTTAATAATTTTATCAAGGCCCGTACAGTCGATTTCCATCAACGGCCATCGAACTGCACTTACAGCGACCTTTTTCAAATTTGATTTGGACATAATTCCAAATCCAACCGTTAGATTTCTAATTTCTAATATTCGTTAGAAAGCTCTTTTCGATACGAACCCAACGGTTCCGGTTTCAGGAGAATCCGACGGTCGGATCTCCCGCAATGTCCGTTTGAAATAAATGGTCGAAATTCACGAACTGCCGCGGCGCGGCGCGTTCTATTCAGGCCATTATATTATATATATAATATATATAATATATATTTCGTAGATTTCTATTTAAAACGAATTATATAAATAGTTTTAAATTCGTTTCAAAAGCAATTTCAACTTCCTTTTCAATTCAAATCAAAATTGAATTCTTCTTTATAAATTCGTTTTAAAATTCATTTCTATTAAATTCAAATTTCAATTCAATTTGAATTCATTTCAATTCGCTTTCAATTCAATTTGAATTCGTTTTCAATTCAATTCATTTCGAAATCGTTTTCAATTCAATTCATTTCGAAATCGTTATATATTCAATTCATTTCGAAATCGTTTTCAATTCAATTCATTTCGAAATCGTTTTCAATTCAATTCATTTCGAAATCGTTTTCAATTCAATTCATTTCGAAATCGTTTTCAATTCAATTTATTTCGAAATCGTTATATATTCAATTCATTTCGAAATCGTTTAAAATCGATTCAAATATCGTTCACGTCAAAATGGCGTCAATCTAATCAACACGGCTTCATAAATTTCTATTTTCAAATATTCTATTTCAAATATTTCTTTTTTAAAATAGTTGTTATTATCAAAATATTTCGTTCAACACATGACCAATCTCAATGGATGAGTACTGTCAACACATGAACTTTTATTTTATATCGATAAAGATGTAAATTTTATTACTAAAATATTTCGTTCAACACATGACCAATCTCAATGGATGAGTACTGTCAACACATGAACTGTTAGTTTATATTGATAAAGATGTAAATTTTATTACTAAAATATTTCGTTCAACACATGACCAATCTCAATGGATGAGTACTGTCAACACATGAACTTTTATTTTATAATATTCTTTATTTTCTAAATTGGAATGAGGCCCAATCAATCACCATATAAAATTAATTATATGGATTTTCATACAACACATGTATATAATAGCATTGAAAAATAATCAACCATCAACCAAAGTGCACTACACTGTATAAGCATCAAATATAGATATCTAACGCTTATAACAGCCTGTCAATTAATCGATCGACATATTTAATCAATCAGGATGAGTGAACTTCAAATTTCATCCCAACACCCGTGTGGGGTTTCAAACAATCAAACGCATATTTTATTCGTGCAGTTGGGCGATGTGTAAAATTTTATCGACCCAATCAATGTCCTTCAAATAAGTGTACATAAACAAACCGTCTGGTTTGTAAATGAATATTTATTTATTCACATTCACGTTAAAAATTATATTTTTAACGACAAAACATTTTATTCCAACATATGAATTTCTATTCAGTTCATTCTTTAAATAAAATGATATTTTTATTTTTCTAACTTATTTTAGAAAATTTCGGCGGCATAACGGCACGATACTAGAAACGGGACAAGGCCTAGCCTTGTCCCCGGTCTAGTGAAGGCCCACGCCATTCACACATCAATCTAAATCACCAAACAACCAAATTCAAATCACATCATATAACTAATCTATGCAACCAAACAAACAAGTCCATGGTCTGTGGACTATTGTGTCGGGTGCTACTAAGCACCGTCTGCATCCTAGTATATATATAAATAGAAATGAAATTGAAAGGTGAGAAATTCTCACAGATAGCTATCCTAGCTCCACGGCTCTTCTTTTGCAGAAACCTTCTTCGTTCCCGCCTTTTGTTACCTTCGTTGTCCGCTTTCACTACCTATGTAAAAATCGAATTTTTACTTCGCTATTCAATATATAAAAATCATATTTTTATTTCGAAGTTCAACATATAAAAATCATATTTTTCTTTCGAAGTTCAACATATAAAAACCTAAACTTTTTGCATTTTTAAAAATCTAACTGTATACGATTAAAAGTCAAATCCTTTTATAAAGAAAAATCATTTCTTTTCATATCTTTGCAAAAATCTGAAATTTAAACACAACACTATTTAATTAACTAAACTAAGCATTTAAATTAAATTAAATTAAAAGCTTACAGCGTTTTCTGCGAATGGAAGGGGGAAATGGTCCACAACTGGCGGAGTTGGTCTGAGCAGGTCGAGGCAGTGGCGCAGCGTTCGGTTTAGGGGTGATAGGAGGGTCGCGATTTTGTTTTTGAGGGGGGGGGGGTCGGGTCTCGCGGGTTCGAGAGAGAATGGGGGTTTCAACGAGGGCGGAGGAGCTAGGGAAGGGGAATGGTGGTTGCCAGGCGCAGCGGAGGGGGCTGTCATCGTCGGCAGTGGCTGAATGGTGGTCGCGGTTTCAGATCGAGAGAGGGGGGCATGAGAGAGGAGGTCGAGGTAAAAAAAGGGGGGGTCACGACGGTCTCTGGCGCGGCGGAGGCTCGGGGCGGCGGACGAGGTCTGAGGGGGCGACGGGAGGAAGAGGCAACGGGGTTTTTTTTTTTTCTGATCGAACGAGATATGGGGAGGGTTGACCGGGGGAAAAGGGAAAGAGGGGGTATTATATAAATTTATATATTTTATTCTATTTTTAATTCTAAAATGCATCTTTTCCATACGAACCCCAAATCAAACCCACCGACTGTCGTCCCTAGCGTTTTACCCCCGTTCCGAACACAATGGGATATGTATCGTAGGCCAATTCGACTGTTTGAATCAGTTTCCGTTGAATTTACATTTAAATCACTTTATTGAATTTTAAACGTGCATTTCAAATTACCGGGGTCACATACTAACTAGAAAAATTCCAGAAAAATATTTTCTAGCTTCGTATTGACGATACGGTCCTAACAAAACTAGTTTCGTCAAATTCTGAGACCGTTGGAAATATGGCCAATTTCCAGTCGATTAAAATCAACTGAAACTGGTCAAACGCGTTTTCCTTTGCCACGCTCACATATTGATTCGAAAAATTATGAAATTTGAAACCTAGCAATAATTTGACATCACGGACCCAACAAAAGTGGTTTCGTCGAAATCCGAGGTCATTTGCAAAATGTCCATTTTTAAGGGCCTGAATTCCATAGCGACTATTCAGAATTTTCAACTGGACATATCTTTTGATTCCCGCTATGAACTTTTGATTTTTCGGATTCGTTGGAAAGATATTCACTATTAGATTCCATTATTTTTGGTTTCACTAAAATCCGGATTGTTTTGCACCCGGTACATTCAATTGAAGTTTGAAATCGAATTATCGAACTACCGCGCCATTTTCAATTCTATTTATAATTATATATAATTATTTATATTCTAACGACGACGTATATAAATATATATGTTCGAATTCTATTCGAAATAAATTTTCTCGTCAATATTATTTAAAATAATCTATTTTAAATATTCAAAATTCGCTAAAATCGCCAAAATAAAAATTTTTAACTGGCCCAGATTTTCGGGTTATTACAATCTCCCCCACTTAAAACTTTTCGTCCCCGAAAAGGAACAAAGTCGAAAGTGGTTTGATAAATCAACTCTACGCTCGATCTGGCTTCCATTCTCTAACTTTTCAGTTTCTGAGAATTTTCAAAAATTTCAAAAATTTGGCTAACACCCTAAATTTTCGAAAAATTTCGCCATAACCTCCCCTGCAATGGGAGCATCGGGGAGTTTCAAATAGCTTCCCCGGTCCTTCAGATCTCAAAAAGAAAAAGAAAAAGCCAAGCGGCTAGCCAATAGGCTCATAAAATCATCATCACCCAAACAAAACAGTAAATTATGTAGTAAACATGTACCTATTTGTCGGGCAAACAAATTTTATTCTCTGCTCTAGCCTCCTTGCTATGACCTGATCAATATAAGTATATGTATATGCAAGCAAATGCGACCAAATTTCAATACAATTCAATATTTGATGCAATTAGGCATAATGGTTCAAAATTATCAAACAATTAAACAAGCAACACAAACATCAATCAATTAGTGAATTAGAGTTTCAAATTCATAACTTTGATGCATATAAAGAAAACCATGTTTTGATGCCAAATCACAACTATGTATTCTAGCTATATTAGTTTTGGTTCTCACACCAGTCTAATGGAAATATATAGAAAATCACACCTTCGAAACTCGAACATAAATGTTGATGATGCGATCACTATCATCAATATCATCTTCGGGCGACTAGAGTGTGATGCTATATCTATCCAATATATTAAAACTTTGAATATACGTTTGCAAGGCGTATATGCAAATTCTTTATATACTGGACTGTCCAAAATCAATATAAACAAATAATCAAATACGAATAGTTGATTTAAATCTTCAAAACAAAATTTGTTTTCATCTGAAAAATATACTCTTCACACTCGTTCTAGGATACTACTGATCCCATCTCTAACGAGTCATTCCCGTTGGATATTGCTAATCCAATATCTGATGAATTCTTTCGTACGGTTCTAATGTGCCTTGTTCTCTGCTTTGTAAACCAAAGCTCTGATACCAACTGTGACGTCAAGGAATTTCGCTCGGTCCGAACCAGTCGCTAAACCGACCCAGACCGTTCAAAACACCCTATCGTTTGAGAACACGACAAAATAGAACGCAAACAGAAGAACATTTCATTGTATATTACAACAATGCATCAGATTACAAGAATATACAGAGTATAAATGAATATTACACAGAAATATCAGAGATTTAAATTACATTTAAATACATAGCAGCGGAAAATAATACAATACACAACTAGAAGTAGATATACGGATACAAAGCCTTCCGGATATCGTTCCAGCTGTAAACCAGGATCCTGTGAATATAAATCTGCAAAACCAAAACTACTAGCTGCCTGTGTCAAAATAAGGGCACCCAGAGTTTAGGTTAAAACAATAAACTCCAGGTCAGTCATGTGACTGGTGTGAGAACTAAAACAGTTAATCTTTATTTTCAAAGTTTGGTAAATCAAGGGACCACGCCGTATAACACGGAACGGGTTTCCTCCCAAGAATACCAGTGCATAAAACAAACAGCGCAATGCTAAATAAAGAAAAATGAAGCTGTTATAAGACCCAGGTCCTATCACACAATGCAACGCAAGCCGGGGGATAGGGTTTTCCCTTATAACAGCCGAAGAATGCTTGATACGTTTAAAACAAATCATTTGATACTATTATAAGTGCATAGTGTATAAAACAACTTCAAATCATAAGTATCAATCATAGGCGACATGAGCGTCCCATGCCACTATGTCGCCATATATAGGTTTACAATCAAAATCGCAAAGTCACATTTTTGGAAATTGGGTTTCCATCTATGAACCGAGGCAAAAGATAGTCCTCAACCGATTCGAGACAATCTAGCCCATGTCTCAGGTCAGAGCTCCAGTGACCTTGGAGCGACAGGGCCGGTCCACCGATGCGGATTAAACTTAAACCCTGAACATGCGTTCCCCCGCCCTATGGGGCGTAAATGAGCCAACGAATGACTCCATCAGACCCGGATCGTCCAATCAAACCGAGGCGCCTCGCAACAGCAACAACCACATAAGTCAAACTCGTCAGGGCGTGTAAAACCACTGACGCCACTTCTAACTAGAAAGAAACGCATGCCCTCCCTGAGGTCCGTCTCCCGTTTTTGGTTCATACCGGGTGTGAAACTCGCGAAGTAAACGTTACACAAAGCTACGCCACAAAGGCCGTGCTTTGATCATCACCACAAGACTTTGCTTTTCAACAGAAGCCTCGATCAATTGCCACTTAGGTATGCCACACAGGCAATTCACTCCATGCGTTTGATATCCATCAATATATAACCCCTGAGCTCGTACGTCTCAGAGAAGGGCGTTAAGCAAGAGAATAAATTCTCCGCCGCCAAACAGATATATATTTAATAGAGATCAATCACACGGACTAAAATCCAATGTCAGACACACAGTCCATTTACAAGTCCGTTCTGGGGCTGAACGAAACCGGAGGCACCTAGTACCCCGCATATCCATCGATCTCCAAGTACGTCTGGACGATCACCAACTGTTTCCATCTTCTTGGGTGTACAGGCCAATCAAGATCATCGGTAATCACCCAAACGACGTGAAGACCTCCGGTCTTCGACCATCGTCTTCATCTTCGACTTATCGTCGTATCAGTTATTCAGAATGGGATAAACCCGGTCTTTCCGAATAACTCGCGTATATTTTAAATAAGTGTTACACAAACACAACATACGCCTCATTCCAATTCATCAGTCACTAACCGTAAATTAATCAAGAGAATAATTCCCCAAATATTAACCCCGAAGGCCGAAACCAACATCAGATCAATATCCAGAAAACCATTCTGCTTAGCTAACCGACAGTTAGTTTCTAAATTTCACATTCATAGGGAAAGGTTCCCATTAATTTTATCCAAGATAAATTTCTTGACTTTATTCTTTAATCTATTTTTGAATATCAATTCAAACTAGTCGGGATTAGCGAACCTTACCGAAGTAATCATTTGTTTTAATTTCCCAATCCCAACCTATTCATCCCATGAAGTAAAACTGGTTATACTTCATATCTAACACCACGGTGTTATCGGTAAATTCAATTACCATTTCACGTTTAAATCTAATTAAAGATTTAACTATCGTCTGAAGTAAAATTGGTGATACTCCATTCTCGATCATTTCAATCTAATTAACGATTCATTAAAACTCCACTTAGTTTTAATCGTTAACTGGGTTAAAGAATCTATGTCATTTAAAACACGGTTCACGATAAACCCAAAGTCACATTCCATTAATTATCGGGTTAAAGAACGAGTGTTATTTAAAACACTGTTCACGATAAACCCAAAAATCAATATCAATTCAATTCCAATTAAATATTATTTAATTGGTACACTTCATTAAATCCAAATAAAAAGATTTAATCTTTTCTCAACTGGGTCCAAGAACAGTGTTAGTGAAGACACCACTCACGACAAACCCAAATCACATTTGATATTCAATACAAGGCTCTGAATAGAAAATATCCCGGCTTATATTCAATATCCAATTCTGCGGCCAACAAAGATCGTATTGGAAATAACGATATATATATCTATATCTTTCAAATTTCCATAACAACATTTGTATAATCACGAAATCCAACATCGAAACATTCCGAAGACAATTTCGATTCAAATCCATTCCAATGTAATCATTGGAAATTCTGGTTATTATCAAAACCATTTCAAATTCAATTTATTTAAAAAAATAAATAGAATTTTAATTCTAGTTCAAAACTAGTTCATTTTGATAAAAATCTATTTTTATCTTTTCAAATATGGAGTTTTTCATCCCAATTCTTCTCAAATCATTTCTTATGATTTTACACAAATTATTACTATTTTTAATAATTTTATCAAGGCCCGTACAGTCGATTTCCATCAACGGCCATCGAACTGCACTTACAGCGACCTTTTTCAAATTTGATTTGGACATAATTCCAAATCCAACTGTTAGATTTCTAATTTCTAATATTCGTTAGAAAGCTCTTTTCGATATGAACCCAACGGTTCCGGTTTCAGGAGAATCCGACGGTCGGATCTCCCGCAATGTCCGTTTGAAATAAATGGTCGAAATTCACGAACTGCCGCGGCGCGGCGCGTTCTATTCAGGCCATTATATTATATATATAATATATATAATATATATTTCGTCGATTTCTATTTAAAACGAATTATATAAATAGTTTTAAATTCGTTTCAAAAGCAATTTCAACTTCCTTTTCAATTCAAATCAAAATTGAATTCTTCTTTATAAATTCGTTTTAAAATTCATTTCTATTAAATTCAAATTTCAATTCAATTTGAATTCATTTCAATTCGCTTTCAATTCAATTTGAATTCGTTTTCAATTCAATTCATTTCGAAATCGTTTTCAATTCAATTCATTTCGAAATCGTTATATATTCAATTCATTTCGAAATCGTTTTCAATTCAATTCATTTCGAAATCGTTTTCAATTCAATTCATTTCGAAATCGTTTTCAATTCAATTCATTTCGAAATCGTTATCAATTCAATTTATTTCGAAATCGTTATATATTCAATTCATTTCGAAATCGTTTAAAATCGATTCAAATATCGTTCACGTCAAAATGGCGTCAATCTAATCAACACGGCTTCATAAATTTCTATTTTCAAATATTCTATTTCAAATATTTCTTTTTCAAAATAGTTGTTATTATCAAAATATTTCGTTCAACACATGACCAATCTCAATGGATGAGTACTGTCAACACATGAACTTTTATTTTATATCGATAAAGATGTAAATTTTATTACTAAAATATTTCGTTCAACACATGACCAATCTCAATGGATGAGTACTGTCAACACATGAACTGTTAGTTTATATTGATAAAGATGTAAATTTTATTACTAAAATATTTCGTTCAACACATGACCAATCTCAATGGATGAGTACTGTCAACACATGAACTTTTATTTTATAATATTCTTTATTTTCTAAATTGGAATGAGGCCCAATCAATCACCATATAAAATTAATTATATGGATTTTCATACAACACATGTATATAATAGCATTGAAAAATAATCAACCATCAACCAAAGTGCACTACACTGTATAAGCATCAAATATAGATATCTAACGCTTATAACAGCCTGTCAATCAATCGATCGACATATTTAATCAATCAGGATGAGTGAACTTCAAATTTCATCCCAACACCCGTGTGGGGTTTCAAACAATCAAACGCATATTTTATTCGTGCAGTTGGGCGATGTGTAAAATTTTATCGACCCAATCAATGTCCTTCAAATAAGTGTACATAAACAAACCGTCTGGTTTGTAAATGAATATTTATTTATTCACATTCACGTTAAAAATTATATTTTTAACGACAAAACATTTTATTCCAACATATGAATTTCTATTCAGTTCATTCTTTAAATAAAATGATATTTTTATTTTTCTAACTTATTTTAGAAAATTTCGGCGGCATAACGGAACGATACTAGAAACGGGACAAGGCCTAGCCTTATCCCCGGTCTAGTGAAGGCCCACGCCATTCACACATCAATCTAAATCACCAAACAACCAAATTCAAATCACATCATATAACTAATCTATGCAACCAAACAAACAAGTCCATGGTCTGTGGACTATTGTGTCGGGTGCTACTAAGCACCGTCTGCATCCTAGTATATATATATAAATAGAAATGAAATTGAAAGGTGAGAAATTCTCACAGATAGCTATCCTAGCTCCACGGCTCTTCTTTTGCAGAAACCTTCTTCGTTCCCGCCTTTTGTTACCTTCGTTGTCCGCTTTCACTACCTATGTAAAAATCGAATTTTTACTTCGCTATTCAATATATAAAAATCATATTTTTATTTCGAAGTTCAACATATAAAAATCATATTTTTCTTTCGAAGTTCAACATATAAAAAACCTAAACTTTTTGCATTTTTAAAAATCTAACTGTATACGATTAAAAGTCAAATCCTTTTATAAAGAAAAATCATTTCTTTTCATATCTTTGCAAAAATCTGAAATTTAAACACAACACTATTTAATTAACTAAACTAAGCATTTAAATTAAATTAAATTAAAAGCTTACAGCGTTTTCTGCGAATGGAAGGGGGAAATGGTCCACAACTGGCGGAGTTGGTCTGAGCAGGTCGAGGCAGTGGCGCAGCGTTCGGTTTGGGGGTGATAGGAGGGTCGCGATTTTGTTTTTGAGGGGGGGGTCGGGTCTCGCGGGTTCGAGAGGGAATGGGGGTTTCAACGAGGGCGGAGGAGCTAGGGAAGGGGAATGGTGGTTGCCAGGCGCAGCGGAGGGGGCTGTCATCGTCGGCAGTGGCTGAATGGTGGTCGCGGTTTCAGATCGAGAGAGGGGGGGCATGAGAGAGGAGGTCGAGGTAAAAAAGGGGGGGTCACGACGGTCTCTGGCGCGGCGGAGGCTCGGGGCGACGGACGAGGTCTGAGGGGGCGACGGGAGGAAGAGGCAACGGGGTTTTTTTTTATTTCTGATCGAACGAGATATGGGGAGGGTTGACCGGGGGAAAAGGGAAAGAGGGGGTATTATATAAATTTATATATTTTATTCTATTTTTAATTCTAAAATGCATCTTTTCCATACGAACCCCAAATCAAACCCACCGACTGTCGTCCCTAGCGTTTTACCCCCGTTCCGAACACAATGGGATATGTATCGTAGGCTAATTCGACTGTTTGAATCAGTTTCCGTTGAATTTACATTTAAATCACTTTATTGAATTTTAAACGTGCATTTCAAATTACCGGGGTCACATACTAACTAGAAAAATTCCAGAAAAATATTTTCTAGCTTCGTATTGACGATACGGTCCTAACAAAACTAGTTTCGTCAAATTCTGAGACCGTTGGAAATATGGCCAATTTCAAGTCGATTAAAATTAACTGAAACTGGTCAAACGCGTTTTCCTTTGCCACGCTCACATATTGATTCGAAAAATTATGAAATTTGAAACCTAGCAATAATTTGACATCACGGACCCAACAAAAGTGGTTTCGTCGAAATCCGAGGTCATTTGCAAAATGTCCATTTTTAAGGGCCTGAATTCCATAGCGACTATTCAGAATTTTCAACTGGACATATCTTTTGATTCCCGCTACGAACTTTTGATTTTTCGGATTCGTTGGAAAGATATTCACTATTAGATTCCATTATTTTTGGTTTCACTAAAATACGGATTGTTTTGCACCCGGTACATTCAATTGAAGTTTGAAATCGAATTATCGAACTACCGCGCCATTTTCAATTCTATTTATAATTATATATAATTATTTATATTCTAACGACGACGTATATAAATATATATGTTCGAATTCTATTCGAAATAAATTTTCTCGTCAATATTATTTAAAATAATCTATTTTAAATATTCAAAATTCGCTAAAATCGCCAAAATAAAAATTTTAAACTGGCCCAGATTTTCGGGTTATTACACTCTGGAAGTGTCACGATTAGCTGGAGGAGGAGGATTCCGGGTAGGTAGGATATTGGGCTCGATGGTCTTGGCTCGGCATTCCCCGACGATGTCGTGCCGATCTGATTCAGTCTGGTCGAGCAGAGTTGGAAGCCTCCCAAAGCGCAAATCTCTCACATTCTCTAGCCTTTCAAGTGGGGGATGTTGTAGTTACTGGTCCCCGCTCCTTTCGGTTGAAGACTAGTCTTCTGCTTCCTGATTTCGTACCAGAGAAGTAGCTTGTGGGTTTTTGAACTCTTCCCACTGTATCATTATTCGATTCATGTCCTACCTCATTGCAGCATTCTCCCTCTCTTAAGCATCCAATGCTATCATAGTCTCTAGAGCTAGTTCAACAACACTACGAAGTCGTCGTGAGTAGCGAACGCCGAGGAGGGGTATTGGTCATTGGTTGAAGGAAGTGCAGAAGAATTGGAAGTTGGCTAACTCGAGTCAGATCGATGGCCTGAGGAGGGTCGATCAAGCCAATGTCGAGCTGAGGACTGGAGCTTTGCCGTGTTTAACGGTGAAGTAGGAGTCAACTAATGATGTTGTATTCTAAAAGCCCATGCAGAAGACTTGGAAACCATTGTTGATGAAGATGATGGAAATTAGGATTTTATCTCGGATTGCGTGATCCAAAAGTTGATCAAAACCCTTTAGACGCAGAGAATTGAGTTTTCTCATTAAAAGCACCAAAGTGTTGACACCAAAAAACGGCACAACACCTAAAAAGAGATAATGTAAAGAATAAAAATGAAGAAATAAAAATGAAAATGAGACAAAATGCAATCACACGTAAATATATAGTGGTTCGAGTTAATGATCCTACGTCACTTTATAATCTCTAGAATATATATAAACTTTGAGTACAAATGGTGGTTTAATTGTTAAACCTGAGTATAATGTTGTTATAATAATAAATGACAAGAGATTTGCCAAAAGTCCTTTTTTGAAATTTTGGAGGGCTATTTATAGATGTTACATTACTCGGGTCGGCTTGGACACGTGGCATCTATCTCGGGACTAAATATGGCTGAAGAAGCTTTCTTCTCACGTGAAAAGTCCCTTCCTGACTAGATATGGACATCTGGCAGTCGATCCGGAGTTCTAGGGATCGAAGAAGCAGTCAAATCGGGTAGGAGTAGGTCTTTAGGAAGATATTAGTGTGCTGGAGCGGGTCCGACTCAATATAATCGAACCGGGAATTATTCGACCCAAGGTTGAAGTCCATTCGATGCTTCTTCCTTTGCATGTGTTCGCAGTTGGTCAGGTCGAAATACTTTCAAGTCGACCCAAATATGGGTTGAGCCCATCATTTCTTTGTTCATGCGCGTAGCATCCACGCTGGGTCGATCTAGGTCTTAATCGATACGAAGATCTTTGAGCCTGAATTTGCAGCAATGTACTCCCATGTTTGATGGTGCAATGTCCTGGGTCGAACTGGATCCTAGTCGAGCCTAGTTTTGATCGAACCGGTATAATGGCCTCTTTATAATGATTTGGTTTGATTTTTTGGAACGCGTGCGATCTTAATGGCTTACCAAAAGGTTGGTCAACACTTTGCCCTCCAGAGTACATCGCATTATAGACGGAATGTGCTTTGTAATCTATTGAGAAGAAATTACATTGAAGTTATTTGTCTGTGAACGGTGATAACGAACAGTTGTGTTTGTCTTAGATGCCATTGTACTCAGATTATTCTATTTGTAGAAAGAGATTATTATTTGTTGTGTCAAATCGTTGGCTCCCGAATGTGATGTCATACCTAAAGGTCGTTGTCGAACGATATTGTTATTTTGCGCTCGTCAAGCGCGTGGGAAAGTCAGTAGGAGTCGATATTGGAGTCATAAAAATTGATGCTGATCAAGGTCATCGAAATCATGAAGTGTTGGAGATCCATCCTTCCGGGTCGATGATCGAGCCGAACGTTGGCTCGACAAATTTGGGTTGACACTTCTTTGCTCAACATTTTCATCTCGAGCAATCTTATCTAGGAACTGTCTTTTAAAACAAACACGAAGGGTCTCTTCGTTTTACTATATAATGCTGACCCACCCCCATTATTTTACTTTTTAATGTTATTCAAGTCGTCCTTACTCTAAGTCGCGAAATCCAACCAAACTTCCCAAAATCAAATGAAATTCGTTCGTTCCTATGCCGATTTGAAAACTAGGTAAACTCAAATCATTGAATGATAATATGCATCCATATAAATCCACAAATTAGACTGCAAATCCACACTCTTCTTTTCCTTTCTTTATTTCTTGAATGAAACCGAATTCGAACCTATCGCCGGCGAGAGTCATCGCCTATGGTGGCGCTGAAGCCAGAAGGGATGCTTAGCGAGGAACAATGATGTATTGGATTTGGATCCAAACTCGCGATCTTGGGTTTGTCGGGTTGGAGAAGACAATGGCGAAGTGAGTCCCAAGAGCTCCGCGGCCCTTTGCAAGATCCATGAAATCGAGTGGGATGGAAATGGCATGGAGAAAATGGAATCCAGTATTCAGTTCGAAGAGGTAGGATTATCGAACCGAGAGACTTTGACTTGGAGTGTGGTGGTGTGGAAGATATGGCATCCTCGTTTTTCTTCTTCTAATTCATTGGGAAGATATGGCATCCACTTCTTCCTCCACATTTTCACCATCATCATTTGGTTCTTCTATGGCGGTTTCTTCTGGTAAATTACCAGTATTTTCACCATCTTTTCTTCTTCAGTTTCTGTTCCCATATCATTCCAGACCAATTTATTGTCTTAAATATTTCTATCCCAATCCCATCCTCTACTTTCATCTAAATGCACATCTCTGCTTATCACTATCTTCTTTATCTCAGGATTGTAGAGCAGATATGCTTTTGACTCCTTACTCAGTCCGAACATCACACAATTGGTACTCCTTTCATCGAGTTTAGTTCTTCTTTCATATAGGTACAGGCATACGAAATACATCTGAAGATTCTGAGGTGTTCCACAGTTGGTTTTTGATTGCTCCATTTCTCTTGAGGTGTTATGTCTTCCAAGGAAGTTGATGGACTCCGATTTAGCACATACACCTCATACTGAATAAATTCTGGCTAGAACTTTCGAGGCACTAATTTTTCCAGTAGCATGTATCTAGCCATATTCATAACATTCCAGTTTTTCATCTCTGCAATCCCATTTTGTTGCAGTGTGTAAGCTGCAACTAGTTGACTTTTATTCCATTTTCTCTGCAGTAATCATCAAAGGCCTTGGTGTAACACTCCCACGTCCGTTATTGTCACTCACAAAGGGAATGCATTAAGTTTCATGGAGCGTTATAAGTAAGCAGAATAGAATATTACAAGACAGATACATAAAATAGTACTTGAAAATTTTATAGCTTTATTGCAGCGGAAACAAAAATAAGTTTGGTTACATCTTCAAACCCATTGCACCAAAACTAAGTACATAATATTAGTCTTGTACAAAAGCCATCAGAGTACATAATTTTTAAAACCATAATCCCCAATCCAAAATGCCATATGAAAGAGAAACAAAGCTAAGCATTACTTTCAGCACTTCAAGCAGGAAAGTCCGAATCAAGCTTCAACGTGCCCACCCTGAGAACCTAAGGGGGAAGGAAAGAAAATAGGCGAAACAAAAAGGGTCAGACATAAAGTTTGGCAAGTCCAGTGACTTTAACAATATAATCAGTAAAGTAACAGGATAAGAACATAAACTGGATATGAGAGATGACTGTAACATAAGCAGATATGACAAGGTAACAAGATGAACAGGATGTAACATTGACTGAACTTCTAACCACTATAAGATATTCTCTTCACTGTACCAATACTAGTTTCATACTAAAAGATGATCCCTCTTGGCTAAATAGAATGATGATAGTTTCTTGTACTTCTAGCTGCCATCATAGGTAACCAATGTGCACCTATCACCACTAGATGTACCCACTATCCTCCCTGTTCGATTATGTACCTCTAGTTGCTATCATAGGTAACCAATATACACATATCACCACTAGATGTACCATCCCTATTCAATTATGTATCGTTAGTTGCTATCATAGGTAACAAATATGCACCTACCACCACTAGATGTACCCTCCTTATTCGATTATGTACCTCTAGCTGCTATCATAGGTAACCAATATGCACCTATCACCACTAGATGTACCCACTACCTATTCGATTATGTACCTCTAGCTGCTATCATAGGTAACCAATATGCACCTATCACCACTAGATGTACCCATTACCCTTCCCATTCGATCGGCTCCCTAACCTCGTAGATACCTGTGCTGGTCCCTTAATAGGGTGTCTCACTCCCTAAGGTGGCAACCTCGATACTACTGAAATGCACAACTTATACCTACTCGATGTAACAAGGTCTTACCTACCAGCCCGGACCCACGCACGCACATGACTCCATTGGACTTGCATTGCCATCACTAACTCTTTATTGACCTCTTACAATCAACCCCAGTAAGCGTGTCTCTGTCCTCGACCTAGTTCGAGCTCATATAGATACTGAAATGGGTTACTGGTTAAAAGGGGTCCATACACTTGACACAAGCTTCCCTCCTAATCTTGGTCCCCACTAGGAATTCCCAGTTAACCCCTTTTTATCCCCATGTCTTATCACATGTCTCGTCTTGGTTAAGTGCTTTTATTATGTTTCACATGCTACCCATGTTACTCACTTAACCCTTTATTATTCCCATGTGTAATCACATGTCTCATCTTGGTTAAGTGCTTTTATTATGTTTCACATGATACCCATGTTACCCACTTAACCCTTTATTATTCCCATGTCTTACCATATGTCTTATCTTGGTTAAGTGTTCATTAATTATAACCATAATCTTGCAAGACCTGCCACATTAGATTACCATTTTGCGGTTACTGGATATGTCGGGCGGTTCCAGGTAGGCTTATACCGCAATCTGAATCTAACCTCATGTCTTTGCATTATTACGCATCTAATTTCTGACTTTGACCTCTCACATTAGATTACTGTTTTGCGTTTGCTGGATATGCCGCGCGGTTCCGGGTAGGCTTATTCCGCAATCCGAATCTAACATCGTGTCTTAGGCGTTCATTATTACTTTCTTGATTCAAATCCCTATTTCAAATCTTGGATTATAATATATTCCAATTACCCATAATTTCAAATCTAAATTATGATTATAATTTTAATCCAAATAATGCCTATAATCTCATGTGAACAAGTTATGCCAAATCATGCCCAAACCAATTTCCATAGTTGTCAACAATTTGTGCCAAATCTCATTTTATTACATATTTCCCAAACTTTTCTCAATCATTCCAATGTTATTCGTACGTAAATCTCAACGCAATATGCTTTGGCTCGAAGTAGCCTAATGTCAAAAGGAAAAAGGTAAAGAAGAAGGGGAGAGAACCAAAACATCAAAACTGGCATAAACATACAAATAGGTATGTGAAATAAATAACGACAAAATAGATCAGATAGGCATATGATAATAGCAATTGGGTATGAATCTGAAGGATAATAAATTACAAAACTTGATATGATTCATCTTATTTACAGGCATGTACAGTAGATCCAATTTACAATCCTATCAAAATTACTTTTTAAATTAATTATATGTGAAAGTAACATAGAATCACTACTATAGGATTCTTAGAAAAGAGAATTAGGCGTTGTTGTAGCAAATCTGATCTTGAATAATCTCTACTTTGATTGTTTGTAGATCTGATCTTCTAATTGGAATACTCCTATTCTGATTTGTTTTGGTGGAGAAGAAAGGCTAGTTTAGATTAGAGCAGCATGGAGGCGCCATGGATGAAAACAATGAGATTAGGGTTAGGTTTAGGTGTTTATTTATAGGTGTATTAGGTGAATTAGGACCTTTAGATTAGATTAGGAACCATCTGAACAATTTGGACCAGAAAAACTTGTCATCCAGCCAATCCCAGAAAAACACGTTGTCAGATACAGATCTGGCCGATAGGGGTCGACACCCTATAGGGCGGTCGACTCCCCAGTCGACACCCTTATAGAGGGGTCGACTCCCCAGTCGACTCCCCTTGGGGGGGTCGACACCCACGAGCGGGAAATTTCCTGCTCAACTATTTTGGGTTGGATTTCGAATTTTGTACTGCTCTAGTTATTTAATTATTATTTGAATTCTGCATTAAACTGAAATCTTCTAAGCTTCATAACTTCTTCATACTGTATCCGTTTTACGCAAACTCGGACTCTATCCAAAGCAGAATTCCGAGACGAACGCAATGGCACAGCCCGTTTTCCTTAATTCTTCTTCTAAAAATTAAGTGTTCTTTAATTTGTTAATTTTAATATTTTAAAATTACAGGGTGTTACATTCTCCCCTCCTTAAAGGATTTCGTCCCCGAAATCTCCAAGTTAAGAAGAATGTATATCCTGCCATCCAATCATCCATCACCCACAAGCATTCATCGTCCTTAAAAGATTGCTATTGTTGTATGAGCATATGCAAAAGTGTGTGTATATGTCCCAATACTAATGCAAAAGATCAGGCGGTCCACTGATTCAGTTGTCCTCCTTAATGCAAATTATGTTAGTGTCATGCGTCCAACATGTATGCAATTAATCCTAATGCACTTTATAATTTTCTATATGTGTGCACAACCATTCATTCAAATGCAGCATCCATATGATAATACACCCAATTACATTCATAGACCCATATGCACACATATCAATATGTAGTATGAAAGTGACTGAGCCGATCTTAGTGCCTAAAGTGTGTGTATGTGCATCCACGAGCAACCACTAGCAATCACTTGCATCCACTTGCAACCATCAATCACAACATGTCTCAAACACATGTTTACATCCATCGGCTTCTACCTAAGGATCGAAGATATAATCGAGAGGATGTACCAAACGACAGAATCAAATGTGAACAAAGCTGGTAGGAAAGGAGAAGTTAAGAACATATCCTCAAAAACGAAAGAGTACTATGCACGTATCTTGTCTTCAGTCTCCCAAGTCGCGTCTTTTTGAGCATCACTCCACTGTACCTTTACCAACTTGACTTCGCGGTTACGTAGCTTTTTAACCTCTGTTTCCAAAATGCGGGTTGGAACCCGTCTCATCGTAGCCCCTCGCTCTACTTCCATATCCCTAAGCATGCTGGGTTCTACTACTTCTGTGGTATCATGCATACACTTCCGCAAATGTGACACATGAAAAACATCATGAACACCACTAAGTTTCTCCGACAACTTTACTTTATAGGCCATCCGTTCAATCCTTTATGTTATGGGAAAGGGCCCTACAAATCTTGGTGCCAATTTCCCTATAAATCCTAAGCGAACTACGTTCCTCAAAGGTGAAGCCTTAATGAAAACCCTGCCTCCAGCCTTAACTCAAGTTCGGTCCTCCTCTTAATGGCGTATTATTTCTGTTGGTCATGTGCCGTTTTCATGCGTCTTCAAATCAAGTCTATCTTCTCCGAGGTTTCTCTAATCAGCTCGGGTCCAAGCAAAATCTTATCCGTAAACTCCTACCAACAAGTCGATGATCGGTACGGTCGTCCATAAAAACCCTCAAAAGGTGGTATGCCAATACTAGCTTAATAACTGTTATTATAAGCGAACTTCACAAATGGAAGGTGCTCTTCTTATGTCCCTCCAAAATTTGGGATACAAAAAGATCTTCAAGGATTCTATTCACCCTTTCTGTCTGTCCATTCGTCTAAGGGCGATAAGTGATGCTCAAACATAACTACATACCTACCGCCTTTTGCATATCACCCTGTCCTCTTGTATCGAAAACTTCTCCAAGCCATGTCCGCAAGCATCAGTATATACAGTGAATGGTTTGCTCCCATCTAGCAAAGTCAAAACTGGGGCTGATATCTTTGAACTTCCTATAATAGTCCGCCAAACCAAGAAAGCTTCCGTTGTATATTCTTTGGAATCCTCCAATCCTGGATTGCCACTACCTTCATGGGATTCTACTGCTATCCCTTCTTTAGAGACCCAGTGTCCTAAGAACCTTACTCCCTTTCCAAAACGACGTTTGGAAAACTTTGCATTAAGTTGAAGTAGTCGAAGCGTCTCTAAGACTACCTTAAGATGTAAGGTATGCCCTTCCTCGCTTCTAGAGAATATCAAGATATCATCCACAAAGACTACCAAGAACTTGTTTAGAAACTCCCTAAACACCCTACTCATCAAATCTACAAAATATGAGGGTGCATTCGTCAGACCAAAAAAGCAGGACGAGCTACTCAAAGAAACCGTCGGGAGTCTTAAAAGCAGTCTTATCTATATTATCCTCAGCTACCCTCAACTGATGAAATCCTGTAGCTAAGTCCAACTACGAGAAAACTAAAGCACCAACCTACTGATCGAACAAATCATCTATCCTCGGTAATGGGTGTCTATTTTCCTTTGTGAGTTTATTTAGCTCCCTATAGTCCACGCACAATCTAAGCGAACCATCCGCCTTCGTAGCAAAAACAACTGAAGCACCCCATTCCGAAATACTTCTTCTTATGAACCCTTTCTCAAGCAGCTCCCCTACTTGTTTACTGAGTTACTTCCTCTCTCTCGGAGCCATGTGGTGCACTGGCAATCCAACTGGCTTTGCATTATCGACTAAGTATATACGGAAGTCTATCTTATGCCTCGGGGGTAAACCATGAACCCCATCAAAGACGCCATCATACTCACGGACTAGTCGAACAGATTGCAAATCATCGATGGATGCGTCAAGTGACTCTAGGTAGCTAAGCATCACCGAACCCCTAGGGTCACATGAAATATCAAGGATCTTTCCATAACGAGTCAATAGTCTAACTACCCTCCTTTCACAGTCTAGGATGGCACCATACCTGGCTAGCCAATCCATCCCTAGAATCAGACCATAGCCCGTGAAACCAAGTATGTAGGCGTTGCATTCAAACCCAACGTCCAAGATAGACACTCTCAAATCCCGACAAATCATAGATAAATGAGCTGAGCCACCAACAGGATTTGAGACTACAATGGGATCCATAACTAAACTAGTATTTAGGTGCAGTGTTTCAACTAACGAAGCAGATATAAACGAATGTGAAGCGCCAGAATCAAACAAGGTTCTAACAGGATAATCAAAAAGGAAAATCAAACTTTCAACAAAAACTTTTCTACCTCTATCAAGTATGCCAGCCGTGAGAGCACGCATTTGCCCTCCGGAAGATCATGTACTTTGTCCTTGCCCTTGCCCTTGCCTCTTTGGACAATCCCTGATAAGATGTCCTGTCTCTCCGCAATGATAACAACCAGTCTTCTTCTTCTTCGTCCTACGGTCTTTGGCTATATATGACCCACCATACCTCAGCAATGACACTTTCTCTTTTCTTGGGGTCTATAGTTCTTTCCACCTTTCTTAGGTTCCACTTCCTTATTCTGTGATCCTTCAACCTTGACCTCCATCTTTTCCCCTTTATCTTTTTTGTGCATCAAGGCTATATCCATGAGTTCCACATCCTTGTGAAACATGTTAACAAATCTCTCTAAAACTGCCTCCATCGCGTGGAAAACCCTATAAGGCTGGAAAGAAAATTAGCTGCAGGTGAAACTACTGCAGCTATAGATGGAAGTTAGGCACTTCTTTGCCCTTCGACAGGCGTCTGAGTCTCATCATGCCTACGGAACCATGCCGCGATGAGGTTACCTCCCAGAAAGCCAGGTGCCCTGGAGACTCAGAAAAGAAGGAAACAAGGATTCAAACAAAAAAATCAAGAGATAATGCATATGGCTTTGGGGAATATGTCTTTCAAAACTAACTTTTCTTTTGAAAATACTTCTTTTAAAACCGTTTTGAAACCAACTTTCAAAATCTTTTATCTGATGCGGTAACCTCCAGCCCTGATACCACGTGTAACATCCCACATCCGTTAATGTCACTCACAAAGGGAATGCATTAAGTTTCATAGAGCGTTATAAGTAAACATAACAGAATATTACAAGATAGATACATAAAATAGTACTTGAAAAATTTATAGCTTTATTGCAGCGGAAACAGAAATAAGTTTGGTTACATCTTCAAACCCATCGCACCAAAACCAGGTACGTAATATCAATCTTGTACAAAAGCCATTATAGTACATAATTTTTAAAACCATAATCCCCAATCCAAAATGCCATATGAAAGAGAAACAAAGCTAAGCTTTACTTTCAGCACTTCAAGCAGGAAAGTCCGAATCAAGCTTCAACGTGCCCACCCTGAGAACCTTGGAGGGGGGAAGGAAAGAAAAGAGGCCAAAAAAAGGGTCAGACATAAAGTATGGCGAGTCCAGTGAATTTAACAATATAATCAGTAAAGTAACAGGATAAGAACATAAACTGGATATAAAAGATGACTGTAACATAAGCAGATATGACAAGGTAACAAGATGAACATGATGTAACATTGACTGCGCTTCTAACCACTATAAGATATTCTCTGCACCGCACCATTACTAGTTTTATACTAAAAGATGATCCCCCTTGGTTAAATAGAATGATGATAGTTTCTTGTACTTCTTGCTGCCATCATAGGTAACCAACGTACACCTATCACCACCAGATGTACCCACTATCCTGCCTGTTCGATTATGTACCTCTAGCTGCTATCATAGGTAACCAATATGGACCTATCACCACTAGATGTACCCTCCCTATTCGATTATGTACCTCTAGCTGCTATCATAGGTAGCCAATAGGCATCGATCACCACTAGATGTACCCACTACCTATTTGATTATGTACCTCTAGCTGCTATCATAGGCAACCAATATGCACATATCACCACTAGATGTACCCACTACCCTTCCCATTTGATCGGCTCCCTAAACTCGTAGAAACCTGTGCTGGTCCCTTAATAGGGTGTATCACTCCCTAAGGTGGCAACCCCGATACTATTGAAATGCACAGCTTATACCTACACGATGCAACAACGTCTTACCCACCAGCCCGGACCCATGCACGCACATGACTCCATTGGACTTACACTGCCATCGCTAACTCTTTATTGACCTCTTACAATCAACCCCAGTAAGCGTGTCCCTGTCCTCTACCTAGTTCGAGCTCTTATAGATACTGAAATGGGTTACCAGTTGAAAAGGGTCCATACACTTGACACAAGCTTCACTTCTAAGCTTGGTCCCATTAGGAATTCCCACTTAACTCCTTTTAATCCCCATGTCTTATCACATGTCTCATCTTGGTTAAGTGCTTTTATTATGTTTCACATGCTACCCATGTTACCCAGTTAACCCTTTATTATTCCCATGTCTTATCACATGTCTCATCTTGGTTAAGTGCTTTTATTAGGTTTCACATGCTACCCATGTTATCCACTTAACCCTTTATGAGATGACCCGAATTCCCGTTCAGACGGAAACAAGGTTATCTTTGGAATATAACACAGAAACAGATAATAGCAGAACAGAATTAAATAAATACACCAGAATATGAACAATAGAATATACTGGATAAAAGTAATCATCAGAGTTACACAGTATACAGGATCTTACTTAGTACAAATACAGTTCAGCTATACATAAATGTCTACAGCGGAAATAAACAAAATATGCACAATAGGAGCTGAACAGCATAAAAAGAAATAAATGATAGAATCCATCTTCAGCTCCAGCTATCCAGAAAGAACCAGCTAAACCTGAATACAAGGCTGCCCGTGTAGAAAAAGGGGCACCCGAGTTTGAAAGTGAAACAAACTACGAGTCAGTCATGGGACTGGTATGAGAAATCTACTCAACACATATATATAATTTGGCCAATCACAGGACCACGCCACTTTCGTGGAACGGGTTTACTCCATTGGATTGCCAGTGCTTTAAAAACAAAACTTTCTTTTAAACATCGCTATGCTTTTTATAAAAATGAAACCATTATAAGACTCAGTTCCCATCACACAATGCAACGCAAACCGGAGGATAGAGTTTTACCTTATAATGGCCAAAATATGATTGATACGAATAAAACAAAGGCATTTGATATTATTGCTAGTGTTTATATGTTTTGAAAACAATTTCAAATCATAACTATCAATCATAGACGGCATTAATGCCCCATACCACTATGTCGCAATATATAGGTATACAATCAAAACTGCACGATGTCGTATTTGGAAATTGGATTTCCGTCATGAACCAAGGCAAAAGATAGTCCTTACCGAATTCGAGACAATCTAGCCCATGTCTCAGGCAAGGGCGCAGGCAAGCCTTGGAGCGACAGGGCCGGTCCATCGATGTGGATTATTAAGCCTGAACAATACGTCTCCCCGCCCTTTGGGGCGTAAATGAGCCAACGAATGGCTCCGTCGGACCCGGATCGTCCGATCAAACCGAGGCGCCTCGCAACAGCAACAACCACATAGGTGAAAAGTATATAAATGTCAGGGCTGGCAGGTCACTGATACCACCCTAGCTAGAAAGAAACGCATGCCCTCCCTGAGGTCCTTCTCCCGTTTTAGGTTCATACCGGGGTGTGAGGCTCGCGAATTCACGTTATACACAAAGCTACGCCACACAGGCGGTGCTTTGATCATCACCACAAGACTCTGCTTTTCAACAGAAGCCCTGATCACTGCATCTTAGCATGCCACACAGGCAATTCATGCCATGCGATTGATGTCCATCGATATACAACCTCTGAGCTCGTACGTCTCAGAGAAGGGCGTTAAGCAAAAGAATAAATTCTCCGCCGCCAAACAGATGTATATTTAACAGAGATCAATCAACACAGAATAAAATCCAATGTCGGACACACAGTCCATTTACAAGTCCGTTCTGGGTCTGAACGAAACCGGAGGCACTGAATACCTCGCAAACCCATCGATCACCACGTACGTCTGGACAATCACCACTCATTATCCATATTTCGGGATGCCTCCCAATCAGGACCTCGGTTACCATCCAAACGAGGTGAAGGTCTCCGGTCTTCGACCGTCGTCTTCATCTTCGAATTTCAATCGTCGGTCAATTATTTGAAATGAGAATTAACTCGGCATTTTCAAATAATTCACGTATATTTAGAATTTCAAATCAATTTATTTCAATGGTTAAATTATTCGACAACACCAATTGTGTTCTTTAATGTAATTTTCACACCAAACACATTCAACCATCAAAAGACACATAAATCGAGCAAATTCAGTTTATTTCCATTCCATATCGCTTATGATATTTTATAACTATTTATCGCTATTTTTATTTAATTTAAAATAGCTAATTTATTCAAAACGACGCTTCGGGCCATAACGCGGCCGTGGCGCTGTTTTTCTTCAGATTTGATTTACACATATCTGAAAATCTAACCGTTGGATCCTCACAAAATTTACATCATTAGAAAGGTCTTTTCAAAACGAATCCAACGGTTCCAGTTTCGGGAAAATCCGACGGTCCGATCTCCCGGTACAATCGTTTGAATTTTCGATTTTAAAATACGAATTGCAGCGTCGTTAGTCGATTAATTAAAATTATATTTATATATATATATAAATATAATCGTTTTCTGGCGCTGTTTTTCTTCATATTTGAATTAAACATTCCAGACAATCCAACCGTTGGATTTTTACAAAGTTGGTGCCGTTGGGAAGATATTTCCAAGGCGAACCCGAGGGTTGAGGTTTCGGGAAAATCGAATGGTCGGATTTCCCGCACTAGTCGTTTGAAATCACGGTTTCGAAACACGAACTGCACGGCTTCGTTTCGTTTTAATTTTATTTATATTTATATATTTATATAAATATAGTTCATTCAATGATTTCCATATCGTTTTCACTTCAAATATTTTTCTAACACCTTAAAATTTTGGAAAATTTCGCCATAACCTCCCCTGCACCGGGAGCATCGGGAAATCGCAAATAGCTTTCCCGGTCCTTCTAATCTCAAAAAGAAAAAGAAAAAGCCAAGCGGCTAGCCAACAGGCTCATAAAATCATCACCCAAACAAAGCAGTAAATGTGTACCAATTTGTCGGGCACAAAATTTTATTCCTCTTCTCTAGCCCCTTTGCTATAACCTGTTCAATGAATATGCATGTACATATATATATACAGTTCTTGTCATTTATCATTTTCTATTCGACTTCATATTTGATTTCTATTTGGTTTAAAAACACCATTCATTCCAATGTTACATAAATAGGTGCAAATCATTTCATTAGCTAATTAATGAATATTTCAACTCATATATGTTTATTTTGAACAAGTGGCTATTTTTAACACTTCACATTTCAACGATTTATGCATACAATAAAAATGTGATTTTTATTGTAACACAATTCATTTCAAAACACTAATTTTCTATATAGTTCATATATGTGATAAAAATAGGATTTTTATCATAAAACAATTTCTTTTAAAACGAGATTATTTTACACAGTTCATATAGTCGATAAAAGGTGATTTTTATTATCAAACAATTTATTTCAAAATATGAATACCATTCAACACATGAATTTCAAATCAATGAATGAATATCAATTCAACACATGAATGTTTTCTATAGTTTCTATATATAGATAAAAATGTGATTTTTATTATCGAACAATTTATTTCAAAATATGAATACCATTCAACACATGAATTTCAAATCAACGAATGAATATCAATTCAGCACATGAATGTTTTCTATAGTTTCTATATATAGATAAAAATGTGATTTTTATTATCGAACAATTTATTTCAAAATATGAATACCATTCAACACATGAATTTCAAATCAACGAATGAATATCAATTCAACACATGAATGTTTTCTATAGTTTCTATATATAGATAAAAATGTGATTTTTATTATCGAACAATTTATTTCAAAATATGAATACCATTCAACACATGAATTTCAAATCAACGAATGAATATCAATTCAACACATGAATGTTTTCTATAGTTTCTATATATAGATAAAAATGTGATTTTTATTATCGAACAATTTATTTCAAAATATGAATACCATTCAACACATGAATTTCAAATCAACGAATGAATATCAATTCAACACATGAATGTTTTCTATAGTTTCTATATATAGATAAAAATGTGATTTTTATTATCGAACAATTTATTTCAAAATATGAATACCATTCAACACATGAATTTCAAATCAACGAATGAATATCAATTCAACACATGAATGTTTTCTATAGTTTCTATATATAGATAAAAATGTGATTTTTATTATCGAACAATTTATTTCAAAATATGAATACCATTCAACACATGAATTTCAAATCAACGAATGAATATCAATTCAACACATGAATGTTTTCTATTCAATGAATAAATATAGTTTAAGCATATGAAAATCATTCAAACACACGAATATTATTCAAACTTTCGGCAGCATAACGGCAGGGTAGTTAAACCGGGACCGTCCCTAGTACGGCTCCTCGCTCTACCTTAAAACCTCGCGGTTTTTGACAATGGGGATCATGCATCTAGTTCGCACGCAGGCGGCATGTATATATTTATTTCATTTCCACAAACTAATCCTATGTGGTTTCAACCAAATATTTCTCAACCACAAATGGGTATTTTTCAACCACAATCAACCAATATCAATCTCAAACAATCCCAAACAATCAATCGCTATCAATCAATTTTCACCACAATTTCAACCAATAAATATCGTCCATGGTTTGTGGACGAGGGGCGTATATATATATAGATATATATTTATATATAGCGATTCACTTTCATTTCACACATATATAATATTTAGAAAACGAAATTGAAGAGTGAGAAATTCTCACCAATAGCTATCCAATAACACGACTCTTCCTTTATAGAAATCTTCGCCTATTTCGCCTTCTTGTCGCTTTCGTTGCCCGTATCCTCTACATATGTAAAAATCGAATTTTTACTACGTTATTCAATATATAAAAATCGAATTTCAAAGATATAGATTCCGCCTTTTCAAAAATAAAGATTATATCTTTAATATTCCTACGATGTAAAAATTATATTTTTATTACTTTAAAAATATAATTTTCATATCTTACTTCTTTTAAATTAAAATCAGTTTTAAAACCTTTTTAAAAATCAGTTTTAACCTCTTTCGAAAAAAAATCAGTTTTCTTTTCAAAATAAAATCAGTTTTATAATCTTTATAAAATCAGTTTTATCATCTTTTTAAAAATCAGTTTTTAAATCTTTATAAAATCAGTTTATATAAAAAAAAAAAACTTACTGTATGCGAAGAAGGGGGGGAGCGGTCGTCAGGGTCGGCGCTGGCTTCGTGGTGGGCGGCCTTCAGTTCGTCGACGGTGGGAGGTCGTCAGACGGGGGGGCTCTCGAATCGCGTCGCGATGGCTTCGAGGGGGAGGGCGAGGTCACTGGCGGTTCGAGGGTGAGGCTTCGGTGGAGGCGGTCGTCAGGGCGGTGGCGTCGATGCTTCAGGGGGGCGTCGATCGATAGTTTTAGGGTTTTTCCCCTTTTTTTTGTTTCTGTTTAATGAATCGGGGGGGGGGGCAGAAAGGGAGATAAAGGAGGGAAATTAAAATTATTTTTATTATTTAATTATTTAATTTTGCAAAAAGGTTGACTTTTACATACGACCTCGAAACGAGGCCCACCGCCTGTCGTCCATAGCGTTTTACCCCCATTCCGAACACAATGGGATATGTATCGTAAGCTGATTTGATCGTTACAATCAGTTCCCGTTGAATTTACATTTTAAATCACTATATTGAATTTTAAACGTACATTTCAAATTACCGGGGTCACATACTAACTAGAAAAATTCCAAAAAAATATTTTCTAGCTTCGTATTGACGATACGGTCCTAACAAAACTAGTTTCATCGAATTCTGAGGCCGTTTGAAAAATGGCCAATTTCCAGTCGATTAAAATCAACTGAAACCGGTCAAACGCGTTTTCCTTTGCCACGCTCACATATTGATTCGAAAAATTATGAAATTTGAAACCTAGCAATAACTTGACATCACGAATCCAACAAAAGTGGTTTCGTCGAAATCCGAGGTCGTATGCAAAATGTCCATTTTTAAGGGCCTGAATTCCGTAGCGACTATTCATAATTTTCAACTGGACATATCTTTTGATTCCCGCTATCAAATTTCGATTGGTCGGATTCGTTAGAAAGATATCATCAAATAGATCCTAATGTTTTTGGTTTCACTAAAATCCGGATTGTTTTTCACCCGGTACAGTCCGACAAAGTTTGAATTCAATTTTTGAAACGGCCACGCCATTTCAGGCCTTGTTTATAATTATAATTAATTATATTCGTTTTCAATTGTCGATTCAAACTTAGTTTTCATCGCCATTATTTAAAATATTTATTTTAAATATTTAAAATCCATTATTTTAGCCAATTTAAAAATTTTAAATTGGTTCAGATTTTCTGGGTCGTTACAATTTATTATTCCCATGTCTTACCACATGTCGTATCTTGGTTAAGTGTTCATTAATTCATTATAACCATAATCTTGCAAGGCCTCCCACATTAGAATACCGTTTTGTGGTTGCTGGATATGTTGGGCGGTCCCAGGCCGGCTTATACCACAATCTGAATCGAACCTCGTGTCTTTACATTATTACGCATTTAATTTCTGCCTTTGACCTCTCACATTAGATTACCGTTTTGCGGTTGCTGGATATGCCATGCGGTTCTGGGCAGGATTATACCGCAATTTGAATCTAACCTCGTGTCTTAGGCGTTCATTATTACTTTCTTGATTCAAATCCCAATTTCAAATCTTGGATTATAATATATTCAAATTACCCATAATTTCAAATGTAAATTATGATTATAATTTTAATCCAAATAATGCCTATAATATCATGTGTACAAGTTATACCAAATCATGCCCAAACCAATTTCCATAGTTGTCAACAATTTATGCCAAAACTCATTTTATTACATATTTCCCAAACTTTTCCCAAACATTCCAACGTTATTCGTACATAAATCTCAACGCAACATGCATAGGCTCGAAGTAGCCTAATATCAAAAGGAAAAAGGGAAATAAGAAGGGGAGAGAATCAAAACATCAAAACTGGCATAAACATACAAATAGGCATGTGAAATAAATAACGACAAAATAGATCAGTAGGCATATGATAATAGCAATTGGGTATGAATCTGAAGGATAACAAATTACAAAACTTGATATGGCATGTACATTAGATCCAATTTACAATCCTATCATAATTACATTTTAATTTAATTATATGTGAAAGTAACATAGACTCACTGCGATAGGATTCCTAGAAAAGAGAATTAGGCATTGTTGTAGCAAATCTGATCTTGAATAATCTCTACTTTGATTGTTTGTAGATCTGATCTTCTAATTGGCATACTCATATTCTGATTTGTTTTGTGGAGAAAAAAGCTAGTTTAGATTAGAGCAGCATGGAGGTGCCATGGATGAAAACAATGAGATTAGGGTTAGGTTTAGGTGTTTATTTATAGGTGTATTAGGTGAATTAGTACCTTTAGATTAGGAACCATCTGAACCACCCATACCAGGAAAACATGTCATCCAGCCAATCCAAGAAAAACACGTCATTAGACACGGATCTGGCTGATAGGGGTCGACACCCTATAGGGGGTCGACTCCCCAGTCCATACCCCTATGGGGGAGTCGACTCCCCTTGGGGGATCGACACCCACGAGTGGGAAATTTCCCGCTCAGCTATTTTGGGTTGGATTTCGAATTTTGAACTGCTCTGGTTATCTAATTATCATTTAAATTCTGCTTTAAACTGAAATCTTCTAAGCTTCATAACTTCTTCATATTGTATTCGTTTTACGCAAACTCGGACTCTATCCCTAGCAGAATTCCGAGATGAACGCAATGGCGCAGCCCATTTCCCTTAATTCTTCTTCTGAAAATTAAGTATTCTTTAATTTTTTATTTTTAATATTTTAAAATTACGGGGTGTTATACTTGGATTTGTACTCTCCTCCTCGATCAGTTTTCATGCACACCAAGCTCTGTCCCAGTTCCCTTTCTACCTCTGCACGAATTTCCTTAAACATACTAAGAGCATCCGATTTTTTGAGAGACTGTAGGTCCAACGCTTCCTTCTAAAATCATCAATGAAATTCATAATATACCTTTTCCGCTTTCTGATGTAGGAGTGATAGGTTTGCATATGTCACTATGGACCAAGTACAGCCCACGGGATGATCTCCACAAACTCTTCTTAGGATTGTTCTCGTAGATCTGCTTCCTCTTCATACAAACTTCGCATACTACAACTTATGTTTCATCTTGGCTAAAATTTGACATGCCATTCACCATCTTCTTCTCTACTAGCGATTTCAGTCCTATATGACTAAGATGCCCAGATCTCTTATGCCATGGTTGATCAGATTTCTCTGTTACTTGTAGACACTTGGTTTCTACAGCCTCCTATTGCACCTTTTACGCTTGCTAGAATAATAAACATTCGGTTCTTTGACATGGCAGAGCACATGACTAATCTCTTTATATGTTTATTCCATACTTCGCACACATCATCTTCAATGACAACTCTCAAACCCTTTTGTTGCAACTGGCCAATGCTAAACATGTTTTTTTTCAGCCCAGGAACATAATAAACAGATGTGATTACTAAGATCAGCACATTGATTTCCAGTCATAGGTTGCCTCTTCCTTCCACCAACATCCTCCTTTCATCACCTAGCTTTACGTTTTGGCAAAAGTTATTGCAAGCTCAATGAACCATTCTTTGTTTCCGCACATATGGTTGTTATAGCTCAAGTCTAGAAACCAAATATGCTCTTTCTTTTCCTTGATCATGTTGACATGTGCCACTAGCTTCTTTTTCCCATTCTGGACACTCAAATTGGTAGAGTCCCTTCTTGTGACATTTGAAACACTCTACATGTTCCTTGTTATGGCTCATGCTCCCATGTCCACGACCTTGGTATCTTCCTCTTCCTCTTCTTCGGTATGAATGTCTACCACAGACTTTTCCTCCTTCGGGTTTCCACTAACTTTCCACCTTCAACACGTGTTCTTCCCTTGTATGTCTGCACAGGTTCTTCTCATGAACCATTAGAGAGATTTGTAGTCCATCAACTGTTAGCTCTTTGATATCATTTGACTCCTCTATGGCACATATGCATGTGAACTTCTCAACCAGGTTTCTCAGAATTTTCTCAACTACCTTTGAGTCTGACATATCTTCTCCTACGTTACACATATCATTGGTAACTTCCCTCACTCTTGAGAAGTAGTCGGTGATAGTCTTTCCTATATTCATCTCCAACATTTCAAAATTCCTCCATAATCTCTGCAACTCTGCACTCTACACTCGTGTGTTTCTTTGGTATTTTCTCTTCATTGATTCCCATATATCCTTTGTCGTATCTTTCTTCAATATCGTCTTGAGGATCAACTTATCAATGGAGGCAAATAGGTAGTTCTTTACTTTGTGATCCTTCATGGTTAACTCGGGTAGCTCCTTTCTTTGTGGTTCAGTCAGGATCACATTTCTTTGTGGCCGCCTGATCCCTTTGTTTATGGGATCCCACCATTCCTTCGATCTCAGTAGGTTTTCCATGAGCCTGCCCAATGCTCGTAATCCCCATCAAACCTTGGTATCACCAACATATCTTTTTCACTCATCTTTTTTTGGTACCAGGCTCTCAATATGCTCTTATACCACTTGATATCTGTCAAGAATTCAGAAAAATGATGCAAAGAAAATAGAATGATCTGAATTCTTCACACACTTTATTATTAAGAGATTGGTCTTAAATAGGCCCTTATAGACTGTTACTACAAAACAGGAACAAACTCAACTAAGACTAAATCAACTCCTACAAACTAGGAGGAATTATTCCAGTTTGAAACAATCAAACTTAGCTAAATGTCTCTGACTCATTCTTCAAGAATACCAACTCCTTGACTATAAAGTTGCAAGTTAAAATAAGTCTGTATGCACACGATCAAAATGCACCAAGTTTCCTGCTAATTTAATTTACAAAAGACTTTGTATCTACATTGAATTAAATTATCTATGCCGGAACAAACCAAAGTTAATGCAACAACAATCGAAGTTAAAAAGCAAAAAATAAATTCCATTACCAACATAGCAATAGATTTTTAAAGTGGCTTTCTAAAGATAGTTTAAAATAATCTTTGTTTTGTTTTAATAAATTTTTAATTCGTGGCAGTAATTGTTTTTGTAAGCTTTGGGTGTGTAATGATATAATAATCTGAACTTCACACCCCCCCCCCCCACACACACACATACACATATATATATATATATAACACGTATAGATACACACACACATATTTGTATGTATGTATGTATGTATATGAAATTCAAATCATATATGTGCATGATCTGGAGAGAGAATGATCTACGAAAATTTCACCTTTTCAAATAGTGTTTTTTTTACCAAATAAAATATATATAACAAAATGGGAGAATCTCACAAAAAAAGATTATGTAGAAATGGCTACATAATTTGTGCACATATGTAGATAAAAATATACAAGAATAGCAACTAATGAACACAAAATAGATACAGCCATAAACAAATGAAAAGGAGGGCCACAACTAAGCGAACCCTTTGTAGACACTCTCCATTAACGAGGAAGATGCCAAGGCGTCCACAAATCCAATGAACAAGGAGTGAGATCTAATAAAAACTTCTTGAAGAGTATAAAAGCAAAGGCACAAAACTAAAATCTCCAGCGCCCGGATAACAGTGATAATCCTGCTGAAAGCTCCAACTCCATATCCTAAGCCGCATCTCCAATAAGCTCCTGATTAGCTCCTCCATCTAACTATAAGCACAGAGACCAAAAACCTATAAAAGCAGGACTTGCGACAGTAGTAAACAGCATAAGAGATGAAAACGGGGGGAGAGGTGAGGGTGTGAAGAGGAGAGTGGGTAAACCGCCCCTACCCACTTAAGTTCAAAGCAAATTTAGTCGATCTCCGTCCTAGGCACTGTGGAAACAACCATAAAACCCACCAGCCTTCTCGAGCGGGAGTTAACCACTCCCTGAAACAGCCTACCGTGGAATGCGAGGAAAATGTTGTTCCTTACTCAGCTAATTATGGTAGGAGGATCCATAGGAAATTTGTCAAATATTAGTGCCATGTTCCGTGAGCACCAGATATGCCAACAGATAAGGCAAGGTATAAGATGAATTAGGATCGAGCGAGATACCAGCCCACCAGTATCTCAGTAAATCATAAAGAGAAGTGGGCATTACCTTGGAGGCCAATTAGTTTCCCGAAGTAATTTCAGACAGTAGTAGCAGAATAGCTACGGAAAAATAAGTGAGTTAAATATTCTCACCTGATCTGCAACACCCGCAATGAGACACAATTGGGATGCCAATTCTCTGAACGTTCTCATCTAGTGGTAACCCATCATGCAAGGTTCTCCACATAAACAGAGAAACCTTCGAAGGTAATCGAACATCCCAAATGAAAGAAAAAAGATGAAGCCATGGAGTCGAGGTCCTAGCCGAGTTCCACACCGCCTTAATCGAGAAAGGGATGTCATCCCATCCAGCTCCACCATCATGGGAGTCTGTAAAGGCCTTCATTGATTGCATCCATTTCCACGTCTCACTAGCATAGGATGGGACACCGGAAAAATTCACGGTCAAAAATATGTGGTACTTGGAATGGAGGAACATCGCGCATAAGGAAATGTTCACTTCAAACCGAGCCCACAGCTTGTAAGCAAAGGTAGTACAGATATCCTTTGGATTTTGGAGACCTAAACCCCTTCAACTTTGGGATGACAAACGATGTCCCAACAAATCCAATGTTTACCCTAGAAAAAGGACGAAGCCGACGAAACCTTTTCAAATATAGTATAGTTTCATATGTGATACATATATGGAATTGAATAATCCTATATATGTGTGTGCCTATTTCCAAAGGATTTGTTTTCCAAAATGTTAATTCCAACATGAATATTTTCAACGTGCAAATGATTTCTGATGTAAACAATTTAATATATGTTGAAATTTTTAATACCAGAGGCCTTTTGAATGTATATGAATTCGAAAAATATGCATTGTGTAGATTTCTAAATCTATAACCACTCTATAGGCTTTAGGAGTCTACATGCCTCTGGGAAATGAAATTATATTTTTGGTTTCGGAAGTAAGCGTAATAGGAAACACATCATACTTTTGAATGTCTTTGTCTTTCTCTTTCTCTATATGTATACACACACACATGTATATGCGCTTATCTCTCGCAGGTTAAAATTTATCAAATGTGTAACCTTCAGTTGGAAACTGCTCTTAATAAGCATGCCTTTTCTCATACGCCAGGCTTTAAATATGAGTATTTAAAGGTCAAAGTTGTTGAAATTCGCATGCATTCAGTTTTCAAAAATACACGACTTTAACATGCATATGTGCTATAAGATTCGAGTATGCATGTACAACCCCATACATTTATGTTTGATATTTGTTTCGGCATGATACTTAGTAGGAAAGTTGTGGCCTCAAATATAAATGTATTTTGAAAAAGAAAATAAAAAATTCATATGAAAATGATCTTCTTTATATTGATATATAACTTTGAACTATGTATTGGCATTGAGCATATAACGCATATTACATACTCATACAGTTTCCATAAGTTTGTAGTTTAATGTGTCTTAGAACGTATAATTTTTGGAATACATAAAGTTCCCAATATATATGGGTTTGAATATAGTTTCACACACAAGTATGTCCCAGAAGAAGTTTAGAATTATAAATATATGTTTCTAAAAGCCCCAGTCTAGTCTTATGCAGTTATTATATACATCAGCTTTCAGATGTTTTCGAGACACCAAGTTTGGGGTATATGGTTTTGGAATAGAAAAGCTTTATACACTTGAATTTTCAGTGGGTTGTATGTATGAGTGTTTGATGTGAACATGAACTTCAGGTGCATCAAGCTTCATGTGCATATGAATCAGACATATTAGTTTTATTTTGCATAGGTTTAGCATGGTTTCATACAAATTTTTTAATCTGTACTTGGTTCTTGAATATGTCAGGATTGAAGGAGCATGACTTCAAGCATTTAGTAGGCGTATACATCCTAAAATTCAGGTGCGATAGCAGTTTCAATGTCATCCCAGGTCTTAAGTCGAAGAACGGTCAACGTCCAAGTAAGCACGACCCATCAACATATTTGGTGCTGTTAAATGGGCTTTCACATTTTTACCATAACATATCTTTGAATATTATTTTTGGTATACACACTTGAGAAAATGTTAATATACCATATAGCATTTAAGGCGTATGCAATATCACACACCTGTGGTTTTCAAGAGCATATATGTTACGACTCAGCATATGAATATGTTCCCTTGTACAATATGACTTATAAAGTTATTGATACAGTGCCAAATGAAAGCCTTGTATGCATATTGAGTTCCAAATAATTATATTAAAATATGTTAAGAATTAATATAGCTTCGTGTGCCTATGGTTAAGCTTTAGAATATATACCAACATCTGAGAAGTTTGAATAAATGAATTGTTCTCTGCACATACTAATTTCCTAATTGCATGAATTTCAGAAAATGACACGAGCTATAAAATCATGCATGGATCCAGACAGGAACAAGGAGCAACGAAGGTGCAGTCCATAAAAGTAACTCAGTTCCAAGTGAGTAATGCTACTAATGACATTCATAGGGTAGGCTGAAAAAAGACATTTCGGTTACTACATGCCTCATGCTTGTAAATTTCTAGTAGATGTTTCTGACACTGCTTGTGTAAGTAACTTATCGCCTGTTTCACCAACACACACGATTTGTTGTTTTATTTTCGCATATAGCATAGTTTTGTACCAATAATTCATTGTTTCAGGAAGCTAAGTAAACAGTCTACTTTATTTATAACCCAGGTAGTTCATAGCTTATACGCACAAACTGTATCCGCATGCATATATGTACGAAATAATATATCTTTGTTATGTCCACAAAAATAAAGCAAACCACCTATGTGTACAAATCACAAAATATAAAAGTTATGCGTTTGCATGTGATCAACATTTAACCGAAAATACATTTACATTACTGTTGTTTGCCACAACCATCGTCAGCACTGAAAAACTTAGTTCATTAAAAAACCTAATCAACAATAGAGCAGCAAGCTTCGTCTTCCACCTCGCTCTGACCAACTTCAATAGCTAATTGAGTGCATATAAAGATCAACAAAACTACACTTCACATACTTAACATATAATGTAACACCCCATAATTTTAAAGGTCATTATAATGATAAACTAAAGAATACTTAATTAAATATTGAGAATTAAGTAAAACGGATTGTACCATTTCGTCTCAAAATTATGCTTAAGATAGACTCTGAGTTTGCGTAAACGAGACATAGAATGAAGAAGACATTAGGGTTCGAAGTTTGTATACATATAAGCAATATATATATAAATCAATTCCATAAAATCAAAAATTGAAGAGCGGGTAGAGAGGGAAATCGGCCCACTAGGGGTCGACCCCAATCCCCATGGGTGTCGACCCATAGGTCGACCCTACCCAAATCTGGGGCAAATCCATTTCTGTGAACGTGGACTCGTTTCTTGACTAGAATCATTGACATTAGGCTATAAACAGGACCTCATCTCTATTATTTTATTCATCAAAATATAATGGAGACAACGAGGTGCTGCCCCAACTTAGATTGAATTAGCCTATTCTTCTGCAATAACAACTTATAAGCATACAAGAATCTCTGCTACAACATCAACAGTCATTTCTCTATTCTTTAGATCTAGTCACAGTGAGTTTATGATATTTTTAGATATAAACATTTAATAAGTAATCCTGACATATTTATAATTTGCATCTAAACTTGTGCCTGTTAATAACTTGAATTATAACTAATCAGATCGGCCATTAGTTATACACCTAATCTATTGATTAGTTCTCATATGCTTATTCCTGATATGCCTATTCTATTATCATGCCTAATTTTGTCATCATATGCCCTTTCTGCTACGAGGCCTATTTATGTCACCGTATGCCTGTTCAGTTAGTATGCCTATTTCTGACATCATGTGCCTGTTTTGTTATTATGCTTATTAATGTTCTCTCCCTCCTTCCCTTTTTATTTTTATAGCCAACCTACCTTCAAGCATAGGCCAACCGCTGAAATATGTGAACGAAAGAAATTGCGAATGGTTGGGAATGATATTGGGGCATAACTTGTATTGTAAAGCATGATTGGGATATAGGGGCATAATCTATACCTTGATCTAAAACTTTAAATTGGGCATAACTTGTATCGTTGACCAGATCGGGATTTGGGGCATAACCTTGGATGAACATGAAAAATTGTTTAAGAATGAACATGCCTAATTTATAGCAAATAGAAACTATAGCTGCACTTAGACATGAGGTTAGATTACGCTTATGGTAGAAGTCCGCCCGGAATCACCCGGCAAATCTAGTATCCACAAGTGGTTAATCTAATGCGAGGGATCTAGTGCATAAATGCACAAGTAACGGTGCTAAGACACGAGGTTAAGTCTGACTTGTGGTAGAAGTTTGCCCGGAACCTTAATATAAGAGGTCTGATGCATTAACATGCATAAACGGGAAATGATAATAACCTGTTAACCTTTAGTACTTAACCTGTTTAAACCCGTGGGGATCATAAGAACCTGTCAAAATTGTGAAAAGGTTAAGTAAACTTGCTTGAATCAATGGAGGGTTAAGTAAACTTGCTTGAATCAACAGAGGGTTAAGTAAACTTGCTTGAATCTATGGGGGGTTATATAAACCCGACAAACTTAATCTGTTTTACATGTTGGGGTTATGCGGGCTTGTTAATCTGTTAGGCATAACCTGTCAAAATCCTAGTAGTGGGGATGCAAGCCTAGGGGGTGATCTGTATCATTTGTTGTGTGGACTCGTATCAGTCAGTAACCTATCTTGGTATCAAAAGGGGAACCGTAAACTAGGTAGGGGTCAGGGAACGCTTACTGAGTTGATTATAAGAGGTCACTTGAGTGGGGTTGTTGACGACACATTTCGTCGGACTCATGTGCGTGCATGAATCTGCTTGACTTAGGATAATAAGACGTTGTGACATCAGTAGATATGGCTATGCATCTTGAAAATAACGGGGTTTCCAGTTTAGGAAGTGATACATCCTACTGTGGGGCCAGCTCAAGGTATCTACGGGATAGGGAGCCGATCGATTGGGGTAGTAATTAGGGCACATCTGGTCTTGCTTGTTTAGGAGCTCGTTATTATCGTTGAGGGTAACACATGTCATTTCTGTTAGGCTACCTGTTATTGTTGTTGGGGGTAAAACCCGTCACTAGAAGTACACCTAAGTCTACCATCATGTTCTTGTTGGGATCATTCTATTCTTATTATACTAGTATTGGTGCGGAGAAAAGTATTTAGGAAGTGCAATATACATTTTTTTTCTGATTATTCAGTTCATCCTATGTAACGACCCGGAAATCCGAGCCAATTTAAAATTTTTATTTTGGCAATTTTAATGAATTTTGACTATTTAAAATGAATTATTTTAAATAATATCGACGAGAAATTTATTTTGAATAGAATTCGAAAGTATATATTTATTCGAATCGTCATTAGAATATACATAATTATTTATATATAAAAGGAATTGAAAATGGCGTGGTAGTTCGATAATTCGATTTCAAATTTCAAATGAATGTACCGGGTGCAAAATAAACCGGATTTTAGTGAAACCAAAAATTAGAATCTATTTGTGAATATCTTTCCAATGAATCCGAAAAATTGAAATTTCATAGCAGGAATCAAAAGATATGTCCAGTTGAAAATTCAGAATAGTCGCTATGGAATTTCGGCCTTTAAAAATGGCCATTTTTCAAACGGTCTCAGAATTCGACGAAACAAGTTTTGTTAGGACCGTATCATCGATACGAAGCTAGAAAATAGTTTTCTGGAATTTTTCGAGCTCATGTGCGGCCCCGGTAAATTGAAATGCGCGTTCAAATTCAATATATAGCGTTATATTTTGATTTTGACGAAAACTGATCGAAATGGTCGAATCAGCTTACGGTACATATCCCATTGTGTTCGAAATGGGGGTAATTAGTTATGGATGGCAGGTGGTGGGTTTCGTTTCGAGTTCGAATGAAAAAGATACTTTTTTTGAAGTTAAAATAATAAAATATTTATATATATAATTAATATATCCCTCCCCCATCCCTTTATCATTCCTCTAGTCAACGCTAGCTCAGATCGATTTTTAAAAGATATAAAAAAAAGAAATAGGAGGACGGGATCTCGATTTCATCGACGTCGGAGCCACCGCACGCCCCCCTTCAGCTTTGTCGCCGACCGTTCTTCCCCACTTTGATCCTCCTCCGCCTGTCCTCTCTTTCCCTCTCGCGCAGTCTCCCCGTGAACCCTCACAACGCCCGAACCCCAAATTACCATCGTCGCTTAACCCTAGGGCGCCCCGTCCTCCACCTGCCACTTCCACCCCATTCCGACGACCACACCCCCTCGGATTCCCTCCCTTCGCCACTGATGACCAAGCCCACATCCTTCCTTCGAGCAGTAAGTTTTTTTTTTCTTTTTCTTTCTTCAATTACATCTATTCTACTTTACTCTATTTCAGTTTTAAAAATATAAAAACCTAGTAGGATAAAAACTTGATTTTTATTTATAATATAGAAGGATAGGAACTTGATTTTTAATTATAACGTAGAGAGGAAAAAAATTTATAATTTTTATATATGAAGTAGGAATAAAAATATAATTTTTATTTAAGTAGCAAGATAAAAATTTGATTCTTATTTATGTAAAGAGATAAAAATTTGATTTTTACTTATATGGTTGTAGAACAAAGAGTTGATTTTTAATGACATAAAAATATGATTTTTTATATGATGTAAAGGTTAAAAATATGATTTTTATATGATGTAAAGGTTAAAAATATGATTTTTATACGGGTAGGATAATAAAAATATGATTTTTATTATAAGAGAAGTGAAATAAAAATATAATCTTTATAGTATATGAAGTGAAATAAAAACATGAACTTTATTTTTATCATGAAGGAGTGAGGATAAAGATTAAATTTTTATATTAGTAGCGGATTAAAAATAGAATTTGTATATACTAGAGAATATAAAAATGTGATTTTTATGTATGTAGTGAATACGAGCGTCGAAAGTGACGAAGGGCGAGCACGGCAAGGATTTTCAACATATGAAGAGTCACGGCATTTGGTCTAGCTATTGGTGAGAACTTCTCGCTTTTAATTTATTTCTAGTTTAAAATATATACTAGGATGCAGACGGTGTTTAGTGGCACCCGACAACCGTCGCCAACAGACCATGGACGGCTTGTATGTTTGTTCGATTTTGCTGTGTAGTTGATTGTGTGATGTGATGTGAAATGAAATAAATTATTTATATAGTTGAAATAAAATATTTTATAGTGGAAAATATTTTATAGTTAAAAATAGAATTTTTAACGTGTATATGAAATGAAATAAAAATAAACAAATTGGACGATTTGTTTATATACACACATTTGACTGATATTGATTGGGACGATAAATTTTACACATCGCCCAACTGCACAAATAAAATCTGTGTTTGATTGTTTGAAACCCCACACGGGTATTGGGATGATATATGACATACACTAATCCCAATAATTAGTTGTATGTCAATCGATTGATTGACAGACTGTTATGAGCGTTAAATATTTATATTTGATGCTTATACAGTGTAGAATGCACTTTGGGTGATGGTTGATTATTTGTCGTTGTTGATATATACATGCGTTGTATGGAAATCCATAGAAATAAATCTATGGTAATTGATTGGGCCTCATTCCAGTTTTGAAATAAAATATTTGAAAAAGAAATATCTGAATAGAAATATTTGAAATAGAATATTTGAAATAGAAATATTTGAAATAGAATATTTGAAAATAAAAATATATGAAGCCGTGTTAAGTAGTTACACGCCATTTTAACACGAACGAGAATTTTGTCGATTTTATAATGAATATGGAAATAATTTCAAAATTGAATATTTTGAAATGAATTCGAATTGAAATTGAATATTTTGAAATGAATTCGAATAGAAATTGAATAGAAATAAAATCGAATTGAAATTGAATGGAACTGAATTCGAATTGAAATTGAAATTGAATTGAAGTGGGTTCGAATTGAAACTGAATAGAAGTGAATTTGAATTCAAATTGAATAGAAATGAATTCGAAATGAAATTGAATAGAAGTGAATTCGAATTGAAATTGAATAGAAATGAATTCGAATTGAAATTGAATTATTTTGAAATTCAAATTGAATTGAAAACGAACTGAAATTGAATTAAAAATCGATTTGAATTGAAATCAGTTTAAAATGAATTTAAAACGAATTTGTAAGGGAAAACTCAATTTTGATTTGAATTTGAAAATGAAGTTGAAATCGTTTTGAAAACGAATTTAAAACGATTTATAAAATACGTTTTAAAAGGGAATCGACGAAGTATATATTATATATACAATATAATGGCCTGAATGGAACGCGTCGTGCCGCGGCAGTTCGCGAATTTCGACCATTGACTTCGAACGGATATTACGGGAGATCCGACCGTCGGATTCTCCTAAAACCGGAACCGTTTGGTTCGTATCGAAAAGTTCTTTCTAAGAATATTAGAAATTAGAAATCTAATGGTTGGATTTGGAATTATGTCCAAATCAAATTTAGAAAAGGTCATTGTAAGTGCAGTTCGATGGCCGTTGGTGGAAATCGACTATACGGGCCTTGATAAAATTATTAAAAATATCAATAATTTGTGTAAAATCATAAGAAATGATTTGGGAAGAATCAGGATGAAAAACTCCATATTTGAAAATATAAAAATAGATTTTTTTCGAATTGAACTAGTTTTGAACTAGAATTATAATTCTATTTATTTTTAAATAAATAAATTGGATTTGAAAAGGGTTTTAAAAGTTACCAGAATTTCCAATAATTGAATTGTAATGGATTTGAATCGAAATTGTCTTTGGAATATTTCGATGTTGGATTTCGTGATTATACATATGTTGTTATGGAAATTTGAAACATATATATATATCGTTATTTCCAATATGATATTTGTTGGTCATAGAATTTGATATTGAATATAAGCCGATATATTTTCTATTCAGAGCCTTGTATTTAATATCAAATGTGATTTGGGTTTGTCGTGAATGGTTTCTTCATTAACACTGTTCTTAAACCCAGTTGAGAAAAAGATTAAATCTTTTTATTTAGATTTGATGAAGTGTACCAATTAAATGATATTTTATTGGAATTGAATTGGTATTGATTTTTGGGTTTATCGTGAACAGTGTATTAAATAACACTTATTCTTTAACCCGATAATTAATGAAATGTGATTTTGGGTTGTAGTGAACGCTATCTTCAATAATACTGTTCACAGACCGAAAGGAGTTAAGAAAATCAGAAACTAACTGGAGATTAGTTAAGTTGAATGGTTTCAGGGTATTGATCTGATGTTGTTTTTGGCCTTCGGGGTTAATACTTAGGGAATTGCTCACTTGTTAATTTACGGTTAGGGACGGATTGAAATGTGATGTGATTTTGGGGTTTATCGTGAACCGTGTTTTAAATGACACTGATTCTTTAACCCAGTTAAAGACTAAAACTAAAGGGAGTTTTAATGAATCTTTAATTAGATTGAAAAGATCGAGAATGGAGTATCACCAGTTTTGCTCCAGGTGATAGTTAAATCTTTAATTAGATTTGAACGTGAGATGGTAATTGAATTTACCGATAACACCGTGGTGTTAGATATGAAGTATAACCAGTTTTACTTCATGGGATGAATAGGTTGGGGTTGGGAAATTAAAACAAATGATTACTTCGGTAAGGGTCGTTAATCCCGACTAGTTTGAAGTGATATTCAAAGGAAGATTAAAAAAAGAATTTATCTTTGATAAAATTAATAGGAACCTTTCCCTAAGAATGTGAAATTTAGAAACTAACTGTCGGTTAGCTAAGCAGAATGGTTTTCTGGATATTGATCTGATGTTGGTTTCGGCCTTCGGGGTTATTATTTGGGGAATTATTCTCTTGATTAATTTACGGTTAGTGAATGATGAATTGGAATGAGGCGTATGTTGTGTTTGTGTAACACTTGTATATTATATACACGAGTTATTCGGAAAGACCGGGTTAATCCCATTCTGAATAACTGATACGACGATAAGCCGAAGATGAAGACGGTGGTTGAAGAGTGAAGGTCTTCACGTTGTTTAGATAATTACTGATGATCTTGATTGGGCCGTACACCCAAGAGGAGGGAATCAGTTGGTGATCGTCCAGACGTACTTGGAGATCGATGGATATGCGGGGTACTAGGTGCCTCTGGTTTCATTCAGACCTAGAACGGACTTGTAAATGGACTGTGTGTCTAACATTGGATTTTATTCTGTATGATTGATTTCTATTAAATATATATCTGTTTGGCGGCGGAGAATTTATTCTCTTGCTTAGCGCCCTTCTCTGAGACGTACGAGCTCAGGGGTTATATACTGATGGATATCAAACGCATAGAGTGAATTGCCTGTGTGGCATGCCTTAGTGGCAATTGATCGAGGCTTCTGTTGAAAAGCAAAGCCTTATGGTGGATGATCAAAGCACAGCCTGTGTGGCATAGCTTTGTGTAACGTTGATTTGCGAGCCTCACACCCCGGTTGTGAACCAGAAACGGGAGAGGACATCAGGGAGGACATGCGTTTCTTTCTAGCTAGAAGTGGCGTCATTGGTTTTACACGCCCTGACGAGTTTGACTTATGTGGTTGTTGCTGTTGTGAGGCACCTCGGACATATCAGTTGATCCGGGACCGATGGAGTCATTTGTTGGCTCATTTACGCCCCAAAGGGTGGGGAAACGTAGTGTTCAGGCATAATAATCCACATCGGTGGACCGGCCCTGACGATCCAAAGGGTTGATGCGTTATGAACCTGAGGCTCGGGCTAGACAGTCTCGAATCGGTTGAGGACTATCTCTTTCCTCAGTTCACAGATGGAAATCCAACTTGCAATACGTGACGTTTCGATTTTAGTTGGAATCCTAGTATGGCGACATAGTGGGATGGGGCGCTTATGGCGTCTATGATTGATACTTATGATTTGAAGTTGTTTTATACACTTTGCACTTATAATAGTATCTAATCATTTGTTTTAAACGTATCAAGCATTCTTGGCTATTATAAGGTAAAAACCATATCCTCCGGCTTGCGTTGCATTGTGTGATGGGACCTGGGTCTTATAATAGCTTCATTTTTCTTTATTTAGCATTGCGCTGTTTGTTTTATGCACTGGTATTCTTGGGAGGAAACCCGTTTCGTATTTTATGGCGTAGTCCCTTGATTTACCCAACTTTAAAATATAGATTAATAACTGTTTTAGTCCTCACACCAGTCACATGACTGACCTCGAGTTTATTGTTTTAATCTAAACTCTGGGTGCTTTATTTTGACATGGGTAGCTAGTAGTTTTGGTTTTGCAGATTTATATTCACAGGATCCTGGTTTACAACTGGAATGATATCCGGAAAGCTTTGTATCCGTATATCTCTTCTAGTTGTGTATTGTATTATTTTCCGCTGCTATGTATTGTATTCTCTGATATTTATCGAATGTATTTCATTTATTCATACTCTGTATATTCTTGTATTCTGATGGAGATGTTGTAATATACAATGAAATGTTCTTCCGTCTGCGTTCTTTTGTGGCTTGTCCTCGACTCAATCCGACCTTTCCCTACCGGGGAAGTTCGGGTCGTTTCAGCTGGTATCAAAGCTTTGGTTTACAAAGCTCAGAGAATAAGACACATTAGAACCATACGAAAGAGTTCATCACACATTGGATTAGTAATATCCAATCGGAATGACTCGTTAGAGATGAGATCAGTAGTATCCTAGAACGAGTGTGAAGAGTATATTTTTGAAAATGAAAACAAATTTTTGTTTTGAAAATTTAAATCAATTATACGTATTTGACTATTTATTTATATTGATTTAGGTAATCAAATATATAGAGATTTTAGTATACATCTGATCCACGTGTATTGAAGCCTCAAATATATTCGATAGATATAGAATCACACTCTAGACGCTCGGGCATGATTCTGATGATTGACGCGTCATCATTAGAATTTATTTTCGTGTTTCGAAAGTGGGATTTCTATATATTTCCAATTGACTGGTGTGAGAACCAAAATTATATAGGGCCTATTGTTGTGATTTGGCATCAAAAATGTGATTTTTGACTATATATCAAAGTTATGAATTTGAAAAGCTAATCACTAATTGATTGATGGTTGTGTTGTTTGATTATTGGTTTGATAATTTTTAACCATTTAGGCCAAATTGAACCAAGTATTGAACTGTATTGGAAATTTTTTGAAAATGCATGCGAATACATGTACTTACATTGAACAGGTCATAGCAAGGAGGCTAGAGCAGAAGAATAAAATTTGTTTGCCCGACAAATAGGTACATGTTTATCATAATTTACTGTTTTGTTTGGGTGATGATGATTTTGTGAGCGGATTGGCTAGCCGCTTGTCTTTTTCTTTTTCTTTTTGAGATCAGAGGGCCTATATGGCAATTTCGGGATATTCCCGGTGCTCCCGGTGCAGGGGAGGTTATGGCGAAATTTTTTTAAAATTTAGGGTGTTAGCCAAATTTTTGAAAAATTTGAAAAGTTCTTAGAAACTGAAAAGTTGAAAACTTAAGCCGTAGTGAAAATAATGAAAGTTGAGTTGATTAGTTAAACAACTTTCGGCTTCGTTCCTTTTCGGGGACGAAAAGTTTTAAGTGGGGGAGATTGTAACGACCCGGAAATCCAAGCCAATTTAAAATTTTTATTTTGGCAATTTTAATGAATTTTGACTATTTAAAATGAATTATTTTAAATAATATCGACGAGAAATTTATTTTGAATAGAATTCGAACGTATATATTTATTCGAATCGTCGTTAGAATACAAATAATTATTTATATATATAAAAGGAATTGAAAATGGCGTGGTAGTTCGATAATTCGATTTCAAATTTCAAATGAATGTACCAGGTGCAAAATAAACCGGATTTTAGTGAAATCAAAAATAATAGAATCTATTTGTGAATATCTTTCCAACGAATCCGAAAAATTGAAATTTCATAGCGGGAATCAAAAGATATGTCCAGTTGAAAATTCAGAATAGTCGCTATGGAATTTCGGCCTTTAAAAATGGCCATTTTTCTAACGGTCTCGGAATTCGACGAAACAAGTTTTGTTAGGACCGTATCGTCGATACGAAGCTAGAAAATATTTTTTTGGAATTTTTCGAGCTCGTGTGTGGCCCCGGTAAATTGAAATGCGCGTTCAAATTCAATATATAGCGTTATATTTTGATTTTGACGAAAACTGATCGAAACGGCCGAATCAGCTTACGGTACATATCCCATTGTGTTCGAAATGGGGGTAATTAGCTATGGAAGGCAGGCTGTGGGTTTCATTTCGAGTTCGAATGAAAAAGATACTTTTTTGAAATTAAAATAATAAAATATATTTATATATATAATTAATATATCCCTCCCCCATCCCTGTATCCCTCCTCTAGTCAACGTTAGCTCAGAACGATTTTTAAAAGACAGAAAAAAAAAAGGAAATAGGAGGACGGGATCTCGATTTCGTCGACGCTGGAGCCACCGCACGCCCCCCTTCAACTCTGTCGCCGACCGTTCTTCCCCACTCCGATCCTCCTCCGCCTATCCTCTCTTTCCCTCTCGCGCAGTCTCCCCGTGAACCCTCACAATGCCCGAACCCCAAATTACCATCGTCGCTTAACCCTAGGCCGCCCCGTCTACCACCTGCCGCTTTCACCCCATTCCGACGACGCCACCCCCTCGGATTCCCTCCCTTCGCCGCTGATGACCAAGCCCCCATCCTTCCTTCGAGCAGTAAGTTATTTTTTTCTTTTTCTTTCTTCAATTACATTTATTCTACTTTACTCTATTTCAGTTTTAAAAATATAAAAACCGAGTAGGATAAAAACTTCATTTTTATTTATAATATAGAAGGATAGGAACTTGATTTTTAATTATAATGTAGAGAGGAAAAAAAATTATAATTTTTATATATGAAGTAGGAATAAAAATATAATTTTTATTTAAGTAGCAAGATAAAAACTTGATTCTTATTTATGTAAAGAGATAAAAATTTGATTTTTATTTATATGGTTGTAGAATAAAGAGTTGATTTTTAATGACATGAAAATATGATTTTTATATGATGTATAGGTTAAAAATATGATTTTTATATGATGTAAAGGTTAAAAATATGATTTTTATACAGGTAGGATAATAAAAATATGATTTTTATTATAAGAGAAGTGAAATAAAAATATAATCTTTACAGTATATGAAGTGAAATAAAAACATGAACTTTATTTTTATCATGAAGGAGTGACGATAAATATTAAATTTTTATAAGAGTAGCGGATTAAAAATAGAATTTTTATATACTAGAGAATATAAAAATGTGATTTTTATGTATGTAGTGAATACGAGCGTCAAAAGTGACGAAGGGCGAGCACGGCAAGGATTTTCTACATATGAAGAGTCGCAGGGTTTGGTTTAGCTATTGGTGAGAACTTCTCGCTTTTAATTTATTTCTAGTTTGAAATATATACTAGGATGCAGACGGTGTTTAGTAGCACCCGACACCCGTCGTCCACAGACCATGGACGGCTTGTATGTTTGTTTGATTTTGCTGTGCAGTTGATTGTGTGATGTGATGTGAAATGAAATAAAATATTTATATAGTTGAAATAAAATATTTTATAGTTAAAAATAGAATTTCTAACGTGTATATGAAATGAAATAAAAATAAACAAATCGGACGATTTGTTTATATACACACATTTGACTGATATTGATTGGGACGATAAATTTTACACATCGCCCAACTGCACAAATAAAATCTGTGTTTGATTTTTTGAAACCCCACACGGGTATTGGGATGATATATGACATACACTAATCCCAATAATTAGTTGTATGTCGATCGATTGATTGACAGACTGTTATGAGCGTTAAATATTTATATTTGATGCTTATACAGTGTAGAATGCACTTTGGATGATGGTTGATTATTTGTCGTTGTTGATATATACATGCGTTGTATGGAAATCCATAGAAACAAAATCTATGGTAATTGATTGGGCCTCATTCCATTTTTGAAATAAAATATTTGAAAAAGAAATATTTGAATAGAAATATTTGAAATAGAATATTTGAAATATAAATATTTGAAATAGAATATTTGAAAATAAAAATATATGAAGCCGTGTTAAGTAGTTACACGCCATTTTAACAAGAACGAGAATTTTGTCGATTTTATAATGAATATGGAAATAATTTCAAAATTGAATATTTTGAAATGAATTCGAATTGAAATTGAATATTTTGAAATGAATTCGAATAGAAATTGAATAGAAATGAATTCGAAATGAAATTGAATGGAACTGAATTCGAATTGAAATTGAATAGAAGTGAATTCGAATTGAAATTGAATAGAAGTGAACTCGAATTGAAATTGAATAGAAATGAATTCGAATTGAAATTGAATAGAAGTGAATTCGAATTGAAATTGAATAGAAATGAATTCGAATTGAAATTGAATTAATTTGAAATTCAAATTGAATTGAAAACGAACTGAAATTGAATTAAAAATCGATTTGAATTGAAATCAACTTAAAATGAATTTAAAACGAATTTGTAAGGGAAAATTCAATTTTGATTTGAATTTGAAAACGAAGTTGAAATCGTTTTGAAAATGAATTTAAAACGATTTATAAAATACGTTTTAAAAGGGAATCGACGAAGTATATATTATGTATATAATATAATGGCCTGAATGGAACGCATCGCGCCGCGGTAGTTCGCGAATTTCGACCATTGACTTCGAACGGATATTACGGGAGATCAGACCGTCAGATTCTCCTAAAACCGGAACCGTTGGATTCGTATCGAAAAGAGCTTTCTAATGAATATTAGAAATTAGAAATTTAACGGTTGGATTTGGAAATATGTCCAAATCAAATTTAGAAAAGGTCGCTGTAGGTGCAGTTCGATGGCAGTTGGTGGAAATCGATTGTACGGGCCTTGATAAAATTATTAAAAATATCAATAATTTGTGTAAAATCATAAGAAATGATTTGGGAAGAATCGAGATGAAAAAATCCATATTTGAAAAGATAAAAATAGATTTTTATCGAAATGAACTAGTTTTGAACTAGAATTATAATTCTATTTATTTTTAAATAAATAAAATGGATTTGAAAAGGGTTTTAAAAGTTACCAAAATTTCCAATAAGTGAATTGGAATGGATCTGAATCGAAATAGTCTTTGGAATATTTCGATGTTGGATTTCGTGATTATTCGTTGTTATGGAAATTTGATAGATATACATATATATCGTTTTTTCCAATACGATATTTGTTGGTCGTAGAATTTGATATTGAATATAAGCCGATATATTTTCTATTTAGAGCCTTGTATTTAATATCAAATGTGATTTGGGTTTGTTGTGAATGGTGTCTTCATTAACACTGTTTGTAAACCCATTTGAGAAAAAGGTTAAATCTTTTTATTTAGATTTGATGAAGTGTACCAATTAAATGGTATTCTATTGGAATTGAATTGGTATTGATTTTTGGGTTTATCGTGAATAGTGTTTTAAATAACACTTGTTCTTTAACCCGATAATTAATGAAATGTGATTTTGGGTTGTAGTGAAAGCTATCTTCAATAATACTGTTCTTAGACCCAAAGGAGTTAAGAAAATCAGAAACTAACTGGAGATTAGTTAAGTTGAATGGTTTCTGGGGTATTGATCTGATGTTGGTTTCGCCTTTGGGGTTAATACTTAGGGAATTGCTCACTTGTTAATTTACGGTTAGGGACGGATTGAAATGTGATGTGATTTTGGGGTTTATCGTGAATCGTGTTTTAAATGACACTGATTCTTTAACCCAGTTAAAGATTAAAACTAAAGGGAGTTTTAATGAATCTTTAATTAGATTGAAAAGATCGAGAATGGAGTATCACCAGTTTTGCTCCAGGCGATAGTTAAATCTTTAATTAGATTTGAACGTGAGATGGTAATTGAATTTACCGATAACACCGTGGTGTTAGATATGAAGTATAACCAGTTTTACTTCATGGGATGAATAGGTTGGGGTTGGGAAATTAAAACAAATGTTTACTTCGGTAAGGGTCGTTAATCCCGACTAGTTTGAAGTGATATTCAAAGGAATATTAAAGAATAAATTTAAAAGAATTTATCTTTGATAAAATTAATGGGAACCTTCCCTAAGAATATGAAATTTAGAAACTAACTGTCGGTTAGCTAAGCAGAATGGTTTTTTGGATATTGATCTGATATTGGTTTCGGCCTTCGGGGTTAATATTTAGGGAATTATTCTCTTGATTAATTTACGGTTAGTGACTGATGAATTGGAATGAGGCGTATTTGTGTTTGTGTAACACTTGTATATTATATACGCGAGTTATTCGGAAAGAGCGGGTTAATCCCATTCTGAATAACTGATACGACGATAAGTCGAAGATGAAGGCGGTGGTTGAAGACCGGAGGTCTTCACGTCGTTTGGATAATTACTGATGATCTTGATTGGGCCGTACACCCAAGAGGAGGGAATCAGTTGGTGATCGTCCAGACGTACTTAGAGATCAATGGATATGCGGGGTACTAGGTGCCTCCGGTTTCGTTCAGACCCAGAACGGACTTGTAAATGGACTGTGTGTCTCACATTGGATTTTATTCTGTGTGATTGATTTCTATTAAATATATATCTGTTTGGCGACGGAGAATTTATTCTCTTGCTTAACGCCCTTCTCTGAGACGTACGAGCTCAGGGGTTATATACTGATGGATATCAAATGCATAGAGTGAATTGCCTGTGTGACATGCCTTAGTGGCAATTGATCGAGGCTTTTGTTGAAAAGCAAAGCATTGTGGTGGATGATCAAAGCATAGCCTATGTGGCATAGCTTTGTGTAACATTGATTCGCGAGCCTCACACCCCGGTTGTGAACCAGAAACGGGAGAGGACATCAGGGAGGACATGCATTTCTTTCTAGCTAGAAGTGGCGTCAGTGGTTTTACACGCCCTGACGAGTTTGACTTATGTGGTTGTTGCTGTTGCGAGGCGCCTCAGATATATCGGTGGATCCGGGACCGATGGAGTCATTTGTTGGCTCATTTACGCCCCAAAGGGTGGGGAAACGTAGTGTTCAGGCATAATAATCCACATCGGTGGACCGGCCCTGACGATCCAAAGGGTTGATGCGTTCTGATCCTGAGGCTCGGGCTAGACAGTCTCGAATCGGTTGAGGACTATCTTTTGCCTCGGTTCACAGATGGAAATCCAACTTCCAATACGTGACGTTTCGATTTTAGTTGTAATCCTAGTATGGCGACATAGTGGGATGGGGCGCTTATGCCGTCTATGATTGATACTTATGATTTGAAGTTGTTTTATACACTATGCACTTATAATAGTATCAAATGATTTGTTTTAAACGTATCAAGCATTCTTGGCTATTATAAGGTAAAAACCCTATCCTCCGGCTTGCGTTGCATTGTGTGATGGGACCTGGGTCTTGTAATAGCTTCATTTTTCTTTATTTAGCATGCGCTGTTTGTTTTATGCACTGGTATTCTTGGGAGGAAACCCATTCCGTGTTTAATGGCGTGGTCCCTTGATTTACCCAACTTTAAAATATAGATTAATAACTGTTTTAGTTCTCACACCAGTCACATGACTGACCTGGAGTTTATTGTTTTAACCTAAACTCTGGGAGCCCTTATTTTGACATGGGCAGCTAGTAGTTTTGGTTTTGCAGATTTATATTCACAGGATCCTGGTTTACAGCTGGAATGATATCCGGAAAGCTTTGTATCTGTATATCTCTTGTAGTTGTGTATTCTATTATTTTCCGCTGCTATGTAATGTATTGTAATCTCTGATATTTATCGAATGTATTTCATTTATTCATACTCTGTATATTCTTGTATTCTGATGGAATTGTTGTAATATACAATGAAATGTTCTTCCGTCTGCGTTCTTTTGTGGCTTGTCCTCGACTCAATCTGACATTTCCCTACCGGGGAAGTTTGAGTCGTTTCATCCTGCTCAGTCTATTATACCTGCCTTATGATATTGTTATCTCTCTCATCCAATTTATATACCCGTCACGATGCTTTTACTTGTTTATACGGTAAAAGTAACTGGACTTGCCAGACTTTTATGTATGTCCTGTTTTGTTTCCTTTTCTCTCTTCCTCTTTCCCCCCAGGTTCTCAGGGTGGGAATACTCAGGTTTGATTAGGATTCTCTCTTCTTTTACTGCTTGGAGCTGCTTAGATGTACCGCTTTGATTACCTGTCTACTCTGATATGGTTCTTTTTGGGGATTATGCTTTTATATTATTATACTCTAAAGATTTTATTACAAGGAAGATACTTTAAATTGATGTAATGGGTTTTTTGTATTTCAGAATTATATTGTAACTGGATTTGGACCACGATCTTTTCTATTTGGAAAATAAAGTTTTAAATTCCGCTATTATTTTATATCTGTCTTCTGATGTTTCTGTTTCCGTTTACCTATAACGCTTCACGAAACTTAATGCATTCTGTTAAAGAGTGACATTAACGGACGTGGGGCATCACATTTGGTATCAGAGCTGAAGGTTATCAGATCGGATACAAGGTTTTGATTATTGTTTTCAAAAATGTTTTAAAAGAAAGCATTTTCAAAAGAAAACTCTGTTTTGAAAAACATATTCCCTAAAGCCATATGAAATATCTTTCGACTCTCTATTTGAATCCCTTTTTCCTCTTCTTTTCAGCATTTCTGGGGACCGATTATTCCCGAGGGTGTTATGATACCAGCTTGGTTGTGTAAGTATCTTGAGGCTATAGTACCTGCCGAAGGCCAAGCAGACGCCCTCCCCAAACTGCGGCCATTGTTCCTCCTCCTCCCCCACGAGTGGATAATTTTTCCAAGATATGCAAGGATTTTTGTGCAATGGGAGGAAAGCCATTCAGAGGAACTTAGACTTTTGTAGAAGCAAGGAATTGGCTTAAAGAGACGGAGGATTTGTTTGGGATTTTTGAGGTTGACAACCATATGAAGATTCAGTTGGTCATTTGGCACCTGAAAGACGAGGCTTCATTCTGGTGGAATGTGATGCAAGCAGGACATCTAATAGAGACTTGGGATGATTTCCGACGGAGATTCGAGATGAAGTTTCTTTCTCAGGCTGAGCAAAGTATGCAAATGGAAAGGTTTCTGGCACTTAAGCAAGGAGGCATGTCTGTCAAAGAGTATGTCAATAAGTTCAATCAATTAGAAAGATTTGGTTTGGAGCTAGTGAATACCCCGCACAAGAAAGCTTTGAGGTTTGCAAGAGCGTTGAATGAACACCTCCATGGATTGGCTATGTCTCATATTCTGATGGGGGCAACTTCCGAGAAACTCGTTTGTATGGCATTAATGCATGAAGACGATAAAGGTGAAAAGAAAGAGGCTAAGAATGATGAAACACAAAACAAGAAAGTGTGGCCCAAGAAAGAACAACAACAGCAAAAGAAGGGTGGAAAGAACGACAAAGCCCGAGAAAAGAGGAAATGTCATAGTTGTTGTCGCGTGAGTCATTTGATCAAAGACTGAAAAAGAAGGAAGAATGCTTATTTCCATTGTGGAGAGGTCGGACACCTTATTAGGTGGTGCCCGAAGAAGCAATGACAGGGCCAAAGGGCATGATTTTCCAAAGGGCAGGTGCATGCTCTCGTGGCTGGTGTACCGGATAAAGGTAGCAAAGTTTCTATTGAGGATTTGATTTCTCTTTCCGATCATCGTGTTAGAACACTTTTTGATTTTAGCGCTTCACATTCTTTTATATCTGATTCTGTGGTTGAGTCTCTGCACCTTAGTACTAGTATGGTTTTTGATCCCGTTGTTGTCTCAAACCCCATTGGGGGTACGGCTCATCTGTCTATGATTTGTCGGGGTTTGAGAATATCTATGTTGGGCGTCGAGTTTGAGTGCGACGCATATGTGCTTGGTTTCATAGGCTATGGTGTTATTCTAGGGATGGATTGGCTAGGCATGTGTGGTGCCATTCTAGACTGTGAGAGGAGGGTCGTTAGACTTTCGACTTTCCATGGGAGGACTCTCGAGATTTCTTGTGACCTGAAAGGGTCTGTCATGCTTAGTTTCCTAGAATTGTTTGATGCATTTATCGATGACTTACGATTAGTACCAGTTGTTTGTGAGTATCCTGATGTTTTTGAGGAGGTTTAGGGATTACCTCCGAGGCGCGAGATTGATTTTCGGATATACTTGGTGGACAATGCAAAGCCAGTTGCATTGCTTGTGCGCCATATGACTCCAAGAGAAATGAGGGAGCTCAGCAAGAAAGTAGGGGAGCTACTTGAGTAAGGATTTATTAGGAGAAACATATCTGAATGGGGTGCTTCAGTTGTATTCGCCACTAAGGCAGATGGTTTGCTTCGCTTATTCGTGGATTACAGGGAGTTGAATAAGCTCACTAAGAAAAATAGGCACCCACTTCCGAGGATAGATGATATGTTTGATCAGCTTGTTGGTGCATCTTTTTTCTCTCAGTTAGACTTGGCCATGGGGTTTCATCAGTTGAGGGTGGCCGAGGACTGTATAGACAAGACTGCTTTTAGAACTCCAGATGGTTTTTTCGAGGGCCTCGTCATGCCTTTTAGGTTGACGAATGCACCTGCCTATTTTATGGATCTGATGAGTAGGGTGTTTCAGGAGTTTCTAAATAAGTTCGTTATGGTCTTTATTGATGACATCTTGATTTTCTCGAAGAATGAGGAAGAGCATGCCCTATATTTAAGGGAGGTTTTGAAGACTCTCTGAGCGCATCAGCTTAAGGCAAAATTCTCCAAATGTCATTTTTGGAGGAAGGAAGTGAGATTTCTAGGGCATGTGGTCTCTAAGGATGAGATAGCGGTGGATCCCACAAAAGTGGTTGTAGTTCAAGACTAGCAGACTCCAAAGAACGCAATAGAGTGAGGAGTTTTCTTGGTTTAGCGGCTATTATAGGAAGTTCATTGAAGACTTCATGAAGATATCAGCCCCACTCACTAGAGTGACGAAGAAGAATTTGACATTTTATTAGGATATAGACTGGGAGAACGCTTTTCAATGACTGAAGAGGGATTTGACAACAACCCCAGTCTTGACTTTGCCTAATGGGAACAAAGTATTCACAGTATACACTGATGGATGTGGTACAGGACTTTGTGCTGTTTTGATGCAAGAGGGAAGGGTAGATATGGTGGTAGACAGTTAAGAGTTCATGGGAAGAACTACCCTACCCATGACTTAGAGTTGGCTGCCATTGTATTCGCACTTAAGATTTGGCGTCATTATCTACTTGGTGAGAAGTTCGAGTTGTATACTGATCAAAAATCTCTCAAGTATTTGTTCTCACAAATTAATCTCAATTTGTGGCAATAAAGATGGATGGAGTTCCTAACGTCCTCTGACATTGAGATTGTTTATACCCTTGGCAAGGGTAATGTGGTGGCGGAAGCACTGAGTAGGCAGAGGATGACTTTGAGTCCACTATTCGTAGAGTGGCAGAGCTTGGAGTATATATCGACTTTTGATTTAGGCCATCTACGGATTTTATACCTGGTTTGTTGGCATCATTAGAGGTGCAACCTACTCTTATGGATCAGATAGGAACTTCACAGTGAGAGGACCCACAAATAGCAGACATCTTGGATAAGCTTAGTAGAGGGGAGACTTCTAGTCACCTCAGTAGATATTCCATAGATGACAGAAGGTGGTTGCGACGAGATGGTAGGCTTTGTGTTCCCCGAGTTGGGAGTCTGTTAAAGACAGCCCTTGAGGAAGCCCATCATTCTAGGATGACTATCCATCCAGGCGATGATAAGATGTATAAATTTATGAAGAGGGTTTTCTTTTGGGTTGGGATATAGCGGAGTTTGTTTCTCGATGTTTGATTTGCCAGTAAGTCAAAGCCGAGAAAAGGATGCCCAATGGTTTACTTCATCCTTTGGAGGTCCACAGTGGAAGTGGGAGAGCGTCTCTATGGATTTCATTGATGGTTTGCCTAGGTCAAGGAAAGGCAACACCAGTATTTGGGTTATAGTTGACAGGCTTACTAAGAGCGCTCATTTCATTCCTGTTAAGAGTAAGAGGACGGTAGCACAGTTGGCAGCAGTTTATCTTCGTGAGATAGTTCGCCTACATGGGGTACCTTCCAGTATAGTGAGTGGTCGTGACCCCATATTCACTAGTGAGTTTTGTTAACGTTCACTCTGTTTACACGTCTCATTTCCTTTGCATTTTTTTCGCTTTCATATACTTAATTTGATCTTAAATTATTCACTTTTAATTTACTTCCATTTACTTACATCCATTTCATGTATCCATTTAATTTATTTATTCACATATAATTTTGTTCATATCAATTTGTTCGTTTTAATATTCTTACGTTGCTTGCAATTTGCTTATTTCGATTTATTCTTATTCAACGTCCGTTTCCTTTGACAACACCTAATTGCAATTTGTTTATTTATTTACCTTTTATCTAACCGTCATTCACTTTGTACATATGAAATATCTAACATTGAGTTGCTTCATGAACAACTTATTTATCATTTTTTTTTCTCATTCCTATTCAATTTATTTCCGATGTAGTTATCAACGTCCAAATTTTCCAATGAATTTATAGTCACCAGAAATTACATTCCTTCCATTAAAACATTTATTTGTTTATAACCAAACTTAGATTTAAATATGATTTTCGTGTTTGAAAATAATTCTAAAATCAGAAACATATATTTTATTTTCAAAACTGTTGTTATTTTAAAACAATTAAGATTTTGTTTCTTAGTTTATTATGTTGAAGTTGTATAAATTTAATTTCAATTTATTGATTGGTTATTTCAAGTTTGAGAATACATAATCACTCGCAGTTTGACAAGTCTGCTTTTGTTCTCACAGAAATTTTAAACATGCGTGGTACGGACGCATGACCAAAACGTTTCTAAGTACACAATATACTTGCTTCAACTCCTAGTGAAATTCTTAAAACATATTCCTCGTATTTTACAATAGATATGGCAAGTACAATCTAAACCAATTGAACCATAGATCGCGGATACACAATGGTTACGTCTGGTTTCCCCAGATAACATCCGTACCCTTAAGCAATCACTGCCCTACGAATTATACCATGACAAACAACACAACCATAGATCACAGATACACAACAGTTTTGTCTGGATACCCCAAAAAACATCCGTACCTTTGAGCAATCTCTGTTCCACAAATTACGCTATGCCAACCTAACTCATGGATCAAGGTTTACTTTAGTAACACTGGTGGTTACATTGCTATCACTCATAGACCTTAAGCAATCACTGCCTCTCAAATTACGCCATATGGACCACAGATACACAATGGTTACACCTGGATCCCCCAGTAAACATCCTTACCTTAGGCCAATCACTACCCAGGAGGATTACGCCATAAACGACCATAGATTGTAGCTACACAATGGTTTCGCTTGGGTCCCCCAAGAAACATCCAAAACAGTAAGCTTTCACAGCCCTACGAATTTCGCTATGCAGTCGAGTTCATAAGACCATGGGTTACCCCATGGAATTCAAAGGACTACTCGAGTATTATATTCGGAAAACCTAATCTAGAAAAGATGAATCGATAGAATGAATCGATGATGTGGCCACAATGCGGATATCAAGCAGAATGTACTTCCATATCCTTGGTTCAAAAACATATACACTACACACATAGTACTTCATTTCAAATCACATTTATATAAATATCCATTTACATAAAAATTTCAAATCTCAATTTCAAATATGGCACTCTCATATGAATCCATTATATAAGATTATCGGTTTCACATCAATTATATTCAAAATCAATAGTTTTCGAATATCACACTTATAAAATTCGTACATAAGTTTCAAATTTCACATCAAAATATTAATATATCGATAATCTTCAAAATTTCCATTTTTAAGATCAATTAAATTGATTTCAAAATAATTCGAGTAATCAATATCATTTTGAAATTTAAGTTCATGTTTATAACTCGATTTGAGTATTCAATATCATTTCAAAATTTAAATCCACATTTGCAAATGTATTCATTGTCGACATTCATATTCAATCTGGATTTCACATAACAATTATCAATATTCAATTGAGTCTTTACATTCAATCGTTTTGGGTCGAATTAGAAATATATATATATATACATACTTTTATCAAAATAATTAAGTTTCATAAAATAATTTTGAAAAAAGAATAGCTTAATGTAAAATTAACTTGAATAAATAAATATATTTTGAAAATGGTTTTGAAATAAATAGTTATGCTTTGTAAAATAACTAGCTTGATATACAATAGAATTAAATAAATATATAACTTTAAAAAAAATAGGTTAGACGATTTTATAGGTTGTGCAGATGGTTTGAAATAAATAAATAGGTTTCAGAAAAATAAGTTTGAAAATTTTGTTTGAAACAAAGAAAATTAGGCTTATAACAAAATAATTTAAATAAATAAAACATATCAAATACTACAAATTCAAATAAATAGTTTTATAATGAATAATACTTCAAAAAAAATCCAATCTGAATCAATTATCCCAAATTCAAAATCTTAATTATTGTATGTTCCAATTTCGAGATTAAACTCAATTTAACCTCAAATTCAATTCATTTACATTTCTAGTCGGACCCAAGGTTCAAATTAGCTCAATATTTGAGATTCCATTTGCATTTCAATTTCAATCAAGTTCAAAACTTACATCTCAGTTTCAATTATACTCCAAATTGAATTAATTATTCAAATTCACATTCATTTTCAATTCATTTAAATTCGGTCGTTTTCTTCAAGGTATTCATTCGAGGCATGCATATTAAATTATCCTAATACAATAGGATTATATTATTCAACTAATACTCGAAAATCAATTCCGGTGTAATAACCCGGAATTTTGACAGTAAATAGTTATTTAATTAAAAGCTCAAAAATAGGAATTTCTTCAAATGATGAAATTTGTCCACAAGAATTCAACCGTTGCGTTCATCTTGGAATTCTGGTCAACTTTCATGTTTGGAATTTCGCGAACGGAGTCCGTATGAAAAAGTTACGAAGGAAATACGGAAATGGACGTAAAATAAATAAACAGAATAGTTAATTAATAACTTACCTTAATTAACCAAGCCGACCTGGGCAGTTAGATGCCCAGGCAGTAGACATGGGGGTCGACCGCCCAGGTCGACCTATTAGACATCAAAACGCCTAGTGATGGCTAGGTTTTGAGGTGTTGGTTTATTATATTATAAAAACGAATGGACGGGTATAATTTAAAACTAATCCGACGGTTCTAGGCCATTTCCACCCCTATAAATAAAGCGGTAGAGCCCATTCTCTTCCATTCAAATCTATAAAGGCAACGGAGCTCTGCCATTTTTCTTCCTCTTCTAACCTAATTTCTAAATAAAACATATTCATACAAATACCACATCAAATCAAATTCATATGGAACTGGGAAGATTAATAGATTCAATGAAAGAGAATGCTCAATGATAGATTCTTCGCTCTTTTCCCTTTTTCTTACATTTCTATAAATCTATAATTTTCTCCTTTCTAGATAAATTGTAGATTTATAAGAATTTGGGGATTGTAACCCTAAAGGGTTCAAAACTGAGAAATTGGAAGCTATAAGGTGAGTGGGAAATTTACTAATACAATTATAATGACTTATCTATTTCGTTTGAATCCAATCTGTATTTTGTTCCTGTCAGACCTGTTTATTTAAATAATTGTAAATTGTGGCAACCATCAGATCTGACTATGAATATGGTTGAAATGTGTAAATGATAGGTTGTGATTATAAATAACATGAATTGTAGGATTCTTAAATGTTTTTCCAGCATATACCTACAGTTATGTCACGAAATATGTTGTACATGTCACATAGCACTGTGGATCCAGAAATCAGTCCCATTAAATATAAATTAGTTGCAATTATGTTCCAGATCTTTAGTTCAGTGCTGAAATATGAAATATGTGAATTTGGGCAAAAAGATGAAATTTGTGTATCATGTGATTGTAAGAATAAAAGAAATATTCCTTTTTATGTTCAATATTGTTGGATTTTGTCTTAAGCATTGTAAAATATGCCTTTTTCCTCCTTAAATATAAAGAGGCATTATTTTGGAATCACAAGAAGTATGAAAAAAAGGAAAAGTGGTGCAAAGGTACATATAAATATAAATACATGTATTTGTATGTAATTTTCATCAACTATTCCAATATATATACAAATTACATATATTTCTTGTGATTTGGAAATATGTCAATTCCACAAAATAGGCATTATTTACAATGATTCGGCAAACGATCCTTGAGAGACTTGAAACCTTTTTGGCAAGATTGAATATAAAAAGGGAATGTTTAGTTAATTGATTAGAGCAAATCGTTAATTTAAAAATAAGCATTGAAAAATAACAAAATAAATATTAATAACTGCGTTGACCGCACGAAAACACACACACACACACACACATATATATATATATATATATATAACCATCCAAATCTTCGTAAAATGGTAAAATATACATCGTATGGAATGTTTGAACGTTTGGATAAGATTTAATTATGTGTAAATATAATCCATTTTGAATTAATATATTTGTGGTGACCATTTGTAGCAATCAATATAATTAATTGCCACAAATGAGACTGCAAATCAATAAATAACCATTGCAACCAATATTGATTGGCGAAAAATAAATGTGATAGGAAAATGGTTACAATTTCAAAAATCAATTAGGATAATTGTTGTAAACCCCAATTAGGTCATTTGAATAATAACCGCATTAAGACACGAGGTTAAGCTCAACTTTTGGTGTAAGTCTGCTAGGAACCGGTCGGAAAATCGAGCAACCACAGGTAGTCAACTTAATGTGAGGGGTCTAATGCATAAATATTATCGTATTAAGGCATGAGGTTAAGTTCACTTGTGGTAGAAGTCTGCCCAGAACCGACCGGCAAATCCAACATCCAAAGGTAGTCAACTTAATGTGAGAGGTCTGGTACGTATATACGTATATATATATAACAGTCAACTAATCAATAAATGAATAAAAATAGAAATTGTCCATTGAGATACAACAAATAGATAACGTAGGATTGATATATAGTTGCCTTAGGAAAATATGATCGTTAGAGTCATAAAGGGCAATAAAAAGGGAATAAAAGGAAATGGGTGTCATAATGGAATTTATGATTGTCGTTTCAACACTAAGTCCAAATTAGGGAAAGTATTAAATGAATATCCTAGGGAAAAAGGAATATAACCTTCCTTATTAATAGTAATGGAAATAGAAATAGTAGGTTAATAATGTAAGATATTATTAACCATATAAACCCGTGATGCAAATAAACGGTGTACGTATGGTATTTCAGTATAAAGGAACTAAACGAGAATGTCTTAATAATGTAGCCTACTTTATCCCAAAAAGTGAAAGGTGTTAAAGGCAAATGGGGTACGAACTAATAACCTTCGTGTATAGTCCGCTTCTTCGGTCCTAAAAGTCTAAGTGACTAGGTTTAAAGAGTCCACTTGGGAATAGTTTTTCAGTATAGGGGTCTTAAATGGCATGTGTGTGTGGGCCTACCAAACCTGGAAATTAAAAGGGTCAGATATGGCCACCTATCCTACGGGAAGTAATAAACGACTAAGGAGGTTAACTAATAAAGTTAACTATAAGGTATAACGGACGATAAAGTACCTTCTCTTACCTTATGCGGGGCAAGGATATATGTGTGAATGACGGAAGCCTTAACTAGTAGGGCATGTGGCGTTCAATATATTGTCGAGGGTTAACAAGTGACCAATAGGTCCGCCTAGGGTCTTAAGTGATCAAGGAGAATACACCCTATCTATCATTGATGGTGAGGCGTTAAATAGTAAAGAATAGTGAATGAGTATATAGATAGAAACCCCGTAATTAGGGGCCCACTCTCGATAAAATTAACCAATTAAGCTCTTGTATAAAGGCTTCACAAAAATGTATGTAAATGTACTATCTTGGTAATGTAATTTGGGGAATACTACTTTGGGAAGAGTTGTAGAGTCATGCGTAAACATTAACAAGGTTGGTTTAGAATCACTAACCTTGTTAGGCATACAACTTGGGTCGAACCAAACGGAATATATATGTGTTATAATTTATATTGTACATTTCTTATTCACCAGAACTTGTTATTCTTACCCCCCCCCCCCCCCATTACAACCTCCCAGGTTTCCTAGAGAAGGCCGGGTTCTCACAGATGATTAAGTTTGGCTTTCGGTTCTCGTTCTCTCTCATGCTCGGTATTGGCAAAGTGTCTTACTTTGACAAAGGTAGTTGCTTGAGTTAATACTAGTTTATCTTATTTTTATTTCCGCTGTGAGTTTTCATTATCATACTCTGATTATGTTCAAGCTCATTTATTGCATGTACCAGATAAACACGCTCCATGCTTGGATGTGTTCAAGTTTTGATTTTTGTTGATTTTTGTCAATATTTGGGTGCAGAAAAGTGTGGGGTGTCACATTGTGTATCAGAGCTTAGGTGACACGACCCAAACTTCCCCGTATAGAAAAGCCCAGATTGAATTGAGAACATGACAAATCAGAATGCAAACAGAAGAACATTTCATTGCTTATTACAACAATTTACATCAGAGTACAAGAATATACAGAGTATGAACAAATAATATACATTTGATAAACATCAGAGATTTACAAATTACAATGCAGCGGAAAAATAATACAAAACACAACTGAAAGAGATAAACGGATATAGAGCTTTCTGAATATCATTCCAGCTGTAAACCGGGATCCTATGAATATAAATCTGCAAAACCAAAACTACTAGCTGCCCATGTGGAAAATGGGGGCACCCAGAGGTTAGGTTAAATCAATAAACTCCAGGTCAGTCATGTGACTGGTGTGAGAATTAAAACAGTTATTTAAAACTTTACTTTAAAATCAGATATATCAAGAGACCACGCCGTATAACACGAAAAGGGTTTCCTGTAACACCCCATGTTTTCTATAAACATTAGAGTTACGAATTAACGAATAAATAATTACAAATGTAAGAATTAAGGGTAACGGGTTACGCCATTGCGTTCATCTCGGAATTCTGATTGAGATAGAGTCCGAGTTTGCGTAAATCGGAATCCGTATGAAGAAGCTATGGCCCTCGGAACTTTCAGAAACTTATATAAAACAATTCAGAAAATTAAATACCAAGGCAGGTCGACCTGGGGTCGACCTACCCTAGGCCAGGTCGAGCAGGGGATCGACCTCCTTATATACAGGTCGACCTGGGGGTCGACCTCCCCCTCGGGTCAGATCTGAAATCTGACGTTTTTCTTTGTCTGACGATTCTGACTCTTTGCCGAGTCATTTAGGGCTGATGTAGCTATTCTGTCTTGTTTGAATGGCTTTGATTTGCTCTTGGTTAATCCGACGGTTCCTATTAAATCAAACTTCTGTATAAGCAACCTAAATCTAAACCCTAAGCCACACAAAAATATTCGTAGAGCCGCCATGCTGTCAATACTCAACCTAGAGTAGTCGCCATTCTCTTTCAACTAGAAAGCAAGATTAGAAGCTTCAAATCAAAATAAATAAAATCTAATTTAGAACAACGATCAATTTCAGAATACAGATCCCAGAAATCAAGATTTTCTTTTTTGTTTGTGAGTGTAGTTATCTTTCAAATGTGAATAAATTAAAGACATGATTTGTAATGAATTATAAAATATAATTGTACCAAGTTGTATGTGATGCCGATTCATGTCTATTCTATCATGTATGCCTATAAACTATTATGGTTTATCGAACCTAACATGTTATGTAGAAATTGGTGAATGAATCTATTGATGTTGTATAGGAATTTGGGAATGAGAAACTATCATGTTATATGCAAATTTAGCGATGTTATCATGTTATGAATACATGCAAGTTTATAGGCTAAAACATGATTATGTAAACCTATATGTTTAGATCTACAACCTTATATGTTTAGATCCATATGCCTTTATGTTAGATCTATGTTAACTTGATTCAACCCCTATGCAAGTTCACAACTACGTGCCAAGTTTAATTTGTCTAGTTTTATGTAAAATCCATATGCTTATGATATATGTTGCGTAGATCTAGTTTGCATGTTCATAATTAAAAATATATTGTTCTATGCCAAATTCATGTGACACATGTATAATTAGATCCATATTTTTGTATGATGTTGGAATGTTGCAAGTTCCTCTTTTTCCCCTTTCTGTTTTGTAAGTTAGGCTAAAATATCGAACCTAACATTCTATGAAATTTTGCGAACGAACAACGGGGGTAACGTTGGGGAAAAACATGAAATTACATGTAATTGACATGTTTGGCACATAAGCTTGATAAGTGGCATGAAAATGGTATAATCTATATACCTAAAATTATGAATTTGATTTAGAGGGAAAGTGGGCCATGACAATAAATTGTTGAAAATTTACATAAAAGGATAAATATGTAAATTTAGTAAAAGACGAATATGCCTAACTCGAGGTTAGATTGAGTTACGGTATAAGGCTGCCCGGAACCGCCCGGCAAATCCAGCAACCGTAACAATATAGATCTAATGTGAGAGGTTAGCGCATTGAGCCCAAAAGAACCCGAGGTTAGACTGAGTTGTGGTGTAAAACCGCCCAGAACCGACCGGCACATCCAGTGACCGCAACAATACTTGTCTAATGTGAGTGGTTGGTGCTTTAATGAATGAATTAAAGCTAAGACAGGAATGGTAGGGTTAAGTTAATTAAGGAAACACTTAAACAATACACCATGTTAACTAAATTGATGGGTGAGGTTAAGTTAATTAAGGTAACACTTAACCAATACACCATGTTAATAAGACAAGTGGGTGAGGTTAAGTAAATTTAGAACACTTAACTGTTATAACATGTTAATTAGACAAGCGGGAGAGGTTAAGTAAATTTAGAACACTTAACCATTATAACATGTTAATTAGACAAGTGGGTGAGGTTAAGTAAATTTAGAACACTTAACTGTTATAACATGTTAATTAGACAAGTGGGAGAGGTTAAGTAAATTTAGAAACACTTAACCAATATAACAAGATGAATGACTAGGTTTAAGTTAATAGGAAACACTTAACCAGTATAGCATGATGAATGGGTAGGGTTAAGTAATAAGAAACACTTAACCAGTATAACTTGATTAATGGAAAGGTTAAGTTAAAATAAGAGGGTAACACTTAACCAATATAACTTGATTTGTGGTAGGGTTAAGTTAACACAAGAAGGAAACACTTAACCAAAGTAATATGACACGTAGGTGGGTTAAGTTAACTTAAATTGATTGATGACACTTAACCAATACAACAAGATGAATACGCGATGATAAGTTAACAAGAAACACTTGACCAATATAACTTGATGAACGAAGGGGTTTAGTTAATAGGAAACACTTAACTGATCCAACATGATAAGTAAGGAGGGTCAAGTTAATAAGAAACACTTAAACAACATGACATTATGAATGAGTGGGTTAAGTTAACATGAATGGACAACACTTAACAAATATGACGTAATGTGCGGGAGGGTTAAGTACATATCGGGTTAGTGGGTAATATTATCACATATAGGCCCACAAACTTAACCGTTAAATAAACATGCTAGAATCGGTGGGAGGGTTAAGTACATCTCGTGTATGTGGGTAATATTTGTATATACAGGCCCACAAACTTAACCAATAAGGAAACCCTAGTAACGGGGACCCATTTCAGCAGTAACCCGCATAGATGTATCAAGGTACCCTGAAACTAGGTAGGGTGGAGCACGATTACTGGGATGATTATAAGCGGTCAAAACAGCGGCAGGGGGTACGTCAATGTAGGTTCCGACGGTTTACGGGCGTGCACGAACTCCGGAGTGGGAAAAAGCAGGCACTGAGTACCAATAGTTATACACTTTGCATCTTGAATCGTGTCGGATCGCTATCATAGGGATTGATACAACTTATGGTGGGACCATCACAGGTTATCTACATGCAAGAGAGGGCCGATTGACACAGACACAAGAGAAATTAATACAAGTAGGGAGCCGATCAATAGGGTAGTAAGGGTACATCTGACATGTTCATGGCAATTAGGCTGGTTGAGGTGGAATCCTCACGATAGATGTACACCTGAAGGCTACCACAATTACGAGGATTGGGATCACGTTGTAATATTATCATTTTATATAGATTACTAGTTGGGACACTATTTAGGCAGTGCAGAGATAGATATAAAAATCAGAATAACAAGGCAGTAGCGAAGCACAGAAGAGTAGGAGTGCATTCAGTTTACCTTGCACTTATATTGTCATTAGCTATCTTGTTTTTATGGTATTGTCCTATTTTCAGTTTATTCATATCATGATACTTTATCTTGTTTGCATGCTGAAAGATCACTGGACTTACCAGACTTATGTCTTACCTAGTTTGTTTTTCGCCTCTTTTCTTCCGTTCCCCCCCCCCCCAAGGTAGTCAGGGGGAATAGCTCAGCCTTGCTTGGACCTCTTCTCTTTCCAAGCTTGAAGATTTGTTGGTGTATTGCTTTGGACTCTCTCTCTCTTCCACTGATATGGCTGGTTCATGCTTTATTAGGGAATATCATTGTTTTCATGCTTCTTTTATTCTTGGAAGTTTTTAAATCAAGACAGAAGTTCTATGTATTGCATTTAAGTATGATTGAGGAAATTGTTGTAAAAGCTTGACTGAATTAAGTTGTTTATAAAATGTCTTTATTTTTCCGCTGCTTTATTTATCTGTCTTGCAATTTATCTGCATCTTTTACCTATAATGCTCCACCGAAGTTAAGGCATTCCCTTTGTGAGTGACGGAGGCGGGGTTTTTCACTTGGTATCAGAGCTGAAGGTTATAGGATCAGATAAAAGATTTGAAAATTTATTTTCAAAACGGTTTTAAAAGAAGCATTTTCAAAAGAAAAGTTTTGTTTTAAAGGCATATTCCCCAAAGCCATATGCACTATCTTTTGATCCTCTATTTTAATCCTTGTTTCCTTCTTTCCTGAGTCTCCGGGGCTCCTGGCTTTCTGGGAGGTAACCTCATCGCGGCATGGTTCCGTAGGCTCGATGAGACTATGACACCTGTCAATGGGCGAAGAAGTGCCCAACCTCCATCCATAGTCGTAGTAGTTTCACCTGCGGCTAATTCTCTTAAAAGCTTTGTAGGGTTTCCCCTGCGATGGAGGCAACGTTTGAGAGGCTTGTCAACATGGTTTACAAAGGAGGTAAAGAGAAAGAGGCCAAAGGGGAAGAATCACAAACAAGGGATTGGAATATAAGAAGGGCGGAGGAAATAACAGATCCCGCAACAAGAGGAAGTATCTTTTCTGCGGTATAGCGGGTCATTTAATTGAAGGAAGTAAAAGACAAGTGGTAGTTTTCTGCATGGTGAGGCAGGGCATCTTATCAAGGATTGGCCGGAAGACAAGGACAAGGACAAAGGGCATGATTTTCAAGAAGGAAAAAGCATGCTTTCACCGCCAGCGTACCTGAGAGAAAGATAGTAAAGTTTAGTTTTTCTTTTTTGATCATCCTGTTAGTACTCTTTTTGATTTCAGCGCTTCATATTCACTTATATCTGCTTCCGTAGTTGAGTCTCTGCACCTTAGTACTAGTATAATAGAAGATTCCATTATTTTCTCAATTCCGGTTGGTGGTTCGGCTCATTTATCTTTGGTTTGTAAGGATTTGAGATGCTTATGTTTTCGGGTTTCATGGGCTATGGGTTGATTCTAGGCATGGATTGGTTAGCTAGTAATTGTGAAACGAGGGTAGTTAGACTTTCGACTTGCCTCGGGAATACCCTTGAAATTTCGTGCGATCCTAAGGGATCAGTTTGTCTTAGCTACTTAGAATCACTTTATGTATTTATCGACGATTTTTGATCCGTTGGAGTAGTCCATGAGTACAAAGATGTTTTTGATTAGGTTAAGGGTTTTCCCCCTAAAACTCAAAATAGACTTCCGCATATATCTAGTTGACAATGCAAAGCCAGTTATGCGATCAATGATTGTTTTGGAACAAGATTGGCGAGGATAGCCAGAGTCGGTTAAGTGCTCAATTGTTTGGTTGTTTTGCTAATATCATCTCACATAAATCATCCAAATTCGGAGGAAGTATTCCTTGGGTGCTTGTCTATTATTGGTTTAGGCCTTTGGGGCTTGTACTTGAGGGATGTTGAGTTCGACTAGGATGGTTTTCGTGAGAAATAAATGGTTGTGGCAGGCGCCCTAAGTAAGACTGACCTTAAGAGTACATAGCATCCTTTAGCTTTAGACCCTCAGACTTGTGACATGATGGATAAGTTAATCATCTTAGAATATACACTTGGTATCATGGTTAACATCTGTTTATCTTGGAAAGATAGTTCGACAACATTGGATACCCTCTAGCATAGTAAGTGATCGAGGTCCTATCTTTACTAATGGGGTTTTGGAAATGGAGGTCAAGAAGCTTCGCAATCGTGAAGTTAAAATAGATAAGGTATAGTGGAGTGAAGCTCAAGAAGATGCGACTTAGAAGACTGAACACTAGATATGTGCATCATACCCTTTTTAAGGGTATACCCTTGATTCCTCTTTTTCTGCAAAGTTTATTTGCATGCTAGTCTTTATCTTTTAAGTATATCCTCTTGGTCCCATTCTCGATCCTTAGGTAGAATCCAATGGATGTAAACATATGTTTGAGACATGTTATGTTTGGTGGCTGCAAGTGGTTGCAAGTGTTTGCTAGTGGTTGCTCGTGGATGCATATACACACATTATGCAGTACGGCTCAGTCACTTTCATATTGCATATGCATGAGTGAACTTTTATATATATGGATTGAAACTTGATGTGTTATCATATGGATGTTGCATTTGTATGAATGACTGTGCACCCATGTAGAAGTTATAAAGTACGACTAGGGATGATTGCATACATGATGGACTCATGGCAATGACATAATTTGCATTAAGGAGGTCAACTGAATCAGTAGACCGCCTGATTTTGCATTAGATAAGGACATGTACACACATTATGCATATGATCATGAAAGCATTAGAAATCTTTTTAAGGACAATGGACGCCTGTGATTGAATGGTTGAGTAGATGGAAGACTGGATGGTAGGATATACATTCTTCCTAACTTGAAGATTTCGGGGACGAAATCCTTTAAGGAGGGGAGAATGTAAAACCCCGTGTTTTCTGTAAACATTAAAGTTACGAATTAAAGAATAAATAATTACAAATGTAAGAATTAATGGAAACGGGTTATGCCATTGCGTTCGTCTCGGAATTCTGCTTGAAATAGAGTCCGAGTTTGCGTAAATCGGAATCCGTATGAAGAAACTTATATAAAACAATTCAGAAAATTAAATACCAAGGAAGGCCGACCTAGGGGTCGACCTACCCCAGGCCAGGTTGACCAGGGGGTCGACCTCGCTATATACAGGTTGACCTGGGGGTCGACCTCCCCCTCGGGTCAGATCTGAAATCTGACATTTTTCTTTGTTTGACGATTCTGACTCTTTGCTGAGTCATTTAGGGCTGTTGTAGCTATTCTATGTTGTTTGAATGGCTTTGATTTGCTATAGGTTAATATGACAGTTCCTATTAAATCAAACTTCTATATAAGCAACCTAAATCTAAACCCTAAGCCACATAAAAATATTCCTAGAGCCGTCATACTGTCAATACTCAACCTAGAGTAGCCACCATTCTCCTTCAACTAGAAAGCAAGATTAGAAGCTTCGAACAAATTAAATATAATCTAATTTAGAACAACGATCAGTCTACATCAAAGGCGAGCAATTCAGTTTCAGAATATAGATCCCAGAAATCAAGATTTTCCTTTTTGTTTGTAAGTGTAGTTATCTTTCAGATGTGAATAAATTAAAGACATGATTTGTAATGAATTACAAAATATAATTGTACCAAGTTGTATGTGATGTTGATTCATGTCTATTCTATCATGTATTCCTATGAACTATTGTGGTTTATCGAACCAATCATGTTATGTAGAAATTGGTGAATGAATCTATTGATGTTGTATAGGAATTTGGGAATGAGAAGCTATCATGTTATATGCAAGTTTGGCGATGCTATCATGTTATGAATACATGCAAGTTTATAGGCTAAAACATGATTATGTAAACCTACATGTTTAGATCTACAACCTTATATGTTTAGATCCATGTGCCATTATGTTAGATCTATGTTAACTTGATTCAACCCCTATGCAAGTTCACAACTACATGCCAAGTTTAATTTGTGTAGTTTTATGTAAAATCCATATGCTTATGATCCATGTTGCGTAGACCTAGTTTGCAAGTTCATAATTAAAAATATATTGTTTTATGCCAAATTCATGTGACACATTATAGTCAGATCCATATTTTTGTATGATGTTGGAATGTTGCAAGTTCCTCTTTTCCCTTTTTTGTTTTATAAGTTAGGCTAAAATATCGAACCTAACATTCTATGAAATTTTGCGAACATACAACGGGGCAACGTTGGGGAAAAAACATGAAATTACATGTAATTGGCATGTTTGGCACATAAGCATGATAAGTGGCATGAAAATGGTATAATCTATATACCTAAAATTATGAATTTGATTTAGAGGGAATATGGGCCATGACAATAAATTGTTGAAAATTCGCATAAAAGGATAAATATGTAAATTTAGTAAAAGACGAATATGCCTAACCCGAGGTTAGATTGAGTTACGGTATAAGGCTGCCCGGAACCGCCCGGCAAATCCAGCAACCGTAACAATATAGATCTAATGTGAGAGGTTAGCGCATTGAGTCCAAAAGAACCCGAGGTTAGACTGAGTTGCGGTGTAAAACCACCCGGAACTGACCGGCACATCTAGTGACCGCAACAATACTTGTTTAATGTGAGTGGTTGGTGCTTTAATGAATGAATTAAAGCTAATACAGGAATGGTAGGGTTAAGTTAATTAAGGAAACACTTAACCAATACACCATGTTAACTAAACTGATGGGTGAAGTTAAGTTAATTAAGGTAACACTTGACCAATACACCATGTTAATTGGACAAGTGGGTGAGGTTAAGTAAATTTAGAACACTTACCCGTTATAACATGTTAATTAGACAAGTGGGTGAGGTTAAGTAAATTTAGAACACTTAACCGTTTTAACATGTTAATTAGACAAGTGGGTGAGGTTAAGTAAATTTAGAACACTTAACTGTTATAACATGTTAATTAGACAAGTGGGAGAGGTTAATAAATTTAGAAACACTTAACCAATATAACAAGATGAATGACTAGGGTTAAGTTATAAGGAAACACTTAACCAGCATAGCATGATGAATGGGTAGGGTTAAGTAATAAGAAACACTTAACCAATATAACTTGATTTATGGAAAGGTTAAGATAAAATAAGAGGGCAACACTTAACCAATATAACTTGATTTGTGGTAGGGTTAAGTTAACACAAGAAGGCAACACTTAACCAAAGTAATATGACACGTATGTGGGTTAAGTTAACTTAAATTGATTGATGACACTTAACCAATACAACAAGATGAATACGTGGGGATAAGTTAACAAGAAACACTTGACCAATATAACTTGGTGAACGAACGGGGTTAAGTTAATAGAAAACACTTAACCGATCCAACATGATAAGTAAGGAGGGTCAAGTTAATAAGAAACGCTTAACCAACATGACATGATGAATGAGTGGGTTAAGTTAACATGAATGGACAACACTTAACAAATATGACGTAATGTGCGGGAGGGTTAAGTACATATCGGGTTGGTGGGTAATATTTGCACATATAGGCCCACAAACTTAACCGTTAAATAAATATGCTAGAATCGGTGGGAGGGTTAAGTACATCTCTTGTAGGTGGGTAATATTTGTATATATAGGCCCACAAACTTAACCAATAAGGAAACCCTAGTAACGGGGACCCATTTCAGCAGTAACCCGCATAGATGTATCAAGGTACCCTGAAACTAGGCAGGGTGGGGCACGATTACTAGGATGATTATAAGCGGTCAAAACAGCGGCAGGGGTACGTCAGTGTAGGTTCCGACTGTTTACGGGTGTGCACGTACTCCGTAGTGGGAGAAAGCAGGCACTGAGTACTAGTAGTTATACACTGTGCATCTTGAATCGTGTTGGGTCGCGATCATAAGGATCGATACACCTTATGGTGGGACCAGCACAGGGTATCTACATGCAAGAGACAGCTGATTGACATAGACACAAGAGAAATTAATACAAGTAGGGAGTCGATCGATAGAGTAGTAAGGGTACATCTAACATGTTCATGGAAATTAGGCTGGTTGATGTGGAATCGTCACGATAGATGTACATCTGAAGGCTACCACAATTACGGGGATTGGGATCACGTTGTAATATTATCATTTTATACAGATTACTAGTTGGGACACTAGTTAGGCGGTGCAGAGATAGATATAAAAATCAGAATAACAAGGCAGTAGCGAAGCAGAGAAAGAGTAGGAGCGCATTCAGTTTACATTGCACTTATCTTGTCTTTAGTTATCTTGTTTTTATGGTATTGTCCTATTTTCAGTTTATTCATGTCATGATACTTTATCTTGTTTGCATGCTGAAAGATCACTGGACTTACCAGACTTATGTCTAACCTAGTTTGTTTTTCGCCTCTTTTCTTCCGTTCCCCCCTCCCCCCCCTCAGGTAGTCAGGGAGGGAATAGCTCAGCCTAGCTTGGACCTCTTCTCTTTCCAAGCTTAAAGATTAGTTGGTGTATTGCTTTGGACTCTCTTTCTTCCACTGCTATGGCTGGTTCATGCTTTATTGGGGAATATCATTGTTTTTATGCTTTTTTATTCTTGGAAGTTTTTAAATTAAGACAGAAGTTCTATGTATTACATTTAAGTATGATTTAGGAAATTATTGTAAAAGCTTGACTGAATTAAATTGTTTATAAAATGTCTTTATTTTCCCGCTGCTTTATTTATCTGTCTTGTAATTTATCTGCATCTTTTACCTATAATGCTCCACCGAAGTTAAGGCATTCCCATTGTGAGTGACCTTAACGGAGGCGGGGTGTTTCATTTCCTCCCAAGAATACCAGTGCATATAACAAAACAGCGCAATGCTTTTTGGAAAAAAATGAAGCTATTATAAGACCCAGGTCCCATCACATAATGCAACACAAGCCGGAGGATAGGGTTTTATCTTATAATAGCCAAACATGCTTGGTACGTTTAAAACAAATCATTTTTAATACTATTATAGTGTATAGTGTATGAAAACAACTTCAAATATAAATGTATCAATCATAAACGGCATAGTACCCCATCCCACTATCTCGCCATACTTGGCTTTACAATTAAAACCGAAATGTCACGTATTGGAAGTTGGATTTCCATCTGTGAACCAAGGCAAGGGATCTTCCTTACCACTTCGAGACTCTCTAGCCCGAGCCTCAGGGTCAGAACGCATCGACACCGCAGTGACCGATGTAACCGAGGGGCCTCGCTATCCATCATCCACATAAGTAAAATGTCTGGGCGTGCAAAACCCAGACACTACTCCTAGCTAGAAGGAAACGCATGCCCTCCCTGAAGTCCTCTCCCGTTTTTGGTTCACACCGACGTGCGAGGCTCGCGAATTAACGCTATACACAAAGCTATGCTATATTAAAGCTGTGCTTTAATCACCAACCACAAGACTCTGCTTTTCAACAGAAGCCTTGATCATTTGCATCTCAGCATGCCACACAGGCAATTCACACTATGCAACCGATGTATATCAATCACACAAAATGAAATCCAATGTCAGGCACACATCCATTTACAAGTTCGTTCCCGGTTTGAACGAAACCGGAGGCACCTTATTCCTCGTCCCATATGTCCAATATAGGAGAGAGTTCCTCGCATATCCTATCGATCTCTAAGTACATATGGACGATCACCACTTATTACCTTGTCTTGGGTGTACAGCCCAATCAAGACATCAGTAATCATACAAACGACGTGAAGACCTCCGGTCTTCAACCACCGTCTTCATCGTCGACTCATCGCCGATTCAGTTATTCAGAATGGGATAAACCGGGTCTTTCTGAATAACTCGCGCATATAATAAACAAGTGCTATAAAACACAACATATGCCTCATTCCAATTCCGAATTTTCTTTATTTAAATATGCATATCCTTTGGGAAAGGTTCCCATTAATTTTATCAAAGATAATTCTTTAAATTTATTCTTTAATCTTCCTTTGGATATCAATGCAAACCAAATTATGATTTATCCAAACTAATCGGGATTAGCGAACCTTACCGAAGTAATCATTTATTATATTTCCCAATCTCAACCATTCATCCCATAGAGTAAAACTGGTAATACTCCATATCTAACACCACGGTGTTATCGGTAAAATTAATTACCATTTCACGTTCAAATCTAATTAAAGATTTAACTTTCGCTTGGAGTAAAACTGGTGATACTCCATTCTCGATCATTTCCCGAATTTGATAATTTAAATTATCACATTCACATTTCAATCTAATTCAAGATTCATTAAAACTCTATTTTAGTTTTAATCTCCAAAAATCATTACTTAATGATTATCCAAAGTTAAGAAATTAATCTTATCTTTAACTGGGTTAAAGAACTAATGTCATTTGAAACATAGTTCACGATAAACCCAAATCACATTCCATTAATTATGAAATCTTCACGGAAAACAGATCAATATATATAATCGATATAAACTTCCATATCCAACTGATAATGTAAATGGAATAACGGCAAGGCCTTTTAAATTCCATATATATTAATAGTCTTCCTCCACAAAAGCTCACTTCGATTATTATCCAATCGAATTCCATTCCATTCCAATTTATTGTATTAAACTGGAAAACTTTACTCTGGAAAAAATCTCCTTTTAATCTTAACAAAAGATTTATAAATTCCAAATCACATTTCACTGTGAATCGGGTTAAAGAACGAATGTCGTTAAAAACACAGTTCAAGATAAACCCAATTCACATTCCATTTTATTCCAATTATTAAATATAGTTGGAAACTCTAACAATCTTAATTAAAAGAGTTATTCTTTTCACACGGGGTTCAAGAACAGTGTTACTGAAGACACCGTTCACGACAAACCCAAAATCCAATTCCTTTATTCAATTCCAGTTAAATATTAATTAATTAGAAAATCTCACCAAATCTTACTGAATAGATTTATTCTTTTCTCGACTGGGTTTAAGAACAATGTTAATGAAGACATCATTCACGACAAACTCAAAATCCCATTTGATATTAAATACAAGGCTCTGAATAGAAAATATATCGGCTTATATTCAATATCAAATTCTACAGCAACCAAATATCGTATTGGAAATAACAATATAAATATATCTTTCAAATTTCCATAACAATATCTGTATAATCTCGAAATCCAACATAGAAATATTCCAAAGACAATTTCGGTTCAAATCCATTCCAATTCATATATTGGAAGTTCTGATTATTTTTAAAACCATTTCAAATCCAATTTATTTATTTAAAAATATTGGATTATAATTCTGGTTCATAACTAGTTCGTTTCGATAAAAATATATTTTTATCTTTTCAAATGTGGAATTTTTCATCCCAATTCTTCCCAAATTATTTATTATGATTTTACACAAATTATTAATATTTTTAATAATTTTATCAAGGCCTGTATAGTCGATTTCCATAAACGGTCATTGCACTGCACTTACAACGACCTTTCCCAAATTTGATTTGGTCATAATTCCACATCCAACTATTAGATCTCAAATCTCTCATATTCTTAGAAAGCTCTTTCCGATACGAACCCAACGGTTCCGGTTTTAGGAGAATCCGACGGTCGGATCTCACGTAACGTCAATTCGAAGTCAATGGTCGAAATTCTCGAACGGTCGCTGCGCGGCGCGTTCTATTCAGGCCATTAAATATATATAATATATATATTATATATATTTCGTCGATTTCAATTCAAAGCGTATTTTATAAGTCATTTTAAATTCGTTTTAAAAACGATTCCAACTTCATTTTCAATTTTTAAATCAACATTGAATACTCTATATCATTAGTATATAAATGATAATATTTTCAAAATATCATATTTTGAAATCAATTCCTTTTCGATATTCATTATAAAAATGAATAAAATCGATATAAATATCGTTCAAGTCAAAATGGCGTTAATCTAATCAACACGGCTTTATATATTTAAATATATTTGTGTCCATCCCAAATCGGACATCTAAATCAGATTTTGATCTTTTACTGAATATTATTTTAGAATATTCATTATTTTAAAATATTTGTTATTTTAAACTTTCTGAACTGGAATCAGACACAGTCAATTACCATACAATGTTGATTATATGGATTTCATATAATACATGTGTACAATAATAATGATACACAATCAACCATCATTCAAAGTGCATTCTACACTGCATGACCATTAAATATAAATATTTAACGCTTACAACAACCTGTCAACCAATCGATCGACATACAACTAAACAACTGGGATTAGTGTACGTCAAATATCATCCCAATATCCGTGTGGGGTTTCAACCAACAAATACTGAACAATATTTGTGCAGTTGGGCGATGTGTAAAATTTACCGTCCCAATCAATATCAGTCAAATGGGTGTGCATAAACAAATCATTGGATTTGTAAATGAATATTTATTTATTCATATACACGTTAAAAAATACATTTTTAACGATAAATAATTTATTTCAACTCATGAATATTATTTACAGTTCATTAATTCAATAAAAAATGATATTTTTATTATTCATATATACTTTATTCAACACATGAATATTTTATATAGTCCATTTCACATCATAAACAATTTTCACAACACAATCAAACAAACAAGTCGTCCATGGTCTGCGGACGACGGGTATCGGGTGCTGCTAAGCACCATCTGCATCCTAGTATATATTTTAACTAGAAAATACAATTAAAGTGAGAAGTTCTCACCTTGGGTTTCCACTCCTCCATTCCTTATTGTCGCTCAGATTCGCTGTTCTGATTCCAACGCAATCTATTTCACGAAATTTATATTAAAAATCATATTTTTAATCAACGATGTTTATATTCGAAAATCACATTTTTATTTCGGTACATATATAAAAATTATATTTTTATCCTATTCAAAATATTATTTCATACATATGATAAAATTTATATTTTTATCTAACTAAAAATAATATTTTTATATCGCTATTCATTATAAAAATCATATTTTTCTATCATTAATGAATATATAAAATTTGAATCTTTTCTATCTATAAAAATCAAATCTTTATCCTACTATATACATAAAGTTATATTTTTATATTCTAACGCTATACACATATAAAAGATCACATTTTTATGTGGTATACATATTAAAAGTCGTATTTTATAATGCTACTCAAATAATAAAAAATCATATTTTTATACCGCTATTTTCTATATAAAATTATAATTTTAAAACGATGTTTATATTATAAAAATCGGTTTTTTTATAAAAAAATCATATCTTTGTCATAAAAATCATTTCTTTTCTCATCAATGTCATATTATATATAAAAATGATTTTTTCTAATCATTTTAAAACTTATTTACATTAAATAAATAAAGAAAAATAATAAATAAAATATAATAAAACTTACAGCGGAGTAGGAGGGGGTTTACTCACGCGGTGGCCGAGCTTGAGGTGGCGCCAGAGTGTTGGTGAAGGTGCAGGGGGGTGAGTGGTGGCGGTTGTGGCCAGCGGTGGCCCTGGAGCGTCGGTCTTGGGTGGAAAGGGCCACGGTTTAAATCAGAAAAGGGGAGAAGGAAGGAGGGGAAAGAGGGTGGTCGGAGGGGGTCTAGGGGAGGTGGCGCTACCAGCGCGCAACGACGGCAGGTAAGGGGAACGGCGACAGTGCCGGTTGAGAGGCGATGGGTTTCTCTTCAAAGGGGGGCGGCAATTTTTAGTTTGACCACGGGGTTGAATAAATGAAGGGTTTTGACCGGTCTAGGGTTATATATTCAATAAATTTTTATAATTTAATTCTAATTTTATTTGTTTATTTATCCGAACTCTAATTCACATCTAACGACTATCGTCTCTAGCTAATTACCCCATTCTGAACACAATGGGATATGTTTCGTAAGCCGATTTGGCTGTTACAATCAGTTTTCGGCTAAATTAAAATATAAATCATTATATTGAATTTTAAACGTACATTTCAATTTACTGGGGCTACATATTGACTCCAAAAATTCTAGAAAAATAAATCTGGCTATGTTTTGATGATACGGTCCTAACAAAACTAATTTCATCGAATTTGAAGACCGTTTGAAAAATGGCCATTTTCTGGTCGATCGAAATTGATTAAAACTGTCAAAACACGTTTTCCTTTGCCACGCTAACATATTGATTCCAAAAATTATGAAAATTGGAATCTAGCAATAATTTGACATTTCGGATCCAACAAAAGTTGACTCGTCGAAAACGAATGTCATTTGCAAAATTCTTATTTTTAAAGGCTATATATTTCCATAGCGACTATTCTGAATTTTCAACTGGATATAACTTTTTATTCCCACTATGAAGTTTGAATTTTTCACATTCGTTGGAAAGATATTTTCAAACAGATTCAAATATTTTTGGTTTCACTAAAATCCGGTTTATTTTAAATCTTGTACATTCATTTGAAATTTTAAATCGAATTTTCAAACTACCACGCCATTTCCAATTTATTTTATAATTAAAATAAATATTTATATTCTAATTTCGATTTAAATAAATTTATACGTTCTAATTCTATTCAAAATAAATTTCTAGTTGTTATTATTTAAAATAAATATTTTATATGTTCAAAATTCATTAAAATTGCCAAAACAAAAATTTTAAATTGGTTCTGATTTTCTGGGTTGTTACAATTTCCCCCACTTAAAATCTTTTTGTCCTCGAAAAGGAGCGGAGCTGAAAGTTGTTTTACTAACCAACTCAACTTTCATTTTGGCTTTCATTCTTCAACTTTTCAGTATCTAAGAATTTTCTAATTCTTCAAAAATTTGGCTAACACCCTAAATTTTCGAAAAATTTCGCCATAACCTCCGTTGTACGGGGAGACATTTAAAACTACAACTCGCCTCGCAGGGCACTCATCAATCCAAAAGAAAAAAGATAATGCCAAGCGGCCAGCCGTAGGCTCATAAACTCTTTAAAAGCAAAAGAAAATGCCAAGCGGCCAGTCTTAGGCTCATAAACTCTTTAAAAGCAAAAGAAAATTGCCAAACGGCCAGCCTTTAAAAGAAAAAAAAATTGCTAAGCGGCCAGCCTTAAGCTCATAAACCTTTAAAACAAAAAGAAAATTGCTAAGTGGCCAGCCTTAGGCTCATAAACTTTTTAAAAGCAAAACAAAACTAGTAAACATGTACCTATTTGTCTGGCATACAGTTTTATTTCTCTTTTTAGCGGTTTATCCATAACTTGTTCAATGTATATACATGTATATATACGCAAATGCAATAAAATTTCAATTCAGTTCAATAATTTTATTAGTTAACTAACAATCAAACAATACAACCATCAACCAATTAGTTGAACAACGTTTCAAATTTATAATTTTTATATATACAAAAATCCATTTTTGATGCCAAATCACAATAATAACCCGGAAATTCTGAGCCAATATAAATTTTTTATTTTGGCAATTTTAATGAATTTTGAGTATTTAAAATGATTTATTTTAAATAATAACGACAAGAAATTTATTTTAAATAATAACGACAAGAAATTTATTTTGAATAGAATTAAAACGTATATATTTATATAGATAAACGTTAGAATATAAATAATTTATTTTAATTATAAAAGGAATTGAAACTGGCGCGATAGTTTGAAAATTCGATTTCAAATTTCAAATGAATGTACAGGATTTAAAATAAATCGAATTTTAGCGAAACCAAAAATATTAGAATCTATTTGAGAATATCTTTCCGACTAATCCGAAAAATTGAAATTTCATAGTGGGAATCAAAAGTTACGTCCAGTTGAAAATTCAGAATAGTCGCTATGGAATTTTGGCCCTTAAAAATGGAAATTTTGCAAACGACCTCGATTTTCGATGAAACCACTTTTGTTGGATCTGTGATGTCAAGTTATTACTAGATTCCAAAATTCATAATTTTTTGAATCAATATGTGAGTGTGGGAAAGGAAAACGTGTTTTGACGGTTTCAGTCAATTTCGATCGACCAGAAAATGGCCATTTTTCAAATGGTCTCAGGATTTGATGAAACTAGTTTTGTTAGGACCGTATCGTCAATACGAAGCTAGAAAATATTTTTCGGGAATTTTTAGAGTCCGAATGTGGCCCTGGTAAATTGAAATGTGCGTTCAAATTCAATATATATTGATTTATATTTTGATTTTAATGGAAACTGATCAAAACGATCGAATTGGCTTACGATACATAACCCATTGTGTTCGGAATGGAGGTAATTAGCTAGGGACGATAGTCGGTGGGCTCAATTTTGAGTTAGAATCTAAAATGTAACTTTATGGAATTAATTAAAAAAAAGTAAATAAAAAAACCCTTATACCCCTTTTTCCTTCCCTCGTTGACCTCAGCCTCGAAATCGATTAGAATAAAAAAAATGGCGATCGAGGATCGACCACTGCCATCACGCCTCCCTCCGCCTTCGCCTCCACCGTTCCACCCTACACTTCGACATCGATCCCTCTCATCCATCGCGAGATCGACCCCAACTCCTACCCCACACCATCGAACCCCATCACAGAACCGCCCCTCCTAGCCGCGCCCTAGCCTGAAATCGCCGCTCCGATGCCCTGCCACCACCAACACTTCGGCGCTGCTCCTCCACTGGCCGTGGGCCCCCCGCGAGCAAATATAAAAAAAACGAGGTAAACAACATTGGTTTTTATTCAGTTTTAATATAGATTTGAATCGAGTTTTATTTTCAATTTTTAGTTATAACATGTATAAAAATATGACCTTTATTTATATAAAGTGGTGGTTTTTGAGTAAGTTAAAAACTACGATTTTTATTCATAGAAAAACACGATTTTTATATATACAAAGAAGAGATTGATATATATATATATATAAAGAAGATATTTTCAATTAAGAAAAGAAACGATTTTTAATTCTTAAAAGATTAGATCTTTTAGTAAGGAAAAGAAATGATTTTTGATTTGATGAAGATGAGATTTTTTAGCGAATAAAAGTAGGATCTTTCTTTGATTAAATATATGATTTTTATATTATAGAGATAATAAAAATATGATTTTCATAATATGTAGAGATGAAAAATATGATTTTTATTATATGTAGAGATTAAAAATATGATTTTTATAAGATAGGGAATATAAAAATTCGATTTTTATATATAGAAAGTAGCGATATAAAAATTGAATTTTTATAATATGCCTTTGAAACAAAAATGTGACTTTTAACATACCACGTGAAAAAGATCTCTTGGGAAAGACGGCGAAGATTTCCTACATATGAAGAGTCGCGGCGTTTGGTTTAGCTCTCGGTGAGAACTCCTCACTTTTAATTTATTTTCTAGTTGAGTTATATACTAGGATGAAGACGGTGCTTAGCAGCACACCCGTTGTCCACAGACCATGGACGACTTGTGTGATTGTTTGTGTTGTGAAATTTGACTGTTGATAGTGATATGAAAAGTATATATTCATGTGTTGAAAGAAAAATGATTTCATGTGTTGAAATAAAATAATTTCACGTGTTGAAATAAAATATAGATTCATTTACAAATCGAACGATTTGTTTATGTACACCGATTTGACTGATATTGATTGGGACGATAAATTTTACACATCGCCCAACTGCACAAATAAAAATCTGTGTTTGTTGATTTGAAACCCCACACGGGTATTGGGATGATATTTGACGTACACTAATCCCGATTGTTTAGTTGTATGTCAATCGATGGGTTGCCAGACTGTGTAAGCGTTAATTATTTATATTTAATGCTTATGCAGTTGTGTGGTGCACTCTGGATGATGGTTGATTATTTATCGTTGCTATTATATACATGTGTTGTATGGAATCCATATAATTAATATTATATGGTAATTGATTGGGACTCATTCCAATTTGGAAAATAAGGAATATTATAAAAGAAAATTCATGTGTTGAATAGAAAGAAAATTCATGTGTTGAATAGAAAGAAAATTCATGTGTTGAATAAAATAAATATTCATGTGTTGAATAGAAATATATATTCATGTGTTGAAGAAAATATTCATTTGTTGAATAGAATAACGAAGTTATTAAAATATATAAAGCCGTGTTGGTTAGATATGCGCCATTTGGATGTGAACGATATTTATATCGATTATATTCGTTTTTAAAATGAATATAGAAAAGGAAGTGATTTCAAAATATAATAGGTTGAAAATATTATCATTTGTAGATCGATGTTGTGGAATATTCAATTTTGATTAGAAATTGAATATGAAGTTGAAATCGTTTTGAAAACGAATTTAAAACAATTTATAAAATATGTTTTAAAAGGAAATCGACGAAATATATATATAATATATTTATATTATATATATAATGGTCTGAATAGAACGCGCCGTGCTGCGGCAGTTCGCAAATTTCGACCATTGACTTCGAATTGACGTTGCAGGAGATCCGACCATCGGATTCTCCTAAAACCAGAACAGTTGGGTTCGTATCGAAAAGAGCTTTCTAACGAATATGAGAGATTAGAAATCTAACAGTTGGATTTGGAATTATGTCCAAATCAAATTTGGAAAAGGTCGATGTAAGTGCACTTCGATGGCCGTTTATGGAAATCGACTGTACGGGCCTTGATAAAATTATTAAAAATAGTAATAATTTGTGTAGAATCATAAGAAATGATTTGGAAAGAATTGGGATGAAAAACTCCATATTTGAAAAGATAAAAATAGATTTTTATCGATATGAACTAGTTTTGAACTAGAATTAAAATCCATTTATTTTTGAAATAAATAAATCGGATTTGAAAGGGTTTTAAAAGTAACCAGATTTTCCAATAATTGAATTGGAATGGATTTAAATCGAAATTGTCTTTGGAATATTTTGATGTTGGATTTCGTGATTATACAGATATTGTCATGGAAATTTGAAAGATATATTTATATCGTTATTTCCAATACGATATTTGCTGGTCGTAGAGTTTGATATTGGATATAAGCCGATATATTTTCTATTCAGAGCCTTGTATTTAATATCAAATGTGATTTAGGTTTATCGTGAATGGTGTCTTCATTAACACTGTTCTTAAACCCAGTTGAGAAAAAGATTAAATCTTTTTAGTTAGATTTAATAAAGTATACCAATTAAATGGTATTTAATTGGGATTGAATTTGAATGTGATTTTGGGTTTATAGTGAACCGTGTTTTGAATGACATCGGTTCTTTAACCCAGTTAAAGACAGGATATGATTTCCCAAGTGAAATAATCATTAATATTGATTTTTGGGAAGATTAAAACCAAGTGGAGTTTTAATGAATCTTTAATTAGATTGAAATAATCGAGAATGGAGTATCACTAGTTTTGCTCCAGGCGATAGTTAAATCTTTAATTAGATTTGAACGTGAAATGGTAATTGAATTTACTGATAACACCGTGGTGTTAGATATGAAGTATGACCAGTTTTACTTCATGGGATGAATAGGTTGGGATTGGGAAATAAAATAAATGATTACTTCGGTGTGGTTCGCTAATCCCGACTAGTTTGAATTGATATTCAAAAGAAGATTAAAGAATAAATTTAAGAATTTATCTGTGATAAAATTAATGGGAACCTTTCCCAAAGTATAAGAATATTTGAATAAAAGAATATTCTGAATTGGAATGAGGCATATGTTGTGTTTGTGTAACACTTGTTTATTATATAAGCGAGTTATTCAGAAATACCGGGTTTATCCCATTCTGAATAACTGATTCGACGGTGTGTCGAGGATGAAGACGGTGGTCGAAGACCGGAGGTCTTCACATCGTTTGGGAGATTACTGATGATCTTGATTGGGCTGTACACCCAAGAGGAGGGAATCAGTTGGTGATCGTCCAGACGTACTTGGAGATCGATGGATATGCGAGGTACAAGGTGCCTCCGGTTTCGTTCAGACCTAGAACGAACTTGTATGGACTGTGTGTCTGACATTGGATTTTTCTCTGTGTTGATTGATCTCTATTAAATATACATCTGCCTGGTGAAGGGGAATTCATTCCCTTACTTCACCCTTCTCTGAGACGTACGGGATTAGAGGTTGTTGTGAAAACCCGTAACTTCCCCGTAAAGGAAAGAGCGGTAGTTCGAGAACAAGCCACAGAAAAACGCAGACGGGAGAACATTTCATTGTATATTACAACAATGCATCAGATTACAAGAATATACAGAGTATAAATGAATATTACACAGAAATATCAGAGATTAAAATTACATTTAAATACATCGCAGCGGAAAATAATACAATACACAACTAGAAGGAGATATACGGATACAAAGCTTTCCGGATATCATTCCAGCTGTAAACCAGGATCCTGTGAATATAAATCTGCAAAACCAAAACTACTAGCTGCCCGTGTCAAAATAAGGGCACCCAGAGTTTAGTTCAAAACAATAAACTCCAGGTCAGTCATGGGACTAGTGTGAGAACTAAAACAGTTATTAATCTTTTTATTTTAAATCATTAGGTAACTCAAGGGACCGCGCCGTATAACACGGAACGGGTTTCCTCCCAAGAATACCAGTGCATAAAACAAACTGTGCAATGCTAAATAAAGAAAAATGAAGCTATTATAAGACCCGGTTCCCATCACACAATGCAACGCAAGCCGGAGGATAGGGTTTTTACCTTATAATAGCCAAGAATGCTTGATACGTTTAAAAGAAATCATTTGATACTATTATAAGTGTATAGTGTATAAAACAACTTCAAATCATAAGTATCAATCATAGGCGACATGAATGACCCATACCACTATGTCGCCATATATAAGTTTACAATCAAAAACCGCAAGACGTCGTATTGGAAGTTGGGTTATCATTTATGCTATGAACCGAGGCTAGGGGCAAGATCCTCACCGATTCGATATGCTCTAGTCCGCCCCTCAGGAACAGCCGCAACTACCCCTTGGATCGTCAGGGTCGGTCCACCGATGTGGATTATTATGCCTGAACACTGCGTTTCCCCGCCCTTTGGGGCGTAAGCCTGGCCCGTCAGCCGACCAGAAGCATCGGCCGAAACCGATATCACGAGGCGCCTTGCTTTTCAGCAAGTAATAATAAGCAACATCCACATGAGTCAAACTCGTCAGCCAGTTCAAGCACTGACGCCACTCCTAACTAGAAAGAAACGCATGTCCTCCCTGATGTTCGTCTCCCGTTTTTGGTTCATACCGGGTGTGATGCTCGCGAATCAACGTTACACAAAGCTACGCCACACAAGGCCGTGCTTTGATCATCAACCGCAAGACTTTTCTTTTCAACAAAAGCCTTGATCCATGCAACTCAGCATGCCACATTGTCAGTCCATACTGTACCACTGATTTCTGCCAATATATAACCTCTAGGCTCGTACGTCGCAGAGAAGGGTGTATAGCAAGAGAATAAATTCTCTGCCACCAAACAGATATATATTTAGCAGAGATCACCAAATACAGTATAAAGGAATACAACGTCAGACACACTATCCATTTACAAGTCCGTTCTGGGTCTGAACGAAACCGGAGGCACCTAGTACCCCGCATATCCATCGATCTCCAAGTACGTCTGGACGATCACCAACTGCTTTCATCTTCTTGGGTGTACAGCCCAATCAAGATCATCAGTAATCACCCAAACGACGTGAAGACCTCCGGTCTTCGACCATCGTCTTCATCTTCGACTTATCGTCGTATCAGTTATTCAGAATGGGATAAACCCGGTCTTCCCGAATAACTCGCGTATATTTTAAATAAGTGTTACACAAACACAACATGCGCCTCATTCCAATTCATCAGTCACTAACCGTAAATTAATCAAGAGAATAATTCCCCAAATATTAACCCCGAAGGCCGAAACCAACATCAGATCAATATCCAGGAAACCATTCTGCTTAGCTAACCGACAGTTAGTTTCTGAATTTCACATTCATAGGGAAAGGTTCCCATTAATTTTATCAAAGATAAATTCTTTATATTTATTCTTTAATCTATCCTTTTGAATTTCGATTCAACTAGTCGGGATTAACGAACCTTACCGAAGTAATCAGTTATTTTAATTTCCCAATCCCAACCTATTCATCCCATGAAGTAAAACTGGTAATACTTCATATCTAACACCACGGTGTTATCGGTAAATTCAATTACCATTTCACGTGCAAATCTAATTAAAGATTTAACTAGCGCCTGGAGCAAAACTGGAGATACTCCATTCTCGATCATTTCAATCTAATTAAAGATTCATTAAAACTCCACTTAGTTTTAATCGCTAACTGGGTTAAAGAATCAGTGTCATTTAAAACACGGTTCACGATAAACCCAAAATCACATTCATTAATTATCGGGTTAAAGAACAAGTGTTATTTAAAACACTGTTCACGGTAAACCCAAAAATCAATATCAATTCAATTCCAATCAAATATTATTTAATTGGTACACTTCATTAAATCTAAATAAAAAGATCTAATCTTTTCTCAACTGGGCATAAGAACAGTGTTAATGAAGACACCATTCACGACAAACCCAAATCACATTTGATATTAAATACAAGGCTTTGAATAGAAAATATCCCGGCTTATATTCAATATCAAATTCTACGACCAACAAATATCGTATTGGAAATAACGATATGCATATCTATATCTTTCAAATTTCCATAACAACATCCGTATAATCACGAAATCCAACATCGAAATATTCCGAAGACAATTTCGATTCAAATCCATTCCAATGCAATCATTGGAAATTCTGGTTATTTTCAAAAACATTTCGAATTCAATTTATTTATTTAAAAATAAATAGAATTATAATTCTAGTTCCAAACTAGTTCATTTCAATAAAAATCTATTTTTATCTTTTCAGATATGGAGTTTTTCATCCCAATTCTTTCTAAATCATTTCTTATGATTTTACACAAATTATTACTATTTTTAATAATTTTATCAAGGCCCGTACAGTCGATTTCCATCAATGGCCATCGAACTGCACTTACAGTGACCTTTTCCAAATTTGATTTAGACATAATTCCAAATCCAACCGTTAGATTTCTAATTTCTAATATTCGTTAGAAAGCTCTTTTCGATACGAACCCAACGGTTCCGGTTTTAGGAGAATCCGACGGTCGGATCTCCCGTAATATTTGTTCGAAGTCAATGGTCGAAATTCGCGAACTGCCGCGGCGCGGCGCGTTCTATTCAGGCAATTATATTATATATATAATATATATAATATATACTTCGTCGATTTCAATTCAAAACGTGCTTTATAAATCGTTTTAAATTCATTTTCAAAACGGTTTTAACTTCATATTCAATTTCAAATCAATATTGAATATTCCAATATAAATTCGTTTTAAATTCTTTTCAAATCGATTTCAATTCGAATTCATTTATATTCAAATTCAATTCGAATTCATTTCTATTTATTTTCAATTCGAATTCATTTCTATATAGTTTCAATTCGAATTCATTTCTATTTATTTTCAATTCGAATTCATTTCTATTTATTTTCAATTCGAATTCATTTCTATTTATTTTCAATTCGAATTCATTTCTATTTATTTTCAATTCGAATTCATTTCTATTTATTTTCAATTCGAATTCATTTCTATTTATTTTCAATTCGAATTCATTTCTATATAGTTCGAATTTCAAATCTATTCAATTTTCAAATCTATTCAATTTCAATTGAAGAATGAATAAAATCGATACAAATATCGTTCACGTCAAAATGGCGTCAATCTAACCAACCCGGCTTCATATGTTTCTATTTTCAAATATTCTATTTCAAATATTTCTATTTCAAATATTTCTATTTCAAATATTTCTATTTCACATATTTCTTTTTCGAAACTGGAATGAGGCCCAATCAACTACCATATAAAGTTAATAATATGGATTTTCTACAAAACATGTATACAATAACAACGATGAATAATCAACCATCATCCAAACTGCATTCTACACTGTATAAGCATCGAATATAGATATTCAACGCTTATAGCAGCCTGTCAATCAATCGATCGACATACAACTAATTATTGGGATTAGTGTACGTCAAATATCATCCCAATACCCGTGTGGGGTTTCAAGCAATCAAACACAGATTTTTATTTGTGCAGTTGGGCGATGTGTAAAATTTATCGTCCCAATCAATGTCCTTCAAATAGGTGTACATAAACAAACCGTCCGGTTTGTAAATGAATATTTATTTATTCACATTCACGTTAAAAATTATATTTTTAACGATCAAACTATTTTATTCAACCTATGAATTTTCTATTCGGTTCATTTATTAAATAAAATGTTATCTTCATTTTTCTAACTTATTTTTAGGAAATTTCGGCGGCATAATGGCACGATACTAGAAACGGGACAAGGCCTAGCCTTATCCCCGGTCTAGTGAAGGCCCACGCCATTCACACATCAATCAAATCCATTCCATTTCACCAAACAATTCAATTCAAACCAAATAATCTAACTAACTACACAACCAAACCATTAAACAAATAAGCCATCCATGGTCTGTGGATGACGGGTGTCGGGTGCTACTAAACACCGTCTGCATCCTAGTATACATATAACTAGAAAAAGAAATTGAAGAGTGAGAAGTTCTCACCGATAGCTATCCAACTTCACGACACTTCATTTAGAGAAATCATTGCCAATCTCGCCTTTTGTCGCTTTCGTTGCCCGTATTCACTACATATGTAAAAATCACATTTTTACTTCGCTATTCAATATATAAAAATCGAATTTTTACTATGCTATTCAATATATAAAAATCGAATTTTTACTATGCTATTCAATATATAAAAATCGAATTTTTACTATGCTATTCAATATATAAAAATCGAATTTTTACACACACTACTTCGTGACAAAATCAAATCTTTATTCTCTCTTTACATATATAATAATTCAGTTTTAACATAAACAAAAATTCAGATTAGAAATAAATAAAAATTCAGTTTTGAAATAAATAAAAATTCAGTTTTGAAATAAATAAAAATTCTGTTTTGAAATTAAAACAAAAGGAACTCACGTTTATCGAAGGGATGGGGTTTAGCAGTCGTAATCGGCGCCTAAACGTGATGGCGCTGGAGCTCGTCGGGGCTGCAGCGTTTGAGTGAAGGGGGGTTTACAATTAGGGTTCGAAGTGAGGGAGGTTTTTCGCTACTGGAGGAGGTGGGGTAGGCGGCAACCGTCGGGTCTGGTGCTGGAGGTGAGATGCTGGCGTCGAAGGGGGTGGAAGCGGGTTCAGTGGAGGGGCGGTGGGTTCTGGGACTGTGGAGGCGCGGTTTTCACATCGAAGAGGGAGGGGGTCTCGCCTGAGTTGATCAGAGGGAAGGTCGGAGTGGGGGGCGCCAGGGCGGCGCGACGCCGTCGTTGGCGGAGGCTGACGGGGGAGATCGATTTTGGCTTTGGGTTTTTTTTTTATTTCTTTGAACGTTGACTGAGAACAGTGGAGGAGAGGGTAAGGGTAGGGGTTTATTTAATATAAATATTAATATATTATTTTTATTTTCAATTTATGTTGACTTTTCATACGATCTCCAAACAACACCCAACGACTGTCGTCTCTAGCGTATTACCCCCGTTCCGAACACAATGTGATATGTATCGTAGGCCATTTCGACTGTTTGAATCAGTTTCAGTTGAATTTTAAAGTATAATTCTTTATATATTCAATTTAAACGAACATTTCAAATTACCGGGGTCACATACTAACTCGAAAAATTCCAGAAAAATATTTTCTAGCTTCGTATTGACTATACGGTCCTATCAAAACTAGTTTCATCGAATTCTGAGACCGTTGGAAAAATGGCCATTTTCCAGTCGATTAAAATCAACTGAAACTGGTCAAACGCGTTTTCCTCTGCCACGCTCACATATTGATTCGAAAAATTATGAAATTTGAAACCTAGCAATAACTTTACATCACGGACCCAACAAAAGTGTTTTCGTCGAAATCCGACGTCGTTTGCAAAATCTCCATTTTTAAGGGCCTGAATTCTATAGCGACTATTCAGAATTTTCAACTGGACATATCTTTTGATTTCCGCCATGAAATTTTGATTTTTCAGATTCGTTGGAAAGATAGTCACAATTAGATTCCGTTATTTCTGGTTTCACTGAAATCCGGATTGTTTTGCACCCGGTACATTCAATTGAAGTTTGAAATCGAATTATCGAACTACCGCGCCATTTTCAATTCTATTTATAATAATTATATATAATTATTTATATTCTAACGACGACGTATATAATATATTCGTCGAATTCAATTCAAAACATTTTTCCCGTCGATATTATTTAAAATAATCCATTTTATATAATCAAAATTCGCTAAAATTGCCAAAATAAAAATTTTAAACTGGCCCAGATTTTCGGGTTGTTACAATCTCCCCCACTTAAAACTTTTCGTCCCCGAAAAGGAACAAAGTCGAAAGTGGTTTGATCAATCAACTCTACGTTCAATCTGGCTTTCATTCTCCAACTTTTCAGTTTCTGAGAATTTTCAAATTCTTCAAAAATTTGGCTAACACCCTGAATTTTCGAAAAATTTCGCCATAACCTCCCCTGCACCGGGAGCCACGGGAAATCCCGAAATTGCCATATAGGCCTTCTGATCTCAAAAAGAAAAAGAAAAAGCCAAGCAACTAGCCAATAGGCTCATAAAATCATCATCACCCAAACAAAACAGTAAATTATGTAGTAAACATGTACCTATTTGTCGGGCAAACAAATTTTATTCTCTGCTCTAGCCTCCTTGCTATGACCTATTTAATGTAAGTACATATATATGCAAGCAAATGCGACCAATTTTCAATACAATTCAATATTTGATACAATTAGGCGTAATGGTTCAAAATTTATCAAACAACTAAACAAGCAACACAAACATCAATCAATTAGTGAATTAGAGTTTCAAATTCATAATTTTGATACATATACAAAAATCAAATTTTTGATGCCAAATCACAACAATAAGCCCTATCTAATTTTGGTTCTCACACCAGTCTAATGGAAATATATAGGAATCCCACCTTCGAAACTCGAACATAAATGTTGATGATGCGATCGCTATCATCAATATCATCTTCGGGCGACTAGAGTGTGATGCTATATCTATCCAATATATTAAAACTTTGAATATACGTTTGCAAGGCGTATATGCAAATTCTTTATATACTGGACTGTCCAAATCAATATGAAATAAATAATCAAATACGAATAATTGATTTAGATTTTCAAAACAAAATTTGTTTTCACTTTAAAAATATACTCTTCACGCTCATTCTAGGATACTACTGATCCCATCTCTAACGAGTCATTCTCATTGGATATTGTTAATCCAATATCTGATGAATTCTTTCGTATGGTTCTAATGTGCCTTGTTCTCTGCTTTGTAAACCAAAGCTCTGATACCAACTGTGAAAACCCGTAACTTCCCCGTAAAGGAAAGAGCGGATAGTTCGAGAACAAGCCACAGAAAAACGCAGACGGGAGAACATTTCATTGTATATTACAACAATGCATCAGATTACAAGAATATACAGAGTATAAATGAATATTACACAGAAATATCAGAGATTTAAATTACATTTAAATACATCGCAGCGGAAAATAATACAATACACAACTAGAAGGAGATATACGGATACAAAGCTTTCCGGATATCATTCCAGCTGTAAACCAGGATCCTGTGAATATAAATCTGCAAAACCAAAACTACTAGCTGCCCGTGTCAAAATAAGGGCACCCAGAGTTTAGTTCAAAACAATAAACTCCAGGTCAGTCATGGGACTAGTGTGAGAACTAAAACAGTTATTAATCTTTTTATTTTAAATCATTAGGTAACTCAAGGGACCGCGCCGTATAACACGGAACGGGTTTCCTCCCAAGAATACCAGTGCATAAAACAAACTGCGCAATGCTAAATAAAGAAAAATGAAGCTATTATAAGACCCGGTTCCCATCACACAATGCAACGCAAGCCGGAGGATAGGGTTTTTACCTTATAATAGCCAAGAATGCTTGATACGTTTAAAAGAAATCATTTGATACTATTATAAGTGTATAGTGTATAAAACAACTTCAAATCATAAGTATCAATCATAGGCGACATGAATGACCCATACCACTATGTCGCCATATATAAGTTTACAATCAAAAACCGCAAGACGTCGTATTGGAAGTTGGGTTATCATTTATGCTATGAACCGAGGCTAGGGGCAAGATCCTCACCGATTCGATATGCTCTAGTCCGCCCCTCAGGAACAGCCACAACTGCCCCTTGGATCGTCAGGGTCGGTCCACCGATGTGGATTATTATGCCTGAACACTGCGTTTCCCCGCCCTTTGGGGCGTAAGCCTGGCCCGTCAGCCGACCAGAAGCATCGGCCGAAACCGATATCACGAGGCGCCTCGCTTTTCAGCAAGTAATAATAAGCAACATCCACATGAGTCAAACTCGTCAGCCAGTTCAAGCACTGACGCCACTCCTAACTAGAAAGAAACGCATGTCCTCCCTGATGTCCGTCTCCCGTTTTTGGTTCATACCGGGTGTGATGCTCGCGAATCAACGTTACACAAAGCTACGCCACACAAGGCCGTGCTTTGATCATCAACCGCAAGACTTTGCTTTTCAACAAAAGCCTTGATCCATGCAACTCAGCATGCCACATTGTCAGTCCATACTGTACCACTGATTTCTGCCAATATATAACCTCTAGGCTCGTACGTCTTAGAGAAGGGTGTATAGCAAGAGAATAAATTCTCTGCCACCAAACAGATATATATTTAGCAGAGATCACCAAATACAGTATAAAGGAATACAACGTCAGACACACTATCCATTTACAAGTCCGTTCTGGGTCTGAACGAAACCGGAGGCACCTAGTACCCCGCATATCCATCGATCTCCAAGTACGTCTGGACAATCACCAACTGCTTCCATCTTCTTGGGTGTACAGCCCAATCAAGATCATCAGTAATCACCCAAACGACGTGAAGACCTCCGGTCTTCGACCATCGTCTTCATCTTCGACTTATCGTCGTATCAGTTATTCAGAATGGGATAAACCCGGTCTTCCCGAATAACTCGCGTATATTTTAAATAAGTGTTACACAAACACAACATACGCCTCATTCCAATTCATCAGTCACTAACCGTAAATTAATCAAGAGAATAATTCCCCAAATATTAACCCCGAAGGCCGAAACCAACATCAGATCAATATCCAGGAAACCATTCTGCTTAGCTAACCGACAGTTAGTTTCTGAATTTCACATTCATAGGGAAAGGTTCCCATTAATTTTATCAAAGATAAATTCTTTATATTTATTCTTTAATCTATCCTTTTGAATTTCGATTCAACTAGTCGGGATTAACGAACCTTACCGAAGTAATCAGTTATTTTAATTTCCCAATCCCAACCTATTCATCCCATGAAGTAAAACTGGTAATACTTCATATCTAACACCACGGTGTTATCGGTAAATTCAATTACCATTTCACGTTCAAATCTAATTAAAGATTTAACTATCGCCTGGAGCAAAACTGGTGATACTCCATTCTCGATCATTTCAATCTAATTAAAGATTCATTAAAACTCCACTTAGTTTTAATCGCTAACTCGGTTAAAGAATCAGTGTCATTTAAAACACGGTTCACGATAAACCCAAAATCACATTCATTAATTATCGGGTTAAAGAACAAGTGTTATTTAAAACACTGTTCACGGTAAACCCAAAAATCAATATCAATTCAATTCCAATCAAATATTATTTAATTGGTACACTTCATTAAATCTAAATAAAAAGATCTAATCTTTTCTCAACTGGGCTTAGAAACAGTGTTAATGAAGACACCATTCACGAAAAACCCAAATCATATTTGATATTAAATACAAGGCTTTGAATAGAAAATATCCCGGCTTAAATTCAATATCAAATTCTACGACCAACAAATATCGTATTGGAAATAACGATATGCATATCTATATCTTTCAAATTTCCATAACAACATCTGTATAATCACGAAATCCAACATCGAAATATTCCGAAGACAATTTCGATTCAAATCCATTCCAATGCAATCATTGGAAATTCTGGTTATTTTCAAAAACATTTCGAATTCAATTTATTTATTTAAAAATAAATAGAATTATAATTCTAGTTCAAAACTAGTTCATTTCAATAAAAATCTATTTTTATCTTTTCAGATATGGATTTTTTCATCCCAATTCTTTCTAAATCATTTCTTATGATTTTACACAAATTATTACTATTTTTTATAATTTTATCAAGGCCCGTACAGTCGATTTCCATCAATGGCCATCGAACTGCACTTACAGCGACCTTTTCCAAATTTGATTTAGACATAATTCCAAATCCAACCGTTAGATTTCTAATTTCTAATATTCGTTAGAAAGCTCTTTTCGATACGAACCCAACGGTTCCGGTTTTAGGAGAATCCGACGGTCGGATCTCCCGTAATATTCGTTCGAAGTCAATGGTCGAAATTCGCGAACTGCCGTGGCGCGACGCGTTCTATTCAGGCCATTATATTATATATATAATATATATAATATATACTTCGTCGATTTCAATTCAAAACGTGCTTTATAAATCGTTTTAAATTCATTTTCAAAACGGTTTTAACTTCATATTCAATCTCAAATCAATATTGAATATTCCAATATAAATTCATTTTAAATTCTTTTCAAATCGATTTCAATTCGAATTCATTTATATTCAAATTCAATTCGAATTCATTTCTATTTATTTTCAATTCGAATTCATTTCTATATAGTTTCAATTCGAATTCATTTCTATTTATTTTCAATTCGAATTCATTTCTATTTATTTTCAATTCGAATTCATTTCTATTTATTTTCAATTCGAATTCATTTCTATTTATTTTCAATTCGAATTCATTTCTATTTATTTTCAATTCGAATTCATTTCTATTTATTTTCAATTCGAATTCATTTCTATATAGTTCGAATTTCAAATCTATTCAATTTTCAAATCTATTCAATTTCAATTGAAGAATGAATAAAATCGATACAAATATCGTTCACGTCAAAATGGCGTCAATCTAACCAACCCGGCTTCATATGTTTCTATTTTCAAATATTCTATTTCAAATATTTCTATTTCAAATATTTCTATTTCAAATATTTCTATTTCAAATATTTCTATTTCACATATTTCTTTTTTGAAACTGGAATGAGGCCCATTCAACTACCATATAAAGTTAATTATATGGATTTTCTACAACACATGTATACAATAACAACGACGAATAATCAACCATCATCCAAAGTGCATTCTACACTGTATAAGCATCGAATATAGATATTCAACGCTTATAGCAGCCTGTCAATCAATCGATCGACATACAACTAATTATTGGAATTAGCGTACGTCAAATATCATCCCAATACCCGTGTGGGGTTTCAAGCAATCAAACACAGATTTTTATTTGTGCAGTTGGGCGATGTGTAAAATTTATCGTCCCAATCAATGTCCTTCAAATAGGTGTACATAAACAAACCGTCCAGTTTGTAAATGAATATTTATTTATTCACATTCACGTTAAAAATTATATTTTTAACGATCAAACTATTTTATTCAACCTATGAATTTTCTATTCGGTTCATTTATTAAATAAAATGTTATCTTCATTTTTCTAACTTATTTTTAGAAAATTTCGGCGACATAACGACACGATACTAGAAACGGGACAAGGCCTAGCCTTATCCCCGGTCTAGTGAAGGCCCACGCCATTCACACATCAATCAAATCCATTCCATTTCACCAAACAATTCAATTCAAACCAAATAATCTAACTAACTACACAACCAAACCATTAAACAAACAAGCCATCCATGGTCTGTGGATGACGGGTGTCGGGTGCTACTAAACACCGTCTGCATCCTAGTATACATATAACTAGAAAAAGAAATTGAAGAGTGAGAAGTTCTCACCGATAGCTATCCAACTTCACGACACTTCATTTAGAGAAATCATCGCCAATCTCGCCTTTTGTCGCTTTCGTTGCCCGTATTCACTACATATGTAAAAATCACATTTTTACTTCGCTATTCAATATATAAAAATCGAATTTTTACTATGCTATTCAATATATAAAAATCGAATTTTTACTATGCTATTCAATATATAAAAATCGAATTTTTACTATGCTATTCAATATATAAAAATCGAATTTTTACATACACTACTTCGTGACAAAATCAAATCTTTATTCTCTCTTTACATATATAATAATTCAGTTTTAACATAAACAAAAATTCAGATTAGAAATAAATAAAAATTCAGTTTTGAAATAAATAAAAATTCAGTTTTGAAATAAATAAAAATTCTGTTTTGAAATTAAAACAAAAGGAACTCACGTTTATCGAAGGGATGGGGTTTAGCAGTCGTAATCGGCGCCTAAACGTAATGGCGCTGGAGCTCGTCGGGGCTGCAGCGTTGGAGTGAAGGGGGGGTTTACAATTAGGGTTCGAAGTGAGGGAGGTTTTTCGCTACTGGAGGAGGTGGGGTAGGCGGCAACCGTCGGGTCTGGTGTTGGAGGTGAGATGCTGGCGTCGAAGGGGGTGGAAGCGGGTTCAGTGGAGGGGCGGTGGGTTCTGGGACTGTGGAGGTGCGGTTTTCACATCGAAGAGGGAGGGGGTCTCGCCTGAGTTGATCGGAGGGAAGGTCGGAGTGGGGGGCGCCAGGGCGGCGCGACGCCTTCGGTGGCGGAGGCTGACGGGGGAGATCGATTTTGGCTTTGGGTTTTCCAGTCGATTAAAATCAACTGAAACTGGTCAAACGCGTTTTCCTTTGCCACGCTCACATATTGATTCGAAAAATTATGAAATTTGAAACCTAGCAATAACTTTACATCACGGACCCAACGAAAGTGTTTTCATCGAAATCCGAGGTCGTTTGCAAAATCTCCATTTTTAAGGGCCTGAATTCTATAGCGACTATTCAGAATTTTCAACTGGACATATCTTTTGATTTCCGCTATGAAATTTTGATTTTTCAGATTCGTTGGAAAGATAGTCACAATTAGATTCCGTTATTTTTGGTTTCACTGAAATCCGGATTGTTTTGCACCCGGTACATTCAATTGAAGTTTGAAATCGAATTATCGAACTACCGCGCCATTTTCAATTCTATTTATAATAATTATATATAATTATTTATATTCTAACGACGACGTATATAATATATTCGTCGAATTCAATTCAAAACATTTTTCCCGTCGATATTATTTAAAATAATCCATTTTATATAATCAAAATTCGCTAAAATTGCCAAAATAAAAATTTTAAACTGGCCCAGATTTTCGGGTTGTTACAGTTATATATCAATGGACATCAGTCGCATGGTGTGAATTTCCTGTGTGGCATGCCTAAGTGGCAAATGATCAAGGATTTTGTTGAAAAGCAAAGTCTTGTGGTTGATGATCAAAGCACCGCTTGTGTAGCATAGCTTTGTGTAATGTGAATTCGTGAGCCTCACGCCCCGGTTGTGAACCAGAAACGGGAGAGGACCTCAGGGAGGACATGCATTTCTTTCTAGCTAGGGTGGTGTTAGTGACCTACCAGCCCTGACATTTATATTATTTTCACATGTGTGGTTGTTGCTATTGCGAGGCGCCTCGGATATATCGGTGACTATGTGGAGCCGATGGAGTCATTTGGCTCATTTACGCCCCCAAAGGGCGCGGAAACGCAGTGTTCAGGCATTTTAATCCACATCGTGGACCGGCCCTGACGATCCAAGGCTTGACAGAGTACTTGCCTGAGGCTAGGGCTAGAGAGTCTCGAATCGGTAGAGGACGATCCCTTGCCTCGGTTCGCAGATGGAAATCCAATTTCCAATACGTGACTTTGCGGTTTTAATTGTAGAACTAGTATGGAGACATGATATATGATACCCATGCCGTCTATGATTGATACTTATGATTGAAATTGTTTTGACACTATACACTTATAGTAATAATAAAAGATGAAATTTGGCGTATCAAGCATTCTTTGGCTATTATAAGGTAAAACCCTATCCTCCGGCTTGTGTTGCATTGTGTGATGGGACCTGGGTCTTATAATAGCTTCATTGTTCTTTATTTAGCATTGCGTTGTTGTTTTATGCACTGGTATTCTTGGGAGGAAACTTGTTCCGTGTTATATGGCGTGGTCCCTTGATTTACCTAACTTTAAATTAAAGATTAATAACTGCTTTAGTTCTTACACTAGTCACATGACTGACCTGGAGTTTATTTTTTTAACCTAAACTCTGGGTGCCCTTATTTTGACACGGGCAGCTAGTAGTTTTGGTTTTGCAGATTTATATCCATAGGAACCTGGTTTACAGCTGGAATGATACTCGGAAAGCTCTGTATCCGTGTATTACTTTCAGTTGTGTTTTGTATTATTTTTCCGCTGCTATGTAATGTATTGTAATCTCTGATATTTAGTGAATGTGTAATATTGATTTATACTGTATATTCTTGTATTCGGATGAAATTGTTGTAATTAACAATGAAATGTTCTTCTATTTGTGTTCCGATGTGTCTTGTCCTCAACTCAATCCGTGATTTCTCATAAGGGGGATTTCGGGTCGTTTCACCACTCCTAGCTAGAAGGAAATGCATGCCCTCGCTGAAGTCCTCTCCCGTTTCTGGTTCACACCGGGGTGCGAGGCTCGCGAATTAACGCTATACACAAAGCTATGCTATATTAAAGTCGTGCTTTGATCATCAACCACAAGACTCATCTTTTCAGCAGAATCCTTGATCATTTGCATCTTAGCATGCCACATAGGCAATTCACGCTACGCAGCCGATGTATATCAATCACACAGAATGAAATCCAATGTCAGGCACACATCCTTTTACAAGTTCATTCCAGGTCTAAACGAAACCGGAGGCACCTTATTCCTAGTCCCATATGTCCAATATAGGAGAGAGGTCCTCGCATATCCGGTCGATCTCCAAGTACCTCTGGACGATTACCACTTATTACCTTGTCTTGGATGTACAGCCCAATCAAGACATCAGTAATCATCCAAACGATGTGAAGATCTCCGGTCTTCAACCACCGTCTTCATCGTCGACTCACCGCCGATTCAGTTATTCAGAATGGGATAAACCCGGTCTTTCCGAATAACTCGCGTATATAATAAACAAGTGCTATAAAAACACAACATACGTCTCATTCCAATTCCGAATATTCTTTTATTTAAATATTCATATCCTTTGGGAAAGGTTCCCATTAATTTTATCAAAGATAATTCTTTAAATTTATTCTTTAACCTTCTATTGGATATCAATCCAAACCAAATTATGGTTTATCCAAACTAGTCGGGATTAGCAAACCTTATCGAAGTAATCATTTATTATATTTCCCAATCCCAACCTATTCATCCCATAGAGTAAAACTGGTAATACTCCATATCTAACACCACGGTGTTATCAGTAAAATTAATTACCGTTTCACGTTTAAATCTAATTAAAGATCTAACTATCGCTTGGAGTAAAACTGGTGATACTCCCTTCTCGATCATTTCCCAAATTTGATAAATTAAATTATCGCATTCACATTTCAATCAAATTCAAGATTCATTAAAACTCTATTTTAGTTTTAATCTCCAAAAAATTATTACTTAATAATTATCCAAAGTTAAGAAATTAACCTTATCTTTAATTGGGTTAAAGAACTAATGTCATTTAAAACATAGTTCACGATAAACCCAAATCACATTCCATTAATTATGGAATCTTCAAAGAAAACAGATCAATATATATAATCGATATAAACTTCCATATCCAACCGATAATATAAATGGAATAATGGCAAAGCCTTTTAAATTCCATATATATTAACAGTCTTCCTCCACAGAAGCTCACTTCGATTATTATCCAATCGAATTCCATTCCATTCCAATTTATTGTATTAAACAGGAAAACTTTATTTTGGAAAATCTTCTTTAAATTTTAACAAAAGATTTATAAATTCCAAATCACATTTCACTGTGAATCGGGTTAAAGAACGAATGTCGTTAAAAACACAGTTCACGATAAACCCAATTCACATTCCATTTTATTCCAATTATTAAATATAATTGGAAGCTCTAACAATCTTAATTAAAAGATTTATTCTTTTCACACGGGGTTCAAGAACAATGTTACTGAAGACACTATTCACGACAAACCCAAAATCTAATTCCTTTATTCAATTCCAGTTAAATATTAATTAATTGGAAAATCTCACCAAATCTTACTGAAAAGATTTATTCTTTTCTCAACTGGGTTTAATAACAGTGTTAATGAAGACACCATTCACGACAAACCCAAAATCCCATTTGATACTAAATACAAGGCTCTGAATAGATAATATATCGGCTTATATTCAATATCAAATTCTACAACCAACAAATATCGTATTGTAAATAACGATATAAATATATCTTTCAAATTTCCATAACAATATCTGTATAATCTCGAAATCCAACATCGAAATATTTCAAAGAAAATTTTGGTTCAAATCCATTCCTATTCATATATTGGAAGTTCTGGGTTTTTTAAAACCATTTCAAATCCAATTTATTTATTTAAAAATATTGGATTATAATTCTGGTTCATAACTAGTTCATTTCGATAAAAAAATATTTTTATCTTTTCAAATGAGGAATTTTTCATCCCAATTCTTTCCAAATCATTTATTATGATTTTACACAAATTATTAATATTTTTAGTAATTTTATCAAGGCCTGGACGGTCGATTTCCATAAACGGTCATCGAACTACACTTACAGCGACCTTTTCCAAATTTGATTTGGACATAATTCCAAATCCAACCGTTAGATCTCAAGTCCCTCATATTCGTTAGAAATCTCTTTTCGATACAAACCCAATGGTTCCGGTTTTAGGAGAATCCGACGGTGGATCTCCCGTAACGTTAATTCGAAGTCAATGGTCGAAATTCACGAACGGTCGTTGCGCGGCGCGTTCTACTCAGGCCATTTAATATATATAATATATATATTATATATATTTCGTCGATTTCAATTCAAACCGTATTTTATAATTTGTTTTAAGTTCGTTTTAAAAACAATTCCAACTTCATTTTCAATTTTTAAATCAAAATTGAATAATCTATATAATTAATATATAAATGATAATATTTTCAAAATATCAGATTTTGAAATCAATTCCTTTTCGATATTCATTATAAAAATGAATAAAATCGATATAAATATCGTTCACGTCAAAATGGCGTTAATCTAATCAACACGGCTTTATATATTTAAATATATTTGTGTCCATCCCAAATCGGACGTCTAAATCAGATTTTGATCTTTTGCTGAATATTATTTTAGAATATTCATTATTTCAAAATATTTGTTATTTTAAAATATTCATTCTTTCTGAATTGGAACCAGACACAGTCAATTACCATATAATGTTGATTATACAGATTTCATACAATGCATGTAAACAATTATAATGATACACAATCAACCATCATCCAAAGTGCATTCTACACTACATAAGCATTAAATACAATTATTTAATGCTTACAACAGTCTGTCAACCAATCGATCGACATACAACTAAAGAATTGGGATTAGTGTATGTCAAATATCATCCCAATACCCGTGTGGGGTTTCAACCAACAAATACTGAACATTATTTGTGCAGTTGGGCGATGTGTAAAATTTATCGTCCCAATCGATATCAGTCAAATGGGTGTACATAAACAAATCGCCCGATTTGTAAATGAATATTTATTTATTCATATGCACGTTAAAAAATATATTTTTAACGATAAATAATTTATTTCAACTCATGAATATTATTTACAGTTCATGAATTCAATAAAAATGATATTTTTATTATTCATATACTTTATTCAACACATGAATATTTTATACAGTCCATTTCACATCACAAATAATTTTCACAACATAATCAAACAAACAAGTCGTCCATGGTCTGTGGACGACGGGTGTCGGGTGCTGCTAAGCACCGTCTACATCCTAGTATATATTTTAACTAGAAAATACAATTAAAGTGAGAAGTTCTCACCTTGGGTTTCCACTCCTCCATTCCTTATTGTCGCTCAGATTCACTGTTCTGATTCCAACGCAATCCGTTTCATGAAATTTATATTAAAAATCATATTTTTAATCAACGTTGTTTATATTCAAAAATCACATTTTTATTTCGCTAAAAATATAAAAATTCTATTTTTATCCTATTCAAAATATTATTTCAAACATACGATAAAATTTATATTTTTATCAAACTAAAAATAATATTTTTATATCGCTATTTATTATAAAAATCATATTTTTCTATTGCTAATGAATATATAAAAATCGAATCTTTTCTATCTATAAAAATCAAATCTTTATCCTACTATATACATAAAGTAATATTTTTATATTCTAACGCTATACACATATGAAAGATCATATTTTTATGAGTTGTACATAATAAAAATCGAATTTTTATAACGCTGCTCAAATAATAAAAATCATATTTTCATAATTGCTACACATGTAATAAAAATAATATTTTTATACCCCTATTTTCTATATAAAAATATAATTTTGAAATGATGTTTATATTATAAAAATCACATTTTTATTATAAAAAAATCATATCTTTATCATAAAAATCATTTCTTTTCTCATCAATGTCATACTATATATAAAACTGATTTTTTTAATAATTTTAAAACTTATATACATTAAATAAATAAAGAAAAATAATAAATAAAATATAATAAAACTTACAGCTTAGCAGGAGGGGGTTTGCTCACATGGTGGCCGGGCTTGTGGTGGCGCCGGAGTGTTCGTGAAGGCGCGGGGAGGGGGGGTGAGCGGTGGCGGTTGTGGCCGGCGGTGGCCCTAGAGTGGCGGTCTTGGGTGGAAAGAGCCATGGTTTAAATAAGAAAAGGGGAGAAGGAAGGAGGGGAGAGAGGGTGGTCGGAGGGGGTCTAGGGTAGGTGGTGCTACCAGCGCGCAGCGGCGGCAGGTAAGGGGATCGGCGACGGAGCCGATTAGAGAGGCGACGGGTTTATCTTCAAAGGAGGGCGGCAATTTTTAGTTTGACCATGGGGTTGAATAAATGAAGGTTTTTGACCGGTCTAGTGTTATATATTCAATAAATTTTTATTATTTAATTCTAATTTTATTTGTTTATTTATCTGAACTCCAATTCACATCTAATGACTGTCGTCCCCAACTAATTACCCACATTCCGAACACAATGAGATATGTTTCGTAAGCCAATTCGGCTGTTACGATCAGTTTTCACCTAGATTAAAATATAAATCATTATATTGAATTTTAAACGTACATTTCAATTTACTACGGCTACATACTAACTCCAAAAATTCCAGAAAAATAAACTTGGCTATGTTTTGACGATACAGTCCTAACAAAACTAATTTCATCAAATTTGAAGACCGTTTGAAAAATGGCCATTTTCTGGTCGATCAAAATTGGTTCCACGCTAACATATTGATTCCAAAAATTATGAAAATTGGAATCTAGCAATAATTTGACATTCCGGATCCAACAAAAGTGGTCTTGTCAAAAATGGAGGTCATTTGCAAATTCCTATCTTTACGGGCTATATATTTCCATAGCGACTATTTTGAATTTTCAACTGGACATAACTTTTTATTCTTGCTATGAAATCTGTATTTTTCACATTCGTTGGAAAGATATTTTCAAACAGATTCAAATATTTTTAGTTTCAGTAAAATCTGGTTTAGTTTGAATCTTGTACATTCATTTGAAGTTTGAAACCGGATTTTCAAACTACCGCGCCATTTCCAATTTATTTTATAATTAAAATAAATATTTATATTCTAATTTCAATTTAAATAAATTTATATGTTCTAATTCTATTCAAAATAAATTTCAAGTCGTTATTATTTAAAATAAATCATTTTAAATATTCAAAATTCATTAAAATTGCCAAAATAAAAATTTTAAATTAGTTCTGATTTTTTAGGTTGTTACAATAGGTTAAATTATCATAGGAATTAATTAAATTAGCACTCGTGAGAGAACGTAATTCGATTTTCTTTTCTATTTTTCTTCATCATTCTTACTCCACTTTGATTTTTTCGATAATGACATTAGTCGTGGGCCTAATAATAAAAATGGGCTTTAAGCGACTAAGGGTTGAAATATGTTGATTTCGAGTTTATAACCAATTCTATCTTGCCCCAGAATACGTTGGCGATCTCATCGTGAAGAGCATGAGGATAACATATGGTGGAGTCTGTTGACTCGAGTTGGGGACTGGACAAAAATTAGGCTACAACCGAGCTAGTCGCGATTTCAAGTTTTTGGTTTTGTTTGGTAGTTCTAGTTAAGACCATTTCTTGATCCAAAACGGTGAAAAGATCACATTAGTATGTCGTATCTATTTCGGAAGTACAATTACGAGGTATATCCATTTGTTACTTTGTTAAAATTTCTAATCTACATTTGTTGAGATATTCAATTGAGTTCTTGGCCTTGTATTCAAGGAAATTTATTTTTAAAACCATTTGAAAAAAATGGATTTCAATGGTTTGGAAACACGTTTTCGGAAAATGGTTTGTGAAGATATGGTTTTAAATTTTGAATCTATTCGTGTTTCAAAATTATAGGGCTATTGTGTAATTTTAACAAATATAGTCTGATTGGTAGGAAAGATGGAATTAGAATGACAAGGAATATGCCACTAAACTTGAAAAGAATGAATATTTATTGCTTGTAATTTTTATTGTCCCTCTTCCTATATATATTGGATTATTTGTTGAAATTACCACAATTAATCCTTAAGATTCTAAAGCTCTAAAATCTTTGAACACGCAAATGTTTTCCGGTTTAAAATATAAAACTGGAATATAAATAACAATAATAATTATAAATTGGTTTATGAATACGAAACTGTTGGTTTACAATAAAATTCCATTTATGGAAAAGTTTTAAATTTTTCTTTGAAAAGGCTAAGGAAAAATCTTCGTCCGGATTTTGGGGTATTTGATTTCGTGAATCATCTGTTTGTTGTCAGCTAGGTAAGGGTAAAATCGTTTTAACTTATATTACGGATTTCTAGCTGAATTATTTTTGGAATTCGTTCGTTCATTGTGTAGTAGTAGCATCGTTGTTAAGATTATAAATCCTTGGAGTTCGTTCAGAATGTAACTATGGTCTTTGATACCGTTGCGATGAGGATAATTATTTTTTAGATCGTGTCAGGTCTTAAAAGATAACGTGGGACGATTAATATTTTAATCCATCCTAAGAAGGTCAAGGTTCAATCTTTGTCCAAATCCTTAATAGTTGACGGTTTAGCATTATGCAAGAATGGTCAACTATTCGATGAGTTTTGGTACAACTTGGCCCAAGGACTCAACAATAAAAGTTGCATCCAAATTACCCCCCTTAACTTCTTTCATTCGTCCTTCCTTCCTCATCTACCCTAACCATATTCCTATCCTTCTTGTCATTACCTCATCTCCTTATTTTCCGCGTTTTTTGCGCATTAGATCTTGCCTCACTAGTACTCTAAGATCTGATTTCTTCTCTCCGAACATTTCTTAGCCTATAACACCTAGTTGCGCTATTTAATCTTACTCACATCATTTAAGTCTCCTCCTTAGGTAGAAATCATTTGGTTGTATTGGAATGAGCAAAAAGGTCTCACCACGCTAAGGTAAAGAAAATTTGTCAAGGCAGTTGAGTTTGCACCTGCCCATTGCTTCGAGATCTTAGAATAGAGTTTGTAGTGTGTTCTGCATCCACCTTTATTATACCTTGTTTGAATAGGTTCTTTCGAAGGCGATCGTCATTTCGGAGATGAAGAATAAGCTATCTTTTGATGTTTTTTCTGAGGAGAATCTCGATGAGATTTTTGAGGAATTTGTCTTGTACGCGGACTTATATGGTCTTTTGTTTGACCGGCTTTGGAGATTTTGCAGCAAATCTCTTTTTCTTGATGTCGTATTTTGTGTTTGAAATCTATGTTTAAACTTCCCATTTAAACGTATGATCCATTTAGCACATCGTTCTATAAATGGGAATTTATGACTAGATTTGTCATGATGCGGAAATCTACCCTTTGCTTGATCGATGGTGTAACCATCATTTGGTGCTGCATCATATTTGATTCACCTTGTGTTTTTGTGTGTTATCTCATAGAGCTATCTTCTGTAATTTCACTTATCTACTTTGTCCTTAGGAAATATTGGGTAGATTTCTATGAGAAGCAATTATGTGGTAGGTTTCCTTTCTAACCATAAATTATCTTCTAGAAGAAATGGTGACGTGAGAACCTCCAAACAACACCAGTAGCGTTGGTAACACGAGATTGAGTATTTTCGATACCATGATATGGTTAATTAAAGATCATAAATATTGGTTTAATCCCCAGCCGCGGAGCAAGGCATCTCATTGTTTATAACCATTGCTTTGGGAGTTTTGGTGTTGTTTTGTTGTTATCCCTTTACAACATCGGGATCTTGGTAGTGGTGATCCGTGATTGTAACTGTTAGTGTTCTCTAAATCGCACGACTTAGGTTAATGAGATTTCTATGTTTAGCGATGTTTATGTCATTCACGCATGCCTATTTGAATGAAATCTCATTTTCGTATCTAAACTAATAGTTGTCCTAGAGTTGGAAAGAATAGAATTCTGTGTTGGATAAATTTTAGCAAAGGACCGGTTTTGCGTTGTTTCCGTCTCGGGCATATAAATAAATAAACCACCGTTCCTTGTTCAAGAAAAAATTTATTTTGGTCATTACATGTGTGATTTCAGTTTTTTTCCATTTTTGGCGTAATTGGCTTCCTTCTTCGCCAACATATGGCCTGAATCGTTTAAGTTTCCACAAAATACATTTTTGAAAGTTTTTGGAAAAAAAAAATTAATCATTTTCTTATAGGAAAATGAAACGGTTTTGAAAGGAAATTTTCAAAGTAGACATGACAGGTTTTCAAGCAGGAATTTATTTTAATGAAAAATTACGATTTTTGGCTACATGAACGGTGTAGGTAAGATGTTTGGATGCTTTGTGTGTGCATTTTAGCGGTGCAATAGGACTGAGGAAACGATTAGATTGCATACGTTTTTGATGGTAGGTTTTGAATGCAAAGTTGGTTGATTCACACTTATATTCGCAATCGTATGAAGATTATGAATGAAAAAGGAATTTTCAAAATTTGCATTCATATAGAACTGCCAGTATTTTAGGATGTTTTGCATCATGTTTTTGAAAGTGTTTTAAAAATCTCAATGCACACATATAGAGGGCTCAATTTCAAATCATCTTGCATGCATATTTTATGATTAAAATGCATTAAGTACACAATGCACATATACACATGGTTGCAAAGTGGATGTACGCAAATTGGTTGTGTTGAGTAGGATAACTAGTTGTCAAAATTTCGGAACGAAATTTCTTTTAAGGGGGGAAGAATGTAACAACCCTGAATTTTGACAGTAAATAGTTATTTAATTAGAAGCTCAAAAATAGGAATTTCTTCAAATGATGAAATTTGTCCATAAGAATTCAACCGTTGCGTTCATCTTGGAATTCTGGTCAACTTTCATGTTTGGAGTTTCGCGAACGAAGTCCGTATGAAAAAGTTACGGAGGAAATACGAGAACAGACGGAAAATAATAAACAAAATATTTAATTAATAACTTACCTTGAGTAACCGAGCCGACTTGGTCAGTTTGATGCCCAAGCGGTCAATATGGGGCTCGACCGCCCAGGTCGACCTACTGGGAAGTCAAATAGCCCAGTGACGACTAGGTTTTGTGGTATTGGTTGATTATATTACAAAAATGAATGGAAGGATATAACTTAAAACTAATCCGACGGTTCTAGGCCACTTTCACCCATATAAATAAGGGGGTAGAGCCCCATTCTCTTCCATTCAAATCTATAGAGGCAGCGGAGCTCTGCCGTTTTTCTTCCTCTTTTAACCTAATTTCTAAATAAAACATATTCATACATATACCAAATCAAATTCATATGGAATTGGGAAGATTAATAGATTCAATGAAAGAGAATGCTCAACATAGATTCTTTTCTCTCATCCCTTTTACTTACATTTCTACATATCTAGAATTTTCCTCTTTCTAGATAAATTGTAGATTTATAAGAATTTGGGGATTGTAAGCCTAAGGGGTTCAAAAGTGAGAAATTAAAAGCTATAAGGTGAGCAGGAAATTTACTAATACAATTATGATGGCTTATCTATTTCGTTTGAATCCAATCTATGTTTTATGCCTATCATGTTTGTTTATTTAAATAATTGTAAATTATGGCAACCATCAGATCTAACTATGAATATGGTTAAAATGTGTAAATGATGAGTTGTGATTATGTATAACATAAATTATAGGATTCTTAAATATTTTTCTCGCATATTCCTATAGTTATGTTATGAAATGTGTTGTACATGTTATGTGACGGCCGAGAATTTCGCTCGATCCGAATCAGTCGTTAAACCGATCTAGACCGTTCGAAACCCCTGATCGTTTTGAGAACAGGACAAATCAGAACGCAGACGGAAGAACATTTCATTGTTATTACAACAATTCTATCAGAATACAAGAATATACAGAGTATAATTGAATAAATTACATTCGATAAATATCAGAGATTACAATAAATTACATAGCAGCGGAAAATAATACAAAGCACAACTGAAGGTGATATACGGATACAGAGCTTTCCGGATATCATTCCAGCTGTAAACCAGGATCCTGTGAATATAAATATGCAAAACCAAAACTACTAGCTGCCCGTGTCGAATATAAGGGCACCCAGAGTTTAGGTTAAAACAATAAACTCCAGGTCAGTCATGTGACTGGTGTGAGAACTAAAACAGTTATTAATATTGGTTTTAAAGTTAGGCAAATCAAGGGACCACGCCGTATAACACGGAACGGGTTTCCTCCCAAGAATACCAGTGCATAGAACAAACAGCGCAATGCTAAATAAAGAAAAATGAAGCTGTTATAAGACCCAGGTCCCATCACACAATGCAACGCAAGCCGGAGGATAGGGTTTTCCCTTATAACAGCCAAAGCATGCTTGATACGTTTAAAACACATTATTTGATACTATTATAGGTGTATAGTGTCAAAACAATTTCAATCATAAATATCAATCATAGGCGGCATAGCTACCTCTACTATGTCGCCATACTAGTTCTACAATTAAAACCGCAATATCACGTATTGGAAATTGGATTTCCATCATGAGTCGAGGCAAGGGGAAAGCTCCTCTCCGCTTTCGAGACACTCTAGCAAATGCCTCGGGACTACACACTCTGGGCAATCCTTGGATCTTCAGGGCCGGTCCTCTCTTACGTTTGAGGATTAGTTATGCCTGAACACACGTTTCCCGGTCCTTACAGTCCTAAAATCGAGGTGCCTCATCCAACAACCACATAGGTGAAAAGTATACAAATGTCAGGGCTGGCAAGTCACTGACACCACCAAAGCTAGAAAGAAACGTCGTGCTCTCCCTGCAGTCCTTATCCCGTTTTTAACTCATAACGAGGTGTGAGGCTCGCGAATTCACGTTATACACAAAGCTGCCACGTAGGTCGTGCTTTGATCATCAACCACAAGACTTTGCTTTTCAACAGAAGCCTTGATCTATGCAACTCAGCGTGCCACACAGGCAATTCATGCCATGCGATTGATATCTATCGATATATAACCTCTAAGCTCGTACGTCTCAGAGAAGGGCGTTAAGCAAGAGAATAAATTCTCCACTGCCAAACAGATATATATTTAACAGAAATCAATCAACACAGAATAAAATCCAATGTCAGACACACAATCCATTTACTAGTTCGTTCTGGGTCTGAACGAAACCGGAGGCACTTTCCTCGCATATCCATCGATCTCCAAGTACGTCTGGACGACCACCAACTGATTCCCTCATCTTGGGTGTACAGCCCAATCAAGATCATCAGTAATCACCCAAACGATGTGAAGACTTTCGGTTTTCAACCACCGTCTTCATCTTCGACTTATCGTCGAATCGGTTATTCAAAATGGGTATAAACCCGGCCTTTCCAAACAACCCGCGTATATTAAAAACAAATGTTACACCAACACAACATACGCCTCATTCCAATTCATTAGTCACTAACCGTAAATTAGCAAGAGAACAATTCCCCAAATATTCACCCCGAAGGTCGAAACCAACATCAAATCAATACCTAGGAAACCATTCTTCTTAGCTTACCTACAGCTAGTTTCTAAATTTCAATTCTTAGGGAAAGGTTCCCATTAATTTTATCCAAGATAAATTCTTTAAAATTTATCCTTTAATCTTCCTTTGGATGTCATTTCATACCAAATTATGGTTTTCCAAACTAGTCGGGATTAGCGAACCACACCGAAGTAATTATTTATTTTATTTCCCAATCTCATCCTATTCATCCCATGAAGCAAAACTGGTAATACTCCATATCTAACACTATGGTGTTATCGGTAAAATTAATTACCATTTCACGTTCAAATCTAATTAAAGATTTAACTATCGCTTTGGAGCAAAACTGGTGATACTCCATTCTCGCTTATTTTTCAAATTTGATAATTTAGATTATCAATTCACATTTCAATCTAATTGCAGATTCCTTAAAACTCCTTTTACTGGGTTAAAGAACTAATGTCATTGAAAACACAGTTCATGATAAACCCAAATCACAATCTATTTATTTATCGGGTTAAAGAACAAGTGTCGTTTAAAACACCCTTCACGATAAACCCTTAAATTAATTCTTATTTACAACCCATTTCAAATCCAATTTATTTATTTAAAAATAAATGGGTTTTAATTTTAGTTCAAAACTAGTTCATTTCGATAAAAATCCATTTTTATCTTTTCGAATATGGAGTTTTTCATCCCAATTTTTCCCAAATCATTTCTTATGATTTTACACCAATTATTACTATTTTTAATAATTTTATCAAGGCCCGTACAGTCGATTTCCATCAACGGCGATCGAACTGCACTTACAGCGACCTTCTCCAAATTTGATTTGGACGTATCTCCAAATTCAACCGTTAGATTTCAAATTTCTAATATTCGTTAGAAAGCTCTTTTCGATACGAACCCAATGGTTCCGGTTTTAGGAGAATCCGACGGTCGGATCTATCGTAATGTTCGTTCGAAGTTAATGGTCGAAATTTACTAACTGCCGCGGCGCGGCGCGTTCTATTCAGGCCATTATATATATATATATATATATATAATATATATATATATATATATTATATATATTTCGTCGATTTCTATTTAAAACGAATTATATAAATAGTTTTAAATTCGCTTCAAAAACAATTTCAACTTCCATTTCAATTCAAATCAAAATTGAATTTTTCCTTATAAATTCGTTTCAAAATTCATTTCTATTCAATTCAAATTTCAATTCAATTTGAATTCATTTCAATTCGTTTTCAATTCAATTCGAATTTGCTTTCAATTCAATTCGAAATCGTTTTCTATTCAATTCAAATTCAATTCGTTATATATTCAATTGAAATCAAATTCGTTTTCTATTCAAATCAAACTCAATTTGAATATAATCGATATAAATATCGTTCGCGTCAAAATAGCGCATCTCTAATCAACATGGCTTTATATTCAACAAATGGATCTATATTTCTTTCAATACATGACTCTATATCTTTGTCAACACATGACTAATCTCAACGAATGAGTACTGTCCACGTGTGACTATTTTTGTTATTTGATATATTTTATAAAAATTTTGGTATCTATCGTTTGATTTAAAATCAGACTCCAACCGTAAATTAGTAAGAGAACGATTCCCTGAATATTAACCCCGAAGGCCGAAACCAACATCAGATCAATATCCAGGAGACCACTCATCTTATCTATTTTCCAATTAGTTTCTAATTTCATATATGATAAAGATGTAAATTTTATTATTTAAATATTTCGTTCAACACATGACTAATCTCAACGGATGAGTACTGTCAACACATGAACCTTTATTTTATAAACTTCTTTATTTTCTAAATTGGAATGAGGCCCAATCAATTACCATATAAAGTTATTTATATGGATTCCATTCAACACATGTATATAATAGCAACGATAAATAATCAACCATCATCCAAAGTGCACTACACTGTATAAGCATCAAATATAGATATCTAACGCTTATAACAGCCTGTCGAACCATCGATCGACATACAACTAATCATTGTGATTAGTGTATGCCGCATTTTATCCCAATACCCGTGTGGGGTTTCAAACAATCAAACATAGATTTTAGTTGTGCAGTTGGGCGATGTGTAAAATTTATCGTCCCAATCAATGTCCTTCAAATGGGTGTACATAAACAAACCGTCCGGTTTGTAAATGAATATTTATTTATTCACATTCACATTAAAAATTATATTTTCAATGATCAAATTGTTTTATTCAACCTATGAATATTCTATTCGGTTCATTTATTAAATAAAATGATATCTTTATTTTTCTAATCTATTTTAGAAAATTTCGGCGGCATAATGGCACGATACTAGAAACGGGACGAGGCCTAGCCTTATCCCCAGTCTAGTGATGGCCCACGCCATTCACACATCAATCAAATCAATTTCATTTCACCAAACAATTCAATTCAAATCAAATAATCTAACCAACTACACAGCCAAACAAACAAGTCCATGGTCTGTGGACGATTGTGTCGGGTGCTACTAAACACCGTCTGCATCCTAGTATATATATATAACTAGAAAAAGAAATTGAAGAGTGAGAAGTTCTCACCGATAGCTAATCCAATCATCTCGACTTTTCTTAAGTAGAATTCTTCGTCGTTCTCGCCTTTTGTCACTTTCGCCGCCCGTAGTCGCTACATATATAAAAATCACAATTTTATTTCGCTATTCAATGTATAAAAATCGAATTTTTACTTCGCTATTCAATATATAAAAATCAAATTTTTACTTCGCTATTCAATATATAAAAATCGATTTTTTTACTTCGCTATTCAATATATAAAAATCGAATTTTTATATGAATAAAAATCTCGTCTTTATATAATTAAAAATCTCATATTTTCTAAATCAAGGATCTAATCTTTCAAATATAAAGAAGCAAATCCTTTTCAAATTAAAAATCTAACCTTTTTAAAGCTAAAAATCAAAACTTTATTTTATAAAACTCAAATCCTTTCATTTATAAAAATCCTTCCTTTATAAAAATTCAAACCTTTTCTTTTCAAAAATCACAACTTTAATTTTTGCAAAATCATTCCTTTTGTTTATATAAAAATCACAACTTTCAAGCGAAAAAAAAAATCAAATCTTTTTCAGTTTTAAACTAAACAAACAAAATCAGTTTTTAAACCAAAACAAAAATCTTATCTTTACTAAGTCAAAAATCAAATCTTTGTCTTGGCATTCTTACCTCTAAAAACAATTCCATATTGACCTACACAGATCTGAGCTTTAAAAACTGTTTTTAATTAATTTAAACTAATTATTTTAAATAAATTACTAAATGAAATAAATATAAGAACTTACAGTCCAATCAGAAGGGGGGTTGCTGTCGAGGTATGGCGCCGGTCTTGGTGGGCCCTGGCGGCACAGCGGAGGTCGGAGGGAAGTCGCCAACGGGGGGGATGACTGTGGGTGGAAGCAGGAGCGGGTGGCATTGGGTTTGGGGGAAAAAGAAGAGGATGCGCGAGAAGGGGAGGGAGTCGAGGCTGGAGGAGAACGAAGGGAAGGGGACAACGGCAGGCGCTGATCGACGGTGGTGGGCCCTCCCTAGGTGGCGGCGACGGATGTAGGGGCGAGGCGCTCTCTCCCTTTTCTTTTCTTTTTTTTTTCTTTTTTTTTCCTTTGAACTGAAATCGGTTTTGAAAAAAGGGGGGGCAGAAGTTAAAGGAAGAGGGAGGGAGCAGGATATTTTTTTTCTATTTAATTATTTAATTCCAAAAAGTTGACTTTTACATACAACCTCTAAACGAGGCCCACCGCCTGTCGTCCATAGCTAATTACCCCCATTCCGAACATAATGGGATATGTATCGTAGGCTGATTCGACCATTTCGATCAGCTTTCGTTAAAATCAACATATAACTCTATATATTGGATTTGAACGCGCATTTCAATTTTCCGGGGTCACATACTAACTCGAAAAATTCCAGAAAAATATTTTCTAGCTTCGTATTGACGATACGGTCCTAACAAAACTAGTTTCGTTGAATTCTGAGACCGTTGGAAAAATGGCCATTTTCCAGTCGATTAAAATCAACTGAAACTAGTCAAATGTGTTTTGAACCCGGTACATTCATTTGAAGTTTGAAATCGAATTATCGAACTACAAATATTTTTATTTCCAGTTTAATAGTAAAATTAATATATATCTTATAATATATATCTTATAATATATATTAATTATCGAACTACAAATCCTGAACTACAAATATTTTGCTAACTTATAATATATGTCTTATACAGATTCATAAATTCATTTACAGTTCGTGTTTTGGAATCGTAATTTGAAACGTTTAGTACGAGGAATCCGACCATCGGATTTTCCCGAAACTGCAACCGCTGGGTTCGCCTTGGAAATATCTTTCCAACGGCACCAACCTTGTAAAAATCCAACGGTTGGATTGTCTGGAATGTTTAATTCAAATCTGAAGGAAAACAGCGCTAGAATCGTTTATATTTATCTATAAATATAAATATAAATATAATTAAATTAAATCGAATAACGACGCTGCAGTTTGAATTTTGAAACCGTAACTTCAAGCGACTAGTGTGTAAGATCCGACCGTCGGATTTTCACGAAACTGGAACCGTTGAGTTCGCTTTGGGAATATCTTCCCACTGATATAGACTTTGTAGAAATCCAATGGTTAGATTTTCTGATATGTGTAAAACAAATTAGGGGAAAAACAGCGCCAATGCCACGGCACGACCTGAAACGTCGTTCAATTAAATATGGCCATTTTTAAATAAATAAAAATGGCGAAAAATCGTTATAAAATATTATAAGCATCATAGATTGGAAATAAACCAATTTGGCTTGATTTGTTTGATATTTGATGGTTGTATGTGTTTGACACGAAAATAACACTAAAGAACTGAAATATGAATGTCGAATAATATAGCCATGGAAAGAATTGATTTAAATTCTAATTACGTGAATTATTTGAAAAGGTCGAGCTAACCCTCATTTCAAATAATTTAGCGAGCGATTCGAATTGGAAAATACAAAGACGATTCAAGACCGACGATCTTCGTATCGGTTGGATGGGCGCTGCTGAGGTTCCTGACTGGAGTAGCTACCGTGAAGGAACGGAAGTAGTAGCCGTCTAAACGTATGTGTTGATTGGACGGATATACGAGGAATTTGACGCCTCCGGTTTCGTTCAGACCCAGAACGGACTTGTAAATGGACTATGTGTCTGACATTGGATTTTGTTCTATACTGATTGATCTCTGTTAAATATATATCTGTTTGGCGGCGGAGAATTTATTCTTTTGCTTAACGCCCTTCTCTGAGACGTACGAGCTCAGAGGTTATATATCGATAGAAATCAGTCGTATGGAGTGGATTGCCTATGTGGCATGCCAAGATGCAGTGATCAAGGCTTCTGTTGCAAAGCAAAGTCTTGTGGATGATGATCAAAGCACGGTCTACGTAGCCTGGCTTTGTGTATAGCGTGGATTCGCGAGCGTCACACCTCGGTATGAGTTAAAAACGGGATAAGGACTGCGGGGAGAGCACGACGTTTCTTTCTAGCTATGGTGGTGTCAGTGACTTACCAGCCCTGACATTTATATCTATTTTTCACCTATGTGGTTGTTGGAATGCGAGGCGCCTCGATTATAGGTCTGTAAGGACCGGGAAACGTGTGTTCAGGCATAATTAATCCTCAAACGTAAGAGAAGACTGGCCTTGAAGATCCAGGGGTTACCCAGAGTGTGTAGTCCTGAGGCATTTGCTAGAATGTCTCGAAGCGGAGAGGAGCTTGCCCCTTGCCTCGACTCATGACGGAAATCCAATTTCCAATACGAAATAACGGTCTCGATTGTAGAACTAGTATGGCGACATAGTAGATGGTAGCTATGCCGCCTATGATTGATATTTATGATGCTATTCGTTTTGAAACATATATGCACTAGTAATAATATCAAATGATTTTGCTTTACACGTATCAAGCATATTTGGCCATTATAAGGTAAAACTCTATCCTCCGGCTTGCGTTGCATTGTATGATGGGACTTGAGTCTTATAATGGCTTCATTCTTTTTAAAAGCATTGCGTTGTTTTAAAGAATTTACTTTGTTTTAAATGCACCAGCAATCACTGGAGTAAACCTGTTCCGCGAAAGTGGTGTGGTCCTATGATTTGCTTGTTACTGTTGTTTAAACTGTTAAATAGATTCCTCATACCAGTCCCCATGACTGACTCGTTGTTTGTTTCACTTTGCAAACGCGGGTGCCCTTATTTTCACACGGGCAGGCTAGTTCACAGGTGACAAGTTGTTTTTGGCTCTGCACTGTTGCATAGACTGCATTTTGGCTCATGGCGAGGCTGACTTCACAGAGATGACTTTGACATTTTCCGCCATTATTGTACTTATATTATAATTCCGCCACTGGCGATGCAGACTGCTTTACTTTCAGTACTTATTATCGTATGTATATGTACCGCCTTCGACGATGTAGACTGATACCCTTATTATGTCTCACTGCATGTATATATTCCGCCTCTGGCGATGGTGACTGATCATTTCTCTTTTATTTACTAAGTTATATCCTACGTTGTGCTATTCTGATGTTGTTACATGTTATGATTCCACTATCATATCTATGTAAAATTATTCTATTTATTGTTTTTGCTATTATCTGTACTCTGCTATGATGATTGATGTGTTATATTCCAATGATTATCCTTAATACTGTCACACGGATTTTGGGAACGTCACGGTGAACACGGCTTCATATATTTCTATTTTCAAATATTCTATTTCAAATAATCCATTTTCAAATATTTCTATGTCAAATATTTCTATTCTCAAATATTCTATTCAAATATTTCTAATTTCAAATATTCTACTCAAATATTTCTTATTTTCAAATATTCTATTCAAATATTGGAATGAGGCCCAATCAATTACCATATAATGTTAATTATATGGACTTTCCACACCACATGTACACAATAACAACGACGGATAATCAACCATCATCCAAAGTGCATTCTACACTGTATAAGCATCAAATATAAATATTTAATGCTCATAACAGTCTGTCAATCGATCGATCGACATACAACTAACTATTGGGATTAGTGTATGTCATATATCATCCCAATACCCGTGTGGGGTTTCAAACAATCAAACACAGATTTTATTTGTGCAGTTGGGCGATGTGTAAAATTTATCGTCCCAATCAATATCAGTCAAATGTGTGTATATAAACAAATCGTCTGATTTGTTTATATTTATTTCATTTCATAAACACGTTAAAAATTCTATTTTTAACTGTAAAATATTTTTAGCTATATAAATATTTTATTTCATTTCACATCACATCACACAATCAACTACACAACAAAATCAAACAAACAAGCATACAAGCCGTCCATGGTCTGTGGACGACAGGTGTCGGGTGCTACTAAACACCGTCTGCATCCTAGTATATATTTCAACTAGAAAAATAATTTAAAGGTGAGAAGTTCTCACCAATAGCTAATCCCAACTCCACCACTCTTCATAGGTAGGAAATCTTCGTCGTTCTCGCCTTTTGTCACTTTCGTTGCCCGTAGCCACTACATATATAAAAATCGAATTTTTACTTCGCTATTCAATATATAAAAATCAAATTTTTACTTCGCTATTCAATATATAAAAATCTAATTTTTACTTCGCTATTCAATATATAAAAATCGGATTTTTACTTCGCTATTCAATATATAAAAATCTCGCCTTTTCTATTGTAAAGACTTCGCCTTTTCTATTTTAAAAATCTAATCTTTTTTATTTTAAAAATCTAATCTTTTCTATTTTAAAAATCTAATCTTTTCTATTTTAAAAATCTAATCTTTTCTATTTTAAAAATCTAATCTTTGTTTCATGAGCAAAAATCATGACTTTTGAATTAAAAATCCCTACTTTATGAAAATTAAGGTATCCATATCAAAATTTTCTAATGTGTGCAAGGCCCCGAGGAAACCAAAGGCAAATCCAGACCACAGTTCAGCTGAATGCTACAACTGCCATAAGAAAGGGCACTATAGCAGGAATTGTCCTCTGAAGCAGAATGCACAAGTAGCTCATGTGTATGACGGGGAGACCACGCCAGCTACCACGGATGGATCAGGTAAACCCGACGTCTTGGGAGGTACCCTTACCATTAAGAATATTCCTGTTTCTGTACTTTTTGATACTGGTGCATCACGTAGCTTCATTTCTACTAACATTGTTAATAAGTTAAAGTTAAAAGTAAGAAAGCTTAAAGAACCAATTAAAGTTCAAAACCCGATAGGAGGTTCTGTTAGTCTCAGTTCATACTGCAGAGTGCCTATCTCTTATTCATGTTACAAGGATCCCATCAACTTAGTAGTCATGGATTTGTCTGAATTCGACATTATTCTCGGTTTGGAATGGTTGACAAAATATTAGGCCGAAGTTAGATGTGCCGAGAGGATCGTGAAAGTTAAAACAAAATTTGGGCATATCACTATACCATGTCTCAGTTCAGAAATTAATAGAACAGAATTTTGGCCTTCTTTAGAAGTTACTCTTCCTTCATTAGAAAAGATACCGGTCGTTAAAAATTATGCGGATGTGTTTGAAGAAGTAGAAAACTTACCGCCGCAAAGGGAAATTGAATTTAGAACAGATCTAATTCCTAACGCCCGACCAGTAGTGCATCCAATTAGAAGAATGGCCCCGAAAGAAAAAGAAGAGTTAGGAAGTCAAACCCGAGAATTGATTTGGAAAGGTCTGATCAGACCGAGCTTTTCAGTCTAGGGAGCAGCAGTTTGTCCCGAAATCAGACGGTACTCTAAGACTTTGTGTTCATTACCGGGATCTCAATAAGCAGACACTGAAGAACAAATATCCCTTGCCACGTATAGACGATCTGTTAGATCAATTAAATGGGGCAACAGTATTCTCCAGAATGGACCTAACTACAGGTTTCCACCAATTACGTATAGCTGAAGACTGTGTTCCTTTGACAGCCTTCAGGGGTCCCGATTCATTCTACAAATGGTTAGTAATGCCGTTCGGCTTGTCTAATGCTCCGGCATACTTCGTCGATCTTATGAACAGAGTGTTCCGTGGTGTATTGAATAAATTTGTTCTAGTCTTCATCGACGACATTTTAATCTACTCCAAGTCGGAAGGCGAGCATGCAAAACATTTAGAACAAGTGTTGAAAATTCTAAGGAGAAATGTCTTGAAAGCTAAATTTTCTAAATGTGTCTTCTGGCAGGATGAAGTTAAGTTCTTAGGCCATGTCGTATCAAAAGAAAGGATTGCTGTAGATCCAAGCAAAATTACAGCGATTCAGAACTGGAAACAACCTACTACCCCCACAGAAGTTCGAAGTTTCCTAGGATTGGCTAGTTGCAATCGGAAATTCATTCAGGATTTTTCAAAGATATCTGGTGTATTGACAAAGCTTACAAAGAAGCATGAGAAATTCAAATGGACTCCCGAATGTGAAGAAGCTTTCCAGGAGCTGAAACTGAAGTTGACAACTGCTCCAGTATTGACAATTGTAGAAGGCAACCAAGACTTGACTGTATGGACAGATGCTTCTATTAGAGGGCTAGGCGCAGTATTAATGCAAAAAGGCCAAGTGGTCGCTTATGCCAGCCGTCAGCTGAACCCGCATGAAAGAAACTATGCAACTCATGATCTTGAGTTATTAGCTATCGTGTTTGCTTTAAGAATCTGGAGGCATTATTTATTGGGCGAGAAGTTCGAACTATTTACCGATCATCAGTCGTTGAAATATCTATTCACTCAGAAAGATCTAAACATGAGACAACAGCGTTGGTTAGAATTCCTTGCAGCATACAATTTTGAAATTCTATACACTCCAGGGAAGCCAATGTTGTAGCAGATACGCTCAGCAGAAAGAATGAAATCATCGCCAGTTTTGTCATCACGTCTTCATTAATTGACAGGATCTCGACCCTTCAGAAAGACGATGAATTTATTCAAAGAATCAGTCAGAGAGCCAAGGGAGGTGAATCCACAAGTTTCCGACTCGATGACAAAGGAGTTCTTAGATTAAAGGGCAGAATTTGCATCCCAAATCTTCCAGAGCTTCGAAGAGAAATACTTGATGAGTGCCACAAGTCCAAATTAAGTATCCATCCTGGTGTGAGCAAAATGTATAACGATATCAAACGCACATTCTGGTGGAGAGCTTTGAAAAGGGATATTTCATTATATGTTAGTAGATGCTCCACTTGTCAGCTAGTTAAGAGCGACCAACAAAAATTGGCTAGATTATTGCAACCGTTAGAAATTCCAGGATGGAAGTGGGAGCAAATTTCGAAGGACTTCATTGATGGCTTGCCTCGAACTAAGAAAGGGAACGACAGTATATGGGTAATCGTAGATCGCTTCACGAAGACTGCTCATTTCATACCTGTCTGATCCAATAGAACGGCTCAAAGTTTAGCACAGATTTACTTCAAAGAAATAGTTAAACTACATGGAGTGCCGCTCAATATAGTCAGTGATAGAGACCCCCTATTTACTAGCAAATTCTGGGAAGCATTCCAGAATGAATTGGGAACCAAATTGAATCTAAGCACCGCTTATCACCCTCAGACGGACGGCCAAACCGAGCGGGTGAATAGAATTCTAGAAGATTTACTACGGGCTTGCGTTATCGATTTTGGAGGCTCATGGGAAGATCACTTACATTTAGCCGAATTCTCTTATAACAATAGCTATCAAGCAAGTTTGGGAATGTCTCCATTTGAAGTGTTATATGGTAGACCGTGCAGATCTCCCGCATGTTGGGTAGAACCTGGCAACAGACTTGTGTTAGGACCCGATATGATTCGAGAAGCATCAGATAAAGTCGATTTCATTAAGAAGCGATTGAAAACCGCACAAAGCCGACAGAAAAGTTATGATGATGCAAGAAGAAGAGACTTATCATTTGATGTTGGCGATTATGTTTATTTAAGAGTTTCTCCAATGCGGGGAGTAATCAGATTTGGCAAGACTGGGAAGTTGGCACCGAGATTTATTAGTCCCTTTCCTATACTTGAACGAATTGGAACTCTTGCATATAGGGTTTCATTACCTGATTGGTTGCCTGGTGTACATGATGTGTTCCACGTGTCTCAACTCAGAAAACATGTTCATGATCCAGATCTTGTTGTAGAAGAAGCAACGCAATAGGATATAGACATAACTCCAGAATTAGCGCTCAGAAGAGAGCCATTAAAGATTGTTGGCAAAGAAACTAGAGAGCTAAGGAGCAAAAAGATTCATTTAGTCAAAGTGCAGTGGAGTAGTGATCCTAGAGACTGTACTTGGGAGACTGAGGAAAGCATTAAACAAGCCTACCCCAAATGCAAAGTGAACATCTCTGACTAACTCCGGTGTGAGGTACCTTTACAATACTTTGCATTTACATTTTATTTCCTACTTTGCTGTTATTTCCTTTTCGAGGACGAAAAGTTTTAAGTGGGGGAGATTGTAATAACCTGGAAAATGTGAACCAATTTAAAATTTTTAAAATTGGTTATTACCAAAGAATTTGAATAATTCAAATAGCATATTTCAATAAAATAATGAATTGGGAATAGTAAGGTAGTTTGAAAATTTGAATACAAACTTTGTCTGACGATACCGGGTGGAAAATATAATGGATTTTAGCAAAACTGAAAATATTTAAATCTGTTTATGAATACCTTTCTAAAGAATCTGAAAAATCGAAGTTTCATAACGGGAATCAAAAGTTATGGCCAAATGAATTTTCAGAAAGGTCGCTATATAGCATATATAGCCCTTGAAAATAGATATTTTGCAAACGACCTCGGAATTCGACGAAACCACTTTTGTTGGGTCCGGGATGTCAAACTATTGCTAGGTTTCAAATTTCATAATTTTTGAAGCTAGTATGTGAGTGGGGCAAAAGAAAATGTGATTTGTCAATTTCTGTTAAAATGGGTCGACCTAAAAATGGACATTTTGCATATGAGCTCAGAATTCGACGAAACTGGTTTTGTTGGGATAGTATCGTCAAAACAAAGCTAGATTTATTTTTCTGGAATTTTTCGATTCAGTTTGTGGCCCTAGCAAATTGAAATGTACGTTCAAATTGAATATAAAATGTTTTATACTTTAATTTGAAAAATAACTGACTGTAACAGTCGAATTGGAGAACGAAACATATCCCATTGTGTCCGGGATGGGGGTATTTAGCTAGGGGCGACAGTCGTTGGGTTGGAAAAGGAGTTCAGTTGTAAAAACACTATTTAAAAAGTTAATTAAAACCTTGGCCAATCATATTTTTTCTATTCATTATTTAAAATAAAAAAAATCTCTGGAAACCCTTTCTTCTTTCTGCTTCGACGGCGCACGCTACTCCTTCCGTTCTGACCACTTTCCCCTCGCTCCGACGATCTATAGGCTGCGCCGCCACCTGATCTCGAAAGCTCTCCTCCCCCTCTCTAAATCAATACCCACCTCGCCTTCTATCGTTGACTGTTCAACGAGATCCAAGGGCTCGAAGTCGCCGCGCATCGCACTAGAATCCGCCCTCGTCGCTGCATCGATCCGAGCGAAACCACCTGGCGCAGGCGCGCCCCTCCGCGCTCTCCACCGTAGCGCAACCTGATCTTGTCCCCGTGCCACGAATCAAACGTTATCAGCAACCCTAGTTTCGAACTCCTCTTGAAGGTATATGGGTTGTTTAATGTTGAACTGTCTTTACACTATAAAGCTTTGCAAAACTTTGAAAAATAATATCTTTTTCGTTCATTAACAAAATTTGATGAAACAGGAGACACCGTGACCGCAAGGAGGCTCTCTACCATCTAGCAGAAGCCGCGGATTTTTCTGATCTTCCTACGATTTTTAGCACTACAAAAACCAATGTGATACTCTAAACTAAACTGTGTGAATGGAATCGTGTTGTATAAATTATATAAGCGAAGTGTAAATTATATACACATTGTATACCTCATGTACATGTGTTGTATAAGTTATATTAGCGATGTATAAATTATACAAGCGTTGTATGAAACATATATGCTTTGAATTGTGATGAAATGCAAGTGAATTATAGAGATAATATATATATATACTCCCCTCGTCCACAGACCATGGACGATATTTATTGCTTGTGATTGACGTGATATTATATGGTATAACGAATGGTTGGAAATAATTGTTTGTGGTTGATATTGTGGTTGAAAAATACCTTTGTGGTTGAAAAATACCTTTGTGGTTGAAAAATACCCTCTTGTGGTTGAAACAAATTAGAATAGGATTGTGGAATTGAAAATAAAACATGCCGCCTGCGTGCGAACTAGATGCATGATCCTCATTGTCAAAAACCACGAGGTTTTAAGGTAGAGCGAGGAGCCGTACTAGGGACGGTCCCGATTTTAACTACCCTGCCGTTATGCTGCCGAAATTTTCTGAAATATTCATGTGTTAGAATAATTTTCATTCGTTGAAATTAATCACATATGTTGAAACCAATATTCATGTGTTGAGTTGAAATTCATTCGTTGAATCGAAATTCATGGGTTGAATATTATTTGAATTTAAACAAATAGCTTTAGCGATAAAAATCACATTTTTATATATATACAAACTATATAGGATATTCATGTGTTGAATTGAAATTCGTTCGTCGATTTGGAATTCATGTGTTGAATATTATTTGAATTTAAACAAATAGCTTTAGCGATAAAAATCACATTTTTATATATATATATATATATATATACAAACTATATAGGACATTCATGTGTTGAATTGAAATTCATTCGTTGAATGGGAATTCATATGTTGAATGTTATCGTATTTTAAAATAAAATGAATAGACAATAAAAACTACATCTTTATTGTGAATATGAAGTGTTAAAAACATTCACGTGTTGAATAAATATTTTTGATGATAAAAAATATTTCTTTTATCATGTATACGCTTTGGTAAAAATACACACGTGTCGAAATAAATAATAGTTTGCTAGAAATATTATTATTAGCTTTGTTCTGCATATATATATACATGTGTTGAACAGGGAAAAATGGATTAGCTGTTGAGTAAAGAAATTATTTGCGTGCCCGACAAATAGGTAAACCTTGATGAGTTGGCTGCGCAATTTTATTTTTATACCAACTCCTGTGAATGCCATTGGATGCGGAGTGCTGGTTATTCTGTGTGAAATAATAAACATCGCCATAGGATAGTAACAATTAATTTTGAACTACACTACATAGCATACTTCTTGACGATAGGCATACTTCATCATATTCCACATAATCAATTGGAGCTTGTGTGATGAGGTGGAAGATTTACCATATGAGCGAGAGGCTTGTATGGCGATGATTTTATACTACAGGTTGAACTGATGACTGATATGAACTATATAAAATATAACGATAAATTGCCAGATTAATAAAAACCCCACACAGGTCTGGAGTTGACAATAATCACGTCTCTCTAGTTATTAGATACGGCACATGGACTATTTATTTCCACACGGAGCGGGGTGACGAGAATTTATTCTCTGGAGTTATTATCTATACACGCTCCCCCGTAAACACCAGAATATATCACTATAAATATGTGGATGCTTTATAGGATTTATTGGGTACCTAACACGGCCCAATAAATTTCCAAACCCCTTCCCGTACAAAGGAGGTTATGGCGAAAATTTTCGAAATATTAAGGCGTTAGTGAAATATTTGAAGTGAAAACGAAGTTGAAATAAATGGGTGAACTATATTTGAAATTTTAGAATGAACTATATTTATATATATAAATATAAATATAATTAAAAGGAATTGAAGCCATGCAGTTCGTGTTTTGGAATCGTAATTTGAAACGTTTAGTACGAGGAATCCGACCATTGGATTTTCCCGAAACTGCAACCGCTGGGTTCGCCTTGGAAATATCTTTCCAACGGCACCAACCTTGTAAAAATCCAATGGTTGGATTGTCTGGAATGTTTAATTCAAATCTGAAGGAAAACGGCGCCAGAATCGTTTATATTTATATATAAATATAAATATAATTAAATTAAATCGAATAACGACGCTGCAGTTCGAATTTTGAAACCGTAACTTCAAACGACTAGTGTGGAAGATCTGACCGTCGGATTTTCACGAAACTGGAACCGTTGGGTTCGCTTTGGGAATATCTTCCCACTGATATAGACTTTGTAGAAACCAACGGTTAGATTTTCCGATATGTGTAAAACAAATTAGGGGAAAAACAGCGCCAGTGCCACGACACGACCTGAAACGTCGTTTAATTAAATATGGCCATTTTTAAATAAATAAAAATGGCAAAAAATCGTTATAAAATATTATTAGCATCATAGATTGGAAATAAACCAATTTGGCTTGATTTGTTTGATATTTGATGGTTGTATGTGTTTGACACGAAAATAACACTAAAGAACTGAAATATGGATGTCGAATAATATAACCATGGAAAGAATTGATTAAAATTCTAATTACGTGAATTATTTGAAAAGGCCGAGCTAACCCTCATTTCAAATAATTTAGCGAGCGATTCGAATTGGAAAATACAAAGACGATTCAAGACCGACGATCTTCGTATCGGTTGGATGGGCGCTGCTGAGGTTCCTGACTAGAGTAGCTACCGTGAAGGAATGGAAGTAGTAGCCGTCTAAACGTATGTGTTGATTGGACGGATATACGAGGAATTTGACGCCTCCGGTTTCGTTCAGACCCAGAACGGACTTGTAAATGGACTGTGTGTCTGACATTGGATTTTGTTCTATACTGATTGATCTCTGTTAAATATATATCTGTTTGGTGGCGGAGAATTTATTCTTTTGCTTAACGCCCTTCTCTGAGACGTACGAGCTCAGAGGTTATATATCGATAGAAATCAGTCATATGGAGTGGATTGCCTATGTGGCATGCCAAGATGTTGTGATCAAGGCTTCTGTTGCAAAGCAAAGTCTTATGGATGATGATCAAAGCACGGTCTACATAGCCTGGCTTTGTGTATAGCGTGGATTCGCGAGCCTCACACCTCGGTATGAGTTAAAAACGGGATAAGGACTGCGGGGAGAGCACGACGTTTCTTTCTAGCTATGGTGGTGTCAGTGACTTACCAGCCTTGACATTTATATCTATTTTTCACCTATGTGGTTGTTGGAATGTGAGGCGCCTCGATTATAGGTCTGTAAGGACCGGGAAATGTGTGCTCAGGCATAATTAATCCTCAAACGTAAGAGAGGACCGGCCCTGAAGATCCAGGGGTTACCCAGAGTGTGTAGTCCTGAGGCATTTGCTAGAATGTCTCGAAGCGGAGAGGAGCCTGCCCCTTGCCTCGACTCATGACGAAAATCCAATTTCCAATACGAAATAACGGACTCGATTGTAGAACTAGTATGGCGACATAGTAGATGGTAGCTATGCCGCCTATGATTGATATTATGATGCTATTCGTTTTGAAACATATATGCACTAGTAATAATATCAAATGATTTTGCTTTACACGTATCAAGCATATTTGGCATTTATAAGGTAAAACTCAATCCTCCGGCTTGCGTTGCATTGTATGATGGGACTTGAGTCTTATAATGGCTTCACTCTTTTTAAAAGCATTGCGTTGTTTTAAAGAATTTACTTTGTTTTAAATGCACCAACAATCACTGGAGTAAACCCGTTCCGCAAAAGTGGTGTCGTCCTATGATTTTCTTATTACTGTTGTTTAAACTGTTAAATAGATTCCTCATACCAGTCCCCATGACTGACTCGTTGTTTGTTTCACTTTGCAAACGCGGGTGCCCTTATTTTCACACGGGCAGCCTAATTCACAGGTGACAGGTTGTTTTTGGCTCTGCACTGTTGCATAGAGTGCATTTTGGCTCATGGCGAGGCTGACTTCACAGAGATGACTTTGACATTTTCCGCCATTATTGTACTTATATTATGATTCCGCCACTGGTGATGTAGACTGCTTTACTTTCAGTACTTATTATCGTATGTATATGTACCGCCTTCGGCGATGTAGACTGATACCCTTATTATGTCTCACTGCATATATATATTCCGCCTCTGGCGATGGTGACTGGTCATTTCTCTTTTATTTACTAAGTTATATCCTACGTTGTGCTATTCTGATGTTGTTACATGTTATGATTCCACTGTCATATCTATGTAAATTTATTATATTTATTGTTTTTGCTATTATCTGTACTCTGCTATGACGATTGATGTGTTATATTCCAATGATTATCCTTAATACCGTCACACGGATTTTGGGAACGTCACAGTTGGAAATGCAAGTGATATATAGAGATAATATATATATATACTCCCCTCGTCCACAGACCATGGACGATATTAATTGTTTGTGGTTGATATTGTGGTTGAAAAATACCTTTGTGGTTGAAAAATACCTTTTGTGGTTGAAAAATACCTTTGTGGTTGAAAAATACCCTCTTGTGGTTGAAACAAATTAGAATAGGATTGTGGAATTGAAAATAAAACATGCCGCCTGCGTGCGAACTAGATGAACGATCCCCATTGTCAAAAACCGCGAGGTTTTAAGGTAGAGCGAGGAGCCGTATTAGGGACGGTCATATTTTTACATCGCTATTATATAGATAAAAATTATATTTTTATGTCGTTATTCTCTATATAAATTTCGCCTTTTCTATTTTAAAAATCTAATCCTTTCTATTTTAAAAATCTAATCTTTGTCTATATAGTAGCGGTGTGAAAATAGAATTTTTATCCATATAGCGTGATTATAAAAATGGGATTTTTATATATTGAATAGCGAAGTAAAAATGGGATTTTTATATATTGAATTGAATTGAATATAAAACGAATTGGAATCAAATTAAATAGAAAATGAGTTCAAATTGAATAGAAAACGAATTTGAATTGAATTGAATAGAAAACGAATTTGAATTGAATTGAATATAAAACGAATTTGAATTGAATTGAATAGAAAACGAATTTGAATTGAATTGAATAGAAAACGAATTTGAATTGAATTGAATATAAAACAAATTTGAATTGAATTGAATATAAAACGAATTAGAATTGAATTGAATATATAATGAATTCAAATTGAATTTAAATTTGAATTGAATTGAAATGAATTTTAAAACGAATTTATAAGGAAAAATTCAATTTTGATTTGAATTGGAAATGGAATTTGAAAATGTTTTTGAAACGAATTTAAAACGATTTATAAAATTTGTTATAAATAGAAATCGACGAAATATATATTATATATATATAATATAATGGCCTAAATAGAACGCGCCGCGCTGCGGCAGTTCGCGAATTTCAACCATTGACTTCGAACGGACATTACGGGAGATCCGACCGTCGGATTCTCCTAAAAATCGAACCGTTTGGTTCGTATCGAAAAGAGCTTTCTAACGAATATTAGAAATTTGAAATCTAACGGTTGGATTTGGAGATACGTCCAAACCAAATTTGGAAAAGGTCGCTGTAAGTGCAGTTCGATCGCCGTTGATGGAAATCGACTGTACGGGCCTTGATAAAATTATTAAAAATAGTAAAAATTTGTGTAAAATCATAAGAAACGATTTGGGAAAAATTGGGATGAAAAACTCCATATTTGAAAAGATAAAAATAGATTTTTATCGAAATGAACTAGTTTTGAACTAAAATTAAAACCCAATTATTTTTAAATAAATAAATTGGATTTGAAATGGGTTTAAATAGAATTGATTCATGGGTTTATCATGAAGGGTGTTTTAAATAACACTTATTCTTTAACCCGATAATAAATAGAATGTGATTTGGGTTTGTCGTGAACTGTGTTTTAATTAACATTAGTTCTTAAACCCAGTAAAAAGAGTTTTAATGAATCTGCAATTAGATTGAAATGTGCATCGATAATCTAAATTATCAAAATTGGAAAATAAGCGAGAATGGATTATCACCAGTTTTGCTCCAAAGCGATAGTTAAATCTTTAATTAGATTTGAACGTGAAATGGTAATTAAATTTACCGATAACACCATAGTGTTAGATATGGAGTATTACCAGTTTTGCTTCACGGGATGAATAGGTTGGGATTGGGAAATAAAATAAATAATTACTTTGATGTGGTTCGCTAATCCCGACTAGTTTGGAAAACCATAATTTGGTTTGAAATGACATCCAAAGGAAGATTAAAGGATAAATTTTAAAGAATTTATCTTGGATAAAATTTATGGGAACCTTTCCCTAAGAATATGAAATTTAGAAACTAGCTGTGGGTTAGCTAAGAAGAATGGTTTCCTGGGTATTGATCTGATGTTGGTTTCAGCCTTCGGGGTTAATATTTGGGGAATTGCTCTCTTACTGATTTACGGTTAGGGACTAATGAATTGGAATGAGGCGTATGTTGTGTTTGTGTGACATTTGTTTTTAATATACACGGGTTGTTCGGAAAGGCCGGGTTTATACCCATTCTGAATAACCGATTCGACGATATGTCGAAGATGAAGGCGGTGGTTGAAGACCGGAAGTCTTCACGTCGTTTGGGTGATTACTGATGATCTTGATTGGGTTGTACACCCAAGATGAGGGAATCAGTTGGTGGTCGTCCAGACGTACTTGGAGATCGATGGATATGCGAGGAAAGTGCCTCCGGTTTCGTTCAGACCCAGAACGAACTTGTAAATGGATTGTGTGTCTGACATTGGATTTTATTCTGTGTTGATTGATTTCTGTTAAATATATATCTGTTTGGCGGCGGAAAATTTATTCTCTTGCTTAACGCCCTTCTCTGAGACGTACGAGCTTAGAGGTTATATATCGATAGATATCAATCGCATGGCATGAATTGCCTGTGTGGCACGCTGAGTTGCATGGATCAAGTCTTCTGTTGAAAAGCAAAGTCTTATGGTTGATGATCAAAGCACGGCCTTTGTGGCGTAGCTTTGTGTATAACGTGAATTTGCGAGCCTCACACCTCGGTATGAGTTAAAAACGGGATAAGGACTGCAGGGAGAGCACGACGTTTCTTTCTAGCTTTGGTTGTGTCCGTGACTTACCAACCCTAACATTTATATACTTTTCACCTATGTGGTTGTTGGATGAGGCACCTCGATTTTAGGTCTGTAAGGACCGGGAAACGTGTGTTCAGGCATATCTAATCCTCAAACGTAAGAGAGGACCGGCCCTGAAGATCCAGGGGTTACCCAGAGTGTGTAGTCCCGAGGCATTTGCTAGAGTGTCTCGAAGCGGAGAGGAGCTTGCCCCTTGCCTCGACTCATGACAGAAATCCAATTTCCAATACGTGTATCTCGGTTTTATTTGTAGAGCCTAGTATGGCGACATGATAGATGGTACCCATGCCGCCTAGGATTGATATTTATGATTGAAAATGTTTTGACACTATACACTTATTATATTATCAAATGATTCGTTTTAAACGTATCAAGCATGTTTGGCTATTATAAGGGAAAACCCTATCCTCCGGCTTGCGTTGCATTGTGTGATGGGACCTAGGTCTTATAATAGCTTCATTTTTCGAAAAAGCATTGCGTTGTTTATTGTTAAGCACTAGTATTCTTAGGAGAAAACCTGTTCCGTGTTATACGGCGTGGTCCCTTGAATTACACTCTTTTAAAATAAAGTTTTAATAACTGTTTTAGCTCTCACGCCAGTCACATGACTGACCTGGAGTTTATTGTTTTAACCTAAACTCTGGGTGCCCCTATTTTCGACACGGGCAGCTAGTAGTTTTGGTTTTGCAGATTTATATTCACAGGATCCTGGTTTACAGCTGGAATGATATCCGGAAAGCTCTGTATCCATATATCACCTTCAGTCGTGCTTTGTATTATTTTCCGGTGCTATGTAATTTATTGTAATCTCTGATAATTATCGAATGTAATAGTATTCATTTATACTCTGTATATTCTTGTATCTGATGGAATTGTTGTAATAACAATGAAATGTTCTTCCGTCTGCGTTCTTTTGTGTGTTGTTCTCAAAGTATCCGCTCTTTCCTTAACGGGGAAGAAACGGGTCCTCACATTTGGAACGGTCTAGATCGGTTTAACGACTGATTCGGATCGAGCGAAATCCCGGGCCGTCACATTTGGTAACTGAAGCGACCCGAACTTCCCCGGTCTCCGAAGAGATGAGAAAGAACGAATTACTGTGAGGACATGACAAATCAGAACACAGACGGAAGAACATTTCATTGCTATTACAACAATTCCATCAGATACAAGAATATATAGAGTATAATTGAATAAATTACATTCGATAAATATCAGAGATTACAATAAATTACATAGCAGCGGAAAATAATACAAAGCACAACTGAAGGTGATATACGGATACAGAGCTTTCCGGATATCATTCCAGCTGTAAACCAGGATCCTGTGAATATAAATCTGCAAAACCAAAACTACTAGCTGCCCGCGTCGAAAATAGGGGCACCCAGAGTTTAGGTTAAAACAATAAACTCCAGGTCAGTCATGTGACTGGTGTGAGAACTAAAACAGTTATTAATATTGGTTTTAAAGTTAGGTAAATCAAGGGACCACGCCGTATAACACGGAACGGGTTTCCTCCGAAGAATACCAGTGCATAGAACAAACAGCACAATGCTAAATAAAGAAAAATGAAGCTGTTATAAGACCCAGGTCCCATCACACAATGCAACGCAAGCCGGAGGATAGGGGTTTCCCTTATAACAGCCAAAGCATGCTTGATACGTTTAAAACACATTATTTGGTACTATTATAGGTGTATAGTGTCAAAACAATTTCAATCATAAATATCAATCATAGGCGGCATAGCTACCATCTACTATGTCGCCATACTAGTTCTACAATTAAAACCGCAATATCACATATTGGAAATTGGATTTTCGTCATGAGTCGAGGCAAGGGGCAAGCTCCTCTCCGCTTTCGAGACACTCTAGCAAATGCCTCAGGACTACACACTCTGGGCAATCCTTGGATCTTCAGGGCCGGTCCTCTCTTACGTTTGAGGATTAGTTATGCCTGAACACACGTTTCCCGGTCCTTAACGACCTAAAATCGAGGCGCCTCATCCAACAACCACATAGGTGAAAAGTATATAAATGTTAGGACTGGTAAGTCACTGACACCACCAAAGCTAGAAAGAAACATCGTTCTCTCCCTGCAGTCCTTATCCCGTTTTTAACTCATACCGAGGTGTGAGGCTCGCGAATTCCGGCTTATTACATGTTACATAGCACTGTGGATCTAGAAATCGGTCCCATTAAACATAAATTTGTTGCAGTTATGTTCCAGATCTTTAGTTCAGTGCTGAAATATGAAGTATGTGAATTTGGGTAAAAAGATGACATTTGTGTATCATGTGATTGTAAGAATAAAAGAAATATTCCTTTTTATGTTCAATATTTTTGGGTTTTGTCTTAAGCATTGTAAAATATGTCTTCTTCCCCCTTAAATATAAAGAGGCATTATTTTGGAATCACAAGAAGTATGAAAAAAGGGAAAAAGTGATGCAAAGATACATATTAATATGAATACATGTATTTGTATGTAATTTGCATCGACTATTCCAATATATATATATATACAAATTACATACATTTCTTATGATTTGAAAATATGTCAATTCCACAAAATAGGCATTATTTCAATGATTACGGGAAACAGTCGTTGAGAGACTTGAAACCTTTTTGGCAAGATTGAATATAAAAAGGGAATGTTTGGTTAATTGATTAGACCGAATCATTAATTTAAAATTAAGTATTGAAAAATAATCAATAAATATTAATAACTGCGTTGACTGCACGAATATATATATATATACGTATATATATGTATATATGTATATTATCCGTCCAAATCTGTGTAAAACGGTAAAATGTACATTGCATGGAATGTTTGAACGTTTGGATAAAATTTAATTATGGAATTATGTGTAAATATAATCCATTTTGAATTAATATATTTGTGGTTACCATTTGTAGCAATCAATACAATTAATTGCCACAAATGAGACCACAAATCAATAAATAACCATTTTAACCAATATCGATTGGGGGAAATAAATGTGATAGGGAAACGGTTACAATTCCTAAAATCGATTAGGATAATTGTTGTAAATCCCAATTAGGACAGTTGAATAATAACCACATTTAGACATGAGGTTAAGCTCAACTTGTGGTGTAAGATTGCTCGGAATCGACCGGCAAATCTAGCAACCACAGGTAGTCATCTTAATGTGAGGGGTTGTGACAACCCGAATTCCGACAGACCAATTTTTTTTCAAAATTCCAATCTATCGAAACTCGGATTGGTTTTCTCTGGTATCCTGCAGAAAAAACAGAGACATAAAATATGTCAGAGCTCAGAAAACATCTCACAGCGGAATTGATAAAATATAATATAAATCAAAGTATAGCCTTACCGTATTAATAATACTGCCTAACCAGTATCCAAAGCTATAATGTCTCATGTCCCTGCCACAAATCTAACATGCGAGTATGTTACGAGGAGGGGGTCAGAACACAAATTCTGGTGATTAGATAAACTATACACTTTGGATAATCCTACATATACCGTTCAATCATATTATCTTATTTATTAGGTTACTTGGGTTAACAGCACTCAAGGCTTACACACACGTCGTACCCATTTACTTCCCAGTGAGCTAACCTAATATACTATATGTAGCTCCCCCAATATCGAGGTACACCCCATGGAACCCCACTCGCACGATCTCCACCGTAACACTATCGCAGTAAACGCAGTCCCTCATCCTACGCCGTAGTGATGTACGAATAACAATATTACATTCCGCATATATCTATCATTACTATGCTATGCAAATGTATGGACTGCCACCTTTGTTCGAATCAGACTCCATAATGGAGTAATTCCCTCAAGTCTACGATACACCACCCAGAGCTGATATGCATGTATCTAGACTGTCCACCATACATATCTTCATTTATAGCTCGATGCCTCAATCGCATGTCCCCTAATGTGTACAAAGTTCTGTGGCAGGGCGATACAAGAAACACGGAACTCGGTCGGGAGCTTTTCCATGTCTGTACGGGCCCGTCTCTAAAGAGCCTCTATATACAGACATACCTAGGGTCTGTTTTCGTGGTGGCTATGGCCCTACCTCGGCCCCTCCCTCAACTAGTAAAGACTACCAGAGCTAAGCGACCGCCCCTATGCAAACAATCTAAACATCCATGTGGCGTCTCCCCTCAACCCCGTACCCAGATAGGGAAGGGTGAAATAGTATCTTGGGTTTAGCTTGAGTCTTTCTGCATCCCACTACCTGCCGATGACGGGTGTCTGACGGTATACTATCCTTATTGGTCCTGACCCTCTGCCTCCTCGTGAGGCAACCGCCGAACCACCCTTGTGTCATCTCATCACAGCATTCTGACTGCATAGCTACATCTGCAGTCAATGCCTACCCACCTAATAGTTACGCACAGACCCAACCTCTGCGGACACAGCCTAAGACATCTGCCGTTGCACAGAGGACTACTAGGAGCACCTTACATACCTCAGGAAGCCATGTGCTTCCCCTTCCAGTCCTCCGGAGCCGTCAAAAGAATCAGATGAATGTGCGCTCTTCCTCGTGCCTTATAACACCACGATGATCTACCCCGTTGGGTTATTCACCCTCAAACGTGCAGACTGGTTCAAGCGCCTCACTTTAATATGTTATTAGACCCTATGTCTAAACATTATTTTACGCGCTTGTCTCACCTCATCAGGTTTCCAGTTAACTTGGTTATTCCAATTCATATTGAATTCTTATCCAAATTACCAAGTTTCTCTTGCTTATTAATTTAAGTCATACAACTTAATCCATTCAAGTTTATTAATAGGCCCACAACATGTTATTCTCTAGATTATGGCCAAGGTTCATAATCCACAATCTATTTTATATTTTCTTGTTGATTTCATCATTACAATACCATGTTTTACTTAATATGTAATTAAGTATGTCCAATTCACATGTTTTCTAATTAACGTGTCTCTTACCATTTATGATTAAATATAACTTTTTTTATTTCATAAGTTTTCCTCATTCTTTCTCATTTAATCATAATTCCATTTTACATTGTCAATACAACTTACCTTTGTTTACTTATTAACTTAGTTCTATTAACTAAGGCCCATTAATAAGTTTCTCTACCCGTTTATTATAACCTATGTTATAATCTCCTCTTTTCCCTAAAACATTCTTATCAACGGGTTTCTGACTTTCAAGCTTACAGATTACTTAATTTATAATTAAGTACGATATATTTTCCCCCTTTTCTTAACTAGTTTCAGGTTTTCCCCCTTTACTGATTACTTAATTTACAATTAAGCGTTCCTTAACTCAATTCGCCATTCATCCAATTTCCTTTTTAGTTTATTATAACCTAAGTTATATTCCCCACTTGTCCTTAGGACAAGTCTAACTATTATACAACATTTTCATTAATGTTATTTATTTATAATATGTGATTATCATTTCTACAAGTTATGCTTACCCTAAAGGTGTCTTTAATTACATAAATTTATTATTTCTACCGGTTATGTATACCACTAGGTATCTTTAGTTACATAACCTTATCGGGCTAAGTTTGCGGGCCTATATGTAAATATTACGCACCCCCTCAGATTTTCATAGCCCACCCACTGTCCAACCAATTTTACTTAACCCTAACTTTAGTTTATATTCATACAATCCCTATGGATTAGATTATGTTAATTAGTCCAATTCATTACCATGTCCATCTATGGTTTATAATGGGCTAGACCTCCCACATTAGGCCTACAACTTGTGGAATCTGGATATGCTAGTCAGGTCCGGGCAGACTTCTTCCACAAGTTGGGCTTAACCTCGTGTCATAGCCCATCTCGTATTTGCGTACTTAGACCTCTCACATTAGGTTCAATATTAGTGGCTGCTGGATATGCTGGTCGGGTCCGGGCAGACTTCCACCACTAATGCAACATAACCTCGTTCCTAGGCACGGTTCAGTTTTAGGCATATTTATTTTTCTTAGAATTTTACTGCATTCTTTACTTACATATTATGCCTAACATTTATCGCATGTTCTTTCCAATACATAATTTATTTTATCTTAAGGTAATATCAACCCAACATGTCTTAATCTTCCCAAATTCTTTTTTTTTCTTCTTTTTTTTCATCATCTAAACATGTCTAATTGTTCCAATTCAATTCTCACATATTTTCATTAATATCTTAAATTATGACCTCTAGTTATGCGCCAATTACCCCAAAATTCCCAATCATAAATTGTGTCCCAAAATTAAAGTTTCCAACCACGATGCATGTTATGCTCCCAAAATTTCATTACAAATTATGCCCAAATTCCAATATTCTTCGCATGCCTTCGTACATGTAATTAACCTCTTTTAGAATAAAGAGGTAGTTCTCAAATAATGTCTTATTTACCCTAAAACCTCATTTATTCCAATTGTCATGTCCACAAAATAAATCTTTATAATTATATCCATGTATATCGTAACATGCTAACTGATTGAACATAATTTTTCATTTTAGCACAATTATCCATCACATCAATTAACTTTTCCAGTACATTAATTATGAATATTCATGGGGAATGATCAAACGATAAACATACTATTATTCAAAAAGGATAATTTAAACCCACTCACCTAAAGCTTTCCAAAATCTTGAATCTGATCAGATCCATTCCTCCATGATTTCCCAAACTGAATTTAAGACATAAAGAACCATGGATCTATAAATTAAACCCAAAAAGAAAAGGAAAAGACGAAGTAAAAGGGAAGAAGAACTCAAAAATAGGTCAGATTCAATACTCACCTCTCGCGCAGCATAGATCTAGGCATCTATATTGCAGATCTAGATTCTTTTCTCTCATTTTGAAGCAGAAGAATCCTAGATCTAACTTTTATTTTAAGAAAAGGTTTGGATTGATTAGATCTAAGAAATAGGAGAGTGTTTGCTTGAGGAAGAAGAAGGAGCAAAGTTTTGGCATCTCCTCTAAAATTATGAGAGTGAAGGAAAATATAGCCATCTATTTATAGGTGTGTCAGAGGAACAAGGCCTTTGGATTTAATCTAAAACCTATCTGAACCAACCACCTCACTAAAAAAACACTCTAGAATTTAACCCTTTTCACACTAAATGTTCCTTTAATTAAAAGAAACCGCCTTAACCCTTTTCACACTGCATTGCATTGATTGCTCATTTTCCATTAATGCATTCTTTCTTTACATTTATATCCATGTGTCAATATATTATTTATACAATTCAAATTGTATGCTCATTAATTCATTTAATGCGCTTTTTCTTGCTTTTCTAGTTAGTACACTATATTATACTATTTTTAACGCATTACATATAACCTCTTTCCTTCATGTATTTATTTATTTGCTTTCTTTCTTCTTTTTATTTATATATTTGCATGCATTCTTATTTAACTTTTCCCTTTTTATCTTGCATTAATATTCTTATTTGTCATACACATCTTCTCTCCTACAATTAACTGCATTAGCATATTAATCTTTCTCTTTTGTATGCATTTATTGTTTTTATTGCACAATATTCCTCATTTTAAACATTACTGCGTGCATTTACACATCAATTCTTTCTTTACCGCTTGCATAATAAGTTATGCACTCTTTTCTCTTTTATTTTCATGCATATGTATGTTTTAATTATTGTATGCATAAACAATACAACCTTCTATTTATTAATTTATCCTTAATTATGCATATATTCATATGCACGTAATTAATTGCATGCGTATTATTAATTTCAATATTAATATATATGCACTGTTACTTAAATACTATTTAGAAAAATTGCGGGGTGTTAAAAGGGTCTAATGCATGAATATAATCGTATTAAGGCACGAGGTTAAGTCCACCTATGGTAGAATTCTATCCAAAACCGATCGGCAAATCCAACATCCACAGATAGTCAACAAAATGTGAGAAGCCTGGTACGTGTATATAGATATATACACACACACACACATAACAGTCAACTAATAAATAAATGAATAAAAATAGAAATTGTCCGTTGGGGTACAACAGATAGATAACTTGGGACTGATAAATAGTTGCCTTAGGAAAATATGATTGTTAGAGTCATAAAGGGAATAAAAGGAAATGGGTGTTAAAAGGGATTTTTTTTTTGTCATTTAAACACTAAGTCAAAATTATGGAAGGTATTAAATGAATATCCTAGGGAAAAAGGAATATAACCTTCCTTATTAATAGTAATGGAAATAGAAAATATAGTTGGACTTAGTAGATTAATAATGTAAGATATTATTAACCATATAAACCCGTGATGCAAATAAATGGTGTACGTATATTATTTCCGTATAAAGGAACTAAACGGGATTGACTTAATAATGTACGCATCTTCCTTTGGTAGAGTTCTTGAGGATCTTCCTCAGACTGATGGACAAACGAAAAGGGTGAATAGAGTTCTTAAGGATCTTTTAAGACTGTGTATCCTAGACTTCGGTGGGACATGGGAGGAGCATCTTCCTTTGGTAGAGTTTGCCTATAACAATAGTTATCAGGCTAGTATTGGCATGGCACCCTTCGAGGCATTGTACATACGACCCTATAGATCACCGACTTGTTGGCGAGAGTCAACAGAAAGGCTTCTACTTGGACCTGAGATGATTAGTGAAACTTCAAAGAAGATTGATCTTATTCGCAAATGCATGAAGACAGCTCAGGACAAGCAAAAGTTCTATGCAGATAAGAGGAGAACTGATGTTGAGTTTGAGGTGGGAGACATGGTTTTTATCAAGGTATCACCTTTGAGGAATGTGGTTCGCTTTGGATTTGTAGGGAAATTGGCACCAAGATTTGTAGGGCCATTTCCCATAACAGAAAAGATTGGCCAGATGGCCTATAGAGTAAAGCTACCAGAGAGATTGACGGGTGTTCCATGATGTTTTCCACGTTTCTAATTTACGGAAGTTCCAGCATGATACTGCAGAAGTAGTTAAGCTGAGTATGCTTGAAGAAGTAGAGGTGTAACGGGAGGCGACAGTTAGACGAGTTCCCACTCGTATTCTTGGATCGGAGGTTAAGAAGCTACGCAACCAAGAGGTCAAGTTGATCAAAGTTCAGTGGGGAGATGACCACGAGGATGCGACTTGGGAGATTGAAGAAAAGATTCGCGCTTCGTACCCTTTCCTTTTCAAGGGTATGTTCTTAACTTCTTTTTCCAAAGCTTTTATTTGTACTTGTTTCTGTCATTAAGTATGCCTTATCGATCGAATCTTTGACCTTTAGGTGGGGAACCAATGGGTGTAGACATGTGTTTGAGACATGTTAGGTTTGATGGATGCAAGTGGATGCTAGTGGTTGCTCATGGATGCATATACACACTAGGCACTAGATCAACTCAATAACTCTCATGCTACATTTGAATGTGTGTGCATTTTAAATTTTATGGATGAGAATGGGTGTATCATCATGTAGATGTTGCATTTGTATGAATGATTGTGCACACATATACAATTTATATGTTATACTAGGATTATTTGCATAGATGTTGGATTCATGGCACTAACATACATTTCATTAAGGAGGTCGACTGAATCAGTAGGTCGCCTGACCTTTCGCATTAGTATAGGAACATATACACACACCTTTGCATATGTTTATATAATCACTAGAAATCTTTTAAGAAAATGGGTGCCTGTGATTGGTGGATGAGTAGATGGATGATGGATGTTAGGATATACATTCTTCTTAACTTAGATTTCGGGGATGAAATTCTTTCAGTATGGGAGAATGTAACACACCGTAATTTTAAAGGACGTTATAATGATAAAATAAAGAATACTTAATTAAATATTGGGAATTAAGTAAAATGGATTACGTCATTGCATTCATCTCGGAATTCTGCTTAAGATAGACTTCGAGTTTCGTAAATCAGACATAGTATAAAGAAGATATTAAGGTTCGAAGTTTGTATACATATAAGCAATATATATATATATATAAATCAATTCCAGAAAATCAAAAATCAAAGAGCGGGAAAGGGAGGGAAATCGGCCCGTAAAGGGTCGACCCCATGCCCCATGGGTGTCAACCCCTACAAGGGGGTGTCGACCCCAAGGTCGACCCCGGGGTCGACCCCACCAAGATCTGGGGCAGATCCATTTCTGTGAATGTGGACTCATTTCTTGACCAGATTTGTTGACATTAGGCTATAAATAGGACCTCATTTCTATTGTTTTATTCATCAAAAAACAAAGGAGACAATGAGGTGTTTCCCCAACTCATATTGAATTAGCTTATTCTTCTGCAACAATAACTTATAAGCATACAACAATCTCTGCTACAACATCAACAGTTATTTCTCTAATTTTAGATCCAGTCAAAGTGAGTTTATGTTATTTTTAGATATAAACATTTAATAAGTAATCCTGACATGTTTATAAGATCGGATCTAAACCTGTGCCTGTTAATAACCTGAATCATAACTAATTAAATCTGCCATTACTTGTACACCTAATCTACTGATTAGTTCTCATATGCCTATTCCTGATATGCATGTACTGTTATCATGCCTAATTTTTTCATCATATGCCCATTCTGCTAATTGGCCTACTTCTATCACCGTATGCATATTCAGTTAGTATGCCTATTTCTGACATCGTATGCATGTTTTGTTATTATGCTTATTCTTGTACTCTTCTCTCCCTCCTTCCCTTTTTATATTTATATTCAGGCTACCTTCAAGCCTACACTTACCGCTGAAATATGCGAACGAACGAAAATGGGAATGGTTGGGAATGATATTGTGGGATAACTTGTATTGTAAAACATGACTGGGATTTAGGGGCATAATCTATACCTTGATATAAAACTTTAAAATTGGGTCACAACTTGAATCGTGGACTAGACTGGGATTTGGGGGCATAACCTTGAATGAACATGAAAAATTGTTTAAGAATGAACATGCCTAATTTACAGAAAATAGAAACTGTAACTGCATTTGGACACGAGGTTAGATTACGCTTGTGGTAGAAATCTTCCTGGAACCGCCCAGCAAATCCAACATCCACAAGTGGTTAATCTAATGTGAGGGGTCTAATGCATAAATGTACATGTAACGGTGCTAAGACACGAGGTTAAGTCCGACTTGTGGTAGAAGTCTGCCCGGAACCGACCGGCATATCCAGCGTCCATAATTGGTCGACTTAATGTGAGCGGTCTGATGCATTAACATGCATAAACGGGAAATGATAATAACCTATTAACCTATAATACTTAACCTATTTAAATCCGTGGGGAATATATGAACCTGTCAAAATTGTGAAAAGGTTGAGTAAACTTGCTTGAATCAATGGAGGGTTAAGTAAACTTGCCTAAATCAATGGAGGGTCAAGTAAACTTGCTTGAATCTATGGGGGGTTATATAAACCCGACAAACTTAACCTGTTTTACATGGTAGGGTTATGCGGGCTTGTTAATCTATTAGGCATAACCTGTCAAAATCCTAGTAGTAGGGATGCAAGCCTAGGGGTGACTTGTCATTTGTTGTGTGGACCTGTATTAGTCAGTAACCTATCTTGGTATCAAAAGGGGAACCCCGAACTAGGTAGGGCCCAGGGCATGCTTATTGAGTTGATTATAAGAAGTCACTTGAGTGGGGGCGTTGACGGCGCATTCCGTCAGACTCATGTGTGTGTGCATGAATCCTCTTGACTTGGGATAATAGGATGTTGTGACATCAGTAGATATGGATGTGCATCTTGAAAATAATGGGGTTGCCACTTTAGGAAGTAATACATCCTACTGTAGGGCCAACACAGGGTATCTATAGGATAGGGAGCCGATCGATTGGGGTAGTAATTAGGGTACATCTAGTCTTGCTTATTTAGGAGCCCGTTATTATCGTTGTGGGTAACACCTGTCATTTCCGTTGGGCTACCTGTTATTATTGTTGGGGGTAAAACCCATCACTAGACGTACACCTAAGTCTTCCATCTTGTTCTTGTTTGGATCATTATGTTCTTGTTATACTAGTATTGGTGCAAAGAAAAGTATTTAGGAAGTGCAATATATATTCTGTTATGATTATTCAATTTATCCTGCTCAGTCTGTCTGTTATACCTGCCTTATGATATTGTTATCTCTCTCATCCAGTTTATATACATGTCACGATGCTTTTACTTGTTTATATGCTAAAAGTAACTGGACTCGCCAGACTTTATGTCTGACCCATTTTGTTTCCTTTTCCCTCTCTTCCTCTTTCCCCCTTAGGTTCTCGGGGTGGGAATACTCAGGCTTGATTAGGATTCTCTCTTATATTACCGCTTGGAGCTGCTTAGATGTACCGCTTTGATTACATGTCTACTCTGATATGGCTTTTTTGGAGGACTATGCTTTTATATTACTGTACTCTGATGATTTTAGAACAAGGCAGATACTTTAAATTGATGTAATGATTTTTCTGTATTTCAGACTTATGTTGTAATTTGGTTTGGACCACGATGTTTTTTATTTGGAAAATAAAGTTTTAAATTCAACTGTTATTTTATATCCGTCTTGTGATGTTTTTGTTTACCTATAATGCTTCACGAAACTTAATGCATTCCGTTAAAGAGTGACACTAACGGACGTGGCGTGTTACATATAATCATCAGCATATGCATATTTGCCTTCGCCACTTCCCGTATGCGAAGCACGGAACACATACTAGTGTAATCATACTTTACGGGTAAATAAATGGCTGAAATCTCGCATAGAGGAGTTCCAACAATGTATATAAACCCCAAATGCTACATATTTGGTGGTTTGTCTTATGACTTCATTTGTGTACTAATATTGCGATGTCATAAATGTGTTCATTTTAATTGGTATGATATATTAATAGAATTGAAGATTATAAGCTTGAATGTATATTGGAATAAACAATGAAATATAATTTTTTTATAGCGGCCTAACTATGCTATGAAAAGAAAAATTGTTGTAGCTTTGTTATACTATAACATTATGCTTGTGCAATAAAAAAATATTTTGCAAGGATAACATTTTTCATAGCAAGTAAACAATACTACAATAGAGTGTAATAAATATTCTATAGCATTTCAATGCATTATAAAAAATTGATATGATACATTCCATAGCGCTATCTGGTGCTATAATAATATGACATGTCAACATGTTATAGCAATTAAATGACATCATAAATGTTTAACAGCACACTTCAAAACGCTATAGAAAAGTAGTTACATTGATTCCGCCTGTTTAAGATGGCAACAGGGGTACGTTTTCCATTGCAAGTTTGAAACGTTATAGTACCTATCAGACTTATTACGACATGTTGATATATGACGTTTATAGAATCATTATAGAAAGCTTTAATAGCGATTTTTAAGTGCAATAAAAAGGCTTGTTTGTTCTAGTGATCCTTTCCAGAATTGGACGATCCTCCATTTTTAATCTCATTTACTTTCAAGGCCTCTTGATCCCAATAGAATTCCTCATGTTCTCTACTTCACTGTAATCAATGTTATGACATTCTTGGGTCATATGATATCGACCTGTACCTATCCCAAATTCAATCCAATTACCACTTGTTCCATATTTTAGCTATCTGAACCACATAATATGTATGTGTGTGTGTGTATTTGTGGAGAGCGTTCAGTGACACCCCAAACAGTGCTAGCACCCCTTTAGCCTCCATATTTTTCACTAACATTTGTTTTCTCTCTTTCTCCACCACCTTAATTCTAATATGAATGAAAGGAGGAAATAAGGGGTCCTCCAATTTTGGGGTGCCATTGAATGCTGTTATATATATATATATATATATATGTGTGTGTGTGTGTGTGTGTGTGTGTGTGTGTGTGTGTGTGTGTGTGCGTGTGTGTGTGTATGTATGTGTGTGTGTGTTTGATGGGAAGAGTTGGAAGCATTTTTCCATTACATCTTCAAATGCGCTAAGCACTTTTGTGTGCCTCATATACTACATCAAATGGATGGTTGGATCCTTCCTTCCATCATTAGCTTCTAATACCTTCTATGGGTTCTTGGAACTCTTGACGTTTGAAGTTAATGGACTCCGATGCATACTATCAAATCTGGTTTAACCAATTCTCCTCTTAAAACTTATCGAATAATATCCCCAAACTTATTGTCATTATCCAGTAATTGCCTTCAATTACCAACATCAGTACGTGCAACCCAAGTACCAATTAGTACAAGCTAGAGCGTCCTTCCTTAGCTGGCTGATTCGGATTGGTACTTTGGGATTCAGATCACCCCAAAATTAGAGCACCTCTTTGACTCCCATATTTCCACCTTTTATTTATATTAGAATAAGGTAGCGGAGGGAGAGAGAAAATGCATATATGGTGGAAAATAGAGGGCCAAAGGGGTGCTTGTACTGTTTGGGGTGTCATTTTGGGTCGAGATTTTTCCTTTCATTATTATTTTACCCCAATCCGGGTGGGGTTGCGCCATTTCCTTTAGCGGTGCCTCCAGCATTCCTTCCAAGTCGTGAACTATATATATATACACACACAAACACACACACACATATATATATATATATATATATATATATACAACGTAAATACTTTGATCAACGGGTCAAAGTGAAGTTTTTTGGCATTTCCTAAAATATATGCATTTACAATTAAATGAAAAATGTCCACCCAGGTTAATTTTGTACTTTTCAACACAAAAGACGATTACTTGGAAGTGCGTGATCGTATTTCCTGACCTCTCACACACACAATCCGCGTAAGTTCATAGCTACACATATTTCCTTTCCAATCCCCATCTTTCTCAAAAAAAGCTTATCTACTACTACTGAAATTGAAGAAAAATAAATAAATCCCAGCCCAATATCAAAATTCGACTACAAGTCAAATTAACAATCGTTCGTATATTGATTATCGGGGTATATTTAAGATGTGGATCACTATGTGGTAAACAGGCGATGGATCCAGATCTACGATTTCCTAACACCTCAGATCAAGTTTTAATTTGCGGTATTCTTGAATTTTAGCCTTTTATTTTGAAAAAAAAAACTTCTGTTTGTTGTTTGGATGCTCCTTTTATATGTACTTCTCTTCTTTGGATCGTTTAGGTTGCTTGCTATTTTTTGTTGGTACATTTATTTATCACTCTTTAATTTACATTTTTTATTCCATGCACTCTTCCTTTTTCCGTATTAGTGTCAGCATCAGCTAATCTTTAGGTCTTGTTGGTTAGGATGATTAGGTTTGTAATATGTTACAATCTGTCTTTTCCATTATTTCAGATCTCAAATCGGGTTTGTGTTTTTTTATATATTTAATAATTATTTCAATTTGGAAAGTTCCATTATTTCATTCTTATAATGGTTACCGGAGTATATAAAAGATACAGATCGTAGAAGAATAGGCACTATATGGGGAATGGGTAATGGATGCTTCTCCCCTTTGGATCTTTTAGGTTGTTTGTTATTTTATGTTGGTACAACAACTTAAGTATACATTTTTTAATGGCTGCTTTCTTGCTTTTGACATATCAGTTTCAGCATCATGTAATCTCTTGGTCTTTGATGTTTAGGCTAATTAAGTTTGTAATATGTTAAAATCTTTGTTTTCCATGCTTTCTACTTTTAAATTGGGAACCTTTTTGTGTATATTTATTAAATGATTTCAGTTTGAAAGTAGCATCCGTTAATTATTTATCTTTGAAATAGTCTCTTTACATTTACAATCACATATTTATCAGATTTCATTGCAACCTTAAGCTTAAATGTGTCTTGAAAGCCTTTTATTTTTTTGTCCAACAATGTTGCTGCTTGCAGAATATGTGATTGCAGAAAGCAATTTCTACAAATGAAGTTTTATGGGTAACAAATTTCTTATCTTCTGTTTATGATACAATCATGTATTTAAGTTGTGTTTTGTTACTATTTTCGCCAGCATTTATTACCTCCATAATGAAAGTGGTGTAGTTCAAAATTAAATAAACTAGTGACTCGTTAACTACCTTAAATCAAGTTTCCATATACTCTATTAGCACTATAATTCTATAAGTTTTTACAAATAGGTTTGGTCCCGCTTTCTAATGCGGTAACCTAATTGTATTTTAATCGTCATTCTGTTATTTTAGAGTAATAAACTATAGGAGAGATTGCTCACACTTATCAAAACACACTATGAAATGAAACAATCTTCTCATGGTGGAGGTATTATTTCATTTATTTATAGCCTTATATGTTAGCATTTGATTGAGTTTACGTAACAAATTCATTCCATGCACATTTTAAGTATACTATGTTATGTCTTTCTATTTAAAAGACTAATATTTCTGCATCAAGGGTTTAAACATTATAACCACATTTCTTATGTCAATGCACACTTCTTACGAAGTTCATTTTTCATCTCTTGCTGATGTAGTGCATCACATGTCATTAGATTCCCGAAACCATACTTTACTTGCACTCTTACTTTATATTCAATTTTTGTTCTTTATGTTTGTTCAAGTTCATCTTATGAGATGATTTTGATTATGCTCGAAAATGTCAATGTCTTTCCACGATGAAAATGTTTGGTTTTGATTGGATGCAAGGGAAGTTACATTTACACTCGAGCATTTTGCAAAAATTTAGTTTGCGGACCTTGAGGATAGTGGAAACAAAGTTTTTATTCAACTGTGCTACTTTTTACTTTATCCGCTCTTACTGATTTCTTTAGCCGTAACATTGATGTAAATATTTGCTCATAATATATCATGTATACCATTTATGCTCAAGCCACTTGGATTTGTCCTTGTCATCTAACTTGGTTTCCGGCTATGTAGATTATTATTTTGATCAAATGTTTTTTAGATGGCTCTTTGTTCCTTCGTTTTTTTCATACAGTACATGATATGTCAACACAAATTTTTATTACATCCTTTTTTTAACAAGTTACCTATATAGTAGTGTGAACATTTTGAGCTATTAATAAAGCATCAAGTACAGTTGTTTTTTGCTTTTAAGGTTTTACGCACTTATGTTTATAACGGTAAGTTATAGCCATTGGAATTATTCCATTTGTAATTTATTTTTCCCTATTATCGAATTTGATTCCACGGCCAGGTTTATTCCTGAAGAATGAAGAGATTTTGGTGCTAAAGCTAAGAAATAAAGTTGTAAGCTCAGTAGTGAATTTCAAAAACCTAATTAAGAAGCTTGTCACGGTGGATCCTAAGTTAGAGGCTATTCGAAAGAAAAGAATGCAAGATTTAACGAAAAGACGAGGAATGGGAAAACTAGAGAATGTGAAGCAACATATTGCTCAAGAAGATGCCAAAAGGGAAACAGAAAGACAGAGATAACTTATACATAGTCAGATTTTGTCTACCCAAGCCAGACAAATGCTTGCACGTATTGCATTGGTGAAACTATGCAAGGCAAGAGGTGTAGAAGATGTTGTCTTAAGATTGGCTCAAATGAGACAAATAGTTGAAAAGGTAACTGAAGAGAAGATAATCTTTGCTAGAGAAAATAAATAACCAAATAAACAGAAGTTATGATTCAGATGTGATGTAGTTTGATCAATAAAGATGAATAACCATCAAATCTCACAGTGAAATCTATGTAATGCAATGTTTCATAATGGATTTGTAATTTGCGCTATCATTAAACTGTTGTGTTGGAGCTTTAAAGTAGTAACCCAAATGTGTATTATAATATTATTTGCACATTGGGTCTCAGATAATTAATTGGTCGTATAACCTAAAAAGGAGTAAGTTACAGTCGTATTCACTGCCTTCCACTGTCATATGAAGCCTAATTGATTAAAGTAGGGCTGACAATTAGAACAGAGAACCGAAAAATCGAACCTACTCGACCCAAAATGACATTGACACCCGAACCAAACCAGATGGGTTCGGGTCGGGTCTATATGATGAAAAATACAATAAAGACCCGATTAAACATGACTCAAACTACCCTAACCTGAAAGACCCGATTCGAAAACATTGAAATATATGTATTTTTAGTGTTATCATTCAATCAAACCTGTACCGACTCAACCTGAACAGAAGCTCGGGCCGAGTCCAGATTTTGAAATGTATAGTTTAGACACGACAAAACCCAACCCATCTAGAACCGAGATTCGCCGATTCAGTTCTAATTTCCATCCCTAGATTAAAGTAACACATATAGTAAATTGTTTGTTCAGAAAGGTACACAAATAGTTGAGCATGCAAAAACATAAAATGTGGTCGTTAAGCAGGACATGGCGAAGGCTTACGACCGTATTTCTTAGTTCTTCATCATTAAAGTTCTGAGGGCTTTCGGCTTCCCAGAACCCCTTATCGATATTATCTAGAGGCTTATTTCCAACAGTTAGTTTTCCGTTCTTATTAACGAATTGGCCAACGGGTATTTCAAGGCAGGAAGGGGTCTTTGTCAGAGAGACCCTCTTTCCTCGACTTTGTTCGTCATTGCTGCCGAGGCTTTCCTTCATAGATTGCATTCCCTAACAATAGCAGGTTAGATTCAGAGGTTCGACATTCCCAGGGGTTTCCCTCTCATTTCTTCCTTATCCTTTGCGGATGACATTATCATTTTCACTAATGGTTGTCGTCACACCATCTGCCGCCTTCTTTGCTTCATTCAGCAGTATGAGTGGTGTTCGGTCCAACTCATTAATTCTACTAAAAGTTGCTACGTCCCTGGGAAAGACTTGTCTCATGTTAGATCTCGTTGGATCAAAGCCTTCACCGGTTTCAAGGCAGATTCCATTCTCCTGCCTTACCTCGGTATTGTCCTTTACAGAGGGAGAAATCCTAATGTTATTTTCGATCCTCTGACTGACAAAGCCAAGGGAAAAATCATTTATTGGAACACATCTCTACTTTCTCCGGCAGGAAGACTGATTCTTATAATGTCAATCCTAGGCTTTATAGGAACACATGTCTTTGCTGCTATGACTCCAACTTCTTCCTTTTTCTACTCTTATCGGTGTTTGGTATCATCCTTTTCTGGGGCAAAAAGTACGATGCTTATCGCCACCATTGGATTTCTTGGGACATCTTTTATCATCCCAAAAGTGAAGGGGGCCTTGGTCTTCGAAATCCTAAGGATATCCATACTGTCTTTGCTTGCAAATTGTGGGTACGGTTTGGAGCGAACGATTCTCTGTGGTCGACGTTTCTGCACGTTAAGTACCATAGGCTTATGGGCGCGAATTACACCAGTATCTTGTCCTATGCTAGTGAGACGTGGAAACAGTTGCAATCCTTGAAGTCCTACTCTTACTCACATGGTGGTGGGTCCGGATGGGATGATAGTCCTTTCTCGAATAAGGCAGAGTGGAGTTCGGCGAGGACCAAGGCTCTTGATTTCTTTTTCATTTGGGATGTCTGATTCCCTCCGAAAGTTTCTTTGTTTATGTGGAAAACACTACACAATGGTTTACCGATAGACGAGAACCTCCAAGGGATTGGCATTCCAATCATATCCCATTGTAAGTGCTGCAGATGATGTGCTTCGGAATCTTGTGCTTATTTGTTCCTCCAAGGCTCTTGTGCGAGAGCTGTCTGGAATTACTTCGGGAACTTGGTTGGTCTGCGATGTAACGCCATCTCCCTTGTAGATTTACTGAGAATTGGTAAGCCGACATCTCAAGAAAATCTATTCGTTCAATTCTTTTTCATCTTATATGTTGCGTATATGGGCTCGCGGAATAAGGCAATTTTTGAAGAATTGTCTATAGACCCTCCTACCATACTTATAGGGTGAGAAATGTGTATTCCTTGCCTTTCGTGGTAGGCCGTTTAAGAGAGCAATTGGCTCCTGCTCGAGGAGGTTTGCGGGTACCTTTGATGTCAGATCCACCTCCACTAAGGGCGGGGATTGGTTGATTCCTTTGCTCGTTTGTATGCGGGCTCCTCCCCACTTCCTTCACCTCCCCTCCCCACAACCCCAACCCCCGTTAGTTCTTATGTTGTTTTCTAGTATTGTAGGTCCTGGATTCAAATGTACTTATTGGTTCGTCTGCCCAAGGGCTGCTTTGATTCTAGATGTGCTGGTTCGTACACGGAGCAGGATCTTAGGGTTGGAAAAGATTGGCGTCTGCAGCTGGCTACTAGGAATTGGATCATTCTTTAGCCTAGTTTTCGGCCATGCTCAATGGAGGCTTTGGCGACTAGCTTGAGTTTGGTAAGAGGCCAACGAGGATCCGTTTGGATTGGCCCTTGCCTTTGGTTCGGGTGGTCTGCGGTTGTGTATATGTTCTTTCGTATTTGTTTGTGTGTTTTTGTTCACAAATTCTGTAGCCATTTCTGGAGATCTGTTTTTGTAAGCCGTTGGAGAATGGCTAGATTCTCCCTTTTGTTATATATATTCCATGTTGTTTAAAAAAAAGATATTGAGTGGAAGGATAAAGAGGGGAACATGTGAGGGAAATCAGTGGGCATTAGGGGTGTTACACTGTTTGGGGCTCCTCATGTGTGTGTGTGCACGCGCGTGTGTGTGTGTGTGTGTATATATATATATAACACAACTTTTTAAGGCATTCCATTGAAATAACATATATCGTTTCTTTTCCAATTTAAATAATATGTATTGTATTCTCTCCTTTCAATTGTCTCGTATTGATGTATAGTTTGAAAGCACAGATATATAACCCACATATAGGGACACCGATCCCATTTTCGTTTTCTTGAAAGCTTTGATCTATCTGACTATCCCAACAATTTTACCGATCAACCAATATACATCAAATCAAGCAGTTGGGAACGATGTTAGAGCATTCCCAAGCCAAGGTTGGGTTTAGAACCAATTGACCCCCAATAGGGGGTTGGGTTTGGAACCAACCACCCCTAACAGAGGTTTGATTAGAGCTCAGCGGGTTGCTTTGGCAACCCCTAATGTTGCCAGAGCAATGATTCAGCTTCATGGGAACCTGTACCTTAGTCGACTTTCATAAAGCCGGCTAAGGTAAGGGCCACGGTAAAATTTTGACCGTCGCCTCTAGCAGGCTTTTATAAAGCCGGCTAAGGGCGCAACGGTCAAAATAATACCATTGCCCTTAGTCTTATTTATAAAAGCCGGTTAAGGGAAATGGTCCTCCTGTTGACTGTTGCCCCCTTCCTTCCTTCCCAACTCTATATATATCATCTTCTTCTTCATCATTTCCATACAACTTTTTTCATCATTTTCACTATCTTCTTCACAAACCAGCAACAAATAGAGATAATGCCAAAACAACAAAAAGGAAGTGCTTCATAACCCCGACCCAATTTTCCATTTCAAAAACAAAGATTTCAAAACCGATTTCAATCACAGCAAAATCCGAACCATTATCAGCCCCAATTTGAAAACAATTCTTATCAACCTCCTCAAAATTTGAATTACTATAATTCCCAACAAAATTCATACATGTACCAGAACTCTGAAAATGCAAATCACTCTCAAAACTCTACGTTTCAGCAAAATTGCAATTTCGATCAAGATCATGTTTCTCCTACTAGCTAAAAGTCTATCTCCTTACCCACCTCAAAATTTGAGGAGAAATTTGAATAATCAATTTAGGAATGGCAATTGGACAATTGAAGAAACTCATTCGAAAATCTTGAAGGCAGCAATTCTGGAATAAACATCAATGAAATTCCTGACGAGGAATTTGGACAGTAAGCATCCACTGAATCTAGGAAATTCCGTAAATGGTCACCGGACGAGCAAATTGGGCTTTACTACTGTTGGGTTAAATGCTCGAAGGACAAAAGAAAAGGTACTGGCCAAACTGAAAGTTTTTTTGGAATTCTGTTTGCAAACAGTTCAACGAGTGACGTTCAACATGCCCAACTAAAACGGTTGATTCGTTGAAGCATTCATGGAAAAGAATAAATCAAGCTTGTCAACGCTGGAAAGAAATAATGGCGGGTTTGCATTCAAGACAGCAAAGCGGGGCCAACGATATTGATGTGGTAATGTTTTTGTATCACTTAGTATTTTTCCTTTGTATTTCGAGTTTGTTGTAACGTATATTATCAAATACAGCTCAATCAAGCACATGCATTATATTGGCTGAGCACAACAACCAACCATTCAACATGCAACATTTCTATGATATATTGTCGCAGGAGAACAAGTGGAGAAGAGTGCAAAAAGAACACTCAGCATTTATGTTCCAACCTACGAAGATTGGAAAAGAAGTTAGCCCAGGTAGCTCAGTTGGACAGAAAGAAACGCCATTCACTACTAGCACCAAAGACAGGCCTACTGGGAAGTTCAAGGGAAAGAAAAAAAACATCAGCTGATTTTACTCTACACTATGAACAAATAAGTAAAAGTCTATCTACCGTCGAATAAACTACATAGAAGAAGTATATTGAAGAAAAGGAATCAAGGAATCTTGAGAGAGAGAGATTCAAAGAGATTTAGAATGACAACGTGATCGCGAGCAGTTAAAGAGGGAACATGCTGAAAAGTTAGAGTTAATGAGACTAGAATTGGTTCGACAACAAGAGGCGTAGGATTTTATGATTATTAGTTGCAACTTGAATAACCTCAACCCATTACAAAGAAAACACGTGGAGAAAAGAACTGAGGATTATAATAGGAGTAACGAACATCTTTAGAGATTTATCCGTACTAAGTTTAGTATAATGGGTTGTATCTGTTTCGTATGCTTGTATCTTTAAATTAGTAGCGTTATTTTGCATTGAACTATATTAATGCTTGTATCTTTAAGTTAGTAGTGCTTGTATTTGCATTGAGCTATATTAATGCTTGTACCTTTAAGTTAGTAGTGTTTGTATTTGCAATGAACTATATTAATTCTTGTATCTTTAAGTTAGTAGTGATTGTATTTGCATTGAACTATCGGGTCGTTTGTCGTTTGTTACATTTTGGAGTTACTCGAATTAGCTCTGTTTGTTACATTTAGGAGTTAAACGAATCAGGCCAATTTAATTTAAAATCCTTTTATATTATTAAATAAATCGTAATGGTTTATAAACGATTCCATAACGACTTTCTGGAAATTTGATTTGGACATAACTCACAATTTACAAGATGAAATCTCGATTTTTCACTTTCATTAGAAAACTATAGTTAAATAGATTTGAAGTTTCAAAGAAACCCGAATTATAACGAATCCTCCTATTATTCATTTAAATTTTAAAATGTAATATTATGAACTGCCATGATGTTACGAGCTCATTTATAATTATATTGTTAATTATACGTTAAATGGTCGTTTTATTATCAGATTTTAACTAGTTTTCAAACATTTTAACTAGTTTTATTATCAGCCTTTACTGCAAACAAAATAAGAGAGGGGTGCAACACAAATATGAAGTGGCCGGCCATGTTTTTAACAAAGGGGATGACCCCTTACCTTTAATCTCTTTCATTCAATTTCAAAAGGGTTTCTTTTGTTTTTATTTTTATTGTATTTCAACTTTGTTTTGTAAAATCGAACCAAAACAGTTCTAGTGTCTGTAAAATACTAGGGAGATCGGTCAGGGTGTTGACTGTCAGTTTCAGAGTCTGTAAAATCTGGGTTACGGATTACAGGGTTGTAATTCGGGAAAATCTGATCGAGGGGATAACGATCAGTCTACGGTTTTGAGCGTAGGGTTAGAATAGGAGCAGGGTTTGCGAGTGTACATGGTCTTGTATGCGGGATCTGTTCTATCACCTAGTAGAAACCTTAGAAATGCAGCAGTAGGTAGGGTTTTGCCGAAGCTGGGTATATCTGTGTGTGATTTATTTTCTGCATTTCTGTTTCTGCTATATTCTGTGATCTGTTTATTATTTTAATATCCTGTCAGTTTTTCAATTCAGTTTAAAAACTGTAAAAAACCCTATTCACCCCCCCTCTAGGGTTATTCTAGATCCAACAGCACGGGCGTAGCCTAGATGACTTGCTAGCTCGTATTAACGAGCTTACCACCGCCGATGAGGAGCGCTACTATCCTAGGCCTCATACTGGTGTGGACGACGAGGATATAGCTGGTCTAGATGATATTGACTTCGGTGATATATAGATGTTGTTGTCGTCGTTGTTGTTTGTATTATGTTGTTGGCACTATGGTTATGGACTTTGTTTGTATTATCAGTACTTTATTGTATTATCAGGGTCATGTGTATTACCAGTAACTTATTGTAATATCTAGGTCACAAGCGTTATATATTATCTGCATGGTACTGTTACTTCACTATGGTTATGGAATTTGGTTTGTATTATCAGTACTTTATTGTATTATCAGGGTCACGTGTACTACCACTAACTTATTGTATTATCTGGGTCACGTGCGTTATGTATTATCTACATGGTACTGTTGTTTTACTATGGTTATGGAATTTGGTTTGTATTATCAGTACTTTATTATATTATTAGGGTCGCGTGTATTACCAGTAACTTATTGCATTATCTAGGTCACGTGCGTTACGTACTATCTACATGGTACCGTTGTTTCACTATGGTTATGGAATTTGGTTTGTATTATCAAATTGAAATTAAACAGCTGAGTTGATCCAGAAGTGATTCAAAACTTGTGACTTGACTGCACTCTGCCATGAAACAGTTGAGTTGATTGCACAAATGTGATAAATGAGTTAAAGCTGTCAATGTGATAAAGCTGAGTTGATAAATCGTAATGATTGGAACTGCCATATAAATCAGAATATGAAGACGAATTCTCAAAATTCGCATATATGAACTTGCTTTATTAAAAAGCACCCAACCTTTCTTCCTGTCTTCATTTTTATCTACCTCAAACTAGAATTGATAAGATGGTTTTTTGAAGAATAGTTCAGCAACTTTTGTAGGTAATAAATTTGTTCACTTATATACTCTACGACTCATCAATATTACTCATTTATTTCAAGTTTCCACATTTTATCTAGGTCTAAATGGCTAATTGGGAAATCGATGATGAAAGCAAGTTCAAATGTACGGTGAGTATGAACGGAATAAGCAACCAGCCGAATATGTTGAATTTTCGCTCGGAACGTGAATGGAATTCCAAGTAGAAGCTGTAGAAGTCGAGTTCGAACTCTTTAATGCCACATAAACAAACGTTGCAGTCCAACGTATTAGACTGGTTCAAAAATTTCTTAATGCTCGGTTGAAGGAAGTACTTGCTCGACAGAACCCCCATAGGTCAAGCTCTAGCATGACAGGTCGTTTAGTCCTATGCTATTGTGGAGTCAAATGTAATGTGCTTGTTTCTAAAAAGTCAGACGAATGCAAGTCGTCGCTTTTATGGTTGCAAAGCGTACATTGATGCATAAAATCGCTAAGGATTGCAAAGTTTTTTTTAGTATTGCTAAAAGCACCCAGATTTCTTCTTCCTAATACCATGAGTGGTATTAGGATGTGTAAAATTGGGTGCTTAGTTTTACATGGTGGTGTAGTGCTAAAAACACTCAGTTTTACACTTCCTAATACCACTGATGGTATTAGGAAGAAGAAATCTGGATGCTTTTAGCAATACATTTTTTTCCCATGGATCGATCCACCATTGACGGAGAGGGGTGTCCAGTACGCACTTGAGATACAAGCAGAGGTTAGTCGATTGAAAAGAATGAATGTTGCAGTAAAGGCTGAAATGCTTCATGGGTGCTACGGTTTACCCGAAAATTATGGGTCGTAGTGATGTTGTATTGGGTCGTAGTTATGTTGGATTTGGTCGGTCAGAGTTATATGTTGTGTTGTATTTGGTCGGTCCGTCGTAGTTATGTTATGTTTTGTTGTGTTGTACTTGGTCGGTCGCAGGTTTTTAATGAATTGGATGAAAGCTAGTGTTTGTTATCCATAAATTACCGAGTACTGAACAATGTTTGTATGTTGTATGTAAACTTGTTTAAAATGTTTGAAAACTAGTTAAAATCTGATAATAAAACGACCATTTAACGTATAATTAACAATATAATTATAAATGAGCTCGTAACATCATGGCAGTTCATAATATTACATTTTAAAATTTAAATGAATAATATTGGTTCGATTTTACAAAACAAAGTTGAAATACAATAAAAATAAAAACAAAAGAAACCCTTTTGAAATTGAATGAAAGAGATTAAAGGTAAGGGGTCATCCCCTTTGTTAAAAACATGGCCGGCCACTTCATATTTGTGTTGCACCCCTCTCTTATTTTGTTTGCCTGGTCTCTTTCCTTTTATGATAAGAAAATGGCGGCTCTGGTGATTTGCTAGGGTTTCTTCTTCGTCCCAAATCTGAATAGCGACCTTGACGGAATTGTTTAATCTCTGAAGCTTGAATCTTTGATGGCTTTGCTCGTCCGATTTGGAAATGCTCTCTGGCTCTTTGTCTCGTCGATTTGGGGTAGATCGAAAAACAACAGTGAGTTATTTTAATTGATTTCTGCTCTGCAATTTCTGCTTTTGGTTTTTCGATCTTCTCTATTTCCTTTGCCTGTGATGATGCGTGTTATATAGGGTAGAATAAAAACCCTAATCTCTGATTTCGTAAAGATGACTTGCTGATTTTTGCGGTTTCCCCTTTTGCTTTTGCTGATAAATTCGACTTGAATGAATTCTGGAAATACTCGGCCTTGATTGATTTGGTACTTGCGTGAATTCGAATTGGTGAAACTGGACATGATTTTGGCCTTTAAGCAGATTTTCCCTTGCGTGATTTTTGGCTCTGTTTTCCACGGCTTTAATTTGCTTGCGTGTATTTCAGTCTTGTTTCCCTTGATTAAAATCTGGAGTGTTTTAAAATACTTGCCAAAAATGCTTTTCAGTAATTGATTTAACTCTTGCCAAATATTGTGATGCTGATTCCTGCAATTAATCAAATGTTCTGATTTCACCATTAAACAGTTGCCACAATTGCTTTGTCATATATACAGTTATTTCTGAAACAAAAGTTGACTATATACACTGGTTTGTGGTACTGCACCACTCGACCACATTGGTTTCACACTTGATCTTGTCTTAAATTCAAACTTCCCAGTAAACCAGAATGCTTTAAACCAATGAAACCTTTGATGATGCTTGACGATTTCCAAAACAGATTTGTCAAATATTTCAACAGTATACACTTGTCAACCTGATTTTGATTCTTGCCTTTTATGCCATGGTCCAAAACTGTGCATGTTTATCACTGTACCATGTCATGTGAAAACTTGGTACTTTGTTCTGTTTCATTGCTGAGTAGATCATATGTGCACCATGCTTCGACCCTTGTGCTTGACCACATGCTTATACATCATCATGGCTTGTGACTGAGTATTCATTTCCCTTGTGCAAATACACATTCATTTTCTATATTCATGTTGAACACCTTGTTCCACACTTGTTTGCCTGCATCATCATGCTGAAATGAATTTATGCTTCACCGTATACATGAGTTTGAACGAAGTCTTGTATACTTGTTATATCCATGTCTCACTGTATTGTGTTCGCTTGTCATACATGCATTGAACTGCTGCTGTATATTTATGACCTGCACCTGAGTTGTGCTCCACCATGTTGTTGCTTTGAGGCTCGACCACTTTGGCACGTCCACTTCCCTGTTTGTGCATGCTCGAGCACTTGAACTGTAACCATTTTTCATTCATTGTGCCATGTTGCTTTAGTGTGTATCCATGCTGCATGTCCACATTAGCCTGCTTGACCATTTTTGCATTATGTTCGATCATGGACTTGACCATTTGAACCAGTTCGAACATGAGCTTTACTGTGTTCACATTTGTGATGGCTTATACTTGAGTTTGCACTTGTACCAGAAAGAAAAGACTTGCTTGACCTGCATTGTATTTGTTGGATGCCTCGGCCAACTTGACTTTGAACCTTTGAGTTGTCGACCATTTTTACTCTTTGTTGGCTTTGACATTTGCTGGTTGACATTTGTTTTGTTGCTTTTACTGTTGTGCTGCCTCGACACTTTGAATTATTGTTGACTTGTGTATTGCACTGAGTTGAGCAGGTCCTCGTGGCTACTCCTCAGTTGCACACTGATTGGCGAGGCAGTGCACACGTGTATATACATGCACGTGTGTACATGCAGCCATCAGACGAGTTTTCCTGTCCCTGCACTGAAATATGTGTATATACATATACATGTATGTGTATACATGTATCGTGCGCGTGCTACATTAACATATCAGATCAAGTCATGAAAAAGGATGAGAAACACACCAGAAAACTGAGGCAAATAGAATTTTAAAAATAAAATTTATATTTGCATGTGTTCAGTTTTATTTCTATTGCAGTATACTGTGTGTGTGTTTCATGTGACAGGTAAGCAGGTGATGACTGGACTGACAGTGAAGTGCTGTGAAGACTGAAGACAGAAGACTGAGAGACAGTGTCAGTGAATGTAAATGTATCAGTGATTGAATATGTAGATGAAAATGTAAAACTAAGTGATGAGTGTTGAGTGAAGACTTGATGTGTACTGAAATGTATTACAGAGATGTACAAATAGTGGAGTATAAAATTTGTACTGTTTGATATTGAAATAAAATATTCTATTCAAATAAAATACTGTGAATATTTAAAGTTCTGTACAGTTGAATTTTATTTAAATAGAGATATTATATTCATGTATGTTGTGTAGTATATGAAACAGTACAATTGCAAACACATTTATAAAAATATATATTTGGTTGTTATCATCAAACAAAAATCATATAATTGTGTATACAACACCGTTATATACAACACGTGCTGGGTGTACTGAACATGTCTAAGCCCTAGCTGCATCTGGTACAAATCCTCGTATGACAAAGTAGCAAGATCAGGGTACTGAGTAATTGGGACGCGAGGCACATTCACATAAATATCACCACCTCTCACTATAGGAACAACCACCCTCCACCAATCACCTCCTCCTTGCGACTGAGGTGGAGCTGGGTATAACTGCGTACTCTGAGTAAGGTCTAGAAAACCGGGTGGAATAACACCAGGTTTGACAGTTGACGGTTTAATCAAATCAACTGCTACAGCATGAATCATAAGAGTCGTGTGTGCTAGTGTATAAATGTGGGTCCAAAATAGTCCGTAATCCATAGTAGGAATGATGAAATGGTCAGATGACCACCATTGATGGTCTCGAGCTTCCGCAAACTGCTGAGCCTTATACACCACTAAAGAAGGTGCATCAGGATGTGGATCATCAGGCATGCGGTCTCCCTCTAATATCTGACTCCAACATCGTTCCTCATGGAACCAGTAACAATCGCCTGAGGAAGGAGAAGATACTAAAGGAAAACGAGTCGTCGTCAGCATCGCAGAATGGATGACTCCCTCATATATCAAAAATGGAGAACCCTCGAACGGATGCCATATAATACTCCGTCGTGTCGTGCGTAACTCGATCTGGTTACGAGCCCCAGAAAAAATATGTCGGGTCTGACTACCTTGTACAGGCCTTCGATTCTCACGAGTCCACGCCCGCACTCGTCGATAGAATAGTGATAATATTGGATCTAGTGTCGGGTAAGTCATATTGTGGAAGTACACATAGTACCAGTACTGTATAATCTGCCAAAACCCACAGATAGACGTACCCCGCTCTCTGATAACACATCGATGGTCTAAACATCAATAGAGATAAGTTAGTATGGTCGTCCCTCAATCATATACTACTGTGCTATTAAAAGTCAAATCAGCGACCGCCGCTACATGTCCAGCGGGCAAGGTGTTTAATGGGTTTGAAAAAAACAGGTTACCCATCAAATATACAATAAAGAGTCGTGCAATCTCTAAAAGGTGGTTTTCTTGCTCTTAATTATCGATTAAATCAATAATGGTTTTTCTAATAGCACTAGTCCTCGGCTGTAATCCAGGAGTCAAAGTGTGTTGTAAGTCAAGATGAGCAAAACGGGATAATAGGTCCCAGCGCTGATAGTGCTCATCATAATGTAAGGTCTCCCCCAGGCCTACTGAAATTCCAGTAAGAACTGTAAAATCTAACGGAGTGACGCCTAACTCACCAAACCCAAAATGAAATGTGTGCGTGGTCTTCCAAATCAACTGAATATCAGAGTTTAACAAGCTTGTTATACCTAATAATAAATTGTTTTAGGATTAAATGAAGCTATTTAAAAGTACAAAATAATTTAATAATAGTTAGGTGAACACGTACTTATGAAGTCACCAAAACCAACTTCACCAAGAAATGTGTGTATAATGCCAACTGTGTCATATGCGCAAATCTTAGAATATAAACGAATAATGGTTGGCCATGAGCCACATGTTCTATCTCATCATGCCTATTTATAAAAGCGTCGATATATTATTTCTAATCTGCACAATATTGCTATTAAATGTTAAAAAAAGTATTAAACTAACAGCTTCTTGCACACGTGTGCTAACATGCTCCTGGTTGTTTGGAAGTACACGAAAATTAGTAAGCGCTTTGTCTGGTCCTAAATTCGGATCAATGTTCGGATCTAGATCTTTTCCTCTGAAGTTCGACGTCGTCTTGCTACTTCTCGTTGAGGAGGAGATGTGAATTCTTCTTCAATTGGAGCATGCTCTTCTTCAAGAGGCACATTTGCACCACTTCGACTCCCACTGTCTCGGATTGCTCGTAATGCTCTTCCAAATCTTCTCATAATTTTATTTTTTTTGGACTTCAAATGTTGGTCTGGAGGAAGGAGGAAGGGAGAAGGAATTTTTTTGTGTGAAAAAAAAATGATCCATAGCCGGCTTTCTAAAAGCTGACTAAGATGACGGTCTGGATTTAACTCCAGACCATAACGCCGATTACAATCCAACGACACAAGATTGTAATCCATGTTATACACCCTTCGGCGGCTTTAATAAAGCCGGCTAAAGACAACACAACAACCCTCCCCCCACCCCCCCAGGTTGTTGTGTCAACCAATGGGGTTGGAACACCCAATCCCACACCTCATTCCCGCTCTTACAAGTTTAGGAAAAATATCTATGTACTGGTATATTAATGATTTGTATTGGTCGTTGAATTATCAAAAAAATAGTGTTGTGCTAAAGACACCCTAATTTTCTTTTCTTATTACCACAACTAAAAAATTAAAACATATTAAATTTTGTATGCTTTCTATTACCGCATTGATCTCTTTCTAATCTCTCACTCAACCATTGATTGTTGAAATAATCGCATATTCAACTCTAATCTAAACCCTAATTCTTCGTTCTTTTACCACCGCTACTTTTCACGGTTTCAGAATTCATCTTTACTTCTTTTTCCATTTTGCTAAATTCAATCTTTATTCACAACTTTTTTATTTGCATCCCTTCATTCTTGCAGTAGCGTAGAATTCAATGAAAAAAAAGATAAATGAACACGTCGAAAATAAAAATCATGGTAGTATAGGGTTTTCAAAAAAGAAAGAACAGACGAACTGAAGCGGAGAGAGAGAAATAAGTATAAATAGTGCTAGCTCCTTTTTTTTATGTGAGGTATTAAGAAGAATGAAGGATAATTTTTGTGGAATTTTTTAGTTGTGGTAATAAGAAAAAGAAATTTAGATGCCTATAAGCACCACACAAAAAATAATGATTTGTACCTGCCCTCATGAATAAGTTAGAAGTAACAATTGTGGAATTGCAATGAAATGTGATATGATTAGGCTACCATTTAGGACAACTCGTATGTTTTGATATCCAAACAAACAATTTTTACAACGCTGGGACGATTAAACCCATAACTAAACCCATTTCACAGTGTACTACGGTATTTACTGGTCCCAAAAAAATGAAACCAAAGAAACTGCCTGCGATTTCACTATTTACATGTAAGCCACTCCATTTTACTTGGAATTTGTTGGAGGAGGTTGGGAATTAGCGTCTAGGTTTTGAAGTTCCTGTGCTAGCTGGATTCTTCTTTCTTTCAGAAAATGGAGTCGATTTGTTAGTCTGACTAGCGCTGATGATGATGGAGGATTTTCGTCCTATAAGTAACGCATTTGTCAGTCGATATGGGTAGAATCAAATAGACACACACATATATCTATACAGTGTTGAAGATTGATTGAATGAAATATGCATCTCACAAACAAGCTTTGCTACTAAAAAAGCAAAGAAGAGTGAATAGGCAAGCACCCTTTAATAGGTGCTTTCTTATTATCTTATATGAACTACAGATTCTTGGGGGTGTCATATCTCTGGAAAGCTTCCATAGCTATGTAAATGGCACTACTGACATTTTTCTCTGATTTAGAATAACTTGAACTGACAGGTGTGCAAAAGAAGAATGTGTAAAGCAGCTTTTTTCTTCCTAATATTTAAATGCAAAGATGGTAACAATGAAGAGCGTAAAGAGTTAACTCCTAACTTGAAAGAAAGAAGGTTACCTCAGACCGAGCAGAACTAGTTGGATGTTTACTACTATCAGTCCGATGAGATGATCTCTTTGGAGCATAATTTCGAGGTAATGCTGCAGACTCATCCATCTGTGGTGGATGGTCATCATTTTCTTTAATCTTGCTTTTATTCGTTGGTTGCCTGGGTAATTTATGGGAATGCTTCAAGTCTCCAAACGTTGGTGAATTCAATTTATGAGCTTTAAGGTATGCAGCGTCCATGTTTACTTCAAATTTAGGGTTCTACACAAAAGCATAAATGGTGATAATAAAACAACCATGAGCTGAATTGTTAGATAGTAAGAGTACAAGCAAGATTATATTCAAATTACGTCTAGACTAAGACTTGGAAACCCCTTTGGATTGTACTTATTGGAAGCAGAAACTGACTCCTTGTTTGTTGAAGAGTTTGAATGATTTGCTCCAGAAGTAGGGTTCTGTGTATGGAGCAATAAATGCATGAATGATGTAGCAAAGCAAGGTTTGACGGCTGTATATAAATTGAAGAAAATGCGAACTCAAAATTATGTGAAGACTTGCCTCTCTTGATACCAAATTATTGACCGCTTTGGTTTCGTGATCTTTGTTAGGTGATGAAGGCGTTTGAGATTCAGCCATTGCATCATCAGTATTAACTAAGGACGATGCAATCTGTATATGCAAAACAGAGATATTATGTGCCTGTATTTGTTATTTCTTTCATAATTTAGGACTACCATTAACGGGTTAATTTTCTTTCTAAATTAGTTGATGTTCCTTAGCAGGAAGCATAGTTTAAATAGTGACAATTGCCCGCCTCATGTTTTGTGTGTGTGAAAAAAACAGTTCTCTTCGTTTCTCCCCAAATCGAATGTCTCATGTACCCTTGTAAATTTTATATATAAGGTTTTGATTAAACAAATTCAAATATTATATAGAAAATATTTAAAAAATGCGATCTTGTGAGAATATTGAAATGTCCCATTTGGAGTGGGAAATGATTCATGCTCAAAAAATAAGACTAATAGTTGTGATTCATGAATCCATGATTGATCTTAAAACTTTAGCATGCTTAGAGCCTGACTACGTTGAAGATTAATCACGAGCTCGATACTGCACTCACTAACGAATTGTACAGGTAGGATTTATTCAATATTTCCTACCATTTGGCAACTGAATTTTTGAATTTCAAATGATGAAAAGGGAACAGTTACATGGATTATGGATATAATAGAAACAACAAAACAAACCTACATCGCTTATTGCTGAGTTTTCATTTTGATGTGGAATAGAATTCTCAACTGTCCTATCAGACTCCATTCTGCACTCCAGATGAACAAATATGTTACATTTAAAACATATATTTAGAAACGCAACAGTGATTAGTGACAAATTTTGAGTATCATATCAGTATAGCATGGCCCTTCATGACATGCACATGGACAACTTCATTATGAATCAAATCCACCTTTGAACCTTGAGACATATATGTGAGAGCACGCGTGCATACGTGTGTACGCGCACGCACACATGCATCTGTATATGTACGCGTATGTGTGCATATACATAAACACACATGCACGCATGCACATAAGCATATATATATATATATATATATATATATATATATATATATATATATATATATAATATGCACACACAAACATATATATGCGTGTGTATGTATGTATGCATTGGAAAGGAACACACACCCTCAGTTTTGCTACACCTCAGATCCTCTAATTATTAATCACATGTTAATATTTAAATATTAGTAAATAATATCTTTTCCCTTTCCTGAAATGAGGGAGGGAGGGAGGGAGGGAGGGAGAGAGGGAGAGAGAGAGAGAGAGCGAGCATGTGTGGAGTGTTGAGGCACATTAATTGCCCTCCGATCTACATCTCGATAATGATTTTTTTTTCTTCTCCCTCTTTCTACTGACTTCATTATTTAAATAGGGACATGGGATGGAAATAAGGGAGCAATTGGATGCTCCACTGTTTGAAGTACCGGTGTGTGTGGGGTAAGAGGGTATATTAAAGTTTCAATACATAATTCAATAATAAGCTTACACGTGTCTTTCCAATTGTTGATTATTTTGTTGTTGACTTGAAATCTTTCCACGTAAGTCTGCAGCTTTCTGCTTTAAACTACTTATATCAGCTTCCACTTGATTTATTTCCTCAAGATCAGCCCTTGTCTTTACCACAGCTATCGAGTAAATACAACTTCATATCAATTGATTAATTAATCATTTCACAATACCAACCTTGCTATCCATCGTAGAAGTAATAGAAGCATGTCCGGGTCTCATGTTCATTAATCCAGACTCTAGTGCCAACCTAAAATCTCTTTCTTTTTGTAGCTGCTCTCTCAACATTTCCACCTTTTATTACAACAAAAATGAACTTCCACATCAGGATCTGTTTATGCTTCTATTGTTTTTATAACAGAAGATGAAGCCTGAGGTGCTTCATGATGCGTGTGTTTGCGTGCGTGTGTGTAGGATCAATAGTAACTTTTGTTTAACACAATTACACTGTTGGTAGCTTCATGATATCAACCACAAGTTATTATTTAAATATTTGGAATATGTACACGTACATGTATATATGTATATATTATACACATATATACATGCACGCATAAGTACCTACATATATGAACTAGGATCCGTAGCCCCCTTATTTGGAACCATCACGTAGCCTTCTAATATCAACCATATCAGAGGGGTTCATGGTAGAGCCAAATAAGAAAAGCTGCGGATTTCACTCACTCACTCGCACACGCGCGCACGCGCGCGCGCACGCACGCACGCACGCACGCACGCGCACACACACACACACACACACACACACACACACACATATATATATAGAGAGAGAGAGAGTACATACATACATACATATATATACATACATACATACATACATACATACATATATATATATATATATAGAGAGAGAGAGAGAGAGAGAGAGAGAGTATATTCTTTTCCTTCATTGATTAGTTTTTGAGAAGTTTATAGAAAATAAACAATCAAAATACGTCGTATAATCATCTATGTTCTTGTGTCTAAATTTGTTGAAAAATCCTTTATGTCAATTCAATCAATTAGATATCGTCATTTCTAACTGAAGTAGAGTGTGAATTTTTTGTTTCTTAATACAGATTTGTTTTCAAAATTTATTTTATTGCAATTCAAATAATTTGTCAGCTATAACAAATTCGAACTTCTATACCATATTCCCATCAAAATAAAACTCTGGCTTCATCAATGATATGATCATAAACTTGAAAATAAAATTTCAACTAAAAGGTGAAAACTGGAACAACTTCTGCACCCAAAATATACCCCAAATAAATATTCAACTGAAATATACATACGTCTCTTTGCAGTGCTGATCGACGTTCGTGCAATGCTTCCTTTCTTTTCTCTATGTTTTCTCGTAAATTTCCATTGACTTTTACCTGAATATTTAGCAGTATAAATATCATAATCTGGAGGCATGTGATGAAGGATGAGACTAACATTAAACACAAAGACAAACAAAGCAACCTCCTTTACAATTTTATTTTCCAGATCACTTTTTTCTGTCTCAAGCTTCTGAATAGCAATCCTGGTCATTTTAAAGATCCCATGATGATATTTCTAAAAATTTACCAAGTTGAAAAAAAAGAAAAAGAAATACAGTTTGAAGATACATAGATCAATAGGAGATATTTGACTTACGCATCCTCTGTTGAATCCTTATTTTCTGTTGGAAGATCTTTTCTTGCCTGAATACAAAAAATAATCATTTTAAGAGATACTAGGGAAAACAATAATGCAATAAAAATTGGTGCTCACAGAGGTTCGTCCCCATTTAGTTGGTTTTCTCATACTAGATGTGGCCTTACTAGGCCTATTTCTGAATTTTGCAGAACTTTGTTTCGTGGTATAAGTAGCAGACTTTTGCAATCTGGAAGTATGAATATTGTCAACAGACATTTGCAAACTTGGTGAAGCTTCAGAATCACTCTTTTCGTTTTCCGTATCGTTAACTTCACTTGCACTGCTCTGCTCGGTTAATTTAGCATCTTCAATTTTTGGCTCTTGGCTAATATTATTTACTGTATTAGTAGCATTAGATGTGACTTTAGGTGCCTTGGTAGCTGCACTGTTATCGGTATACTCGTGAGAGGAGGAATACGAGTTATGATCCTCTTCCTGCAGGTTAAACAGATAAGTCAATCTCAATCAAAAAATGACAAACACACACATGTACTTATTGTAAGCTACATAAAATGCAATGCAGAATTGTATGTAAGAACCCAAAAAAATTAAAAACGTGTCATTATTATATTATTATTATTATCATATCTAAAGAATTTTCTTTACTTCATCCAGAAACAACCACCCAGGATAGTAACAGCTTACAAGTACTTGCTAGCAAATTAATAAGCTATCACATTATACTTATCATTATTGATTTAGACATCATTGACCTTCCAGCATGCACCTTTTACGCTAGAAAAACGAAAGCAAACACACATGAAGGGAAAAAACTATGCAGCCTAAAATTACAGTCCAATCATTTCAACAATTCGCTTTTGGTTTAAATTAATCAATCTGCCTATCAAATTTCAAGAAACTACAATGCCATATAATCCTTCTGATATGTATAAAATGTTATACCACACTAAAATTGTTTTCGTTTGCAGTCACTGAAATTATGCATATGTACCACATCATGGAGGTCACTATAAAAAGACGAGAACAAGTTGTGTAAGGTATAGAAGATAAAAACACAAAATGTTAAACTTTAAAATATATGTCCGTTATCTGCATCACTAGTGCAATTGGCAATGGCTCTTAGCTCCCAGTAGAGGGAGAGTTTTCGATCCTTGACAGCTGCACTTTAGCGGCTTGTTATTCGTGGAGACACGTAATAATCCCTTAAATAAGTTAAAAATCTCAAGACCGAAAAGTACATCAGTAAGGGCCTGCGCTGAAAGCAGATGAAGTAGTGGTGGGCCTTCTTACAGCCCTGGCCTACGAAAGCGGGTCCCGTATATATATATATATATATATATATATATATATATATATATATATATATATATGGGGGCGTCTATTTGAAAAAAAAAAAAAAAAAAAGGAAAGACACAAAGCCGCGAGACCGTATGATCTTTTTGTCTTTATATAGAGGAGTGAAATTCATGGGGTGATCCAACGGTGCAAATCAATTGTATCACCAATTGTGTCAAAGTTTTGTATCTAAATATACTTTCCCTCCGTGTGTGTGGGGGGAGGGGGGGGAGGGGGGGGAGGGGGGGGCATGTGTGTGTGGGAAAAGTCTATTTGAACACGATAATGACACAAAATTAAACACAATGAATCTCAACCGTTGTATCTCCCCCTTTAGGGGTGAGCAAATGGTTGATTCGGTTTCAAACCAATCAAAAATATTGAAACCAAAAGAACCATTCAAGAAACACAAACCAAACCGATATTTTTTGAAACCAAAACCAACAAAACCGATAATATTTGGTTTGATTTGGTTGGTTTGTTTGGTTTATCTTAAAATGAAATAAACTTTCTAGTGTTGATATAACATAGGATTAAAACAAATAATTGAGTTCGTATGATGCAAATATTTTAGAAATCAAACCCTTCTTCTGAAAATTTCAATACAAAATTAAAGAAAAAATAATATTGTTATGAAAATATTGTAAATTAGCATTGTTAATGGTAACTTTTTAACTTTTAAATAAATTATTTTTTAGTTTGGTTTAATTGGTTGGTTCGGTTTTCAAATATTAAAAACCAAACCTGACCAATAAACCGAAGTAATATAAAAATAAAAACCAACCAATTAACTTACAAAACCAGACCAAACCGACCAAACTTAACCGGTTTGGTTGGTTTAATTGGTTCCAACCAATAAATGCTTACCCCTGCCCCTGATTTCCACCTCTTATGTAAAGACAAACAGATCCAACGATCTACAATTTATGTCTTTGATTTTGTGTTTAATTTGTGTTCAAATAGTTGCTCATATATATATATACACACACACACACACACGCATACACACCCACATACACACACACATGTGTGTGTGTGTGTGTATATATATATATATATGTATGTATGTATGTATGTATGTGTGTGTAGGATCAACTACCCCAAACAGTGCAACACCTCTACAGTCCCCTTGATTTCCACCACACACTCTTGTTTTCTATCTTTCTACTAGCTTATTTAAATATAAAATAGTAACCTAAAATGAGAAGCAAATAAGGTGCTCAAAATATGAGTACCCTGAAACGCTCCTCATATATATACATACATGTACACACACACTTTAAATAATACATGAGTGGAAGAGAGAGTTAGTGGGTGGAGAAGAAAAGGGAACTTGTGGTTGAACCAGAGAGCATTTAGAGATGGTGCACTATTTAGAGGGGCATAGTGCAACGGAACGCATCACACACACACAAACATACACACACACACACACACATATATATATATATATATATATATATATATATAATAGAGAGAGAGACACAATTGGTGATATAATGAATCTCTATCATTGGAATGTCATCTGACTTCCACCTTTCATATAAAGACAAAAGGGTACAATGATTCATACCTTTGTGACTCATCATTTATGTTTAATTTTATGTTCAAATAACCGGTCCTTCTACGTGTGTATACACGTGTATGTGTATATCATTTTCAAAAAAATGTATATGTGTACATATACACACACATGCATGTGTTTTCGGTTTCCATTTCGACAAGGACTGACAATGATGAACATTTTTATTACGGATAAAGTTGAAATTTTATATGTCAAACGATAACCTCGTGATTTGAAATCTCACTCGTACGTTTTTGGTTTCCTCTTCGACAAGGACTGACAATGATGAACATTTTTGTTACTGATAAAGTTGAAATTTTATATGTCAAAAGATAACCTCGTGATTTGAAATCTCACTCCCACTATAACTTCGGCTTCCACTAAACGATCTGCTTCCACTCCGACTTCGACTTCCACTTATACTGCATGATGATCCGCTTCCACTCCGACTATATGATCTGCTTCCTCTCCGACAATAAGATCTTCTTCCGCTTCCATTATATGAACTGCTTCCGCTTCTAGTATACGAGCTGCTTCCGCTTCTACTGTGTGATTCATCAGATGAATGTTCAGCATTGCCGTCGCGCCCATTACATGAATCATGATACCCATCATCGTCAATATCATTATCACTATGGCTGCCTTCAGTATCACATTGTTCAGATTCACTAGACATGTATGATGAACAGGAATCATCTTGAGAGAGTTCTTCCTAAAAGGCAGCATTCATAAATATGCTTGCACAAGTTCTACAGACATATATGTAATGAAATTATAGTTCCAGCATTTGAATATTTCTGATAATCCATGAAATGGTACCCATATTTCAACCAGCAGAAAATCAAGTTGTCATAGTTGTCGCAAGCATTTTCTTACAGACACTAAAGTCTAAGCACCATATATGTGGCATACACTTGGAGTCAACAAAATGATGCTTACTGCACATGTGCTAGTAAACATTCTAAGTGGCAATACTTCGTGACTAAATTATTTAAGTGATAGCATGTGCTGACCACACTGATTGAACGAGGACCTAACATATCTATTGAGGTTTTAAGGTATATTGTAAAATTTCAGATAATAGCGGTATTGAAAGTCAAAACTGCTTACAAATATATGGTCATACTCCTCTAACATAATTATGACAATAGCTTGAGCATGATTTGCAGCAGCTGCAGCTTTTAGCAGTTGAATCGAACCGTCCCCACCCATATTAAAATCATCTTCAAGTTCACATTCACCAGCAAGAAGAGGGCGCAGAAGAAGTGGGGCCATGCAGGCTGCTAAGGCAGATAAAGACATTCGATTTTCTGATTTATAAGAAGCCACGGTTAACATCATCTTGAGGATCCTGAAAGGAAATAACTAAATTTAGTATGAATAAAGCTACAAGGCAAGAAGAGGTTTTATGTTTTATGGTTCAATCCCAGAATACATAAACAAGGATATAAACATAGTTCACGTGATGTTCCCAGAGGGTTTGCCTTTGGAAAAAATATAGCTCAACTAGAAAAATATGCCCAGAAACCATTTCATGACTCAAAACTACAATCAATAGAGATATAATGGTTTGCCTTACCACAACCCATCCTTGCAAGTTATAATTATAGCTGTAAAGGATCTGCATTTCAACTAGAAGAAAGGGTAATTAAGATCCTAGTATTATAATATTTGATCACAATTATAAAATTATAGCAAACATTTATGAAACCTCCAAAAAAAAAAGGTTAAAAAATTAAACAAAAATCATTAATGCACTAATCCCACTGACATTTATACCTAGCTAACAAATCCCTGCTTCTTGCATTTAAATTCCAAGACATTGCATGTAGCAACTTCTCGTTACAACTATGGAAGTTAAATACACATACAAACTGCACATGCACAATTTTTGGACTTTTGTAACCCAAAAATGTTACTGTATATATTTATTTGAGGAACAACATGTCAAGAACTACAATATTTAAAAGATAATTATGTTTGTTTAATACTAACCTCTGAAGTAATCTGAGGTTAGGCTCCGGAAATGTTTCAGCTATTGCATCACGGATGGCCTTTATCCTTTTTTTATGGCCAGTTTCTGATTGGATTCATTACATAAATAAACAGAAATTAAATTTTTGAAACAGGGCAACAATTCATCAAAACAACAACTTGATTCTATTAACTGAACATTTTCAACATGTAATACATCAACTTTTGCAACACAGGTAACATATAGCATACATGCAAGCATGAGTAATGCTAAAAGTATTCCAACAGATGTTCTACTAATAGCCACAAAGCAACTAAAACTACAGAAGCATGGGTGTTTCTTTGAACAGCTGAATTGATGTGTTTGAAGTGAACTCTTATTTTTGCATGCATCAAAACAAGAGTAGTTCATGAATATCTCTATGTTCAAGTTATTATTATTTACTGAGTGCAAATACTTATGAAATGTAGCAGGATTGTATAATCAAATTAACGGAAACATGCATTATTTTAGAATAATAGGCAAACAATATGACAAAAAATTAAAATTGTATCTAGACATTTCGTGTTACATACAAACATTAAGGGAATAATACAATTTAATTGGTGGATGATACATTGAGGCAGAACAATATTGTCAGGCTTCAGAAACTTTAAAAAGGGAAATTCTGCCATTTTAGGACACAATTTTTTTATGAAATATAATAATAGAAATAGGTCTGTTTTGAAAGTATCTACAGAAATATGTTGATTTCGATCACCCATGAAGGCAATTTTTCAAAATGCATGCAAAGCAATAATTATGTTAAAACATGTTGGCGATTTTGACAATCGCCAATGGACGAACTTTCAAAAATCGCCTTCACCAATGTTTATTAGTATGATTGTACCAACAAGTTTTACATAATTAATGATAAGGTGATTTTTGGGAAATCATCTATGGGTGAATTTTCAAAAGTTGCCTTCATCCAATTTCAACACAGAGCTAAAATGGTTAAAACGGCCCTATTTCTGCAATAGCTTTCAAAACCTTATTTTGGGTTAAAAAAATTTCAAAATGTGGCCTATACTGGCAAAATTTCCTTTAAAAAAAAATACAACTACTAAGCCATTAATTCCGAACAAGTTGGGGTTGGCTAGAGATGGAACCCAAAACCATAAGACAAAGTCAATTTAAAGTTAATAATAATAACAAGAGAATTAAAGGTGAAAACATAAATAAAGATAAAATAAAATAAAGAGAAATAATTAAACAAAAAATAATAGTAAAAATAATGAATAAATAAAAACCAAGATGATGATGATGATGACAAAAATAATAGTACTAGTAGTAATACACACCGAAGACCAACATTACGTCTTGTGCCCCTATCCACTAGTCCTATAATCTAAAACCTATAACACTCTCCCTACAATAAATGAATAAAATTTAGCATTGGTCACAATCAAGCTTTATGTTGAATACAAGAATATTCAAGACTCACTATATGCTTCCACTAAAGCAGTACAACATGGTGCAGGTACAGGAGAAGAAGGTAACTCTCGAAGCACATGCTGCAAAAATAGATAAATATATGTTCAGAATTTTCTTTAAAGAATGCTGGAATTTAAAAAAGAAAAAAAATCATTGACATGCAAATTTACGCTCCGGTTTCATTATCTTTTACAATTTAACTCCACTCTTCAGTAATAGAAACTGGAGTGTATTTTGTATAAAATGGAGTGGAAATTCCACCTCCCTTGCTAATTGATACAAGATACAGTTTGCACCAACATGCCTTTATACAATCCCCGATAACATGTGCATCCTCCTCTGCAGAGAATTCGGTTTTTCCTACAAATTTGTAAAAGTTAGGACCGATGAGCAGTTTAGGAAGAAAGTAACTAAGCAAGGTCAGGATAAGAATATTATAAAGTCTAAACCACATATTTTACAGAGAGAACGAACCCTGTTCATATTCCCTCTCTCTTCTCTCTACCTCTTCTACATCAGCAGATTGCCTCAGTATACCTTCTACTTTGATTCCTGCAGATGCAATACATGATTTGATTCACAAATTATTACTTTCCAAGCATAGTAGATGTATAAATTAATCTGAGAAATATGAGTTTAAATGAATACACTATATGATGAATGCTGAATTATGTATCGTGCAGAAATTTAAGAGCAGCTGAGGCAATAATTGGTAAATTAAACTTGGTTAGTAAATGCAGGCTGAACAGCTATACTAAATACTCTAGATTACCGAATCATAATATTACAATATCTGTGCACCACTTTTTGATAAACCAGTTGAAAAAATTGCTTTGCTATTTAGGGGCTCAACTATTAAGGCAGCATTTCTATCCCTTTCATTATGATGGTAAACTAACTTTAGCTTGCTCGTTAATCAATAAGAATTAAGATAGCATTTCTATCCTTTCTATGACTCAGGAACAACTTTAGCTTGCATCTTGCACGTTAATCAGTCAAAATTAAGATGTCATCAGTTGCTGCGCTCAATTTTTAATCCAATATTCTATATGATTTAGTATAAAGTTTAAATATTGGATGCATACTCATTGTATGAGTGTATTATCATGTGAATTAGTACAAGAATGGTCCTACAAAATAAATTAGTAAAACGCGACTCAACATCTTACAGAGGGATCTAAAATATGCTAAAATTTAGACAGCTATTTTACCATGATCTTCAATAAACCTAAGAGCCTTCTCAAGGAATGATGGACTTCCATCAGTTTCTTCCAAGGCAAGTATAACTGGCCTGCCAATGACCATAGGATTAACAGACTTTTTATCTGCCGCTGCAGTGAAGTGACATAAGTTGATTAAAAAAGGAATGTTTCTAAGAGAACAAGCAATATGTAACATAAGAGTTATGATACAGGCTCGCAGCTAATAAAGAACACTGAAATAAGTCCATCAGGTTAGAGTTCTAATTTTGAGCTTAGACCACGTTGGCTTGTGAAGCATCACAAATCATCACCAACTGTTAGGATATGATTGTTTTCTGACAACACTATTATTCATCGTTGAACATCGCAGATTATAATATTATGTTATTAGAGTTGCAATTACGTCAAATATCATGGGAAATTATAGGAAGCCTCTGATGATTTTGATAATGTAACTGCTACCAACAGTGGTACAAGAGGTGAAAACATATTGGACACCAAAATAATGTTAGTATCCGTTTACCTCTAATATATTGAATAATTATATTCTACATTTATCCTAACCTGATGCAGTATCATTTATAACTGATAACTGGCTTTCATTTATGTAAATCACAGTATTTGAAGCCTATTAGCTCTGTTTAACCACTAATAGAAGCCTACATATTTTACACGGTAATTTTTGGTTATTAGCATTGTCATTGGATTCGTTATAATGTTTCATATTTACCAACATTAGAATTAGTAATTTCCTGTTTTTTCCAATAGATAACATATAAATTGGGTATCTTTCAATGCACAAGCAGGAGGGTGCAACATACATGCATGATAAAGCAAAATTAACCAACATCTTCAATTGCATAAAATTCAAGAGGATCGGATGTAAATTTGCCAATGGATCCCCGAAAAAACTGAAATTCATCACATCTGTATCCAAAATACAGATTAACGTCTGATATGGAAAAACAGATATTCATATGTAGGAGTCCACATTTGAAAATTATATGTTCGAGTTTTGTCAAACAATAGTTCATATTATGAAGTACAATGAATGATAGATATTTATTATTTTATCAAAATAATAATTTATATTGTGTGTGCATATAAATAAATGCATATTCAGCTCACAAAACTATTTATTATCACTTTTTTTTCTGGTGTACTATTATAGTTAGCAGGGCTAAATGTTAAACCAGAATTTTAAATAAGGCATTCGATATCAAAAAATGATCTTGAATACATAAATGGATATGACAATATCCACATTCGAGATATCAATTAGGACTGTTAATAGGCCTAACTGGATATCACTAAATATGTATCTATCTATAAATTTTAAGATGCAAATTTAGGGATCTGGAATTGAACATCCATTTACACCTCTAGATGACATCGCAGCTAAATATTACTTCCCAATATTCAGAATCTGTTCAATAAGTGATCTAGTGCTGATATTTCAACCATTAGTGTTGCACAACACTGTCATAAACTCTAATTCTCCTAGGAACAAAAAAAATCAAAAAATTAATAATTTAAGTACATACTACATTGTTCAGATGCAGGTTCGCCAGACTCAACTATCTCATTAATAGAAGTTCCACTAGTGCCCCTGTCTAACGATGTAATAGGTGCTTGTGCCAAAACACCCTCCAATGCAGCTTTCCATTCTTGCAATTCTTCTGAAGTATCTCCCTACCGTAAGTCATTAGAAATAAATTACGTATATAAAAAAAGTAAATTGTAATGGTAACACATCATGATTTACCTTCAGTGTGAAATTTCGACCATCTTGACCATCAGGAAATGTAACTGTCAGGAGCCTTCTATCTGCTTTGACAACCACACTGTTTGGTTTAAAATAAGCCTATTTGTTAATACAGTCTTTTAAGTACCAAAACATAGTACATAAGACCATCGAATAAACTCAGAATGTAAGGATGAAAAGACCACACCTTAAGGAGTTTGTAAGGTCTATCCCGCCTAGGGTAGGATTTACTTCATTGCCCTTTTGAGTGTTCTAGAAGTAAAATAGTGATTATGATCCATAGACCAAGTTATATAGAAACTAGCATAAAGAACATATGAACACTAGCCAATTTAACACTAATTGTCCTACATGTGTGTGTATAATTTGTGCAAGTATTGTAACGAAAACAATGACAACGATAATAATAATATTAATCATAAACATGATTCAAAATGTAAAAATATGCTTTAGAATACTATCCATGATATGAATATCACCTACACAAAAATTACGAGTCAATCTCAAGAGTAAAAACTACCATTTTAATAACCACGGACTAAAAATACCAATTTTACTTTGTTTGGATCATGGTTAAGAATTCCAACATAATTCCAGTCACTCCGGTCTAGCTCCGGTGATAATCGTCCATCCACTCCATATTCCAACTTCAGATATAAATTCCATAACTACTCTTCAGATGCTTTATTTTTTTTATTTTAATTTTGAATATACTCTAGCAGACTGGTAAACTCCTGAGGCGAATTAGGTTGTGCCTGTCTGCTTCAACTCATGACACATATAATCCCCGAGTGCTATTTTTTACAATAAGCGTGTGCAAGGCAGGGCTCGAACCTAGATTCGTTACCAGACCTAGGCACCCCTACTAAAAAGAACAATAAACAATGTAACAGAAAATAAATGCAACTACTAAAAACAAGATATAAAAAAAGACAACCGACCAAATAATTTGAAGAAAAAATGGTACATATCTGTTAATTCTAACCAATTCAGCGAAAACAACATTAAATGGTAAAAATCAGTAACTGAATCAACTTACTCATACACATACAGGCTGATATAGGTATGTATGTGTGTGTACATGTGTGTGTGTGCGCTCTACGAGAACTAGACTCTATATATATATATATATATATATATATACACACACACACACACACACGTGTGTGTGCGTGCGCGTGCGTGCGCGTGCGTGTTGAGTATACTCTACGAGAACTAGACTGACTCGTAAACTCCTACAAGAAATTAAGTTGCGTCTGTCTGCTTCAATACTTATGGATCACAAGTGCTATTTTTACGAGAAATGTGTGCTTATATTCTTATATAAACACACACACACACATACATATCTATATACACGAACGTTACGGCACTCGCTTTGTGCTTGATCGTGACACATGCTTATCGCGTGAATCATGTCTTTGAAAACTGTATATGTTTAACACAATCAAAATAAAATGATTTGCATGAATTTTTAGTTATGTTTTTGCATTGAAATCACATGAAGTTGGTTTAATTTTTCATTTCTAGGTTGCAATGTCTAATTTCTTTTATTATTTTTAAGTTTTATTTATGTTATTAATCAATAAAGAATGATGTGGTAAAGTTTATTTGTTAGATAATATATTTAAGTATATTCGAGAAAATACAGTTTGAATTTGTAAAAAAATATTTGATTGGTAAATCCATTTTTTTTTGGCAAGGCATTGGTAAATCCAATTTTTAATATTACATAAAGATGAAGATACGTGAAAGTATTTTTGAAAGTTTGCAAGCGGACTATAAGTTTGCACTTTCAAGCCAACTATTATTATTATAATCATAATAATTATTATTACTATATATACACACATACATACATACACACACACACACACACACACAAATAATACAAAGGTTATTTTTGCAAATACAAGTATGTACCATCTATTACTATTAGTGTATTTCTACAGCAAAAAAAAAAAACTAAAATTCAAAATGGAACACCCAAAATTGTCTAAATTTTCAAATTAATAGAAATTTCAAAAATCTCAAATTACTAAAATGGAAACGAAAATCAAGGTCTTGAACCTCGGTATGATTACTAAAATGTACTCAACTTTCGGGAAAATGATATAGAGTTTCACAAGACTTGCCTTCACTTCATAATTTTGTACAATTTGAGTTTGTGTAACTCAAAATATGACAGGGATTACCACAGAGAGGGGCATCATGGAACATTCCCCTATATTAATACAGAGGCATGCGCACACACAAAAAAATGAAATCTGGAAAATGAATCAAAATTGTAGAACTTACTGGGTTCGTTCTATAAAAAACAAGTGATGTACGTGTAAGTATAAACCATCTTTTCTTCCAGGATGTCCATCCTATTCCTGCAATTTACAGTGTGTAAATGTCAAAGACGAATTATGAAAATGTTGAATGTAGATATTTCTCAATAAAATAACATATTTTGAATGAAATAAAAAATAAGTAATTGAACCAACAATTCATGTTTCAAAGATAAGATTGCACAATTCTTGTTGGATGGAACGTAAAGAAAATTACACGATTGCTAACCCGCATTTTTATATGGTCGCTACGCTCTGAATTTGGATGTTAGGACGGTTCTGGAATCGAGCACGGACGATAATTTGAAGTTACAAATACTTGAATCGCTTGAATGAAGCGTTGGAATCGAAAAACTTGGACATATGTAGACCTAGAATTTGGATCGGCCTAATTGCCTACAACCCAGATCGGACCGGGTACATTTCAAATGGAAGGATCGGCTTATCTCATGGTATTCAGGTCGGCATAGATCAAACGCCAAGGGATCAGATGGAAAACAAACTCCAAGCACTTGGAAAAGGAAATGGACACACTTGAGCACCAGGTCTGATCGGTCCCCTCAAGATGGACTTGAATCAGTACCGATCTGAATCCCCAGATCGCCGATCCGAGGTACGAAAGTGGGCGATCCACCCCACGTTTTGCTGACTTAATCGTACATGTCCAACTGGTTTTTCTCTGAACTTTCGAGCTGGTCCATTTACATCTATGAATAAGAGGATGTGTCATTCAAAAAGGATATGTTTTTGGTTTCTCTACGCAGGAACTCTACCAAATTCAAACTCCAACTTTTTACTCCACATTCTTGCAATCCAAACAATATTGTGTTGTAATACAATATTATAAATAATATATTAACTCACAGTGGACGTAGACACATTGTCGAACCATTATAAAATTTGCATGTTCTTTGCTTTTTTCATGCTTATCTTGTGATCTGTGGAATTCTATGGTTGTTCCATGAAATTGATTATTTAAAGTGTTAACCAATAACATTTTTAGTGCGTCAAGTAGGGGACGTTTTTCAATTCATTAAATTTCTAAGGATTGGACATGGCTAGAAAAAAAAAACAAATGCTCAGGTGGAAGGAAGTTTGGAGACTTCCTCAAGAGGCAACTCTTCTATCTATCTCACCAGGGAAGAGATGAACGAAGTGCTCAAACAATTGGAATCTAGACTGGAACGCAATGGGAATTTACTCTAAAGTACAAGGAAATGATGTTCAACATCCTCAACTGAATCAGACAACAAGAAAGACCTAGAGGTCATGAAATGTTAAGAGTCGGACCTAGCAATACAACTATCAAACTGAACTCATGAGCAAGCTCCCTACAAACTATTTGTATTGGTAGTAATCCCGATCCTCGGTTTGGTACTGACCCGGGGCACACTAGGGCATTCCCTCGGAAGGCGACAACATGGCTTTAGATGTTACAGGAGTTCAGGTTTTAAGGTTTGGTATTGAATATCGGACGCGCAGAGGTTTTAATGATGGTTTAGAACAGGCAAGGATTGATCCTGCATCTGGAAACCAGACCGGTTCCCAACTCCTACCTTGGGTCAGTACCGATCAGGATAGGGTGGTCGAGGATGGATGCCTTGGTTTGGATGGTCATGACACTTGGGTCAAGGATGTTGGTACTTGGTTCTAGCTATCGGAGACAACTTCTGGATAATGATAACCATTCTAAGAGTTCCAAAAGGAGGTTTATCGAGACAGGATGTGGATAGTGAAAATCAGAGTCCGTTTACTCGAATATAAGGAATTCAAGGAATCCGTCAGACTTCAAACTTCCAGCATTAGAGCTTGTGGTGGGAGGATGAATTCGACTGTCCATCTCATGTGGTAGTACATGAGACATATGGAAGTACTGAGAGCATCGGATGAAGTAATAACAAAATATTTCCTTTATTTTTCAGATATATATGTCATGTGGTTCAGACAATTAGATAATGAATCTATTGGAAATTAGACTGAACTCGTCGAAAGGTTTATAAAGCGGTTTCAGGTCCACATCACCACTGTTATTACGGCGCTTGACTAGTCGTCGACTAGTCGGCTAGTCGAGGTTGAAGCCTCGACGTGAAACGTTGACTTGCCAAACGTCGACTAAAACTCAAATCGAACCCCTAAATTGTTCTGGACTGCTTGATTTGGGTTTTGGGAGACGTTCTGGACTGCTCAATTTGGATTGGAAGTGATCGAACTCAAATCGTAACCCTAAATCGAAGTCTCGATGTCGATTTGGAACCCTAAAATGATGAACTCGAACTCTATCTGCACTGGAAATCTCGATTTGGGTTGGAAGTGATCTATACTTATGTATTAGCGAGTTTTGGAAGTCGTTATGTTCTGGACTGCTAAAAAACTTGGATTGGAAAAGCAGGTCGTTGATTACTTATGTATTAGCGAGCAGTCTACAACTTGGGTTGGAAGTCGATCTGCACTGGAAGTCCCAATATACCCAAGTGATCCATATGTATTAGTTAGAATTTTAGATTATATATTTATCGACTAGCACGACTAGTCCACTAGTCGATTAATTGGATCTCTATCGACTCGACTCGACTTACCGCCGTGATAACCATGCACATAACTCAACCTAAAATGTCATGATGTTGACTACCATTAAGCAAAAAATAGGAGTGTTTCTGCAAAAGTTTATTGAACAGTTTAATGCGATGATCACTTATGTGGATCGACCAGATAATGGCGCATGGCACGGCGCAGCGTTTGTGCCATTTTTGCTTGTTGCGCGGGGCATATGAAAAGGCGGACCGCATGGTGCAAATGGCGCGCGTTACAAAAATAGCGCAGAGCGCAAAATGACATGCCTTTTCTTTATTTTATTGTTCTTTATTTATTTTTTCGCATTTCAAACTGCAATAACTACTACTAGAAATACTGTTACTATCACTACAACCACCATTACTAGCACCATTACTATTAGTATCATAATGACATGAAATGTGTATAACTTTGTTAATATCTATTTTTAGTTATATGCAAACATAATTACATCATTATTATTTTTTATTTGATTATCATTAGCGAGTTAATTAACCATACAATTATGTAATTAATTGAGCTTAGCATGCCAGCATTTAGAATTGATGTATGTTTTATTATCCAACATAGCTTAGATTCATTTTATTATTGTCAAAAGTATACAATGTAATTTATAAAAGATCATAAAATATTGCCTAGCATACATGCAAAAGTAAATGAATGAGACTAAAAATCTGTGAATGATTAATTAAGAGAAGCAGTTTTAGAAGAAGAGAAAGTATTCTCAGAAAATAAACATTCAAACATCTCTGAAACATACCCCTAGATAGAAAAAAATTGTATTTGTGTGAATATGACGAATATCTTTTTACGATTTGTTTGAAACATAAAAATATTTTATGATTGGTATTTGTTAAATACAATCGAGCATTAAAAAAAGGTATAATATCTGAAGCATGGTTGATACAATATCTTTGAACTATATTGATGATAGTAATGAATAGTTAACGGAAAATATGGATGATGCATCCGATTCTGAGTATGAGCTTGTATTTAATGATGAGAATGACTTAACTTAGGGTGTTGCTCCTAGAGCAGCAAAAGTGGAGGAAGCTAGATATCCATGTAGAAGAATATCCACATCAAGAGGTTTTCAGCACCTGCTTCAGCTCCTTTACATGTTCATGAAAAAGAAATAAATTCAAATGATACAGATGAAGAAGACGCTGAAGCTTATAAATCTGATGATGCTGTCATTGATTTGAAAAATATATTTGCTAAATCAGATTCATATTTCTAGTAAATCAATAATATGTATTATTATTTTGGATTTGAAAACTACTGTGCTTGAAATTATATACTTATGATATTATATTTGATTATGTTTTTTTGTAAAATGCATAAAAGTCTTTGTTGCATATGTTTTACCAAAAAATATTGATTTTTTTTAATTTTCTGTTAAATGTTATATTTATTAAAAAAAATAAACATGTGCAGTAAAATAAAAAGGTGTGCACCATTTGCTGTGTTGTGCGTCAAAACTCCAGAGAGGTTTTGCATCTTTTTGCACCGTGCGCCATTAATAACACTAGATTTTGGTGAATTTTATTGTGAGACGGAAAGGCTTCTTAGGCAGGAAGATGCAACGGCAGATGGAGAGGCTCTTGAGATTGATGCGCCTAAGGACGGAGGACCATCCAATTTTGGAAAGGATAAAGAAAAAAAGGCAAACAATTGATTAGATCGATCGAGTAGGCAGCGGAGAGAATCGTAATTCTCATCGTATACGGATTTAAACGCAAGTTTGGAAATGATTTATTAGAAAACTTAGGATCGTCTTCCGTTCAAGAAACTAGCTAAATGGGAACCCATGGAAAGAGAAAGGAATATTGAAAATCATTGTTTGTTTCGTGATATGTATGGTCCTGATAGAAATGAACGTCGACATTTAAGGGATATGATTGAGGAGCGCGTCAAAAATGGACAATTGGAGCAGTATATTCAAAACAGAACTGTGGTTACGGAACAGGAGCAGTCATCGACCATCTGGAATAAGAGTGAGCTAGGACCTAGATCGCATTGGAATATTATTAATTAAAGCTTAGATTTGGATGTTAGGCAGCTAAGTCGCCTTACACATGTATGGGATTATAACTTCATCTCTATGGATGCTCTTAGCTGATGATGAACCGTTCAACTTCTTTCACTTAATAAATTTATCGTAAAAATATCTAAATCAATTACTCATGTACGGGATCAAGACTTGGTTCCTAGGCACGCTCTGAGATTGCGAGAAACCATTAGCTTTCTTTTTCGGTTTGTAACAAAGTTGGTTTTTTGAACTTCAATAAGATTACTTCGTTTGTCCGAATTATATTTGTAAAATATAGAACTGGAAATATGATTTTAAACTTTAACGGCCGATTATTGTGTACAGGTTGTGCTCGGTAAAGTTCGGAATGCTTTGTCAGGACTTAGCAAAGTGGTCTGATCGGTCGTCAAGTATGGATTGTGTTTGGCAAGAGTCCGGTTATCTCGACGTGAGATTGGTCGATCGAATTTTACAGGTATGGATACCCACTCTGAATTCATCCGAAGAATATATGGATTTGGATTTCAACTTGAAATAACTGCGGATTTCAGATTTGGTTATGGACATCTTGGATTTTGGATTTGGATTTTGGTTCATGGATCTAAAATGGATTCGAATTATGTAAACGATCCGGCAAGAACGTGGATTTCCGATATTGGCTTTGGATATTAGATTTCGAATGGATTATGGATTACAGATTGTGGATTTTGGACTTTGGATTAGTGGATTATACAAAAGACATCTTTCTTTGAAAGATATGTTTTGGAAACAATTGCTAATTCTTTTTTTTTTACAAGCACACTTTGGATTTGGATCCTCGGACGGCTTGGGAATTGAGTATGAATGATAACTTGAAGTTACAAATATTCGGAATCGCTTGGATGAAGCGTTAGAATCGAACAAACTTAGACATATAGAGACTTGGAATTTGAATCGGCCTAATTGTCTACAACCAAGTTTGGATCGGTACTAAAATTTATGGTTAACACCCCAAGCGATGTATTTTTGCCGATTGCTTTGCTTACGGAAGTGAAGAACTAACAAGATACCGTTCCGTAAAAGAATTCCTGTATGATTTTTTACTTCTAGTTCCAAAAGCGTGTTCATGTGGAAACATAGATTGGGATAATTACATGATAAGTACCAAGCAAGGTGAGAGGTCTCTAAGATGAAGCTCATGATTCCTATAAAACGGCTAGTCAGTGGTTCTGGAGATAGTCTTTCGGGCGATCCAGGTATCCTTATAATTGGTTTTCGGAGTTCCTAATCCTTATGAAGAATACCCATGTAGATATATTTCTAAAATAACTTCGAAGGTCTAGCCTAGGGGTCTTTCGGACGTTATCCACTTCCTTTTTTGGCTGTCTTAGAGAACAATCGGAAGAAAAGGTTTCAAGGGGTCCTAGCTAAAAGTAGATGATTATCTCGTTGCTTCAGACCATTCGAGGATAAACGAAAGGGGATTTTGGTTATACTGTGATATTTCTGTCAATTTAGAGTGTATCTGCAAGGTTAGAGTAACATGATAACATAATAATTAAGTGAACACACTTTAGTTACCTTAAGGCTTGATTGAATTTCTTTATTAAAGACTTCAAGAATTACACATTTTTTCCCCCGAATTGATTTACAAATTAAGGCTTGCAGCTCAACTTATGAGTACAAGATTGAAAATGAGAGAATTACCCTGATTCTAGACCCTTAGGGGCATATTTATAGGTGCGGATTGACACCATTTCGCTCTTCAGGCTTCGTCTAGCACTCTTTCGACGGTAACTCCCAAAAGATTCACGGAAGCATTTCCACTGGCGATTGACTTACTTATGGTGTCTTTGGACCGCTTTTACAGGAAAGTTAGCTCGACTTGCTGAAGGTGCATGCTTATGCATACTTTCGACTTATGGAGGAAACATCTTCGGAGGCTTTGAAGAAGCGCACCTTTTTCGAGGTTTAAAAGAATATGCGGGGTATTGTCATGGTGCTCTCCAAAAGAGGTTTCTGAGACATGAAGCTTAGGCTAAGCTCAATAGCTCTTTGTTGGCAGGGGTTTCAGGATTTTGCTTCGGAAATGGCTTACCGATAGCGGTAGATTTTCAAAATGTCGAAGATCTTCCTGTCTTCAACACCCCTTCACTTTGATTCTAGTGTTTGTTTCTCCTTTAGTGATTTTTGGTGCTAATCCCAACTAGTGAATGAGCGTTCTCGACTTTTCAAGTCAAACAGTCCAGCTGGCATCCGAAATAATTGTCGATTCAACTTTCCCGCCTCCCGGAATTCTAATACATCCATCTATATTTGATCCAACAATCAAATGATTGAGGATTTCTTTTATAAATAGTCATCCCTTCATTTTTCTCTACAAGTTCCTGCAAACAAAAGATTTTCAAACAAGCAATAAAGTTTTCTCAATAATCTTACAGATCATCTCAATCTCTTCGGACTAATAATTGAGGTAAATATCTCACTTTATTTTCGAACTGAGTGTACAAATTGATTACAAGCTCGATATTTCCCTCAAAACTTCAAGTATTTAAATTTTAATCTCGAATCGATTTTTCTGATGATCGGTCAGGGATTAAACTGCAAATACTGCAAGTATTTGTATCTCATGCTCGAAACTCGATTCGATTCGAATCTCAATTTAGTATTCGAGATGATTTGTTTGAAAGGTAAAATTTCCTAAAACTGAAGTTCATATTTCATAGATTTCAATTATTTATTGTTTCCTTAAATCTTGTTTTAGGGATTTGGATCTGGTCTTGAAATGTTAAAGAATTGATTTTAACAATCGAAAACAGTTTAATCAACTTTATAATTAAATCCCTTTTTTTACCCTTAATCAAATATCTCCTTTTTTTATTTACCGAAGAGTTCTAATAAGGGTTAAAGGTTTCCTTTCATATTTATTATAATCGCATTCTTTTTTATCTCATGTTATTGTTATTAAAACGACATCACCTGGCAGCATTATGCATGGTAAGGGGAAATCCATTGTGAAACCCATGCCCAAAGCTTCTGCGCCAGGTGACGGTGAGTCCTCTCAGCAAACATCGCATGATGCTCCTTCCAAGATGGTTATCGTGGAGAAATGTTCCTTCGTTTCATCTCAGGAGGAGGTAAATGTTATTCTCGGGGAGTTCGGTACCTCTCGCGTCATTGTTATTCCTCCAAAAGCTGGAGACACCATCAATAGTCCTCCAAAAGGGTTTTTTGCCTTACCATCGTTCATATCTGGTACGGCGGATTCATCCTCTTTCCTCCTTTTATCTACGACTTTCTTTACTACTTGAAAATCGCATCGATTCAACTTGTTCCTAATGCCTACTCATACATAATTAGGCTTGACATACTTTCTCGAGAGTCCATGGGCTCTTTTTTAAGTGCTATGACTTTCAAGCAATTGGTCCATTTGGCAAAGCTGAGCCAATTGAATTCTCAGATTTTGTCGGACCAACCCTTCACCAAATTAATCAAAGCACCCGTCAACCAATCCCGAGGTGGGAGCACCAATTCTTTTCTGTTCAATGTCAGCCCAGGATTTCTGGGAACTTTATAAAGCTTGGTAATCACTTCAAATCCTTTCATTTTCATATTGCAATTCATCCTTTTTCAATTAATTATATTATGCCCTTGCTTCCAGGTGGCGTTCCGAAGAATCCTAGTTCTGACATTAAGGCTCTCATGACCCAAATAGAAGTGGCTTCAAAATCATTGGGGGAAAAGGTATTCAATTTTGACCTCCAAGCTTCTTGCTAAATAAATACTCTTCTTCCGGCTAGCAAGAGAATATTAGGTCGCCCCTAGGTAATGAATTGCCCATCCTCAGGTGTTTGTCATTTAATGAGAGGAGACCCACATAGTTTTTCCACTACCATTCATCTTGACGATTCTAGTAATCCCTAAACTTTAAGTCTTCCTTCAGAAATTATGAAGGCTCTTCGTCTTGCTTTCTAACTTGTCTTTTCCGTGTGCAGCTACTGCTTCTAATACTTAGAGTGTCGCTCCATTTACAGTCGTTGCACCTGCTCTCGTCCTATCTCAAAATAAAAGAGTCGAATGAGATATCTATAACCTCGGGAAAGTAGCATGAAAGAAGTTAGCAGAGTCCCAATCAGAAAAACTGACGAGTAAAATGGTGAAAGTCACCGAATCTACTTCTATGGTTGTCACAAGATGTGAAGGTGGCGCCTCGACGGCTTTTAGGCCTATGATCCTTTCGGCTCATGAAGCTTTTCAACAGACCTCCGATGGGGAAGTTTTAATAGTGCCTTCCCTCACTGGGACGGATATTCTATCGCGCTTTCAGTCCTCCAGTTTTCATATTCAGGTGGAAGACATAAGCAAGCATTTGGTCCTTCTCCACTTCTTTCATTGCTCACGCGGCTAGAGGTCACGTTTTCTAATTTGGTTAAGGAAGTAGCTGAAGTCTCTCTTCTGGTTATCCTCCCGTTCTCCCAAGCTCCTTTTCGGATTAGAAAGAAGTCACTGCTCATCATCTTTAGGTAGTCTTTCGAGCCTTCAAAAGTTTTTCTCATGTTTCCTTTACTTTTTCAGCTTGTTAGGCATTAGTTTTCTTCCCAAAAGACATTGTTGATTTACTAATTCTTAAAAAAGAAAGCAAAACTTTGAAAACCCAGAATTCCGAGTTATCAGCTGCGAGGGACGAAACCCTGAAGGATCTAGACATCATGGGATCTTCTCTTTCAGAGAAATAAGCTTTGGTTTCGTCTCTCACGAATCAAAATTCAGGGTTGAACGCTGAGCTAGAGAAGTCCCGGAAAGAGCTGATGAACTCAAATTCGAAATATGCGTCTATTTTTTCTGGCCTTAAGGAGAATATCCAAATAAATGAAGGAGCTCTTTCAGGTGTTCTTACTTCCTTTGTTGATACTAAGAGGAAGGTCAATGATTTTCTGACTTATCCATTCGGTAAGATCATGAAAAATACGATGGTAGATGCTCTCGTGGCCGCTTATACTGCAACAAAGATAAATGCCCAGACATGAGCCTCCCCAACTTGCCTTCACACATAGTGGAAAGGTTACAGAGGAAAGTAGATGTTTTGAAGGCAACAGGTGAATTCCCTCAGGTGGAAATTATTGAAATCGAAAAACTCCTCTCTTTTGAGGTTTCGAAGGTTGATTATGAATTTTTCGATGAGGATGATGACGAAGATGACGAGGCTTCAGATGATCATTCAGAGGGCTATTCCGATGATGAAGATGACGACGGAGACCCCGTGGGCGATTTTGGCAATCTCATTACCAAAGTCACCGACGTGTGTCCGAATGGAGGTCATGAAGGTGATGCTCACTCCTCACAGAAAGATAATTCTTCCAAAATAAAGGAGGAAGCTTCTGGTGTTGATACCCTGTATTCTATAGACCCTTCTGGTCATGCTATGCCTCCGTCTGAATCCGACGACATCATTGGAATGCGCTCAACTGTGACTTCTTCGGTGCATATTCCTCAGGAATGCTACTAGTTTTCCCTATTGCTCACTTTCTTTCTTTTCTTTCTTTCTTTTCTTTCTTTTTTGAAACACTTATATACAAACATGGATAGTATGAACCATACTACCATGGCATGAAGGTCCAACGGAATCGAACTCATGACCTCTTCTTGCTCACTTCCTTTTTAGTGGTTTTACGTAAGTTAAAAATTTCATTACCCTTAGATTCATCGAGGGCATTCTGCTCCTCCTAAAGGAAAACGTAGTAAGAGATGCAAGTTAAAATATGCTCACTTCAGTGTGAATTAGATAAACAAGTGAGAGATTATAATGATATATCTGAGAAGTACTTTGAACTTGACAAAAGCGCCTCCACCTTCATGTCTTTTAAGAATAAGAAGTGGGTTTTCGCTTGAAGAAGGCTCACCTTCGAAATGAAAAGCTCGACCAATAGAACAAAGAGTTGATGACACTCTTCTAGATGCTGATTGAGGAGAGAGACTTTTTGGTTGGTTTCCTTTGGGAAGCTCACTGCCATTATACCAAGGATGACTTTTTGATCTTCAAGGACCTTAGCGGGGACCTGCTTCGATGCTTTCATCGAAGGTACATAAAAAAAATTGGGCATGTTCCGAATCTGAAAGGAATGTGGGACTTCCCTAAAGTGTTTGCACTGCCATTCGACCTTTCACCTAGAAAGCTTTCATACTACAAGGATAAATTTATTTCAGAAATGTTAAAGAACACTATTTTGTACGAGCATCTTAGGGTTTTGTAAGTGTTTAGATTTAAATAATAATAAAAACTTCTCCTTTAGCATGCTTGCGCTTCTTTTATTACCTTTTGTATCTTTGTTCTTTTTGTGAATATCATTGTCATACCTCTTTGTTATGACCAGGGTTCCCTTCCAATCCCATCCAATCCTCTGAAGGTCCCTCCTCAAATTATGATTAGCTCCGAAGAGGGGAAGGCCTCCGTACATCTATTCCTCCTAAGTTTGTGGGTAACCCTCTAGCCTTAGAGTGGTTTAGAAAGTATCAAGACCAAAAGGTTATTGTCCAAAGTTTACGAGAGCAAAAAAAGGACCTAGAGGATAAACTTGTTCGTCAAGAGAAAGAACTGGTCACAACCAAGAATATGGTGAAGGCCAACCCTTCAACAGGTTTTGAAAAAGACATAGATTTGTTTCGAGACCAAGTTAGCGACCTTACATTCCAATTAGAGTAACCAGGCTTCTTACAAATCCCTGAAATTCATCTTGCATGATAGCGCCGTTGATTTTCTGATGTCTTCTTCCTAGGCTTCACCAAACCCTTCCGGAATGACGAGGCAACAGAAAGAAATTCATGAACACTTTCCTTATTCGATTAACCCTCCAAAGGGTCTGGATAATGAACTTGTGAAGGACTGAGTCAAAAGAGTGAAGCATGAAGTTTAAAAATACTCTTGAAATAAAGTGAAAGACGACGCCAATCGTGGCATTTGTGAATATGTTAACCAGGCAAAACTTTTGGACAAAGAGATATATAGCTTCAAGAAACGTAATACTAAGTACGTGAGAGCGAACAAGCTTCTCACTAGACCCAATAAAGCATTCAACAGAGCACTTAAGGTTCAAATTACCTCTATTGACAACAGCGATGAAGTTAGAGAAAAGGAAGCGATGCTCAAGGGACTGCTTCAAATTGCTTTAAGGGATATTTCTCACCCTGTATTGTCAGAGATTTTAACACAAAAACTTAATTAATTGTAAAATATGCTTTACAAATATTACTTATATGTATGCAAACCTCTATTTGTTTGTACTTCGATTGATTGTACGATTATATAATTGTAAACTTGTGATAATTTTTCTTCGCCTTTCGGCTTGTCTTAAATATGTCTTGTGTATGTGACTCACTGTTATCACGGCGACCGACTAGTCGCGACTAGTCGGCCAGTCGGTCCCAAGTCTTCGACTTGGACTGTCGACATGAAATTTATCAATATGTCGGTCGACTGGATCGACAATGCGCGACTAGTCGACTGACTAGTCGACTAGGCGGTCGACTTAACAGACTGGTTTGCAATTTGGGCCCAAAACAAGGAAAAAGAAATAAGCAGATAGGAAGTCCAGTTCAAATAACATAGTCGACGTATTGAAGAAAACTCGATTTCAAAAAAAAAACAGAGCGAATAGAAGAAAATCGAGTTCGACATAAGAAAACCCATAACCCTAGCTGTCGCCGATCTTCTCCTGCCACTGCCGTCGATCATCTCCTGCCGCCGCTGATCTCCTGCCGCCGTTGCCTCCAGTTCGAGTAACCCTAGGTACTTCTTTTTTGCTTTGTTTTTTTTTCCTCCTGTACAATGTAAACGAGAGTCAGGTTTTACTCTTCCTGTTTTTTTTTTCCTGTTACACCTGAAGGCCCTGAACTGATTTTTTTTTTTTTTTTTTTTTTTTTTGCAGACGGCTGCAGAAATACCATCGGCAAGTACTGAATTGTATGATCCCTCCAAGAATCCAAAGCGAAAGGCAAAATTAACAGATGTTGGATGGAAATGTTTATGCACATGTTTGAATTTTTATGCATATGAATATATTTATATATTTATCGACTAGTCTCGACTAGTCTACGACTAGTCCACTAGTCGACTAATTGGACCTCCGTCGACTCGACTCGACTTACCGCCGTGATAACCATGATGTGACTTACTTGTTTACCTTGACTTTGTGGACATAACATAGTGAATTTATCTTTTGGGGGTAGTATGTTTCCCTTTGGAGGTATTTAAAATAAAAGAAGCTTCCTTCGTTTGTTAAATCCGGGATCGCCTTTTAGTATTTAACTAGTATGTAGAAATTTGCCTTCGGTTTAAGACCTTAAGTTAGAGAATATGGAACCGAAAAATCTACCCTTCTCAGCAGAGGTAGAAACAAGACGTCTTTTGATTCTTAGAAATTTCGAAATTCGTATTTGAGTAATTTGGAACCCTCATTTAGGTAATAGATCAAAGAGATTAAGAATCCCCCTTTTTAATTTAACTATATAGGGGCCCTCTTAGCTAGAAAGATTCAAAACCCAGATTCAGGTATTAAAATAATGGAAATCCAAAAATTCGATTACGAAAAACCAACCAAGACTCTTTCGCTCAGAGGACTCAAAACTCAGATTCGGATATTAAGATAATAGAAGTCCAGAAAACCACTTCTGGACATAAAACATATGAAGCCTCTTTCGGCTTAGAAGACCAAAAACCCAGATTCGGGTATTAATAGAAATTTAAGAACCTTCATCTAGAAGAAATATATATGAAACCTCATTCGGTTTAGTAAACCCGAAACTTAGATTCAGGTATTTAGAATCCCAAAACCCTTTTTCGGGAGGTCATAGATACGAAAGTGCTTTCGGTTTTAACATATCTTTTGTCATTGAAGGCTTTTTATAAAGTAGAGGCTTGACATACTTTAGTACTCCTTTAGGGCTTTCGTTCCCTTTAGCGGGACGAGACACAAACACAGCGGTGTGTGTTTGTGCTGAAGCAGAGACATGGCTTGATCTTAAAAAGATCAGAAGCATAGTGTGCTTCTTTCAGAGCAGGGCTTACGCGCCGGAGACTAGCTGTCCCTCCTCCAGAGGCTGCCTTGACGCATTAAGGGCTAGGCTCGTGTATCCTAAGCTTACCATCCTCCCTCTGGGAGGCGTCCAGGATATACTTGAGGCTTGGAGTCAGGCGCACGATGCCTTGGACTTACCCCCTTCCCTTTTCTGAGGGAAGGACATGGGATATACCCAGGAATTTTCAAGTAAATCCATGAAAGGGCATTTTTAACCCCTAACCATGCAGAGTCTCTTATTTTAATGTTGATTTTTATCCATGTTTTATGTAGACAGCCTTATTTCAAGATTCCTTCTCCTTGCCCTTGAGGATGATTTTCCTTGGTTCCATACAAGAGTTTTTCTTCAGAATTAAATTTCATTTTAAATACTCATCTACAATCCATTGAATACTTCCTTAATTTTCCTTGTCTACAGAAGTATGCATATGTATGATTATTGCATCAAATCATGGTTTTCTTAATTGATACTTACTAAATTGTGTGCGCATTTAAATCACAGCGTAAATCAATATAGCATTATTCCTAAATACAAGTTAAATATGATTTTTGTATCTGATGTTTTTCCCTTGTTATGCACTTACATTTTCTATGTGAGTTGGATTTTCACAGTGTACACAAACGCAGACATGCACACCCAAAAAAAAAAGCACGGAAAGAAAAAAAAAATCATAGAATACAACTTATATAGAATATGATATTATATATGTAGCAATCAGGATACTAAGTAAATAGCCACATACCTCTAGACGATATTAATAGGTATCCACTTTTAATAATCTGCAAATTTGGGGACAAGTTAGAACTCATTTATTGGAATGAATAGAAAATGTATACATGCAGCAATTGTAAGAATGGCGAAAAGTCGAGAGATAGGTAAAGCACCACCAGATAACGGCATGTACACAATATTGTTGACTTGAAATGAAGACTAACAGCAATAACCGCTTGGGCATAAATATCAAATGTTGAGACGAAACTAGGATAACACTGCAGTGTAATACAGATCATTGATTAATCCTAAATAAATAGTCGTGCAATAATTCAGAACACTGACACAAATAAGCAAGACAAGTATTGTGAGATGTACCAAGGTTCAGACTAAAATTGACATACTCCTACCAAAAACAATGAGATTCTGCTGCTATAGGAGAAATTACATGAAGTGCACCCATTTGAACAAGCCTCGAATAGGTAAATATCTCGAATCAAAACTAGATTTCTCTAATCATGATATTAATAACCCTATAAGAACTTCCAAGTTTTAGGGGGAACGGTTTCTACCAACTACGGGTTATAATATAAATATGTCTGAAAACATGTTCAGTTTTACCGTTTATCAAATAAACTGTAGTGTGATGTTTTAATTTTTTGACACCATACATGCTTGCCGTACACAATGAATATTTATATGACTAACAGCACTAGTTTTTCAACTATCTTTGCTTCAGTTCTTGAGCAACTTTTTATAAACTTTATTATGGAGTTAGTTTCATAATTTCCAACAAAGCAGCCAAAATAATGAATACATAAACATCATCCTTATCTTACGCCCGCAAACATACCTGAGAAAATATAGGACAAGTATTTAGGTATTTTTTAATTCATAACCGCATATGGTACCAGCTTACATGCTGGAACATTTGTGGTTAAAAATTGCTCCTCCTGCATTGTTAGTTTACTTTTTGATCATGTTTTATTTCATTTTTTTCGGAGATCCGAGAGAGGGGAGGAGGGGGTGGGGGAATAACAATCATCTTAGCTGATAATACATTCGCATATGATATTAATCTATTGTGTTTATTTCTCACACGTGTAGCAGAAGTCATTTACCACCACCACCACACCCCCCACCCCCCCTCAATATGCACATGTACACACATGTGTGTATAGAAGGAGAGTCTCACACACATACACATTACTAATAATCATCGATTAAATCAATTTACTATTTGTGAGTTAAGGTGCAAATAAAATGGACAAATGTGTCCGGTGTCCCTACTCATAGACATCTCAAAATTCTGAATTGAGCTAATATGTAAAAAATACATATTCTTCTTATTTTAAATTATACAAAAGGCATAGTAATGATGACTGGTGACGTATGAACTAATAATCTCTACTATTAATAGGAGGAGTTGATTGTATAGGATTTGCTAGTGTGTCATCGTATCAGGTGTCGGTCGTCATCAAAACTGCATCACACTTGTATCGTATCTTTATCTCGCGTACAGGCATGCACCATGTCATACACTAATACGCTTATACAAATAATGGCAGTTAAAAGTAAAAAAGGTACAATATCTCCACCTGGCAATTAGGACAATTTTGTGGTTGTTTATCGCCACTTTCAGATGATTTTGGGTTCCATACAGATTTGTCTCCTTCCCCACATTGGCAGGTTTTGCCTTCCTTATTTTCACTCGTATTGGAAGATGCCATCTGCATTTAACAATTTACTATAATTACCATACCTAAACTGAAAACTAAAAGTAAACCGACCTTATCTGTATGATGCTCACTTGTAATCAACAATGTTATTCATGTCCATGAATAATAAATGTGAAACAAAACTATAACAAGAGTCCAACAATTTTATTAGCAACATTATATACTTCACAATGTAATATCACTCAGGTATAATTTTGCAGAAAGAGATAAATCACAGCGGGAATGCAAGTTCTTTAGTAATTAATCCGAACTATCCGTCCATCTACGATATACTTAACTGAAATCCAAACATTCCACAGCTCGTATAATTGCAATTCACGGTTTAGCGACAAGTAAGCCCACATACAGAAATGAAATAATATAATTCGAAAACTAAATAATCGATCGAAGCTAATAGTTTCAGAAGTAACGCAATAAAATTCAGCACTTTAAAATGGGTGAGAGAAATGGAGGAAAAACCGAAGAAGCACCTGCGATCAAATATCGAGTCCAAACGTTTGAGCTTGATTATGGCATGATTGATCGTCAATTTGAAGGTAAAACGTATAGAAAACTTTTCAGAAAAATGGATTTCTGATTTCATGTGTTTTTCAGGAAAATTTTCTTCCTTCCAGCACCACTCGCGCTCCGCTAATTGCTCTTCCACAGTAATTTGTTTGATTACCAACCAAATCATTCCGCCAAACTACGTATTCTTTTCTAAAGTATGCAAGCCGTTTATTGGACAACTTAATCAGAGCCCACCTTGAGTGATATAGGAGGTTCATAGCTGTATTGATTATAGGCCCATTAAATGAAAATAGAGTACAGAACGATAAAAGCAAAAAAGATTCATTAAACCAAAATGATTCAATGAGATTACATGGTAAGTTACAACAAAGTTTCTATATAAGCTCTAACCTTCTTACATGTTAATTTACAAAAGTACCAAGTAATTCACATAAATCAAATGATTTCGATAAATTTTCTCAGTAGATATTGCAGTTAATCCGTTCAATTTTTCTGGTGACGTACTCGTTTGAAGAAAAGATTTATTAGCTTTAATTTTGAAAAGTTACTTTCCACTCGATAACGAGTAATATTTGTAAGCAATTGATGCATTTACATAAAGGCAACCCGTCCTTTTAGTATAATTTAACATATAGTTGCTTTTTTGACATCTTCTGGTAAAATCCTTCTAAAATTGTGCAACTTCGCAAATATGGTCCTATCGGTACCGAAATTAACCTCATGCTTTGAGACATTTTCAAGATGGATATATGAAGACTTCAAACTATCAGTTAAGAAAAATTCGATCTCCCTAAATCATATAAGAAAACAAAAACATAACAAATCTCTTTTTGTTCAAATTTTTTCTCAAGTGATGATAACCTTTGATCCAAAATATGTATAACGTAAGGGAATTGTTTAAAAGACTCCGCTAGAGATGGCAATGGGGTGGGTATAGGGTCTAAACCCGGTTGTCCCGTTTTAGTTTTGACCCGTTTAGATCTGCCCCCATTGAGTCTTGGGGTGGATAGACCAGCGACTCGCTTTTGAAGGTCCGATTCTAGGGGCGGGTCCGGAGCATGATTGACCCGTCCCAACCCGACCCGCATTATTAAAGCATCATTAAAATACTTTCTAACTATAATGATTACTTGTTAATCTTCTTAGGTATACGTGGTTATGACTTAAATATTATATTCTTTATGTCAATAAGCTATAAATTTTTCATAGTATTAAATTGCATCAATGATAATCATACAGTAACGCATGCATACATTTTGAACTATTATCTTACAACTCATTTTGTTATATTCTTTTGTCATTGTAAACATATTATCATATATATATAATTTATCGTTTAATGATAAAAAAAAATAAGTATATAAATTTGTGTACAGTAGAACATAATTTCACCGGGTCGTGGGGCGGGCCGGGTCTACCCTGACTCGTACAGGTTTCGGGTACGGGGCAAAATTCCAGACCCGCACTGAGTCTACGAGACAGGTCTGGGACAATGTTTAAAAAGTTCGGGGCGGGTCTGGGGCACGAGAAACTCGCCCCAACCCGCCCTACTAGTACAAAACAGGGTATTTGCATCCAATATTTTGTATTATTTGCATCTGACCCAGGGTGGATGCAAATGAGATGGACGTAAATGTTAATTTTTTTTCCTTCTGTTAGCGGGCGGATGCAAATTCGACACATCTGCGTTTGTTATAACGTGGATTGGATGCAAAAACTAATGTATTTGCATCAGCCTAACCGCTACAGTAGACGCAAACACAAATGAATTAGCATCTGCCTTCTTACTACAGAAGACGCAAAGTGTTGTGCATGAGCTTTGTTCTTCAATGTATCTGCGTATGGCTTAATACAACATTGGACGCAAATACCTTTTTTTTTAATTGACCATTTAGGCTTGCTATAAGAAGCTGACAATATCTCTAAATTTAATAATATAAAAGGTAGACAATGAAAGTAGCTGCATATTGGCAGCAATACGAAACAGAGGACCAATAGCATGATCACTGCTAACAATTGTTTAACATACTAGCAAAACAAGTACACATCGTGTAAAACTCTACAGTTCATTGATTAATTGAAAATATAATCATACATGTCAAATTGGCTCTATAGGCTAACTGGAAGTAACTGCATGAATTATGGCACCATCGGCCAACTGAAAGTAACATCACCAATTATAGCACCATCGGCACCCCTACAAGAAAGCAAGCTTAGTGATCAGATCATTTAATGGTAATCAAAAGAAATATATATACACAGGGTCGGCCCTGGCCCAAGGCGACCAAGGCGGCCGCCTAGGGCCTTCGGCGCGGAGGGGCCTCAAAATTTTAGATTTTCCTATATATAAAATAGTTTTAACTCGGAAACACAAAGGGGTTAGTGGTTCAGTGGTCAGCCTTCTTGCTTGGCAATCCAGCAACCGGAGATCGAGTCCCACTGAACCATGTTCTGTTTGTCCACGTACTTAATTTTTGTGAGAACTACTAAAAAAACCTGTGCCTTGGTTTTGATCATAAATTCTTTCTACTCACCCAAGCTTGCGTCAGTGTGGATGAAATTAACTCTGCGCATACCATGTTTTGTGGGAACTACTAAAAAAACATGTGCCTTGGTTTTGATCATAAATTCTTTCTACTCACCCAAGCTTGCGTCAGTGTGGATGAAATTAACTTTGCGCATACCATGTTTGACTGGGAATTGCCTATGGTTTCAAGAATATATTCCATTATTTATCAAAAGAAGTCCATGTATATTTACTTTTGTATTTAATAACAGATCTTGCAAGCACATCCAAAGGCTTATATTCATGAATGTATGCGTGTAATCATGCCTTATTAAAAATAAACAATAAGTGAATATATGTACCAAAGAACAAAAGATGCTTTAAGATTTTCATTAGACATGTATTATGAAATTCCCCACAGCAAATATAATTCCAACTTGAAACAGGAAAAGTAGAGAGATCTTTGACAATCAAGTACTTGAAACAAGTACATGCACGGAAATTTCAAATGAAGATGATACCTGATTTGAGTTAAAACGAAAACAGAAGTAAAGACTTAATGGCATATAAGCAAACTTTTGCAGTAGATCATACCGGATTTGAGTAGTATTTCAACAAATTTTCTCATGTAGGCGCAATAAATCATATTAGACAATCTGGAAATCATGTAAATATGGTCAACTTTCAATTGATCAGTTTGTGCAAGGACAAACAATTAAGACAAGTAAGGATTACTTACTTTAATGGGTAGTAATATATAGTAGTAAATGTAATGAGATAGGTGCAAGTGTTTCAAGATTAGAACAGACTGAGCTACTAAGCATTGCCAAGGTCAGACTATACTTCCCAACGCCTTGCTCGAAGTATTAACTGATAGAATTGTTTATAATGAAATTTGTAGCTAGTAGCATCCGCGAGACTAATGATTCTAATAAGCAGAAACAAAATGAAAAAATTGAAACAATTACATCACATGCATATGCAGAATGCCTGTGTGCCTTTGACACATCTGAAGTGTTATATGCATGAATTATGGTACTTATTCCTTACATATATTAAAAATAAACAATAAACTAATATATGTATCAACAAGAAATACTGAAATTGATATCAAAGTTAAGCATCATTGGCTGTCAAACATAATTGCTTCAGTACATATTCTGAATTGAAAGAAGAAAAAATAGTGAATTATATTACACATTTTCCACATGCATACCGTACATATGAATTACATAATTGCTTCAGGAAGCGATGAGATAGCAACATACTTAAATACATTGTCAAAAAATTAAATTTCCTCGACTGCCTAAACTGCCCATAAGTTATTGATGGGATGGGTTTTCAATTGATTGTGCGTTTCTTGATCACGGATTTAGTGATAGGGCCTCAAAAAAAATTCCGCCTCGGGCCTCTTATATCTCAGGGTCGGCACTGTATATACATATAAACAGATAACTGAAAACTATTCATAATATACAACAGCAGCTCATAATATAATAAACTAAACTAAAAACTGTTCTCTTTTTTTTTTTTCAGGCCAACCAGCCAAATTTTCATGCAACAATTTCAGACCCTCACCATACGCTGCTGCAAACTTCCCAGGCTAATATTTAGTTACAATGAATTTTAAAATTAAGTAAACATTGTTTCCTTCATACATTAACTTTAACTAGTTTTAGGACATATTATTATTTGAAGTAACTGGGCACACTTTAGATATGTCTTAGTTTTTAGATAGCATGCGTTTTCAGATGAACCCATCATCTAATCTTCACGCATCAAATCAAGTATCAGTATGATGCATGCAACTTGCCCAGTCCTTCATCCCCTTTTCTTTATTCTTTCCCTACAACTTCCCAGTGAACTGTGTGCACCGTGCACATGCACCAACGCATCTCTGGCGATCTCGCCCCCCTCCCCCCCCGATAGTCGCCACAATGCCCTCATCTCCTCTGAATACATTTCTGACCTCAAAACCCCATGCCCTTAATCGAATCAAAATCGAAGCTTCAACTAACAGTTCACCAAAAAAAAACCACTCCACATGTACAATCACCTCTCCTCACCGTTACCCAAGTCCAATCGCCACCAAACTCTGGTCAATCAGAGCTGACCCTTCCCCCTTCCAAACCCCCGGATGTGATCACCCACTTGGCTTTGTAGGTGTTCAGCTGGATGCTGTTCCAGCCCAAAAATCTAAACCAATCCTTCTATTTTGACTTTGTTCTTGAAATCTAGCAAACAATAACTTTTTTTGTTATTTTTTCTTGATTCTTGGGTGCCTTACGCTTGTTCAGATCCGACATTAAGACCCCATACCTTCATTGTTGCATGAAATTTAACAAAAATCAAAAATTCGTTTACACTAGAGTTCTCTCAATATACTCAACTAAAAACCATTCAAAGTCATGATTTTTAGGATGGTTTCATATATGTAACCACATTCCAGAAATTTGTTTTAAAAAAATAGTTTTAAAATGGACTCATTTGCTCAAAATCTTTTTTTAACAATCTCATTTTCTCATGTTTTTAATTTAAGAAACTACACAAAATATTTTTTTGGTTCCAAAACATTGTAGCGAATGAACCATTACTAGAATGAATCACATATGAGTCAAAACATTATTATAATTTTTGGGTAATTATTTCAATGATTCGGTGGGAAACATCTCTTGACAAATCATATACATGATTCGATGAACAAAGGGTTTCCAAAATCAAAGAAAATAGGTGGACCAAAAGAGTAAAAAATCGAAGAACATATTGACTGAGAAGAACGGGGAAAAGCATACAAATTCTACTAAATGTTTTATGCGTAAACTTAGCAACTTTTATTTACTATCAATATTTAAATGTGTTTGTTTAAAAAAAATGAATAATTTGAACAAATCTGTGATAGGTACAATTTCTTATATGTTATTAGATCAGGTTGTTCCTCCATTGCAAATTTAATATACTGTGCTTGATTTCCCTTATGTCAGGTTACATAAATTATGCACAGCCATTCTTCTTTTAAATATCAACAGAAAAGACAAAAACTACTTTATGATTTCAACAGAAACCAATGCAAAACTTACCTTGTCCAAATAAAAGGACAACTAGATCCAGTTTTGCACGATATAAGTAGATAAATGATCCCAAATTTCATCCATCTCTTCTTGGCTATAAGAATGACCTTGTACAAAGTCCTGCAATTAAGAGATTGTTTTGAAAATTGAATCATATAATTAATTAACATTAATATTGAAGGAAAAAGAAAAAAGAAAAAATTAAAGTGGCACCTTTTGTAAGTCGATGTTGTGATGGTGATTTTTTATTATCTCATACATATATACCATCACATAATATACACAATCTATTGATGTAGATTGTTTAGGACAGTAACAATATTAAAAGAAAATTTAATTGTCAATTCAAAACGAATTTATATATCGAATGAAATACAATTGTTTACAGTAGAAAATCAATCACCGTAACATTTTTTCCAATCCAACGTGGCTCCTAGAGACTTGCAGCTATATGCTTTGTAAAGTTTAAACACCCTACACATGCAAGAAAATGTTAAAACAATTTGTATAACCATAAAATCATAAATTATCTTATTAAAACGAGTTATTATGTAAAATTAAGATTGATATTCTACAACATACACGTTCATTTGCGCCTTAATTTTCGGATTACGCTTGTTTTCGGCCCGAGAATCAAAAACATAAACCTCGCTCTTTTCTAGATGGAAAACAAGTAGTAGACAATGTTTCCTATGGTATAAAATTTGTAAAAGGTTAAAATTTGTAGCAAATTTAATAAATTAGTTAACAAAAGTTTATAGTGTATACTTCTCGTAGTGCGGGGCTAAGATTAATCATTTTGATGGTGACTCGCGCTACGTTTTGAGGATATATGAATTAGTCGCGTCTAGATATTTACGTACTTTGGAAAGCTTATGAGGACACGTAAACCCGACGCTCTCCACTTCAAGGTCATTGAACCTATGATTTAACCACCTACAAATTATGAGAACAATTCAATTTATATTATTGGATATGGACCCTTATATCGATTTCAATTTTGCACTTGTCTTATTCTGTACTTTAGATATGTAATTTTCTAGTATAATTTTTTTGCTAATTTTTAACATACAATGTCGAACGTTTCCTTTGCACCATTGTCATCTCATACCAAGCCCGTAAATTTATAAGGGCACGTAAAGATTATTTTTTTAACAAAATAAATAAATAACAGAACAAAAGTAGCTATAATACTATATGTTCAAGTATACATAATAGGAGTGAAATGCTTACATGATGTAAATCTGTAACCAAGATGCATTCAACCACACCATTCTAAGAAATTGGACAATGTCATTGTTTCTGATCTTGATTTCATAGTCCTCGTCGCAATTAAGTAAATCCTTATTCACTTGAATTGTATTAATGATGTTATCATCCGATGGCCCTTGAACTACCAGGTCGTGAAAATACCAACACTCTTTCGTTAAAGTTTTGAGGATTCCTTCATCCAATAGTGTATTGCGCTTTGCAGACCCATTTGTTATTGCATTAATGACCTATTACTTCCGATCATGCTCTTGTTTGGTTGAGATATAGATCCCTGGTCCAAAAGTGGTTAAGGTGCTTGATGTTAACAAAATATCAGTATCTCAATTATTTGATGTCTACAATATTGATGTAATAAATTGAAAAACACCAATGTGAAACTCATATTAATTCAAATATAAAACAGTAACATAAAACAACGTTATTTCACTATACTTCACTAAACAAAATTTTCATATTTACCGTGTTATCTCTTAGAAGCATGAGACTTTTAGGCCATTGAACAATACTACTAACCGCTTTACCTATCGTGCTGAAATGTTTAGTTGGAACTGGAAACGGGGTTCCTTTGTGATCAGACTCCACTGCATCAATACCAACTTTTAAATGACCATGCCACTACCCACAACGATAATATCTGAGTCCAAATTCATAGCTAAACAACATTTTGTTGGTTTCTAAAATGAAAGCACAAAACCACCATTTTTCACTTACACTTGTAAAATGCATAAAATCATATACATAAATTAAAATCAACTTTTTGAATTGTATACCAGCAACTCTGTAAAGGGTTCCTTCGCTTGAATTTCGTTTGCAACTTGTACTTTCGTCGGGTGTATTGATTGATGGCTACTGCGATGATTATCTGATGTTATGTTGTTGACCCCCATTGCAGTAGGTATTTGGATACCAACCTTGCTCAAAATGTTTGCAACCTGCTGTTGAACCATTGAATGCATCATACCCTCCATTTGGCTCACTTTAGCCTCTATTTCTTGTCTCATTTTAGCCTCTAAATCTTGAGTAATAAGATATAGCTGATCTGCAGATATTACACCCTTTGGACCTTTTGTTTTGTCTCCCTCTCCAAATACATCTTTGATACCAACTATCCCACCAATTCCTCTAACTCAGCCTGAATGTTCTTTTTTTTCAAGTGCACAACTTAAGACATCATCATGTCTATCCGGAGTCCATTCCCCTTCGATTGCTTTTTGTCTCAAATCATTCTGTAAATAAACAGCAGGTGTATTAATATTCAAATTACCAAAAAGTAAATCGTATCCGAAGCACTAATTCCAGAGCCAGATAAGCCAACCTGATTCTGAAATTCAATGTACATGGTTGTTTTTAAAGGAGTAGGAATGCGGTTCAAGCTAGGCATTAATGCAACCTTAAGCACAGTGCAGGCTTTTCTTATTTCCAGATCATTATAAAACATAGCAGAAAGTATCAAGGCACAATGCAATTATAGAAATGCAACACTTAAACATGCACATTACCCTATGAAAGTGTTACACTGACAAGTACATAGCAGAGTTTAGTTATAACAAATTACTTTTTTTTTCTTTTTATACTTATTAGCTATAAATGATTGCATTGTAGGCTATTAGAAAGCCAGTAGTCCTTGATTACACAATGTATTTCTACATAAAGAAAGAAACGAGAAAGAATTCTTAGGCTGGAAAAAAATGAAAATGCACATTTCTTCTTTGTTTTTTCATCCTAAATCTTTTATGTGTCTTAAGTTTTCCTTCTTTCTCCCATTTTCTATTATAGATTAGTATCGTCAGCTCATAAGTGACTACAACTCCGCGTGATGCTATACACTCTACAATAGTACTGAAGTTGTCCCAAAAATTTCTTTTAAACTCAAACTTATACAAAAAAACAATGGCTATACCAAAATAAAAACCAAAAATTTTCAATCCAAATACTTACTGCAAGATTATAACAGAACTCCATAAAACCAAAGGAACCATACATAAAAAGGGTCCAGTGGATGCCTTATTCTAAGCACATATACTGCATTCAAAGTCCATAATGTTGACCTAAGTAGCAGTCAGGTCAAAACTACACGGTCCAAACTAAAGTTCAAATGTTAAAAACACATCCAAGTAGCAAGCATGTATCTAATCCAAAATAATATGGAAATTGGTGCAAACGTTCAAAGTGTACTTCAGAACTACATGCTCGCAGGGCTAGCATTCAAGCATGGACACAAAAAGTCAGGCACACGTCACACACTCCGCATAGGCAGATCTAATACTCACAGATACAAGGTTCATATAGTGCCACAGTGTAACAGAGGGGAACCAAAAACAAAGCATCAACTGGCAATGATCACCTAAGAATGAGTACAACACCAAAGCATAATAACATAGTATAAGGCATTCAATGGTAACAGGGACAAATAAACAAAAACAAAAAATATTCAACAAGGGAAAAATATATTTGAAATATAGTCAATATATAATATATATGTTTCTATGCTAAAACCTTTATTTTTGATGATACATGATCCTTTTCCAGTTTTGGCGTGGACATAAGTGCAAACGGTTACAGGCAGAAGTGTAAATAAATAAGCATATGCAATACAAGTACGGTGTTTGGCGAAGCACATATGAAGGCGTAAACAAACAAGAAGAATTATTCTTCATTTCCATTTCTTTTCACCATGTTTAACTTTATTTTATTACAAATACAGCTGTTTTTATCTTCTTTTCTGGTCACAATGTACTTGATCATAAACTTTTTGTATTTTAAGTGCAAAGAATCTAAACCTTTTGTGCTTAGACTACAAAATTTTTGAAAATACTGAAAATATAAACTATATGCGAAGCACGACAATGAGTCTACCGATGGAAGAGAAGAACCATAGCTTGCTAATGAAGGTAAAAATTGGATCTGCTACCAAACAAAACTGCTACATCCTTTTATACCATGTCTTTATACAACTATGCATAAATTATTGCATAATATACCACACAACCTGTTACTTTAAATTACGGTTGCTACTGTTATCACACACAACATTATGACAGCTTATCACATATACCATGTCTTTATATAATTATGCATACAATTATTTCATAATATACCATGTCTTTTTTCAGATAACTCGTGCTAAAATGAAGTGTGTGTGTGAAAAAAAGAACATTTTATTAAGTTAATCAGATTCAGAAACCATATTTATAACCTGATTTTCGAAAATAACCCAAAGAAAAAACAATCTATATACAAAATTAAATTAAATAAAGCATTGGAAAATCAGAATAAAATGGAAAACCAATAAGAAATGAAGCTCAATTAAAATTTAATGACACTGGTTACTATCAATAATATAAAGTAGTTTGCTTCGCCTTATGTTGGGCTTAAAAATTAAAATTAGGCATATCTCTAACAAAAGATATAACCAGATTTTGCATTGTATCAAATCGGTAAAAATCATTAACCAGAATTAGACATATCAAAAACTGTTGAGGCACTAAATAAATTTTAAAAATTATTTAATTGAAAACTAGTCGACGGTAGCAAGAGTATATGTTCACAAGATGCTCAAAAACAGAAGTACTCATAACTGATAAAGTGATACATTTAATTGAAAACAAGTCATACCACTTTTTCTGCAATTAACTTGGTTTTCTCATTAGGGATTTCATAATTTCCATCAATTCCTTTCTTCGATCTTGCCATAATCCAATCAACGCTTCGATCCAAGACAAGTCCACTTGGTAATGTGGCTGAGGAATGGTGGCCTTCGACTATCCAATTAGCCTTCTTCCCAGCATATCCAGCTTGCCCTAAATAGTGAGGATGCACATTGCATGCCTGACACTTCCTAGCCTGCTCGCTTATTTCCTATTTTAGATTTTAAATAAATAAATATTTTGGTTCATTGTTCAATATTTATGCAAACAGACAATACAAAAGAAATATACTTTAAATTCCTCGGTTTCATGAGTCTTTTTGAATGCTTCCCACTGTGCTTGTGTGATAGCATCATAATAATCATAGGGCTCTCCACAGTCGGCTGGAAGCTTTCTTTACTTCGTAATCCAACCACTAACAGTTCTTAACACAATGCCTTTCACTTTGTTATCGAGATGAAACTCAGTCTAGGATAATAAAGAATAAACGTCAAACGGTTAAAATATGAAATTACAATGAAAAAAATCGATTTGGAAATAAATAATACCTGCACATCTTCCCAGATAATGTCCTTAAGCCCATCGCTAATGCCATCACAGTTATTAATAGTGATATCAGTTTTGGTTCTAACAATATCACTTATATATGTCTTAAAACAATTAGCCTACTTTCCGAAGGGTTTGCCATTATCAGACCACTCAAGGAATTTCGGCTCGCGACTTTCATATTTGAAACACCCCGCCTCCGTTAAGGTCACTCACAAAGGGAATGTCTTAACTTCTATTGAGCATTATAGGTAAAAGATGCAGATAAATTACAAGACAGACAAATGAAGCAGCGGAAAATAAAGTCATTTTATAAAACAACTTAATTCAGTCAAGCTTTTACAAAAAATTTCTCAAATCATACTTAAAAGTAATACATAGAACTTCTGTCTTGATTTATTAAAAAGAAGCACAAAAATTAACAATGATATTCCCCCATAAAGCATGAACCAGCCATAGCAGTGGAAGAGAGAGTCCAAAGAAAAACATCGACCGTCTTCGAGCTTGAAAAGAAAACTGAGCTAAGTGGTAACATTTCCTCCCTATGAACCTTGGGGGGGGAGGGGGAACGGAAGAAAAGTGGCGAAACAAAACTAGGTCTGACATAAGTCTGGAAAGTCCAATGATTATTCAGCATATAAACTGGTAAGAGAATCATGACATGAATAAACTGGACGCAGGACAATAACAAAGAAATAAGGTAACATAGGATAAGCATAAGGTATGGTAAGGCAAGATAAACTGAATGCGCTCCTACTCTTTTTCTGCTTCGCTACTACCTTGTTATTCTGATTTTTATATCTATCTCTGCACCACCTAACTAGTGTCCCAACTAGTTATCTGTATAAAGTGATAACGTGATCCCAATCCCCGTAATTGTGGTAGCCTTCAGGTGAGCATCTATCATGAGGATTCCACCTCAATCAGCCTAATTGCCATGAACATGTTAAATGTACCCTTACTACCCTATCGATTGGCTCCTTACATGCATTAACGTTCCATGTGTCTGTGTCAATCGGCCCTCTCTTGCGTGTAGATACCCTGTGCTGGCCCCACCATGTAGTGTATCAATCCTTATGATAGCGATCCGACACGATTCAAGATGCACAGTGTATAACTACTGGTACCCAGTGCCTGCTTTTTCCCACTCTGGAGTACATGCACACCCGTAAACTATCGGAACCTACACTGACGTACCCCCTGTCGTTGTTTTGACCGCTTATAATTAGCCCAGTAATTATGCCCCACCCTGCCTAGTTTCAGGGTACCGTGATACATCTATGTGGGTTATTGCTGAAATGGGTCTCTGTTACTAGGGCTTCCTATTTATTAAGTTCGTGGGCCTATATATACAAATATTACCCACCTACACGAGATGTACTTAACCCTCCCACTGATTCTAGCATGTTTACTCAATGGTTAAGTTTGTGGGCCTATATGTACTAATATTACCCACCGACATGAGACATACTTAACTCTCCCATCGATTCAAGCATGTTTATTTAACAGTTAAGATTTTGGGCCTATATTTACTAATATTACCCACTAGCCCGATATGTACTTAACCCTCCCGTATATTATGTCGTATTGGTTAAGTGTTGTCCATTTATGTTAACTTAACCCACCCATTCATCATGTCATGTTGGTTAAGTGTTTCTTATTAAAGTAACCCTCCTCACTTATCATGTTGGATTGGTTAAGTGTTTCCTATTAAATTAACCCCTTCGTCCATCAAGTTATATTGGTCAAGTGTTCCTTGTTAACTCAACCCCACGTGTTCATCATGTTGTATTGGTTAAGTATCATCAATCAATTCAAGTTAACTTAACCCACCTACTTGTCATATTACTTTGGTTAAGTGTTGCCTTCTTGTGTTAACTTAACCCTACCACAAATCAAGTTATATTGGTTAAGTGTTGCCATCTTGTTTTAACTTAACCTTACCACAAATCAAATTATATCGGTTAAGTGTTGCCCTCTTGTTTTAACTTAACGCTACCACAAATCAAGTTATATTGGTTAAGTGTTTCTTATTACTTAACCTTACCCATTCATCATGCTATACCGGTTAAGTGTGTCCTATAAACTTAACCCTAGTCATTTATCTTGTTATATTGGTTAAGTGTTACCATAATTAACTTAACCCTACCATTCCTGTCTTAGCTTTAATTCATTTATTAAAGCACCAACCACTCATATTAGACAGGTATTGTTGTGGTTATTGGATGTGCCGGGTGGTTCCGGGCTGTTTTACACTGCAACTCAGTCTAATCTCGGATTCTTTTAGGCTTGATGTACTAACCACTCACATTAGATATATATTGTTACGGTTGTTGGATGTGCCGGGCGTTTCCTGGCTGTCTTACACCGTAACTCAATTTAACCTCAGGTTAGGCATATTTGTCTTTTCTAAATTTACATATTTACCTTCTATATTTATATGTAAATTATTGTCAATCAAGTCATGCCCAATTTCTCTCTAAACCATGTTCATAATTTTAGGTATATAAATTATACCATTTCAATGCCACTAATCATTTAAAATATGCCAATAACATGTAACTTCATGTTTTTCCCAACATTACCTCTGCTAAACGTTCGCATAAATTTCATAGAATGTTAGTCTTCGCAATTTAGCCTAACTCAAAATCAAGAGGGGAAAAAGAAGAGACACGTAGTATTCAAGACAAGCATAATATGGATCCAACATATGTCACATAAATTTGGCATAGAATAAGTATATGTTTAATTATGAAGTTGCAATTTTGAACCTAATCAACATGAACCATACGCATATGGATGGGAGTTTACATAGAACTACACAATTCCAATTATTCATATAAAGGTGAACTTGCATTTTTGGATCTAATTAACATGGGTCTTAAACATACGAAATTACCCAAATCCAACTAGGCATGTATATGCAAACTTTTATTTTGGGTCCAATGAACATAAACCTTAAGCATATAGAATTGCACGAGTTCAACTAGACATATGAATGTAAACTTTAATTTGGATCCAACAATCACGAATTTTAAACATATGGAATTACACAGGTCTAGCAAGGCATGTAAATACGAACTTTTATTTTGGATCCAACAAACATGAATCTTAAGCATATGGTTTTACACAAGTTTAAAAAGGCATGTAAATATGAGCTTTAATTTTTAAATCCAATTTTAATAGATCTAAATGTGAATCTAAACATAATACATGTCTTAGCCTAACAACTTGCATGATTCAATAAACATAGATCTAAATGTAGATATAAACATAATACATGCCTTAGCCTAACAACTTGCATAAACATAGCAAAATTCCCAAATTGACATACAACATATAGGTATCATCATGATATTTCATCGCCAAAATTATACAACATGGTATGTCATCGCCAAATTACACAACATGATATTCCATTGCCAGATTATACAATAATATGTCATCGCCAATTTATTCAACATGATATGTCATCGCCAAAGTATACAACGTAATATGTTATCGCTAAATTACACAACATACATATGTCTTTGCCAAATTATACAACATATGAGTTCATTGCCAAGCATTTAACATTTATCATCAAATCACATGCAACATGACCACAAACTTAATCATGATAAGAGTCATAGTCTTAATCAATTAAGTTTAACAAAAAGGATAGGCATAAATTTATATAGGGCGTTGTTCTACGTCCAATTATTTAGTCACAATTCTAATATCGTCTAGGTCTAAATGATAACTGGACTTACAAAAAGGAGACTAGTCTTGTGTACTGGGATCTGTATTCTGAAATTGAATAGCTCTCCTTTGTTGTAGACGTTGAATTCTCTTAGTTTGAATTAGATTTGATTTGTAATTCCTACTTGCTTTCTAGTTGAATGAGAATGGCGGCTACTTTAGGTTGAGTGTTGACAGCATGACGGTCTTAGGAATTTTTTTTTGTGGCTTAGGATTTAGATTTAGGTTGCATATATAGAAGTTTGATTTAATAGGAGCCGTCAAATTAACCTGAGCAAATCAAAGCCATTCAAACCTATGAGAACCAACCAGAACGTGCCACACAAGCCCTAATGACACAACAATTCGTCACAGGAGAAAGCACATCAGATTTCAGATCTGACCCGAGAGGGAGGTCGATCCCCAGGTAGACCTGTATATAGGGAGGTCGACCCCCTGGTCGACCCCAGGTCGACCTGTATATAGGGAGGTCGACCCCCAGGTCGACTTGCCTTGGTATTTAATTTTCTGAATTGTTCTATATAATTTTCTGAAAGTTCCGACGGCCATAACTTCTTCATACGAAGTCCGATTTTCGAAAACTTGGACTTTATTCCAAGCAGAATTTCAAGACGAACGCAATGGCTTAACCAGTTTCCCTTAATCCTTACATTTGAAATTAATTATTCTTTAATTTGTTATTTTAATATTATTAGAAAATACGGGGTGTTACATTCTCCCCTCCTTAAAGGATTTCATCCCCGAAATCTTCAAGTTAAGAAGAATGTATATCCTACCATCCAATCATCCATCTACTCAACCATCAAACACAGGCATCCATTGTCATTAAAAAAAATCTAATGCTTTCATGTTCATATGCATAGTGTGTGTACATGTCCTTATCTAATGCAAAATCAGGCGGTCTACTGATTCAGTTGACCTCCTTAATGCGAATTATGTTGGTGCCATGAGTCCATCATGTATGCAATTATTCCTAATCATACTTTCTACATGAGTGCGCAATCGTTCATACAAATGCAATGTCCATATGATAACACATCAAGTTTCAATCGTATACAAATAATTCACTCATGCATATGCAATATGAAAGTGACTGAGCTGATCTAGTGCCTAATGTGTATATATGCATCCACGAGCAACCACTAGCAACCACTTGCAACCACTTGCAACCATCAATCATAACATGTTTCAAACATATGTTTACATCCATTGGCTTCTACCTAAGGATCGAAGATATGACCTAGAGGATATACCTAAAAAGATGGAAACAAGTATGCATAACATTCCTAGAAAAGAGATCAAGGATATACCCTCAAAAGGGTATGATGCGCATATCTAGTCTTCAATCTTCTAAGTCGCATCTTGTTGAGCTTCACTATACTATACCTTATCAAATTTAACTTCACGATTGCGAAGCTTCTTCACCTCCATTTCCAAGACTCACTAGTAAAGATAGGACCTCGATCACTTACTATGCTAGAGGGTATCCAATGTAGTCGAACTACATTTCCAAGATAAATAGGTGTTAACCATGATACCAAGTGCATATACTAAGATGATTAGAGGTCTCTCTTCTACTTGGCTTACCCATCATGTCACAAATATGAGGGTCGATATCTCTCAAGCAAACCATCCTAGTCGAACTTGACATCCCTTAAGTACAAGCCCCAAAAGCCTAAACCAATATCAGACAAGCACCCAAGGAATACCTCTTATGAATTTGGACGATTTATGTGAGATAATACTAGCAAAACAACCAAACAATTGAGCACTCAACCGACTCTGGCTATCCTCGCCAATCTTGCTCCAAAACTATCGTTGATCGCATAACTGGCTTTGCATTGTCATCTAGATATATGTGGGAGTCTACCTCACGTTTTAGGGGACAAACCCCTAACCTTAATCAAAAACATCTGCATACTCATGGACTACTCCCGCGGATTGAAAATCGTCGATAAATACATAAAGTGATTCTAGGTAGCTAAGATAAACTAATCCCTTAGGATTGCACGAAATTTCGAGGGTATTCCCGAGGCAAGTCGAAAGTCTAACTACCCTCCTTTCACAATTACTATCTAACCAATCCATGCCTAGAATCAGCCCATAGCCCATGAAACCCGGAAACATAAGCATCTCAAACCCTTACAAACCAAAGATAAATGAGCCGAACCACAATTTTAATTTAAGATGATAATGGGATCTACTACTATACAAGTACTAAAGTGCAGAGACTCAACTATGGAAGCAGATATAAACGAATGTGAAGCGCTAAAATCAAAAGAGTACTAACAGGATGATCAACAAGAAAAACTAAACTTTTTCAATCGAAGCTTTTCTGCCTCTCTCTCAGGTATGCTGGCGGTGAGAGCATGCACTTGCCCTCCTGAAAATCCTGTCCTTAGTTCTTGCCCTTGTCCTTAATTATATGACCCGTTATAATAAAGATACTTCCTCTTGTCTTAGATTTTACTATTCTTTCCTCCTCTCCTTTGTGAACCAAGTCTATATCCATGAGTTCTTTATCTTGGGTTGTGCTCCTTAGCCAAACTCCCTCAGTCTCATCTTTACTATCCTTATGTAACATGTTGACAAGTCTCTCGAAAGCTGCCTCCATCGCATGGAGAATCCTACAAAGCTCGAAAGAAAATTAGCCGCAGGTGAAACTATTACGACTATAGATGGAAGTTGGGCACTTATTTGCCCTTGACAAGTGTCGTAGTCTCCTCGAGCCTACGGAACCATGTCGCGATGAGGTTACCTCCTAGAAAGCCAGGAGCCTCGGAGACTTAGGAAAGAAGGAAACAAGGACTCAAACAGAGGATCAAAAGATAGTGCATATGGCTTTGGGGAATATGCCTTTAAAACAAAACTTTTCTTTTTGAAAATGCTTCTTTTAAAACCGCTTTGAAAATAATTTTTCAAATCTTTTATCTGATCCGGTAACCTTCAGCTCTGATACCAAGTGAAACACCCCGCCTCCGTTAAGGTCACTCACAAAGGGAATGCCTTAACTTCGGTGGAGCATTATAGGTAAAAGATGCAGATAAATTACAAGACAGACAAATAAAGCAGCAGAAAATAAAGTCATTTTATAAAACAACTTAATTCAGTCAAGCTTTTACAACAATTTTCTCAAATCATACTTAAAAGTAATACATAGAACTTCTGTCTTGATTTCTTAAAAAGAAGTACAAAAAATAACAATGATATTCCCCTATAAAGCATGAACCAGCAATAGCAGTGGAAGAGAGAGTCCAAAGAAAAACATCGACCATCTTCGAGCTTGAAAAGAAAACTGAGCTAAGTGGTAACATTTCCTCCCTATGAACTTGGGGGGGGGGGGGGGGGGGGGGGAAACGGAAGAAAAGTGGCGAAACAAAACTAGGTCAGACATAAGTCTGGAAAGTCCAATGATTATTCAACATATAAACTGGTAAGAGAATCATGACATGAATAAACTGGACGCAGGACAATAACAAAGAAATAAGGTAACATAGGATAAGCATAAGGTATGGTAAGGCAAGATAAACTGAATGCACTCCTACTCTTTCTCTACTTCGCTACTACCTTGTTATTATGATTTTTATATCTATCTATGCACCACCTAACTAGTGTCCCAACTAGTTATCTGTATAAAGTGATAACATGATCCCAATCCCCGTAATTGTGGTAGCCTTCAGGTGTGCATCTACCGTGAGGATTCCACCTCAATCAGCCTAATTGCCATGAACATGTTAGATGTACCCTTAATACCCTATCGATCGGCTCCTTACTTGCATTAACGTTCCATGTGTCTCTGTCAATCGGCCCTCTCTTGTGTAGGTACCATGTGCTGGCCTCACCATAAGGTATATCAATCCTTATGATAGCGACCCGACACGATTCAAGATGCATAGTGTATAACTACTAGTAACCAGTGCCTGCTTTTTCCTACTCCGGAGTACGTACACGCCCATAAACTGCCGGAACCTACACTGACGTACTCCCTACCGCTGTTTTGACCGCTTATAATCAGCCAAGTAATCGTGCCCCACCCTGCCTAGTTTCAGGGTACCATGATAAATCTATGTGGATTACTGCTGAAATGGGTCTCCGTTACTAGGGTTGGGCCTATATATATATACAAATATTACCCACCTACACGAGATGTACTTAACCCTCCCACCGATTCTAGCATGTTTACTCAATGGTTAAGTTTGTGGGCCTATATGTACTAATATTACACATCTACACGAGATGTACTTAATCCTCCCATCGATTCAAGCATGTTTATTTAACGGTTAAGTTTTTGGGCCTATATTTACTAATATTACCCACCAGCCGATATGTACTTAACCCTCCCATGCATTATGTCGTATTGGTTAAGTGTTGTCCATTCATGTTAACTTAACCCACCCATTCATCATGTCATGTTGGTTAAGTTTTTCTTATTAACTTAACCCTCCTCACTTATCATGTTGGATTGGTTAAGTGTTTCCTATTAACTTAACCCCGTTCGTCCATCAAGTTATATTGGTCAAGTGTTCCTTGTTAACTCATCCCCACGTGTTCATCATGTTGTATTAGTTAAATGTCATCAATCAATTCAAGTTAACTTAACCCACCTACTTGTCATATTACTTTGGTTAAGTGTTGCCTTCTTGTATTAACTTAACCCTACCACAAATTAAGTTATATTGGTTAAGTGTTGCCCTCTTGTTTTAACTTAACCTTACCACAAATCAAGTTATATCGGTTAAGAGTTGCCCTCTTGTTTTAATTAACCCTACCACAAATCAAGTTATATTGGTTAAGTGTTTCTTATTAGTTAACCTTACCCATTCATCATGCTATGTCAGTTAAGTGTTTCCTATTAACTTAACCCTAGTCATTTATCTTGTTATATTGGTCAAGTGTTACCTTAATTAACTAAACCCTACCATTCATGTCTTAGCTTTAATTCATTCATTAAAGCACCAACCACTCACACTAGACAGGTATTGTTGCGGTTACTAGATGTGCCGGGTTGTTCTGAAAAGTTTTACACCGCAACTCAGTCTAACCTCGGGTTCTTTAGGGCTTGATGCACTAACCTCTCACATTAGATATATATTGTTACGGTTGCTGGATGTTTCGGGCAGTTCCGGGCAGTCTTACACCATAACTCAATTGTAACACCCCGAATTTTCTGTTAACAGTAAATTAACAAACTAAAGTATAATTAATCCTTAATGAAAGAATTAAGGGAAACGGGTTACGACATTGCGCTCGTCCCAGAATTCTGCCTGAGATAGAGTCCGAGTTTGCGAGAATCGGACTCTGTATGAAGGAGTTATGACCTCCGGAAGTTTCAAAGTTCAAATTAAAATTCAAATAGTTCAAAAATCGGTTCAAATTCCGAATTCAGAGCCAAACTGGGTTGGGCGGGAAAATTCCCGCCTAGGATTCAGGTCGACCTGGGTGACCGGGTCGACCATAGGGTCGACCTGGGGGTCGACCTGCCCAGTCGACCTAGTTTGGCCCTGGCTGGCCTGGTCGGGTTTCTGGTCGAATTTCTGAGCTTGGCTGTGTAACTAGGGCTTACATGTCACCTTCTGATTGGCTGCTCTTGAGATGGATGGTCTGGATTCACTCTAGCTTCATCGACGGCTCTAATTAATTTAAAATTCTATAAATACAACTTGAGTCTAAACCTAAATTCACACAAAGAAATTGGGGATAGAGCCGTCATGCTGCTGGAAGGAAGCCAAGAGTAGCCTCCACTTGTAGAAAGCTTGGTGACGAGCCAAAATCAAAGTTATAACACGAATCATAACAACGTTAGTCTTCCCAAAGGAAAGCAATTCAAATTCAGAACTCAGAATTCAAGTTCTACGTTCGTTGTAAGTATTGTGATCCTTCCAATGTGAATAAAATTAAGTCTTGATTCGATGTAAATTGGAAGTGAAATTGTGTTATTGTATAACAACGATATTGATTCATATGCGATGTAAGGATTGTGGTATTGTGATGTTTGTAGTATAATTGAGTTTATGTTGATCCTATTGTATATGTGGAATCACATGCAAGTTGTATAGTTCATATTGTAATCAACACCTATATGTTTATGTGATTATATAGGTTGTATGTGATTAAGATTTCATGTATATATATGCTAGAAAATTTTATGCCTAAACGATTATGTTCACGTACATGCTAGTATGTTTGTAAGAAAGTTGCAAGTTAATTGGATCCATGTCAAGATCCACCTTAATATGTGTTTCATGTTTGAATTAGACATATGAATGGGTCTAGTTCACACCCTTGTCGTAAAATTATGAAATTATCATATCCTTGTCATATGCTAGTTATGCTCGATGTTATGCCTAGATCCAAAAACAAGTTTAGGCTTATGTTATCAAAATCATATGCTAATTTATGTGACACCTATTTGGTTAAATACCTATTTCAATGCAAGTTCACATATACGTTGATTTAGGCTATGATGCAAGTTCATATTCATGTCGACTATTTTGCCAGTTCACACCTATGATGTTCATATTGACTATGCCAAAAATGCCAAGTTTACACCTATGTCATGTTCATGTTTATGAATTCCCTTATGTCAATTTTATGTGCGCTAAATTAGGCTAAGTTTTTAGCCTAATATTATATGTTAAAAACTGTGCGAACGAAAATTAGGCTAAGACTATTAGCTTAATATTTAAACGGGGTAACATTGGGAATATTAGAAAACTTGTCATAAAAATATATGAAATTGGCGTGTTTGTCACATGCCAAAATTGGTGGCATTTAAATGGTATAAATTCTTTATACCAAAAATGTTAAACTTGGAAAGTGGGCCACAACATTTAACTGTTGACAAATTTACATATATTAAGTAATAAAGACAAATATGTAAATTTAGAAAATACGAATATGCTTAACACGATGTTGGATTGAGTTGTAATGTAAACCTGCCCGGACCCGCTCGGCTGTCCAGTAGTCACAACAATACCTATCCAATGTGGGTGGTTAAGCATGAAGCCCAATAAGGACCCGAGGTTAGACTGAGTTACGGTGTAAATCTGCCTGGAAACGACCGGCACATCCAGTAACCGTAACAATACCTGTCTAATGTGAGTGGTCGGTGCTTTAAAAAGCTAAGGACAGACTGTCAGGATGGTAGGATTAAGTTAACTAAAACACTTAACCAATTCAACATGTTAATTAATTTGATGGGTGGGGTTAGGTAAATACAGACACTTAACCACTTAACATGTTTGACTAGAAAACCCTAGTAACGGGGACCCATTTCAACAGTAACCCAATTAGGTATCATGGTACCCTGAAACTAGGCAGGGTGGGGCACGATTACTGGGCTAATTATAAGCGGTCAAAAGCGACGGCGGTGGGTGCAACAGTGTGGGTTCTAACGGAGTGCGGGCGTGCACACACTTCGGAGCAGACAAACAGGGCACTGGGGGCACCAGTGGTATAACCTATGCATTTCTAGTTGTGTGTTGGGCCGCCACCATGGGACTTGATACACCCCATGGTGGGACCAACATATGTATCTACAATCTTCGGGAGCCGTAAGACACAGATGATTATACGAGTAGGAGCCGATCTTTAGAAAAAGGGGATCACTTTACCCTCAGCACGGGGTGCCAGTTCAGAACTAATACATGTAGGTGCAGAGATATAGTATGGGGTGCGATAGTATATTCGATTCAAACTGCTTTGTCTTAGTTTATGACACTTTCCTATTTCCAGTTTATACTTATCATGCCCTTAATCTTATTCTCATACTGAAGAGTCACTAAACTTACCAAGCTTTATGTATGACCCTATTTTCTTTCGTCTTCTTTTCTTCCATTTCCCCCCCAGGTCCACAGGGAGGAAACAACTCAGCTTAGTCAGACTCTTTGCAAGCTTCAAGATAGTAGATGTACGGTTTAGATTCTCTCTCCTTGGCTATGGTGGTTGGACACAATCATGGGGATTTATGCAGTTTTAATTATATTTTATGCTTCTTTATTTAATAACCAAGACAGAAATGATGATGTAATGTTTTGGAAGTTGTTATGTGACAGTTATGAAAGTGTTTTGTATGAACAAGTATTTTTATGAAATAAAAAGTTTGTTGTTTTCCGCTGCTTATATATATATGGTTTTATGTCTGTCTTGTGTTAATCTGTGACTTTTACTTATAAACCTCCACCAAAGTTAAGGCAGTCCCTTTGTGAGTGACCTTAATGGAGGGTGGGGTGTTTTACTTGGTATCAGAGCATAGATTTACCAGACTAGATAAATGTTTTTGAAACTATTTTCAAAAAGAAATTTAAAGAAGTATTGTTTTCAAGAAAAAGTCTTGTTTTTGAAAGGCATAATTCCCAAAAGCCATATGCACTATCCCTCTGTCCTTTATCTTGAATACTTTCCTTTTTGTTCCAACATGTCTGGAGATGTTAACCTTCCCGAAGGAGTACAGATACCTGGCTGGCTCCGAAGGTACCTAGAGGTTAGGGCCAATGGTGCGGGTCCAGCAGACATTCCTCCTCCCACCGTAGCAGCAGTTCCTCCACCTCCTCCTCCTCCTCGTGGAAATACTTTCGCTAAGATATGTAGAGACTTTAAAGCTATGGGTGGAAAGGACTTTTATGGAACTGAATCCTTTGTAGTAGCTAGGAACTGGCTGAAGGAGACCGAAGATTTGTTCGTCTTCTTCGAAGTTGACGACAGGCAAACGATACAGCTAGCAGTGTGGTTGCTCAAAGATGAAGCTTCCTATTGGTGGGAAGTTACCCATGCTGAAAGGCCAGTGGAGACTTGGGAAGATTTTAGGATGAGATTCGAAATGAAATTCCTCTCCCAAGCTGAAAGAAGCCTGCAAATGGAGAAGTTCCTAACTCTTAAACAAGGAAGTATGATGATTAAGGAGTATGTCAATCAGTTTAATCAGCTGGTCAGGTTCGGGATGGATTTAGTAAACACCCAACACAAGAAGGCCCTTCGCTTCGTCAAGGGTCCGAATGAGCCTCTACACAGCCTTGCAATGACCCATATACCCATGGGAGCGACCTATGTAAGCTTGGCGGACATGGCGCTGCTACACGAGGAAGATAAAGGCAAGAAAGAGATAAAGGCGGAAGCGTCCCAAGAAAAGAAAGAGGGTTTACAGGCTAAGAAAACAGACTTTAAGAAAGGCGGGAAGAACAACAAAACCCGTGAAAAGAGAAAGTGAAATTTCTGTGGCATTGTGGGACACATAGCAAAAGACTGCAGGAAGAAGAAGGCAAAGATGAATGGGGGTTGTTTCCACTGCGGAGAGACTGGGCACTTGGCTAAGGACTGCCCAAAGAAGCGAGGGCAGGGACAAAGGGTTGGATCCACTTCAGGAGGACAGGTTCACGCGTTGACGACACCTCCACAGGAACGAGGTAGAAATATTTCTGTAGAAAGCTTAGTTTATCTGTATGATCATCCAGTTCGCACTCTATTTGATTCTGGTGCATCACACTCCTTTATTTCATCTGCTTTAGTGGAATCTCTGCATCTAGACACTAATATGGTAGAAGATCCCTTGGTTGTTTCATATCCAATTGGGGGCTTGGCTTATTTGTTGATGGTTTGCTTGGATTTGAAAATCTCTATTCTAAGTGTTGAATTTAGATGTAGTGCCTTTGTTTTGGGCTTCTCAGGATATGGATTGATCTTAGGCATGGACTGGTTATCCAGTAACAGTGTCATTCTTGATTGTGAGAAAAGAGTGGTTAGGCTCTTGACTCGGCTCAGTAACACTCTAGAAATTTCTTGTAATCCCTTGAATGCTGTTATGCTTAGTTATCTAGAGTCGCTTGACGCTTCTGTTGAGAATTTACAGTCGGTTAGAGTGGTCCGGGAATATCCGGATGTCTTTGAAGCGGTGAAAGGCTTACCTCCGAAGCGGGAAATAGACTTCTGCATATATCTTGATGATAATGCAAAGCCCGTGGCTCTGCCTGTTAGGCGCATGGCTCCAAAGGAGAGAAAGGAGCTCAGTAAGCAAGTTAAGGAGCTTCTCGAGAAGGGGTTTATAAGGAGAAGTATCTCGGAATAGGGTGCTCCAGTGGTGTTCACCGCCAAAGCAGATGGTTCACTACGTCTTTGTGTGGACTATAGGGAGCTAAACAAGCTGACTAAAAAGAATAAACATCCGCTTCCCAGAATAGACGATTTGTTTGATCAGCTTGTAGGTGCGTCGGTCTTCTCCCAACTTGACCTAGCTACTGGGTTCCATCAGTTAAGGGTAGCTGAAGATAGTATTGATAAAACGGCATTCAGAACCCCCGACGGTTTCTACGAGTGGCTTGTCATGCCTTTCGGTTTGACAAACGCACCTGCTTATTTCGTGGACCAAATGAGCAGGGTATTCAGAGAATTCCTCAATAAGTTCGTGGTGGTCTTCATAGATGATATTTTGATCTTCTCAAAGAATGAGGAAGAACATGCTCAGCATCTGAAAGAAATCATGGATACTCTCCGTGCACATCAGCTAAAAGCCAAATTCTCCAAATGCCACTTTTGGAGAGAAGGGGTCAGATTTCTTGGACATATAGTGTCTAAAGAAGGGTTAGTCGTGGACCCCGCGAAAGTGGTGGCAGTGCAAGATTGGAAGACACTAAGAAATGTAATCGAAGTCCGAAGCTTTCTCGGGCTAGTCGGTTTTTACCGAAAGTTCATTAGGGATTTCACGAAAATCTCAGCTCCACTCACAAGGCTAACAAAGAAGAATCTGCCATTCGCTTGGGATTTAGACTGCGATATTGCCTTCCAATGCCTGGAAAGGGCTCTCACAACAGCCCCTGTTCTAACTTTGCCTGATGGAAGCAAGATGTTCACAGTATATACGGATGCTTGTGGTACGCGGCTAGGCGCTGTTCTAATGAAGGAAGGGAGGGTAGTAGCTTATGGTGGAAGACAATTGAAAGTTCATGAAAAGAACTACCCAACCCATGATCTTGAGTTGGCCGCCATCGTCTTTGCGCTTAAGTCTTGGTGCCATTATCTCCTAGGTGAGAAGTTCGAATTATATACTGACCATAAATCGTTGAAATATCTCTTCTCGCAGAAAGATCTTAACCTTAGGCAGCAAAGATGGATGGAATTCCTTGCCTCGTATGATTTTGAAATTTCCTATACTCCCGGCAAAGGCAACGTAGTAGCAGACGTGTTGAGCCGAAAGAAACTGACCCTAAGCCCTCTCTTTGTAGAAAGGCAAAGCTTGGAGTATATAGCCAGTTTCGACTTTAGGCCCTCCTCAGAATTTATACCTGGTTTATTGGCATCTTAGAAGTACGGTCCACTCTTTTAGACTCAATAGGGGCCGCGTAACGTGAAAACCCTCAGCTTGTGGATGTGATTGATAAGCTAATTAGGGGTGAAACTTCCAGTCACCTCAATAGGTACTCCATCGATGATAAGGGTTGGCTGAGGCGAGATGGAAGACTGTGCATCCCACAAGCAAGGGATTTGGTAAAGAAGGTTCTCGAGGAAGCACATCATTCCAAGATGACAATACACACAGGTGGGGAGAAGATGTACAAGGACGTAAAGAGAGTTTTCTATTGGAGCGGCATGAAGAACGACGTGGCAGATTTCGTTTCTAAGTGCGTGACTTGCCAACAGGTCAAGGCGGAGCAAGAGAAACCTGGAGGACTGCTTCATCCTCTAGAAGTCCCGCAATGGAAGTGGGATAGCATTTCAATGGACTTCATTGATGGGTTACCTAGGTCAAGAAGAGGCAATACTAGCATTTGGGTAATAATGGATAGGCTCACTAAAAGCGCCCACTTTATACCCGTTAAAAGTAGAAGGACTGCTTCGTCTCTAGCTTCTCTTTATCTCAAGGAAATGGTTCGACTCCATGGAACACCCTCCAGGATAGTGAGTGACAGAGATCCCATCTTTACGAGCGAATTTTGGTGAAGTCTGCAAGAAGCTGTAGGCACATAGTTATACCTGAGCACGACCTATCACCCCCAAACTGATGGTCAGACAGAAATGGTGAATAGAGTATTAGAGGATCTTTTGAGACTATGCGTTCTTGACTTTGGAGGAACTTGGGAGGATCATCTTCCTCTAGTGGAATTCGCCTACAACAACAGCTACTAAGCCACTATCGGTATGGCGCCCTTCGAAGCTCTATATAGAAGACCGCGCCGATCACCAACTTGTTGGTGGGAGTCTACTGACACGATTATACTTGGGCCAGACATGATTCGAGAGACTTCAAAGAAAGTGGACTTGACACGAAGAAGAATGAAGACAACCCAAGACAGATAGAAATCCTACGCCGACAAAAGAAGGACCAACCTTGAGTTTGAGGTTGGGGACAGGGTTTTCCTTAAGGTATCCCCTTTAAGGAACGTCGTTCGCTTTGGATCCGCAGGAAAGCTAGCACCAAGATTTGTAGGACCGTTCCATATCATCGAGAAGATTGGGAAAATGGCTTATAGAGTAGGGTTGCCTGAAAGATTGGCCAGGATTCACAACGTCTTTCACGTTTCTCATCTCCGAAAATGTCTACATGAATCTGCGGAAGTGGTGGAGCTGAGCATTCTAGAAGAAGCCGAAGTGGAACGCGAAGCAACTATAAGAAGAGTTCCAACTCGAATCATAGGAACTGAAGTGAAAAAGCTACGCAACCGCGAAGTAAATCTCGTCAAAGTTCAGTGGAGCGACGCTGAGGAAGACGCGACTTAGGAAACTGAGGACAGAATACGCGCGGCTTACCCTTTTCTTTTTGAGGGTACATCTTTAATCTCTCTTTTCCTTAAGTTGTGCTTGAATCTATCTTTTTAGGTATATCTCCTCGGTCTTATCCTTTTTATCCTTAGGTAGAAAACCCCTTTGGATGTAAACATGTATTTGAAACATGTTATGGTTGATGGCTGCAAGTGGTTGCTAGTGGTTGCTCGTGGATGCATATACACACACAACCTAGGTTTTAGATCGGCTCAGTCACTTCATACTGCATATGCATATATGTATTCATATTTGTATGTGGTTGAAAATTTATATATTGTCATATGGATGTCGCATTTATATGAATGGTTGCGCACTCATGTAAAATTATGCATAGGGAAAAAATTTGCATACATAATGGATTCATGACACTTACATGATTTGCATTAAGGGGGTCAACTGAATCGGTAGACCGCCTGATTTTGCATTAGATAAGGACATGTACACACACTGTGCATATGATCATGAAGCATTAGAAGTCTTTTAAGGACAATGGATGCCTGTGTTTGATGGTTGAGTAGATGGATGATTGGATGTTAGGACTTACGTTCTCCTAGGCTTGAAGATTTCGGGGATGAAATCCTTTAAGGAGGGGAGAATGTAATACCCCGAATTTTCTGTTAACTGTAAATTAACAAATTAAAGTATAATTAATCCTTAATGAAAGAATTAAGGGAAACGGGTTGCGCCATTGCGCTCGTCTCGGAATTCTGCCTGAGATAGAGTCCGAGTTTGCGTGAATCAGACTCCGTATGAAGGAGTTATGACCTCCGGAAGTTTCAGAGTTCAAATTAAAATTCAAATAATTCAAAAATTGGTTCAAATTTCGAATTCAGAGCCAAACTGGGCTGGGCGGAAAAATTCCCGCCCACGACCCAGGTCGACCATAGGGTCGACCTGGGGGTCGATCTGGTTTGGCCCTGGCTGGCCTGGTCAGGTTTCTGGTCGAATTTATGAGCTTGGCTGTGTCACTGGGGCTTACATGTCACCTTCTGATTGGCTGCTCTTGAGATGGATGGTCTGGATTCACTCTAGCTTCATCGACGGCTCTAATTAATTTAAAATTCTATAAATACAACTTGAGTCTAAACCTAAATTCACACAAAGAAATTGGGGATAGAGCCGTCATGCTGCTGGAAGGAAGCCAAGAGTAGCCTCCACTTGTAGAAAGCTTAGTGACGAGCCAAAATCAAAGTTATAACACGAATCATAACAACGTTAGTCTTCCCAAGGGAAAGCAATTCAAATTCAGAACTCAGAATCCAAAATTCAAGTTCTGCGTTCGTTGTAAGTATAGTGATCCTTTCGATGTGAATAAAATTAAGTCTTGATTCAATGTAATTTGGAAGTGAAATTTGTGTTATTGTATAACAACGATATTGATTCATATGCGATGTAATGATTGTGGTATTGTGATGTTTGTGGTATAATTGAGTTTATGTTGATCCTATTGTATATGTAGAATCACATGCAAGTTGTATAGTTCATATTGTAATCAACACCTATATGTTTATGTGATTATATAGGTTGTATGTGATTAAGATTTCATGTATATATATGCTAGAACATTTTATGCCTAAACGATTATGTTCACGTACATGCTAGTATGTTTGTAAGAAAGTTGCAGGTTAATTGGATCCATGTAAAGATCCACCTTAATATGTGTTTCATGTTGGAATTAGACATATGAATGGATCTAGTTCACACCCTTGTCGTAAAATTATGAAATTTTCATATCCTTGTCATATGCTAGTTATGCTCGATGTTATGCCTATATCCAAAAACAAGTTTAGGCTTATGTTATCAAAATCATATGCTAAAAAATACCTATTTCAATGCAAGTTCACATATACGTTGATTTAGGCTATGTTGCAAGTTCATATTCATGTCGACTATTTTTCAAGTTCACACCTATGATGTTTATATTGACTATGCCAAAAATGACAAGTTTACACCTATGTCATGTTCATGTTTATGAATTCCCTTATGTCAATTTTATGTGCGCTAAATTAGGCTAAGTTTTTAGCCTAATATTATATGTTAAAAACTGTGCGAACGAAAATTAGGCTAAGACTGTTAGCCTAATATTTAAACGGGGTAACGTTGCGAATATTAGAAAACTTGTCATAAAAATATATGAAATTGGCGTGTTTGTCACATGCCAAAATTGGTGGCATTTAAATGGTATAAATTCTTTATACCAAAAAAGTTAAACTTGGAAAGTGGGCCACAACATTTAACTGTTGACATATTTACATATATTAAGTAATAAAGACAAATATGTAAATTTAGAAAATACGAATATGCTTAACACGAGGTAGGGTTGAGTTGTGATGTAAACCCGCCCGGCTGTCCAGTAATCACAACAATACCTATCCATTGTGGGTGGTTAAGCATGAAGCACAATAAGGACCCGAGGTTAGAATAAGTTACGGTGTAAATCTTCCCGGAACCGACCGGCACATCCAATAGCCGTAACAATACCTGTCTAATGTGAGTGGTCGGTGCTTTAAAATGCTAAGGACAGACTGTCAGTATGGTAGGGTTAAGTTAACTAAAACACTTAACCACTTCAACATGTTAATTAAATTGATGGGTTAGGTAAATACAGACACTTAACCACTTAACATGTTTGACTAGAAAACCCTAGTAACGGGGATCCATTTCAGCAGTAACCCAATTTGGTATCATGGTACCCTGAAACTAGGCAGGGTGGGGCACGATTACTGGGCTGATTGTAAGCGTTCAAAAGTGACGGCGGTGGGTGCAACAGTGTGGGCTCTAACGGAGTGCGGGCGTGCACACACTTCGGAGCAGACAAACAGGGCACTGGGGGCACCAGTAGTATAACCTATGCATTTCTATTTGTGTGTTGGGCCGCCACCATGGGACTTGATACACCCCATAATGGGACCAACATAGGTATCTATAATCTTCGGGGGTCGTAAGACACAGATGATCATACAAGTAGGAGCCAATCTTTAGAAAAAGGGGATCACTTTACCCTCAGCACGGGGTGCCAGTTCAGAACTAATACATGTAGGTGCAGAGATATAGTATGGGGTGCGATAGTATATTCGATTCAAACTGCTTTGTCTTAGTTTATGACACTTTCCTATTTCCAGTTTATACTTATCATGCCCTTATTCTTATTCTCATACTGAAGAGTCACTAGACTTACCATGCTTTATGTCTGACCCTATTTTCTTTCGTCTTCTTTTCTTCCGTTCCCCCCGGTCCACAGGGAGGAAACAACTCAGCTTAGTCAGACTCTTTGCAAGCTTCAAGATAGTAGATGTACGGTTTAGATTCTCTCTCCTTGGCTATGGCGGTTGGACACAATCATGGGGATTTATGCAGCTTTAATCATGTTTTATGCTTCTTTATTTAATAACCAAGACAGAAATGATGATGTAATGTTTTGGAAGTTGTTATTTGACAGTTATGAAAGTGTTTTGTATGAACAAGTATTTTTATGAAATACAAAGTCTGTTGTTTTCCGCTGCTTGTATATATGTGTTTATATCTGTCTTATGTTTATCTTCGACTTTTACTTATAAACCTCCACCAAAGTTAAGGCAGCCCCTTTGTGAGTGACCTTAATGGAGGGTGGGGTGTTTCATCAATCTAACCTCGGGTTAGGCATATTTGTCTTTTCCAAATTTACATATTTACCTTCTTTATTTATATGTAAATTATTGTCAATCAAGTCATGCCCAATTTCTCTCTAATTCATGTTCATAATTTTAGGTCTATAAATTATACCATTTCAATGCCACTAATCATTTAAAATATGGCAATAACATGTAACTTCATGTTTTTCCCAACGTTACCCCCGCTAAACGTTCGCATAAATTTCATAGAATGTTAGGCTTCGCAATTTAGCCTAACTCAAAATCAAGAGGGAAAAAGAAAGAGACACGTATCATTCAAGACAAACATAATATGGATCCAACATATGTCACATAAATTTGGCATAGAATAAATATATGTTTAATTATGAACTTGAAATTTTGAACCTAATCAACATGAACCATACGCATATGGATGGGAGTATACATAGAACTACACAATTCCAATTAGTCATATAAAGGTGAACTTGCATTTTTGGATCTAATTAACATGGGTCTTAAACATACGTAATTACGAAAATCCAACTAGGCTTGTATATGCAAACTTTTATTTTGGGTCTAATGAACATAAACCTTAAGCATATAGAATTGCACAAATTCATAGACATGTGAATGAAAACTTTAATTTGGATCCAACAATCATGAATCTTAAACATATGGAATTACACAGGTTTAGCAAGGCATGTAAATATGAACTTTTATTTTGGATCCAACAAACATGAATCTTAAGCATATGGTTTTACACAAGTTTAACAAGGTATGTAAATATGAGCTTTAATTTTTAAATCCAATGTTCATACATCTAAATGTGAATCGAAACATAATACATGTCTTAGCCTAACAACTTGCATGATTCAATAAACATAGATCTAAGTGTAGATCTAAACATAATACATGCCTTAGCCTAACAACTTGCATAAACATAGCAAAATTCCCAAATTGACATACAACATATGGGTGTCATCATGATATGTCATCGCCAAAATTATACAACATGGTATGTCATCGCCAAATTACACAACATGATATGCCATTGCCAAATTATACAATAATAAGTCATCGCCAATTTATTCAACATGATATGTCATCGCCAAAGTATACAACATAATATGTCATCGCTAAATTACACAATATATATATATATATATGTCTTTGCCAAATTATACAACATATGGATTCATTGCTAAGCATTTAACATTTATTATCAAATCACATACAACATGGCCAAAAACTTAATCATGATAAGAGTCATAGTCTTAATCAATTCAGTTTAACAAAAAGGATAGGCATAAATTTACATAAGGCGTTGTTCTACATCCAGTTATTTAGTCACAATTCTAATATCGTTTAGGTCTAAATGATAACTGGACTTACAAAAAGGAGACTAGTCTTGTGTTCTGGGATTTGTATTCTGAAATTGAATAGCTCTCCTTTGTTGTAGACGTTGAATTCTCTTAGTTTGAATTAGATTTGATTTGTAATTCCTACTTGCTTTCTAGTTGAATGAGAATGGCGGCTACTCTAGGTTGAGTGTTGACAGCATGACGGTCTTAGGAATATTTTTTTTTTGTAACTTAGGGTTTAGATTTAGGTTGCTTATATAGAAGTTTGATTTAATAGGAGCCGTCAGATTAACCTAGAGAAAATCAAAGCCATTCAAACCTAGGAGAACCTACCAGAACGTGCCACACAAGCCCTAATGACACAGCAATTCGTCACGGGAGAAAACACGTCAGATTTCAGATCTGACCAGAGGGGGAGGTCGATCCCCAGGTCGACCTGTATATAGGGAGGTCTACCCCCTGGTCGACCCCCAGGTCGACCTGTATATAGGGAGGTCGACCCCCAGGTCGACCTGCCTTGGTATTTAATTTTCTGAATTGTTCTATATAATTTTCTGAAAGTTTTGAGGGCCATAACTTCTTCATATGAAGTCCGATTTTCAAAATCTTGGACTCTATTCCAAGTAGAATTTTGAGATGAACACAATGACGTAACCCGTTTCCCTTAATTATTACATTTGAATTTTTTTTTTTTAATTTGTTATTTTAACATTCTTAGAAAATACGGGGTGTTACAATATTTCTTTCCCGTAGTTGAACCTCTTCGCTTCTTCTTAGGTGGTTGCGAAGAAGAACCCTCCTCCTCATTATGTTCATGCAATAATTCCATTATTCATGTATCAATTATTAAATGAAAATAACTTATTTTGCATATAAAAACTTGTAAGTTTAATCAGTCTTATCCTACTGTCATTATCTTCATGAATCAAATACATGTGAATTCAACCCCCAGTGTGTGTAATCATTATTTGTAACCCAAAAAAAAACCCAAAAATATATGAATTTTGCATTCTGTCATTCAAGAAACATATTTGCATTTTGTCATCTATAATCTTAACAAGTCAGCTTACATGAATATATTGCATTTTTTCCATTTATAATCTTTAACATATGTAGTCTTGACTAGTAAGCATATATGAAAACTCGGAATTAACTTTCAACAACATGACAGACAATGGTAAAATAATAAAGAAAAATTTACTCTATAACTACATAATTAAAATAAATAAATGAAATGCCCCATGATGCACTATATAATTTTGAGAAAAGCACGAAGACACTACGAGTAATCAAAAAACCATGCCATCAAAAATTAGCATTAGAGGTTATATGCCGAAAATATCATTCTTAGATCACACCAATATACAAGGCTCATTTCCATTAAAATATACACTTGGTATATTAATGAATTCAGTGGTTCAATTCCTTTGATCACACCAATATACAAGGTTCAATTCCATTAAAATTAGCTTAAACTTGTACAAAGCAATAGCCATACCTGACCTTCTTGGAGTTGCAGCACCAATGCAAGAGAAAACCAATTTGTACAAATCATATACATGTTAAAACATAAAAGCAGCTATCCTTGTACACAAATGCAAGAGAAACATTACAACAAGCAGCCAAGATGAAATTCTGCTCAAACCCACACTAAGCAATCCACCAAATTACCATTTCTCTATCTAATAAATGCAGACAAAGGCGTCAAAGGAAATTGAAGAAATAAGACATTTTTTTACTTACAAATCCAGTAACACATCAAATGACGACATGCTTTTATTTATTGTACATTGCGACATCGGTTCGTGACTGTTATTTGAGAAACGCGACATGTTATAGACTTAGCATACTTTCATGTTATGGAAGAAGATGTAAAATAGCATAAGTCGAACCTAATGCAATTCAGTTTTTAAAATCAAACAAAGAAAAATAATTTTTTTATCTAGCGTTTGTCAGTCACATGTTATAACGTGTGTAGTCTGCTAGGCCAATATTTATTGGCGGACAATCACATGTGAAAATCATAAGCAGGCATCTAGTAAGTACTAAATTGGCTCCAATAATTGGCAGTATGAAGAGTACAAAGTATAGTACTGAATTAATGCGCTGATACATCATATTAACAACCTTGGAAATAACGGTGAAGAGCAATTCTGTAGCTTAGCTGCTATTTCTCCATTCATATACAAAAACAAATCAAGTAAAACCACCCGTATCATACTTTTGCTTTGTTTCCTATATAATAAATTTGTCATGACTCGTTTAATATTTGTAGGCAACTAACTAGTTTGTCCTTTTCATAAACCAGTCATTAAAAATACTGAATCAAGAAACAAAGTTGAATTGAGGATTAAACTTCAAGGCAGAATTAGTTTCAAATTTGCCCATCGCATGAACTGTAACATCGAAAAAATTACTGGGCTCACAAAAATCATAACTAACCCGAAACCCACTATTAGAACTTCTTAATGATCTGGTCTAGAGATTTGATATGTTAAGTGCCGACAACATCAATAAATGCTCCCATATACATAAAAGGCAAAATTACAAAAACTTCTAGTCTATAGTCACGCCTTAGTGTAAGAAATATTGTTATAAGAATTATTGAAGTTCCATGGCTGAGACAAACTAAAAAGATGTACGGATGAACATAATATTAGGTAATTCTCTATCTGATTAAGCTACTTGTCTGTATGACACAACATTTAATTTCAAGAGCTAAAGGCCTTAACACTACGAATTTAGACAATCGTATGAGGTAATTGTATAGTACACCACAAAAACTTGTTTATATTTTATAATTCTTTGTTTGTGTGCTTCTATACACTTAAATATGACGTGTATTTTTACTGCCTTGAGAAAATTTGGTCTATCATTATGAATATGTACACTCAGAAAATACTGCATTAAAACACAAAACATAGTCCAGCAAAGAGAAAGTGATTAATGTCGTGTTGGAATTCAACTATTGGATCTCCCATTGGCATCTCACTACATTTAGATAACCATACAGTTAGGCTAATCAATAAAAGTGTCAGAAAGATTTAAAAATTACCATAAAATATCTGCCTTAGCTCGACTGAGTGGTGAAAATCATTCAAAGTTTAGATTTTTTTTAATAGGAAATTAACTTATTATTATGCAAATTGGTCATCCAGTTTGTTAGTTAGAAGCTGAGTGGACTGAAGCTACTCAAATAAAGATGAAATGGTGCATGTGAACCTTAACATGAAAATCTAACTAGCAAATGTCAAATTGGTTTTAATACAATGATGTTTAAATGTAAACATTGGTTTCTCTTATGTCTTAACAGTACATGTGAACAATCATATTTATTTATTAAAAGACAAAAAAAAATATTGCAAACACTAGATCCATCCATCTTTATTAATATTTTTTTTTTAAAAACACATATTTTTGGTTCGATCGTAAAATGTCAAAATTGCCCTTTATTTAAATTTAAAATCTATCTTATTGTCTCAGCCTTCATATTAGATCTCATAAAACAAATTACTCCAGTATCCAAACCCCTTCATCACGATCTGAACGTGCATATTTTGCATTTAATTCGGCTTCTCCTTCTTGTAGACTTACACCGATGGAGAAAGGTGGGTTCTCATCAAATTGATTATACTCTTCTTCATCTACCACATCACCAATCCCAACAATGCTCCTTTTACCTGGAAGAACGACAGACCACTTATGATCAGCTGGGTCAGTCACATAAAAAACTTGTTTTGCTTGATTCACCAAGATGAGTGGATCATTATCATGACTCACTGCACCAAAGTTAACAAGTGTGAATCCATGTTCATCCATTCGTACATCAGGATGATCGTCCGCCTGTTTACATAGAAAAAGAGGGATAGCGAATTCTCTATACTCAAGTTCCCAAATATCCTTAATTATCCCATAATATGACAATGTCGCATTTACAGACCTATTATCTTTAGCACTAACAAACTCTCTTGAAGATGCAACAACACTAACACTGCTATTTTGTATTGTACTCTTCTCATCCTGGCGCTTAGTATAAAAGACAAATCCATTAATATCATATCCTTCATAAGATTTGACTTGAAGTCGAGGCCCATATGCCAACCATTTTGTTGTATCAGATATATTATGATTTGTTTGAGGCCGTTGTTTCATTACCTTGGTTTTAAACCATTTGACGAAGGAGCGGTTATGTTCAATTGTCAACACCTTTTATTCTTTGAAGGGTTCTTAGACTTCAGAATTGCCATGTGCTCCTCCAAGTATGGAATGACCTCATTAAGATGTTGCAAAACAAGTAGCTATGCTTTGTGCATCATTTCATCACCAATTGAAATCAATTTTAACCCAACTGTGCCTTGACCATCAAGTTGTCCTTCATGCCGAGATTTGCAAGGTCCAATAGGTTCAATACCCAGTAAATATTGAGTAACAAATTCAATAACCTTCGGCTACAGTATCTTCTACTTCGGGGTCTATATTTATTCTTTGTTTTCCTTTTTAATGTTCCCATATGCATTTCAAATGGATACATGTATCTCATAAACATACGTCCGCAAATCTTGATTTCTCTTTCGAGATGAACAACCAAATGCACCATAATATCAAAAAATGAAAGGGGGAAATACATCTCAAATTAGCATAAGGTAACGATAATTTCAGCTTGTTGATCATCTAACATATCAAGATCGATCACCTTGCTACAAATTACTTTAAAAAAGATGCAAAGCTTTCTAATAACATGTCTAACGTGTCTAGGCAATATACCTCGAATTGCAACAGGTAACAAATGTTGCATCAACACATGACAAATATGAGACTTCATGCCGTTCAATTTCAAATCCTTCATTGATACACGACTGCTAATGTTTGAAGAATAGCTTGTTGGAACCTTGACACCACGAAGACACTTACATAGACTAATTTTTTTTCCTTTTTAGACAATGTGTAACAAGTAGGAGGCAAATATGTACGCTTACCCTTCTCCACCGGTGCTAAATCTTTACGAATACCCATTCGTTGCTTATCTTGCCTAGCTTTCTCACTGTCCTTTGTCTTACCAGGCATATTCAAGAGTGTTCCAATGATACTGTCACAGACATTATTTTTCTATATGCATTACATCTAGATAATGCCTAATCTGTAATTATCTCCAATATGGAAGTTCCCAAAATAAAGATTTCTTCTTCCAAGAGACTTCTATAAGAGGAAATGTTTTACCAAATGCATTTTCAATATCCTTGACCCGTTCATAAACTGATTTCCTGTTAATGGCAAACGAGCAACTCCACTCTCTATCTTCCCATTGAAAGGCTTCTTTTTCTTATGATAAGGATGATTGGTAGGGAGAAATCTATGGTGATGCATATACACATTCGTATTACAAAAATGCAAGCGCTCAACAACCATATCATCTTGAAAAATTAGGCATGCTTTTGCACTTTTTTTACTATAGCCCATAAGTTACCATATGCAGGAAAATCATTTATGGTACAAAAAACCATGGCACGTAATGTGAAATCAGTTCTGGTATACGCATCAAACACACGTACGCCTTTATCCCACAAAAGTTTTAGATCGTTAACAAGAGGAGTTAGGTAAACATCGATATCATTTCCTGGCTGTCGTGGTCCTGAGTTTAGAAGAGATAATATGATATATTTGTGCTTCATAGTTAAGTGAGGTGGAAGATTGTTAATTACCAAAAGAACCGGCCAAGTACTATGTTGACTACTAAGATTTCCAAATGGGTTTATGCCATCTGTGCAAAGACCAAGTCTGAGATTCCTAATTCTTCACCAAATCATGGATACATTGTATCAATGTTTCTCCATTGTGGAAAATCAGCCTGATGCCTTAATAACCCATCATCTTTCCTCACATCTGCATGCCATCTCAAGTTTTTTGCGTTTTCTTTGTTGACAAATAAACGTTTAAACCGTGGTATAATAGGCAAATACCATAATACCTTTGCTCGAGGCCCTTTTTTATTTGAATTGTTATGAATTCCCTTATGGCTTGTAACGGGATAATCCACATTTGGGACACTCATGCATGCTCTCATATTCATTTCGATACAATATATGGTCATTTGGACATGTGTGTATCTTTTTGTACCCTATACCAATTGGATATAAAATTTTCTTTGCTTCATTGTTAGAGCTAGGAAGCTCGTTATCTTCCAGAAGCATGTCTTTCAAAAGTTCCAACAGTGATGTAAAACTCTTATCACTCCACCCATGCTTTTCTTTTAAATTGAAAAGCTTGAGCACAACAGACAATATTGTGAACTTCACACAACCAGAAAATAATGGCTTTTCAACATCGATTAATATTCTTTCAAGAATTTCTAGATCTTTCATCAAATGTTCTTCAGCATCCCAAAACATCTCATGAACACAATCATTTTCATCGTTCACCTCATTATTCACATTACCTCCTTGATCGCTCTCATCAATCGCGTGATCGCTAGAATGGGTTCTGCTAAGTAAGCTTTCACAATGCCATATCCACCGTGTATAATTATCTTTAAACCCATTACGAATTATGTGATCCTTAACATGCTCTATGTTACACAATCTCCTCCTATTGTTGCAACATCTACAAGGACAACAAATAGCAACTTCCCTTGTTCTTAATTGATCATTCAATGCACAACTGGTGAACTCTTCCATTTTGTGTAAAAACTCATTTTCGTTACGTTTCAAGTTGTACATCCAAGTACAATCCATGTGCAAATGCTTGAGAGACTGCACACAAAAAATAATAAAGAAAATAGAATCATAACTAATGAACTCTTGAGTTGAATACTTCAAAAAAAAAAAAAACAATATGTTGCATTTCTGCAAGGAAGTTTTCCTGCTTTTCAAAAAAATGAACTCTTAAGTTGACAAACCTCCTGGGTAGTCAAGGCGCAAAGATGCAAAAAAAAAATCCTTGCACCTTGGACTTTTTGCGCCTTGCGCATTTTTGTGTGCCTTAGTTGCGCTTTTTTCCCTGCTGTCACTATAAAAATTGCACTTACAACTACAACTTAACATATAGTTTTGACAATAAATAATAACCGAGTTTGCAGTTTTAACGATAAAACTTCATAAGTTCATGTCACATACCAAAATAAGTAGTTGAAAAACCATTCAACCTAAATTTACAACAACAAAATACTTAAAATGAAAAAAATGCGCTTTTTTGCACTTTTGGACTTTTTTGCGCTTTTTTTGCGCTTCGCTAACAGGTGTGCCTTAAAGTCAAAAAAAGCCCTCTAGTTGCACCTTGCGCTTTTTTGCGCTTAGGCACGCGCCTTGACTACATAGCAACCCTCACAAGCTACCTACCCACTTTTCACAATCCCCATCATTGCATGTCGATGTTCCACTCATGCAAGATCCATAACACATCTATAATTGTTGTATCAAACCCAATCGCTTCACTCATCTAAACCACTCCATTCAACCATCCTTGCCATTTATTCCTCTCATCCCATAACTGGACCTATAAATGATCGTACCAAGAATACTGATATTAGCTCTTGTTCACACCAATATTCACTGCCACCTCACAATAGTTTCAATGCATTTTCTAGAATACAGAATGCAACTGATTTTATCATACTGGTCCCTCCACACATCACTGGTTCAACCTAAGTCGCTAGGCCGCCCACACAATCCAACACATACTGAGCCTAACTATTTGTGTCACATTATTTAGTACACAGACCCATATATGCATTTGTTTAAAAAATCGTATATTAGTTAACAAACTTGCATCTAAAGGTCAATAATAACAAATCATCATGTTTTAAAACTGCATGGAAAATATACTTTATCTACAGGCCGATAAATCATCATTGCATAATTTCACTAATTTACGGGAATAACTTTAAATTACATGCATGAAAAAGATGAAACGCAGCTACACTCGTTACTTTTGAATTTTATTCTTCTTCTTCCATGATCGCTATGCAATAACTTCCATCTGACTATAAATTTCATGTTGGGAATTTCAATCAGTTTTTATTTCTATGCATCAGGTGATCAATGCTATATTTGATACTATAGAATATCAGTTTATTTTTCCTAACATTAATATCTTTTACTTCACCAATTCTTTTCTCCCCTAGCTAAAGTTAAAAATGAAACTCCAACCGAAACAGTAGAGCTGATCGATGCTCAGGATATCAGGTTTGCATTTTCTTTTATTATATATCAATTGTGGTCCTAAAAGCACCCACTTTTCTGCTACTGACTACCACCGGCCGATTTTTTAAAAATAAAATAAAAAAAATTAACACGTTTGGCTGTAAACCGCTGGCCAAACACTGTTTTATTGGTGGTCTATGATAGCCGATAATATTTTTGGGTGCTTTTAGCACCACACTTTAATGGACGATTTATGGACATCAAATTGTATGATTTTTTTATATGTTTTTTCGGCACATAGTAACATGAATTTCACTTCACAGACAAAAGGATGCTTCCTTCATTAATATGACTGCTGGTGCTATAGAGGATGTATGTACTCTATTTATCACACTTAACCCGACAGCAAAACATATAAGTTTAACTTCATTTATTTAAACTAAATTATTTTTCAATCTAGGCATCGGGGGGGGGGGGGGGGGAAGATGAGAGGCAGCCCCTTTTACCAACTTAATTTTACAATGGAGGCATGACGACCATAAAAAAAATTCCTGATAAACCAAATTCATACATGGATGATGCATTTTAAACATATGATTTTTTCATCTTTCCTAATGGTGATCTTTTTTCTTTTTCCAATATTTTTAGGTATTTTAGAAACAGATAAAACTAATGGTAGTATATGTTATATACTTAGGGACTACACATTTGTATTCTTTGGCATTGTCCATCAGCCATTATCTTCCTTGTATGCTGACACTGGCCTTTAACTGGAAGGAAATGAATGGAGAACTAGGGCATTCAAGTTTAACAAATAAAAGATCATATCATCATAATGTATGCATTGTTGTTATTTCCCTTTTTCAAGTAGGGGGCATGGCCCCTACTTCCCCCCTATAACTCCAATTATACTATGCAATAACTTCCATCCATCATACTACTATATTAACCTAATGCCGACTCAATATTTGAATCGAGTTATCGTAAACTAGGTAGGATTTACTTATATTTGCTTTAACTTAGTAAAAAAATAGGCATTACAATTAGAAGTTGCCTTCATGATAACGGATGAAATCTGAATCGAGAATTATATAATCTAATTTGCTTGATTACATAATTTGAACATGGCCACTATCAGTTAAAGCTTGAAGTTATAATATTTTTAAGATAGATGGGAGATAAATGCTCATATAAAAGAGCATAGTAGTCGTTATTCTTGCCCTGCGATCAATAATGGAAGTCATGTTTGTTTTATAAACATTGGATTGAACTCTTTAAAAAAATAGTCAAATAAGATGAGATATGAGTAAAAATAGAAATTAAATAAAAATTAGCTAAGCAAATAATATGAATGCTATAAATGGAATCTAATTTCCATTATCTGTTTTTAAATGTGAAGAAACCGATTGATACAGTATTTGTTTTGAGGTACCTAAATTATCTATTTTTGCAAAATATTTAATCATTAAATATTAGATTCAACTTGTTATGTCCAAATAATTAGTAGAAATATTCACAAAATCGAAGTAAGCTTTATGCTTCTTTGGAAAATCTATAATACCTAAATCGTCAATAGTTCCACATGAATATAGCTTAATTACAATAAAGATTATGTTCTTAAGGAGATCGAGCAAGATTAAAAAAATTAGAAAGATAAAATGAAATGCTAGCGATGCTAAAAAAAATAATTTTTTTATTAACACTGAAACTGTATTAACAATTACCATCATCAGGGCATAAATTAAAACATTAAAAAGGTTTCTTTTGAAATAAATGATTAAGTTCATTAGATTAGTCTCCCTTAATTATAACTGAAGAGAAACACTGTGTTGTAGGAAAACTCTTTGCACTTGTTAATTTATATTAATTCTACCATTTTTTATTATTATCTAAGAATGCGGCCATATGCTTTTATTTTGTTCTATTACTAAAAAATTGAACCCAATGCAAGCAAATTACTTTTTGCGATTCCTTTTGGTTTGGTTCGCGCACACTTTCTAACCAATACAAAATGTGATTTGTTGAACCTTAAAAGTCTTTATTGTTTAATGCATGGAAGTTGCTTCAGTGAAAAAATCTGGTAAAATAAGTAAACTAGAGAAATGATGTAAGTATATCATAGTTCTTGTACCTTTTCTCAACTCCAGTAGAATGCTGAATTGGATCTGTTGAATTATTGATTTTGAGCAAACTTTTTGGAATATGAGTTCGACCCAAAATGAATTAACTGGTAAATGAGGCGAAAAATAAACATTTAAGAGGAGTGAAAAAAATCATTAATGATTTGACCATATCCAACCTAAACATGCTTATATACATTTATATCTGCATTTATTCCACAGAACAATGAATGTACTATGATAAGCATATACTGAGGCAAGGGACCTAAAAGATAAAATCATAAATGCACTTCTATATATAATATTTTTGGTGGAAAATAGAGAGAAGGACAAAGTTAACAAAAAATTTAGCCAAAAGTATGGTAAGTTTTAAAATTGGGGAGAAGGACAAGTTGTACAGTAAAGGTGAAAATGGGAATGGAGCCCGAATTCCGCTTTTGCCTAAATTTTGTCCTTCTCACTAATTTTAAAACTTCGTATACTTTTGGCTAAAAAGTTTGGTGAGTTTATCCATTAAAAGAAATTTCTCAAATATTTGTGTCTGTTAATGTAAGTTCATATTGTTATATAATATTTGCATCTGTTAAAACTTGTCAGACTACTAAAATCCAATTTCATTAAAATCTAGATTGTATGGAACTTATGAACTAAAATCCAGTCAAATCCAAATCGAAACTTACAAAATAAATTACAGTCGAAACCTACAAAATGAAGCTCCAAATTATATGGTTAATTATTAAAATTGAAACATACAAACTAAATTATAGTCAAATCCAAATCGAGCGCTAGTATAGGGCAAAAGGTCAATCAAAATTCCCGAATTATACAGTTAAAATTCTGAAATAAAATAACACATGTCATACCAAATCGAACCACATCGAACCAAATAAAATTATACATATCAATCGAAATACCCAAATCAATCCAAATCGAACCTTAAAAAGTGAGAGCATCAATTTTGCAATGACTAGAATCAAAAATTGGGTTGGACTGAACGTAGGGCAGAAATAGGTCGGCTGCTGGTGGAGATGAAGGAGAGTAGCAGATTTTTTTACTTCGAATGAATTTTTTTTGTTACCAATTTCAATCAAACTAGCAAAAATTGTTTACCTTTCCCTCCACAAGCCTGCGTTAGAGTGGGATTTTTTTAATTTTAACCCTCCAGATCTTCGTCCGTTTAACATAACATAGTGGACGTAAATTATTTAACTCGCGCCAATTATTTGGACCTTGCCTTGAAGCCTTTTTATTTTTTATCTTTTCCCTCGTTTCATTTCATCTGTTTATAAAATAGAAGACACAAATTATTATATTTTTACTTCCTTGTGCGTCTAATTATACAACAAATGGATGCAAACAGGTGCACTTAATTTCCCAACCCCTCTACTGCGTCTGGTCATAGGGAACAACTGATGCAAAACGTTGATGCAATATTTCACTTTCACTTATTTTCATTATTGTTGGTTAGAAGCAGATGCAAATTATACTATTTGGATCTATTGCTTGTACAGTAGAAGCAAATGAAGAGACACAAAAGACAAGTTTTGTTCTAGTGCCCCATTGCCATTTCTAGGCTCCGGTTTTATTTAAGGGGGTACATTTCTAATTTATTGCACAATTGTTACATTGGGTCAATATAAATTAGCCTTCTCTTAAACATATAAACAAAAAATTCAGTATTAACCCAATAATTCTCCTTAATGTAAACCTTAAAACCTAATTCCTAATTAGTGGGTATATTTAATGTTATTTGTGAAATAAAAAATGGAAATCCATAATTAAGATGAGCATATATTCGCGCACCGGTAGTGATCAGGAAACTATAATCATTCGACAGCAAAAAGAGTTAATCATAATTTTAATTGATAAATAAACACCATGTTTTGTAGCCGATTAATGAAATGTGTACTATCATTGTTAAACGACAATAGAAGACCGAGTTAGGTAAGAAAAAATCACAATCCACGGCTGATAATGAAGCATGTGCTATCAATGTTAAATGACCGTGGATTTTCATTTTTTTAATTTGAGAAACAGTTTTGTATGACCGTTTAGTAGGAATGTGGTTTCCTTTTATTCGAACAGTAGAGAATTTCAAAGCTTAGCATTTATCGAAAAACGTGATAGCCAATGATAATTTAGTCTATTTTTTAAAACCCAAGCACCCCTTAACAAATAAAATAACGGAACAGTCCCCTTAAATTTGTCCCTCCACACCCCTCTCCCCCCTCAAACCAAAAGTGGAGTTGCTATGAAAATTCTCTAAAGTAATTGACTCTAAATGTAGAAACCCATAATTTTGACAATAGATTAGTTATTTAATTAGATTTAAAAAATAGAAATGTCTACAAATGATGGAACTTGATTATTAAACTTTAACCATTATGTTCGTCTTGGAATTCTGGTAAACTTTCATGTTTGGAGTTTAGTGAACGGTGTCCGTATGAAAAAGTAATGGGTGAAATATGAAAAATGGATGAAAATAAATACATATAATAAATATAATATATCTTACCACTTATAACCGACCGTCACTAGGCAAATTAGCCGAAGGGCGGTCGACACCCTCGGGGGAGTAGTCGACCGCTTCGGGCAATTAAAGCCCAGTGACGGCTAGGTTTTGGAAGGTATTTTCGTAAATATTATTATTATGAACAGACAAATGTTTATTTAAATAAATCTAATGGTCACTACACCACACCGTCAGTTTTGCCACACCCAAATGCGGAAGAGTTGTCATGGCAATTTCAGAACGGCTTTGAGCCATGGCAAATCGAATTAGCACGGCTTTGAGCCATGGTAATTTTGGAACGGGTCTGGCCCGTTCTAATGCCTAGAGGAAAATTTTCACAGTATGATTACCCCCATGCGTCCCAATGGATTCACGCTGCTAAAACAAAAGCAAGCTATCCCAAAATGAATACTTAGATCAACCTTGCGAATTTTCGATCTAAAGAATTTATCGCTGCTTAAATTTTGAATCGAAAGAAGCGTCTTATTCTCATTCGAAATTTCCAATTCAAGTGCTTTTTTAGGTATTCAATCGAAACCCTATTTGTATGTTTAATTGTTTAATTGCTTTCCCACATTTTTTGAATTTGTGTGATATCCTGTTGTGGGAAATCTGCGTACAAGTGGTAGTGCTTTCCCTGTCCATCCAAAAAACATATGATTTTACTTTGAATCTAGTGGCAACAGATAAGATGGCTTGTGGTTGGATTACCGTTTAATGATTTTAAGGAATAATTTTTACAGATTCACTATAGTTTTGTTGCTGTTAGGGTGAAATAAAATATGAGACTATCATCAAATATGAGAGGTATAAGAGGGTGAGTAACTCATAGGATGGACAGATTGTGAAGAGTGAAATGTAGGGAAGAGTGGGTTTGGAATTGGGTCAAATCTGAAGGAAGTAGGTTTCCACTTTTAGTGTTTCTTTTTTCCTTTTTTTGAAATAAATTTATTCATGAAGAGATGTTCCCAAAGTTTCAGTATTATTGAAACTTCATTTTGGATAGTAAAGAAGCGAAAAATTATGACCACTCAAGATAAAACAAAATTGCGGTGAGTAACAAGTATTAGTAGAATACATAAGTTATTAGTAGGAATAATTACTAATTATTTGCGAAATTGAATAAGAAAAATGGTTATCTCTCTTTTGGTTAGGCATAAGATATTCTAATTGACATTTTAATGCAGTTCTCTAATGCAACTGGAAAAACCTAGGCGTTCGATAGAAAACCGTTACATGTGATTCATGCAGTTTGGTATAAGTCCGATTGAAAAATCAAAATCTATCCGGCCTTGAATGACCGGGTTGATAGCCCGAAGCGCCAACTATGGTGTCGTTTTCACCGCGCTTGAACTATTGATATTTTGACATAAGATAAAGATATTTTTTTACACATCCACCCTATCTAGTAATTTATCCACCAAAATTTTGTGGATTACTTCCTAATTTTATGGTATCTTTAATTTTAGAAAATTAATGCATTAATCCATACAACGTATGATTGCATCTTCTCATCATGTTTCTCTTTGCATTTTCATTCTCTATCCTCCATTTCTTGATCACCAAATCAAAAATAAATCACCTTAAAGAAAAACTAAAATTGGAGAAAATAAAGGTTCCAAATCTAACACAGTCATCTTTCTTATTTTCGCGTAATGCTCAGACACAGCTTAACGGTTTCTGTAGTGATTACAAGTTCATAATTGTGTACTGAATTTTCCGTGTTATAAACCTGATTTGAACCGAAAGATAGATCTATTTTGATCTTTGGTTGTGTAACACCCCACCTCCGCTAGGGTCACTCTTTCGGGGGCACTAGCTTCTGGGGGGGCGTTAGAACTGGGTAAGCATGCATAATGATGTATCAAGGCAGAACAAGAACATAAATATATATGTAAAACAGAGTAAGTGAGAATAAAACAGCGGAATATCTCAAACCATCTCAAAACAAGTCTTAGTACATCATAAAGTCATCTGCCAAAATAAACATGTCTAGTACAACATAAACAGAAATACTGAAATACATAGTGCTATCCCCAAAATAAAGATGATAAACCATAGCGAGCTCAATGTCCAGACATACATGAGCTATCCAGCGAACAAGCAAGCGATCCAAGCTAAGCACCACTGTTCCCTCCCTGAGAACCTGGGGGGGGAGGGGGGAAACGGAAGAAAAGAAGCGAAAGAAAACAGGTCAGTCAAAAAGACTGGTAAGCCCTACTACGATCAGTCTATAAACTAATAAAGTTAACATCATGATGGAAACTGAGATGAACATACTGGCAATAGATAAAGGTGTCATCACATAAAGAAGATTAAGCTTTGCACCCCAGTGTACTAGCAAACTAACATAACAGGTATTGATCCCTCAGCCCAAACTTTGGCCCATTAGCATGAGGTGACCTTAATGCAAGGTCCAGCCCAACGGTCTAGTCGATCGGCTCCCTATAAACCTAACACGTCAAGTGTTGGTGTCCATACGGCCCACATATGGTTGTAGTCAGGCTGTGCTGGGTCCACCTTCGGGTGTATCAAGCCCTCGGGTGTCAACCCCAGACACCTAAGCAATAATGCACAGTCTAAACCTACTGGTACCCGTGCCTCGAGTTTGTCCAACACCGGATTACGTGCACGTCCGTAGCCCGCCTGGACCCGCACCGCTGTACCACTCAGCCGTCGCTTTGGTCGCTTACATCAGTCCAGTAATCGTGCCCCGCCCTAGCCTAGCCTCTAGGGTTGTGAATGATACCAAACTGGGATTACTGCTGGAACAGACCACGTTGCTAGGTTTTTCTAAGAGGGTTAAGTGTGGTTTAACCCCTCACTAATCATGGATTAAATTAGTTAAGTGTAACCAACAGTTCACCACTTAACCCCATTTAATCCCTCGTATCCCCAAAATTGGTTAAGTATTAGTGGGCCATGACTTAACCCTAATCATGAGGCATTAATTAATTTAATTGTGCCTTAACCTCTCACATTAGACTTTGTTGCGGTTACTAGTTAAGCCGGGCGGGTCCGGGTAGCTTTACACCACAACTTGGTCTAACCTCGGGTCCAAGGTACACATGACCAACTTCTCACATTGGGTCCTATTGTTTGTAGCAACTAGTTAAGCCGGTCGGTTCCGGGTAGGTTTACGCTACAAACTCAACCCAACCTCGAGTTGGCCACACTTATGTTTTCTAAGTGTCATGTCCACTTTAATTTCAAAACATAATTACAAGTTTAACAAATACTTGGGTAGACCTAACTTAATAGGTAAATTCCCAAGGGGTAGACCTAACTTAATAGGTAAATTCCCAATCTTATATTTTCATGTATTTTAAGTTTTTCCCAAACCCCCCCAACGTCATTCTATCGCTTACATATTCGTCATAACGCATAAAGGATAGAAAGAGGGAACTTGGCACAACATACATGATGAATCTTACATATCATAATAAACATGCATAACATGTTGGTCTTGCATAACTTAGCATAGTGAACTTGCATAAACATGCATAACTTGTTAAACTTGCAAATCATGGCATAGTGAACTTGCATAAACATGCATAACTTATCAAACATGTGTAACATAGCATAGTGAACTCGCATAAGCATGCATAACTTATTAAACATGCATAACATAGCATAGTGAACTCGCATAAGCATGCATAGCTTATCAAACATGCATAACATAGCATAGTGAACTCGCATAAGCATGCATAGCTTATTAAACATGCATAACATAGCATAGTGAACTCGCATAAGCATGCATAACTTATTAAACATGCATAACATAGCATAGTGAACTCGCATAAGCATGCATAACTTATTAAACATGTGTAACATAGCATAGTGAACTCGCATAAGCATGCATAACTTATTAAACATGCATAACATAGCATAGATCCCAACTTTCATCACATATTAACTTTAGAGTTTCTAAAATGAAGGTAAGAGGGCTTACAAATATTATGAAGACACAAATCTACTAATAAAGATTGAGAAGCCCTTTATGCAAGCATATAAAAACCCAAAACAAAGCTCCAATTAACAAAAATCCCAAAAACTCTAGCTTAGCAATTAAAACTTGCAACTTGATGATGTATGCAAGCTAATGATCATTCATACAACTTAGAAATGCTTGTATGAACATCATAATCTTCATAGGAATGATTTATGAAGAGGGTAGAGGCTAGGGTTTTTAAGTGGAGGCCATTTGAGAAATCAATTTGACATAGTTTGGTTGCTAGTATGAATAATGGGGTTTTAGGGTAGGATTAGGGGCTTATTTATAGAAGATTAGAGTGTTTTTAGCCCTAGGATTAACCCTAGGTTAGTTTAGGTCCGTCAGATTTCGGAATTCTCTAGAACCAAGCCACACAACCAAGCCCAAATCAAAATGGTGCGCCAGGCAAAACTGCCCGGCCACCCCGTGTCGACAGGGCTGTCGACAGGGCAGTCGACACCCTTAGACCCCTGTCAACATGCCTGTCGACATGGGGGTCTTGGCGGGAGTTTTCCCGCCTGACGCCAGTTAGCCCTGATCCTTGTTCTTAATTTAAAATTTAAATCTGTTTTTAACATGGAAATTTCTGAAAACTTCAATGGGCCTTAACTGGGTCATACGGATTCCGATTTTCGAAAACTCGGACTCTATTTCGCGTATTTTTCCGAGACGAACGCAATGGCATAGCCCGTTTCCCTTGATTCAGATTTTAGAATTAATTTCTGCCTCGATTTATGTTATAACAGGTTATTTAAAAATACAGGTTGTTACATTCTCCCCTCCTTAAAGGATTTCGTCCCCGAAATCTTCAAGTCAGGAAGAACGTATCCTACCATCCAATCATCCATCTACTCAAAGCATCATCCACGAGCAATCATTGTCCTTAAAAGATTCTAAATGCTGTATGAACATATGCAAAAGTGTGTGTATATGTACTTATCTAATGCAAAGATCAATGCAAAATATGCTAGTGAAATGTATCCATATGTATGCAAATCCCTAACATAACGTATAATATCTACATGCGTGCTTAATCATACATCCATATGCAACATCCATGTGATGGCATATAAATTTCATCCAAAAATAAGCATAAACACTCATGCACATGCAATATGAGGAGTGTGTGAGCCGATCTAGTGCCTAATGTGTATCATGCATCCACGAGTAACCACTTGCAAACACTTGCAACCACTTGCAACCATCAAACATAACATGTCTCAAACACATGTTTTCATCCAAAGGGTTTCTACCTAAGGTTCTCATGACAAGATTAGCACGATAACTAGATAAACATGGATAGCAAAGAGGAAGATATGCTAACAAAGGAAAGAGATTGAGAGTGTACCCTCAAAAAGGAATGGATAAAGCCCACGCATCTTCTCCTCGGTTTCCCAAGTTGCGTCTTCTTCGGCTTCACCCCATTGAACCTTCACCAGCTTGACCTCTCGATTCCTTAGCTTCTTGGTCTCCGTCCCCAAGATATGAATCGGAGCTCTCCTCAAAGTTGCCTCTTTCTCTACTTCCACGTCTTCAAGAATGCTAGGTTCAACCACCTCAGCGGACTCATGTAGGCACTTTCGGAGATGCGAGACATGAAAGACATTATGCACTCCGGACAGCGTCTCGGGCAATTGCACTTTATAAGCCATCTTCCCAATCCTATCTATGATAGGGAAAGGTCCAACAAATCTCGGTGCTAACTTCCCAACAGCTCCAAATCGGACCACATTCCGCAAAGGAGAAACCTTTACGAAAACCATATCCCCAACATCAAACTCCAAATCGGATCTTCGCTTATCAGCATAGGATTTCTGTCGGTCTTGGGCCGCTTTCATCCGTCTTCTAATCAACTCGACCTTCTCGGATGTATCTCTAATCAGGTCAGGTCCAAGTATAAGCTTATCTGTAGTCTCCCACCAACATGTGGGTGACTTGCACGGTCTCCCATATAAAGCCTCAAATGGTGCCATCCCTATGCTTGCCTGATAACTGTTATTATATGCAAACTCAACAAGAGGAAGATGGTCTTCCCAAGTACCACCAAAATCCAGAATGCAAAGACTCAACAAGTCCTCAAGTACCCTATTCACCCTTTCTGTCTGACCGTCCGTTTGTGGGTGATAGGCCGTACTCAGGTTCAACCTCGTGCCCATAGCTTCCTGCAAACTGTTCCAGAACTGACTAGTAAAGATGGGGTCTCGGTCACTGACTATGCTGGAAGGGACTCCATGTAGTCGTACTATCTCACGAAGATATACTGATGCTAGTCCAGATGCGGTCCTTTTGCTCTTCACCGGAATGAAATGAGCACTCTTCGTAAGCCTATCTACAATGACCCAAATGCTCGTATTCCCTTTCCTTGACCTTGGAAGCCCATCAATAAAGTCCATAGAAATACTCTCCCACTTCCATAGCGGGACCTCTAGAGGATGCAATAGCCCACCGGGCTTCTTCGACTCGGCTTTTACTCTCTGACAAACAACACATCTAGAGACAATACTCTGCCACATCCTTCTTCATTCCAGGCCAGAAGAAAATGCGCTTCATATCCTTATACATCTTATCTCCCCCCGGATGTATAGTCAACTTGGAGCGATGTGCTTCATCAAGAACTTTCCTCACCAAGTCTTCCACCGTCGGAACACAAAGCCTTCCGTCTCTCCTCAGCCAACCCTTATCATCTATAGAATATCGAGCATGGTGACTAGATGTCTCCCCTCGAATCAGCTTATCCATGATCTCAATTATCTGAGGGTCTTCCTTCTGCGAAGCCCCAACTTGTTCTAGAAGGGTAGGCCTGAGCTCAAGAGATGCTAAAGAACCGGTCATCGACTCAACTGTCAAAGAAAAATCAAAGGTTGCCAAGAACTCTAAATTCTTCATCTCAACAAATAGAGGACTTAGTGTCAACCTTTTTCTACTCAACGCATCCGCTACGACATTCCCCTTGCCAGGGGTATAGGCTATATCAAAATCATAGGACGCCAAGAATTCCATCCATCTTTGCTGCCTCAAGTTCAGATCTTTTTGCGAAAAGAGATACTTCAAAGACTTGTGATCAGTATACAGCTCAAATCTTTCTCCCAGAAGATAATGACGCCAAGCCTTGAGTGCATACACTATCGCTGCCAGCTCTAGATCATGAGTGGGATATTTCTTCTCATGCACCTTAAGTTGCCTACCACCAAAACATATAACTCTGCCTTCTTGCATCAGAACGGCGCCCAATCCCGTGCCACAAGCATCAGTGTACACGGTAAACATCTTACCACCATCGGGTAAAGCTAGAACTGGTGCTGAGGTAAGGGCTCTCTTGAGTCTCTGAAAAGCAAGCTCACAGTCCATATCCCAAGCAAAAACTAAGTTCTTCTTCGTCAACTTAGTAAGAGGAGCGGATATCTTCGCGAAGTCCTTGATGAACTTCCGGTAAAAACCCGCAAGACCTAGAAAACTTCTCACCTCGGTTGCATTCCTTGGAGTCTTCCAATCCTGAACTGCAACCACCTTAGCGGGATCCACCGCTAAGCCTTGCTTGGATACGATATGCCCAAGGAATCTAACTTCCCTTCTCCAAAAGTGACACTTGGAGAACTTGGCCTTTAACTGATGCGCTCTAAGCGTATCCATCACCTCTACAAGATGCCTCGCGTGCTCTTCTTCATCCTTGGAGAAGATCAGAATATCATCCACAAAGACCACGACAAACTTGTTCAAGAACTCTCGAAACACCCTACTCATCAAGTCCACGAAATACGCGGGTGCATTCGTCAAACCGAACGGCATAACAAGCCATTCAAAGAATCCATCTGGAGTTCTGAATGCAGTCTTGTCTATACTATCTTCAGCCACTCTGAGCTGATGAAATCCAGTAGCAAGATCAAGCTGAGAGAAAACAGAAGCACCAACAAGCTGGTCAAAGAGATCATCGATCCTCGGTAACGGGTGTCTGTTCTTCTTAGTCAGCTTATTCAATTCTCTATAGTCCACACAGAGTCGAAGAGAACCATCCGCCTTAGTAGCAAACACCACAGGCGCTCCCCATTCGGATATACTTCGTCTGATGAAGTTCTTCTCAAGTAACTCCTTTACTTGCTTGCTAAGCTCCCGTCTCTCACGCGGAGCCATGTGCCGAACGGGCAAAGAAACAGGCTTAGCATTATCCACCAGATAAATGCGAAAATCAATCTCTCGTTTAGGGGGCAACCCCTTAACTTCTTCAAAAACATCTGGATAATCTCGGACCACCCTTACAGACTGAAGGGCTTCCTCTGACGAGTCGAGAGATTCAAGATAGCACAACATGACGGGATCCTTCGGATTGCATGAAATCTCTAAGGTGTTGCCAAGGCGAGTCACAAGCCTCACAACCCTATGCTCACAATCAAGAATGGCTCCATATCTGGACAGCCAATCCATGCCCAATATCAATCCGTATCCCCTGAAACCAAGAACATACGCACTACACAAGAACTCTACACTGAGTATAGAGATCCTTAGATCCTCACATATCATAGATAGATAAGCAGAACCCCCAATGGGATTCGAAACACAAACGGGATCATCCACTAAGCTAGTACTAAGGTGCAAACTATCAACAAGATCAGATGAAATAAAGCTATGTGATGCACCAGAATCAAACAAGGTACGAACTGGAAGATCGGAAACATAAACAAGGTTCTCAACAGAAACACTACCTCGATCGGGAACTGGAGCGGTATTGAGAGCATGAACTTGCCCTCCTGAAGGTCCAGCCTGTCCTTTCTTCTTCGGGCATTCCTTGCTGAAGTGTCCAGTCTCACCACAGGAAAAACATCCACCACTAAGCTTCCTTTTCTTCTTCCTACAATCCTTAGCAAAGTGTCCAGGCGCACCACAGTAATTGCACTTTCCCTTGCCTTTGTTGTTGTTCCCCTTCTTGTTCTTGCTCTGATTCCCCTGACTGCTTTGACCACCTTGATTGCCTTTTCCTTGAGAATCAGTCTTCTTTGCTTGAGTATCACTCGACTTGACCTCTTTCTTTCCATCTCCCTGAAGTAGAGCCATATCGACCAAACTCTCAAAAGTAGCCCCATGCGGAATATGTGACATCGCCAAGCCCTGCAGCGGCTCATTCAACCCTCTAGCAAATCGAAGAGCCTTCTTCTCAGGAGTGTTCACCATATCCAAACCAAAACGGGCCAGCTGATTAAACTTGTTCACATACTCCTTGACAGACATATCACCTTGCTTTAATGCAATGAACTTCTCCATCTGTAAATTCGCCTCAGCAGAAGATAGAAACTTGGCCACAAATCTAGCCCTCAAATCGGCCCAAGTCTCGACAGGCCTCGTCCCATTGGAGACCTCCCACCAATAGGCTGCTTCGTCCTTCAAAAGCCACACTGTCAATAAGATCTTCCTTTCGTCATCAATCCGAAAGATAGCAAATAAGTCCTCAGTGTCTTTCAGCCAATTCCTAGCTTCAACAGAAGATTCCGTGCCTAGGAAATTCTTGCCTCCCATCGCCTTGAAGTCTTTACAAACCTTCGTGAACTCAACCTGAGGATGCTGAGGGGGAGGAGGAGGAAGAGGAGCCTCAGCAACTGGAGGAGGAGGAACATTAACTACTGGAGGAGGGGGAACATGATAAGATAAGATTAGGTCAAGGGAACGAAGGATAACGCTAATGGCTTTTTGGGGAATAGCCTTTTAAAATACTAGACTTTTCTTTGGAAATAGTTTTTCAAAAGTCTTTTAAAAACTTTTTGTTCTTTCTTGTAAACCTTATGCTCTGATACCAAATTTGTAACACCCCACCTCCGCTAGGGTCACTCTTTCGGGGGCACTAGCTTCTGGGGGGGCGTTAGAACTGGGTAAGCATGCATAATGATGTATCAAGGCAGAACAAGAACATAAATATATATGTAAAACAGAGTAAGTGAGAATAAAACAGCGGAATATCTCAAACCATCTCAAAACAAGTCTTAGTACATCATAAAGTCATCTGCCAAAATAAACATGTCTAGTACAACATAAACAGAAATACTGAAATACATAGTGTTATCCCCAAAATAAAGATGATAAACCATAGCGAGCTCAATGTCCAGACATACATGAGCTATCCAGCGAACAAGCAAGCGATCCAAGCTAAGCACCACTGTTCCCTCCCTGAGAACCTGGGGGGGGGGAGGGGGGAAACGGAAGAAAAGAAGCGAAAGAAAACAGGTCAGTCAAAAAGACTGGTAAGCCCTACTACGATCAGTCTATAAACTAATAAAGTTAACATCATGATGGAAACTGAGATGAACATACTGGCAATAGATAAAGGTGTCATCACATAAAGAAGATTAAGCTTTGCACCCCAGTGTACTAGCAAACTAACATAACAGGTATTGATCCCTCAGCCCAAACTTTGGCCCATTAGCATGAGGTGACCTTAATGCAAGGTCCAGCCCAACGGTCTAGTCGATCGGCTCCCTATAAACCTAACACGTCAAGTGTTGGTGTCCATACGGCCCACATATGGTTGTAGTCAGGCTGTGCTGGGTCCACCTTCGGGTGTATCAAGCCCTCGGGTGTCAACCCCAGACACCTAAGCAATAATGCACAGTCTAAACCTACTGGTACCCGTGCCTCGAGTTTGTCCAACACCGGATTACGTGCACGTCCGTAGCCCGCCTGGACCCGCACCGCTGTACCACTCAGCCGTCGCTTTGGTCGCTTACATCAGTCCAGTAATCGTGCCCCGCCCTAGCCTAGCCTCTAGGGTTGTGAATGATACCAAACTGGGATTACTGCTGGAACAGACCACGTTGCTAGGTTTTTCTAAGAGGGTTAAGTGTGGTTTAACCCCTCACTAATCATGGATTAAATTAGTTAAGTGTAACCAACAGTTCACCACTTAACCCCATTTAATCCCTCGTATCCCCAAAATTGGTTAAGTATTAGTGGGCCATGACTTAACCCTAATCATGAGGCATTAATTAATTTAATTGTGCCTTAACCTCTCACATTAGACTTTGTTGCGGTTACTAGTTAAGCCGGGCGGGTCCGGGTAGCTTTACACCACAACTTGGTCTAACCTCGGGTCCAAGGTACACATGACCAACTTCTCACATTGGGTCCTATTGTTTGTAGCAACTAGTTAAGCCGGTCGGTTCCGGGTAGGTTTACGCTACAAACTCAACCCAACCTCGAGTTGGCCACACTTATGTTTTCTAAGTGTCATGTCCACTTTAATTTCAAAACATAATTACAAGTTTAACAAATACTTGGGTAGACCTAACTTAATAGGTAAATTCCCAAGGGGTAGACCTAACTTAATAGGTAAATTGCCAATCTTATATTTTCATGTATTTTAAGTTTTTCCCAAACCCCCCCAACGTCATTCTATCGCTTACATATTTGTCATAACGCATAAAGGATAGAAAGAGGGAACTTGGCACAACATACATGATGAATCTTACATATCATAATAAACATGCATAACATGTTGGTCTTGCATAACTTAGCATAGTGAACTTGCATAAACATGCATAACTTGTTAAACTTGCAAATCATGGCATAGTGAACTTGCATAAACATGCATAACTTATCAAACATGTGTAACATAGCATAGTGAACTTGCATAAGCATGCATAACTTATTAAACATGCATAACATAGCATAGTGAACTCGCATAAGCATGCATAGCTTATCAAACATGCATAACATAGCATAGTGAACTCGCATAAGCATGCATAGCTTATTAAACATGCATAACATAGCATAGTGAACTCGCATAAGCATGCATAACTTATTAAACATGCATAACATAGCATAGTGAACTCGCATAAGCATGCATAACTTATTAAACATGTGTAACATAGCATAGTGAACTCGCATAAGCATGCATAACTTATTAAACATGCATAACATAGCATAGATCCCAACTTTCATCACATATTAACTTTAGAGTTTCTAAAATGAAGGTAAGAGGGCTTACAAATATTATGAAGACACAAATCTACTAATAAAGATTGAGAAGCCCTTTATGCAAGCATATAAAAACCCAAAACAAAGCTCCAATTAACAAAAATCCCAAAAACTCTAGCTTAGCAATTAAAACTTGCAACTTGATGATGTATGCAAGCTAATGATCATTCATACAACTTAGAAATGCTTGTATGAACATCATAATCTTCATAGGAATGATTTATGAAGAGGGTAGAGGCTAGGGTTTTTAAGTGGAGGCCATTTGAGAAATCAATTTGACATAGTTTGGTTGCTAGTATGAATAATGGGGTTTTAGGGTAGGATTAGGGGCTTATTTATAGAAGATTAGAGTGTTTTTAGCCCTAGGATTAACCCTAGGTTAGTTTAGGTCCGTCAGATTTCGGAATTCTCTAGAACCAAGCCACACAACCAAGCCCAAATCAAAATGGTGCGCCAGGCAAAACTGCCCGGCCACCCCGTGTCGACAGGGCTGTCGACAGGGCAGTCGACACCCTTAGACCCCTGTCGACATACCTGTCGACATGGGGGTCTTGGCGGGAGTTTTCCCGCCTGACGCCAGTTAGCCCTGATCCTTGTTCTTAATTTAAAATTTAAATCTGTTTTTAACATGGAAATTTCTGAAAACTTCAATGGGCCTTAACTGGGTCATACGGATTCCGATTTTCGAAAACTCGGACTCTATTTCGCGTATTTTTCCGAGACGAACGCAATGGCATAGCCCGTTTCCCTTGATTCAGATTTTAGAATTAATTTCTGCCTTGATTTATGTTATAACAGGTTATTTAAAAATACGGGTTGTTACAGGTTGTTAGCATTATTGTTTCCATTGATAATTAAGTGATTGCATCTGTAGTTTATTTAGTATATTAATGAGATACCAGTTGTGCATTTTATACTTTGATAGTATGTTTCTGTACAAGCTTACGGTATATTGTCTTTTATCTAGCATATTTTTCTCTGATGTTAATAAAAATTGTTGAAGTAAAAGGAGTTATTCCATTAGTTTTACAAAAGCTATGTGAATTCCTTTGGACAAGCATTTCTTTCATGATTACATATGTCATTCAATAAAGGCCACTATGGGTTTCAGACAACAAAATACTCTAAGAAAAACTTATGGTTCATTATGTGAATTAATTTATTATTTCCTATACATATATACATAAGATTGTTGTCTTTTTTTGTTTAATAACTAAAGTCACGTTCTTCCAGTTTTAGAAATCCTTTATCTAGATGTATTGTTAGAACCTTTTAAGGTTTTGTTCAATGGTTTTATTATTGTAGGTGGTACTAAGAGTTTATCGGAAAGGTAATTCTGAGAGATAATAGATGATATTTTTAAGTCACACCATGCTAAAATAGTTTTGTGTATTTTTAGCATGGTCAATCAATTATAAAGTGTTACTTATTCCAATATGCATTTGACACGTGACAAAACTAAACCAGACGCACTTGGAAGGAGGAGCTTTGGGAGGGGCGTATCAGATTGAGATGTGATGTTATAAGCAGAGGAGATTAAATACTCAAATTGAGTTGTTGTTTGCAAAACAGTAAGTGACAAGGTATTTTAATGTAAGAACTATTGATTATTTGTTAGTTAGCCCATGGTGGATCAACTTACAAATAAACTTATGGGTTAACTTGTTGAAGTCAAATATGTGGATAAATTGACAAAATTAGTGGATATGAATAAAAATTCCCGTAAATACCTTCATTGACAATTACGTTTCCATTTGATAGTTAATAAGCCAGCTAATTTGTCCACCACAAATCAAATTCCTGTTTACATCTCTGGTTACTGGTGAAATAAACACATCAGGACTCATTAACCTTTCTAGCTCCTTTCTTGTTCATCGCCAGTTCAAATTTAGTGCAATTTATCGGAATTTTCTTCGTAATCAATCAATTAGCAGCATAGTTCGTCCCCTATTCAGCATTGCTGTAAGATCACTAATTGTGATGAACACATCATAAATCTAGTCAACAACTATTAAAATACAGTGTAGAGGTTGCATTGTACTGTACTAAACTAAAACAACCATGTGAATAATCACTCTTCTTCATGAAGCATGTGTTGGTACTTGCACATAGTTAGTACTCCATATGTGTTAAATCAAATATTAGCTATATATTATCACACTTTCCAACATGTCCACTCTTACAAAAGCAGAGGGGGGTTGCACTGTGCATTTGTAAACAAAAAAAAAAAGAGTAAATAAAATAAAATAGGTAAGAAGAGAAAGATTGTGAAAACATGCATCAAAAGCATAAAAGAATCAAATTATTTAGTGAGAGAAAGTAAAGAATAAAATGATCCACTTTGGAAAAATAAAAAGGAAAGTTGGTGTTGTGTGCGTACGTAATAATTATTCCTACTAATAATTTATCTTGTTCATTCTTATTTTATGCAAATTTCATAGTAATTATGACCAGGTTATATCTCAGGTGTTGTATGCCTATATTTAAGAAATGCATGTCAGGATTTAATACGCAGTTGTTTTATATCGAATACATGTGTTTCCTACATCCCTACCTTGACATAAGAAATACAACTCACTTTATCCTAATTGCCTGTGTGATGTTTTGTCCTGGATACATTTGTTAGAATCTATGTATATGAAATAGGAACTAATCTGTAGTTGATAACTTGATACCGTATATACGTATTTGGTTGATACTATCTTTTTGTGTGTGTTTTTTAATTCATAATTCTACCAGATTTATTAATCAACTCTAACATTGACTTGCCGCGTTCTTTATGATGTTTAATATATGTTGGACAGATCTAGTTGTTGATGGAGACAAGATGAGTAGTGAATGGTTTCTAGCAAGGAACAACGGCTCTGGAAGCGCAATAACCCTAAACTGTGATATGATTACCAGAATGTGAGATCACGAGATAGACGCATGACTTGCACTTTAAGTTCATGAATTTAAGAAGTGCCTACTGCTCATGGGATAAACTGTGGTATATTTCTTGGTTGGCTCCATGTTCTATTGAGTAAGTATGTTTGGCTTCTAGTCCATCAGATCAACTAACTTGATGGCATCTTCCTATTTTCATACAATGCCGACTGGTTATTTTTACCTATGCATGGTTAATATATTATGCTACAGTTAAGCCTTCATCATTTGTTTCCAAGAAATGCAACTCTAGTGTGTCCCACTTCTTTGATATTGTACGACAGTTTTATACTTTTATGTACTCAAACTAAAAATATGCAGTTTCATAGACATACCATTCAATATTGCATGTTATACAACCGGACTAAATTATATTTTAAAATTTGTTTGAACTTTTTGACAAGACCATATGGGATAAGGTACATAGAGTAATCATGAAACAATTTTTTTACCACTGAAACATTTTCTATTTTTTGTTGTTTATTTCAAACATTTGTTTCAGTTTAAAAAATAGTTATAGCCATAAATTATTGACAAGTAATTTTGGTGACACGTTTTATGTATTCTATTTAACATGACAGATCCTGTAAAGCAATCCACTTATCACCAATTCCATTTGCCCGCTCCTCTCATCGGCAACTAGGATGAGGCATCTGATTCGCACACAGGTAAATATTCATATTTAAGTAATGATAACAAACCGCCCTTGTGGAGTTATAATAGTTTTTAAATAAAGATAGCAGTCTATTACTAAAATAGAATAGTGGTTTGAAAACAAATGAAACTGGTCAATGTACCTTCTCTGAAGTAAGCAAAATTGCCGATATATGTTTGATGGGATTAATTTTTCTTCTTCTGAGCAATAGCTACTTCTTTGAACTACAACATAATGGGATAAATCTTTATTGATAACCAGAATGTGAAATTCGACTTTGTATGACACTGTAAGTTCCAAGAGAATCTCTATTATAATTTTTCCTATTATGATTTGATTTAAATCAACTACATTTTAGGCATTTTGAGTTCAGATGAAGCCCTGTGTACAAAGATATCTTAAAATTGTGCTTTATATAAAGAAAATATGCATGACTAAAATTTACTAAAGGTGATCCAAACTACTCCTTGGATTTTCAACTAAAGCTCTTGCAAGATACTACTCCAAGCCTTATTTTAATGAACATTTAGTACATTTATGCATACTTATTAGTGGTTGGTAAATTATATAAACCATAGCATCATGTCTATTTAGTTTTGTCTTTTATACATTATAAGAACTTATCTATTTTCTTTAGTATTTTTTGTACTTAGCTTTGAATTCCCAATTAATTTATGCAATGTTGTCTTCCTTTTTGTATGCACTACTTTCATAATCTTTTAATAGAATAGTCCGATTCTTTTTAGCATAAACAGTTTACAGTTCCTCACATTTGTTCTTTACCATTTGATCTTTTATTACATACGGGATTATTTTTTTATATTATGTCGATGTTTTTATCAATTCGCAATGCCATGAAAGGTGCTTTAGCTTTCTTGTGATATTGAGTGGTTTAGTAAGCATACAGGTCTCGAAATTTTCGATGGTTTAGTATGCTATCTATTGAATGTGTTGCAGGGTAAACATGCAATGCGATGATAGAGGTTTCCTTGTTTGAAGTTGATGCTTTCAGTGGAGCTTTGAACGGTTTTATCTTTATCATGTGAAAAAGAAAAGAATAGAAAATGAACTATTATCACGACCCAGATTTCCGGTACCTTTCGAGCTGACCAAACAACACCAGTCCAACCCAAATTGTATTGGAAACCCAGATGTCAATAGAAAGAAATTAAAGGATGAGTTAAGAAAGAAAGAAATATTAGAACAGAAGAAAAAGAAGAAGTATCAACATAACACAGAGTCTCACATCGCAGCGGAATAAAAATATAATATAGAAATAACTTTTATTGAGAGCTTGGAAAATACTTACAACATCAGAGTACATCACCCATCTGGATAGTTATAATAATCTGTCCTTATTTACAATCACACAGCAGAATAAACTAGATATCATACTTCTGAACATCTCCAGCTCGTCTCTGGACTTCGCAGCATCCGATAACCTGGACCTGTACAACCCGGTCTAACCCGAGCATTACAAATACCGTGTCAGTCTGGTGAACCAGAGTGAGAACAACTCACCAAGTTTAAGGGGAATCATCCAACTTGATTTTAAATTTCAATAATCTTTTTGAAAGAAAAGGATAAATGTAAAACCAAATCCACACATAAATACGAACGGTTTTTACCTTACGATAACCCAAAACATTTTGAAATCAATATCTTGCCAGATATTATAATAGTGTCTAAATGCAAGTAAATATCAGTCTAGCGGAATGCTTGCATCTAACGCTCCATATATATAGTATACAATCAAAACCTCAGGCTCTTATTGGATGTTGGATTCCGGCTATGACAAGATATGGAACCACCTGCCGATAGTGTATCTCTAAAGGCGAATACACTGGGTTCAACAAGAACGTCTTGCAACCCGGCCCACACATGACCGTTTCCCGAAAGGGACAGCATGGATAGATTAAAGAAGCAAAAGGAATTTCTCTAGATAAGTCATTATACACCCTAATGGGTGCGACCCACATATCCATGTTGTCTGCCCTATTTTTGTCATTTCCCGGTTGTGAAGCTTGAGGTTATAATTCTTCTTTCCCAGATAGCACACTACCATTCACTTTGAATGCCACATCGTCAGATCCATCGGAAATCACTAACTGATTTCCGCAAAAATACTCAGATCGTTAGGCTAAATAAGTTTCCCTTCTTTTCCACCAACTTCATACGTTTGAAGAAATAAACGTACGTAATCCCTTTGGAAATACACTTTCAGACACTCGTCCATACAAGCTGTCCTGGGACTGGACAAACCGAAGGCACTCTCTTACTGCATCCTAGGAATCACCCTATAGATCAGTAGCGAGTAGTCCTTGCAAATCCGTTGATTTCAACTACGACAGAGTCATAGTATATCTCTGGACTCTAAACTAGATATTACAAGTAATTCTACCGTTTTATGAAGATCCACGGTCTTCAGTTTCTTCATTTTGATCAGTATTTGATAACTTCAATATTTCGTATTTGCTGGACTGAGTGGTTTTCGAATATAAATTCGATCCCGGTATTTTTGTACCAACAATCGTATTGGCTAGATTTGATAGTTGGTTATTTAACTATCAAATAAACAATCATTCAATCATGAAAATAAATATAGGTTTACTGGTTTAGTACTTGGCATCACTTGGCCCATTTAATTATAAATAATTAACGAATGGTTAATTTAAACTTCTAAAACTTGCTATATTTTAAAAGATGTATCCGATTCTCATTTCAATATATTAAACTTCTCAAAACCATTTAAATCTAATATTCTAGACTATTTGATAATCATATCCAATTTCTATTCTTCTATTATTTCAAAACATTAATTACAACACCATTTATTGTTTATCTTCGATTCATCTCGTCATTTGTAAAAAAATCGTTATGACCTCTCCTTGGTTTCCTCATTTGAACACTATACTCGTCACTTATCTTTTTAGAATAAACCCATTCTAAAACTTATCTTCTTACTTTGAAAACATCATTATATCTTCACGAATCTCCTTTGTTTCCTTTTTTATGGAAATATCATTTCATTTTCTCAAGCTCGTTTTAATTTTCTTTTATATTGGAATTTATTATATATATTTCCATTTTCTTCAACTAACATTACATTATTATTTCTCAAAATAAATTCCTTTTAACATCTTCACCATTACAACTAATAGCATCCCTCGATAATCCTGAAGTCATTCAAGTTGGGGTATTTTAAATTACCTTTCAGACCTTGATCAACAATGTTTTTATCTTAAGATAGGTATCGGTTGTAATACCAAAACCAATATTTATTCCCAATATCAAACCAAATCCCATTTTAGTTATAACTGATGAAACCTCATCTCTTATTAAATATAGTGAATTTAAATCGCATCTTATACTTCCAGAATTAAGTAACGTTAATTTAATATTAACATTTTAGCCTCATACTCCTCTTATAACATTGTTTATAAAACTCGGTTTTAATATAAACCCCTTTTTATCTCGCTTTTCTTTCCTTAACTAAAACCCTTACTTTAAGCTATCGTCTTGGCTTAAAATCTCTTTTATAACTTAGTCATAAAACTAGGTTTTAATACAAAAATGTTCATCAATACTTTTCAAAAATCCAATTGTGTTCCAATATCAACTTTGATTACTTACCTTAATGAATCTCATTTACGAATTGATCACTTAAATTATTATTCATTTAAAATAATAATTTACATCATTATTAACTATTATAGAAATAGTTAACTTCTTATTTAACTTAATTAAATAGTAGTTTCTTTTTAAATATTATTAAAGTTAATATAAATTTCTGTTAAACCATTTTAATTGATTAAATAAAAATAAAGTAATCAACAACTGATTCCAATTAAATTATTTCACTTCGTCAACTCAAATCATGATTATTCCTTTGATCAACTCTAATTAGACCTTCTTTTAAATTAATTAACAATATAATTAATTTAAATGATTCCATTTAATTTTCTCTTGAAAACCATTAATCCAACTCTTAACCAATTCGTTAATTTCTACTCATCTACTCATAAATCTTATTACATAAGAATTTAATTTACGAAATCATTTAAAACTTAAATAATAAATAATACATATTAATTTCCTTTTATTAAACCTTTATTCAAATATATTGACTTCAATTCATCTTCAGTTATAAAATATATTTTATAAATTCATTATTGTTGATTCACCTGACTAAATCAATATTTATAAAACGATATATTTTTAGGCCAACTACTACCAATTACTCAACCAATATTGTCTATTGGTTAAAACAGAACAAATGTTGAATTTAGATTCAACAATCAATGATCCAATCCATCATCTAATCATATGGGTTAAACAGTTCATGTAATTGTAACATGAAAATAAACAACAAATTTGAGGGATCCAGTCGGGTCCCTCCAATCTGTTTTCCCTGCATCCAAATATGTTATTACAACAATATCATTTATTTCAATAACATATATAATATTCAAAAATCAACCAATAAGAGCAATCCAAACATTCATCTATAAATTCAACACGTTTATATTATTATAAACGTGACCAATGAGGTAACTTACCTCCATCGGTTACAACCGTTAAAAATAGCGATTTGATTAAAATTAAATTAAATGAACGTTTAATTTAATAAGTTCAGTCACTGCATGTAAACATATTCAGCATCCATCAAACAACCATATAACAAACACAGCACAAAAATATTTAAACCCAACTTATATAAAATATAAGCGGGATAAAACTGAGTGAGTTGAACTAACCTTGGGTTTCCATTCGACGTTGAAGTAATCTTTTTCAATAACTTGTAGCTACGCCCAATTCTGCCCATATCAGCTTCATAACGTCGTGCTTGCTGATACGATTACAACTCTTCTAATTTTGTTAAATACCGATACTGTATAACCAAGATATAATTTTAATACGGTATACTGTTTTAATTAATATTATAAAAACCCTAAATAATATTTTATTTATCTAAGCACTACTTTTAACATTAATTTATTGTGATTATGCGTATATTAATACAATAGGGAATTTGGGCCAGGCTATATAAAATGAATTGGTTATGAAAAAGAATCGGGCACATACATATTTCCATTAGACATATTTAAATCCAATTTAGGCCACATCACTTATGGCATATTAACACATCCGATTACATACCGTGTTGCAAAGTTTAAATGTCGGCCACACTAAATCCTTTCCGTCTTCGATACTATTCATAAAAGTTTAATGGCCACCCAAATCTATATAAGTTAGGTTACTAATATATTCCGTTCCATGTTTACATATATTATAATCTAAACAGTATAGATTAATATTGTTTATACACTACTAATATATTTCAATTCTTCCAGTAATGTGTTTTAGTTCCCTTTTAAAAGAAAATACAGCATACATACTCGGCTAATGGAATAACATGGATGGTTAGGCAGACATTAGTTATTATAGTTTAGGAACGACTTCCATTGTCAGCTATCATGTTAAATATAATTATAATATGTGAAAGTTGGGCACGTTACTACTTGCTGTTCACAATTCTTCTCCACTTCAGCTTTGTACCCGCTCGGCTCCTCCCTTCCGAAACCAGCTATTAACAAACACAAGCTCCTCCACCGTATATACGTCCGTTCCCGCTCCACATGAATTCCCTTGTCCGTTCGCCTCACACCAGCCCTTCATCCGCTCAGCACTCCATTCCCCGATCATCAAACACGTGCTGACATCATTGCCATTATGTCCCTGCTACACAGCTCCATCATTCACCTCACGACCGAGAATAGGATACTCACACTTCTGTTTCACCCCATGTCATACTCCTCCCACTCTTTGAACTTGAAGCACTACCACACACTAAGCTACCTCACCTGAACGCTTGCTTTCTTATCCCTATCCTACTGCTTAACACTCCGCCTCTGCCCTGTGCATTGCACGCAGACCCACCATCCCATCTCAAGACACCACAGCTTTATCCCCATTCATCTTTAAACTCCTTTGTAGTTGCGTGAACCATCCGAGTCCCATATGAACTCCACAAACCCCACACAATACTGTTCTAACCATCCCAGTCTCTCCTTTTTATTCCCATGCTTTGTTTTAAGACAAGTACAACACGCCGCGTCTCAATATTAAACAAAACTTCCCAATATACCTTCTACTGTTCATTCATCTTTTACCCATGCTCCTTGTTTCCAGTCATATAAAAGCCTGTACTTGCTCTTTTTCCTCCCAAATGTTCGAAACTTGCTGCCATAATATGCGCCATGCACCACATCCATGTTTCTCCTCATCCAACCGTACTTCTCCACCAAAACCATCCCACCGCCTGCTTGCTCCACTAGCCTGACCTCGTGCAGTCCGGATGTCACCATTTTCATTGTTCAGTTGCACTAATGCGCCCATTTTTTTCATTTTTAGAGACAAGAGAAGCTTTCAGTCGAGAGGAAGAACAAACGAGAAGAGCAGTATTTATAAGCGAAGAAGGCTTGCTGAAGGGGTAAATGTGGGGAACACGGAACGTGGAGTGCACGAAAAATTTGGATTGTTTGGCTCCTAAGGTACATCGATGGTTTGGGATGCAAGGCACTGAAAAGTGTGCCACGCAAGTATCAAACAGTGGGAAAAAAATAAAATTTTGGTGATAATATTAATATCTAACATACCCAGACAAATGAATACTCCTTGAGCACGTTCTTAAAAGAAAGGAAGAGTGGTTGCTAGTTTTATTTTATTTTATTATATCGTTATTTTCATTGAACGTTCTAAATATACGTACCTCGTACCTGAATTTCAACACAACGAAAATAAATACACTACAATGTCTTAACATTCCGGTTCCAATGGAATTTATTTCGTTAGAAACGGATTCCATTTGCATAAACATCGTATTTTAATTTATCTGTCCACCCTTAAATTCCACGCACCGATAAAATAACTCTGATTGACTCCAAACTGAAAATCTAGCAATAATTAGTCATACGCATTCCAATAAAATTTGTTTCGCCGTAAACGGAGATCGTATGGAAAAAAACATTTTTAAGGCCTATATAATATATCAAACGATTTCCCATGTGCGAAGCACGAGCCTAATCATAAGGTAAGCAACGTATTGATTTGAACATACCATTTCGTATGATTATTTAATTTCATCGTCCATTCAAAATTCCAAATTGATATTTAAAATAAAATATATTAAATATCTGACTACCAAAAATATGGGACGTTACAATCCTTCCCCCTTAAAAGAATTTCGTCCCCGAAATTACTCAAGTAAGAAGAATGTTTCAATCCCCAATTAATTTCAAAATAATTATTATCTAAATTCTAAGTTATATAAATTTACGAAAAATTCGCCAGCACCTCCACCGCACTGCTCGATCAGACCAACTACAAACGCCACTCCGGACCTCACATCTTATCGAAGAAAACTCAAACCAAACAACTATCCAACTCAGGGGTATAAAATCAATCACCAATCCGTATAATTAAGGTTTACCTTTTTGTCGGGCATCCAAACTTAAATTCCAAAGCATAACCATTATAGCTCATCCTTCTTCAATCAATGTGTGCTCAACTCATTTTCAATGCCAGAATAAATACAAAGTTATTCAGTTTTATTTCCTAATCGAATTTTATTCAGATTCATTATACTAAAATTTAGTTTCCAATTCATTTAATTCTGTTATTAAATTATTTACGAATTTTATTCAAGCTATCTATCAAATAATCAATCCATAACCAACCAATCCATAGTTTTCTCTGTTTCCAAATTTCAAATTGATTTCATTTAACTCCAAAATCCATTTAACTCCAATGTCCATTCTTGCCTTAACCAAGCGAAGTTTCAAATCCATATTCGATTAACTATTCTAAATTTTCTAATTTATTCACCTCCATTTCAAATGTTGATTCTGATTTTATATGTGAAACCTCGGGTTATATTAAACCATACTAATTAATAATCAAATTTGAGTTCTATCTAATAAATCGGAAAACTCAATATCGATAATTTGATAAAATTATTCCTTTATATGAAAATATAATTTGGGTAAAATTATTTCATTTACCCTCTTTACAAAACATTATTTTATCAGTTGTCAGCTCAAATGCTTATCAACACTTGAATCGATCAAATAACACAATATAAAACATTTATATAAAATTTACATGTACGCTCTCATATATATATATATATATATATATATATATATATATATACACACACACACACACACACTCAAACTCAATCTAAGGTATTACTAACCTAACTCTATTGAGTTACGCCACCGAGCCAAGGTTATTATTAAACCATTGCTCTGATACCAATTCAGACGACCCAGATTTCCGGTACCTTTTGAGCTGACCAAACAACACCAGTCAAACCCAAATTGTACTGGAAACCCATATGTCAATAGAAAGAAATTAGAGGATGAGTTAAGAAAGAAAGAAATATTAGAACAGAAGAAAGAAGAAGAAGCATCAACATAACACAGAGTCTCACATTGCAGCGGAATAAAAATATAATATAGAAATAACTTTTATTGAGAGCTTGGAAAATACTTACAACATCAGAGTACATCACCCATCTGGACAGTTATAATAATCTGTCCTTATTTACAATCACACAGCGTAATAAATAATGGATATCATACTTATGAACATCTCCAGCTTGTCTCTGGACTTCGCAGCATCCGATAACCTGGACCTGTACAACCCGGTTTAACCCGAGCATTACAAATACTGGGTCAGTCTGGTGAACCAGAGTGAGAACAACTCACAAAGTTTAAGGGGAATCATCCAACTTGATTTAAAGTTCAAAAATCTTTTCGAAAGAAAAGGATAATCATAAGACCAAATCCACACATAAATACGGATGGTTTTTACCTTACGGTAACCCAAAACATTTTGAAATCAATTATAACGACCCGAACTTCTCCGGTCTCCAAAGACTACTAGCTGCCGTGTGGAAACCAAATCTACTAGCTGCCCAGGTTGAAAATAGGGGCACCCAAAGTTTAGGTTGAAACAATAAACTCTAGGTCAGTCATGTGACTAGTGTGTGAACTAAAACAGTTGTTTTAAACATTACTTTAAAATGGAGTAAATCAAGGGACCACGCCGTATAACACGGAATGGGTCTCCTCCCAAGAATACCAGTGCATAAAACAAACAGAGCAATGCATTTTGGAAAAAATGAAGCTATTATAAGACTCAGGTCCTATTACACAATGCAACGCAAGCCGGAGGATAGAGTTTTACCTTATAATAGCCAAACATGCTTGGTACTTTTAAAACAAATCAGTGAAACTATTATAAGTGCATGGTGCATAAAATAACTTCAAATATAAATGTATCAATCATAGACGGCGTAGTATCCCATGCTATTATGTCACCAATACTAGGCTCTACAATTAAAACTGCACAATATCGTATTGGAAATTGGATTCCATCTATTATCGATGAAGTTAGAACGAAATTTTTGAATTTAATTATAAAACTGTGACGACCCAAACTTCCCCGTAAAGGAAAGCTCGGATTGCTTCGAGAACACGACAAATCGGAACACAAACAGAAGAACATTTCATTGCTATTTACAACAATTCCATCAGAATACAAGAATATTACAGAGTATGAATAAATAACATACATTTGATAAATATCAGAGATTTAAATACATTACTACAGCGGAAAATAATACAAAACACAACTGAAAATAATATACGGATACAGAGCTTTTCGAATATCATTCCAGCTGTAAACCAGGATCCTGTGAATATATATCTGGAAAACCAAAACTACTAGATGCCCGTGTGGAAAATATGGGCACCAAGAGTTTAGGTTAAAACAATAAACTCCAGGTCAGTCATGGGACTGGTGTGAGAACTAAAACAGTTATTTAAAACTTTACTTTAAAATGAGGTAAATCAAGGGACCACGCCGTATAACACGGAACGGGTTTACCCCCAAGAATAGCTGTGCCTAAAACAAACAACGCAATGCTAAATAAAGAAAAATGAATCTATTATAAGACTCAGGTCCCATCACACAATGTAACGTGAGCCGGAGGATAAAGCTTTACCTTATAATAGCCAAATATGCTTGGTACGTTTTAAAACAAATCTTTTATTATTACTATAAGTGAAGAAATCAACTTCAAATATAAATGTATCAATCATAGATGGCATGATCGCCCATTCCTCTATGTCACCATATATAGTATACAATCAAAACCGAAAAATGTCGTATTTGAAAATTGGATTTCCATACTGGTGGCTCCTGATTCAAAAGATCTATCGCGTAGTACAATTCCTAATGGCTTACGTCGCTGGCATGCGAAAACGCCGTAATGCACATCCGCACTATCCAGGAAACAAGTTACCACTGCCTATGTCGCAGCATGTGAAAACACAACTAACTCTATCCGTCAAGGAATCGGGGTGTGTGCCATAACCCTCACCTCGGTCGACCGAATCCATGACAACCCATAAGGTGTCTATCCTCATAACAAAAGCATACTGATCTAACCATCAGTTTACCACCATACCGGTGTGTGAAGCTCGTGAATTAATGCTACACAGAGCCATGCTATAGTAAAGCTATGCTTTGATCATCAACCACAAGACTCTGCTTTTCAATAGAAGCCTTGATCATTTGCCACTTAGACCTGCCACACAGGCAATTTACGCCACGCGACTGATGTCTATCGATATACAACCTCTGATCCCGTACGTCTCAGAGAAGGGTGAAGTAAGGGAATAAATTCCCCTTCACCAGGTAGACGTATATTTGATAGAGATCAATCAGCATAGAATAAAATCCAATGTCAGACACACCATCCATTTACAAGTCCGTTCTAGGTCTGAACGAAACCGGAGGCACCTTGTTCCTTGCCCCGTATGCTGGAGAGAGGCCCTCGCATATCCGTACAATCAACAAGTACGTCCGGATGGCTACCACTTTAGCCCCTTCAAGGTAGATACTCCAATCATGAGCATCATAGAAACCATCCATTCGATGTGAAGATCGTCGATCTGGCACCGTCTTCAATCTCTTCGACTTTTCGTTGTATCAGTTATTCTGAATGGGTTAAACCCGGCCTTTTCGAATAACTCGCGTATCTTATAATCAAGTGCTACAACAACACATCATATGCCATTCCAATCCAGAATATTCTTTTATTCAAATATTCTTTTCCTTTGGGAAAGGTTCCCATTAATTTTATCAAAGGTAAATTCTTTAAATTTATTCTTTAATCTTTCTTTGGATATCAAACCATATTAAGGTTTTCGAAACTAGTCAGGATTAGTGAACTACACCGAAGTAATCATTTATTTTGTTTCCCAATCCCAACCTATTCATCCCATGGAGAAAAACTGGTAATACTCTATATCTAACACCAGGGTGTTATCGGTAAATATTAATTACCATTTCACGTTCAAATCTAACTAAAGATTTAGCTATCGCCTGGAGTAAAACTGGTGGTACTCCATTTTCGATCATTTTCTTGAATTGATAATTTTAATTATCACTTTAACTTTTCAATCTAATCAAAGATTCATTTAAACTCCATTTAGTTTTAATCTTCCCAAAAATCAATGTTAATGATTATTCAAAGCTAAGAAATTAATCTTATCTTTAACTGGGTTAAAGAACCAATGTCACTTAAAACACAGTTCACGATAAACCCAAAATCACATTCCATTCCATGTGTCTCCAATCGTAAATTAGTAAGAAAACAATTCCCTAAGTATTAATCCAGAAGGCCGAAACCAACATCTGATCAATACCCAGGAAACCATTCAAGTTATCTAACCTTTAGTTAGTTTCTAATTTTCTTAAGTCCATTGGGTTTAAGAACAGTATTTGACAAACCCAAAATCTCATTTCCATTGTTAATCGGGTTAAAGATTTTAAACGTTCACGATAAACCCAAAAATCCAATTCTTTTATTCAATTCCAATTAAATATTAATTAATCGGAAAACTTCACTGAATCTTAGTTTAAAGATTTATTCTTTTCTCTACTGGGTTAAAGAATAGTGTTAATGAAGACACCATTCACGACAAAGCCAAAATCCAATTTGATATCAAATACAAGGCTCTGAATAGAAAATATATCGGCTTATATTCAATATCAAACTCTGAAACCAACGAATATCGTATTGGAATAACGATATATATATCTTCCAAATTCCTCCATAATATCCGTACAATCACGGAATCCAATATCGAAATATTCCAAAGATAATTTCGATTCAAATCCATTCCACTTTATTCGTTTGAAAATTCCGGTTATTTTATAACCATTTTTAAATCCAATATATTTATTTAGAAATAATTAAATAATTATTCTAGTTAATAACTAGTTCATTTCGATAAAAATATATTTTTATCTTTTCAAATATGGAATTTTTCATCCCAATTCTTTCCAAATCATTTATATGATTTTACACAAATTATTAATATTTTTAATAATTTTATCAAGGCCCGTACAGTCGGTTTCCAATAACAGCCACCGAACTGCATCCATAGCAACCTTTTCTGAAATTGATTTGGACATATCTCCAAATCCGACCATTAGATTTCAAATCTCTTGTATTCATTGGAAAGCGCTTATCGATTCGAACCCAACGGTTCTGGTTTTAGGAGAATCCGACGGTCGGATCTCCCGTAACGTCCATTTGAAGTTAATGGTCGAAATTCGTGAACTGCCGCTACACGGCTTGTTCTATTCAGGCCATTATAACATATAATATATATATATATTATATATTTTGTCTATTTCTATTTAAAATGAATTTTATAAACCGTTTTAAGTTCGTTTTAAAAACGATTTCCACTTCCATTTCAAATTCAAATCAAAATTGAATTTTCCATTATAAATTCGTTTATAAATTCATTTCAAATCGATTTCAATTTAATTTCAATTCGTTTTAAATTCATTTCAAATCGATTTCAATTCAATTTCCATTCATTTTGAATTCATTTTAAATTGATTTTAGTTTCATTTTAAATTCATTTCAATCAATTTCAATTCTATTTTAAATTCATTTCAATATTAAAACGATAAAATTTTCCAAAATATCCGATTTTGAAATCACTTTTCGATACTCATTATAAAATGAATAAAATCGACAAAATTCCCGTTCGTGTTAAAATGGCGTTTAACTACTTAACATGGCTTCACATTTCAATATTCACTAAATATTATTTTAAAATATTCGTTAATTCTGAACTGGAATCAGACTCCATCAATTACCATATAATTTTATTTATATGGATTTCAACATCATATATATACAACAATAATGATCAGCAATCATTAAAAATTCAAACAACATCCAGAGTGCATTTTACAACTGTATAAGCATTAAAATAAATAATTAACGCTTATATAGGCTGTCAACCCATCGTTTGACATACCACTAATTATTGGGATCAATGTATGTCAAATATTATCCCAATACCCGTGCGAGGTTTTCAAACAACAATTACTGTTTATTATTTGTGCAATTGGGCGATGTGTAAAACTTATCGTCCCAATCAATATCAGATAAATAAGTGTACATAGACAAACCGTCCGGTTTGTAAACGAATGTTTATTTCAATACATGACTATGTCACACAGCTCATATATACAATAAAAATGATACTTTTATTATTCATATATTTTATACAATCCACTTCACATCACAATCAATTTTCACAATACAATCAAACAAACAAGTCATCCATGGTCTGTGGACGACGGGGAGCAGTTCATATATGCAGTTACTATAAATTAAATAACTATACAGAAATAATTTTAGTGAGAAGTTCTCACATTGGTTCTTTTATTTCTGAATTTCACCGTCGTTCGGGTCTGAATTTGTCTAAAATTCCAACTTGCTCCATTTTGGAAGTGGTCAGTTTTGTTGCGAAGCTCTCACTGAGACGAGTCCAACACTTCTGAAATCTTCGAATTTCGTTCTAGTATGGAGAAGCTACAGTAGTTTTTCATTTCATTAAAAAATGGAAATAATTATTAAATGTTAATCAATTTCTTTTATCCCCGTTTACCCTCTTTCTTTTTCTATTCCTCTTTGTAACACGAAACCCATCAGCTCCATGTTGAAGTTCACTGTCGCACACGCCAGGGGACCACCAGAGGTTGATCGGCCTGCGCCACCGAGTAGCCCTTCACGCCGACACCCCGCGCCACCACATATCTCGAAACTCGAACCCCCCATCCCATCAGAAATCGCAATCGAACGTGGGTGGTTTAGCCCCAAAATTAGCACCTACCAAACAACGAGAATCCATCAACCTGGTATGGATAGAAAGAGCTTGAAATGCTCTTGGATTTTAGTTCATAAAGCTTTCAATTTCATAGTAAGGAGTTGGGGAAATTTGGATTTGAATTTTGGGGTGATTTTGGCCCTTAGTCGGGACTGGCAGTTGATGAACAAAACAAGGGGGTTTAGGTTAGGGTATTTTAGGGGGGGGGGGTTATTTATATAAAATATATATTATTATTTTATTAAATTAATTCTAAATTCACTTGTTTATCCATACAAACTCCAAACAAACTCCAACGACTGTCACCCCTAGCTAATTACCCCCATTCCGAACACAATGGAATATGTTTTGTAACCCAATTCGGTTGTTACGACCAGTTTTCACTAAATTTATAATATAAATCATTATATTTTAAATTCAAACGCACATTTCAATTTACCGTGGCCACAAACTGACTCCAAAAATTCCAGAAAAATAAATCTAGCTATGTTTTGGCGATACGGTCCTAACAAAACTAATTTCGTCGAATTTGGAGATCGTTTGAAAAATAGCCATTTTTTGGTCGATCTAAATTGACTAAAACTGTCAAAACATGTTTTCTTTTGTCACGCTCACATATTGATTTCAAAAATTATGAAAATTGGAACCTAGCAATAACTTGACATCCCGGATCCAACAAAAGTGGTTTCGTCGAAAATGGAGGTTGTTTACAAAATGGCTATTTTTAAGGCCTTTATATATATTAAAATATATATAAATTCCACAGCAACTTTTCTGAATTTTAAACTGGACATAACATTATATTCCTGCTATGAAATCTGGATTTTTCACATCCGTTGGAAAGATATTTTCAAACAGATTCTAATATTTAAAGTTTCACTAAAATCCGATTTATTTTGAATCCTGTACATTCATTTGAAATTGAAATCGAATTTTCAAACTACAACGCCATTTTCAATTCCTTTTATAATTAAAATAAATATTTATATTCTAACTTTGATTTAAATAACTATTTAGTCGTTATTATTTAAAATAAATCATTTTAAATATTCAAAATTCACTAAAATTGCTAAAATAAAAATTTAAAATTGGTTCTGATTTTCCAGGTTGTTATAATCTTTCTCACTTAAAATCTTTTCTACCTCGAAAAGGAACAGAGATGAAAGTTGTTTATCTAACCAACTCAACTTTCATTCTGGCTTTCATTCTTCAACTTTTTAGTTTTTAAGAATTTTCAAACTCTTCAAAAATTTGGCTAACACCCTAAATTTTCGAAAAATTTCGCCATAACCTCCTTTGTACGGAGAGGGGTTTGGAATTTGGGCCATATTAGGCACCTAATAAATCCTAAAAAGCATACACATATTTATAGTGATATATTCCGGTGTCCACAGGGGAGTGTGTATAGATCATAACTCCAGAGAATAAATTCTCGTCACCGTATAAATAGTTTTTGTGCCTTAATAACTAGAGAGACATGATTATTGTCAACTCCAGATCCGTGTGGTTTTTTTTATTAATCTGGCAATTTACCGTTACATTCTATATAGTCCATATCAGTCTTCGGTTCAATCTGAAATATAGTTATCGCCATACAAGCCTCTCGCTTGTATGGTAGATCTTCAACCTCGTCACATAAACTCCAAATGTTTATGTGGTATATGATAGAATATGCTATCTTCTCGCATTAATTGTTACTATCCTATGGCGACGTTTATGATTTCACACAGAACAACCAGCACTCCGCATCTAATGGCATTCACAGGAGTTTGTATAATAAATAAAATTGCGCGTCTAACTCATTAAGGTTTACCTATTTGTCAGGCATGCAAATAAATTCTTTACTCAACAACAAATCCATTTACCTGTTTAACAGTGTGTATATATATGTACATATATGCAAATGCAATAAATTTTCAATTCAATTTCATTTTTGACTTGATTTTGCTACATTTCTCTTATTGGTATTATTATTCCAACATTTTATATCAATCAAACTAATAATCATTCAATACAACCTGCAATCCATTAGTTGATTAAATTTTCAAACGTATACTTATATATATATATATATATATATATATATATATATATATATATATATATATATATTCAAAAATCACATTTCTAGTGTCAAATTCCAAACAATAAATTCAAAATAAGGTTTTGGTTCTCACACCAGTCGATTGGAAATATATAGATATCCTACTTTTGAAACTCTAACATACATGCTGATGATACCATGGCGATCATCAGAACCATCTCTGGGCGGCTAGAGTGTGATTCTATATCTACCCAGTATAGTTGAGACTTCGAATACACGCTCATGATGCGTATATACAAAATCTTCATATACTCGATTGTCCAAATTCAATATAAAATAAAATAGTCAAATACGTATGTTAAGATTTGAATTTTCAAAACAAAATTCGTTTTCATTTTTATTTTAAAAATAACACTCTTCACACTTGTCCTAGGATACTAATGATCCTATCTCTAATGAGTCATTCTTATTGGATATTGCTAATCCAATCTCTGATGAATTCTTTTGTTTGGTTCTAATATGTATAGTTCTCGAGCTCTGTAAACCAAAGCTCCGATACCACTGTGACATCCTAAACTTCGCCGTAAAGGAAAGCCCAGATTGCTTTGAGAACACGACAAACCGGAACACAAATAGAAGAACATTTCATTGCTATTTACAAAAATTCCTCCGGAATACAAGAATATTACAGAGTATGAATAAATAACATACATTTGATAAATATCAGAGATTTAAATACATTACTGCAGCGAAAAATAATACAAAACACAACTGAAAGGAATATACGGATACAGAGCTTTCTGAATATCATTCCAGCTATAAACCAGGATCCTGTGAATATAAATTTGCAAAACCAAAACTACTAGCTGCCCGTGTGGAAAATATGGGCACCCAGAGTTTAGGTTAAAACAATAAACTCCAGATCAGTCATGGAACTGGTGTGAGAACTAAAACAGTTATTTAAAACTTTACTTTAAAATGAGGTAAATCAAGGGACCACGCCGTACAACATGGAATGGGTTTCCCCCCCAAGAATACCAGTGCCTTAAACAAACAGCGCAATGCTAAATAAAGAAAAATGAAGCTATTATAAGAGTCAGGTCCCATCAAACAATGCAACGCAAGCAAGAGGATAGAGTTTTACTTTATAATAGCCAAATATGCTTGGTACGTTTTAAAACAATTTTTTTATTATTACTATAAATGAAGAAATCAACTTCAAATATAAATGTATCAATCATAGACGGCATGAGCTCCCCATCCCACTATGTCGTCATATATAGTATACCATCAAAACCGAAAAATGTCGTATTTGGAAATTGGATTTCCATACTGGTGGCTCCTGATTCGAAAGATCTATCGCGTAGTACAATTACCAACGACTTACGTCGCAGGCATGCGAAAACGTCGTAATGCACATCCGCACTATCTAGGAAACAAGTTACCGCGGCCTACATCGTAGGCATGCGAAAACACCGCTAACTCTATCCATCAAGGAATCGAGGGGGGGGGGGGTGTGCCCTATCCCTCACCTCGGTCGACCGAATTGATGACAACCTATAGGGTGTCTATCCTCATCTCAAAAGCATACTGATCTAACCATCAGTTTACCACCATACTAGTGTGTGAGGCTCGCGAATTAACGCTACACAAAGCCATGCTATATTAAAGTTGTGCTTTGATCATCAACCACAAGACTCTGCTTTCAACAGAAGCCTTGATCATTTGCCACTTAGGCCTACCACACAGGCAATTTACGCCATGCGACTGATGTCTATCAATATACAAACTCTGATCCGGTATGTCTCAGAGAAGGGTGAAGTAAGGAAATAAATTCCCCTTCACCAGGTAGATGTATATTTGATAGAGATCAATCAGCATAGAATAAAATCCAATGTCAGGCACACCATCCATTTACAAGTCCGTTCTAGGTTTGAACGAAACCAAGGGCACCTTATTCCTTGTCCCGTATGTCCAATACAGGAGAGAGGCCCTCGCATATCCGTACAATCAACAAGTACGTCTGGACGGCTACTGCTTTAGCCCCTTCAAGGTAGCTACTCCAATCATGAGCATCAGTAGCACCCATCCATTTAATGTGAAGATCGCCAGTCTTGCACCGTCTTCAATCTCTTCGACTTTTCGTCGTATCAGTTATTCAGAATGGGTTAAACCCGGCCTTTCCGAATAACTCGCATATCTTATAATCAAGTGCTATAACAACACATCATACGCCTCATTCCATACCAGAATATTCTTTTATTCAAATATTCTTTTTTCCTTTGGGAAAGGTTCCCATTAATTTTATCAAAGATAAATTCTTTACATTTATTCTTTAATCTTCCTTTGGATATCAAACCATATTAAGGTTTTCCAAACTAGTCGGGATTAGCGAACTACACCGAAGTAATCACTTATTTTGTTTCCCAATCCCAACCTATTCATCCCATGGAGCAAAACTGGTAATACTCCATTTCTAACACCAGGTGTTATCGGTAAATGTTAATTACCATTTCACGTTCAAATCTAATTAAAGATTTAGCTATCGCCTAGAGTAAAACTGGTGGTACTCCATTTTCGATAATTTTCTTGAATTGATAATTTTAATTATCACATTTACTTTTCAATATAATCAAAGATTCATAAAAACTCCATTTAGTTTTAATCTTCCCAAAAATCAATATTAATGATTATTTAAAGATAAGAAATTAATCTTATCTTTAACTGGGTTAAAGAACCAATGTCATTTAAAACACAGTTCACGATAAACCCAAAATCACATTCCATTCCATCAGTCTCCAATCGTAAATTAGTAAGAGAACAATTCCCTAAGTATTAATCCCGAAGGCCAAAACCAACATCAGATCAATACCCAGGAAACCATTCAAATTAGCTAACCTCCAGTTAGTTTCTAATTTTCTTAACTCCATTGGGTTTAAGAACAGTATTTTTTTGAAGATACCATTCACGACAAACCCAAAATCCCATTCCCATTGTTAATCGGGTTAAAGAACAAGTGTTATTTAAAACACCGTTCACGATAAACCCAAAAATCCAATTCTTTTATTCAATTCCAATTAAATATTAATTAATTGGAAAACTTCACTAAATCTTAGTTTAAAGATTTATTCTTTTCTCAACTAGGTCAAAGAATAGTGTTAATGAAGACACCGTTCACGACAAACCCAAAATCCAATTTGATATCAAATACAAGGCTCTGAATAGAAAATATATCGGCTTATATTCAATATCAAATTCTGAAACCAACAAATATCGTATTGGAATAACAATATATATATCTTCCAAATTCCCCCATAATATCCGTATAATCACAGAATCCAATATTGAAATATTCCAAAGATAATTTCGATTCAAATCCATTCCACTTTATTCGTTGGAAAATTCCGGTTATTTTAAAACCTTTTTCAAATCCAATATATTTATTTAAAAATAAATAAATAATTATTCTAGTTAATAACTAGTTCATTTCGATAGAAATATATTTTTATCTTTTAAAAATGAAATTTATCATCCCAATTCTTTCCAAATCATTTAGTATGATTTTACACAAATTACTAATGTTTTTAATAATTTTATCAAGGCCCGTACAGTCGATTTCCAATAACGGCCACCGAAGTGCATCCATAGACCTTTTCTGAAATTGATTTGGACATATCTCCAGTTCCAACCCTTAGATTTGAAATCTCTTGTATTCATTGGAAAGCTCTTTTTGATACGAACCCAATGGTTCCGGTTTTAGGAGAATCCGACGGTCGGATCTCCCGTAACATCCATTTGAAGTTAATGGTCGAAATTCGCGAACTGAAGCTGCGCGACGCGTTCTATTCAAGCCATTATAATATATAATACATATATTATATGTTTCGTCAATTTCCATTTAAAACGAATTTTATAAATCGTTTTAAATTCATTTTAAAAATGATTTCCACTTCCATTTCAAATTCAAATCAAAATTGAATTTTCCATTATAAATTCATTTTAAATCGATTTCAATTCAATTTCAATTCGTTTTAAATTCATTTCAAATCGATTTCAATTCAATTTCCATTCGTTTTGAATTCATTTCAAATCAATTTCAATTTCATTTTAAATTCATTTCAATCGATTTCAATTCTATTTTAAATTCATTTCAATATTAAAACAATAATATTTTCCAAAATATCCGATTTTGAAATCACTTTTCGATAGTCATTATAAAATGAATAAAATCGAAAAAATTCCCGTTCGTGTTAAAATGGCATTTAACTACTTAACATGGCTTCAAATTTCAATATTCAATGAGTATTATTTTAAAATATTCATTAATTCTGAACTGGAATCAGATTCCATCAATTACTATGTAATTTTATTTATATGGATTTCAACATCATGTATATACAACAATAATGATTAGCAATCATTAAAAATTCAAACAACATCCAGACTGCATTCTACAACTGTATAAGATTAAAATAATAATTAACGCTTATACAGGCTGTCAACCCCATCGTTTGACATACCATTATTTATTGGGATTAGTGTATGTCAAATATCATCCCAATACTCGTGTGGGGATTTCAAACAACAAATATTGTTTATTATTTGTGCAGTTGGGCGATGTGTAAAATTTATCGTCCCAATCAATATCAGATAAATAAGTGTACATAGACAAACCATCCGGTTTGTAAATGAATGTTTATTTCAATACATGACTATTTCACATAGTTCATACATACAATAAAAATGATATTTTTATTATTCATATATTTTATGCAGTCCATTTCACATCACAATCAATTTTCACGATACAATCGAACAAACAATTCATCCATGGTCTGTGGACGACGAGGAGCAGTTCATATATGCAGTTATAAACTAAATAACTGTACATAAATAATTTTAGTGAGAAGTTCTCACATTGATTCTTTTATTTCTGAATTTCACCGTCGTTCGGGTCTGAATTTGTCTAAAATTCCAACTTGTTCCATTTTGGGTGTGGTCAGTTTTGTTGCGAAGCTCTCGTTGAGAGGAGTCCAACGCTTCTGAAATCTTTGAATTTCGTTCTATTATAAAGAAGTTACGACAGTTTTTCATTTCATTACAAAATGGAAATAATAATTAAATATTAATTAATTTCTTTAATCCCCCTTTACCCTCTTTCTTCTTCTGTTCCTCTTTGTAACACGAAACCCATCAGCTCCATGTTGAAGTTCACCGTCGCACACGACAGGGGACCACCAGAGGTCGATCGGCCTGCGCCACCGAGTAGCCCTTCACGCCGACACCCCGCGCCACCCCATATCTCGAAACTCGAACCCGCCGTCCCATCAGAAATCGCGATTGAACGTGGGTGGTTTAGCCCCAACATCCGCACCCAGGAAACAACGAGAATCCATCAACCTGGCATGGATAGAAAGAGCTTGAAATGCTCTTGGATTTTCGTTCATAAAGCTTTCAATTTCATAGTAAGGATTTGGGGAAATTTGGATTTAAATTTTGGGGTGATTTTGGCCCTTAATCGGGACTGGCGACTGATGAACAAAATGAGCGGTTAGGGTTAGGGTATTTTTTTGGGGGGGGGGGGGGTATTTATATAATATATATATTATTATTTTATTAAATTAATTCTAAAATCACTTATTTATCCATACGAACTCCAAACAAACTCCAACGATTGTCACCCTCAACTAAATTACCCCCATTCCGAACACAATGGAATATGTTTCATAACCCAATTCGGCTGTTACGACCAGTTTCCGCTAAATTTAAAATATAAATCATTATATTTTAAATTCAAACGCATGTTTCAATTTACCAAGGCCACACACTAACTCCTAAAATTCTAGAAAAATAAATCTAGCTATATTTTGACGATACGGTCCTAATAAAACTAATTTCGTCGAATTTGGAGGCTGTTTGAAAAATAGCCAATTTCTGGTTGATCCAAATTGATTGAAATTGTCTAAACACGTTTTCTTTTGCCACGCTCACATATTGATTTCAAAAATTATGAAAATTGGAACCTAGCAATAACTTGAAATTCCAGATCCAACAAAGTGCTTTCATCAAAAACAGAGGTTGTTTGCAAAATGGCTATTTTTAAGGCCTTTATATATATATTCCATATCAACTTTTCTGAATTTTAAACTGGACATAACTTTTTATTCCCGCTATGAAATATGGATTTTTTACATCCGTTGGAAAGATATTTTCAATTAGATTCTAATATTTCTGGTTTCACTAAAATCCGATTCATTCTGAATCCTGTACATTCATTTAAAATTTGAAATCGAATTTTCAAACTACCGCGCCATTTTCAATTCCTTTTATAATTAAAATAAATATTTATATTCTAACTTCGATTTAAATAAATATTCAGTCATTATTATTTAAAATAAATCATTTCAAATATTCAAAATTCACTAAAATTGCTAAAATAAATTTTTTAAATTGGTTCTGATTTTCCGGGTTATTACAGAGACACTCTAGCCAATGTCACTGGATTACACACTCTGGGCAACCCTTGGATTGGTTGGGCCGGTCCTCTCGTTTGAGGATTGGCAATTCCTGAACACACGTTTCCCCGCCCTATGGGGTGTAAATGAGCCAGATGACTCAATATCCATCGGCTCCGTAGTAACCGATATATCCGAGGCACCTCGCAATCCAACAACCACATAAGTAAAAATGTCTGGGCTTCATACCATGACACCACTTCTAGCTAGAAAGAAACGTCATGTTCTCCCAATGGTCCGATCCCGTTTTTGACTCATACCGATGAAACACCCAAATTCCGTTAAGGTCACTCACAAAGGGAATGCCTTAACTTCAGTGGAGGTTTATAAGTAAAAGTCACAGATAAAACACAAGACATATATAAACACACACACACACACATATATATACATATACATACATACATATATATATATATATAAGCAGCGGAAAACAAACAGACTTTCATTTCATAAATACGTGTTCATACAAAACATTTCCATAATTGTCTCACAATAACTTCCAAAACATTACATCATCATTTCTGTCTTGAATATTAAATAAAGAAGCATAAAACATAATTAAAGCTGCATAAATCCCCATGGAACATGTCCAAAAGCCATAGCCAAGTAAAGAGAGTCCAAACCATACATCTACTATCTTGAAGCTTGCAAAGAGTCTGACTAAGATGAGTTGTTTCCTCCCTGTGGACCTGGGGGGGGGGGGGGAACGGAAGAAAAGAAGACGAAAGAAAAATAGAGTCAGACATAAAGCCTGGTAAGTCTAATGACTCTTCAGTATGAGAATAAGAAAAAGGGCATGATAAGTATAAACTGGAAACAGGAAAGTATCATAAACTAAGATAAAGCAGTTTTGAACCGAATATACTATCGCATCCCACACTATATCTCTGCACCTACTTGCATTTGTTTCGATTGGCGCCTCTTGATCGGGGTGAAGTGATCCCCTTTCTAAAGATCGGCTCCTACTCGCAAAATCATATGTGTCATACGGCCCCCAATGATTGTAGATACCTATGCTGGTCCCACCATGGAGCGTATCAAGTCCCATGGTGGTGGCCCGACACAATTCTAGAATGCATAGGTTATACTACTGGTGCCCAGTGCCTTGTTTGTCTGCTCCGATGTGTGTGCACGCCCGCACTCCGTTAGAACCCACATTGCTGCACCAACCGTCGTCGCTTTTGACCGCTTACAATCAGCCCAGTAATCGTGCCCCACCCTGCCTAGTTTTAGGGTACCATGATACCTAATTGGGTTGCTGCTGAAATGGGTCCTCCGTTACTAGGGTTTTCTAGTCAAACATGTTAGGTGGTTAAGTGTCTGTATTAACCTAACCCCCACCCATCAGTTTAATTAACATGTTGAATTGGTTAAGTTTTTTAGTTAACTTAACCCTACCATCCTGACTTGTCTGTCCTTAGCCTTAATTAGTTAAAGCACCGACCACTCACATTAGATAGGTATTGTTACATTTACTGGATGTGCCGGTCGGTTCCGGGTAGGTTTACACCGTAACTCAGTCTAACCTCGGGTCCTTATTGGGCTCAATGCTTAACCACCTACATTGGATAGGTATTGTTGTGATTACTGGATAGCTGGGCGGGTCCGGGCAGGTTTACATCACAACTCAATCCAACCTCGGGTTAAGCATACTCGTATTTTCAAAATTTACATATTTGTCTCTTTTACTTGTTATATGTAAATTTGTTAACATTTAAATGTTATGGCCCACTTTCCAAGTTCATCTTTTTGGTATAAGAATTTATACCATTTAAGTGCCACCAATTATTGGCATGTGACAAACATGCCAATTTCACATATTTTTCATTTTTAATCCCAATGATATTCCCCCGTCTGTACGTTCGCAAGATTATAATGAATGTTGGGCTAGATATTTCAGCCCAACTTTAAACATAGAAGGGAAAGCCAAGAACATGAAATATTCTAAATAACATAAAGGGTGGGTGACATATGAACTTGCAACTTTGCGATCTAATTAACGTAAATCATGGGTTTCAACTTGTCATGTGAACTTGCATTCAAATAAGAATCTAATTAAATAGGTGTCACATGAAATGGCATAATTTAGACTTGCATAACACATAGGCCTAAACATATTTTTATCCAGGCATAACCTCAAACACAAACTAGCATGTGAAAAGTTATTACACGTCCATAAAAATGTCTATTTTTGACATTAACCCAAAAGCGTGAACTAGATCAAATCATGTATCCTATTATAACATGAAACTTGTAATAATCATGTGAAAGTGAATGGTACTTGGCATGGACCCAATTACAAACTTGCAAAGAACATAAGAACATATATGTGGCATTTAATCATGTAGGCATAATGGTCTTAACATAGAACATGTGTATATAAGTCTTAACTTAGACTTAGAAAAATGTATACAACCTATGTTAAACATATAAACACATAGGTATAAATTCTAACATTAACCATATACTTGTATGTGATGTTGCTTTCATTCTAAATGTACAATAGGACCAACATCAAGTCAATTATACCACAAAAATCCCAATACCATTCACAATACAATCATTGCAATACACAGATATGAATTAGCATCATCATTATACAATAGCACAATTCCATTTCCATTTTACATCGAATCAAGTCTTAATTTTATTCTCATCGGAAAAATCACTATACTTACAACAAACGACGAACTTGAATTCTGGATTCTGAGTTCTGAATTTGCAATGCTTTCCTTTGGGTAGATAAACGTTGTTTGATTCTTGTTTTTACTTTAGTTTTGCTCATCTCTAAGCTTTATCCAACTGACGGCTACTCTTAGTTTTTTTTTTCGACAACATGACGGCTCTAGTTCTATTTTATTTGTGTGAATTTAGGTTAAGTGTTGGGTTGTATTTATAGAATTTCAGATTGATTTGAGCCGTCAGATGATCATAGAGTGAATCCAGACCATACACCAAGAGGTTCCAATCAGAAAGTGATAATTCAGCCCTAGTGACACACCAGAGCTCAGAAATTCGACCAGAAACCGACCAGGCCAGCCAAGACCTGACCAGGTCGACCATATGGTCGACCTAGTTACCCTGGTCGACCCCCTGGTCGACCTGGGTCCTGGGCGGGAATTTTCCCTCCCAGCCCTGTTTGGGTCTGTTTTCGAATTTCAAACTGGATTTTGAACTTTTTAAATTTTAAATTGAATTCTGAAACTTCCGGAGGTCATAACTCCATACGGAGTCCGATTTATGCAAACTTGGACTCTATCTCAAGCAGAATTCCGAGACGAGCGCAATGGCGTAACCCATTTCCCTTAATTCCCACATTCATAATTAATTATACTTTAATTTGTTAATTTAGCGTTAGCAGAAAATTTGGGGTGTTACATTCTCCCCTCCTTTTAGGATTTCGTCCCCGAAATCTTCAAGTCTGGGAGAACGTATATCCTACCATCCAATCGTCCATCTACTCAACCAACAAACATAGGCGTCCATTGTCCTTAAAAGACTTCTAATGCTTTATGATCATATGCATAGTGTGTGTACATGTCCTTATCTAATGCAAAATCAGGCGGTCTATTAATTCAGTTGACCTCCTTAATGCAAATCATGTAAGTGTCATGAATCCATTATGTATGCAAATTTTTCCTGCTTATAATTCTATATGAGTGCGCAACCATTCTTATAAATGCGACATCCATATGACAACACATCAAGTTTCAACCATATACAAATATGAATACATATATGCATATGCAATATGAAGTGACTTAGCCGATCTAAAACCTAGAGTGTGTGTATATGCATCCACGAGCAACCACTTGCAACCATCAACCATAACATGTTTCAATTACATGTTTACATCCAAAGGGGTTTCTACCTGAGGATAAAGGATAAGATCGAGGAGATATACCTAAAAAGGTAGGTACAAGCATAACTTAAGGAAAAAGAGAGATCAAAGATGTACCCTCAAAAAGAAAAGGGTAGGCCGCGCGTATTCCGCCCTCAGTTTTCCAAGTTGCATCTTCCTCGGCATCGCTCCATTGAACCTTAACAAGCTTGACTTCATGGTTGTGTAGCTTTTTGATTTCAGTTCCTACGATTCGAGTTGGAACTCTCCTCACAGTTGTTTCTCGTTCTATTTCAACTTCTTCTAGAATGCTTGGCTCCACCACTTCCGCAGACTCATGTAAACATTTCTGAAGGTGAGAAACGTGAAAGACATTGTGAACCCCAGCCAGTCTCTTGGGTAGCTCTAATCTATAGGCCATCTTCCCAATCTTCTCGATGATAGGAAACGGCCCTACAAACCTTGGTGCTAGCTTCCCTGCGTATTCAAAGCGAACGACGTTCCTTAAAGGAGATACCTTAAGGAAAACCCTGTCCCCAACCTCTAACTCAAGGTCGGTCCTTCTTTTGTTTGCGTAGGATTTCTGTCTATCTTGGGCAGTCTTCATTCTCCTTCGTATCAAGTCCACTTTTTTCTGAAGTCTCTCTAATCATGTCTGGCCCAAGTACAACCTTTTCTATAGACTCCCACCAACAAGTTGGTGATCAGCACGGTCTTCCATACAAAGCTTCGAAGGGCGCCATGCCTATGGTGGCTTGGTAGCTGTTGTTGTAGGCGAATTCCACTAAAGGAAGATGATCCTCCCATGTCCCTCCGAAGTCAAGAACGCACAGTCTCAAAAGATCTTCTAATACACTGTTCACCGTTTCCGTCTGACCATCACTTTGGGGGTGATAGGCCGTGCTCAAGCATAACTGCGTGCCTACAGCTTCTTGCAGACTCCGCCAAAACTCGCTCGTAAAGATGGGATATCGGTCATTCACTATGCTGGAGGGTATTCCATGGAGTCGAACTATTTCCTTGAGATAAAGAGATGCTAGAGATGAGGCAATCCTTCTACTCTTGACAGGTATAAAGTGGGCGCTTTTTGTGAGCCTATCCACTATTACCCAAATGCTAGTATTGCCCCTTCTTGACCTAGGCAACCCATCAATGAAGTCCATTGAAATGCTATCCCACTTCCATTGCGAGACCTCTAGAGGATGAAGCAGTCCTCCAGGCTTCTTCTGTTCCGCCTTGACCTGTTGGCATATCATGCACTTAGAAACGAAATCTGCCATGTCCTTCTTCATGTCGTTCCAAAAGAAATCTCTCTTTACGTCCTTGTATATCTTGTCCCCACCTGGGTGTATTGTCATCTTGGAATGGTGTGCTTCCTCGAGAATCATCTTTACTAAATCCCTTGCTTGTGGGACACATAGTCTTCCATCTGGCCTCAGCCAACCCTTATCATCGATGGAGTACTTATTGAGGTGACTGGAAGTTTCACCCCTAATTAGCTTATCAATCACATCCACAAGCTGAGGGTCTTCACGTTGTGCGACCCCTATTGAGTCTAAAAGAGTGCGCCGTACTTCTAGTGATGCCAACAAACCAGGTACAAAATCAGAGGAGGGCCTGAAGTCAAAACTGGCTATATACTCCAAGCTTTGCCTTTCTAAAGAAAAGGGCTTAAGGTCAGCTTCTTTCTACTCAAGGCGTCTGCTACTACGTTGCCTTTGCCTGGAGTATAGGAAATCTCAAAATCATATGAGGCAAGGAACTCCATCCACCTTTGCTGCCTCAAATTAAGATCTTTCTGCGAGAAAAGATACTTCAATGATTTATGGTCAGTATATAATTCGGACTTCTCACCTAGGAGATAATGGCGCCAAGACTTAGGCGCAAAGATGATGGCGGCTAGATCGTGGGTTGGGTAGTTCTTTTCATGAACTTTCAATTGTCTTCCACCATAAGCTACTACCTTCCCTTCTTGCATCAGAACAACGCCTAGTCCCGTACCACACGCATCCGTGTATAGTGTGAACATCTTGCTTCCATCAGGCAAAGTCAGAACTGGGGCTGTTGTAAGAGACCTTTTTAAGCATTGGAAAGCAATATCACAATCCAAATCCCAAGCGAATGCTAGATTCTTCTTTGTTAGCCTTGAGAGTGGAGCTGAAATTTTCGCGAAATCTCTAATGAACTTTCGATAAAAACCTGCTAGCCAGAGAAAGCTTCGGACTTCGATTGCATTTCTTGGTGTCTTCCAATCTTGCACTGCCACCACTTTCACGGGGTCCACAGCTAACCCCTCTTTGGACACTATATGTCCAAGAAATCTTACTTCTTTTCTCCAAAAGTGGCACTTGGAGAATTTGGCTTTTAGCTGATGAACTCGAAGGGTTTCCATGATCTCCTTCAGATGCTGAGCATGTTCTTCCTCATTCTTTGAGAAGATCAAAATATCGTCTACGAAGACCACCACAAACTTATTGAGGAATTCTCTTAATACCCTGCTCATTAGGTCTATGAAATAGGCGGGTGCGTTTGTCAAGCCGAAAGACATGACAAGCCACTCGAAGAAACCATCTGAGGTTCTAAATGCCATCTTATCAATGCTATCTTTAGCTACCCTTAGCTGATGGAACCCAGTAGCCAGATCAAGTTGGGAGAAAACCGACGCTCCTACGAGCTGATCAAACAAATCGTCTATTCTGGGAAACGGGTGTCTATTCTTCATAGTCAGCTTGTTTAGCTCCCTATAGTCCACATAAAGATGCAGTGAGCCATCTGCTTTGGTGGCGAACACCACTGGAGCACCCCATTCTGAGATACTCCTCCTTATAAACCCCTTCTCGAGAAGCTCTTTAATTTGCTTACTGAGCTCCTTTCTCTTCTTTGGAGCCATGTGTCTAACAGGTAAAGCTACGGGCTTTGCACTATCAATAAGATATATGCGGAAGTCTATTTCTCGCCTCGGAGGAAAGCCCTTCAACTCTTCAAAGATATCCGGATATTCCCGGACCACTCTAACCGACTGCAAATTCTCAACAGAAGCATCAACTGACTCTAGATAACTAAGCATAATAGCATTCAAGGGATTACAAAAAATTTCTAGAGTGTTACCGAGCCGAGTTAAGAGCCTAACCACTCACTTCTCACAATCAAGAATGAGACCATTACTGGATAACCAGTCCATGCCCAAGATCAATCCATATTCCAAGAAACCCAAAACAAAGGCACTACATCTAAATTCAACACTTAAAATACAGATTTTCAAATCTAAACAAACCATTGACAAATAAGCTAAGCCCCCAATTGGATTTGAAACAACCAAGGGATCTTCTACCATACAAGTGTCTAGGTGAAGAGATTCTACTAAAGCAGATGAAATAAAGGAGTGTGATGCACCGGAATCAAAGAGAGCGTGAACTGGATGATCATAGTGATAAACTAAGCTTTCTACAGAAATATTTCTACCTCGTTCCTGTGGAGGTGCGACCAGCGCGTGAACCTGTCCCCCTGAGGTGGACCCAGTCCTCTGTCCCTGCCCTCGCTTCTTTGGGCAGTCCTTAGCCATGTGTCCAGTCTCGCTGCAATGGAAACAACCACATTCATCTTCGCCTTCTTCTTTCTGCAGTCTTTCACTATGTATCCAACAATGCCACAGAAATTACACCTTCTCTTTTCATGGGATTTGTTGTTCTTCCTGCCTTTCTTGAAGTCTGTTTCTTAGCCTGTAAACCCTCTTTCTTTTCTTGAGGAACTTCCACCTTTGCCTCTTTCTTGCCTTTATCTTCCTCGTGTAGCAGCGCCATGTCCACCAAGTTTTCATAAGTCGCTCCCATGGGTATATGGGTCATAGCAAGGCTGTGTAGAGGCTCATTCAGACCTTTGACGAAGCGAAGGGCCTTCTTGTGTTGGGTGTTTACTAAGTCCAGCCCAAATCTGGCCAGCTGATTTAACTGGTTGACGTACTCCTTGATCGTCACACTTCCTTGTTTAAGAGTTAGGAACTTTTCCATCTGCAGGCTTCTTTCAGCTTGGGAGAGGAATTTCATCTCAAACCTCGTCCTGAAATCTTCCCAAGTTTCCACTGGCCTCTCAGCATGGGTAACTTCCCACCAATAAGAAGCTTCATCTTTAAGTAACCACACAACTAGCTGAATCTTTTGCCTGTCACCAACTTCGAAGATAACGAATAAATCTTCGGTCTCCTTCAGCCAGTTCCTTGCTACCACAAAGGATTCAGTTCCATAAAAGTCTTTTCCACCCATAGCCTTGAAGTCTCTACACGTCTTAGTGAAAGCATTTCCACGAGGAGGAGGAGGAGGAACCGCTGCCACTGTGGAAGGAGGAATGTCTGCTGGTCCCGCATCATTGGCCCTAGCCTCTAGGTACCTTCGGAACCAGCCAAGTATCGGTACTCCTTCTGGAAGGTTAAGATCTCCAAACATGTTAGAACAAAAAGGAAAGTATTCAAGACAAAAGGATAGAGAGATAGTGCATATGGCTTTGGGGAATTGTGCCTTTTTAAAAACAACGTTTTTTCTTGGAAAAAAATGCTTCTTTAAATTTCTTTTTGAAAATAGTTTCAGAAACCTTTATCTAATCTAGTAAACCTGTGTGCTCTGATACCAAGTGAAACACCCCACTTCCGTTAAGGTCAGTCACAAAGGGAATGCCTTAACTTCGGTGGAGGTTTATAAGTAAAAGTCATAGATAAAACACAAGACATATATAAACACACACACACACACATATATATATATATAAGCAGCGGAAAACAAACAGACTTTCATTTCATAAATACGTGTTCATACAAAACATTTCATAATTGTCTCAAAATAACTTCCAAAACATTACATCATCATTTCTGTCTTGTTTATTAAATAAAGAAGCATAAAACATGATTAAAGCTGCATAAATCCCCATGGAACGTGTCCAAAAGCCATAGCCAAGTAAAGAGAGTCCAAACCATACATCTACTATCTTGAAGCTTGCAAAGAGTCTGACTAAGCTGAGTTGTTTCCTCCCTGTGGACCTGGGGGGGGGGGGGGGGGGACGGAAGAAAAGAAGACGAAAGAAAAATAGAGTCAGACATAAAGCCTGGTAAGTCTAATGACTCTTCAGTATGAGAATAAGAAAAAGGGCATGACAAGTATAAACTGGAAACAGGAAAGTATCATAAACTAAGATAAAGCAGTTTTGAACCGAATATACTATCGCATCCCACACTACATCTCTGCACCTACTTGCATTTGTTCCGATTGGCGCCCCATGATCAGGGTGAAGTGATCCCCTTTCTAAAGATCGGCTCCTACTCGCAAAATCATGTGTCATACGGCCCCCAGTGATTGTAGATACCTATGCTGGTCCCACCATGGGGTGTATCAAGTCCCATGGTGGCGGCCCAACACAATTCTAGAATGCATAGTTTATACTACTGGTGCCCAGTGCCCTATTTGTCTGCTCCGAAGTGTGTGCACATCCGCACTCCATTAGAACTCACACTGCAGCACCAACCGTCGTCGCTTTTGACCTCTTACAATCAGCCCAGTAATCGTGCCCCACCCTGCCAAGTTTCAGGGTACCATGATACCTAATTGGGTTGCTGCTGAAATGGGTCTCCCGTTACTAGGGTTTTCTAGTCAAACATGTTCAGTGGTTAAGTGTCTGTATTAACCTAACCCCACCCATCAGTTTAATTAACATGTTGAATTGGTTAAGTGTTTTAGTTAACTTAACCCTACCATCCTGATTTGTCTGTCCTTAGCCTTAATTAGTTAAAGCACCGACCACTCACATTAGACAGGTATTGTTACATTTACTGGATGTGCCGGTCAGTTCCGGGCAGGTTTACACCGTAACTCAGTCTAACCTCGGGTCCTTATTGGGCTCAATGCTTAACCACCCACATTGGATAGGTATTGTTGTGATTACTGGACAGTCGGGCGGGTCCGGGCAGGTTTACATCACAACTCAATCCAACCTCGGGTTAAGCATACTCGTATTTTCAAAATTTACATATTTGTCTCTTTCACTTGTTATATGTAAATTTGTTAACATTTAAATGTTATGGCCCACTTTCCAAGTTCATCTTTTTGGTATAAGAATTTATACCATTTAAGTGCCACCAATTATTGGCATGTGACAAACATGCCAGTTTCACATATTTTTCATTTTTAATCCCAATGATATAACCCCGTTTGTACATTCGCAAGATTATAATGAATGTTGGGCTAGATATTTCAGCCTAACTTTAAACATAGAAGGGAAAGCCAAGAACATGAAATATTCTAAATAACATAAAGGGTGGGTGACATATGAACTTGCAACTTTGCGATCTAATTAACATAAATCATGTGTTTCAACTTGTCATGTGAACTTGCATTCAAATAAGAATCTAATTAAATAGGTGTCACATGAAATGGCATAATTTAGACTTGCATAACACATAGGCCTAAACATATTTTTATCTAGGCATAACCTCAAACACAAACTAGCATGTGACAAAGTTATTACATGTCCATAAAAATGTCTATTTTTGACGTTAACCCAAAAGCGTGAACTAGATCAAATCATGTATCCTATTATAACATGAAACTTGTAATAATCGTGTGAAACTGAATGGTACTTGGCATGGACCCAATTACAAACTTGCAAAGAACATAAGAAAATATACATGGGATTTAATCATGTAGGCATAATGGTCTTAACATAGAACATGTGTATATAAGTCTTAACTTAGACTTAGAAAAATGTATACAACCTATGTTAAACATATAAACAGATAGGTATAAATTCTAACATTAACCATATACTTGTATGTGATGCTGCTTTCATTCCAAATGTACAATAGGACCAACATCAAGTCAATTATACCACAAATATCCCAATACCATTAACAATACAATCATTACAATACATAAATATGAATTAGCATCATCATTATACAATAGCACAATTCCATTTACATCGAATCAGGTCTTAATTTTATTCTCATCGGAAAAATCACTATACTTACAACAAACGACGAACTTGAATTCTGGATTCTGAGTTCTGAATTTGCAATGCTTTCTTTTGGGTAGATAAACGTTGTTTGATTCTTGTTTTTACTTTAGTTTTGCTCGTCTCTAAGCTTTCTCCAACCGACGGCTACTCTTAGTTTCTTCCCGGCAGCATGACGGCTCTAGTTCTATTTTATTTGTGTGAATTAGGTTCAGTGTTGGGTTGTATTTATAGAATTTCAGATTGATTTGAGCCGTCAGATGATCATAGAGTGAATCCAGACCATACACACCAAGAGGAGCTAATCAGAAAGTGACAATTCAGCCCTAGTGACTCACCAGAGCTCAGAAATTCGACCAGAAACCGACCATGCCAGCCAAGACCTGACCAGGTCGACTGGGCAGGTCGACCCCCAGGTCGACCCCCGAGTCGACCACATGGTCGACCAGGTTATCCAGGTCGACCCCCAGGTCGACCCCCTGGTCGACCTGGGTCCTGGGCGGGAATTTTCCCGCCCAGCCCAGTTTGGGTCTGTTTTCGAATTTTAAACTGGATTTTGAACTGTTTGAATTTTAAATTGAATTCTGAAACTTCCAAAGGTCATAACTCCTCATACGGAGTTCGATTTACGCAAACTCGGACTCTATCTCAAGTAGAAATCCGAGACGAGCGCAATGGCATAACCCGTTTCCCTTGATTCCCACATTCAGAATTAATTATACTTTAATTTGTTAATTTAGCATTAGCAGAAAATTCGGGGTGTTACAACCGAGGTGTGAGGCTAGTGAATTAACGTTATACACAAAGCTATATGCCCTTTAAGGTCGTGCTTTGATCATTAACCACAAGACTCTGCATTTCAACAGAAGCCTTGATCATTTGCATCTCAACATGCCACACAGGCAATTCACGCCATGCGACTGATGTCTATCGATATATAACCTCTGAGCTCGTACGTCTTAGAGAAGGGCGTTAAGGAAGAGAATAAATTCTCCACCGCCAAATAGATATATATTCTATAGAGATCAATTAACACAGAATAAAATCCAATGTCAGACACGCATCCATTTACTAGTTCGTTCTGGGTCTGAACAAAATCGAAGGCACCTTATTCCTCGTCCCATGTCCAATACAGGAGAGAGGTCCTTGCATGTCCGGTCGATCTCCAAGTACGTCTGGACGATCACCACTTATTACCTTGTCTTGGGTGTACATCCCAATCAAGACATCAGTAATCATCCAAACGATGTGAAGACCTCCAGTCTTCAACCACCATCTTCATCGTTGACTTATCGTCGAATCAGTTATTCATAATGGGTATAAACCCGGCCATTCCGAATAACTCGCGTATATTATAAACAAGTGCTATAAAACACAACATATGCCTCATTCCAATTCTGAATATTCTTTTATATAAATATTCATATTTTTTGGGAAAGGTTCCCATTAATTTTATCAAAGATAAATTCTTTAAATTTATTCTTTAATCTTCCTTTGGATATTAATTTCAAACCAAATTAAGGTTTATCCAAACTAGTCGGGATTAGCGCACCTTACCGAAGTAATCATTTGTTTAATTTCCCAATCCCAACCTATTAATCCCATGGAGTAAAACTGGTCATACTCCATATCTAATACCATGGTGTTATCGGTAAATTTAATTACCATTTCACGTTCAAATCTAATTAAAGATTTAACTATCGCTAGGAGCAAAACTGGTGATACTCCATTCTCGATCATTTCCCAAATTTGATAATTTAAATTATCGATCCCCATTTCAACCTAATTAAAGATTCATTAAAACCCCACTTAGTTTTAATCTTCCCAAAAATCAATATTAATGATTATTTAACTTTGGAAACACAAACATGCCGCATTGACAATCTACATCGTAATATTGATTTCTGCCGATATGTAACCTCTAAGCTCGTGCGTCTTAGAGAAGGGTGTTAAGAAAGAGAATAAATTTTCCGCCACCAAATAGAGATATATTTAGCAAAGATCAACTATACAGTTCGAAATACAATGCTAGACATGTAACCCTGTCTTTAACTGGGTTAAAGAACTAATGTCATTTAAAACACAGTTCACAATAAACCTAAATCACATTCCATTAATTATGGAATCTTCACGGGAAACAGATCACTATATATAATCGATATCAATTTCCGTATCCAACTATTAATATATATATGGAATAATGACAAAGCCTTTTGAATTCCATATATATTAACAGTCTTCCTCCATAGAAGCTCATTTCGATTATTATCAAATCGAATTCCATTCAATTCCAATTTAATATATTAAATTGGAAAACTTTACTTTGGAAAATTCCCGTTAAATCTTAATAAAAAGATTTATAAATTCCAAATCACATTTCACTGTAAATCGGGTTAAAGAATGAATGTTGTTTAAAACACAGTTCACAATAAACCCAATCCACATTCCATTTTATTCCAATTAAATGTTAATTAACTGGAAACACTAATAATCTTAATTAAAAGATTTATTCTTTTCACATGGGGTTTAAGAACAATGTAATTTAAGACACTATTCACGACAAAAACAAAATCCAATTTTTTTATTCAATTCCAATTAAATATTAATTAAATGGAAAACTTCACTGAATCTTAATTAGAAGATTTATTCTTTTGTCAACTGGGCTCAAGAACAGTGTTAATGAAGACACCATTCACGACAAACCCAAAGTCCAATTCAATATTAAATACAAGGCTCTGAATAGAAATTATATCGGCTTATATTCAATATCAAATCCTGAGATCAACCAATATCATATTGGGAATAACGATATATATATATATATCTTCCAAATTCCGCCACAATATCCGTATAATCACGAAATCCAATATCAAAATATTCCGAAGATAATTTCGATTCAAATCCATTCCAATCCATATTTTGGAAATTCTGGTTATTTTTAAAACCATTTCAAATCCAATTTATTTATTTAAAAATATTGGATTATAATTCTAGTTCATTCTAATAAAAATATATTTTTATCTTTTCAAATATGGAATTTTTCATCCTAATTCTTTCCAAATCATTTATTATGATTTTACACAAATTATTGATATTTTTAATAATTTTATCGAGGCCCGTACAGTCGATTTCCATAAACGGTCATCGAACAACACTTACAGCGACCTTTTCCAAATTTTACTTGGACATAATTCCATATCCAACCGTTAGATTTCAAATCTCTTATATTCGTTCTAAAGCTCTTTTCGATACGAACCCAACGGTTTCAGTTTTAGGAGAATCTAACGGTCGAATCTCCGGTAATGTCAATTCAAAGTCAATGGTCGAAATTCGTGAACTGTCGCGGCGCGGCGCATTCTATTCAGGCCTATATATATATTTATATATTATATATATTTCGTCAATTTCCATTTAAAACGTATTTTATAAATTGTTTTAAGTTCGTTTTCAAAATGATTTCAACTTCATATTCAATTTTAAATCAAAATTGAAAATCCCATATCATTAATATATAAATGATAATATTTTCAAAACATTAGATTTTGAAATCAGTTCCTTTTTGATATTCATTATAAAAATGAATAAAATCGATATAAATATCGTTCACGTCAAAATGGCGTTAATTTAATCAACACGGCTTCATATATTTAAATGTTTTTGTGTCCATCCCAAATCGGACATCAAAATCATATTTTGATCCATTACTGAATATTATTTTAAAATATTAGTTATTTTAAACATTACTCGTTATTTCAAAATATTCATTAATTTAAAATATTCGTTCTTTCCGAATTGGAATCAGAAACAGTCAATTACCATATAATTTTATTTATATGGATTTCAAACACACATGTACACAACAACAATCAAACACAGTTAGCCATCATCCAGAGCGCATTACACAACTGCATAAGCATTAAATATAAATAATTAACACTTACAACAGTCTGTCCACCCATCGATTGACATACAACTAAATATTGGGATTAGTGTATGCCCAATATCAACCCAATACCCATGTGGGGTTTTCAAACAACAAACACCGATTATTATTTGTGCAGTTGGGCGGTGTGTAAAATATATCATCCCACTCAATATCAGTCAAATGTGTGTACATAAACAAATCATTTGGTTTGTAAATGAATATTTATTTTATTCATATACACGTTAAAAATTATATTTTTAACTATAAAATATTTATTTCAACACAGGAATATTTTATATAGTTCATTTATACAATAAAAATGATATTTTTGTTGTTCTAATATTTTTAAAAAATTCGGCAGCATAAAGGCGCGGTACTAGAACTGGAATAAGGTCTAACCTTATCCCTCGCCTACTAATGGCTCGCGCCATATACATGCTAATTCTATTCAATTCATTTCCCAAACCAAATTCAACCAAATAATCCAATCAACCAAACAACCAAACAAACATGGTTTCAAACAAAGGTGTCGAGTGCTACTAAGCACTGTCTGCATCCTAGTATATATATTTAACTAGAAAATAAATTGAAGTTAGAAGTTCTCACCTTTGGGATCCACTCCGCCAGTTTTATTTCTGAATTTCTGAACCGTCTGGATTTTCCCATAATGTCAATTCAACCCTTTTTCACGCTGTTCATAGTAAAAATCATATTTTTAATATGATGTTTATACATTAAAAATCATATTTTTAATCAACGATATTTATGTTCAAAAATCACATTTTTATCTCGCTACAATATATATAAAAATCACATTTTTATACTGTTAAAAATTATATCTTTATATTGCTTATATATATATAAAAAGATCATATTTTTAATTTACTACCTATATAAAAATCCTATTTTTAAACCGCTACTTCCTATATAAAAATCCATTTTTATTCTCCTAACAAACAAATAAAAATCACATTTTTAATCGCTGTTCAAATAAATAAAAATCGAATCTTTCCTATTTTAAAAATCTTACCTTTTCTATTTTAAAAATATAACCTTTTTATAAATAAAAATCAAATCTTTATACATATATAAATCCTAATTATATATATATATATAAAATCCTATCTTTTCTATTTATAAAAATCAAAACTTTCAATAAAAAATGTAATCATTTCTAAATAAAAAATCTAATTTTTTCCTAAATTAAAAATCTCATTTTTTTAATATATTAAAAAAATCCTCACAAAAAACTAATTACATCACGCAGAAAAAACAAAAAACAAATAATAAAAACTTACTATATTTGTCGATCTCCAGCTGGAAGTGGAGGAGGTGGTTGGCGCGGCTGGGAGGAGGGTGGCTGGAGGGTGCGGCGGTCGGAGGCTCGCCATGAGATGGCTGTGGTTGCTGATTTCATGGGTTGGGGGGGGGGGGGGGGGGTCAACGGGAAAAAGGGGGGAGGAGGAGAGAGGCGGTTGGGGATGGTCGGAGGCGGTCAGGGAGCGGCGATGCGGTGGTGTCAGGCGGGGGTAAAGGGAGGAGCGACGAAATTTAGGGATCGTTTTTTTTTCTTTTTCATTGACTGAAACATGAAATAGAGGGGGGGAGGGGGGTAAATATAAATAAATATATTTTATTTAATTTAAACTCCAAAAAGTTAAATTTTTATCTTAACTCCAAATCGAACCCAACGACTGTCGCCCCTAACCAAATACCCCCATTCCAAACACAATGGGATATGTTTCATAACCCAACTTAGCTATTACGATCAGTTTACGCTAAATTTAAATCATTATATTTTAAATTCAAACGCACATTTTAATTTATCGGGGCCACATACGGACTCCAAAAATTCCAGAAAAATAAATCTGGCTATGTTTTGACGATACGGTCCTAACAAAACTAATTTCGTCAAATTTGGAGACCGTTTGAAAAACGGTCATTTTCCAGTCGATTAAATTCAAACTAAAATTGCCAAACGTGTTTAAATTCACCACGCTCACGTATTAATTACAAAAATTCTAAAAATTGGAATATAGCAATAATTTGACATTCCGGATCCAACAAAAGTGGTCTCGTCCAAAACAGAGGTCGTTTGCAAAATCGCTAATTTTAAGGACTATATTTTATATAAAATTTTATTGCGATTATTCTGGATTTTCAACTGGGCATAACTTTTTATTCCCGCTATGAAATCTAGATTTTTTACACTCTTTGGAAAGATATTTTCAAACAGACTCAAATATTTTTGGTTTTACCAAAATCCGATTTATTTTGAATCCTGTACATTCATTTGAAATTTGAAATCGAATTTTCAAATTACTGCGCCATTTCCAATTCCTTTATAATTAAAATAAATATTTATATTCTAACTTCGATCTAAATAAATATATATGTTCTAATTCTATTAAAAATAAATTTCTAGTCATTATTATTTAAAATAAATCATATTAAATATTCAAAATTCATTAGAATTGCCAAAATGAAAATTTTAAATTGGTTACGATTTTCCAGGTTGTTACATCAATATCTTGTCTGATATTATAATAGTGTCTAAATGCAAGTAAATATCAATTTAGCGGAACACTTGCATCTCACGCTCCACATATATAGTATACCATCAAAACCGCAGGCTCTTATTAGAGGTTGGATTCTGACCATGACATGGTATGGAACCACCTGCCGATAGTGTATCTCTAGAGGCGAATACACAGGGTTCAACAAGAAAGTCATGCAACCCGGCCACACATGACCGACCACTCATTTCGCTTGAGTGTATCTAATGTATATCACCAATGGTTAGGATCAGCAACCGTTTCCCAAAAGGGACAACATCGATAGATTAAAGAAGCAAAAGGAATTTCTCTAGATAAGTGATTATACACCCTAATGGGTGCGACCCACATAACCATGCTACTTGCCCGATTTTTGTCATTTCCCAGTTGTGAGGCTTGAGGTTATAATTCTTCATTCCCAGATAGCATGCCACCATTCACTTTGAATGCCATATCGTCAGATCCAACGGAAATCACTAATTGATTTCCACAAAATACTTAGATTGTTAGGCTAAAGAAGTTTCCCTTCTTTTCCACCAACTTCTCACGTTTGAAGAAATCAATGTACGTAATCCCTTTGGAAATACACTTTCAGACACTCATCCATACAAGTTGTCCTAGGACTGGACAAACCGAAGGCACTCTCCTACTGCATTCTACGAATCACCCTATAGATCAGTAGCGAGTAGTCCTTGCAAACCCGTCGATTTCAACCACGATAGAATCACAGTATATCTCTAGCCGCTAAACTAGAGATTATAAGTATTCTACCGTTTTATGAAGATCCATGGTCTTCTATTTCTTTGTTTTGATCAATATTTGATAACTTCAACATTTCGTATTTGCTGGACTGAATGGTTTTCGAATATAAATTTGATCCCGGTCTTTTTGTGCCAATAATCATATTGGCCAAATTTGATAGTCGATTATTTAACTATCAAATAAACAATCATTTAATCATGAAAATAAAGATAGGTTTACCGGTTTAGTACTCGACATCACTTGGCCCATTTAATTATAAATAATTAAGGAATGGTTAATATAAACTTCTAAAACATGCTATATTTTAAACCATGGCATCCGATTCTCATTTTAATATATTAATCTTCTCAAAACCATTTAAATCTAATATTTGGGACTATTTGATAATCATATCCAATTTCTATTCTTCTGTTATTTCAAAACATTAATTACAACACCATTTATTATTTATCTTCGATTCATCTCGTCATTTGTGTAACAATCGTTACGACCTCTCCTTTGGTTTACTCATTTGAACACTATACTCGTCACTCATCTTTTTAGAATAAACTCATTCTAAACTTATCTTCTTACTTTGAAAACATCGTTATATCTTCACTAATCTCCTTTGTTTCCTTTTTTATGGAAATATTTCATATTCTCAAGCTCGTTATAATTTCCTTTTATATTGGAATTTATTATATATATTTCCAATTCTTCAACTAAGGGTACATTATTATTTCTCAAAATAAATTCCTTTTAACATCTTCACCATTACAACTAATAACATCCCTCTATAATCCTAAAGCCGTTCAAGTTGGGGTATTTTAAATTACCTCTCAGACCTTGATCAACAATGTTTTTATCTTGAGATAGGTATCAGTTGTAATACCAAAACCGATATTCATTCCCAATATCAAACCAAATCCCATTTTAGTTATAACTGATGAAACCTCATCTCTTATTAAATATAGAAAATTTAAATCGCATCTTATACTTCCAGAATTAAGTAATGTTAATTTAATTTTAACGTTTTAGCCTCACACTCCTCTTATAACATTGTCTATAAAACTCGGTTTTAATATAAACCCCTTTTTATCCTGCTTTTCTTTCCTTATCTAAAACCCGTACTTTAAGCTATCGTCTTGGCTTAAAATCTCTTTTATAACTTAGTTATAAAACTCAGTTTTAATATAAACCCATTCATCAATACTTTTCAAAAATCCAATTGTGTTCCAATATCAACTTTGATTACTTACCATAATGAATCTCATTTACGAATTGATCACTTAAATTATTATTCATTTAATATAATAATTTACATCATTATTAACTATTATAGAAATAGTTAACTTCTTATTTAACTTAATTAAATAGTAGTTTTTTTTAAATGTTATCTTTACTAATAATACAAATACTTCGCAATGGTGAAGCTTTTTTGAATTTCCCAAACTAACCACTCACGTTCTTGCCAAAAATATTGTTTAAAAAAAGAAAAAGGGGGTTAATGTGTCATTTCCGTACCCCACTAACATTTCAACCGCCAGTCCATCATTTCTCCCCTATTTTTCTTCCTTTCAATTTTTCTCGTCTCCCCTTTTATTTTTTTCTCCAGTAAAAAAAACCGTATGTCATTAACCCTCTCGAGCTTTCCATCCCTCCATCACCTACACCATCATTAATGAAATACATCTCCTCATTTTCCACCTCTATAATCTCACTTCCACAAACATTGATTTTATCATGGCAGAATTCACATCTACGCCAACCAATGATAATTGCTTCTCCGGTACAATCACACCGTTGCTCCATCCGTCACCTATATCTCTTCCTACTAGGTCTACTGTGCCTAACGGTTTCGATTCCATCTGCAACGGTGTGAATCATCGGAAGCAGATGAAATATCTTTACAAGCCTGTTTCCACTACCGTTTCTATTTCTATTTACTGCTTAAGTATTATGATTAGTTTTATTCTGCTAGCTATTTTCTGGATTATAGTTTAATTTTGAACAAGTTTTTACTACTACAGATCGTCTAATGACGACATTGATCGTTTTGAGTTGGCATAGCTACAGATCTAAGGACCCACACTCGCTCCTCTCTATTTTATTCCAGTAAGTGAATTTTGTTACTTACCACCACGAAATTTGGACCTTTTTACTTCATAATTTACTTTGCCTTATTTTTTTACTTCCGTTTCAGTCGTTGAAGTTAAAGTTGAATTTGACCATGTTTTAACCATTACAATTCCTCTACTGACAATATAAATCGTTTTCAGTCGGCAAAGCTATAGATCTCATGGTCCATAACTCACTCCTCTCTGTTTTTTCCAATAAGCGAATTTTTTTACTTACCAATAGGAAGTTCGGACCGTTTTACTCGATAATGTTTTGTTACCTTCGTTTTTAACCCCATGATAATCCATTTGTTTGAAAACAGGTCGAGCAAGCCTGATCCTGATGATGTTTCAACTGTGGAGCCAGGAGAATACCAGTTCTCTATGTGCTAACGGCGTTAACTCAATTTATTTAACTCATTCACTTTTAATTCAGTCTTCTATTATTTTAATTGTTGTTACATAACATAATTTACATATTGGTATGTTCAGTAATTCACTTTCAATTCATTTATCATCTATTCGTTTTAATATGTGTGGTCTTTTTGTATGTGAAATACTATATAAGACCATCTATGTAAGAACTACATGTGTAGTAGTTTTCATTATAGTGTCGAGTAATGGAATTCAAGAAAAGAATTTGGTAGCACCATATTAAGATTATGCAGATTTGGTTCATATGCCATTTGTTAATGTTGGCTAATTTAAGTTCTAAAGTAGATATTGAATGATGTGGCAGATATATTTGTATAAGTTAGACGGGGTTTTGTAATCATTTTGCATAATGGCCTCTTACAAATATAAAAATATGCATTTATAACATTATGAAACATTATCCTCGGACTGTCAATGCACTTGAACCAGTTATCACCAACGTTGGGTTGAACATCAGTTAACTGTTGGTGGGGTTTCTAAGATTGGTTGTGGTTGCACAAAAGATAGTATTAGGTAATGGATTCATATATATCACCCATTATTATTTTGATTTATTGGGGTTCAATAATGGAATACATAAAATGGTCTACATAAGTTTATAAAAAAATTTCCAACTTAGAAAAGTTAATTTGCTATGGTTACCTAACTAATTCATTTGGCTTACAAGTTAGCCCTGTATTTTCTTATAGTTGTTTATGATAATAAATTAATGTATCGTTATATTTTTTTATGCTACAAATTGGAATAAACATGGCTGCAGTAGTTAAAAAGGATTATCGAGGATGTTTGAAATGAATGATGATCAGATTTTTGCTAATAATTTAATAACTGATCAAGGTGACATTAGTTAGATTGTGTCAAGTAAGTTGTTTACAGAAAAATTACGTGCAAAAATGTTACTGTATCAAAACTCTAAGAAATAATATAGTTGCGCTATTTTTGTTTACTGCAATGTATTTTTTGGGAATTCGAAATTTATTATTAAGAATATAGTTTGCAACCAATCAATCTTATATTTTTATGTTATAAAGACACAAATCCAAGCACTACTTAAAATACATGTATTTATTTTAATAACCGATGAACTCAGAATAGATGTTTTTGTTTTAATAACTGATGAACTAAAAATACAACTAATTATTACTATATTTCTCCTTCATCAAAACCAAAACTGTACGGTGTGCTCAATATGTATTCTAGAGAATGGAATGTGCTTTCCTGTTTCACATGTTTTCACAAACCATCTGAAGTCCGAAGCAAGAAAACTTTCTGAAATATCACACTTACATGAGAAATGGGCCGCATTCAAAAAGAAGATAAATTGTAGTATATTTATAAGTGATGGGAATTAAATTTGATGATAATTTTGATATATTAGATAGAAAAGCATCTTCTTTATAATCATGTAAAAGGGCGAGTGAGACAATTGTTGCTACAGTAGTAAACAAAGGACGACAGGTTGGTCTATTTCTTACTCTACCGGGTTCTTATCATGCAAATAGTTGACATGCGTGAGAGATGGAAGACAATTATTCATCCTTTTGCTTACAAAATTCAACAGTAAAGTTGCCTATTTCCCTTTATTTATTGCCACCGATGCTGTATTGTATGACTAATCCATGTAATGTATCTTACACAGAGATAATGCATGAACTTTAGATTGGCATGATATGTTATGGTATTTTATATATTATTTGTTAAGGGCAATTATGTTTATTATCAGTAGTAACTCGTTGAATTTATTAGAATTTTGTATATTAATACTTTTTGGTTTATTCTACATGTTAAATGGGCTGAACGATATTTAGCATGATATGCTAGGGTGGTTCAAATTTTATTTATTAAGGGTAATAATGTTGATTATCAGTAGCACCTCATTGAATGTATCAGGATTGTGTATATAATCTCTTTTTTGGTTTATTCAAAATATTTAATGGAAACTATGGTTTTTAACATGATGTGTTAGGGTGTTTTAACTATTATTTATTAAGGGCAATTATGTATATTATGATCTGTAGCAGGTCATTGATTTTATTTGGATTCTATATATCAAACTCCTTTTGGTTTATTATACGTGTTATTATGATGTAACAACTCCATGTTTCAATTCATCTTCTTTGCTATTGTGTTTGCCTGATATATGCCGTGTATTCATATTGCAACTGATAAATGCTGCATATTTACTAAACTTACCTTTGCTACATATTTTCTTCCAAACATCTTTGGCCAATTTTTCTATGCACACGTCCATCGGACGTGCCTCGGTCCCTGTTAAATGAGAAGACCCGTAACTTCCCCGGTAAGGAAAGCCCGGATACTTTTGAGGACAAGCCACATCGGAATGCAAACAGAAGAATATTTCATTGTTTATTACAACAATTCCATCAGAATACAAGAATATACAGAGTATGAATAAATATTACACATTCGATAAGTATTAGAGATTACAATACATTACATAGCAAAGGAAAAATAATACAAAACACAACTGAAAGTAATACACGGATACAGAGCTTTTCGAGTATCGTTCCAGCTGTAAACCAGGTTCCTGTGAATATAAATCTGCAAAACCAAAACTACTAGCTGCCGTGTCAAAATAATGGCACCCAGAGTTTAGGTTAAAACAACAAACTCCAGGTCAGTCATGTGACTGGTGTGAGAACTAAAACAGTTATTAATATTTATTTTTAAAGTTAGGCAAATCAAGGGACTACGCCGTATAACACCGAATGGGTTTCCTCCCAAGAATACCAGTGAAAAACAACAACAACAGCGCAATGCTAAATAAAGAACAATGAAGCTATTATAAGACCCAGGTGCCATCACACAATGCAACACAAGCCGGAGGATAGGGTTTTACCTTATAATAGCCAAAGAATGCTTGATACGCTAAATTTCATCTTTTATTATTACTATAAGTGTATAGTGTCAAAACAATTTCAATCATAAGTATCAATCATAGACGACATGGGTACTATATATCATGTCGCCATATATATGTTTACAATCAAAACCGCAAAGTCACGTATTGGAAGTTGGGTTTCCATCTGTGAACCGAGGCAAAAGATAGTCCTCTACCGAATTCGAGCCTCTCTAGCCCGAGCCTCAGGCAAGTACTCTGTCAAGCCATAGGAGCCACAGGGCCGGTCCACCGATGTGGATTAAAATGCCTGAACACTGCGTTTCCCTACCCTTTGGGGGCATAAATGAGTCATATGACTCCATCGGCTCCATATAGTCACCGTTATATCCGAGGCACCTCACAACAGCAACAACCACACAGGTGAAAATAATATAAATGTCAGGGCTGGTAGGTCACTGACACCACCCTAGCTAGAAAGAAACGCATGCCCTCCCTGGATCCTTCTCCCGTTTCTGGTTCACAACCGAGGTGTGAGGCTCACGAATCAACGCTACATAAAGCTATGCCACACAGGCCGTGCTTTGATCATCAACCACAAGACTCTACTTTTCAACAGAAGCCTTAATCATATTGCCACTTAGGCATGCCACACAGGCAATTCACTTCATGCGTTTGATATCCATCAATATATAACCTCTGAGCTCGTACGTCTCAGAGAAGAGCATTAAGCAAGAGAATAAATTCTCCGCTGCCAAACAGATATATATTTAATAGAAATCAATCACACAGAATAAAATCCAATGTCAGACACACAGTCCATTTACAAGTCCATTCTAGGTCTAAACGAAACCGGAGGCACCTTGTACCTCGCATATCCATCGATCTCCAAGTACGTCTGGACGATCACCAACCGATTCCCTCCTCTTGGGTGTACAACACAACCAAGATCATCAGTAATCACCCAAACGATGTGAAAACCTCTGGTCTTCAACCACCGTCTTCATCCTCGACACCACGTCGAATCAGTTATTCAGAACGAGATAAACCCGGTCTTTCTGAATAACTCGCGTATATAATAAACAAGTGTTACACAAACACAACATACGCCTCATTCCAATTCAGAATATTCTTTTATTCAAATATTCTTATACTTTGGGAAAGTTTCCCATTAATTTTATCAAAGATAAATTCTTTAAATTTATTCTTTAATCTTCCTTTGAATATCAATTCAAATTAGTCGGGATTAACGAACTACAACGAAGTAATCATTTATTTTATTTCCCAATCCCAACCTATTCATCCCATGAAGTAAAACTGGTAATACTTCATATCTAACACCACGGTGTTATCGGTAAATTCAATTACCATTTCACGTTCAAATCTAATTAAAGATTTAACTATCGCCTGGAGCAAAACTGGTGATACTCCATTCTCGATTATTTAAATCTAATTAAAGATTCATTAAAACTCCACTAGGTTTTAATCTTCCCAAAAATCATATTAATGATTGCTTAACTTGGGAAATCACATCCTGTCTTCAACTGGGTTAAAGAACCAATGTCATTTAAAACACAGCTCACGATAAACCCAAAATCCCATTTGATATTAAATACAAGGCTCTGAATAGAAAATATATCGGCTTATATTCAATATCAAATTCTACGACCAACAAATATCGTATTGGAAATAATGATATAAATATATCTTTCAAATTCCCATAAAAATATCTGTAACATCACAAAATCCAACATCGAAATATTCCAAAGACAATTTCGATTCAAATCCATTCCAATTCAATTATTGGAACTTCTGGTTATTTTCAAAACCATTTCAAATCCACTTTATTTATTTTAAAAATAAATGGGATTATAATTCTAGTTCAAAACTAGTTCATTTCGATATAAATCTATTTTTATCTTTTCAAATTTGGAATTTTTCATCCTAATTCTTTACAAATCATTTCTTATGATTTTACACAAATTATTACTATTTTTAATAATTTTATCAAGGCCCGTACAGTCGATTTCCATCAACGGCCATCAAACTGCACTTACAGTGACCTTTTCCAAATTTGATTTGGACATAATTCCAAATCCAACCGTTAGATTTCAAATCTCTAATATTCGTTAGAAAGCCCTTTTCGATTCGAACCCAAAGGTTCCGGTTTTAGGAGAATCCGATGGTCGGATCTCCCGTAATATCCATTCGAAGTCAATGGTCGAAATTCGCGAACTGCCGCGACGCGTTCTATTCAGGCTATTATATATAATATATATATATTATATATTTCGTCGATTTCCTTTTAAAACATATTTTATAAATCGTTTTTAAATCATTTTCAAAACAATTTCAACTTCATATTCAATTTCTAGTCAAAATTGAATACTCTACATCATCGATATACAAATGATAATATTTTCAAAACGTTATATTTTGAAATCAATTCCTTTTCTATATTCATTATAAAATGAATAAAATCGATTTAAATATCGTTCACGTCAAAATGGCGCATATCTAACCGACACGGCTTTATATATTTCAATAACTTCGTTATTCTATTCAACAAATGAATATTTTATTCTATTCAACACCTGAATATTTTCTATTATTCAACACGTGAAAATTAATTCTATTCAACACATGAATTTATTATATTCAACACATGAATTTATATTTTATTCAACACATGAATTTATTATATTCAACACATGAATTTATATTTTATTATTCAACACATGAGTATTTATTCTATTCAAGACATGAATAATTATTTTATTCAACACATGAATTTATTATATTCAACACATGAATTTATATTATTATTCAACACGTGAATATTTATTCTATTTAACACATGAATATTTATTCTATTCAACACATGAATTTATATTTTATTCAACATATGAATATTTATTCTGTTCAACACATGAATTTATTATATTCAACACATGAATTTATATTTTATTCAACACGTGAATATTTATTCTATTCAACACATGAATTTATATTCTATTCAACACATGAATATTTTCTTCTGTTCAACACATGAATTTTCATTTTATAATATTCTTTATTTTCCAAATTGGAATGAGGCCCAATCGATTACCATATAACGTTAATTATATGGATTCCTTACAACACATGTATACAACATCAACGATAAATCATCAACCATCATCCAGAGTGCACCACACAACTGTATAAGCATTAAATATAAATAATTAACGCTTACACAGTCTATCAATCCATCGATTGACATACAACTAAACAATCGAGATTAGTGTACGTCAAATCTCATCCCAATACCCGTGTGGGATTTCAAATCAACAAACACAGATTTCATTTGTGCAGTTGGACGATGTGTAAAATTTATCATCCCAATCAATATCAGTCGAATCAGTGTATATAAACAAATCATCCGATTTGTTTATAAATATTTATTTTATATACGCGTTAAAAACTATATTTTTAACTATAAAATATTTCATTTCATTCCACATCACACAATCAAATTTCACAACACAGCAATCAAACAAACAAGTCATCCATGGTCTGTGGACGATGGGTGTCGGGTGCTACTAAGCAACGTCTGCATCCTAGTATATATTTCAAACTAGAAATAAAAATAAAAGTGAGGAGTTCTCACCTTGGGGTTCCACTCCGTCATTCTTTAATTCTGAACGGTTCAAATTCGCTCGACATTCCAACTCAACCATTACACGCTGTTCACAATAAAAATCACATTTTTATTCCTGTAATGTTCATACAAAAATCACATTTTTATTCTTCTCCTTATACAAAAATTATATTTTTGATTCACTAGTTATATAAAAATTATATTTTTTACTACTCTACATATATAAAAATCATATTTTTATTATCTCTATAATATAAAAATCAAATTTTTATTCTATACATTATATAAAAATCAAATTTTTATTCTATACATTATATAAAAATAAAAATTTTAATTCGCTTTCTTGTGAATAAAAATCGTATTTTTTTTTTTACTTTGCTATACACATAAAAATTATATTTTTATCTTGCCAATTCAAATATAAAGGTCTAATCTTTCTCATGCTAATACAAATATAAAGATTTAATCTTTATCATGCTATATATATATAATAAGAAAAATCCTATTTTATACTATCATTATGTATGTAAAAATCAAGTTTTTATATATTTGAAAATCATAACTTATTTTATTATTAAAACTGAATTTAAACCATGCTTTTATATTTAAACTAGCTAAACTAAATTAAATCAAAGAAAGCAGAAGAAAACAAAATAAAATAATAAGACTCACTTTGGTCGTTCAACGAAGGAGAAGTGCTGTTATGGGCGGCGCGGGAGATGGAGGAGGTGACAGGGGCGGCGGAGTAGTTCGATGGTGGCAGGCGGTGGGGTCACGAAGGAATGGTGATCGACTTTTGGCTGGGGGGTGATTTGCGTGCAACGGAAGGGAAAAGGAGGGAAAGAGGAGAGAGGAGAGAGAGAGCGGGAAGGAGGGGGGAGGCGCTGGTGGCGGCCGACGGTGGATGGGGGGCGATGGCTGAGCAGCGCATCCCAGGGTTCATTGTGGTTTTTTCTTCTTCTAATTTATCTGAACGGTGAACGAAGGGAGAAAGAAAAAAGGGGGTGAGGGCTTAAGTATAAAATATAATAATTTAATATTATTTTTCCATTAAAAGTTGACTTTGTATATGAACACCAAAGGAGACCCAACGACTGTCGCTCCTAGCTAATTACCCCCATTCCAAACACAATGGGGTATGTCACGTAGGCCAATTCGATCGTTTCGATCAGTTTTTTGCTTAAATTAAATTATAAGTCTATATATATTCAATTCAAACGTACATTTCAATTTATTGGGGTCACATACAGACTCTAAAAATTCCAGAAAAATTATTTCTAACTTCGTATCGACCATACGGTCCTAACAAAACTAATTTCACCAAATTCTGAGACCGTTTGAAAAATGGTCATTTTCCAGTCGATTAAAATCAACTGAAACTGGTCAAACGCGTTTTCCTTTGCCACGCTCACATATTGATTCGGAAAATTACGAGTTTTGAAACCTAGCAATAACTTGACATCACGGATCCAACGAAAATGGTTTCGTCGAAAACCGAGGTCGTTTGCAAAATTTCCATTTTTAAGGGCCAGAATTTCATACCGACTATTCTGAATTTTCAACTGGGCATAACTTTTTATTCCCTCTATGAAATTTCAATTTTTCAGATTCGTTGGAAAGATACTCTCAAATAGATTCAAATATTTTTGGTTTCGCTAAAATCCGGTTTATTTTGAATCCTGTACATTCATTTGAACTTTGAAATCGAATTTTCGAACTACTGCGCCATTTTCAATTCCTTTTATAATTATAAATAATTATTTATATTCTAACGACGATTCAAATAAATATATACATTCTAATTCTACTCAAAATAAATTTCTCGTCGTTATTATTTAAAATAATTCATTTTAAATCTTCAAAATTCAATAAAATTGCCAAAATAAAAATTTTAAATTGGCTCGGATTTCCGGGTTATTACATTAAAGTTAATATAAATATTTGTTAAATCATTTTAATTAATTAATTAAAAATAAAGTAATCAATAACTGATTCCAATTAAATTAGTTCACTTCGTCAACTCAAATCATGATTATTGCTTTGATCAACTCCAACTAGTCCTTCTTTTAAATTAATTAACAATATAATTAATTTAAATGATTCCATTTAATTATCTATTGAAAACCATTAATCCAACTCTTAACCAATTCGTTAATTTTTACTCATCTACTCGTAAATCTTATTACATAAGAAATTATTTTAGGAAATCATTTAAAACTTAAATAATAAATAATTCATATTAATTTCCTTTTATTAAACCTTTATTCAAATATACTGACTTCAATTCATCTTCAGTTATAAAATATATTTTACAACTTCATTACCATTGATTCACGTGACGGTAAATCAATATTTATAAAACGATACATTTTTGGGCCAACTGCTACCAGTTACTCAACCAATAATATCTATTGGTTAAAACAAAACAAATGTTGAATTTAGATTCAAAAATCAATGATCCAATCCATTATCTAATCATATGGGTTAAACAGTTCATGTAATTGTAACATGAAAATAAACAATAAATGTGAGGGATCCAGTCGAGTCCCTCCAACCTGTTTTCCCTGCATACAAATATTTTATTTCAACAATATCATTTATTTCAATAACAGATATAATATTCAAAAATCAACCAATAACAGCAATCCAAACATTCATCCATAAATTCAACACGTTTATATTATTATAAACGTGACCAATGAGGTAACTTACCTCCATCTGTTACAACCGTTAAAAACAACGATTTGATTAAAATTAAATTAAATGACCATTTAATTTAATTGGTTCAGTCACCGCATATAAACATATTCAGCATCCATCAAACAATCATATAACAAACATAGCACACAAATATTCAAACCCGACTTATATAAAATATAAGTGGGATAAAACTGATTGAGTTGAACTCACCTTGGGTTTTCATTCGACGTTGAAGTAATCTGTTTCAATAACTTGTAGCTACGCCCAATTCTATCCATATCAGCTTCATAATGTCGTGCTTGCTGATATGGTTACAACTCTTCTGATTTTATTCAATACCGTTACTGTATAACCAGATATAATTTGAATATGGTATATTATTTTAATTAATATTATAAAAACCCTAAATAATATTTTATTTATCTAAGCACTGCTTTTAATGTTAATTTATTGTGATTATGCGTATATTAATACAATAGGGAATTTGAGCCAGGTTATATAAAATGGATCGGTTACGAAAAATATTCGGGCATATAGATATTTCCATTAGACATATCTAAATCCAATTTAGGCCACGTCACTTATGGCATATTAACACATCCAGTTACATTCCGTGTTATAAAGTTTAAATGTAGGCCACACTAAATCCTTTCAGTCTTTGATACTGTTCATAAAAGTTTAATAGCCACCCAAATCTATATAGGTTATGTTACTAATATATTCCGTTCCATGTTTACATATATTATAATCGAAAAAGTTTGATTAATATTGTTTATACACTACTAATATATTTCAATTCTTCCAGTAACGTGTTTTAGTTCCCTTTTAAAAGATAATACAACATACATATTTGGCTAATGGAATAACGTGGATGGTTAGGCACACATTAGTTATTATAGTTTGGGCACGACTTCTATTGTCTACTGTCATGTTAAATATAATTATCATATGTGAAAATTGGGCACGTTACTACTTATTGTTCACAATTCTTCTCCACTTCAGCTTCGTACCCGCCCGGCTCCTCCCTTTCGAAACAAGCTATTAACAAACACAAGCTCCTCCACCGTATATACGTACGTTCCCGCTCCACATGAATTCCCTTGCTCCGTTCGCCTCGCCCAGGCCTCCATCCTCTCACCGCTCCATTCCCGGATCATCAAACACGTGCTGACATCATCGCCATTACGTCCCTGCCACACAACTCCATCATTCACCCAACAACCGAGAATAGGGTACTCACACTTCTGTTTCACACCAAGTCAAAATCCTCCCACTCTTTGAACTTGAACCACTGCCACACACTAAGCTACCTCACCCGAACGCTTGTTTTCTTTTCCCCATCCTACTGCTTAACACTCCGCCTCCGCATTGTGCATTGCACGCATACCCACCATCCCATCTCAAGACACCGCAGCTTTATCCCCATTCATCTTTAAACTCCTTTGTAGCTGTGTGAACCTTCCCAGTCCCATATGAACTCCACAAACACCACACAATACTGTTCGAACCATCCCAGTCTCTCCTTTTTATTCCCATGCTTTGTTTAAGACAAGTACAGCCCACTGCGTCTCAATATTAAACAAAACTTCCCAATATACCTTCTACTGTTCATTCATCTTTTACCCATGCTGTGACGTCAAGGAATTTCGCTCGGTCCGAACCAGTCGCTAAACCGACCCAGGCCGCTCGAAACGCCCTATCGTTGAGAACACGACAAAATATAACGCATACAAAAGAACATTTCATTGTATATTACAACAATGCACCAGATTACAAGAATATACAGAGTATAAATGAATATTACACAGAAATATCAGAGATTTAAATTACATTTAAAAACATCGCAGCGGAAAATAGTACAATACACAACTAGAAGTAGATATACGGATACAAAGCTTTCCGGATATCGTTCCAGCTGTAAACCAGGATCCTGTGAATATAAATCTGCAAAACCAAAACTACTAGCTGCCCATGTCAAAATAAGGGCACCCAGAGTTTAGGTTAAAACAATAAACTCCAGGTCAGTCATGTGACTGGTGTGAGAACTAAAACAGTTAATATCTTTATTTTAAAGTTAGGTAAATCAAGGGACCACGCCGTATAACACGGAACGGGTTTCCTCCCAAGAATACCAGTGCATAAAACAAACAGCGCAATGCTAAATAAAGAAAAATGAAGCTGTTATAAGACCCAGGTCCCATCACACAATGTAACGCAAGCCGGAGGATAGGGTTTTTACCTTATAACAGCCAAAGCATGCTTGATACGTTGAAAACAAATCATTTGATACTATTATAAGTGCATAGTGTATAAAACAACTTCAAATCATAAGTATCAATCATAGGCGGCATGAGCGCCCCATCCCACTATGTCGCCATACTAGGCTCTACAAATAAAACCGCAAATGTCACGTATTTGGAAATTGGATTTCCGTCTATGAACCGAGGCAAAAGATAGTCCTCAACCGATTCGAGACTGCCTAGCCCGAGTCTCAGGATCAGAGCTCGAGTGACCCTTGGATCGTCAGGGCCGGTCCACCGATGTGGATTAAAATGCCTGAACACTACGTTTCCCCGCCCTTTGGGGCGTAAATGAGCCAACTAAATGACTCCATCGGTTCGAGAACGACCGATCAATCCGAGGCGCCTCGCAACAGCAACAACCACATAAGTCAAACTCGTCAGGGCGTGTAAAACCACTGACGCCACTTCTAACTAGGAAGAAACGCATGCCCTCCCTGAGGTCCGTCTCCCGTTTTTGGTTCATACCGGGTGTGAAACTCGCGAAGTAAACGTTACACAAAGCTACGCCACAAAGGCCGTGCTTTGATCATCACCACAAGACTTTGCTTTTCAACAGAAGCCTCGATCAACTGCCGCTTAGGCATGCCACACAGGCAATTCACTCCATGCGTTTGATATCCATCAATATATAACCCCTGAGCTCGTACGTCTCAGAGAAGGGCGTTAAGCAAGAGAATAAATTCTCCACCGCCAAACAGATATATATTTAATAGAAATCAATCACACAGACTAAAATCCAATGTCAGACACACAGTCCATTTACAAGTCCGTTCTGGGGCTGAACGAAACCGGAGGCACCTAGTACCCCGCATATCCATCGATCTCCAAGCACGTCTGGACGATCACTAACTATTTCCATCTTCTTGGGTGTACAGCCCAATCAAGATCATCAGTAATCACCCAAACGACGTGAAGACTTCCGGTCTTCGACCACCGTCTTCATCTTCGACACCCCGTCGAATCAGTTATTCAGAATGGGATAAACCCGGTCTTTCTGAATAACTCGCGTATATATTATAAAAGTGTTACACAAACACAACATACGCCTCATTCCAATTCAGAATATTCTTTTATTCAAATATTCCTATACTTTGGGAAAAGTTCCCATTAATTTTATCCAAGATAAATTCTTTAAATTTATTCTTTAATCTCCTTTGAATATCAATTCAAACTAGTCGGGATTAGCGAACCACACCGAAGTAATCATTTATTTTATTTCCCAATCCCAACCTATTCATCCCATGAAGTAAAACTGGTAATACTTCATATCTAACACCACAGTGTTATCGGTAAATTCAATTACCATTTCACGTTCAAATCTAATTAAAGATTTAACCATCGCCTGGAGCAAAACTGGTGATACTCCATTTTCGATCATTTCAATCTAATTAAAGATTCATTAAAACTCCACTTAGTTTTAATCTTTAACTGGGTTAAAGAATCAGTGTCATTTAAAAAACACGGTTCACGATAAACCCAAAATCACATTCCATTAATTATCGGGTTAAAGAACAAGTGTTATTTAAAACATTGTTCACGATAAACCCAAAAATCAATACCAATTCAATTCCAATTAAATATCATTTAATTGATACACTTCATTAAATCTAAATAAAAAGATTTAATCTTTTCTCAACTGGGTTCAAGAACAGTGTTAGTGAAGACACCATTCACGACAAACCCAAATCACATTTGATATTCAATACAAGGCTCTGAATAGAAAATATATCGGCTTATATTCAATATCAAATTCTACGATTAACAAATGTCGTATTGGAAATAACGATATAAATATATATCTTTCAAATTTCCATAACAACATCCGTATAATCACGAATTCCAACATCAACATATTCCGAAGACAATTTCGATTCAAATCCACTCCAATGCAATCATTGGAAATTCTGGTTAAATTTTAAAACCATTTCAAATTCGATTTATTTATTTAAAAAAATAAATAGAATTATAATTCTAGTTCAAAACTAGTTTATTTCGATAAAAATCTATTTTTATCTTTTCAAATATGGAGTTTTTCATCCCAAATCTTCACAAATCATTTCTTATGATTTTACACAAATTATTACTATTTTTAATAATTTTATCAAGGCCCGTACAGTCGATTTCCACCAATGGCCATCGAACTGCACTTACAGCGACCTTTTTCAAATTTGATTTGGACGTATCTCCAAATCCAACCGTTAGATTTCAAATTTCTAACATTCGTTAGAAAGCTCTTTTCGATACGAACCCAACGGTTCCGGTTTTAGGAGAATCCGACGGTCGGATCTCCCGTAATGTCCGTTTGAAATAAATGGTCGAAATTCACGAACTGCCGCGGCGCGGCACGTTCTATTCAGGCCATTATATTATATATATAATATATATAATATACACTTCGTCGATTTCTATTTAAAACGAATTATATAAATAGTTTTAAATTCGTTTCAAAAGCAATTTCAACTTCCTTTTCAATTCAAATCAAAATTGAATTCTTCTTTATAAATTCGTTTTAAAATTCATTTCTATTCAATTCAAATTTCAATTCAATTTGAATTCATTTCAATTCACTTTCAATTCAATTCGAATTCGTTTTCAATTCAATTCATTTCGAAATCGTTTTCAATTCAATTCATTTCGAAATCGTTTTCAATTCAATTCATTTCGAAATCGTTTTCAATTCAATTCATTTCGAAATCGTTTTCAATTCAATTCATTTCGAAATCGTTTTCAATTCAATTCATTTCGAAATCGTTTTCAATTCAATTCATTTCGAAATCGTTTTCAATTCAATTCATTTCGAAATCGTTTAAAATCGATATAAATATCGTTCACGTCAAAATGGCGTCAATCTAATCATCACGGCTTCACATATTTCTATTTTCAAATATTCTATTTCAAATATTTCCTATTATCAAAATATTTGTTATTATCAAAATATTCTTTATTTTCACGATTGGAATGAGGCCCAATCAATCACCATATAAAGTTAATTATATGGATTCCATACAACACATGTATATAATATCATTGAAAAATAATCAACCATCAACCAAAGTGCACTACACTGTATAAGCATCAAATATAGATATCTAACGCTTATAACAGCCTGTCAATCAATCGATCGACACATTTAGTCAATCAGGATGAGTGAACTTCAAATTTCATCCCAACACCCGTGTGGGGTTTTCAAACAATCAAACACAGATTTTATTTGTGCTGTTGGGCGATGTGTAAAATTTATCGTCCCAATCAATGTCATTCAAATAGGTGTACATAAACAAACCGTCCGGTTTATAAATGAATATTTTATTTTATTCACTTCACGTTAAAATTATATTTTTAACGATAAAACATTTTATTTCAACCTATGAATTTCTATTCAATTCATTTACACAATAAAATGATATTTTTATTTTCTAACATATTTTAGAAAATTTCGGCGGCATAACGGCACGATACTAGAAACGGGACGAGGCCTAGCCTTATCCCCGGTCTAGTGAAGGCCCACGCCATTCACACATCAATCAAAATCACCAAACAACCAAATTCAAATCAAATCATATAACTAATCTATGCAACCAAACAAACAAGTCCATGGTCTGTGGACGATTGCGTCGGGTGCTACTAAGCACCGTCTGCATCCTAGTATATATATATAAATAGAAATGAAATTGAAAGGTGAGAAATCCTCACAGAGGGATCCACTCCGCCGTGCTTTGCTTCCGAGCTGCTGCACTGTCTGAATTAGCTTGAAATTCCAATGCAGTCTTTTTCCCGCTGTTTATAATAAAAAATATATTTTTATCACTTCATTCTAATAAATAAAAATCATATTTTTATATTTCTGCTTCATATATAAAGATCGAATTTTTATTCGCTATTTAAATAAATAAAAATCACACTTTTAATTGCTTTTCAAACAAAGAAAAAATCACATTTTTAACATCTACATGTATAGATGAAATTCTATTTTATCAATGCTATATATATTTAAAAGACCACATTTTTACGACGTCATTTTGAATATAAAGATTGTATTTTTCTCGCTTGTTCATATAGTTAAAAAAAAATCGAAACTTTTCCTTTGCAAAATTTATTTTATAAATAATACACATACGATATAAATTATATTTTTATCGATCAAAATGTATTTTCTTATATATGACAAAAATCCTATTTTTATCTTCATAAAAATATTTCTAACATACGATAAAAATTCTATTTTTATCTTTATAAAATCACATTCTATTTTATATTTTCAAAATCAAAGGTCATATTTTTTTATAGAAATCCAAGATCATATTTCTTTATATTTCAAAACTATGTTATTTTTATTTTTCAAAACTAGTTATTTTTATAGTTCAAAACTATGTTATTTTTATAACCTATTACGGTTTTGATGTTCAAAATTATTACAGTTTTTTTTTTATTATTATTCTACAATGTTATTTATTCAGATCTAAGAATAAACTTCAATGTTCCATATACTATTTTTTTTTATTATTAAACAAAAACAAGGACAAACAAAAAAAAAACTCACTGATTTCTGCCTGGAACGAGACCGAACTGAGCTCCCTCCTGCTCTTCACGTCGCGCCGCCACCTCAGTCAGTCGGAGGTTGATCAGCCTCCTCCAGTCGAAGCGTCGTGGTCAGCGCACGCGCCCCCAGGTGGCTCACGTGGTTGCGGTAGGTCTTACTGGGAGCTAGGGTTCAGGGCGAGTTACAGGAGGAGGGAGAAGGGAGCGAGAGGGAGAAGGGGAAGAAGGGGGCTGCGGTTGGTGATCTATGACGCCTGGGGAAGCGCGACCGGCGGTGCGGTGGACGAGGGTGGCCAGGAGGGCGGTGACGCGTTCGATTTGGGGATCCCGATTTTAAAAAGGGGGGTTTGACTTCTGGTTGGAGAAAAGTAACGGGGGGGGGGGGGGGGTGTTAGTTATAAATATTTTATTTTAATTATTTATTAATTAATTCCCTAATTATTTGTTCATTGATCTAAATTCAAAATCAAACCCAACGACTATCGTCACCAGCTAATTACCCTCATTCCGAACACAATGGGATATGCCACTCAAGCCAATTCAGCTGTTTCGATCTGTTTCTATCAAAATCAAAATATAAATCCTTTATATTTTGAAGTTGAACGCACATTTCAATTTACCGGGGCCACATACTAACTAGAAAAATTCCCGAAAAATATTTTCTAGCTTCGTATTGACGATACGGTCCTAACAAAACTAGTTTCGTCGAATTCTGAGACCGTTGGAAAAATGGCCAATTTCCAGTCGATTAAAATCAACTGAAACTGGTCAAACGCGTTTTCCTTTGCCACGCTCACATATTGATTCGAAAAATTATGAAATTTGAAATCTAGCAATAACTTTACATCCCGGACCCAACAAAAGTGGTTTCGTCGAAATCCGAGGTCGTTTGCAAAATGTCCATTTTTAAGGGCCTGAATTCCATAGCGACTATTCAGAATTTTCAACTGGACATATCTTTTGATTCCCGCTATGAAATCTTGATTATTCGGATTCGTTGGAAAGATATTATCAATTAGATCCTAATGTTTTTGGTTTCACTAAAATCCGGATTGTTTTGCACCCGGTACATTCAATTGAAGTTTGAAATCGAATTATCGAACTACCGCGCCATTTTCAATTCTATTTATAATTATATATAAATATTTATATTCTAACGACGACGCGTATAATATATACGTTGAATTCTATTCAAAATAAATTTCTCGTCGATATTATTTAAAATAATCTATTTTAAATGTTCAAAATCAGCTAAAATTGCCAAAATAAAAATTTCAAACTAGCTCGCATTTTCGGGTTATTACAATCTCCCCCACTTTAAACTTTTCGTCCCCGAAAAGGAACAAAGTCGAAAGTGGTTTGATTATTCAACACTATGTTCGATCTGGCTTCCATTCTCCAACTCTTCAGTTTCTGAGAATTTTCAAAATTTCAAAAATTTGGCTAACACCCTAAATTTTTGAAAAATTTCGCCATAACCTCCCCTGCACCGGGAGCATCGGGGAATTTCAAATAGCTTCCCCGGTCCTTCAGATCTCAAAAAGAAAAAGAAAAAGCCAAGCGGCTAGCCAATAGGCTCATAAAATCATCATCACCCAAACAAAACAGTAAATTATGTATTAAACATGTACCTATTTGTCGGGCAAACAAATTTTATTCTCTGCTCTAGCCTCCTTGCTATGACCTGTTCAATGTAAGTATATGTATATGCAAGCAAATGCAACCAATTTTCAATACAATTCAATATTTGTTTCAATTAGGCATAATGGTTCAAAATTATCAAACAATTAAACAAACAACACCAACATCAATCAATTAGTGAATTAGAGTTTCAAATTCATACTTTTGATATATAGTCAAAAATCAGATTTTTGATGCCAAATCACAACAATAGGCCCTATCTAATTTTGGTTCTCACACCAGTCAATTGGAAATATATAAATATCACACCTTCGACTCTCGAACACTAATTCTGATGATGTAGCTACAATCATCAGAATCACCTTCGGGCGACTAGAGTGTGAATCTATATCTATCCAGTGTATTAAAACTTTGAATATACATTTGCAAGGCGTATATGCAAACTCTTTATATACTGAATTGTCCAAAATCAATATAAATAAATTATCAAATACGAATAGTTGATTTATATTTTCAAAACAAAATTGGTTTTCATTTTTCAAATATACTCTTCACACTCGTTCTAGGATACTACTGATCCTATCTCTAACGAGTCATTCTAATTGGATATTACTAACCCAATATCTGATGAATTCTTTCGTATGGTTCTAATGTGCCTTGTTCTCTGAGCTTTGTAAACCAAAGCTCTGATACCAACTGTGACGTCAAGGAATTTCGCTCGGTCCGAACCAGTCGCTAAACCGACCCAGGCCGCTCGAAACGCCCAATCGTTGAGAACACGACAAAATATAACGCATACAAAAGAACATTTCATTGTATATTACAACAATGCACCAGATTACAAGAATATACAGAGTATAAATGAATATTACACAGAAATATCAGAGATTTAAATTACATTTAAAAACATCGCAGCGGAAAATAGTACAATACACAACTAGAAGTAGATATACGGATACAAAGCTTTCCGGATATCGTTCCAGCTGTAAACCAGGATCCTGTGAATATAAATCTGCAAAACCAAAACTACTAGCTGCCCGTGTCAAAATAAGGGCACCCAGAGTTTAGGTTAAAACAATAAACTCCAGGTCAGTCATGTGACTGGTGTGAGAACTAAAACAGTTATTATCTTTATTTTAAAGTTAGGTAAATCAAGGGACCACGCCGTATAACACGGAACGGGTTTCCTCCCAAGAATACCAGTGCATAAAACAAACAGCGCAATACTAAATAAAGAAAAATGAAGCTGTTATAAGACCCAGGTCCCATCACACAATGCAACGCAAGCCGGAGGATAGGGTTTTTACCTTATAACAGCCAAAGCATGCTTGATACGTTGAAAACAAATCATTTGATACTATTATAAGTGCATAGTGTATAAAACAACTTCAAATCATAAGTATCAATCATAGGCGGCATGAGCGCCCCATCCCACTATGTCGCCATACTAGGCTCTACAAATAAAACCGCAAATGTCACGTATTTGGAAATTGGATTTCCGTCTATGAACCGAGGCAAAAGATAGTCCTCAACCGATTCGAGACTGCCTAGCCCGAGTCTCAGGATTAGAGCTCGAGTGACCCTTGGATCGTCAGGGCCGGTCCACCGATGTGGATTAAAATGCCTGAACACTACGTTTCCCCGCCCTTTGGGGCGTAAATGAGCCAACTAAATGACTCCATCGGTTCGAGAACGACCGATCAATCCGAGGCGCCTCGCAACAGCAACAACCACATAAGTCAAACTCGTCAGGGCGTGTAAAACCACTGACGCCACTTCTAACTAGGAAGAAACGCATGCCCTCCCTGAGGTCCGTCTCCCGTTTTTGGTTCATACCGGGTGTGAAACTCGCGAAGTAAACGTTACACAAAGCTACGCCACAAAGGCCGTGCTTTGATCATCACCACAAGACTTTGCTTTTCAACAGAAGCCTCGATCAACTGCCGCTTAGGCATGCCACACATGCAATTCACTCCATGCGTTTGATATCCATCAATATATAACCCCTGAGCTCGTACGTCTCAGAGAAGGGCGTTAAGCAAGAGAATAAATTCTCCGCCGCCAAACAGATATATATTTAATAGAAATCAATCACACAGACTAAAATCCAATGTCAGACACACAGTCCATTTACAAGTCCGTTTTGGGGCTGAACGAAACCGGAGGCACCTAGTACCCCGCATATCCATCGATCTCCAAGCACGTCTGGACGATCACTAACTGTTTCCATCTTCTTGGGTGTACAGCCCAATCAAGATCATCAGTAATCACCCAAACGACGTGAAGACTTCCGGTCTTCGACCACCGTCTTCATCTTCGACACCCCGTCGAATCAGTTATTCAGAATGGGATAAACCCGGTCTTTCTGAATAACTCGCGTATATATTATAAAAGTGTTACACAAACACAACATACGCCTCATTCCAATTCAGAATATTCTTTTATTCAAATATTCCTATACTTTGGGAAAAGTTCCCATTAATTTTATCCAAGATAAATTCTTTAAATTTATTCTTTAATCTCCTTTGAATATCAATTCAAACTAGTCGGGATTAGCGAACCACACCGAAGTAATCATTTATTTTATTTCCCAATCCCAACCTATTCATCCCATGAAGTAAAACTGGTAATACTTCATATCTAACACCACAGTGTTATCGGTAAATTCAATTACCATTTCACGTTCAAATCTAATTAAAGATTTAACCATCGCCTGGAGCAAAACTGGTGATACTCCATTTTCGATCATTTCAATCTAATTAAAGATTCATTAAAACTCCACTTAGTTTTAATCTTTAACTGGGTTAAAGAATCAGTGTCATTTAAAAAACACGGTTCACGATAAACCCAAAATCACATTCCATTAATTATCGGGTTAAAGAACAAGTGTTATTTAAAACATTGTTCACGATAAACCCAAAAATCAATACCAATTCAATTCCAATTAAATATCATTTAATTGATACACTTCATTAAATCTAAATAAAAAGATTTAATCTTTTCTCAACTGGGTTCAAGAACAGTGTTAGTGAAGACACCATTCACGACAAACCCAAATCACATTTGATATTCAATACAAGGCTCTGAATAGAAAATATATCGGCTTATATTCAATATCAAATTCTACGATTAACAAATGTCGTATTGGAAATAACGATATAAATATATATCTTTCAAATTTCCATAACAACATCCGTATAATCACGAATTCCAACATCAACATATTCCGAAGACAATTTCGATTCAAATCCACTCCAATGCAATCATTGGAAATTCTGGTTAAATTTTAAAACCATTTCAAATTCGATTTATTTATTTAAAAAAATAAATAGAATTATAATTCTAGTTCAAAACTAGTTTATTTCGATAAAAATCTATTTTTATCTTTTCAAATATGGAGTTTTTCATCCCAAATCTTCACAAATCATTTCTTATGATTTTACACAAATTATTACTATTTTTAATAATTTTATCAAGGCCCGTACAGTCGATTTCCACCAATGGCCATCGAACTGCACTTACAGCGACCTTTTTCAAATTTGATTTGGACGTATCTCCAAATCCAACCGTTAGATTTCAAATTTCTAACATTCGTTAGAAAGCTCTTTTCGATACGAACCCAACGGTTCCGGTTTTAGGAGAATCCGACGGTCGGATCTCCCGTAATGTCCGTTTGAAATAAATGGTCGAAATTCACGAACTGCCGCGGCGCGGCACGTTCTATTCAGGCCATTATATTATATATATAATATATATAATATACACTTCGTCGATTTCTATTTAAAACGAATTATATAAATAGTTTTAAATTCGTTTCAAAAGCAATTTCAACTTCCTTTTCAATTCAAATCAAAATTGAATTCTTCTTTATAAATTCGTTTTAAAATTCATTTCTATTCAATTCAAATTTCAATTCAATTTGAATTCATTTCAATTCACTTTCAATTCAATTCGAATTCGTTTTCAATTCAATTCATTTCGAAATCGTTTTCAATTCAATTCATTTCGAAATCGTTTTCAATTCAATTCATTTCGAAATCGTTTTCAATTCAATTCATTTCGAAATCGTTTTCAATTCAATTCATTTCGAAATCGTTTTCAATTCAATTCATTTCGAAATCGTTTTCAATTCAATTCATTTCGAAATCGTTTTCAATTCAATTCATTTCGAAATCGTTTTCAATTCAATTCATTTCGAAATCGTTTAAAATCGATATAAATATCGTTCACGTCAAAATGGCGTCAATCTAATCATCACGGCTTCACATATTTCTATTTTCAAATATTCTATTTCAAATATTTCCTATTATCAAAATATTTGTTATTATCAAAATATTCTTTATTTTCACGATTGGAATGAGGCCCAATCAATCACCATATAAAGTTAATTATATGGATTCCATACAACACATGTATATAATATCATTGAAAAATAATCAACCATCAACCAAAGTGCACTACACTGTATAAGCATCAAATATAGATATCTAATGCTTATAACAGCCTGTCAATCAATCGATCGACACATTTAGTCAATCAGGATGAGTGAACTTCAAATTTCATCCCAACACCCGTGTGGGGTTTTCAAACAATCAAACACAGATTTTATTTGTGCTGTTGGGCGATGTGTAAAATTTATCGTCCCAATCAATGTCATTCAAATAGGTGTACATAAACAAACCGTCCGGTTTATAAATGAATATTTTATTTTATTCACTTCACGTTAAAATTATATTTTTAACGATAAAACATTTTATTTCAACCTATGAATTTCTATTCAATTCATTTACACAATAAAATGATAATTTTATTTTCTAACATATTTTAGAAAATTTCGGCGGCATAACGGCACGATACTAGAAACGGGACGAGGCCTAGCCTTATCCCCGGTCTAGTGAAGGCCCACGCCATTCACACATCAATCAAAATCACCAAACAACCAAATTCAAATCAAATCATATAACTAATCTATGCAACCAAACAAACAAGTCCATGGTCTGTGGACGATTGTGTCGGGTGCTACTAAGCACCGTCTGCATCCTAGTATATATATATAAATAGAAATGAAATTGAAAGGTGAGAAATCCTCACAGAGGGATCCACTCCGCCGTGCTTTGCTTCCGAGCTGCTGCACTGTCTGAATTAGCTTGAAATTCCAATGCAGTCTTTTTCCCGCTGTTTATAATAAAAAATATATTTTTATCACTTCATTCTAATAAATAAAAATCATATTTTTATATTTCTGCTTCATATATAAAGATCGAATTTTTATTCGCTATTTAAATAAATAAAAATCACACTTTTAATTGCTTTTCAAACAAAGAAAAAATCACATTTTTAACATCTACATGTATAGATGAAATTCTATTTTATCAATGCTATATATATTTAAAAGACCACATTTTTACGACGTCATTTTGAATATAAAGATTGTATTTTTCTCGCTTGTTCATATAGTTAAAAAAAATCGAAACTTTTCCTTTGCAAAATTTATTTTATAAATAATACACATACGATATAAATTATATTTTTATCGATCAAAATGTATTTTCTTATATATGACAAAAATCCTATTTTTATCTTCATAAAAATATTTCTAACATACGATAAAAATTCTATTTTTATCTTTATAAAATCACATTCTATTTTATATTTTCAAAATCAAAGGTCATATTTTTTTATAGAAATCCAAGATCATATTTCTTTATATTTCAAAACTATGTTATTTTTATTTTTCAAAACTAGTTATTTTTATAGTTCAAAACTATGTTATTCTTATAACCTATTACGGTTTTGATGTTCAAAATTATTACAGTTTTTTTTATTATTCTACAATGTTATTTATTCAGATCTAAGAATAAACTTCAATGTTCCATATACTATTTTTTTTTATTATTAAACAAAAACAAGGACAAAAAAAAAACTCACTGATTTCTGCCTGGAACGAGACCGAACTGAGCTCCCTCCTCCTCTTCACGTCGCGCCGCCACCTCAGTCAGTCGGAGGTTGATCAGCCTCCTCCAGTCGAAGCGTCGTGGTCAGCACACGCGCCCCCAGGTGGCTCACGTGGTTGCGGTAGGTCTTATTGGGAGCTAGGGTTCAGGGCGAGTTACAGGAGGAGGGAGAAGGGAGCGAGAGGGAGAAGGGGAAGAAGGGGGCTGCGGTTGGTGATCTATGACGCCTGGGGAAGCGCGACCGGCGGCGCGGTGGACGGGGGTGGCCAGGAGGGCGGTGACGCATTCGATTTGGGGATCCCGATTTTAAAAAGGGGGGTTTGACTTCTGGTTGGAGAAAAGTAACGGGGGGGGGGGGGGGTGTTAGTTATAAATATTTTATTTTATTTATTTATTAATTAATTCCCTAATTATTTGTTCATTGATCTAAATTCAAAATCAAACCCAACGACTATCGTCACCAGCTAATTACCCTCATTCCGAACACAATGGGATATGCCACTCAAGCCAATTCAGCTGTTTCGATCTGTTTCTGTCAAAATCAAAATATAAATCCTTTATATTTTGAAGTTGAACGCGCATTTCAATTTACCGGGGCCACATACTAACTAGAAAAATTCCCGAAAAATATTTTCTAGCTTCGTATTGACGATACGGTCCTAACAAAACTAGTTTCGTCGAATTCTGAGACCGTTGGAAAAATGGCCAATTTCCAGTCGATTAAAATCAACTGAAACTGGTCAAACGCGTTTTCCTTTGCCACGCTCACATATTGATTCGAAAAATTATGAAATTTGAAATCTAGCAATAACTTTACATCCCGGACCCAACAAAAGTGGTTTCGTCGAAATCCGAGGTCGTTTGCAAAATGTCCATTTTAAGGGCCTGAATTCCATAGCGACTATTCAGAATTTTCAACTGGACATATCTTTTGATTCCCGCTATGAAATCTTGATTATTCGGATTCGTTGGAAAGATATTATCAATTAGATCCTAATGTTTTTGGTTTCACTAAAATCCGGATTGTTTTGCACCCGGTACATTCAATTGAAGTTTGAAATCGAATTATCGAACTACCGCGCCATTTTCAATTCTATTTATAATTATATATAAATATTTATATTCTAACGACGACGCGTATAATATATACGTTGAATTCTATTCAAAATAAATTTCTCGTCGATATTATTTAAAATAATCTATTTTAAATGTTCAAAATCAGCTAAAATTGCCAAAATAAAAATTTCAAACTGGCTCGCATTTTCGGGTTATTACACATGCTCCTTGTTTCTAGTCATATAAAAGCCTGTGCTTGCTCTTCTTCCTCCCAAATGTTCGAAACTTGCTACCACAATACACACCAAGCACTACGTCCATGCTGCTCCTCATCCAACCGTACTTCTCCACCAAAACCATCCCACCGCCTTCTTGCTCCATTGGCCTGACCTCGCGCAGTCCGGATGTCACCATTTTCATTGTTCAGTTGCACTAACATGCCCATTTTTTTCATTTTTAGAGACAAGAGAAGATTTCAGCTGAGAGGAAGAACATATGTGAAGAGCAGTATTTATAAGGGAATAAGGCTTGTTGAAGAGGCAAACGTAGGGAACACGGAATGTGGAGTGCACGAAAATTTGGATTGTTTGGCTCCCAAGGTACCTCGATGGTTTGGGACGCAAGGAACTGGAAAGTGTGCCACGCAAGTAACAAACAGTGGAAAAAAAATAAAAATTTGGTGATAATATTCATATCTAACATACCCAGACAAATGTATACTCCTTGATCACATTCTAAAAAAAGTAAGAGTGGTTGCTAGTTTTATTTTATTTCATTATATCATTATTTTTCATTGAACATTCTGAATATACGTACCTCGTACCCGAACTTCAAACACAATGAAAATACACTACTATGTCTTAACATTTCGGTTCCACTGGAATTTATATCGTTAAAAACGGACTTTGTTTGCACAAGCATTGTATTTTAATTTATCGGTCCATCCTTGAATTCCACGCACCGATAAAATAACTTTGATTGGCTCCAAACTGAAAATCTAGCAATAATTAGTCATACGCATTCCAATAAAATTTGTTTCGCCGTAAACGGAGTTCGTATGAAAAAAATATTTTTAAGGCCTACATAATATGTCGAACGATTTCCCATATGCGAAGCACGGGCCTCATCATAAGGTAAGCAACGCATCGATTTGAACGTTCCATTTCGTATGATTATTTAATGTCATCGTCCATTCAAAATTGCAAATTGATATTTAAAATAAAATATATTAAATATCTAACTACCAAAAATATGGGACGTTACAACTATCATGCTTTTTTAGGTGTGCTAATTTGCAAAAAAAAAAATTTGAACTTCGAAGTAAGAATTTGAAATGTTGATGCTTACCGACATTGTGAATTGAACTTTGTAGTTTTTAGTTTTGATATTCTGTATATGTGCTAATTAAGTATGAGTTGTTTATTTGAACTTTGTAGCCATGAAGGTTACAATTTTTATTAGTGGGTACGATCTGCTCATAAATTTATATTGGTGGGTATAACCTGCTCATATTTTGTTTAAATCGGAGCTATATACTTCAGATAGAGTGATCTGATTAATATGCAGTTTCTTTAGTTGAATTTAGTCACGGTTGTGGCTAAATTATATAAAAAACATACAATTTCAAATCACGAACTAAAGTCGTGGCAAAACAGAAATCTGCCATAGCTTTGGGCTGTGGCAAAATTTTTGCCACACACTATTTTGCCACGGCCTAATTAGCCATGGCCCAAAGCCGTGGCAAAATTGCTTTTCTGGTGTAGTGGGTTCATGGCCAGTTCCACTCCAATAAATAAAAAGGTAAGGCCTCATTCTTTTCCACACAAATCTGTATACAGCCGCGAAGCCCTTCCATTTCCCTTTCTCTTCAAATCAAATTTCTTAATCAAAAATATATTCGTATACAATAAATCAAATATAATTCATATAGATTTGAAAGGGATTATCATATTCAAATGGAAAAGGGTTTGAATTGACGTCTAAGCTATTGTTCGTCAGATTCCCCCCTCTTTTCCTATCTTCTTGCAAATCTACAAATTTGAAATTATTCGCTTTTCAAAATAATAGATCCTTTGGGAATTGTAGGCCTAAAAGATTTTTCAAATTTGGATGCTTTCAGGTGAGTGGAAAATTTATATACATAGTTACAATAGCTTAATTACGTCATTTGTATTAGATCTTAAAATTTGAAATGATGCCTATCGGGTCTGCTTATGAATATTGTTAAAAACCTGGAAGTATAGATTTGTGGTTTTGAATGATATTATTTGTATGCTTGCTTAATTTTTTATAAGTATTGCCTACAATTGTGTTTGGAAATATATTGGGAATATTGTAAAAACACTATAGATTTGGAAACCAGTACCATAAAACACCGTTAGGATGTAGTTTTATTCACGATCTCTAACTTCAGTGCTAAATGATAAATTATATAATCCTAATTAAAAAGATATAAACCTATTTGTGTTCAATATTGTTGGGGTTTTAACTTAGTTATTGGAAATATGTCTTTTCCCTCTTCTAAAATAAAAAGACATTATTTAAAACCAATAAAAAAAATATGTCAAATATTGAAAAAAGGAAAAGTTGTGTAAATTACGCATAAATATAAAAACAATTGGCAAGGCAAAAAGTGGAGAGGTGAACACATAAATAAGTAAATAAATAAATATATACGTAGTTTACATCAACTATTCCAAACATAACATATATTCCTTGTGGTTTGAAATTTGTTTATTCCTATATTCAAGCATAACTTACAATAACTTTAGTTGACGATCTTTTATAAGATTATAAGCTTATTGAAAGATTGAATGCAAAAGGAATGTTTGGTTGTTAGTTGAACAAAATATTCAAACTTAACGAAAATATAAATAAAAGAAAACACCGTGCAAAAATATAAAGATAAATATAAATACACTATCCATCTGAATCTATGTAAACAATGATACATATACGTGCATACACACAAACACACACAAACACACACATATACATATATATATATATATATATATATACACATACATACATACATACATACATACATACATACATACATACATACATACATACATACATATATATATTAATGGATGTTTGAACATTTGAATGGTATTCGTTTTATGGAATTATAAATGTAAATGTAATCCATATTAAATGAATATATTTGTGGTGATCATTTTAGCAATTAGTGTAATTGATTGCGATAAATAGGGCCATAAATAAATAAATAGCTATTGTAACCGACGTAGATTGAGGAAATAAAATTTAATTAGGCAGATAAGCCTAACGGTTATAATTCCTAAACTGGCTAGGATTAATGTTGTAAACCCTAATTAGGGAATTGAATTCTAACTGCACTAAGACACGATGTTAAGCTCAACTTGTGGTAGAAGCATGCATGGAACCGCCCGACAAATCCTGCATCCACAAGTGGTCAGCTTAACGTGAGGGGTCTGTTGGATAAATATATATATATATAAATAAATAAATACAAAAGGCAATAAATAAATGAATTAGTAATGTCAGTTGGGGTACAACATATATATATCGGGACTGGTAACTAAGATAATTAATGCCTTAGGAATATATGACCGTTATAGTCATAAGTGGCAATAACTCTACTGAATATAAACAAATGAAATAAAAAGGGGATTAACGGGTATCGATTGTTGTTTTAAATACTGGGTCCAATGAGGAAAAAAAATTAAACAAATATCCTAGGCTAAGAAGGATATAACTTTCCTTATTTATATTAGTTAATCTAGAACTTATAATTAAAAGGGTACAATTGGACTTAGTAGTTTAATGACGCGGGGTCAGTTGTCTTATTCGATAGAAGTCTGAACTTTCAAGCGATCGAATATATGTTCAACTAATGTGAGGTATCATTAATCATCGGTACTCATGATGATAGTTAGATTGCGTAGCATTGATTATTTCCAAAAAAAGGTTTACCCCATGAGTGAGGTCTTAAGTGGCCAAAAGAGGTCCTTCTTCCATCCGTAAGGAGAAACCAAACAGGAAATAACCTATAGTGTAGCCTGCTTTGGGATTAAGGTCTTAAGTGGTGAGATCCGCCTACGCAAAGGTATTAAGTGATCGTATAGCCCACCTCCCATAAATAAAAGTGTTAAAGGATAGTTGGGTATGAACTTGATAATCTTAGTGAATAGTCCGCTTCCTTGGGTCTAAAGTGACTTGGGTCGAATAGTCCACCTAGGATGGATCCTCCGGTTATGGGTCTTAAATGGTGTGTGAATCCTACCTAAATATGAAGACTAAATGTCCAGTATGGTCATTCCATAGGGCTACCTATCCTACGAGAAGTATTAAGCATCCAAGGAGATTATCCAATATGGCCAGCTAGATAGTGCAACGAGATTCCACCAATAGGAAGGTCATAAATGGTGAGATGTCGTCTACCTAGTCCTATCGGTCTTAAGCGACGAGATACCATCCCTCACAATATGTGGGGTACATGGGTATATGCGTGAATGATGGAAGCCATAATTAGTAGGGCCCTATAGGTAGTGTCTTATAGTTTATAGTAACATTGAGTAAATCATCGAGAGGTATTAAATGACCAATAGGTCTGCCTAGGGTTTTAAGTGATTGGGAGAATCCACCCTATCTATTATTCGATCGTGAGGCATTAAGTGGCTGCATATACACTTATGAATAAATAAACTCCATAGTTGGGAGTTCACTTCTCGGTTTAGTAATTAATTTAAATGCTTTATAAATATATGTGTAAATGTTCTATCTTGGGGTTGATATCATTGGAAATACTACCTTAGGAAGGGTAGTTAGAGATGTGCGTAAATGTTTACAAGTTTATGTTAGAATTACTAACCTTAGTAGGCATGTATCTTGGGTTGAACCAAACGGGATACATCTCGATATTGTAATCTGTGTTGTACTTTTCTTGTTCACTAGGATTTGTTGTTCTAACCTCCCCCTCATTACAACCTCCCAGGTTTTCTAGAGAAAGTCGGGTTCTCACAGGTGTCAAGGTTTGGCTTTCCGTTTTCATTCTCTCTCATGCTCGTTATTACTGGAGTGACTTACTTTTAAAAAGTTAGTTACTTGAGTTATACTAGTTTACCCCATTTTGTTTCCGTCGTGAGTTATTTTATCATACTTTGATTACGCTCATGCTCATTTATTTGCAGGTACTAGATTTATACGCTCCATGCTTGAATGTGTTTGAGTTTCGATTTTTGTTGAAATTTGAGCTTAGAATAGTATGGGGTGTTACATTTGGTATCAAAGCATAGGCTAGACGATCAGAGGAATTAGTTATATTAGGGGTCACGGGAAAACATAATTCGATTTTCCTTTCTATTTTTCTTTGCTTTTTTTACTTGACTTTAATTTATTTCGGCATAAATTAGTCGTGGGCCTAATTATATAGAATGGGATTTAAGTGACTAAGAGTTGAAATATGTTGAGTTCGGGTTTCTAGCCAATTCTATCTTACCCCATAGTATGTTAGCAATTTCATTGTGAAGAGCATGAGGATGACATATGGTGGATTTCATTAATTCAAATTTGGAGACTAGACCAAAATCTAGTTGCAACCGAGATAGTCGCAATTTTTGATTTTTGATTTTGTTTTGTAGTTCCAGTCAAAGAACTTTTCTCGGTCTTGGAACGGGAAATTCATGTTAATATGTCGTATCCATTCGAAAGTATAATTACGAGGTGAATCCATTCGATACTTCATTAAATTTTCGGATATTCCTTCATTTGAGTTCTTGGCCTTGTATCGAGGGAATTTTATTTTTAAAACTGTTTGGAAAAATAAAATGGATTTCGAAAGTTTCGATATTACGGTTTCGGAAAATGATTTTATAAAGACAGTTTTATTAAAATATGATTTTAAACTATTAATTTATTTGTATTTCAGAATCATTGGGCTTTGTGTGATTTTAATAAATATAGTCCGATTGGTAGAAAGAAGGGAATTGGAGATGACAAGGAATATGCCATTAAAACTTGAAAATAATTAAAACTTGACGAGGTATATATTGGATAATTTACCGAAATCTTTACAATTAATCCTCGAGATTTCAAAGTTCCAACATTTTCGAAAGCGAAAAGGTTTTTAGTTTGCAATACAAACTAGAATATAAATAATAATAGTAGTAATAATAAATTGGATTTATAAATGTGAAACCATTAGTATATAATAAATTCCATTTTTGAAAAGTTTTAAATTTTCCTTCGAAAAGGCTAAGGAAAATCTGGATTTTTGGGGTATTTGATTTCGAATCATTTAATTTGACGACAACTAGGTAAGGGGAAAATCATTTTAATTTAATTACGGATTTTTAGCTGAATTGGAAATTCGTTTGTTATGTGGTCGCAACCGTTTGTTGGGACTACTTTAATTCCTTGGAATTGGTTCGGAGTTTTGACAACAGTCTATGGTACAACCGTTGGACAATTGTTTGTCGAACTGCATCAAATCTTAAAAGATGACGTGGAACGATCAATATTTTAATGCGACCTAATACGGTCAAGATTCAACCTTTGTCCAAAGCCCATTTGATATTTGACTGTTTAGCGTTATACGTAGATGGGTCAACTTCTTGATGAGTTTTGGTACAACTTGGATCTCGGATTCAACTGCAAAAGTTGCGTCCAAATCACCACCTTATCATCTTTCTTTCGTCCATACTTCCTCATATAGCCGAATCATGTTCTTATCTTTCTTCTCTTTCTTTGGCATCGCCTCACCTTCTCTTTTTCCATGCTAGTTGTGCATTAGATCTCGCCTCATTAATACTCCAAGATCTAATCCAGTTTCTTCTTCAATCATTTCTTGGCCCATAATACCTACTTGCACTACGTGATCTTACTAGTACCATTTAAGTCTCACCCTTAAGGAGAGATTGTTTGGTTGGATGAAAATAAGCAAAAAGGACTCACTGCTTTAAGACTAAGAAAATTTGTTGTGGTTATTGGACCTGCACCAATCCTTGCTTCAAGATCTTAGAATAGGTTTGTTGGTTGTGCTGCATCCGCCTTTGCTATACCAAGTTAGAATAGATTTTGATAAAGGCGATTGTCGTTTCGGAGATGAAGATTAAGCTGTCTTTGGATGTTTTTTCTGAGGAGAATCTCGATGTGATTTTAGAGAAATCTATGTTTTACGTGTACTTGAATGGTCTTCGTTTGACCTGCTTTGGAGACTTTGCAGTAAATATCTTTTTCTTAATGTCGAGTTTTTGAGTTCGAAAATCTATGCTCAAACTGCCCATGTAGATGTGTGAGCCATTTAGTACATCTATTATAGACAATAAGTTATAACTAGATTTGCCTCATGGTGCGGAAATTAATCTTTTGCTTAATCGATGGCGTAATCATCACATGAAGTTACTTTCTGTAATTTCACCAATCCATTTTTGTCTTTAGACAATCTTAGGTGGATTTCCATGAGAAGCAGTTTTGTAAATGGTCTCTTTTCTCATCACAAATTCTCTCTTAGAAGAGAAGGTGATATAGGAACCTTCAACAACACCAGCGGTGTTTGTAACATGAGATGGAGCATTTTGCTACCATGATATGAATAATCAAAGGTCATAAAAATGGTTTGAGATCCAGTCGCGGAGCAAGACATAACGTTGCTTATAGCCATTGTTTTGGAAGGTTCGGTGTTGTTGTTTTGTTGTCATCCTTATTATTTTCCCTTTCCAGCATTTGGTTCTTGGCTTTATAGTAATTCGTTCTTGTAACTGTCAGTGTTTGTTGTCTTTGAAATCGCACGACTTTTTGATGAGTTCTATGTTTAGAAAAATTTATGTCATTCTCGCGTATTCGTTTGAATGAAATCTTATTTTCTTATCTAACTAATAGTTGTCCTAGAGCTGGAAAAATAGAATTTTGTGTTGAATAAATTTTAGTGAAGGACCAATTTTGCGTTATTTTTCGTCACGGGTATAATTAATCATTTGTTCCTTGTCAAGCTAAAATTTATTGCGTTCTTTTGTGTGTGGTTTCAATTTTCGCAATTTTTGCGTGACTGACTTCATTTTTGGCCAACATGTGACTTGAATTATTTAAGTTTCCAAAAATTACATTTTTTGAAACTTTTGGGAATGTTGTTTGAAAAAACAATTACTGATTTACTTTCTTTTATTTCGGTTTGCAAGAAAACGCAAAATTGGGATGCGGCAGTTTGTGGTGTTTAAACGTCTATTTTACATTAAAATAGACGGTTTCAATGACGCAAAGCGCATGTTATCAAAATTTTATTTTTCGTATGAATCTCATATGGAAAGTGAAATGATGTTGGAAAGAAATTTTCAAAATAAATATAAGAAGTTTTTCAGCGAAAATTTATTTTTGTGAAAAATTTCTATTTTTGGTCACATGAACAGCGTAAGGAAGAATTTTGGATGGTTTGTGTGCGTGTTTTAGCGGTGCAGTAATTCCGACGATGCGATTAAAACGTTAATGAAAACAAGAGAAATGTTGTTTTAGCCTTGGAAAGGTTGTTTTCGTACCTTGTCAGCGATGCGTGCGGGTTGTTGATTAACTCGTTTTACGTTTTATAACTTATTTTAAGCCTCTTTTATAGTCAATGTGAGGGAATTTTTGGACTATTTTGGGTAACTGAGGTAAAACTTTCATGCAGGACGGCAAATGGAATATTTATAAGCAAAGGAATGTTAAAATTCTTCGCTTTGATTTCCTTTTTCCGGTTTAGGAGAAATAAAATTGGAAGCGATTAGATGTGTTGACTTTTGGATGGTAGGGTTTGGATGCAAAACTTGTTGTTTCACACTTTTATTCGTAATTGTGTGAGAGTTATGTATTAAAAAGGATTTTCGAAATTTGCATTCATATATAACTGCCAGCATATTAAGGATGTTTTGCATCATGTTTTCAAAAGTATTTTAAAAATTTAGTGCATACATGTAGGAGGATCCGATTCAAAATCATTGTGCATACATATTTTGTTGTTGAAATGCATTATGTACACTATGCACATGCGCACATGGTTGCAAAGTGGATGTACATAAATTTGTTGTGTAGGATATGATAAGTAGGTACCATAATTTTGGGAGGAAATTCCTTTAAAAGGGGTACCGTATGAAAAACTTGTAGGCGAAATACGAAAAACAGACAAAAATAAATAAATAAAATAAATATGATATGTCTTACCATTTATAATAGGCCTTAACTGGGCGAATTAGCCAAAGGGCAGTCGACGCCCTTGGGGGAGCGTTCAACCGCTTCGGGCAATTACAATCCAGTAATGACTATTTTGGAGGGTATTTTCATATATATTATCATTATTAAAGGATAGATGTTTATTTAAATAAATCTAAAAGTTCATGGTCAATTCCACCTCTATAAATAAAGGGGTAAGGCCTTATAGGCAGCAGCGAAGCTCTGCCATTTTCCATTCTCTTTAGATCAAATTTCTTAATAAAAAATATATTCATATACAATTAATCAAATATAATTCATATAGATTTGAAAGGGATTATCATATTCAAATGGAAAAGGATATGAATTGACGTCTAAGCTATTCTTCATCAGATTCTCTCCTCTTTTCCTATCTTCTTCAAGTCTACAGATCTAAAAGTATCCCCTTTCATAATAATTATTGTAGATCTATAAGAATTTAGGAATTGTAGGCCTAAAAGATTATTCAGATTTCACATTTGGATGCTTTCAGGTGAGTGGGAAATTTATATGCAAAGTTACAATAACTTAATTATCTCGTTTGTATTAGATTTTAAAATGTGTCTAACGTTTATCAGATCTGTTTATAATACGATTAAATCTGAAATGATGCCTATCAGATTTGCTTATAAATATTTTCAAAAACCTAGAAGTACAGATTTATAGTTTTGAACAATATTATTTTTAGGCTAGCTTAATTGTTTATACATATTGCCTACAATTGTGTTTGAAAAATATATTGGGATTATTGTGAAAACACCGCAGGTCTGGAAACAAGTCCTATAAAACATCATTAGGATGTAGTTTTATTCAAATTCTCTAGTTTCAGTGTTAAATGATAAATTATGTTATCTTGATTAAAAAGATATAATCCTGTTTGTGTTCAGTTTTATTAGGGTTTTAATTTAGTTATTGGAAGTATGCCTTTTTCCTCTTCTAAAATAAAAAGACATTATTTGAAACCAATAAGAAATATGTCAAATATTGAAAAAGGGAAAAGTTGTGTAAATTCACGGATATATATATATATATATATATATATATATATATATTTGTACGCAGTTATATCAACTATTCCAAACATAACATATATTACTTATGGTTTGAAATGTGTTTATTCTTATATTCAAGCATAATTTACAATAACTTTAGTTGACAGTCTTTTGTAAGATTTATAACCTTATTGCTAGATTGAATACAAAAGGAATGTTTGGTTGTTAGTTGAAACAAATTATCAAACTTAATGATAATAGAAATAAAAGAAAATAACTACGTTAACCACGCGAAAATATAAATATAAAGATAAATATATACACACTATTCGCCTGAATCTACGTAAACAACGACATATATATATATAATGGATGTTTGGATGTTTGAATGGTATTCATTTTATGGAATTATACATGTAAATGTATTCCATATTAAATGAATATATTTGTGATGACCATTGTAGCAATTAGTGTAATTGATTACTATAAATAGGGCCATAAATAAATAAATAGCTATAGTTACCGACGTTGATTTGGGAAATAAAATTTAATTAGGCAGATAAGCCTAACGGTTACGATTCTAAATAGGCTAGCATTAATGTTGTAAACCGCAATTAGTGATTTGAATTATAACCGCACTAAGACACGATGTTAAGCTCAACTTGTGGTAGAATTCTGCCCGGAACCTCCCGGCAAATCCAACATCCACAAGTGGTTGGCTTAATGTGAGAGGTCTGGTGCATAAATATATGTATATACAAAAAAAGGAAATAAATAAATTAGTAATGTCTGTTGGGGTACAGCAAATAGATATCTCAGGACTGATAATTACGATAATTAATTCCTTAGGAAAATATGACCATTGTGGTCATAAATTGCAATAACTCTATCAAATTAATGGGTATCGATTGTCGTTTTAAATACTAAGTCCAATGAGGAAAAAAATATAGATAAATATCCTAGGCTAAGAAAGATATAACTTTCCTTATTTATACTAGTTAATCTAGAACTCATAATCAAAAAGTTAGAAATGGACTTAGTAGGTTAATGATGCGAGGTCAGTTGTCCTATTCGATAGAAGTTTGCACTTTTCAGCAATCGAATATATGTTCAACTGATGTGAGATATCATTAATCATAGGAACCCATGACGATAGTTTGTTTTCGTAGCATTGATTATTTTCGAAAATAAGGTTTACTACATGAGTGAGGTCTTAATGGCCAAAAGAGGTTCTCCTCCCATCCGTTAGGAGAAACCAAACAAGAAATCACCTATAAGCGTAGCCTGCTTTGGGATTAAGGTCTTCAGGGGTGAGATCCGCCTACACAAAGGTATTAAGCGATTGTATAGCTCATCTCCCATAAATAGAAGCATTAAAGGCTAACTGGGTATGAATTTGATAATCTTCGCGAATACTAGTCTTTTTCCTTGGGTCTTAAGTGACTTGGGTCGATAATTCCACCTCGGATGAGTCCACCAGTTAGGGGTCTTAAATGGTATGCGAATCCTACCTAAACCTGGAGAGTAAATGTCCGGTATCATCATTCCATAGGTCTACCTATCTGATGGGAAGTATTAAGCGTCTAAGGAGATTATCCAATAAGGTTAGCTATGTACAAATAGATTCCACCAATAGGAAGGTCATAAATGGTGAGATGTCGTCTACCTAGTCCTATCGGTCTTAAGTGATGAGATACTATCTCTTATGCTGGGTTTGGGTTATATGCGCGAATGACAGAAGCCTTAACTAGTAGTGTAACGACCCAGATTTTTGGTTGATTTATTATAAATATTTAATATGGTTTATATATTGAGTTGATAATATAAATGGATATTTATATTGAGTTATCGATTTAATAATCGAAATACGATTTATTTCGAATATATATAATTATCGTAATACAAAAATGATATATATTTAGTTTTGAAATTTAAACGGAGTCAAAATAATTCAAATGATCAATAAAAAATTTATTTGATAATAAACAATAATAATAATTTATCATCAAGAAATTATTATTTTTGAATTTATTTTATATTGATTTAAATTAATATCTTCTCCAGATGAACGAACGGGGCTTCGAAACTTATTCCAGTGTGTTCAGGATAGTGGTATAACCCTAGAAATGTCAATTGTTGTGCTCAAATAGGAGTTTGAAATATCGTGATATGTTAAATTAAATAAATCGTATCGGTTCGATCCAAACTAAGATAAACAAAATAAAATAAAATAAATAAAGGTTTCCTTCCCTCCTAAGCTAAGGAGGTACACTGCAAAGTCTTCCTCTACCTTATATCTATGCCTAACCTACTCGTACCTTTGAAAATTGACGTTGTCTTTATCCCTTTATTTTTCATGAATATATATCGGATTTAAATCAGAGGAAGGCTGTCACACCAAATTCTTTTCCTTCCTTTGTAAAACTAATGAAATCGAACACCGTCCCCTTTGTAAGTTTCGATCCCTCATAATTGATCAAATTATCCAAACCAAAATCGCAATTTCCTTTTGCCTTCTTACCTCAGCAAAAATCATTTCGAAAGCTGCTTCCATTTTGTAATCCAAAAAATCAAAACAACCAATTAGAAAAAGAAAAAAAAGGCAAAGAGTAAATCGCTAGTTTAAAAGTAGGTCTAAGGCAACTCGAAAATACATAGTTTCATTCTAGCATTCCTTTTCCAACGCGAAGTGGTTGCCAGGCTCAGGAGTTAAGAATTAAGGGTTGCATTGGGTTTTTAGGTCTGGAGATGCAAAGGGAAGGAAGTGCAATTGAAGAAGAAGCCGTTGTTGAGTATTGCGATCTAGGGGTTATTGACTGGCGATGGGATTATGGTGAAGGCGAGTTCTGGAAGGCCGACGCTAGTTTGGGGATAACCTGAAGTGGAGCTTGAACTGTATGATTTGGTATGAGCTCTCGTGGAGCTGCAAAACTGATTTGATGTAGAAGAACCGATGAGGATGCTGTTGTGAAGTGGAGCAGTGCAAGTTGGAGTTTGGATCCGTGATTTTTTTGGGTGTGAATGAAGATAGGTAGCAGTTCAAAAACAATGGTGGGTTTGGATTTCTAGAGTGGCTGTCGAGTTTCAGTAATTGGTGGTGGATGCTGATGATGATGGTGATGGAGCTGTTGCAAGGAGGATCAAATGGTGAAGTATTGGATTTTCCTTGGAATAGGGAAGATAGGTAATTAAGGTAAGATTTGATAATTTAGATATTACTTAAAATAATTTTCGAAAATTTTAATTACAATATTTATCTCATACTAGGTTCAAAACGAGTTATATTGCAGTCTTCACATTGTTGCATTGAATTGAGTCTCGGTTGATGTCACAGATGGATTTAGAGTGGATTATTAAGGTAATTAGCATTAATAATCATCTTTAGCTAATGAAATTTAATTAATTATGTTTAGTTCAATCGATTATTTATAAAAGCAATATCTTATTCATATAAAAATCAGATGCGAACACCGTAAATTACATTAGGTTTATAGCTGTGGATTACATAAGTTGGAATTTAAAACCGGAATCAGAATGGATCGAGTCAAACATTTAGGTGAGTAAACTCACTCTTTGGATTCGTTATAATTTATTATAACAAATTTTTATTTTAAATAATCATTGTATGTTGTTTGTTGATTGTTTGGATGTAGTTAAATATTTTTGTGATTATTATATATTAGTTATTTAGGCTTGGTGTTTGTGACTATATATATATATATATATATATATTGGTGATTGGATAGTCCTGCAGTACCATTAGCGGATGCCCGCAGTATCATTAGTGGATGACCTTATACGCCCTACGCTATGATAGTGGATGACCTTCTATACCGCGATATCCTGCCTCGAAGCATGATGGGTATTATTTATGTTGGCTAACGTTTGTGGAAACAGGGAAAACAGGTTGGAGGGATCCAACTGGATTCCTCAAAAATATTATTGTTCGTTTGTTTTCATATATATTGTCATATATGATGTGTTTGAAAACCTATGATTAATAATTGGGTGTTTTTGATTAGTGGAATACCACTAGGCCTAAATGTTGATTTATAAAAATAACGTGAAAAGAATATTTACAGATTTAAAATGGGAAATATATCTTTCAAAAATAGAATTTGAATTTCAAATGGGCTAAGAACTATTTACTTGTTTTGAATAATAAAAACAAGTAATGGAATTTATAAAGGTTGTTTATAAATTTAATAATACAAAAAGTTGAAGTGAATTTATAAACGGTATTTATAAATAAAGGTGAAAATTATCATTTGGATAATTTAAAATTTAAAATTCAAATATGAATTTAAAATGAGAATTGGGATCGTGTTAAAAAGGGAAACGATGGTACTTATTTCAATGTTCGGAATATAAATTAAACTAAAATAAATCCGTATGGATTTATGATATTATTCGACGATGTCGACTTTTATAAACTAAATGATTTTTAAGTAAGATATTGGGATTGTTTAGAAAGAACTAAATTTAAATATGGAAATAGATTTTAGATTTATATTTAAGTTATATTAATAAAATATTCCAAAAAGGAGTAGAATTTCAATTGGATTTGAAATAGAACTTGTTTGAATATATAAAACAATTTATAAACAATGTTTATAAATGTAGTGTATTAAGAGTATATAGAGATATACTGGAATTTTAAATTCAAGTATGAATTTAAAAATATTATTTGAAATCATTTCGAAATGGAAATGGCGGTTTTTATTTCGGAAACCAGAATGTAAAAGGAATCGAGTTTCAAATAGATTGTGGAATGAAACTTGTTTTTAACTGTAAAACAAGGAAGTTAAACTTATAAAAAGGGTTTTTAAATTAAATAAGATAATTATCATGGGATAATTTGGAATTTTTAATTCGAGTATGAATTTAAAAGTGAATTGTAAAATGTGTAGAAAAATAGAATGATTAATTATATTTTGGGAATTCAAGATATAAAATGAATTGAAATAAAAATAACGGATTTATAAGTGAAATTCGATTAATATCGAATTTTATTAAATAATTTATTTCCATAGGACTTATAATTTAAAATAGAGGATTGAATTTAATCCATAACCGAGTAATGAAATAATCAATGATGATCAGAAATATCAAATTAAATTGGGAAAATTGGTTTAAAAATATTTAAATATGTTAAAATGGAGTTGAAATTTATTTAAAAATGAAGTTTAAATGTTTATATTCAATTATAATAAAAAACGAACTTGCCGCAGCTCGGTAGTTCGTAATTAGACGTTTCGAACTTCAATTGCGTATATAGAACTCAATTTAAGTCGGAATTCTTTGAAATAAGAATCGTTAGGACCGACTGAATAATAGTTTTTTCTAATGGAAGAGAAAAATCTGGATTCCGTCTTATAGGTTTTGAGTTATATCAAAATCAAATTTTCAGAAAAACAGCGCCATAATCATTATAAAACCACAACGGATTATTTAAATTAATAAAAGGATTTTAAGCAAATAAAATCTGAATTTCCATTAGAAAACCCATATTGAGTTATAAAATAAATATGAACTCAAGTGGAGTAAGTGAATTGGATTTTGGAACAAAAATCATATTTTTAATTATTAAATAAAATTAACTAATTAGAAGAATAATTAGTTAATGGAATTTTGAATCGAAATTGGGCTTGGAATAAGAGAACTGGATTTGAAAATTTATATTCGAAATTGAATATGAAACTTGAACTGTAAATGGAATTCAGTTAATTTATAAGCAAGTCAAAATGGTATTTGAATATGTTATTTTCAAATTAAAAAGTGGCATAAGCAAAAGAGCTAATTAAAGAATAAATTAGCGGATTGAGTAAAAATGACCAGATTGAGTTGGGATAAATTGAAAACAGGCAAACAAGTGTTAAACAGGTATGGAATGAAGAGAATGAAGCCTATAAATTTAGTGCCCGACAAAAAGGTACATGTTTAAATTCCATATGAGGTTTTATGTGCTGAATCAGCAAGCCGTTTGGCTTTTTGATTTTCTTCTTAAATAGAAAGGGCCCAGAGATGCATTTTGTAGTTATACCGAGTGATCCGTACAAAGGAGGTTATAGCGAAATTTTCCGGAAATTTAAGGAGTTAGAATATTTTTAAGAAAATTGGGTAACTAGAAAATCAATATATCAATATATATTGAATTCGATAAGGAAATGAATTTAAAATAGAATATTATAAACAAAAAAGGAATCTATAATTAAATGTGGTAAAAATAAAGAGAGAAACATATACACATTTTAAAAATGAATAATTGGATTTTACGGTGTTGATTATTTGAGGAAACTGGTCTTGTCTGTTTTGAAGTTAAGATGTTATTCAGTCAAGGTCTAAGAAGTAATTATACCCCAACTTGATTGATTTCATTTTTAACCGATAAATAACAAGATTCAGGCTCGAAGATCAATGTTTGAATAAGATTTAGTTGAGTGCAGTGATTTGGGTTGTTGTAACGATGTTTTACATAACGTTCGTTTTAACCCAAATAAGTGGAATTTTGGAAATATAATAATAAATATTCCCTGTTGATAGAAATGAATGGTCGTGAAAGGAAGGAGTAATTGGAAATGAATTCCAAATATAAATAGAAGGTATTTTCTAAGTATAGAAAATTAAATAAGACGATATATGAGAAATGCTTTCCCAATAGCGTAAGAGGGCAGGATGATTATTGAAAATATCGTGTTAACAAATACTGATAAGGAAATGGAGAAGGAATTTAGTTAATGAAATATTAATTAAGGGGCCCAGTGATTGTTTGATGTTATGGATGAATGTTTGTTTATTTTCTTCAATAGTTAAATAACCGACTATTGAAGTATTTGCCAATATCGTTGTCAATATGGAGAGACCGGTTGAATTATTATCCGAGAACCACTCCGCATTGGCAGTAGCGTTGCGAATCAGATTATATAAAGAAAATCGAAGACGGAGTAAACTGCAAGGGCTTTTCTGTTAATCCTAGGTAGAAATTGCCTAAGATGGATTAACGAAAATTGTACCTTCGGTTTCATTCAATCCCAGAACGAACATGTATGGACGAATGTCTGACAGAGTATTTCCAATGATCGCTTATGTTAGTCTCTACAAATATACATCTGGTGGCGGAGAATTTATTCTCTTAGCATAATATCTTGAATATCTTTGTGCAAATCAATTAGTGATTAACGGATCAGACAATGTGACATTCAAAGAGATGGTGCTATCAAGTAATCGTAAGCTCAAGCCTCACAACCAGTACATGGTATAAAATCGGGTAGGTCGCATGGCTAAGTGGTTAGCTGCCAAGTAGGTTGTATTGTCACCTGATCTAGAGAAATTCCTTTTGCTTCTTAAATCTATCAATGCTATCCCTTTCGGGAAACAGTTGCTGATCCCAACCGTTGGTGATAATACATTCGGTACGCTCAAACGAAGTGAGGGGTCGGTCATGTTTATCCTGGGTTGCAAGATGTTCTTGTTGAACCCGGTGTATTCCTCTTTAGAGATATGCTTTCGGAAGGTGGTCTCATACCTTTCCATTTGTAATCCATTTTCCAATAAGTGCCCGCGGTTTTGATTGTATACTATATATGTAGAGCGTGAGATGCAAGCGTTCGGCTAGATTGATATTTATTTGTTTTAGACACTATTATAATATCAGAAAAGTATTGATTTCAAAGAATGTTCTGGGTTATCATAAGGTAAAAAACATCCGTGTTTATATGTGGATCGGTCTTACGATTATCATTTCTTTTAAAAGGATTTTTTAAAAGTTAAACCAAGTGTTTGGAGTTTACTCATGCCAGTCCCATGACTGACCCAGAGTTTATTTTGTTTTGTTTTACCCTAAACTCTTGGGTGCCCAAATTTGTATGGGCAGTCAAGTAGTTCAGGTATTTACAGATATATTTAGAGGAGCTTAAAGCAGGAGGCTTCAGCGTTAGTTATCTAGTATTATTTTCCGCTGTGTTGTATTATAATCTGATGATGCTATGTGTATGTAAAGTAAAAAATTTATATACCAAAAGTTGTTTTATATTATATTTTTTCCGCTACGATGTGAGATTCTGTGTTATTGTTCATTTCTGTCTTCTATCTATTTTCTTCTATTCTAGTTTTCTTTCTTTCTATTTCTCATCCTCTAACTTCTTTCTATTAATGATCGAAAATCTCTGGTGTTGGTTTGTCGATATGGTTTTTGTATCGATAATCAGGATCGGGAAAATGACGGTTCGTTACAAGTAGGGCCCTATGGCTAATGTTCTCTAGTTTATAATAACGTCGAGTAAATCATTGAGAGGTATTAAATAACCAATAGGTTCGCCTTTGTTTTAAGTGGTCGGGAGAATCTACCCTATATATCATTCGATAGTGAGGCTTTAAGTGGTTGCATATACACTTATGAATAAATAAACTCCACAGTTAAGGGTTCACTTCTCGATTTAATAATTAGTTTAAAGGCTTCATAAATATATGCGTAAATGTTCTATCTTGGTATCGATATCATTGGGAATACTACCTTGGGAAGGGTAGTTAGAGTCATGCGTAAATGTTTACAAGGTTAGGTTAGAATCACTAGCCTTGGTAGGCATATTTATTAGGTTGAACCGAACATGATACATCTGTGTATTGTAATATGTGTTGTACTTTTCTTGTTTACCAGAATTTTTTGTTCTGGCCCCCTCCTCATTACAACCTCCCAGATTTTCTAGAGAAGGTTGGGTCCTCACTAGTGTCCAAGTTTGGCTTTCGGTTCTCGTTCTCTCTCGTGCTCGTTATTGACATGGTGGTGACTTACTTGAGTTAATACTAGTCTACCCTATTTTGTTTTTGCTATGAGTTATTTTGTCGTACCCTAATTATGTTCATACTCATTTATTTACAGGTACCAGGTTTACAAGCTCTATGCTTGGATGTGCTCGAGTTTCGATTTTTGTTGAAATTTGAGCTCAGAAAAGTGTGGGGTTTACACTAAATAATTCTTTTGGAGATAACATTAAATTTTCACTATTGCTTTGATTAAATTGTTTCTTTCTGTGTGTTATGCGTTTTTCATAAAATGATGGTTCAACTCATTCATTTGTTAAAATTTCGGCATGCACCAATGAAAATTCAAAATCATTTTCTCTAAATGTTTCTTAAAAAAATCAATCCTTTTAGATGATTCATGGCGAAGTCCATGTTCATTTCTTCTGCTTGCAATTAGGGAAGTCAATTTTCTATACGACCTGAAACCCACATTGAAATTAGCAAGTCAATCCAGCCTGTTTAGTTGGCTGGTCGTTTTCAGGTTACCCGGATTTGACCCATTTATAAACAATTGGGTTAGGTTTGACCCGCTAACCTGAAATTGACCCATTTATAAACAATTGGGTTAGGGTTGACCCGCTAACCCGAAATTGACCCACTAAACCCATTTAACATATTAAGAAAATTTGGAAGTCTTAAATTATTTCGTGCTCTCGTAATTTAGTTAGGGCCTTAGGGTTCACTTTCTCTTTTAGCTACAATAACTTAGGTTTCCCAATTTTCATTTTCATTTTTCAATCAATCTGCATCTGCTCACTTTCCCCTTTCAAAATTTTTAATTTCCTCAATCGATCTGCTGTTATTGTCAGTCGGTCATCAATCGATCTACAACATAAAGTTATAGGGAACGATTGAAAGTCATTGTCGATCTATATCGTCAATTGCTCCTGTCTCCATTGTCGTCCATCGATTTGAACTTCAAAGTCATTTACATTCACCGATCTGCCTGTTATTAATAGCAAATTTTGCTTTTATTATTCGAATTTAACTGTACATTTTTTTTTGCAAATTTATAGTTTACGATTAAAGTATTAACGATTAAGTTTTAATGATTATAATGATAAAATAAGCTGTTGTGATAAACTATTACAAATGCTCTTACCATATATGCTATGTTAATTGATGAAAATGGTTGCCAGATCCTTAAAAAATTGTGGTGATCGCCAATAACCACTGCACTAAACAAGAGGAATAATACACTGAAAGACGTGCCAGGCAGCTATGGACGATCATCAGAGTAGGTAAACACAAGCGGAACCTATCGTATAACTGACAGCACAAGGATAAAATATAATATAACATATATAATAGGAAGAAATAGTGAAGCGTCATATATCAAACTTTCACAACATCCTGACAGATTATCTAGACATCAACTGTATATAACATTAAAGTTTGTACAAGAAGCCTCACTACAACACTCATCAAACAATGGAAACAATGATACTAGGTAATAGTAAAAGTAATACGCTAGCCTCCTGCTCACCTTCGCACAGTAGCATTGTCATCACTTATCACCCGTCACCGGCCACCTAGTCTGCCCCCAAACCGAATGAACAACCCAAGATAATAAAAGGGAAACATAAAACCTTGAGCATACAATAGTCTTATTGAGCGATAAAACAACTATCTAACATCATCAACAAAGTATATGAGAATACATAGACTAACAAACCAATCTACCAAACACCAGAGAAGAACCGAAACCTGCCTTCCCACATCTTACAGTGATAGCCTTTACAAAACAAATAATTGGAAACAACCATTGATCCATGGAAATTAGAGAACAACCAACAACTATACATCCATGGCAACCTAAAAGTAACCAATCAATAACAACTAGTTATATCTCACATAAACCATCCTAATTAAGATCAACATCCCTCAAGCACAAGTCCAAGATGCCTAAACCAATATCTAACAAGCATCCAAGATACATCTCCTTCGATGTCAGACAATCTACGTGAGACGGTACAAGCAAAACAACCAAACATTCATGACCCTGGCTATCATTGCCTTTCCTGCTTCGAAACCATCGTTAATCGTATGATGGTCACTTGTCATATGTCAAGGGCTAATGGTAAAAACCAGCTATAGAAAAATCTCCAAACGCCTTCACGACTCGTATGTTTTCTTTTCAAATCTTGACAACTAGGCCCTTCACGATTCCCCAAGGTACGAGGCCCTTCATGACTGCCTAAAGTACCCCTGCTCTGAGTTCGCTAGAACTTATGACAACGATAATCTCTCAACCTTCACAACTCTAGCCATCAACCCCGACGACCATTCACAAGCTCAGGTCCCCCTCGAGAAACCATTATCCATGAACTCAAAACACCCTTGAGTCGTCTTCACATTCGTTGCTTTACACCGATCAACGAACACATCACAACACTTCGAACATTCCTCCTTGAGTTTACTTCGAAGCCACGATCACCGTCGACCCAAAAACATACGTCGTTTGGTCGATATTAATCCATAGCGTCTCAGCCTTGCTGCTATGATAACACGATTCATAGCATCCCATAAATGTTGTGATCCACCTTCCATTGCACGCCGATACATTATGGGTCGGACATGTCGACCCGCTATGGATCGGACATATCGATCCATGCTACCGATGATTGGCCCGATCCATACCCAAACCCCTTGCCCATCTTTTTGAAGCGGCCGATCCATAGCATTCTACTCGAGCCCGATCCATCAAAGTTGTCGACCTATCACTTAAAGTGCAACCAATCCATCACTGAAAGTACGACCTATCCATCAGAAAGTGCAACTAACCGATCCATTACCAAAAGTGCGATCGATCCATCCGAAAGTGCGATCGATCCATCCGAAAGTGCAATCGACCGATCCATCACCAAAAGTGCAACCGATCCATCCGATTTCCCGCCCAATTTAGGAATCATTTTGATTCAAAATTAAGGCAAAACATTCGATCTAACTAATTCATCAAAATCAATCATCAATAACCATTAAAACAACAAATTTTCATCAATAACCATATGATATTCACTGAAATCATGATAAATGAATAAATGATCAAAACAATGAATCTAACTTGCATAAACATATGAAACTACATGGAAATTACCAGTTTTAAGTTGCTAGATTAGATCCTATAGCAATTCACATGAAAATAGACTATCTGTATTGTAGATCTAGGTGAAATTGACTCAAAATGATGAAATTATGATCATACAACCCATATACTTGATTGAGTCCATGTGAGAGATGCATACCACTCACCAATTCTCCAAATCAAACACAAAAACGATAAATCTCGATTTCAAATAGCGAAGATTTTGCACTAAACTCCTCGATTCGATAAATTCTCTCTTCGATTGATGTAGATCTAGCTTCAAATGATGTAGACCTTCAATTCTCTTGATTTTAATGGTGGAAGGGTGTATTGGATTGAGCAAGAAGGATCACAAGCTCAACCAAATGAGAGAATGGAGAAAGTAAACTATTCTCCATACCTCCTACCCCCTATTTATAGCCTTCCACTAGCCCCCTAATGGGCCTCTATAAATCAGCCCATTATGGCTCTAAAAACCTGAACAACAAACCGTGAAACACAAAAACAACAATTCCTCCCAAACCGCTGAACCAAATCTTTATTGTGACCACTCTACGGAATTTCCAACACCATTACCTTTCCAATGAAATCAACCTCAGCACTTGATTTGATCCCATTCAAAAGTTATTCCCTGTACAAGACTAACAGGGGCAAATTGGCCACAAATAAAATTGGTAAAAATTATGAACATGCCTCACATTCCCATAACCAACATATCAAAATATGAGAATGATCCAACCCTCAGAGAATAATTTAAAAATATTTTACAATCCTCCGATACGTAAAATGCGGGTTGTTACATTCTCCATCCTTTTAGGAATTTCTCCCCCGAAGTCCCTTGTAAACTCAAGCAACGAAAACAATTCCGCATGCCTATCGTCCACGAGTAGCCAATTCTATCACCCAAACCAGCAGCCATCAAGCCAAGCATCCATAGCCTTATCCTAACGTGCGGAATTTTAACAACAACAATCCATGGCAAGAGTTACAATGATGTAATGACAACTCGATATCAATGGGTCATACCGACGAAGATTTCTGGTTGGGTCGTCTTCATACTTTCTTCCGTCTCCCTCGTACAATCGTCATAATCCTCACACCATTGTACATTGACCAACTTAACCATCTTTCTCCTAAGATGTTACGCGTCATTCCCCACAAATCGAAGCGGCTTACGTGGTTTCGTAACTATGGTGTCGACTTCTAGGCCCTCATACAGCTCTGGAGATACCACCACATTCAAATCATGCATGAACTTCCTTAGAAACGACACATTGAAAACATTATGCACACTTGACATCTTCTCAGGTAACCCCAATCTATATGCGAGCTTTCTAGTTTGCTCGACTATCGGAAATGGTCCAATGAATCTTGGGGACAACTCTCCTTTGCTTCCGAACCGACAACATGTTTCAACGGCGAAATCTTCACGAATACCTTATTGCCAACGTCGAACTACAAATGCTTATTGAAACGACCCTCGTCCCAATTTGATTGTTTGAATCAGTTTTTATTTGAATTAAAATATAGATCAATATATATTGAATTTAAACGTACATTTTAATTTACCGGGGCTACATACTGACTCCAAAAATTACAGAAAAATTATTCAGATTTTTATTTGACGATACGGTCCTCTCAAAACTAATTTCGTCAAATTTGGAGACTATTTGAAAAATGGTCATTTTTCAGTCGATTAAATTCAATCTGAATTGACCAAACACATTTCCTTTTGCCACACACACATATTAATCCCAAAAATTATGAATTTGGAATCTAGCAATAATTTGACATTCCAGATCCAACAAAAGTGGTTTCGTCGAAAACGGAGGTCGTTTGCAAAATGGCTATTTTTAAGGGCTTTATATATATTTAATTTCATAGCGACTATTTCAAATTTTCAACTGGACATAACTTTTTATTCCTGTTATGAAATCTGGATTTTTCACATTCGTTGGAAAGATATTTTAAAATAGATTCAAATATTTCTGGTTTTATTGAAATTCGTTTTATTTTGAATCCTGTACATTCAATTGAAATTTGAAATTGAATTTTCAAACTGCCGCGCCATTTCAGGCTCGTTATATAATTAAAATAAATTTATTTATTCTAACTTCGATTAAAATAAATTTTAGTCATCGTTATTTAAATTAGACCATTTTAAATATTCAAAATCCATTAAAATTGCCAAAATTAAAATTTTAAATTGGTTCTGAAAATCCGGGTTGTTACTATCTCCTCCACTTAAAATCTTTTCGTCCTCGAAAAGGAAGGGAGCTGAAAGTTGTTTAACTAATCAACTCAACTTTCTTTCTGGCTTTCATTCTTCAACTTTTCTGTTTCTAAGAATTTTCAAATTCTTCAAAATTTTGGTTAACACCCTAAATTTTCGAAAAATTTCGCCATAACCTCCTTTGTTCAGGGAGACATTTAAAACCACAACTAGCCACGCAGGGCCCTTACCAATCCAAAAGAAAAAGAAAAAGCCAAGCGGCTAGCCAACTAGCTCATAAAATCATCCAAACCCAATAAATTAGTAAACACGTACCTATTTGTCGGGCATACAATTTTATTCATATGCTTAGCTTCCTTGCTATGACCTGTTCATTGTATATACATGTATATGCATGCATTTTCAATCAATTTTTTTTAATTCAGTTCAATATTCAACACAATTTGGTTATATTTACTGTTCATTCACATAATGGTTTTTATTAGTGGAATTAATAATCATCCATCACAATCAGCAATCAATTAGTTAATTAGCTTTTCAAACATACACTTTTATACATATTCAGAAATCATATTTTTGATGCCAAGTCACAACAATATATTCTATTTAAGTGTTGGTTCTCACACCAGTCAATTGGAAATATATAAATATCACACTTTCGAAACTCGAATATAGAATCTGATGATGATATATCAATCATCAGAATCATCTCTGGGTGACTAAAGTGTAATCTTATATCTATCCAGTATATTTGAGGCTTTGTATACATGTTTGCAAGGCGTATATGCAAAATCTTGATATACTCGACTGTCCAAATTCTATTTAAAAATAATATTCAAATACGTATAATAAGATTTAAATTTTCAAAACAAAATTTGTTTTCATTTTTAATTTAAAAATAATACTCTTCACACTCGTTATAGGATAGTACTGATCCTATCTCTAACGAGTCATTCCTATTGGATATTACTAATCCAATCTCTCATGAATTCTTTCGTTTGGTTCTACTGTGTCTTGTTCTCGAGCTCTGTAAACAAAAGCTCTGATACCACCTGAAACGACCCTTGCCCTAGCTAAATACCTCCATTCCGGACACAGTGGGATATGTTTCGTAAGCTAATTTGATTGTCTGAATCAGTTTTTCTTTAAATTAAAATATAAAACAATATATATTGAATTTAAACGTACATTTTAATTTACCAGGGACACATACTAACTCCAAAAATTATAGAAAAATTATTTTTGATTTTATTTTGACAATACAGTCCTAACAAAACTACTTTCATCAAATTTGGAGACCATTTGAAAAACGGTCATTTTTCAGTCGATTATATTCAAACTGAATTGACCAAACACGTTTCCTTTTGCTACACACACATATTAATTCCAAAAATTATGAATTTTGGAATCTAGCAATAATTTGACATTCCGAATCCAACTAAAGTGGTTTCGCCGAAAACGGAGGTCGTTTGCAAAATGGCTATTTTTAAGGGCTTTATATATATATTTAATTCCATAGCGACTATTTCAAATTTTCAACTAGACATAACTTTTTATTCCCATTATAAAATCTAGATTTTCCACATTCGTTGGAAAGATATTTAAAACAGATTCAAATATTTCTGGTTTTACTGAAATTCGTTTTATTTTGAATCCTGTACATTCAATTGAAATTTGAAATCGAATTTTCAAACTGCCGCGCCATTTTAGTCTCGTTATATAATTAAAATAAACTTATTCGTTCTAACCTCGATTAAAATAAATTTTTAGTCGTTATTATTTAAATTAAATCATTTCAAATATTCGAAATCCGTTAAAATTGGCAAAATAAAAATTTTAAATTGGTTTTGAAAATCCGGATTGTTACACTTATGACGCTTATCAACATAATTTTTCTGATGTTCTTGGACTTCCTTCATTAGTTGTCATGTGATCTCGATACAATCTGAGGTTTCTCTTATAGTCTCAGGCCCAACTATCAACTTATCCCCCAGTTTCTAACCAGCATGCCGGAGAATTACATGGTCGACCATACAACGCCTCGTATGGTGCCTTCCCAATGCTCGACTGGTAGCTGTTATTATATGCGAACTCAACTAGATGTAGATGGCCTTCCCATGATCCCTCGAAGTCCAATACACAAGCTCTTAGGAGATCTTCCAAAACTGGGTTAACCCTCTCGGTATGACAATCAGTCTGGGAATGACAAGCCGTACTCAAACACAACTTAGTTCCTAAATTCTCTTTCAAACTTTTCCAAAATCCGCTCGTGAACAATGGATCTCGATCACTCACTATGCTCTTCGGGATACCATGAAATCAAACTATCCATTTTATATAAAGTTCACTAATTTTGATGTAGTCCTAGTTGATTTGACAGGAATGAACCTTGCACTTTTGGTCAAGCGATCCACGATGACCCGAATTCCTTCGTTTCCTGCCTTGGTTCCAGGTATTCCATCAATAAAATCCATCGATATATGCTCCCACTTCCACGTAGGAACTTCCAATGGCTGAGGCAATCCACTCAGCTTCTTTTGTTCAACTTTCACTAACTGATAGTTCATACATTTGGAAATGAACTTTCCAATATCCCTTTTCATCACTTCCCAGTAGTAAGATCGTTTCATGTCCTAATACATCTTATTACCACCAGGATGAATCGTCAACTTCGAGTGATGACGTTCCCTCAGAACCTCATCTCTCAATCCGTCGATATCAGGAACAACCAGTTATCCTTGCTTTCAAAGCCATCCCTCTCGATCGATCTCGAACTCTTTATTCTCTGGTTCCAGCTTCTAGATAAACTCGACAAGCTTTGCATCTGCTTTTGGCTTTTGTCAATCCTTACGATAAAAGTATGTCTTATCGACAAGTTGGCTTACATTTCAGGTTCCATTCACACCTTGGCTTGAAATCAGACCCTGCCAAAAACTTGAGGATCTTCCATTCCGAAAACATTGCTCCCAATCCTGCATGTCTTTGACTCAACGCATCTGCAACTGTGTTACCTTTACTAGAATTATAGGCTATACCAAAATCATATGATGCTAGAAACTCTAACCACTTTTGTTGCCGAAGATTCAAATCATTTTGGGACAAAAGATACTTCAACGGCTTGTGATCCATAAACAATTCGAATCGAAACCCCAACAGGTAATGTCTCCACATCTTCAAAGCAAGCACGATCATTGCCAACTCCAAATTATGAGTTAGATAATTACTTTCATGTAGCTTCAACTGTCAACTCACGTATGCCATAACCTTATCCTTTTGCATCAGCACTGCTCTAAGCTCAGTACTACATGCATCGTTGTATACCACCATCTCTTCATTCCCACTTGGAACCGTCAAAATAGGAGCACTCATCAGTCTTTCTTTCATGATTCTAGAAGCTTGCTCACACTTTACATCCATGTGAACACTTGGTTCTTCTTTGTCAATCCTGTTAATGGAACATCTATCTTGGAGAAATCCTTGATAAACCGTCATTAATAACCTGCCAATCCAAGGAAACTTCTCATGTCTGTTGCATTCTAAGGTCTATCACAGTCCTGGATTTGCTGCTACCTTAGCGGGGTCAACTGCTATCCCATTTACAGAAACAACATGGCCTAAGAACCTCATTTCACTGTTCAAGAAGTGACACTTCGAAAACTTAGCCTTCAGCTGATGCTTTCGCAAGATTTCCAAAACAACTCGCAAATGCGTCTTATGTTCTACCTCGTTCCAGGAGTAAACCAGAACATCGTCCACGAACACAAGCATGAACTTATTCAACTGATCTCTGAAAATCATATTCACAAGATCCACAAAAGATGCTGGCGTGTTAGTCAACCCAAATGGCATCACCAACCATTCGAAGAATCTGGATGGTGTTTTAAAGGCAGTCTTCAGCACACTATCCTTTGCCACTCTTAACTGGTGAAATCCCGTTGCTAAATCCATCTTAGAAAACACCTTAGCCTCGTGAAGCCGATCGAACAAGTCATCAATCCTCGACAACAGATACTTGTTCTTCTTGGTCACCTTGTTCTGCTCACGATAATGCACACACAAACTCTGCGAGCCATCTACCTAGGTTGCAAACACAACTGGTATACCCCATTCGGATACACTCCTACGAATGAATCCTATTCCCAAAAGGTCACAAACTTGCACCTATGACTCTCGTTGTTCCTTAGGAACCATCAGCCTAAGAGGCATAATGATAGGTCTAGCACCCTCGACCAAATCGAACTTAAACTCGATCTCACGATGCGGCAGCAACCCTTTGACCTAGTCAAAGACATCGTCAAACTCATTTGCGATCAGAACCGATGACAAGTCTTCCTGTGGAATCACAAACGAATATAAATAGCTCACAAAGACCGCGTCTTCAAGCTTACATCGGATCAACACCTTTCAACCTTCCACGTCCCCGACTCTCACCTCTAGCTTTTCGCAATTCACTCTTTTCGCATACCTCTTGAGCCAATCCATGCCCAAGATAATCCCAAATCCAGTGAAGTTCAGAACAAAGCAATCGCATACAAAAGAGCAACCATAACTCGACAATGCTAGACCATGATAGATCATATACAAACTGAACGAACCCCCAACTGGGTTAGTCACAATCAATGGTCCATCACAAATCTCGGGTTCCAAACCCAAGCGGCACACAAGCTCATTACTAATGAAAGAATGTGATGCTCCAGTATCAAACAACACACGAACTGAAACACCATTAACTAAAAGAGTACCTTGAACGACGACACCCTTTCCCTTTTCCTTTGCAGTAGGAGCTCTTGAAGAAGACGACACAGCTTCCAAAGCATAAACCTTCACTATCTACTTTCCCTTAGCCGGTTCCGGACAGTCCTTCTTGAGATGCCTAGTCTTGCCACAGTTGTGATTCTTCCTCTCAACCTTTGGATTCTTGCACTCACTAGCAAAATGACCCTTATGTTGGCAGTTAAAGCAAACCACCTCACTCTTTAGTTTCTTCTTGCCATCCTTTCCTTTTTGTTGTTGCTGCTTTCTCTTATTATTATTATTATTATTACCACCCTGCTGTGGTTTTGGAGCTTCCTTGGTTGCAGCAACAATGGTTCCTTCCTTTAAAAACAAGCTTTCATGTCTCATAGCTTTTTCCACAATCTTCTCATATGGATCGTCAAGACGATCCACCAATGGTCTCCCTATGTAGGTGTCCAAACCCATAACGAACTTCTCGTTCTTCTGATAAGGAGTGTCAATATACGAACGAGCGTACTTGGACAAGGCCTCAAAACTAGAAACATAACCAAGCACCGACCGACTATTCTGTTTCAGTTCCACAAATTTCTTGAATAGAATAGTCTTCTAAGCAGTAGAGATAAACTTTTTCTCAAACCTAACTTGGAACTGCTCCCAAGTTATCTCTTCTTCTGCAGTCTCAAGTGTAACAGAATTCCACCACTCCATGGCCTTACCCTGCAGCTGCCTTGATGCAAGCTTTCTCTTGGTTGCATCTTCTATACCTAAATCTCCATTAATGTGAATAACGCATCTAACGACCTTTGAACCTCTTCGATCGGCTCTGTTCTTTTGAATGGTTTTCCCCTAGAGATGTGAAGTCTTTACACAACTTCACAAAATCTATAATCCTAGGCACCTGCACACCTATATCTACCACTGAAGTGGGTACCCTTCTCATGAATGCCTCAATCATAACTTTGAACATGGCTGGGTAATCTGGTGTACAACCATTTCCCCCTCCAGGCGCAGCCTCCTCCCTAGCAAGATGTCTTGAAGTTTGTCGACTCATTCTAAATCTACAATATAGAATGATTAGCCACTTATAAGAAAAATTGCTAATGGAGTTCAAACGCTACTATACTATATATAGTATAATATAGTATACATCCATCAAAATCTACAAATACGTCCCTCATACGTAATTATGTCTTCGAATTTTGGCTAAAATCGATTAACTATAGCTCTGATACCAAATGTGACGACCTCCCATAACCCCTGCACTAAACAAGAGGAATAGTACACTGAAAGATGTGCCAGGCAGCTATGGACGATCATCAGAGTAGGTAAACACAAGCGGAACCTGTCATATAACTCACAGCGCAAGGATAATGTATAATAGAACATATACAACAGGCAGAAATAGTGAAGCATCATATATCAAACTTTCGAACTTTCACAACATCCTGAAAGATCATCCATATATCAACTGTATATAACATCGAATTTTGTACAAGAAGCCTCACTACAGCACTCATCAAATAGCGGAAACAAAGATACTTGGTAACAGTTAAAGTAATACGCCAACCTCATGCTCGCCTTCGCACATCAACATCGTCATCATTAATCACCTGCCACCTAGTCTGCCCATCCAGACCGGATGAACAAACGAAGGTAATAAGAGGGAAACATAAAACCTTGAGTCAGACACCAGTCTTAGTGAGCGATAAAACAACTATCTAACATCATCAACAAAGTATATGAGAATAGGTAGACCAACAAACCAATCTTTCAAACACTAGAGAAGAACCCAACCCTGCCTTCCCACATCTGACAGTGATAGCCTTTACAAACAAACAATTGGAAACAACCATTCATCCATGGAAATCAGAGAACAACCAACAACTATACATCCATGGCAACCAAGAAGTAACCAGTCAATAACAACCATAACAATTAGTTATATCTCATGTAAACCATCTTAATCGAGATCAACCTTCCTCAAGCACAAGTCCCAAAGGCATAAACCAATATCAGACAAGCAGCCAAGAAACATCTCGTTCGACGTCAGACAATCTACATGAGACGGTACAAGAAAAACAACCAAACGTTCATGACTCTGTCTATCACTGCCTTTCCTGCTTCGAAACCATCGTTAATCGTATGATGGCCACCTACCATATGTCAAGGGTTAATGGTAAACCCTAGTTTTAGCAAAATCTCCATACGCCTTCACGATTTGTATGTTTGTCTTCTCAAATCTCGACAAGTAAGCCCTTCACGACTGCCCAAGGTACAAGGCCCTTCACGACTGCCCAAAGTACCCTGCTTTGAACCTGTTAGAACTTATGACAACGATAATCTCTCAGCCTTCACATCTCTAGCCTTCAACCCCGATGACCATTAAGAAGCTCAGGTCCTCCTCGAGCAACCATTATCCACGAACTCAAAACACCCTTGAGTCTTCTTCACATTCGTTTCTTTGCACCGATCAATGAACACATCATAACACTTCGAACAATCCTTCTTGAATTTACTTCGAATCCACGATCACCATCAATCCAAAAACATACGTCCATTGGTCCATATTCAATCCATAGCGTCTCAGTCTTGCTGCTATGATAACACCATTCACAACATCTCATAAACGTTGCGATCCACCTTCCATTGCATGCCGATCCACTATGGGTCGAACATATCGACCCACTATGGATCAGACATGTCGATCCACTATGGATCGGACATACCGATCCTTGCTACCGCTGCTTAGCCCAATCCTTACCCAAACCCCTTGCTGATCCATCTTTTTGAAGCGGCCAATCCAAAGCATTCTACTCGAGCCCGATCCATCAAAGTTTCCGACCCATCACTTAAAGTCAGCCAATCCATCATTGAAAATACAATAGATCCATCATTGAAAGTGCAACCGATCCATCCGAAAATGCAACCAATCGATCCATCACCGAAAGTGCGACCGATCCATCCGAAAGTGCAACCTACCGATCCATTAGCGAAAGTGCGACCGATCCATCCAATTTCCGGCCCAATTCAACTTCAATTTGATTCAAAATTTAGGCAAAACATTTGATCTAACTAATTCATCAAAATCAACAACCATTAAAGCAACAAATTTTCATCAACAACCATATGATATTCACTAAAATTATGATAAATAAATGATCAAAACTATGGATCTAACTTGCATAAACATATGAAATTATATGGAAATTACCAGTTTTAAGTTGCTAGATTAGATCCCATAGCAATTCACTTGAAGATAGACTTACCATGATGTAGATATAGGTGAAAATGACTAAAATTAATGAAATTATGATCATATAACCCATATATTTGATTGAAACTGTGTGAGAGATGCATATCACTCACCAATTCTCCGAATCAACACAAAACGATGAATCTCGATTCCAGATAGCGAAGAATTTGCTCTAAACTCTTTGATTCGATGAACTCTCTCTTTGATTGATGTAAATCTAGCTTCAAATGATGTAGACTTCGATTCTCTTGATTTTAATGGTGGAAGGGTGTATTGGATTGAGAAACGAGGATCACAAGCTCAACCAAATGAGAGGATGGAGAAAGTAAACTATTCTATATGTCTCCTACCCCTATTTATAGCCTTCCATCAGCCCCCTAATGGGCCTCTCCAAATTAGCCCATTATGGCTCTAAAAATCTGAGTAGCAAACTGTGAAACACAAAAACAACGATTCCTCCCAAACCACTGAACCAAATCTTTAATGTGACCACTCTACGAAAATGGCAACACCATTTCCTTTTTAATGAGACTGATCTCGGCACCTGATTCGATCCCAATCAAAAGTTATCCCTTGTGCAAGACTGACAGGGGTAAAATGGTCACAAATAAAATTGGTAAAAATTATGGACATGTCTCACATCTCCATAACCAACATATCCAAATTTGTGAATGATCCAACCCTCAGGGAATAAAATAAAATTATTTTATGATCATCCGATATGTAAAATGCGGGCTGTTACAAAAATAAAACTACACTTTTTTGGTAGGTAGTAGAATCAAAATGAAAGCGATCTAATATACTATAAAACCCCTACATGCTTAGTACATTTATGTCAGCATTTTCTCTATTGTTGTTGTTGTTTAGTATGGCTGCATTCATTGTCTTTCGCAAGCTTTTCATCATTAGGCGACATAAAAAAAATTTGAATTGGAGGATGTTTGCGAAACATCCCTTTTAATTACATATAACAAGTTTTAATTTTTTGGTGCAATTTTTAGGTCTTTTGACTCAAGTTCCCATATTCAGTGTCGTGGTTTATAAAATGAAACATCACCTTATTCGTGTTATGCATTTTATTGAGGATATGGATTTGAATCCCCCTGTTAATGGAAATACATTATCAAAGTGCATCATAATAATTTATATATAAGATTCTTTTATTTATCAATTTGAGTATAACCATAGCAAATGATTTAATGTTTGAACAGTATGTCACTTCATCCTTACCGTTTACAGATAACATTATCATCTTCACAAACGGTAATCACTCATCCTTTCGTCATCTCATAGCCTTAATCCATCAGTAAGGGAGGTGCTTTTCCAACTCATAAATGCTAATAAGAGTAGCTTTGTCCCAGAAAAAGACTTGCCTCTTGATAAGTCTTCTTGGAATCAAACCTTCTCAGGTTTATAGGCATCGTCTCTTCGCTTGCCTTACTTTGGGGTTGTCCTTTACAGAGGAAGGAAACTTAACGCTATCTTCGACCCCCTTACCGACCGGTAAGGGGTAATATTATTCACTGGAATGCAACTCTCCTATCTCAGGCAGGTAGGTTGGTTCTTATAAAATCAGTTCTTGATTCTATAGGATCGCATGTCTTCGCTTCTATGACTCCTACATCCTCTTTTTCCGTTCTTACAATTCCTTAGCGGCGTCCTTCTTGTGGGATAAAAAGGACAATACAAGCCGTCATCATTGGATTTCCTGGGACATCATTTGTCGTCCTAGGCTAGAAGGAGGTTTGGTTCTTCGAAATCCAGGGGATGTCTACGCTACTTTCGCTTGTAAATTATGGAAGTGGCTTAGAGAAAATAACTCCCTTTGGGGATTGTTTCTCCATGCCAAGTATCACAGGCTTTTGATCACGGATTACAATGGTACCCCGTCCTACGCTAGTGAGACTTAGAAGTGTATGCCATCCGTGAACGCTTTCTACGACTCTCGTGGGGGTGAAGTCGAGTGGGATGGAGGCCCATTCTCGGTCCGGGTAGCTTGGGAGTCCACCAGGTCTCTAGCTCATAGGGACCTTGTTTTCTCCTTCATTTGGGATGCTCCTGTAACACCCAACGTCCATTAATGTCACTCACAAAGGGAATGCATTAACTTCCATGGAGGTTTTAAGTGAATATAGAACAGAAAAATTACAACAAGACAAATAATAATTAGTACTTGGAAATCTAAAACTTCATTTTATTATAGCGGAAATTAACCATGTTTGTTACATCATAAAAACCATAAATCAGAGTCAAGTACAATATCCATCTTGCTAAAACAAAATACATAACCCCATTACACAAATAGCCATTAAAGAAGATAACAAGCTAGACTTTACTTCAACGGTCCAAGCTTTCCAAAGAGAGATGAAGCAATCCAATCAAACTCCACTAGAGCTGGGCCCAACCTGAGGACCTGGAGGGGGGAAAAGGATAGAAATGGAGGGGGTCAGACATAAAGTCTGGCGAGTATGATAATTCTAACAATACTATTATCAAAATAACTAGACTAAGGCATAAGCTGGAAGACAAGTAAATGTCTATGAACTATTAGGTATGAAAAGCAGATAAAGATAACGTTAAAGATACAACTAATTACTAACGAATAATTACTACATAGCACCGCACCAGTCACCCTAAAGGTTGATCCCACTTGCTTCACACAGAAACTATATAAATAGCCTTGCGTATCCCTAGCTAACTACATAGGTGCCGTCTGCCCCTATCTCCACTAGGTGTACCCCACTACCCATTTTCGATCGCCTCCCTACTCGTAGATACCCATGCTGGCCCCACAGTGGGGTGCATCACTCCCCTAAAGTGGCAACCCGATACAACCTGAGAATGCACGGCTTATACCTACACGATGCAACAACGTCTTACCTACCAGCCCGGGTCCACACACGCATATGAAACCCGTTGGACTTGCGTTGCCACCGCTACCTCGTTTTGGCCTCTTATAGTCAAATCCAGTATGCGTGTCCCGTCATTGACTTGGGTCGAGCCCACAAAGATACGTTTGGGTTACTGGTTGAAATGGGCCCCCACAAGCTACCCACCAAAGCTTGTCACCACTAGTATATCCCACTTAACCCTCTTAGTCATGTTCATTTACATGTGTGTTTGGTTAAGTCTTACTAATCGTATTTCACATGCCACTAAGGGCACCCACTAGATTCCTCATGTCACCCAAGGCACCTACTTAACCCCCATGTCCCACCTTACATGTTTATCTGGTTATGTATTTCTTAATTCATTCAGGCCATAACCTCATAAAGACCTCTCACATTAGACTGGCATTTATGGCAGCTGGATTTGCCGGGCGGGTCCAGGCAGTCTTACACCATAAAAGAGTCTAACCTCGTGTCTTTACAACTGTTAGGCTTTAGTTTAGGCCTAGGACCTCTCACATAGGGCTGACATTTGTGACCACTGGATTTGCCGGGCGGGTCCGGGCAGGTTTACGTCACAAACGAGTCCAACCTCGTGTCCTAAGCATTGATTATCACTTATAATCTTTTACCCCAATTTTAATAATTCCCTATTCAAATTATTAATTAACTCCAATTCTAATGATGTCCATAATTGACTCAATTATGGCCATCCACTTATGGCATGCAAAATCATATCAATTGCACCCCAACTTCTTAATATTAAATCCTTAATATTACCCCTACCCCACGTTTATACGTTCGCTTATTCAACGCAGAATATACGTTAGACTCGAATAGTCTAACTCATAGCACAAAGATAAATTATCACAACATATAGACAATTAAAATGAATCTAATCATAATAGGGGTGAAACTTGCATAAACTGCACATGTTAAGGATCTAAAGGTGTCAACTTGTTAAATGTCACAATTTACATGATATGATCATAACCCAAATTCATGTGTAAACTTGCATATGGGGTTTTATGCAACATAATGATGGTGTGAACTAGCATCTAATACATAGAATTCATATATGTCATAGCATGATTCTAGATGTCATAATTCTAGATCTAAATAGATGTCATGGCATATGTTCATAGTCTTTACTAATCAGTCTAAACTTGCATACATGATTTGTCATCAACATAGCCCAAATAATATCAACATTATGACTTGATTAACATGAACTAATTAGCATAGATAATAACATCATGACTTTATAACATGTATGATTTATCACAATTTAGCATAGAAAATTACAACCTATACAATATCATCATAGCATGATTTACAACATATAGGATATCATCATCACATAGCATAGGATTTAAAACATACATGACAGCATAAGGTTTACAACAACATATATGACAATTCACATCATTTACTTATAATCCATTCATAACTTAATCTAATTAGTCTAATAATAATCTTGTTAAGATCATCATACTCACAATTAGAAGAGAAAGAGAGTCTTGATTTGCTTTAGAGTTGCGTAGAATTAGGGTTTTGATTAGCTTTCTTCCTTCTTAGTTGGCGGCGGCTACAGTGAGCTCTATGGCGGTGGTATGACGGTGGCTATTCTATTTTTCATATGAATTAGGGTGAGAGATTACCTAGGTATTTATAGAGTTTAGGATTTATTTAGACCGTCAGATCAACTCAGAACTAAACTGAACCGTTTAATTTGCCAACTCAGCCCTAAAGACACATCAGCAGCTCAAGATTGGGCTCAGTCAAAACCCTAGCCGCCTGGACAGGTCGACACCCAGGTCGACTCCCCAGTCGACCTGGGGGGGGGGGGGGTCGACTGCCCAGTCGACCAGGGGTGCTGGGCGGGAATTTTCCCGCCTAGCCTGTTTTGACTCCGAATTTGAAATTTAAATTTTCTGAAATCTGTTTTGAATTTTCTAAAACTTCCGATGGCCATAACTTCTTCATACGAAGTCCAAATCACGCAAACTCGGACTCTATTTCAACCAGAATTCCGAGACGAACACAATGGTGCAACCCGTTTCCCACAATTCTCATGTCTAAGATTAGTTATTCTTTAATTTGTGAATATTAATATTAACAGAATTACGGGGTGTTACAGCTCCCGTGCCACCCTAAGTTTCCCTCTTTATGTTCCTGTATGTGTTCCATAGTTTTCGTACATCCTTTTCTACAATGGCTTAGCACTATTTATAATACAAGTGTACAATAGTACAAGCATTCAATATATTGTTATGCATCAAGTTAGCACTGTAATAAATTAGTGCAAAGTTAATAAACCTTCAAGAATAAACTTAGCATTCAATATGTGTTGCCAACTTGCCGTATTGCTTTAGCTAAGTGTACAAGCATTCAATTTTTTATAGTAGTGTTGCCACTTGTTGTATTGATTTGGCTAAGTATAAGTTGATAAGCATTCAATCTGTTATAAGTTTATAACCAGTAAAGCTTTGGCTAAGTGTACAAGCATGTTGTCAGTATGCCTGAAACACCCCACCTCCGTTAGGGTCACTCACAAAGGGAATGCCCTAATTTTGGCGGAGGTTTATAAGTATAAGTCACAGATACACAAGATAGATATAAATATACATATTTTTAAACAGCGGAAACAACAACAACTTTTATTTCATCAAAATACGTGTTACACAAACCATACCATAGTTGTCTTACAATACTTCCAAAAACATTACATTTCCACAACTGTCTTGATTATCAAAGAAGCATAAAACATAAAATAAAGCAACAAAATCTCCATAATGATATCCAAAGCCATGATCCAAGCCAAAGAGATCCAAACCGAACATCTATGGTCTTCAAGCTTGCAAAAGAGTCTGACTAAGCTGAGTTGTTTCCTCCCTGTGGACCTGGGGGGGGGGGGACGAAAGAAAAGAGGACGAAAAGAAAAACGGAGTCAGAAATAAAGCCTGAGTAAATCTAGTGACTTTTCAGTATGTGAATAAGAAAAGGATATGATAGACATAAACTGAAAACCGGATAGTATCATAACTAAGGGAGTGTAGTCTAGAATCGAATATACTATCGAACCCACACCATATCTCTGCATTTACTAGAATTACTCTAACCGGCACCCCATGCTGAGGGCGAAGTGATCCTTTTTGTTTTCTAAAGATCGGCTCCTACACGTACGTGTGTCTTACGGCTACCCCAAGAAGTGTAGATACCTATGTTGGTCCTACCATGGGGTGTATCAAGGCCCATGGTGGCGGCCCCAACACAATTACTAGAAGACATAGGTTATACTACTGGTGCCCCCAGTGCCCTGCTTGTCTGCTCTGGAGGGCGTGCACGACCGCACACCGTTAGACCTACACTGTGCACCCAACAATTGCCGTTATTTGGCCGCTTACAATCAACCCAGTAATCGTGCCCCACCCTGCCTAGTTTCAGGGTACCGTTGATACCTAAATTGGGTTACTGCTGAAACGGATCCCTACGTTACTAGGGTTTTCTGGTCAACATGTTAAGTGGTTAAGTGTTTGTATATACCTAACCCCACCCATCAATATTGTTAACATGTTGAATCTTTGGTTAAGTGTTTTCAGTTGACTTAACCCTACCACCTGTCCTTAGCCTTTTAGAGCACCGACCACTCACATTAGACAGATATCACTACGGTTACTGGATGTGCCGGTTGGTTCCGGGCAGGTTTACACCATAGTTCAGTCTAACCTCGGGTCTTTATTGGGCTCAATGTTTAACCACCCACATTGGATAGGTATTGTTGTGACTACTGGACAGCCGGGCGGGTCCGGGCAGGTTTATGTCACAACTCAATCCAACCTCGGGTTAAACATGTCGTCTTTTCTAGATTTACATATTTTATTATTTATGTAAATGTCATGTCATCTTTTAATTTGGGTATAACAATTTATACTGCTAAAATGTCACAGTCGTTGGCACGCGCCAAATGCCAACATATTTATTTATATCATGTTTTACACCCAACGCTATTACCCTCGTTTGTACGTACTAATGTTGGGCTCGACACAATTCAGCCCAACTTGATAAACGTGAGAAAAGGGGAAATCCAGAACATATAATATTTTCTATGATACATAGAAGGTGTAGCGCATGAACTTGCAAATTGGCGTTAACATAAACATTGGATCATGTGAACTTGCATTCAAAATTGACATACAACTAAATGGGTGTCAAATAGGATGGCATATGTAGATTTATACAAACTTGGGTTTTAACATATTAACTTGGTATAATGTCGAACACAAAACTAGCATGTTGTAAATTAACCCAAAAATGTCCAAATCTAATATATAGTCTATTTCCACATGAACTTGCATAATTTATGTAACCCAAACTGCATTTAACATAGTTCTGATCATACTTGTAATGGATCAAAGATGTATACATAAGTTTTGAGGCATGTAGGCATAAAAGATCTCTGATCTAGGATATGTTTACATAAGTATATGGCCCATGATATCAACATAAACATAAAGGGGATATTAACATAAACATAAGAGGGATCTAATCATAGATTTTGCCACAAACTTGCAATTGCAATTACTTTCGTATACAATCGTATAATAAACTTACATCGACCCATTTATGCCACTAATCAATACACATAATCACGATAGAAACATCACAATACACAAGATCTACATCATTATACAACAACAATACAATTCGATTCTCAATTACGTCGTATCACATCATAATTTTATTCAGATTCTGAAAGACCACTATACTTACAACGTGTGACGAGATCTTGTTTTATGATTTCTATTTTCTGAATTTGGAGGTGCTTTCCTTTGGGTAGCAATTTGTTGATTGATTTGATTAGACTTTAATTTGCTTCTTAGTTTGATTCTTGGCGGCTACGATCAACTCCTCCCTGGCAGCATGACGAATCCTCTCTTATTTTCTTATGTGAATTAGTTGAGTCTTAGGGTGTATTTATAGAGTTTTCAAGTTAATTTGAGCCGTCAGATGCAAACAGGGAGGGAAATCAGACCGTAAGCACACCAGAAGTCGAACTAGGGTGTAATAACCCGGAAATCTGGGCCAATTTAAAATTTTTATTTTGGCAATTTTAGCAAATTTTGATTATTTAAAATGAATTATTTTAAATAATATCGACGAGAAATTTATTTTGAATAGAATTCGAACGTATATATTATATAGATCGTCGTTAGAAATATAAATATTTATTTATATATATAAAAGGAATTGAAAATGGCGCAGTAGTTCGATAATTCGATTTCAAAATTCAAATGAATGTACCGGGTGCAAAATAAACCGGATTTTAGTGAAACCAAAAATATTTGAATCTAATTGATAATATCTTTCCAACGAATCCGAAAAATCAAAATTTCATAGCGGGGATAAAAAGATATATCCAGTTGAAAATTCTGAATAGTCACTATGGAATTCAGGCCCTTAAAAATAGCCATTTTGCAAGCGACCTCGGATTTCGACGAAACCACTTTTGTTGGATCTGTGATGTCAAATTATTGCTAGGTTTCAAATTTCATAATTTTTCGAATCAATATGTGTGCGTGGTAAAGGAAAACGCGTTTGACCAGTTTTAGTTGATTTTAATCGACTGGAAAATGGGCATTTTTCAAACGGTCTCAGAATTCGATGAAACTAGTTTTGTTAGGACTGTATCGTCAATACGAAGCTAGAAAATATTTTTCTGGAATTCTTCGAGTTAGTATGTGACCCCAGTAAATCGAAATGCGCGTTCAAATTCAATATATAGAGTTATATGTTGATTTTGACGAAAACTGATCGAAACGATCGAATCAGCCTACGAAACATATCCCATTGTGCTCGGAATGGGGGCAATTAGCTAAGGGCGACAGTCGGTGGGTCTCGTTAGGACTTCAAGATAAAAAGTAACTTTTAGGAACTAAAATTAAATTAAATAATTATATTAATATATGGAAGTCAACACCCCACTACCTCTCCCCTACCCCCCTCTCTCTCTCAAGACCTAACAGAAAGAAAAAGAAGGAAAAAAAAGAATAAAAAACCGTCGATCTCGTTTAGGCCCCCTCAAATCGATTCACGATCGCAACCCTTCCCTCCGGCGTGCCCCGCGCCTCCGCCAATGGCCTCCACCCCTCTGAACGCGTCGCTACCCCCAGTTTCTCCTCTCCAACTCGTTCCGTTCAAAGCCATTACCTGGCCACCGATGACCGTTGATCTCGACGGCGAGCCTAGCGCAGGTGGCGCCCTCCACGCCGCAACTTGTGGGACAATCCGATCATCAGCAGGAGCTTCGGATGGCGTGCTAATCCTAGCCCTAGAATTCGAGCAGCGTTTTTTTCATGGTTGCCGAGATATTAAAGGGTTAAAGTGAGTCTTTATTTTATTTATTTATTTTAGTTTAACTGATCTAAATATAATTACTTAGATTAAAATCAGTTTTAACAAAATGTAATGTTTGAAATAAAAAGATTATTTTTATATATAATAGCATGGAAATAAAAATATAAGATTTATATATATAGAGTAATAAATTTTGATTTTTAATTTATATAACTAAGTATAAAAATATGATTTTGTAGTATAGGAAAGTATGATTTTTTTGATTAGAAAAAGATTAGATTTTTAGAAGATAAAAAGAAGTGATCTTTATATATGTGAAAGTGAAATAAAATATGATCTTTATGTTAAGAGCGAAGATTAAAAAGATAATTTTTATTATAGTAGAAGATTAAAAAGATAATTTTTATTATAGTAGAAGATTAAAAATATGATTTTTATATAGTAGAGATTATAAAAATATAATTTTTATAAGGTAGAGAATATAAAAATACGATTTTTATATTATATAGATAGTAAAAATTTGATCTTTATATATGTAGCGAAATAAAAATCTGATTTTTATTATATATGTGTTGAGATAAAAATGTGATTTTTATAGCGATGAAATAAAATTCGATCTTAATACATGAAATAGAAATAAAAATTTGATTTTTTATTTACTGAAATGAAGTAATAAAAATATAATTTTTTATATGAACAACATGAAAAGGACCGCATTGGAATTTCAAAGGAATCCAGACGGTTCAGCAGTTCTGCAGTAAAGCACGGCGGAGTGGAACCCTCGGTGAGAACTTCTCACCTTTTAATTTTGTTTTCTAGTTAATAATATATACTAGGATGCAGATAGTGTTTAATAGCACCCGACACCCGTCGGCCACAGACCATGGACGGCTTGTATGTTTGATTTTGATGTGTAGTTGATTGTGTGATGTGATGTGAAATGAAATAAAACATTTATATAGTTGAAATAAAATATTTTATAGTGGAAAATATTTTTTAGTTAAAAATAGAATTTTTGACGTGTATATGAAATGAAATAAAAATAAACAAATCGGACGATTTGTTTATATACACACATTTGACTGATATTGATTGGGACTATAAATTTTACACATCGCCCAACTGCACAAATAAAATCTGTGTTTGATTGTTTGAAACCCCACACGGGTATTGGGATGATATTTGACGTACACTAATCCCGATTGTTTAGTTGTATGTCGATCGATTGATTGACAGACTGTTATGAGCGTTATATATTTATATTCGATGCTTATACAGCGTAGCGTGCACTTTGGATGATGGTTGATTATTCATCATTGTTATTGTATACATGTGTTGTAGAAAATCCATATAATTAACATTATATGGTAATTGATTGGGCTTCATTCAATATTTGAAAAAGAAAGAAATATTTGAAAAGAATATTTGAAAATAGAAATATATGAAGCCGTGTTGATTAGATTGACGCCATTTTGATGTGAACGATATTTATATCGATTTTATCCAATTTATAATGAGCATCGAAAGTGATTTCAAAATCTGATATTTTGAATAGAAAACGAATTCGAATTGAATTGAATAGAAAACGAATTCGAATTGAATTGAATAGAAAAGGAATTCGAACTGAATTGAATAGAAAACGAATTTGAATTGAATTTAATAGAAAACGAATTTGAATTGAATTTATTAGAAAACGAATTTGAATTGAATTGAATAGAAAACGAATTCGAATTGAATTGAAATGAAAATGAATTTGAATTGAATTTAATAGAAAACGAAATTGAATTGAATAGAAAACGAATTCGAATTGAATTGAATTGAATTTAATAGAAAACAAGATTGAATTTAATAGAAAACGAATTTGAATTGAATTTAATAGAAAACGAATTCGAATTGAATTGAATAGAAAACTAATCTGAATTGAATTAAATTCAATTGAAAACGAACTGAAATAGAATTGAAATCGATTTGAATTGAAATCAAATAGAAGTGAATGGAAAAAGAATTTTTAAGGGAAAATTCAATTTTGATTTGAATTTGAAATAAAGGTTGAAATTGTTTTTGAAACGAATTTGAAATGATTTATAAAATTCGTTTTAAAAAGGAAATCGGCGAAATATATATAATATATTTATATTATATATAATGGCCTGAATAGAACGCGCCGCGCCGCGGTAGTTCGTGAATTTCGACCATTGACTTCGAACGGACATTGCGGGAGATCCGACCGTCGGATTCTCCTAAAACCGGAACCGTTGGGTTCGTATCGAAAAGATCTTTCTAATGAATATTAGAAATTTGAAATCTAACGGTTGGATCTGGAATTATGTCGAAATCAAATTTGGAAAAGGTCGCTGTAAGTGCAGTTCGATGGCTGTTGATGGAAACCGACTGCACAGGCCTTGATAAAATTATTAAAAATAATAATAATTTGTGTAAAATCATATGAAATGATTTGTGAAGAATTGGGATGAAAAACTCCATATTTGAAAGGATAAAAATAGATTTTTATCGAAATGAACTAGTTTTGAACTAGGATAATAATTAATTTATATTTAAAATAAATAAAGTGGATTTGAAATGGTTTTGAAAATAACCAGGATTTCCAATATATTGATTGGAAATGGATTTGAAGCGAAATTGTCTTTGGAATTTTTCGATGTTGGATTTCGTGATTATACAGATATTGTTATGGAAATTTGAAAGATATATTTATATCGTTATTTCCAATACGATATTTGTTGGTCGTAGAATTTGATATTGAATATAAGCCGATATATTTTGTATTCAGAGCCTTGTATTTAATATCAAATGGGATTTTGGGTTTGTCGTGAATGGCATCTTCTTTAACGTTGTCCTTAAACCCAGTTGAGGAAAAGATTAAATCTTTTTATTTAGATTTAATGAAGTGCACCAATTAAATAATATTTATTTGGAATTGAATTTGTATTGATTTTTGGGTTTATCGTGAACAGTGTTTTAAATAACACTTGTTCTTTAACCCGATAATTAATAGAATGTGATTTTGGGTTGTCGTGAATGGTATCTTCAATAATACTGTTCTTAGATCCAAAGGAGTTAAGAAAATTAGAAACTAACTGGAGGTTAGTTAAGTTGAATGGTTTCTGGGGTATTGATCTGATGTTGGTTTTTGCCTTCGGGGTTAATACTTAGGGAATTGCTCACTTGCTAATTTATGGTTTGGGTCTGATTGAAATGTAATGTGATTTTGGGTTTATAGTGAACCGTGTTTTAAAATGACACTGATTCTTTAACCCAGTTAAAGATTAAAACTAAGTGGAGTTTTAATGAATCTTTAATTAGATTGAAAAGATCGAGAATGGAGTATCACCAGTTTTGCTCCAAAGCGATAGTTAAATCTTTAATTAGATTTGAACGTGAAATGGTAATTGAATTTACCGATAACACCGTGGTGTTAGATATGAAGTATTACCAGTTTTGCTTCATGGGATGAATAGGTATGGATTGGGAAATAAAATAAATAATTACTTCGGTGTGGTTCGCTAATCCCGACTAGTTTGTAAAACCATAATTTGGTTTGAAATAATATCCAAAGGATGATTAAAGAATAAATTTTAAAGAATTTATCTTTGATAAAAATTAATGGGAACCTTTCCCTAAGAATGTGAAATTTAGAAACTAACTGTAGGTTAGCTAAGAAGAATGGTTTCCTGGGTATTGATCTGATGTTGGTTTCAGCCTTCGGGGTTAATATCTGGGAAATTGTTCTCTTGCGGATTTACGGTTAGTGACTGATGAATTGGAATGAGGCGTATGTTGTATTTTTGTAACATTTGTTTGCTATATACGCGGGTTGTTCGGAAAGGCCGGGTTTATACCCATTCTGAATAACCGATTCGACGATAAGTCGAAGATGATGACGGTGGTCGAAGACCGGAAGTCTTCACATCGTTTGGGTGATTACTGATTACACCCAAGATGAGGGAATCAGTTGGTGGTCGTCCAGACATACTTGGAGATCGATGGATATGCGAGGAAAGTGCCTCCGATTTCGTTCAGACCTAGAACGGACTTGTAAATGGATGGTGTGTCTAACATTGTATTCCTTTATATTGTATTCGTTGATCTCTGCTAAATATATATCGGTTTGGCGGCGGGGAATTTATTCTCTTGCTTAACGCCCTTCTCTGAGACATACGAGCTCAGAGGTTATATATTGGCAGAAATCAGTGGTACGATATGGATTGATAGTGTGGCATGCTGAGATGCAGTGATCTAGACTTTTGTTGAAAAGCAAAGTTTGGTGGATGATGATCAAAGCACAGCTTTGATATAGCATGGCTTTGTGTATAGCGTTGATTCGCGAGCCTCACACCCCGGTATTGTGGTAAACTGATGGTTTGATCAGTATGCTTTTTAGTGGATGGGCACCTTAGTGGTGTCGTGGATTCGGTCGACCGAGATGAGCTTAGTGCTCAGGGATATATAGAGTAAGCGGTGTTTTCTCTCACTGGGACGTAAGCCGCGGTGATACTTTGGTCCCAAAAGTGCGGATGTGCAGACGGTGTTTTCTCTTGTTGGGACGTAAGCCGTAGGGAATTGCATTACGCGATCGATCTTTCGAATCAGGAGCCACCATGATGGAAATCCAACTTCAAATACGTGTATTCCGGTTTTATTTGTAGAGCCTAGTATGGCGACATAGTGGGATGGGGCGCTTATGGCGTCTATGATTGATACTTATGATTTGAAGATGTTTTATACAATATGCACTTATAATAGTATCAAATGATTTGTTTCAAACGTATCAAGCATTCTTGGCTATTATAAGGTAAAAACCCTATCCTCCGGCTTGCGTTGCATTGTGTGATGGGGCCTGGGTCTTATAATAGCTTCATTTTTCTTTTTTGAGCATTGCGTTGTTGTTTTATGCACTGGTGTTCTTGGAAGGAAACCCGTTCCGTGTTATACGGCGTGGTCCCTTGATTTACCTTACTTTGAAAATAAAGATAAATAACTGTTTTAGTTCTCACACCAGTCACATGACTGACCTGGAGTTTATTTTTTTAACCTATACTCTGGGTGCCCCTATTTTCCACACGGGCAGCTAGTAGTTTTGGTTTTGCAGATTTATATTCACAGGATCCTAGTTTACAGCTGGAATGATATCCGAAAAGCTTTGTATCTGTATATCTCTTTTAGTTGTGTATTGTATTATTTTCCGCTGCGATGTATTTAAATGTAATTTAATTCTCTGATATTTCTGTGTAATATTTATTTATGCTCTGTATATTCTTGTATTCTGATGGAATTGTTGTAATATACAATGAAATGTTCTTCCGTTTGCGTTCTGATTTGTCTTGTCCTCACACTAATTCGTTCTTTCTCATCTCTTCGGAGACCGGGGAAGTTCGGGTCGCTTCATTTGGTATCAGAGCTTTGGTTTACAGGGCTCAGAGGACAAGACACATTAGAACCATACGAAAGAATTCATCAGAGATTGGATTAGTAATATCCAATTAGAATGACTCGTTTGAGATAGGATCAGTAGTATCCTAGAACGAGTGTGAAGAGTATATTTTTGAAAATGAAAACAATTTTTGTTTTGAAAATTTAAATCAACTATTCGTATTTGATTAGTTATTATGTTTGAATTTGGACAGTCCAGTATATATAGACTTTGCGTATACGTCTGATCCACGTGTATTTGAAGTTTTAATATAATGGATAGATATAGAATCACACTCTAGTCGCCCGGAGACGATTCTGATGATAGTCTAGACATCATCAGAATTGGTATTCGAGTTTCGAAAGCGAGATTTCTATATGTTTCCATTAGACTGGTGTGAGAACCAAAATTAGATAGGGCTTGTTGTTTTGATTTTGCATCAAAAATCTGATTTTTTAACTATATATCAAAGTTATGAATTTGAAAAGCTAATCAACTAATTGATTGATGGTTGTTTTGTTTGATTACTGTTTTGATTAATTGAAATTTTAACCATATAGCCAATTTGATCAAATAGTGAGTTGTATTGGAAATTTGGTCACATTTGCTTGCATATACATGTACTTTCATTGAACAGGTCATAGCAAGGAGGCTAGAGAAGAGAAATAAAATTGTTTGCCCGACAAATAGGTACATGTTTATCATAATTAACTGTTTTGTTTGGGTGATGATGATTTTATGAGCCGATTGGCTTTTTCTTTTTCTTTTTGAGATCAGAAGGCCTGTATGGCAATTTCGGGATTTTCCCATGCTCCCGGTGCAGGGGAGGTTATGGCGAAATTTTTCGAAAATTTAGGGTGTTAGCCAAATTTATGAAAAATTTGAAAAGTTCTTAGAAACTGAAAAGTTGAAGAACTTAAGCCGTAATCAAAACAATGAAAGTTGAGTTGGTATTTAAAACAACTTTCGGCTTCGTTCCTTTTCGGGGATGAAAAGTTTTAAGTGGGGGAGATTGTAATAACCCGGAAATCTGGGCCAATTTAAAATTTTTATTTTGGCAATTTTAGCGAATTTTGATTATTTAAAATGAATTATTTTAAATAATATCGACGAGAAATTTATTTTGAATAGAATTCGAATGTATATATATTATATAGATCGTCTTTAGAAATATAAATATTTATTTATATATATAAAAGGAATTGAAAATGGCGCGGTAGTTCGATAATTCGATTTCAAAATTCAAATGAATGTACCGGGTGCAACATAAACCGGATATTAGTGAAACCAAAAATATTTGAATCTAATTGATAATATCTTTCCAACGAATCCGAAAAATCAAAATTTCATAGCGGGGATAAAAAGATATGTCAAGTTGAAAATTCTGAATAGTCGCTATGGAATTCAGGCCGTTAAAAATAGCCATTTTGCAAACGACCTCGGATTTCGACGAAACCACTTTTGTTGGATCCGTGATGTCAAATTATTGCTAGGTTTCAAATTTCATAATTTTTCGAATCAATATGTGAGCGTGGCAAAGGAAAACGCGTTTGACCAGTTTTAGTTGATTTTAATCGACTGGAAAATGGCCATTTTTCAAACGGTCTCAGAATTCGATGAAACTAGTTTTGTTAGGACCGTATCGTCAATATGAAGCTAGAAAATATTTTTCTGGAATTTTTCGAGTTAGTATGTGACCCCAGTAAATCGAAATGCGCGTTCAAATTCAATATATAGAGTTATATTTTGATTTTGACGAAAACTGATCGAAACGATCGAATCAGCCTACGAAACATATCCCATTGTGCTCGGAATGGGGGCAATTAGCTAAGGGCGATAGTCGGTGGGTCTCGTTAGGACTTCAAGATAAAAAGTAACTTTTAGGAACTAAAATTAAATTAAATAATTACATTAATATATGGAAGTCAACACCCCACTACCTCTCACCTACCCCCCTCTCTCTCAAGACCGAACAGAAAGAAAAAGAAGGAAAAAAAGAATAAAAAACCGTCGATCTCGTTTAGGCCCCCTCAAATCGATTCACGATCGCAACCCTTCCCTCCGGCGCCGCGCCTCCGCCAATGGCCTCCACCCCTCTGAACGCGCCGCTACCCCCAGTTTCTCCTCTCCAACTCGTTCCGTTCAAAGACATTTCCTAGCCACCGATGACCGTCGATCTCGACGGCGATCCTAGCGCAGGTGGCGCCCTCCACGCCGCATCTTGTGGGACAATCCGATCATCAGCAGGAGCTTCGGATGGCGTGCTAATCCTAGCCCTAGAATTCGAGCAGCGTTTTTTTTCATGGTTGCCGAGATATTAAAGGGTTAAAGTGAGTCTTTATTTTATTTATTTATTTTAGTTTAACTGATCTAAATATAATTACTTAGATTAAAATCAGTTTTAACAAAATGTAATGTTTGAAATAAAAAGATTATTTTTATATATAATAGCATGGAAATAAAAATATAAGATTTATATATATAGATTAATAAATTTTGATTTTTAATTTATATAACTAAGTATGAAAATATGATTTTGTAGTATAGGAAAGTATGATTTTTTAGATTAGAAAAAGATTAGAATTTTAGAAGATAAAAAGGAGTGATCTTTATATATGTGAAAGTGAAATAAAATATGATCTTTATGTTGAGAGCGAAGATTAAAAAGATAATTTTTATTATAGTAGAAGATTAAAAAGATAATTTTTATTATAGTAGAAGATTAAAAAGATAATTTTTATTATAGTAGAAGATTAAAAATATGATTTTTATATAGTAGAGATTATAAAAATATAATTTTTATAAGGTAGAGAATATAAAAATACGATTTTTATATTATATTGATAGTAAAAATTTGATCATTATATATGTAGCGAAATAAAAATCTGTTTTTTATTATATATGTGTTGAGATAAAAATGTGATTTTTATAGCGATGAAATAAAATTCAATCTTAATACATGAAATAGAAATAAAAATATGATTTTTTATTTATTGAAATGAAGTAATAAAAATATAATTTTTATTATGAACAGCATAAAAAGGACCACATTGGAATTTCAAAGGAATCCAGACGGTTCAGCAGTTCAGCAGTAAAACACGGCAGAGTGGAACCCTCGGTGAGAACTTCTCACCTTTTAATTTTGTTTTCTAGTTAATAATATATACTAGGATGCAGACGGTGTTTAGTAGCACCCGACACCCGTCGTCCACAGACCATGGACGGCTTGTATGCTTGTTTGTTTGATTTTGATGTGTAGTTGATTGTGTGATGTGATGTGAAATGAAATAAAACATTTATATAGTTGAAATAAAATATTTTATAGTGGAAAATATTTTATAGTTAAAAATAGAATTTTTGACGTGTATATGAAATGAAATAAAAATAAACAAATCGGACGATTTGTTTATATACACACATTTGACTGATATTGATTGGGATGATAAATTTTACACATCGCCCAACTGCGCAAATAAAATCTGTGTTTGATTGTTTGAAACCCCACACGGGGATTGGGATGATATTTGACGTACACTAATCCCGATTGTTTAGTTGTATGTCGATCGATTGATTGACAGACTGTTATGAGCGTTAAATATTTATATTCGATGCTTATACAGTGTAGAGTGCACTTTGGATGATGGTTGATTATTCATCGTTGTTATTGTATACATGTGTTGTAGAAAATCCATATAATTAACATTATATGGTAATTGATTGGGCTTCATTCAATATTTGAAAAAGAAAGAAATATTTGAAAAGAATATTTGAAAATAGAAATATATGAAGCCGTGTTGATTAGATTGACGCCATTTTGACGTGAACGATATTTATTTCGATTTTATCCAATTTGTAATGAGCATCGAAAGTGATTTCAAAATCTGATATTTTGAATAGAAAACGAATTCGAATTGAATTGAATATAAAATGAATTTGAATTGAATTTAATAGAAAACGAATTCGAATTGAATAGAAAACGAATTCGAATTGAATTGAATAGAAAACGAATTTGAATTGAATTTAATAGAAAACGAATTTGAATTGAATTTAATAGAAAACGAATTCGAATTGAATTGAATAGAAAACGAATTCGAATTGAATTGAATTGAAAATGAATTTGAATTGAATTTAATAGAAAACGTAATTGAATTGAATAGAAAACGAATTCGAATTGGATTGAATTGAAAATGAATTTGAATTGAATTTAATAGAAAACGAAATTGAATTGAATTTAATAGAAAACGATTTCGAATTGAATTGAATAGAAAACAAATCTGAATTGAATTGAATTCAATTGAAAACGAATTGAAATAGAATTGAAATCGATTTGAATTGAAATCAAATAGAAGTGAATGGAAAAAGAATTTATAAGGGAAAATTCAATTTTGATTTGAATTTGAAATAAAGGTTGAAATTGTTTTCTAAACAAATTTGAAATGATTTATAAAATTCGTTTTAAAAAGGAAATCGACGAAATATATATAATATATTTATATTATATATATAATGGCCTGAATAGAACGCGCCGCGCCACGGCAGTTCGTGAATTTCGACCATTGACTTCGAACGGACATTGCGGGAGATTCGACCGTCGGATTCTCCAAAAATCAAAACCTTTAGGTTCGTATCGAAAAGAGCTTTCTAACGAATATTAGAAATTTGAAATCTAACGGTTGGATTTGGAATTATGTCCGAATCAAATTTGGAAAAGGTCGTTGTAAGTGCAGTTCGATGGCCGTTGATGGAAATCGACTGCACAGGCCTTGATAAAATTATTAAAATACTAATAATTTGTGTAAAATCATAAGAAATGATTTGTAAAGAATTGGGATGAAAAACTCCATATTTGAAACGATAAAAATAGATTTTTATCGAAATGAACTAGTTTTGAACTAGGATAATAATTTATTTATTTTTAAAATAAATAAAGTGGATTTGAAATGGTTTTGAAAATAACCCGGATTTCCAATATATTGATTGGAAATGGATTTGAAGCGAAATTGTCTTTGGATTATTTCGATGTTGGATTTCGTGATTATACAGATATTGTTATGGAAATTTGAAAGATATATTTATATCGTTATTTCCAATACGATATTTGTTGGTCGTAGAATTTGATATTGAATATAAGCCGATATATTTTCTATTCAGAGCCTTGTATTTAATATCAAACGGGATTTTGGGTTTGTCGTGAATGGCGTCTTCATTAACGCTGTCCTTAAACCCAGTTGAGGAAAAGATTAAATCTTTTTATTTAGATTTAATGAAGTGCACCAATTAAATAATATTTAATTGGAATTGAATTGGTATTGTTTTTTGGGCTTATCGTGAGCTGTGTTTTAAATAACACTTGTTCTTTAACCCGATAATTAATAGAATGTGATTTTGGGTTGTCGTGAATGGTATCTTCAATAATACTGTTCTTAGATCCAAAGGAGTTAAGAAAATCAGAAACTAACTGGAGGTTAGTTAAGTTGAATGGTTTCTGGGGTATTGATTTGATGTTGGTTTCGGCCTTCGGGGTTAATACTTAGGGAATTGCTCACTTGCTAATTTATGGTTTGGGTCTGATTGAAATGTAATGTGATTTTGGGTTTATAGTGAACCGTGTTTTAAAATGACACTGATTCTTTAACCCAGTTAAAGATTAAAACTAAGTGGAGTTTTAATGAATCTTTAATTAGATTGAAAATATCGAGAATGGAGTATCACCAGTTTTGCTCCAAAGCGATAGTTAAATCTTTAATTAGATTTGAACGTGAAATGGTAATTGAATTTACCGATAACACCGTGGTGTTAGATATGAAGTATTACCAGTTTTGCTTCATGGGATGAATAGGCAGGGATTGGGAAATAAAATAAATAATTACTTCGGTGTTGTTCGCTAATCCCGACTAGTTTGTAAAACCATAATTTGGTTTGAAATGATATCCAAAGGATGATTAAAGAATAAATTTTAAAGAAGTTATCTTTGATAAAAATTAATGGGAACCTTTCCCTAAGAATGTGAAATTTAGAAACTAACTGTAGGTTAGTTAAGAAGAATGGTTTCCTGGGTATTGATCTGATGTTGGTTTCGGCCTTCGGGGTTAATATCTGGGAAATTGTTCTCTTGTGGATTTACGATTAGTGACTGATGAATTGGAATGAGGCGTATGTTGTGTTTGTGTAACATTTGTTTGTTATATACGCGGGTTGTTCGGAAAGGCCGGGTTTATACCCATTCTGAATAACCGATTCGACGATAAGTCGAAGATGATGACGGTGGTCGAAGACCGGAAGTCTACACATCGTTTGGGTGATTACTGATGATCTTGATTGGACTGTACACCCAAGATGAGGGAATCAGTTGGTGGTCGTCCAGACGTACTTGGAGATCGACGGATATGCGAGGAAAGTGCCTCCGGTTTCGTTCATACCTAGAACGGACTTGTAAATGGATGGTGTTTCTGACATTGTATTCCTTTATATTGTATTCGTAGATCTCTGCTAAATATATATCTATTTGGCGGCGGGGAATTTATTCTCTTGCTTAACGCCCTTCTCTGAGACATACGAGCTCAAAGGTTATATATTGGCAGAAATCAGTGGTACAATATGGATTGATAGTGTGGCATGCTGAGATGCAGTGATCCAGACTTTTGTTGAAAAGCAAAGTTTGGTGGATGATGATCAAAGCGCAGCTTTGATATAGCATGGCTTTGTGTATAGCGTTGATTCGCGAGCCTCACACCCCGGTATGGTGGTAAACTGATGGTTTGATCAGTATGTTTTTTAGTGGATGGGCACCTTAGTGGTATCGTGGATTCGGTCGACCGAGATGAGCTTGGTGCTCAGGGATATATAGAGTAAGCGGTGTTTTCTCTCGCTGGGACGTAAACCGCGGTGATACTCTGGTCCCAAAAGTGCAGATGTGCAGACGGCGTTTTCTCCTGTTGGGACGTAAGCCGTGGGGAATTGCATTATGCGATCGATCTTTTGAATCAGGAGCCACCATGATGGAAATCCAACTTCCAATACGTGTATTCCGGTTTTATTTGTAGAGCCTAGTATGGCGACATCGTGGGATGGGGTCCTTATGCCGTCTATGATTGATACTTATGATTTGAAGATGTTTTATACAATATGCACTTATAATAGTATCAAATGATTTGTTTTAAACGTATCAAGCATTCTTGGCTATTATAAAGTAAAAACCCTATCCTCTGGCTTGCGTTGCATTGTGTGATGGGACCTGGGTCTTATAATAGCTTCATTTTTCTTTATTTAGCATTGCGCTGTTGTTTTATGCACTGGTGTTCTTGGGAGGAAACCCATTCCGTGTTATACGTCATGGTCCCTTGATTTAGCTTACTTTGAAAATAAAGATAAATAACTGTTTTATTTCTCACACCAGTCACATGACTGACCTGGAGTTTATTGTTTTAACCTACACTCTGGTTGCCCCTATTTTCCACACGGGCAGCTAGTAGTTTTGGTTTTGCAGATTTATATTCACAGGATCCTGGTTTACAGCTGGAATGATATCCGGAAAGCTTTGTATCCGTATATCTCTTCTAGTTGTGTATTGTATTATTTTCCGCTGCGATGTATTTAAATGTAATTTAAATCTCTGATATTTCTGTGTAATATTTATTTATGCTCTGTATATTCTTGTATTCTGATGGAATTGTTGTAAGATACAATGAAATGTTCTTCCGTTTGCATTCTGATTTGTCTTGTCCTCACAGTAATTCGTTCTTTCTCATCTCTTCGGAGACCGGGGAAGTTCGGGTCGCTTCACAGGGTCAGACCCACCTGGTCAGGCCGACCAGGCAAGTCGACCTGCAGGTCGACACCCAAGTCGACTGCGCAGTCGACTTGGGGGGGCCAGGTCGACTGCCCAGTCGACATTCGTGTCGACCAGGTCACTGGGCGGGAATTTTCCCGCCCAGCCTAGTTTGAACTCGAATTCGAATTTTAAACCTGTTCTGAGCTGTTTTTGAATTTCAAATTTATTCTGAAACTTCCGGAGATCATAACTCCTTCATACGGAGTCCGTTTCACGCAAACTCGGACTCTATCTCAACCAGAATTCCGAGACGAACGCAATGGCGTAAGCCATTTCCCTTAATTCTTTCATTAGAATTAATTATACTTTAATTTATTAATTTCACTGTTATAGGGTGTTACATTCTCCCTCACTTAAAAGGATTTCGTCCCCGAAATCTTCAAGTTTAGGAAGAATGTATATCCTACCATCCAATCGTCCATCTACTCAACCAACAAACACAGGTGTCCATTGTCCTTAAAGACTTCTAATGCTTTATGATCATACAAATTGTGTGTGTAAATGTCCCTATCTAATGCAGAAATCAGGCGGTCGACTGATTCGGTTGACCTCCTAAATGCGAATCATGTAAGTGTCATGAATCCATTATGTATGCAAATTTTTTCCTACTCATAATTCTACATGAGTGCACAACAATTCATACAAATGCGATAACCAAATGATAACATATAAAATTTCAACCATATATGAACGAGAATACATATATGCATATGCAGTATGAAGTGACTGAGCTGATCTAAAACCTAGGGTGTGTGTGTATATGCATCCACGAGCAACCACTAGCAATCACTTGCAACCACTTGCAGCCATAATCCATAACATGTTTTCAAATACATGTTTGCATCCATTTGTTTTCTACCTAAGGAGTTATGGAGAAAGGGTCAAGGAAATATGCCTAAAAGATAGATAAAGCATAACTTAAGGAAAAAGAGAGATCAAAGATGTACCCTCAAAAAGAAAAGGGTAGGCTACGCATATTCTAGCCTCAGTTTCCCAAGTCGCGTCTTCCTCGGCGTCGATCCACTGAACTTTGACGAGCTTGACTTCGCGGTTGCGTAGCTTTTTCACTTCAGTTCCTAAGATGCATGTTGGAACTCTTCTCACAGTTGCTTCACGTTCCACTTCGGCTTCTTCTAGAATGCTAGGCTCTACTATTTCAGCAGACTAAGGTAAACACTTCCGGAGATGAGAAACATGAAAGACGTTGTGAACTCCGGCCAGTTTTTCGGGTAGCTCTAATCTATAGGCCATCTTCCCAACCTTCTCGATAATAGGAAATGGTCCTACAAATCTCGGTGCTAGCTTTCCAGTGGATCCAAAACGAACAACGTTCCTTAGAGGAGATACCTTAAGAAAAACTCTGTCCCCAACCTCAAACTCAAGGTCGGTCCTTCTCTTGTCGGCGTAGGATTTCTGTCTATCTTGGGCCGTCTTCATCCTTCTTCGTATCAAGTCCACTTTTTCTGAAGTTTCTCTGATCATGTATGGACCAAGAATAACCTTATCTGTAGACTCCCACCAACAAGTTGGTGACTTGCACGGTCTTCCATACAATGCTTCGAAGGGTGCCATGCCTATGGTAGCTTGGAAGCTATTGTTGTAAGCAAACTCCACTAAGGGAGGGTGATCTTCCCATGTCCCTCCAAAGTCAAGAACACAAAGTCTCAAAAGATTCTCTAAAACTCTATTCACCCTTTCCGTCTGGCCATCGGTCTGAGGGTGATAGGCCGTGCTTAAACATAACTGAGTGCCTACAGCTTCTTGCAAACTTCGCCAAAACTCGCTTGTGAAGATAGGGTCTCAGTCACTAACAATGCTGGATGGTATCCCATGGAGTCGAACTATCTCCTTGATGTAAAGAGACGCTAGGGAAGAGGCGGTCCTTCTACTCTTGACAGGTAAAAAGTGGGCGCTCTTTGTAAGCCTATCTACTATTACCCAAATGCTAGTATTGCCCCTTCTCGACCTAGGCAGCCCATCAACGAAGTCCATTGAAATGCTATCCCACTTCCACTGTGGGACCTCTATGGGATGAAGCAGTCCTCCAGGCTTTTTCTGTTCCGCTTTAACTTGTTGGCATACCATACACTTAGAAACGAAATATGCCACGTCCTTCTTCATGCCATTCCAAAAGAAAACTCTTTTCATGTCCTTGTACATTTTGTCTCCGCCTATGTGTATTGTCATCTTGGAACGATGTGCTTCCTCGAGAACCTTCTTTATCAACTCCCTTGCTTGTGGAACACATAGTCTTCCGTCGCGTCTCAGCCAGCCTTTATCATCGATAGAGTATCTACTGAGTTGACTAGAAGTCTCACCCCTAATTAGCTTATCAACCACTTCAACTAGCTGAGGGTCCTCACGTTGTGCCGTCCCTATTGTGTCCAAAAGAGTAGGGCGCACCTCAAGAGATGCTAACAAACCCGGCACGAAACCAGAGGAGGGCCTAAAGTTAAAACTGGCTATATACTCTAGGCTTTGCCTTTCTACAAAGAGTGGGCTTAGGGTCAGTTTCTTTCTACTCAAGGCGTCTGCCACCACATTGCCCTTGCCCGGAGTATAGGCAATCTCGAAGTCATATGAGGCAAGAAACTCCATCCATCTCTGTTGCCTCAAGTTAAGATCTTTCTACGAGAAAAGATATTTCAACGATTTATGGTCAGTGTAAAGTTCGAACTTCTCACCTAGGAGATAATGGCGCCAAGACTTAAGTGCAAAGACGATGGCGGCTAACTCAAGATCGTGGGTCGGGTAGTTCTTTTCATGAACTTTCAATTGCCTTCCACCATAAGCTACTACCCTCCCTTCTTGCATCAAGACAGCGCCTAGCCCTGTCCCACATGCATCTGTATAAACTGTGAATATCTTGCTTCCATTTGGCAGAGTCAGGACTGAGGCTGTTGTAAGAGCCCTTTTTAGGCGTTGGAAAGCCAACTCGCAATCCAAGTCCCAATTGAACACTAGATTCTTCTTTGTCAGCCTTGTGAGTGGAGCTGAGATTTTCGCAAAATCCCTTATGAATTTTCGGTAGAAACCTGCTAGTCCTAGAAAACTTCGGACCTCAGTTGCATTCTTTGGTGCCTTCCAGTCTTGCACCGCAACTACCTTCGCGGGGTCTACGACCAGCCCTTCTTTAGATACTACATGCCCAAGAAACCTTACTTCTTCTCTCCAAAAATGGCATTTTGAAAATTTTGCCTTTAGCTGATGTGCTCGGAGAGTATCCATGATTTCCTTCAGATGTTGAGCATACTCTTCCTCACTCTTTGAAAAGATCAAGACATCATCTACGAAGACAACCACAAACTTGTTGAGGAATTCTCTGAACACTCTTCTCATTAGGTCAACGAAATAAGCGGGTGCATTTGTCAGGCCGAAAGGCATGACAAGCCACTCAAAGAAACCGTCTGGGGTTCTGAATGCCATTTTATCAATACTATCCCCAGCTACTGTGACGACCCGATTTCCCGTTCTCACGGAAACAAGGGCTATCTTTGGAATATAACACAGAAACATATAATAGCAGAACAAAATTAAATAAATACACCAGATATGAACAACAAAATATACTGGATAAAATTAATCATCAGAGTTACACAGTATACAGGATCTTAGTACAAATACAGTTCAGCTATACATAAATGTCTACAGCGGAAATAAACAAAATATGTACAATAGGAGCTGAACAGCATAAAAAGAAATAATGATAGAATCCATCTTCAGCTCCAGCTATCCAGAAAAAGAACCAGCTAAACCTGAATACAAGGCTGCCTGTGTAGAAAAAGGGGCACCCGAGTTTGAAAGTGAAACAAACTACGAGTCAGTCATGGGACTGGTATGAGGAATCCATTCAACACATATATAATATGGCTAATCACAGGACCACGCCACTTTCGTGGAACGGGTTTACTCCATTGGATTGCCAGTGCTTTAGAACAAATCTTTCTTTTAAACATCGCTATGCTTTTTATAAAAATGAAACCGTTATAAGACTCAGTTCCCATCACACAATGCAACGCAAACCGGAGGATAGAGTTTTACCTTATAACGGTCAAAATATGCTTGATACGAACAAAACAAAGGCATTTGATATTATTGTTAGTGTCTATATGTTTTGAAAACAATTTCAAATCATAACTATCAATCATAGACGGCATGGGTACCATATATCATGTCGCCATATATATATACAATCAAAACCGCACGATGTCGTATTTGGAAATTGGATTTCCGTCATGAACCAAGGCAAAAGATAGTCCTTACCGAATTCGAGACAATCTAGCCCATGTCTCAGGCAAGCGCGCAGGCAAGCCTTGGAGCGACAGGGCCGGTCCACCGATGTGGATTATTATGCCTGAACAATACGTCTCCCCGCCCTTTGGGGCGTAAATGAGCCAACGAATGACTCCATCGGACCCGGATCGTCCGATCAAACCGAGGCGCCTCGCAACAGCAACAACCACATAGGTGAAAAGTATATAAATGTCAGGGCTGGTAGGTCACTGACACCACCCTAGCTAGAAAGAAACGCATGCCCTCCCTGAGGTCCTTCTCCCGTTTTAGGTTCATACCGGGGTGTGAGGCTCGCGAATTCACGTTATACACAAAGCTACGCCACACAGGCGGTGCTTTGATCATCACCACAAGACTTTGCTTTTCAACAGAAGCCCTGATCACTGCATCTTAGCATGCCACACAGGCAATTCATGCCATGCGACTGATGTCCATCGATATACAACCTCTGAGCTCGTGCGTCTCAGAGAAGGGCGTTAAGCAAAAGAATAAATTCTCCGCCGCCAAACAGATGTATATTTAACAGAAATCAATCAACACAGAATAAATTCCAATGTCAGACACACAGTCCATTTACAAGTCCGTTCTGGGTCTGAACGAAACCGGAGGCACTAAATACCTCGCAAACCCATCGATCACCACGTACGTCTGGACGATCACCACTCATTATCCATATTTCGGGATGCCTCCCAATCAGGACCTCGGTTACCATCCAAACGAGGTGAAGATCTCCGGTCTTCGACCATCGTCTTCATCTTCGAATTTCAATCGTCGGTCAATTATTCGAAATGAGAATTAACTCGGCCTTTTCAAACAATTCACGTATATTTAGAATTTCAAATCGATTTATTTCAATGGTTAAATTATTCGACAACACCAATATTGTTCTTTAATGTAATTTTCACACCAAACACATTCAACCATCAAATACAACATAAATCAAGCAAATTCAGTTTATTTCCACTCCATATCGCTTAGGATATTTTATAACTATTTATCGCTATTTTTATTTATTTTAAAATAGCTAATTTATTCAAAACGACGCTTCGGGCCATAAAGCGGCCGTGGCGCTGTTTTTCTTCAGATTTGATTTACACATATCTGAAAATCTAACCGTTGGATCCTCACAAAATTTACATCATTAGAAAGGTCTTTTCAAAACGAATCCAACGGTTCCAGTTTCGGGAAAATCCGACGGTCGGATCTCCCGGTACAATCGTTTGAATTTTCGATTTCAAAATACGAACTGCAGCGTCGTTATTCGATTTATTAAAATTATATTTATATTTATATATAAATATAATCGTTTCTGGCGCTGTTTTTCTTCAGATTTGAATTAAACATTCCAGACAATCCAACCGTTGGATTTTTACAAGGTTGGTGCCGTTGGAAAGATAATTCCAAGGCGAACCCGACGGTTGAGGTTTCGGGAAAATCCAATGGTCGGATTCCCCGCACTAGTCGTTTGAAATCACGGTTTCAAAATTCGAACTGCACGGCCTCGTTTCGTTTTAATTTTTTTTTTTTTTTTGAAATTGATTTTAATTTTATTTATATTTATATATTTATATAAATATAGTTCATTCAATGATTTCCATATCGTTTTCACTTCAAATATTTTTCTAACACCTTAAAATTTTGGAAAATTTCGCCATAACCTCCCCTGCACCGGGAGCATCGGGAAATCGCAAATAGCGTTCCCGGTCCTTCTAATCTCAAAAAGAAAAAGAAAAAGCCAAGCGGCTAGCCAACAGGCACATAAAATCATCACCCAAACAAAGCAGTAAATGTGTACCTATTTGTCGGGCACAAAATTTTATTCCTCTTCTCTAGCCCCTTTGCTATAACCTGTTCAATGAATATGCATGTACATATATATACAGTTCTTATCATTTATCCTTTTCTATTCAACTCCATATTTGATTTCTATTTGGTTTAAAAACACCATTCATTCTAATGTTACATAAACAGGTGCAAATCATTTCATTAGCTAATTAATGAATATTTCAACTCATATATGTTTATTTTGAACAAGTGGCTATTTTTAACACTTCACACTTCAACGATTTATGCATACAATAAAAATGTGATTTTTATTGTAAAACAATTCATTTCAAAACACTACTTTTCTATATAGTTCAAGTTGGTGATAAAATAGGATTTTTATCATCAAACAATTTATTTCAAAATATGAATACCATTCAACACATGAATTTCTAATCAACGAATGAATATCAATTCAACACATGAATGTTTTCTATAGTTTCTATATATAGATAAAAATGTGATTTTTATTATCAAACAACTTATTTCAAAATATGAATACCATTCAACACATGAATTTCTAATCAACGAATGAATATCAATTCAACACATGAATGTTTTCTATAGTTTCTATATATAGATAAAAATGTGATTTTTATATTCAAACAATTTATTTCAAAATATGAATACCATTCAACACATGAATTTCTAATCAACGAATGAATATCAATTCAACACATGAATGTTTTCTATAGTTTCTATATATAGATAAAAATGTGATTTTTATTATCAAACAACTTATTTCAAAATATGAATACCATTCAACACATGAATTTCTAATCAACGAATGAATATCAATTCAACACATGAACGTTTTCTATTCAATGAATAAATATAGTTTAAGCATATGAAGATAATTCAAACACACGAATATTATTCAAAATTTCGGCAGCATAACGGCAGGGTAGTTAAACCGGGACCGTCCCTAGTACGGCTCCTCGCTCTACCTTAAAACCTCGCGGTTTTTGACAATGGGGATCATGCATCTAATTCGCACGCAGGCGGCATGTATATATTTATTTCATTTCCACAAACTAATCCTATGTGGTTTCAACCAAATATTTCTCAACCACAAACGGGTATTTTTCAACCACAATCAACCAATATCAATCACAAACAATCCCAAACAATCATTCACTATCAATCAATTTTCACAACCATTTCAATCAATAAATATCGTTCATGGTTTGTGGACGAGGGGCGTATATATATATAGATATATATTTATATATAGCAATTCACTTTCATTTCACACATATATAATATTTTTAAATCAGAAATCTCACCAATAGCTATTTCAATCCCACGACTCTTCTTTGCATAAAATCTTCGCCAATCTCTCTTTTTGTCGCTTTGTTGCCCGTATTCTCTACATATGTAAAAATCGAATTTTTACTATGTTATTCAATATATAAAAAATTGTATTTCAAAAATATATATTCCGCCTTTTCAAAAATAAAGATTATATTTTTAATATTCCTATGATGTAAAGATTATATTTTTATTACTTTAAAAATATAAAGATCATATCTTACTTCTTCTACTTAATAAAAATTCCGTCTTTTCCATTTAAAAAAAATCAATCTTTTCTTTTTAAAGTTCAAACCTTTCTCTTTTTAAAGTTTAAATCTTTTTCTATTCTAAAGTTTAAATCTTTTCCTTTATAAAGTTTAAATCTTTTCCTTTACATCGTAAAAATATAATCTTTCTATTTTTTTTTAAAAAAATCTCTTCTGTCTAGTTTTAAAAAAACCTCATCTTTTATATTTTATAAATCCCGTCTTTTATATTTTATAAGCACAAAGTAAATTTTATTTTCCTTTCCAAACACCGACATTTTTATACTTCAAAACAGTGATGTTTTCATTTTCAAAAACATTGTCAATTTCAATTTCAATTTCAAAAACAATGTCATATTTATTTCTAAACAATTTTGATTCAGTTTAAAAACGATTTTACTTCAGTTTTTTTTTTTTTTAAAAAGAATTTTATTTAATTTAATTTCAGATTTAAAACAAATTGATTTAAATAAATAGGAAAACAAAGAGAAGCACACCTTCCTTCTGTATTCTGTTCGAATTGCGCTCCAGCCCTAGGGCTCGCCACTGCTGGCACACCGTTGATCGAGACCGCTATCAGGATGCACCACGACCACCGCCTTGACAAACCGCGCCTGCCGCCACCAAACAGTGCAATTCGATCGCTCCTCCAGCGTTGGAAGATGCCTCGAACCCGACGGTTTTGAGCCTCCGATTCACACGATTTACGAGGTGGTTTTTGATCTTGCCCGTTGGATTGCTAGAACTCGAGGAGCCGAAGGTTTTTCACAATTGAAGTTTCGTGGATAGGGCTTGGAGTGGAAGATCGGTGGTGAGGAAAGCTGGAGCTTCTGGATCGCTTGTTAGGGTGGAGGCGGAAAGAAGAAGGTTGACCGCGAACTGAAAATTTGACCAATAGGGTTTTAGAAAATTAGGTTTTTATATATATATAATTTTATTTAATTCTAAAAATACCCTCCTCTCCATACAAACTCCAAACGAGACCCAACGACAGTCGCCCCTAGCTAAATACCCCCATTATGAACACAACGGGATATCTTTCGTAAGCCAATCCAATCGTTTCGAACAGGTTTTCTCAAAATTACAATATAAATCAGTATATTCAATTTTAAACGTACATTTCAAATTACTGGGGTCACATACTGACTCTAAAAATTCCCGAAAAATATTTTCTAGCTTCGTATTGACGATACGGTCCTAATAAAACTAATTTCGTCAAATTCCGAGACTGTTTGAAAAATGGCCATTTTCCAGTCGATTAAAATCATCTAAAACTGGTCAAACGCGTTTTCCTTTGCCACGCTCACATATTGATTCAGAAAATTACGAATTTTGAAACCTAGCAATAATTTGACATCACGGATCCAACAAAAGTGGTTTCGTCGAAATCCGAGGTCATTTGCAAAATGTCCATTTTTAAGGGCCTGAATTCCATAGCGACTATTCAGAATTTTCAACTGGACATATCTTTTGATTCCCGCTATCAAATTTCGATTGGTCAGATTCGTTGGAAAGATATCATCAATTAGATCCTAATGTTTTTGGTTTCACTAAAATCCGGATTGTTTTGCACCCGGTATATTCAATTGACGTTTGAAATCGAATTATCGAACTACCGCGCCATTTTCAATTCTATATATAATTATAATTAATTATATTCGTTTTCAAATGTCGATTCAAACTCAGTTTTCATTGCCATTATTTAAAATATTTATTTTAAATATTTAAAATCCATTATTTTAGCCAATTTAAAAATTTTAAATTGGTTCAGATTTTCTGGGTCGTTACAGCTACTCTTAGCTGATGGAACCCAGTTGCTAGATCAAGTTGGGAGAAAACCGACGCGCCTACAAGCTGATCAAACAAATCGTCGATTCGGGGAAGAGGGTGCCTATTTTTCTTGGTCAACTTGTTTAACTCCCTATAGTCAACACAGAGGCGAAGCGAACCGTCTGCTTTGGTTGCGAACACCACTGGAGCACCCCATTCTGAAATGCTCCTTCTAATGAACCCCTTTTCTAGATGCTCTTTAACCTGCTTACTGAGCTTCTTTCTCTCTTTTGGAGCCATATGTCTGACAGGTAAAGCTACGGGCTTTGCATTATCTACAAGATAGATACGGAAGTCTATTTCCCGCTTCGGAGGTAAGCCTTTCACCTCCTCGAAGACATCCAGATATTCCCGGACTACTCTAACCGACTGCAAATTCTCGTCAGAAGCATCAAGCGACCTTAGATAACTAAGCATAACAACATTCAAAGGGTTACAGGAAATTTCTAGAGTGTTATCAAGCCGAGTCAAGAGTCTAACTACTCTTTTCTCACAATCAAGAATGGCACTGTTACTGGATAACCAGTCCATGCCTAAGATCAAACCATATCCCGAGAAGCCTAGAACAAAGGCATTACAACTAAGCTCAACACTGAGAATAGAGATTTTCAAACCCAAACAAACCATTGACAAGTAAGTGGAGCCCCCAATTGGATTTGAAACTACTAAGGGATCCTCAACCATACTAGTGTCTAGATGCAGAGATTCTACTAAAGCAGATGAAATAAAGGAGTGTGATGCACCAGAGTCAAAAAGTGTGCGAACTGGATGATCATAAAGATAGACTACACTTTCTACAGAAATATTACTACCTCGTTCATGTGGAGGTAATGTCAGAGCATGAACTTGACCCCCTGAAGTAGATCCAGCTTTTTGTCCCTGTCCTTTCTTCTTTGGGCAGTCCTTAGCTTGGTGCCCAGTCTCTCCGTAATGAAAGCAACCACCCATCTTTGCCTTCTTCTTCCGACAGTCTTTCTCTATATGTCCAACTATGCCATAGAAATGGCACTTTCTCTTCTCACGGGACTTCTTGTTCTTTCCTCCTTTCTTAAAATCTGTCTTCTTAGCCTGTAAACCTTCTTTCTTTTCCTCCGCCTTAGTCTCTTTCTTGTCGTGGTCTTCCTCGTGTAGCAACGCCATGTCCACCAAGCTTTCATAAGTCGCTCCCGTGGACATATGGGTCATGGAAAGGCTGTGTATAGGCTCATTCAGACCTTTGACGAAGCGAAGCGCCTTCTTATGTTGGATATTTATTAAGTCCAGCCCAAATCTGGCCAACTGATTAAACTGATTGACGTACTCCCTGACCGTCATGCTTCCCTGTTTAAGATTCAAGAACTTCTCTATTTGCAGGCTCCTTTCAGCTTGGGAGAGGAATTTCAGTTCGAACCTTGTCCTAAAATCATCCCAAGTTTCCACTGCCCTCTGAGCATTAGTGATCTCCCACCAATAGGAAGCTTCATCTTTGAGAAACCACACTGCTAGCTGTATCTTTTTCGTGTCATCAACTCCGAAGATGTCAAACAGATCCTCGGTCTCCTTTAGCCAATTTCTTGCTCCTACAAAGGGTTCAGTTCCATGGAAGTCTTTTCCACCCATAGACTTGAAGTCTCTACATGTTTTGGCAAAAGCATTTCCAAGGGGAGGAGCAGTAGGAGGAGGAACTGGTGCTACTGGGGGAGGAAGGATATCTGTCGGGCCCGCGCCATTTGCGGCCCTAGCTTCTAAGAACCTCCAAAACCAACCGGGTGTCGGTACTCCTTCAGGAATGTTAAGGTCTCCAGACATGCTGAAACAGAAAGGAATGATTCAAAACGAAGGATAGAGGGCGATAGTACACGTGGCTTTGGGGGATCATGCCTTTTAAAATATAACACTTTTTCTAAAAAAAAATGCTTCTTTAAACTTTCTTTTGAAAATAATATCAAAAACTTAATCTTATCTGGTAAACCTATGCTCTGATACCAAGTTAAATAACCCACCTCCGTTAGGGTCTCTTACAAAGGGAATGCCCTAATTTTGGTGGAGCTTTATAAGTATAAGTCACAGATACACAAGACAAATATAAATACACATATTTTTAAACAGCGGAAACAACAGCAACTTTTATTTCATCAAAATACGTGTTACACAAACCATACCATAATCGTCTTACAATACTTCCAAAAACATTACATTTCCATAACTGTCTTGATTCTCAAAGAAGCATAAAACATAAAATAAAGCAACAAAATCCACATAATGATATCCAAAGCCATGACCCAAGCCAAAGAGATCCAAGCCAAAGAGATCCCAACCGAACATCTATGGTCTTCAAGCTTGCAAAAGAGTCTGACTAAGCTGAGTTGTTTCCTCCCTGTGGACCTGGGGGGTGGGGGGAACGAAAGAAAAGAGGACAAAAAGAAAAACGGAGTCAGACATAAAGCCTGAGTAAATCTAGTGACTTTTCAGTATGTGAATAAGAAAAGGATATGATAGACATAAACTGAAAACCGGATAGTATCATAACTAAGGGAGTGTAGTCTAGAATCGAATATACTATCGAACCCACACTATATCTCTGCATTTACTAGAATTACTCTAACCAGCACCCCATGCTGAGGGTGAAGTGATCCTTTTTGTTTTCTAAAGATCGGCTCCTACACGTACGTGTGTCTTACGGCTACCCCAAGAAGTGTAGATACCTATGATGGTCCCACCATGGGGTGTATCAAGGCCCATGGTGGCGGCCCCGACACAATTACTAAAAGACATAGGTTATACTACTGGTGCCCCCAGTGCCCTGCTTGTCTGCTCCGGAGTGCGTGCACGACCGCACACCGTTAGACCTACACTGTGCACCCAACAATTGCCGTTATTTGACAGCTTACAATCAGCCCAGTAATCGTGCCCCACCCTGCCTAGTTTCAGGGTACCGTTGATACCTAAATTGGGTTACTGCTGAAATGGGTCCCTACGTTACCAGGGTTTTCTAGTCAACATGTTAAGTGGTTAAGTGTTTGTATATACCTAACCCCACCCATCAATATTTGTTAACATGTTGAATCTTTGGTTAAGTGTTTTCAGTTGACTTAACCCTACCACCTGTCCTTAGCCTTTTAGAGCACCGACCACTCACATTAGACAGATATCACTACGGTTACTGGATGTGCCGGTTGGTTCCGGGCAGGTTTACACCGTAGTTCAGTCTAACCTCGGGTCTTTATTGGGCTCAATGTTTAACCACCCACATTGGATAGGTATTGTTGTGACTACTGGACAGCCGGGCGGGTCCGGGAAGGTTTATGTCACAACTTAATCCAACCTCGGGTTAAACATGTCGTCTTTTCTAGATTTACATATTTCATTATTTATGTAAATGTCATGTCGTCTTTTAATTTGGGTATAACAAAGTCACAGTCGTTGGCACGCGCCAAACATGCCAACATATTTATTTGTATCATGTTTTACACCCAACGCTATTACCCTCGTTTGTACGTACTAATGTTGGGCTCGACACAATTCAGCCCAACTTGATAAACGTGAGAAAAGGGGAAATTCAGAACATATAATATTTTCTATGATACATAGAAGGTGTAGCGCATGAACTTGCAAATTGGCGTTAACATAAACATTGGATCATGTGAACTTGCATTCAAAATTGACATACAACTAAATGGGTGTCACATAGGATGGCATATGTAGATTTATACAAACTTGGGTTTTAACATATTAACTTGATATAATGTCGAACACAAAACTAGCATGTTGTAAATTAACCCAAAAATGTCCGAATCTAATATGTAGTCTATTTCCACATGAACTTGCATAGTTTATGTAACCCAAACTGCATTTAACATAGTTCTGATCATACTTGTAATGGATCTAAGATGTATACATAAGTTTTGAGGCATGTAGGCATAAAAGATCTCAGATCTAGGATATGTTTACATAAGTATATGGCCCATGATATCAACATAAACATAAATGGGATATTAACATAAACATAAGAGGGATCTAATCATAGATTTTGCCACAAACTTGCAATTGCAATTACTTTCATATACAATCGTATAATAAACTTGCATCGACCCATTTATGCCACTAATCAATACACATAATCACGATAGAAACATCACAATACACAAGATCTACATCATTATACAACAACAATACAATTCGATTCTCAATTACATCGTATCACATCATAATTTTATTCAGATTCTGAAAGACCACTATACTTACAACGTGTGACGAGATCTTGTTTTCTGATTTCTGTTTTCTGAATTTGGAGGTGCTATCCTTTGGGTAGCAATTTGTTGATTGATTTGATTAGACTTTAATTTGCTTCTTAGTTTGATTCTTGGCGGCTACGATCAACTCCTCCCTGGCAGCATGACGACTCCTCTCATATTTTCTTATGTGAATTAGTTGAGTCGTAGGGTGTATTTATAGAGTTTTCAAGTTAATTTGAGCCTTCAGATGCAAACAAGGAGGGAAATCAGACCGTACAGCACACCAGAAGTCGAACCAGGGTCAGACCCACCTGGTCAGGCCGACCAGGCAAGTCGACCTGCAGGTCGACACCCAAGTCGACTACGCAGTCGACTTGGGGGGGCCAGGTCGACTACCCAGTCGACACTAGTGTCGACCTGGTCACTGGGTGGGAATTTTCCCGCCCAGCCCAGTTTGAACTCGAATTCGAATTTTAAACCTGTTCTGAGTCGTTTTTGAATTTCAAATTTATTCTGAAACTTCCAGAGATCATAACTCCTTCATACGGAGTCCGTTTCACGCAAACTCGGACTCTATCTCAACCAGAATTCCGAGACGAACGCAATGGCGTAAGCCACTTCCCTTAATTCTTTCATTAGAATTAATTATACTTTAATTTATGAAGTTGACTATTATAGAATATACGGGGTGTTACAATGTCATTTGTTGGTGATTTATATTAACCATACTAAATTTTTATAGCAATATTGACTATTTGACTATGATTATGTATGGTGTAAGGCGCAAGCTATAGACACATCACACATTTATAAGTATTAAGTGGTTCTAGCTATAAAGTGTAGACATGCAAGTTTTCAACATTCAAATATTGATTGTTTTCAACACGCAAGTTTTCACTGTGATTATGTAATGACTGTTTCACAGGTCATTGTACATGCAAGTTTTCAACATTGATGGTATTCTGCTTTCAGTCAGTGGACGGAACTCAGTTAACCATACTGCAGGGGGCTATTGGTGCCTCATGGTCATCTTTTATTTTATTTCCACATGCATTTTGCGGTTGATTGTATTTGTATGAATCTATAATTCTATTACTTTCAAATTGTTTTGAAATACTTATTGTTACTAATAACATATGTAATATGTTGGACTCCATGCTTATCTATGTGTTGGCTAGTGGTTATTTTAATCTTTTGTTTTTCGTAATTTTATATGTTGGTAATTTTCGGATATGATGTTATATATGTGCTGCATCTTGGTTATTTTGTTCTTTTTATTGTCGCTATGTTGTTGATTGTTGGATATGGAGATACTTGTAACCTGTAAGTTATAACATATGTTGGTGATTTTTGAATTTGTTTCTTTGACTGTTTATATTATTGAACAATATTTTCCAACGGGTCAACTGTTACACCCCACCTCCATTAAGGTCACTCACAAAGGGAATGCCTTAACTTCAGTGGACGTTTTTGGTAAACAGACACAGAATATCACAAGACAGATATAAAAATTTTGCAGCAGAAAATAAATAACTTTATTAAATCACCAAAATACTTTGTTACATAATACCATGAGTCATAAAACTATTACAACAAAACACTTCTGTCTTATATCATCAGAGAACATAGGTATTTAAAAGAAAAACATCATTCCCCATATTAAAGAGCAAGCCATATAAGAGACAGAGACTCGAGCCATACTTCAGAAGTAGCTCCAAGAAGATGATATCCAAATCCTGACTAAATCTGGGTGTTTCCTCATTGAGAACCTGGGGAAGGGGGGAACGGAAGAAAAGAGGCGAAACAAACTAGGTCAGACATACATCTTGTGAGTCCAGTAACTTTTAGCCAGTAAATAAAAAAGTAAACATGACAGGCATACAAAGTGGATAAGAGGATTCATGGTACAGATGGCAGGTATGATAGGACAAATAAGGTAAGATGTATGCTTCACTACAAACTATTCTGCACTATTACTAGTCAAATCAAGATGGGATGATCCCTTCCGCTAGCCATAATAACGATAATGATGGTGGTAGTTTCATGTATTTCTAGCTGCTGCCATAGGTGTCGCCTGCTCCTATCTCAACTAGTCGTACCGACTACCCCCTCCCCCACTATAAATTGGTAGGCTTAGGGAACACGGCCGTGTATACCCTAACCACTACCCTAATCGATCGACTCCCTACTCTGTAACCCTGTGCTGGTCCCACAACTAGGGGGTATTACTTCCCTAAAGTGGCAACCCAAGGTGTGCACAGTTATACCTACTGGTGTCACGGTCGTCTTGTCCCCCTCTGCCCGGCCCATACACGCACATGTCCCCGGTCGGTTTGCGCCGCCCACACCATCCGTCTCGTTTTGGATCTCTTACAATCAATCAGTAAGCGTGCCCCTTCCCCGCCTAGTACGGAGATCCTTACCTTGATACCCCTCCGGGTTACTAACTGAAATGGGTCCCACACAACATGATACAAGCTCTCCCCAATGTCTTGTATCCCCACTAGGTTTTCTACTGACTACGTGTACCCTAAGGTGTCTTTAATTACATAGCCCTCAATCAGTTATGCGTACCTATATGTGTCTTTAATACATAACCCTTAATCTACCTATCGGTTATCCTTACCTATAGGTGTCTTTAATACATAACTCTATCTATTCCCATTAGTTATGCATACCCCTATGGGTGTTTTTAATACATAACTTTGCTATTCTTCCCCGGTTATGTATATCATTAGGTGTCTTTAATTACATAACCCTTTTTATCCGGTTAAGTTTGTGGGCCTATATGTATTAATATTACCTACCTACCCTTAAGTTGTACTTAACCCTCCCACTGATCTAATCCTATTTATTTAGTGGTTAAGTTTGTGGGCTATATATATTAATATTACCCACCTACCCATCAGTTGTACTTAACCTGTAATGACCCGCATTTTCAGTGGTATAATAATTAATTTATTTAATAGTTTAAATAGTGATTTAGAGACTTAAATGGTCATTTAATCAAATAACTTTGAATATTTAATTAAAATAATAATTAAATAATATTTTAATTCTGGAATAATCAGAATTGGCTGAAATGGCGATATGGTGTGAATGGGGCAATTCAAAATATATAATTCAGTTTAGAATTGAATTTGAATAACGAATATATTATATAAACGACAGTTGAACGTATAATTTTATTATAATTAAAATCGAGCCCGTAACGGCGCGGTAGTTCGCTTTTTAGCGATTTGAACTTCAACTGGATATACAGGGTCCGTTTAAAACCAGATTTCTGTGAAACAAAAAACGTGTGGAGCTGGTAGAGTATATCTTTCTAGTGGAAGAGAAAAATCCGGATTTCATTGTGTAGATTTTGATTTATGTTCAAATCAAATTTTAGAAAAGTCGCTATGGAATTCCTTTATAATTTATAATGATATATATAAGGAATTTCATTATAAATCGAATATCGATTTAATCAGGATTTGAAATATCGAGTTAGAAATCCATATAGGATTATTCTTGAGCTGTAGGGTATTCTAGTGTGAGTATATACGATAATATTAAATTATTAATATTAAATTTAATTATTTTTAAATATATTTATATATTTAAAAGGGCTATTTAGAGCTTTAAAAATAGCCAGTTTTGCAAACGACCTCAGAATTCGACGAAACTAATTTTGTTGGATCCACAACATCAAATTTTTGTTAGATTTCAATTTCCGTGATTTTTGAAGTCAGTATGTGGCTGTACGGATTTTTAATGTGAAAAACAATCAGTATTTTGACAGTTAAAAATACGATGTGTGAGCAAACGGAGTCGGAGTTCGATAAAACCAGTTTCGTTGGGTCCATAGTGTCAAACTTTAGCAGTATGTCCAGTTTGGTGATTTTTGGGTATCGTGGGTGATCGCACGAATTTTTAGAAAGCCAAAATAAATAAAAATAAAATATCTAAATGAAATGTGTGAACATTTAAGGTGCCAGATCCTCACCTCTCCCACCACACAAAGATCCCGTCCTCCATATATAATCCCTTTAAGCCGCTGAATTCATTTTTACAGAAAATCCAAATCGTGAGAAAGAAAATCAAGGGAAAATCAAAATAAATTCATATAAATCCTAATCTCTATATATTTAGACTCACAAGGTGATTCTCTTCGTACTCATGTAAATTTTGGGCGAGTTCGACATGTTTTCCATCGCTGAAAATTGGGTACAGCGGATGCATTAGAACTAGGGTTCAAGGTTTGATCAAAATGAGGTGGTGTTGTTTGGATTCGATGTTGTTTTTGGATTGAGCGGATAAAACCACACTTGTGTGATTTTTTAGGGATTTTTTTTGGATTTAATTATTGTAGATGTACTGTTGGGGGCGAGTGGGTTGTCGTGGTGATGACTTCAGGTGCGAGTTCGAAGTTGTTGGTCTAGGGTGGTGGAGTTTTGGAAGAGCAAGAGGTTGATGGTGGTTTCGTGATGATCGGTGGAACATTGGAGGAGAACGAGGTGATAAACGTTGATAATGGAGGTTGGAGCAAATACTGGAGTGACGAGTTTAACATTTGGGGAATAAGAGATGCTGATGCAGGTCTGGGCTTGGGTGTTCAAGCATGGGGATGGGCTGGGTTGTTAAAATGGTAAGGCCCAAAGGAGAATATTAATTAAGTTTTATGTTTAATTAAAAATGTATTAACTTCGTAAGGTCATAACTTGATCATATGATATCAGATTGACGAACCGTGAGTTGCGTTAGGATCGTATGGACGGTGGCTACGCACTGGAACTGACTGGGAGTGGATTGATGCTCGTTTGAATTTAGGGCGGAATAAATTGTTTGATTCAAATCAAACAATAGTTTATCGTTCTTTAACGATGAACTGCCAATGTGAGTAAATCTCACTAACTCTGAACAGTTTATATTTCATGTTGTATTCTTAGAACTGTTAAATATTGGCTGATTGAGTTTGTGTTGACTGTTTGATTGAACTGCTAGTCAGTTAGTTGAATTTCTATATTGATTCTATTTAACAGAATATATCATATGGAACTGAAAGTGATGTTGATTTTTTTGTGTAACATCTGTGGATGCAGGGAAACAGGTTGGAGGAATCCGGCTGGATTCCTCAACAACTATTTTATTATTCTCATATATTGTGATATATGACATGGTTTATAACCTGTTGTTGATTGTGTGTGTATGGACGATATTGGACATCGTAATTTGATATGTTAAACACCATAACATACCGGGATTAGGAGAAAGGGGAATTTATTCAAAGTGAATACTGAAAAGAGAATATTTATAAAATCAGAGGATTTTATAAAAGAGAATATTTATAAATAAAATATTTATAAATAGAAATATTTATAAACGAAATATTTATAAATAGGAAATACGTTTAAGTGGGAATTATAAATGAAAGAAATCTTTATAAATAGAATATTTATAAAGTGGATTACTTACTTAGAAAATAAATAGGATAAGATAATGAGATATTTATTTGTTAAATAAATAAGATACGATTAATGGATTATTTATTTGTTAAAGTAATAGGATAAGATAATGAGATATTTATTTGTTAAATAAATAAGATACGATTAATGGTTTATTTATTTGTTAAAGTAATATGTTAAGATAAAGAGATATTAGCTTAGAAATTTACGAAGTTAAACAAAGTATATTAACTTAGGAATTGAATAAGTTAAACAAGGATATTGACTTAGGAAATCGAATAAGTTTTAAATAAGACATTTTTAGAGGAAATACTTAGAATAAATAAATAAGGTAATAAAGGAAACACTTAGAACTAAGTCATTAAAGAAGATATTTATTAAGGAATAAATAAGAGATTATAAAGGGAATATTTGCAAACTAATTGCAAATAAAATAAAAAGGGAAATATTTGTTCAAGAAAACAAACAGGGTTATAAAGGAAATATTTGTTTAGAAAAACAATAGATTATGAAGGAAATATTTATCTTTGGATAAATAGATATATATATATATATAAGTCTGAACTTATATATGAAGAAGTAAACAGATAAAAGGAGCAGATTGATTTATAAATGATATTTATAAATTAGGTTAAATATTTACCATTTGGATAAATAGAATATAAAAGTCAGGACTTATATAAAGAAGTAAAAATCGATTTCAACATCGATGTTTGAAACTGAATAAGGACAAAGATTTAATCAGTTAGGGTTAACCAGTTAGAGTAAAGCCATTAGGGTTAATCAGTTAGAGTTAATCGATAGAGTTAAATCGAACTAGAGTTATTCAAATGGAGTTAATCGAATTTAGTTTATTCGAATAGAGTTGAAGTGAGATAATCTAATAGTAGATATTTGAAGTGAGATTATCAAATAGTATATATTCGAAGTGAGATAATCGAATACTAGATATTCGAAGTGAGATAATCGAATCAGAGATATTCGAAGTGAGATAATCGAATCAGAAATATTCAAAGTGAGTTGATCGAATCTAGTTATTCGACACGAGTTAAATCGAATAAGAGTTATAGAATAAGAGTAAACCAAATAGGAGTTGATAAATTAGTTGTTTGTTATTTGTTCGAGTTAGTTAATAAGAGTTAGATTAAAGTTATTATATTTCAGAAGCAGGAGATTATAACACCACTGTTATAATCAAATGATTCTGTAAAGGAGTTTGACTCGTAAATATAATCCGAGGGTTCGTAAGGAAGTGTTAAAGGGTTAAAAGATGAACTTACCCTATTTTGAGATTTGAAATGTTGTTCAGTTAAGGTCTGAGAGGTAGTTATACCCCAACTTGATTGGCTTTGTTTTTAATTTAGAAATGGTTAAGGTTCGAGAGTGAAAGTGGTTAAGTGATTTTAGTAAATAAGTATAGTGGTTTGAGTTGTCGTCGCGATGTTGATTTAAACATCTATTTAAATCCAAGTAAAGAAGATTTGGAAATGTTTTCCAAATAGAATCAAAAACGTAATCAAATATTGAAATTTGAATATGAATTAGAAAAGGAAGTGTTCATGTATAAGGAGTTAAGAAATGGGGTTAAGCTAAATCAGAATTTGACTAGGGACTTGCTAAGTTGAATGGTTTCCTAAGTGTCTATCTGATGTTGGTTTCGACCTTCGGGATTGGTACTTAGGGAATTGTTCTTATACTAGTTTACAATCAGAGACTAATAGTTGTAGAAGAATAGTGATACATAAATAAGTTATGGAAATGTTTTCCAGTGTTAGCGTATATTTTCTAAACATAAAAAATAAGGATATATATATATGATTGATGATTGATTGATAGAATTCCCATCTAGAAATAATATAGTTGTTTGCACACGTATTTTTCTTTGATAGTTAACTCACTGACTATCGAAGTTTTTGACTATTTTACATTGTAAATATGGAGAGATCGGTTGGATTATTATCCAAAGAACCACTCTGTATTGGGATAAGCATTGCGAATCATATATGCCAAAGATAATTAAAGACGGAGTAAAGTGTAAGGGCTATTGTATAAGTCTTAGATAACAATGCCTAAGATGGATGTACTGAATGGTGCCTTCGGTTCATCCTGTTCCTGGATGACTTGTATGGATGAATGTCTGACAGAGTATTTCCAGAAAGGTCACGTACATTGATTTCTTCAACCGTACCAAGAGTGGAAGCGGAGAAGGAAACTTCTTTAGCTAACATGTAATGTACTGTTGTAGACGTCAATTAGTGATTTTCGATGGATCTGACAATGTGGCATTCGAAGTGAATCTGATGTGATGATAAAGTGTAACCTCAAGCCTTATCAACCTTGGAAATGACAAAAATCGGGCAGGCAACATGGCTATGTAGGTCGCGCCTATTAGGGTGTATAATCACCTGATCTAGATTTTTATTTACTTCTAAATATCTATTGTTGATGCTGTCCCATTTGGGAAACGGCTGTTGATCCCAACCGTTGGTGATATATATTCGATACACTCAAGCGAAATGAGTGGTCGGTCATGTGTGGCCGGGTTGTAAGATGTTCTTGTTGAACCCATTGTATTCCTTTCTAGAGGTACACTAGCGAAAGGTGGTTCCATATCTTGTCATAGTTGGAAATCCATTACCCAATACATGCTTGCGGTTTTGATTCTATACTATATATGTAGAACGTGAGATGAAAGCGTTTCTACTAGATGATTATTATATTATGTTGATAGACATTATTATAATATCGAAAGGTTTTGATATAAAGATATTTTGGATTCTCATAAGGGAAAAACCCGTTCCGTTATACGGCGTGGTCTTATGAGATATCGTTTACTTGTTCAAACTATTTAAAACTGTTTTACTCACACTAGTCCCATGACTGACCCGAAGTTTGTTTTGTTTTATTTTCCCTAAACTCTTGGGTGTCCAATTTTGTACGGGCAGTCAAGTAGTCGGGATTTACAGATATACTGGAAGAGCTTGGAGCAGGAGGCTTCAGGATTATATAACTATAGTTATTTCCGCTGTGTTGTAAGTGTTGTACTCTGATAATGTTACTGTATACATATACTGTTTGTATTTCAAAAGTTATGTTATATATATTATATGTTATTCGTTCTGCTGCGAGATTCGTGTTACTCTGATGTTGTGTCCTTCTTCTTCTACTCTAAGTTTCTATCTTATCTTTCCTTGCCCTCTAATTTCTTTCATTAACTTTCTGGTATTTTTCGGTGTTTTGTTTAGTCATCATTGAGTTTATGGCGATAACCAAAGTCAAAAAAAAAATCCAGGTCGTTACAGTTGGTATCAGAGCTTAAGGTTAAGTGAATTACCATGGCTTTGTGGCATGACTCAGTAGAGATAGGTTTAGTAACACCCTAGATTGAGTTGAGTGTATATATACGAATGAACGTATTTGTTATTGATATAAAAATTTGTTTTATATTGTGGAGATTTATTGGTTGAGTCGTTTATGAGTTCTAGTCGGTCAGTTTGATCCACTGTATCGGTAGCGATTTTGTAAACACTCGAATACGATGAACCATCATGGTATGTTTTGAAATTATGTCCATTTATTTATGTAAAATCATACCAATTTCTTCACAAATTTATTTTATGCCTTTTAAGGCGTTTATGCCAATTCTCAATATTAAATCTTCAGACTTCAATTAAACATTCCTCTTTTGATCAATTAAGTTAAATAATCAATCCTTTCCTTTTTATAGGTGTCAATACCTATCTTATTAACAAATTGAATTTCCTATCCATAAATGGTCATATTCAAATTATACCATTTTTACCCAATTTTACCCCTGTCATAATAGGTAATTATTTATATGTTTCCCTACTAGAATTATGTGTCCAATTTACATAATCACTATGTAAATTATGCCTATTACAAATTCCCCTTTTCCCCGTTTCTTAACTAGCGTAACCGTTTGTGTTTTTGGCATCATCGAGGCTACAAGGTAGCCTCGCCATAACAATAAAATAAAGGAAATGACAAGGTGATCGTTTTCAGTACGATTTTGGCATAAGCATGAAAACTAGGGAAAATGACACGATAACTTCGCATATAATTGTGATTCACCACATAATTAACAAGTTGCATAGATTCATGATTTTGCAACATAACAACTTGCATAGGTTCATGATTCTCAACATAATTAACAACTTATATAGGTTCATGATTCACAACATAACAACTAGCATAGGTTCATGAATTCACAACTTAACAACTTGCATAGGTAACTTACATAGGTTCATGATTCATAACATAACAACTAGCATAGGTTCATAACTTAACAACTCGCATAGGTAGCTTGCATGAATTCATCACACAATAACTTGCATAGGTAACTTGCATAGGTTCATAGTTTCTCAACATAATAACTTGCATAACTTCATGATTCACAACGATAATGAACTTGCATCATTTCATGATTTACAACAATAACGAACTTGCATAATTTCATGATTCACAATAATAAGGAACTTGCATCATTTCATGATTCACAACAATAATGAACTTGCATAATTTTATGATTCACAATAATAAGGAACTTGCATGATTCACCACCACAATAAACTCGTATAATTTCATGATCCACAACAACAATAAACTTGCATAACTACAAACAACATATACCCAAATCATAGTCTACCACAATTCACTTTTATCTATATAAACCTAAAAGTGATTAGAACTCACCAAAAAAAGGGTCTTGAGTTCTGGGATCTGAATTCTGTAATTGATTAGCGTTCCCTTGATGTAGGCAATTTCGTTGTTGTAGTTTTAGGCTTGATTTGATTTGAATTGAGTTGCTTTACTTTGCTTTTAGTTGGTGGCAGCTACTCTAGGGTTTGGAGTGACAACATGACGGCCATTGATCTATTTTTGATTTGATTCTAGGTTTAGAGTCTACACATGTTTGTATAGAATTTCAATTTAATTATAGCCGTCCGATGATCTTAGGGCTAATCAAAACCACTCAGTCCAGATTAGAACTATTCAGAAACCCTAACGACTGATTAACTAGTTAGAAATGACTCAGCACCGACCTAGGCGCACCTGCCAAGTGCGCCAGTGCAACTTTGCATGGGCGCACTTCCTAGTGCAATTTTTTTCTGGCGCACTTCCCAAGTGCGCCAGTGCATTCTGGCCCGTTTCTGGTTTTTCTGCCTAACTTCGTTCGTCCATATCTTCTTCATACGGTATCCGTTTTACGCAAACTCAGACTCTATCTCAAGCAGAATTCTGAGACGAATGCAATGGCACGACCGGTTTCCCTTAATTCCCACATTTGAAATTAAGTATTCTTAAATTTAGTTAATCTGATTATTCAAAAATTCAGGGTGTTACATTCTTCCCTACTTAAAGGATTTCATCCCCGAAATCTTCAAGTTAAGAAGAATGTGTCCTACCATACAATCATCCATCTACTCAACCATCAAACACAGGCATCCATTGTCCTTAAAAGATTTTTAATGCTGTATGAACATATGCAAAAAGTGTGTGTATATTTTCCTTATCTAATGCAAAATCAGGCGGTCTACTGATTCAGTTGACCTCCTTAATGCAAACCATGATAGTGCCGTGCGTCCATTATGTATGCGAAAGAATCCTATCGATACATATTATTTCTACATGTGTGCTCAACCATTCATCAAAATGCAGCATCCATATGATAACACAACCATTGTTCATCCATTAACCTAAATATGCACACACATTTATATGCAATATGAAAGTGATTTGAGCCGATCTAGTGCCTAATGTGTGTGTAAATGCATCCACGAGCAACCACTAGCAAACACTTGCATCCACTTGCAACCGTCAAACATAACATGTCTCAAACACATGTTTACATCCATGGATTTCCTATCTAAAGGTCGAAGATCCGGTTGATGGGATATAAACAAATGATATAACTAAAACAAAAGCTCTGTTCCTATTTGACATCAGCCAAGAGAATAATTCCCTAAGTCTCAGCCCCGAACACCGAGAACAACATCAGACTGACACCCAAAGAATTACCCCCATTAGACAATGTCAAAACTGGAGATCTACTTCATGCTTCGAGTAGAAACCCCTATCCTTTAGAAATATCCAGATACTTACAGACTACTGGTACAGATCAGACTACAAAATGATTCTCAGAAAGCTAAGCAAAACAGACCCTTGCGGGTCACAAGAAACTTTGGGGGTCTTCCCATGACAAGTTAGAAAATAAATGACCCTCCTCTCAAAATCTAGAACGACCCTCTACATAGAAAGCTGGTCCATTTAGAACCAACCCATAGCCCATAAACTTGAGCACTCAAATGTCACATTTAAATTTTTGATGCCTAACACAGATAATTTCAACCCCTTACAAATCACCAATAAATGAGTCGAACCACTAAAGGGGTTTGAAACAACTACGGGATCAGAAACAAGACTAGTATTAAAGTGCAGAGTCTCAATTACAAAATCAAAATGCTAGAATCCAAAATTGTCTTAATTTGATAAGGAAATTAAACCTTTTACATAAATTTTTCCTATCTCTATCCTATCCATCTGCCACGAGAGCATTCGCCTGCCCTCTAGAAGTCCCTTGCGATCGCTGCGCCTTTGAGCATTCCTTGGAAAAAAGTCCGACCTCTCCGCACTTAAAGCAATTGGACTTCCTCCTTTTACATTCTTTTACTAGGTGACCTTCTTTCCCACAATAGTGGCATTTCCTCTTATCCTTTCCCTTGTCATCCTTCTTGCCTTTCTTCTGCTGTTGCTGTCCTTTCTTGGGTCCCGCCTTCTCATTTTCAATGTCCCTTCAACTTTTTCCACTTTCTTTGCTCCCTTGTCCTCTTCATGCATTAGGGCCATATCCACCAGCTTTTCAAAAGTGGCCCCCATGGGAACGTGGGTCATAGCCAATCCGTGTAGCGGCTCATTTAAGCCTTTAACAAATCTCAAAGCCTTCTTCTCAGGTGTGTTCACCAAGTCTAAGCCAAACCTCGCCAACTAATTGAACTTGTTGACGTACTCTTTTACTGACAGATCCCCCTGCTTCAGTGCCAAGAACCTTTCCATGTATAGATTTTCTTCTGCTCGTGAGAGAAATTTCGCCTCAAACCTACGCCTGAAATCCGACCATGCATGTATCAACTGGACGCTCTCCATTAATGACTTCCCACCAAAACAAGGCCTCATCCTTCATTAACTAGGCAGTTAACTGGACCTTTCTTCCATCTTCTACCTCAAAGATTCCAAACAATTATTCCACCTCCTTTAACCAATTTCGAGCTTCAACAAACGTCTCCGACCCACGAAAAGGTTTCCCGCCCATTGCTCGAAAGTCCTTACATATCTTTGCAAAAGTATCAACACAAGGAGGGGGAAGAGGAGGAATGGGTGCAGCTGGGGGAGGAGGAACATTTGCTGGACCTACGGCGGTGGCCCTAGCTTCCAAATACCTCCTAAACCATCCTGGTATCAGTACACCCTCTGGAAGGTTAAGATCCTCAGACATGCTAAGAAGAAAAAGGGAGAGATTTTAGAAAAAGGACCGAAGGATACTACATATGGCTTTTCGGGGAATGTTTTTCAAAACAGGCTTTCCTTTTTTGAAATACTTTCTTTTAAAACCTTTTTGAAAATAGTTTCAAAAACTTTTTATCTAATCTGGTAACCTTCAGCTCTGATACCAAGTGTAACACCCCACCTCCATTAAGGTCACTCACAAAGGGAATGCCTTAACTTCAGTGGAGCGTTTTTGGTAAATAGACACAGAATATCACAAGATAGATATAAAAATTTTGCAGCGAAAAATAAATAACTTTATTAAATCACCAAAATACTTTGTTACATAATACCATGAGTCATAAAACTATTACAACAAAACACTTCTGTCTTATATCATTAGAGTACATATGTATTTAAAAGAAAAACATCATTCCCCATATTAAAGAGCAAGCCATATAAGAGACAGAGACTCGAGCCATACTTCAGAAGTAGCTCCTAGAAGATGATATCCAAATCCTGACTAAACCTGGGTGTTTCCTCCCTAAGAACCTGAGGGGGGGGGGACGGAAGAAAAGAGGCGAAACAAACTTGGTCAGACATACGTCGGGTGAGTCCAGTAACTTTTAGCCAGTAAATAAATAAAGGTAAACATGACAGGCATACAAAGTGGATAAGAGGATTCATGGTACATATGGCAGGTATGACAGGACAAATAAGGTAAAATGTATGCTTCACTACAAACTATTTTGCACTATTACTAGTCAAAACAAGATGGGATGATCCCTCCCGCTAACCATAATAACGATAATGATGGTGGTAGTTTCGTGTATTTCTAGCTGCTGCCATAGGTGCCGCCTGCCCCTATCTCAACTAATCGTACCCACTAGCCCCCTTCCCCACTATAAATTGGTAGACTTAGGGCACACATCCGGGTATACCCTAACCACTACCCTAATCGATCGGCTCCCTACTCTGTAGATACCCTGTGCTGGTCCCACAACTAGGGGTATCACTTCCCTAAAGTGGCAACCCAAGGTGTGCACAGTTATACTTACTGGTGTCACGGTCGTCTTGTCCCCCTCTACCCGGCCCATGCACGCACATGTCCCCGGTTAGTTTGCGCCGCCCACACCATCCGTCTCGTTTTGGATCTCTTATAATCAATCAGTAAGCGTGCCCCTTCCCCGCCTTGTACGAAGATCTTTACTTTGATACCCCTCTGGGTTACTGACTGAAATGGGCCCCACATAATATGATACAAGCTCTCCCATATGTCTTGTATCCCCACTAGGTTTTCTACTGACTATGTATACCCTAAGGTGTCTTTAATTACATAGCCCTCAATCAGTTATGCGTACCTATAGGTGTCTTTAATACATAACCCTTAATCTACCTATCAGTTATGCTTACCTATAGGTGTCTTTAATACATAACTCTATATATTCCCATTAGTTATGCGTACCCCTAAGGGTGTCTTTAATACATAACTTTACTATTCTTCCCCGGTTATGTATACCATTAGGTGTCTTTAATTACATAACCCTTTTTATCCGGTTAAGTTTGTGGGCCTATATGTATTAATATTACACACCTACCCTTCAGTTGTACTTAACCCTCCCACTGATCTAATCCTGTTTATTTAATGGTTAAGTTTGTGGGCCTATATATATTAATATTACCCACCTACCCATCGGTTGTACTTAACCCACCCACAATCCAACTCGTTTTACTTAACCCTAACTTATGTCTATACAGTGCATATGTATTAAGTTAGGTTAAGTAGTCTTTAATTGGCATTAATTAATTATTGAGACACCTAATCGTATTTCACATGCCACCCAAGGCACCCACTTAATTCCACATGCAACCCAAGGCACTCACTTAACCCCTCATGTCCCACTACATGTTTATCTGGTTAAGTGTTTCTTAATTCATTAAGACCGTAACCTTATAAAGACCTCCCACATTAGACTGGCATTTATGGCAGCTGGATTTGCCGGGCAGGTCCGGGCAGTCTTACACCACAAAAGAGCCTAACCTCGTGTCTTTACAATTGTCATGCATTTAATTTATGCCTAAGACCTCCCACATTAGACAGGCATTTGTGGCAGCTAGATTTGCCGTGCGGGTCCGGGTAGTCTTACACCACAAACGAGCCAAACCTCGTGTCTTAGACGATTAATTACAAAATTAATTATTCCCCCAATTTGAATTAATTTCCCTATTCAAATTATCAATTAATTCCAAATTTAACTATGGCCATAATTGACTCAATTATGTCCATCTATTTATGGTATGTAAAACCATACCAATTTCATCACAAATTTATTTTATGCCTTTTAAGGCGTTTATGCCAATTCTCAATATTAAATCTTCAGACTTCAATTAAACATTCCTCTTTTGATTAATTAAGTTAATTAATCAATCCTTTCCTTTTTATAGGTGTCAATACCTATCTTATTAACAATTTGAATTTCCTATCCATAAATGGTCATATTCAAATTATACCATTTTTACCCAATTTTACCCATGTCATAACAGGTAATTATTTATATGTTTCCCTACTAGAATCATGTCTTCAATTTACATAATCACTATGTAAATTATGCCTATTACAAATTCCCCTTTTCCCAGTTTCTTAACTAGCGTAACCGTTTGCGTTTATGGCATCATCGAGGCTACAAGGTAGCCTCGCCATAACAATAAAATAAAGGAAATGACAAGGTGATCGTTTTCAGTACGATTTTGGCACAAGCATGACAACTAGGGAAAATGACACGATAACTTCGCATATAATTGTGATTCACCACATAATTAACAACTTGCATAGATTCTTGATTTTGCAACATAACAACTTGCATAGGTTCATGATTCTCAACATAATTAACAACTTATATAGGTTCATGATTCACAGCATAACAACTAGCATAGGTTCATGAATTCAGAACTTAACAACTTACATAGGTAACTTACATAGGTTCATGATTCATAACATAACAACTAGCATAGGTTCATGAATTCACAACTTAACAACTTGCATAGGTAACTTGCATGAATTCATCACACAATAACTTGCATAGGTAACTTGCATAGGTTCATAGTTTCTCAACATAATAACTTGCATAACTTCATGATTCACAACGAAAACGAACTTGCATCATTTCATGATTCACAAAAATAATGAACTTGCATAATTTCATGATTCACAATAATAAGGAACTTGCATCATTTCATGATTCACAACAATAATGAACTTGCATAATTTCATAATTCACAATAATAAGGAACTTGTATGATTCGCCACCACAATAAACTCGTATAATTTCATGATCCACAACAACAATAAACTTGCATAACTACAAACAACATATACCCAAATCATAGTCTACCACAATTCACTTTTATCTATTTAAACCTAAAAGTGATTAGAACTCACAAAAAAGGGGTCTTGAGTGGGATCTGAATTCTATAATTGATTAGCTTTCCCTTGATGTAGGCAATTTCGTTGTTGTAGTTATAGGCTTGATTCGATTTGAATTGAGTTGCTTTGCTTTTAGTTGGTGGCGGCTACTCTAGTGTTTGGAGTGACAACATGACGGCCATTGATCTAATTTTGATTTGATTCTAGTGTTTGAGTCTACACATGTTTATATAGAATTTCAATTTAATTATAGCCGTCCAATGATCTTAGGGTTAATCAAAACCACTCAGTCCAGATTAGAACTATCCAGAAACCATAATGACTCATTAACTAGTCAGAAATGACTCAGCACTGACTCACTGTTCGAATCAGAGCCTCAGAAATCTGTGCAGGTTTTTACCTCGGCCTGGGCGCACCTACCAAGTGCGCTAGTGGAACTTTGCATGGGCGCACTTCCTAAGTGCGCCAGTGCAATTTTGTTCTGACGCACTTCCTAAGTGCGCCAGTGCATTCTGGCCTATTTCTGGTTTTTCTGCCTAACTTCGTTCGTCCATATGTTCTTCATACGGTATCCGTTTTACGCAAACTCGGACTCTATCTCAAGCAGAATTCCAAGATGAACACAATGGTACGACCCGTTTCCCTTAGTTCCCACATTTGAAATTAAGTATTCTTAAATTTAGTTAATTTGATTATTCAAAAATTCGGGGTGTTACATCAACCGACTCGACACGACCCATTTAGTTTATAAATGGGTCACAAAGGTCGGGTCAGGTCAACCTGTTTATAAATGGGTCGGGTTAGGGTTGGGGGAAAAATGCCGGCTTAATTAACAGGTCGACCTGACCCATTTATAAATCAACCCGAACACGACTTAACCTGACCCGAACCCGACCTGACACGACCTATTGACAGCCTACTTGCAACTGATCTTTGCTCACACTATTGACAATATTCAATCAATCCTACTATATAACCATACCAATTAAGAACTAAAAATTCTCAAGCACATACTTTGTCAAGGATTTGGCTTCGCTTTTGTGTTGGGTCATCGTTAAGGGTTGCTACATGAATCAAAGCATCTTTAATTTTTGAAGCTTGAGTAAAATTTGGTTTTACACTTTTAATATGATTTTCCCGATGTGCTTGCGATAAAATCTTCAACGTGAGACCATTTACATTATCTTTGTATATTTTACATCTTTAAATAGAAGATGAAAATAAAGTGTGCATGTGTTGCATTATTCCAAAAAAGAAACGGCTTTAGTGCAACAATTAACCATATCACAAAGTGTAAGACTGAGGTCACGACAACCACAATGGTTATAAAATGCTTTAGGATTTACTTATAGCACTATATTTTGCACACCTTTATTATTTTCTTTCATTTTTGAACCATTATCGTATTTTTATTCTCTCACATTGTCGACAACAAGGTTTAGATCATTCAAACTATTAACAAGTTCATTAAAAAAATATTACTAAATGTGTCATCAACCACTGAAAAACTTAAAAAGAACTCTTCTCAGAATATTCTTTAAAATATTCACACATTGTAAGACTAAAGTCATTTGTTTCTCATGACTAGCATCAGGAGTACAACCAAGTATAATAGAAAAATATTTTGATTCTTTTATTTTTTGTTTTCAGTAATTATTTTTCTAATCTCATGAGCAATTAGAATTATCAATTCATTCTAAGTTTTGTGACTAGGATAATGAAATTATTTACTTTGAATTTTGTGGATATATTCTTGCATCATTGGACCAAATTTGGCAATCATTTCTATAATGCTTAGAAATATACCATTATTTTCGTGATAAATCTCTTTATTTTCTCATATAAATACCAAATTATTTTGAGCAAGTGTTGTGGAAATAGCTGTTATTCGCACCAGCACTTGTTCCTAATGTTCTTTGTCTTTATTTATTTTATCTTGAATGCAATTTTCAATTGTTACATTCATTTGAAATATATTTCCTATCCAATCCGTTCTTCATGTTAACAATGTGGTTGACACTAACTTCATGCATTTTTAGCTTCTCACCGTTATTTTTTCAATCTTTCACACCTCCATTTGCTAATCGTGTCATCATTCCATCTTTTTTAAATAAATTGCAACAAAAACAAAACACATGGGCCAAGTCTTTGTGTATATTAACCATTTCCTATCATATTTCTCCATTTGATAATTATCAAAAATAGTGTAAAGTAGAGAAACATCTATTTGATTTGTCTTCGGAATAATCAATGTTGTTCTCCTTTATAAGGACTTTTTGAATAATTATATCTGTCAATGATTGACTCATGTATTTCAATTTACAAGGTCGCTAATGTTAATATAAACCTGTATAAATTCTCTAGTGATCTCCTTATTTTAGATGTTCTCATCTACATCTTCATTTCCTTCCTTGTCAAAAATATCTTCATCTTCATTAGTCTCTCCATTTCTCTTTCTCTCTCTCTCTCTCTCTCAACAACAAATTCATCTTGTTTATTATTAAAAAACTTATCAAGTGATATAATTTCCTTTATTAAGAATGAAAGCTTTAAAGATTATTAATTAAAAAAATTGAAGCTTATGAACTTGACAACTGAAGTATAAACCCATTTCACGTTGGACCAACACCTTTCTTTACCTTCGAGAAAATCTTTGAGAAAGATAATAGTTTGTTCTTACAAATGAGAAAAGCCATTCCTAAGGAACAATATTTGAAAAGGTAATAATAAAGGATTATGGTGCCTTTGCTCAAAGATGGAAACAAAATATAAAAGAACCTTTAACATTCTACAATAGTCAAGAAGTCTTAGAGAAAAACAATGGATAAACGTGAACCATTTACAAGCTTATTATCTCAAAACGGTCTTAAAAGGAAAACGAGGTAAATGACCATTGACGAGAATGAAGTGCCAATACAAAGCTCTAAAAAAATGGAAAATCAAGCTTCTAAAAGAAATTTTTACATCAAAATTGGCAAAAGAATGTATCTTGACTAATTCAATTAAGATATCTACTTAACGAAAAAAGAAGAACTTAACTACTGGTCATCGAATCAGAAAGTACCTAAGTTTGAGAGGAATAAAGGAAGATCCTATTGTTATTACCACATGACAAATGGTCCCAAAACCAATTGCTATAGAGCACTTAAGAAAATGATCATATACTTCTTTAAGGGGGGAACTTCGAAGAGTTTGAAATTAATTATTCAATGGATTTAATTAAGATTTAGTTTTGATTCAAAATAAGAAATTCTACATAGTTAATCGGTAAAGTAAGTTCATGCTTAAGAAATTGTACATGGTCAGGTGAAATACCCCTTAATTATGGATAACCAAAGAAGTCCTTGGTACATCCAAGGTGCTTCTCGAAAAGGAGGAGAGTTAAACCCGTGGACATGCGTTCGACACCCACTGAAATCCTTGGTAAATCCTGGGTGCTTGTCCAAAGAGGGAGGAGGGATAAGCCCAGGGACATGTGCTTAGAACCCAGGCTCTTAATATATCCAAGGCGCCTCTTGGAGGGAGGAGGGGTAATCCCTGGGACATGCACCTGATAACCATAAGCCTATGAGTCCACAAATTATGCCCTTTCGAGGAGGGAAAGGTAAGCCCAGGGACATGGGCTGTGAACTGTGCAATTAAAGCGCTCGACGGATCCAATGCGACGAAGGTGCAAAGAGTTGTGGTGGGGATAAAGTGAGGAAATAGAAGAATATAGCGGATGAGTCTCAAATAGCATATAAAACTTGTATTTAATGCTTTTATAAATATATTAATGATAAATAAATGGAAAATTAACATTTAACTTAATCATAATTAGAACATTCTTAATTTTATATAAAAGCATAGCAAATATTTGTAAATAAACGTTAACTAACTTTTAGCTTGATTAAGTTTAATATAATATTATAGTATTTCATATTTTGAAAAACATATGTTAAACACTTATATAAAAAAATAAATTTATAAATTTTATAATGTATAATATCATTTTTAAATTCATTTCTTTTACAGAAGATATAGCGGAAATAACACAATATGGAAGAAATAACCGAATATATTAGGAATATTGGAATATAGCGGGGCTTAAAGCGGAAAGGCTATTTGTAAATAATGTAGCTGTAGAAATCCGCTATACGATATAGAGGGGATATGGCGGGGTAATAGCGGGGCATTAACTGCACAATGGGCATATAAAGAATCATGCTCTTCCTTTGTTCTTTTTAAAACAAGCCCTATTTCTACTTTGGTTAAGCATGCCCTATTTCTACTCTAAAAAAGAGTACGCACCACCTCTGCTTACGTCTCGTCTCACAGAAAATCTCAAAGGGAGCACTTAAAGAATATCCTGTCTCTGTTCGAAAGAAGAATAAGCCCTACTTCTATTTTAAGGGAAAAGCCAGAAATAGGCTCCACCAGAAATGGGCTCCGAATTTCAATTTCAAAATCTAGAAGTGGATTTTTGATCTTTATTAGTAAAATACTTAAATCTGGGTCTCAGGTCTTCTAATTATTTCTAAAAGAAGTTTCTGGTCTTCTATTGTTTTTGCTTGGACAGAAAAGTCCTTCGCAATTTTGATCCTCGAAACAAATGTTTTGACCTTTAATTATTTCTGAATTATTATGCCCAAATTAGGACATCAAAATAATCATATTAATCATAAAGCCATTAATCTGCATCAGTCAATTGAATTATAAAATTTCCAAGCATGCATATTTGCTTGACTATGAATACTTAAGTAATAATATCATTATGGAAGATAACAGGCTTGTGTGTAGGAAAATCAAGCAAAAGGATGCAAGTAGTATAAATTCAAACATACAAATTACACGGAGTCGAAAGCTCCAATTAAGTTTTATTTGTATAACTTACAAAATATTTACAAACATTCTCAAAATGTAGTGATGGTAGTAGACTTTGGAGGTTTTGAAGCCTCTCTATCAACTTCTTAGACATGACTAGATCCAAAAAACAGTTGAGAATAGTGCAAAGCATCTCTTTAAGTTTCTTTCCCTTATGTTTTGTCACGTCAGCATTATCAATAGATTCAATCCGAAGCCTGAGACATGATCAAAAATTCTATTTATTTTTAAAAAGAGCTTATTAGCCCTTTTGTATTCAGCTTCACGCTTCTTAAAAGAGTTTATTTCATTTTGAAGTTTTTCAATTAGAACAGCATAGTAATTAAGATGATGGCAGAAGTCGTCCTTTCTCTTATCTTCAATATATTTCAGCAATTCAAATCTAACCTTGTCAATCCAGTCTCTTATCATGTCTTCATCCAAGCCTTTTGGATGGTTCATCAAATATGGAAATATTCTTTGGGAATTCAAAGATTCGGCTAAATTTGATGAAGTATCAAAGGGCGAAGCGATCATGTTAGAAATGCCTCCGCTTAAAATAAACAACAAGGAATTGCATGAAGCTTGGCTATTTCTTAATTGATACTCGAATTCATGAATTTTTGATGAAGCTTGCTATCCATCTATCAAAGTAATTTGTAGGATTCACCCTAAATTGGTGATTTGTCTAATTAAAAGCCTTTTCCTTTTAAGCAAGCTTCAATCCTAAGTCTTCATGTTATTCTTTTAACCTGTAGGCCAACACATTTATCATTTGGTGCTTTTTGAACCACTCAAAAGAAAGAGGGTTTTCATCAAACTTCTAAATGAACAATCTTGTTGGAAGCCATGCGTCGCTCAATCTCTACCATATGTTCAAAAATCGAGAAGGGGTCCCTCCCGGCAAGGTTGCCGACACTAACTGAAGTTCCTAATTGATAAAGAGACATCACTCAATTTTCGAGAGATGAAGTTCTTTGTTTTATACAAAGTAACAAATACATTAATTCAAAAATACATTCATAGTTTTGACATAACATCTTTAGTCCTATGGTTTTATCCATCAAAATAAGAGGCACGATATTCATGTGCCTGCCCACAAATTCAACAATGGTTTGAAAGGTTAACATATTCAGGAATCATTCACCAAAATCTATTCCTTATTTGGGGGAAGAATCAACATGAATCGGATTTTTTGAGGAACATATCAAGAGAGAATCGTATTTTGCGCAATATACTAGGCATTCTTATTCTTTAAGGGGTTAATCTAAAAGAGCCCAGATCACTAGTTAAGGCCTTTTAATGATCGCTACATGAAATTCCATTTTTTGTGTTAAAAAGGGAAACTCTATACTACCTCTGGTTATTCTAGCTTTATTTTATTTTTACATTTCTGAATCCAAAATAATTCGATTAAGGGTCAGTATACAAAGATTTAAGGTCATTTCTTTAATTATCTCTCTTCTTCTAAGTTCTTAGCTTTCGCGATAGTTTCAAATTTAAAACGACACGTTTTGCTTTCTCTAAGAATTTCATCATTCTCTTCGCCTAGAAAGTCGAAACAAAACTTAGGGTATAATATACGAAGTTTGCGCCATTTCTTAAGAAAGCATCATAATATCAATTATGAAGTCTTAATTAAAAAAAATTCTTGATAATTTCTTCTTTGCTTAGCGAAATTCGATAAAAAGTCTTTGGTAACATGGTTGTTTAAAATATTTTTTCTGCCATAACACAGTAAAGTAATTCCAATAATGAAACAACGAAGATGTTATATTAACAAGGATTATGATGATTATAAAATTTCAACATAATTTATGCAAAGGTAGATTCTTACACATTTCAAAACGGAATCTTTTCGTACTGTATTTAAGTTTTCAGGTAAAGTTCAAATAAGAACAGAGTGATCTCTTGGCAAAATTTGAGTTTCCCGAAAAAGTAAATCATTGATTCCTAACTCTTTCCTGGAGGTTAGACACTTCGGAGAATACTTTCTCTAGATATAAGCGTCCCACATCATAACTTGAGGGTAATTAAGGCAATGGGTCAAAAGCTTATTCATAATCACAAAATTGTCTAAAGGGCATCTAACTTATTACTAAACGAAGAAATTAATACCTGAAGGGTAGGGACAAAAAAACTAAGCATCGGTTATTTTCCTTTTCTGCTTTTAATAGATGGGTCTTTCATAGAAATAGGAGGATTAGTGATCACTTGTTGTTATGTTCCATTGGAAGGAACAATAAATTTATCCTTCTTTGAGCCATTGTCCCCTTTCAAAGGGCGGGAACTCTCACTACCGCATCCTTCTAGTTAGTTCCTATGAATAACTTGGCCTTTGACCAGCACCTTGTCCCACAAAACCATTACCAACGTTACCACCATCATGGACGTTGTCATCATCATTGCCGCACTTTCGCAAGTACAAATATGTAGGAGCATCATTACTATCATTATTAACCTCCTCTTCGGGATCTTCATCCATGGAGGGAACCTCAAAAGAAAAAGGCTCCTCACATCGACCACCTCCTTCTGGGAAATGACCTTCCTAAAACATTTCGGTTAGTAATGGATAGAGAGAAGAGAAGTCCAAGTCTAGGCATTTCTTGATGTTATTGGCATATAACTCAAAAAGGCATTTATAAGAATGCCCCTGATAATTTCTTCATAAGAATGTCTAGAAAATCATCAGCATTCTTCCATGCGATAGAGAGGGCATCAGTGACTTTCTAAAGGGATTTTTCTGCTTTATCCAAGCTTTTCTTAAGAAATGAGCGTTCCTTTTCAAGAGCACACAGACGTGCTCATCCTTGGAATTTCGGATTTCCATTTGAAAAATCAAATTACGATCAAGAAGAGATTGGAAAGACTTTTTAGCTCAATATGCCTCTTGTATAGCCTCGTCTATAATGGAGTTAACATATATTTTTGTTCTTTGAAAGCCTGGACCTCACTTTTAAGCTTGAAGTTTATGTTGTGGAGCCAGATGGGTCCCATCGAGAGTAATGACAACTTTTCTGTTATGTAATGACGGTCGGAACAAAGCCCCCTTCCTTGCACGCATATGAGCTGGCTCACAACTGCCATAAACAAAAGGAATCCCTATGTTTCGTGCCTACCAGCTCATATTTGTACGCAATTCCTTTAATATATTCCATAATGTGGGAATATTGTAACAACCCGGGTTTCGACGGACCGATTTTTTTTTCCAAAATTACAATCCATCGAGACCCAAGCTGTTTTGCTCTGGTATCCTACAGAAAAGAAACATGTCAGAACTCGTAAAGCACCTCATAGCGGAAGGAATAAAATATATTGTAATTAAAATATAGCTTTACCTTAATAAACATACTGCTTAACCAGTATCCCAAGCTATCACATCTCTATCACTAGCTAACCTGTGAGTATGTAATGAGGAGGGGGTCAGAACATAAGTTCTGTGTGAATGGGTTTAAACTACAAATGTTGAATAACCCTACATATACCGGTATATTGCATTTTCTTTTTTATTAGGTTAATTGTGTTGATAGCCCTTATGGCATGTACTCACGTCGCACCCATCTACTCCCTCGTAGATCAACCTAATATAGTGTATATGTAGCTACCCCCAACTAAGATATATCCCACTCGCCGCCTCTTGTATAGCCTCATCTATAATGGAGTTAACATATGTTTTTGTTCTTTGAAAGCCTGGACCTCACTTTTAAGCTTGAAGTTTATGCTGTGGAGCCAGATGGTCCCATCGAGAGTAATAACAACTTTTTTGTTATGTAATGACGGTCGGAACAAAGCCCCCCTTCCTTGCACGCATATGAGCTGGCTCACAACTGCCATATAACAAAAGGAATCCCTAATGTTACGTGCCTACCAGCTCATATTTGTACCCAATTCCTTTAATATATTCCATAATGTGGGACTATTGTAACAACCCGGGTTCCGACGGACCGATTTTTTTTCCAAAATTCCAATCCATCGAGACCCGAGCTGTTTTGCTCTGGTATCCTGCAGAAAAGAAACATGTCAGAACTTGTAAAGCACCTCATAGCGGAAGGAATAAAATATATTGTAATTAAAATATAGCTTTACCTCAATAATCATACTGCTTAACCAGTATCCCAAGCTATCGTATCTCTATCACTACCTAACCTGCAGGTATGTAATGCGGAAGGGGTCAGAACATAAGTTCTGTGTGAATGGGTTTAAACTAAAAATGTTGAATAACCCTACATATACCGGTCTATTGCATTTTCTTATTTATTAGGTTAATTGTGTTGATAGCCCTTATGGCAAGTACTCACGTCGCACCCATCTACTCCCTAGTAGATCAACCTAATATAGTGTATATGTAGCTACCCCCAACTAAGATATATCCCACTAGCACGGTCTCCTCCGTATGTATGCAGCCCCTTATCCAATGCCACATGTCGTACAGAATCTCATGTATATATACGTATGTGTATACCAACGCTACGTCTGCGTAGAACCTTCATTACTATATTACGTAAGCTTTTGGACTGCCACCCTAGGTTCGACTAGGTTCCGTCATCGAGTATTGCCCCCTTGTCTATGATACACCACCCAGAGCGATGTGTATGTACCTAGACTTTTTCCCACGTACGTATCGTCAATCATACTTACTGTTTGCTTGCAAATGTTCTCTATACGTACGAACCCAAGTCCCGTGGCAGGGCTAATCAAGAAACACGGAACTCGGTCGGGAGCTTTAAGATATCTGCCGATGCAGATGCTAAGGTCTGCCTTTACAGTGGCTATGGTCCCACTAGACCCCTCCCTCAACTAACAAACGAAAGGCACCCATGAAAATCAAGAATGAGAACTTTCCCTGGCGCAACTGCCTGGGCCTCTATGCCCTTCCTTATTGGCCTTAGCTCACCCATAACTAGATAGCAAGTATATGGTCTTTTGGAGTTCTCTGCCTTTCCGCTTTTTCGTACCGACTGAAGATGGTAGGTAGACGACGAGTTGCTATCACAGGGCACTAAATGGTCTCGCCGACTCACGCTAGTCCATCCTAGTTTTTAGGTTGCCTTCTAATTATTGCAATCATGGCATACTCTTGGTTGTAACCGTGCAGACCTAACCTCTGTGAGCCCAGGTGGATCATCTGCATTCTCACAGAGGGATACCAAGAGTACCCTACTACACGTCCCCTGAAGCCGCGGGCTTCATATCCCAGTCCGTTGGAGCCTACAAGAGTTTCTAGATGGACGTTCGCTCCTCCTCGTATTCTACGACTTAGTGATGATCTACCGTGTTTGGTTATTCATCCTATATCTAGACTGGTTCAAGCACGTTGTTTACTTAGCTCTCTTAACTAAGGTATAGTACTTAGTTTTCTTAACTAAGGTTTGATACTTAGTTCTCTTAAGGTTTACTACTTGGTTTTCTTAATCGTTAGTCTTTTTAACTAAGGTTTAATACTTAGTTCTCTTAATCGTTGTCTACTTAGCTCCCTTAACTAAGGTTTACTGACAAGTTCTCTTTATCGTTCATATTTACATTGGTAAGAGAATAATGCCCTAAGTGTCAATCCCGAAGACCGAGATCAACATCAGATTGACACTCAGAGAATTACTCAACTCAACCAATCTCTTGTTATGTTATTCATATAACTTATGTCATCTTTGTCAACGGACTACACATCCTCGCTTTACAATCTATATCCAACTTATTTGTTTTAATACTTAGTTCCCTCTAACTAAGGTTTATTACTTAGTTTCTTTTAACTAAGGTTTGTTACTTAGCTCTCTTTAACTAAGGTTTGTTACTTAGTTCTCGTTAACTAAGGTTTGGTTACTTAGTTCTCATTAACTAAGGTTTGTTTACTTAGCTCTTCTTTAACTAAGGTTTGGTTACTTAGTTCTCACTAACTAAGGTTTGTCTACTTAGTTCTTCTTTGACTAAGGTTTGCCAACGAATTCAAGCATGACTAAAGTTATTTTTATCAAATGATAACGCACGGGTGCTTTTATACATTTTTAGCTCAGATTAACTTATTTTATGGTATAAGTTGTTCCACCCTTCAAATCTTGTAATATATCTTAAGTCAGAATCTTCCCTTGGTCTACCTATTATTCAGTCTTTACATTACCGCAACTTTGGTTTATAATAGGTTGTTAACATTCCCCATCTCTATGTTGGTTAAGTTTACCCAAGTTGACTTAACCCCATCCACTTATCCATTCACATGTTATATTGGTTAAGTGTTGTCTATTCATTCATGTTAACTTAACCCTCCCACATATCATGTCATATTGGTTAAGTGTTGTTAACCCTACCATACTTAGCATGTGTCATTAGCATTAAATAATTATTAATGCACCAACCTCTCACATTAGACCAATTTTTGAAGTTGCTAGAAGCGTCGGTCAGTTCCGGGTAGGCTTACACCACAACTCAGTCTAACCTCGGGTTCAAGCACGTTATGACTAACATCTCACATTAGACCTATTGCTTGCGGTCGCTGGATGTGCCGAGCGGTTCCGGGCAGTCTTACACCACAAACTCAGTATAACCTCGAGTTAGCCATATTTCATCTTTAGTTGATTAACAGTTCATGTCAATTCTAGGTGTCGTATGCCAATTACAAAATTCACAAATATGTTCATGTTCAAGTTATACCAATAGTGTCAATTTCATGTTTACACCCCAAATTACCCAAATTTTAAGTAGTATATTCCAAATCCACTTATAATCATATTCATGCCTATTTCATGTTATAATTAATTGTCCAAACCACATATTTATTCATACCAAATTTGCATATTACCCAGTTCCACGTTCATGCAAATAATTTAATTCATCTTTTAGGCTTATCTTCCAAATTACAGATAAATTTCACATCACATGTTATCCAATTACATGTCAATCGTACTAAATTATACAAATTCCATATCCAATTTACTTATGAAAATCTACACAAATTCAACGTTTCAGTATAGTCATACCCATAATTCAATTTCAAATTATACATCAATACTTCCAATCCATATTATGCCCAAACAACCCATTTCCCTTCTTAATTTCCCATTCACATTTAAAACGTATATATCCATGATAGGCGTAGGATCGAGATAGCCTAGCTATAAAAATAAAAAGGGGAAAGAATAAAAAGGAGAGAATTCAACGTAGGCATAAATAAAATAGCTGTTCTTATTGAATTAACATCATATTCATTATATGTATACATGGGGAATGGCTAACGATATTAATAACATTATACAACAAATATAATTTAAAATCCACTCAAATTGATTGGATTGGAGAAACAAATGATTTGTTGTTGATGTAGAAACGCTGATTTAACCATCTTATTTGATTATTGGTGAAGAGCATGAATTTTTGACGAAGATCTTCTAATTTGATTTGATTAAACTCCAAAGATGATGAAAAACTTGCAATTTAATTTAGAGTTTAGGGGCAGCGGCTATGTTTGGTTGAAGTTTGGCGGCATGGAGGCATCATAGAGAATTATAATTAATTAGGGTTAGGTTAGGGATGTATTTAGAGGTGTAGAGAGTGTTTTAGGACCATTAGATCAGCCTAGAAACCATCAGAATCGCACAAACACAGCAGAACATGTCACAGGGAAAAACTATCTAGATCTGGGGGCAGGTCGACCCCCAGGTCAACCTTCCTTAAGGGAGGTCGACACTAAGATCGACCTCCCTTGATGGAGGTCAGCACTAGGTCGACCTGTCTGGTTAATGGGCGGGAATTTTCCCGCCCAGCTGCCTGGGTCGAATTTCAAACTATTTTGAATTTTTCTAATTCTTCTAAGGCCATAACTCCTTCATACGAAGTCCGATTTTCAAAAACTTGGACTCTATTCCATGTAAAATTTCGAGAGGAACGAAATGGTGATGCCCATTTTACTTAATTCCTGATATTTGAACTAATTTTCCGTACTTTATTATCTTCTCCATTACACACACTGTTATTTAATTAATCTTTCCTTTTCTTTCATGTATTGATTAATTTTCATTGTACACCACCATTATTAACCTATCTATGCATATATCTTATTTTTAATTATATTAAAAATGCGGGGTGTTACATTCTTCCACCCTTAAAGAATTTCGTCCTCGAAATTTGATAAGAGTATAATAGATAATCCCTCACAATATTCATCCATCAAGTGTGCATCCAATGGTTGCAAACATTGTGCACATGTGCAAAGTGAAATACATCATAGCACAGCTTTAATTAGAATAGCTTTGTGTATAGCGATACTTCGCGAGCCTCACAACCCGGTATGAACCAGAAACGGGAGTAAGGACTGCAGGGAGGACATACGTTTCTTTCTAGCTAGAAGTGGTGTCATGGTTTTTACAAGGCCTGACATTTTTACTTATGTGGATGATGGAATGAGGCGCCTCGGTTATTTGAGTCCCCAGTGGCTCTATTTACGCCCCATAGGGTGGGGAGACGTATTGTTCAGGAATTTATATATAATCTACCAACGTAAGTTGGGGACCGGCCCTGAAGATCCAAGGGACGATGCGTTCTGTTCCTGAGACACGGGCTAGATTGCCTCGAATTCGGTAAGGACTATCTCTTGCCTTGGTTCATGATGGAAATCCAACTTCCAATATGACCCATGCGGTTTTGATTGTATTACTAGTACGGCGACATAATGTATAGTAGTTATGCCGTCTATGATTGATATTATGATTGAAATGTTTAAAACATATACACACTATAATAATATCAAATTCATTTTATCGTATCAAGCATTTTTGACCATTATAAGGTAAAACTCTATCCTCCAGTTTGCGTTGCATTGTGTGATGGGACTTTAGTCTTATAATGGTTTCATTTTTCTAAAAAACATTGTGTTGTTTTAATGATTTACTTTATTTATGCACTGGCAATCCAATGGAGTAGACCCGTTCCGCGTTAGCGGCGTGGTCCTATGATTAGCCTTATTATTAAATAGGTCAAGAAAGATTTCTCATACCAGTCCCATGAATGACCTGTAGTTTGTTTCACTTTGCAAACTCGGGTGCCCTCTCTCCTACACGGGCAGTCGAGTAGCCTTTTGCAGATATTTGTCTCTTGAGCAGGATTCTGGATCGAAGCTTAAAGCTGTGTCCAGAGCATAGAAGGTCTTCCGCTGTGTATTGTAGTAGGTTATTGTAATTTATCTTCCGCTGTATTATGTATCCAGTATACTCTGATATTCTATACTCTACTGTAACATTATTATGATGTTTATAAAAGTTTACTTTTATTTGTTCTAATGTGTTGCATGCCCAAAGTTAACGTATGCGGGTTTTGAACGATTTTGATCGATCTAGCGATCGATTAAGGCCGGGCAAAATGCGTAACGTTACAGATAAACATCTCTCGCACGGAATCAATCGAGTGCATGGGTTTGTTTGAATTTAATTTCATCCATACAAGTTAATTTCACCTAGATTTAATCAATGCAAATGTAATTAGAATTCGGATCACACGATAGGATGTAATCTAGTTAATTATAACGATTAATTCATATGTAACATTGAAATCGTATGTTTACGCAAGTTTATATCCAATTATTGATTCATTTATCATTTTATCATGATTTGGTGAATTAGTATAATTGTATCATGATTATTTGATGTGTTAATGTTTGTATGATAATTATTTATAGTTACTGATTGTTTGGTCTAAATTGGATATTTTGGATGAGTTGTATGCATAGGCGTTCATCGTTAAAGCTTAGGTTGGTTGGATCGGAGTAAATCGGAGGTTTGTCTGATCGGAATCGGATGAAACTTGGCGGAGAAACTCTGAAGGGGGAGTTGAGGATGCTTGGAAAGTTTGGCCTCCAAACTCCAACACGTTGATGGGTCGCATGGTATGGGTCGATCGCGACCCATGGTATGGATCAGGTCGCAAGTATATGGGTCGGTCGAAGCCAGCTCATGGCAACTCTGGTCGTATAGAACACAGTGAAGTTGTTTACATGCGGATGGATCGAAGGAACTGGATTGGAATGCCTAGACCGTGCAAAGAATATCGATCGGATGTGATCCGTAGCGTGGATCGTGGGTCGTGTGCATTGCTGGGCTAGGTCGGGTCGGAGACGAGTGCTGGGTCGCATGTATGTCGGGTCGGCTAAATCACAATGCAAGAGTGCACAAGGCAAGGGTAGATCGGTCGACGTAAGGATAGACCATGGGAGTTGGGTTGGTTGGAAATACATGAGAGGTGTGGTGCGAGCCATGTAATAGATCAGGTGAGATCCAATAGGCTGCGTTCTAGGATGGATTAGTCGCGATCCATAGGTATTACAATCCATAAATGGGAATGAACAATCCATCACAAAGTGTCCAGAATGAGTTGATATTTGGTGAGGTTGAAGGGCATTGGGAAGGCTATTTGTGAAGCTTGATAGCCGTTCGACTGAACACTACCAAGACAAGACTCAGTGAATGTTGTGTCTTCGATGTGGATTCAGACGGAATGTTCAAAGCAGGGTCGAGTGATCGTTAATCATTGGATGATGCAACAAGGTTATGAAGACGACTCAAAAGGTGGTTTAAGCTCATAGGTAATGGTTTGCTCAAGAACGCACTTGAGCTTATGAATATAGTTGTTAAGATGGATGACTAGAATTGAAGAGCCAAGAGATCATCATTAGTCGGAGGTTCTAGCGGACTCAAAGCAGGGGTATAATGGGGAACCCAAAAGATTAAGTGATTAGTCGAGTACCCTAGGCAGTCACAATAGGCCTATATACGAGTCATGATGGCGTATGGAGTTTTGCTAGAACCGGGTTTACCATTAGCCCTTGATGGATGGCAGGATGAGTCATTCATATGATTAACAATGGATTCAAGGAAAAGTAGATGGTGATAGACAGGGTCATTGATGTTATTGTTGCTTGTATCGTCTTGTGTGGATTATTTGACGTTAAGGGAGATATTTCTTAGGTACTTATCTGATGTTGGTTTCAACCTTCGGGGTTTGTGCTCGAGAGGTATTAAACTTGATTAAGGTGGTCCATGCTCGATAATTGGTTGCTATGGATGTTACTGTTTTTTTCTTCTCTAATTCCTTGGGAAGGTTATCATCGTAGGTTGTGGAAGAGATATGGGATTGGGGATTCTTCTTAGTTGATGTGTTGGAAGATCGAACTGCCAAGTATCTATATGCTTTATTATTGATGTTGATAGCTGTTTTATTGCTTATTAAGCCTATTTTCTGACTCAAGGTTTTATGTTTCCCTCTTATTAACTTGGGTTGTTCATCCATGTTGTGGATGGGAAGACTAGTTTGATAGGTAGTAGATCTTGATGAGGATGCTGCTGCTGAGCGACAACGAGCTTGAGGCTGACATATTACTACTTACTATACATAGTTGTTGTTTCCGCTGATGTTGTTGATATGTTATTCTGAGTGAAATTATAGTGAGGTTGTTTGTACAGTTTCTTATACTACATTTGCTTTATGAGATATTTTCATGGTGATATGGAAAGTTGAAATTCTATTCAGTTATGTATGTTCTACTATATTTGATCCATGTGCTGTGAGTTATACGACAGGTTCCGTTAGTGTTATTCTACCTTGATGATCGTTCATAGGTGCCTGGCACAATTTTCATTGCACTATTTCCTTACTAAAGTGCGGGAGTTATGGGTGGTCGTTACATTTGGTATTAGAAATTTGGCTAATCGATTTTATCCAAAGTTCATGGGCATAATTACAGATGAGAGATGTATTTTTGCTTTTCTAAAGGATGAATACTATATTATAGTGTATAGTATAGTATCGTTTGAACTCCATTGCAGTTTTGCTCATGTGTGAACTAATCATTCTATTTTCAGATTTATAATTTTTCGTCGATCTTCGACACAACTGCTAGGGAGAAGCCTTTCCCGTAGGGGGAGATGGTGGTTTACCTGATTACTCGGTTATGTTAGAGGCCATGATGACAGCGATCATAAGGAGGCTACCCGCTCCAGAAGCAGCTGGGGTATATGTTGGTGTTCAGGTGCAGGTACCTAGGGTGGTTGATTTTTCTAAGCTATGTAAGGATTTCACTACTCTTGGTAAGAAGCCATTTTTTGGGACAGACCCGACTGTCGAGATTCAAAGGTGGCTCAATACTTGTGTTCGGATATTTAGAGATTTGGGTATTAACGATGCCACTAAGAGGAAGCTTGCATCGAGGCAGCTACAGGTAGAGCTATGGATTGGTGGAACTCTGTCACTTTAGAGACTCCTGAGGATGAGATCACTTGGGATCAATTCTGAATCAAGTTTGAGACGAAGTTCATTTCTACCACCCAGAAGTCAGTTCTGTTCAAAAAGTTTGTTGAGCTAAAGCAAAATGGTCGATCAGTGTTGGAGTATGTTTCTGAGACTAAAGCTTTATCCAAGTACACTCGTTCGTATATTAGGACTCCTTATCAGAAGAACGAGAAATTCGTCATAGGCTTGGATACATATCTTGGGAAGGAGTTTGTTCATCATTTTGATGGCCCTTATGAGAAGATTATTGAGATAGCTTTGAGGCACGTAAGTTTATTTCCCAAGGAAAAAGTTGTTGTTGCAACCAAAGAGGATCCTAAAACAAAGCAGTGTGATAATAAGAAAAGGAGGAATAGAAAGAGGAAGCAACAACAACAATAAGGGAACAATGACCAAAAGAAGCAGAAAGGCTAGGTGACTTGCTACAACTGTCAAAAAGAAGGGTCATTATTCCAAGGGTTGTAAGAATCCATAAGTTGAGAAGAAGTGCCATAATTGCGGTAAGCCTGGGCATTTCAAGAAGGATTGTCCAGAACTGTCGAAGGGTAAGCAGATAGTGAAGGCGTATGCTTTGGAGGCTGTGCCAACTTCTTCAAAAGCTCCTACGACAGAGGAGAAAGGGAAAACTGTTACTGAGTAAGGTACATTTTGTGTTGAGGATGTTTTAGTTCGAGTAATGTTTGTTACTGGGCCATCACGTTCTTTCATTTGTAATGAGGTTGTGTGCGATTGGGTTTGGAATTCGAGATCGTTTATAGACCATTGATTGTGGCTAACCAAGTTGGGGGTTCGTCTAGTCATTGTATGCTTTATCATGGTCTAGTGTTATCGAGTCATGGTTTCTCTTTGTATATGATTGCTTTTTTTGAACTTCGCTGGGTTTGGGATTATTTTGTTTTTGTACTGGCTCAAGAGGTATATAGCTAAAGTGGATTGCGAGAAGCTCGAGGTGACAATCAGAAATGTGGAAAGGGCGAATGGTTGTGATTCGATGTAATCCAGAAGATGGGTCTTCGTAAGCTTTCTGCATTTGCTTGTGATTCGACGAGAAGGATTATCATCGGTATCTATCGCTAGTGAGTTTGATGATGTCTTTGACGAGGTCAAAGGTTTGTCGCTGCATCGCGAGAATGAGGTCAGGATCGATTTGGTTGATGGAGTCAGACCTATCGTTATGCCCCTTAGGCGGATGGTGCCTAGAGAACATCAAGAGTTAGGGGTGCAAGTAAGTGACATTTTGGTAAAAGGATTCATTCGGCAGATTGTGTCCAAATGGGGTGCACCAGTCGTGTTTGCAACCAAGGCTGATGGATCTTTGAGATTGTGTGTGGATTACTGTGAGATGAACAAAGTGACTAAGAAGAACAAGTATCCATTGCCGAGAATAGATGACTTGTTTGATCAACTTCACGAAGTCAAGGTGTCTTCCCAGATGGATTTGGCGATGGGATTTCACTAGTTGATAGTAGCAAAGGATAATGTGCTGAAAGACCGCTTTTAGGACACCAACCGGTTTCTTTGAGTGGCTGGTGATGTAATTTGGATTGACCAATGCACCAGCATATTTCATGGATCTTATGAATATGGTATTCATATATCAGCTGAACAGGTTCGTGCTTGTGTTTATGGACGATATCCTGGTTTACTCTCGGAATGAGAAAGAGCATGAGACACACTTGCGAGTTGTTTTGGAATCTTGCTAAAGCATTAGGTGAGAGCTAAGTTTTCGAAGTGTCACTTCTGGAAGAATGGAGTGAGGTTCTTAGGCCATGTTGTTTCTGGAAGCGAAACAATGGTGGATCATGTTAAGGTGGCAGTAATCTTGGATTGGGATAAACATAAGAATGTGACGGATGAGTGGAGTTTCCTTGGGTTGGCGGGATATTATCATCGATTTATCAAGGATTTCTCTAAGATAGCTACCACACTAACAAGATTGATGAAGAAGAATCAAGTGCTCACATGGGATGCGAAGTGTGAGCAAGATTTCGGAATCTTGAAAGAGAGATTGACAAGTGCTCCTGTTCTGACTATTCCAAGCGGGAGGGAGGAAATGGTGGTATATACCGATGCATATGATACCGGACTCGGAGTAGTGCTGATACAAAAAGATAGAGTTATGGCCTATGCGAGTCGACAACTGAAGCCACTCGAAAGAAATTGTCCGACTCATGATTTAGAGTTGGCAACAATCGTGTTTGCTCTGAAGATATGGAGACACTTCCTGTTGGGAATTTAATTCGAGCTGTTTACGGATCACAAATCATTAAAGTATCTTTTCTCCCAAAAAAATTTGAATCTTCGGCAGCAACGGCGGTTAGAGTTCTTGGCATCTTATGATTTTGGTATTGTCTATACTCCTAGCAAGGGTAACACAATGGCGGATGCGTTAAGTCGAAGACATGCTAATTTGAAAGCGATATTTTTGGAATGGAAGCACCTCGAGTACTTGGCAGGATATTATTTCAGGCCTAGGTGTGAGTTAAAACCAGAAATGTTGGCAAGCTTACCGATATGGCCTACTCTCATCAAATGGATTGGTAAAAGTAAAAAGCATGATGAAAAGCTTGTCGAGATCATCCAAAAGCTGGAAGTGAGAGTGGAATCAAAAAAGGATAAAGAATTCGAGGTTGATCGAGATGGTTGGCTTCGAAAGAAAGGACGACGGGTTGTTCTTTATATTGATGGATTGAGAGATGAGGTTCTGAGAGAATGTCATCACTCTAAGTTGACGATTCATCCTGGTGGTAACACGTTGTAACGGGACAAGAAGCGAATTTATTATTGGGAAGGTATAAAGGGGGATGTGGGAAATTTTATTTCAAGATGTATGAACTATCAACTGGTAAAAACTGAACAGAAGAAGCCAAGTGGATTGCTTCAGACAATGGAAGTTGCTACGTGGAAATTGGAGCAAGTTTTGATGGATTTTATCGATGGAATACCTAGGACCAGGGAAGGAATTGAAGGAATTTGGGTCATAGTGGATTGCTTGACCAAAGGCGCAAGGTTTATTCATGTCAGATCGACAAGGACAACATCGAAGCTGGCTGAGTTATACATTAAATAGATAGTTCGATTCAACGGTATCCCGAAGATCATAGTGAGTGATCGAGATCCATTGTTCATAAGTGGATTTTGGAAGAGTTTGCAAGATATTTTGGGAACCGAGCTATGTTTGAGTATGGCTTATCAGCCCCAGCCTGATGACCAAACCGAGCTATTCAATTGAGTGTCGGACGATCACCTCAGAGCTTGTGTATTGGATTTCGGGGATGGTGGGAAGACCATCTACATTTGGTTGAGTTTTCATATATATAATAACAGTTGCCAGTCAAGCATCGGGATGATACCATATGAGGCGTTGTATGGTAGACCGTGTTATTCTCCAGCATGTTGGTTAGAGATTGGAGATAAGTTGATACTTGGGCCAAAAATGATAAGAGAAACATCGGATTGTATTGAGATCATTCGACAATGAATGAAGGTAGCCCAAGATCATCAGAAAAGTTAGGCTGATAAGCGTAGTAAGGATTTGGAGTTCGACGATGGTGATATGGTTTTCGACAAGATTTCATCTTTAAAGAATGTTGTCCGATTCGGAAATAAAGAAAAGTTTGCCCCAATATTCGTTGGACCGTTTCCGATAGTCGAGCGAATTGGAAAGCTCGCATATAAACTAGATTTACCAGAGAAGATGTCGAGTGTGCACAATGTTTTTCATGTGTCTTTTCTACAGAAGTGTGTGCATGATTCAAATGTGGTGGTATCTCCAGATCAGTATGAATACTTAGAAGTCGAAACCGTAGTTTCAAGACCTTGTAAGCCGCTTCGTATTGTAGGGAATGACACGAAACAGCTTAGGAGGAAGGTGGTTAAGCTAGTCAAGGTACAGTGAGGTGAGGATGATGAAAATTGTATGTGAAACGGAAGAGTGTACGAAGACGACACATCCAGAACTCTTCGTTGGTATGACCCATTGATATCGTATCACCCTTATACCACGGTATCTTGTACTATTATTAAAATTTCACATGCTAGGTTAACGCTATGGATGCATCGCTTGTTGGATGCTAGATTGGACGGTAGATTGGCTGCTCGTGGATGGCAGGCATGCGGAATAGTTAGGTTGCTCGTGTTTGTATGGAATTTCGGGGGCGAAATTCCTAAAGGGAGGAGAATATAATGACCTGCATTTTACGTGTCAAAGTATCATAAAATACTTTTATTTAATTCTCCAAGGATCGGGTCATTCTCATCTTTTAATATGTTGCTCATGGGGATATGGGACATGCACATGATTTTTATCAATTTTGTTTGTGACCATTTTTCCACTTTTATTAATGTTTAGGGAATAAATTTTGAATGGGATCGAATCAAGAGCTGGGATCAGCCTCATTGGATCGGAAATGGTGTTTTCAATTTCGTAGAGTGGTCACTTAAGGATTTGGCTAAGCGGCTTGGGTGGAATTGTTGTTTTAATATTGCTAGTTTTCCGGACAGGCCAATTAGTCATAAGTGGGTTGATTAGTGAGGCACATTAAGGCTAGGGGTTGTTGGATATAAATAGGAGGGTAGGGGTAAATAGAATTGTTTAGTCTCTTCATTTTCATTTGGTTGGGTGCATGTGGTTCTCTGACCCAATCAAATACACCTCCACTTCATTTCAATTCATAGATTTGTGAACTAGGATTAAAGATAAACATCAAGGAAGGCCAGATCGCATCAATTGAGTTGATTCAGAGGTTGTTATTCGATGTCCTTTGCTGTTCGAGATTAAAGATTGTTGATTTGTAGTTATTTTGTGGATTTATTGAGTGATAAGCATCTCTCACTAAATTTAATTGAGTATATAGGTTTGTTTGATATTAATTTAATCCATACAAGTTAATTTCATGTAGATCTAATCAATATAATATTTTGAATTCGGATCACACCATAAGATCTAATCTAGTTAATTATTACGGTAAATTCATATGGTAACATTGAAATCGTAAGTTTATGCAAGTTTGATCCAATTATTGATTTATCTATCACTGTATCATGATTTGGTGAATTAGTATGATTTTATGATGATTATTTGATATGCTAATGTTAGTGTGATGATTTTTTGTAGTGTTATTGATTGTTTGGTCGAAATTGGATGTTTTGAATGAATTATATGCATAGATGTTCATAGTTAAACCTTAGGTTGGTTGGTCGGAGTAAATCGGAGGTTTGACTGATCAGATCGGATGAAACTTAGCGGAGAAGCTCTGAAGGAGGAGTTGAGGAAGCCTGGATAGTTTAGGCTCCAAACCCCAACACATTGATGGGTTGCATGGAATGGGTCAGTCACGACTCATGGTATGGACCAGGTCGCAAGTATGTGGGTCGACAGAAGTCAGCTCGTGGCGGGTCGTATGGAACACATTGAAGTAGTTCAAAGGCGGATGGATCGAAGGAACTGGATCGGAATGCCTGGATCGTTTGGACTGTGTAAAGCACATGGATCGGATGCGATCTATAGCGTGGATCGTAGGTCATAGTATTGTTGGGTCAGGTCGGTGATGAAGTGTTGGGTTGCATGTATATCGGGTCGGCTAAGTCATAGTGCAAGAGTACATAAGGCAAGCGTGGATCACCTGGATCAGTCAGCGCAAGGATGGATCGTGGGGACTGGGTTGAGTGGAAATATAAGAGAGGTGTGGTGCGAGCCATGTAATAAATCGGGTGTGAACCAGTGGGGTGCGATCTAAGATGGATCAGTTGCGATCCAAGGGAATTGCGATCCATAGATGGGATATGAACAAAACATCGCAAAGCGACCAGAATGAGTTGGTTTTTGCTGAGGTCGATGGGCACGGTTTGGGAAGGCTATTTGTGAAACTTGATAGCTGTTGGACCGAGCCTCACGAAGACGAGACTCAGCAAATGTTGTGGATTCGATTTGGATTCCTGATGTGCCCGTAAATGTGCACATTTACATTTAAACATTTATTCTTATTTTAATTAAATAACTAACATAATTGGCTATTTTTACATGTTTTAAACCAAAATCCTAAAATTTCCAAATTGTCATGCATTCATCCTCATTTAAGGATTAAAATGGTCACTTGTGCATGTTTTAATTTGTGATTGCATTTACTTGTTCTTTATATTTGTCTCTTATAGCAATTTTGGAGCACAAATAATGCATACACATGAAGATTTGGAGCACAAATGCATGCATACAAAGGAATGAGGAGGAAATATTTCTCATACATGATCATGGAGGACCCCAACTCTCAAATTATCCTCTTTCCCTTCAGCTTCTTATTAAAGATTAATTGAAGAAGACAAAATGTCTCATGCATCCTACATGACTCATTAGTGGCTAAGAGAGGATTAGAAGCTTCATAAAGGGGTATTTTGGGGAGTTCTCAACAAATATGATTAGGGTTTTGGGTTAGAAACATGTATATATACCCCTTTATGTGATGTAAATAACCTCTTCTCTTTTGATCCCCTTCTTTAGTTTAGTTGAGAGGAGCACAAGCGCTCTTGTATTTCCATGGCTACTTAGCCATTTTCTTTATGTAACTTCTTTGTTTAAATGTAATTTAATTTCTATGCTCTTTAGTTTCATGTTCATAGCTTAGATTTACATTCATGTTCATAGCTTATATTTACTTTCATGTTCATTTACTTTATGTTCTTAGTTTAGTTCTCTTCTTATTCTACTTAGTTTTTCTATCATTTTGCTTTATTTTCTAATGTTGAAACTTACATGTGTTAATATGATTACACATATGAGTGGCTAATCCCTTGATTTAGGGGTAATGATGCTCTCTAACTTTATGTAAGTTCAACATTTGTATGATTTGTGATCTCTAATTTATGCTTCATGTTAGTGAATGTTGATGTAAGTTTATACAAATGGTTTTGATAGTCTATGTTTGTTGATAACAAAATTGGCTTTGCTTAGTCAATGTAAACACAAATTACATCAATATTTGCTAAGTGGTTATTGATTTTGAAATGAAAGTAAGAATAAAATTTGATGGTCTATAGTTTTAGTTAATAATTCATAGGCCATACTTAAAATAGTTTTACTTTAGTTCCATTTTCATGAGAATCATAAGTGGTTTAAATATTTCATTTATATCACTTAGTAGTGATCATAAATAGTATTTTTGATAACTAACATAAATGTGAGAGTTGATTTTCCTCTAAATTGTTTTCATTTCATATTTAGCTCTCAACTTAGTTTATAGTTTTCATTAGCTTTATTAGCTAAAACTTCACTTGAATTTGGTTTAATTTGATTAAGTAAAAATCTAGAATTAATTCTTTCCCTACGGATCGACTAGTATTCGCCACGTACTAATAATTGTATGCCATGCACTTGCGGTATTATCACGATATTCCATGTTAACAGTTTTCTGATGTAATAGAATATCTGTTTAGTGAACAAGTTTTTGGTGCCGTTGCCGGGGACAGAATTTAATTTTGGTTTTATTCTTCGAATTAATTTTTTTTGTTTGTTGTTCTTAAAAAAGAAAATGATCTTGTTCATAGATTGTGTCTTGTTTCACTTGTGTTAAGTTGTGTTTGATTTTGTGTGATTTGTGAGTTTGTTTTGCTACATCACTAAAAAAAAGAAAAAAATTGTGTGGTTTTGTTTTCTTTGCTTTTATTTCAATTTTTGTGTGTGTTATTGTTTTACATTTATTGTGTTTTAGTTTTAAGTTAAAAAAAATTACTGCACATTGTTAACTTGTTACATTTCCTTTTGTTTTAAGTTGCATTGTCTGTTTTCAATTCTTTCTTGTTGAAAAAAAGTAAAAAACTGTTCTTCCATTTTCTGTTCATACTGCATAGTTTGTAGTTTGCATTGCTTTTACTATTTCTGTTCATTTTGCATTTGTGCATTTTTTTTGTTCTGTTTTACATTGTTCTTTCCCTCTTGTTGTTTCTCTTATTTCCCCTCTCTTCTTTTTCAAAAGAAAAAAAAAGACAATTTCAGATTTTCACTAATTCATAAATCAGTTTTTGTGCATTATGCGTTGTTATTCATTTTCAGTTCTGTGCATTCACATTAGATTCTCCAAAACTGTTGCCATTTGCATTGCACAGATAATTCAATATTGCATTTACATCTCTGTTTTTTACAGTAACAGTTCAAATACCCTTCTATTTTTTTTTTACAGAAACTCCAAACCATCTTCACATACTTATGTCATCACTTCAACAGACCGCACTATCCCCTTTACACCCTCATTCAACCTGCACTTCAATACACAAAATGCCTTGAAACTCCACATCCACATAACACCGTCACCATAACTTCTGCAACCTCTTCTACTATACATCCCCTGCCTTCCATAAATCAATACAAACTAGTCACCGTTGTCCAATTGTTCCCCCTTTGTACCCACTCGCACATCGTCAACACAGCAACTCCCTCACACAATTCCAACAAACCACTGGCTTTACTGTCATTAGCCATCAAACTACAGCAGTGTCAACCCATTCAGCAACATCATCATATCTCACAATTTCTATCCCAACCGCCCCTCCATTACAGTTCATTGCCACCATCCACTTCACTTCACTACTTTCAAGCACCTCATTGACACTCCATCTTCCTTCCTCAACAACTTCAACCCAGGCTGAAGTCAGTACCTTTGCACCACTATACAACCGACTTCAGCTTTAAAAGCTCATCCCCCTACTCCTTCACCAACCACCTACTTCTGCCGTATCACCACTCATCAGCACCCTTACATCCCCTCAAACCATCTTCTTTCCATCATCCAAAATAAACAATGCCATCACCCTCCTACGTTGCAATCGGCCATCTCTCTACATACCCATAATCAACCGCGCCTTTGAACAGTCACCAAGAAGCTCTTCCATCTTCATTGAATCGCATCCAATTCGAAACTCCAACCGATACTCAAACCCCAATTCGAACTCAAAAGCCCCAAACTCAAAGTCGCTCCCACCTGCAAATAGTAGCTTTGCAATCTCAAAATAACCTTCGTTGTTCCGTCCGCAGGGTCGTTTGTATTTATTTTAACTTTAAAATTTTGGATTTTGATCATTAAGAGCTTGAGATTTGTGATGAAATTTCTACTGTAAGTGTTGATTCCTGAAAAACTCGTGGATTTTATGTCAGTTGAATACGCATTCAGTTTGTTTGTGGGCAAAGTGCTTTAATTTATGCATGTGATTTTGCTAGGCTTGGTGGGCCGAGATTCAGCTTTAACTCGGTTTGCACTTGACTCATGAGTTTTGATTGTATTTTTGCTTTTAGTTTATCTCGTTTTTTTCCTTTTCTTTTCTTCAAGTGCTCTTGTTTATGGTGTTTGTGAGCTCTTATTCTCATTCTTACTGCATAAAATAAAATTGTTTCTAGCTCCTCGCTTTTCAGATTGCACAAGAAGGAGAATTGCTTTGCTTGTTAGAAATTGCTTTGCTTGGAACCGCGCTTCTTGCTTAAAAAAATTTTCTCTTTTAAAAAAATTGCTAATAAATTCATATCCTCTGTATTGTTCTCCTCTCACTTGTTTTTATTTAATTGCATTGTTGTTTGCTTGCATTTGTATTTACAAAAAATCCAAAAAAAAAACAAAAATTCATTCATAGTTGCATCGTTAATTCACGTTTAATTTCTGTTTTGCATTCATCTCATTTTATTTTCATTTGTTAAGGACTTTTTATATTTCGAAAAATTGCTTTCTTTCCAATGATTTTTTTCTCGGTGTCTAGACTACGGCAGAGTAATAACCATTTATAAATATTACGTTGATTCGTAAATATTATATCGGTTGTTCCTCTGAAGGTACTTAAACCTTCGGCTACATTGCTAGGATGATTCCCGGTGCACCGATAACTCATGTCTGTTAACTGGTTGAGAAAAATTTTGTTGAAATTAATCTAAACATCATTATATAATTTTGGAAAAAACTGTAAATACGTAATTTGCATTCATATAGTTGCATTAGGTTCATGCATATATAAAAAAAAACACAAAAAAATAAAATGAAAATCAAATATCGAAAAAATACTTTCTCTTTAGTGAATATTTTCTTTTCTCTTTTTAAAATTTCAAAAAACCAAAAAAATCCAAAAAAAATCTTTAAAATATCAAAATTTCCTTATTTCCACGGATTTTATGATAGTTGTGAAAATCAATATAATCCATATAATTTTACACCAAATTTATATGGATATTTTAACAACAACTATCGTACAAATAACTCTGATTTTCCACCACATAATTTTCAAACTAACGATCAACCTGCAACTCTTGAAACACAAATTGAATCTTTATTTGAAATGAGCACACAACAAAATCAAAGAATAAATAAATGGTGTAATTCATATTTGTGCGACAATTCAAGTCAAAGTTTCCAAAATAATCAAAATTTGAATTCACTTCCAAATTCAAATGATTTTGATTATAACCGTTTCCAAATCAATTTCGAACTCCAAAATGAGTTTCGAATTCAAAATGAAAATGTGAATATTTTTTAAAATGATTTTGGCAATGGGAATAATTTCAATTGTGGTAAGCCCGAAATTTTTTGTTCTCAACAATTTCAAATTGAAAATTTTCATGTAAATAATTATAAATTTGATTTTGTTGAGCACATGAATGAAATTCACGATAATCGCACAAATTTGTTATTTGAAAACTACTTGAATTTTCGTGAAAAACAAAATAATCCAAACCGAATGTGTGACGATTCGAATGATAATCCATCTTTTATCAAACTCGATGATTTTCAAATAACGACTTTCAAAATTGAAAATAACGATCTTAATGAAGTTGTTAATAATGCGACAATTGACTTGGATTTCAATTCTTTTGAGAGGGTGGAACTAAATCTCAATTTCGTTCTTCCTTTTTCTGAAAATTTGAAATTAACAACTTTGGACTTTGAAAATGATATATATTATGAAGTTATTAATAATTCAAAGGAAGATGAACTAAATGAAAACGAATTTTTTGGACTTTTTGATAATGAGTTGAATCTTAATGAGGTAGATTTAAATTACCATTTGGATTTTGAATTCAATATTTTTAAACAAATTTTCAATGATAATTTTTAAATTCAAATTGGTGAAATTGAACATGAAATTCAATCAATTATTCAGTCTACCCCAAAAATCATCGAAAATAAACCAACTCGTTCGATTTTTAATAAAACGACATTTGTTTTTCCAAATCTACGTCTAACTTCGAAAGCTTTTAAGATTTGTTTTTTCGAGCTTAAGCTGTGTCTCTCATACTTGAAAAGACAAATGAATCGGTCTTTAGAAGACCATTTCATTTACTTCTTGTCAATATATTTTCTGATATATTTTAATATTTTTTCTTTTTTGTAAATATAGGGTTTATTTTCAATTTTTTCTTTTCTCATTCCACTTGCGTTGTCTGTGGGGACACAATCAAAATCAAGTGTAGGGGAGTTCTATATTTATTTTGGTTTTTGCATAGATTTCACGTTATTTTTATTTTTTTCATCCAAAAAAATTTCCAAAAAAGTGCATTTTAATTTACTTTTAAATGGGCACGATGAAGTAAATATACGGTTTAGGTCATACGATTAAAATATTTGGAATTTTACTTATCTTAACGAATAACAAAAGAAAAGTTTGAATTATGAGCAAATTTAGTGTAACTGGTATATAGAGAGATTTGTAGGTGACGAGTATGAAATGTTTTCTAAATTGCAATCCGATTAAATGAACGGTTGATTTAGATTACTTGCGATAACATTTTAGATCATTTAAGTGAAGTTGTGCTAAGATATTCTAATTAAACTCTCTCTAAAAAAGGGAATATGTATATATATGATGATAATCCAAGGGTATCCAACATTGTTGGTACTTCTGGCGTTGGTGTGCAAACCCGCCAAGCTCTTTCCGACACCTTGTTGATAAAATCTGCGTCGGTATACCTTGGTATCATTTCATGAGATTGGACATCTTAGGATTACTTATCCTCACGTAAGTCGTAATGAAGTGTAGGGATGGTATACCTAGGTATTTGTAAATAATAATAATGTAAATATTTTGTAATAAAGAGAGAGTTAGCACTTGCAATTCAAGCACACTCTTCACTTATTTGACCTAACTTGCTAACCAAAAGTAAATAAAGATGCTATTTTATGGTTGTTGATATCGATTACAGAATTCATTTCATATTTGCACTATGATTTTACCAAAACAACTAGCCAAGCTAGAGGAGTTTGTAATGATAACCGACTTTTGTTTGAAGTTTTGATTAGTAACGGACTTAAATTTCATAGTGACGACCCAAACTTGTGTTAACTCCTTCGTGCTAAATTTAAAAGTAAATTATCCATTTGTAAATACTCCTTCAAAAAAAACTTGCATTGATCATGTAAATATTTTCTAATCTTGCATTTTGTAAATATTTTGTGTGTTTAACATTTGGATTTTGTGGGTAGTATCCGCTAAAAACCCTCATGAGACAACACTCATCCTACTGTGGACACCCAAAGGTTTAACGGCTTGTCGCATACACTCAATGCAATCGTGCTCCCTACGAAAACGGACTTATCCTAGTTTTTGTTGTTGTTTATTCGAGGACGAATAAAAAGTTAAGTGTAAGGGTATTTGATGTGCACGTAAATGTGCGCATTTATATTTAAACATTTATTCTTATTTTAATTAAATAAATAACATAATTGGCTATTTTTACATGTTTTAAACCAAAATCCTCAAATTGTCATCCATTCATCCTCATTTAAGGTGTAAATTGGTCACTTGTGCATGTTTTAATTTGTGATTGCATTTACTTGTTCTTTGTATTTGTCTCTTATAGGAATTTTGGAGCACAAATAATGCATACAGATGAAGATTTGAAGCACAAATGCATGCATACAAAGGAATAAGGAGGAAATAATTCTCATACATGATCATGGAGGACCCCACCTCTCAAATTACCCTCTTTCTCTTAACCTTCTTATTAAAGACTAATTGAATAAGACAAAAGGTCTCATGCATCCTACATGACTCATTAGTGGCTAAGAGAGGATTGGAAGCTTCATGAAGGGGCATTTTGGGGAGTTCCCAACAAATGTGATAAGGGTTTTGGGTTAGAAACATGTATATATACCCCTTTATGTGATGTAAATAGCCTCTTCTCTTTTGGTCCCCTTCTTTAGTTTAGCTGAGAGGAGCACGAGCTCTCTTGTATTTCCATGGCTACTCAACCATTTTCTTTAGGTAACTTCTTTGTTTTAATGCAATTTAATTTCTATGCTATTTACTTCAATGTTCATAGCTTAGATTTACATTTATGTTCATAGCTTAGATTTACTTTCATGTTCATTTACTTTATGTTCTTAGTTTAGTTCTCTTCTTGTTCTACTTAGTTTTTCTTTCATTTTGCTTTATTTTCTAATGTTGAAACTTACATGTGTTGATATGAGAACACATATGAGTGGCTAATCCCTTGATTTAGGGGTAATGATGCTCTCTAAATTTATGTAAGTTCAACATTTGTATGATTTGTGATCTCCAATTCGTGCTTCATGTTAGTGAATGTTGATGTAAGTTTATACAAATGGTTTTTATAGTCTATGTTTGTTGACAACAAAATAGGCTATGCTTAGTCAATGTAAACACAAATTACATCAATATTTGCTAAGTGGTTATTGATTTTGAAATGAAAGTAAGAACAAAATTTGATGGTCTATAGTTTTAGTTAATAATTCATAGGTCATACTTAGAATAGTTTTGCTTTATTCCATTTTCATGAGAATCATAAGCGGTTTAAATATTGGATTTATATCACTTAATGGAGATCATAAATTGTATTTTTGATAACTTGCATAAATGTGAGAGTTGATTTGCCTCTAAATTGTTTTCATATCATATTTAGCTTTCAATTTAGTTTATAGTTTTCATTAGCTTTTATTAGTTAAAAATTCACTTGAATTTGGTGTAATTTGATCGAGTAAAATCTAGAATCAATTCTTTCCCTGCGGATCGACTTGTTTTCGCCACATACTAATAACTGTAAGCCGTGCGCTTGCGGTATTATCACGATATTTCATGTTAACGGTTTTCTAATTTAATAGAATATCCATTTAGCGAACAATTCATACGGAATGTTCGAAGAGGGTCGAGTGATCGTTAATAATTGGATGATGCAACGAGGTTATGAAGATGACTCAAAAGGTGGTTTGAGCTCGTAGATAATGGTTTGCTCGAGAAGGCGCTTGAGCTTATGAATATAGTTGTCAAGCTGGATGACTGGAATTGAAGAGCCGAGGGATCGTCGTTAGTCGGAGGTTCTAGCTGACTCAAAGCAGGGTTATAATGGGGGAACCTAAAAGATTAGGTGATTAGTTAAGTACCATGGGCAGTCACCATGGGCCTAGATATAAGTCACGATGGCGTATGAAGTTTTGCTAGAACCGAGGTTACCATTACCCCTTGACGAATGGAAGGATGGGCAAGTCATACAATTAATGATGGATTCAAGGCAATGCAGACGGTGATATCCAGGGTCATGGATGTTATTTTTTCTTGTATCGTCTTGTTTGGATTATTCGACATTGAGAGAGATATTTCTTGGGTTCTTATCTGATGTTGGTTTCGGCCTTCGAGGTTTGTGCTCGAGAGGTATTAAACTTGTAATACCCCGTAATTGTGTAACATTAAGTTTCACAAATTAAATTGTAAATAATTTTTAGAAGAAGAATTAAGGGAAATAGATTACGACATTGCGTTCATCTCGAAATTCTGCTTGAGATAGAGTCCGAGTTTGCGTAAATCGGACTCCGTATGAAGGAGTTATGACGTTCAGAAGTTTCAGCAAAAAATTCAGAACCAGCTCCGAAATTCAAAAATCGCAGAACTGGGCTGGGCGGGAAAATTCCTGCCCAAACAGGTTGACCTGGAGGTCGACCTACATCAAGGGAGGTCGACTTGGGGTCGACCTACCCCCAGATCTGGGCAGAATTCACATTTTTGAACCTAGGCGCGATTTTGGCCCTATACATTGATCAAACGGCTATAAAAACACCCCTAGGCCTCATATTCTCTCCTCACAACTTCTCTACGTCCATACTCTGCTCTAATTCTAATTAAAATAAAATAATATATAAATCTAAGACGAGGCTATGCTGCTCAAGTTTTTCAAGAAGAGATTTAAATCAAGTTGAAGCTTCAAGAAGGGAATCAAAGGCTAATTCAACGGCCTCAAATAACGCCACGCGAATCATAGCAAATCGCCACAACGCTATCTTATTATCCTCTTCTAAACCGATCACTGTAAGTTCGGTTATTCCTTAGATTTGAACGTGTAATTGGAATTGTGAATGTAATGAATCAAAATATAGAACTATACCAATTTGCAAGTTAATTATCTTTGATTCGTGCTTATGTCAAATCAAACGATATCTATGCCATTGGATCTGATTCTCGATTGGGGCCTAGAATTTATCGTGACTAACTGCTAATGACTATGATTATGGGACTTTTGCATAAGACTATGACTATGAAACTGTTGCCCATGAAACTATCGCCTATGACTATGATTCATGACAAATAGACTATTACACATGATTATGACCATAAGACTGTTGCCTATGACTATGATTCATAATTTTGAGACTATTGCACATGATTCATGACTATGAGACTATGGCCTATGACATTGATTAAGAAACTATTGTGATTAGTCGCCTATGAGTATTGTGGTTAATTGCCTATAACTATTGTAGTCAGTGGCTTATGCCTATTCCCATTAACCTATTAGGTTGTACTTCGAACTGGCATTATGTTGGACCAAATCACCTATGCCTATTCCCTTAATTATGTTGGATCTCATTTTTTTTGGTTGTAACTTGTCTAGTTTATTCCTATTCATTGTTATGTACATCGAACCCATTGGAACCATTATTTTTGTATTTAGTTCATTCTTGCATGGCTATTCTTTTATGTTAATTCTCGTGCTTATCCCCTATTCCTTGCTTTGATACTGTTAATATCATTTCATGAGTACATAGAAAATTTGTGAAATCATGTTATACGTACGATTATGATGCGGGGATTGGGCGTAGCTTGATTAAATTAGTTTGGCATAATAAATATGCGGGCATAGTCTAAATTGTCTATAATAGTGAATGCTTTACATGCATATTAGACTTGGGCTTAAGTTGATAAATTTAATTGGCCGCAAAGGGTGTAATTGGCGTGTAAACCAAGTTTTGGACATAAACGGTAAACTAGAATATTAAATCTAGTTTTGACATAAACCATAAATTGGAATATTAATCTAGATTGGGCATGAATTGTAAAAGGGGAATATTAAATCAAAAATTGTAATAAACTGCAAGTTGGGCTGATTGATAGGCAAATCCAGTTTTGGGCATAGAATATAAATATGCTAATTTGCATGACAAACAAATATGATCTAGGCTAAATTGATTTACGAAAAATTTACATAAATAGTAAACATGTAAATTTAGTAAAATACGAATATGCCTAACCCGAGAATAGAATGAGTTGTGGTGTAAAACTGCCCGGAACCGACCGGCACATCCAGTGACCACAACAATACCTGTCTAATGTGGATGGTTAGTGCATCAAGCCCAGAAAGACTCGAGGTTAGACTGAGTTGTGGTGTAAAACTGCCTGGAACCGACCGGCACATCCAGTAACCACAACAATATCTGTCTAATGTGAGTGGTTGGTGCTTTAATTAATTAATTAATTAATTAAGGCTCATGAATAAATCAAGCTAGAAATGGTGAGGTTAAGTAATTAGGGAACACTTAACCGTAATAACATGTTAAGTAGAAAAGTGGGTGAGATTAAGTAAATTTAGAACACTTAACCATTGTAACATGTTAATTAAGCAGATGATAGGGTTAAGTTAACTATGGTAACACTTAAGCAAAATATATAATGACATGTGGCGGGGTTAAGTAATACAAGAGGAAAACACTTAACCAATTATATAACATAATGTATGGGAAGGGTTAAGTTAACACGAGAACAACACTTAACCAATATAACAAAATTTGAGGTAGGACCAAGTCAACACTAGAAGGAAACACTTAACCAACATGACGTGACGGGTGGATGGGTTAAGTTAACTTGAATTGATTGATGACACTTGACCAATGTAAGTCGATGAACGAATGGGGTTAAGTTAAATGGGAAATACTTAACCAATTTAACCTGATGAATGAACGGGGTTAAGTTAATAAACCACACTTAACTAATCCAACATGATAAGCAAGAAATGTTAAGTTAATAAGAACCACTTAACCAACACGACTTGACGAGTAGGAGGTTAAGTATACGTTTGGTAGGTGGGTAATATTAGTAAATATAGGCCCACAAAACTTAACCATTAAATAAACATGCTTGAAGCCGTAGGAAGGTTAAGTACATCTCGTGTAGGTGGGCAATATTAGTACATATAGGCCTGCAAACTTAACCGTTAAGAAAACATGCTAGAACCGGTGGGAGGGTTAAGTACATCTCGTATGGGTGGGTAATATTTGTATATATAGGCCCACAAACTTAACCAGCAGGAAACCCTAGTAACAGGGACCCATTTCAGCAGTAACCCACATAGATGTATCATGGTACCCTAAAACTAGGCAGGGTGGGGCACGATTACTGGGCTGATTATAAGCGGTCAAAGATAACGGAATAGGGTACATCAGTGTAAGTTCTGATGGTTTACGGGCGTGCACGTACTCCGAAGTGGGAAAAAGCATGCACTGGGTACTAGTAGTTATACACTGTGCATCTTGAATCGTGTCGGGTCGCTATTATAAGGCTTGATACACCTTATGGTGGGGCCAGCACGGAGTGTCTACACGCAAGAGAGGGCCGACTGACACAGACACATGGAAAATTAATACAGGTAGGTAGCATAATCCCTAGTTGGACCAAGGTCGCGTAAACCCTGAATCCGAGAAGCGTTCAATAGGTAGCATAAACCCCAGTGGCCCTGGGTAGCGTAAACCCTGGTTAAATCTAGTAAGCGCTCGATAGTAAACCCTAGATTAGATTTAGGTAATAAACGGAATCCCCATAATAGATGTACACCTGAAGGCAACCGCAAATACGGGTATTGGGATCACGTTATCATATGATCATAGATTACTAGTTTGGACACCAGTTAGGTTGTGCAGAGATATAGAAATCAGTATAAACAGGGTAGTTGTGAAGCAGAGAAGGAGTAGAAGCGCATTCAGTTTAATAGTACATTCAGTTTATCAGTACATTCAGTTTATCAGTACATTCGGTTTATCTTGCCATATCCCATGCTTATCCCATATTATCTCGTTACTATGGTTTAGTCTTATATTTAGTTTATTCATGTCATGACCCTTTTCCTCGTTTAAATACTAAGAATCACTGGACTTACCAGACTTTACGTCTGACCTAGTTTGCTTTCGCCTCTTTTCTTCTGTTCCCCCCCTAGGTAGTCAGGTAGGGAATAACTCAGGTTTGTTTGGACCATTACTCTTTCCAAGCTTGAAGACTGTTTGATGTGTTGCCTTGGACTCTCTCTTCTACTGCTATGGCTGGCTCATGCTTTATTTGGGGAAATCGTTTTATGCTTCTTTATTTTTGTAAGCAAGACAAGATACTTTGGTATTGTAAAACAATCTTTGTACAAGCTTTTTATCAATGAAATAAAGTTTTATTTATTTGTCGTTGCTTTAATTGTCTGTCTTGTAATTTATCTGCATCTTTTACCTATAATGCTCCACCGAAATTAAGGCATTTCCTTTGTGAGTGACCTTAACGGAGGCAGGGTGTTACACATGGTATCAGAGCTGAAGGTTACCGGATCAGATAAAAGATTTGAAAAAAAAAACTTTCAAAACGGTTTTAAAAGAAGCATTTTCAAAAGAAAAGTTTTGTTTTAAAGGCATGTTCCCCAAAGCCATATGCACTATCTTTTGATCCTCTGTTTGAATCCCTGTTTCCTTCTTTCCTGAGTCTCTGGGGCTCATGGCTTTCTGGGAGGTAACCTCATCGCGGCATGGTTCCATAGGCTTGATGAGACTACGACACTTGTCAAAGGACAAATAAGTACCTAACTTCCAAATGTAGCCGTAATTTTCTTTCGGGCTTTGTAGGATTCCCCGTGTGATGGAGGCAGCTTTCGAGAGACATGTCAATGAGTTACACAAGGATGACCAAGTTGAGAATGATGGGGTCTAGCTATGGAGCACAACACCAAGATGAAGAACCCATGGATATGGACTTGGTTCACAAAGGAGAGGAGGAAAGAATAGTAAAACCTAAAACAAGGGGAAGTATCTTTATTTTGGCATAACGGGTCGTATAACTAAGGGAGAGGGCAAGGGGCAGGATTTTCCGGAAGGCAATGCATGCTCTCACCGCCAGCATACCTAGGAGAGAGGCAGTAAGATTTCGGTTGAAAGAGTTTTTCCTTTTTGATTATCCTATTAGTACTCCTTCCGATTTTAGCGCTTCACATCCGTATATATCTGCTTCCATAGTTGAGTCTCTGCACCCTAGATATAGTGTAGTAGAGGATCCCATTATAGACTCAAATCCAATTGCTGGTTCGGCCCATTTATCTTTGACTTGTGAGGATTTGAGAATAGCTATATTTATACTTATGTGTTTGGGCTATGGGTTGATTCTAGACATTGATTTGTTAGCTAGTAATTATGAAACAAGGGTAGTTAGACTTTCGACTTGCCTCGAGAATATCCTTGAGATTTCGTACGATCCTAAGGGATCAGTTTGTCTTAGCTACCTAGAATCACTTTACTTATCTTTCGACGATTTTCGATCTGTTGGGGTAGTCCATGAGTATGCAAGATGTTTTGACTAGGGTAGGGGTTTTCCCACTAAGAACTCGAGATAGACTTCCATATGTATCTAGATGACACTGCAAAGCCAGTTATGCGATCAACGATAATTCTGGAGCAAGGTTGGCGAGGATAGCCAGAGTCGGTAAAGTGCTCAATGGTTGGGTTGTTTTGTTAGTATCATCTCACATAGATCGTCCAAATTCGGAGAAGGTATCCCTTGGGTGCTTGTATGATATTGGTTTAGGCCTTTGGGGCTTGTACTTGAGGGATGTCGAGTTCGACCAGGATGGTTTGCGTGAGAAATAAATGGTTGGGGCTGGCACCCTAAGTTAGACTGACCTTAATAGAGGTAATTAGTACATAGTAACTATTAGCTTTAGACCCTCACATTTGCAGCATGATGGATAAGCTAAGTAGAGGAGAGACCTTTAATCATCTTCGGTGTATTCACTTGGTATCATGATTAACATATGTTTTTCTCGGAAGGATAGTTCGATTACATTGGATACCCTCTAGCATAGTAAGTGAGCGAGGGCCTATCTTTACCAGTGGGTTTTGGAAATGGAGGCCAAGAAACTTCGCGATCGTGAAGTTAAATTTGTTAAGGTACAGTGGAGTGAAGCTCAAGAAGATGCGACTTAAAAGACTGAAGACCAGATATGCGCATCTTACCCTTTTAGAGGGTATATCCTTGATTCCTCTTTTTCTGTAAAATCTATTTGCATGCTAGTCTTTAGCTTTTAAGTATATCCTCTCAGTCCTATCCTCAAGCCAATGGATATAAACATGTGTTTGAGACATGTTATGTTTGGTGGATGCAAGTGGTTGCAAGTGTTTGCTAGTGGTTGCTCGTGGATGCATATACACACATAGGGCACTAGATCAGCCCAGTCACTTCCATATTGCATTTGCATATATGTATTTGTTTATGGATTGAACTTGATGTGTTATCCTGTGGACATTGCATTTGAGTGAATGGTTGTGCACTCATATAGAAATGATATGTATTGTTAGGATTGCATACATATTGGACGCATGGCACTGACATAATTTGCATTAAGGAGGTCAACTGAATCAGTAGACCGCCTGATTTTGCATTAGATAAGGACATATACACACACTATGCATATGAACATGAAAGCATTAGAAATCTTTTTAAGGACAATGAATGCCTCTGATTGAATGGTTGAGTGGATGGATGACTGAATGGTCGGACACATTCTTCCTAACTTGAAGATTTCGGGGATGAAATCCTTTAAGGGGGGAGAATGTAATACCCTGTAATTCCGTAACATTAAGTTTCACAAATTAAAGTGTAAATAATTTTTAGAAGAATAATTAAGGGAAATGGGTTACGCCATTGCGTTCATCTCTAAATTCTTCTTGAGATAGAGTCCGAGTTTGCGTAAATCGGACTCCGCATGAAGGAGTTATGACGTTTAGAAGTTTCAGAAAAAAATTCAGAATCAGCTCAGAAATTCAAAAATCGCAGAACTGGGCTGGGTGGGAAAATTCCCGCCTCGACAGGTCGACCTGGAGGTCAACCTACCCTATGGGAGGTCGACCTACCCCAAGGGAGGTCGACCTACCCCCAGATCTGGGCAGAATTCACATTTTTGAACCTAGACGCGATTTTGGCCCTATATATTGATCAAACAGCTATAAAAACACACCTAGGCCTCATATTCTCTCCTCACAACTTCTCTACGTCTATACTATGCTCTAATTCTAATTAAAATAAAATAATATATAAATCTAAGATGAGGCTATGTTGCTCAAGTTTTTCAAGAAGAGATTTAAATCAAGTTAAAGCTTCAAGAAGGGAATCAAAGGCTAATTCAACGGCTTCAAGTAACGCCATGCGAATCATAGCAAATCGCCACAACGCTATCTTATTATCCTCTTCTAAACCGATCATTGTAAGTTTGGTTATTCCTTAGATTTGAATGTGTAATTGGAATTGTGAATGTAATGAATCAAAATATAGAACTATACCAATTTGCAAGTTAATTATCTTTGATTCGTGCTTATGTCAAATCTAACGATATCTATGCCTTTGGATCTGATTCTCGATTGTAGCCTATAACTTATTATGACTAATTGCCAATGACTATGATTATGAGACTTTTGCCTAAGACTATGACTATGAAACTGTTTCCCATGAAGACTATGATTCATGACAAAGAGACTATTACATATGACTATGACCATAAGACTGTTGCCTATGATTACGATTCATAATTTTGAGACTATTGCACATGATTCATAACTATGAGACTATGGCCTATGACATTGATTAAGAAAGTATTGTGATTAGTCGCCCATGACTATTGTGGTTAATTGCCTATAACTATTGTAGTCAGTGGCTTATGCCTATTCCCATTAACCTATTAGGTTGTACTTCGAACTGGCATTATGTTGGACCAAATCATCTATGCCTATTCCCTTAATTATGTTGGATCTCATTTTTTTTTGGTGTAACTTGTCTAGTTTATTCCTATTTAATGTTATGTACATCGAACCCATTGGAACCATTATTTTTGTATTTGGTTCATTCTTGCATGGCAATTTTTTATGTCAATTCTCGTGCTTATCCCCTATTCCTTGCTTTGATACTATTGGTATCATTTCATGAGTACATAGAAAATTTGTGAAATCATGTTATACATACGGTTATGATGCAGGGATTGGGCGTAGCTTGATTAAGTTAGATTGGCATAATAAATATGTGGGCATAGTCTAAATTGGCTATAATAGTGAATGATTTACATGCATATTAGACTTGGGCATAAGTTGATAAATTTAATTGGCCGCAAAGGGTGTAATTGGCGTGTAAACCAAGTTTTGGACATAAACGGTAAACTAGAATATTAAATCTAGTTTTGACATAAACCGTAAATTGGAATATTAATCTAGATTGGGCATGAATTGTAAAAGGGGAATATTAAATCAAAAATTGGTATAAACTGCAAGTTGGGCTGATTGATAGGTAAATCAAGTTTTGGGCATAGAATATAAATATGCTAATTTGCATGACAAATAAATATGATCTAGGCTAAATTGATTTACTAAAAATTTACATAAATAGTAAATATGTAAATTTAGTAAAGACGAATATGCCTAACCCAAGATTAGACTGAGTTGTGGTGTAAAACTGCTCGAAACCGACCGGCACATCCAGTGACCACAACAATACTTGTCTAATGTGGGTGGTTAGTGCATCAAGCCTAGAAAGACCCGAGGTTAGACTGAGTTGTGGTGTAAAACTGCCTGGAACCGACCGGCACATCTAGTAACCACAACAATATCTGTCTAATGTGAGTGGTTGGTGCTTTAATTAATTAATTAATTAATTAAGCCTCATGAATAAATCAAGCTAGAAACGGTGAGGTTAAGTAATTAGGAAAACACTTAACTGTAATAACATGTTAACTGGGAAAGTGGGTGAGGTTAAGTAAATTTAGAACACTTAACCATTGTAACATGTTAATTAAGCAGATGATAGGGTTAAGTTAACTAAGTTGACACTTAACCAAAACATATAATGACATGTGGTGGGGTAAAGTTTTAAAAGAGGAAAACACTTAACCAATTATATAACATGATGTATGGGAAGGGTTAAGTTAACACGAGAACAACACTTAAATAATATAACAAAATTTGAGGTAGGGCCAAGTCAACACCAGAAGGAAACACTTAACCAAGATGACGTGAGGGGTGAAGGGGTTAAGTTAACTTGAATTGATTAATGACACTTGACCAATGTAATTCGATGAACAAATGGGGTTAAGTTAAATGGGAAATACTTAACCAATTTATCCTGATGAATTGTAACACCCCGAATTTTCCGGTAACTGTAAGATGAACAAATTAAAGTATACTTAATTTCAAATCAAAGAATTAAGGGAAACGGGATACGCCATTTCATTCGTCTCGGAATTCTGCTTGAGGTAGAGCCTGAGTTTGCGTAAAACGGACTCCGTATGAGGGAGATATGACCTCCGGAAGTTTCATAATTCAGTTTAAAATTCAAACAGGCAGAAACAGTTCAGAAAAACGAATTCAAATTCAAAATCGGACCCAGATTGGGCTGGGTGGGAATTTTCCCGCCCAAGACCCAGGTCGACTGGGTAGTCGACCTGGGTGTCGACTGGGTAGTCGACCTGGCCCCTGAGCCAGGTCGAACCCAGCCCCTCCTGGCTGGCCTGGTCTGTGCTTGGCCGAATTTCTGGACTTGGTCTTGTCACTAGGGCTTATGTGTCAACTCTTGATTGGTTTCTCTTTAAAACGAGCAGCTTATATTAATCTTGGCTCCATCGACGGCTCTAATCAATTCACAAACTCTATAAAAAGGACCTAAGACTCCACCTAATTCACACAAATAAAATGAGTATGGAGCTGTCATGCTGCTGAAGAAAGACTAGGAGTAGCCGTCAAATCGAGAGATGATTAGGAGTTGATTCAAAAGCTTAAAGCCACGACAATTAAATCAAAACAACGCCTACAACAAAGGATAGCATCACCAAATTCATAATTCAGAGTCCTGAATACAAGATTCGCCATACATTCTAAGTAAAGTGCTATTCCGATGTGAATGAATAATTGAGATTTGATCTGTGTAGAATGAGAAATGGGATTGTACTTTAATTATAATAATGTTAATTCATAATTGTATGTTGTTATGATTTGCTATGAGAGTATTTGGGATGTGGTAGTGCAATTAACATGATATTGGATATATTGAATAGTTGCGATACAAGTATATAACTCATGTTGGAAATTTGATACGTTGTGGTTAATGAGAAGTTATATATATTTCGTTGCAACCAAGTTAAGACTTATGCAAGTATATGATTCACTATTATGCCAACATGATTTATGATCCTTCTATGTATATTTTTATGATCATTTTTAGTGTAATTGGATCCAATTGGGTATTATGATTCATATGAATTTATGTTGGAATAGGCATCATGATTCAAGTCCATACTTTTGTATTAGTGACAAAAGTAAGCATCTTTGTGAACTTGTGTTGACTTTATGAACATGACTAGTTTATGTTTAACTTTATGCCCAAACAAAATATGTTTTAGGCTTAGGTTGTTGTTAAAAAACATATGATAATATATGTGGCACATAATTAAGTTAGATTCATACTTTAAATACAAGTTTACATGATTAGATTAAAACCATGATTCATGTTTAGGTATGTTTTATGTCAAGATTATATGCTATTACAATGCAAGTTCACAAGTGCCTAATTTATGTTAATTAGATCGCTATGTTGCAATTTTATGCGTTTACACACCCCTTTTTTGATGTTACTTAGAATATATATATATATATATCATGTTCTAAGCCTCCCCTTTTTATGTGGCTAATTTGGGCTAAAATGTTGAAGCCCAACATATGTTATATTATTACGTACAAACGGGGGAATACGTTGGGGTTAATTAAAGTATATGTGTTGGCATGTTTGGCACATGCCAACGATTCATGACATTTTAAATGGTATAAATTATTATACCCAAGAATAATGAATTTGAATAATGGGCCGCAAATATTTACATATAAAAGAAAAAGAGACAAAATATGTAAACTTAGAAAATACGACATGCTTAACCCGAGGTTGGATTGCGTTGTGACATAAACCTGCCCGGACCCGCCCGGCTGTCCAGTAGTCACAACAATACCTATCCAATGTGGGTGGTTAAGCATTGTTCCCGATAAAGACCCGAGGTTAGACTGAGTTGTGATGTAGGACTGTCCGGACCCAACCGACAACAAGCAGTCACAACAGTACCTATCTAATGTGAGTGGTTGGGGCTTTAATAAGACAATTAAGGCTAAGTCAGGATTGATAGGATTAAGTAAATTGAATTAATACTTAATCAAATACAAGCATGCTAAACTATACAGACTGATTGGGGGTTAGGTTTATGCAGAACACTTAACCAACTTAGCATGTTGGCTAGAAATAGAAAACCTAGTAGCGGGGGACCCTTTTCAGCAGTAACCCTACAAGGTGTATCAGGATACCCTGAACTAGGCAGGGGGGGGCACGATTACTGGGCTGACTGTTAGAGGTCAAATCGACGGCGTTGGTGCAACAGTGTAGGTTCTAACGTGGTGCGGGCGTGCACACACTCCGGCGCAGAAAAATTAGGCATTGGGCACCAGTAGTATACCTGTGCATTCTAGAACTGTGTCGGGCCCCCACCATGGGACTTGATACACCCCATGGTGGGACCAACATAGGTAGCTACAACATCGGGGGCCGTAAGACACATGTAACTATGCGAGTTGGAGCCAATCATTAAAAAGGATCACTTCACCCTGATTGTGGGGTGCCAGTTGGGAACTAGTTTATAGGGGGTGCAGAGATTAATATGGGGCACGATAGTGTATTCGACTCTAGACAACTTAACTTAGTTTATGGTGCTTTCCCATTTCCAGTTTGTACTTATCATGCTCTTTTTCTTATTCATAGACTGAATAGTCCTAGACTTACTCAGGCTTTATGTCTGACTCTACTTTTCTTTCGTCTTCTTTTCTTTCGTTCCCCCCTAGGTCCGCAGGGAGGGAATACCGCAGCTTGACCAGTTTCACATCCAGCTTGAAGAGAGAGAATGTATTGCTTGGATCTCTTTCGTTTTGAACTATGGCTTTGGATAGCAACTATGGGGACTTATACAGTTTACTTATGTTTTTATGCTTCTTTAAGTTATGAAATCAAGACAGTATTATGGTTGTAATAATTAGAAGAGTGTTTTGAGACAGTTATGGAAATGTTTGTGTAAACATGTATTTTATGAAATAAAAGTCTGTTGTTTTCCGCTGCTTATACATATGTGTTTATATATGTCTTATGTTTTTATCTTTGACTTTTACCTATAAACCTCCACCAAAATTAAGGCATTCCCTTTGTGAGTGACCTTAACGGAGGTGGGGTGTTTAACTTGGTATCAGAGCAAGGTTAACCAAATCAGATAAAAAGTTTTGAAAATTTATTTCAAAAGAAAATTTAAAGAAGCATTTTTAAAGATAAAATGTTATTTTATTTTAAAAAGGCATAGTCCCCCAAAGCCATAGGTACTATCTTTTATCCTTCGTTTTGAATCTGTCCTTTTTGTTTCAGCATGTCTTAAGAACTTAACTTGCCAGAGGGTGTACCAATACCTGGTTGGTTCAGACGATTCTTAGAAGCAAGGGCCAATCAGCCAGGTCCCGCTATTCCTCCTCCCCCAGCTGCAGAAAATCATCCTCCTCCCCCAGCTGCAGCAGCACCTCCTCCTCCACCTCCTCCGCGTGGTAATGGTTTTGCTAAGACATGTAAAGATTTCAAAACTATGGGAGGGAAGGACTTTCATGGAACCGAGTCCTTCGTGGCAGCCAAGAACTGGCTAAAGGAAACCGAGGACTTATTCGTCATCTTTAAGGTAGAAGATAGGCAGAAGGTACAGCTGGCAGTAGGGTTACTTGAAGGCGAGGCTTCCTACTGGTGGGAAGTTACCAATGCAGAAAGACCAATGGAAACATGGGAGGACTTTAGGGCGAGGTTTGAGGCTAAATTTCTCTCGGAAGCTGAAAGGAGCCTTCAATTGGAAAAAAACTTATTTCTTAAGCAAGGGAATATGACAGTCAAAGAGTACGTTAATCAGTTCGATCAACTGGCTAGGTTCGGACTGGACCTAGTCAACACTCCGCATAAGAAGGCTCTCCGCTTTGTCAAAGGATTGAATGAGCCATTACACAGCTTGGCCATGACCCATATACCTATGGGAGCTACGTATGAAAGGTTGGTGCAGATGGCATTGCTGAACGAAGAGGATAAGGGAAAGAAGGAGACAAAGGCAGAAGGGTCTCAAGGGAAGAAAGAAGGTTTATAGCCTAAGAAGACAGACTTTAAGAAGGGTGGGAAAGACAACAAGTCCCAAGAGAAGAGGAAGTGTAATTTCTGTGGCAAAGTGGGGCACTTAGTGAAAGACTGCCGGAAGAAGAAGGCCAAGTTGAATGGTGGGTGCTTTTCTTGTGGTGAGACATGCCACATGGCTAAGGATTGCCCAAAGAAGCGAGGGCAGGGGCAGAAGACTGGATCCACCTCAGGGGCACAGGTTCATGCGCTAGAACCTCCTCTGCAACAGCAAGGTATAAATACTTCTGTAGAAAGTGTAGTTTATTTTTATGATCACCCAATTCGCACTTTATTTGATTCTGGCGCATCACACTCCTTTATTTCATCTGCTTTAGTAGAATCTCTGCACCTAGAAACTAGTATGGTAGAGGACCCCTTAATTGTTTCAAATCCAATCGGGGGCCCAGCTCATTTGTTTATGATCTGTGTGGGATTGAAAATTTCTATTCTAAGCGTAGAATTTAGATGTAGTGCCTTTGTTTTGGGCTTCTCGGGATATGGTTTGATTTTGGGCATGGATTGGCTATCCAGTAATGGTGCCATCCTTGATTGTGAGAAAAGGGTAGTTAGGCTCCTGACCCAACTCGGTAACACTCTGGAAATTACTTGTAATCCCTCGTATTCGGTTATGCTTAGTTATCTTGAATCGCTAGATGCTTCTGTTGAGAGTTTGCAATCGGTTAGAGTGGTCCATGAATATCCGGACGTCTTCGAAGAGGTGAAGGGCTTACCTCCGAAGCGGGAGATAGACTTCTGCATATATCTTGTAGATAATGCAAAGCCCGTTGCGTTGCCCGTTAGACACATGGCTCCACGGGAAAGGAAAGAGCTCAGTAAACAGGTTAAAGAGCTTCTAGAGAAGGGGTTTATTAGAAGGAGCATTTCAGAATGGGGCGCTCCAGTGGTGTTCGCTACAAAGGCGGATGGTTCACTCCGTTTATGTGTTGACTATAAGGAGCTCAACAAGCTAACGAAAAAGAATAGGCACCCTCTCCCCTGAATTGACGATCTGTTTGATCAGCTTGTAGGAGCGTCAGTTTTCTCCCAACTCGATCTGGCGACCGGATTTCATCAGCTAAGGGTGGCTGAAGATGGCATCGATAAGACAGCATTCAGAACCCCAGACGGCTTCTTTGAATGGCTTGTCATGCCTTTCGTCTTAACAAACGCACCCGCTTACTTCGTAGACCTGATGAGTAGGGTGTTCAGAGAATTCCTCAACAAGTTTGTGGTAGTCTTCGTAGACGATATCTTGATCTTCTCAAAGAGTGAAGAAGAACATGCTCAGCACCTAAGGGAAATCATGGAAACTCTGCGAGTCCATCAGCTAAAAGCCAAATTCTCCAAGTGCCACTTTTGGAGAGAGGAAGTAAGGTTTCTTGGGCATGTAGTATCCAAAGAAGGGTTAGCTGTGGACCCTGCTAAGGTAGTAGCGGTACAGGATTGGAAGACACCAAGGAATGCAACCGAGGTCCGAAGTTTTCTAGGACTAGCAGGTTTCTACCGAAAATTCATAAGAGATTTTGCGAAAATCTCAGCTCCACTCACAAGGCTGACAAAGAAGAATCTAGTGTTCAATTGGGACTTGGATTGCGAGTTGTCTTTCCAACGCCTAAAAAGGGCTCTTACAACAGCCCCAGTCCTAACTCTACCAGACGGAAGCAAGATGTTCACAGTTTATACAGATGCATGTGGGACAGGGCTAGGCGCTGTCTTGATGCAAGAAGGGAGGGTAGTAGCTTATGGTGGAAGGCAATTGAAAGTTCATGAAAAGAACTACCTGACCCACGATCTTGAGTTAGCTACCATCGTCTTCGTACTTAAGTCTTGGCGACATTATCTGCTAGGTGAGAAGTTCGAAATTTACACTGACCATAAATCGTTGAAATATCTTTTCTCGTAGAAGGACCTTAACTTGAGGCAACAAAGGTGGATGGAGTTTCTCGCCTCGTACGATTTCGAGATCTCCTACACTCCGGGCAAAGGCAACGTAGTCGCAGATGCTTTGAGCAGAAAGAAGCTAACATTAAGCCCGCTGTTTGTTGAAAGGCAAAGCCTAGAGTTTATAACCAGCTTTGACTTTAGGCCCTCCTCTGATTTTGTACCCGGTTTGTTAGCATCTCTTGAAGTGCGCCCTACTCTTTTGGACTCAATAGGGACAGCACAACGCGAAGACCCTCAGCTTATGGAGACGATTGATAGGCTAATTAGGGGTGAGACTTCAAGTCACCTCAACAGATACTCCATCGACGATAAGGGTTGGCTAAGGCGAGACGGAAGACTATGCGTCCCACGGACAAGAGATTTAGTAAAGACGGTTCTCGAGGAAGCACATCACTCCAAGATGACGATACATCCAGGCGGAGATAAAATGTACAAGGACATAAAGAGAACTTTCTTTTGGAGCGGCATGAAGAAGGACGTGGCAGATTTCGTTTCTAAGTGTATGATTTGCCAACAGGTTAAGGCGGAACAGAAGAAACCTGGCGGTCTTCTCCATCCTCCAGAGGTTCCACAATGGAAGTGGGATAGCATTTCAATGGACTTCATTGATGGGCTGCCTAGGTCTAGAAGAGGCAACACTAGCATTTGGGTAATAGTGGATAGACTTACTAAAAGCGCCCACTTTTTACCTATCAAGAGTAGAAGGACTGCCTCATCTCTAGCATCTCTTTATCTCAAGGAAATTGTTCGACTCCATGGAATACCATCCAGCATTGTTAGCGACCGAGACCCTATCTTCACAAGTGAGTTTTGGCGGAGTCTGCAAGAAGCAGTAGGCACACAGTTATGCTTGAGTACAGCCTATCACCCCCAAACCGACGGCCAGACAGAAAGAGTGAACATAGTTTTGGAGGACCTTTTAAGACTGTGCGTCCTTGACTTCGGAGGGACGTGGGAAGACCATCTTCCTTTGGTGGAATTTGCCTACAACAACAGCTACCAAAGCACCATCGGGATGGCACCCTTCGAAGCCTTATACGGAAGACCGTGTCGATCACCCACTTGTTGGTGGGAGTCTACTGACAAGCTCACACTTGGACCAGATATGATCAGAGAGACTTCAGAAAAAGTAGACTTAATACGAAGGAGGATGAAGACAGCCCAAGATAGACAAAAATCCTACGCGGACAAGAGAAGGACTGACCTTGAGTTTGAGGTTGGGGACAGAGTTTTCCTTAAGGTATCTCCTATAAGGAATGTCGTTCGTTTTGGAACCACAGGGAAGCTAGCACCAAGGTTCGTAGGGTCGTTTCCTATTATCGAGAAAATTAGGAAAATGGCATATAGATTAGAGCTACCTGAAAAACTAGCTGGAGTTCAAAACGTCTTTCATGTTTCGCACCTCCGAAAATGTCTACATGAATCTGCTGAAGTGGTAGAGCCAAACATCCTTGAAGAAGCTGAAGTGGAACGCGAAGCAACCGTGAGGAAAGTTCCAACCCGCATCTTAGGAACAGAAGTGAAAAAGCTACGCAACCGCAAAGTTAAGCTCGTCAAAGTTCAGTGGAGCTGCGCCAAGGAAGACACGACTTGGGAAACTGAGGACAAAATACGCGCAGCCTACCCTTTTCTTTTTGAGGGTACATCTTTGATCTTTCTTTTTCCTTAAGTTGTGCTTTTATCTATCTTTTAGGGTATATCTCCTCGACCTTATCTTTTAGGTAGAAACCCTTTGGATGAAAACATGTAATCGAAACATGTTATGGATGATGGTTGCAAGTGATTGCTAGTGGTTGCTCGTGGTTGCTTATACACACACAATCTAGGTTTTAGATCGGCTCAGTCACTTCATATTGCATATGCATATATATATTTACATTCTTATGTGGTTGAAGTTTAAGGTGTTGTCATATGGATGTTGCATTTATATGAATGATTGTGCACTCATGTAGAATCATGAATAGGAAGGTTTGCATACATAATGGATTCATGACACTTACATAATTTGCATTAAGGAGGTCAACTGAATCAGTAGACCGACTGATTTTGCATTAGATAAGTACATGTACACACACTTCGCATATGATCATGAAGCATTAGAAGTCTTTTAAGGACAATGGACGCTCGTGTTTGATGGATGAGTAGATGGACGTTTGGATGTTAGGATATACATTCTCCTAGACTTGAAGATTTCGGGGACGAAATCCTTTAAGGAGGGGAGAATGTAACACCCCGAATTTTCCGGTAACTGTAAGATGAACAAATTAAAGTATAATTAATTTCAAATCAAAGAATTAAGGGAAACGGGATACGCCATTTCGTTCGTCTCGGAATTCTACTTGAGATAAAGTCCAGTTTGCGTAAAACGGACTCCGTATGAGGGAGATATGACCTCCGGAAATTTCAGAATTCAATTTAAAATTCAAACAGGCAGAAACAGTTCAGAAAAACGAATTCAAATTCAAAATCGGACCCAGATTGGGCTGGGCGGGAATTTTCCCGCCCAAGACCCAGGTCGATTGGGTAGTCGACCTGGGGTACCCAGGTCGACAGGGTAGTCGACCTGGGTGTCGACTGGGTAGTCGACCTGGCCCCTGAGCCAGGTCGAACCCAGCCCCTCATGACTGGCCTGGTCTGTGCTTGGCCGAATTTCTGGACTTGGTCTTATCACTAGGGCTTATGTGTCAACTCTTGATTGGTTTCTCTTTAAAACGAGCGGCTTATATTAATCTTGGCTCCATCGACGTCTCTAATCAATTCACAAACTCTATAAAAAGGACCTAAGACTCCACCTAATTCACACAAATAAAATGAGTATGGAGCTGTCATGCTGATGAAGAAAGACTAGGAGTAGCCGTCAAATCGAGAGACGATTAGGAGTTGATTCAAAAGCTTAAAGCCACGTCAATTAAATCAAAACAACGCCTACAACAAAGGATAGCATCACCAAATTCAGAATTCAGAGTCCTGAATACAAGATTCGTCATACGTTGTAAGTAGAGTTCTATTCCGATGAAAATGAATAATTGAGACTTGATCTGTGTAGAATGAGAAAGGGGATTGTACTTTAATTATAATAATGTTAATTCATAATTGTATGTTTTTATGATTTGCTACGAATGGATTTGGGATGTAGTAGTGCAATTAACATGATATTAGATCTATTGAATAGTTGCGATACAAGTATATAACTCATGTTAGAAATTTGATACGTTGTGGTTAATGAGAAGTTATATATATTTCGTTGCAACCAAGTTAAGACTTATGCAAGTATATGATTCACTATTATGCCAACATGATTTATGATCCTTCTATGTATATTTTTATGATCATTTTTAGTGTAATTAGATCCAATTGGGTATTATGATTCATATGAATTTATGTTGGAATAGGCATCATGATTCAAGTCCATACTTTTGTATTAGTAACAAAAGTAAGCATCTTTGTGAACTTGTGTTGACTTTATGAACATGACTAGTTTATGTTTAACTTTATGCCTAAACAAAATACGTTTTAGGCTTAGGTTGTTGTTAAAAAACATATGATAATATATGTGGCACATAATTAAGTTAGATTCATACTTTAAATAAAAGTTTACATGATTAGATTAAAACCATGATTCATGTTTAGGTATGTTTTATGTCAAGATTATATGCTATTACAATGCAAGTTCACAAGTGCCTAATTTATGTTAATTAGATCGCTATGTTGCAAGTTCATGCGTTTACACACCCCTTTTTTGATGTTACTTAGAATATATATATATATCATGTTCTAAGCCTCCCCTTTTTATGTGGCTAAGTTAGGCTAAAATGTTGAAGCCCAACATATGTTATATTATTACGTACAAACGGGGGAATACGTTGGGGTTAATTAAAGTATATGTGTTGGCATGTTTGGCACATGCCAACGATTCATGACATTTTAAATGGTATAAATTATTATACCCAAGAATAATGAATTTGAATAATGGGCTGCAAATATTTACATATAAAAGAAAAAGAGACAAAATATGTAAACTTAGAAAATACGACATGCTTAACCCGAGGTTGGATTGCATTGTGACATAAACCTGCCCGGACCCGCCCGGCTGTCCAGTAGTCACAACAATACCTATCCAATGTGGGTGGCTAAGCATTGAGCCCAATAAAGACCCGAGGTTAGACTGAGTTGTGACGTAAGACTGCCCGGACCCAACCGGCAACAGGCAGTCACAACAATACCTGCCTAATGTGAGTGGTTGGGGCTTTTACAAGACAATTAAGGCTAAGTCAGGATTGATAGGATTAAGTAAATTGAATTAATACTTAATCAAATACAAACATGCTAAACTATACAGACTGATTGGGGGTTAGGTTTATACAGAACACTTAACCAACTTAGCATGTTGGCTAGAAATAGAAAACCTAGTAGCGGGGGACCCTTTTCAGCAGTAACCCTACAAGGTGTATTAGGATACCCTGAACTAGGCAGGGTGGGGCACGATTACTGGGATGATTGTAAGAGGTAAAATCGACGGCGGTGGTGCAGCAGTGTAGGTTCTAACGGGGTGCGGGCGTGCACACAGTCCGGCGCAGAAAAATTAGGCACTGGGCACCAGTAGTATACCTGTGCATTCTAGAACTGTGTCAGGCCACCACCATGGGACTTGATACACCCCATGGTGGGACCAGCATAGGTAGCTACAACATCGGGGGCCGTAAGACACATGTAACTATGCGAGTAGGAGCCGATCATTAAAAAGGATCACTTCACCCTGATTGTGGGGTGCCAGTTGGGAACTAGTTTATAGGGGGTGCAGAGATTAATATGGGGTACGATAGTGTATTCGACTCTAGACAACTTAACTTAGTTTATGGTGCTTTCCCATTTCCAGTATGTACTTATCATGCTCTTTTTCTTATTAATAGACTGAATAGTCCTAGACTTACTCAGGCTTTATGTCTGACTCTACTTTTCTTTCGTCTTGTTTTCTTTCGTTTCCCCCCCAGGTCCGCAGGGAGGGAATACCGCAGCTTGACCGGTTTCACATCCAGCTTGAAGAGAGAGAATGAATTGCTTGGATCTCTTTCGTTTTGAACTATGGCTTTGGATAGCAACTATGGGGACTTATGCAGTTTACTTATGTTTTTATGCTTCTTTAAGTTATGAAATCAAGACAGTATTATGGTTGTAATAATTAGAAGAGTGTTTTGAGACAGTTATGGAAATGTTTGTGTAAACACCTATTTTATGAAATAAAAGTCTGTCGTTTTCCGCTTCTTATACATATGTGTTTATATCCGTCTTATGTTTTTATCTTTGACTTTTACCTATAAATCTCCACCAAAATTAAGGCATTCCCTTTGCGAGTGACCTTAACAAAGGTGTTTCATGAATTAACAGGGTTAAGCTAATAAATCACACTTAACCAATCCAACATGATAAACAAGAAAGGTTAAGTTAATAAGAACCACTTAACCAACACGACTTGTCGAGTAGGAGGTTAATAATACGTCGGGTAGGTGGGTAATATTAGTAAATATAGCCCACAAAACTTAACCATTAAATAAACATCCTTGAATCCGTGGGAAGGTTAAGTACATCTCGTGTAGATGGGCAATATTAGTACATATAGGCCCGCAAACTTAACCGTTAAGAAACATGCTAGAATCGGTGGGAGGGTTAATTACATCTCGTATGGGTGGGTAATATTTGTATATATAGGCCCACAAACTTAACCAGCAGGTAACCTTAGTAACGGGGATCCATTTCAGCAGTAACCCACATAGATGTATCATGGTACCCTAAAACTTGGCAGGGTGGGGCATGATTACTGGGCTGATTATAAGCGGTCAAAGATAACGGCAGGGGGTACGTCAATGTAGGTTCCGATGGTTTACAGGCGTGCACTTTCTCCAGAGTGGGAAAAAGCAGGCACTGGATATCGGTAGTTATACACTGTGTATCTTGAATCGTGTCGGGTTGCTATCATAACGCTTGATACACCTTATGGTGGGGCCAGTACAGAGTATCTACATGCAAGAGAGGGTCGACTGACACAGACACATGGAAAATTAATACAGGTAGGTGGCATAATCCCTAGTTGGACCTAGGTCGCGTAAACCCTGAATCCGAGAAGCGTTCAATAGGTAGCATAAACCCCAGTGGCCCTGGGTAGCGTAAACTATGGTTGAATCTAGTAAGCGCTCGATAGTAAACCCTAGATTAGATCTAGGTAATAAACGGAATCCCCATAATAGATGTACACCTGAAGGCAACCGCAAATACGGGGATTGGGATCACGTTATCATATGATCATAGATTACTAGTTTGGACACCAGTTAGGTAGTGCAGAGATATAGAAATCAGTATAAACAGGGTAGTTGTGAAGCAGAGAAGGAGTAGAAGCGCATTCAGTTTATTAGTACATTCAGTTTATCAGTACATTCAGTTTATCGGTACATTCAGTTTATCTCGCCATATCCCAAATTATCTCGTTACTATGGTTTAGTCTTATATTTAGCTTATTCATGTCATGACCCTTTTCCTCGTTTAAATACTAAGAATCACTGGACTTACAAGACTTTATGTCTGACCTAGTTTTCTTTTGCCTCTTTTCTTCCGTTCCCCCGCCCTCAGGTAGTCAGGGAGGGAATAGCTCAGGTTTGTTTGGACCATTACACTTTCCAAGCTTGAAGACTCTTTGACGTGTTGCTTTGGACTCTCTTCTACTGCTATGGCTGGCTCATGCTTTATTTGAGGAAATCATTTTATACTTCTTTATTTTTGTAAGCAAGACAGGATACTTTGGTATTGTAAAACAATCTTTATACAAGCTGTTTATCAATGAAATAAAGTTTTATTTATTTGTTGCTGCTTTAATTGTCTATCTTGTAATTTAGCTGCATCTTTTACCTATAATGCTCCACCGAAATTAAGGCATTTCCTTTGTGAGTGACCTTAACGGAGGGAGGGTGTTACAGAACTTGATTAGGATAGTCCATGCTCGATAATTGGTTGCTATGGATGTTATTGTTTGTTTCTTCTCTAATTCTCTAGGAAGGCTATCATTCTAGGTTCTGGAAGAGGAGTGGGATTGGGGATTCTTCTCTATTGATGTGTTGGTAGATTAGATGATTGAACTTCTAGGTATCCATATGCTTTATTGTTGATTTTGATAGTTGTGCCATCGCTCATTAAGACTGTTGTCTGGCTCAAGGTTTTATGTTTCTGTAACAACCCGTATTTTAATAACATGTTAAAACCATAAATCAAGGCAGAATTATATTTTAAAATAAGAATCAGGGATAATGGGTTGCGCCATTGCGTTCATCTTGAAATTCTGCTTGGAAACGAGTCCGAGTTTTCGAAAAACGGATTCCGTATGAGGGAGATATGACCCTCCGAAGTTTCAAGGATTTTTAGAACCGAAAAACAACTCGAATTCGAAATTCGAATTCAAACCCTAGCGCAAACTGGGCAGGAATTTTCCTTCCTAGGACTAGATCGACCTGGGGGTCGACACTGTGGTCGACCTCCCAGGGGCAATGTCGAATCTATGGTCGATCTGGGGGTCGACCTAGTGCTGAAATCCAGTTTTGAGCTTGGGTTCATTCTGTTGTTTTTGGTCTCGTTTTCAGACTAGATTCATTCGCCTAATCCTATATAAACAGCCCCTAACCCCATTCTCTTTACACCATTTTATTCTCCCCTTATGCTGCCTCTGAAATAATTGAAATAAATAAATTAAATTAAAAACACGAAGACTATTTCTTGAAGATTACGGCTAGGAATTGCATATTGGGTTTGTTCGACTAGAGCTTCGATTCTGCTTTCTAAATTCTCGATTCGTGCACTGTAAGTTCTGGTTACTTTGAGATTTAAAGTTGTTAATTGTAATTTGGACATGAGATAAAGTGAAATTGGACTTAAGTATGATAATCGATTCACATCTATTCTAGTTTCCATCTTGGATCTTGACATTTAGGAATATTGCTATGAAATCAATTTGTACCTATTCATGTTGTAAATCAAACTCCTTTACGTCCATAGTATTATCATGCCTGTGATGTTGAATCAATCTACTTTTCACAAGTTTGGATTATCATCTTTATCATGACTATCACCTTATTATGCTAGATCTGTAATCCTAATGTTTTGGGACTATTATTTTATATGACAGTGATGTTATAACCAATTATCTCAAGCTATATCATGCTAGATTTATCACCTTGTGCTCGTTCTTTTGCCTATCATAATTTTGATGTTATTCCCTTTTATTTTGAATTTGGATTTACTTGTAATCTAGATCGATTCACGTTTACGTGTGATGGGAATACGATTTGGGTAGATTAGGCAAAACATGAATTGGTTATGAATATGAATCATGAAACTTGACATGAAACTTGACACGAACTTGACATGAAATTTGAACATGGACATGACACTAGAATGAACTTGAAAATGGCCAACTCGAGGTTGGGTTGAGGTTGCAGTGTAACTCTGCCCAGAACCGCCCGGAAAATCCAGCGACTGCAAACAATAGGATCCAATGTGGGTAGTTGGTCATATCGCGCTTGAAACCCGAGGTCAGACTGAGTTGTGGTGTAAATCTGCCTGGAACCGCCCGGCATATCCAGTGACCACAACAATAGGTCTGATGTGAGAGGTTGGGGTGCATGAATGAATTAATGCCACATGACAGGGTCAAGTCATGAACATGAAAGACAACACTTAACCAACTTGACATGCTAGACTGATAAGGGTTAAGTCACCAATTTAAATGACAACACTTAACCTGTTGGACAGAAACCCTAGTTACGCGGTCCATTTCAGTAGTAACCCACTTAGATGTATCATGGTACCCTGGAACTAGGCAGGGTGGGGCACAATTACTAGGCTGATTGTAGGCGAACAGAACGACGGCTGAGTTGGTGCGCCAGTGTAGGTTCAAGCGAACTATGGTCATGCACGTAGTCCGGAGTTGAAAAAGCAGGCATTGGGCATCAGTAGGTTTACATTGTGCGTGCTTGATTCGTGTCGGTGGTTGGAACCCTAGGGCTTGATACACCCTATGGTGGACCTAGCACAGGTGACTACATTCGTGTTAGGGACATATGATATAGACACATGACAAGCTAGAACTTGTAGGGAGCTGATCGATTAATGGATCGTTCCGTAGGACCCCGAAATGGGTCATTTCATGATATTGGGCCAAGGGATCACTTCATGGTTAATATATGACATGGGTTTGGGATACTAGTACAGTTGGTGCAGCGAATCTTGAACATGCGATGCTATACTTGATTTATACTTGATTTATCATGTTATTTTAGTCTATTTTGCCCATCTTGACAGCATTCTTATGTTTACTTTCAGTTTATACATGTCATGTTACCTTTACCTGTTTTTATGCTGAAAATCACTAGGACTTACCAGTCTTTATGACTGACCTATTTTTCTTTCGCCTCTTTTTCTTTCGTTCTCCCCCCCCCCCCCAAGGTTCTCAGGGAGGAAACTCTAGCACTTAGCTTGGATTTCTCCTGCTTTCGTTTCAGCTCATGTACGGTTTGATCTTGAGCTCTGCTATGGCTGCATTTCTGCTATCTTGGGGAGTTATGCTATTTTTGTTGTTTTAAGCTTTTATGCTTCTTTATTTATGCAAGTCAGAATTTGTTGTAATGGAAAATGACGACTTTGGCTATCTGGTACTTTGGATGAAAAAGGCTTTGACTATTTTGAAAGTAATGAAATTTATCTTTTGACTCTTCCGCTATTTTATTTATGTCTGTCTTGTAATATTTCTGTGATTGTTTACCTCGATAACGCTCCTCTAAAACTAGTGCATTCCCTTTGTGAGCGACCCTAGCGGAGGTGGGGTGTTACATTGGTATCAGAGCAGAAGTTTACCAGACTGGGCAAAAGTTTTTAAAACCTTCTAAAACTATTTTCAAAACCATTTACAAAGAAGCATTTTTCAAGAAAAGTCTTGTTTTATTTAAAGGCTATTCCCCAAAAGCCATTAGCACTATCCTTTGTTTCCTCGTTTTGAATCTCTTCTTTTTCATTTTAGCATGTCTGGGAATCTTAACCTTCCAGAGGGTGTGCCAATACCTGGCTGGTTCAAAAGGTACTTAGAGGCTAGGGCAACGATGCAGGCCCAGCAGATATTCCTCCTCCAGCTGCAGCGGTTCCTCCTCCTCCTCGTGCAAATGCTTTCTCAAAAATCTGTAGATATTTTAGGGCCATGGGTGGATAGGATTTCAAGGGAACTGAATCATTCGTAGAAGCGAGGAACTGGCTCAAAGAAACTGAGGATCTGTTCGTTATCTTCGAGGTGGATGATAGGCAGAAGGTACAGTTGGCAGTATGGTTGCTCAAAGACGAAGCTTCCTACTGGTGGGAAGTCACTAACGCTGAAAGACCTGTTGACACATGGATGGATTTCAGGATAAGGTTTGAGATGAAATTCCTCTCACAAGCTGAACAAAGTCTACAACTGGAAAAGTTCTTATCTCTTAAGCATGGAAGTAGAGTATGTCATTCAATTCAATTAGCTGGCCCGATTTGGACTGGACTTAGTGAATACTCCTCATAAGAAGGCTCTCCGTTTTGTCAAGGGATTGAATGAGCCACTTCACAGCTTGGCTATGACCCATATACCTATGGGGGCTACTTACGAAAGGTTAGTAGACATGGCACTCTTAAATGAGGAAGACAAGGGAAAGAATGAGGCAAAAGCAGAAGTGCCTCAAGATAAGAAGGGGGAAGGGTCATAGAACAAGAAGGCTGATCCAAAGAAAGGCGGGAAGAACAACAAACCCGTGAAAAGAGAAAGTGCAATTTCTGTGGCATTCCTGGACATCTGGTCAAAGACTGCAGGAAGAAGAAAAGTAAGATGGGTGGCTGTTTCCACTGTGGTGAGACAGGACACATGGCTAGGGCCTGCCCAACGAAGCAAAGACAGGGAGCTGTACCTTCTTCTGGAGGACAAGTCCACGCTCTCACGGTACCTCCGCAACAACGAGGTAGAAATATTTCTGTCGAAAGTTTAGTCTTTCTTTTTGATCATCCTGTTCGAACCTTGTTTGATTCTGGTGCATCACATACTTTTATTTCTTCTGATATTGTTGAAACTCTGCACCTAAGTACTACTCTAGTTGAGGATCCCGTTATTGTTTCAAATCCAATTGGTGGCTCCTCTCATTTATCTATGATTTGTGTGGATTTGAGGATTTCTATCTTAAGCGTAGAATTCACATGTAATACTTATGTTCTCAGATTTATGGGATACGGTTTGATTATAGGCATGTATTGGTTGTCCAATAATGGAGCCATTCTCGATTGTGAACGAAGGGTAGTTAGACTCGTGACTCGCCTTGGTAATACCCTTGAAATTTCTTGTAACCCTATGGGTGCTGTCATGTTATGTTATCTAGAATCTCTTGACTCGTCTATCGATGATTTGCAATCAGTAAGGGTAGTCCGAGAATATCCCGATGTCTTTGATGAGGTTAAGGGGTTACCCCCTAAGCGCGAGATAGATTTCCGTATATATCTTGTTGATAATGCTAAGCCAGTTGCATTTCCCGTTAGACACATGGCCCCGCGGGAGAGAAAAGAGCTTAGTAAGCAAGTTAAGGAGTTTCTGGAGAAAAAATTCATTAGGTGAAGCATTTCTGAATGGGGTGCTCCGGTGGTATTTGCTACTAAGGCGAATAGTTCGCTTCGTCTATGCATAGATTATCGTGAGTTAAACAAGCCGACTAAGAAGAATAGACACCCACTACCGAGAATCGACGACTTGTTCGACCGGCTTGTAGGAGCGTCTGTTTTCACTCAACTCGATCTAGCTACAGGATTCCATCAACTTAGAGTGGCTGAGGATAGCATTGACAAGACTGCGTTTAGGACTCCGGATGGTTTATTCGAATGGCTTGTCATGCCATTTGGTTTGACTAATGCATCCACGTACTTCGTAGACTTGATGAGTAGGGTGTTTAGGGAGTTCCTTAACAAGTTTGTGGTGGTCTTCGTGGACGATATTTTGATATTCTCAAAGGATAAGGAAGAACATGCTAGACATCTCAAGGAAGTCATGGATACGCTTAGAGCACACGAGTTAAAGGCTAAGTTCTCTAAGTGTCATTTTTGGAGAAAAGAAGTTCGGTTTCTTGGACATTTAGTTTCTAAGTAAGGTATAACTGTGGACCCCGCAAAGGTAATTGCGATACAAGACTGGAAAGTTCCTAAGAACGCAACGGAAGTGAGAAGCTTTCTCGGTTTGGCGGGCTACTATAGGAAGTTCATTAAGGACTTCGCTAAGATTTCAGCCCCTCTTACTAGGTTAACGAAGAAGAATCTAGCTTTTGCATGGGACATAGAGTGTGACGTAGATTTTCAAAGGCTTAAGAGAGCTCTTACCACAGATCCAGTTTTGGCATTACCCGACGGAGGTAAGATGTTTGCGGTGTACACAGATGCGTACAGCACGGGATTAGGCACTGTCCTAATGGAAGAAGGGAAAGTGATATGCTACGGGGGTAGACAACTTAAAGTTCATGAGAAAAACTATCCCACACATGACTTGGAATTGGTCGCGATTGTTTTTGCGCTTAAGTCTTGGTGCCACTATCTTCTAGGTGAGAAGTTCGAGTTGTATACCGATCACAAATCGCTTAAGTACCTCTTTTTACAAAAAGATTTGAATCTAAGGCAACAGAGGTGGATGGAATTCTTAGCATCGTATGACTTCGATATAACTTATACCCCTGGCAAGGGTAACGTGGTGGCGGATGCGCTAAGTAGGAAAATGTTGACTCTGAGTCCTTTGTTTGTTGAAAGGAAAAGTCTTGAGTTTATAACAACCTTTGATTTCACACCCGTTGTTGAGTCGTTGGCTAGCATGTTAGCATCTCTTGAGTTAAGGCCTACGCTTCTAGACCAAGTAGGGACTTCACAAAAGGAAGACCCACAGATAGTCGAGATCATGGACAAGTTGATTAGAGGTGAGATGTCAATCACCTCAGTAGGTATGCCATAGATGACAAGGGATGGCTAAGGCGCGATGGTAGACTATGTGTCCCATAAGTGGGAGACTTAGTAAAGAGAGTTCTCGAAGAGGCGCATCACTCGAAGATGACTATACATCTCGGAGGGGATAAAATGTACAAGGATATGAAGCGCATTTTCTTTTGGAACGGGATGAAAAAGGACGTGGCGGAATTTGTTTCTAAGTGCATGGTGTGCCAACAAGTAAAGGCCGAGTCGAAAAAGCCCGGTGGGCTATTGCATCCTTTGGAGATTCCGTTGTGGAAATGGGAGAGTGGCTCGATGGATTGCCTAGGTCAAGGAAGGGCAATACTAGCATATGGGTTATAGTAGATAGAATCACGAAGAGCGCTCACTTCATTCCTGTGAAGAGCAAGCGGACCGCATCATGGCTAGCGTCTATATACCTTCGAGAAATAGTACGGTTGCACGGAGTTCCTTCTAGTATAGTTAGCGATCATGACCCGATTTTCACTAGCGAATTTTGGAATAGTTTACAAGAAGCATTAGGTGCACGACTAAGTTTAAGCACGGCCTATCACCCACAAACGGATGGACAAACCGAAAGGGTAAATAGGGTACTAGAGGATCTTTTGAGACTATGCATTCTTGACTTTGGTGGTACTTGGGAAGTTCACCTGCCTCTCGTTGAGTTCGCGTATAATAATAGTTACCAAGCTAGCATAGGAATGGCACCATTCGAAGCTTTATACGGAAGACCGTTCAAGTCACCAACTTGTTGGTGGGAGTCGACAGACAAGCTCATACTTGGACCTGACATGATAAGGGACACTTCCGAGAAGGTTGAGTTGATACGAAGACAAATGAAAACGGCCCAAGATAGACAGAAATCCTACGCAGACAAGAGAAGCACAGACCTAAAGTTCGAAGTCGGAGATATGGTCTTTATAAAAGTTTCTCCTTTACGCAATGTGGTTCACTTTGGAGCGGTTGGAAAGTTAGCACCGAGGTTCGTAGGACCGTTCCCTATCATCGAAAGGATTGGACAGATGGCCTATAAGGTAGAGTTATCCAAGAGGTTGGCTGGAGTACACAATGTCTTTCACGTTTCGCATCTCCGAAAGTGCTTACATAAGTCTTCCGAAGTGGTTGAGCCAAGCATCCTTGAAGGCATAGAAGTGGAAAGGGAAGCAACATCGAGGCGAGTTTCGATTCGTATCTTAGGAACGGAGATCAAGAAGCTAAGGAATCGAGAAGTCAAGCTAGTTAAAGTACAATGGAGTGAATCCTAAGAAGACGCAACTTGGGAAACCGAAGAGAAGATACACGCGCTATACCCAATTCTTTTTTAGGGTACATTCTCGATCTCTTTTTCCTATAAGTTTACATACCTTCGTATCATGTACATGATTTTTCTATCCATGTTTGTCTTGTTATCTTCTCGATCCTAACTTGAAGAACCTTAGGTAGGGTTCCCTTTTTGATGTAAACATGTGATTGAAACATGTTATGGTTGATGATTGCAAGTGGTCGCAAGTGGTTGCATAACACACATTAGGCACTAGATCGGCTCAGTCACATATTTCATATTGCATATGCATGGGTGCTTATACTTGTATATGGATGGAAATTTGATATGTTATTATATGGATGAATGTTTGTGCACTCATGCAGAGATATAAAGTATGTTAGGAATTTGCATACATGTTGGACTCATTACACTAACATATTTTGCATTAAGGAGGTCTACTGAATCAGTAACCGCCTGATCTTTTGCATTAGATAAGTACATATACACACACTCTTGCATAAGTTCACACAATATTAGAAATCTTTTAAGGACAATGGTTTCTTGTGGATGATGGTTGAGTAGATGGATGATTGGATGATAGGATGCATTCTTCTTAACTTGAAGATTTCGGGGACGAAATCCTTTAAGGAGGGGAGAATGTAACAACCCGTATTTTAATAACATGTTAAAACCATAAATCAAGGCAGAATTAAATTTTAAAATAAGAATCAGGTAAAATGGGTTGGGCATTGTGTTCATCTCGAAATTCTACTTGGAAATAAGTCCGAGTTTTCGAAAAACGGATTCCGTATGAGGGAGATACGACCCTCCGAAGATTCAAGGATTTTCAGAACCGAAAAACAGCTCGAATTCGAATTCGAAATCAAAATTCGAATTCAAACCCCAGCGCAGACTGGGCGGGAATTTTCCCGCCCAAGACTAGGTCGACCTGGGGGTCGACCTCCCAGGGGCCAGGTCGACCTGGAGGTTGACCCTATGGTCGACCTGGGGATCGAACTGGTGCCGAAATCCAGTTTTGAGCCTGGGTTCATTCTGATGTTTTGGTCTCGTTTTCAATCTAGATTCGTTCGCCTAATCCTATATACACAACCCCCTAACCCCATTCTCTTTACACCATTTTATTCTCTCCTTATGCTGCCTCTGAAATAATTGAAATAAATAAATTAAAATAAAAACACGAAGACTATTTCTTGAAGATTACGGCTAGGAATTTCATATTAGGGTTGTTCGACTAGAGCTTCGATTCTGCTTTTTACATTCTCGATCCGCGCACTGTAAGTTCTAGTTACTTTGAGATTTAAACTTGTTAATTGTAATTAGGACATGAGATAAAGTGAAATTGGAATTAAGTATGATAATTGATTCACATCTATTCTAGTTTCCATCTTGGATCTTGACATTTGGGAATATTGCTATGAAATCAGTTTGGACCTATTCATGTTGTAAATCAAACTCCTTCATGTCCATAGTATTATCATGCCTGTGATGTTGAATCAATCTACTTTTCACAAGTTTGGATTATCACCTTTATCATGACTATCACCTTATTATGCTAGATCAGTAATCCTAATGTTTTGAGACTATTATTCTATATGCCAGTGATGTTATAACCAATTATCTCAAGCTATATCAAGCTAGATTTATCACCTTGAGCTCGTTCTTATGCCTATCATAATTTTGATGTTATTCTCTTTTATTTTGAATTTGGATTTACTTGTAATCTAGATCGATTCACGTTTACGTGCGATGGGAATACGATTTGGGTAGATTAGGCAAAACATGAATTGGTTATGAATATGAATCATGAAACTTGACATGAAACTTGCCATGAAACTTGACACGAACTTGACATGAAATTTGAACATGGACATGACATTAGAATGAACTTGAAAATGGCCAACTCGAGGTTGGGTTGAGTTTGCAGTGTAATTCTGCCCGGAACCACCCGGCAAATCCAGTGACTGCAAACAATAGGATCCAATGTGGGTAGTTGGTCATATCGCGCTTGAAACCTGAGGTTAGACTGAGTTATGGTGTAAATCTGCCCGAAACCACCCGGCATATCCAGTGACCACAACAACAGGTCTGATGTGAGAGGTTGGGGTGCATTAATGAATTAATGACACATGATAGGGTTAAGTCATGAACATGAAATACAACACTTAACCAACTTCATACATGATTAGTGAGGTTAAGTCATGAAATTGAAAGACAACAGTTAACCAACTTGACATGCTAGACTGATAAGGGTTAAGTCACGAATTTAAATGACAACACTTAACCTATTGGATGGAAACCCTAGTTACGCGGTCCATTTCAGCAGTAATCCACATAGATGTATCATGGTACCCTGGAACTAGGCAGGGTGGGGCACGATTACTGAGCTGGTTGTAAGTGACCAGAACGACGGCTAAGTTGGTGCGCCAGTGTAGGTTCAGGCGGACTATGGTCATGCACGTAGTCGGGAGTTGAAAAAGCAGGCATTGGGCATCAGTAGGTTTACACTGTGCGTGCTTGATTCGTGTCGGTGGTTGGCACCCTAGGGCTTGATATACCCTATGGTGGACCTAGCATAGGTGACTACATTCGTGATAGGGCCGTATGACACAAACACACGACGAGCTAGAACTTGTAGGGAGCCGATCGATTAATGGATCGTTCCGTAGGACCCCGAAATGGATCATTTCATGATATTGGGCCAAGGGATCATAGTACAGTTGGTGCAGCGAATCTTGAATATGCGATGCTATACTTGATTTATACATGATTTATCACGTTATCTTAGTCTATCTTGCCCATCTTGACAGCATTCTTATGTTTTGTTTCAGTTTATACATGTCATATTACCTTTACCTGTTTTTATGTTGAAAGTCACTAGGACTTACCAGTCTTTATGACTGACCCGTTTTCTTTCGTCTCCTTTTCTTTCGTTCCCCCCCCCCCCCACCCATGGTTCTCAGGGAGGAAACTCTAGCACTTAGCTTGGATTTCTCTTGCTTTCGGTTCAGCTCATGTACGGTTTGATCTTGAGCTCTGCTATGGCTGCATTTCTGGTATCTTGGGTAATTATGCTATTTTTGTTGTTTTAAGCTTTTATGCTTCTTTATTTATGCAAGACAGAATTTGTTGTAATGGAAAATGATTTTGACTGTTTGGTACTTTGGATGAAAAAAGCTTTGACTATTTTGAAAGTAATGAAATTTATCTTTTGACTCTTCCGCTGTTTTGTTTATGTCTATCTTGTAATATTTCTGTGATTGTTTACCTCGATAACATTCCTCCAAAACTAGTGCATTCACTTTGTGAGTGACCTTAGCGGTGGTGGGGTGTTACAGTTTCCCTCTTATTACTTTGGGCTATTTATCCATGTTGGGGATGGGCAGACTAGGTGACAGGTAGTAGATCTTTATGAGGACTATCCTGCTAAGCGATGACGAGCTGTAGGCTTACATATTACTACTTACTATACATGGTTGTTGTTTCCGCTGATGTTGTTAATTTGTTACTCTGAGTGAAATTGTAGGGAGGCTATTTGTACAGATTCTGATACTACCGTTGTTTGTTTGGGATATTTTCATGGTGATATGGGAAGTTGAAATTCTGTTCAATTATGCTTCACTATTATTTCCTATTGTATATGTTTTACTACATTTAATCCATGCGTTGTGACTTGTACGACATGTTCCATTGGTGTTATCCTACCTTGATGATCGTCCATAGCTGCTGGCATATCTTTCAGCACACTATTTCCTTTCTGAAGTGCGAGAGTTATAGGTGGACGTGACATAAATCCAAACCCCTTAAACTTGAAAGTTAATCATGTTAAAACCTTGAAATGGGGTCTCATCTACAATATGGTAAACAAAGGGATTTTTGGAAAAGTCAGAGAAATTACATTACTATTTTTACTTTCTGAACATTTAACTATATTATGGATATCAGGCCTACAGTCAATACATAAGCGGCATAGTAATACCGAACTTAGTTGTCATTAGCCGAACAAGTTTCAAACTTAACCACCGTACCACTAAACAGTTTTTTTACTGGTTACTGAGGAAAATCCGATTAACATCTGGATTATGTCTAATCATTACTGAGCTTAAGGACATTTCAAAATTCTATAGTGAATTTCTTATGTGATTATACTCAAGTTAATTTCCAGTTTCAGTACGAAAATTGCAAATATTCAGACCTTAAAAACAGATTTTGGACTTCGATTATGAAATAAAAATTCAAATATATTTTTAATTCAATCTACAACATACTTTTGCTTGAAACATGTAATTGCAAGTGAATAGTGAAGATAAAGGGATAACCTATTTATAAAAAACGAAAGGATAACCAAAGTTGGCCATTGGATTAGATCTAATCATCCATATTGGAATGCTGAAATGTGGGAAAGCTCAATAGGCACTGAAGGAAAGAAATATTGTCTTGAAAAGTCAGGAATACCCCTTCACTAATGGAGGGAATGTTAGTCAAAATAACCACAACAATGTCAAGATAACAAACAGTGTAAAGGAATGTAAAGAATAAGAAACTTTTCGTCTATTTGAAGGTACTTAATCAAGAACTACATCCATAGGAAAGTGGGAGGAAAAAAGTTTTCTTTCGACAAAAGCTAGCCCCTTCGATAAAGCCGAAGGAAATATCTTCACAAAAAATGATTATCAGATAAGCCAAATTGGAGTTGGTCCATGTTGATGAGCCAAAACGTACATTTTGATTCATTCGAAGGGGATGTTCTGACCATGCAATCCTTAAGGAAATCCCTACCGTATAAGGAGGACTTCATCCTAGACATGGTTACCCTTTCAAGCTCCTCAAGCCAAGGACCTTTGAAGACATGATTATTACTACAAAAACCAAGTTTTTCATTCAAAGAACTCACTTTGGCATACATAAAATATTTTTAATGAGTCTTTTCCAATAAGCATCCAGGTAAATAAAATTTCTCTCCAAACTACTCACTTCTAGTTCAGGCCACATCAGAAGCACAAGCTATAGATTATCAAAGTCGTTTCTATTGGGCCTTAGGTTGGCATCTGCAAAGGCATCCAAGCGAAGGTTTTGTGGCATAAAGCGGGTCAAATAGCTCCTACAAATATGATTCTTGTAGTCCAGAATCTAGACTAGATTTTTCATTTTCTCACTTGTCTGAAAATTCTTAATTGTAAACCAGGATTCCTAAATCAATTTGAGGATTCTGGAAATTGATAGCTTCAAGTATCTGTACTATTCAAAGTTATTAATAAAGAAGATTTTATCATTAAATAAGGTAATTATTGAATTATTATGTTGCTGTGTTATAACTTTACATGTTTGAGCTCTGAATGCTCCAATAGAGATTAACTGATATAACAACTCTAGTCATCTTTGAAAGGATCTAATAAATGGAATAAGATAACTAGAACCCATCCGAAGGGATCTAGTTCCGAAATCCTCTAGAACCTGAAATCTCATCAAAGGTTACTTAAGATGTTTGAGACATCTAAAATTGTCAGATAGTCTCGTATTGATGGTTTTAGTTGGGAATTCAAGCTCCTACTTATAAAGGATAAGGTTGTAGTTTAAGAACATGATACCCTTAAATTTTGATCGAAGGCTATTTATAAAGGGAATGGATCTTATTCACCTATTCTGAAACCTTATAAGCAACTCTAATATATGTGGAAAATCACCTCAATAAGGAAAAGGCCTTTATTTAGTAACTTTTAGAAGATCAAGATGAATATTATCCCCATGACAGCTACTAAGATGAGGAATAAGATGATCTGACAACAATTGAAGATTCTTACCAAAACTTTTCAGATGAAATCAACAGAAAACAAAATTGCATGCATAAAACCTTCAATATTAAAGGGATTTCAAGGTTAAAGCTTTAGGTATCTAACTATTATCTTTGTGTCGATAGGAACAAGCTTTCGGGAAGCACTAAAGGCTAATGGTAGGATTCAAAGATACTTTCGACATAGAAAATTTCTTTTAAACTACACAAACATAACTAATTGGCTTTAGTGGAAAATTTAACTTTCTCTTAAAATGAAAGGTGCGATACAAGTAAATCCAACCTAATTAAGGAATCTATAAGAAATTCTCTATTATACTGTGTTAACCAATTTTGTGGCTAATACTGTTATAGTTAGAAAAGGCTTTTGGGATTTTGTATTTCAAAATTATCTATTAAACAAAGGATTTGGCCTTTAGTTTCTTCTGAATTGATTATAACGTACCAAATCCAGGATTTTGAAATAATTATATCAATTATCAATGCTCTAATCTAGGTTAATTTGTTGAATTATAAATTACCTTGTTTGGGATTGTGCTGCTTATCGAAAGTCGAAGTATGGTTTTGAATACTTAACTAAATAGTATTGTTAGGAATATTGAGAAGCTTATACCCTAGAAAAATAAGCTAGCAAAAAGATGCAGGCAATATAAATAAAAAATGTAAATCAAAGGAAAATGAGAGCCCCAACCAAGTTTTATCTACATAATTTATCAAGTTATTACAAATAACACAATCCAAAAGTTAGAAGGAAATGTAATCCTAATGATTTTAAAGTCTTTCTATTAGATTTTTGGACATTGCAAGGTTCGAAATGCGATAAAAAACAATGCAAAGCATATCCTTAAGCATTTTTCTCTTTTACGCTGATTTAGTCGACATCATCAATAAACTCAATCCGAGCTTCAAGGGAACGATTGTAATCCCTGTTTGTTTTCGAGAGGAGTTGTATGTCGTTTCGAATTCGACATTGCACTTCCAAGGAAGTATGTCTCCTTCTTTGGCATATTAGCTTGGCTGACATAGTTGTGAATGAGACGCGTGATGTCATCCTTTCCCTTATTCCCAGAATAACTCCAAACATCGTGCTTCGCCTTTTTGGCCCAATATCCAACTGAATTTTCATCTAAGTCCTTCAAAAGGATTGTTAAATAAGAATATTTCTTATGACTATTTTCTTAAGTCTAGTAAAGTCAGTTGGACTAGATGGGACCGCGGAAGATGGTACAAATGATGAAAACCATCTCAATTCAAAGCAAATTATAATGATTTACATGTGGTTGGATTATCCTCTTATTGAAATTCTAGATTGCAAATCTGATGATGGAGTTTGACCATCTTATAATGGAAGTCAACTGAATGATTCACTTTTATTAAACGCTTAGCCTCAGTATGGGCTTCGTCTTGTTGTCTCAACTTACTTTTCAAATCCCCCTTCTACACCCTGAGACTTTGAACTAGAACACTATTACTCTTAAAATTTCTTGAACACTCTAATGCGAGTGAATTGCCCATAAATTTAAAACGAGGAGAATCATTAGAATCTCTTCTTTTTATGTAATCAGCTATTAGTTTCTCTTTGATTTTTGCAAATTAGAAAGAAAGACTTTCCGATAGGGTTGTTATTGCTAATTGAGAATCCTAATAGGAAAAATCACAAATGGAATGAATATTTGAAAGACCATCCTTTTATTTCACGAAGAGGCTATAAGAAAATACGGATACACATTAATTCAATTCAAAACAAACAATATTCGAAGTCTCAAAACAACATCCCTAGCCCTATCTAAGAAATTGGCAAATGGAACCACTATTGAACTGAAAGTTGTCTTAATTTTATCCAGGGTAAGAACCAGAAGAAAATGGCCATAATCCCATCCTGTGACTGGTGGGGTATCGGGTCCACTAATTAGTTTCGAATGATATGTTCTGCTTTCCTACAAGCTTGTCTTTCTCTTTACCAAGAAAATCAAAATGAAATCGAGGGCATACAAGTGCAATTTATGGAAATATCTTAGAAAATAGAATCATGCCAATTTTGAGGTCTTAATTTGTGAAATATTTTCTTGATAGTCCCTTCGCAATTTAACAAATTTCGTTGAAAAGTCTTGAGTAATCGAACTACTTGGAAAGTAAGTTTTCGGTGACAACACAATATAATAATGTTAAGAATACAAACATACCATGATAAATATTTTGTAATAACAATGTTCTAGCATTCACAAAATTCTAATATGACTCATACAAGATGGAGTTTCTAAACATTTCAGGGATAAATTTGTAATTATAGTATGTGAGATTTTCAGGAGATAGGTCAATAAAAATAAAATAGACTTGTTAATCCCATTATAAAACGCGATTCAAGAAATAATGCGTTGGGTCATTTATATGATGGACCGGTCGTTAACATTGCATGAATCAGTCGGGCACAAAGGCAATGGGTTGCGTGAGATCATTCAGTTCGATCAAGAAGCCTTAAAGCACTACATGGGTCGTTTATATATAATATATATGGAACGCACATGTATTAAGTTGGATCGTGTGACTGCATAAATAATGCGAAGCATAGGCATGAATACATGATGGGTCGGTTACAAAAAATACATGGAACGTAGCACTGAACACGTGGACCATTGATATTTTAATACGGATGGGTCGTTCGTATTTTGATCGGGCTGAAGGTGATTTGTATTAAATGGTCAGGCTGTAGCTTCACTATATACACCAGATCGTTGATAGTTCATTTGGTAAAATAATGGGTCTCATGCTTTTATAAATACAGCTATCACGTGGGACCTATGAGATGGATCGGTTGTTTAAATGTTCACAATGGGTCATTGGCAGCTCACCTATATTCATGGGTCATTATGTTTCAATTGCATGGAGCCACTTGGACCGTCCCTGAGTTAAATAAACGGAACGTACATGGCACAGTATAATAGTTTGCCGGCATTATATATATACACACACACATATATATACATATACATATATATATATATATGGGGGGACACGTGGCTTTAGAGCGTGAAGTATGTTGAGGTATTAAAGTATGAAGCGTGTCATATATAAATTCATGGGTCATTTTTTATCATAAGACGGTGACATAGGACCGTATACAAATGCCAAATACACCGAGTCGTTAGCATGCACACATGCATAGAGCATGGGTCGGGCATACTAGACACGATGGATCGTAGCAGAACTTGGGTCATGGCACATAACTGGGTCATGCATTGTATAAATAATACTTGGGTCGTGTGGAGTGGACATGTTGTATACATTTAATACAAGACATGGATCGGATACCAAACAATGGACCGTGGTATATATGCATGGATCGTACAGTTTAAATAATGGATGGAATGCATGGGTCGTTATGTATTATGGGTTGGTTGTAAAGACTAAAGGAGGTCTGCGCGATGCATATTTCAAGCGTGTATATTTCATGAACCAGGGACCACCCAAGCATTCCGAACTCCGCCTATAAATACACCACCACCTCACACATAAAAGGGGACACATCTTCTTCTCCTAAGAGGCTGCCATTTTAGATCTCTGATATTGCTCTAATTCTCCATCTCCATTAAAGCATCTTCAAGAGAGATTCAGGCATTTCCATCATCGTCTTCCTTGAGAAAATCATCGAAGATCATCACCGTGCACGATTATTAAAGATCAGCTTCAACAATCACCGCTATTAGTGAGATTTCGATACATTTCTCCAGAAGAATCGAAAGAGATAGAGAATCATCGAGAAGTTGTAAAGAGAAGAGAGAGAATTACTGTTGAAGAGATAGAAAAATGTGCAAAATGAGATCGATTATGTACCTTGTAATGCTAAAGATATTGAAATCATCCTTCAAACTGGACAAAGGCGAAAACTGTGGCCATTTCACTATAAACGCTCTCTACTTTACCGTTTTCTACGTATTTTTGCTCTTAACCTTGTCTCACACAGCTTTACGGTGTTCATACACCTTTTGGGGTGTTAGAATCCATTTTGGTTGTTAACATTTTTTGGTTCCCACCATGAGGCCCGAACCCAAGATAACAAGGTTAAGAGCCTTGGTGGATTTTGAGGTTTGGAAGCCTGCTGTTTTATGATAAATCCGCATGATCTAAAAGTCAGGCTCATTCAATAGATTTCTACGAAGCTTAGAAAGTTGTCCAATATAATGGCACCATCAAAGAAAGGTAGTAAGTCTGCTAGAGTTCCTAGAAATGATGCTAATGATGCTATAACCACTCCTCAAACTAATCATCTGAATGTTGCTCAAGCTTAGGGATATGGAGTAACCCAAGATGAATTGGATACAGTTGTGGCTGGTTTGAATCAACGAATGGAAACCTCGAACAAAACTTTAATGGATAAGCTAGATGCTCTTCTTACCGCTCAAGCTAATCCCGCACCTCATAGAGTTGATATTGATTTAGATGAGAATGCTCATTCCTCTGCGTCAGATCATTCCAGAGGAAATCGCGATCATTATGTAGAGGAAATAGATGATTTGTTAAGCGGAAGAGATGATGCTGACATTGAGGACTCCATGTGAATGTATAAGTGCTCAAACAAGCCCTAACGAGAGAGAATCAGTCTAGAAACACGCTTCTCAGAAAGTTGCAAGTCCTACAGAAGGGGCGCTTCCTCAAGCTATAGGTACAAGGCCTTAGTTCACTAACGTGATCACTTGCCAAGACAAGCATCAGAGAAAAATGCTGGCGTACGCCCCATCGAACAACGCAACAACGAGGAATATATTTCGGAGATGATCAAGCAGATCATGAAGGAAAGCTTATCCCGAAATGATAATGAACGAGAGTGTGATTTCACACCAAGTAAAACTCCGTTTACTGAGAAGATCCGCAAGGCTGAGTTTCCAAAGAAATTTGTACCTCAACCACGCCTCCATATAATGGAACCGCTGATCCTAATCTATTTCTGTACAAGTATGAGTGGCACATGAATGCTGCAAGGGAAATGGATAAGATCAGGTGTTTGTCCTTTCCCATCTACCTAGAGGGAGAAGCATCACCATGGTTTACTAAGCTGCTACCCAAATCTATAGACCAATTTTCTGACATGGCAAATAGGTTTAAGGAGCAATTCAGGTTGTATGCTTCAAAGGCTAAGGATTCATGTCACTATCAGGACTGGAGAAAAATCCTAGAGTTTTGGTGAAGGCTTTTCTTACTCATTTCAATGCTGTTGTAGCGGAGGTTGGAAATCCGGAACCCCGCATGGTATTAATGGCACTGGTTCGAGCTGTGGATAAGAAGATCGAGTTCGGAAAATGGGTAAAGATGAAGGAACCCAACACACTTGATGAGTTTTACAAGAAGGCTAAGGAGTTCATCCGGTTGGAGTTAGATCCTTTTATCCAGAATGTTGCTGGAAGCAGTGCCATGGAGGATAAGAAAAGCAATGATACTCAAGGTGATTAGAAGAATTACGGAGATCTGAATAGGCAAAACGAGGACATCGAAATATGGGAGAATGATAACAAGACACGTCATCTTTTGAAACCTGAAGAGTTGACTCCTTTAGGTGACACACCGGAAAACATTTTCTTTGCCACAAGAGATGCAGAATATTATCCAACACCACGACCATTGAGGATAAATGACTAAGCAGCAAATTCTGGAAAATTCTACCACGATCACAACCAGCCTGGTCACTACACTAACGAATGTCAAAATTTAAAGAGCTTGATTGAAGAATTGATAAGGAAGAATATGCTGCAACAGTATGTGAGAAAACCGCAAGCAACAGATACCTCTGCAATCGTTCAAGGGCAAAATCAAGCCAACAATGGCTGAAACGGTTCAAATGACCAAGAGCATTGAATAATGACCATTTGCGTCAATATTTTACTTAGAGCATTGCTCATTTCTATTAAAAATTGATGTTGTTTTCTTTTACAAGTATAAACCATCGATGCTTAGGGGGGTGTAGTAATCAAACATTTTCATTTTCATTAATAAGAAGTATGTATCTGCTTTATTTCGATCGTATCGACAACTAAAAAGTTTCTAAAAAATTGGTTTAATGTTGCAGGCTATCTGAAAGATGTCTGCTCTCTCACAATCCGAAAGACCTGATGACTTTTACAACGCATCCCGACAGAGGTAACACAAGTGTCGAATGCCACAAACATCATTATGCACAAATGCGAGGATGTAATGCACTGCCTTGTAGACCAAAAGGGGGAGTCACTAAGAGTCAAGCGACGAATGACAGGGCAAGCAAGCACAATAAAGGAAAAGACTTGTTTGAAGGCACCTAACCTAGTCTCTGACGCCTGATTTACTCGGTTGGAAGGGACGAATGTTGGGTAGCAGGACCTGTCCAGAGGCATCCAATCTAGTTTATCTGATGCTTGATTTACTTGGCAGGAGGAGAGACTAGGGCTGTCAATTTCCTACCCGACCCGAAACCCGCACGGAAACTAGTAGGTCAACCCGACCCGTTTAGTTAGCAGGTCATTTTCGGATCAACCCAAATTTGACCCGTTTATAAACGGGTGGGTTTAGGGTTGACCCGCTAACCCGATTTTAACCCTACAAACCCGATTGTATGTTGTATCTTTTCTATTATTTTAGTCTTTTGTGTATGTTGTTAGTGTTAGACTTTTATGTATGTAGTAATCAATGTGCTCATATATTCTTGTGTAAGTTGTTATATTTTACTAATTTATTCTCGTATGTTGTTAGTTATATTTTACTCATAACAATTGTATCTCCTCCATACTGTTAGTAATTTATGTATGCAGTAAGATCATACATTCTTATGTATGATAATGTTTTTTGGAGATTTCATGCTTTATACATGTGTTTCCTGTTGGTGATTTCATAACTTATTGTCTGTTGATGATTTTGTAACTTGTAGCATGTTGATGATTTGGTTCTTTTGTTGTTTATATTATTGAGAAATATTTGCCAATGGGTCAAAAGGGTAAAACCGACACTGCCTGACATGAACCATTTAGTTAAACGGGTGACATGGGTCGGGTCAGGTGAACCCGTTTATAAACGAGTCAGATTAGGGTTCAGAAAAAGTGACCCGTTTAATAAACAGATTGAACCGACCCATTTATAAATCAATCCAAACCCAATTTGACCCGATCCTAACCCAAGCCGACGCGACCAATTGACAGACCTGGGAGATACGAACGTTGGATTTAGAAAAAGACCTAACTATGGGCACCCAACGTAGTCTCCGATGCCTGATTTACTCGGCTAGAAAGGAAAAACGTTCGGTAATAAGACCTGTTCGGGGGAATCCAATCTTGTTTCTCCAAGTGCCGATTTACAAGGTCGGAAGAGACGAGTGTTGGATCAAAATAAAAGTCCTTTCATAACAGAGGCGATAAAAAGTCTTCCCATAGCAAAGGAAAAATAAAAGTCCTCCCATCGCAGAGGCAAGAAAAAGTCCTCCCATAGCAGAGGAAAAATAAAACTCCTTCCATAGCAGAGGCGAGAAAAAGTCCTCCCATAGCAGAGGAAAAATAAAAGTTCTCCCATAGAAGAGGCGAGGAAAAGTCCTCCCATAACAGAGGAAAAATAAGTCCTTCCGTAGTAGAGGCGAGAAAAAAGTCCTCCAATAGCAGAGGCAAAATAAAAAATCCTCCCATTGTAGAGGCGAGAAGAAGTCCTCCTATAACAGAGGCAAAATAAAAGTCCTCCCATAGCAGAGGGGAGGAAAAAGTCCTCCCATAGCAGTGAAAAAGTATAAGTGCTCCCATAGAAGAGGTGAGAAAAAGTCCTCCATAATAGAGGAAAAATAAAAGATCACATAGTAGAGGTGAGAAAAAGTCCTCCCATAACAAAGGCAAAATAAAAGTCCTCTTATAGCTTAGCAAAGATAAAAGTCCTCCCGTAGTAGAGGCAAGAAAGAGTCCTCCCATAACAGAGGCGTGATAGAAGTCCTCGCATGTAGGGCAAAACAAAAAGTCTTCTCACAGTGAGGTAGAAGTCCCCCCAAGCAGGGGCACAAGAAATAAAAACTTCCCATGAAGAAGCATTTCATCTGCTAATAAAGTCAAGCCTCGTTATACATTGACAAGCTCAGAAGCTCCACACATGTTGACAAGAACAAAGTGCTCTCATCAACAAAGCTGAAACTTTTAGTGCATCAATTAAAATCAAAAGGACTCGACAAACTTATTATATCTAGATTTTATAGTTCATGACGACCCATGGTATCGGGGAAACACAACAACATTGGGATTGGACGATGCTCGAAAAACATACAATGGGTTCATCACGACATTGCTATAAGAAAATATCTACTTGTACCCAATAAAGAAGCAGATGCAGTTGGGAATTATAAGGTAAGGTGTACAACATACAGAAGATCTCACCTTAAAAAGCTTGGAAAAAGGTCCTTGCCTTCGAAAGTGGGCCATCTAACAATTTGATGAAATTGATATACTCCACTCGTCAATAAAGCTTATTGCACTGATGAAATTCAACCTTGGAAATCAAACTAATCAACATTGACTAGTTACGAGCCTCATAAAGGAGGAGAGGTGAATACATCAGTCAAATCGAGGTAAAAGCAATCTCCTACAAGAGTCAATTCCTTCACTGAGCAAACCTAGTATCTCTCAACATAAAGGCTACCTCGTCTGCAAGGCTCCAATCATAAATAACTCAAATAAACCGATGGTATTCTGCTTCAAACCTAAGGATAAGCGATACTTAAAAGGCGACGGTACGAACATGACATAATTCGAATCTAATCGAGCAATAATGATTCCTAAGGAATTGAAGCTAATATCCATCAACGGTGTCAACATGAGACATAAAAAGAAGACTGAGCAATAGTCATGAAATGAGGGCAAGCCGTTATGAAGTTAAGATCCAAATTTTTATACAGCCTGGGATTATCCACGGTGTCAAAAACTATTGAAGAGATAACAATACCACAAGGCTGTAATATACAAAAAGAGCATCCCAGAATACGGAGAAAGTCACTATGAGAAAAGGAAGGAATAATGCATGAAGCGATTCATTTCTGCATAGCATTTAATTCCAAGACCTAGCTCTAAGGCTCACGGTTCTCAGGATGGATGCTGCAAAAGCATAATATAAAATGTCAGCTTAGTACAACTTATTAAGCGATGCACATAAGCTATTAAGTTTCCGGAAAAACTGCGGTCGTTGCAACCCAAAGGGATTGGCGGAGAACATGAGTCATGATGATTTGGACATCACTAATAATTGTATGAATCAGGCTAGACTCAAAATTTCATCAGACAAATTGTTTGGTGCACACCTTTCATATGTTTTGAATCTGGTGCAGTAACAGTTAAAAGGATGATACTCAAAACTCGAAAGTCCAAAATCTTGACTGGTGAATCTCTAGTGTCGTCGACAAGCAAACAAAGTGTTTTAACAATGTAAACGCATCTAGTGAGTCACAAACTTTCAGATGAAAGAGTTTTACCTTGATAACACACTTGAGTTTGTAAATGATTCCCATAATCTATTTTCTCTTATTGGATTAACCCGGTGTCGCCTTGATCAATCGACAACGAATTCGCCGCCAAATGGGCACAAAAGCTCTTCATTCAGGTTCTCTGGAAGAGCATAAATGCCAAGAGAAAATTTCCAATAAAGCTGGGTCAATATTACACTATTGTTCATCGAAATGAGCCAAGGAGTCCAAACAAGTCCAGTATGCATCGTCGACTAGTTCGAAAGCCATGTGTAAATTCAGGCTCAAAATTCCGAGTCCAACAAATGTCGTATTATACCAAAACCTTGAAGCTAACTCAAAGTCCAAAAGGCACCAACCAAGCTACTGCAACAAGCCTAAAGACGAACAATCAGCAAATCCCTCTTTCCCTGGAAATTTTGCATTATATTCGAGAATACCAACGTGAATGCATGCTTAATTAAAAACACACTAAGTTAGAACAAAAGAGCATCTCTACGGCAAATTGTCAAGATGACGGGGAATAACCAAAGACTGATTCGTCTACAATCCAGAAGCTGCAGTTGCTCTAAAGCTCCAATTTGACCAGAAGTGATTTCCTTTTCAGAACGATAACTTGTCGTCTGTCTAGTATTCGCTCCACACATGAAATCTCATTTTTAAAAATGACTAACAAGTACACATTTCATAAAATATGAGCCGTAGTGCAAAATAAATAACAATTATTAAAGGCGGGGCTTGAAATATGTAGTCGGAATATACCAATTAGCAAATCTCAATCATCGATGCGAATTCGAATTAGAGTGTCATGTCTGTGCAGGCAATGTTCGACAAATTATAATTGATTGAATGAGTTGATTCGGTATGGGCACTTCATTCGCTTTGAGTCAAGAAATTCGCTATAATTCATTTTTAAGGATTAAACTAAACTGTTGTCGATGTGGGCTATCGATGGCAAAATAATCGCCCAAAATCATGCAAGTGCTTGTCTTGTAGCAGGATAATTAGTGTAACAGCCCGCATTTTATGTATCGGAAGATCATAAAATAATTTTATTTTATTCCCTGAGGGTTGGATCATTCTCATCTTTTAGTATGTTGCTTATAGGGATGTGAGACATGTCCATAAATTTTACCGATTTTGTTTGTGACCATTTTGCCCCTGTCAGTCTTGTACATGGCATAACTTTTGACTCAGGTCGAATCAGAGGGTGAGACCTGTGCCATTGGAAAGGAATTGATGATTCTCTTTCTGTAGAGTGGTTACATTAAGGATTTGGTTCAGCGATTTGGGAGAAATCGCTGTTTTAAGGTTTAGCAGTTGGCTGTCCAGGTTTTGGAAGGCTAATGGGCTGGTTTGGAGAAAGCCCATTAAGGGGTTGGTGGAGGCTATAAATAAGGGGGTAAGGGATATGGGGAAAGGTTAGAATTTTCCATTCTCTTATAGGGAGGCTTTGATCTCCTTCTTCCTCTAATACCTTTCCACCATTAAAATTCCAAATCCAAGGAGGAATCAAAGATCTATACCATAAGAGGCTAGATCTACATCGATTGAAAGGGAATTTCATCGGATCTAAGGGTTTTGTGCAAGTTGCTTGCTGATCGGAATCATATTTCATTGTTTTTGCATCGCTTTGAAGAATTGGTGAGTGATTTACATCTCTCATTCGGATTCATGCAAGTATATGGGTTTTAGGATGTTAATTTCATCATTTCCATGTTATTTTCCTTAGATCCACACCATGCTAAGTCCATTTTATATATGAATCACCTTAGGATCTGATCTAGATAATTTAAATGGTTAATTTTATGATTTTTCTCAAGATTATGCAAGTTAGATCCGTTTTTATGTTCATATGATTCACTTATCATGTTTTGGGAAATTTATGTGTTTTGATGGAAATTGTTAGATTGATGATATTGTTGGTTGCATAACATGTTTGTGATTGCGTTTGGATGAATCGGATAAGCTGGTTTCGTCGGTTTCGTCATTTGGCGAAGTTTTGGTCGAAATTGGAGTCGAATTGGAGATGTGCAGGTTTCTGGTCGTCCTGGAGTTGGTCGGGTCGGTCTGGAATGAGGTGGTCGGTCATAGTATGGCTTGGGAAGCAAGTCAGGGAGCTGGTCGGTTTAAGCTGGTCCGTCCAGAAGGAGCAGAAGTGTTTCTGGTCGGTTTCAGATGGTGGCATTCTGGTCGGTGTCGGTTTCAGATGGTGGCATTCTGGTCGGTTTCAGATGGTGGCATTCTAGTTGGTTTTTACTGGAAGCAAATCCTGGTCGCTCTGAAGGAGCTGGTCGGTCAGGTGGAGCAAAATCTGGTCGGTCTTGACGGAGTCGATCCAAAGCTGGTCGGTCCCAAGGATGGCGTGACTTCGAGGTGATTCAAGTAGGAAGACTCGAAGTGATGAATGTGTTCGTTGATCAAGGTGGAACAACGAATGCGGAGACAACTCAAAGGTCGTGAGTTGGTGGATAATGGCTGCTCGAGAAGGTTGCTTGAGCTATGAAACATCGTCAAGGTTGGACGATTAGAGATGCGAAGGCTGAGAAGTCATCGTTGTCGTAAGTTCTAGCAGGCTCAAAGCAGGGGTACGATGGGTATCGTTGAAAGGCCCAAAAGACCGGTTGTTGGTCGAGTACCTTGGGTCTTTCTGGTTGGGGAAAGGCCTAGTGTCAAGGTTGGACATTGCCAAGGTTGGGCATATGGAGTTCATGCTAGAACTGGGGTTATCATTAGCCATTGACATATGGCAAGGTTGGCCATCATACGATAATGATGGTTTCGAAGCAGGATTGGCAGTGATAGCCAGAGTCAGTCATGGATGATTAGTTGTTCTGTTTGTACTATCTCACATAGATTATCCAAAGTCGAGGGAGACGTTCTTTGAGTGCTTAAGTGATATTGGTCTAGGCCTCTGGCGAGAGTACTTGAGGAATGTTAAACTCGATTAGGGTTGTCTGCGTGAGACTTATCTGGATGTCATGTGTGTTTTCTATGATTGAATGGGTGTTCTGATTTCTATGGATGAATGGTTGAAATGCTTGTCGTAAAGGCTATCACTGTCCGATGTGGGGAAGATAAGGATGAGTTCTTCTCTGGTGTTGTGGGTAGATAAGTTTTTCATTTACCCATTCTCATATACTTTCTTGTTGAAGTTTGTTAGTTGTTTTATCGCTCACTAAGACTATTGTCTGACTCAAGGTTTTATGTCTCCTCTTATTACCTTGGGCTGTTCATCCGGTTGTGGATGGGAAGACTAAGTAGGAGGTTACAGGTAATGGAGCTTAGTGAGACGAGGAAGCTGAGCGATGACGAGCAGGAGGCTGGCGTATCAGTTTTATTACTATCTAGTATTTCTGTTTCCGCTGTTTGAGTTGCTTTGAGGGTTGTAGTGAGGCCTTATGTACAAACTTTGATATCAGTTGGATAATTTTTCTGGATGTTGAGAAAGTTTCAAAAGTTTGCTATATGATACCTCATTACTATTACCTGTTGTATATGCTCTATTATATTTTATCCTTGCGCTGTGAGTTCTAAGACAGGTTTCGATGTGTTTACCTACTCTGATGATCGTCCATAGCAGCCTGGCACACCTTTCAGTGCATTATTCCTCTTGTTTAGTGCGGGGGTTACGGGCGGTCGTCACAATTAGCAGTGAAACGGCACGTTCGAGTTATAAGTGGCAGATTCAAATTGTTAATCACTTTTCAAAAACTTGGATCGCTTAAGAAAACTCAACGACCAAAAGATCTCTAAGGCACACGATCCACTAATGGATCGTGAATGCACAATCCATGAATGGGTCATAAGCGTGCAATCAATGAATGGATTATGAGCATTCGATCCATCGTGGACCGTGAGCATCCAATCCATCGTGGACCGTGAGTACCCAATCCATCGAAGTCATTGTCAAACTCAAAGTACGATCGATTGAGGCACCAATTAGCATAAAGATTCACGCATCAACACAACGTCAAAGTTGACAAGTACAAATTGAAGTGTTCATCATCAAAATGCAAGACAATCGACGTGCCAAAAAATCGCAAAAGCACAACTAAACTTCATCACCGCAATATCAAAGTGTTGAGATCAAATTGAATCATTGTTCGTCGAGATAAGTGATCAACAAAAAATTACAACTGAGTTCCAGCATCTCAAATGTCAAAATTGCCAGATCCTAATTAAAACATAAACTGTAGAATGAAAGAGTTTGTACGCGAATTCGAAGCATGATTATCAAATCCAATCTTAAATGTAACCAAGACTCGACTGCAACAAACGCTAAATCGTCGTGACCAATTCAAAGCAATACACAGTGATTCAAAAAGCAGTTTATCAAGCATCGAAGTTTATATACAATTTAACGTTAAAGAACCCTAAAATGGCTTAACTCAATTGAAGCGGAAGTTCGAATTCATGTACAAGTTACAGTTCGATTGGATCTAATTTCGAATACAAATCATCAAATCGACATAAACACCCAACCATTGAAATCGATCCAAAGATACAACTCAATCAATACCCCTAAAAAATCTGATTTAGTTCCAAAAACCCAAACGCCTGAAATTTGCTCGATGTAAAAAACCAAAAGAAATCACAACTACAGCAGTTTGAAATGGCCGAAGACGGTTGGATCTTGAAAGCAAACATTGATAGAAGCTCAACGAAGCTAAAGTAAATCGAATATAAACGAGATGGCCACAAATGAGTTCGAATTAGCTGCAGTTGCGGTGATGATCGGAATCGGCTAGAATTTGAGTTTTTTGATGATTGATCTAATCGGCAATGGAGTAGCACGGTTGAACCGCGAAAAGTATCTTAAAGAGCTATCGCCATTAATGAGGTTTCCATGCAGATAAAATAAAGTAAAGAATAAAGAGCGGATCCAAAAAAAATAAAGTACTAATGGAAAAAAGGCCTGTGTAATCCATATAATCGGGTAATTAACAATCCATTAAGAAAATGCACTCGCGGTCCTTGGGTAATCATCCTGACCATCAATTTTGAAGCTCACATTTTTCTATAAAAAAACATGAACTTTGAGGGGCAAATGTTAATCCCATTATAAAGCGCGATTCAAGGAATAATGCATCGGGTCGTTTATATGATGGATCGGTCGTTAACACAACATGGATCGGTCGGGCACAAAAGTAGTGGGTCACGTGAGATCATTCAATCAGATCTAGAAGCCTTAGCATAGGTCGTTTATATATAATAGACATGGAGCGCACGTGTATTAAGATGGGTCGTTTGTCTGCATAAATAATGCGGAACATAGGCATGAATACATGATGGGTTGGTTACGAAAAATACAGGGAACGTAGCACTAAACATGTGGACCATTGATATTTTAATGTGGATGGGTCGTCCGTATTTTGACTGGGTCGAAAGTGATTCGTATTAAAAGGACAGGTCGTGGCTTCACTACATACACTAGATAGTTGATCGTTCATTCGGTAAAACAATGGGTCACATGCTTTTATAAATACAGCTGTCACGTGCGGCCCATGACATGGATCAGTTGTTTAAATGTACACAGTGGGTTGTTGGCAACTCACATATATTCATGGGTCGTTATGTTTCAATTGCATGGAGCCACATGGACCATCCCCGAGTTAAATAAATTGGACATACATGGCACAATATAATAGTTGGCTGATAATTTATATATATATATAAATATATATGATCCGACACGTGGCTTCATAGCGTGAAGTGCGCTGAGGTACTGAAGTATGGAGCGTGTCGTATAGAAATGCATGGGTCAGTTGTGATCATAAGACGGTGATATTGGATCGTATACAAGTGCCAAATACACCAGGCTGTTAGCCTGCATGCATTCATAGTGCATGGGTCAGGCATATGCTAGAAAAAATGGATCGTAGCAGAACTTGGGTCGTTGCACATAACTTGGTCGTGCACAGTATAAATAATACTTGGGTCGTGTAGAGTGGACATGCTGTATACATTTAATATAAGACATGAATCGGAGACCAAACAATGGACTGTTATATATATGCATGGATCGTACAGTTTAAATAATGGATGGAATGTATGGATCGTTATGTATAATGGGTCAGTTGTAAAGATTGAAGGAGGCTTGCACGACGCATATTTCATGCGTGTATATATCATGAACCCGGGACCACCCAAGCATTCTGATCTCCACCTATAAATACACCACCACCTCACACATAAAAGGGGACACATTTTCTCCTCCTGAAGGGCTTCTATTTTGGATTTCCAACATTAATCTAACTTCTCCAACTCCATTAAAGCATCTTCAAGCGAGATTCAAGCATCTTCATCATCTTCTTCCTTGAGAAAATCATCGAAGATCATCACCATGCACGATTATCGAAGATCTACTTGAACAGTCGCCGCTATTAGTGAGATTTTGATCATTTCTCTGGAAGAATCAAAAGAGATAGAGAATCATCGAGAAGTTGTAAAGAGAAGAGAGAGAATTATTGTAAAAGAGATAGAAAAATGTACAAAATGAGATCGATTATGTACCTTGTAACGATGAAGATAATGAAATCATCCTTCAAAGTGGACGTAGGCCAAAACTGAGACTGAACCACTATAAATGCTCTATACTTTACTATTTTCCGCATATATTTGCTCTTAACCTTGTCTTACACAACTTTACGGTGTTGAACATCATCGGTTTGGGTGCTAACATCCATTTTGGTTGTTAATAAGACTCTCAGTAGATTCCAAGGTTCACCAAAGTGGAGGTCCCTTCCTATTTCATTTAAATAATTTCTGAGGAAGCGCCTAAGCAAACCACCACTTAATTCTCCAAATATGAGTAGTCCATTGACGGGTGTCAATCGTAGTCCTCCCTTAGAAATCCCACTAAAAGGTTCCTCTCCTCGATCATCATCCAAAAGAGGGTGATCAACATTATGTTTTCCTCCCCTAGTTTTTCATTTTAAAGACGTGCCCTTTCCAGCCGAGGGCCTGCTTCATCACTCTTGAAATTCATAAAGGTACTAGTGCTTTTATCAAGTTTATATAGTTTTTGACAAACAAATCAGTATACTCTTTGACTGGTTTAGCTAAATCTCTTTGCAAAAGGTACACCCTAGCTATTTTATGTTAAGCTTATCTCCAAGTGAGGCCGAAGGCTTCCATCTTATCTAAAGTTATTTAAAGGGCCATTTAAATTATTACTAATAAAATAATTTATTTTAAATAAAAAAGATATACTTGAGAAACAAGGAGTGAAGGCTGAAGCATTGATCTCTTACCCTTTTGACCTTTGAAGTCAGAAGCTCCTGGAAGATCAGGGAAGTCAAGAGACTCCGGTTGTTTTGTGACTTCGGTAGGAGATTTGAATTTGCTTTATCCAAAGGTTTATCCTCTTTTATAGGATGTATGTCCTTGTCACCACCTTCTTTAGGGCAAGGCTTTTGTCACGTTTACTTGCTCTGTCACTCTGGCCATTTGGTACCCCTTTGGTGCCTTTGTTGTTGTAGTCATCAACATCATCACCCTTATGCCCTCTTATATTATCATCATCGAGAGCGCCCCAATTATAATGATATTCCGAGTCAAAATCACCATCTTCAATATAAAGGACTACAAAAGATAAATGTTTCACCATATAAATCACTTCTTTTTTAGGGGCAATAACTCCTTTTTGAAGATCATTGAACTTTTCCATGATGATTTTAATTAGCATCAGGTCCAAAGAGGGAAAGCTTAAATCTGGGCATTTGTCTATGTTACTAATGTATGCAATCTAGTGAGACTTTTCAAAAGTGTTGGCAAAGATCTCACCAAAAGAGTTGGTCGAAAAATTATCAACTTTCCCTTTTGCATCAAAGAAGGCATCAAGGACTTTCATGAGGGAATCCTCCTTTTTAAATCTGCTCTTGACATTAGAATTAACAAAGTGAAGCACATTCATAGGCCAGCTTGGTCTTCTTCTATTTAGCCTCTTCCAGGTCGACAAGGAATTGCATAGATTTTTCCTTTTAAAAAACAACAGCATTCGCTGAAAGCAATTCATTTAACACTTCGTCCGTCGAAGCGGCCAAAGTGGAAACTTGACCCTTCAAGGCTTGATTCTCCTCCTTAAGCTTTAGAATTGCATTTAGATTGGAAGTGCTAAGAGAACCAACTCTTAAGAGAGAAAGAGAGAGAGAACCTATAAATATTGTAAAATCAAAGAAGGTATGGGAGAAGAGTCCAACTCGCTTTGTATCGGGTCCACGTATGACTTGGGGTATTCTCTATTAAGGGGAGCTCCCATCGAAACTCCGCATTCAGTGGTATGCTGGGTGCCACTAGTAAATGTCTCTAGAGTCATAGTAAAAACTCTTTCCCTCGTTTGGATATGCCACTTAATCTCTTTTCGGCCACAAGCACTGATTGGAAAATGGCTTGCACTGAAACTAACTTTTGAGGCAAAGAAGATGGCCTGTTAGAAATTAGTGCAATAGATAGCACATCAGTGAGAGCAACTAAAATTAACAAGCAAAAGGTCCAGTAAAAAGTTTGGTGCCATTCACCAACTTAAAGTTAAAATCTTACCAGGTTGATCAAGACCATTTGGACAGAGGATGAAAAAGTTAGTGAGATGATCACAAATCAAGAAATAACCTCCCTTTGAAGAGTGATGCTTCATCTGGTTTTTCCTAGGAATCCTATGACTAGGAGGAAGTAGAGTTAGTTTCTCTAATATACTAGATATCAACAGGGTGGTCCTATTGCCTAATTTTTACGAAGCCTCTTTTACTTGTTTAATGGTCTCCTTTGTATCGGCTTTGAAGCTCTTCATAATAGAGCCTACACAAATAAATAATTATAATAATTGCGACCAGTCGTAGGAGAAGGAACAGTGAAAGGTAAATAAAATGAAAGTAAGAAGTAATTGCCAAGAATATCAAATCTTTCGGTAATGCCAAGTGGGCGTCTAATATCAAAGAGTTCCTTCTTCCAATCCTTAGCTTTGTTAATGCCCTTGACAATCAGCTTTTTGAAATAGTTCGATATGACACCCTACATCCCTTAACATACCTCAAAAGTAGTCATGCTAACAAATATGGAGCATTTGAGTATAATGAAACAATCATAGAGACTATGATCCAAAAGACATAAAAATAAACACAATGGAAATATTTCATAAATAAAGAAATTTATTATTATTATTAAAATCAAGCGTCATTCAAAACAAACCATAAAGGTCACATAACCTTAGTCCCGCATACTAAAACAGAGTATAAAACGAATACAAAACAAAACTTTGCCTTTTTAACTGCCAATCCAAATCAACACCTATAAAAAGACATAAAGTAGAAAAGAGAACACCAATATAAAATATATAAGATCTTTGAAAGCTGCGTGAATCAATTAATCTTTGCATGTGAGCCTAATGGGGGAGAAAAGAAAAAGAATGAAGAGTGGATCAGACATAAACTCTAGTGCAAGAAAGGTACTACTAGAATTTTAAGCAATTAAAAGATAATAAACTAGATAATAGCTATAGTGTCACAAGAATAATGTGTTGGTTCCCAAATTAAGGTGATTTCTAAGATAGTTAGATTGTTCAAGTTGATCGTTTGCACAATAATTACTACCATAGGAGCTTTTTTTGGTTAACTCCTATTTCTACCCAATCGATCAACCTTTTCTAACTACCATCAAACTAGCATAGTAGTATGCCCTTGCACTAACTAAAAACATGCTCGGACAGTGAACTAGACCCATACCTTATCACCACTCACCCGCGGATCCACTAGATGGATATTATTTAGCAATTGGTCACTTTAGTGATTTATTTACCCCTGCCGATTCTGCATGCTTTGTAACACCCCGTATTTTATATAAATAATAAATGAAAATATTAATAATTTATATTTTCAGAATTTATCCCTGAAATATATACAATTGTGTTCTTGGTAATTTTCTGATTCGGTTTGATATATGACTTGCCCAAAACGAAGTCCGTATAGGGAAGTTATTGATAAATAAAGAATTAAAAGACTGTATGTGCATATACGCGCATAGATTTGAAATTTGAAATTAAATAAGTGTTATAAGTGGAAAATAGTAATTCAGGTAAGTAATATATAGAAATAAACTAAACATTAATATTAACGTTAATCAAAAATTAAAATCAACATAAAACACGTTCAAGACCAAGGAGTTGGGTCAACCCGAGCATCACATGGGTCAACCCGTGCGTCGACCTTAGGGTCGACCCAGCCGGGCCATATCTATTTTGTGTTATGACGTGTTTTTCTGATTTATACGGTTCAGATTTTATATCCATGAATCCGACGGACCAGAATCCCATGTACACCTATAAATAGACTAATAGTGTCTAGCCTTCAACTCATATTTTCTGAGACGACGCCAAGGCTCTTCAGTTTTATTTCCACTCCAAGTCTTTCAGAAATTAGAAAATTAGCTTTAGGATATTCTAATTTAAGATTTGAAGGAAAAGAATGTTAATCTGCAACATAAGTGTTTAGATTTCTGATCAACACGAGGTAAATCCCGTGAATCTGATTTATTTAGATTTCTTTCCGTCTTCTTTTAGTACCAGATTTGTAAATTCGTGGTTATTTTAATACTAGATTTGATTAAGAGGACCATAGAATCACATATCCGAATCAGATTCAAGGAATAAAAAGCTGTCAGGTGGGTGGATTTAGAATTATACATTTTGGGTAATGGTATATTTATCGTCTACATTCTCCGTCATTTTTAACATGCTAAATAATTGTAATTTGTGGTAATTGCATTGAATCTCATTTAAAATAAGATGATAATATTGTTGTTATAATTTGTTCAATTAATTTTTTGTTTGGGTTTAAGAATTATTGTAATACCGAGATGATAAATTTGATAATAGCCATGCATATAGTCTTGAGGTTACTATTCAACAATAAATTGGATATGTTGAAAAAGGGAATTTAAAATAAATATGGACATACTCCTGAAATGTAATGTAATGATAAATAGGCTATGTTATAAGTAGAATTACAATAATTTGGGGGAAACAGGTTAGCTTGACAGTAATATGGAAAATTCATTGTAACTGAAAACGGTAAATGAAAAACAGAAACTAAAATCTAACTCAGAGAATAAAAAAAGGAGACAACAATAAAAGTGGGTTAATGTTAAGGAGCCAAGGAAAACCTGATGAACGGGGAATATAACCCATTATAATTAATTATATGAATGAGAATGTAATATAATAGGTAGGCTTGTCCTAGGAACAAGAAGAATTATAACACGGCTTATAATAAATGAAAAAGATAACTTATTAATAAACCTTAGTTAAGAGAACTAAGTTAATAAGTAAAAAAACAACAGGTTGTGATGACAATGTAAGATGAGGTTGTGATTAAATAAGAAAGAATAATGTAGACTTATGAAATGAAATAAGTTGTACTTAATTATATATTAAGTAGACATGTCATAAAAAAACATGAGGTTTGGGGAAGCTACTGAATTAAAAATGCAGCTTTATCAATTTCAATATATTTTGATATTCTTGACGCTTAGTTATTGCTATAAAAATCTTGACCAGTTTTCAATACATTTCATGTTGGGTATGTTTGGCTTTTGTGTCATCTTCTAAAGTAAACTTGCTTTCCAATCCATGAATCATAAAGCTGAGAAATGCAACGTCAAATATAAACAATATGCACACCTTCGTTTTGGGTTAGTGAAATGATGTAACTGCCATGGGCTGAGTTGGCGCCTCTTTCACTACAGTTCTTTATTGTAATATGCAAATCCATTTATTTAATGAAATTGTAAATTATCTATTTTCTCATTTAAACTTTAGCTACTAAATTTACATTGCGCTTTTCTTACTTCTTTAGTATGTTTTGTACATAAATAGGAAATTTGCTAGCTTATAAAATTAGTATGCATATTTTCTATTCCTTAATTTTCTATATTGTTTCCTACTAATTAAAGATTGGAGAAATTTTTATTGAGAAATTGTTGTAATAATCGATACATGATGTATATATATAATAGTAAAAGCTAATGGATATAATAAAGTTTCCTGAAATAAATAAAAGATACAAAACCCAAGGCCCATGTGCTGAACGGGTAAAAGTATATGCGGATGCGGATCAAATTGGTAACATATTATTTTCTTTTGTTAGTGCCCCCTCAATTCGATCTAGGGTTTTCTCCATTTCCATTTCCAACTCCATCACTAACTCTTTACTCCTCCTTCAGCCTAACAAAGTTTTTAGTTGAAAGAGCCTTTGTAAGAATGTCAGCCCTCTGGTAATACGCCGGAATAGGAAAACTGCTATTTTTCCAACTTATGTTCTTTCTCTAACGAAATGAGGTCGATTTCTAGATGTTTTGTTATTGAATGTTGTATTGGGTTGAGAGACAATGATACTGTGCTCCTGTTGTCACACCAAATGACCGACTTTCATCTTGAGGTAAACCCTAGCTCTTCCATTAGCGATTCGATCCGTGATATTTCCGCTGTGGTGCTTGCAAGAGGTCTGTATTCTGCCTCGATACTGGATCTCGACGTTGTTTGTTGCTTTTTCGTACCCAATGAGATGATGTTGGTGTCGAGGTAAACATAGTAGCCAGATATAGTTCTCTTATCATCATCGTCATTTGCCCAGTCAGCATCACTAAAGCTTGTAAGTTAAACTCTTTTTCATATTTTAATCTTATGCTATGATGTTTCATTCCTTGTAAGTACCTCAAAACCCTCTTAAGTGCTATCCAGTGTTATGATAAAGGGTTTTGCATGTATTGGCTAAGTTTGTTGACACTATAACATATATGTCTAGTCTGGTGATTATTGCGTACTATAGTGCTCCTATTATGCTCATGTATTGCTTAGCATTGTCAACGGCCTCACCTTTGTGTTTGGATAGACGTAGATTACTTGTCATGGGTGTCAGTAACCTTATTGTCTGATGCATGTTTGGTTTGTGTAGAATTTTTGAAATATAACTCTGTTGAGATAGAAATAGTTCACTACCATTTTTCTTGGTGATTTGTATTCCAAGAAAAAACTTTAAATCACCTAGGTCTCTAATGGCAAAATTCCGGTCTAACATTTTATTATTATGTCTATCTCTTGGTTGTTATCTCCTATTATCAACATGTCATCAACATACACTAGAATGAATGTAGTACCTTGTGTGTTTTTCTTCATGTATAACGAATTGTCAGATTTTTCTTGGGCAAACCCTATGTTGGATAACGTTGTCTTAACTTTTTCATACCAAGCTCTTGAAGCTTGCTTTAACCCATATATAGCCTTGTGCAGTTTACATATCTTTTGTCATCATTGTTGTAGCCTTCAGGCTGCTGCATGTGTATTTATTCAGTCAACTCCCCATTCAAGAAGGCATTGTCTACATCGACTTGTTTTATATTCCATCCCTTGCTTAATGCTATAATTAATATAACCTGAATGGTAGCAGGTTTTGTAACCGGGGAGAAAGTCTCATTGAAATCAAAGCCAAATTGTTGGGTATAACCTTTAGCTACTAATCTGGCCTTATATTTGTCAATGGACCCATCTGCTTTCCTCTTTATCTTTTAAGTCCATCTGCAACCAATAATGTTCTTGTGTTTTGGTGGTGTCACTAGAATTTAGGTTTTGTTTCTCATCAGTGCCTCATGCTCTATGTCCGTTGCCTTCTTCCATATGTTTGATTTCATGGCTTGAGCAAAATTGATAGGTTCAGTCTCAGTTGCTGAGACATTGCACACTTTAGTTTTAAAGATGCCACTCTTTGACCTTGTAGTTATATGATGTCCAGTGTTTTGTTGTTGTGTCTGCTCTTGTGTCATTGCGTAGTCAATTTGGTATGTCCCATTGATGTTGTCTGTGTTGCTGGTATAATGTATATTCTGGTTTAATTGGTTTGTGTGTACATCTTCATTCCATGATGCATCTCTGTGTGCCCCGTCTCTCCAATGATTTCATCATGTATGTTTGAATTGGTTGTGTTTTGTTGCTCGTTACTTCTGTCATTTTTTGGTGGTTTAGTTAAAAGTAGCCTGAATTGTCTGTTCTTGTCTAAACTTTCATCACTTTCACTGATAGTTTGTTTTCTTGTGAAGGGAAAAACATTTTCATCAAATATCGCATGTATTGAAACATATTTCTTCCATTTTTTATTAAAACATTTATAGCCTTTTTGGCTTTGAGCATATCCAATGAATGTACATGGACTTGATCTCATGCTTAATTTGTGTTTATTATATTCCCTTAAACATGGAAAACATAGACATCCATATGCTTTCAGAGATTTGTAGTCTGGTCTAGCATTATATATCATCCCATGGAGGGTTTGTTGTTCAAGGCTTTGGTTGGTAACTTCTTAATGAGAAACACTGATTTGTAAAAAGCTTCATTCCAGTATTTCATGGGTAGAAAACTTTGTGATAATAATGTTAGACCAGTTTCAACTATGTGTCTATGTTTTCTCTCAACCAAACCATTTTTGTCAGATGTGTGGGGACAAGTCAATTTTGTTTATCCCTCTTTTGATAAAATAACTGGTTAATGGTTTGAACTCAGCCCCACCATCTGTCGGTATAGTTTTATCACTGCAATTGGTTTGTTTTTCAACTTGCGTTATGAATTGTATAACTATATTGCAAGCTTTTGATTTAGCTTTCAGCATATATATCCAAGTACATCTTGAATAAGCATCTACAAAGGAAAGATAGTACATGTGTCGCTGATATGAATTCAGTGGTTCTGGTCCCCATAAGTTGACAGCTATAAGCTCCAATGGCTTATTATATCTAGTTTCAGAATCGCTAAAAGGAAGTTTGTGGCTTTTGCCAAGTTGGCAGTGTGTGCATGTGTGCTTGACAAGTATATCATTATTGAAAGAAATATTATTACTACTTAAAACAGTTTTAACAGTCTCCAAACTTGGATGTCCTAATCTCATGTGCCATGATTCAATAGTATTACATAGACTGGTACTCCTATTACAATCATTATTACTACTAACATTATCGCACCTATTAAAACTACTACTACTAGCATCTACATTATTGCATTAGAATTCTTCACTTCAATTTTCAGTCTTCAAGTTGTTGAATTTGTAAAGGTCATCATGTAGATTACCCTGTAGTAATATTTCTTGGTTTAGTAAGTCTATAACTAAACAAAATTTAGGGTGAAACTCGAAGTATATGTTGTTATCATTGGAAAATTTTGACACACTTAAAAGATTTTTATTGATACTAGCAGTTTCATTAATACCCATTTGTAAAGTTTTCATACCTGAGTAGTTCTTGTTTCCAATGGTTAAATTCTGGAGATTACTGGTGATGTGATGTGTTGCACTTGAGTCTGGGTACCACTCCTAAAGTTGTTGTCCTCACACTTGCCTGCATTATCGTTGGTTACATTTTGATTTCTACCAGTTTCCTTGTTGTTTATGTTTGAATTGCCCATTATTTCCATGTTGCTTGTGCTCCTTTTTGTGGGAGATCACTTTGATTGTTCTGTTGTCCACTTCCTTCTGAGTTATACCTGAAATAGCATTTATTTGCCATGTGGCCAAATTTTTGACATATCTGACACTTTACTTGATTGTTGTTGTTCCATCTGCCTCTCCCACGACCTCTCTGAGGCTGATACCCTCCTTTCTGAAGCTGGTATCCTCATTGGTATTGGTTATGTTGTTATTGCTGCTCCCTTGCATCTGTTTATTTTTAGCTGTAGCATAGTTGGCAGAAAACTCACCTTGTGTTGTTTTCTTTGATCAATCCTGCATTCGTGAGCGAGAAGTCCAGATTGAACAAACTGCAGGTCAGGTAATGTTTATTGTGTTGAAATAACAGTCACTAGAGATTCATATTCCTTGTCAAGTCCCACCAGTGATTAATAGTATTTGCTCACTGTCATTGATTTTGTGTCCAACAACATTTAATTTATCACATGTACTTTTAATCTTACCTTGGTATTCCTTCATGCTACTATCATCTTTCCAGAGATTTTGCAATTCTCTTCAGTATTGCATGATTCTTGCTGCAAATTGAGAGCTGAAAATTTGCTCTACTGTTTTCCATATCTCATGTGATGTGTTGCATCCAACTATTTGTGATAGAAGATTTGGGCTAATCGATGATAATAGCGATAATGATAGCAAATTGTCTTGTTTTTAAAATTTAACATGATCTGGATTGGGTGTAATATTCTCATTTGAATCAGTTATCATAACAAGAGGAATAGTTATTGTTCCATTAATATACTCTTGCAAACCATATCGCCTTAAGGCAATTTCTATTTGATACTTTCATTATGATAGTTATCCTCGTATAAAGATATCTTAATAATTTGACTCTTTTGATTGATCAGTTTTTCTGCATTTATTACAACATTCATAATATCATGTTGAACACACCTCTTGCTCATATAAAATAACCAAACAAACAAATGTAAATAGAAGCATTCATGTTGTGCAAAATTTACTACTTCAATTAACAATATAATGTGTAAAATTAAGGTTTATTTACGGAACTACAAAACTGCAGCGGAATATCAAGGCGTAGAAATAGTAAAAAAAAAGGATCTAGTTTATCTATTGATTATCAACTTTAAATTCAATGAAATTAGATTGAACGTGTAGATGACATATTTTGGCAAATCATTCCCTAATAATTATCTTGAAAATAAAAAACTGAACATGCATAATTGCATATTAATTTTCGATTTTTTTATCTTTAAGTCTAAAGGATAAAATTTGAGTCAAATGGGGTAAGCAACAATATAACATTTGGTGACAAAGAAGAACGAGTTAAAAGTTGCAGGTACAATAAATAATCAAATTTGGTATCCAATATAACAACAAATAGTTCAAAAGTTGCACATGTATTTGAATGCAGTTCTAATCCAATTTTTATTAAATTTCTTACACAATGTGACACCCCACGTACGTTAATGTCACTCATTAAGAGAATGCATTAAGTTATGTGAAGCATTATAGGTAAACAGAAATAGAAACATTACATGGCAGATATAAAATAGCAGTGGAATTTAAAATTTTATTAAGTAGAAAACATAACATCATGGTTCAAAACATCATAAGTCTGAAAATACAAACCTAGTACATCTCTTAAAGTTTCTGTCTTGTACTTAAAACATAAGAATACAGTAATAAAAGAAGCATAATCCCCATAACATAGCCATAGTAGAAGAGATAAGAACTCGAGCAATATATCTAAGCAACTCTATGCAGAATGAAAGTAGAATCCTAATCAAACTTGAGTATTCCCACCCTGAGAACCTAGCAAGGAAACGGAAGAGAAGGAAGAGGAAACAAATTGGATCAGACATAAAGTCTGGCGAGTCCATTTACTTTTAGCATATAAATAAGTAAAAGTATCCTGACATGCATATAATGTGGATAAGAGAGATAACATCATAAAAGGCAGGTATAACAAGGTAAACATGATAGAGTATACTATGCTTCTCTGATGATTTCTCTGCACTAATACTAGTATAACCAGAATGAGATGATCCCAACAACTATAAGATGGTAGACTTAGGTGAACTTCTAGTGAGAGGTTTAACCCTATACAATCAACAAGCAGCCCAACATACCAGAATTTACCCCTAAGGATAATAACGGGCTCCTAAACATACTAGAGTACCCTAATTACTACCCTAATCAGTCGGGTCCCTACTCCATAGATACCCTATACTGGCCCCACAGTAGGATGTATCACTTCCTAAAGTGGCAACCCTTCGTTTTCAGGATGTGCACAGCTGTATCTACATGTGTCACGGCGTCTAAACCTCCTCTGTCGGACCCATGCATGCACATGACCCCGTCGGAATGCGCCGCCCACACCGTCCCCCAGGTTTGGATCTCTTACAATCAACCCAGTAAGCATGCCCCGACTCCGACTTAGTTCAGAGTATTCGTTTTACACATATATATGGGTTACTGATTGAAACGGGTCCCATACGCAAGATGATACAAGCTTCCCCTTACGCTTGCATCCCCACTAGGTTTTCCACAGGTTATGCCATACCAGAGTAAAAGATTGCATAACCCCACAGGTTAAGTTTGTGGGTCTATATATAAATATTACCCACCAACCAAAGATTTACTTAACCCACCCACTGTTTCAAACAAGTTTACTTAACCCTTACTCAAGTTAACATGTTTATACAATCCCTATGGATTCAACTAGGTTAAGTATTACCATACTCATTTATGGTTATAATGTGTTAGACCTCGCACATTAAGCCTACCAGTTGTGGATGCTGGATATGCCAGTCAGTTCCGGGCAGACTTCTTCTATAAGTCGGACTTAACCTTGTATCTCAGGATGTTACTTGTTTATGCACTTAGACCCCTCACATTAGATTCACCACTTGTGGTCGCTGGATATATCGGTCGGTTCCGGGCCGACTTCCACCACAAGTGTAATCTAACCTCGTGTCTAAGCGCAGTTACAGTTTTCTAATTACTGTAATTCTAGGCATTTTCATTATTAACCAATTATTCCTATGTCATTATAGGTTTTTATGCCCTTTTCCCAAGTTATGTTCATAATGAACCATATGCCCCAAACTAAGGTCTTTAATCACAATTTGATTTATGCCCCAAGTTCATATTCATATATTTCATTCAAGTTATGCCCAAATTTCCAATTACAAGTTATGCCCCAATTTTACCTTTTTCCTCTCATTTCCATTTTAACACGTTCGCATATTTCAACGACATGTCTAGGCACGAAGGTAGCCTGGTTATAAAAATAAAAGGGAAAAGATGAAGGGAAGAGGACATAAATGATCATACTAACAAGATTAACATATAATGGCAGAAATAGGCATAAATGTATAGTGGCATAATGACAAGATAGACATATAGGAACAGTCCCATGAGGACAATAGAACTAATTCTAACATAATAAGGACATCATAAATAGGCATGATAAGATCTAAACAATGAATTAGGTAACCAACTAACAACATATTTGATTTAGCCACAAACATAATAGGAACATGCATGATGTGATCCAAATAACGAATTAGTTCTACAAACAATGGCAGACCTGACATGATAAATAGGTATAGGCTTAGATCTAGTTCATAGTCATGTCAGAATAACTTGGATACACATGATATATCAGATCTGATAGGCTTAGATCCAAGTTATAGTCATGTCAAGATTAAATTTTAAACATTTAGATCTAAAAGTAACGTAAACTCACTGTGATTGGATCTAGAAAAATTGAAGGAAGATTGCAAATATCGAATCACAGATCTCTAAACTTGAACGACTTGATTGCTCAAAAGAAAAAGGCTTGATTTAATCTGGGTAGAGACAACATCTAGTTCTCCATTATTTTTGGTGTAGAAAAACATGAGAAATGGGGTCATATATATAGCTGTCAGAAAGCCCTAATCTGCCCAAATCTATCGCAGGGGGGTCGACCCTCCTTATGGGGTTGACCCAGGGGTCGACACCCCCTTGATGGGGTTAACACCCCCGAATGGGAATTTCCCGCTCCCATTTTCTGCTCAAATTTGAACTGTTTTGAATTCTGGATTATATATATATATATATTCTTATTATGCGTATACAAACTTCAAACCTTAATAACTTCTTCATACGGTGTCCGTTTTACGCAAACCAGATGTCTGTTTTGACCAGAATTCGGAGACGAACGCAATGTCGCAGTCCGTTTCCCTTAATTATGAATATTAAATTATTTATTCTTTAATTATCATTTTTAGTGTTGTTAAAATACAGGGTGTTACATTCTCCCCTACTCAAATGATTTCATCCCCGAAATCTCTGTGTTAAGAAGAACGTATGTCCTACCATCCATCATCCATCTACTCATCCACCAATCACATGCATCCATTGTCCTTAAAAGATTTCTATTGCTTATATAAACATATGCATAGGTGTGTGTATATGTCCCAATATTAATGCAAAGATCAGGCGGTCTACAGATTTAGTCGACCTCCTTAGTGCGATGTATGTTAGTGCCATGAATCCAACATGTATGCAAATGATCCTATTATAACATGTAAGTTCTATATGCGTGCACTTCATCCATCCAAATGCAACATCCATATGATGATACATCCATTTCCATCCATCAAAAGAAGAAAAATGCACACACATCCATATGTAGTATGAGAGTAATTGAGCCGATCTAGTGCCTAATGTGCGTGTATATGCATCCACGAGCAATCACTAGCAAACAGTTGCATCCACTTGTATCCACCAACATAACATGTCTCAAGCACATGTTTACATCCATGGGTTTCCTGCCTAAAGGTCGAAGATTCGATCGATAGGATATACTTAAATGTTAGAAACAAGCTAGAAGAAAAACTTTGGAAAGGAAGTTAAGAACATACCCTCGAAAAGAAAAGGGTACAAAGCGTGAATCTTGTCTTCGGTCTCCCAAGTTGCATCTTCTGGGCTATCTCCCCACTGAACCTTCATCAACTTGACTTCTCTATTGCGTAGCTTCTTAACTTCTGATCCAAGGATACAGGTAGGAACTCGCCTAACTGTCGCCTCCTGTTCCACCTCTACCTCTTCCAATAAACTCGGCTCAACAACCTCTACAGTATCATGCAAACACTTCCGTAATTGCGAAACGTAGAAAACATCATGAACACAGGATAGTCTCTCGAGTAGCTTTACTCTATAGGACATTTGGCCAATCCTTTCTGTTATGGGAAATTGCCCTACAGATCTTGGTGCCAATTTCCCTAAAGATCCAAAGAAAACCGCATTCCTTAAAGGTGATACCTTAATGAAAACCATGTCCCCCACCTCAAATTCAATGTCAGTCCTTCTCTTGTCTGCGTAGGACTTCTGCCTATCATGAGCTGTATTGATTTGCCATGTAATAAGATCAACCTTTTCGGAAGTTTCTCTAACCATATCTGGTCCAAGTAGTAATCTTTCTGTAGAATCCCACCAAAAAGTTGGTGATCTACAGGGTTGTCCATACAATGCTTCGAAGGGTGCCATGCCAATACTATCTTGATAACTGTTATTGTAGGAAAACTCCACTAAAGGAAGGTGCTCTCCCCAAGTCCCTCCGAAGTCTAGGATACAAAGCCTTAAAAGATGCTCAAGAACTCTATTCACCCTTTCCGTCTGTCCATCGGTCTGAGGGTGATAAGTGGTGCTCAAACATAACTATGTACCTAATGCTTCTTGCAAGCTTCTTGAAAATTCACTGGTGAAATTGGGGTCACAATCACTTACAATAGTGGAAGGTATTTCATGAAAACGAACTATCTCATGAATGTAAACTGCGGCCAACCATGCTCTTGCTCTTAACTGGAATGAAATGAGCGCTCTTAGTAAGTTTGTCTACTAGAACCCAAATATTGGTGTTGCCTTTCTTCGATCTTGGCAAACCATATATGAAATCCATAGAGATGCCTTCCACTTCCACTGCGGGACCTCGAAAGGATGAAGTAAACCACTGGGCTTCTTTTGTTCGGCTTTGACTTGCTGACAAACCAAACATTGAGAAACAAACTCCGCCACATCTTTTTTCAACCCAGCCCAAAAGAAAACCCTCTTCATATCTCTATACATCTTATCACTGCGTGGATGAATAGTCATCTTAGAATGATGGGCTTCTTCCAAGACCGTCTTCAACAAACTCCCAATTTGGGGAACACAAAGCCTTCCATCTTGTCGCAACCACCCTTTATCGTCTATGGAATATCTACTGAGGTGACTAGAAGTCTCCCCTTTACTGAGCCTATCCAAGATGTCTAAAATCTGTGGATCCTCCCACTGTGAAGCTCCTATCTGATCCATAAGAGTAGGTCGCACCTCCAGTGATGCAAATAAGCCAGGCAAAAAGTCAGTGGAGGGTTTAAAGTCAAAAGTCGATATAAACTCCAAGATTTTCCTCTCTACAAACAGAGATCTTAAGGCCATCCTCTGCCTACTCAGTGCGTCTTCTGCAGCATTACCCTTGCCCGGGGGTATAAGAAATCTCAAAGTCATAAGATGTTAGGAAATCCATCCACCTTTGTTGCCTTAAATTAAGATCCTTTGGTGAGAATAAGTACTTTAGAGATTTATGATCGATGTACAACTCGAACTTCTCTCCAAGCAAATTATGATGCCACATCTTAAGCGCGAATACTATGGCAGCTATTTATAAGTCATAGGTAGGGTAGTTCTTCTCATGAACTCTTAGTTATCTACCTCCATAACATACTACCCTTCCCTCTTACATCAAAACCAAACCAAGCCTTGTACCACATGCATCAGTGTATACTGTTAACACTTTATTTCCATCGGGAAAGGTCAAGACTGGGGCTATTGTCAGAGCCTTTTTTAATCGCCAAAAAGCAACATCACAATCTATATCCCATGAAAACGTCAGATTCTTCTTTGTCAACCTGGTGAGTGGGGCTAATATCTTTGTGAAGTCCTTAATGAACTTCCTATAATGGCCTGCTAGTACAATAAAGCTTCTCACCTCCGTTGCATTCTTTGGGATTTTCCAATCTTGAACTACAACTACCTTTGCGGGATCTACTGCTATCCCATCTTTAGAGACTACATGCCTAAGAAATCTCACCTCTTTCCTCCAAAAATGGCACTTGGAGAATTTCTCCTTCAGCTGATGCGCATAGAGAGTTTTCAAAACCTCCCTTATATGTGAGGCATTCTCTTCCTCGCTCTTCGAGAAAATTAAGATGTCATCAAAAAAGACCACGATAAATTTATTTAGAAATTCCCGAAACACCCTACTCATCAGATCAACAAAATAGGTGGATGCATTCGTCAATCCAAAAGGCATAATGAGCCATTCAAAGAAACCATCTAGAGTCTTAAAAGCTGTCTTGTCTATATTGTCCTCGGCCACCCTCAACTGTTGAAACCCCGTGGCCAAGTCTAACTGAGAGAATATTGATGCCCCAACAGGATGGTCAAATAGATCATCTATCCTCGGGAGTGGGTGTCTGTTCTTCTTTGTGAGTTTGTTCAACTCTCTATAGTCTACACATAAGTGAAGCGAACCATCCACCTTTGTTAGGAATACCACCGGAGCACCCCATTCAGATATGCTTCGCCGAATAAACCCTTTCTCAAGTAGCTCCCCTACTTGCTTGCTAAGCTACCTTCTTTCCCTTAGAACTATATGGCACACATGCAATGCAACTGGCTTTGCATTGTCCACAAGAATATACTCGCGCCTCGGAGGTAAGCCCCGAACCTCCTTAAAAACATCAGAATGCTCATGGACTACTAGTACAGATCGCAGATCATCGATAGATGTATCAAGTGACTCTAGGAAACTGAGCATGACAGACCCCTTAGGGTCACAAGAAATCTCGAGGGTCCTCCCATTGCAAGTCAAAAGTATAACGACCCTCTTCTCACAAGCCAGAATAGCACCATACATGGCTAGCCAATCCATCCCTAGAATCAAACCATAGCCCATAAAACCGAACATATATGTGTCGCACACAAACTCGACGCCTAACATAGATATTCTCAAACCCAACAAATCATGGACAAATGAGCCGAACCACCAATGGGGTTTGAGACAACAATGGGATCCACTACTATACTAGTATTAAGGTGTAGAGACTCAACCACATAATAAGAAATAAATGAATGCAAAGCGCCGGAATCAAAAAGATTTTTAATAGGATGATTGGAAAGAGAAATCAAACCTTCCACGGAAACTTTCCTACATCTATCTAGAGCACCGGTCACGAGAGGATGCAACTGCCCTCCAGAAGCTCCTGCTCTTTGACCTTGTCCTTGCTTCTTCGGGCACTCCTTAGAAAAGTGTCTAACCTCTCCACAACTGAAGCAGGCATTCTTCCTGTTTTTGCAGTCCTTGATCAAATGAACCTCGTGCCCACAATTATGGCACTTCCTCTTATTTTATGCCTTGTCATTCTTTCCGCCCTTCTTTTGTTGTTTTTATTGTCCTTTCTTGGACCATACTTTCTTGTTTTGTGTTTCCTCAACCTTAACTTCCTTCTTTTCAGCGTTATCTTCCTTATGCATCAAGGCCATATCAACGAACCTTTCAAAAGTTGCTCCCATTGAAATATGAGACATGGCTAACCCATGAAGGAGTTCATTCGATCCTCTAGCAAACTGCAAATCTTTCTTATGCAGAGTATCTACCAGCTCCAATCCAAACCTCGTTGGTTGGTTGAATTTGTTATCATACACTTTGATAGTCATGCCTCCTTGCTTGAGTGCCAGAAACCTTTCCATTTTCATGCTTTTTTCCGCTTGAGAAAGAAACTTCATTTCAAATCTTAGCCTAAAATCATCCCAAGTCTCCATTGAACGCCCTGCTTGCGTCACTTCCCACCAGAACGAAGCTTCATCTTTCAGTGGCCAGGCGGCTAACTGAATCTTCCTACGATCGTCCATTTCGAAAAGTAAAAACAGATTCTTTGTCTCTTTGACCAAATTCCTTGCCTCTACGAATGTCTTGGTTCCACGGAATGGCTTTCCTCCCATGGCTTAGAAATCTTTGCAGATCTTAGAGAAATTATCTGCAAGTGGAGGATGAGAAGGAGGAATGACGGGTGCAGTTGGGGGAGGAACGTCAGCTTGACCACCAGCAGGCGCCATGACCTCTAGATACCTACAAAACCAGCCTGGAATCATAACGCCCTCAGGAATATTAGTTGCCCTAGACATGCTAAAAAGAAAAGGAAAGGGATTTAGACAAAGGATTGAAAGACGTTACATACGGCTTTGGGGGAATATGTTTTTCAAAATAGACTTTTCTTTTGAAAATGCTTTATTTTAAAACCTTTTTGAAAATAATTTTCAGAAACTTTATCTAATATGGTAACCTCGCTCTGATACCAAGTGTGACACCCCACGTCCATTAATGTCACTCATTAAGAGAATGCATTAAGTTCCATGAAGCGTTATAGGTAAATAGAAATAGAAACAATATAAGACAGATATAAAATAGCAGCGGAATTTAAAATTTATTAAGAAGAAAAAATTACATCATGGTTCAGAACATCATAAGTCTGAAAACACAAAAACCCAGTACATCATCTTAAAATTTCCGTTTTGTACTTAAAACATCATAGTACAGTAATAAAAGAAGCATAATCCCCATAACATAGCCATAGTAGAAGAGATAAGAACTCGAGAAATGCATCTAAGAAGCTTTAAGCAGAATGAAAGTAGAATCCTAATCAATCTTGAGTATTTCCACCCTGAGAACCTAGCAGGGAAATGGAAGAGAAGGAAGAGGAAACAAAATGGGTCAGACATAAAGTTTGGCGAGTCCAATTACTTTTAGCATATAAATAAGTAAAAGTATCATGACAAGCATATAAACTGGATAAGATATATAACATCATAAAAGGCATGTATGACAAGGTAAACATGATAAACATGATAAAGTATATTACGCTTCTCTAATGATTTCTCTGCACCAATACTAGTATAACCAGAATGAGATGATCCCAAAAACTATAAGAAGGTAGACTTCGACGTACTTCTAGTGAGAGGTTTATCCCCATACAATCAACAGGCAGCCCAATATACCAGAGTTTACCCCTAAGGATAATAACGGGCTCCTAAACATACCAAGTCTAGATGTACCCTAATTACTACCCTAATCAATCGGGTCCCTACTCCATAGATACCCTGTGCTGACCCCACAATAGGATGTATCACTTCCTAAAGTGGCAACCCTTCATTTTCAGGATGTGCATAGCCATATCTACATGTGTCACGACGTCTGAACCTCCTCTGCCAGACCCATGCATGCACATGACCTCGTTGGAATGTGCCGCCCACATCGTCCCCCACGTTTGGATCTCTTACAATCAGCCTAGTAAGCGTGCCCCGACTCCGACCTAGTTCGGAGTACTCGTCTGATACCTATATACGGGTTACTGACTGAAACGGGTCTGATACACAATATGATACAAGCTTGCCCTACGCTTGCATCCTCACTAGGTTTTCCATAGGTTATGCCATACCAGAGTAAAAGATTGCATAACCCCACATGTTAATTTTGTGGGCCTATATATAAATATTACCCACCAACCCCAGATTTACTTAACCCACACACTGTTTCAAACAGGTTTACTTAACCCCTACTCAAGTTAAAATGTTTATACAATACCTATGGATTCAACTAGGTTAAGTATTACCATATTCATTTATGGTTATAATTTCTATACCTCCCACATTAAGCCTACCAATTGTGGATGCTGGGTATGTCGGTCGGTTTCGGGCAGATTTCTTCCATAAGTCGGACTTAACCTCGTGTCTCAGGACGTCACGTGTTTATGCACTTCGACCCCTTACATTAGATTCACCACTGGTGGTCGCTGGATATATCGGTCGGTTCCGGGCAGACTTCCACCACAAGTGTAATCTAACCTCGTGTCTAAGCGCAGTTACAGTTTTCTAATTATTGTAATTTTAGGCATTTTCATTATTAACCAGTTACTCCTATGTCATTATAGGTTTTCATGCCCCTTTCCTAAGTTATGTTCATAATGAACCATATGCCCCAAACTAAGGTCTTTAATCACTATTTGATTTATGCCCCAAATTCATATTCATATATTTCATTCAAGTTATGCCCGAATTTCCAATTATAAGTTATTCCCCAATTTTACCATTTTCCCCTTATTCCCAATTTAACACTTTCACATATTTCAGCGGCATGCCTAGGCTCGAAGGTAGCTTGGCTATAAAAATAAAAGGGAAAAGATGAAGGGAAGAGGACAGAAATGATCATACTAACAAGATTGACATATAATGGCAGAAATAGGCATAAACGTATAATGGCATAATGACAAGATAGGCATATAGGAACAATCCTGACGAACGTGTGACAATAGAACTGATTCTAACATAATAGGTACATCATAAATAGGCATGATAAGATCTAAACAATGAATTAGATAACCAACTAACAACAGATTTGATTTAGCTACAAACGTAATAGGAACATGCATGATGTGGTCTAAATAGTGAATTAGATCTACAAACAATGGCAGATCTGACATGATAAATAGGTATAGGCTTAGATCTAGTTCATACTCCTATTAGAATAACTTGGATACACAGGTTATAGTAGATCTGATAGGCTTAGATCTAAGTTACAGTCATGTCAATATTATTATTTTTAACATTTAGATCTAAAAGTAACGTAAACTCATTGTGATTGGATCTAGAAAAATAGAAGAAAGATTGCCGATATCAAATCATAAATCTCTAAACTTGAATGACTTGATTGCTGAAGAAGAAAAAGGCTTGATTTAATCTAGGCAAAGGCAGCATCTAGTTCTCCATTATTTTTGGTGTTGAAATACATGAGAAATGGGGTCATATATATAGTCGACAGGAAACCCTAATCTGCCTAGATCTGCCATAGGGGGGTCGACCTCCCCTTATGGGGTCGACACCCCTGGGCGGGAATTTACCCGCTCCCCTTTTCCGCTTAATTTGAATTGTTTTAAATTCTGGATTTTATCTGTATGTATATATATTCTTCTTTTGCATATACAAACTTCAAACCTTAATAACTTCTTCATACGTGTCCATTTTACGCAAAACAAATGTCTATTTTGACCAGAATTCCGAAACGAACACAATGGCGTAGTCTGTTCCCCTTAATTCTAAATATTATCTTAATTATTCTTTAATTTATCATCTTTTATTGTTGTTAAAATATGAGGTGTTACACACAATGAATCAACTTAGTATAAGTATGTTACTTGAAATAGTTAACATTTAAACATTAGTCGATTCCTAGTACACGGGTAAATAAGCATTTTATATAGTATAACTGTATAGTTAAATAAAAACAAGTATTTTATGATCATTTATCGCAAACTGGTAATAGAATATTTAAACCACAAACCACACATGTTGCAGAAAACTCATCAATTTTTTAAAAATTATGCTCAATAGCATTGATCAGAATTCAAACGATAAACAACGTTCAATAATTTTATGCTATGGAATTCAAAAAAAAAAGAACTGTCATATGTAGTAAATGAAATACTTCAGTTTCAAAAACTGCAGCAAAACAAGTAAAAACTTGTACTAGTCATTTAAAATTGTTATAGCTGAATGTTTAAATGCAGAACATTAAACATGTATTAGATAGATTTATCTAAGAAGGATCAAACTGAAGTATAAATTGAATGTTGCACTCCTCTTGTCTCCCTCTATAAAATACTATATTGGAAGCTATTCATGTCAAGCCTGCATTAAATATCAAAAAAATAACTTACTTCATAATATAACATTTTGGCAAATTCTATTCAAACCTCTAATTTTACCGAGTTGCCCCCTCCCTCATCTTCTTAAAAAAATGTTATCACCCCATTTTAACTGAGTAGCCCCTCCTTATTCCTAAATGGCAAATTCTATTCAAACCTCTAAATTTGCTGAGTACCCCCCTTTTTCATATGTCAAAAATACCCATCCTCTTTCATTCAACATGTTGTCTTTCACATCCTCCCTCCTCTCGAAATCCTTGCTAACTCAAAAACCCTACTTTTTGCAATCTTCAATCAAAGATCTTGAAATTTTTGGAATCTAATCTATCGGAATGGATTCTAATCTATTGGAATGGATTCTGACGAGTATATATGAAACACCCCACCATTGTTAGGGTCACTCACAAAGGGAATGTCTTAACTTCGGTGGAGCATTATAGGTAAAAGATATAGATAATTTACAAGACAGACATATAAACAGCGGAAAAAATAAATTTATTTCATAAGTATGTGGTTCAGTTAAAACATTACAACAACTGTCTCAAACCAACGTCCAAATTATTACAACAAATCTCTGTCTTGAATTAAAACATAAAGAAGCATTAAAACAACAGTAAGGCAACATAAATCCCCAATAAGAGAGTATCCAAAGCCATAGCCCAAGGAAAGAGATTCCAAGCAATACATCTACTCTCTTCAAGCTGGAAATGATCCGAACTAAGCTGAAGTGTTCCCTCCCCGCGGACCTGAGGGGGGAAAGGAAGAAAAGAAGACGAAAGAAAATGGGTCATACACGAGTCTGGTAAGTCCAGCGATTATTTAGAATGTAAACAAGAAAAAGGATTATGACATTAATAAACTGAATCTAGGACAACACCCTAGAAATAAGATAATAAGACTGAATATGCTATCGCAGTCATTTCAACTTCTCTGCACCCCCTTACAAGTGTTTCAACTAGCACCATATGTTCAAGATAAATGACCCCCTTTTATCGATCGGCTCCTACTCGTATACGTTTACCACTTGTGTCCTTCGGCCCCGATGATTGTAGATGCCTGTGCTGGTCCACCATGGGGTGTATCAAATCCTATAGTGGCAACCCGACACAATTCAAGATGCAAAGTGTATAACTACTAATGCCCAGTGCCTGCTTTTTCCACTCCGGAGTACGTGCACGCCTGCACTCCGTCGGAACCTACACTGACGCACCACCCGTCGTTGTTTTGACCGCATATAATCAACCCAGTAATCATGCCCCACCCTGCCTAGTTCAGGGTACCGTGATACATCTATGTGGATTACTGCTGAAATGGGTCCCCGTTACTAGGGTTTTCTAATCAACATGTTAAAATGGTTAAGTGTTCTCAAATTAACCTAAACCCACCCATCAGTTTAGTTAACATGTTGTGTTGGTTAAGTGTTGCCTTAATTAACTTAACCCTACCATTCCTGTCTTTGCTTTGATTCATTCATTAAAGCACCAACCACTCAAATTAGATATGTATTGTTGCGGTTGCTGGATGTGCCGGTCGGTTCTGGGCAGTCTTATACCGCAACTCAATCTAACCTCGGGTTCTTTTGGGCTTGTTGCACTAACCTCTCACATTAGATATATATTGTTACGGTTGCAGGATGTGCCGGTCGGTTCCGGGCAGTCTTACACCGTAACTCAATCTAACCTCGGGTTAGGCATATTTGTCTTTTACTTAATTTACATATTTACCTTTCATATTTATATGTAAATTATTCACAATTATTGCCATTCAAGTCATGCCCAATTTTTCCTCTAAATCATATTCATAATTTTTAGGTATATAGATTATACCATTTTTATGCCACTAATCATTCATATATTTTTGGGCCAAATTATGCCAATAATATGAATTTTAAGGTTTTCCCAATGTTACCCCCGTTATACGTTCGCAAAATTAACACAGAATGTTAGGCTCGCAACTTAGCCTAACTTATATACAAAAGGGAAAAGAAAAGAGCATGTACCATTCATACAACATAAAATAATAAGGATCTAACTAAACATGTGTCATGTAAATTTAGCATAAAATAATGAACTGGCATTTTTGGATCCAATTAACATGAGTCTTAAGCATATGAAATTACCCAAATCCAACTAGGCATGTAAATGTAAACTTGCAATTTGGATCCAATAAATATAAATCTTAAGCATATAGAATTACACAAGTTCAACTAGGCATGTGAATGTGAAATTTTATTTTGGATCCAATAAACATGAGTCTTAAGCATATGGAATTACACAAGTTCAAATAGGCATGTAAATGTGAACTTTTATTTTGGATCCAATAAACATGAATCTTAAACATATGGAATTACACAAGTTCAACTAGGCATGTGAACGTGAACTTTTATTTTGGATCCAACAAAAATGAATCTTAAGCATATGGAACTACACAAATCCAACTGGGCATGTAAATGTAAACTTTTATTTTGGATCCAATTTTCATAGATCTAAATGTAGATCTAAACATTATACATGTCTTAGATTAACAACTTGCATGTAACATAACATGAAAAAGTCAAATCTACATAATACACGATTGGTTTAACATCAACATAATAACCACAATAGTCTCATAAACATATACGATAGAATCGTTACAAGAATAGAGATGAATCAGCATCACCATTATCTTACAACTAGAAATAACTCTTGTTTTCACTTTATTACAAATCATAACTTTTGATTGTTCACATCTAAATAATAACAGGACTTGCAAACAAAAGAAAGTTTTGTTTTCTTGGATCTGTTTTCTGAAACTGAAAAGCAATCCCTTGACGTAGGCTATCTAAATTTGATTTGATTCGTAGCTTCTAACTTGTTTTTTAATTGAAGAAGAAATGGTGGCTCGGCTAGGACGATCATGGACAGCATGGTGGCTCCTTGGAATGAATTTGTGTGATTTAGGGTTGAGGAATAGGGTTGCTTTTATAGAGTTTTAAACTTATGTGGGCCGTTAGATCATCCTAGTAGCAATCACAACCGTCCAGACTATATAGAGTTATCCAGAATTGCCACCTATGCCCTAGTGACTCAGCAACAGGTCAGAAAAGACTCAGCAACAGAATCGCCATTGTTTTGGATCTGTGCGAGGGGGTAGGTCGACCCCTAGGTCAACCTGTATAGGGGAGATCGACCCCCTGGTCGACATGTATAGGGGAGGTCGACCCCTTGGTCGACCAGGCCTGGGGCGGGGAAAATCCCGCCCATCCCGCTTCTATGTTTTCGTTTGAATTTTGAATTTAAATCTGAGCTATTTTAATTTATTTAAATTTCTGAAACTTCTGAGGGCCATAACTTCTTCATATGGAGTCCGATTTACGTAAACTTGGACTCTATTCCAAGTATAATTTCGAGACGAACGCAATGGCGTAACCCGTTTTCCTTAATTTTCACTTTAAAAATTAAGTATTCTTTAATTCATTCTTTTAATAGACACAGAAAATTCAGGGTGTTACATTCTCCTTTCCTTAAAGGATTTCTTCCCCGAAATCTTCAAGTCAAGAAGAATGTATATCCTACCATCCAATCGTCCATCTACTCAACCATCAAACACAGGCGTCCATTGTCCTTAAAAGACTTCTAATGCTTTCATGATCATATGCATAGTGTGTACGTGCCCTTATCTAATGCAAAATCAGGCGGTCTACTGATTCAGTTGACCTCCTTAATGCGAATTATGTCAGTGCCATGAGTCCATTATATATGTGATTATTCCTAGTTATTCTTTCTACATGAGTGCACAAACATCCATACAAATGCAACGTCCATATGCTAACATTCCAATCAATCCATATACAAATACATATATGCATATGCAATATGAAAGTGACTGAGCCAATTTAGTACCTAATGTGTGTGTATATGCATCCACGAGCAACCACTTGCAACCACTCGTAACCATCAATCATAACATGTTTCAAATACATGTTTACATCCATTGGTTTCTACCTAAGGATAAAGAATAGGACCGAAAAAATAGATATAAGCATGTATTAACTTATGGAAAAAGAGATCAAGAAGGTACCCTAAAAAAGAAAAGGGTAGGCTGGGCGTATTTTTCTCTCAGTTTCCCAAGTCGCGTCTTCCTCAGCGTCACTCCATTGAACTTTAACATGCTTGACTTCTCGGTTGCGTAGCATTTTGACTTCCGTACCCAAGATACGAGTTGGAACTCTTCTCATAGTCGCTTCTTGTTCCACTTCTACTTCCTCTAGTATACTTGGCTCCACAACTTCCACAGACTCATGTAAGCAATTTCGTAGTTGAGAAACATGAAAAGCATTATGAACTCCAGCCAGTCTTTCGGGTAGCTCTACTCTGTAAGCTATCGTCCCAATCCTTTCAATGATAGGAAATGGTCCTACAAATCTTGGTGCCAACTTTCCTATGGACCCAAAGCGAATGACATTCCTTAAAGGATATACTTTAAGGAACACCCTATCTCCAACCTCAAACTCAAGGTCGGTCCTTCTTTTGTCTGTGTAGGATTTCTGTCCATCTTGTGCGGTCTTCATTCGTCTTCTTATCAAGTCCACCTTCTCTGAAGTTTCTCTAATCATGTCTGGCCCAAGTACGAGCTTGTCTTTAGACTCCCACCAACAAGTTGGTGATCGGCATGGTCTTCCATATAAAGCCTCGAAGGGTGCCATGCTATGGTAGCTTGGTAGCTATTGTTGTAAGCGAATTCCACCAAAGGAAGATGATCCTCCCATGTTCCTCCAAAGTCAAGAATGCACAATCTCAAGAGGTCTTCCAATACTCTGTTCACCCTTTCCGTCTGACCATCAGTTTGGGGGTGATAGGTCGTGCTTAAGCATAATTGTGTGCCTACATCCTCTTGCAAACTCTTCCAAAACTCGCTTGTAATGATAGGATCACGATCACTCACTATGCTGGAGGGTATCCCATAGAGTCGAACTATCTCTTTAAGATAAATGGATGTTAGGGACGAGGCAGTCCTTCTACTCTTAACAGGTATAAAGTGAGCGCTTTTAGTGAGCCTGTCCGCTATTACCCAAATACTGGTATTGCCTCTTCTTGACCTAGGCAACCCATCAACAAAGTCCATCGAAATGTTATCCCATTTCCACTGTGGGACCTCTAGAGGATGAAGCAGACCACCAGGCTTCTTCTGCTCCGCTTTGACTTGCTGGCATATCAAGCACTTAGCGACGAACTCAGCTACATCCCTCTTCATGCCATTCCAAAAGAAAACCCTTTTATGTTTTTATACATCTTGTCTTTGCCTGGGTGTATGGTCATCTTAGAATGGTGTGCTTCTTCGAGAACCGTCTTCACTAAATCCCTTGCTTGTGGGACGCATAGCCTTCCATCCCGTCTCAACCAACCCTTATCATCGATGGAGTATCTATTGAGCTGACTAGAAGTCTCACCCCTAATTAGCTTATCCATTATATCAACTAGCTGAGGGCTTCTCATTGCGCGGTTCCTATTGAGTCCAAAAGATTAGGCCGCACCTCTAGCGATGCTTATAGACCAGTTACAATTTCAGAGGCGGGTCTAAAGTTAAAGTTTGCTACGTACTCCAAGCTTTGCCTTTCTACAAAGAGAAGACTTAAGGTCAGCTTCTTTCTACTCAAGGCGTCTATTACTACATTGCCCTTGCCAGGGGTATAGGAAATCTCAAAACCATATAAGGCCAGAAATTCCATCCACCTTTGTTGTCTTAAGTTAAGATCTTTCTGTGAGAAAAAGAACTTAAACGATTTATGGTCAGTAAACAATTCAAACCTTTCTCCTAGTAGATAATGACGCCATGACTTAAGAGCGAAAACAATGGCAGCTAGCTCCAAATCATGAGTTGGTAGTTCTTCTCCTATGCCTTCAATTGCCTTCCCTCATAACAAAATACCTTGCCTTCTTGCATCAAGACAGCGCCTAATCCTGTACCACATGCGTCTATTTATATGGTAAACATTTTGCTCCTATCAGGCAATGTCAGAACTGCGGCTGTTGTTAGAGCCCTTTTCAAGCGTTGGAAAGAAATACCGCAATCCATATTCCAAACGAAAGTTAGGTTCTTCTTAGTCAATCTTGTGAGTGGGGCTGAGATTTTCGCAAAGTCTTTAATGAACTTTCGGTAAAATCCCGCTAGCCCGAGAAAGCTTCGGACTTCTGTTGCATTTCGTGGAACCTTCCAATATTGCACCGCAACTACTTTTGCGGGGTCCACAGCTATCCCCTCTATGGACACCACATGTCCAAGAAACCTCACTTCTTCTCTCCAGAAATGACATCTGGAGAATTTGGATTTCAGCTGGTGCACGAAGAGTATCCATGACTTCCTTTAAATGCAAAGCATGCTCTTCTTCATTTTTCGAGAAAATCAAAATGTCATTTACGAAGACCACCACAAACTTATTAAGGAACTCCCTGAACACCCTGCTCATCAAGTCAACGAAATAAGCGGGTACGTTTGTCAAGCCGAAATGCATGACAAGCCATTCAAAGAAACATCCGGGGTTCTGAATGCGGTCTTATCAATGTTGTCTTCAACCACTCTTAGCTGATGAAACCCGGTAGCCGGATCTAGTAGGGAGAAAACCGATGCACCTACAAGCTGATCAAACAAGTCATCTATTCTTCGAAGTGGGTGCCTATTCTTCTTGGTCAGCTTGTTTAGCTCCCTATAGTCGACGCATAGGCGAAGTGAACCATCCGCTTTAGTTGCGAATACTACTGGAGCACCCCATTCAGAAATACTTAGCCTTATAAACCCTTTTTCGAGCAGCTCTTTAACTTGCTTGCTGAGCTCTTTCCTCTCCCTTGGAGCCATGTCTCTAATGGGTAGAGCTACGGGTTTTGCATTATCAACAAGGTATATGCGGAAGTCTATCTCCTGCTTCGGAGGTAAGCCCTTCACTGCTTCATATACATCTGACTATTCACGGACTACTCTGGCAGACTGCAAGTTTTCAATAGACGCATCAAGAGATTCTAGGTAGCTAAGCATAATAGGAACGCATGGGATTACAAGAGATTTCGAGAGTGTTACCGAGGTGAGTCATAAGTCTAACCACTCTCTTTTAACAATCGAGGAAGGCACCATTACTGGATAACCAATCCATGCCTAGAATCAACCCATAGCCCGTGAAGCCCAAAACATAGGCATTATATCAAACCCAACGCTTAGTATAGAAATTTCCAAATCCAAATAAATCATTGACAAATAGGCCGAGCCCCCAATTGGATTTGAAACAACCAAGGGATCCTCTACTATACCGGTGTCTAGGTGCAGAGATTCAACTAAAGCAGTGGATATAAAAGAGTGCGATGCACCAGAATCAAAGAGTGTATGAACAGGATGATCAAAAAGATAAACTAATCTCTCAACAGAAATATTTCTGCCTCGTTCTTGCGGAGGTGCCATGAGAGCGTGAACCTGCCCTCCAAAAGTAGATCCAGTCCTCTGCCCATGCCCTTGCATTCTTGTGCAGTCCTTAGCCATGTGTCCTGTCTCGCCGCAGTGAAAACAATCACCCATCTTCCTCTTTTTCTTTCTGCAGTCCTTAATCAGATGTCCAGGAATGCCACAAAAATTACACTTCCTCTTGTCATGGGGTTTGTTGTTCTTCCCGCCCTTCTTTGAGTCTGTCTTCTTATTCTGCAATCCCTCCACTTTCTTATTTTGAGGTTCTTCCACCTTTGCCTCTTTCTTGCCATCCTTATCTTCCTCCTGTAGCAGTGCCATGTCCACCAGTCTCTCATAAGTTGCACCCATAGGTATATGGGACATAGCTACGCTGTGCAATGGCTCATTCAACCCTTTAACAAAACGGAGAGCCTTCTTATGGGGAGTGTTCACTAACTCCAATCCGAATCTAGCCAGCTGGTTGAATTAGTTGACGTATTCCTTGACCAACATACTTCCCTGTTTGAGTGCTAAGAATTTCTCCATCTGTAGGCTGCATTCAGCTTGTGAGAGGAATTTCATTTCAAACCTCATTCTAAAATCCTCCCAAGTTTCAACTAGTCTCTCAGCATTAGTAACTTCCCACCAATAAGAGGCTTCGTCTTTAAGCAACCATACAGCCAACTGTATCTTTTGCCTATCGTCCACTCCGAAGATAACAAACAAATCCTCGGTTTCTTTGAGCCAGTTTCTTGCTTCCACAAATGACTCAGTCCCATTAAAGTTCTTTCCACCCATGGCTCGAAAATCCCTACATATCTTGGAGAAAGCATTTGCACAAGGAGGAGGAGGAGGAACAACTGCAACTAGGGGAGGAGTAACGTCTGCTGGGCCTGCATCATTAGCCCTAGCCTCTAGGTACCTTCTGAACCAGCCAAGTACCGGTACACCCTCTAGAAGGTTAAGATCCCCAGACATGCTGAAACGAAAAAGAAAAGATTCAAAACAAAGGATACGAAGATAGTGCATATGGCTTTAGGGGGAATTACGCCTTTTAAAACAACACTTTTTTTTGAAAATGCTTCTTTAAAATTCTTTTTTTGAAAATTAGTTTCCAAAATTTTTTATCTGATCTGGCAACCATCAACTCTGATACCAAGTGAAACACCCCACCTTTGTTAAGGTCACTCACAAAGGGAATGCCTTAACTTCGGTGGAGCATTATAGGTAAAAGATACAGATAATTTACAAGACATACATATAAACAGCGGAAAAACTAAATTTATTTCATAAGTACATGGTTCAGTTAAAACATTACAACAATGTCTCAAACCAACTTCCAAATTATTACAACAAAATCTCTGTCTTGAATTAAAACATAAAGAAGCATTAAAACAATAGTAAGGAAGCATAAATCCCCAATAAGAGAGTATCCAAAACCATAGCCCAAGGAAAGAGATTCCAAGCAATACATCTACTCTCTATAAGCTGGAAATGATCCGAACTAAGCTGAAGTATTCCCTCCCTACGGACCTGGGGGGGGGATGGAAGAAAAGAAGTAGAAAGAAAATGGGTCAGACATGAGTCTGGTAAGTTCAGTGATTATTTAGCATGTAAACAAGAAAAAGGATTATGACATGAATAAACTGAATCTAGGACAACACCCTAGAAATAAGATAATAAGACTGAATATGCTATCGCACTCATTTCAACTTCTCTACACCCCCTTATAAGTGTTTCAACTAGCGCCATATGTTCAAGATAAATGATCCCCTTTTTATTAATCGGCTCCTACGCGTATACGTTTACCACTTGTGTCCTTCGGCCCCACATGATTGTAGATACCTATGCTGGTCCCACCATTGGGGTGTATCAAATCCTATGGTGGCAACCTGACACAATTCAAGATGCACAGTGTATAACTACTAATGCCCAGTGCCTGCTTTTTCCACTCCGGAGTAGGTGCACGCCCGCACTCCATCGGAACCTACACTGACACACCACCCGCCGTTGTTTTGACCGCTTATAATCAGCCCAGTAATCGTGCCCCACCCTGCCTAGTTCAGGGTACCGTGATACATCTATGTGGGTTACTGATGAAATGGGTCCCCGTTACTAGGGTTTTCTAATCAACATGTTAAAATGGTTAAGTGTTCTCAAATAAACCTAACCCCACCCATCAGTTTAGTTAACATGTTGTATTGGTCAAGTGTTACCTTAATTAACTTAACCCTACCATTCCTGTCTTAGCTTTAATTCTTTCATTAAAGCACCAACCACTCACATTAGATATGTATTGTTGTAGTTGCTGGATGTGCCGGTCGGTTCCGGACAGTCTTATACCGCAACTCAATCTGACCTCGGGTTCTTTTGGGCATGATGCACTAACCTCTCACATTAGATATATATTGTTACGGTTGCTGGATGTGCCGGTCGGTTCCGGGCAGTCTTACACCGTAACTCAATCTAATCTTGAGTTAGGCATATTCGTCTTTTACTTAATTTACATATTTACCTTTCATATTTATATGTAAATTATTCACAATTATAGCCATTCAAGTCATGCCCAATTTTTCCTCTAAATCATATTCATAATTTTTAGGTATATAAATTATACCATTTTTATGCCACTAATCATTCATATATTTATGGGCCAAATTATGCAAATAATATGAATTTTAAGGTTTTCCAAACGTTACCCCCGTTATACGTTCGCAAAATTAACATAGAATTTTAGGCTCGCAACTTAGCCTAACTTATATACAAAAGGGGAAAGAAAGGAGAATGTACCATTCATACAACATAAAATAATAAGGATCTAACTAAACATGTGTCATGTAAATTATGCATAAAATAATGAACTTGCATTTTTGGATCCAATTAACATGAGTCTTAAGCATATGAAATTACCCAAATTCAACTAGGCATGTAAATGTAAACTTGCAATTTGGATCCAATAAATATAAATCTTAAGCATATAGAATTACACAAGCTCAACTAGGCATGTGAATGTGAACTTTTATTTTGGATCCAATAAACATGAATCTTAAGCATATGGAATTGCACAAGTTCAACTAGGCATGTAAATGTGAACATTTATTTTGGATCTAATAAACAAGAATCTTAAACATATGGAATTACACAAGTTCAACTAGGCATGTAAACGTGAACTTTTATTTTCGATCCAATAAACATGAATCTTAAGCATATGGAACTGCACAAATCCAACTGGGCATGTAAATGTAAACTTTTATTTTGGATCCAATTTTCATAGATCTAAATGTAGATCTAAACATAATACATGTCTTAGCCTAACAATTTGCATGTAACATAACATGAAATAGTCAAATCTACATAACACACGATTGGTTTAACATCAACATAATAACCACAATAGTCTCATAAGCATATACGATAAAATTGTTACAAGAATAGACATGAATCAGCATCACCGTTACCTTACAACTAGGAATAACTCTAGCTGTGACGGCAAGGAATTTCGCTCAATCCGAATCGGTCGTTAAACCGATCTAGACCGTTCGAAACCCCTGATCGTTTTTAGAACAGGACAAATCAGAACGCAGACGGAAGAACATTTCATTGCTATTACAACAATTCCATCAGATACAAGAATATACAGAGTATAAATGAATACTATTACATTCGATAAATATCAGAGATTACGATAAATTACATAGCAGCGGAAAATAATATAAAGCACAACTGAAGGTGATATATGGATGCAGAGCTTTCCGGATATCATTCCAGCTGTAAACCAGGATCCTGTGAATATAAATCTGCAAAACCAAAACTACTAGCTGCCCGTGTCGAAAATAGGGGCACCCAGAGTTCAGGTTAAAATAATAAACTCCAGGTCAGTCATGTGACTGGTGTGAGAACTAAAACACTTATTTAAAACTTTACTTTAAAAGAGAGTAATTCAAGGGACCACGCCGTATAACACGGAACGGGTTTCCTCCCAATAATACCAGTGCATAGAATAAACAACGCAATGCTTTTTCGAAAAATGAAGCTATTATAAGACCCAGGTCCCATCACACAATGCAACGCATAACAGCCAAACATGCTTGGTACATTTAAAACGAATCATTTGATACTATAATAAGTGTATAGTGTCAAAAAAATTTCAATCATAAATATCAATCATTGACGGCATAGCATCCCATGCTTCTATGTCGCCATACTAGGCCCTACAAATAAAGCCGAAATATCTCGTATTGGAAATTGGATTCCATCATGAGTCGAGGCAAGGGGCAAGCTCCTCTCCGCTTTCGAGACACTCTAGCAAATGTCCTAGGATTACACACTCTGGGCAACCCCTGGATCTTCAGGGCCAGTCCTCTCTTACGTTTGAGGATTAGTATTCCTGAACACACGTTTTCCGGTCCTTACAGACCTAAAATCGAGGCGCCTCATCCAACAACCACATAGGTGAAAAGTATATAAATGTCTGGGCTGGTAAGTCACTGACACCACCAAAGCTAGAAAGAAACCTCGTGCTCTCCCCGCAGTCCTTATCCTGTTTTTAACTCATACCGAGATGTGAGGCTCGCGAATTCACGTTATACACAAAGCTACGCCACAAAGGCCGTGCTTGATCATCAACCACAAGACTTTGCTTTTCAACAGAAGCCTTGATTCATGCAACTCAGCGTGCCAATAGGCAATTCATGCCATGCGATTGATATCTATCGATATATAATTTCTAAGCTCGTACGTCTCAGAGAAGGGCGTTAAGCAAGAGAATAAATTCTCCGCCGCCAAACAGATATATATTTAACAGAAATCAATCAACACAGAATAAAATCCAATGTCAGACACACAATCCATTTACAAGTTCGTTCTGGGTCTGAACGAAACCGGAGGCACTTTCCTCGCATATCCATCGATCTCCAAGTACGTCTGGACGAACACCAACTATTTTCATCCTCTTGGGTGTACAGCCCAATCAGGATCATCAGTAATTATCCAAACGATGTGAAGACTTCCGGTCTTCGACCACCGTCATTATCTTCGACTTATCGTCGAATCGGTTATTCAGAATGGGTATAAACCCGGCCTTCCCGAACAACTCGTGTATATTAAAAACAAATGTTACACAAACACAACATACACCTCATTCCAATTCATTAGTCACTAACCGTAAATCAGTAAGAGAGCAATTCCCCAAATATTAACCCCGAAGGCCGAAAACAACATCAGATCAATACCCAGGAAACCATTCTTCTTAACTAACCTACAGCTAGTTTCTAAATTTCCTATTATTAGGGAAAGGTTCCCATTAATTTTATCCAAGATAAATTCTTTAAATTTATTCTTTAGTCTTCCTTTGGATGTCATTTCAAACCAAATTATGGTTTTCCAAACTAGTCGAGATTAGCGAGCCGCACCGAAGTAATTATTTATTTTATTTCCCAATCTCAACCTATTCATCCCATGAAGCAAAACTGGTAATACTCCATATCTAACACCACGGTGTTATCGGTAAAATTAATTACCATTTCACGTTCAAATCTAATTAGAGATTTAACTATCGCTTTGGAGCAAAACTTGTGATACCCCATTCTCACTCATTTTCCAAATTTGATAATTTAGATTATCAATTCACATTTCAATCTAATTGCAGATTCATTAAAACTCCTTTTACTGGGTTAAAGAACTAATGTCATTTAAAATACAATTCACAATAAACCCAAATCACATTCTATTTATTATCGGGTTAAAGAACTAGTGTTATTTAAAACACCGTTCACGATAAACCCACAAATCAATTCTATTTAAAACCCGTTTTAAATCCAATTTATTTATTTAAAAATAAACGGGTTTAATTTTAGTTCAAAACTAGTTCATTTCGATAAAAATCTATTTTTATCTTTACAAATGTGGGAATTTTCATCCCAGTTCTTCACAAATCATTTCTCATGATTTTACACAAATTATTACTATTTTTGATAATTTTATCAAGGCCCGTATAGTCGATTTCCAACAATGGCCATCGAATTGCACTTACACCGACCTTTTCCAAATTTGATTTGGACGTATCTCCAAATCCAACCGTTAGATTTCAAATTTCTAATATTCATTAGAAAGCTCTTTTCGATACGAACCCAACGGTTCCGGTTTTAGGAGAATCCGACGGTCGGATCCCCCGTAATGTTCGTTCTAAGTCAATGATCGAAATTTACGAACTGCCGCGGCGTGGCGCGTTCTATTCAGGCCATTATATTATATATATAATATATATTTCGTCGATTTCTATTTAAAACGAATTTTATAAATAGTTTTAAAATTCGTTTCATAAACATTTCAACTTCCCTTTCCAATTCAATTTAAATCTCGATTCATTCTATATTCAATTCAATTCGAATTTATTTTCTACTCAATTCATTTTGAATTCATTTTCTATTCAATTCAATTCGAATTCGTTTTCTATATTCAATTCAATTCGAATTTATTTTCTACTCAGTTCAATTTGAATTCATTTTCTATTCAATTCAATTCAAATTCGTTTTCTATTCAATTCAATTTGAATTCGTTTTCTATTCAATTCAATTCGAATTCGTTTTCTATTCAATTCAATTCGAATTCGTTTTCTATTCAATTCAATTCAAATTCATTTTCTATTCAATTCAAATTCATTTTCTATTCAATTCAATTCAAATTCGTTTTCTATTCAATTCAATTCAAATGCGTTTTCTATTCAATTCAATTCAAATTCGTTTTCTATTCAATTCAATTCAAATTCGTTTTCTATTCAATTCAAATTCGTTTTCTATATATTCGATTTTTAAATCTCTTTTCAATATTCATTATAAAACGAATATAATCGATATAAATATCGTTCACGTCAAAATAGCGCATCTCTAATCAACACAGGTTTATATATTTCAATAATCCCGTTATTCTATTCAATAAATGAATATTTATTCTATTCAATATGTGAATCTATATTTTTGTCAACACATGACTAATCTCAACGGATGAGTACTGTCCACGTGTGACTATTTTTGTTATTCAATACATTTTATAAAAATTATGGTATCTATCGTTTGATTTCAAATCAGACTCCAACCGTAAATTAGTAAGAGAACGATTCCCCAAATATTAACCCCGAAGGCCGAAACCAGCATCAGATCAATATCCAGGAGACCACTCATCTCATCTATTTTCCAGTTAATTTCTAATTTCATATATGATAAAGATGTAAATTGTATTGTTAAAATATTTCGTTCAACACATGATTAATCTCAACGGATGAGTACTGTCAACACATGAACCCTTATTTTATAATATAAAGATGTAAATTTTATTGTTAAAATATTTTGTTCAACACATGACTAATCTCAACGGATGAGTACTATCAACACATGAACCTTTATTTTATAATATTCTTTATTTTCTAAATTGGAATGAGGCCCAATCAATTACCATATAGTGATAATTATTTGGATTCCATACAACACATGTATATAATAGCAACGCTAAATAATCAACCATCATCCAAAGTGCACTACACTGTATAAGCATCAAGTATAGATATCTAACGCTTATAACAGCCTGTCCATCAATCGGTCGACATACAACTAATTATTGGGATTAGTGTATGCCGCATTTTATCCCAATACCCGTGTGGGGTTTCAAACAATCAATCACAGATTTTATTTGTGCAGTTGGGCGATATGTAAAATTTATCGTCCCAATCAATGTCCTTCAAATAGGTGTACATAAACAAACCGTCCGGTTTGTAAATGAATATTTATTTATTCACATTCACGTTAAAAATTATATTTTTAACGACCAAATTATTTTATTCAACCTATGAATATATATTTTTTATCTATTTCACATCAACATTGCAAACACTTTTCACAACACATTAATCAAACAAACAAGCCATCCTTGGTCTGTGGATGACGGGTGTCGGGTGCTACTAAACACCGTCTGCATCCTAGCATATATTATAATATAACTAGAAAAAGGAATTTTAAAAGGTGAGAAGTTCTCACCAACTAGCTAATCCAAATGTCTCGACTCTTCATATGTAGAAAATCTCCGCCGTTTCTTCTTTCGTCACTTTCGTATCCACTACATATATAAAAATCGGATTTTTACTTTGCTATTCAATATATAAAAATCGAATTTTTACCTCGCTATTCAATATATAAAAATCAAATTTTTTACTTCGCTATTCAATATATAAAAATCACATATTTTACTTCGCTATTCAATATATAAAAATCACATTTTTACTTCGCTGTTCAATATATAAAAAACACATTTTTACTTCGCTATTCAATATATAAAAATCACATTTTTATACTACTACTATATAGATAAAAATTCTATTTTCACACCGCTAAAAATCGTATCTTTTCTATTTTAAAAATCTAATCTTTTCTGTTTTAAAAATCTAATCTTTTCTATTTTAAAAATCTAATCTTTTTGCTTCCTTTTATTAAATAAAATCAGAAAATAAAAGGATAAAATAAAAACAAACTGTACTGTACTTTGATTTCGAATGGAGAATATATAGCAATTCAAACATTCGATAATTAAAAATGTAATTAACTGAATTAAATAAAATAAAAATTAAATTTTTACCTTTTTTTTTGAAGGGGGCGTTCACCGTCGTCGAAGAGGGGGTGTTTGCTTGCGCCTGCGGAGGAGAGAGATGGCGCGGGGGACGAGGCGGAGGCGCAGGTGGCGGCTGCAATGGGAGGGGGAGGGTGCGACTGGGTTGTGGCCGTGGGATTTGCGGGTTCGTGGGTTGCGTTCGAGGTGGGTGGATTGGAGCTGGAGAGAGAAGATAGGAGGAGGAGGAGGGGAAGGGGGAGGCTGTCGCGCCTGCTGCGCGGTGGCATGCTCGTCGGAGGAGCGTCGGCTCCTCCTTCTTTCCCTTTTTTTTACTTTAATTTTGATCGATCCATTACTGAACGGGGTGGGGTATATTTGAGGAGAGAGGGCAAAAGGGAGAGTTGACTTTTGTTTTAATTAATTAAATTTTAAATTCAAAAAGGTATCTCTTTAATTCGAAAACGAAATCAAGCCCAACGACTGTCGTCCCTAGCGTAATAACCCCATTCCGAGCACAATGGGATATGTTCCGTTAGCCAATTCGACCGTTTCGATCAGTTTCCGTTGAATTTAAAATACCCCATTCCGAGCACAATGGGATATGTTCCGTTAGCCAATTCGACCGTTTCGATCAGTTTCCGTTGAATTTAAAATATAAATCTTTATATTTTCAATTTAAACGCACATTTCAATTTAGCGGGGCCACATACAGCCTCTAAAAATTCCAAAAAAATATTTTCTAGCTTCGTATTGATGATACAGTCCTAACAAAACTAGTTTCGTCGAATTCTGAGACCGTTTGAAAAATGGCAATTTTCCAGTCGATTAAAATCAACTGAAATTGGTCAAACGCGTTTTCCTTTGCCACGCTCACATATTGATCCAAAAAATTATGAAATTTGGAATCTAGCAATAATTTGACATCACGGATCCAACAAAAGTGGTTACGTTGAAATCCGAGGTCGTTTGCAAAATTCCCATTTTTAAGGGCCTGAATTCCAAAGCGACTATTCAGAATTTTCAACTGGACATATCTTTTGATTCCCGCTATGAAATCTCAACTACTCGGATTCGTTGGAAAGATATTCACAAATAGATCCTATTATTTTTGGTTTCACTAAAATCCGGTTTATTTTGCACCCGGTATGTTCAATTGAAGTTTGAAATCGAATTATCGAACTACCGCGCCATTTTCAATTCCTTTTATAATTATAAATAATTATTTATATTCTAACGACGACGCATATAAATATATACGTTTGAATTCTATTCAAAATAAATTTCTCGTCGATATTTTTCAAAATAATCTATTTTAAATGTTCAAAATTCACTAAAATTGCCAAAATAAAATTTTTAAACTGGCCCAGATTTTCTGGTTGTTACAATCTCCCCCACTTAAAACTTTTCGTCCCCGAAAAGGAACAAAGTCGAAAGTGGTTTGATCAATCAACTCTACGTTCGATCTGGCGTCCATTCTCCAACTTTTTTGTTTCTTAGAATTTTCAAATTCTTCAAAAATTTGGCTAACACCCGGAATTTTCGAAAAATTTCGCCATAACCTCCTTTGTACGGGAGAGGTTTGGAAATTTATTGGGTCGTATTAGGTACCCAATAAATCCTAATAAGCATACACATATTTATAGTGATATATTCTGGTGTTTACAGGGGAGCGTGTATTGATAATAACTCCAGAGAATAAATTCTCATCACCCTGTCAAAGCCTGAGGGAGTGTGTATTTTAAATGCTCCAGAGGATAAATCCTCGTCACCTCGTCCCGTGTGGGAAATAAATAGTCCATGTGCCGTATCTAATAACTAGAGAGACGTGATTATTGTCAACTCTAGACCCGTGTGGGGTTCTTTATTAATCTGGCAATTTTATCGTTACAATTTAAATAGTCCATATCAGTCATCAGTTCAACCTGTAAAATATAGTCATCGCCATACAAGCCTCTCGCTCGTATGGTAAATCTTCCACCTCGTCACACAAGCTCCAAATGCTTATGTGGTATTTGATGAAGTATGTATATCTTCCAGAAGTATGCCATGTAATGTAGTTCAAAATTATTTGTTGCTATCCTATGGCGATGTTTATTATTTCACACAGAATAACCAGCACTCCGCATCCAATGGCATTCACAGGAGTTGATATAATAATATTTCGCATCCAAATCATTAAGGTTTACCTATTTGTCGAGCATGCAAATAAAATCTTTACTCAACAGCTATCCAATTTCTTGTTCAAACATATATAATGCACAAGTATATATTTCTAACTATTTTCTAATCAGATCACTGTGTGATTTAATTGAATAAATTCGTTCTGGTTTTTATTGGTGATATTCTAATCTTCTCTAAATCAAAGGCCGAAAAGGAACAGAACAATGGAAGCCGAAAGTTGTTTAACAAATCAACTCAACTTCCATTATTTTGACTACGGCTTAAGTTCTTCAACTTTTCAGTTTCTAAGAACTTTTCAACTTTTTCAAAAATTTAGCTAACACCCTAAATTTTCGAAAAATTTCGCCATAACCTCCCCTGCACCGGGAGCAACGGGAAAATACCGAAATTGCCATACAGGCCTTCTGATCTCAAAAAGAAAAAAGAAAAAGCCAAGCGGCTAGCCAATCGGCTCATAAAATCATCATCACCCAAACAAAATAGTAAATTATGGTAAACATGTACCTATTTGTCGGGCAAACAAATTTTATTCTCCTGCTCTAGCCTCCTTGCTATGACTTGTTCAATGTAAGTACATGTATATGCAAGCAAATGCGACTAATTTCAATACAATTCAATATTTGATTCTATTAGGCTAAATGGTTCAAAATTATCAAACAAATAAACAAACAACTCAAACACCAATCAATTATTGAATTAGAATTTCAAATCCATAATTTTGATATATATACAAAAAATCGTGTTTTTGATGCCAAATCACAATCAATAAATCTATCTATATAAGTTTTGGTTCTCACACCAGCCTGATGGAAATATATAGAAATCATACCTTCGAAGCACGAACACAAATTCTGATGATGATATATCAATCATCAGAATCATCTCCGGGTGTCTAGAATGTGATTCTATATCTATCCAGTATATTAAAACTTCAAATATACGTTCATGACGCGTATATGCAAAATCTTTATATACTCGATTGTCCAAATTCAAAATAAATAAATAGTCAGATACGTATAAAACGATTTAAATTTCAAAACAAAATTTGTTTTCATTTGAGAAATATACTCTTCACACTCGTTCTAGGATACTACTGATCCTATCTCTAACGAATCATTCTAATTGGATATTACTAATCCAATATATGATGAATTCTTTCGTATGGTTCTAATGTGTCTTGTTCTCGAGCTCAGTAAACCAAAGCTTTGATACCAAATGTGACGGCAAGGAATTTCGCTCGATCCGAATCGGACGTTAAACCGATCTAGATCGTTCGAAACCCCTGATCGTTTTTAGAACAGGACAAATCGGAACGCAGACGGAAGAACATTTCATTACTATTACAACAATTCCATCAGATACAAGAATATACAGAGTATAAATGAATACTATTACATTCGATAAATATCAGAGATTACAATAAATTACATAGCAGCGGAAAATAATGTAAAGCACAACTGAAGGTGATATACGAATACAGAGCTTTCCGGATATCATTCCAACTGTAAACCAAGATCCTGTGAATATAAATCTACAAAACCAAAACTACTAGCTGCCCGTGTCGAAAATAGGGGCACCCAGAGTTTAGGTTAAAACAATAAACTCCAGGTCAGTCATGTGACTGGTGTGAGAACTAAAACAGTTATTTAAAACTTTACTTTAAAGAGAGTAATTCAAGGGACCACGCCGTATAACACGGAACGAGTTTCCTCCCAAGAATACCAGTGCATAGAATAAACAACGCAATGCTTTTTCGAAAAATAAAGCTATTATAAGACCCAGGTCCCATCACACAATGCAACGCAAGCCGGAGGATAGGGTTTTACCTTATAACAGCCAAACATGCTTGGTACGTTTAAAACAAATCATTTGATACTATAATAAGTGTATAGTGTCAAAACAATTTCAATCATAAATATCAATCATAGACGGCATAGCATCCCATGCTACTATGTCGCCATACTAGGCTCTACAAATAAAGCCGAAATATCTCGTATTGGAAATTGGATTCCATCATGAGTCGAGGCAAGGGGCAAGCTCCTCTCCACTTTCGAGACACTCTAGCAAATGTCCTAGGATTACACACTCTGGGCAACCCCTGGATCTTCAGGGCCAGTCCTCTCTTACGTTTGAGGATTAGTATTCCTGAACACACGTTTCCATGTCCTTACAGACCTAAAATCGAGGCGCCTCATCCAACAACCACATAGGTGAAAAGTATATAAATGTCAGGGATGGTAAGTCACTGACACCACCAAAGCTAGAAAGAAACGTCGTGCTCTCCCCGCAGTCCTTATCCCGTTTTCAACTCATACCGAGGTGTGAGGCTAGCGAATTCACGTTATCCACAAAGCAACGCCACAGAGGCCGTGCTTTGATCATCATCCACAAGACTTTGCTTTTCAACAGAAGCCTTGATTCATGCAACTCAGCGTGCCACACAGGCAATTCATGCCATGCGATTGATATCTATCGATATATAACCTCTAAGCTCGTACATCTAAGAGAAGGGCGTTAAGCAAGAGAATAAATTCTCCGTCGCCAAACAGATATATATTTAACAGAAATCAATCAACACAGAATAAAATCCAATGTCAGACACACAATCCATTTACAAATTCGTTCTGGGTTTGAACGAAACCGAAGGCACTTTCCTCGCATATCCATCGATCTCCAAGTACGTCTGGACGACCACCAACCATTTCCATCCTCTTGGGTGTACAGCCCAATTAGGATCATCAGTAATTATCCAAATGATGTGAAGACTTCCGGTCTTCGACCACCGTCGTCATCTTCGACTTATCGTCGAATCGGTTATTCAGAATGGGTATAAACCCGGCCTTCCCGAACAACCCGCATATATTAAAAACAAATGTTACACAAACACAACATACGCCTCATTCCAATTCATTAGACACTAACTGTAAATCAGTAAGAGTGCAATTCCCCAAATATTAACCTCGAAGGCCGAAACCAACATCAGATCAATACCCAGGAAACCATTCTTCTTAACTAACCCACAACTAGTTTCTAAATTTCCTATTATTAGGTAAAGGTTCCCATTAATTTTATCCAAGATAAATTCTTTAAATTTATTCTTTAATCTTCCTTCGGATGTCATTTCAAACCAAATTATGGTTTTCCAAACTAGTCGAGATTAGCGAGCTGCACCGAAGTAATTATTTATTTTATTTCCCAATCTCAACTTATTCATCGCATGAAGCAAAACTGGTAATACTCCATATCTAACACCACGTTGTTATCGGCAAAATTAATTACCATTTCACGTTCAAATCTAATTTGAGATTTAACTATCGCTTTGGAGCAAAACTGGTGATACTCCATTCTCGCTCATTTTCCAAATTTGATAATTTAGATTATCAATTCACATTTCAATCTAATTGCAGGTTCATTAAAACTCATTTTACTGGGTTAAAGAACTAATGTCATTTAAAACACAGTTCACGATAAACCCAAATCACATTCTATTTATTATCGGGTTAAAGAACTAGTGTTATTTAAAACACCGTTCACGATAAACCCACAAATCCATTCTATTTAAAACCCGTTTCAAATCCAATTTATTTATTTAAAATAAACGGGTTTAATTTTAGTTCCAAACTAGTTCATTTTGATAAAAATCTATTTTTATCTTTACAAAGGTGGGATTTTTCATCCCAGTTCTTCACAAATCATTTCTTATGATTTTACACAAATTATTACTATTTTTGATAATTTTATCAAGGCCCGTACAGTCGATTTCCAAAAATGGCCATCGAATTGCACTTACAACGACCTTTTCCAAATTTGATTTAGACGTATCTCCAAATCCAAACGTTAGATTTCAAATTTCTAATATTCATTAGAAATCTCTTTTCGATACGAATCCAACGGTTCCAGTTTTAGGAGAATCCGACGGTCGGATCTCCCGTAATGTCCGTTCGAAGTCAATGGTCGAAATTTACGAACTGCCGCGGCGCGGCGCGTTCTATTCAGGGCATTATATTATATATATAATATATATTTCGTCGATTTCTATTTAAAACGGATTTTATAAATAGTTTTAAAATTCGTTTCAAAAACATTTCAACTTCCCTTTCCAATTCAATTCAAATCTCGATTCATTCTATATTCAATTCAATTCGAAATTAATTTCTACTCAATTCAATTTGATTCGTTTTCTATTCAATTCAATTCGAATTCGTTTTCTATATTCAATTCAATTCGAATTTATTTTCTACTCAATTCAATTTGAATTCGTTTTCCATTCAATTCAATTCGAATTCGTTTTCTATTCAATTCAATTCGAATTTGTTTTCTATTCAATTCAATTCGAATTCGTTTCCTATTCAATTCAATTCGAATTCGTTTTCAATTCAATTCAATTCGAATTCGTTTTCTATTCAATTCAAATCAAATTCGTTTTCTATTCAATTCAAATTCATTTTCTATTCAATTCAATTGAAATTCGTTTTCTATTCAATTCAATTCAAATGCGTTTTCTATTCAATTCAATTCAAAATCGTTTTCTATTCAATTCAATTCAAATTCATTTTCTATTTAATTCAAATTCGTTTTCAATATATTCGATTTTTAAATCTGTTTTCAATATTCATTATAAAACAAATATAATCGATATAAATATCGTTCGCGTCAAAATAGCGCATCTCTAATCAACACGGCTTTATATATTTCAATAATCCCGTTATTCTATTCAACAAATGAATATTTATTCTATTCAATATGTGAATCTATATTTTTGTCAACACATGACTAATCTCAACGGATGAGTACTGTCCACGTGTGACTATTTTTGTTATTCAATACATTTTATAAAACTTATGGTATCTATCGTTTGATTTCAAATCAGACTCCAACTGTAAATTAGTAAGAGAACGATTCCCCAAATATTAACCCCGAAGGCCGAAACCAGCATCAGATCAATATCCAGGAGACCACTCATCTATTTTCCAGTTAATTTCTAATTTCATATATGATAAAGATGTAAATTTTATTGTTAAAATATTTCGTTCAACACATGACTAATCTCAACGGATGAGTACTGTCAACACATGAACCCTTATTTTATAATATAAAGATGTAAATTTTATTGTTAAAATATTTCATTCAACACATGACTAATCTCAACGGATGAGTATTGTCAACACATGAACCTTTATTTTATAACATTCTTTATTTTCTAAATTGGAATGAGGCCCAATCAATTACCATATAAAGTTAATTATATGGATTCCATACAACACATGTATATAATAGCATCGCTAAATAATCAACCGTCATCCAATGTGCACTACACTGTATTAGCATCAAATATAGATATCTAACGCTTATACCAGCCTGTCCATCAATCGATCGACATACAACTAATTACTGGGATTAGTGTATGCCGCATTTAATCCCAATACCCGTGTGGGGTTTCAAACAATCAATCACAAATTTTATTTGTGCAGTTGGGCGATATGTAAAATTTATCGTCCCAATCAATGTCCTTCAAATAGGTGTACATAAACAAACCGTCCGGTTTGTAAATGAATATTTATTTATTCACATTCACGATAAAAATTATATTTTTAACGACCAAATTGTTTTATTCAACCTATGAATATTTTTTTTTATCTATTTCACATCAACATCGCAAACACTTTTCACAACACATCAATCAAACAAACAAGCCATCCATGGTCTGTGGATGACGGGTGTCGGGTGCTACTAAACACCGTCTGCATCCTAGCATATGTTATAATATAACTAGAAAAAGGAATTTTAAAAGGTGAGAAGTTCTCACCAACTAGCTAATCCAAACGTCTCGACTCTTCATATGTAAAAAATCTCCACCGTTTCTTCTTTCGTCACTTTCATCACTTTCGTATCCACTACATATTTAAAAATCGGATTTTTACTTTGCTATTCAATATATAAAAATCGAATTTTTACCTCGCTATTCAATATATAAAAATCAAATTTTTACGTCACTATTCAATATATAAAAATCACATTTTTTACTTCGCTATTCAATATATAAAAATCACATTTTTACTTCGCTATTCAATATATAAAAATCACATTTTACTTCGCTATTCAATATATAAAAATCACATTTTTACTTCGCTATTCAATATATAAAAATCACATTTTTACATCGCTATTCAATATATAAAAATCACATTTTTATACTACTACTATATAGATAAAAATTCTATTTTTACACCGCTAAAAATCGTATCTTTTCTATTTTGAAAATCTAATCTTATCTATTTTAAAAATCTAATCTTTTCTATTTTAAAAATCTAATCTTTTCTATTTTAAACATCTAATCTTTTCTATTTTAAAAATCTAATCTTTTCTATTTTGAAAATCTAATCTTTTCTATTTTAAAAATCTAATCTTTTTGCTTCCTTTTATTAAAAAAAATCAGAAAATAAAAGGATAAAATAAAAACAAACTGTACTGTACTTTGATTTCGTATGGAGAATATATAGCAATTCAAACATTCGATAATTAAAAATGTAATTTACTGAATTAAATAAAAATTAAATTTTTACCTTTGTTTTTGAAGGGGGCGTTCACCGTCGTCGAAGAGGGGGGTGTTTGCTTGCACCTGCGGAGGAGAGAGATGGCGCGGGGGACGAGGCGGAGGCGCAGGTGGCGGCTGCGATGGGAGGGGGAGGGTGCGACTGGGTTGTGGCCGTGGGATTTGCATGTTCGTGGGTTGCATTCAAGGTGGGTGGATTGGAGCTGGAGAGAGAAGATAGGAGGAGGAGGAGGGGAAGGGGGAGGCTGCCGCGCCTGCTGCGCGGTGGCGCGCTCGTCGGGGCACGGTGGCGCGCTCGTCGGAGGAGCGTCGGCTCCTCCTTCTTTCCCCCTTTTTTTACTTTAATTTTGATCGATCCATTACTGAACGGGGTGGGGGTATATTTGAGGAGAGCGGGCAAAAGGGAGAGTTGACTTTTGTTTTATTTAATTTAATTTTAAATTCAAAAAGGTATCTCTTTAATTCGAACACGAAACCAAGTCCAACGACTGTCGTCCCTAGCGTAATACCCCCATTCCGAACACAATGGGATATGTTTCGTTAGCCAATTCGACCGTTTCGATCAGTTTCCGTTGAATTTAAAATATAAATCTTTATATTTTCAATTTAAATGCACATTTCAATTTACCGGGGCCACATACAGCCTCTAAAAATTCCAGAAAAATATTTTCTAGCTTCGTATTGACGATACGGTCCTAACAAAACTAGTTTCGTCGAATTCTGAGACCGTTTGAAAAATGGCCATTTTCCAGTCGATTAAAATCAACTGAAATTGGTCAAACGCGTTTTCCTTTGCCATGCTCACATATTGATCCGAAAAATTATGAAATTTGGAATCTAGCAATAATTTGACATCACAGATCCAACAAAAGTGGTTTCGTCGAAATCCGAGGTCGTTTGCAAAATTCCCATTTTTAAGGGCCTGAATTCCATAGCGACTATTCAGAATTTTCAACTGGACATATCTTTTGATTCCCGCTATGAAATCTCAACTATTCGGATTCGTTGGAAAGATATTCACAAATAGATCCTATTATTTTTGGTTTCACTAAAATCTGGTTTATTTTGCACCCGGTATGTTCAATTGAAGTTTGAAATCGAATTATCGAACTACCGCGCCATTTTCAATTCCTTTTATAATTATAAATAATTATTTATATTCTAACGACGACGCGTATAAATATATACGTTTGAATTCTATTCAAAATAAATTTCTCGTTGATATTTTTCGAAATAATCTATTTTAAATGTTCAAAATTCACTAAAATTGCCAAAATAAAAATTTTAAACTGGCCCAGATTTTCGGGTTGTTACACTAGCTTTCACTTTATTACAAATCATAACTTTTAATCGTTCACATCTAAATAATAACAGGACTTACAAACAAAAGAAAGTCTTGTTTTCTGGGATCTGTTTTCTGAAACTGAAAAGCAATCCCTTGACATAGACTATCTAAATTTTATTTGATTCGTAGCTTCTACTTGTTTTCTAATTGAAGAAGAAACGGTGGCTAGGCTAGGACGATCATGGACTACATGGTGGCTCCTTGGAATGAATTTGTGTGATTTAGGGTTGAGGAATAGGGTTGCTTTTATAGAGTTTTAAACTTATGTGAGCCGTTAGATCATCCTAGGAGCATTCATAACCGTCTAGACTAGATAGAGTTATCCAGAACTGCCACATATGCTCTAGTGACTCAGCAACAGGTCGGAAAGACTCGGCAACAAGTCAGAATCGTCGCTGTTTTAGATCTGGGTGAGGGGGTAGGTCGACCCCCTGGTCGACCCCTAGGTCGACCCCCTGGTCGACCCCTAGGTCGACCTGTATAGGGGAGGTCGACCCCTAGGTCGACCTGTATAGGGGAGGTCGACCCCTTAGTCGACCCCTTGGTCGACCTGGCCTGGGGACGGAAAAATCTCGCCCAGCCCGCTTCTATGTTTTCGTTTGAATTTAAAATTGAGCTGTTTTAATTTATTTAAATTTCTGAAACTTCCGAGGGCCATAAGTTCTTCATACGAAGTCTGATTTACGAAAATTTGGACTTTATTCCAGACAGAATTTCGAGATGAACACAATGGCGTAACCCATTTCCCTTAATTCTCACTTTAAAAATTAAGTATTCTTTAATTAATTCTTTTAATAGATGCAGAAAATTCAGGGTGTTACAATATAACACTTCTACACGATAGAGAGGAGGTAAAAAATAGATTTTTTCATCAAAATTCGTTAAAAATTAATCTACAGTTCGCAGTGAACAAAACGTCGAGTTCGATCAAAAACCACGTTGACACCATACGTGGTTGGCAAACCGACCATGAAATTTGAAAATGTGGTATTCCTACATTCCACACACAAAATATACGTGGTACACTTGATAACCAAGGGGTCATACTGCATGGTTTTTTGGTCAACCATGCAGTTTTTTGTGTTATTTACTGTAGTGTTTGTTTTTCACCTTTGACTTGAGTTATATTGTCGATTTCAGGATGTCGATTACTCGTCTGATGTAGACATGAATAATGAAATGTTGACGGACTATAGCAATGAATTTACAATGTTTGATGTAAGATTATTTATGCTTTCTATGATTTTTTCGATATAATAAGTTTGCATTTTGATATGCTCTTCTTCTTTTTTCATATTTATCCATCTCGGAAATAGCTAGTTGAGTGGGTTCATAACACCGGTAAACGTCTCGATTTCGTCATAATAATTTTTAATCGGACACTGGTGCATCTACTAAGAAACCGAGAGTAGTGTTCGGTTGCAAACGTAGTGGTGTGTATCCTAGAAAAAAAAAGTTAAAGACCTTGACAACTATAGATTGACGGGTACCAAAAAATGCAATTGTCCGTTTAGGCTTAAAGGAGTGAAACTTCCATTGGTGACAATTGATGTTTGGTAGTTGTTAATGCAGTGCATAACCATTCGAAACTAAAACATAATGAAGGTCAATCATATATGGGAAGATTAAGTGCGGTGGAGATTAAATTAGTTATGGATATACAAAGGAATATGGTTAAAGCTAAGGAAATTATACATACTTTAAAAGGAAACGGTTCGTCAAATAGTACCACCATCAAAACCATATACAATGTTATTCATGCACAAAACTATATAGAACGAGGTGGACGATCTCAAGTTCAATATTTGCTTTATAAACTAAAGGAGTGTGGATATTTTGAATGGCATATACGAACTTTAGATGGGACCAATATTATAAAAGATATATTTTGGGCACATCCCGTTAGTTTGGTTTTTTACGCACATTTCCCGAGTTATAATACTTGATTGTACTAATAAAACTAATCGATACAAGATGCCGCTACTTGAAATTGTTGGTGTCACATCCATGGATTATACATTTTGTATTGTCGTAGTGTACTTAGTTTCCGAAGTTGAAGAAAATTATATTTGGGCTTTAGAACGTTTGAAGTATATTATGATTGATTGTGATGTGGAAATGCCCAATGTATTCATAACTGATAGAGAGTTGGCATTGATGAATTCTATTGAAATTGCTTTTCCCAAATCCGCTCATTTGTTATGTAAGTGGCATATTAAGAACAACATACTTACGGTTATGCGAATGAAGAAGAATGTCCAAGAAATGGATGTAATGGAGAAAAAATATTTCTTGGGGGGACTGGAATGAACTTGTGTGTTCGAAAAATAGTCTGACATACAATGAAAATTTATAGTTGTTGCACGAAAAATACAGCAACCATGCATCTCTATTGAAGTATGTACACGATAGTTGGTTGGATCCATATAAAGATCGTTTTATACAAATATGGACCGACGAATATATGCATTTCGGAAACTATACATCAAATAGTTAATTTTCGTTATATTATTTACTAAGTACTTTTTTTACTCTATGTTTACTAAATGTAGGGCCGAAGCAGCACACTTAAAGTTGAAGAAGCAATTAGCTACTTGCCATGGTTACTTCGAGCAAGCTTGGGTAAATGCATTCCTTACTAGAGTTATCTTTTGTTGAGCTAAAAACCTCCTTCAAGAAAAGTTTAAATAGAGTGAAACATGTTTTTCATGTTAGAGAGTTCAAGTTTTTACGTGGTGTTATTTCTAATGTGGCCCTTGATTTACTTCATTCGGAACTAGTATGGATGTAATCGGTTGGAGATGATGAATTTCTTTATGGTTATGTCGTTCGAAAAACACACGGACTTACATGTGCCCATGAATTGGCTCGCCTTGGTCCTTCTTCCCCAGTACCTCTTGATTTAATTAATGTGCAATGGACATGGCTACATTTAATTCCACGGGGAAAGAATAATGATGTTGGTGTTGTTGAAGAAATGGAAACTTTATTGAACGATGTTAAAAATGGACACTCCTCATAAACTTTATATTTACAAAAAGTTGATGGAAGTTGTGCATTCACAAACGTCCATGCTTAGTTCACCTACTAGTAAGGTGAATACCAAAGGAAGAGAAAGTAAGAAATCATTCAATACCTCAACAAAGAGAATGCCTTCTTCCTTTGAATTAGTCGATAGTTTGTCATCACATGACCCGTCTAGTCAATTAAGTGTTAATAAACTAAAGAAGCAAAAACTTCAAATTCAAAAGCCATTGCAATATGACCAATATAGTCTACATATGAAACGTTACATTACACAAATTCCTTGGGAAATAAAGCCATATTCCAACAATATTATTGATGTTGAGGCGGATGGTAATTGCGGTTTTCGTTGTATTGCAGCACTACTAGGAATGGGGGCTCGTCTTGGCCTCAGGTTCGGCAAGATCTATATGTAGAGTTGTATGAAAATCAAGATCTATATGGAAAAGTTTTTATAGAAAATGGTCGGTGCAATGAAATGCTTGCGCAATCACAGCATTTCAAAGATGGATTTACACCATCGGAAAAATGGATGACAATGATGGACATGGGTTATCTTGAGGCGACAAAGTATAACGTAGTTGTAAGTAGCAATAGTGAAAGGCTAAATTTGACGATACCATCGGAAAAGTTCCACCTCCTATTCATCGCTCAGAAATAGCATTTGCTTTTGTTAACGACAACCATTTTGTTCAAGTAAGTAGTATACTTGTCATGTATTTTATTCTATGCTATATTCGTCATATTTTGTTAATGTTTTATGTAGGTAGAGTTGGAACCTAAGCATCCGATGCCACCTATAATAACAAAATAGCTGACCTACCGTTATGCAGGTGCGTTAGCTGGGGTGATATTTATACAGATTGACGACAAGCATGGGAAGAAAGAACTCAATCTTCTGAGTGGAATTGAATGGCAATTATGAGTTTGTTAGTTATGTAATAACCCAGAAATCCGAGCTAATTTAAAATATTTATTTTGGCAATTTTGATAAATTTTGATTATTTAAAATGAATTATATTAAATAATAACAACGAGAAATATATTTTGAACAGAATTAGAACGTATATATTTATTCGAATCGTCGTTAGAATATAAATATTTATTTTTAATTATAAAAGGAATTGAAAATGGCGCGGTAGTTCAAAAATTCGATATCAAAGTTCAAATGAATGTACCGGGTGCAAAATAAAACGGATTTTGGCGAAACCAAAAATATTAGAATCAAATTGATAATATCTTTCCAACGAATCCGAAAAATTGAAATTTGATAGCGGGGATAAAAAGTTATGCCCAATTGAAATTTCAAAATAGTCGTTATGGAATTTTGGCCCTTAAAAATAGCAATTTTGCAAACGACCTCGGTTTTCGACGAAACCACTTATGTTGGATCCGTGATGTCTAGTTATTGCTAGATTGCAAATTTCGTTATTTTTCGAATCAATATGTGAGCGTGGCAAAGGAGAACGCGTTTGACCAGTTTCAGTTGATTTTAATCGACTGGAAAATGGCCATTTTTCAAACGGTCTCAGAATTAGACGAAATCAGTTTTGTTAGGACTGTAACGTCCATACGAAGCTAGAAAATATTTTTTGGAATTTTTAGAGTTTATATGTGGCCCTGGTAAATTGAAATGTGCATTCAAAATCAATATATAGATTTATATTTTGATTTTGACGGAAACTGATCGAAACGATCAAATCAGCCTACGATACATATCCCATTGTGTTCGGAATGGGGGTAATTAGCTATGGGCGAAAGGTGGTGGGTTTCGTTTCGAGTTCGAAATAAAAAGTTAGTTTTTAAAATTAAATTAATTAAATATATAAATATATAATTGTGGTCAATCCCCTTTATCTCTCTTCCTCCGTTCCCTTACCATTCAAATCAGAATAAAAAAAAAGAAAACCGAAATCGCGACCTCCCTCGGCCCCTTCCCTCGCATGCGCGCCACCGCCTGGTCCCACCAACGTTGCCCCCTCACCTCCTCCGCCTCATCTCGCCGTTTCCCTCCTCTTCCCCAATCGAAGACCTGACGCGCCTCCTCCAATCGAAGAACAGAAAACCACCGCACCTCCTAGGAAATCGCGCCACCCTCTTCCAGCGCCGCCGCAGCTCCGGCAAAGCCCAACGACCCCCCTTTGCCCATTTCCCTTATGAAAATGTGAGTTTTTGTGATATTTATTTCTAATTTCAGTTTTAACATAAGTATTCCTTGTTTTAAAAAAATAAAGCTAGGGTTTTACTTCGATAAAGTTAAGATTGTTAGCTTAGTAAAGTTATGATGTTCATATGAACGATATGGATTTAAAGAAAATATTGTTGGCAAGTTGAAAATATTTTTAAAGGTATAAAAGTATGATTTTTATACTTGTAGCAAATTAAAAATATGATCTTTATATAATAAAAGATATAAAAATATTATTTTTATATAAGTAGAGTATTAAAAATAGAATTTATACATAATAGAGAATATAAAAAATATGATTTTTAAGTTAGTGAAGTAATAAAAAGATGATTTTTATATTATAGAGGTAATAAAAATATGATTTTTATTATATATATAGTGAGATAAAAATGTGACTTTTATAGCGATGATATAAAAAAATTCGATATTTATATATGAAGTTGAAATAAAAATATGATTTTTTATTTATTGAAATGAAGTGATAAAAATATAGTTTTTATATATGTAGCGAAATACGATTTTTATATATAAAGAGTTGAGATAAAAATGAAATTTTTATAATATAGTCATCATAATAAAAATGTGATTTTTAATATGAACAGCGTGAAGGGATTGCGAGGGAAGTGAAGGAAAACAATTCCCAATCTGAACCGTTCAGAAAGATAGAATGGAGGAATGGATCCCTCGGTGAGAACTCCTCACTTTTAATTTATTTCTAGTTTGAAATATATACTAGGATGCAGACGGTGCTTAGTAGCATCCAACACCCGTCATCCACAGACCATAGATGACTTATTTGTTTGATTGCTATGTTGTGAAATTTTATTGTGTGTTGTGGAATGAAATGAAATATTTTATAGTGAAAAATATTTTATAATTAAAAATATGATTTTTAACGTGTATATAAAATAAATAGAAATAAACAAATCAGACGATTTGTTTATGTACACCGATTTGACTGATATTGATTGGGACGATAAATTTTACACATCGCCCAACCGCACAAATAAAATCTGTGTTTGATTGTTTGAAACCCCACATGGGTACTGGGATGAGATTTGACGTACACTAATCCCGATTGTTTAGTTGTATGTCAATCGATGGGTTGACAGACTGTGTAAGCGTTAATTATTTATATTTAATGCTTATGCAGTTGTGTGGTGCACTCTGGATGATGGTTGATGATTTATCGTTGCTGTTATATACATGTGTTGTAGGGAATCCACATAATTAACATTATATGGTAATTGATTGGGCCTCATTCCAATTTAGAAAAAAAAATCTTGTGTTGAATAGAAAATAAATTCATGTGTTGAATAGAAAATAAATTCATGTGTTGAATTGAAAATAAATATTCATGTGTTGAATAAAATAAATATTCATGTGTTGAATAGAATAAACATTAATGTGTTGAATAAAAGCCGTGTTGATTGGATTTACGCCATTTTGACGTGAACGATATTTATATCGATTATATTCGTTTTTATAATGATTATAGAAAAAAGAAGTGATTTCAAAATATAATATTTTGAAAATATTATCATTTGTATATCGATGATGTGGAATATTCAATTTTGATAAGAAATTGAATATGAAGTAGAAATTGTTTCGAAAACAAATTTAAAACGATTTATAAAATACATTTTGAAAGGAAATCGATGAAATATAATATATATATATATATTATATATATAATGGCCTGAACAGAACGTGCCGCGCTGCGGTAGTTCGTGAATTTCGACCATTGACTTCAAGTGGGCATTTGTAACGACCCAGAAAATCTGAACCAATTTAAAATTTTTAAATTGGCTAAAATAATGGATTATAAATATTTAAAATAAATATTTTAAATAAAGGCAATGAAAAGTGAGTTTGAATCGACAATTGAAAACGAATATAATTAATTTTAGTTATAAACAAGGCTTGAAAAGGCGCTGTAGTTTCAAAAATTGAATTCAAAGTTTGTCGGACTGTACCGGGTGCAAAACAAAATGGATTTTAGTGAAACCAAAAATATTTAAATCTGTTAGTGAATACCTTTCTAACGAATCTGAAAAATTGAATTTTCATAACGGAAAGCAAAAGTTATGGCCAAATGAATTTTCAGAAAGGTCACTATGGGATTTATATAGCCCGTGAAATTGGCCATTTTGCATACGACCTCGGAATTCGACGAAACCACTTTTGTTGGATCTGGGATGTGAAGTTATTGCTAGGTTTCAAATTTCATAATTTTTGAAGCTAATATGTGAGCGTGGCAAAGGAAAATGTGTTTTTGGTCAATCATAGTTAAATTGGATCGACCAAAAATGGGCCTTTTTGCAAACGGTCTCAGAATTTGACGAAACTAGTTTTGTTGGGACCGTATCATTAAAACATAGCGAGATTTATTTTTCTGGAATTTTTCGAATCAGTTTGTGGCCCTGGCAAATTGAAATGTACGTTCAAATTAAATATTGAATGTTATATATTTTGATTTGAAGGAAAACTGACTGAAATAGTCGAATGGGCCTGCGAAACATATCCCATTGTGTTCGGAATGGGGGTAAAACGCTAGGGAGGACAGTCGTTGGGTTTGATTTCGAGTTCGTGGGAGAAAACCCTAATTTTCGAACAAATATAAATATCGGCCAATAGTAAATTTTCATTCATTAATTAAAAAAATAAAAAAAAATCCGAAACCCCCCGTAACAGCCGATATCGATGGCGAGGGTTCTTCAAATCTTCCCGACCAAATCGCCGCCGCCTCGCTCCACGATAGGTCGCGCCACCACCCGGAAACGGAGCGCCTCTCCTTCTTCTTCAAATCAAGACCCACGCCACCATCCATCGTCGCCGCCTCGACGAGCATGAGCCCCGTGAAGTCAGCACCTTCACTGACGTCGATCTCTCTCCTCCGACCACCGAACAGGCTGCGACCACCACCCCCTGGAGTGCCTCTCGAAGCTCTTTCGTGTGGCACAGCCCGATCGCCTTCTCGCTTCCAGGATTCGCCGAAAACCCTAAACCTAGTTTTGAATAGGTATACGGCTGGTTTGATTTTCAACTGTTTTAACACCTTTAAACCATTGCAAACTTCGAAAAATCATATCTTTTTCGTTCGTTAACGAAATTCGATGAAACAGGAAACATCGTGACCGTGTGGACGTCTTCTACATTCTAGAAGAAACCGCATATTTTTCTGAGCCTTCTGCTATTTTTGGTGGAGTGGAACCCAATGTGAGATTTCTAATTTATAAACGATATGGAAAACGACGATGTATAAATTATATAGTCGATGTATGAGTTATTTAAGCGTTGTACACCTCTTGTATAAGCGTTGTATAAGTTGTATGTTCGACGTATAAGTTATATATGCGTTGTAAAAATTATATATGTGTTGAAATAGAAGTGAATTGCTATATATAAATATATATATATATATATATACGCCCCTCGTCCACAAACCATGGACGATATTTATTGATTGTGATTGGTGTGAAAATTGATTGATAGCGAATGGTTGTTTGGGATTGTTTGTGGTTGATATTGATTGATGGTGGTTGAAAAATACCCGTTTGGGGTTGAAAAATATTGGGTTGAAACAACATAGGATTAGTTTGTGGAAATGAAATAAATATATACATGCCGCCTGCGTGCGAACTAGATGCATGATCCCCATTGTCAAAAACCGCGAGGTTTTAAGGTAGAGCGAGGAGCCGTACTAGGGACAGTCCCGGTTTTAACTACCCTGCCGTTATGCTGCCGAAATTTTGAATAATATTCATGTGTTTGAATTATTTTCATTTGCTGAAACTATATTTATTCGTTAAATAGAAAACCTTCATGTGTTGAATCGATATTCATTCCTTGATTAGAAATTCATGTGTTGAATGGTCTTCGTGTTTTAAATATAAAAATCACAATTTTATCTATATATAGAAACTATAGAAAACCTTCATGTGTTGAATCGATATTCATTCGTTGAATTGAAATTCATGTGATGAATGGTATTCATATTTTAAAATAAATTGTTTTACAATAAAAATCACCTTTTTATCATCTATGTAAACTATGTAAAATGACCTTGTTTTAAAATAAATTGTTTTACAATAAAAATCACCTTTTTATCATCTATATAGACTATATAAAATAATAGTGTTTTGAAAAGAATTGTTTTACAATAAAAATCACATTTTTATCATATACATGAATTGTTGAAATGTGAAGTGTTAAAAATAGCAACTCGTTCAAATAAATATGCATGAGTTGAAATATTCATTAATTAGCTAATGATATGATTTCTGCCTATTAGAATGAATGGTGTTTTAAAACCAAATGGAATCAAATATGAAGTTGAATAGAAAATGATAAGTGATAAGAACTATATATATGTACATGCATATTTATTGAACAGGTTATAGCAAAGGGGCTAGAGAAGAGGAATAAAATTTTGTGCCCGACAAATAGGTACACATTTACTATTTTGTTTGGGTGATGATTTTATGAGCCTGTTGGCTAGCCGCTTGGCTTTTTCTTTTTCTTTTTGACATGAGACGCCCGTGTGGCTATTTGGGAATTTTCCCAGCCCCTCCCATACAAAGGAGGTTATGGCGAAATTTTCCAAAATTTAAAGGCGTTAGTGAAATATTTGAAGTGAAAACGATATTGAAATTGTTGAATGAACTATATTTATATAAATATATAAATATAAATAAAATTAAAATGAAACGTGGCCGTGCAGTTCGTGTTTTGAAACCGTGATTTCAGACAACTAGCGCGGGAAATCCGACCATCGGATTTTCCCGAAGTCGCAACCGTTGGGTTCGCTTTGGAAAAATCTTTCCAACGGCATCAACTTTGTAAAAATCCAACGGTTGGATTGTCTGGAATGTTTAATTCAAATCTGAAGAAAAACAGCGCCAGAAACGATTATACATATATATATATATATATATATATATAAATATAATATAATTATATTAAATCGAATAACGACGCTGCAGTTTGTATTTTGAAATCAAAACTTCAAACGATTGTACCGGGAGATCCGACCGTCGGATTTTCCCGAAACTGGAACCGTTGGATTCGTTTTGAAAAGACCTTTCTAATGATGTAAATTTTGTGAAGGTCCAACGGTTAGATTTTCAGATATGTGTAAATCAAATCTGAAGAAAAACAGCGTCACGGCCGCGTTATGGCCCGAAGCGTCGTTATGACTAAATTGGCTATTTTAAAATAAATAAAAATAGCGATAAATCGTTATAAAATATCATAAACGATATGGAAGGGAAATAAACTAAATCTGCTCGATTTATGTGGTATTTGATGGTTGAATGTGTTTGGTGTGAAAATTACATTAAAGAACAAAATTGGTGTTGTCGAATGATTTAACCATTGAAATAAATTTATTTGAAATTCTAAATATACGTGAATTATTTGAAAAGGCCGAGTTAATTCTCATTTCAAATAATTGACCAACGATTGAAAATCGAAGATGAAGACGATGGTCGAAGACCAGAGATTTTCACCTCGTTTGGATGGTAACCGAAGTCCTGATTGGGAGGCATCCCGAAATATGGATAATGAGTGGTGATCGTCCAGACGTATGTGGTGATCGATGGGTTTGCGAGGTATTTAGCGCCTCCGGTTTCGTTCAGACCCAGAACGGACATGTAAATGGACTGTGTGCCTGACATTGGATTTTATTCTATGTTGATTGTTCTCTATTAAATATACATCTGTTTGGCGGTGGGGAATTTATTCTTTTGCTTAACGCCCTTCTCTGAGACGCACGAGCTCAGAGGTTGTATATCGATGGACATCAGTCGCATGGCATGAATTGCCTGTGTGGCATGCTAAGATGCAGTGATCAGGGCTTCTGTTGAAAAGCAAAGTCTTGTGGTGATGATCAAAGCACCGCCGGTGTGGCGTAGCTTTGTGTATAACGTAAAATCGCGAGCCTCACACCCCGGTATGAACCAGAAACGGGAGAAGGACCTCAGGGAAGGCATGCGTTTCCTTCTAGCTAGGGTGGTGTCAGTGACCTACCAGCCCTGACATTTATATACTTTTCACCTGTGTGGTTGTTGCTGTTGCGAGGCGCCTCGGTTAGATCGGACGATCCGGGTCCGATGGAGTCATTCGTTGGCTCGTTTACGCCCCAAAGGGCGGGGAAACGTATCGTTCAGGCATTTTAATCCACATCGGTGGACCGACCCTGACGATCCAAGGGTCACTCGAGCTCTGATCCTGAGACATGGGCTAGATTGTCTCGAATTCGGTAAGGACTATCTTTTGCCTTGGTTCATGACGGAAATCCAATTTCCAAATACGCGACTGTGCGGTTTTGATTGTATATATATAGATTTGGCGACATAGTGGCATGGGACGCTCATGTCGTCTATGATTGATAGTTATAATTTGAAATTGTTTTCAAAACATATAAACACTAGCAATAATATCAAATGCCATGGTTTTGTTCGTATCAAGCATATTTTGGCCGTTATAAGGTAAAAACTCTATCCTCTGGTTTGCGTTGCATTGTGTGATGGGAACTGAGTCTTATAATGGCTTCATTTTTAATAAAAAGCATAGCGATGTTTAAAAGAATGATTTGTTTTAAAGCACTGGCAATCTAATGGAGTAAACCCGTTCCACGAAAGTGGCGTGGTCCTGTGATTAGCCAAATTATATATGTGTTGAGTAGATTTCTCATACCAGTCCCATGACTGACTCGTAGTTTGTTTCACTTTCAAACTCGGGTGCCCCCTTTTCTACACGGGCAGCCTTGTATTCAGGTTAGCTGGTTCTTTCTAGATAGCTGGAGCTGAAGATGAATTCTATTATTCATCTCTTTGTATGATGTTCAGCTCCTATTGTACATATTTTGTTTGTTTTCCGCTGTAGACATTTATGTATAGCTGAACTGTATTTGTACTAAGTAAGATCCTGTATACTGTGTAACTCTGATGATTACTTTTATCCAGTATATTCTATTGTTCACTATCTGGTGTATTTATTTAATTTTGTTCTGCTATTATCTGTTTCTGTGTTATATTCCACGGATTACCCTTGCCGCCGTCAGAACGGGGTTTGGGGTCGTCTCAGCATTACGGGAGATACGACCGTCGAATTCTCCTAAAACTGGAACCGTTGGGTTCTTATCGAAAAGAGCTTGCTAACGAATATTAGAAATTAGAAATCTAACGGTTGTATTTGGAATTATGTCCAAATCAAATTTGGAATAGGTCGCTGTAAGTGCAGTTCGATGGCCGTTGATGGAAATCGACTGTACGGGCCTTGATAAAATTATTAAAAATATTAATAATTTGTGTAAATCATAAGAAATAATTTGTGGAGAATTGGGGTGAAAAACTCCATATTTGAAAAGGTAAAATTAGATTTTTATCGAAATGAACTAGTTTTGAACTAGAATAATAATTTATTTATTTTTAAATAAGTAAATTGGATTTGAAAGGGTTTTAAAAGTAACCAGAATTTCCAATAATTGAATTGGAATGGATTAGAATCGAAATTGTCTTTGGAATATTTCGATGTTGGATTTCGTGATTATAGAGATATTATTATGGAAATTTGAAAGATATATTTATATCGTTATTTCCAATACGATATTTGTTGGTCGTATAATTTGATATTGAATATAAGCCGATATATTTTCTATTCAGATCCTTGTATTTAATATCAAATGGGATTTGGGTTTGTTGTGAATGATGTCTTCATTAACACTGTTCTTAAACCCAGTTAAGAAAAAGATTAAATCTTTTTATTTAGATTTAATGAAGTGTACCAATTAAATGGTATTTAATTGGAATTGAATTTGAATTGATTTCTGGGTTTATCGTGAACGGTGTTTTAAATAACACTTGTTCTTTAACCCGATAATTAATGGAATGTGATTTTGGGTTGTCGTGGACGGTATCTTCAATAATACTGTTCTTGGACCCAACGGAGTTAAGAAAATTAGAAACTAACTGGAGATTAGTTAAGTTGAATGGTTTCTTGGGTATTGATCTGATGTTGGTTTCAGCCTTCGGGGTAAATACTTAGGGAATTGCTCACTTGCTATTTTACGGTTAGGGACTGATTGAAATGTGATGTGATTTTGGGGTTTATCGTGAACCGTGTTTTAAATGACATCGGTTCTTTAACCCAGTTAAAGATTAAAACCAAGTGGAGTTTTAATGAATCCTTAATTAGGTTTAAATGACCGAGAATGGAGTATCACCGGTTTTACTCCGGGCGATAGTTAAATCTTTAATTAGATTTGAACGTGAAATGGTAATTGAATTTACCGATAACACCGTTGTATTAGATATGAAGTATGACCAGTTTTACTTCACGGGGTAAATAGGTTGGGATTGGGAAATAAAATAAATGATTACTTCGGTGTGGTTCGCTAATCCCGACTAGTTTGATTTGATATTCAAAGGGAGATTAAAGAATAAACTTAAAAGAATTTATCTTTGATAAAATTAATGGAAACCTTTCCCTAAGAATGTGGAATTTAGAAACTAACTGTAGGTTAGCTAAGAAGAATGGTTTCTTGGGTATTGATCTGATGTTGGTTTCGGCCTTCGGGGTTAATGCTTGGGGAATTATTATCTTGCTAAATTACGGTTAGTGACTGATGAATTGGATTGAGGCGTATATTGTGTTTGTGTAACACTTGTTTATTATATACACGAGTTATTCAGAAAGACCGGGTTTATCCCATTCTGAATAACTGATTCGACGTGGTGTCGAGGATGATGATGGTGGTCGAAGACTGGAGGTCTTTACGTCATTTGGGTGATTACTGATGATCTTGATTGGGCCGTACACCCAAGAGGAGGGAATCAGTCAGTGGTCGTCTAGATCGATGGATATGCGAGGTTCAAGGTGCCTCCGGTTTCGTTCAAACCCAGAACGGACTTGTAAATGGACTATGTGTCTGACATTGGATTTTATTCTGTGTGATTGATTTCTATTAAATATATATCTGTTTGGCGGCAGAGAAATTATTCTCTTGCCTAACGCCCTTCTCTGAGACGATGTGACGACCCCAAACCCCGTACTGACGGTGGCAAGGGTAATCCTTGGAATATAACACATAAACAAATAATAGCAGAACAGAATTAAATAAATACACTAGATAATGCACAATAGAATATACTGGACAAACGTAATCATCAGAGTTACACAGAATACAGGATCATACTTAGTAAAAATACAGTTCAGCTATACATAAATGTCTACAGCGGAAACAAACATAATATGTACAATAGGAGCTGAACAGCATAAAAAGAGATAAATGGTAGAATCCATCTTCAGCTCCAGCTATCCAGAAAGAGCCAGCTAAACCTGAATACAAGGCTGCCCGTGTAGAAAAAGGGGCACCCGAGTTTGAAAGTGAAACAAACTACGAGTCAGTCATGGGACTGGTATGAGAAATCTACTCAACACATTTATAATATGGCTAATCACAGGACCACGCCACTTTCGTGGAACAGGTTTACTCCATCGGATTTCCAGTGCTTCAAAACAAATAAATCTTTTAAACATCGCAATGCGTTTTATAAAAATGAAGCCATTATAAGACTCAGTTCCCATCACACAATGCAACGCAAACCAGAGGATAGAGTTTTTACCTTATAACGGCCAAAATATGCTTGATACGAACAAAACCATGGCATTTGATATTATTGCTAGTGTTTATATGTTTTGAAAACAATTTCAAATTATAACTATCAATCATAGACGACATGAGCGTCCCATGCCACTATGTCGCCAAATCTATATATATACAATCAAAACCGCACAGTCGCGTATTTGGAAATTGGATTTCCGTCATGAACCAAGGCAAAAGATAGTCCTTACCGAATTCGAGACAATCTAGCCCATGTCTCAGGATCAGAGCTCGAGTGACCCTTGGATCGTCAGGGCCGGTCCACCGATGTGGATTAAAATGCCTGAACAATGCGTTTCCCCGCCCTATAGGGCGTAAATGAGCCAACGAATGACTCCATCGGACATGGATCGTCCGATCTAACCGAGGCGCCTCGCAATTGTAACACCCACATAAGTCAAACTTGTCAGGGCGTGTAAAACCACAGACGCCACTTCTAGCTAGGAAGAAACGCATGTCCCCCCTGAGGTCCTCTCCCGTTTCTGGTTCATACCGGGGTGTGAGGCTCGCGATTTCACGTTATACACAAAGCTACGCCACACAGGCGGTGCTTTGATCATCACCACAAGACTTTGCTTTTCAACAGAAGCCTTGATCACTGCATCTTAGCATGCCACACAGGCAATTCACACCATGCAACTGATGGCTATCAATCACACAGAATAAATTCCAATGTCAGACACACTGTCCATTTGCAAGTCCGTTCTGGGTCTGAACGAAACCGGAGGCACTATATACCTCGCAAAACCCATCGATCACCACGTACGTCTGGACGATCACCACTCATTATCCATATTTCGGGATGCCTCCCAATCAGGACCTCGGTTACCATCCAAACGAGATGAAGATCTCCGGTCTTCGACCACCGTCTTCATCTTCGATTTCTTATCGTCGATTCAGTTATTCAGAATGGGATAAACCCGATCTTTCTGAGCAACTCGCATATATAATAAACAAGTGCTACACAAACACTACTACGCATCATTTCAATTTATTAGTCACTAACCGTGAATCAGTAAGAGAACGATTTCCCAAATATTAACCCCAAAGGCCGAAACCAACATCAGATCAACACCCAGGAAACCATTCGACTTAGTCAACCTTCAGTTAGTTTCTAAATTTCACATCCATATTTTTTATAATATTTTATAACGATTTATCGCTATTTTTATTTATTTTAAAATAGCCAATTTATTCAAAACGACGCTTCGGGCCATAACGCGGCCGTGGCGCTGTTTTTCTTCAGATTTGATTTACACATATATGAAAATCTAACGGTTGGATCTTCACAAAATTTACATCATTAAAAAGATCTTTTCAAAACGAATCCAACGGTTCCAGTTTCGGGAAAATCCGACGGTCGGATCTCCCGGTACAATCGTTTGAAGTTTCGATTTCAAAATACGAACTGCGGCGTCGTTATTCAATTAAATATAATTATATATATATATATATATATATAATCGATTCTGGCGCTGTTTTTCTTCAGATTTGAATTAAACATTCCAGACAATCCAACCGTTGGATTCTTACAAAGTTGGTGCCGTTGGAAATATATTTCCAAAGCGAACCCAACGGTTGCGGTTTTGGGAAAATCCGATGGTCGGATCTCCCGCACTAATCGTTTGAAATCACGGTTTCAAAATACGAACTGCAGCTTCATTATTCGATATATTTCAATTCTATTTAAATATATATATCGATTCTTCGATTTCAAAACTATATGACTTTCATATATTTGATAAAAATGATATTTTTATCTAACTGACTTCTATTTCAACACTTCACTATTTTTCACAATTCATGTATATAATAAAAGTGTGATATTTAATGTAAAACAATTTATTTCAAAACTCGACTATTTTATATAGTTAATATAGGTGATAAAAATAGGATTTTTATTATAAAACAATTTACTTCAAAACAAGATTATTTTATATAGTTCATATTGATGATAAAAATAGGATTTTTATTATAAAACAATTTCTTTCAAAATATGAATACCGTTCAACACATGAATTTCAATTCAACGAATGAATTTCGATTCAACACATGAAGGTTTTCTATAGTTTATATAAGTAGATAAAAAGATGATTTTTATATTTAAAAACACGAATACCATTCAACACATGAATTCTATTCAACGAATGAATTTCAATTCAACAAATGAAGGTTTTCTATAGTTTATATATATATAGATAAAAAGGTGATTTTTATATTTAAAACACGAATACCGTTCAGCACGTGAATTTCAATTCAACGAATGAATATCGGTTCAACACATGAAGGTTTTCTATAGTTTGTATATATAGAGTAAAAATGTGATTTTTATTGTTAAAACAATTTATTCAAAAAACGAATACCATTCAACACATGAGTATGATTCAACGAATGAATTTCAATTCAACACATGAAGGTTTTCTATTCAACAGACGAATATAATTTCAACACAGGAAAATAATTCTAACACATGAATATTATTCAAAATTTCGGCAGCATAACGGTAGGGTAGTTAAAACCGGGACCGTCCCTAGTACGGCTCCTCGCTCTACCTTAAAGCCTCGCAGCTATTGACAATGGGGAATCATGCATCTAGTTCGCACGCAGGCGCATGTATATTTTTTTCATTTCCACAAACTAATCCTATGTGGTTTAAACCAAATATTTCTTAACCACAAACGGGTATTTTTCAACCACAATCAATCAATTTCAACCACAAACAATTTCAATCAACCATTCGCTATCAATCAATTTTCACACCAATCACAACCAATAAATATCGTCCATGGTTTGTGGCGAGGGGCGCATATATATATATATATATATATATATATATATATATATACAATTTTACTTCTATTTCAACACATATATAATTTTTTACAACGCATATACAACTTATACATCGAACGTACAACTTATACAACGCTTATACAAGAGGTGTACAACGCTTATATAACTCATACATCGATTATATAATTTATACATCGTCGTTTTCCAAATCGTTTATAATTTAGAAATCTCACCTTGGGTTCCCCTCCACCAAAAATAGCAGAAGGCTCAGAAAAATATGTGGTCTCTTCTAGAATGTAGAAGACGTCCACACGAGTCCACTATCTCTTATTTCACTAAATTTCGTCAAGAAACGAAAAGGATATGATTTTTAGAAGTTCGCTACGCTTTTAAATGTTAAAATCGGTTTAAAATTATCATAGCCGTACCTTCACTAGTTTGTTCAAAACTAGGTTTACAATTTTCTCGAAATCCGTGCCACTTCAGAACGATCGGCCAGCGCCACAGCGTAGAGCTAGGAGAAAGCTTCGCGCGCGTGGGGGAGTGGGCCAGCTCGGTGGCCTGAGGAAGCCTCGGCGGTGAAGGAAGTCGTCGACTTCGACGAGGTGGTTCTCCTCGTACAGGCGACGGTGGCTGGTGTACCTGGTACTGATTTGAAGCCCTCGAAGAGTTCTTCAAAAAGTTCAACAGTGGTGAGGTCTATAGATGCGTGGATTGATCGGAAAATGGCTGGGAAGCAGGGAACTGGAGTCGCCATTCGCGATCTGGGGAGAAAGAGAATATCGAGGGGGGGTTTCTGACGTGGACCAGTGATTTTTATTTATTTATAAAGTTTTTAAAAATCCGAAAATACCCCTTGTCACACACGAACACCAATTCAAACCCAACGACTGTCATCCCCAGTGTTTTACCCCCATTCCGAACACAATGGGATATGTTTCGTAGGCCCATTCGACTGTTTCAGTCAGTTTTTCTTCAAATTAAAATATAAAACATTCAATATTTGATTTGAACGTACATTTCAATTTGCCAGGGCCACAAATTGATTCGAAAAATTCCAGAAAAATAAATCTAGCTTTGTTTTGATGATACGGTCGCAACAAAACTAGTTTCGTCAAATTCTGAGACAGTTTGTAAAATGGCCCATTTCTGGTCGATCCAATTTAACTGTAATTGACCAAAACACATTTTACTTTGCCACGCTCACATACTAGCTTCAAAAATTATGAAATTTGAAACCTAGCAATAACGTCTCATCCCGGATCCAATAAAAGTGGTTTCGTCGAATTCTGAGGTCGTTTGCAAAATGGCCAATTTCACAGGCTATATAAATTTCATAGCGACCTTTCTGAAAATTCACTTGGCCATAATTTTTGCTTCCCGCTATGAAACTTCGATTTTTCAGATTCATTAGAAAGGTATTCACTTATAGATTTAAATATTTTTGGTTTCACTCAAATCCGTTTTGTTTTGCACCTGGTACAGTCATTCGAAGTTTGAATTCAAATTTTGAAACTACCGCGCCATTTCAGGCCTTGTTTATAATTCAAATTAATTATATTTGTTTCCAATTGTCGATTCAAACTTAGTTTTCATCTTTATTACTTAAAATATTTATTTTAAATATTTAAAATCCACTATTTTGCCAATTTTAAAAATTTAAATTGGTTCAGATTTTCCGGGTCGTTACATACGAGCTTAGAGGTTATATATTGGTGGATATCAATCGCATGGAGTGAATTGCCTGTGTGGCATGCCTAAGTGGAAAATGATCAAGGCTTTTTTTGAAAAGCAAAGTCTTGTGGTTGATGATCAAAGCACGACCTGTGTGGCATAGCTTTGTGTAGCGTTGATTCGCGAGCCTCACACCCCGGTTGTGAACCAGAAACGTGAGAGGACATCAGGAAGGGCATGCGTTTCCTTCTAGTTAGAAGTGGCGTCAGTGGTTTTACACGCCCTGACGAGTTTGACTTATGTGGTTGTTGTTGTTGCGAGGCGCCTCAGATATATCGGTGACTATGCGGAGCCGATGGAGTCATTGGACTCATTGACACCCCAAAGGGTGGAGAAACACAGTGTTCAGGCATTTTAATCCACATCGGTGGACCGGCCCTGACGATCCAAAGGCTTGACTGAGACACGGGCTAGAGCATCTCGAATCGGTAGAGGACTATCTTTTTCCTCGGTTCACGGATGGAAACCCAACTTCCAATACATGACATTTGCGGTTTTGATTGTAGAGCCTAGTATGGCGACAAGATATATGGTACCCATGCCGTCTATGATTGATATTTATGATTGAAATTGTTTTGACACTATACACTTATAATAGTATCAAATGATTTGTTTTTAACGTACCAAGCATGCTTTGGCTATTATAAGGTAAAAACCTATCCTTCGGCTTGTGTTGCATTGTGTGACGTGACCTGGGTCTTATAACAGCTTCATTTTTCTTTATTTAGCATTGCGCTGTTTGTTAGCTATGTATGGATTTGTTATAAACTATGCTTTTGTTAGTGATGTGCAGATTTGTTATGTACTATGCAATTATGAGTGGAACTGAGTGATAATTATGAGTTTGTTAGTTTAATTCTTTTGTTAAATCAAGCTGCTGAGTGGATTTGGTATATGATTTGTTTGTTATGGTTTTGTTATTTTTTTTAAATTCTCTAACAACCACGAATAGCATATACATGATCAAGCAACATATGGCGTGGAGGGAAAACAAGGACTGATAAAATACCACATAGAGGTTAAACGTGGTTTGTTGGAAAACTGCGGAGACCGTGCCCGACCTGGTACCATATTCACGTGTTGCTCCTATGAAGAAGACATAGATGTGAAAAAAAGTTATACTTTGCATTGAAGTGCAACATGGAATGAAGGAATATCTGAATTATCCATACAATATATTTAATTGAATTACAACATCATTTGAATTATCCATACGTCATATCTAATTGAATTACAACATCATTTGAATTATCCATACTCTTTCAAAAACAATTAGGACATCAAAATAAATAATTGAATGTTAACAATTTACGTATATTTTTTTTCAAAATTGAACATACCTCGTGGGTAGTCCCCGTGAATTTTGTTCCAGGTCGTAGGTTCAGCCCGCCGTTTGTTCCAAATCCACGTTTGGTTTCCCTATGATTCAACTTATAATCTCGTATACATTCAACGTGGTTTTATCCTGAACAACGTATGCTCTATGCCAGGTTGTCAGGAATTAAAAAAAACGGACAATAGAAACAAAACAAACTCAAAATGTACCATAATTCAGCATACACAGAAATCATACATCATATACCCATTCAAAATAACATCATACCCATTAAAAATAATAACCATACATCATACCATTCACGTCATAACCATACATATAACATCAAAATGTATCATCATACCCATTCATGACATGTGGCAACATATACCCATTCATAACCATACATATACCCAACTAAAAAAACCCAAAATGTTTCGTCCCGTGCCAAACTAATTATCACGGTGAATGAAACGTCCAGCAACAACTCTAGCAAGCTCAACTCGAGGGTTAGCATCATTCAGAAGACCATGCACATCTTGAAGAGTTTACAAAAAATTTAACAAATTTTAGTACGGTGGAAAAATAAATGGAAAAAGAAATATAAACATACCGAGAACAACTGGTCATAGGTTGGTTGAAAATTTAGTGCTCCTGTAATGACATCATCAGGTATATAAGCGGGATTGTGATCACGCAGAACACTAGAATTCCTATACCACTCCATATAATCATCTATGCAACTCATAACAGACTGATGTAGTGGAATCAATCTATGATCATCTGCAATCACATGATGAAACTAGCTCTCCCAAATACTTTCCAAAAATTGATAGTGCACACAAGTGTATGTAGTCGAGGTTTTGCCTCGATGTTCATTTATCGCTACGGGAGGAATAGGAGCCATTGGAATGTTTTGAACTCTACCAAGTTGTCGCAGTACCCTAACATTCAAGCATAGAATGCACCCCCATACCATGTTATACCATGAAACTGACGATAATGTCGAGCACATATATACGGATCGAAAATAACCTGTTCAACGACAATTAACAGGTAGGCTATGTATACATACCGCTTAGTCATCATATAACAATAAAAATAAGAGTGTATGAAGTAATGCACTATGATTATCAAACGATAATTAAATAGATAATTCATAAAAGATACCTGCTCTATATGAATACTATCAAGGAAAATGCGTAGATCAACGACTGGCGCACCAGTATTAATAGAGGGATTCCATCGGGCTGCACATGGTAAAATCTCATAGTACAGCTTTGTAGAAGGTTGAAAGCAAGGAAAATGTTCGAATATCCATGACTCAAGCAAGTATTGAAGCCCTGCAATATGTTTGACACCCATCCGTATCGGTAACCCAAGCCGTCTATATAGGAATGCAAGTGCTGCTGAACCCCATGAATAAGTGTTGACATTGTTCAATTTTTTAAGTGGTTCCAAAAAAGATATGTGCACATGAGTCTTGCTTTTTCCGCACATATTGTATTTCCAAGCACAAATAAAAGAAATGCGCGAGCAACACACGTAACTGCATGATCACTCCACTAATCACTCACATCTTTAAATCTATCAAACAACTTTGACAAGCTTAACTTATATCCAACCCTCTCATTCATTTCAATTCTAGCTTCTACTACACTAAGACCAAGATACTTCATAACAACATCATCTGCTTGGTCTGTATCATAAGACATACTTTGTATAGGTTTACCTTTGACAGGTAAGTGCAACAACGAAGCTACATCATCAAGAGTAACAGTCATCTCACCACAGGGTAAATGAAAAGTATTACCGGATACCATCTTTCTACAAAAGCTGATGTTGAATTCTTGTTCACACACTTGTAACATGTGTCGACAATCGGAAACAATCTAGATGTGTCAATATGGGCTTTGAATTAAGTAGCATTACCCGGAATCCTCCATTCCGATACCTTCTGCGCATGGGTCACACAAGTGGGAATTGCTTGTTCCTACACAAATAAAATTTTCTATTAGTGCATAAATATATAATTGAAATTAATAACAGAAACTTACCTAACCAGTCCATATCATAAAAGCAACATGGGTATCAAAATCTCTAATCACATCATTGCTTCTTGGTCCAGGTTTGTCATGTAATTCTTCTTTGGCTTCAGCTTCTTCTTCCGAATGATCGTCTGCCTCATCATCATCACCTATCTTAGAATCCTCCCCTGTGTCATCTCCTTCTTCCCTTGAAGAATCTGATCCATCTTCGTCTCTATATTCCCCTAAAGAATCTGAACCATCATCGTGTTTCCTCGAAGAGTCTGAACCATCACCCTATTCCTCCGAAGAATCTGAACTATTACCGTGTTCCCTTGAAGAATATGAACCATCTCCATTACCACCACTACCATGTGCATCTACCTCAAACTGTGATGGATCCACCTCCTCATCTTGTTGTTCGACGTCTACGTGCACACTTATATATTCAGCTGCTTTTGCCGTTCGCCTCCTTCTTACTGACGGTGTCATAAGTTTGCGGTCCATCTATTAAAAATGCAAAAAAAGTAACTAAGTACACAGTTTTTTTAATATCCAATTTAAAAAAAAACTTGCTAAACAAAACTAAACAATGCACTCACTGTGTACTCACAGCCTTTTTTTTTAATTTGGATTCTAGGTCCACGTTTAAAACTCAACATTGCTCTCAACAACTAAGTACACTTTTTTTTCTTTAAATTCTAGGTCCTAGTTTAAAACTCAACAATGCACTCAATAAGCTCAACAAGGAATGAGTACTCACAGACTTTTTTTTGGAATTTTGCACTTACCACGAAGTAAGCCAACGTGGTAAGACACTAAACCACGGAGTGGACCAATGAGAAAATATTTCACACCTCGTTGATCTCCTTCATGGTCAGGAGCTCCACCACATTTTCCATACCCTTAGTATTCTTTCCTACCCCGTAGGTGTTCACCGTGACGTATTGATATGAGGAAAGAAATACATGTACCAGACATGCGAAAAACATGATACATTATTGTTCCTCAATTTTTCAACTATTGTTCCTAATTCGATTTTCTACCAACACAATCACTAATGTTCCCAATTCAATTTCAAATAAACCCAAAAATCAAAGCGAAATTAACTACTTTGGTTAATGGAACATTACCTTCGCAGATGCTCTAATGAATAAGAGAAGCTTTGATGAAGGAGTTTGGAGAAGCTTTGATAAGATCGGCGGAAAGCGAATGACACCACTCAGAAGAAGAACGAGAGATTTTTGTTGGGGTTTAGTTTTTGGGTTTTGAGAGGGAAGGCTAATTTAGGAAGGAAAATTCTATTCAAACCTCTAAATTTGCTGAGTTGCCCCCCTCCCCTCTTTTTTTCATATGTCAAAAATAGCCCTCCTCTTTCATTCAACGTGTTGTCTTTCTCATCCTCCCACCTCTCAAAATCCTAGCTAACTCAAAAACCCTAATTTTTGCAATCTTCAATCAAAGATCTTGAAAATTTTGGATTCTAATCTATTGGAATGGATTCTAATGAGCATATAGCACTTCTACGCGATAGAGAAGAGGTAAATTTTTTGTTTTTTTCCATCAAAATTCATCAACAATTAATATGTAGTTCACAGTGAACAAACGTGGGGTTCGATCAAAAACCACGTTGACACCGTACGTGGTTGGTAAACCAACCATGAATTTTGAAAATGCGGTATTCGTACGTTCCACGCATAGGATATATGTGGTACATTTGATAACCACGGGGTCATACTGTGTGGTTTTTTGGTCAACCACATAGTTTTTTGTGTTATTTACCGCAATGTTTGTCTGACAACCGCAATTCCGACAGATCGATTTTTCTTTAAAATTCTAATCTATCGAAACTCAGATTGAGTTGCTCGGGTATCCTACAGAAAAGAAAGAGGCATAAAATATGTCAAAGCTCAGAAAATATCTCACAGCGGAATGGATAAAATATAGTATAATCAAAATATAGCCTTACCGTATTAATAATACAGCCTAACCGGTATCCAAGGCTATCATGTCCCTGCCACAAATCTAACTTGCGAGTATGTTATGAGGAGGGGGTCAGAACATAAGTTCTGGTGACTGGATTTAAACTATACACTTTGGATAATCCTACATATACGTTCAATCATATTTCCTTATTAGGTTATTTGGGTTATCAACTCTCAAGACTTACACACACGTCGTACCCATTTACTTCCCTGTGGGTTAACCTAATACAATATATATGTAGCTACCCCCAATATTGAAGTACACCCCATGGTACCCACTCGCACGGTTCCCACCATAACACCATCGGAATATACGCAGTCCCTCCTCCTACGTTGTAGCGACGTACAAATATCAATATTACGTTCCGCATATATCTATCATTATTTTGCTACGTGAACATACTGACTGCTACCTTTATTCAAATCAAACTCCATACCGGAGTAATGCCCTCAAGTCTACGATACACCACCTATAGTCGACATGCATGTATCTAGACTGTCCACCATACGAATCTTCAATTGTAGCTCGATGCCTCAATCGCACGTCCTCTAATGTGCACCGAGTTCCGTGGCAGGGAGATACAAGAAACACGGAACTCCGTTGGGAGATTTTCCATATCTGTACAGGCCCGTCTTAAAAGAGCCTCTATATACAGATATACCTAGGGTCTGTTTTTGCGGTGGCTATGGCCCCACCTCGGCCCCTCCCTCAACTAGTAAAGACTACCAGAGCCAAGCGACTGCCCCTATGCAAACAATATAAACGTCCATGTGGCATCTCCCCTCAACCGCTTACCCTGATAACGAAGGGTGAAATGGTATCTTGGGTTTAGCTTGAGTCTTTCTGCATCCCACTGGCTGCCGATGACGGGTATCTGACGGTCTACTTTCCTTGTTGGTCATGATCCTCTGCCTCCTCGCGAGGCAACCCCGAACTGCACTAGTGTCACCTCGTTACAGCATTCTAACTGCATATCTACATCTACAGTCAAGGCCCACCCACCTAGTAGTTACGCGCAGACCCAACCTCTGCGAACACAGCCTAAGTCATCTGCCACCGTACAGAGGACTACTAGGAGCACCTTACATACCTCAGGAAGCCGTGTACTTCCCCTTTCAGTCCTTTGGAGCCGTCAGAACAATCAGATGAATGTGCACTCCCCTCGTGCCTTATAATACCTCGATGATCTACCCCGTTGGGTTATTCACCCTCAAACATACGGACTGATCTAAGAGGCTTACTTTAGCATATTGTTAGACCCTGTGTCTAAACATTCTTTTACATGCTTGTCTCACCTCATCGGGTTTCCAATCAACTTAGTTATTCCAATTTATATTGAATTCTTATTCAAATTACCAATTTCTCTTGCTTATTAATTTCAGTCATACACTTAATCCATTTAAGTTTATTAATAAGCACACAACATGTTATTCTCTAGATTGTGGCCCAAGGTCTATAATCCACAACCCATTTTTATCTTCTTGTTGATTTCATCATTACAATAACATATTTTTCTTAATGTGTAATTAAGTATACCCAATTCACATGTTTTCTAATTAACATGTCACTTACCATTTATGATTAAATATAACTTATTTCACTTCATAAGTTTTCCTCATTCTTTCTCATTTAATCATAACTCCATTTTACATTGTCAATACAACTTATCGTTGTTTACTTATTAATTTAGTTCTATTAACTAAGGTGAAGCGACCCGACCTTCCCCGGTCTCCGAAGAGAAGAGAAAGAACGAATTACTTTGAGGACAAGACGAATCAGAACGCAGAGAGAAGAACATTTCATTGTATATTACAACAATTCCATCAGAATACAAGAATATACAGAGTATGAATAAATATTACACATTATAAAATATCAGAGATTACAATACATTACATAGCAGCGGAAAATAATACAAAACACAACTAGAAGTAATACACGGATACAGAGCTTTCCGAGTATCGTTCCAGCTGTAAACCAGGATCCTGTGAATATAAACCTGCAAAACCAAAACTACTAGCTGCCGTGTCAAAATAAGGGCACCCAGAGTTTAGGTTTAACCAATAAACTCCAGGTCAGTCATGTGACTTGTGTGAGAACTAAAATAGTTATTAATCTTTATTTTGAAGTTTGGTAAATCAAGGGGCCACGCCGTATAACACGGAACGGGTTTCCCCCCAAGAATACCAGTGCATAAAACAACAGCGCAATGCTAAATAAAGAACAATGAAGCTATTATAAGACCTAGGTCCCATCACACAATGCAACGCAAGCCGGAGGATAGGGTTTTTACCTTATAATAGCCAAGAATGCTTGATATGTTTAAAACAAATCATTTGATACTATTATAAGTGCATAGTGTATAAAACAACTTCCAATCATAAGTATCAATCATAGACGGCATAAGCGCCCCATCCCACTATGTCGCCATATATAGGATTACAACTAAAATCGAAACGTCACGTATTGGAAGTTGGATTTCCATCTGTGAACCGAGGCAAAAGATAGTCCTCTACCGATTCGAGACCGTCTAGTCCGAGTCTCAGGTCAGAGCTCGAGTGACCATTGGAGCGACAGGGCCGGTCCACCGATGTAGATTAAATTTCCTGAACACTGCATTTCACCGCCCTTTGGGGCGTAAATGAGCCAACAAATGACTCCATCGGCTTCACATAGTCACCGATATATCTGAGGCGCCTCGCAATAGCAACAACCACATAAGTCAAACTCGTCAAGGCATGTAAAACCACTGACGCCACTTCTAACTAGAAAGAAACGCATGCCCTCCCTGAGGTCCTTCTCCCGTTTTTGGTTCACAACCGAGGTGCGAGGCTCGCGAATCAACGTTACACAGAACTATGCCACACAGGCCGTGCTTTGATCATCAAACACGAGACTTTGCTTTTCAACAGAAGACCTGATCATTTGCATCTTAGCATGCCACACAGGCAAACCACTCTATGCAACCGATATCAATCACACGGAATGATATCCAATGTCAGACACACAGTCCGTTTACAAGTTCGTTCTTGGTCTGAATGAAACCGGAGGCACCTAGTACCCCGCATATCCATCGATCTCCAAGTACGTCTGGACAACCACTAACTGATTCCCTCCTCTTGGGTGTACGGCCCAATCAAGATCATCAGTAATCATCCAAACGACATGAAGACCTCCGGTCTTCGACCACCGTCTTCATCCTCGACACCACATCGAATCAGTTATTCAGAATGGGATAAACCCGGTCTTTCTGAATAACTCGCGTATATAATAAATAGGTGTTACACAAACACAACAAACGCATCATCCCAATTCAGAATATTCTTTTATTCAAATATTCTTATACTTTGGGAAAAAGGTTCCCATTAATTTTATCAAAGATAAATTCTTCAAATTTATTCTTTAATCTTCTTTGAATATCAATTCAAACTAGTCGGGATTAGCGAACCACACCGAAGTAATCATTTATTTTATTTCCCAATCCCAACCTATTCACCCCATGAAGTAAAACTGGTAATACTTCATATCTAACACCACGGTGTTATTGGTAAATTCAATTACCATTTCACGTTCAAATCTAATTAAAGATTTAACTATCGCCAGGAGTAAAACTGGTGATACTCCATTCTCGATCTTTTCAATCTAATTAAAGATTCATTAAAACTCCACTTAGTTTTAATCTTTAACTGGGTTAAAGAATCAGTGTCATTTAAAACACGGTTCACGATAAACCCAAAATCACATTCCATTAATTATCGGGTTAAAGAACTAGTGTTATTTAAAACACTGTTCACGATAAACCCAAAAATCAATACCAATTCAATTCCAATTAAATATTATTTAATTGGTACACTTCACTAAATCTAAATAAAAAGATTTAATCTTTTTCTCAACTGGGCTTAAGAACAGTGTTAATGAAGACACCATTCACGACAAACCCAAATCACATTTGATATTAAATACAAGGCTCTGAATAGAAAATATATCGGCTTATATTCAATATCAAATTCTACGACCAACAAATATCGTATTGGAAATAACGATATAAATATATCTTTGAAATCCCCATAACAATACCTGTATCATCACGAAATCCAACATCGAAATATTCCAAAGACAATTTCGATTCAAATCCATTCCAATTCAATTATTGGAAATTCTGCTTACTTTTAAAACCCCTTTCAAATACAATTTATTTATTTTTAAAAATAAATAGATTTATAATTCTAGTTCAAAACTAGTTCATTTCGATAAAAATATATTTTTATCTTTTCAAATATGGAGTTTTTCATCCCAATTCTTCCCAAATCATTTATTTTGATTTTACACATATTATTATTATTTTTAATAATTTTATCAAGGCCCGTACAGTCGATTTCCATCAACGGCCATCGAACTGCACTTACAGAGACCTTTTCCAAATTTGATTTAGACATAATTCCAAATCCAACTGTTAGATTTCTAACTTCTAATATTCGTTAGAAAGCTCTTTTCGATACGAACCCAACGGTTCCGGTTTTAGGAGAATCCGACGGTCGGATCTCCCGCAATATCCATTCGAAGTCAATGGTCGAAATTCACGAACTAACGCAGCGCGGCGCGTTTTATTCAGGCCATTATATTATATATATATAATATATACTTCGTCGATTTCCTTTTAAAACGTATTTTATAAATTGTTTTAAATTCGTTTTCGAAACGATTTGAACTTCATTTTCAAATTCAAATCAAGATTGAATTTTTCAATATAAATTCGTTTTAAATTCATCTCAAATTGATTTCAATTTAAATCGATTTTTAATTCAATTTCAGTTCGTTTAAATTCAATTCAATTTCAATTCGAATTCATTTCTATTCAATTTCAATTCGAATTCGATTCTATTCAATTTCAATTCGAATTCATTTCGAATTGATTTCCATTCAATTTCAATTCGATTCGAATTCATTTTTCAATTCGAATCCAATTCTATTCTATTCAATTTCAATTCGAATTCATTTCAAATTGATTTCCATTCATTTTCAGTTCGATTCGAATTCATTTTCAAAATATTCGATTTTGAAATCCCTTTTCAATATTCATTATAAAAACGAATATAATCGATATAAATATCGTTTGCGTCAAAATGGCGTCAATCTAATCAACACGGCTTCATATATTTCTATTTTCAAATATTCTATTTCAAATATTTCTATTTTCAAATATTTCTTTTTCACATATATCTATTCGAATATTTTATTTCAAATATTTCTTTTCCAATATTTCTATTCAAATGTTTCTTTTCAAAACTGGAATGAGGCCCAATCAATTACCACAGATTTTATTTCTATGGATTTCCATACAACGCATGTATATATCAACAATGACAAATAATCAACCATCATCCAAAGTGCATTCTACACTGTATAAGCATCAAATATAAATATTCAACGCTTATAACAGTCTGTCAATCAATCGATCGACATACAACTAATTATTGGGATTAGTGTATGTCATATTTCACCCCCAATACCTGTGTGGGGTTTTCAAACAATCAAACACAGATTTTATTTGTGCAGTTGGGCGATGTGTAAAATTTATCGTCCCAATCAATATCAGTCAAATGTGTGTATATAAGCAAATCGTCCGATTTGTTTATTTTTATTTCATTTTAAATACACGTTAAAAATTCTATTTTCAACTATAAAATATTTTTAACTATATAAATATTTTATTTCATTGCACATCACATCACACAATCAACTACACAGCAAAATCAAACAAACAAGCATACAAGCCGTCCATGGTCTGTGGACGACGGGTGTCGGGTGCTACTAAACACCGTCTGCATCCTAGTATATATTTTAACTAGAAATAAATTTAAAAGTGAGGAGTTCTCACCGAGGGATCCACTCCGCCATGTTTTTATTTCTGAACTTCTGAACCGCTTGGATTTGCCTGTTCTTCAAACGCAGTCTTTTCTACGCTGTTCATATTAAAAATCACATTTTTAATCGAAGATCTTTATAAATAAAAATCACATTTTTATACCGTTCATATATAAATAAAAATCATGTTTTACAATGTTCGTATATAAATAAAAATCACATTTTTATACCGTTCGTATATAAATAAAGTTCACATTTTTATACTATTCGTATATAAATAAAAAACACATTTTTATACTGTTCGTATGTAAATAAAAATCACATTCTTATACTGTTCGTATATGAATAAAAATCACATTTTTATATTGTTCGTATGTAAATAAAAATCACATTTTTATATTGTTCGTATATATATAAAAATCGAATTCTTATCACGCTAACACCTATGTAAAATCAAACCTTTTCTTAAGTAAAAATCGTACCTTTGCAAATATAAAAATCATATCTTTGCAAATATAAGAATTACATTTCTACATCGCTACTTCAAATATATAAAAGTCGAATTTTTTATCGCTACTTCATATATATATAAATCGAATTTTTATAGTTTTAACTTCATATTAAAAATCGGATTTTTATCACTTCATCTTCATATTAAAAATCGGATTTTTATCACTTCTTCTTCATATTAAAAATCGGATTTTTATCACTTCGTCTTCATATTAAAAATCGGATTTTTATCCTAGCTAAAGACCATATTTTTATTATTACACATACATAAAAATCATATTTTGATCCTCTATAAATCTAAATAAAAATCGTTCCTTTATCACGCTAGTACATATATAAAAATTGAATTTTTATTCTATAAATGGATAAATAATAAAACTTACATATGGATGAAGGGGTCGGTGGAGTTGCTGATGATTGGTGGTTGGCAGTGGAGACGGGCGGTGCACTGGTTTCTCAAGTGGGAGGTTTTCGGGGCTGTTTTAGGAAGAAGGAGGAAAGAGAGAGGGGGTGGCGGGTGGCGGCGCTAGAGCACGTTGGTGGTGGCAGGCGTGGCGCTGGCCGTGGTGGGGTCTGGAACAGCAGATTGGGGTGCAGTTTTGGTGTTAGAAAGGGGGAGAAAGGAAGGTGAGAGGAGTGAACGTCGGAGAGGGGGAGGGGTGCGCTGGAGTGAGGTGGTGGCGGGCGGAGTGAGCGACGGTCGTGGGGTGGTGGAAGGCTGGCGAGCGCAGGCATCGAGGGGGGGCTGGAGGAAGAACTACGGGATTTTTTTTAAAAGGAGAAGGGCTTGATTTTTGTTTGAAGAAAATTTAGGGCTTAAGGCCTTATATAGAATATATATATTTAATTTTAAATTATTTATCTCTCCAAAGTGTTGACTTTTATTCTGAACTCAGATTCAAACCCGACGACTATTGTCCATAGCTAATTACCCCCATACCGAACACAAAGGGATATGTTTCGTAACCCAGTTCGGGTGTTACAATCAGTTTTCATCAAGATTAAAATATAAACCAGTATATATTCAATTTGAACGTACATTTCAATTTACTGGGGCCACATAAAGTCTCTAAAAATTCCCGAAAAATTATTTCTAAGTTCGTATTGACGATACAGTCCTAACAAAACTAATTTCGTCGAATTCTGAGACCGTTTGAAAAATGGCCATTTTCTAGTCGATTAAAATCGACTTAAACTGTTAAAACACGTTTAACCTTGCCACGCTCACATATTGATTCAGAGAATTATGAATTTTGAAACTTAGCAATAATTTGACATCACGGATCCAACAAAAGTGGTTTCGTCGAAAACCGAGGTCGTTTGAAAACGGCTATTTTTAAGGGCCAGAATTCCATAGCGACTATTCTGAAATTTCAACTAGACATAACTTTTGATTCCCACTATGAAATTTCAATTTTTCGGATTCGATGGAAATATATTTTCAATTATATTCAAATATTTTTGGTTTCACTAAAATCCGGTTTATTTTGCATCATGTACGTTCATTTGAAATTTGAAATCGAATTTTCAAACTACCGCGCCATTTTCAATTCCTTTTATAATTAAAATAAAATATTTGTATTCTAACGACGATTTGGATAAATATATACGTTCTAATTCTATTCAAAATAAATTTCTCATCGCTATTATTTAAAATAACTCATTTTAAATATTCAAAATTCATCAAAATTTCCAAAATAAAATTTTTAAATTGGCTCGGATTTCCGGGTTATTACAATCTCCCCACTTTAAACTTTTCGTCCCCGAAAAGGAACGAAGCCGAAAGTTGTTTAATTAATCAACTCTACTTCCAGTATTTTCTCTACGGCTTAAGTTCTTCAACTTTTCAGTTTCTAAAAAATTTCAAATTTTTTCAAAAATTCGAAAGTTGTTTAATTAATCAACTCAACTTCCAGTATTTTCTTTATGGCTTAAGTTCTTCAACTTTTCAGTTTCTAAAAATTTTCAAATTTTTTCAAAAATTTGGCTAACACCCTAAATTTTCGAAAATTTTCGCCATAACCTCCTCTACACCGGGGACTTCGGGATATTTCATATAGCCTCCCATGGCCTTCTTCAATCAAAAAGAAAAAGCCAAGTGGCTAGCCAATCGGCTCATAAAATCACCATCACCCAAACAAAACAGTAAATTATGGTAAACATGTACCTATTTGTCGGGCAAACAATTTTATTCTTCTGCTCTAGCCTCCTTGCTATGACCTGTTCAATAGATATACGTGTACTATGCATGCAAATGCGACTAATTTTCAATACAATTCACTATTTGATTCAATTTGGCTTAAGGTTCAACATTTAATTAATCAAACTATAATTAAACAACACAATCAGCAATCAATTAGTGAATTATCATTTCAAATTCATAACTTTGATATATAGTCAAAAATCACATTTTTGATGCCAATTCACAACAATAAGCCATATCTAATTTTGGTTCTCACACCAGTCAATAGGAAATATATAGAAATCCAACCTTCGAAACACGAACATAAATACTGATGATGTCTGGACATCATCAGAATTATCCCCGAGTGGCTAGAGTGTGATTCTATATCTATCCAGTATATTTGGGACTTCGTATACACGCTAGCTAGGCGTATATGCAAAATCTTCATATACTAGATTGTCCAAATCAATTTAAAATAAATTATCCAAATACGTATAATACGATTTAAATTTCAAAACAAAATTTGTTTTCATTTTAAAAAAACACACTCTTCACACTCGTTCTAGGACACTACTGATCCCATCTCTAACGAGTCATTCCCATTGGATATTACTAATCCAACTTCTGATGAACTCTTTCGTATGGTTATAATGTGTCTTGTTCTTTGAGCTTTGTAAACCAAAGCTCTGATACCAACTGAAGCGATGGTCGGATCTCCCGCAATATCCATTAGAAGTCAATGGTCGAAATTCAGGAACTACCGCACTGCGGCACGTTCTATTCAGGCCATTATATTATATATATAATATGTATAATATATACTTCGTCGATTTCCTTTTAAAACGTATTTTATAAATCGTTTTAAATTCGTTTTCGAAACGATTTCAACTTCATTTTCAAATTCAAATCAAGATTGAATTTTTCAATATAAATTCGTATTAAATTCATCTCAAATCGATTTCAATTTAAATCGATTTTTAATTCAATTTCAGTTCGTTTCAATTCAATTCGATTTCATTTCTATTCAATTTCAATTCGAATTCAATTCAATTTCAATTCAATTCGAATTCATTTTTCAATTCGAATCCAATTCTATTCAATTTCAATTCGAATTCATTTCAAATTGATTTCCATTCAATTTCAAATTGATTTCCATTCAATTTCAATTCGATTCGAATTCATTTTCAAAATATTCGATTTTGAAATCACTTTTCAATATTCATTATAAAAATGAATATAATCGATATAAATATCGTTTGCGTCAAAATGGTGTCAATCTAATCACCACGGCTTCATATATTTCTATTTTCAAATATTCTATTTCAAATATTTCTTTTTCAAACATTTCTATTTTCAAATATTTCTTTTTCAAATATTTCTATTCGAATATTTTATTTCAAATATTTCTTTTCCAATGTTTCTGTTAAAATATTTCTTTTCAAAACTGGAATGAGGCCCAATCAATTACCATAAATTTTATTTCTATGGATTTCCATACAACGCATGTATGTATCAACAATGACAAATAATCAACCATCATCCAAAGTGCATTCTACACTGTATAAGCATCAAATATAAATATTCAACGCTTACAATAGTCTGTCAATCAATCGATCGACATACAACTAATTATTGGGATAAGTGTATGTCATATTTCGCCCCAATACACGTGTGGGGTTTTCAAACAATCAAACACGGATTTTATTTGTGCAGTTGGGCGATGTGTAAAATTTATCGTCCCAATAAATATTAGTCAAATGTGTGTATATAAGCAAATCGTCCGATTTGTTTATTTTTATTTCATTTTAAATACACGTTAAAAATTCTATTTTCAACTATAAAATATTTTTAACTATATAAATATTTTATTTCATTTCACATCACACAATCAACTACACAACAAAATCAAACAAACAAGCATACAAGCCGTCCATGGTCTGTGGACGACGGGTGTCGGGTGCTACTAAACACCGTCTGCATCCTAGTATATATTTTAACTATAAATAAATTTAAAAGTGAGAAGTTCTCACCGAGGGATCCACTCCGCCATGTTTTTATTTCTGAACTTCTGAACCGCTTGGATTTGCCCGTTCTTCAAACACAGTCTTTTCTACGCTGTTCATATTAAAAATCACATTTTTAATCGATGATCTTTATAAATAAAAATCACATTTTCATAATTTTCATGTATAAATAAAAATCACATTTTTATATTGTTCGTATATAAATAAAAATCACATTTTTATACTGTTCGTATATAAATAAAAACCACATTCTTATACTGTTCGTATATAAATAAAAATCACATTCTTATACTGTTCGTATATAAATAAAAATCACATTTTTATATTGTTCGTATATATATATATATATATATATATATCGAATTCTTATCACGCTAACACCTATGTAAAAATCAAACCTTTTCTTAAATAAAAATCGTACCTTTGCAAATATAAAAAACATATCTTTGCAAATATAAGAATTATAGTTCAACATCGCTACTTCAAATATATAAAAGTTGAATTTTTTATCGCTACTTCATATATATAAAAATCGAATTTTAATAGTTTTAACTTCATATTAAAAATCGGATTTTTATCACTTCATCTTCATATTAGAAATCGGATTTTTATCACTTCGTCTTCATATTAAAAATCGAATTTTTATCACTTCGTCTTCATATTAAAAAATGGATTTTTATCCTAGCTAAAGACCATATTTTTATTATTACACATACATAAATATCATATTTTGATCCTCTATAAATCTAAATAAAAATCGTTCCTTTATCACGCTAGTACATATATAAAAATTGAATTTTTATTCTATAAATAGATAAATAATAAAACTTACATATGGATGAGGGGATCGGTGGAGTTGCTGACGATCGGTGGTGGGCTGTGGAGACGGGCGGCGCGCTGGTTTCTCGAGTGGGAGGTTTTCGGGGCTGTTTTAGGAAGAAGGAGGAAAGAGAGAGGATGGGGTGGCGGGTTGCGGCGCTAGAGCACGCTGGTGGTGGCGGGGTTGGCGCTGGCCGTGGTGGGGTCTGGAACAGCAGATTGGGGTGCAGTTTTGGTGTTAGTGTAACAACCCAAAAATCTGGGCCAGTTTAAAATTTTTATTTTGGCAATTTTAGCGAATTTTGATTATTTAAAATGAATTATTTTAAAGAATATCGACGGAAAATTTATTTTGAATATAATTCAAACGTATATATTATACGCGTCGTCGTTAGAATATAAATATTTATATACAATTATAAATAGAATTGAAAATGGCGCGGTAGTTCGATAATTCGATTTCAAACTTCAATTGAATGTACCGGGTGCAAAACAATCCGGATTTTAGTGAAACCAAAAACATTAGGATCTAATTGATGATATCTTTCCAACGAATCCGAAAAATCAAAATTTCATAGCGGGAATCAAAAGATATGTCCAGTTGAAAATTCTGAATAGTCGCTATGGAATTCAGGCCCTTAAAAATAGACATTTTGCAAACGACCTCGGATTTCGATGAAACCACTTTTGTTGGATCCGTGATGTCAAATTATTGCTAGGTTTCAAATTTCATAATTTTTCGAATCAATATGTGAGCGTGGCAAAGGAAAACGCGTTTTACCAGTTTCAGTTGATTTTAATCGACTGGAAATTGGCCATTTTTCAAACGGTCTCAGAATTCAATGAAACTAGTTTTGTTAGGACCGTATCGTCAATACGAAGTTAGAAATATTTTTCTGGAATTTTTCGAGCTAGTATGTGACCCCAGTAATTTGAAATGTACGTTTAAAATTCAATATAATGATTTAAATGTAAATTTGACGAAAACTGATCGTAACAGCCGAATAGGCTAACGAAACATATCCCGTTGCATTCGGAATGGGGGTAATTGGCTAGGAGTGACAGTCGTTGGGTTCGATTTGGAGTTGGAATCGATAAACAGATAAATGGGAAAATAAATAATAAAATATTCTCTATAAAAGGGGCTAAACTAAACCCTAACCCTAAGTCTAAGGTTGAGCCGCCATCCTCAAAACCGATGGCCAGTTTGTTCAGATTTTTGATTCGTGATTTCTCCTTGATCACTAAATATTTTCCAACGATTCCAGAGCGGAAATTCTTCAGCTCTTCACGAGCTTTCCATCAGTACTAGGTTGATCATCTCTGGTGGGCTGTCGGGGAAGAAATCAAGCCTCGGATGGCGTCAGTTCGAGCGCCGATTCACGGCGCAGGAGACTGCCGCGCCGTCGGCGGTGGCAGGCGAGGGAAGAGGGCGCGACGCCCTTCGATGGGTGCCACTCCGATCAACGTCAGGTCAAGTGGATCGACGACGGCAAGCGGATTCCCAATTCAACAAGGGTTCGACGATGTCCAGAAAGAACGGTATCAGTTTCTAAACGTTGTTAAATTTAATTACCTAATTTAATTACTCGATTAAAATGTACAAAGTTTAAAAATTAGTTTTTAGAATAAAATAAAGATATGAATTTGCTTTGAAAACAAAGAAATGAATTAGCTTTGAAAACAAAGTTTGCATTCTTTATGAAAATGAATTTTGCATTGATTTTGAAAATAAAATTAACATTGTTTTTAAAATAGAAATAGCGGATATAAAAATATTATTTTTATATATTGAATAGCATAGTAAAAATATTATTTTTATATATTGAATAGCATAGTAAAAATATTATTTTTATATATTGAATAGCATAGTAAAAATATTATTTTTATATATTGAATAGCATAGTAAAAATTCGATTTTTATATATTGAATAGCAAAGTAAAAATTCGATTTTTACATATGTAGAGAATAAGGGCAACGAAGATGACAATGGGCGAGAATGGCGATGATTTCTATTAAAGAAGAGTCAAGATGGTTGGATAGCTATTAGTGAGAATTTCTCACCTTTCAATTTCATTTTCTAGTTATATATATATATACTAGGATGCAGACGGTGCTTAGTAGCACCCGACACAATCGTCCACAGACCATGGACTTGTTTGTTTGGTTGCATAGATTAGTTAGATGATTTGATTTGAAATTGAATTGTTTGGTGAAATGAATGGATTGATTGATGTGTGAATGGCGTGGGCCTTCACTAGACCGGGGATAAGGCTAGGCCTCGTCCCGTTTCTAGTATGGTGCCGTTATGCCGCCGAAATTTTCTAAAATAAATTAGAAAAATAAAAATATCATTTTATTTAAAGAATGAACTGAATAGAAATTCATAAGTTAAAATAAAATGTTTTGTCGTTAAAAATATAATTTTTAACGTGAAGTGGATAAAATAAAATATTCATTTACAAACCGGACGGTTTGTTTATGTACACCTATTTGAAGGACATTGATTGGGACGATAAATTTTACACATCGCCCAACTGCACAAATAAAATATGTGTTTGATTGTTTGAAACCCCACACGGGTGTTGGGATGAAATTTGAAGTTCACTCATCCTGATTGATTAAATATGTCGATCGATTGATTGACAGGCTGTTATAAGCGTTAGATATCTATATTTGATGCTTATATAGTGTAGTGCACTTTGGTTGATGGTTGATTATTTTCAATGCTATTATATGTGTGTAATGTATGAAAATCCATATAATTAACATTATATGGTGATTGATTGGGCCTCATTCCAATTTAGAAAATAAAGAATAATATAAAATAAAGGTTCATGTGTTGACAGTACTCATCCATTGAGATTGGTCATGTGTTGAACGAAATATTTTAGTAATAAAATTTACATCTTTATCAATACAAAATAAAGGTTCATGTGTTGACAGTACTCATCCATTGAGATTGGTCATGTGTTGAACGAAATATTTTGATAATAACAACTATTTTGAAAAAGAAATATTTGAAATAGAATATTTGAAAATAGAAATTTATGAAGCCGTGTTGATTAGATTGACGCCATTTTGGACGTGAACGATATTTATATCGATTTTATTCATTTTGAAATGAAATGAATTGAAAACGATTTCGAAATGAAATGAATTGAAAACGATTTCGAAATGAATTGAATTGAAAACGATTTCGAAATGAATTGAATTGAAAACGATTTCGAAATGAATTGAATTGAAAATGATTTCGAAATGAATTGAATTGAAAACGATTTCGAAATGAAATGAATTGAAAACGATTTCGAAATGAAATGAATTGAAAACGATTTCGAAATGAAATGAATTGAAAACGATTTCGAAATGAAATGAATTGAAAACGATTTCGAAATGAAATGAATTGAAAAAGATTTCGAAATGAAATGAATTGAAAACGATTTCGAAATGAAATGAATTGAAAACGATTTCGAAATGAAATGAATTGAAAACGATTTCGAAATGAATTGAATATAAAACGAATTCAAATTGAATTGAAAGCAAATTGAAATGAATTCAAATTGAATTGAAATTTGAATTGAACAGAAATGAATTTTAAAACGAATTTATAAAGAAGGATTCAATTTTGATTTGAATTGAAATGGAAGTTGAAATTGCTTTTGAAACGAATTTAAAACTATTTATATAATTCGTTTTAAATAGAAATCGATGAAATATATATTATATATATTACATATATAATATAATGGCCTGAATAGAATGCGCCGCGCCGCAGCAATTCGCGAATTTCGACCATTGATTTCAAACGGACATTACGGGAGATCCGACCGTCGGATTCTCCTAAAACCTGAACCGTTGGGTTTGTATCGAAAAGAGCTTTCTAACGAATGTGATAAATTAGAAATCTAACGGTTGGATTTGGAATTATGTCCAAATCAAATTTGAAAAAGGTCGCTATACGTGCAGTTCGATGGCCATTGGTGGAAATCGACTGTACGGGCCTTGATAAAATTATTAAAAATAGTAATAATTTGTGTAAAATCATAAGAAATGATTTAGAAAGAATTGGGATGAAAAACTCCATATTTGAAAAGATAAAAATAGATTTTTATCGAAGTAAACTAGTTTTGAACTAGAATTATAATTCTATTTATTTTTAAGTAAATAAATTGAATTCGAAAAGGGTTTTAAAAATAACCAAAATTTCCAAGGATTGCATTGGGGTGGATTTGAATCGAAATTGTATTCGGAATATTTCGATGTTAGAATTCGTGATTATACAGGTGTTGTTATGGAAATTTGAAAGATATATATTTATATCGTTATTTCCAATACGACATTTGTTAATCGTAGAATTTGATATTGAATATAAGCCGATATATTTTCTATTCAGAGCCTTGTATTGAATATCAAATGTGATTTGTGTTTGTCGTGAATGGTGTCTTCACTAACACTGTTCTTGAACCCAGTTGAGAAAAGATTAAATCTTTTATTTAGATTTAATGAAGTGTACCAGTTAAATAATATTTAATTGGGATTGAATCGATATTGATTTTTGGGTTTATCGTGGACGGTGTTTTAAATAACACTCGTTCTTTAACCCGATAATTAATGGAAGGTGATTTTGGGTTTACCGTGAACCGTGTTTTAAATGACACGGATTCTTTAACCCAGTCAAAGATTAAAACTAAGTGGAGTTTTAATGAATCTTTAATTAGATTGAAATGACCGAGAATGGAGTAGCATCGGTTTTGCTCCAGGCGATAGTTAAATCTTTAATTGGATTTAAACGTGAAATGGTAATTGAATTTACCGATAACACCGTGGTGTTAGATATGAAGTATCACCAGTTTTACTTCATGGGATGAATAGGTTGGGACTGGGAAATTAAAACCAATGATTACTTCGGTAAGGTTCGTTAATCCGGACTAGTTTTGAATTGATATTCAAAAATAGATTAAAGAATAAATTCAATAAATTTATCTTGGATAAAATTAATGGGAACCCTTCCCTATGAATGTGAAATTTAGAAATTAACTGTCGGTTAGCCAAGTAGAATGGTTTTCTGAATATTGATCTGATGTTGGTTTCGGCCTTCGGGGTTAATATTTGGGGAATTATTCTCTTGATTAATTTACGGTTAGTGACTGATGAATTGGAATGAGGCGTATGTTGTGTTTGTGTAACACTTTTATAAAATATACGCGAGTTATTCGGGAAGACCGGGTTTATCCCATTCTGAATAACTGATACGACGATAAGTCGAAGATGAAGACGATGGTCGAAGACCGGAGGTCTTCACGTCGTTTGGGTGATTACTGATGATCTTGATTGGGCTGTACACCCAAGAAGATGGAAACAGTTGGTGATCGTCCAGACGTACTTGGAGATCGATGGATATACGAGGTACTAGGTGCCTCCGGTTTCGTTCAGGCCCAGAGCGAACTTGTAAATGGACTGTGTGTCTGACATTGGATTTTAGTCCGTGTGATTGATCTCTATTAAATATATATCTGTTTGGCAGCGGAGAATTTATTCTCTTGCTTAACGCCCTTCTCTGAGACGTACGAGCTCAGGGGTTATATATTGATGGATATCAATCGCATGGAGTGAATTGCCTGTGTGGCATGCTAAGATGCAAATGATCAAGGCTTCTGTTGAAAAGCAAAGTCTTGTGGTTGATGATCAAAGCACGGCCTTTGTGGCGTAGCTTTGTGTAACGTTTACTTCGCGAGTTTCACACCCGGTATGAACCAAAAACGGGAGATGGACCTCAGGGAGGACTTGCGTTTCTTTCTAGCTAAAAGTGGCGTCAGTGGTTTTACACGCCCTGACGAGTTTGACTTATGTGGTTGTTGCTGTTGCGAGGCGCCTCGGATTGATCGGTCGTTCTCGAACCGATGGAGTCATTTGATGGCTCATTTGCGCCCCAAAGGGCGGGGAAACGTAGTGTTCAGGCATTTTAATCCACATCGGTGGACCGGCCCTGTCGCTCCAAGGGTCACTCGAGCTCTGATCCTGAGACATGGTAGGCTAGATTGTCTCGAATCGGTGAGGATCTTGCCCCTAGCCTCGGTTCATACCATAAATGATAACCCAACTTCCAATACGACGTCTTGCGGTTTTGATTGTAAACTTATATATGGCGACATAGTGGTATGGGGCATTCATGCCGCCTATGATTGATACTTATGATTTGAAGTTGTTTTATACACTATACACTTATAATAGTATCAAATGATTTCTTTTAAACGTATCAAGCATTCTTGGCTATTATAAGGTAAAAACCCTATCCTCCGGCTTGCGTTGCATTGTGTGATGGGAACTGGGTCTTATAATAGCTTCATTTTTCTTTATTTAGCATTGCGCTGTTTGTGTTATGCACTGGTGTTCTTGGGAGGAAACCCGTTCCGTGTTATACGGCGTGGTCCCTTGATTTGCCTAACTTTAGAAATAAAGATTAATAACTGTTTTAGTTCTCACATCAATCACATGACTGACCTGGAGTTTATTGTTTTAACCTAAACTCTGGGTGCCCTTATTTTGACATGGGCAGCTAGTAGTTTTGGTTTTGCAGATTTATATTCACAGGATCCTGGTTTATAGCTGGAACGGTATCCGGAAAGCCTTGTATCCGTATATCTCCTTCTAGTTGTGTATTGTATTATTTTCCGCTGTGATGTATTTAAATGTAATTTAAATCTCTGATATTTCTGTGTAATACTCATTTATACTCTGTATATTCTTGTAATCTGATGCATTGTTGTAATATACAATGAAATGTTCTTCTGGATGTGTTCTGTTGTGGCTTGTTCTCGAACTATCCGCCGCTTTCCTTTACGGGGAAGTTGCGGGTTTTCACAGTTGGTATCAGAGCTTTGGTTTACAAAGCTTAGAGAACAAGGCACATTAGAACCGTACGAAAGAATTCATCAGATATTGGATTAGTAAAATCCAATGGGATGACTCGTTAGAGATAGGATCAGTAGTATCCTAGGACGAGTATGAAGAGTATATTTTTAAAATGAAAACAATTTTTGTTTTGAAAATCTAAATCAACTATTCGTATTTGATTATTTATTTCATATTGATTAGGACAGTCCAGTATATAAAGATTTTGCATATACGCCTTGCAAACGTGTATTTGAAGTTTTAATATACTGGATAGATATAGAATCACACTCTAGTCGCCCGGAGATGATTCTGATGATAGTTCGAACATCATCAGAATTGGTATTCGTGTTTCAAAAGTGTGATATCTATATATTTCCTATTGACTGGTGTGAGAACCAAAATTAGATAGGGCCTATTGTTGTGATTTGGCATCAAAAATATGATTTTTGACTATGTATCAAAGTTATCAATTTGAAAAGCTAATCAACTAATTGATTGATGTTTGTGTTGTTTGTTTATTTGTTTGCTAATTTTGAACCATTATGCCTAATTGAACCAAATATTGAACTGTATTGAAAATTGGTCGCATCTGCTTGCATATACATGTATATCATTGAACAGGTCATAGCAAGGAGGCTAGAGCAGAGAATAAAATTTGTTTGCCCAACAAATAGGTACATGTTTACTACATAATTTACTGTTTCGTTTAGGTGATGATGATTTTATGAGCCTATTGGCTAGCCGCTTGGCTTTTTCTTTTTCTTTTTGAGATCTGAAGGACCGGGGAAGCTATTTGAAATTCCACGATGCTCCCGGTGCAGGGGAGGTTATGGCGAAATTTTTCGAAAATTTAGGGTGTTAGCCAAATTTTTGAAATTTTGAATATTCTCAGAAACTAAAGAGTTGGAGAATGGAAGCCAGATCGAGCGTAGAGTTGACTGATCAAACCACTTTCGACTTTGTTCCTTTTCGGGGACGAAAAGTTTTAAGTGGGGGAGATTGTAACAACCCGAAAATCTGGGCCAGTTTAAAATTTTTATTTTGGCAATTTTAGCGAATTTTGATTATTTAAAATGAATTATTTTAAAGAATATCGACGGAAAATTTATTTTGAATATAATTCAAACGTATATATTATACGCGTCGTCGTTAGAATATAAATATTTATATATAATTATAAATAGAATTGAAAATGGCGCGGTAGTTCGATAATTCGATTTCAAACTTCAATTGAATGTACCGGGTGCAAAACAATCCGGATTTTAGTGAAACCAAAAACATTAGGATCTAATTGATGATATCTTTCCAACGAATCCGAAAAATCAAAATTTCATAGCGGGAATCAAAAGATATGTCCAGTTGAAAATTCTGAATAGTCGCTATGGAATTCAGGCCCTTAAAAATAGACATTTTGCAAACGACCTCGGATTTCGATGAAACCACTTTTGTTGGATCCGTGATGTCAAATTATTGCTAGGTTTCAAATTTCATAATTTTTCGAATCAATATGTGAGCGTGGCAAAGGAAAACGCGTTTTACTAGTTTCAGTTGATTTTAATCGACTGGAAATTGGCCATTTTTCAAACGGTCTCAGAATTCAATGAAACTAGTTTTGTTAGGACCGTATCGTCAATACGAAGTTAGAAAATATTTTTCTGGAATTTTTCGAGCTAGTATGTGACCCCAGTAATTTGAAATGTACGTTTAAAATTCAATATAATGATTTAAATGTAAATTTGACGAAAACTGATCGTAACAGCCGAATAGGCTAACGAAACATATCCCCTTGCATTCGGAATGGGGGTAATTGGCTAGGAGTGACAGTCGTTGGGTTTGATTTGGAGTTGGAATCGATAAACAGATAAATGGGAAAATAAATAATAAAATATTCTCTATAAAAGGGGCTAAACTAAACCCTAACCCTAAGTCTAAGGTTGAGCCGCCATCCTCAAAACCGATGGCCAGTTTGTTCAGATTTTTGATTCGTGATTTCTCCTTGATCACTAAATATTTTCCAACGATTCCAGAGCGGAAATTCTTCAGCTCTTCACGAGCTTTCCATCAGTACTAGGTTGATCATCTCTGGTGGGCTGTCGGGGAAGAAATCAAGCCTCGGATGGCGTCAGTTCGAGCGCCGATTCACGGCGCAGGAGACTGCCGCGCCGTCGGCGGTGGCAGGCGAGGGAAGAGGGCGCGACGCCCTTCGATGGGTGCCACTCCGATCAACGTCAGGTCAAGTGGATCGACGACGACAAGCGGATTCCCAATTCAACAAGGGTTCGACGATGTCCAGAAAGAACGGTATCAGTTTCTAAACGTTGTTAAATTTAATTACTCGATTAAAATGTACAAAGTTTAAAAATAAGTTTTTAGAATAAAATAAAGATATGAATTTTCTTTTAAAACAAAGAAATGAATTAGCTTTGAAAACAAAGTTTGCATTCTTTATGAAAATGAATTTTGCATTGATTTTGAAAATAAAATTAACATTGTTTTTAAAATAGAAATAGAGGATATAAAAATATTATTTTTATATATTGAATAGCATAGTAAAAATATTATTTTTATATATTGAATAGCATAGTAAAAATTCGATTTTTATATATTGAATAGCAAAGTAAAAATTCGATTTTTACATATGTAGAGAATACGGGCAACGAAGATGACAATGGGTGAGAATGGCGATGATTTCTATTAAAGAAGAGTCAAGATGGTTGGATAGCTATTAGTGAGAATTTCTCACCTTTCAATTTCATTTTCTAGTTATATATATATATATACTAGGATGCAGACGGTGCTTAGTAGCACCCGACACAATCGTCCACAGACCATGGACTTGTTTGTTTGGTTGCATAGATTAGTTAGATGATTTGATTTGAAATTGAATTGTTTGGTGAAATGAATGGATTGATTGATGTGTGAATGGCGTGGGCCTTCACTAGACCGGGGATAAGGCTAGGCCTCGTCCCGTTTCTAGTATGGTGCCGTTATGCCGCCGAAATTTTCTAAAATAAATTAGAAAAATAAAAATATCATTTTATTTAAAGAATGAACTGAATAGAAATTCATAAGTTAAAATAAAATGTTTTGTCGTTAAAAATATAATTTTTAACGTGAAGTGGATAAAATAAAATATTCATTTACAAACCGGACGGTTTGTTTATGTACACCTATTTGAAGGACATTGATTGGGACGATAAATTTTACACATCGCCCAACTGCACAAATAAAATATGTGTTTGATTGTTTGAAACCCCACACAGGTCTTGGGATGAAATTTGAAGTTCACTCATCCTGATTGATTAAATATGTCGATCGATTGATTGACAGGCTGTTATAAGCGTTAGATATCTATATTTGATGCTTATACAGTGTAGTGCACTTTGGTTGATGGTTGATTATTTTCAATGCTATTATATGTGTGTAATGTATGAAAATCCATATAATTAACATTATATGGTGATTGATTGGGCCTCATTCCAATTTAGAAAATAAAGAATAATATAAAATAAAGGTTCATGTGTTGACAGTACTCATCCATTGAGATTGGTCATGTGTTGAACGAAATATTTTAGTAATAAAATTTACATCTTTATCAATATAAAATAAAGGTTCATGTGTTGACAGTACTCATCCATTGAGATTGGTCATGTGTTGAACGAAATATTTTGATAATAACAACTATTTTGAAAAAGAAATATTTGAAATAGAATATTTGAAAATAGAAATTTATGAAGTCGTGTTGATTAGATTGACGCCATTTTGGACGTGAACGATATTTATATCGATTTTATTCATTTTGAAATGAAATGAATTGAAAACGATTTCGAAATGAAATGAATTGAAAACGATTTTGAAATGAATTGAATTGAAAACGATTTCGAAATGAATTGAATTGAAAACGATTTCGAAATGAATTGAATTGAAAACGATTTCGAAATGAAATGAATTGAAAACGATTTCGAAATGAAATGAATTGAAAACGATTTCGAAATGAAATGAATTGAAAACGATTTCGAAATGAAATGAATTGAAAACGATTTCGAAATGAATTGAATATAAAACGAATTCAAATTGAATTGAAAGCAAATTGAATTTAAATTTGAATTGAATAGAAATGAATTTTAAAACGAATTTATAAAGAAGGATTCAATTTTGATTTGAATTGAAATGGAAGTTGAAATTGCTTTTGAAACGAATTTAAAACTATTTATATAATTCGTTTTAAATAGAAATCGATGAAATATATATTATATATATTACATATATAATATAATGGCCTGAATAGAACGCGCCGCGCCGCGGCAATTCGCGAATTTCGACCATTGATTTCAAACGGACATTACGGGAGATCCGACCGTCGGATTCTCCTAAAACCGGAACCGTTGGGTTCGTATCGAAAAGAGCTTTCTAACGAATGTGATAAATTAGAAATCTAACGGTTGGATTTGGAATTATGTCCAAATCAAATTTGAAAAAGGTCGCTATACGTGCAGTTCGATGGCCATTAGTGAAATCGACTGTACGGGCCTTGATAAAATTATTAAAAATAGTAATAATTTGTGTAAAATCATAAGAAATGATTTAGAAAGAATTGGGATGAAAAAATCCATATTTGAAAAGATAAAAATAGATTTTTATCGAAGTAAACTAGTTTTGAACTAAAATTATAATTCTATTTATTTTTAAGTAAATAAATTGAATTCGAAAAGGGTTTTAAAGATAACCAAAATTTCCAAGGATTGCATTGGGGTGGATTTGAATCGAAATTGTATTTGAAATATTTCGATGTTAGAATTCGTGATTATACAGGTGTTGTTATGGAAATTTGAAAGATATATATTTATATTGTTATTTCCAATACGACATTTGTTAATCGTAGAATTTGATATTGAATATAAGCCGATATATTTTCTATTCAGAGCCTTGTATTGAATATCAAATGTGATTTGGGTTTGTCGTGAATGGTGTCTTCACTAACACTGTTCTTGAACCCAGTTGAGAAAAGATTAAATCTTTTATTTAGATTTAATGAAGTGTACCAGTTAAATAATATTTAATTGGGATTGAATCGATATTGATTTTTGGGTTTATCGTGGACGGTGTTTTAAATAACACTCGTTCTTTAACCCGATAATTAATGGAAGGTTATTTTGGGTTTACCGTGAACCGTGTTTTAAATGACACGGATTCTTTAACCCAGTCAAAGATTAAAACTAAGTGGAGTTTTAATGAATCTTTAATTAGATTGAAATGACCGAGAATGGAGTAGCACCAGTTTTGCTCCAGGCGATAGTTAAATCTTTAATTGAATTTAAACGTGAAATGGTAATTGAATTTACCGATAACACCGTGGTGTTAGATATGAAGTATCACCAGTTTTACTTCATGGGATGAATAGGTTGGGACTGGGAAATTAAAACCAATGATTACTTCGGTAAGGTTCGTTAATCCCGACTAGTTTTGAATTGATATTCAAAAATAGATTAAAGAATAAATTCAAGAAATTTATCTTGGATAAAATTAATGGGAACCCTTCCCTATGAATGTGAAATTTAGAAATTAACTGTCGGTTAGCCAAGTAGAATGGTTTTCTGAATATTGATCTGATATTGGTTTCGGCCTTCGGGGTTAATATTTGGGGAATTATTCTCTTGATTAATTTACGGTTAGTGACTGATGAATTGGAATGAGGCGTATGTTGTGTTTGTGTAACACTTTTATAAAATATACGCGAGTTATTCGGGAAGACCGGGTTTATCCCATTCTGAATAACTGATACGACGATAAGTCGAAGATGAAGACGATGGTCGAAGACCGGAGATCTTCACGTCGTTTGGGTGATTACTGATGATCTTGATTGGGCTGTACACCCAAGAAGATGGAAACAGTTGGTGATCGTCCAGACGTACTTGGAGATCGATGGATATACGAGGTACTAGGTGCCTCCGGTTTCGTTCAGGCCCAGAGCGAACTTGTAAATGGACTGTGTGTCTGACATTGGATTTTAGTCCGTGTGATTGATCTCTATTAAATATATATCTGTTTGGCGGCGGAGAATTTATTCTCTTGCTTAACGCCCTTCTCTGAGACGTACGAGCTCAGGGGTTATATATTGATGGATATCAATCGCATGGAGTGAATTGCCTGTGTGGCATGCTAAGATGCAAATGATCAAGGCTTCTGTTGAAAAGCAAAGTCTTGTGGTTGATGATCAAAGCACGGCCTTTGTGGCGTAGCTTTGTGTAACGTTTACTTCGCGAGTTTCACACCCGGTATGAACCAAAAACGGGAGATGGACCTCAGGGAGGACTTGCGTTTCTTTCTAGCTAAAAGTGGCGTCAGTGGTTTTACACGCCCTGACGAGTTTGACTTATGTGGTTGTTGCTGTTGCGAGGCGCCTCGGATTGATCGGTCGTTCTCGAACCGATGGAGTCATTTGATGGCTCATTTGCGCCCCAAAGGGCGGGGAAACGTAGTGTTCAGGCATTTTAATCCACATCGGTGGACCGGCCCTGTCGCTCCAAGGGTCACTCGAGCTCTGATCCTGAGACATGGTAGGCTAGATTGTCTCGAATCGGTGAGGATCTTGCCCCTAGCCTCGGTTCATACCATAAATGATAACCCAACTTCCAATACGACGTCTTGCGGTTTTGATTGTAAACTTATATATGGCGACATAGTGGTATGGGGCATTCATGCCGCCTATGATTGATACTTATGATTTGAAGTTGTTTTATACACTATACACTTATAATAGTATCAAATGATTTCTTTTAAACGTATCAAGCATTCTTGGCTATTATAAGGTAAAAACCCTATCCTCCGGCTTGCGTTGCATTGTGTGATGGGAACTGGGTCTTATAATAGCTTCATTTTTCTTTATTTAGCATTGCGCTGTTTGTGTTATGCACTGGTGTTCTTGGGAGGAAACCCGTTCCGTGTTATACGGCGTGGTCCCTTGATTTGCCTAACTTTAAAAATAAAGATTAATAACTGTTTTAGTTCTCACACCAGTCACATGACTGACCTGGAGTTTATTGTTTTAACCTAAACTCTGGGTGCCCTTATTTTGACACGGGCAGCTAGTAGTTTTGGTTTTGCAGATTTATATTCACATGATCCTGGTTTACAGCTGGAACGCTATCCGGAAAGCCTTGTATCCGTATATCTCCTTCTAGTTGTGTATTGTATTATTTTCCACTGCGATGTATTTAAATGTAATTTAAATCTCTGATATTTCTGTGTAATACTCATTTATACTCTGTATATTCTTGTAATCTGATGCATTGTTGTAATATACAATGAAATGTTCTTCTGGATGTGTTCTGTTGTGGCTTGTTCTCGAACTATCCGCCGCTTTCCTTTACGGGGAAGTTGCGGGTTTTCACAGTTAGAAAGGGGGAGAAAGGAAGGAGAGAGGAGTGAACGTCGGAGAGGGGGAGGGGTGCGCCGGAGTGAGGTGGTGGCGGGCGGAGTGAGCGACGGTCGTTGGGTGGTGGAAGGCTGGCGAGCGCAGGCATCGAGGGGGGCTGGAGGAAGAACAACGGGATTATTTTTTAAAGGAGAAGGGCTCGATTTTTGTCTGAAGAAAATTTAAGGCTTAAGGCCTTATATAGAATAAATATTTAATTTTAAATTATTTATCTCTCCAAAGTGTTGACTTTTAATCTGAACTCTGATTCAAACCCGACGACTATCGTCCATAGCTAATTACCCCATTCCGAACACAACGGGATATTTTTCGTAACCCAGTTCGGGTTGTTACGATCAGTTTTCATCAAGATTAAAATATAAATCAGTATATATTCAATTTGAACGTACATTTCAATTTACTGGGGCCACATACAGTCTCTAAAAATTCCCGAAAAATTATTTCTAGATTCATATTGACGATACGGTCCTAACAAAACTAATTTCGTCGAATTCTGAGACCGTTTGAAAAATGGCCATTTTCTAGTTGATTAAAATCGACTGAAACTGTTAAAACACGTTTAACCTCGCCATGCTCACATATTAATTCAGAAAATTATGAATTTTGAAACCAAGCAATAATTTGACATCACCGATCCAACAAAAGTGGTTTCGTCGAAAACTGAGGTCATTTGCAAAACGGCTATTTTTAAGGGCCAGAATTCCATAGCGACTATTCTGAAATTTCAACTGGACATAACTTTTGATTCCCGCTATGAAATTTCAAATTTTTCGGATTCGATGGAAAGATATTCTCAGTTAGATTCAAATATTTTTGGTTTCACTAAAATCCGGTTTATTTTGCATCTTGTACGTTCATTTGAAATTTGAAATTTGAAATCGAATTTTCAAACTACCGCACCATTTTCAATTCCTTTTATAATTAAAATAAAATATTTATATTCTAACGACGATTCGGATAAATATATACGTTCTAATTCTATTCAAAATAAATTTCTCGTCGCTATTATTTAAAATAATTCATTTTAAATATTCAAAATTCATCAAAATTGCCAAAATAAAATTTTTATATTGGCTCGGATTTCCAGGCTATTACATAAGGCCCATTTATAAGTTTCTCTACCATTTTATTATAACCTATGTTATAATTTCCTCTTGTCCTTAGTACAAGCCTAAACATTCTTATCAACGGGCTTCAGACTCCCAAGCTTACAGATTACTTAATTTATAATTAAGTACAATATATTCCCCCTTTTTCATAACTGGTTTCAATTTTTCCCCTTTACAAATTACTTAATTTATAATTTAGTGCCCCTTATCTCATTTCGCCAGTTATTGCATTTCCTTATTAGTTTATTATAACTTAAGATATAACCTTCACTTGTCCCTAGGACAAGTCTACCTATTATGCAACATTTTCATTAATTTTATCTATTTATAATAGGTGATTATCATTTCTAGAAATTATGCTTACCCTAAAAGGTGCGTTTAATTACATAACTTTATTATTTCTACCGGTTATGTATACCACTAGGAGTCTTTAATTACATAACCTTATCGGGCTAAGTTTGCGGGACTATATGTAAATATTACCCACCCCCTTAGATTTTCCTAGCCCACCAAATGTCCAACCAATTTTTACTAAACCCTAACTTTAGTTCATATTCATAAAATCCCTGTGGATTAGATTAGGTTAAGTAGTCCAATTCATTACCATGTCCATTTATGGTTTATAATGGGCTTGACCTCCCACATTAGGCCAACAACTTGTAGATGCTGGATATGTCGGTCGGGTTCGGGCAGACTTCTTCCACAAGTTGGACTTAACCTCGTGTCATAGCCCATCTTGTATTTGCGCACTTAGACCTCTCACATTAGGTTCAACATTAGTGGCTGCCGGATATGCCGGTCGGGTCCGGGCAGACTTCCACCACTAATGCAACCTAACCTCGTGTCATAAGTGAAATTACAATTTCTAATTGTAATCCTAAGCATTAATTATTAATCAATTATTTAAACATATGCCTTTATAGGTGTTAATGCCCATTTACCCAATTATATACATGATGGGTTATATGCCTAAATTCATATTATTCGAATTATGCCAATTCATAGTTTACATATGATCCCATTTCCGTCCAAATCATTTTTCTATACTTATGATCCAATTTAAGATCTTTAAACATAATTTGGTTGATGCCCCAAACCCATATTTGTTCGATTCCATGTTAACATGAATCCATATGGTCATATACTTACTCCAATTATTCCCTGTATACAATTGGGACAAATTTACATGTAAACTTTTTAGCACTCCAATAAATCCAATATATGAATTTTTCCCACATGTTCAAATTAACATTATAACATGTAAAATTCCAACATTTCAGCTAATTCAATATGTGAATTATTCGTATTAACAATTTGACATTATATCTGCTAATCATTCCCCCAATTTATTAGATTCAACATATGAATTTCCTAATCTATTCATATTAATGTCTCAACTTGTTATAACAACAATTTATAATTAAACTGGCAATTTTACAATTTATAAAAAGGGGGATGTGGAACGATAGTCATAACATTTTCTAAAGGCTATAGTTTAAACCCACTCACCATTCATGCTTTTCCCAAATTTTGGATCTGATCCATTCTATTATCCATGGTTTTCCTTTCCCCTTTAATTTGATTTGAAACCTAATAACGTGGATCGACTATTTTCATTAAAAGAGATGGGAAAGAAATAGGAAGAACTGAATAGATTGGATCAAGAAGTTTACCTTGCTTTCATGATTCAATAATCTTTTTATTGATGTTGTTCTCTCTTCCAAATCTGAATTCATAATTTTCCTGGGCTAGTACTTTAATTTTCAGAATAGATTTGAGAAGAGAGAGAGTGCAATGGCAGAGCTCCGACATAGATGCCAAATTATGAGATTTAGGGTTAGGTTTAGGGTCTTATTTATAGGAGTAGAGGAGGAACCAGGACCCTCGGATCAAAATCTAAAACACCAGAATCTTCCATGTCAGAAAAAAGGTTCCAGATTTTCGGGTGGATCGACCCCTAGGTCGCCCCCCGACGGTCCATTTTCCCTCCAAACTTTCCCATCCATCATTTTGATTTTTGAACTGATTTTCGAATTTTCTAGATATATTTATTTAATATGTATATATATACATATAAGCTCCTTATATGTATTCAAATTTCTAATGCTCATAACTTCTTCATACGGTGTCCATTTTACGCAAACCAGGTGTCTCTCTTGACCAGAATTTCGAGATGGACGCAATGACGCAGTCCGTTTTACTTAATTCTGAACATTTAATTAAGTTATCCTTATTTTGTTATCTTACACTAAAAATACGAGATGTTACATTCTCCTACTCTTGGGAAATTTCATCCCCGAAATTTGATAAGGGTAAAATAAATTAATCCCTTACATAAAATACATCCATCATGTGTGCATCCAATTTTTGCAAACATTATGCACTTGTGCAAAATGAAGTACAACATAATAATGCACGTATGCCCTATGTGCATGCAAATTTTCCCAAAAATCCTTTCAGAAATATGATGCTCACATCCTAAATATACTGGCAGTTCTATATGAATGCAATATTTTGAAAATCAGATATCTTTTTCATCCAAATTTTCCCACACTCTTACTGAGTAAGAGCATAGTTCATCCAATTGTTGCATCTATAATATTACCAACCAACTTTATTTTTTGAATTTCAGAAAAATTTAATTTCCTAAATTCGATTTCTTATTTTACAAGAAGGTGGAAAATGGAAAATGTAACAACCCGGAATTTTGGAACTAATTTAAAAAAATTATTTTAAGGAAATTTTGACAGAAAATGCGTCAGAATTTTTAAATTCCAAAAAAGAAAAAAAGAAAGAGAGAAATTTTAAATAAAATTACGATGTTATTTATAAATTATTTCTAATTTATTTCTAATAAACAATTATTTGTAATTAGATAAATAATGATTTATTACAATTGAAATTAGTATCAAGTTGTATATATATTTATTTATTTTATTCATTCTTGCATGAGCATTGAATAGGTTGATTTCAAATATTATATAGACTCTAAATAAATTATGATAAAGATGTCATTATGTTATAATATGTGGTATTAGATAAAAATGTCATTATGTTATAATTTTCATTGTTAGATTAAAGAAAAAAAAAAGTTATCTTTAATACTTTCCTTGTCTATCAAAAGTGTGACAAACATTAATTAATAAATTTTAAAATGTGGATGGCTGCATTTGTTTTCAATGACCTTCCCTCTTCATTTGTTTCCTTAATTATATTAAAGTTTTTTTTTACATTCTATTAATTTCCTTCCCTACATTTCTATTTACATGTATGTTATTTTGTATTCTCATTTCTTAAATCTCCTTTCTCCATTTTGTGAAATATATATGTTCTCTTATTTTTATATTATGTTGTTTATATTCTGAAGCAAACAAAATAAAATAATACCGTAAACTTTTAATTTTATCAATGTAATAACTCATGATATTTAATACTATATGTTTTGAAATTTGAAAAGTTGCAAATTACTTTCAAACAATCAGCATTAAATAGTAATCTAGCATTCATTTCTTCCTGTTTATTCTCTCTCTCCCATTGTTATTTACTTTTGAATGGAAAATAAATATTACCCCATCATGTCTAGTCAGTGAATTTATTTCATTTGTAACCTGCTACATATGTAGCGACACACGTGAGGGATAAAATAAAATATATAACCAAATAAAAATATATGTATATATATTTTTGCTCCACTATATAACATCTTAAACTTATCTAAACCTATTCCTAATCACAAAACAACGGCAACCCCTTTCTCTTCTTTTTTTTTCCTAAACATAATTGCAAGCTTCTAAATTCAAAAAAGGAAAAAAAACAATTCAAGGAAAAATCTATAAATTGCAAAGCTGAGTTCTTTGAACTCATATGAGTATGAGCTTCGATTGGTATGAGTTTGAAGCGATTCGGAGCCGAAAAGTGTCGGGAGGAAGAAGAGGAGACATTGGACTCATGGCATCATACACGGCATTCTAGAAGCGAGCAGGGTAATCTAGATCGATCGATAATTTCTGAGGAATTCCAAATCACGGTGAGATTTCTATTCTTATTAAATAATTAAAATTTAATTATTCTCTAGTTATTTGAAATTGATGTATGTATATAATCCAATCAGATATGTGATTCGCGATTGAAATTTGTTGATTGTTGTTGTGGTTGAATATGATGCTCTTGTTTGTTTATCTAAATCTGTGATGAATATTTATTCGCTAGGATCTATAGTTTGTCTAGACTTCGATTTGAAATAGAAATCATATTTTTATGATTGGGTCTAGGAATATATGTTTTTATAATAAAGTTGGTATCTTTTATGTAGATTCATGTTTATGGTTCGTGTTTATAAGAACGATAAAAACCTTTATTTTAATACGTGAACTATTGAATTAAATGGTGTGTATTCATGTCTTGTCAAAATTTGTGTATACAATATAAAAAAACATATTTTTATTGCATACATAAAAATAAAATATTCATGATTGTCAAAATCTATTCGTACAATAAAAACATGTTCTTATTGTATATATATGAGAATAAGAAAAATGTTAAGGTTTTCGAAAGGAGTGTTTATACAACAAAAAACACATTTATGTTGCATTAAAAATTGACAAAATAGATATGTCATTTATGTTGTATTAAAATTGACAAATTAATCATGTCATTTTTATTGAAATTAGAATTGACAAAATAATCATGTCATTTTTGTTGTTCTTAGAATTGACATAACAAGATTATCACTTTATATGTTTTGTAGAATTAAAATTATCATCTTAGTTAGTAATGTCACATTAGAAATAAAATTATCATCCTTGTTAGAAATGTTGCATTATTATAAAATTAACATTTTAGTTAAATTTTTTGCATTGGTATAAAATGGACATTTTAATTAAAAGTTTTGCATCAAAATTAAGTTGTCATTTTGATATAAAAAGTTATTATAGATAAAAAGATCATTTATGTTAAAAAGACATTTATGTTAAAAGTGTTACATAAGAATAGAAACCTCATTTATGTTAGAAATGTATATTAGAATAAAAATATCATTTTTATTATAGAATGTAATGTTAGGTAAAAATATCATTCTATTAGAAATGTTATGATTAGAATAGAAATGCCCTTTTAGTAGAAATGATTTATTAGACTAATAAAAATATCACCTTGATTAGAAATGATGATTAAATCAAATTGACAATTTTGGTTAAGAAATTGGTTAGACAAACAAACAACATTTTTATATAAACGTCACATTAGTGAAAAAGAACAACATTCTTGTCAAGACTTGATTAGTGAATTTAAATACTCATTTTGGGTTAATATGTTAGTGAGTTAGAAATGAACCTTTTTATTCATTGAAAGGGATTAATTGGAAAATGAACATTTTGATTTATTTAAAAATTGATAAACAAAAATCACTATTTTTATTTGCATTAAAAGTTAATAAATAAAATCACTATTTTTGTTTGAATCAAAAGTTAACAAACAAATTTTCATTTTTGTTTGTGTATTGAAAGTCAACATACAAGATTATCATTTTTATTCATATTAAAAGAATGAAATGAAAGAATATATTTTGTCATTTGAAAATAAAAGACAAGTTTTTAACTTTACTTTGTTTACAAAATAAAACACCAATTTTTACCTTTATTTTGTTTATAAAATAAAAAGCAAGTTTTAATCTTTTATTTTGTTTACAAAATAAAATGCTAATTTTAATCTTTAATTCTGTTTACAAAATAAAATACGAGCTTTACCTTTATTTTTGCGAACATAATAAAATGCATATTTGGAATGTCATTTATGACAATTGACCTATTAGAATCACCACTTATGATAAAGCTCAAAAGGTCATTTATGTTGAGTTATAATCACCATTTATGTTAGTATTCAAAATGACATTTATGTTGAGTTAAAAATACCACTTATGCTAGGATTCAAAATGTCAACTTTTATGTTTGTTCATATTCAAAATACCCTTTTTGTTTGAACAAAGTATTAAAAAAAATGTCAAAATCTAAATTAACATTTGTCAATTTAATAAAAAGTTAATCTTTTGTTTACAATTTTTATGTAAACAAAAATGTCTAAATCAAAATTTACATTTGTTAATTATATAAAAGTTTATCTTTTGTTTACGTTTTACGATGTAAACATAAATGATTAAATAGATTTTATATTAAATAGGAAGATGTAAAAATAAGATTTACATTAAAATAGAAAAATGTGAAAATAGGAAAATGTACAAAAACATTAAAAATAGAATTTATGTAAAATAAAAAGGTTATGTTTTGTTTGCATTTTACAATGCGAACAAAGATGTTAAAAATAGAATTTATGCAAAATAAAAAGATTATGTTTTGTTTGCATTTTACAATGCAAAAAAAAAATGTTAACAATAGAATTTACAAAAATAAAAGAGTTTATATTTTGTTTGCATTCTCGATGCGAACAAAAGCGTCAAATTAGGATGTTACATTTAATAATAGGTTTTGTTTGTTTGCATTTTTCAATGCGAACAAAATAATAAATAGAAAGAAAAGAAATTAAAGATATTTATTTACACTTAGATAAATAAATAAATAAATAAATAAAGAATGCTTAACCCGAGGTTGGATTGAGTTGTGATGTAAACCTGCCCGGACCCGCCCGGTTGTCCAGTAATCACAACAATACCTATCCAATGTGGGAGGTTAAAGCATATTCATATTTTCTAAATTTACATTTTATATGTAAATTACTACAAATATTTAGGGTAAATAAAACGTAGAAAAAGGAAATACATTTATTTACCTTAGATAAATAAAAGATTAAATAAAATTGCATTTTATATGTAATTAAAGCATATGTTTTTACATTGTAAATAAAATTACATTTCTATGTAATAAAGATTATTTACATCTTCTTATGTAAATAAAAAGGATTAAAAGAATAATTATGTGAATAGTATTTATTTACATTTTCTTATGTAAATAAAAAGGATTAAAAGAATAATTATGTGAATATGATTTATCTACATTTTCTTATGTAAATAAATAAGATAAAAATAAAAGATACATTTATTTATAATTAGTGTAAATAAATATAGAAAAGGTAAAGGTAAATATTTATTTACAAATAGTGTAAATAAAGAAGAATAAGAAATTAAAAACATTTATTTACATTTATGTAAATAAATAAGAAAAAGAGAATTAAATACATTTATTTACATTTAGGTAAATAAATAAGAAAAAGATAAGAATATATTTATTTACATTTAGGTAAATGAATAGGATGAGAAAAAGAGTTTAATTTATTTACATTTAGTGTAAATAAATTAAAATATAGAAATAGTATAATTTATTTACATTTAGGTAAGTAAAGCATAATATAGAAATAGTATAATTTATTTACATTTAGGTAAATAAAGCAAATCATAGAAAAAGGATAATTTTTACATTTAGTGTAAATAAAACCAAAAGATAGAATCGTTACATTTATTTACATTTAGAGTAAATAAAACAAATGTTAGAAAAGAATAATTTATTTACATTTAGTGTGAATAAAACAGTGACATTAAAGGTGATATTTTTATCGTCATTTTATATGCGATAAAAAGAATAATTTTTTTATATAATTAAAATCGCCAAATGATTTATATTTATATATATAAAAATATAAATTATAAACTTAATGACACACGCACGACAGTTCGCGTATCGACAATCGTAACTTTAAATAGTTATACCGAAAGATCCGACCATCGGATTTTCCCAAAACTGGAACCGTTAGGACCGCTTTGGGAAGATCTTTCCAACGATATAAACTTCATCAAAATCCAACGGTTAGTTTTCGAGATAAGTGTAAATCAAATTTGGTTGAAAACAGCGCCAGGGTCGCCCATTGACCCGAAGCGTCGTTTAATTAATTTAAGCTATTTTTATATAAATAAAATAGCGATAAATCGTTATTAAGTATTAATAACGATATGAAATGATTTTAAATTATATATATACTCGAGAATCATTTGAAAAGTCCGAGTTCAATCTCATTTTAAATGATTATACGACGATCTAAGTCGAAGAGTTGAAGACGGTGATTGAACACCGACGATCTTCACATCGAATGGATGTGTTGCTACTGAGACCCATGAAAGGAGTAGCTACCTTGAAAGGGTTTCAGTGGTGGCCGTTCAGACGTAGTGTTGATTTGTACGGATTTGACTTTCGCTCAGACCCAGAGCATAAGTTTATAAATGGAATGTATGTCTGACGTTGTAGTCCTTTATACTACATTCGTTGATCTCTATTAATATATATCTGTTTGGTGGTTAACACCCTTCTCTGAGACATACGAGCTTAGAGGTTATATATTGGTAGAAATCAATGATATGGTTGGACTGACAATGTGGCATGCCAAGATGCATGGATCAAGGCTTTTGTTGAAAAGCAGGCCTTGTGGTTGATGATCAAAGCACGGCCTGTTTAGGCGTAGCTTTGTGTATAACGTGACTTCGCGAGCCTCACACCCCGGTATGAGTCAAAAACGGGATACGGACCGTAGGGAGTGCACACGTTTCTTTCTAGCTAGAGTGATGTCAGGGACCTACCAGCGCTGACATTTTACTTATGTGGATGATGGATTTTGAGGTACCTCGTGTTTTATAGGCCATTGGTGGTCATACTATAGGTCCAAAGGGACCGGGAAACGTGTGTTCAGGCATAACCAATCCACTGCCCATAGGCGGGGACCGGCCCTACCGCTTCCAAGGGTTCACTGCGGGGAATCCTGAGGCATTTGCTAGAGTGTCTCGAATCGGAGAGGATCTTGCCCCTAGCCTCGACTCATGATGGAATCCAAATTTCTAATACGCCCTTGCGGTTTTGATTGTAGAACTAGTATTGGCGACATGCTATATGGTAACCATGCCGTCTAGGATTGATACTTATGATTCAAATCTTTTTATTAAAACATATATACACTAATAATAATATCAAATCTGTTTTATACGTATCAAGCATCTTTTGACCATTATAAGGTAAAACCCTATCCTCTGGTGTGCGTTGCATTGTGTGATGGGACCTGGGTCTTATAATGGTTTCATTTTTCCAAAAAGACATTGCGTTATTTCTCGATTTACTTTAGTTTATGCACCGACAATCCATTGGAATAAAACCCGTTCCGCATTAGCGGCGTGGTCCTTGGATTTGTCTTATTAGTTAAATTAGTTTAGAATTCTCACACCAGTCCCATGACTGACTCGTAGTTTGTTTCACTTTGCAAACTCGGGTGCCCTATTTTCCACACGGGCAGTCGAGTAGCTTTTTGCAGATATCTCTCTCTTTAGCACGATCCTGGATCGAAGCCTAAAGCTGTGTCCAGAGCTTAGAAGTCTTCCGCTGTTTAATGTATTAAATCTGTTGTAATTTATCTTCCGCTGTAGTTTACTTTATTTGTACTCTGATATTTTGTACTCTGATGTTATATTATTGTAATGTAATAAAAGTCTGCTGTTATTGTTCTAATGTTTTGTATTCCCAAAGTTAACGTATGCGAGTTTTGAACGGTCTTGGTCGATTTTGCGATCGATTAAGGTCGGGCAAAATCCGTATCGTTACAGTGGTATCAGAGCTTTGGTTAGCTCAAATCTTTGGGGTACAATTCGTTAGAACTAAACAAAAGACTCATCAGAGATTGGATTAGTAATGTCCAATAAGAATACTCATTAGAGATAGGATCAACAGTATCCTAGAATGAGAAAACTCATTAGAGATAGGGTTAGTAATGCCCTAGAATGCGTTCAAAGTGTTAAGTTTATAATTAACGTATTTTGATTATATATATAATCCTATTTCAGAAAATATGATTTTAAATATATAAAAGTATATATATATATATATATTTGATAATTTAGCCAACAAATGAAATTAATTAAAGTAAAATTAAAATTTAGTTAGTTAATTAAACAACTTTTAGCCTAGTTCCTTTTCGAGGACGAAAAGATTTTAAGTGGGGGAGATTGTAACAACCCGGAATTTTGGAACTAATTTAAAAAAATTATTTTAAGGAAATTTTGACAGAAAATGCGTCAGAATTTAAAAATTCCAAAAAAGAAAAAAAGAAAGAGAGAAATTTTAAATAAAATTACGATGTTATTTATAAATTATTTCTAATTTATTTCTAATAAACAATTATTTGTAATTAGATAAATAATGATTTATTACAATTGAAATTAGTATCAAGTTGTATATATATTTATTTATTTTATTCATTCTTGCATGAGCATTGAATAGGTTTATTTCAAATATTATATAGACTCTAAATAAATTATGATAAAGATGTCATTATGTTATAATATGTGGTATTAGATAAAAATGTCATTATGTTATAATTTTCATTGTTAGATTAAAGAAAAAAAAAGTTATCTTTAATACTTTCCTTGTCTATCAAAAGTGTGACAAACATTAATTAATAAATTTTAAAATGTGGATAGCTGCATTTGTTTTCAATGACCTTCCCTCTTCATTTGTTTCCTTAATTATATTAAAGTTTTTTTTTTACATTCTATTAATTTCCTTCCCTACATTCTATTTACATGTATCTTATTTTGTATTCTCATTTCTTAAATCTCCTTTCTCCATTTTGTGAAATATATATGTTCTCTTATTTTTATATTATGTTGTTTATATTCTGAAGCAAACAAAATAAAATAATACCGTAAACTTTTAATTTTATCAATGTAATAACTCATGATATTTAATACTATATGTTTTGAAATTTGAAAAGTTGCAAATTACTTTCTAACAATCAGCATTAAATAGTAATCTAGCATTCATTTCTTCCTGTTTATTCTCTCTCTCCCATTGTTATTTACTTTTGAATGGAAAATAAATATTACCCCATCATGTCTAGTCAGTGAATTTATTTCATTTGTAACCTGCTACATATGTAGCGACACACGTGAGGGATAAAATAAAATATATAACCAAATAAAAATATATGTATATATATTTTTGCTCCACTATATAACATCTTAAACTTATCTAAACCTATTCCTAATCACAAAACAACGGCAACCCCTTTCTCTTCTTTTTTTTTCCTAAACATAATTGCAAGCTTCTAAATTCAAAAAAGGAAAAAAAACAATTCAAGGAAAAATCTATAAATTGCAAAGCTGAGTTCTTTGAACTCATATGAGTATGAGCTTCGATTGGTATGAGTTTGAAGCGATTCGGAGCCGAAAAGTGTCGGGAGGAAGAAGAGGAGACATTGGACTCATGGCATCATACACGGCATTCTAGAAGCGAGTAGGGTAATCTAGATCGATCGATAATTTCTGAGGAATTCCAAATCACGGTGAGATTTCTATTCTTATTAAATAATTAAAATTTAATTATTCTCTAGTTATTTGAAATTGATGTATGTATATAATCCAATCAGATCTGTGATTCGCGATTGAAATTTGTTGATTGTTGTTGTGGTTGAATATGATGCTCTTGTTTGTTTATCTAAATCTGTGATGAATATTTATTCGCTAGGATCTATAGTTTGTCTAGACTTCGATTTGAAATAGAAATCATATTTTTATGATTGGGTCTAGGAATATATGTTTTTATAATAAAGTTGGTATCTTTTATGTAGATTCATGTTTATGGTTCGTGTTTATAAGAACGATAAAAACCTTTATTTTAATACGTGAACTATTGAATTAAATGGTGTGTATTCATGTCTTGTCAAAATTTGTGTATACAATATAAAAAAACATATTTTTATTGCATACATAAAAATAAAATATTCATGATTGTTAAAATCTATTCGTACAATAAAAACATGTTCTTATTGTATATATATGAGAATAAGAAAAATGTTAAGGTTTTCGAAAGGAGTGTTTATACAACAAAAATCACATTTATGTTGCATTAAAAATTGACAAAATAGATATGTCATTTATGTTGTATTAAAATTGACAAATTAATCATGTCATTTTTATTGAAATTAGAATTGACAAAATAATCATGTCATTTTTGTTGTTCTTAGAATTGACATAACAAGATTATCACTTTATATGTTTTGTAGAATTAAAATTATCATCTTAGTTAGTAATGTCACATTAGAAATAAAATTATCATCCTTGTTAGAAATGTTGCATTATTATAAAATTAACATTTTAGTTAAAAAAATTGCATTGGTATAAAATGGACATTTTAATTAAAAGTTTTGCATCAAAATTAAGTTGTCATTTTGATATAAAAAGTTATTATAGATAAAAAGATCATTTATGTTAAAAAGACATTTATGTTAAAAGTGTTACATAAGAATAGAAACCTCATTTATGTTAGAAATGTATATTAGAATAAAAATATCATTTTTATTATAGAATGTAATGTTAGGTAAAAATATCATTCTATTAGAAATGTTATGATTAGAATAGAAATGCCCTTTTAGTAGAAATGATTTATTAGACTAATAAAAATATCACCTTGATTAGAAATGATGATTAAATCAAATTGACAATTTTGGTTAAGAAATTGGTTAGACAAACAAACAACATTTTTATATAAACGTCACATTAGTGAAAAAGAACAACATTCTTGTCAAGACTTGATTAGTGAATTTAAATACTCATTTTGGGTTAATATGTTAGTGAGTTAGAAATGAACCTTTTTATTCATTGAAAGGGATTAATTGGAAAATGAACATTTTGATTTATTTAAAAATTGATAAACAAAAATCACTATTTTTATTTGCATTAAAAGTTAATAAACAAAATCACTATTTTTGTTTGAATCAAAAGTTAACAAACAAATTTTCATTTTTGTTTGTGTATTGAAAGTCAACATACAAGATTATCATTTTTATTCATATTAAAAGAATGAAATGAAAGAATATATTTTGTCATTTGAAAATAAAAGACAAGTTTTTAACTTTACTTTGTTTACAAAATAAAACACCAATTTTTACCTTTATTTTGTTTATAAAATAAAAAGCAAGTTTTAATCTTTTATTTTGTTTACAAAATAAAATGCTAATTTTAATCTTTAATTCTGTTTACAAAATAAAATACGAGCTTTACCTTTATTTTTGCGAACATAATAAAATGCATATTTGAAATGTCATTTATGACAATTGACCTATTAGAATCACCACTTATGATAAAGCTCAAAAGGTCATTTATGTTGAGTTATAATCACCATTTATGTTAGTATTCAAAATGACATTTATGTTGAGTTAAAAATACCACTTATGCTAGGATTCAAAATGTCAACTTTTATGTTTGTTCATATTCAAAATACCCTTTTTGTTTGAACAAAGTATTAAAAAAAATGTCAAAATCTAAATTAACATTTGTCAATTTAATAAAAAGTTAATCTTTTGTTTACAATTTTTATGTAAACAAAAATGTCTAAATCAAAATTTACATTTATTAATCATATAAAAGTTTATCTTTTGTTTACGTTTTACGATGTAAACATAAATGATTAAATAGATTTTATATTAAATAGGAAGATGTAAAAATAAGATTTACATTAAAATAGAAAAATGTGAAAATAGGAAAATGTACAAAAACATTAAAAATAGAATTTATGTAAAAAATAAAAAGGTTATGTTTTGTTTGCATTTTACAATGCGAACAAAGATGTTAAAAATAGAATTTATGCAAAATAAAAAGATTATGTTTTGTTTGCATTTTACAATGCAAAAAAAAAAAATGTTAACAATAGAATTTACAAAAATAAAAGAGTTTATATTTTGTTTGCATTCTCGATGCGAACAAAAGCGTCAAATTAGGATGTTACATTTAATAATAGGTTTTGTTTGTTTGCATTTTTCAATGCGAACAAAATAATAAATAGAAAGAAAAGAAATTAAAGATATTTATTTACACTTAGATAAATAAATAAATAAATAAATAAAGAATGCTTAACCCGAGGTTGGATTGAGTTGTGATGTAAACCTGCCCGGACCCGCCCGGTTGTCCAGTAATCACAACAATACCTATCCAATGTGGGAGGTTAAAGCATATTCATATTTTCTAAATTTACATTTTATATGTAAATTACTACAAATATTTAGGGTAAATAAAACGTAGAAAAAGGAAATACATTTATTTACCTTAGATAAATAAAAGATTAAATAAAATTGCATTTTATATGTAATTAAAGCATATGTTTTTACATTGTAAATAAAATTACATTTCTATGTAATAAAGATTATTTACATCTTCTTATGTAAATAAAAAGGATTAAAAGAATAATTATGTGAATAGTATTTATTTACATTTTCTTATGTAAATAAAAAGGATTAAAAGAATAATTATGTGAATAGGATTTATCTACATTTTCTTATGTAAATAAATAAGATAAAAATAAAAGATACATTTATTTATAATTAGTGTAAATAAATATAGAAAAGGTAAAGGTAAATATTTATTTACAAATAGTGTAAATAAATAAGAATAAGAAATTAAAAACATTTATTTACATTTATGTAAATAAATAAGAAAAAGAGAATTAAATACATTTATTTACATTTAGGTAAATAAATAAGAAAAAGATAAGAATATATTTATTTACATTTAGGTAAATGAATAGGATGAGAAAAAGAGTTTAATTTATTTACATTTAGTGTAAATAAATTAAAATATAGAAATAGTATAATTTATTTACATTTAGGTAAGTAAAGCAAAATATAGAAATAGTATAATTTATTTACATTTAGGTAAATAAAGCAAATCATAGAAAAAGGATAATTTTTACATTTAGTGTAAATAAAACCAAAAGATAGAATAGTTACATTTATTTACATTTAGAGTAAATAAAACAAATGTTAGAAAAGAATAATTTATTTACATTTAGTGTGAATAAAACAGTGACATTAAAGGTGATATTTTTATCGTCATTTTATATGCGATAAAAAGAATAATTTTTTTATATAATTAAAATCGCCAAATGATTTATATTTATATATATAAAAATATAAATTATAAACTTAATGACACACGCGCGACAGTTCGCGTATCGACAATCGTAACTTTAAATAGTTATACCGAAAGATCCGACCATCGGATTTTCCCAAAACTGGAACCGTTAGGACCGCTTTGGGAAGATCTTTCCAACGATATAAACTTCATCAAAATCCAACGGTTAGTTTTCGAGATAAGTGTAAATCAAATTTGGTTGAAAACAGCGCCAGGGTCGCCCATTGACCCGAAGCGTCGTTTAATTAATTTAAGCTATTTTTATATAAATAAAATAGCGATAAATCGTTATTACGTATTAATAACGATATGAAATGATTTTAAATTATATATATACTCGAGAATCATTTGAAAAGTCCGAGTTCAATCTCATTTTAAATGATTATACGACAATCTAAGTCGAAGAGTTGAAGACGGTGATTGAAGACCGACGATCTTCACATCGAATGGATGTGTTGCTACTGAGACCCATGAAAGGAGTAGCTACCTTGAAAGGGTTTCAGTGGTGGCCGTTCAGACGTAGTGTTGATTTGTACGGATTTGACTTTCGCTCAGACCCAGAGCATAAGTTTATAAATGGAATGTATGTCTGACGTTGTAGTCCTTTATACTACATTCGTTGATCTCTATTAATATATATCTGTTTGGTGGTTAACACCCTTCTCTGAGACATACGAGCTTAGAGGTTATATATTGGTAGAAATCAATGATATGGTTGGACTGACAATGTGGCATGCCAAGATGCATGGATCAAGGCTTTTGTTGAAAAGCAGGCCTTGTGGTTGATGATCAAAGCACGGCCTGTTTAGGCGTAGCTTTGTGTATAACGTGACTTCGCGAGCCTCACACCCCGGTATGAGTCAAAAACGGGATACGGACCGTAGGGAGTGCACACGTTTCTTTCTAGCTAGAGTGATGTCAGGGACATACCAGCGCTGACATTTTACTTATGTGGATGATGGATTTTGAGGTACCTCGTGTTTTATAGGCCGTTGGTGGTCATACTATAGGTCCAAAGGGACCGGGAAACGTGTGTTCAGGCATAACCAATCCACTGCCCATAGGCGGGGACCGGCCCTACCGCTTCCAAGGGTTCACTGCGGGGAATCCTGAGGCATTTGCTAGAGTGTCTCGAATCGGAGAGGATCTTGCCCCTAGCCTCGACTCATGATGGAATCCAAATTTCCAATACGCCCTTGCGGTTTTGATTGTAGAACTAGTATTGGCGACATGCTATATGGTAACCATGCCGTCTAGGATTGATACTTATGATTCAAATCTTTTTATTAAAACATATATACACTAATAATAATATCAAATCTGTTTTATACGTATCAAGCATCTTTTGACCATTATAAGGTAAAACCCTATCCTCTGGTGTGCGTTGCATTGTGTGATGGGACCTGGGTCTTATAATGGTTTCATTTTTCCAAAAAGACATTGCGTTATTTCTCGATTTACTTTAGTTTATGCACCGACAATCCATTGGAATAAAACCCGTTCCGCATTAGCGGCGTGGTCCTTGGATTTGTCTTATTAGTTAAATTAGTTTAGAATTCTCACACCAGTCCCATGACTGACTCGTAGTTTGTTTCACTTTGCAAACTCGGGTGCCCTATTTTCCACACGGGCAGTCGAGTAGCTTTTTGCAGATATCTCTCTCTTTAGCACGATCCTGGATCGAAGCCTAAAGCTGTGTCCAGAGCTTAGAAGTCTTCCGCTGTTTAATGTATTAAATCTGTTGTAATTTATCTTCCGCTGTAGTTTACTTTATTTGTACTCTGATATTTTGTACTCTGATGTTATATTATTGTAATATAATAAAAGTCTGCTGTTATTGTTCTAATGTTTTGTATTCCCAAAGTTAACGTATGCGAGTTTTGAACGGTCTTGGTCGATTTTGCGATCGATTAAGGTCGGGCAAAATCCGTATCGTTACAGAAAACTCTGCATCTTCTGCTTTTCTTTTTCAACCTTTTTCTAACCGTACTTGGATTTTTATGTAACTATTTATAAAGATTCCCTATTTTCCTATCCAATCACCGCCCGCATAAGAAAATTTCTTTTTGTTACTGATTTTCTTTTTCATCTTATCTTGGAAATTTTTCATTCTTATCCATCTTTTCTCATAATTTTCCATTTTTGTTGCTTTACTGAATTTTCTGTATCCTTTTCAGTTGTACCTTTTTTCTCTTTTCTTAGCTTATTTAATTATCTGATCTTAGTTTAGCTTGAGTCTTTCCGCATCCCACTGGCTGCCGATGATGGGTATCCGACGGTCTACTACCCTTCTTGGTCGTGACCCTCTGGCTCCTCGTGAGGCAACCCCGAACTACCCTGGTGTCACCTCGTCACATCATTCTGACTGCATAGCTACATTTGTAGTCAAGGCCCACCCACCTACTAGTTATGCGCAGACCCAACCTCTGTGGACATAGCCTAAGACATCTTCCACCGCACAGAGGACTACTAGGAGCACCCTACGTACCTCAGGAATCCGCGTGCTTCCCCTTCCATTCCTTTGGAGCCGTCAGAACAATCAGATGAATGCGCGCTTCCCTCATGCCTTATAACACCTCGATGATCTACCCCGTTGGGTTATTCACCCTCAACCGTACGAACTGGTCTAAGCGCCTTACTTTAGCATATTGTTAGACCCTATGTCTAAACATTCTTTTACGCGCTTATATCACCTCATCGGGTTTCCAGTTAACTTGGTTATTCCAATTTATATTGAATTCTTATTCAAGTTACCAAGTTCTCTTGCTTATTAATTTCAGTCATACAACTTAATCCATTTAAGTTTATTAATAAACCTACAACATGTTATTCTCTAGATTGTGGCCCAAGGTCTATAATCCACAACCCCTTTTTATCTTCTTGTTGATTTCATCATTACAATAACATGTTTTACTTAATATGTAATTAAGTATACCCAATTCACATGTTTTCTAATTAACATGTCACTTACCATAAATATAACTTATTTCACTTCATAAGTTTTCCTCATTCTTTCTCATTTAATCATAATTCCATTTTACATTGTCAATACAACTTATCCTTGTTTACTTATTAACTTAGTTCTATTAAATAAGGCCCATTTATAAGTTTCTCTACCCGTTTATTATAACCTATGTTATAATTTCCTCTTGTCCCTAGGACAAGCCTAAACATTCTTATCAACGGGTTTCAGACTCCCAAGCTTACAAATTACTTAATTTATAATTAAGTACAATATATTCCCCCTTTTTCTTAACTGGTTTCAAGTTTTACCCTTTAGCGATTACTTAATTTATAATTAAGTGTCCCTTATTTCATTTCGCCAGTTATCCTATTTCCTTATTAGCTTATTATAACCTAAGTTATAACCTTCACTTGTCCCTAGGACAAGTCTACCTATTATACAACATTTTCATTAATGTTATCTATTTATAATAGGTGATTATCATTTCTACAAATTATTCTTTCCGTAAAAGGTTCCTTTAATTACATGACTTTATTATTTCTACTGGTTATGTATATCACTAGGTGTCTTTAATTACATAACCTTATCGGGCTAATTTTGCAGGCCTATATGTAAATATTACCCACCCCTTAGATTTTCCTAGCCCACCCAATGTCCAACCAATTTTTACTTAACCCTAACTTTAGTTCATATTCATACAATCCCTATGGATTAGATTAGGTTAATCAGTCCAATTCATTACCATGTCCATTTATGGTTTATAATGGGCCAGACCTCCCACATTAGGCTTACAACTTGTGGATGCTAGATATGCCGGTTGGGTCCAGGCAGACTTCTTCCACAAGTTGGGCTTAACCTCATGTCATAATCTGTCTCGTATTTGCACACTTAGACCTCTCACATTAGGTTCAACATAGTGGCTGCTGGATATGCTGGTCGGGTCCAGGCAGACTTCCGTGACTAATGCAACCTATCCTCGTGTCATAAGTGTCGTTACAATTTCTAATTGTAATCCTAGGCATTCATTATTAATCAATTATTTAAAACTATGCATATATAGGTGTTAATGCCAATTCACCCAATTATATTCATGATGGGTTATATGTCTAAATTCATATTATTCGAATTATGCCAATTCATATTTTACATATGATCCCATTTGCGCCCAAATCATTTTTCTATACTTATGATCCAATTTAAGATCTTTAAACATAATTTGGTCGATGCCCCCAAACCCATATTTATTCGATTCCATGTTAGCATGAATCCATATAGTCATATTGTAACAACCCGCACCTCCGTTCATGCAAGATATTGTCCCTAACTTAGCCACCATATAGGTATGGGGTTTTGTTCTTTAAAAGGCCTCGGCGTTAGTAAGAGATGGGATCTATTATATAAGCACCCATTTCACAATGGCTTCCACGATGTGGGACTTAGGGGTGTTATATTCTCCTCTCCTACAGAGCCCAACGTCCCCGTTGGGTCATAAACACTTCACCCAGGCGTTGTGGTCCACACAGGAGCCACTATTCTAGCTGGGTATTAGCTCTAATACCACTGTAACAACCCATACCTCCGTTCACGCAAGATATTGTCACCAACTTAGCCACCGTATAGGTGTGGGGTTTTGTTCCTCAAAAGGCCTCGGCGTTAGTAAGAGATGGGCTCTATTATATAAGCACCCACTTCACGCAGGCATCCACGATGTGGGACTTAGAGGTGTTACACATATACTTACTCCAATTATTCCCTGTATATAATTGGGTCAAATTTACATGTAAACTTTTTAGCACTCTAATAAATCCTATATATATGAATTTTTCCTACATGTTCAAATTAATATTATAACATGTAAACATTCCAACATTTCAACTGATCCAATATGTGAATTATTCATATTAACAATTTGATGTTATATCATGCTAATCATTCCCCTAATTTATTAGATTCAATATATGAATTTCCTGATCTATTCATATTAACGTCTCAACTTGTCATAACAACAATTTATAATTAAACTGGAAATTTCACAATTTATAAAAAGGGGAATGCAAAACGATAGTCATAACATTATCTAAAGAGTATAGTTTAAACCCACTCACCTTTCATGCTTTCCCCAAATTTTGGATCTGATCTGTTCTATCATCCATGATTTTCCTTTCCCCTTTAATTTGATTTGAAACCTAATAACGTGGATCAACTATTTTCATTAAAAGAGAAGGGAAAGAAATAGGAAGAATTGAATAGATTGGATCAAGAAGTTTACCTTGCTTTCATGATTTAATAATCTATTTATTGATGTTGATTCTCTCTACCAGATCTGAATTCATAATTTTCCTAGGCTAGTATTTCAATTTTCAGAATAGATTTGAGAAGAGAGAGAGTGTAATTGCAGAGCTTCGACGTAGATGCTAAATTATTTAGGGTAAGATCTAGGGTCTTATTTATAAGAGTAGCGGAGGAACCATGACCCTCAGATCAAAATCTAAAACACCAGAATCGTCCATGTCAGAAAAGAAAGTTCCAGATTCGCGGGTGGGTCGACCCCTAGGTCAAACCCCCTGTTGGTGGGTCGACCCCTAGGTCGACCCCCAACGGTCCATTTTCCCTCCGAACTTTCCCGCCTGCAATTTTGATTTTTGAACTGATTTTCGAATTTTCTGGATACAAATATTTAATATATATATATACATACATATACGCTCTTATATGTATACAAACTTCTAATGCTCATGACTTCTTCATACGGTGTCCGTTTTACGCAAATCAGGTGTCTGTCTTGACCAGAATTTCGAGATGGATGCAATGGCGTAGTCCATTTTACTTAATTCTGAATATTTAATTAAGTTATCCTTATTTTATTATCTTACACTAAAAATACTGGGTGCTACAGTTTGTTTTTCACCTTTGACTTGAGTTGTATTTTTGATTTCAAGATGTCGATTACTCATCTGATATAGACATTAATAATGGAATGTTGATGGACTATAGCAATGAATTTACAACTTTTGATGTAAGATTATTTATGCTTTCTATGATTGTTTTGGTATAACAAGTTTGCATTTTGATATGCACTTTTTTTCTTTAGATTTATCCATCTCGGCAACAAATAGTTGAAGGAGTTCGTAACACCGGTTAACGTCTCGATTTCATCATAATAATTGTTAAATTGGACACTAGTGCATCTACTATGAAACCGAGAGTAGTGTTTGGTTGCGAACATAGTGATGTGTATACTAGAAAAAAAAGTTAAAGACTCTGACAACTATAGATTGATGGGTACCAAAAAGTGCAATTGTCCGTTTAGGCTTAAAGGAGTGAAACTTCCATTAATGGACAATTGGCATTTGTAGTTTTTATTGGAGTGCATAACCATTTGTAACTAAAACACAGTGAAGGTCATTCATATGCAGGAAGATTAAGTGTGGCGGAGAATAAATTAGTAATGGATATGCATAGGAATATGGTTAAAGCTAAGGAAATGCGACATACTTTAATAGGAAATGGTTCGCCGATAGTACCACCATCAAAACCATATACAATGTTATTCATGCACAAAACCTTATAGAACGAGGTGGACGATCTCAAGTTCAATATTTTTTTTCTAAACTATAGGAGTGTGGATATTTTGGCATAGACGAACTTTAGATGGGACCGATATTATAAAAGATATATTTTAGGCACATCTCATTAGTTGGGATTTTTTACGTACATTTCCCCAAGTTATAATACTTGATTGTACTTATAAAACTAATTGATACAAGATGCTGCTACTTGAAATCGTTGGTGTCACATCTACGGATCATACATTTTGTATTGCCGTAGCGTACTTAGTTGCCGAAGGTGAAGAAATTATATTTGGGATTTAGAACATTTGAAGTCTATTATGATTGATTGTGATGTGGAAATGCCCAATGTATTCATAAGTGATAGAGAGTTGGCATTGATGAATGCTATTGAAATTGTTTTTCCCAAATCTGCTCATATGTTATGTAAGTGACATATTAAGAACAACATACTTACATTTATGGGAAAGAAGAAGAATGTACATGAAACGGATGTAATGGAGAAAAAATCTTTCTTGGGGGGCTAGAATGAACTTGTGTGTTCGAAAAATAGTATGACATACAATGAAAATTTACAGTTACTGCATGAAAAATACAGCAATCATGGATCTCTGTTGAAGTATGTACATGATAGTTGGTTGGATCCGTATAAAGATCATTTTATACAAATGTGGACTGACGAATATATGCATTTCGGAAACTATACATCAAATAGGTAATTTTCATTATATTATTTCCTATACGAAAGTAAACCCATAAGTACTATTTTTTACTCCATGTTTACTAAATGCAGGGATGAAGCAGCACACTCAAAGTTGAAGAAGCAATTAGGTACTTTCCATTGTAACTTCGAGCAAGCAAGGGTGAAAATGCATTCCTTACTAGAGTTATTTGTTGTTGAGCTAAAGGCCTCATTCGAGTGAAATTTAAGTAGAGTGAAACATGTTTTTCATGTTAGAGAGTTCAAGTTTCTACGTGGTGTTATTTCTAACGTGGCTCTTGATTTACTTCATTCGGAACAAGTACGGATGAAATCAGTTGGAGATGATGAATTCTTTGTGGTTGTGTCATTCGAAAAATACACGGACTTCCATATGCCCATGAATTGGCTCGTCTTGGTCCTTCTAGCCTAATACCTCTTGACTTAATTGATGTACATTAGGCACAACTACATTTATTTCCATGGGGTAAGAGTAATGATGTTGGTGTTTTTGAAAAAATGGAAACTATATTGAAGATGTTAAAAAATGGACACTCCTCATCAACTTCATATTTACAAAAAGTTGATGGAAGTTGTGCATCCACAAACGTCCATGCTTAGTCCATCTACTAGTAACGTGAAAACCAAAGGAAGAGAAAGTAAGATATCATCAAAAACCTCAACAAAGAGAATGCCTTCTTCCTTTGAATTAGTCGATAGTTTGTCATCACATGACCCGTCTAGTCAATTAAGTGTTAACATACTAAAGAAGCAAAAACTTCAAATCCGAAAGCCATTGCAATATGACCAATGTAGTCCATATATGAAACGTTACATTACACAAATTCCTTGGGAAATAAAGCCATATGTTAATGATATTATTGATGCTGAGGTGGATGGAAATTTTGGATTTCGTTGCATTGCGACACTACTAGGAATAGGGGAATCGTCTTAGCCTCAAGTTCGGCAAGATTTGTATGAAGATTCATATGAAAATCAAGATTTATATGGAAGGGTTTTTGTAGAAAATGGCCGGTGCAATGAATTGTTTACATAATTACAACATTTCAAAGTTGGATTTGCACCTTCGAAAAAATGGATGACAATGTCGGACATGGGTTATCTTGAGGCGACAAAGTATAACGTAGTTGTAATTAGCATTAATGAAAGTCTAAACTTGACGATACCGCAGTTAAAGGGAAAAGTTCCACCTCCTATTCATTGCTCAGAAATAGCATTTGCTTTTGTTAACGACAACCATTTTGTTCAAGTAAGTATTATAGTTGTAATATATTTTATTCTATGCTATATTCGTCATATTTTGTCAATGTTTTATGTAGGTAACGTTGGAACCTTAACATCCGATGCCACCTGTAATAACAAAATGGCTGACCTACCGTCATGCGGACGCAACTACCTAGGGTGATATTTATGCAGGTCGACGAGAAACATGGAAAGAAAGAACTCAAACTTCTGAGTGGAATTGATTGAAAATTATGAGTTTGTTAGTTATGTATGGGTTCGTTATAAACTACACTTTTGTTAGTGATGTATGGATTTGTTATATATTATGCAATTATGAGTGGAATTGAATGGCAGTTATGAGCCTGTTAGTTTAACTATGCTTTTGTTAACTCAAACTACTGAGTGGATCTTATAACACCCCAGAATTTTATTGACGCTAAAGATGATGAATTAAAGAATAATCAATGTGAAATACATTGTTAATAATAAATTAAGGAAAAATTAATCTAATAATCAGAATTAAGTAAAACGGATCACGCCATTGCGTCTATCTCAGAATTTTGGTCAAGATAGACACCTGGTTTGCGTAAATTGGATGCTGTTTGAAGAAGTTATTAAGGTTTGAAGTTTGTGTGCATATAAGAAAGATATATACGCATATAAAATTCAAAAATATTCAAAAGTCAGCAAAACCAGAAATCTGATGCGCAAATCGAGGAAGGGCCGACATTTTGAAGTCGACCCGAGATCCTGCTGGGTCGACCTAGGGGTCGACTCATGCTCATGGGGGTTGACCCCGGGGTCGACACCCATGAAGGGGGGTCGACCTAGGGGTCGACCCACCTGAAGGGGTCGACCTACCCGTGGCTCTGGAAACTTTTTTCTGAACCTGGACGATTTTGGAGCTAGATTCATGAACCCTAGGCTATATAAAGGACCCTAGACCTAGGTTTTATTTATCTAAATACTGACGTCGAAGCTCTGCTGCAATGAAAATTAAAATGGTCTTTCTTCTTCTAAATCAATTCAAAGAAGATTATACATATTCGAAGATTGCTACAACAAATTCAGCGATGGCTACAACAACTTATTCAACATGTTCTTCGCAGTAAATTGGTCCATTTCCTTAAATCTATTCACTATGAGTTCAAGTTAAATCTTGTCATAAAATGCCTATTCAGTTTATGCCTATATCTATCAGTTTATTATAGAGTCGTTATTATGCCTATTCTTGATTCTCTTCTCTCCCTCTTTTTCCCTTTTTATTTTTATATAGCTAGGCTACCATCGAGCCTAGGCCAAACGCTGAAAAATGCGAGCATGCGAAATTGGGAACGATAGGGAAAGACAAAATTTGGGGCATAATTGATATTGGAAAATATGGATCTAAATTTGGGCATAAACTTGGAAATATACGAATATGGGTTTGGGGGCATATGTCTTGTTGGATAATATGAATTTAGGCAAGCATTAGAATAAATGTATATATGGAATTGGATATAAAATGGGACATGTTTAGATATTGATTTGGGACATAAATGGGAACATATGTGAATATAAATTTTAGGCATAAATTGGAGAATATGTGGGTTTGGGTTTGTGCATAATACATATATATATATATATATGCCTTGAATTATGGCATAGGAAAAAGGAGCATATGGTGCATAATTAAAAGATGAATTGAAAAAAGGCATAAAAGTCTGTAATTTGAATAATGAATTGGGCATACAATTAAATATGGGGAAAAAGAGAAATAATCACCTATAATAACATAGATAAAAATGAAATGTGTAGTAATTACAATTAGGAATTGTAAATGCACTTATGACACGAGATTAGGTTGCATTAGTGGTGGAAGTCTGCCCGGACCCGACCGACATAACCAACAGCCACTAATGTTGAACCTAATGTGTGAGGTCTAAGTGTGCAAATATGAATCGGGCTAAAACACGAGGTTAGACCCAACTGTGGAATAAGACTACTCGGACCCGACTGGTATATCCATCATCCACACGTTGTAGGCCTAATGTGGGAGGTCTAGCCAATTATAACCATAATTGCACATGGTAATGAATTTGGCTACTTAACCTAATTTAATCCATAAGGATTGTATGATTGTGAACATAAGTTAGGGGTAGGTAAAATTGGATGGGTAGTGGGTGGGTTAAGTAAAATAGAGGGGGTGGGTAATATTTATATATAGGCCCATGAACTTAACCCAAATAGGTTATGTAATTAAAGACACCTAGAGGTATACATAACCGGTGGAAAATATAATAAAGTTATGTAATTGAAAGACAACTTGAAGGGTAAGAATAACTACTAGAAATGATAGAATTAGATATGCGTAATAATCTGCTAAGTACACAACGATAAGTTGTAGTGACGGTGTAAATTGAATTTATGATTAAATGAGAGAGAATGAGGAAAACTTGTAAAATAAATAAGTTATATTTAATCATAAATGGTAAGTGACATGTTAATTAGGGAACATGTGAATTGAGATATACTTAATAATGTATTAAGGAGAACATGTTATCGTAATGATGTAACCAAGCAAGAATATAAAATAGATTGTGGATTACAAACCTTGGGCCACAATATAGAGAATAACATGTTGTGGGCTTATTAATAAACTTAAATGAATTAAGTTATATGATTGAAATTAATAAGCAAGAAAAACTTGGAAAATTGGAATAAGAATTCAATATGAACGGGAATAACCGAGTTAAATGGGAACCGGGTGAGGTAAGGCAAGCGCGTAAAAGAATGTTTAGACGTAGGGTCTAACAACATATTAAAGAAAGGCACTTGGACCAGTCCATACGTTTGAGGGTGAATAACCCAAGGGGTAGATCATCGAGGTGTTATAAGACACGAGGGGAGCACATATTCATCTGATTGTTAGGACGACTCCAAAGGACTAGAAGGGGAAGCATGTGGCTTCCAGTGCTCCTCGTAGCCCTCTATGTGGTAACAGATGTTTTAGGTTGTACTCACAGAGGTTGGGTCTGCACGTAACTACTAGATGGGTAGGCCTTGACTGCATATGTAGCTATGAATTCAGAATGCTGTGACGAGGTGACACTAGGGTGATTCGACGGTTGCCTCACGAGGATGCAGAGAGGGTCACGACCAACAAGGATAGTAGACCATCGGATATCGGTCATCGACAGCCAGCGGGATGCGAATAGACTATAGCTAAACCCAAGATATCATTTCACCTTCCACGATCGAGGTACGGGGTTGAGGGTAGACGCCACGTGGATGTTTAGATTGATTGTTATTAGGGGCAATCGCTTAGCTCTGTTGTCTATACTAGTCGAGGGAGGGGCCGAGGTGGGGCCATAGCCACCATGAAAAACAGACCCGAGGAATATTTGCATTTGAAGGCACATAACGGTGGCCTGAAAAGATACGGATAAGCTCCCAACCGAGTTCCGTGTTTATTGTTTAGCCCTACCATGGAGCTCGGTGCACATTAGAGTACGTGCAATTGAGGCATCTAGCTATAATTATAGTACATACTTGGGACAGTCTAGATACATGCATATCTGCTCTAGGTGGTGTATCATAGACTAGAGGGAAGTATTCCGATAAGGAATCTGATTCGATCGATGGTGGCAGTCCATATGCTTACGTAGCATAGTAATGATAGATATATGCAGAACATAACATTTTATATAGAGATCTGTACGTCACTCCGACGTAGGATGAGGGAATGCGTTCATTACGATGGAGACCGTGCGAGTGGGGTACCATGGGATGTATCTCAATATTGAGAGATAACTACATATATTGTATTAGGTGAATCCATGGGAAAGTAACTGGGTACGATGCGCGTATAAGTCTCGAGTGCTATTAACCCAAGTAACCTAATAACCAAGAAAATGTAATGGAATGGCATTAGTAGGGATCATTCTATTTCTGATATACTAGTATCTGTACGGTGCAGAGAAATGTATTTAAGAAGCGTAATATATCCTGTTCATTTTATCTTGCTCATTTCACGCTTGTTATTGTTACTGTTATCTTGTTCTTCCAGTTTTATATACCTGCCATTAGACTTTTATTTATTTATATTTAAAAGTAATTGGACTCGCCAGACTTTATGTCTGACCCTTTTTGTTTCCTCTTCTCTGTCTTTCGTCCCCCCCCCCCCAAGGTTCTCAGGGTGGAAGTGCTTAGAGTTGATTTGGATTCTTTCAGCTTTGCTTCGATTTTGGATATAGATGTAACACTTTGACTGCTTGTCAACTCTCTTATGGATTTGCAAGGAAAACATGGTTTATTCTTTTGTACTCTGATATTTTCGGCAAGACAGATTATTAATGTAATTAGTTACTTATGATGTAAACTATGTATTTGGGACCATGATGTTTTTATTTAAATAAAGTTTTTAATTCCGCTGCTATTTTACATGTCTACCTTATGATATTATGTTCTTATTTTCCTATAACGCTTCACGAAACTTAATGCATTCCCTTAGTGAGTGACATTAACGGATGTGGGGTGTCACATTTGGTATTAGAGCATATGGTTATAATATCGGGTAAAGTATTTTGAAAATGGTTTTGAAAAAGGTCTCGAAGACAAAGTATTTTAAAATAAAAAGTATGTTTTTGGAAAGCATATTTCCCAAATCCAAAAATATCTTCTCGATTTTTAGCTTGATTCCTTTTCCTTTTTATTCGGGGAACCATTTCCTCTCGAAAGGGTATTCCTATTTTTGAACGGTTCCGTAGGTATGTTAAAACCACGGTACATGTGGAAGGGCAAAGAACTGTCCAACCTCCATCTTTAGCCGCAGTGGTTTCACATGCGGCTTATTTTCTCTCAAGCCTCGTAAGAATTTCCGTGCTATGGAGGCAGCTTTCAAGAGACTTGTTAGCATGTTGCACAAGTGTAACACCCCACGTCCATTAATGTCACTCACAAAGGGAATGCATTAACTTCCATGGAGGTCATAAGTGAATATAGAACAGAGAAATTACAAAAAGACAGACAGTAAATAGCACTTGGAAAACTAAAACTTCGTTTTATGGCAGCGGAAATTAAATATGTCTGTTACATCATAAAACCATAGATTATAACCAACTACAACATCCGTCTTCAAAAACAAAATACATAATCCCATTACAATAAATAGCCATTAAAAAGAAAGATAACAAGCTGGACTTTACTTTTGCAGCCCAAGCTTCCCAAGAGATAAGCGATCCAACTAGACTCCACTAGAACTTGGCCCAACCTGAGGACCTGAAGGAAAAGAAAGATGGAAAAGAGGGGGTCAGACATAAAGTCCGGCGAGTATGATAATTCTACAATACTACTATCAAAATAACTGGACTAAGGCATAAGCTGGAAAACAAGGAAATGTCTATGAAAGAGCTTATTAAGGACATAGACAATCGCTAAAGGCAACGTTATAGGCGCTCCTAAATACTAAAGGATAAACACTTACTGCACCACACCAGTCACCCTAAAGATTGATCCCACTTAGCTTCACTTAGAAACTTTCTTAATGGCTTTACGTACTCCTAGCTGACTACATAGGTGCCGCCTGCCCCTATCTCCACTAGGTGTACCCCACTTTCCATTTTTCGATCGGCTCCCTACTCGTAGATACCCATGCTGGCCCCACAGTGGGGTGTATCATTCCCCTAAAGTGGCAACCCGATATAACGGAGATGCACGGCTTATACCTACACGATGCAACAACGTCTTACCTACCAGCCCGGGTCCACACACGCATATGAAACCCGTTGGACTTGCGTTGCCACCGCTCCCTGTTTTGGCCTCTTATAGTCAAACCCATTATGCGTGTCCCGTCCTCGACTTGGGTCGAGCCCACAAAGATACGTTTTGGGATACTGGTTGAAATGGGCCCCCATTATTTCCCATAAGCATTCCACCAAAGCTTGTCCCATTAGTCCATCCACTTAACCCACTTAGTCATGTTCATTTACATGTGTATTTAGTTAAGTCTAATCGTATTTCAAATGCCTCTAAAGGCAACCATTAGATTCCTCATGCCACCCAAGGCACCTACTTAACCCCCATGTCCCACCTTACATGATTATCTGGCTAAGTATTTCTTAATTTATTAAGGCCATAACCTCATAAAGACCTCTCACATTAGACTGGCATTTATGGCAGCTGGATTTGCTGGGCGGGCCCGGGCAGTCTTATACCATAAAAGAGTCTAACCTCGTGTCTTTACAACTGTTATGCTTTAGTTTGGGCCTAGGACCTCTCACATTGGGCCGACATTTGTGACTACTGGATTTGCCGGGCGGGTCCGGGCAGGTTTACGTCACAAATGGGTCCAACCTCGTGTCCTAAGCATTGATTATTATTAATAATCCACTTTCCCCAATTTTAATAATTCCCTACTTGAATTATTAATTAATTCCAAATTCAACAATGTCCATAATTGACTCAATTATGGACATCCATTCAAGGCGTGCAAAATCATACAAAATTGCACCCAATTTATTAATTCCTAATATCACCCCTACCCCACGTTTGAACGTTTATTCGCAAAATATATATTAGACTCGAATAGTCTAACTCATAGCATAGAAGAGATTATCACAATAACAACATGTATATATGACTAAATGAATCATAATAAGGGGTGAAACTTGCATATGTACAACTTGCATAGGATTATACATGTCATGGATCTAAAGATGTCAACTTGTTCATAATTCACATAATATGATCTCAATCAAATTTCATAAACTTGCATAGGAACATGTGTGAATCAACATCATCTCATCTAACAATATGGGTTTATATGGGTACACCTAACTCAATAGGCAAATTCCCATAATAAAAATTCATTTAGTCATAGATTCATGCATATGGGTACACCTAACTTAATAGGCAAATTCCCATATTCAAGATCCAATTTAAATTGTGGATTCATGTATATGGGTACACCTAACTTAATAGGCAAATTCCCATAATCATGATCCATTTAATTTTTAGAAAAAAAACATAAACTTTAAAACATGATCCAATTTGCATAAATAACAACATCATGATTTTACAACTTGTACGATTCAACACAACTTAACATTATATCATAATCATATAACTTATGGATTTCCAACATATGTGTTAACATGAGATCTACAACATATATAAGATTTATGACATAACATAGCATGATTTACACATAGCATAGCATGATAGCATAACATAGCATAGCATGGCATAGCATAGGTGAATCTACAACATATAATTTACAACATACGACAACATAATAACATAACAAGAGATCCACAATATAGAATTTACAATTACAATTCACATCACTTTCTTGCGATCCATTCATAACTTAATCGAATTATTTTATAATAACATTGTGAGAATCAGCATACTCACAATTTCAAGAAGAGAAATAGAAAGAGTCTTTGATTTAATTTGTTTGTTGAGTAGATTTAGTTGTAGGCTAGGCTTTCTCGTTCTTCTTTAGTTTGTGACAGCTACGCTGAACTCCATGGCAACGGCATGTCGGTAGCTCTCCAATTTTTCAAGTGATTTAGGGTTAGAGTCTACCCACTTATTTATAGATGTTAGGATGCATTTAGGCCATTAGATTTACCTTAGAATAGATTAGAGCCATTAGATTCCGTCCAGCCTTCAAAACACAGCCCGAAAACCTAACCAGATGCACCCAGGTCACCTGGGCTCGACCAGGGAGGTCAACCCTAGGGTCGACTCCCCAGTCGACCTGGGGGGGGGAGGTCGACTCCCCAGTCGACTCCCAGGTCGACCCCCTGGGTCTGGGCGGGAGTTTTCCCGCCTGCCTCCATTTCTGTGTTTTTGAACTCTGTTTTAAAATTTGAATTTTTCATGAAACTTCTCGAGGCCATATCTCGGTTATACGAACTCCGATTTACAAAATTTCGAACTCTATTTCGCGTATTTTTCCGAGACGAACACAATGGCGCAACCCGTTTCCCAATATTCTTATATTTGAAATTAATTATTCTTTCATTTGTGAATATTAGTATTAACTGATTTACGGGGTGTTACATTCTCCCCTCCTTAAAGGATTTCGACCCCGAAATCTTCAAGTCAAGAAGAATGTTTAACCTAACATCCAATCAACCATCTACTCAATCATCAAACACTGGCATCTACTGTCCTTATAGACTTCTAATGCTTTTATGTTTAAATGCATAGTGTGTGTATATGTCCGTATCTAATGCAAAATCAGGCGGTCCACTGATTCAGTTGACCTCCTTGATGCAATTCATGATAGTGCCATGCATCCATTATGTATGCAAAAGATCCTAATTGCTTACATACTACTTCTATATGCGTGCACATCCATTCAACTGAATGCAGCATCTATATGATGGTACAACCATTATACATCCATTATACTAAATACATTCATTTATGCAATATGCAATATGTAGTGACTGAGCCGATCTAGTGCCAAAAGTGTGTGTATATATGCATCCACGAGCAACCACTAGCAAACACTTGCATCCATCATACATAACATGTCTCAAACACATGTTTCAACCATAGGATTATCCTAACTAAAGGTCAAAGATACTAATGAGAGGACATACTAAAGATAAGATAAGATAAGCTAAGCAATAAGGAGAAATTAAAAGACATACCCTCAAAAAGAAAAGGGTACAACGAACGCATCTTCTCTTCTGTCTCCTAAGTAGCGTTGCTCTCATCATCTCCCCATTGCACTTTAACTAGTCCGACCTCTCGATTCCTCAACTTTTTGATCTCCGACCCAAGAATGCATGTAGGAGCTCGTCTAATTGTTGCATCACGCTCTATTTCCACCTCTTTAAGCAAGCTCGGCTCTACCACCTCCGCGGTCTTGTGCAAACACTTCCTCAAATGTGATACATGGAATACGTCGTGTACTCCACTAAGTTTCTCAGGCAACTCCACCCTATACGCCATCTTCCCAATCCTGTTTTTATAGGAAACGGCCCTACAAACCTTGGCGCTAATTTCCCAACGGACCCAAAGCGAACAACATTCCGTAACGGAGATACTTTGATAAAAACCATGTCCCCAATGTCAAACTCAAGATCTGTCCTCCTCTTATCAGCATATGATTTCTGCCTATCTTGTGCTGCTTTCATCCTCCTTCAAATCAAATCAATCTTCTCCGAGGTTTCCCTAACCATATCGGGCCCAAGTAGGATTTTATCGGTAGATTCCCACCAACATGTAGGCGAACGGCAAGGCCTTCCATAAAGAGCTTCGAAAGGTGCCATGCCAATACTAGACTGAAAGCTATTATTATATGCGAATTCTACCAACGGAAGGTGCTCTTCCCATGTACCCCCAAAGTCTAGGATACAAAGCCTTAAAAGATCCTCTAGAATACGATTCACCCTCTCGGTCTGGCCGTTCGTCTGAGGATGATATGCGGTGCTCAAACATAGCTGAGTCCCTACCGCCTCTTGTAAACTCTTCCAAAATTCGCTAGTGAAGAAGGGATCACGGTCGCTTACTATACTAGAAGGAATACCGTGCAAACGAACTATCTCTTTAATGTATACAGAAGCCAACCACGGAGCAGTCCTCTTACTTTTCACGGGAATAAAATGGGCGCTCTTAGTAAGTCTATCTACTATAACCCAAATCCCCGTATTACCCTTCCTTGATCTTGGTAATCCATCCACAAAATCCATTGAGACGCTTTCCCATTTCCATAGTGGAACTTCCAATGGGTGAAGCAACCCACCGGGTTTCTTTTGTTCCGCTTTTACTCGTTGGCACACCAAGCATCTAGCGACGTACTCGGCCACGTCCTTTTTCATACCGGCCCAAAAGAAAACCCGCTTCATATCTTTGTACATCTTGTCTCCGCCGGGATGAATGGTCATCTTTGAGCGATGAGCATCATCAAGAATGGCCTTCCTTAGGTCTTCGTCTTGTGGTACACAAAGTCTATTATCCCTTCATAACCAACCCTTATCGTCTAGGGTATACCTACGAAGATGGCTAGACGACTCCCCTCCTTTGAGCTTTTCTACTATCTCAACCAACTGTGGGTCGTCTTGATGTGCCTCACCAACTCGTCCTAGAAGTGTAGGTCTAACCTCCAAGGATGCTAACAAACCAGGTACTAGGTCAACGGAGGGTCTAAAGTCAAACATGGAGATGAATTCTAAGCTTCGTCGTTCAACAAACAACGGACTCAAGGACAACCTTTTCCTACTTAAGGCGTCTGCTACCACGTTACCCTTGCCCGGGGTATATGCTATTTCAAAATCGTAGGAGGCTAAGAATTCCATCCACCGTTGCTGTCTTAAATTCAAATCCTTCTGAGAGAAGAAGTATTTTAATGATTTGTGGTCAGTGAACAGTTCGAATTTCTCACCAAGAAAATAGTGACGCCAAGACTTAAGCGCGAAAACAATTGCGGCTAACTCAAGGTCATGCGTAGGGTAATTCTTTTCATGAACCCTCAACTGCCTTCCACCATAGGCTATTACTCTTCCCTCTTGCATGAGGACCGCGCCAAGTCCCGTCCCACAAGCATCAGTATAGACGGTAAACGGTTTATTCCCGTCTGGCAGCACTAAGACTGGGGCTGAAGTTAAGGCTCTCTTTAAACGTTGGAACGCATCATCACAATCTTCGTCCCACGTAAAAACAAGGTTCTTCTTCGTTAACCGTGTTAATGGAGCTGATATTTTTGCGAAGTCTTTGATAAACTTCCTATAATAGCCAGCCAACCCCAAGAAACTTCTTACTTCGGTTACATTTTTAGGGACCTTCCAATCTTGGATGGCCACCACCTTTGCGGGATCCATTGCTATCCCTTCCTTGGAAACCATGTGCCCTAAGAACCGGACTTCTTTCCTCCAGAAGTGACACTTAGAAAATTTTGCCTTAAGGTTATGCGCTCGAAGGGTTTCCAACACTTCCCTAAGATGTAGGGCATGCTCTCCTTCATCCTTAGAAAAGACTAAGATGTCATCCACAAAAACTACCACGAATTTGTTAAGGTACTCCCTAAACACCCTACTCATCAAATCAACAAAATATGCGGGGGCGTTTGTCAAACCAAAGAGCATCACTAGCCATTCATAGAATCCGTCAGGAGTCCTAAAAGCACTCTTATCTATACTATCCTCAGCCACTCTCAGTTGATGAAAGCCAGTGGCTAAGTCCAACTGCGAAAACACTGAGGCGCCAACTAACTGATCAAAGAGATCGTCAATCCTCGGCAGTGGGTGTCGGTTCTTTTTATTAAGCTTGTTTAGTTCTCTATAGTCCACACAAAGTCTAAGGGACCCATCCGCCTTTGTAGCAAATACTACTAGAGCACCCCACTCCAATATACTACGTCTTATGAAACCCTTCTCAAGCAACTCCTTCACTTGCTTATTGAGTTCCCTCCTTTCACAAGGAGCCATGTGGCGCACTGGCAAAGATACGGGTTTAGCATTATCCACAAGATAAATTCGAAAGTCTATCTCCCGCTTTGGAGGTAAGCCCTTCACCTCCTCAAACACATCCGGATATTCCCGAACCACCTCTACCGATCGCAGATTCTCTACAGACGCGTCAAGCGATTCAAGATAACTCAGCATAACGGAATCTATGGGATTACAAAAGATGTCGAGAGTGTTACCAAGGCGAGTCACAAGCCTTACTACTCTCCTTTCACAATCAAGAATGGCCCCATTTCTAGATAACCAATCCATTCCTAAAATTGGCCCATAGCCCGTGAAGCCCAATACATAAGCATCACATCTAAATTCAACGCTAAGTATAGAGATTTTCAAATCCAAACATATCATGGTCAAATTGCCGAACCCCCAATTGGATTTGAAACAACCAAGGGATCCTCTACTAAACTGTTGTTCAAGTGCAGTAATTCAACTAATGATGCAGAGATAAACGAATGAGATGCGCCAGAATCGAATAAGGTACGGACAGGATGATCAAACAGAAAAACTAAGCTTTCAACAGAAATTGTTCTACCTCTTTCTTGCAGCGGTGGGGCCGCAATAGCCTGAACTTGCCCCCTTGCCTGCCCTGGTGCCATAAGAGCCTGCACCTTTCCTCCCGAGGTAGACCCTGCCCTCTGCCCCTTCTTTGGGCAGTCCTTCACCAAATGTCCCGCATCTCCACAATGAAAACAACCAGTCTTCTTTTTCTTTCTACAATCTTTGCTGAGATGGCCAGGCGTCCCACAATTGAAGCATCTCTTCTTCCCTTTGCCATTATTGTTTTTACCACCCTTCTTATTTTGCTGTTGGGGTTTCTTCTGATCCCCTTTCTTTTCAACTGCCTTATCCTCATGCATAAGTGCCATTTCTACTAGCCTTTCAAAGGTGGCTCCCATAGGGATGTGGGTCATAGCCAACCCTTGCAACGGTTCATTCAAGCCTCTAACGAACCTCAAAGCTTTCTTCTCTGGCGTGTTCACCAACTCCAAGCCAAACCTTGCTAACTGATTAAATTTATTGACATATTCCTTCACTGATAAGCTCCCTTGCTTTAATGTCAGGAATTTTTCCATATTTAAATTCTCCTCTGCCCTTGAAAGAAACTTTGCCTCAAACCTTCGTCTGAAATCCGCCCATGAATCAACTGGACGTTCCCCATTAGTGACCTCCCACCAAAACGAGGCCTCTCCCTTCATTAACCAAGCAGCTAAACGGACTTTCCTCCCATCTTCCACTTCAAAGATATCCAACAATTCCTCAGTCTCCTTAAGCCAGTCTCTGGCCTCCACAAACGTCTCAGCCCCTTGAAAAGTTTTTCCTCCCATAGCCTTAAATTCCTTGCACGTCTTTGCAAAAGTGTCAACACGAGGTGGAGGAGGAGGAGGAGGAATGGGTGCAACTGGGGATGGAGGAACATCTGCTGGGCCTGCAGTGGTGGCCCTAGCCTCCAAATATCTCCTAAACCACCCTGGAACCGTTACACCATCTGGGAGATTAAGATCTTCAGCCATGCTGAAACGAAAAAGGAAAGATTCAAAATGGAGAATTCGAAAGATAAAGATAAGGATATGGCTATTTGGGATTATGTTTTTCATAAAAACTCTCTCTAAATAACATGTTTTTGAAAGCACTTCTTCCAAAAATACTTTAGAAAAATATTTTTCTAAAAATTTTCTCTGTTCTGGTAACCTTATGCTCTGATACCACGTGTAACACCCCACGTCCATTAATGTCACTCACAAAGGGAATGCATTAACTTCCATGGAGGTCATAAGTGAATATAGAACAGAGAAATTACAATAAGACAGACAATAAATAGCACTTGGAAAACTAAAACTTCGTTTTATTGCAGCGGAAATTAAATATGTCTATTACATCATAAAACCATAGATTATAACCAAGTACAACATCCGTCTTCAAAAACAAAATACATTATCCCATTACAATAAATAGCCATTAAAAAGAAAGATAACAAGCTGGACTTTACTTCTGCAGCCCAAGCTTCCCAAGAGATAAGCGATCCAACTAGATTCCACTAGAACTTGGCCCAACCTGAGGACCTGAAGGAAAAGAAAGATGGAAAAGAGGGGATCAGACATAAAGTCTGGCGAGTATGATAATTCTACAATACTACTATCAAAATAACTGGACTAAGGCATAAGCTGGAAAACAAGGAAATGTCTATGAAAGAGCTTATTAAGGACATAGACAATCGCTAAAGGCAACGTTATAGGCGCTCCTAAATACTAAAGGGTAAACACTTTACTGCACCACACCAGTCACCCTAAAGATTGATCCCACTTAGCTTCACTTAGAAACTTTCTTAATGGCTTTACGTACTCCTAGCTGACTACATAGGTGCCGCCGGCCCCTATCTCCACTAGGTGTACCCCACTTTCCATTTTTCGGTCGGCTCCCTACTCGTAGATACCCGTGCTGGCCCCACAGTGGGGTGTATCATTCCCCTAAAGTGGCAACCCGATATAACGGAGATGCATGGCTTATACCTACACGATGCAACAACGTCTTACCTACCAGTCCGGGTCCACACACGCATATGAAACCCGTTGGACTTGCGTTGCCACCGCTCCCTGTTTTGGCCTCTTATAGTCAAACCCAGTATGCGTGTCCCGCCCTCGACTTGGGTCGAGCCCACAAAGATACGTTTTGGGATACTGGTTGAAATGGGCCCCCATTATTTCCCACAAGCATTCCACCTAAGCTTGTCCCATTAGTCCATCCACTTAACCCACTTAGTCATGTTCATTTACATGTGTATTTGGTTAAGTCTAATCGTATTTCAAATGCCTCTAAAGGCAACCACTAGATTCCTCATGCCACCCAAGGCACCTACTTAACCCCCATGTCCCACCTTACATGATTATCTGGCTAAGTATTTCTTAATTCATTAAGGCCATAACCTCATAAAGACCTCTCACATTAGACTGGCATTTATGGCAGCTGGATTTGCCGGGCGGGTCCGGGCAGTCTTATACCATAAAAGAGTCTAACCTCGTGTCTTTACAACTGTTATGCTTTAGTTTGGGCCTAGGACCTCTCACATTGGGCCGACATTTGTGACTACTGGATTTGCCGGGCGGGTCCGGGCAGGTTTACGTCACAAACGGGTCCAACCTCGTGTCCTAAGCATTGATTATTATTAATAATCCACTTTCCCCAATTTTAATAATTCCCTACTTGAATTATTAATTAACTCCAAATTCAACAATGTCCATAATGGACATCCATTCAAGGCGTGCAAAATCATACAAAATTGCACCCAATTTATTAATTCCTAATATCATCCCTACCCCACGTTTGAACGTTTATTCGCAAAATATATATTAGACTCGAATAGTCTAACTCATAGCATAGAAGAGATTATCACAATAACAATATGTATATATGACTAAATGAATCATAATAAGGGGTGAAACTTGCATATGTACAACTTGCATAGGATTATACATGTCATGGATCTAAAGATGTCAACTTGTTCATAATTCACATAATATGATCTCAATCAAATTTCATAAACTTGCATAGGAACATGTGTGAATCAACATCATCTCATATAACAATATGGGTTTATATGGGTACACCTAACTCAATAGGCAAATTCCCATAATAAAAATTCATTTAGTCATAGATTCATGCATATGGGTACACCTAACTTAATAGGCAAATTCCCATATTCAAGATCCAATTTAAATTGTGGATTCATGTATATGGGTACACCTAACTTAATAGGCAAATTCCCATAATCATGATCCATTTAATTTTTAGAAAAAAAAAACATAAACTTTAAAACATGATCCAATTTGCATAAATAACAACATCATGATTTTACAACTTGTACGATTCAACACAACTTAACATGATATCATAATCATATAACTTATGGATTTCCAACATATGTGTTAACATGAGATCTACAACATATATAAGATTTATGACATAACATAGCATGATTTACACATAGCATAGCATGATAGCATAACATAGCATAGCATGATTTTCATCATAGCATGGCATAGCATAGGAGAATCTACAACATATAATTTACAACATACGACAACATAATAACATAACAAGAGATCCACAATATAGAATTTACAATTACAATTCACATCACTTTCTTGCGATCCATTCATAACTTAATCGAATTATTTTATAATAACATTGTGAGAATCAGCATACTCACAATTTCAAGAAGAGAAATAGAAAGAGTCTTTGATTTAATTTGTTTGTTGAGTAGATTTAGTTGTAGGCTAGGCTTTCTCGTTCTTCTTTAGTTTGTGACGGCTACGCTGAACTCCATGGCAACGGCATGTCGGTAGCTCTCCAATTTTTCAAGTGATTTAGGGTTAGAGTCTACCCACTTATTTATAGATGTTAGGATGCATTTAGGCCATTAGATTTACCCTAGAATAGATTAGAGCCATTAGATTTCGTCCAGTCTTCAAAACACAGTCTGAAAACCCAACCAGATGCACCCAGGTCACCTGGGCTCGACCAGGGAGGTCGACTCCCAGGTCGACCCTAGGGTCGACTCCCCAGTCGACCTGGGGGGGAGTTCGACTCCCCAGTCGACCCCCAGGTCGACCCCCTGGGTCTGGGCGGGAGTTTTCCCGCCTGCCTCCATTTCTGTGTTTTTGAAATCTGTTTTAAAATTTGAATTTTTCGTGAAACTTCTCAAGGCCATATCTCGGTCATATGAACTCCGATTTACAAAATTTCGGACTCTATTTCGCGTATTTTTCCGAGACGAACACAATGGCGCAGCCCGTTTGTAACACCCCGAAAATTCTATAACTATGAAATTAGCAAATTAAAGTATAATTAATCTGAAATCAAAGAACTAAGGGAAACGGGATACGCCATTGCGTTCGTCTCGGAAAAATACGCGAAATAGAGTCCGAGTTTTCCAAAAACGGAGTCCGTATGAAGAAGATATGGCCTTCGGAAGTTTTGAATTAAATTTAAAATTCAAACAGAATAAAATAATTAGAAATGGGGCCCAATGGGCCAGGGCGGATAAACACCCGCCTAGGCCACCCAGGTCGACTGGGCTGTCGACCTGGGCTACCCATGTCGACAGGGCTGTCGACAGCCCTGTCGACAGGGGTGTCGACCTGGTCGAGCCCAGCCAACCTGGCTGGCCAGGTCTGTGTTTGGCCGATTCTTTGTGGTCTGCTTTGTCATTAGGGCTAGGTGGCGGGTTCTAATTGGTCTCTCTATCTAATGAATGGCTATGATCAATCCAAGCAACATCAAGGGTCCTAATCAGTTCCTAACCTCTATATAAACAACCCTAGACTAAACCCTAATCTATTCATTCAAAATTAAGAACATAGCCGCCATGTTGCTGAGGAACGACTAAGAGTAGCCGCCAACTAGAGAGAGAGAGTTAGGAAGAAAGTTCTAAAGCCTAAAGCAATTCAAGCAACCTAAAGCCAATCAATTCAACATCATATCTCTTAATTAGAGAATTCGCCGCAACCATTGTAAGTAGAGTATTACTTTGGTATGAATAAACAACTGTATTGATTTGTATGCTTGAATTGGGATAATAAAGTAGTTCATATTTGTGCAAAATTATGTTATTCATTATAAAGAACTACATGCGGTAGTTCTATGCAAGTATACGTTTGGAATATTGCGCAAATTATGTAATCTATGTTGAAGCTACATGTATGTAGTTGATTGAAATTCATGCAAGTTTGGGGCTTTGTTATTATGTCATCATGATGTATATTTTTGTGCATAAATCATTTTGCAAGTAATTGAAACAAGTTTGGTTGTTATTGTTCATAAGAAACTATGTTGGAATTTTGACACCATAATCCATGTATTAAGTCATGCTTTTGCAAACTTATGAATATGGCTAGGCTATGAATGATATTTGGCATAATTGAAATCCATGATTAAGTCTATCTTGTTTACAAGAATTATATGATGACATATGTGAGACATGGCTAGGTTAGACTCAAAAATCCCTTTTTGCAAGTTTAAAGCAAACACCATGTTTAGGAATATTTATGCATAAGTATGTTTATACCATCGTTATGTGATTAGACTTAAATCATGATTAAGTTGAACTATGCTTTTGTGTTAGTAACAAAGTATCCCCTTTGTAAACATGTAGAAACCTTATGAACATGACTTGTTTATGTTTATGCCTAAATGAGAACATAGGTCTATGTTGTAGTTAAGACTATGTGACACCTAATTTAGATTCCTATCTTAAGTTTACATGGTTTGGTTCATGTCACCTTTGCTTTATGACCAAAGTATATATATGCAAGTACACCAGTTTCTATTTTGTATTTCCAACGTCATATTGCAAGTTCATGCGCTCACCTTCCCCTCTTTGTGTATGTAATCACGCTTTAAGCCTCCCCTTTTCGCATGGCTAAATTGGGCTTTAAAAGGCTAAGCCCAATATATAAACGGACGTGTAAAACGGGGGAAAATAACGTTGGGTTAAAATTACTAATGAATGGAAATATGAAATAGAAGGGCCCGAATTCAAGTATGGGTTGGGCCCGTGATTGGTGTAACCTTTACACCATTAACTTAATAATGGGCCGCAAATATTTACATATAAGAAATAAAGAAGAATGACAAGATATGTAAATGTAGAAAATACGATGTGTTTAACCCGAGGTTGGATTGAGTTGTGATGTAAACCTGCCCGGAACCGCCCGGCTGTCCAGTAGTCACAACAATACCTATCCAATGTGGGAGGTTAAACATGGAGCCCAATAAGGACCCGAGGTTAGACTGAGTTGTGGCGTAAGACTGCCCGGAACCAACCGGCAACAGGCAGCCACAACAATACCTGTCTAATGTGAGAGGTCAGGGCCTTAATAAGACAATTAAGGCTGAGTCAGGATTGTTAGGATTAAGTGAACTAAAGACTTAATCAAAATGGAACATGCTAAACTAAACGGACTGGTGGGGTTAGGTTAGGAAACACTTAACCAACTTAGCATGTTGGCTAGAGATAGAAAACCTAGTAACGGGGGGACCCTTTTCAGCAGTAACCCTAGAAGGTGTATCAGGAAACCCTGAAACTAGGCAGGGTGGGGCACGATTACTGGGCTGATTGTAAGAGGTCAAAGCGACGGCGGTGGTGTAGCAGTGTAGGTTCTAATGGGGTGCGGGCGTGCACACACTCCGGCGCAGAAAAATAAGGCACTGGACACCAGTAGCATACCTGTGCACTCTAAGGTTGTGTCGGGCCGCCACCATGGGACTTGATACACCCCACGGTGGGACCAGCATAGGTAACTACAAACATCGGGGGCCGTAAGACACATGTAACTATGCGAGTAGGAGCCGATCATCATAGAATGGATCACATCACCCTGATTATGGGGTGCCAGTTGGAAACTAGTTTATATGGGTTCAGAGATCAACATGGGGTACGATAGTATATTCGACCCTAGACAACTTAACCAAGTTTATAGTGCATGCCCACTTCTTGTTTATACTTATCATACCCAGTTCTTTATTCATAGACAAAATAGTACTAGACTTACTCAGGCTTTATGTCTGACTCTACTTTTCTTTCGTCTTCTTTCTTCCGTTCCCCCCCCCCCCCCAGGTCCTCAGGGAGGGAACACAGCAGCTTGACCAACCTTAGCATCCAGCTTGAAGAAGAGAAATGTATTGCTTGGACTTTCCTGTTTTGAACTATGGCTTTGGACAATCCACTATGGGGCTTTTGCAGTTTATCTATGTTTTATTTATGCTTCTTTAAATAATGTACTCAAGACAGATTATGAAAGTGTTATGTTATGTTTTTGGAAAGGATGTTGTTGTAACACGTATTTGACTTTATGAAATAAAAGTTTGTTGTTCTTCCGTTGTTTACAAATATGTGTTCTTATATCTGTCTTGTATATCTGTGACTTGTACTTATAAACCTCCACCAAAATTAGGGCATTCCCTTTGAGAGTGACCCTAACGGAGGTGGGGTGTTTCACTTGGTATCAGAGCATAGGTTTACCAGATAAGATAAAAAGTTTTGAAAAACTATTTTCAAAAAGGAAATTTAAAGAAGCATTTTTAAAAGAAAAATATTATTTTATTTTAAAAAGGCAAAGTCCACTCCCCAAAGCCATAGGTACTATCTCTTATCCTTCGTTTTGAATCTATCCTTTTTGTTTCAGCATGTCCCAAGAACTTAACTTGCCGGAAGGGGTGCCAATACCTGGTTGGTTTAGACGGTTCTTAGAAGCAAGAGCCACTCAGCCAGGTCCTACCATTCCTCCTCCCCCAGCAGAAGGAAATCATCCAGCTGCAGCAGCACCTTTTCCTCCACCTCCTCCTCGGGGAAACGCTTTTGCTAAGATATGTAAAGATTTTAAAGCTATGGGAGGAAGGGATTTCCATGGAACTGAGTCCTTCGTGGCAGCTAGAAATTGGCTGAAAGAAACGGAGGACCTATTCATCATCTTTGAGGTAGAAGTTAGACAAAAAGTACAATTGGCGGTGTGGCTATTGAAGGGCGAGGCTTCCTACTGGTGGGAAGTCACTAATGCTGAAAGACCAGTGGAGACATGGGAGGACTTTAGGGCAAGGTTTGAGACCAAATTTCTCTCAGATGCAGAAAGAAGTTTGCAGTTGGAAAAATTCTTATTTCTTAAGCAAGGGGACAAGACGGTCAGAGAGTATGTGAATCAGTTCGATGAGCTGGCTAGGTTTGGGCTTGACCTAGTCAACACCCCGCACAAGAAGGCTCTCCGTTTCGTCAAAGGGTTAAATGAGCCATTACACAGTTTGGCCATGACCCATATACCCATGGGGGCCACGTATGAAAGATTGGTGCAAATGGCATTGCTGAATGAAGAGTTCCAACCCGCATCTTAGGGACGGAAGTGAAGAAGCTACGCAACCGCGAAGTCAAGCTCGTCAAAGTCCAGTGGAGCGACGCCGAGGGAGACGCGACTTGGGAAACTGAAGCTAGAATCCGTACAGCCTACCCTTTTCTGTTCAAGGGTACATCCTTGATCTTTCCTTTTCCTTAAGTTGCGCTTTTATCTATCTTTTTAGGTATATTTCCTCGACCTTATCTTTTAGGAAGAAACCTTTTGGATGAAAACATGTAATTGAAACATGTTATGTATAATGGTTGCAAGTGGGTGCAAGTGATTGCTAGTGGCTGCTCGTGGTTGCATATACACACACAATCTAGGTTTTAGATCGGCTCAGTCACTTCATATTGCATATGCATATATGTTTGTATTCGTATGTGGTTGAACTTTAATGTGTTGACATGTGGATGCTGCATTTGTATTGAATGATTGTGCACTCATGTAGAATCATGAATAGGAAAATTTGCATACATAATGGATTCATGGCACTTACATAATTCGCATTAAGGAGGTCAACTGAATCAGTAGACCGCCTGATTTTGCATTAGATAAGTTCATGTACAAACACACTTCGCATATGATCATGAAGCATTAGAAGTCTTTTAAGGACAATGGATGCTCGTGTTTGATGGATGGGTAGATGGATGATTGAATGTTAGGATTTACATTCCTCCTAACTTGAAGATTTCGGGGACGAAATCCTTTTAAGTGGGGGAGAATGTAACACCCCGAAAATTCTATAACTATGAAATTAGCAAATTAAAGTATAATTAATCTGAAATCAAAGAACTAAGGGAAACGGGATACGCCATTGCGTTCGTCTCGGAAAAATACGCGAAATAGAGTCCGAGTTTTCGAAAAACGGAGTCCGTATGAAGAAGATATGGCCTTCGGAAGTTTTGAATTAAATTTAAAATTCAAACAGAATAAAATAATTAGAAATGGGGCCCAATGGGCCAGGGCGGATAAACACCCGCCTAGGCCACCCAGGTCGACTGGGCTGTCGACCTGGGCTACCCATGTCGACAGGGCTGTCGACAGCCCTGTCGACAGGGGTGTCGACCTGGTCGAGCCCAGCCAACCTGGCTGGCCAGGTCTGTGTTTGGCCGATTCTCTGTGGTCTGCTTTGTCATTAGGGCTAGGTGGCGGGTTCTAATTGGTCTCTCTATCTAATGAATGGCTATGATCAATCCAAGCAACATCAAGGGTCCTAATCAGTTCCTAACCTCTATATAAACAACCCTAGACTAAACCCTAATCTATTCATTCAAAATTAAGAACATAGCCGCCATGTTGCTGAGGAACGACTAAGAGTAGCCGCCAACTAGAGAGAGAGAGTTAGGAAGAAAGTTCTAAAGCCTAAAGCAATTCAAGCAACCTAAAGCCAATCAATTCAACATCATATCTCTTAATTAGAGAATTCGCCGCAACCATTGTAAGTAGAGTATTACTTTGGTATGAATAAACAACTGTATTGATTTGTATGCTTGAATTGGGATAATAAAGTAGTTCATATTTGTGCAAAATTATGTTATTCATTATAAAGAACTACATGCGGTAGTTCTATGCAAGTATACGTTTGGAATATTGCGCAAATTATGTAATCTATGTTGAAGCTACATGTATGTAGTTGATTGAAATTCATGCAAGTTTGGGGCTTTGTTATTATGTCATCATGATGTATATTTTTGTGCATAAATCATTTTGCAAGTAATTGAAACAAGTTTGGTTGTTATTGTTCATAAGAAACTATGTTGGAATTTTGACACCATAATCCATGTATTAAGTCATGCTTTTGCAAACTTATGAATATGGCTAGGCTATGAATGATATTTGGCATAATTGAAATCCATGATTAAGTCTATCTTGTTTACAAGAATTATATGATGACATATGTGAGACATGGCTAGGTTAGACTCAAAAATCCCTTTTTGCAAGTTTAAAGCAAACACCATGTTTAGGAATATTTATGCATAAGTATGTTTATACCATCGTTATGTGATTAGACTTAAATCATGATTAAGTTGAACTATGCTTTTGTGTTAGTAACAAAGTATCCCCTTTGTAAACATGTAGAAACCTTATGAACATGACTTGTTTATGTTTATGCCTAAATGAGAACATAGGTCTATGTTGTAGTTAAGACTATGTGACACCTAATTTAGATTCCTATCTTAAGTTTACATGGTTTGGTTCATGTCACCTTTGCTTTATGACCAAAGTATATATATGCAAGTACACCAGTTTCTATTTTGTATTTCCAACGTCATATTGCAAGTTCATGCGCTCACCTTCCCCTCTTTGTGTATGTAATCACGCTTTAAGCCTCCCCTTTTCGCATGGCTAAATTGGGCTTTAAAAGGCTAAGCCCAATATATAAACGGACGTGTAAAACGGGGGAAAATAACGTTGGGTTAAAATTACTAATGAATGGAAATATGAAATAGAAGGGCCCGAATTCAAGTATGGGTTGGGCCCGTGATTGGTGTAACCTTTACACCATTAACTTAATAATGGGCCGCAAATATTTACATATAAGAAATAAAGAAGAATGACAAGATATGTAAATGTAGAAAATACGATGTGTTTAACCCGAGGTTGGATTGAGTTGTGATGTAAACCTGCCCGGAACCGCCCGGCTGTCCAGTAGTCACAACAATACCTATCCAATGTGGGAGGTTAAACATGGAGCCCAATAAGGACCCGAGGTTAGACTGAGTTGTGGCGTAAGACTGCCCGGAACCAACCGGCAACAGGCAGCCACAACAATACCTGTCTAATGTGAGAGGTCAGGGCCTTAATAAGACAATTAAGGCTGAGTCAGGATTGTTAGGATTAAGTGAACTAAAGACTTAATCAAAATGGAACATGCTAAACTAAACGGACTGGTGGGGTTAGGTTAGGAAACACTTAACCAACTTAGCATGTTGGCTAGAGATAGAAAACCTAGTAACGGGGGGACCCTTTTCAGCAGTAACCCTAGAAGGTGTATCAGGAAACCCTGAAACTAGGCAGGGTGGGGCACGATTACTGGGCTGATTGTAAGAGGTCAAAGCGACGGCGGTGGTGTAGCAGTGTAGGTTCTAACGGGGTGCGGGCGTGCACACACTCCGGCGCAGAAAAATAAGGCACTGGACACCAGTAGCATACCTGTGCACTCTAAGGTTGTGTCGGGCCGCCACCATGGGACTTGATACACCCCACGGTGGGACCAGCATAGGTAACTACAAACATCGGGGGCCGTAAGACACATGTAACTATGCGAGTAGGAGCCGATCGTCATAGAATGGATCACATCACCCTGATTATGGGGTGCCAGTTGGAAACTAGTTTATATGGGTTCAGAGATCAACATGGGGTACGATAGTATATTCGACCCTAGACAACTTAACCAAGTTTATAGTGCATGCCCACTTCTTGTTTATACTTATCATACCCAGTTCTTTATTCATAGACAAAATAGTACTAGACTTACTCAGGCTTTATGTCTGACTCTACTTTTCTTTCGTCTTCTTTCTTCCGTTCCCCCCCCCAGGTCCTCAGGGAGGGAACACAGCAGCTTGACCAACCTTAGCATCCAGCTTGAAGAAGAGAAATGTATTGCTTGGACTTTCCTGTTTTGAACTATGGCTTTGGACAATCCACTATGGGGCTTTTGCAGTTTATCTATGTTTTATTTATGCTTCTTTAAATAATGTACTCAAGACAGATTATGAAAGTGTTATGTTATGTTTTTGGAAAGGATGTTGTTGTAACACGTATTTGACTTTATGAAATAAAAGTTTGTTGTTCTTCCGCTGTTTACAAATATGTGTTCTTATATCTGTCTTGTATATCTGTGACTTGTACTTATAAACCTCCACCAAAATTAGGGCATTCCCTTTGAGAGTGACCCTAACGGAGGTGGGGTGTTTCACCGTTTCCCAATATTCTTATATTTGAAATTAATTATTCTTTCATTTGTGAATATTAGTATTAACTGATTTACGGGGTGTTACAACAAGGATGGTAAAAAGGAGAATAAGGGAGTTGGGGCTAAGGAGCACAACTCAAAGAAGAAAAGAGGAAATAACATAATTTCGGAATGGTGGGTCATCTGGGGAAGGATTGCAGAAAGAGAAAAGGCATTTGTTACCACTTTGGTAAGGCAGGACACCTCATTAAGGAGTGCTCGAAGAGACAAAGACAAGGCCAGAGGGCAGGAACTTCTAGGGGGTGAGCTATCGTTCTCATAGTTGGTGGACAGGATAGGGGTAGGGAAGTTTTCATCGAAGGATTGATTTCTATTTCTGATCATCCTATTAGGGTTCTTTTCATAGCGCTTTGCATTCTTTTATATTTGATCCTTTAGTTGAGTCTCTGTACCTAGATACTAGTATGGTTTTGGATCCCATTATTGCCTCAAACCCAGTGGAGGTACGACTCATTTATCGACGATTTTTCGGGGTTTGAGAATCTCTGTGTTAAGTGTCGAGTTTGATTGCGATGCATATGTTCTTGATTTCATAAGATACGGTTTGATTCTAGGATGGATGGGTTAACCATATATGGAGCCATTCTAGATTGTGAGAGGAGGGTCGTTAGACTTCTGACTTGCCATAGAAAGACTCTCGAGATTTCTTATGACCCCAATAGGGTCTGTCATGCTTAGTCTCCTAGAACCTCTTGATATATCTATTGATGATTTGCGACATGTGACTCCTAAAAGGAAAGAGGGAACTTGATAAGCAAGTAAGAGAGCTACTTGAGAAGAGGTTTGATAGGTGAACCATATCGGGATAGGGAAACCTGTTGAAGACAGTCCTTGAGGAAGCCCATCATTCTAAGATGACTATTCATCCAAGTGGCGATAAAATGTATAGAGTTCGAGGTAGTAGAACCAAACTTGCGAGAGGAAATGAAAGTAGAGAAGGAAGCAATGATAGGACGAGTTCCGACTTGCATACTTGGATCGGAGGTTAAGAAATTGTGCAACAATGAAGTGAAGCTAGTAAGAGCGCAATGGGGAATGGGCCGCGAGAACGCTACTTGGGAGGCTGAAGACAAGATTCGCGCTTCATATCCTTTCCTTTTTGAGAATATGTCCTTAACTTCTTTTTCCAAGCTTCGAATTAATACTTGTATCTATCGTTTGAATATCTCCTATCGATCGAGTCTTTAGATAGAAAACTAATGAATGTAAACATGTGTTTGAGACATGTTATGTTTGATGCATGCAAGTGATTGCTAGTGATTGCTCGTGGATGCATACACACACACAATAGGTACTAGATCGGCTCAGTCACTTACATTTTGCATATTGATGTGTGTAGATTTTAAATTTTATGGATGAAAATAGGTGTATTGTTGCATTAATGTTGCATTTGGATGGATGATTGTGCACACATATAGAACTTACATGGATTAGGATGATTTGCATACAATTTGGTTGCATGGCACAAACATACATTGTGTTAAGGAGGTCAACTGAATCAGTAGACCGCCTGATCTTTTGCATTAGTTTACGGAAATATACACACTATTGCATATGTTCATAAATGCATTAGAAATTCCTTAAGGACAATGGATGCTTGTGATTACTAGATGGATGTATGATTGTTGGATGTTAGGATATACGTTCTTCTTAACTTAGAGATTTCGGGGACGAAATCCTTTGAGTGGGGGAGAATGTAATATCCCGGAATTTTAACGACACTAAAGATGATGAATTAAAGAATAATCAATGTGAAATACACTGTTAATAATGAATTAAAGAAAACTTAATTTAATAATTAGAATTAAGTAAAACGGATCGCGCCATTACGTCCGTCTCGGAATTCTGGTCAAGATAGACACCTGATGCATAAATCGGACACTGTATGAAGAAGTTATTAAGGTTTGAAGTTTGTATGCATATAGGAGATATATACACATATAAAATTCAAAAATATTCAAAAATCAGCAAAACCAAAAATCTGACGTGCAAATTGTGGAAGGGCCGACATTTTGAAGTCGACCAGAGGCCCTGTTGGGTCGACCTAGGGGTCTACTCAGGCTCATGGGGGCGACCCCGGATCGACCTAGGGGTCGACACCCATGAAGGGGGGTCGACCTAAGGGTTGACCCACCTGAAGGGGGTCGACCTACCCGTGGCTCTGGAAACTTCTTTTCTGAACCTAGATGATTTTGGAGCTAGATTCATGAACCCTAGGCTATATAAAGGACCCTAGACCTAGGTTTTGTTTATCTAGATACTGACGGTGAAGCTCTGCTGAAATGAAAATTAAAATGGCCTTTCTTCTTCTAAATCAATTCAAAGAATATTATACATATTCGAAGATTACTACAATAAATTCAACGATGGCTACAACAACTTACTCAACATGTTCTTCGCGGTAGATTGGATCCATTTCCTTAGATCTATTCACTGTGAGTTCATGTTATTTTTAGATCTGAATATTTAAATAGTAATCTTGATATGTATATAAAAATTGGAACTTGAATCGATGCCTAATCAGTTCTATTATGACATAAGTATCAGATTTGCTTTTATATGTTCATATCGACACCATGTTAAATCTTGTCATAATATGCCTATTCAGTTTATGCCTATTTCTATCATTTATTATTGATTTATTATTATGCCTATTCTTGATTCTCTTCTCTCCCTCTTTTTCCCTTTTTATTTTTATATAGCCAGACTACCTTCGAGCCTAGGCCTAACGCTGAAAAATGCGAGCATGCGAACATGCGAAATTGGGAACGATGGGGAAAGACAAAATTTGGGGCCTAATTGATATCGGAAAATATGGAACTAAATTTGAGCATAAACATAGAAATATACGAATATGGGTTTGGGGGCATATGTAACACCCCGTATTTCCTATGAATACTAAATTAACAAATTAAAGAATACTTAATTTTAAAAGTGAGAATTAAGAGAAACGGTTTACGCCGTTGCGTTCATCTCGGAATTCTGCTCGAGATAGAGCCCGAGTTTGTGTGAATCGGACTCTGTATGAAGAAGTTATGGAGTTCAGAAGATTTCATGTTTAAACAGAAAATTATATAATTAAATAATTAATAAAATAAAAGTGTTCAAATTTCGAAAATCACTTAGATCAGCTGGGTGGGAAAAATCCCGCCCATAGGGATCGACTCCCCCCGGGGGGGATCGACATAGGTGTCGACTTCCCAAGAGGGGTGTCGACTGGAGTGTCGACCCCCTCATAGGGGTCGACCCCCTCACCCAGATCCAAACAGTGACGATTTCTGAGTTGTTGCTGAGTCACTAGGGCAGAGGTGGCAATTTCTGGATAGCTCTATCTTGTCTGGATGGTTGTGATTGCTCCTAGGTTGATCTAACAGTTCACATAAGTCTAAACATTTATAAAAGCAACCCTAATCCTCAACCCTAAATCACACAATTTCATTCCAAGGAGCCACCATGCTGTCAATGGTCGACCTAGCCTAGCCGCTATTTCTTCTTCAACTAGAAAGCAAGTTAGAAGCTATGAATCAAATCTAATTTAGAGAATCGATAGTCTACGTCAAGGGATTGCTTTTCATTTTCAGAAATCAGATCCCAGAATTCAAGACCGTTCTGTAATTTGTAAGTTCATGTTACTTTCAGAAGTAAAATTCAATTGTGATTCTGACATTGCAATAAATCTGAATCTGAGATTATGCCTATTTCTATCTATCTTTCTATATCCATTAGATCTATTTTGTTGATATTATTATGTCCATTCTTTGTCTCTTCTTTCCTTCTTCCCTTTTTGTTCTTATAGCCAGGCTACTGCGAGCCTGAGCCAAATCTCATAAGAGATGAACGTACGTTGGAAATAAAATTAGGCATAATATATGATTTGAACATGACCAGCGATAAAATTGGGCATAATATATGATTTGGACATGACCAGCGCTAAAATTAGGAAAAGTATTAAATTATGTATAATTGGGCGTAACTGATTTGTAACGGATTTGAGGACATAACACATGTTGTATCTAAAACATAAAATGGATCGAACATTTGACTTGAAAATTCAGGCATAAAGTATACTGGATGTATGACTTGGGGTTTGGGGCGTAAATTAAACTGGAAACATGTACGGCATAGTACATGTCGTGGTTTAAAACCTAAAATTGGGGTATATTATATATAATAGTTTATGACTTGGAAGAAGGAGATTATGCATGAAAACCTATAGTAAGATAGGGATAACTGTTAAACGTGAACACGCCTAAATTGGGATTTTGGGTAAATTGGAATGCATTGTAATTAAAGGCTATAATTTGGCATAGTTTATACTATGAATCATGATTGGGGGTTTTTGGAGGATATTTTGTATGGTGCAATATGACTAAACCTTAAGGCATGTGTTGTATTGTGAATTATGACCATGATTTTGGGCATGTAAGTTTATAGGCTTAATTTATGATTAGGCGAGATATGTTAATGGAACTTTAAGTGAGGTTTAATTTGTTAAACTGACTAATATGCTGAAATATGTTGAAAGTGAATTTGTGGGGGCATAACTTGAAATTAGCTTTGTTGAGGTATAACTTGAGAATTGGAACATGACTAGTTTTGTGTATTTGGGATAATTAGCATATAAAATCTAGACTTGGACATGTATGGTAAATATGCTAAAAGATAAACATGCCTAACCCGAGGTTAGATTGAGTTGCAGTGTAAAACTGCCCGGAACCGCCCGGCACATCCAGTAACCGCAACAACACCTATCTAATGTGAGAGGTTAGTGCATCATGCCCAAGAAAAACCCGAGGTTAGATTGAGTTGTGGTGTAAAGCTGCCCGGAACCGCCCGGCACATCCAATAACCGCAACAACATAGATCTAATATGAGAGGTGGTGCATTAATAAATCAATTAATGCTAATGAACAAGACATGATAAGAATGGTAGGGTTAAGTTAATTAAGGCAACACTTAACCGTTATAACATGTTAATTAGACAAGAAGATGGGGTTAAGTAAATTTAAAACACTTAACCTTTATAACATGTTAATTAGACAAGAAGGCGGGGTTAAGTAAATTTAGAACACTTAACTGTTATGACATGTTAATTAGAAAAGTGAGAAGGGTTAAGTTAATAAGAAACACTTAACCAATATGACATGATGAATGGGTAGGGTTAAGTTAAAACAAGAGAGCAACACTTAACCAATATAACAGGATGTGTGGAAGGGTTAAGTTAACACAAGAAGGCAACACTTAACCAATGTAACATGACAAGTGGATGGGTTAAGTTAACTTGAATTGATTGACGACACTTAACCAATACAGCATGATGAATGCGTGGGGTTAAGTTAATAAGATATACTTAACCAATGTAACCTGATGAACGAACGGGGTTAAGTTAATGGGAAATACTTAACCAATATAACATGATGAATGAACAGGGTTAAGTTAATAGGAAACACTTAACCAATCCAACATGACGAGTGAGAAGGGTTAATAAGAAACACTCAACCAACATGACATGATGAGCGGGTGGGTTAAGTTGACATGGATGGAAAAAATTTAACCAATATGACATAATGTGGGGAAGGGTTAAGTACATATCGGGTCGGTGGGTAATATTAGTAAATATAGGCCATAAACTTAACTATTAAGTAAACATGTTTGAATCAGTAGGAGGGTTAAGTACATATCGGGTTGGTGGGTAATATTAGTAAATATAGGCCCACAAACTTAACCAGTAAGAAACCCTAGTAATGGGGACCCATTTCAGCAGTAACCCACATGGATGTATCAAGGTACCCTAAAACTAGGCAGGGTGGGGCACGATTACTGGGCTGATTATAAGCGGTCAAAATAGCGGCAGGGGGTACGTCAGTGTAGGTTCCGACGGATTACGGGAGTGCACGTACTCCGGAGTGGGAAAAAGCAGGCACTGGGTACCAGTAGTTATACACTGTGCATCTTGAATCGTGTCGAGTCGTTATCATAAGGATTGATACACCTTATGGTGGGGCCAGCAGAGGATATCTACATGCAAGAGTGGGCCGAATTGACATAGGCACATAGAAAATTAATACAAGTAAGGAGCCAATCGATAGGATAGTAAGGGTACATCTAACATCTTCATGGCAATTAGGCTGATTGAGGTAAGATCCTCATACTAGATTTACACCTGGAGGCTACCACAATTGTGGGGATTGGGATCACGTTGTAATATTATCATTTTACACAGATTACTAGTTAGGACACTAGTTAGGCAGTGCAGAGATATAAAAATCAGAATAGCACGGTAGTAAGCAGAAATCAGTGTAGAATCGCATTCAGTTTATCTTGCCTTATCATATCTATGCTAATCGTATGTTATCTTGTTATCCTTGTTATCATGGTATTGTCTTATATTCAGATTATTCATGTTATGATGCTTTTGCCTATTTTCATGCTGAAAGTCACTGGACTTACCAGACTTATGTCTGACCTAGTTTGTTTTGCCTCTTTTCTTCCGTCCCCCCCCCCCCCCCCCCATCCCCAGGTTCACAGGGAGGAAATGTTACCACTTAGCTCAGTTTTCTTTCCAAGATCGAAGATAGTCGATGTATTGCTTTGGACTCTCTATTCCACTACTATGGCTGGTTCATGCTTTATTGGGGAATATCATTGTTTTTTTTATGCTTCTTTTATACTTGGAAGTTTTTGAATCAAGACAGAAGTTCTATGTATTATTTTTAAGTATGATTAAGATAAATTGTTGTAAAAGCTTGATTGAACCCCATTGTTTATAAAATGACTTTAGTTTCCGCTGCTTTATTTGTCTATCTTGTAATTAATCTGCATCTTTTACCTAAAACGCTCCACCAAAGTTAAGGCATTCCCTTTGTGAGTGACCTTAACGGAGGTGGGGTGTTACAGTAAATGTCTTGTTGGATAATATGAATTTAGGCACGCATTGGAATAAATTTATATATGGAATTGGGTATAAAATGGGACATGTCAAAATAGTGATTTGGGACATAAATGGAAACATATGTGAATATAAATTTTATGCATAAATTGGAGAATATGTGGGTTTAGGTTTGTGCATAATGCATATATATATGCCTTGATTTATGGCATAGGAAAAAGGAGCGTATGGTGCATAATTAAAAGATGAATTGAAAAGATGCATAAAAATCTATAATTTGAATAATGAATTGGGCATATAATTAAATATGGGGAAAAAGAGAAATAATCACCTATAATAACATAGATAAAAATGGAATGTCTAGTAATTACAGTTAGGAATTGTAAATGCACTTATGACACGAGGTTAGGTTGCATTAGTGGTGGAAGTCTGTTTGGACCCGACCGACATATCCAGCAGCCAATAATGTTGAACCTAATGCGAGAGGTCTAAGTGTGCAAATACGAATCGGGATAAGACACCAGGTTAGACCCAACTATGGAATAAGACTACCCGGACCTGACCGGCATATCCAGCATCCACACGTTGTAGGCCAAATGTGGGAGGTCTAGCCCATTATAACCATAATTGGACATGGTAATGAATTGGACTACTTAACCTAATTTAATCCATAAGGATTTTATGATTATGAACTTAAGTTAAGGTTAGGTAAAATTGGATGGGTAGTGGATGGGTTAAGTAAAATAGAGGGGGTGGGTAATATTTATATTTAGTCCCACGAACTTAACCCAATAAGGTTATGTAATTAAAGACACCTAGGGTTATACATAACCGATGGAAAATATAATAAAGTTATGTAATTGAAAGACACCTTGAAGGGTAAGCATAACTGGTAGAAATGATAGAATTAGATATGCGTAATAATCTGCTAAGTACACAACGATAAGTTGTAGTGACGGTGTAAATTGAATTTATGATTAAATGAGAGAGAATGATGACAACTTGTAAAATAAATAAGTTATATTTAATCATAAATGGTAAGTGACATGTTAATTAGGAAACATGTGAATTGAGATATACTTAATAACCTATTAAGTAGAACATGTTATTGTAATGATGTAACCAAGCAAGAATATAAAATAGATTGTGGATTACAGACCTCGGTCCATAATCTAGAGAATAACATGTTGTGGGCTTATTAATAAACTTAAATGAATTTAGTTATATGATTGAAATTAATAAACAAGAGAACTTGGTAAATTGGAATAAGAATTCAATATGAACGGGAATAACCAAGTTAAATGGGAACCGGGTGAGGTAAGTGCGTAAAAGAATGTTTAGACATAGAGTCTAACAACATATTAAAGAAAGTCATTTGGACCATTCCATACGTTTGAGGGTGAATATCCTAACGGGGTAGATCATCGAGCTGTTATAAGACACGAGGGGAGCGCACATTCATCTGACTGTTAGGACGGCTCCAAAGGATTGGAAGGGGAAGCACGCGACTTCCTGAAGTACGTAAGGTGCTCCTAGTAGTCCTCTGTGCGGTGACAGATGTTTTAGGCTGTACTCGCAGAGGTTGGGTCTGCACTTAACTACTAGGTGGGTGGGCCTTGACTGCAGATGTAGGTATGCAGACAGAATGGTGTGACGAGGTGACACCAGGGTGATTCGACGGTTGCCTCACGAGGGGGTAGAGAGGGTCACGACCAACAAGGATAGTAGACCGTCGGATATCCGTCATCGACAGCCAGCGGGATGCGAAAAGACTAGAGCTAAACCGAAGATATCATTTCACCTTTTAGTATCGAGGTATAGGGTTGAGGGTAGACGCCACATGGATGCTTAGATTGGTTGTTATTAAGGGAGGTCTCTTAGCTCTGTAGTCTTTACTAGTTGAGAGAGGGGCCGAGGTGGGGCCATAACCACCATGAAAAATAGACCCAAGGAATATCTGTATTTGAAGGCACTTAAAGGCAGCCTGTACAGATATGGATAAGCTCCCAGCCGAGTTCTGTGTTTCTTGTTTAGCCCTGCCACGGAAATCAGTGCACATTAGAGGACGTGTGATTGAGGCATCAAGCTACAATTACAATACATACGTGGGACAGTCTAGATACATGCATATCTGCTCTGGGTGGTGTATTGTAGACTAGAGGGCATTATTCCGATAAGGAATCTGATTCATCGATGGTTGCAGTCCATACGCTTACACAATAATGATAGATATATGCGGAACATAACATTTTATATAGAGATCCGAATGAGGGACTATATTCATTATGATGGAGACCGTGCGAGTGGGGTGCCATGGGGTGTATCTCAATACTGAGAGATAGCTACATATATTATATTAGGTGAATCCATGGGAAAGTAACTGGGTATGATGCGCGTATAAGTCTTGAGTGCTATTAACCCAAGTAACCTAATAACCAAGAAATGTAATGGAACTGTATTAGTAGGGATCATTCTATTTCTGATATACTAGTATCTGCACGGTGCAGAGAAATGTATTTAAGAAGTGCAATATATCATGTTCATTTTATCTTGCACAGTTCACACTTGTTATTGTTACTGTTATCTTATTCTTCCAGTTTTATATATCTGCCCTGATACTTTTGTTATTTATATTTAAAAGTAACTGGACTCGCCAGACTTTATGTCTGACCCTTTTTGTTTCCTCTTCTCTCTCTTCCATTCCCCCCTCCCCCCCCCCCCCCTCCCCGAGGTTCTCAGGGTGGAAGTGCTTAGAGTTGATTTGGATTCTTTCAGCTTAGCTTGGATTTTGGATATAGATGTATCACTTTGACTGCTAGTCAACTCTCTTATGGCTTTGCAACGGATGGTTTATGCTTTTGTACTCTGGTATTTTTGCAAGACAGATTATTATTGTAATTAGTTACTTATGATGTAAACTCAGTATTTGGGACCATGATGTTTTTATTTAAATAAAGTTTTTAATTCCGATGCTATTTTACATGTCTGTCTTATGCTATTATGTTCTTATTTACCTATAACGCTTCACGAAACTTAATGCATTCCCTTAGTGAGTGATATTAATGGATGTGGGGTGTTACAGATCTGGTATATGATTTGTTTGTTATGGTTTTGTTATAAACAATTTTTTTAAATTCTCTGACAACCACGATTACCCGATACGTGATCAAGCAATATATGATGGGGAGTGAAAACGAGGGCTGACAAAATACCACGTAGAGGTTATACGTGGTTTGTTGGAAAACTACGGAGACTGTGCCCGACCTGGTACTATATTCACGTGTTGCTCCTATGAGGAAGACGCATATCTGGTTTTTTTTATACTTTGCATTGAATTGCAACATGGAATGAAGGAATATCTGAATTATCCATACAATATATTTAATTGAATTACAACATCATTTGAATTATCCATACATCATATTTAATTGAATTACAACATCATTTGAATTATCCATACTCTTTCAATTATTTTTTAGGGACATCAAAAGAAATATTTGAATGTTATCAATTTTTATATATATATTTTTCAAAATTGAATGTACCTCGTGGGTAGTCCCCGTGAATTTGGTTCCAGGTCGTAGGGGCGGCCCGCCGTTTGTTCCAAATCCACGTTTGGTTTCCCTGTGATTCAGCTTATAATCGCGTATACATTGTAACACCCCACACCCGCTAAGGTCACTCACTAAGGGAATGCCTTAGTTTTGGTGGAGTATTTTAGTGAGTATAGAATAGTAAAATTACAACAAGACAGATATAAGTAATACTTGAAAATTCAAATCATCATTTCATTGCAGCGGAAAGTAAAACATGTTTGGTTACATCACAAAACTATACAAGAGTCAAGTACAAAATATCCATCTTGATAAAAATAAGTACATAATCCCACTATGTAAACAATAGCCATAAAAGAAAAGATGAACTGAGCTTTACTTCAACGGTCCAAGCTCCAAAGGATAGATACAGCAATCTGATCAAAGCCCACTAGCACTAAGCCCACTCTGATAACCTGGGTTTGGGGAAAAAGATAAAAACAACGGGGTCAGACATAAGTCTGAGTGAGTCCTATAACCCTAACAATACAATCGTTAAAGTAATTAGGGTATGATATAAACAAGGTATGGTACCTCTGGGGATAATGACTACACTACGTAGCCAACTAAACACGGGATGTACAAAGATAACCGGAAAGACGCATTTATCCACCCAAGGATAATTACCAGATTACACCACCCCAGACTTATCTACCAAGGGTAATTCCTACACTGCACCACACCAGTTCTACCTACCAAGAGTAATTCCTACTTAAAGGTTGATCCCACTAAATGTACTTAGTAATTTTTACCCAGTAGTTTCGCGTACCCCTAGCTAACTACCTAGGTGTACCCACTACTCCCAAGCGATCGGCTCCCTAACGTAGATATCCGTGCTGGTCCCACAATGGGGTGTATCATTTCCCCAAAGTGGCAACCTGATAATATTAACGGTGCACGGCTTTATACCTACACGATGCAACAACGACTTACTAACCAGCCCGGGTCCACACACGCATATGAAACCCGTTGGTCCTACGTTGCCACCGCTAACCCATTTTTGCCTCTTATAGTCAAGCCCAATATGCGTGTCCCGTCACTCGACTAGAGTCGAGCCCACTAAGATACGTTTGGGATATTGGTTGAAATGGGCCCCCACAAGCTACCACCTAAGCTTGTTATTTTATCTAGTGTATTCCACTTAACCCTTTTTAATAATCATGTCTACATTCATGTTATAAATCCTGGTTAAGTCATTTAATCATATTTTAATTACTACCCAAGGCACCCACTAGATTTCCACATGCCACCCAAGTCATTTACTTAATTCCCACATGCCACCCGAGGCACTTACTTAACCCTTTAATCATGTTTAATTACATGTTCTACTTTGGTTAAGTATTCTAATCGTATTTTCTATTGCTACCCAAGGCAACCCACTAGTTTCCTCATGCCACCCAAGGCACCCCACTAGTTACTACAAGTCACCCAAGGCACTCACTTAACCCTCATGTCCCACTACATGCTAATTTGGTTAAGTGTTTCTTAATTGATTAAGACCGTGATCCTCATAAAGACCTCTCACATTAGACTATCTTTCATGATCGCTGGTTAAGCCGGTTGGGTCCGGGCAGCCTTACATCATAACCGAGTCTAACCTCGTGTCTTTACGTTAATCACGTATTTAGTTTGTGCCTAAGACCTCTCACATTGGGCTAACATTTGTAGCAACTGGTTAAGCCGGTTGGGTTCGGGCAGTTTTACACTACAAATGAGTCCAACCTCGTGTCTTAGTCGATTAATTACATCTAATTAATCATCCTCCTAATTTATATTAATTATCCTTAATTAGTATTAAGTTTTTCATAACATGGGTAGACCTAACTCAATAGGTAAATTCCCATGGGGTAGACCTAACTCAATAGGTAAATTCCCACTTATGTTAATTTATTTTTTTATGGTATACTTAATCATACCCAATCATACTTTTATTAACATATTTATTAACCCCATCGTTCCCCACGTAAATCGTTCTCATTTCACGACATAATAAAGGGAAGATGCATCACAAATATCTTGGGTTTAACCAAATCTTAGCATATAACTTCGTCATGGGTTAAGAGGATGTCAACTTGCATATATGAGCATATATTAACCCAACTACATTTAATCCCAACTTGCATATATGAGCATATATTAACATGTTAAACTTGCATATAAGCATTCACATAACTTGCATAACATGTTAACTTGCATTTAAGCATATATATAACTTGCATATGAACTTGCATAACAACAGACATGTAACTTACATAACATCATACACATAACTTGCATATGAACTTGCATAACAACATACATGTAACTTACATACATCATACACATAACTTGCATATGAACTTGCATAACAACATACACATAACTTGCATATGAACTTGCATAACAACATACATGTAACTTACATAACATCATACACGTAACTTGCATATGAACTTGCATAACAACATACACATAACTTGCATATGAACTTGCATAACAACATACATGTAACTTACATAACATCATACACGTAACTTGCATATATGAGCATATATTAACCCAACTACATTTAATCCACTTATTAAATATGCATAACCCACTTATTAAACATGCATAAACCCACTTATTAAATATGCATAAACCCACTTATTAAATATGCATAAACCCACTTGTTAAATATGCATAAACCCACTTATTAAATATGCATAATATCACATACTTAGCATGCATAGAATCACATACTTAAACTTGCATAATAGATCAATGTTCAACTTAGTGTTTTGCATCATAATCATCATGAAACATAGCACCAAACTTGCATATAGATGTCATGACTACATAACATTAAACTTGCATGACATATGGTATATAACTTGCAAAACACATAACATACACTACACAAAGCTTGCATAAACACATTGATCCTCAAACATATCCATACATCATCATATCCTATCTTAATCAATTTAACAATTGATTATTAAGGAGATAGAATCTCACCAAAACAAAATTAGCAAACTAATGAAGAAGATTAAGAGGCTAGAAGTTGATTTGGAATGCTATCCCTTCTCTAATTTTGATGGAGGCTCCTTCAAGTTTCATTTTGCCATAGTTTAGTTACTAGATTTAATTATGAATGAATTAGGGTAGGGTTAGGGTCTTATTTATAGGATTAGGTTGCATTTTAGACCCTTAGATTAACCCTAGATTAGGTTAGGACCCTTAGATTTAGGAAATCTCTAGAACCAGCCCTCCAAGCCAGCCTAGAACCCAACCTAGTGCAACCTGGTGCACCCAGGTTCTCTGGACGCCGCACCCCTGTCGACAGGCAAGTCGACAGGCAAGTCGACACCCCTGTCGACAGGCCTGTCGACAGCCCTGTCGACATGGGTAGGGCGGGAATCTTCCCGCCTGGCCCCGCTTGCTCTATTTTAAAATCTGGTTTTAAATTATTAAACCTGTTTTTATCTTTGAATTTTCTGCAAACTTCATCGGGCCATAACCGGGCCATACGGACTCCGATTCTCGAAAACTCGGACTCTATTTTGCGTATTTTTCCGAGACGAATACAATGACGCAGCCCGTTTCCCCCAATTCTCACATCTGAGATTATTTATTCTGTAATTAGTGAATTTTAGCATTAACCGAAATTCGGGGTGTTACATTCTCCCCTTCTTAAGGATTTCGTCCCCGAAATCTCTAAGCTAAGGAGAATGCATACCCTACCATCCAAACAACCATCTACTCAATCCATCAAACACGGGCATCCATTGTCCTTAAAACAATTTCTAATGATGTATGAGCATATGCAAAAAGTGTGTGTATATGTTCCCTATCTAATGTACGAACATATGCAAACCATGATAGTGCCATGCATCCAATATGTATGCGAGATAACCCTATCGACACATACAGTATCTATATGAGTGCACAATCATTCACCAAAATGCATCATCCATATGATAACACAATCATTATACATCCATAAATATAGCTACCTACACACAATTATATGCAATATGCAATATGAAGTGACTGAGCCGATCTAGTGCCTAGAGTGTGTGTATATGCATCCACGAGCAACCACTAGCAACCACTTGCATCCACATGCATCCATCAAACATAACATGTCTCAAACACATGTTTCAACCATAGGTTTACCCTATCTAAAGGTCAAAGGTACTAATGAGAGGACATACTACAGATAAGATAAGTACTAGACAAACGATAGAGGAGAAACTAAAAGACATATCCTCAAAAAGAAATGGGTACAATGAACGCATCTTCGCTTCCGTCTCCAAGTTGCGTTGCTCTCATCTTCTCCTCATTGCACTTTGACTAGTTAAACCTCTCGATTTCTCAACTTCCTAGTCTCTGACCCAAGGATGCGAGTAAGAGCTCGTCGAATCGTCTCATCACGCTCTATCTCAACTTCTTTAAGCAAGCTCGACTCTACCACCTCAGCGGTCTCATGTAGGAACTTCCTCAAATGTGACACATAGAATATATCATGTACACTACTAAGCCTGTCGGGCAACTCCACTCTATATGCCCTCTGTCCAATCCTTTCCTTAATAGGAAACGGCCCAACAACTCTTGGTGCTAGCTTTCCAACAGATCCAAAGCGAACCATATTCCGTAACGGAGATACCTTGATAAAACCATATCCCCCAACATCGAACCTAAGCTCTGCTTTCCTCTTGTCCGCATAAGATTTCTGTTTGTTTATCTTGCGCCGCTTTCATCCTTCTTTGAATCAAATCAATCTTTTCCCGAAGTCTTTCTAACCTTATCGGCCCAAGCAAGATCTCACCGTAGATTCCTACCAACATGTAGGTGATTGACAAGGCTTTCCATAAAGAGCTTCGAAAGGTGCCATGCCAATACTAGACTGAAAGCTGTTATTATACGCGAACTTCACCAATGGAAGATGCTCTTCCCATGTACTTCCAAAATCCAAAATACATAATGTCAAAATACGATTCACCCTCTCAGTCTGGCCGTCCGTCTGAGGATGATATGCGGTACCAAAACACAACTGAGTCCCTACCGCCTCTTGCAAACTCTTCTAAAACTCTCTAGTGAAGATAGGATCTCGATTGCTCCCAATGCTGGATGGTACACCATGCAATCTAACAATTTCTCTAACATAGACTGAAGCAAGCCATGGAGCGGTCTTCTTACTCTTCACGGGTATAAAATGGGCACTCTTGGTAAGTCTTTCTACCTCAACCCAAATTCCTGTATTGCCCTTCCTCGATCTTGGTAATCCATCGAGACACTATCCCACTTCCATTACGGAACTTCCAACGGGTGAAGCAACCCTCCGGGTTTCTTCTGCTCCGCTTCCACTTGTTAGCACACCAAGCATCTAGCGACATACTTGGCCGCGTCTTTCTTCATACCGGCCCAGAAGAAAACTCGCTTCATGTCTTGGTACATCTTGTCCCTACCAGGATGTATGGTCATCTTTGACCGATGTGCATCATCAAGTATAGCCTTCCTCTGGCCCTCGTCTTGCGGTACACAAAGTCTACCTGTCTTTACGCAACCATCCCTTACCATCTAGGGTGTACCTACTCAAATGGCTGGACGACTCCCCCCCTTATGAGCTTTTCTACTAACTCAACCAACTGTGGGTCGTCTCGCTGTGCCTCGCCAATCCGCCCTAAAAGAGTAGGCCTAACCTCCAAGGAGGCTAGCAAACCGGGTACAAAAATCAACGGAGGGTCTAAAATCTAACATAGAATTAAACTCCAAGCTTCGCCATTCCACGAACAATGGACTCAAAGACAGCCTTTTTCTGCTTAAGGCGTCTGCCACCACGTTACCCTTGCCAGGGGTATACGCTATCTCAAACCCATAGGATGCTAAGAATTCCATCCACCTTTGTTGTCTTAAGACAATGCGCTCAAAGAGTCTCCAACGCTTCCCTAAGATGTAGGGCATGCTTTTCTCCACTTCTAGGGAAAATCAGGATATTCTCCCGTGCAAAATCGTCACAACTATCCATCTCTCACGCAGACCACCCTAGTCGAATTCGACATCCCCCAAATGCAAGCCCCAAAGGCCTAAACCAATATCAGACAAACACCCAAGGGATATCTCCTTCGAGTTCAGACGACCTACGTGAGATGATACTAGTAAAAACGGCTAAATAATTAAGCCCTTGTCCAACTCTGGATGTCCTTGCCAGTCTCGCTCAAAAACCACTGTTTATCCCATAACTGGCTTTGCTCAACCTATTGAGCACATACAGAAACTTATTTCGCTCCTAGGAAAGACCAAGATGTCATTTACAAAGACCATCACGAACTTATTTAGGTACTCCCTGAACATCCTTTTCATCAAATCAACAAAGTATGTGGAGGCGTTCGTCTAACCAAATAGCATCACCAGTCACTTATAAAACCATCCGAAGTCCTAAAGGCAATCTTCTCTATACTATCCTCAGCCACTCTCAACTGACGAGACCCCGTGGCTGAGTCCAACTCGCGAAAATACTGAGGCGCCCACCAACTGATCAAAGAGATCATTAATCCTCGGCCATGGGTGTCTATTCTTCTTTGTGAGTTTATTTAGTTCTCTTTAGCTTACACAAAGTCTGAGGGACCCATCCGCCTTCGTAGCAAAAACTACTGGAGCACCCCACTCCGATATACTTCGTCTTATGAACCCCTTCTCAAGCAAATCGCCTACTTACTTATGGAGTTCCCTCTTCTCACGAGGAGCCATGTGGCGCACTGGTAAAGACACTGGTTTGGCCTTATCTACCAGATATATTCAGAAGTCCGTCTCCCGCTCCGGAGGTAAGCCCTTCACCTTCTCAAACACATCCGAGTATTCCCGGACCACTCTAACAGATCGCAAACTCTCGACCGATGTGTCAAGCGATTCTAGATAACTTAGCATAACAGATTCCATGGGATTACAAGAGATCTCGAGAGTGTTACCCTAGCGGGTCATAAGCCTAACAACTCTCCTTCCACAATAAGAACGGCACCATTACTGGATAACCAGTCCATGCCCAAAACTAACCCATAGCCCGTGAAGCCCAAAAAGCATCACATCTAAACCCAGCGCTAAGTATAACAACTTCCAAACCCAAACACATCATGGAGCCCCAATAGGGTTTGAAACAACTAAGGGATCACCTACTAAACTGGTGTCTAAGTGCAGTGGCTCACTAACAATGATGAGATAAACGAACTCGATGCGTCATAATCAAATAAAGTTCGAATCAGATAATATAGAAATCCCAAATTCCAACCTAGACGGTCCTATCCCCATCTGGTACACTAGCCGTGAGGGAATACAACTACCCTCCAGGAGATTCCGTACCTTGCCCTTGTCTCTTTGGACAATCCTAATAAGGTGTCCTATTCCTCCCCAAAGGATAACTACTAACCTTCTTCTTCTTCCTATTCTCCACTCGTAACCTCCCACCAATGAGGTTTCATCCTTTATTAACCAAACAACTATTTGAGCCTTCCTCTCATCGTCTATCCTATAGGTACCTACCCGTCCTCCTCCTTCTTGAACCAACTTCTAATCTGATTAACGTCTAAGTCCCTTGAAGTGGTTTTCCATCCTTATCTATCTTAGAAAGATCATCTATATGCGGAGGGGAAACTCAAAATGAGAGAGAGGAAGAGATTCAAAACGGAGAATTCGAAAGATATAAATATGGCTATTGGGGATTATGCTTTTCTTTCAAAAACTTTTCTCTTAAAAGACATGTTTTTGAAAATACTCCTTTCAAAAATATTCTTAGAAAATAGTTTTTCTAAAAAAAAATTATCTGTTCCGGTAACCTTAAGCTCTGATACCACGTGTAACACCCCACACCCGCTAAGGTCACTCACTAAGGGAATGCCTTAGTTTTGGTGGAGTATTTTAGTGAGTATAGAATAGTAAAATTACAACAAGACAGATATAAGTAATACTTGAAAATTCAAATCATCATTTCATTGCAGCGGAAAGTAAAACATGTTTGGTTACATCACAAAACTATACAAGAGTCAAGTACAAAATATCCATCTTGATAAAAATAAGTACATAATCCCACTATGTAAACAATAGCCATAAAAGAAAAGATGAACTGAGCTTTACTTCAACGGTCCAAGCTCCAAAGGATAGATACAGCAATCTGATCAAAGCCCACTAGCACTAAGCCCACTCTGATAACCTGGGTTTGGGGGAAAAAGATAAAAACAACGGGGTCAGACATAAGTCTGAGTGAGTCCTATAACCCTAACAATACAATCGTTAAAGTAATTAGGGTATGATATAAACAAGGTATGGTACCTCTGGGGATAATGACTACACTACGTAGCCAACTAAACACGGGATGTACAAAGATAACCGGAAAGACGCATTTATCCACCCAAGGATAATTACCAGATTACACCACCCCAGACTTATCTACCAAGGGTAATTCCTACACTGCACCACACCAGTTATACCTACCAAGAGTAATTCCTACTTAAAGGTTGATCCCACTTAATGTACTTAGTAATTTTTACCCAGTAGTTTCGCGTACCCCTAGCTAACTACCTAGGTGTACCCACTACTCCCAAGCGATCGGCTCCCTAACGTAGATATCCGTGCTGGTCCCACAATGGGGTGTATCATTTCCCCAAAGTGGCAACCTGATAATATTAACGGTGCACGGCTTTATACCTACACGATGCAACAACGACTTACTAACCAGCCCGGGTCCACACACGCATATGAAACCCGTTGGTCCTACGTTGCCACCGCTAACCCATTTTTGCCTCTTATAGTCAAGCCCAATATGCGTGTCCCGTCACTCGACTAGAGTCGAGCCCACTAAGATACGTTTGGGATATTGGTTGAAATGGGCCCCCACAAGCTACCACCTAAGCTTGTTATTTTATCTAGTGTATTCCACTTAACCCTTCTTAATAATCATGTCTACCTTCATGTTATAAATCCTGGTTAAGTCATTTAATCATATTTTAATTACTACCCAAGGCACCCACTAGATTTCCACATGCCACCCAAGTCATTTACTTAATTCCCACATGCCACCCGAGGCACTTACTTAACCCTTTAATCATGTTTAATTACATGTTCTACTTTGGTTAAGTATTCTAATCGTATTTTCTATTGCTACCCAAGGCAACCCACTAGCTTCCTCATGCCACCCAAGGCACCCCACTAGTTACTACAAGTCACCCAAGGCACTCACTTAACCCTCATGTCCCACTACATGCTAATTTGGTTAAGTGTTTCTTAATTGATTAAGACCGTGATCCTCATAAAGACCTCTCACATTAGACTATCTTTCATGATCGCTGGTTAAGCCGGTTGGGTCCGGGCAGTCTTACATCATAACCGAGTCTAACCTCGTGTCTTTACGTTAATCACGTATTTAGTTTGTGCCTAAGACCTCTCACATTGGGCTAACATTTGTAGCAACTGGTTAAGCCGGTTGGGTCCGGGCAGTTTTACACTACAAATGAGACCAACCTCGTGTCTTAGTCGATTAATTACATCTAATTAATCATCCTCCTAATTTATATTAATTATCCTTAATTAGTATTAAGTTTTTCATAACATGGGTAGACCTAACTCAATAGGTAAATTCCCATGGGGTAGACCTAACTCAATAGGTAAATTCCCACTTATGTTAATTTATTTTTTTATGGTATACTTAATCATACCCAATCATACTTTTATTAACATATTTATTAACCCCATCGTTCCCCACGTAAATCGTTCTCATTTCACGACATAATAAAGGGAAGATGCATCACAAATATCTTGGGTTTAACCAAATCTTAGCATATAACTTCGTCATGGGTTAAGAGGATGTCAACTTGCATATATGAGCATATATTAACCCAACTACATTTAATCCCAAACTTGCATATATGAGCATATATTAACATGTTAAACTTGCATATAAGCATTCACATAACTTGCATAACATGTTAACTTGCATTTAAGCATATACATAACTTGCATATGAACTTGCATAACAACAGACATGTAACTTACATAACATCATACACATAACTTGCATATGAACTTGCATAACAACATACATGTAACTTACATACATCATACACATAACTTGCATATGAACTTGCATAACAACATACACATAACTTGCATATGAACTTGCATAACAACATACATGTAACTTACATAACATCATACACGTAACGTGCATATGAACTTGCATAACAACATACACATAACTTGCATATGAACTTGCATAACAACATACATGTAACTTACATAACATCATACACGTAACTTGCATATATGAGCATATATTAACTCAACTACATTTAATCCACTTATTAAATATGCATAACCCACTTATTAAACATGCATAAACCCACTTATTTAATATGCATAAACCCACTTATTAAATATGCATAAACCCACTTGTTAAATATGCATAAACCCACTTATTAAATATGCATAATATCACATACTTAGCATGCATAGAATCACATACTTAAACTTGCATAATAGATCAATGTTCAACTTAGTGTTTTGCATCATAATCATCATGAAACATAGCACCAAACTTGCATATAGATGTCATGACTACATAACATTAAACTTGCATGACATATGGTATATAACTTGCAAAACACATAACATACACTACACAAAGCTTGCATAAACACATTGATCCTCAAACATATCCATACATCATCATATCCTATCTTAATCAATTTAACAATTGATTATTAAGGAGATAGAATCTCACCAAAACAAAATTAGCAAACTAATGAAGAAGATTAAGAGGCTAGAAGTTGATTTGGAATGCTATCCCTTCTCTAATTTTGATGGAGGCTCCTTCAAGTTTCATTTTGCCATAGTTTAGTTACTAGATTTAATTATGAATGAATTAGGGTAGGGTTAGGGTCTTATTTATAGGATTAGGTTGCATTTTAGACCCTTAGATTAACCCTAGATTAGGTTAGGACCCTTAGATTTAGGAAATCTCTAGAACCAGCCCTCCAAGCCAGCCTAGAACCCAACCTGGTGCAACCTGGTGCACCCAGGTTCTCTGGACGCCGCACCCCTGTCGACAGGCAAGTCGACAGGCAAGTCGACAGGCCTGTCGACAGCCCTGTCGACATGGGTAGGGCGGGAATCTTCCCGCCTGGCCCCGCTTGCTCTATTTTAAAATCTGGTTTTAAATTATTAAACCTGTTTTTATCTTTGAATTTTCTGCAAACTTCATCGGGCCATAACCGGGCCATACGGACTCCGATTCTCGAAAACTCGGACTCTATTTTGCGTATTTTTCCGAGACGAATACAATGACGCAGCCCGTTTCCCCCAATTCTCACATCTGAGATTATTTATTCTGTAATTAGTGAATTTTAGCATTAACCGAAATTCGGGGTGTTACATACATTCAACGTGGTTTTATCCTGAACCACATATGCTATATACGAGGTTGTCAGGAATTTGAAAAATAATAATAATGGGCAACAGAAACTAAACAAACACAGCACATACCATAACTCAACATACACAGAAGTCATATAACCATTCAAATAAAATCATACCCATTTAAAATAATAACCATACATCATACCATTCACGTCATAACCATCCATATAACATCAAAATGTATCATCATACGCATTCATAACATGTAGCAGCATATACCCATTCATGACCATATATATACCTAACTAAAAAAACCAAAATGTTTCATCTATTGCCAAACTAATTGCCATAGTGAATGAAACGTCCAGCGGCAACTCTAGGTAGCTCAACTCGAGGGTTAGCATCATTCAGAAGACCATGCACATCTTGAAGAGTCTACAAAAAGTTCAACAAATTTTAGTACGATGGAAAAATAAATGGAAAAAGAAATATAAACATACCGAGAATAGATGGTCATAGGTTGGTTGAAAATGTGGTGCTCCCATAATGACATCATTAGGTAAATAAGTGGGATTGTGAACACGCAGAACACTACGATTCCTATACCACTCCATATAATCATTTGTGCAACTCATAACAGACTGATGTAGTGGAATCGATCTACGATCATCTGCAATCACATGATGAAACCCGCTCTCCTAAATACTTTCCAAAAACTGATAGCGCACACGAGTGTATGTAGTCGAGGTTTTGCCTCGATGTTCATTTATCATTACGGGAGGAATAGAAGACATTGAGATGTTCTGAACTCTACCAAACTATCGCAGTACCCTATCGGGATGGTACTGCTCCACAACATTCAAGCATAAAATGCACCCACATACCATGCTATACCATGAAACAGATGATGGTGTCCAGCACATATATACAGATTGAAAATAACCTGTTCAACGACATTTAACAGGTAGACTAAGTATACATACTACTTAGTCATCATATAGCAATAAAAATAAGAGTGTATAAAGTAATGCACTATGATTATCAAACGATAATCAAATAGATAATTCATAAAAGATACTGCTTAATCTGAATACTATCAAGGAAAATTCATAGATCAATGACTGATGCACCGGTATCAGTAGAGGGATTCCATCGAGCTGCACGTGGTAAAATCTCATAGTACAGCTTTGTAGAAGGTTGAAAGCAAGGAAAATGTTTGAATATCCATGACTCAAGCGAGCATAGAAACCATGCAATTTGTTTGACACCTATCCGTGTCGCTAACCCAAGCTATCTATATAAGAATGCAAGTGCTGCTGAACCCCATGAATAAGTGTTGACATTGTTCAAATTTTTAAGCGGTTCCAAAAGAGATATGTGCACATGAGTCTTGCATTTGTTCGCAAATATTGTATTGCCAAGCACAAATAAAAGATACGCGCGAGCAGCACGCCTAACTTCATGATCACTCCACTCATCACTCACATCTTTAAATCTATCAAACAACTTTGACAAGCTTAACTTATATCCAACCCGCTCATTCATTTCAATTCTAGCTTCTGCTGCACTAAGACCAAGATACTTCGTAACAGCAACAACTACTTGGACTGTATCATACGACATGCTCTTGTTGGATCTAGATTAACCCTAGAGGGGAGCCTGAATGGGGTTTATCATAGTTTTTAGCTGAATTAAAAATCTAACGGGATATATAATAATAAACAGATCACAGAATATGGCAGAAACAGAAATGTAGAAAGTAAATGACACAAGATATACCCAACTTCGGCAAAATCCTGCCTACTGCTGCATTCCTAAGGTTTCTACTAGGTGATAGAACAGATCCCGCTTACAAGACCATGTAAACTCGCACTCCCTGCTCCTGTACTAACCCTACGCTCAAAAACCTAGACTGATCTAATCCCCTAGATCAGATTTCCCCTGATTACGACCCCCGTAACCGGTAACCTAGATTTTACAGATTCTAGCAACTGTCAGTCAACACTCTGACTGGATCCCTCTAGATTTTACAGACTCTAGACCTAGTCAGACGGTTTTGCAAAACAAAATAAAAACAACAGAATCTAAAACAATATAAATACAAATTAAAAAGAAAACCTTAGGCCCTTTAAAAATAAATAAAAGCTTAGCCAAGCTAAATGTAGGCCGGCCCCTTTTGTTTTGGTGCACCCTTTCTTTTATTCGATCTCTTTCTTTTTGAGGAGATAAAGAATGGTGGTCGATGATGGAGTAATTTAGGGTTTTCTCTGGTGATGCTCCAAATTGCAATGCTTGATTGTTGAAGTGTGATTCTCTGATGGTCGAGTCTTCGTGGTTATCTGATTCTTCGATTTTTGGAGCAATTTATCGAAACCCTAGAAACAAAATGTGAGTTATCTGAAATTTTCTTTGAATTACTTTCTAGTTGTTGTGGTTTTCGATCCCTATTTGCCTGTGATGAATATGGTGAATGTATAGGATTTAAAATCCTTTAAATCACTCTGATTTTGCTGTATGACTGGTCTGATTGACTGTGATTTCCTCTTTTGTTTCGCGGCTTGATTGAATGAAATTTATTCTGCTTTTAATAAGAAACAAGTCGGTTTTCTTTCAACAGATTTGAATTCTTTGCCCAAAAAATACTTACCGAATATATTTATGATGATTTCTGGATATACATTTCTTCTTGCCATAATTTGTCGCAATAAAATCTTTGAATGATTTTCCCAAACTGATTGTGTATATCTGCATGCTGAATTGAAATTCCTTGCTATAAAAATGATCACTTCTGCAAAACATTTTGCTTGCTAATTTTCAGGAATGACGAAATACTTGATTTCTTGCCAAAATTGTATTTCTTGTATGCATTGTTTTACTTGGTTAAACTTGAAATGTTTCTTGCTACTTTGAAACATTGCCAAAAATAAATTCCTCCGTATATGAATTGATTTGTTATCTAAAGCTGGAAACAACTAAATGCATATCCATGAAATTGTTCAATGATTGTGATTGTGAAACCCTTTAAACCAGAATTTTCTTTTGCTAAGACAAAGAGCAATTATGCAAAGAATATGTATTGGAAATAATGCGATTTGTTTACTGCCATAACATGTGTGAGTCCACTGATTTTCATTTTGCATTTGTTATGAAACTATTCGCCTGTTCACTTGAAATATCTGAACTGTTTGAGTTGCATGTCATTTGTCCTGCACATATTTGTGCACATTTTTTATTAGCATAATAGCCACTGGCTCGTCCATTTCATTTGATTTACCACTGTTCCGTTGAGCTGATTGATCATGTATAGTATGCACCTTTACTGCATTATTCATGCTTCTATATTCTAGAACTTTTGTTGTTGACATTATGACCGCTTGTACTGACCATTCTTCTTTAGTATACATACTGTATGTATACATGAACTGAACCATTTTTTGTTGCTCCACCTTACTTCTACTTGCACCACTAGTTTGTTGTTGTGTTCACGCTGCATATGTATACTTGCACTTGATTGACTGTATTGAATGTTGCTGCCATATTAATATGAGCTTGACCATAACCATGAACCTGTTTTTCCTGTCATGCCACATGAAGTTCGACCCTTGCACTTGAATCTTGCCATGCTTGAGCACTGTATATAACCTGATTTGAATCACTTTCTCACTTGCACTGTCATGTGCACCTGCATTATTATGTTGTTGTCGTCATATGTACACTTGCTATTGCACACCATACTTGTATACTGCTTCACCCATTCATGTCGACTTGTAAAAATGTGAAACTGTCTTAAACTTTGCTGCCATTCATGTGCACATGCACATGACTTGAGCTTGTGCAACTGCCTTGACATTTCTTGCTTGTGTAGCTCCATCACTATGTTGTGCTTCACCACTATGCTATACACAAGCACTTCTCCTAAGTTTCATTACTTTGTTGATTTTGTTGTTTGATTTGTGCTCGACACTGTGTACTTGCTGTTGACTTTTCATTGAGTTGTTTTCACGTGTGCACTGAGTCGAGATGGCCCACGTGACTACTCCTCAGATGTTGCACTGCATTCTGATTAGCGAGGCAGTGCACACGTGTATATTTATACACGTGTACATTTATACACGTGTGTATATACAGCCATCAGAAAATTTCCTATCCCTATACATATACAAACTGTCTGCCTTGACACAGATGAATCAGAACAAGTCATGAAAAATGATGAGAAACACACCACAAAACTGGGGCAAATAAAATTTTTAAAAATAAAATAATATTTGCTAGAGTATGAAATTATTTCTATTCCATATACTGTGTGTGTGTTTCTGTATATGACAGGTATGAAGATGATGACTTGACCGACAGTGAAGATGCTGTGAAGACTGAAGACTGAAGACGGTGAATGAAGAAGTGTCAGTAAATGTGTCTGTATATGAAAGTGAAAATGTAAATGTGTTTGTATATGAAAGTGAAAATGTATGTATATATGACAGAGTGACTGTATGAGTGTTGTAGTGATTTTGTAGTAAAGGAGCTGTGTATATGAAAAAGATTGTACTGTTTATACGTAACAAGTTTGATTGAAATAAAATATTATTTTATTGTTGTCAAACAAACTTATCTATTTCATTCAGTTTATTTACATGTACAATATTCAGTGAATGTTTAAATAGTGGAGTTACAAATAGTTGTACTGTTTGAATGTTTGAAATACAATGTTTATATTTAAATAAAATACTATATGTATGCATGAATGTCTGTATAGTCGTATTCTACTTAAATATAAATGCTATATTTCTATCTGTGATGTATATATAGAACAGTATAGTAACAAACACACTTAAAATAACATTTATTTGGTTGTTATCATCAAACAAAAATCATATAATTGTGTATACAACTACGTCATATACAACAGCTCTGTACAGGTTTACCTTCGACAGGTAAGTGCAACAACGAAGCTACATCATCAAGAGTAACAGTCATCTCACCAAAGGGTAAATGAAAAGTATTAGCCATCTTTCTACAAAAGCTGATATCAAATTCTTTTTCACACACTTGTAACAAGTGCCGACAATAGGAAACAATCCAGATGTGTCAATAAGGGCTTTGAACCAAGCAGCATTATCCAGAATCCTCCATTCCGCTACCTTCTGCGCATGGTTCACACAAATGGGAATTGCTCGTTCCTACACAAATAAAATTTGCTATTAGTACATAAATAGATAATTGAAATTAATAACAGAAATGTACTTGATCTGTCCATATCATAGAAGCAACATGGGTATCAAAATCTCTAATCACATCATTGCTTCTAGGTCCAGGTTTCTCACGTAATTCTTCTTCTGCTTCGCTTCTTCCTCCGAATGATCGTCTGCCTCATCATCATCATCACCTGTCTCAGAATCCCCCCTTGTGTCATCTCCTTCTTCCCTTGAAGAATATGATCCATCTCTGTCTCCATCTTCCCCTGAAGAATCTGAACCATCACCGTGTTCCCCCGAAGAATTTGAACCATCTCCGTTACCACCACTACCATGTGCATCTACCTAAAACTATGATGGATCCACCTCCTCCTATTATTCGACGTCAACGTCCACACTTGTATGTTCAGCTGGTTTTGCCATTCACCGCCTTCTTTCTGACGCTGTCATAGGTTTGCGTCCAATCTGTTAAAAATGCAAAAAACAACAACAACTAAGTACACAGTCTTTTTAATATCCAATTTAAAAAAAACTTGCTAAACAAAACTAAACAATGCACTCACTGTGTACTCATAGCCATATTTTTAATTTGGATTCTAGGTCCATGTTTAAAATTCAACAATGCACTCAACAACTAAGCACACTTTTTTTTTAATTCTAGGTCCACGTTTAAAACTCAACAATGCACTCAACAAGCTCAACAAGGAATGAGTACTCACAAACTTTTTTTTGGAATTTTGCACTTACCATGAAGTAAGCCAACGTGGTAAGACACTAAACCACAGAGTGGATGAACAAGGAAATATTTCACACCTTGTTCATCTCCTTCGTGGTCAGGAGCTCCACCACATTTGACATGCCCTTGGTATTATTTCCTACCCCGTAGGTGTTCACCGTGACGTACTGATATGAGGAAAAAAAATACATGTACCAGACATGTGTAAAACACGATACATTATCGTTCCTCAATTCAATTGCCAAATCAATTTTCAACTATTGTTCTCAATTCGATTTTCTACCAAACAATCACTAATGTTCCCAATTCAATTTCAACTAAACCCTAAAATCAAAGTGAAATTAACTACTTCAGTTAATGGAACTTTACCTTCGCAAATGCTCTGATGAATGAGAGAAGCTTTGATGAAGGAGTTTGGAGAAGCTTTGATGAGAGCGGTGGAAATCGTTGGACACCATGCAAAGGAAGAACGAGAGATTTTGGTTCCGGTTTAGTGTTAGGGTTTTTGTGTTTTGATAGGGAAGGGTAATTTAGGAATAAGGGGGCTACTCAGTTAAAATAAGGGGATAACAATTTTTTAAGAAGATGAGGGAGGGAACTAAGCAAATTTAGAGGTTTGAATAGAATTTTCCTTTCCCAATTTCTGCCTCACGTATTATTATTCTGGAAGGCTTCCATTAACTATTGGAGAAGCAGTTATATCAACTGTAATGAACTCATGACCCATTTATTTATTACCAGCAAATATCTTAAAACTGAATAGATCTACAACATTTGCATCATTTTTCAATTCAAAATGTATCATTCATTATAATAAACAACCGCAACTGATATCCCAAAGTTTAATGAAACAGCATACCTAATTCAACTCTGAAATTATGTAAAAACACCAAATAAAAATAATACTTGCTTGTTTGAGAGAAGAAGGAAAAAGGATTACTAATATCCATAATCATGCCAATGATCAACATAGAGATCTGATGCCACCGGCGGTAAGCGCGGGTGCATGATATGATGCACTTTCGAATTGGTTACGTGTCAATATTTTTTCGACCCGGCAAATTGTCTCTCTCCAGTATGTTTAGGTAGCATGGTGGACCATCGATCGTCAGTCATGACCTCGTCGATATAATCATTTTGCAGCTGAATGCAGAAGGAAAGCCAGAGTGGATGTAAATTTGAAAAAAGAGGAAGAATTGAGTGAAAATACTGATTTAGGATGAATTTTTAACCCAAATTTTCTTCTTGAATGAACAACACCGGGCAAAAATAAACGATTAGAACTCAGTTTTGTATGGACAAGGAAGAATGTGAAAAAAGGTTGCGGATACAGTGAGAAGAAGGGTAAAGTAAGAAATCGATATATGCGAGCATGTTAATCTTAGGGGTAAAGCATTTGGTACGGTTGGTTTATCCGATGATGAAAATTATCAAATCAAACTAAAACAATTAAAGATGAAAACCAAACCAAACCAACTAAATTTATATTGGTTGGTTCGGTTGTTCATCCGATTTAACCGAACTAAATATATTTTAGACTTTATGTTCGCAATATTAACTATAATTTGAAATAAAAAATAGATATATGATTAAGATATTATTATTTATGATTCATATGCTTCCTAAAAGTAATTATAATTCTGATACATATGTGATGATTAAAATTAACTTAGATAACTAACTTAACCTAAAATATTTACTATAATTTCGATTATTTTGAAAATAAAATAAAAGTTCGGTTAATTTGGTTAAACCGATAACCAAACTAAATATTTTACGAACCGATTACAAACTGATTTAATTTCAAAAACAAACCAAACCAACCAAATTAAATAGGCTTGGTTGGTTTATTTGGTTTAACCAAATAATGCTCACCCCTACTTCATCACGTCTGAAAACGAAGAAAGCGAGGCTTTATTGAGTTGACACGTGGAAATATCATGGACACTGGTTTCTTCTTTCATATTTAAGTAATACTCCCTCCAGTTCATAATGTAAGAAGTTTTAAGAAGTTTTCTTTATTTCAAAATATAAGATGTTTAAGCTTATTATTCCAACTTTATCCCTAATCCATAATAAATGACATAACTCAAAAGTTACTTTATGAGTATTTTCATGCATGAAAAATAAGAAGTAGTTGATGGAAATAGGAATAATAAGTGGGTTTAATTTGCATAGAAATAGGGGTAGTAGTTGACAATTCACGAAAAGAGAAATTAACATGCAGGATAAAACTAATTTAAGTATGGGCTACAGTGTCATCTAATTTTTTTCTTAATTTTTTGCAAACATCTAAAACTTCTTGCATTATGAACAAGAGAGAGTAGATATTTTCTATTTCCGAAAATAGTAGTTTACCGTAAAAGCCTGCTACTGATAGATCCATTTATACAAACAGGTAATATTTCAAGAATAATGTTGGAGATTGCGAAAAGTACATCTATAAAAGGAAATAAACCAATTATCTCTGTACTTACCATCAATGTCACCGTCCCATAAGCAAAAACCTTCCTTTGCACATTTTGGAACGACTGGAAGCATCTTTTGCTTCCTCCAATAAGCTTCGGATGCTTAAAATATCGCCTGCTAGCATATGAAGTATTCGGGTTTCTAATTTTGTATATAAGGCTTTGGCCTCCACTTTCATTTTAGGTCCTTGGCATAATGCACCACTCCGAGACTCACATTAATAAAGAGAATTAATGAGTAACATCGTCTACTAATGTGTAAAATAAGGCTGGTTAGGAGAGACCATCCATGAGTTTTATATTAAATAAGCATCAATTAAGTAGATAGGATATTCATATTTTTTGTTCTTACATCATGTGGATTGACATACTTAACTCTTATCTAAAACAATGCTACAATGGTTATATAGTCAATACAGAACAAAACTTGATTACACGAGACAAACACAGATCACATAACAAAAAATATAATAATGTATACAGATACAGTCCACCATATAGTACACAATGACTAAAAATAGTGGTTATACGTAGTAACCACAATATATGTATAAGAAGTCCAAAATGAATAAATACATAAATTGGAGTACATAGACCATCACTGAATTAATATTCATAATACAATAATAAAGGAGCCCCTAAAGGTCATCATGATTCAAATGCAGAAACTGGCTAACAGATATCAATATTGAGTGATAACTTGTAGAATCTCGGTCTCATCCAAGCAATTAAATACATGAGTCAGTCTAGTTTAAATAATGAGTAGATAAACTAGTAAGATATAAATAGCTTTATATGAATTAACTCTTTCTCAAGGAAAGAATAAGTATTCATTGCTATAACTCAACATATGGATAATGATGTGAGTAGCGCTATTAACATATAGGGTCTCATGAACTACTTTAATGAAAATATATGGAAGTTTACTCCCAACAATGGTGCTTAGCATGGAGGCTAAGCACCTTAAAACAATTTCCAAATGCCAAAGAACAACAAAAGAATTTTCATTGGATATCAACATATACTAAACTCGTGTGAGAGTTTGATAAATTTATTAGTGATCGCTACATATAATAAACATCAAGATAACACTCAGGTTGTGTGAAAAGATTCAACATCACCAAATCACCATAAATAGGATCCAAAACATCAAATGACGATAAAATATATAAATACGTCAAATGGATCCAAAACAAGAATCTGCATGTGCATTAACAAAAGACCATCAAAATGATGGTCGAAGCCTGCCATGTACTTTTATATTAAGAGTCTGGGAGCCTTCAGTCGCGACCTGACAGCCCAACAATAACATAGATTGAGAGACTCAATAACTCTCCATCGAAACCCAACAACTCGATAATTGAATAAGAGACCCGATAGCCCTTACTCTGACCCAACAACCTTTAACATCACCAAACAACTTTATATACACACACACACACACACACACACATATAAGACCCACAACCACTGGTACTAGCACTACATGGAATGTGCCATAGACTTCTAAGTTGTAACTCGAAATGCGAAAACAATACATTTCATGCCACCATAAGCTAGTCTACTTCACACTGGAAAACTACAGTTGTAGTTTCAACCGACGAGTATGGAATTCACCGATATAATTAATCTGTGTGTCCTATATCACATGATTTAATATATTTTTTAAATCATGTTCTCGCTTACTCGAAGGTGCAAACGTGTGTAATTGATATACTGAAAATACTTGATTTGAGAAAATGAGTTTGTAAAATGGTTTTCAAAACGTTTGGTTTATTTCTTCAAAAATCTATATATTTATAAGAAAACATTGTTTTATTGTTGTTGTGAGATGATTGTATTTATAAAAAAATCCTTGAAAAACATTTTTCCTAGAGCTATATAATTATATATAGAAAACTCGTAATAAAATTCATTTAATTTAAACGTGCACGGTGTATAAAAGTCATCATAAAAGGGAAACATTAAGTGCAAAATACACATATAAATTCCTCTAAAATGTCATGCAGAAACAACAAGAATATGTTTATTAATCCTTGATATATCATCAATATTCACTTCAAATCGCACTTGAAAATGGATAAAGAATGAGGCAAAACAATGCTTCAAAGGACATTGGATACGAAATACAAAGAGGGCTCGACCTCCCTGGATTCACGTCTAAGGGTCAACCCCTTCTTCGACCCAGGTCGACAGGGCAATCGATCCCTAAATGTAAAGTCCAGGTGGAGCGCGCCACCTCTATTTGAATTTTTTTGGGTCAAGTTTTGGCTGAATATAACTTGATGTTTTGGAATGAAAGTTTCCAGATTTCAAGTCCGGCACTCAGTAAACCCAAAGAAACAAAAATCACACAGAATGGACATGAACTGAGAAAGTTATTCTTTCTCAAATTAGGATAGAAATCAATTTTATACTGTGAAGCAAAGGCTGCAGCTTTTTATTTACATTATCAAATAAAATTTAGCTAACAAGACCTGAATTCTATTCAGACATTGGTAAACTATGTAGTGTGAGGATCACTTACCTTGTTCAGCAATTTTAATATTTTACAGCAAGGGTTGATTAAAATTTTGAAGCTTTTAGGTTTGAGATGAGGCTGGAACGCCTGTAGAGTAAATTACAGTAACATGCAAAAATATTTTCAATAGAAAGCAACAAATTCTCAAAAATGAAACAAAGAAGGAAGAATTCATGGTTTTTGACAAAATTACATGCCTATAACTTGATCACAACATCTTTACATTTTTTAATTGATGTTTGTAGTTGAGGATATAAATTATAAGAAGATTTGTGATTTTCTTTTGTTGTGGCTTTAGAGAAAAGGAGGAGAAATGTCTCAGGAAGAAGTAAACATGGTGAAATTGTTTTTCCAAAAGTTTCTTCCCTTAACCCCAAAATTAAATGGCTCGATTAGATTAATTAGGATCATTAGTCAACAATTAGGCCTTGGATAAATGTTAATGGCCTATTAACTTAGATTTAACGCCTTATTTACACCAGTTTACTTCATTTCTCTCATACACTTTGTAATTCCAACACTAAACACACTTGTAAAAATACAAAAAAACATATGTAAAACTCTTTTAGGACTTTTAAGTTTTATTTTAAAATTCTATAACTGAAATTACAAATTTTACAAAACTTATAACTAATAATTTTACTTTGTGTAAACCTTGCAAATTTAAGAAGTAAAATTATATAAACTACATTATTTCGACGCATTTTTTGGGCAAGACCAGCCATTTTAAAAGTGATTCGTAACACTTTTTTTATAACAAACAAAAAATACAAGCAAAAATAGGAGATAAACCAATTGTATGTCTACTACAATGGCTTTAGAGTGGGCTGACCACTAATAAAAGACACAAATGCCACACCATGCATGGAGGGAAACATTATGCCAACTTCCAAAGGAAGGAACATTACACATAGCAAAGCATTACACTCAACACTAACATAATACAAATAAGCAAAGCAGAGTAACCACAGAAAGAGCCTACAAAACTTCACATGAAAATTAACATAGGGTGACATTAGACTCTTAAGTGACACCCCAATCGTCATTCAATGGGGAGTTGTTGTCCTCTTAGCAGTTTAGATTTCTTCCTTCTTGTTACCGATGCTTTAAGCTTGTTGTAGTCGGACAAGGAAACAACCAAAGGAGAGAAGGTGAATGCACCATACTCTTATCTGTTGAATGTGTCAGTGACAACATTGTGGTTGGCAGGACCAATAGTGATAGCTTCTGAAAAGGAAGGAGGTGATCTATATGCTGTAGGAGGAATCAAGTAACCTTAAAGGTTGACTATTTGGGGTTGCTTGGTCTTAGATTTGTTGGAGGAAATTTAAAATAAAAGGGAAGAAGGAAAGCATAAAGGGGAAAAAAAAAAACTTTAGTCCCACATCATGAAATGTGCTTTGGTTTGCCATATATGCAAAGACATTACATATGATATCAAAAGAAAAGAGAGAAGGAAGAGATGAAACAAGAGTATGACCATGGCATGAACAATACTATTTAAATGTCAAAAGATGGGCCTTGGGACTTTTGGGGTCTCGTGATCAGATGGGTCTCTAATGCTAACGGGCTTGCGCATATCCGCTAAGTTTTTGCATGTGCGGATTTTGAATTCGTAACACTTCAGAGCCGTTGCAAATGAATGGATGCGTCTACTCATCATTCAAAATTGCAATGCTTCTGAACTGTTGCAAAACGAAAAGGTGTGACTTTTGAATTCAAACAGTCACGACCATTGAAAAACAGTTGTATCTCTTCACTGCCTATATATAGGCTGCTTGAATTCAATTTTGATCGTCTCGAATTCATTTCTCTTCTCCTTCCCTCTACTCTTTTCTGCCATTAAAATCTTCTCGAAACTCTGCCAAATTCTTGATAAATTATACGAGTTATAGTTCTGCAGGATATAACTCCTTCATCTTGTCACTGTAGCGATCAAATCCAAGATAGTGAATCACCGTGTCTGTGCAAACACACCAATTAAAAGATATTCGATATCTGCTCTGTTGTATATTCGAACAGATTTACCATTACTCATGCACAGAATTAAGAGGGCAAATACTGTTTTAGGATAGCGATCATCACATCGTGCCTCAAAGATTTGTGTATTCAGAGATTACAAGATCCAGTGATGAATTCGGCAAGCAACAATCTAAAACAGTATTCTGAAATGGCTCCTCACAGTCTCAAAGAGTTCGCCGCTGATTTCGCAAAACTGGAGCACTTTGATGGTGTTAATTTCCTATGCTGGAAAAAGAAGATGCATTTCTTATTGGCGGTTACGAAAGTTGTTTATGTTTTGACTACGCCAAAACCAGCAGAAACAAAAGATGAAACCATTGCACAAACATGAGATCAGATCAAATGGGAATAGGATGATTATATTTGTAAATGCCTTATCTGTAATGCAATGACGGACACACTTTTTGATATGTACTGCAACAAGCCAACTGCAAAGGATGTTTGGGTTGCATTATAGGTGAAGTATCTAATGGAAGACGCATCAAGTAAGAAATTTCTAGCCACAAATTTTTTTAATTACAAAATGGCTTATGATCATTCAGTAGTAGAGCAATTCAATGATGTCATATATATACTTTACCAATTCAGTCAACATAAGTTAAATATGGATGAGGAAATTAAGGTTTCCTCGATAATAGACAAATTACCCCCTTCTTGGAAAGATCAGAGGAAATTACTGAAAAACAAGAAGGAGGATATGTGTCTAGACAGCCTTGCACGATATTTGCTAGTTGAATAAAAACTGAGGCAAAAAGATTCCTAAGATGAAAAGTTCTTGATACATCAAAGGTCCATATGGTGGAAGAAAAGTAAGCAAACAATGCTTCGACTAACTCTTCTAATGAAAAGAGGAAAGGGTAGAACAACAACAATTCCCAAAATCTGAACAAGAAAGGCAAAAATGGTGGTTGCAAACTTTTGTGGAAAATCGGGACATTTCAAAAGGGACTGTCGCTTCTGGAAAAACAAGCAGCAATCTGAAAAAGAAAAGTTTGCCGCAGTCATATCAGAAGTGAATATGATTGAATAAGACAATTCTTGGTGGATCGATTCTTGCGCTACTAAGCATGTCTGCATTGACAAGAATCAATTCAAGAAACTAGAACCAATTGAAGATGAATATTATCTATATATGGGAAATTCAGCAAAGGCAGCGGTCAAAGGGAAGGGGATTGTGATTTGGAATTCACATCCGGAAAAGTTCTGACATTAAATGATGTATATTATGTACCTGAAACCAGGAAGAACCTTGTATCAGGAATCTTCTTAATAAGTTTGGTTTCAAATAAGTCTTTGAGTCAGACAAATATGTATTGACCAAAGGTGGTGTATTTGTGGGAAAAGGGTACATGTGTGATGGTATGTTTAAACTAAATATTGATATTAATAAAAGTATGAATTCTGCTTATATTGTTGATTCATTTTCATTATGGAACAATAGATCAGGACATGTTAATCATAAACGCATGCTTGATATGATATCTTTGAATATATTTCCCATACACCAAAATGATATGCTAGATAAGTATAGGATATGTTCATTAACTAAGATCACTAGAAAACTATTTCCTTGTAAACCAGAAAGTACAACAAAATTGTTACAACTTATTCATAGTGACGTATGTGATATACATAGTACTCCTATTAGAGGAGGAAAGAGATATTTTGTCATACTTATAGATGATTACTCTAAATATTATTATGTCTATCTTATGCATGCTAAAAGTGAAGTATTAAACTCATTTATTACTTATAAAACTAAAGTGGAAGACCAATGTGATGCTAAAATGAAAACACTTAGGTCTGATAGGGGTGGTGAATATCAATTTCCTGAATATTGCGAATCAGTAGGAATTATACATGAGACATCTATTTCTTACACTCCATAACAAAATGGAGCAGCTGAAAGGAAAAATAGAACTCTTACCAAAATGGTAAATGTAATGTTGTGTAATTCCGGACTTAATACTAGTTTCTGGGGAGCAGCTTTACTTACCACATGTTATATTCTGAAAAGAATACCTCATAAGAAAAGTAAAGTTACTCCTTATGAACTTTGGAAGAAACGAAAACCAAATCTTGATTATTATCGAATCTGGGGTTGTAGAGCGATTTTCCAGTTACCTGAACCAAAAATTAGAAAATTAGGACAAAAGGCTATCAAGTGCATATTCTTAGCATATGCTCAACACAGCAAAGGATATAGGTTTCTAGTAATAGAACCTAATAGCCCTATTGATGTAAATACAACAATAGAATCAAGGGACGCAGTGTTTTATGAGAATAGATTTACATCTATTCAAAATAAACCGATTCATGAAACGGTGGAGGTAAATGCACCTATTGGTGAAATGGTGGAGGTTAATGGACCAACTATTGTACCTATAGAAAACACTGATGAAAATATCAATGAAAATGGTGATTCTCTTAGGAGAAGTAAACGAAGAAGGATAGAGAAATCCTTTGGACCAGATTTCATCATATATTTAGTTGAAGGATCTAGAAAAAATGTAGAGCATCAATTAATGATATCAACAAATTATATAGAATCTGACCCTTTAACATATGCTGAGGCAATGAAATCTCAAGATTCATCATTTTGGCAAGAAGCCATAAATGATGAAATGGATCCTATTATGGGAAATAAAACATGAAAAATAGTAGATTTACCTCCAGGTTCTAAACCAAAGGATGCAAATGGATATTTAAGAAAAAGTTAAAAGCAGATGGCACAATCGAAAAATTTAAAGCTACATTAGTTGCCAAAGGATTCACACAAAAAGAAGGAACAGTTTATTTTGATACGTATGCCCCAGTAGCTAGAATTTTAACTATTAGGACTTTAATTGCATTACCTTCTATCTATAATTTTGAAATTCAGCAAATGGACGTCAAGACAGCATTTTTAAATGGTGAACTTGGTGAAGAGATATATATGTCTGAACCAGAAGGTTTGTGATGCATAGACAAGAATGTAAAGTATGTAAACTGATAAATTCACTTTACGGTCTTGAACAAGCACTAAAGCAACGGCATGAAAAATTTGACAAAACTATTATTTCTAATGGCTTTAGGATTTTTGATTTTGACAAATGTGTCTATAGCAAGTTTCATTCAGGTAAAGGTGTAATTATATGCCTTTACGTGGATGATATGCTTATATTTGGAATGAATACTTCGAGTATTGAAGAAACTAAAAGATATCTATCTTCATGTTTTGACATGAAAGATATGGGAGTAACTGAAATGATTCTTGGAATAGGAACAATGAAAACAAAAGATGGGTTATCAATTACCCAGTCTCATTACATTGAGAAAATTTTGAAAAGGTTCAATTATTCAATTGTAAACCTATGTCTACTCCATTTGATCCAAATATGCGGTTATACACTAATACTAGAAGAGCTATAGAGCAATTGGAATATGCTAGAGTTATTGAAAGTTTGATGTATGCAATGACATGCACACGACCAGATATTGCCTATGCTGTTGGTAAAATGAGTAGATATACTAGTAACCCTAGTCATATCCATTGGAATGCAATACATAAAATTTTGAAGTATCTAAAAGGTACCATAAATTATGGTATACATTACAACGGTTATCCGAGTGTAATAGAAGGATACACCGATGCTAGTTGGAACACTGGAAGTGAAGATAAAAAATCAACTAGTGGATGGATATTCACTCTTGGTGGGGGAGCAATATCCTGGGCCTCAGAGAAACAAACATGTATTGCTAATTCAACCGTGGCTGCTGAGTTTATAACACTGGCTTCTAGTAGTAAAGAAGCGGAATGGTTAAGGAATCTATTATTAGAAATTCTTGTGTGACCAAAGCCCATGCCACCAATATCTGTGCATTGTGATAGCCAATCTACATTATCACAGGAATACAACCAAGTTTATAATGGTAAATCTAGACATATTGGTCTAAGGCACAATTTGGTTAGGCAAATGCTCACTGAAGGGGTAATTACCATTGATTTTGTGAGATCTAGACTGAATTTGGCAGATCCATTTACTAAAGGACTTGCAAGGAACTTAGTGATAAAAACATCACAGAGAATGGGTTTAAAGCTTATACAATACAATCGCCAATGAAGGAAACTCAACTCAACATAATAAATAAATTTGTTATGTTGAGTTGAAAGAGCAAAAGTACTTCATGTGTTTGCGGTTGGAAGCACTATAATATTTAGTCTGAAAAACTAAGTATTATCATACATTCCAAGGAAAGTGCTTGGTACTTATAATGACAAAGAGAGGATGTTTTGCTTAGAACTTAATAGGTTTATAACAGATATATTGTTAAGGTGTGTGTTATAAGGCACTTCTGATAAACCTACCTATATGAATGCATCGAAGGTGGTGCCGCCTTCTACGGGATTTTGGCTTGATCTCTAAGGGCATTTCATGAAAGAAGATACCGACCCAAGGCCAATCCACGGGTCGAGCATACATACTAACTGGATAAAATGAAAATGAGTATGTGATAATCACATCCGGTAAGATCATATATGATCGATGGTTCAATTCTTAGTCAACCACTCTATCCTGATGTACTTTGATAAATTTTCACTACATATAGATTCAAGTCTGTAAGACATCTATACTTGTGCAGAAATTTTCCTACAAATAAATGACAAGAGGAATTTATTTAAAATTTGGTGGGGGATTGTTGGAGCAAATTTAAAATAAAAGGGAAGAAGGAAAGCACAAAGGGGGCAAAAATCTTTAGTACCACATCATGAAATGTGCTTTGGTTTGCCACTATATATGCAAAGATTACATATGATATCAAAAGAAAGGAGAGAAGGAAGAGATGAAACAAGAGTATGGCCTTGGCATGAACAATACTATTTAAATGTCAAAAGATGGGCCTTGGGGATCTTGGGATCTCATGATCAGATGGGCCTCTAATGTTAATGGGCTTGCGCAGATCCGCTAAGTTTTTGCGCGTGCGTATTTCGAATTCGTAACATTTTAGAGCCATTGCAAATGAATGGATGTGGCTATTTATCATTCAAAATTGCAACGCTTTTGAACTATTGCAAAACGAAAAGGTGTGACTGTTTGAATTCAAACAAACATAACTGTTGGAAAACTGTTGTATCTCTTCACTTCCTATATACAAGGTGCTCAAATTCAATTTTGATCATCTCGAATTCATTTCTCTTCTCCTTCCCTCTACTCTTTTCTACCATTAAAATCTTCTTGAAACTCTGCTAAATTCTTGAGTAAATTATACGAGTTATAGTTCTGTTGGCTATAACTCCTTCATCTTGTCACTGCAGCGATCAAATCCAAGATAGTGAATTGGCATGTCTGTGCAAACACGTCGACTAGAAGATATTCGATATCTGCTCCGTTGTATCTTCGAACAGATTTGCCATTACTTGTGCACAGAATTAAGAGGGCAAATACTGTTTTAAGATAGCGATCACCACATCATGCCTTGGAGATTTGTGTATTCAGAGATTACGAGATCCAGCGATGAATTCGAAAACCAACAAGATTTATATTTGATGCAGAGGGGGATTCCTGCTGAACAACGGCAGAAGAGGTGGCTTGATATTTGCATGAGGAGTTAGACAGAACAAAGTCTTTCTTTTTGATAGGAGATGACATTTTAATTTGCTAGCACTTTCAAGATGTTGTTGCTGTGTTCGAAGTGTGTTTACTCACAATGTAACACCCCACCTCCGTTAAGGTCACTCACAAAGGGAATGCCTTAACTTTGGTGGAGCATTTTAGTAAACAGAACAGAAACTTACAAGATAGATAAAACAGTACTTGAAAATTTTTAACTTTATTACAGCGGAAACAGAAATCAATATGGTTACATCCTTTCAAATCTCAGAATTCAAGTACAAAATATCAGTCTTGTACAAAAGCCTTCAAAATGCATGGTTTAAAATCATAATCCCCATAGAACGGAAGCTATCAGAGCCAAGCCATACTTTAAGCACTTCAAGCAAAGAGAAATCCGGATCAAGCTAAAGTATTCCCTCCTTGGATAACCTGGGGGGAAACGGAAGAAAGGAGGCAAAACAACAAGGGTCAGATAAAAAGTCTGGCAAGTCCAGTGACTTTCAGCATATGAACAGATAATAATAATAATATGACATGAACATAAAACTGGATGAGGGATAACTGTAACAGGTGTAGCAGATATAACAGAAGAACAGAATGACATAAACTATTGCTTTACACTTCTCTGCACTAATACTAGTATAACAGAATTAGGTGTCACCCTAATGTCTAAACTGAAGCAGGAACGGGTACAGAATAATTTAACAGAAACAGAATGCTAATAATGGGCCTTTACTACCCGATCAGAAACAGACAGAAGCAGAAACAGATTAATCCCTACGGAAATAGAATGTAGAATTAGGTGTACACTAGTAATGGGCCTTTACCACCCGAACAGACGGTACCATACAGAAACAGACAGGTGTTACCACCCAACAGAAACAGACGGTACCAACAGAAACAGACAGAACTAAGTGTACCCTAAAACCCTACCCCAAGCGATCGGCTCCCTAATACATAAATATCTTGTGTCGGCCCCACAGTAGGGTGTATCACTCCCTAAAGTGACAACCAATTGACACAGACCTATTTACAGATGTCACGGCGTCTTACATCCTCAGAGGCAGACCGGGATCCATGCACGCACATGACCCAGTTGGAACGCACCATCAACACCCCTCGCCATTATCAGAATGAACCGCTTATAATTAGTTCAGTAAGCGTGCCCGGACCCTACCTACTGTTGGGTCAAAGTTTTGATACCAGAAAGGGTTACTGACTAATATGAGTCCCAAACAACAGATGACACTAGTGATTCCCCTCCTAACCTTTTGTCCCCAGACTAACATATTTCAGCTTAACTTGTCTACAAGTTTCAGACATACAAAATTTAGATTAACTAGTTCACAGATCAGACAAATCAAGTTAACAGGTTTTCAGACTAACAGATCAGATGATCGAATTAACAGGCTTCAGATTAACTTGTTACAGATTAACAGACTTACAGATTAACTGGTTACAGATTATCTAACTTTGTATTGGGCCTACGGATTGATGAAACGGGTTTATCAGATTCATTGGTCCAATTGGTTTAACCATACCCAACACGTTTTAGACATCATAATTATCTCAGATTTTCACTAATTAAGTATTAATGCCCAAACCTCTCACATTAGACTGACAATTTGCGGCTACTGGTTAGGCCGGTTGGTTTCGGGAAGGTTTCTGTCGAAAACTGAGTCTAACCTCGGGTTTCAAGCACGTTATGACTAACTTCTCACATTAGAACCTATTGTTTGCGACCACTGGAATATGCCGGGCGGTTCCGGGCAGAATTACGCCGCAAACTCATTCTAACCTCGAGTTAGCCATGTTTATCTTTGCGGCCAATTAATTAATGATTTCCCATTTATACCCATGCCTAATATACATGTCAATTATTCATAACTATAGCCAATTCAGATTATGTCAATAGCGGACTAATTATATCAACTCAACAGATATAGCAGATAACAGATTTCTCAGACTAGGCGACTTAGCAGATTAAGCAAACTAGCAGATTTAGCATTTTCAACAGACTTAGTAAATGGCAGATGAACAAATCTAGCAGACTAGATAGTAGAGCAGAACTAGCAGATTAAGCAATATAACAGAACAAGCAGATTAGGCAATGTAACAAAACTAACAAACTAGGCAAATATAACAGATTTACTCACTTCTTAAAGTTTCACAAATATATCTTGCCTAATTATAAATCTTGCCTAAGTTCACATGCATAAATAATAGTCGTGATGCACAATATAATCATATACCCCATGTTTGCATTACATTTACATAGCATAGATTATGGTCATAATTTACCATATATCATATGTTTCAATTTTTATTGAACTTGCATAGTACAGAAGATCCATATATAAATTATACCAAATATAGCCATAGATTACTATGCATGTCATATATCCCAAAGATCCCCTACTTAGGTGTTTATTTACATAATAGATATCCTACTTCCATGTAAGTCTTTATACCTAAGCCATATTCCCTTTATCTCAAATTATATGTTCAATACAGTCTACATTTATGTCCAATTATATACCTTTTTATGTCGTGTCCACAAATCATATGTTCAATACCTTTTTATGTTATAAACATAACATGTCAAATCATCTCAGATTTATGTTCTAGCTACAGTCCATGTTCTTTCCTCAAATCAGTCACCTATTGGCCATGCAAAATTCATGCATCATTTATTTTACTGTCCCAAACAATTTAGTGTAGGTTAATCTCTTATGAGATTGGCTCAGGCTCGTGGTAGCCTGGCTATAAAACAGAAAGAGGAAAGAGGTACAGAATAAGATAAATCAAATTAGAACAGAACAGATATAACCTCAGATTCAGATTTAGAATCCATGTCACAATCAAAATTAACGTTTATAGCGGAAAATAACTGTATTTGCCTTAATTGGATTAAAGAAAGTACTCTAGTTGTTGTAGAACCGTTGCAGAAGCTCTAATCTCTAATTGAATTTAGGTTGATGTTGATTGTCTTCTAGTTTTGATTTTAGCAGAGTAGCAACGCCATTTTTATTTTTAATTTAGAACAGAGGCAGAGTAGAAGTAGAATAGAATTGTGTGCAGAGAAGGCTGGGTTTGGGGCTGTTTAAATAGGTTTAGGTAGACGAATCTAGACAGAAAACGAGACCAGATACATCAGAACGCACCCAGGCAGAAAAGCAGATTCGGGAGGCAGGTTGGCACCCTGGGGGCAGGTCGACTCTAGGGTCGACTCTAGGGTCGACCCCCTGGGGGCAGGTCGACTCTAGGGTCGACTCCCCAGTCGACCTGGTCTGTGCTGTTTAATTTTTTTCTAAACTTTGGAAGGCCATAACTTGGTCATATGGACTCCGAGTTACGAAATTTCGGACTCTCTTTCGCGTATTTTTCCGAGACGAATGCAATGGCACAACCCATTTCCCTTGATTCTGATTTTATATTTTAATTATACTCAGATTTTGTAATTCTTAAGTTCACAGAAAATACGGGGTGTTACATTCTCCCCTCCTTAAAGGATTTCGTCCCCGAAATCTTCAAGTTAAGAAGAATGTGTCCTACCATCCAATCATCCATCTACTCAATCACCAATCACAGGCATTCATTGTCCTTAAGAGATTTCTAATGCTGTATGAACATATGCAAGAAGTGTGTGTATATGTTCCTTGTCTAATGCAAAGATCAGGCGGTCCACTGATCCAGTTGACCTCCTTAATGCGAATTATGCCAGTGCCATGAGTCCAACATGTATGCAATTTTCCAACTCGATACATATCATTTCTATATGAGTGCACAACCATTCAGTCATATGCAACATCCATGTGCTGAGTCAATCATTTTGCATCCACAAAAATTGAAAATGCTCACACATCCATATGCAGTATGAGAGTGTTTTCGAGCCGATCTAGTGCCTAGTGTGTGTATATGCATCCACGGGCAACCACTAGCAACCACTTGCATCCACTTGCAACCATCAAACATAACATGTCTCAAACACATGTTTACACCCATTAGTTTCTACCTAAAGTTCGAAGATTCGATCGATAGGATACAGTCGAATGATGGAAGCGAGTACAGATAGAACGAAGACTTGGTTCCCATTAGACATTGGTGGAGAAAACAATTCCCCTAAGTATCAACCCCAAAGACCGAAATCAATATCAGATTGACACTGAGAGGATTACCCTATTTAGACAATGTCAAAACTGGAAATCTGAATTATTCAGATATTTACAGACTACTAATACAGATCAGGTTCCCTAATGATTCTTAGGAAGCTAAGCATGATAAAATCATACCCCACGAAAACTCAGAATTATGCGTCATACTTGACGTCTAACACAAATATCCCTCAAACCCCAATCTCAAACAGATGAGCCATAACCCTTATGGGTCTGAGTCTACAGCGGAATTCAGAAATAATACTAGTATTAAAGTGTAGAGTATCAATTACAAAATCAAAATACCAGAATCAGAAAAAGTCTTAACTCCATAATCAGATAAAGAAATTAAACCTACTATCAAAATTTTCCTATTTCTATCCTAGCCACTAGCCTCGAGAGTGTTTGCCTGCCCTCCTTGCCCTCGTCTCTTCGGGCAGTCCCTAGTGAAGTGCCCCATCTCTCCACAGTTGAAGCAAGTGCCTTTCCTTTTTCTGCAATCCTTGTTCAGATGAGTCGAGCTCCCACAAGTAAAGCACTTTTTCCCCTTCTTATCTTCAGTCTTTTCATCCTTCTTTTGTGTTTCCTTTTTGGGCCCCGCTTTCTTATTCTGTGGTTCTTCCTTCTTTGTCTCTTTCGGGCCCTTGTCTTCCTCGTGCAGTAGTGCCATGTCCACCAATTTCTCGTAAGTCGCTCCCATGGGTACATGGGTCATGGCTAGGCTGTGCAGTGGCTCGTTCAATCCTTTAACAAAGCGGAGAGCCTTTTTATGCTGAGTGTTGACTAAATCCAATCCGAACCTAGCTAGTTGGTTGAACTGGTTGACGTATTCCTTGATCGTCATACTTCCTTGCTTAAGAGATAAGAACTTCTCCAGTTGTAAACTCCGTTCAGCTTGCGAGAGAAATTTTGTCTCAAACCTTGTTCTGAAATCCATCCATGTCTCAACCGGCCTCTCGGCGTTAGTGACTTCCCACCAGTAGGAAGCTTCGTCTTTGAGCAGCCATACCGCCAACTGTACCTTCTGCCTGTCGTCCACCTCGAAGATAACGAATAGATCCTCAGTTTCTTTGAGCCAGTTCCTCGCTTCGACGAATGATTCAGTCCCCTTGAAATCCTTTCCACCCATGGCCCTAAAATCTCTACAGATCTTTGAGAAAGCAATTGCACGAGGAGGGGGCGGAGGAGGAGGGGGATCATTTGCTGGACCTGCGACGACGGTCCTAGCCTCAAGATATTGACGAAACCAACCGGGTACATGAACACCCTCTGGTATCTCAGATGCTTCAGACATGCTGAAACGAAAAAGGAAAGATTCAATACAAAAAGGACTGAAGGAAAGATATATGGCTCTTGAGGATCATGTATTTCAAAACAAGATTTTTTTTTTTTTGAAAATACTTCCTTTCAAAACCCTTTTTGAAAATAGTTTTTCAAAAACTTTTACCTAATCTGGTAACCTTCAGCTCTGATACCAAGTGTAACACCCCACCTCCGTTAAGGTCACTCACAAAGGGAATGCCTTAACTTTGGTGGAGCATTTTAGTAAACAGAATAGAAACTTACAAGACAGATAAAACAGTACTTGAAATTTTTTAACTTTATTACAGCGGAAACAGAAATCAATATGGTTACATCCTTTCAAATCTCAGAATTCAAGTACAAAATATCAGTCTTATACAAAAGCCTTCAAAATGCATGGTTTAAAATCATAATCCCCATAGAACGGAAGCTATACAAAGCCAAGCCATAATTTAAGCACTTCAAGCAAAGAGAAATCCGGATCAAGCTAAAGTATTCCCTCCTTGGATAACCTGGGGGGGAAACGGAAGAAAGGAGGCGAAACAACAAGGGTCAGACAAAAAGTCTGGCAAGTCCAGTGACTTTCAGCATATGAACAGATAATAATAATAATATGACATGAACATAAAACTGGATGAGGGATAACTGTAACAGGTGTAGCAGATATAACAGAAGAACAGAATGACATAAACTATTGCTTTACACTTCTCTGCACTAATACTAGTATAACAGAATTAGGTGTCACCCTAATGTCTAAATTGAAGCAGGAACGGGTACAGAATAATTTAACAGAAACAGAATGCTAATAATGGGCCTTTACTACCCGATCAGAAACAGACAGAAGCAGAAACAGATTAATCCCTACGGAAACAGAATGTAGAATTAGGTGTACACTAGTAATGGGCCTTTACCACCCGAACAGACGATACCATACAGAAACAGACAGGTGTTACCACCCAACAGAAACAGACGGTACCAACAGAAACAGACAGAACTAAGTGTACCCTAAAACCCTACCCCAAGCGATCGACTCCCTAATACATAAATATCCTGTGTCGGCCCCACAGTAGGATGTATCACTCCCTAAAGTGACAACCAATTGGCACAGACCTATTTACAGATGTCACGGCGTCTTACATCCTCAGAGGCAGACCGGGATCCATGCACGCACATGAACCGGTTGGAACGCACCATCAACACCCCTCGCCATTATCAGAATGAACCGCTTATAATTAGTTCAGTAAGCGTGCCTGGACCCTACCTACTGTTGGGTCAAAGTTTTGATACCAGAAAGGGTTACTGACTAATATGGGTCCCAAACAACAGATGACATAAGTGATTCCCCTCCTAACCTTATGTCCCCGGACTAACAGATTTCAGCTTAACTTGTCTACAAGTTTCAGACATACAAAATTTAGATTAACTAGTTCACAGATCAGACAAATCAAGTTAACAGGTTTTCAGACTAACGGATCAGATGTTCGGATTAACAGGCTTCAGATTAACTTGTTACAGATTAACAGACTTACAAATTAACTGGTTACAGATTATCTAACTTTGTATTGGGCCTACGGATTCACGAAACGGGTTTATCAGATTCATTGGTCCAATTGGTTTAACCTTACCCAACACGTTTTAGACATCAAAATTATCTCAGATTTTCATTAATTAAGTATTAATGCCCAAACCTCTCACATTAGACTGACAGTTTGCGGCTACTGGTTAGGCCGGTTGGTTCCGGGCAGGTTTCTGTCGCAAACTGAGTCTAACCTCGGGTTTCAAGCATGTTATGACTAACTCTCACATTAGAACCTATTGTTTGCGACCACTGAAATATGCCGGGCGGTTCCGGGCAGAATTACGCCGCAAACTCATTCTAACCTCGAGTTAGCCATGTTTATCTTTGCGGGCAATTAATTAATGATTTCCCATTTATACCCATGCCTAATATACATGTCAATTATTCATAACTATAGCCAATTCAGATTATGTCAATAGCGGACTAATTATATCAACTCAACAGATATAGCAGATAACAGATTTCTCAGACTAGGCGACTTAGCAGATTAAGCAAACTAGCAGATTTAGCATTTTCAACAGACTTAGCAGATGGCAGATGAACAAATCTAGCAGACTAGATAGTAGAGCAGAACTAGCAGATTAAGCAATATAACAGAACAAGCAGATTAGGCAATGTAACAAAACTAACAAATTAGGCAAATATAACAGATTTACTCACTTCTTAAAGTTTCACAAATATATCTTGCCTAATTATAAATCTTGCCTAAGTTCACATGCATAAATAATAGTCGTGATGCACCATATAATCATATACCCCATGTTTGCATTACATTTACATAGCATAGATTATGGTCATAATTTACCATATATCATATGTTTCAATTTTTATTAAACTTGCATAGTACAGAAGATCCATATATAAATTATACCAAATATAGCCATAGATTACTATGCATGTCATATATCCCAAAGATCCCCTACTTAGGTGTTTATTTACATAATAGATATCCTACTTCCATGTAAGTCTTTATACCTAAGCCATATTCCCTTTATCTCAAATTATATGTTCAATACAGTCTACATTTATGTCCAATTATATACCTTTTTATGTCGTGTCCACAAATCATATGTTCAATACCTTTTTATGTTATAAACATAATATGTCAAATCATCTCAGATTTATGTTCTAGCTACAGTCCATGTTCTTTCCTCAAATCAGTCACCTATTGGCCATGCAAAATTCATGCATCATTCATTTTACTGTCCCAAACAATTTAGCGTAGGTTAATCTCTTATGAGATTGGCTCATGCTCGTGGTAGCCTGGCTATAAAACAGAAAGAGGAAAGAGGTACAGAATAAGATAAATCAAATTAGAACAGAACAGATATAACCTCAGATTCAGATTTAGAATTCATGTCACAATCAAAATTAACGTTTATAGCGGAAAATAACTGTACTTTCCTTAATTGGATTAAAGAAAGAACTCTAGTTGTTGTAGAACCGTTGCAGAAGCTCTAATCTCTAATTGAATTTAGGTTGATGTTGATTGTCTTCTAGTTTTGATTTCAGCAGAGTAGCAACGCCATTTTTATTTTTAATTTAGAACAGAGGCAGAGTAGAAGTAGAATAGAATTTTGTGCAGAGAAGGCTGGGTTTGGGGCTGTTTAAATAGGTTTAGGTAGACGAATCTAGACAGAAAACGAGACCAGATACATCAGAACGCACCCAGGCAGAAAAGCAGATTCGGGAGGCAGGTCGACCCCCAGGTCGACTCTAGGGTCGACCCCCTGGGGGCAGGTCGACTCTAGGGTCGACCCCCTGGGGGCAGGTCGACTCTAGGGTCGACCCCTTGGGGGCAGGTCGACTCTAGGGTCGACTCTCCAGTCGACCTGGTCTGTGCTGTTTAATTTTTTTCTGAACTTTGGAAGGCCATAACTTAGTCATATGGACTCCGATTTACGAAATTTCAGACTCTATTTCGCGTATTTTTCCGAGACGAACGCAATGGCACAGCCCGTTTCCCTTGATTCTGATTTTATATTTTAATTATACTCAGATTTTGTAATTCTTAAGTTCACAGAAAATACGGGGTGTTACACACAAGCACACTATTACCACATTTATCAATTGTTTCTTACTCTTGCAAATTTGAAAGTGGGGTAGTGTTAACAATCTTCCTAGTAGCCAAACACATATCAGTAAAACACATAATTTTATTTCATCAGCAAAATTGACATTTTATTCTTCAGTTTAACCCAATATTTATATTCCATTGAATAAGAAACACTGTTACATAAAAATCCAGCCTTTGATTGTAAATCCAACATGTATTGAAACAAAATATATATAGACACTAATAACACATGTTTCGTCAAAATTCCACTTTGTAAAAAATTTACAACTTTATTTTTTTTAATAAATTTATTGAGTAAATTTTCACTTTCAAAGCTCATGGATCACATTTATTTGTTCCAAAATCTATATTCAATCGTCCTTTATGACTTAATAAATTATATTCCCCAGGTTTCTTTTATTCTCGATCATCAAAATTTTATTTATCATAATAATCTGTCTATCAGGAAAATACTATGAAGGACAAAATGAACAAAAAAATTGTTCCATAAAGACAATGGGGTAAAAAAATTTCCATAAGGACAAGTGTTAGTGTAAATGAGGAATTATAGTGGGTCCTTGAATTCCTCCATTTACACTAAATTTTGTCCCTATGGATAAAATTTTGTCCCCTTATCCTTATGGAACAACTTTTTGTTCCTTTTGTCCTTGAGGGTAAAAACCCCTAATCTATTTTACCCAGGTGCATTAATCTCATGCTGTTACAATTTCTCCATAAGAAGTTATTGCTCACGTATCCCAAAAACCAAGTTTGCTAAGAATTTACCATTCACCTTAAGTTATAAAATTAAAGTAAATTCAATATGTCTTACTCATATAGCAATTATTTTAAAAATACACAGTCGTTTCCATCATGCACATTGCATTAATGGCTTTGCTTCGCTATTTAGTAATTTCAAATTATTGGGCCAAACAGCTGCAAATTTTGACTACAAAATCAAAATTGCATTGCCAGTTTTCCTTCACTCCTAAAAATCCGATAGTTGCAAACTCCATTTAATACTTAACATGAAAGCGTATTTTTGAACATTGCATATGTTCATATATCTATACTTCAAAGCAGTTTATTATTTTCACCAATATAATATTAAGCCATCGAATTCTTAAGATCTCATCTTGTCACTAAGCTGCAAAATGATATAATATTGATATTGCCTCACCATAAACTAGTGCTTTTCACAAATTTTATCAATGGCTTAATATTACTTTCATGTGTAAAATTCTTCTATAAATATTACCATAAATGTTATGTTAGAATGTCTCGTATTAGAATTTAGGAAATCACTATCGATAACGTTGATCAAACGTGCCGACTAGAATTCTTAAGTATTTAATGGACAATCCAACACAACATGTCATCACAATTTCTTCTTATTTTATCAACACACTCCAAATACATACTTAAGTGGATTTAATCAAGTTATCAGTTCTCTCATCGCTTAACTTATATACATATATGCATGTATGTATGTGCGTGTATATATATATATATATATATATATATATATATGCATATATATGTATATCATTCCAAAATCCCCACATATCAATTATGTACATACATTTAAAGCTCAATCGAAACTATTCATTCGTTTCTGGCACTCTGATTTATTCAAATTGGTACATTCTCATCGTCCCAGTTCATGTTTTGTCCTGTTCTTATGACTTTTACTTCGTCACCACAGGATTTAACTTTACATAGCTGAAAACAAGGAGTAAGATTTAAATAGAGCCTTTAAAATTAAACACAGGATTAGGACGAACGTTGCACTAGATAATAAAGCGAGCGACTCAGATACGAAAACTATCCATGATCTTCCTGAAAAGATTAAACTTCTAGTTACCTCCTTAATAGATGTCCTTGTGGGAGGGCGACTAACTGGCTTAACCTCAAGTATAAGATCAGCACGAGACAAATTTCCTACCCAAGTGGGAATCCCTAATAGACTCAAACAACAAAAAAGATTTTTCCCCAATATATGATATCAAGATATGACATTATCATCTTGAGACTCAAAGATAATTCATCAAACTTCAGAATTGCAACTAATATCCCGAAGCACCCAGGATACCCAATCAAACAAACCAGGATATTCAAGGAGCAAGGATTCCATAAAATAGAATTGAACGTCATTTCAAATATACCAAAGGTATACATTAAGTTCATAATCCAACCCCAGCTAGAGTATTACATTCTAGTTTTCCTAGAAAGAAAACTCAAAGGTCTTAATATTCCAATAAGGTTTTACACCACATTGTGGATCCTTTAATCAGATTCACAATTTTATAAAGACGTCCAAAAACCTGATATAACCAGAACAAATAATGTACTAGTTACCGTGCTATGAATGATTACGACACACTCGCATCAATAAGGATTTACGACAGCATAATTAGGAAATATAATAAAATGCTCAAGAATAAAGAATAGGATACCTCATAATTGTGGAGATCCATCAGAAGCATCTGCCACATTGAATACCCCATGTTTGGTAGAATTTCAAGATACGGGACATTGGGAAGACCAATGCCCCTCTCATTTGCAGTTGCGACAAATGAGAGGGTTGAAACAATCTTGAATAAAGTGTTTATGAGAACCACACTTAAAGAACGACTTATAAGAACGATGAGTGGCCGTTAGAATGGGATTATGAATTGATTTTCTTCTTTTTGTTAGGCTGAGAGGACTTAGGATCATTAAATGGAGGTTTCTTCTTATTAAGGACTTTACTAGGCTCGGTCTCGTCACTGTTGTCCCTTTCCTTTTCAATAGATTCAATATGAAGTGTTGCATAAACTCCTCGAAAGACAACTTCAGCTAAAGGACTAGTACCTTTTTAGGTATTATTTTCAAACCAATATCATATTTTTCTTATAGGGGGTACTAATATGCTCAAGACTATATTTAGATAAAGCCTTGTAGTAGGATATGCAATAACCCGGAAAATCTGGGCTAGTTTAAAATTTTTATTTTGGCAATTTTAGTGAATTTTGAATATTTAAAATGAATTATTTTAAATAATATCGACGAGAAATTTATTTTGAATATAATTTGAACGTATATATTTATATACGTCGTCGTTAGAATATAAATAATTATATATAATTATAAATAGAATTGAAAATGGCGCGGTAGTTCGATAATTCGATTTCAAACTTCAATTGAATGTAATGGGTGCAAAACAATCCGGATTTTAGTGAAACCAAAAACGTTAGGATCCATTCGTGAATATATTTCCAAAGAATCCGAAAAATCAAAATTTCATAGCGGGAATCAAAAGATATGTCCAGTTGAAAATTCTGAATAGTCGCTATGGAATTCAGGCCCTCAAAAATAGACATTTTGCAAACGACCTCGGATTTCGACGAAACCACTTTTGTTGGGTCCGTGATGTCAAATTATTGCTAAGTTCCAAATTTTATAGTTTTTCGAATCAGTATGTGAGCGTGGCAAAGGAAAACGCATTTGGCCAGTTTAAGTTGATTTCAATCGACTGGAAATTGGCCATTTTTCGAACGGTCTCAGAATTCGACGAAACTAGTTTTGTTAGGACCGTATCGTCAATACAAAGTTAGAAAATATTTTTCTGGAATTTTTCAAGTTAGTATGCGACCCCAGTAAATAGAAATGCGCGATCAAATTCAATATATAGAGTTATATGTTGATTTTGACGAAAACTGATCGAAACGATCGAATCAGCTTATGGTACATATCCCATTGTGTTCGGAATGGGGGTAACTAGTTATGGACGACAGGCGGTGGGCCTCGTTTCGAGGTCGAAAATAAAAGTACCTTTTTGGAATTAAATAAATAAATAAAACACCCCCACTCACCTCTCTCTCTCCTCACCCCTTTAATCATTCAGGCCCCCCCTTTGATTTTCAAAATCGATTCAGAGAAAAATAACAAAAATAAAAAAAAGAAAGGAAAGAGAGCTGGGGGCGCGACTCGCCGCCGCCCACCAGAGGCGTCGCGCCTTTGGCGCCACCTCCCCAAGCGGAGCCGACCACCCCCAGACCCCCTCCTTCCTTCCCCGATGCCAGAAACTCCACCGCAAATCGAGACACCCCCCCCCCCCAATTTCGAACTCGTCGCCGCCAACGAGGAGAGCCACCACCTGGCACCTGCGCGCACCACCTTTGTTGCACCCCTCCGACCGCCGAACGCGCAGCACCCCCCCCCCCCCTCTTCCTCCAGTCGAGCTCCACCAACGCCATTTTCCCGCATTCTCTGTAAGTGTTTAATTTTTTTTTTTTACTTTCTTTTTCTGATTTAATGTATTAGGAAAAATATGATCTTTACAAACTATAAGGAAAAGGTGACTTTTTTTATTTATTTTTTTCAATTCAGTTTTAATTTCAGTTTTTATAAAGTATGAAATTTATTTTCAGTTTTAAAGTAATAAAAATTTGATTTTTATGAAGGGAAAAGATTAGATTTTTAAAATAGAAAAGATTAGATCTTTAAACTATAAAAGATTAGATTTTTAAACTATGAAGGAATTTGATTTTTAACTTTGAAAAAGTTTGATTTTTAACTATGGAAAGATCGGATGTTTTTATCATTGAAAAGAAGCGATTTTTCATAGCAAAAGGAAATGATTTTCAATAATATAAAAGTTGAATTTTTATATTCATGAAGGTGAGATTTTTAATCGAAGAAAGATATGATTTTTATTTATAATAAAAATACAATTTTTGTTATGACATTAGCGATGTAAAAATATAATTTTTACATATAAAATAAGTGAAGTAAAAATAGGATTTTTATATATTAAATAAGTGAAGTAAAAATAGGATTTTTATATATTGAATAGCGAAGAAAAAATTCGATTTTTAAATATATGAAGTGATTACAAAAGTATGATTTTTAAAATTGAAAGTAAAAAAATAAAAATGTGATTTTTATTTTAAAAAGACAGCAATATAAAAATGTGTGATTTTTATATATGTAGTGGCTACGGGCAACGAAGGTGACAAAAAGGCGAGAACGACGAAGATTTCTACATAGGAAGTGTCGTGGAATTGGGATAGCTATTGGTGAGAACTTGTCACTCTTCAATTTCTTTTTCTAGTTATATATAGATACTAGGATGCAGATGGTGCTTAGCAGCACCCGACACCCGTCATCCACAGACCATGGATGGCTTGTTTGTTTAATTGTTTGGTTGTGTAGTTGGTTAGATTATTTGGTTTGAATTGAATTGTTTGGTGAAATGGAATGGATTTGATTGATGTGTGAATGGCGTGGGCCTTCACTAGACCGGGGATAAGGCTAGGCCTCGTCCCGTTTCTAGTATCGTGCCGTTATGCCGCCGAAATTTTCTAAAATAAATTAGAAAAAAATAAAGATATCATTTTATTTAATAAATGAACCGAATAGAATATTCATAGGTTGAATAAAATAATTTATCGTTGAAAATATAATTTTTAACGTGAATATGAATATAGTGAATGTGAATAAAATAAATATTCATTTACAAACCGGACGGTTTGTTTATGTACACTTATTTGAAGGACATCGATTGGGACGATAAATTTTACACATTGCCCAACTGCACAAATAAAAATATGTGTTCGTTGATTTGAAACCCCACACGGGTATTGGGATAATATATGACATACACTAATCCCAATAATTAGTTGTATGTCGATCGATTAATTGACAGGCTGTTATAAGCGTTAGATATCTATATTTAATGCTTCTACAGTGTAGTGCACTTTGGATGATGGTTGATTATTTATCGTTGCTATTATATACATGTGTTGTATGGAATCCATATAATTAACATTATATGGTAATTGATTGGGCCTCATTCCAATCGGGAAAATAAAGAATATTATAAAATAAAGGTTCGTGTGCTGACAGTACTCATCCGTTGAGATTAGTCATGTATGGAACGAAATATTTTAACGATCAAATTTACATCTTTATCATATATAAAATTAGAAACTAACTGGAAAATAGATAAGATGAGTGGTCTCCTGGATATTGATTTGATGTAGGTTTCGGCCTTCGGGATTAATATTCAGGGAATCGTTCTCTTACTCATTTACGGTTGAAGTCTGATTTTAAATCAAACGATAGATACCATAATTTTTATAAAATATATTAAATAACAAAAATAGTCACATATGGACAGTACTCATTCGTTGAGATTAGTCGTGTGTTGACAAAAATATAGATTCAGGTATTGAATAGAATAAATATTCATTTTTGAATAGAATAACGGAATTATTGAAATATATAAAGTCGTGTTGATTAGAGATGCGCTATTTTGACGCGAACGATATTTATATCGATTATATTCATTTTTGGAATTTGAATTGAATTGAATAGAAAACCAATTTGAATTGAATCGAATAGAAAACCAATTTGAATTGAATTCAATAGAAAACGAATTTGAATTGAATCGAATAGAAAACCAATTTGAATTGAATCGAATAGAAAACCAATTTGAATTGAATCAAATAGAAAACCAATTTGAATTGAATCGAATAGAAAACCAATTTGAATTGAATCGAATAGAAAACGAATTTGAATTGAATTGAATAGAAAACGAATTTGAATTGAATCGAATAGAAAACCAATTTGAATTGAATCGAATAGAAAACGAATTTGAATTGAATTGAATAGAAAATGAATTCAAATTGAATTGAAATTTGAATTGAATTTAAATGAATTTTAAAACGAATTTATACGGAAAAATTCAATTTTGATTTGAATTGAAATGGAAGTTGAAATTGTTTTCGAAACGAATTTAAAACTATTTATATAATTCGTTTTAAATAGAAATCGACGAAATATATATTATATATATTATATATATAATATAATGGCCTGAATAGAACGCGTCGCGCCGCGGCAGTTCGTGAATTTCGACCATTTATTTCAAACGGACATTACGGGAGATCCGACTGTCGGATTCTCCTAAAACCGGAACCGTTGGGTTCGTATCGAAAAGAGCTTTCTAACGAATATTAGAAATTTGAAATCTAACGGTGGGATTTGGAGATACGTCCAAATCAAATTTGGAAAAGGTCGCTGTAAGTGCAGTTCGATGGCCGTTGATGGAAATCGACTGTACGGGCCTTGATAAAATTATTAAAAATAGTAATAATTTGTGTAAAATCATAACAGATGATTTGAGAAAAATTGGGGGTGAAAAACTCCATATTTGAAAAGATAAAAATAGATTTTTATCGAAATGAACTAGTTTTGAACTGAAATTAAAACCCATTTATTTTTAAATAAATAAATTGGAATTGAAATAGAATTGATTTATGGGTTTATCGTGAACGGTGTTTTAAATAACATTTGTTCTTTAACCCGATAAAAAATAGAATTTGATTTGGGTTTATCGTGAAATGTGTTTTAAACAACATTAGTTCTTTAACCTAGTAAAAGGAGTTTTAATGAATCTGTAATTAGATTGAAATGTGAATTGATAATTTAAATTATCAAATTAAGAAATGAGCGAGAATGGAGTACCACCAGTTTTGCTCCAAAGCGATAGTTAAATCTTTAATTAGATTTGAACGTGAAATGGTAATTAATTTTACCGATAACACCGTGGTGTTAGATATGGAGTATTACCAGTTTTGCTTCATGGGATGAATAGGTTGGGATTAGGAAATAAAATAAATAATTACTTCGGTGTGGTTCGCTAATCCCGACTAGTTTGGAAAACCATAATTTGGTTTGAAATGACATCCAAAGGAAGATTAAAGGATAAATTTTAAAGAATTTATCTTGGATAAAATTAATGGGAACCTTTCCCTATGAATGTGAAATTTAGAAACTAACTGTCGGTTAGCTAAGCAGAATGGTTTTCTTGATATTGATCTGATGTTGGTTTCGGCCTTCGGGGTTAATATTTGGGGAATTATTCTCTTGATTAATTTACGGTTAGTGGCTGATGAATTGGAATGAGGCGTATGTTGTGTTTGTGTAACATTTGTTTTTTATATACGCGGGTTGTTCGGAAAGGCCGGGTTTATACCCATTCTGAATAACCGATTCGACGATATGTCGAAGATGAAGACCGTGGTCGAAGACCGGAAATCTTCACATCGTTTGGGTGATTACTGATGATCTTGATTGGGCTGTACACCCAAGATGAGGGAATCAGTTGGTGATCGTCCAGACGTACTTGGAGATCGATGGATATGCGAGGAAAGTGCCTCCGGTTTCGTTCAGACCCAGAACGAACTTGTTAATGGATTGTGTGTCTGACATTGGATTTTATTCTGTGCTGATTGATTTCTGTTAAATATATATCTGTTTGGCGGCGGAGAATTTATTCTCTTGCTTAACGCCCTTCTCTAAGACGTACGAGCTTAGAGGTTATATATCGATAGATATCAATCGCATGGCATGAATTGCCTGTGTGGCATGCTGAGTTGCATGGATCAAGGCTTCTGTTGAAAAGCAAAGTCTTGTGGTTGATGATCAAAGCACGGCCTACGTGGCAGCTTTGTGTATAGCGTGGATTCGCGAGCCTCACACCTCGGTATGAGTCAAAAACAGGATGAGGACCCAAGGAGTGCACGACGTTTCTTTCTAGCTATGGGTGGTGTCAGTGACCTACCAGCCCTGACATTTATATACTTTTCACCTTTGTGGTTTGGATGCGAGGTGCCTCGATTATAGGTCCTATAGGGCTGGGAAACATGTGTTCAGGAATAATTAATCCTCAAACGTAAGAGAGGACCGGTCTTGGAGGATCCCAGGGTTACCCAGAGTGTGTAGTCCTGAGGCATTTGCTAGAGTGTCTCGAAGCGGAGAGGAGCTTGCCCCTTGCCTCGACTCATGACGGAAATCCAATTTCCAATACGTGATATTGCGGTTTTAATTGTAGAACTCGTATGGCGACATGATATATGGTACCCATGCCGTCTATGATTTATATTTATGATTGAAATTGTTTTGACACTATACACTTATTATAGTATCAAATGATTTGTCTTAAACGTACCAAGCATGTTTGGCTATTATAAGGGAAAACCCTATCCTCCGGCTTGCGTTGCATTGTGTTATGGGACCTGGGTCTTATAATAGCTTCATTTTTCGAAAAAGCATTGCGTTGTTTATCGATATGCACTGGTATTCTTGGGAGGAAACCCGTTCCGTGTTATACGGCGTGGTCCCTTGAATTATTCCCTTTTAAAGTAAAGTTTTAAATAACTGTTTTAGTTCTCACACCAGTCACATGACTGACCTGGAGTTTATTGTTTTAACCTAAACTCTGGGTGCCCTTATTTTCGACACGGGCAGCTAGTAGTTTTGGTTTTGCAGATTTATATTCACAGGATCCTGGTTTACAGCTGGAACGATATCCGGAAAGCTCTGTATCCGTATATCACCTTCAGTTGTGTTTGTATTATTTTCCGCTGCTATGTAATTTATTGTAATCTCTGATATTTATCGAATGTAATTTATTCATTTATACTCTGTATATTCTTGTATCTGATGGGATTGTTGTGATAGCAATGAAATGTTCTTCCGTCTGTGTTCTGATTTGTCTTGTTCTCAAACGATCAGGAGTTTTGAACGGTCTAGATCGGTTTAACGTCTGATTCAGATCGAGCGAAATTCCCGGCCGTCACATTTGGTATCAGAGCTTTGGTTTACAGAGCTCGAGAATAAGACACATTAGAACCATACGAAAGAATTCATCAGATATTGGATTAGAAATATCCAATTAGAGTGACTCGTTAGAGATAGGATCAGTAGTATTCTAGAACGAGTGTGAAGAGTATATTTTTCAAATGAAAACAAATTTTGTTTTGAAATTTAAACCATTTTAAACGTATTTGATTATTTATTTATTTTGAATTTGGACAATCTAGTATATAAAGATTTTGCATATACGCGTCATGAACGTATATTCGAAGTTTTAATATATTAGATAGATATAGAATCACATTCTAGTCGCCCGGACTTGATTCTGATAATGGCGCGCCATCACCAGTATTTATTTTCGTGTTCCGAAGGTGTGATTTCTATATATTTCCATTAGACTGGTGTGAGAACCAAAACTTATATAGCTAGAACACATTGTTGTGAATTGGCATCAAAAACAAGATTTTTGTATATATATCAAATTATGAATTTGAAACGTTAGTCCACTAATTGATTGATGTTTGTGTCGCTTGTTTAGTTGTTTGATAATTTTTAACCATTATGCCTAATTGAACCAAATATTGAATATTATTGAAAATTGGTTGCATTTGCTTGCATATACATGTATATCTATTGAACAGATCATAGCAAGGAGGCTAGAGCAGATAATAAAATTTGTTTGCCCGACAAATAGGTACATGTTTATTACATAATTTACTGTTTTGTTTGGGTGATGATGATTTTATGAGCCGATTGGCTAGCCGCTTGGCTTTTTCTTTTTCTTTTTGAGATCAGAAGGCCTGTATGGCAATTTCGGGATTTTCCCGTGGCTCCCGATGCAGGGGAGGTTATGGCGAAATTTTTCGAAAATTTAGGGTGTTAGCCAAATTTTTGAAGAATTTGAAAATTCTCAGAAACTGAAAAGTTGGAGAATGGAAGCCAGATCGAACGGAGAGTTGATTAATCAAACCACTTTTGACTTTGTTCCTTTTCGGGGACGAAAAGTTTTAAGTGGGGGAGATTGTAATAACTCGGAAAATCTGGGCCAGTTTAAAATTTTTATTTTGGCAATTTTAGTGAATTTTGAATATTTAAAATTAATTATTTTAAATAATATCGACAAGAAATTTATTTTGAATATAATTCGAACGTATATATTTATATACGTCGTCGTTAGAATATAAATAATTATATATAATTATAAATAGAATTGAAAATGGCGCGGCAGTTCGATAATTCGATTTCAAACTTCAATTGAATGTACCGGGTGCAAAACAATCCGGATTTTAGTGAAACCAAAAATGTTAGGATCCTTTCGTGAATATCTTTCCAACGAATCTGAAAAATCAAAATTTCATAGCGGGAATCAAAAGATATGTCCAATTGAAAATTCTGAATAGTCGCTATGGAATTCAGGCCCTTAAAAATAGACATTTTGCAAACGACCTCGGATTTCGACGAAACCATTTTTGTTGGGTCCGTGATGTCAAATTATTTCTAGGTTCCAAATTTCGTAGTTTTTCGAATCAGTATGTGAGCGTGGCAAAGGAAAACGCGTTTGGCCAGTTTTAGTTGATTTCAATCGACTGGAAATTGGCCATTTTTCGAACGGTCTCAGAATTCGACGAAACTAGTTTTGTTAGGACCGTATCATCAATACAAAGCTAGAAAATATTTTTCTGGAATTTTTCAAGTTAGTATGCGACCCCAATAAATAGAAATGCGCGTTCAAATTCAATATATAGAGTTATATGTTGATTTTGAGGCGAACTGATCGAAACGATCGAATCAGCTTATGGTACATATCCCATTGTGTTCGGAATGGGGGTAATTAGCTATGGACGACAGGCGGTGGGCCTCGTTTCGAGGTCGAAAATAAAAGTACCTTTTTGGAATTAAATAATTAAATAAATAAATAAAACACCCCCACTCACCTCTCTCTCCCCTCACCCCTTTAATCATTCAGGCCCCCCCTTTGATTTTCAAAATCGATTCAGAGAAAAATAAAAAATAAAAAAAAAAAAAGGAAAGAGAGCGGGGGGCGCGACTCGCCGCCACCCACCAGAGGCGTCGCGCCTTTGGCGCCACCTCCCCAGGCGGAGCCGACCACCCCCAGACCCCCTCCTTCCTACCTCCTTCCTTCTCCGATGCCAGAAACTCCAACGCAAATCGAGACACCGCCCCCCTCCCCCCCAATTTCGAACTCGTCGCTGGCAATGAGGAGAGCCACCACCTGGCACCTGCGCGCACCACCTCTACAACACCCCTCCGACCGCCGAACGCGCAGCACCCCCCTTCCTCCAGTCGAGCTCCACCAACGCCATTTTCCCCCATTCGCTGTAAGTGTTTAATTTGTTTTTTTTTTACTTTCTTTTTCTGATTTAATGTATTAGGAAAAATATGATCTTTAAAAACTATAAGGAAAAGGTGATTTTTTATTTATTTATTTTTTTAATTCAGTTTTAATTTCAGTTTTTATAAAGTATGAAATTTATTTTCAGTTTTAAAGTAATAAAAATTTGATTTTTATGAAGGGAAACGATTAGATTTTTAAAATAGAAAAGATTAGATCTTTAAACTATAAAAGATTTGATTTTTAAACTATGAAGGAATTTGATTTTTAACTTTGAAAAAGTTTGATTTTTAACTATGGAAAGATCGGATATTTTTATCATTGAAAAGAAGCGATTTTTCATAGCAAAAGGAAATGATTTTCAATAATATAAAAGTTGAATTTTTAAATTCATGAAGGTGAGATTTTTATTCGAAGAAAGGTATGATTTTTATTTATAATAAAAATACGATTTTTGTTATGACATTAGCGATGTAAAAATATAATTTTTACATATAAAATAAGTGAAGTAAAAATAGGATTTTTATATATTAAATAAGTGAAGCAAAAATAGGATTTTTATATATTGAATAGCGAAGAAAAAATTCGATTTTTAAATATATGAAGTGATTATAAAAGTATGATTTTTAAAATTGAAAGTAAACAAATAAAAATGTGATTTTTATTTTTAAAAGACAACAATATAAAAATGTGTGATTTTTATATATGTAGTGGCTACGGGCAACGAAGGTGACAAAAAGGTGAGAACGACGAAGATTTCTACATAGGAAGTGTCGTGGAATTGGGATAGCTATTGGTGAGAACTTCTCACTCTTCAATTTCTTTTTCTAGTTATATATAGATACTAGGATGCAGACGGTGCTTAGCAGCACCCGACACCCGTCATCCACAGACCATGGATGGCTTGTTTGTTTAATTGTTTGGTTGTGTAGTTGGTTAGATTATTTGGTTTGAATTGAATTGTTTGGTGAAATGGAATGGATTTGATTGACGTGTGAATGGCGTGGGCCTTCACTAGACCGGGGATAAGGCTAGGCCTCGTCCCATTTCTAGTATCGTGTCGTTATGCCGCCGAAATTTTCTAAAATAAATTAGAAAAAAATAAAGATATCATTTTATTTAATAAATGAACCGAATAGAATATTCATAGGTTGAATAAAATAATTTGATCGTTGAAAATATAATTTTTAACGTGAATATGAATATAGTGAATGTGAATAAAATAAATATTCATTTACAAACCGGACGGTTTGTTTATGTACACTTATTTGAAGGACATTGATTGGGACGATAAATTTTACACATCGCCCAACTGCACAAATAAAAATATGTGTTCGTTGATTTGAAACCCCACACGGGTATTGCGATAATATATGACATACACTAATCCCAATAATTAGTTGTATGTCGATCGATTGATTGACAGGCTGTTATAAGCGTTAGATATCTATATTTAATGCTTCTACAGTGTAGTGCACTTTGGATGATGGTTGATTATTTATCGTTGCTATTATATACATGTGTTTTATGGAATCCATATAATTAACTTTATATGGTAATTGATTGGGCCTCATTCCAATCGGGAAAATAAAGAATATTATAAAATAAAGGTTCATGTGTTGACAGTACTCATCCGTTGAGATTAGTCATGTGTGGAACGAAATATTTTAACGATCAAATTTACATCTTTATCATATATAAAATTAGAAACTAACTGGAAAATAGATAAGATGAGTGGTCTCCTGGACATTGATCTGATGTTGGTTTCGGCCTTCAGGGTTAATATTCAGGGAATCGTTCTCTTACTAATTTACGGTTGGAGTCTGATTTTAAATCAAACGATAGATACCATAATTTTTATAAAATATATTAAATAACAAAATTAATCACATATGGACAGTACTCATTCGTTGAGATTAGTCGTGTGTTGACAAAAATATAGATTCAGGTATTGAATAAAATAAATATTCATTTGTTAAATAGAATAACGGAATTATTGAAATATATAAAGCCGTGTTGATTAGAGATGCGCTATTTTGACGCGAACGATATTTATATCGATTATATTCATTTTTAGAATTTGAATTGAATTGAATAGAAAACCAATTTGAATTGAATCGAATAGAAAACCATTTTGAATTGAATTGAATAGAAAACGAATTTGAATTGAATCGAATAGAAAACTAATTTGAATTGAATCGAATAGAAAACCAATTTGAATTGAATCGAATAGAAAACCAATTTGAATTGAATCGAATAGAAAACCAATTTGAATTGAATCGAATAGAAAACCAATTTGAATTGAATCGAATAGAAAACCAATTTGAATTGAATCGAATAGAAAACCAATTTGAATTGAATCGAATAGAAAACCAATTTGAATTGAATTGAATAGAAAACGAATTTGAATTGAATTGAATAGAAAACGAATTTGAATTGAATCGAATAGAAAACCAATTTGAATTGAATCGAATAGAAAACCAATTTGAATTGAATCGAATAGAAAACGAATTTGAATTGAATTGAATAGAAAATGAATTCAAATTGAATTGAAATTTGAATTGAATTTAAATGAATTTTAAAACGAATTTAAAAGGAAAAATTCAATTTTGATTTGAATTGAAATGGAAGTTGAAATTGTTTTTGAAACGAATTTAAAACTATTTATATAATTCGTTTTAAATAGAAATCGACGAAATATATATTATATATATTACATATATTATATATATAATATAATGGCCTGAATAGAATGTGCTGCGCCGCGGCAGTTCGTGAATTTCGACCATTTATTTCAAACGGACATTACGGGAGATCCGACCGTCGGATTCTCCTAAAACCGGAACCATTGGGTTCGTATCGAAAAGAGCTTTCTAACGAATATTAGAAATTTGAAATCTAACGGTGGGATTTGGAGATACGTCCAAATCAAATTTGGAAAAGGTCACTGTAAGTGCAGTTCGATGGCCGTTGATGGAAATCGACTGTACGGGCCTTGATAAAATTATTAAAAATAGTAATAATTTGTGTAAAATCATAACAGATGATTTGAGAAAAATTGGGGTGAAAAACTCCATATTTGAAAAGATAAAAATAGATTTTTATCGAAATGAACTAGTTTTGAACTGAAATTAAAACCCATTTATTTTTAAATAAATAAATTGGAATTGAAATAGAATTGATTTATGGGTTTATCGTGAACGGTGTTTTAAATAACATTTGTTCTTTAACCCGATAATAAATAGAATGTGATTTGGGTTTATCATGAACTGTGTTTTAAACAACATTAGTTCTTTAACCCAGTAAAAGGAGTTTTAATGAATCTGTAATTAGATTGAAATGTGAATTGATAATTTAAATTATCAAGTTTAGAAATGAGCGAGAATGGAGTACCACCAATTTTGCTCCAAAGCGATAGTTAAATCTTTAATTAGATTTGAACGTGAAATGGTAATTAATTTTACCGATAACACCGCGGTGTTAGATATGGAGTATTACCAGTTTTGCTTCATGGGATGAATAGGTTGGGATTGGGAAATAAAATAAATAATTACTTCGGTGTGGTTCGCTAATCCCGACTAGTTTGGAAAACCATAATTTGGTTTGAAATGACATCCAAAGGAAGATTAAAGGATAAATTTTAAAGAATTTATCTTGGATAAAATTAATGGGAACCTTTCCCTATGAATGTGAAATTTAGAAACTAACTGTCGGTTAGCTAAGCAGAATGGTTTTCTGGATATTGATCTGATGTTGGTTTCGGCCTTCGGGGTTAATATTTGGGGAATTATTCTCTTGATTAATTTACGGTTAGTGGCTGATGAATTGGAATGAGGCGTATATTGTGTTTGTGTAACATTTGTTTTTAATATACGCGGGTTGTTCGGAAAGGCCGGGTTTATGCCCATTCTGAATAACCGATTCAACGATATGTCGAAGATGAAGACGGTGGTCGAAGACCGGAAGTCTTCACATCATTTGGGTGATTACTGATGATCTTGATTGGGCTGTACACCCAAGATGAGGGAATCAGTTGGTGGTCGTCCAGACGTACTTGGAGATCGATGGATATGCGAGGAAATTGCCTCCGGTTTCGTTCAGACCCAGAACGTACTTGTAAATGGATTGTGTGTCTGACATTGGATTTTATTCTATGTTGATTGATTTCTATTAAATATATATCTATTTGGCGGCGAAGAATTTATTCTCTTGCTTAACGCCCAGTAGATATCAATCGCATGGCATGAATTGCCTGTGTGGCATGCTGAGTTGCATGGATCAAGGCTTCTGTTGAAAAGCAAAGTCTTGTGGTTGATGATCAAAGCACGGCCTACGTAGCAGCTTTGTGTATAGCGTGGATTCGCGAGCCTCACACCTCGGTATGAGTCAAAAACGGGATGAGGACCCAAGGAGTGCACGGCGTTTCTTTCTAGCTATGGGTGGTGTCAGTGACCTACCAGCTCTAACATTTATATACTTTTCACCTTTGTGGTTTGGATGCGTGGCGCCTCGATTATAGGTCCTATAGGGCCGGGAAACGTGTGTTCAGGAATAATTAATCCTCAAACGTAAGAGAGGACCGGTCTTGGAGGATCCCAGGGTTACCCAGAGTGTGTAGTCCTGAGGCATTTGCTAGAGTGTCTCGAAGCGGAGAGGAGCTTGCCCCTTGCCTCGACTCATGACGGAAATCCAATTTCCAATACGTAATATTGCGGTTTTAATTGTAGAACTAGTATGGCGACATGATATATGGTACCCATGCCGTCTATGATTTATATTTATGATTGAATTTGTTTTGACACTATACACTTATTATAGTATCAAATGATTTGTCTTAAACGTACCAAGCATGTTTGGCTATTATAAGGGAAAACCCTATCCTCCGGCTTGCGTTGCATTGTGTGATGGGACTGGGTCTTATAATAGCTTCATTTTTCGAAAAAGCATTGCGTTGTTTATTGATATGCACTGGTATTCTTGGGAGGAAACCCGTTCCGTGTTATACGGCGTGGTCCCTTGAATTACTCTCTTTTAAAGTAAAGTTTTAAATAACTGTTTTAGTTCTCACACCAGTCACATGACTGACCTGGAGTTTATTGTTTTAACCTAAACTCTGGATGCCCTTATTTTCGACACGGGCAGCTAGTAGTTTTGGTTTTGCGGATTTATATTCACAGGATCCTGGTTTACAGCTGGAACGATATCCAGAAAGCTCTGTATCCGTATATCACCTTCAGTTGTGTTTGTATTATTTTCCGTTGCTATGTAATTTATTGTAATCTCTGATATTTATCGAATGTAATTTATTCATTTATACTCTGTATATTCTTGTATCTGATGGGATTGTTGTGATAGCAATGAAATGTTCTTCCGTCTGTGTTCTGATTTGTCCTGTTCTCAAACGATCAGGAGTTTCGAACGGTCTAGATCGGTTTAACGACTGATTCAGATCGAGCGAAATTCCCGGCCGTCACAGGATACATACTCGATTACCATATACTTTCCTTTTTTTAATTCAAGGAAATGTCAAGCTAGGATAGCTTTCTCAGACCTAGGAATGAATTTAAGTTCAAAATGTTCCTTGAACTATTTCCATCCAAGAGTGGCCTCATCAACCTCAACAACAAGAAGCTCATACTAAACTTAAATACGACCTTCCATTATACTCAACGTTATAAGAACGGGTAGTGGTCAGCGTCTACGCGAGTAAAGATACGATTGCATGTATAGTGCTACACCTGAATTTCAAGAACAGACTCTGAGCCTATAAAAGGCTTGCCTCCCAAGTGGGTAAAGTCGCTACCCGTACACACAAAAAAAGACTTGCGTAGAGGAGAAGATCGAGCTGGGGCTGGAGGCTAAGTGCTCTGAATAAGCTCTAAAATCTAATCAAAGGACATAAAAAATCCTTCTGAACATGAGCTTTTAGAAGGATCAGCATATGAAGGATGTTCGCTATAGTTCCCATCCATCAACTAAAAATATAAGATAAGATTGGATTTCTCACATTGGTAAGACATCATTCATGGAATTCATCTTATAAGGATACAAAATTAAAATCACATTCCTAGATGTACTCCCCTTATAACAACACATAAGGACAACATTAAAGTCGATGAATATGATTAGGGGGTCCGTTTGGCACAGGTCCCTATTAAGTTTTAAAATTAGGCTCACATCCGGTCATAAACTTATTGTAAATTTAATCCCTATTTTCGAAAAAAAAATTAATTAAAAAATATGTAAATTTATATATAAATTAAACATGCACTCGACAAAAAATTTAGATAAAAAAACATCAAACAAGGCATCAAAAACTAAAAAAAAGCAAAACAGCGAAAATGGATTTACTTGCATACATTTGTGCATGTATTGCATAATTCTTGCATAAAAGTGTGCATTAATTCACAGGCTAAATTTCACTTAATTTTTCTTCGTGCAAATACATGCATATATGTGTGCAAGTATTTTAAATAGCTGCACACATGTATGTAAGTTTCGGTCTAGATTTTCAAGTCAAAACAACTTATGCAATAGTTGCACACATGGATGCAACTATTAATAATACTTGCATACATGTTTGCAATTTTTTTTCTGTGGACTTCCGATAATATCTTCTGACTTTAGATTATTTTTCTCACGAGCAATTTTTTTTTTGCCAAAAAATGAAAAAGGCGGAAATATGAAAAATAAGGGGCGGGTTTACACTTAAAACTTAGGAGGGATGTAAGCCTAATTAAGTTTTGAAATAGGGACGTGAGCCTAATATTCACTATGATTAGGTATAACCATGATCAAGGGTATGGCTGCTGAGGACTTAGGTCAACACGTATATTGTATGTAGATATACTGTATTTGCTCATCCATTATTATGTGTCTAATACATTTTGTTTTGAAACCCGCTCTAATACCAAATGTAACTCCCCACCCCAAGATCTATATTAATAAAATCACTAACGAGTCATGTTATCTACTAATGCAGAGAATAGGGCTAGTTAGGAGTGACCATTTGTGAGTTTTGTATTAGGTGTTCATATTTTTTTTTCTTACATCAAGTGGATCGACATACTTAACTCTTATATAACACAATGCTACGTGGCTATATAGTCAATCCAGAACAAAACGTGGTTACATCAAATAACTACATATAACAGAATAGAAAATACAATAATATATACAAATTCAGTACACAGTGCCTTAAAAGTAGTGGTTATACTAACCACAATGTATATGCAAGAAGTCAGAAACGAATAAATACATAGATCATCATTGAATGGCTACTCAGAATAGAATAATAAAGGAGTCCCAGAAGGTCTTCATGATCCAAATGCAGAAACTAGCAAATAGATATCAATATCAAGCACTAATCTGTAAAATCTTGGTCTGACCCAAGTAATCAAATACATGGGTTAGTCTATTTCAAACACTGAGTAGATATGATCGTAAGTTATGAATATATTCATATGAACTAACTCTTACTCAAGACAAGAATGAGTATTCATTAATATAACTCAACATATGGCTTATGAAGCGAGTTAGCGCTATTAATATAAAGCGAATCATGAACAACTTTAATGAAAATACATGGATGCTTGCTCCCAACAATGTATATTTAATAGGACCCAACAACCCCAAGTACTGGTGCCACATGGAATATGTTGGAGACTTCCGAATAGCAACTCGAAAAGTGAAAAAATTATGTCCTATATCACATGTTTCACTAATCGATTCACCACAAGTTAGCCTACTTCACACTAGAAAACAACATTCATTGCTTTAATCATAGAGTTTGAAATTAACTAATATAATTATGTATCCTATACCACATGATTTATTATATCGTTTGAATAACGTTCTTGCTTTCTCGAAGTGAAAAAGTGTGTAGTTTATATATTGAAATTACTTGACATAGGAAAATGTGTTTATAAAACATTTAGTTTGTTTCTTAAAAATTGTATATACTTATTAGAAAATATTGTTTTAGGAAAATTTTATTTATAAAGCAAATCCTTGATAAACATTTTTCCTGAAGCTATAAAATTATATATAGAAAACTCGTAATAAAAAATATTTTATTTAAAAGTGAATGGTGTATAAAAATCATCATAAAAGGGAAACACTAAGAGCACAACCAACAATGGCTTGTTTAGTTACTAAACAAGCCACGGAGCAACCAGGTGTGGCTTGTTCAGTCACCCGTGGCTAGTCTGTGACTAGTTTTGAGATCGTTCGTGGCTGGTTGACTGAACAGGGACTAGTGATTATAACGGCAAAGTGTTTGCCGTTATAAGCTTATAACGGCAAAGAGTTTACCGTTATAAGCTTATAACGGCAAAGAGTTTGCCGTTATAAGCTTATAATGGCAAACACTTTGCCGTTATAGGCACTAGCCGTTGCACTCCAACGGCTAGTGCACTTCCTCCCTATATACCAACCTACCTCCTTCTTCTTCCACACAACCATTGCACCTTCTCAACTTCAACTTCTTCAACAACAAAATGTCTTCTTCTGCACCCAAACGAAGTGGGAAAAAATCCGCAAACAGGACAGTCATGTCCAAACCGCACTCGTCATTGTATGCCATGCAACGGTCAATCCAACAATAGCAACTGTTGCAGCCATCTCACGAATATGGCTACTCGCCATATTCAAATTATCCATACTGACCATTGTACCAATCGCTCGCTCCTCCTAATTTTCCTCCCATCCATTCTATCGCCCAGCCACAGTTTTACCAATGACCGATCGGGGTAGGCGTGTACGACGATCAATCGTCGTATATGTCAATGATGATGAAGACCGATCAAAGTCAACAACCTCACCTAACTCCGCAACAGACCGAGGTTCATGACCGTGAAGCTATGCAAAATCTTGAAAGATAGTTTTCGTACGGGTTTGTCTCTCCTACTACCGAAGAAAATGTTGAAACTTCAACGGAGGAGGCGGATGAAGATGCAAATGAGGATGTGAATGTTACAAATTCTGAAGAATTTATTTAAGAATACGTTGCACCTATTAGTCCCGAATATAACCAAAAGAAGACGAAGTTGAAGTCTTTAAACGACATTTTCAGTAAACGACACCAAAGCGAAGTTGAATCGGAGCCGGATCCTGGAATAGGAGATATTGAGGATGATCATGCTGAAGGGGAAGGATTAGCAGCGGATGGAAAAAAACAATGTAAGTTTACTTCCGAGCAGTACGTTTCACTTGCTAAATCGTGGATACACATTTCACAAGACAGCATTGTTGGGAATAATATGAAAGGTCAGAAATTTTGGGAAAGAGTAGCAGAGTTTTACAATTCGTTGGAAACGAGGAATAGAACATGGGCATCACTTAGAGGCGGTTATAGAGTTATGAATTCCACATGTCAGAACTATCTGGCAATACTGACAGGCCTGTAGAACAGACAGCAAAGCGGTGCTGCACCTTATGACGTTGTAAGTACCGTAGATTACTTTGAAAAATAACTTACTATAATATGATTGATTAGTTAGAAATGCTATACGCTCATACAATTTCCACTTTGTGTTACAGGTTGAAGAGTCATGAAAGGCCTACCAACAAAAGTATGGTCATCCATTTAAATTTCAAGACTGTTTCGAGCTTTTATCTAGTTTGTCGAAGTGGAAGAACCCAAGCAACTTCATGTTTGAGCAGCAGAACAAAGCTAGAAGGATGAACTACTCTGATTCTAGTCCAGGAAGTGACCCGAGTTCGCAAGAAAGAAACCCTTTATTTGGAACTAGTGATAGACAACCTGTTGGCAGAGCCAAGTCAATTCAGCTGGAGCAACGCGGTGCAGTTTTTTAGATTTATGGAAACAATAGAGAATTCATCTAAGGTGACAAAAAAGCATAGAGCTCGATTTTCGGTGCAAAGAAACCGCAGCGACGAAGAGTTCCAAAAGACAGTTAGGGATGATCGAGAGCTTCGCAAACATGTACATACGGAGAAACAAGCCATGGTACGAGAAAAGCAGGAGGAGAAGAAAGTCATGCTACGAGAGAAGCATGAGGAGAAGAAATCAATGGTATGAGAGAAGCTAGAGGAGACGAAAGCTATGATGCAAGAGAAGAATTATATTAAAATGATTACATGTGATTTTAGCAAGCTTTCCCCTCTATAGCAAGAACTAGTAACCGAGCAGATTGGAGAGTACAGAAAACACAAAGGAAGCGGAAGCGGTAGTGGCTCGTATATGGACTAGCTATGTATGTTGGGTTAAGTTGTAATATGATTGTGAACTGTTTGTAGTATTTATGTACTGGTGGGTGTTTATGTACTAGCTATATATGTTGGGTTGAGTTGTAATATGATTGTGACCTGTTTGTAGTATTTATGTTGTAATTGTTGTTTATGTGCTAGCTGTATATGTTGGGTTGAGTTGTAATATGATTGTGAGCAGTTTTTAGTATTTATGTACTAGTTGTTGAAATAATGATACAATCTACAATATGATTGGAAACCAGATTTATTGACCCAACTACACACTAATAGATAGTACTCTGATACATAGTACACGACTACACACTGATATATAGTTCTAGTACCAACAAATGATTCCGACTATTCCTTCCTTTATGCGCCCACAAATGTTCCACCAATTGGTCACGCAATTGGAAGTGCGCAGCTTGATCTTCAATGTGTTGAACCATATCAACATATTCTTCCATTGATTTACAACTTTATGGGGTTTTGCATTTGACCCCGTAAACATGTCAGGATAATTAGACTTTTCATTCTTATATCCGTCTCTTTTAGACTCCACAATCATGTTATGTATTATTATACAAGCATACATGATTTCTGAAAGTACTCTTACATCATGAAAACGAGTAGGATTTCGTAAAATATGAAATCGGGCTTGTAAAACACCAAACGTACGTTCGATGTCCTTTCTGTAGCTAGCTACTTTTTCAATGAAATACCTTTCTTTATCATTTGATGGTACTCCGTATCCTTGCATCAAAGTTCTCAACTTTGGGTATATTCCATCCACTAGGTCGTACCTAGTTTTGTGTTCGATATTACCAACTTTATATGAAACATCTGTTGACAGTCCGTTAGCAAGTTCTGTGAAAAGATATGATTGTTTTAAAACATTTATATCATTCAATGAACCTGGGACTCCAAAAAAATCATGCCAAACCCATAAATCGTCTATTGATACTGCTTCAAGGATCATTGACGGCACTATTTTATGTCCGGTGAACATTCCTTTCCATCCCGTTGGGCAGTTTTTCCAAGGCCAATGCATGCAATCTAAACTTCCAATCATACCTGGAAATCCTCTAGCTTCTCCCCTGCATAGTATCCTACTTATATCGTTTGGTCTAGGCGTCCGTAGATACTCCTGCCCGAACTATTCAACAACTGTTTTACAGAATTCTTTCAGACACTCTATTGCTGTTGATGTTGCGATTCTGAAATATTCATCCATTTGGTCGCCAGATGTTCCATAGCTTAACATCCTCAACGCCGATGAAATTTTGATGTGGGGCGAGTGGCCGATTTCTTGTGCTCCGTTCAATCTATAAGTTAAATATGGGTTTGACTGATGAAGTTTAAGATAAATTTTTGAGAAAATTGCTGGACTCATACGACAACGACGGCGAAACAAAGTTATATCGTAGGTTGGATTATCGATGAAGTAATCCCTCATTAGTCTTTCATGTCTATCCTTGTAGTCTCTCTTATACCGCCAGTCAATCCGGCCAAGCATACTACCTCGACGGTTGGTCATTGAGCCTTCATCAAAATAATTGGAATACCCAACCATTGCGTTCTGTTCCAGCTCCTCCTCCGTCTCTTCCTCCATTTGTAGTTCGGAATTGTCAGTTTGATTATTGACTTCGTAGTAATGGTGGTATAGATTTGATCCATTGCTTTCTTTTTTATAAATTTAGTTTCGTTGTTCTCCCTGAGTGTAGACGTAGAACAGATATATATAATCAAGGATGGTAGGCATAATATCTCTGTCATTGAGTAGTCAAATCGGGCAGTTGTTGTGATGTGAAAGGTTGGCAATAATGGTTGGAAATACATGTAGACAAGAATGGTTGGCAATAATGGTGTGGATAATATCTCTGTCATTGAGTAGTCAAATGGGTCTGCTGGTGAGCTGTGAAATGTTGGCAATAATGGTTGGCAATACATGTAGCCAAGAATGATTGGCAATAATGGTTCCGACATAACGGTTGGGATAATAATGGTTCTGACATTGAGTAGTCAATTCGGACAGTTGTTGTGATGTGAAAGTAATAGAGAATACAAAGGAGAATTTCCTTTGTATTTATGTAATAAACGATTTTGTAAATTTTCAGAAATTTACGTTTGAAACGATATCCAAATGTATAGAAATTCCTTTATATTCAATTAAATAAACGTTATCATTTATTAACGAAATTCCATAGTGACTATTTAAAATTTTAAATTGAACATAACTAACAATCTATGTCACGAAACCTCAAATTTTTTTCCCCAACAAATAATTTTAATCTAATCGACCCGAATGATTCTTGTTTCACAGAATTCTGACCTATCCCGGATCCGGTATATTCAGTTAAAAGTTCGTATTGAAAATTACGAACTACCGCCGTGTTTCGGGCTCGTTTTAATTATATTATAAACTATATATATTTTCAAATGTCATTTTATATAATAAACTCGATATAAAATCAATTATATCTCCAATATAATATTAACGACAAAATCATGGCTTCAGTGTTCACCGTCAAGGCTACGGTGTACGCTACATGGTTGGCAATGCATGTAGGCAAGAATGGTTGGCAATAATAAATATCTCTGCCTTGAGTAGTCAAATTATTCTAGCCAAGAATGGTTGGCAATAATGGTTCCGACATAATGGTTGGGATAATAATGGTGTTGTCATTGAGTAGTCAATTCGGACAGTTGTTGTGATGTGAAAGTAATAGAGAATATAATGGAGAATTTCCTTTGTATTTATGTAATAAATGATTTTGTAAATTTTCAGAAATTTACATTTGAAACGATATCCAAATGTATAGAAATTCCTTTATATTCAATTAAATAATCGTTATTGTTTATTAACGAAATTCCATAGCGACTATTTAAAAATTTAAATTGAACATAACTAACAATCTATGTCACGAAATCTCAATTTTTCCCCCCAACAGATAAATTTAATCTAATCGACCCGAACGATTCTTGTTTCACAGAATTCTGACCTATATCGGATCCGGTATATTCAGTTAAAGTTCGTATTAAAAATTACGAACTACCGCCGCGTTTCGGGCTCGTTTTAATTATATTATAAACTATATATATATATATATTCAAACTTCATTTTATATAATAAACTCGATATAAAATCAATTATATCTCCATTATAATATTAACGACAAAGATTTGTCACAGTAGAGTAGGATAAGGAGATACAACAATAAGCACAAAGATAAAATAGTTTATAAAGACACAACTGACGATAGTACATGCAAACTAACTCAATCAAACCATGGAGTAGGCATTAGCAACTTCATTACAATGCATGTTATGTTTAGTCTTATGGGCGTCGCATGATGTTCAATCGCAACTGCTCATTATCACTTCGAACACGTCTATTTTCTCGTTCGAGTTCGTTAGCATATGCTATTCCCCGAGGACACAAAGGTTGGTCTATCCATTCCGTGTAATTGCAACCATTTGGATAGGCTGGACATCGCTGCATGCGCCGACCTATATTGTTGCCCTCTGCTCGAACGAAAACTTCAACCGCATACCCGCATTAGCAACGAACTGGATAAGAATCAACTACATGCTCGTGCAGTGGTACACGCAAGAACTCTGCTTCCTGCGTTGACCGAGTGACCTCCTGTTGAGATGATACTTGAACATGCGGTACTGGTGTTTCATGTGGAGGTTGAACGTTTACTTGTTCGTACGACGGTATAGTTTGCGGTTTCATTTGGTTTAGGAACTGAAGTTCGTCTTCAAGCTCCTGTAGCCTCATGTTTTCGTAAGCTTGTTCCTCGGAATCTGTAGATGTTGCCCACGAAGACATTTTCAGTGAGTGTGAATCCAAGGATGTGCTCTAAGAATGGGGAAGAAGTTGTTTGAGTTTTGTATGTTGTGAGTAAGTTAACATATGTATATATAGCTGGAAGATTGGTAATGGTGTGAATGGTCAAAAGCTACATTGTAGGGAACACTATATGGAATCTGCCAGATGGCATGACTGCGCTATGCGAAGAACGCAAGACTTGACCAGTCATTGCGCTATAGTTGGTTGACCCGTTATGTTCTTACGTAGATTATGGAGTTATCTGCAAACCTTGTTATGTTGGCGCATTATTTAAGAATTTTGCATTTCGAAACGAGAAGACGACAATCTTGTTCACGATCAAATTCAAATGCTAATACATTTCAAACAACACTTACAGGAACTAGAACAACAGAACATAGCAACATCAAATTCAAAGTACAGTAATAAATCTTTGATCCAAGAAAAACCAAATCCTAACGATTTCTGAGATAGCCAGCTCTAGTTGCATCTGCAACAATCTTGTTTAACCACCTTATTTCGGCTTGCGCTTCCAGTGCATATTGAAATCCACGTTGACACATCGGGGGGTCTATCCACTGCATAAAATTACAACATTGAATATCATTGGGGTAATACCTATGGTCTTCGAAGGAAGGACATCTGAAGAATCGGCGTCCAACATTTTTTTCATTTTTGGCAACAACAACAACCGATTCATCTCCACAACAACAAATAGGGTAAGCTCCACTAGGTAGCGTTGGACCGATTGGATGTAGGGACTCGATTTCTTGTCCTTCGTATACGATCTGCTTACCAGGTCTTTGATTTGCTACAACTTCGCGCAATCGAGCATTCAAAGATTTTGTTCTCGGCTTCACTGATTTAGACTGAACTTGTGCTCCTTCACCGAATTCCACCGTAGGCTTGTTGTGTTGTACACTATTCCTTGACCGTTCAAACTCTTCATAACAATTATTCATTGTTTCATTGTCAATCTCCAAGTTGTACATAGCTTCAATACGAAACAAAACCTTAAGCAATTGAAATGAATTCAAAGTGTAAGGAATTTTTGTTCTGTTAGAGATATAAACCTGGTGCATATTTATTGCTACGTTGGACTGCGCACTGTATACTGTGCACTTTTTACTGCATACTATCCGATGTATACTGTACACTGTGCACTGTTTCATGTAGCTACGTTGGAAAATGCGTTCTTAACTTTAGAAAAAGAGTGACATGACCACACTCTGGTCTGAAAACTATAGAAAAAGAGTGATAGGCCTACACACTAGGAAAAGAAATTGCTTGTATAAAAATATAACGGCAAACTATTTGCCGTTATATTTTATAGTCGTGGCACCACAGCAGCTACTTAAACAGTCGCAAGCCCTCCCTTTGTATACCAACCCACCTCCTCCTTCTTCCACACAACCAGACCACCTTCTCAAATTCATTTGTGACAACCAGAAAAATGTCTTCGTCTGAACCCAAGCGTACTGGCAAAAAATCTGCAAGCAAGAAACCTATGTCCCAAGCGCACTCGTCACCGTATTCAAACGAAGATGCCTCTTCCATTCACCAAAGATCTGGAAAAGAAATTGTACTTGAAGGGAAGGTTTCCGAGCCACTACGGACGATTGGATCCAACCCTATTTGCCATTGTGGACAAGAGTCGGACGTGGCTGTTGACGAGACCGAAACAAATGCTGGTCGTCGATTTTTCAGCTGTCAAGCCTACAACGACCACATGAATTATCATGATGAAATTGATTGTTGTTGCTTTAAGCAGTGGATTGACCCTCCCATGTGCGAACGTGGACGTCAGTATGCACTCGAAGCGCAAGCAGAAATAAGACGCTTGAGCAAGATTAATGCCGGTAAGACTGGAGATGGTCCTTTCCCTAGGCCATGGTAGGTGTACGTGTTTGAATTTGATGCTTGTGTGCTCAGTTGTTGTAGTTTGTATGATTATGGTTTGGCATTTCCTTATGTTGTACTAGTTGTCGTTGTTTCAGTTGTTATAATTGCTCAATTGTCGTAGTTCAATTGTCGTGTTTGAACTATCTGCCCATTTTTCTTAACTCTTTCGTGAATTGAAATGGTTAAAGCACCGGTGGGCGACCGCTAATTTTAAACTCCTACATATACACAAAATTGCCACTATGACAAAACAATTATGAATAATGTTTCCAAAGCCTGCTACAGTCAATGAAATGACTTGACACTGAGGCATACAACAATATTACATGCTGCAATATCATTGTAAAATTAATACGAGTCACGTGTATGTAGAGTATACCCTTTCACATGCATGTATGACATGATTAGACCATTCACTGAGAAGAAAAAATAAAGACGAGTCTCCATCATTCGTTGCTGGGATTCCATTAAACGTCTCCATCTTTCACAGACTGCATTGAGTAGTCTCTTTCGAATTAAATGACAACAGTATACGAAATTAATAGTAACTGCCCACATTTGTTGTGATGTGAAAAGTCACTGTAGGGAATCTAACGTAATATCAAGAGATTAAAAGTACATGCCAACATTTCATGTGATGGCACCATTTTTCGTGCTGCAATGATGTGACCAGTCATTGTACAGAATCTAACATAATATCACGAGAACTCTGTAATGGGTATTCAAGTCTGTTGAATTGTAACTGTTAGTCGTACATTGCCCTTATAAGTACTCCATATTTGATAATCCATCTCATACCTTCTACAGCTTCAAGCAGCACCGTTGCAGGCTCAAGTGAGAAAATTTATTTTCATGTTTTCTTAAAGGTAACGTTTATTATCAACAAAATTCGTACTTCTAGTAACACTACTTATTCTACTGATGCGTAGGTTACATGGACGATTCAGAAATAAGTGATGAACAAATGGGAAGAATTTATGATGAATACAAACGAAACTTAGTGAACGATAACGAAGTTGGATTAGTTCATGATACACAAGTTGAAGAGGTGCCTGTCGCGATTCAGCATCGAGCGGTTACAGCTCCACGTCCTTCTCCAGTAAATCAACGACCTAGTAATAGTGCACAAACATTGAATTCTCCTACTCCATATTTTTCGTCGAAGGATTTGCTGGCCCTCGTAAAATCCTATATTGAGGTTGAAAAGAGAGATGGGTTACTAATGCAAAGTGGAGGGGGTTTAACATATGAAGAAAGATGGGCAATGATCACGAGGCTATACAACAACCATCGTTCCCACCCTACTAGACGAACATCGGTTGAAATCCAAATGGCTAATCGTCATTTTGCAGATGCTTGTGATCGGTACATAAAGATTGAAGACGAGAACATATTTAAAACAAATCAAGCAACATATGATTCTCGTTACCTTTTCGAGTACGGTGAGGAGTTTGTTGGTTACAAAGCGTATAAACTCCGCTACAGTTGGTTGACCCGCTATGGAACTGAGTAGGCTTATGGTATTGTAATTTTATTGTTGTTTTACTGTCTATTTAATTTGATGTTTGTCCGTAGAATATGGAGTTATCTGTAAACCTTGGCATGCTATTTAAGAATTTTGCATTCCTACACCAGAAGAGGGCAATCTTGTTCAACATCAAATTCAAACGTTATTACATTCCAAACAACACTTACAGGAATTAGAACAACAGAACATACCAGCTCTACACAAAAACAGTCTCTACACAGATATACAATCGCTACATGGAACCAAATACAGTCTCTACACAGAAACATAACCAGAACATACACAAAATACATCGAAAGTACATAATAGTGGTAGTCAACAAATACAGAACGCGTACTCAAACAATAGGAACATACAACTGACAACTGCGAAAACGTAATACATCGAAAGTACATAATAGTGGTTGTCAACAAATGTAGAACGTCTACTCAAACAACAGAGACATACAACTAACAACTAGGAAAACGTAACACATAAAAAGTACATACAACTGACAACTGTGAAAGTACATGAAAGTGGTAGTAAGTCACTCGTCCGAGTCATCTGAAGGTGGATATGTACGTATACGTGTGCGGCGCCGATGACGTCTCTCATCATCACCAATATCTGGAGGCTGACTGGACCCAGCACTAGAACTATGGTGGTAATACATCTGCAAGTCCGGAAGTCTCTTGCGCTCTGCCTCAAGATGGGCCTCTAAATGCGCCTGCTGCTGTCGTGCCTCCTCTACAACACGACGTAGCTCACCATCATAGTAATCTAGGTTACGCCTATGCTCTATATAGCCCGTATGCCTAATCCCCATCTGCATATCATACAGATCATGATACGATATCTGTGTAGGATCCGGGTAATCGTGATGGGCCGGAGGATGAAACACGTCAACGTAACGATCTGGTCCAATGGTGGGCACTGCCATGGTCCATCCAAAATGACTGGCGGCCGCCACATGATCAGCTGCACGAAAACTATGGCTGGGCTGGGTAATATCCTCAACAACAGGTGGACGTATGCCATGTCATATAGCAGATGGCCCTACTAAATCAATCGATGCTGCATGTGTAATCGTGTCGGAGGACCCGATGAAAAATCTACGCCAGAAGGTAAGGTAACACTCCCCGGTAATAACAAAGCTCTCGGTAGTCCACTAGCCTGCTGCCCTGGCTATATCTAGCTGCTCCGTCGGGTAAATCATACACTGATAAGTATGTGGGTGTGGATCATCTGGAATAGCATCGAAGCCATACAACTGTCTCCAGCACCTCTCACCAAGATACCAATAAGCACCTACCGCCATGGGATAAGATATAAGTGAAAATCTCCGTCCGGCAAGCATCCTAGCATTCTGTATGATCTCAAGATCGATGGATGTACTCTGCTCAAATGGATGCCATATAATCTGATCCCTATACATCCTCAGCTCAATCTGGTTGTGGGCAACTGGATACACATGGCGTGACTCATTATCCCTGGACCCTCTGTTGTCCGCAGCCCAAAAGGATATACGGGGGAAAAAGGTCGATGGGTCTGCAGTACGGGTGACAAAATGAAAGTTCCTAGAGTACTCAAAGTACCAATACTGTAACAACTCCCAGAATCCAAATAAATAAACCTGAGAATCAGAGATGGTGCACTGCATGTTGAGACATTTGTATAGGTATGCAAGGATAGGTGTGCCCCAATCATATAAAATCGCCCCATCGGCATTTAACTCAGCCGCGACCTCAAGAAACCCCACAGGCAAACTACTGCTCGAAGAACTAAAGAAAAGGTTACCCATAAGGTATAACACAAATAATCGAGCAAGCTCCAAGTCGTCATCAACGGAGTACTGACCGAGTATGTTGTCCATGGCCACTGCTTGATACGACGCAGCAGAAACATCAAAATGAGGCAGTAGATCATTAACAAGTGCACGATCACGCCATCGACCATTGTCATAAGGCAGTGGGGGATAAGCACCTACTCCAATGCTAATACCAGTAAGCATGGAGAAATCAAGCGGTGTAAGTCCAAACTCACCACAAGGAAAGTGAAATGTGTGGGTGGTTTTGTACCACCGTAGAGCAATGGCCGCACACAACTGGACATCGGCATTTATAACATGGTTTATTCCTAAAATTATAAAGTGCACAATAAGATAAAATATGACTAATAAATTATCCACTTGTTTCATTAAAAGGTCTTTAATATTACCTAGAAAAAATTGAAATCCAAGAGCATGTAACAGTCCTGCGACCCCCTCCTTACCCGCCAAGTGTGCATGATAATATCTAAGTGTGGTCGCTAGCGAACCACGTGAATGTATATTCCGCGACTGTCAACGGTTCAACAAAATGTTATACTATCTACCCAATATCTAATACTCAAAGAATACTATTTAAATAATACTAAAAATACTTACTGCCAAACTCGACTGCGTGCTAACGTATACTTCATCTTCTCGAAGAATGCGAAATTTGGATAGGAAAGGAAGCTTTGCGGCGCTGAGGTTCATATCCAGAAAACCATCGAGATCGGCCTGTCTAGCGGAAACCGATCCCACACCCCTACGCGCCCTGCCTGCTCGTCCGCCTCTACGCCCACCACGTCCACGATGGCCGCCTTCCTCGTGCGCCCCTACGTCTTCGTTCTCCATGTTTTCGGCGGCTGCAAGCAAGTCTTCTATTCCGAGCGCTGGTTGTTCCCCACTACCCTCTGCACCACTCCCGCCTGCGCCACTTCACCCGGTGCCACCATCGTCGCCGTGCATGAATTTCTTGGCGAAATTTTTAAGTAATCTGACCATATTTTCGAATGAATATCTCAAATACGGTAGTTATATTGGTTAAAAGCTGACGGATTGGTGAATTGGTGGGAAAAAATTGGTGAAAATGGGGGTTTCGGGTTGAAAATGGGGGTTTCGGGTTGAAAATATGGGTAGAGGATGAAGACGAGGGTTGGCGGCTGAGGGTTTATGTGGTTTGGGTTATAACAGCAAACACTTTGCCATTATAACATTATACCGGCAAAGTGTTTGCCGTTATAATGTTACAACAGCAAAGTGTTTGCCGTTGTAACCTTATAATGGCGAACACTTTGCCATTGTAAACCCCCCTCCTACCTGATCCGTGGTTGGTTCCTTCTTCTGGTTGCTCCACTCGTTGGACCAGTTTCAAAACAAGAGAGAGAATAACTGAACAGAACGGATGGTTGGTTATGGTCTAAGCACAAAATAAACATAGAAATTCCTTCAATATGTCATGCGAAAACAACAATACTATAGTTATGGATTAAGACTTCAAATAACATCAACATTTACTTCAAATCGAACTTGGAAACGGGTAAATAGTGAGGCAAAACAATGCTTCAAAAGATACTGGACTAGTAACATAAAAGGGGCTTGATCTCCCATGGATCAACATCCAAGGTCGACCCCTTCTTCGGCTTAGGTCTATTGGGCAGTCAACCTAGCGATGGGGGCGGTCGATCTCCCTAGACGTGAAGTACAGATGGAGCGTGCAACCTCCGTTAGCATCTTCAGGCTAAGTTTTGGTCGATTAAAACTCGGCGTTTATGAATGAAAATTTGCAGATTTCAAGTCCAACACTCAGGCAACTTAAAGAAACCAAAATCACATGAAACTGATAGGAATTTAGAAATATATTCTTTCTCTAAGTAGGATAGAAATCAATTTTATACTACAAGCTAGAAGTTGAAACTTTTGTTTATATTATCAAGCAAAATTTTGCAAATAAGACCTGATTTCTATTCAAACACCAATAAACTAGAAAGTGTGAGGGTTACTCACCATGTTCAGCGATTTTAACAAATTACAGCAAGGGTGATGCAAATTTTGAAGCTTTTAGTTTTGAGATGAGGCTAGAACACCTGTAAAGAAAATTACAGTAGCATGTAAACTATTTACAACACATAGCAACAAATTCTCAAAACTGAAACTAAGATGGAAGAAATTCATGGTTATTGAGAGGATTACTTGCTTATAACTTAATTTCAAAACTTTTTTTCTCTTCTTAGTTGATATTTGGAGTTGAGGATAGATATTTATAAGAAGATTTGTGTATTTCTTTTGTTGTAGTTTTAGAGACGAGGAGAAGAAATGTCTCAGGAAGAAGGAAACATAATGGGATTTCTTTCCTAGACATTTCTTCCCTTAATCCAATAATTAAGTGGCCCAATTAGCTTAATTTAGATCATTAGTGAGCATTAGGCTTTATGTAAATGTAAATGGCGTATTAACATAGCTTTAACACCTTAATTACACTAATTATCTCATACACTTTGTAATTCCAACACTAAACACACTTGTAAATATACAAGCAACATATGCAAAACTCTTTTAGGACTTTCAAATTTTATTTTAAAATTCTAGAACTAAATTACAAACTTTACAAAACTTATAAGTTACATTTTTTACTTTGTGTAAACCTTACAAATTTAAGAAGTAAAATTATTCAAACTACATGATTTCGATGCAAATTTTTAAACACATAAATATTATTGTTAACACATACTTTTTTACTTCGTGAGCAAAATTGACATTTTATTCTTCAATTTAACCCAATATTTATATTCCATTGAGTTAAGAAACACCATTTTACATCAAAACCCAACCTTTGATTGTAAATCCAACATGTATTGCAATATATATATAAACATTGTTAACACATATTTTGGCAAAATTCCACTTTATAAAGATTTTACAACTTTTTTCTAAATAAATTTATTAATTAAATTTTCACTTTCATAGCTTATGGATCACACCTTTTTGTCCTGAAAATTTTATTCAATCATCCTTTATAATTTAATAAACCATATTCCCCTGGTTTCTTTAATTTCCCGACCATCAAAATTTTATTTATCGTAATAATCTATTTTACCCATATTCATTAAACTTGGGTTGTTACACTTGGCAATTGACTTTGTGCTCTTAAAGTGATCTCCAGCAGGGTCTGTCTCCTTCATATATGGGCTTCAATCTTTGTTCTTTACAATAGGATTATTTTGAAAGTACAATATTGGGGTTGTCGCCTCAATTGTCTAAACGCTTTGAGGCTTTCGTCTCAATACCGTTCGACTGAGCAGAAAAGGAAGTGTTTTCCTTTAACTTAGTTTTATAAAAGAAACATAGAGGCTATCAACTCTAGACCCTCCGACCATGTCGTAAGGATCCTATTTTGAAACCTTATTTTAACTTAGGGGTTTCTACCTTCTCGCTTTACAACTGTATTGAAGGAATTATTTTTGGATCCTCAAATTACAAAGATAAATAGGCTTTACCTTGTGTTTCATATAATCTTGGGGGCTATCGCCTTGATACATATCAGAGGATCTGAAGGGGCTAGTTTTACTTGAAATTTAGTTTACAAAGTGGGAGAGGTTGTCACCTCACTTCCATCCAACGGAGCGAAGGGGATTATTTGTTGAACGTTGATTTCTAAAGAAAAAGGGGCTACGACCTCTAAATCCGCCTTCAGTTGAACCGAAGGGGTGAGTTTAAAGAAAAGCCTTATTTCAATGAACAACTTGTACGTTAATGTTTACTTCGGCTTGTTTGCTCGCATTGATTTTACTTGCTTCTTATTTTCATGGTACTATACCATGTTTCCTTCGACACTCGAGGAAGAAGATGAAAGGGGTTTTGGGTCGGAGGGGATTCCGAACCCGCTGTTTATGCAAAATGCTTTTGGTGGAGAACCAATATATCACTTTAAATGCGATACATTTCCTGGAGAAGGTTAGGGTTTTAACTTAGATTTGGTGGAAATCATGTTATGCTTTCGCAAATGTATGAGCACATTGCGCACACCAATGTGATGCACGAAAGGGGATCTGGGGATACCAATTGCACCTAATACTAAAACGAACACATTTATGATACCAGTGGGATACATGAATGGGATTTTAGGGGTATCAATTATATTTGGAACATACTGGGATGGTTAATCCCATAATATTGACGGGTTCTTGGTCAACTGAAAGACAAAACCAAGTGGTATGTGAGGGATATCTGCATTGCCTTATTGAGGGGCTCTTGGTCAACCGAAGGACAACACAAAAAGGTATGCGAGAGATACTCGCATTGCCTTATTGAGGGGTTCATAGTCATCCGAAGGTAAAACTATGGGGGCGTGTGATGACTAATTCACATCTACGAAATAGGTTCTGATGCCTAGGAGATGGTTAGTCTACTTAGCACAAAAAGGAATTAAATTATAGGGAATCATTCATGTTCAACAAAGTAGAAAACTATAATGTAAGTAGATAACTTCTTTGTGTGTAAGTGTGTGTATATGTGTGTGTATATATATACATACGTACATGTGAATCCGTTAAGATGGTTAGGCATGGGAACGGGGATGTGGAATCCACTACATGTTGTTTGTTGCACCTTATAACCATTGTTATTTTATTATATTCTGACCATTGATAGTGCAGGAGCACATGTTTGGTTAGTATGTTTGGATACTAGCGGAGGAAAACCTATTCCACTAAGCAGTGTGGTCTCGCTGATTTCTATTTGATTGGGTAAATAAATTATTGTTCACACCAGTCTGTTGATCGATCCAAAGTTATTGTTTTCCCATTTAACACCCGGGTGCTCATTAGAGTAGGCTAAGGTTTTAGGTTTTCAGGTTTCACTTATGTGAATAAGCTTCTAAAGGTGTCTAAGAGACATCAGTTATTCTAGGAGTTCTTTTCCGTTGTTTGCTTATTTTTGGATGTACTTAAAGACACGAAATTATGCCTATATATTTGACTCTAATCAACCGAAGGGGCATCTTCATATGTCGCTCTAGAAGATTATATCTTGTAATAATTATACAACTGTGAACCCGTGCTTCGCATATGGGATAGACATAATCCTCATTGAGAATCTTGATTTGCTTATATGCATATATGGTACATGTCATGAAAGCTTAAGCCCGGACTATGAAAGTGATATATAAAGAATTATGTATATTAAATACTAATTATTGCAATACAAATATTAAGATATTGAGCTTTTATAAAGTTATATTTACAAACAACGTAAGGTCCAAGTTAATATTCTCCATATGCTCTAAAGAACAAATAGTGTAATTGAATAATTAGTATATTAAAAATATGTGAGGAACCATGAAAGTCAAAAAAAAAAAAAAAAAAAAAAAAAAAAAAAAAAAACATTTCATTCTATGATACATGATATATAGAGTTACATGTCACAAACTCGCTCTCCACTCAGCTATGCTTGAGTTCCACCATTCAAAGCATGCTAAAAAACACTTTACATTATGATACATGATATACAGAGTTACATGTCCTAAACTCACTCTCCACTCAGCTATGCTTGAGTTCCACCAATCAAAATTCAGCCAGCATGCTTCTGATCCTTCTATCTATTCTTTATTGGTTTAGGCATCATATCTAGTCTGTATGCATTCCAACTTCAACATATCAGGATCGACTTCAGTTCAGGATCCTTATCTACCCTATTAGCCAGCATCTGAGCATGATTTAGTTCAGGCTCCCTGCCTTCTTTCGAGCATGCATGTACCTAACATCTTCAACACTTAAATTTTCAAAGGCCTGCAGCGTATTTAAAGAACAACCACCTCATATATTTGTAGTCCTTTTTCCACCTTAGATTTCCATATTTGCTTCTCAGGTCGTCTGCTTTGATCCACCTCCCAACTAGGCTTCTACTGCTTTCGCTCTGCTGGATTGCACCACCAAGTCATGCCCATTCTACTTTCTTCTTAGTGTTCACCTATGCTTTTTCACAGTTACACAATCTTTTGGCCTTGCCAGTTAACCTATATACAGCTTCACCTTTGTTCATTATGTTGTTGGTTTGTTCCATGTCAGTATTTCAAGCATCACAGGCTAGCAGCCATGCCATCTTTCACCATTGCTCCTCCTGAACTGCAGATTTGGCATCCTATACAATTAAGTATCCTCGGCTTCCATGTTCTCTCACATGCTTTTATCTATTTGCAAGTCATGATAATAACATCTGAATTCATTTATATGCTTTCTTTTCTATATTATTTCCCACTACTCTTGTTGATCACCATAGCAATGATCTTAACCAAATGTAATAACTTGTTCTCAACAAATTTGATTTTGTACTAATGAAACATGAGTGTTGTCCTGATAAGAGGACCTTTTTTTTTTTTTTTTTTTTTTTTTTTTGGCATTTCATTTGGACGTCAAAGTTTGAGTATAATACATTATTTTAAGCATTGAATAACACTGTTGTTTCAAAACAGAAGTATCTTGAAACACCTACCATTAAGTGAAATAACTATATAACACATTGCGCCAGGCCCGGTCCAACTCAAATTTGGGCCCTGGGCAGTAACATGGTGAAGGCTGGTAAATTAGGGCCCTGGAGATGAAGGCTGGTGTAGGCAGAAGCATTGTAAAAAAGTAGCAATTCCAGGAATTGAACCCCAGACACTTCGGTTAACAATTTAAGTGTTCCACCCACAAGCTACTTGCAGCTTTGCACATTATTTTCTATGTGACATTAGTTATAAATAAAATTGCTATGGGTGGCCCTTCCTACTAATCGGACCCTGGGTCGTCGCCCGGTTTGCACATGCCCAGGATCGGCCCTGCATCGCGCTGACTAAACACTGAGATGAGATAATTTTGGATTAAAAATTTCAAAAAATGTAGTTTAGCATATCATTATTTATAGTTTTCACTGACAAAAGTTAGCCAGTTGTTGAAAAATTAATAGTATAAAGGGAATAAAGATTCTTGTAAAAAGACTATCGTACTGTTAGCATCATTTATACTATTAATAATTAAAATACATTGCAATAATGTTAATGTAGTTTCATATTTTTCTTAAGGCCTAAAAGTTATGTAATTTTTTATGTTATCACTATTAGGTAATTATTTTACAACCAATTAATTTTTAAAAATATATGTAGGCAGTAAAATAAGGGTTTAAAAATAGGAATCTTTGTATCCAATCATGAGTGCCAATATAAATGGGACAATTTTTCCTTACCTTGTGCAAAAGAGTAGTTGCAAATTCAAACTTGTAAAGGTAAGGAAAACCAGTCTCCAAAAGCATGATTTATGTCCAAAATCAATTGGCTTATAAATGTGAAATTTACCATGAATGTAGGTCAAATGATTTCACTAACTTTAGTATAGAACTATTAATAAGTATTTTTTAGCACAGAACTCAACTTATTTTAAAAAACACTACAAATTCAAATAGGCTTTTGTAAATTGACTACACACTATCAGCAACTGCATATACTACATTAATAGCAAGGATAAGTTCACATCAATTATTTGTTCTGTTCTTAAATCAAAAAGGTTACAGCAACCGAGAATTATTATATGCTAATGATTAATTTGCAACTCATCTTTCAATACATAATTATGAATGATAAATTATTTCTGCATTGTTTGGTTATTCCATGTTCTTAAATTTAATTAAAAAAAATCCTTGGAAAGAGCAAAGCATGCCTTTTGCACGCTTCTCTACTGCTTGCATTACCATGGATCACCTAAGGTAATTCATGATCTTTGCTAAATGTCTAAGAGCTGAAATTTGAAGGAAGTTATCATATTTTACTTCGTAAAACCAACTTTTCGAATACCTAACAAAAAATTTGTACAAAGTCATAAATAAAATACCAACCTTAAAACTAATATATCAAGTTGCTCACATAGATTTATATTCAGTGTAGATGAAAAATTGCAAATTTACAGTGGACTAACAAATATGGGCAATATATATTAAATAGATTTATGGTCTTGTACTATTATTCTTTTTATACCAAAATCATTCTACTTTCTACTTTCAAATTCCTTTTACTTGCATTTTTTAGTTGTTTATTTACAATTATTCATTCAATATACACAATCTTGCTAAAAAAAACTGGTGGACTGTTGAACCAACGTATGGGTTGAGTCATCTGACCTACAATGTGATAATAGTTTCATATGAATGCCAAGATCCATTTACCGTGGAAGCAAGATAGTTTTAAGGGTAATTATTTTTATAGTGCAATGAAAAGATATACAGAAATAATATACTGTTTGAGATATGATTGCGGACGAATTTGTTGGAATTGTCACTAAATCTAACATAACTTTATTTTTTACATGTGAAAAGAAAGTAGAGTCAAGAACTAAATTAATTTTTCACCAAAAAAAAATGAAGCCTAGATTGGATAAAAAAAGGGAAAAGGTACAGTTTCTTTAGAAAATCATTTTACATGGTCCTCAAATTCATGAAATCCAAACTATAAAAATAGCAAAGATCCAACTGTGAAGTCATATGAGATGAAATTACGGTATTGTTAGAAAGTTAAATTTGGGTTTTGTAAGAAACAAATGATAGATAAATTAAAAATGGAAAAAATGTAAATAATAGCTTGGAAGGACAAAATAACATATGTACCAAAAAAATTACCAAGTGATCGAAGAATGGTATACAGGAGACATTTAATATGTGATGAAAGACCAATTAGGGGATAATTTGAAAAAGTGCATTTTATTTTTGAAGTTTATTTGATCAATATAGTCAAATTTCTTATGCATGTAACTTCTGGTTTTGTATCAACTTTAGCGATCTGGCAATGTATAAATATTCACATATTTGAATAAACCCATGTGTATGATAGACAGTTATGATTGTTGATGAATAGAAGAATATAATAATGCTTGGTGACCTAAACAGTTGTAACGGTAGTAATATGCAGAAATATGGTTAGGTGTAGAGGTAAACAAACCTAAAACATCATAATACTATTATAGTAAGAAATTAAAATTATCAGTAAACTAACCATTCATAAATTTGGTTAGAAGGAATTGGGAAAAAAAACAGGGCTTTACGCACGTATATTGGGTCATCGATAAGAGAGTATAACTAAAAGGGGTATAGTATCAATTTTTTTGCCATTATCTTACATAATTTTAATTTTGACTTAAAATTCCTAAATGAGTATTTTATTTTCACGTAATTTAAATTATCAAGATGTGTTTTTATGTATATAGGAAATGTAACCCAAGTAGAGTGTTTGTACGTATCTAGTACGGGGAAAAAAGATCTATACAATTCATATGTTTGTATGCATCTAATTCAGGAAACAAACCTATCACTACTAGAAAAGGCTGCTACTCCAATGCCCGATTTCCAACGGCCACCAACGGTTGTAAAAGAGCCGTTGGAAGCCGTTGAAGACCAATGGATTTAAAGCCGTTGGCGGCCATGATAGCCGCTAGAAAATTTCCTTCTTATCTCCAGAACCTGCGACCTGATTTCTTTATCTCATACCCAAAACGCTTTTTCTCCCTAATCCACCATTTCCCAACCTCCAACTCCGCTGCCACCAACCCAAACGGCCGTCGGCCACCTTCGATGTCATCTAGGAGCATCTCCACCCTCCTACCTCTCCAAAACCAGTAATTTCTCTAAACCTAAAATTTATGTTTTTTTAATTTAGGGATTAATTTAAACTATGATTGATCATTACTTGTTAGTGTATGTATATTATATCATGTTATCCCCTAATTGCTATTAGTATCACCATAATGATCAAATTATTAGCAATTTCAAAATTTTCTAGTTTAGTGTATTGTGTTTGTTTATGCAGTTCTGTTTAGTATTGAACGTATGTGTGTGATAGAATTTGCAAATAGTATAATTTATGCAAAGATAAAGTATATATTATGTTGAGTGATTGTAGTTTTGGATAAATTGCGCAAACTTGAGTTTTGTGCTTGTGCGAAATGATTTGATGTACAAATGATTTTAATAGAAATCGTCGTAGTTAGAATTTAGTATATTGCAAAAATATATAATTTAGTACGCATGCAATAAAACGGTAAAATATAAACAAATTGTATATTTAAATTTAATATTGACAAATATTTAAACCCTTAGTTATAGTTTGGCCTACTCTGACATGTGTTGTATATAATTGTTATATAGGTATTCGTTTTTCCTACAAAACGGACATTTCTATTCGTTTGTTACATCATTTGTCGAATTTGTCCCTATATTGGATAAGTTACAAACACTATAAAGTAATTATACTTCGTAGATCATATCACTTTAAACGGTTCACAGAATTTTGATCGCATTTCCTTTATGTTCCTTGTGTACACGCACGTGTGTACGATACAAGGAACACGGGAGAAATGTTATGAACTAGCAACAACTAAGTTAAAGTACTGTTAAAATGGGCAGAAGAATTACGTTTTCTCGTTGGAATTTCCTCTAATCTTCGTAGATGTGACCACTATAAAATGGAAGGCTGAGTGGAATGAAAAACCATAATTGATATGTAATGAAGGAAAATTTGTTACCTATTGCACCCAAAAATTTTTACCTAGAAAAGTTTGGAATGTAATAACAGAACTTAGCTTATTTACAAGGAACTTTGTTCAAGTATATTAAAAGTTGATCGTCTACTTAAACTTAAAGAAGAAATCCCTGTACTGCTCTGCAAACTGGAGAAAATATTTCCTTCGGGTTTCTTTAGTGTAATGGAACATTTACTTGTTCGTCTTCCAAAGCAAGCACGTCTTCGAGGTCCTATGCAATATGGATGGATGTATCCATTCAAAAGGTATGTTATTATACTAAGTATTCAAATGTTAATTTAATTATAAATAGAATTTAATATCGAACCGAACTATTTTTTAGTAGGTACTTAAATCATTTAAAGAAAAAAGTGAGACAAAAAGCTCGAGTTGAAGGTTCTATTTGCAACTCACATATCGAAGAAGAAGTTACTTTTTCTTTCTCTCATTATTTTAATTAATGATCATGTGAACTTATCATTTGAAAGCGTTCCACGTAATGATGAGAGAGTTGAACAAGATTCTTCTTCTGAAGCAACATTATCTATTTTTAAACAACATGGTCGACATACTGGAAAATGTGGGGAAATATGGCTAAATGATAAAGATTACCACGTAGCCCACATATATATTCTTCTTAATTGTCCTGTTGTTGCTCCTTTTGTCAGCTAATCATTTTTTTTAAGTTTTGTTAAATTTAAGTTACATTTATTAATAATAATATAACATATCATGTTTGTGTTTGCAGTATTTATGAATCACAAAATCCTAACGGCAATTTAAGCAAAGATTTCAGTAGTTGGTTTAAGAACTATGTTTATGATCACACAAATCAGGTGCTTGACGAAGGACTTCAACATTTGGCCTTTGGACCAAAAAGAAAAATTAAAATGTATCTTAACTTCTTTTTGTTAATGGGTATAAATTCAACACCAAAGTATACGGTGCCCAAAAATTAACAAACAATACTATTGTGTTTGTTAAAGGCAGTGAAGAATAAATAATTTTTATGGCGAGTTAACTCAGATTTTGCAATTGGCATATTTTACAAGTCCCGTGGAGGATGTTTATTTGTTTAGATGCAACTGGTTCAGCAATGTTTCAGATTCTGGTATTAACGTGCATCCAAAGTATAATCTTGTAAAAATTAAACATGGCTCATGTTATCAAAAGTACAGCCCGTTTGTACTAACCAAACAAGCCCTACAAGCTTGTTATGCCCCTTATCTGTTTCTAGAAAGGGAGAAAGCAGATTGGTTTGCGGTTTTAAAACCGAGACAAGATTTACGTTTGATGGACATAATATTCCTGATGAACAAGCCTATCAAGCAGATTTAAAGGAAAATGTTGAAATAACAATTGCAAACGATCAAACTAATTTCAGACCTTTAAACGATGAGACAAATGTGTTAGTCGATTCATTTGAGAGTGTAGAGAAAAATGACAAAGAACACGAAAACAAGTCTGAATCAGAAAACGATGAAGACTAAGTAAAATTTGGTAATTTTCACAATTATTCACATTATATTTTCCTATGTTTAATATTGCATTTATCCAAGTTATCCAATTTTAACGACAATAAGTGTATAATCACACATGCAACTTGACAAATGTGTAGCGTGTAATACTTTTTTAACAGTTCATCATATCGTAATTATTATGAATTGTATATGTATCAATGTGGCAGGTATATTATGTTTGGCTCTTTATGATGTGGTGGTGAGAGTAGTGGCTTCGGTAACCTAACGGTAATGAATCCTTTTACATACATCACTGCTACAAAAGTGGGTATATTCGACACTATTTTTATGTGGCCGTAGATCAAAAAAGCGTTGATGTAGGTCATTTTTTCAAATAGGCAACACTAGAGGGGCGTGACATCTACGGCCATTGCGTTAGCCCTCTAAGGCAACATCCAAATGAAAATGTTGCATTATAACCCTATTGCAACAGTATATGCAAGTAATGCAACAACACATAGCGTTGCCTAAAGCAAAAGCCAGAGTCTGGCTTCCAGGTCATAGTAATGGGGTCCATATGAACTTTCCACGTCAGCTGCCAACGTGTCATATGCCACATCATCTCTCCACGTCAGTTGCACATGTGTGACAAGTCACGTCAGCTGCACACGTGTCACATGCCATGTCAGCTGTGGGACCCACTTGCCATGTGGAATTAATAATATTTTATTTAATGCAACACAACTGTATTATGTAAGGCAACACTATTATCTTGAAATGCAACATAAAAAAACACAACAGTAGAATAAGGCAAATGCTACATTAGAAGAAAGCAAATACAAAGCTTTAATTAAAAAAACTGCAATACAAGTTTTGTACATAAAAGAAACCCATCCAAAACATATGCTCCAAATAAACATAAAAAGAACACTTGTTTAGTAACCTCAGCAAGGAAGAAACCCATATGATATTTACTAGCTTCAAGGTATTAGAACACTTGTTTAGTAACCACAGCAAGGAAGCGACCTTGGATAAGATTGTCTTGCTTTAGAAAATTCTCCCTTAGCCTACTCTGACCACATGGATTACAGTTGAGATTGAACTTGTCAAATCGATGAAAAGTGCTTTTGTCAGCATGAACATCCAAAAGATCAACATTTAGATCATACGTAGTTAAATCCAAGCTCCCAAAAACCTCTTTTAGAGTCAAATACGTGCCGGCTCTGAATATGACATCCTCATCAGGCTCTTTTCTCAACTTGGACTTTATGAATCTTAACAAGTGTTTCTGATTCATGCATGCTGAGTGATGAACATGAGTGTCAACCTTCCTGACATTATAAAAGTCACGATGTGGTGCTGTTTTCTGAGAAAGGAATTCTCTATCCGCATTTAGCATTAAATGAAACTTGAATTTTTGTTCCAAAAGATCTGTGTAAAATGTAGTGGCATCAACGACAGGTTAACAACTTTGGTAACAAATTGGTATTCATTTTGTAAAATTCTCTCTAGTAGCATGATATAGAATTGAATATTAAGTACAAAATTAATTTGCAATATCATAGCTACCAAGTATAGAATTGAATCTTTAAAAATGGTATCAATAATTGTTCAGAACAACATCTAACCTATATAAGTTAATTCTTCTCAGTGATCTCTTCAGAATAAAAGAAGTGCAGCATAATATATTGATTAGCGTTATTCTCCATTACTCCTAATAGATTAGGCCAAAAACTGATCTACAGACATTAAACAGTGAGAAAAAAATGAAGTTTGTGCCTTTATATTCCCAAAAATTATCAACTATATTATGGTAATTAAAGGTACAAAATTTCTCCAAACAGACAAGTAAGTTAGTACCAAAATCATCATTAGATCCGTCCAAAACATCTCAAGGAACATAAATCCATGGTGCAATATAGCGTTATTAAACCATAATAATTGTATTACACTGCAGAACTAAATCATATATGCAAGAAACAACAATGTTACCGTCTAGACCACCTACATGGAATCTTTTGCACAAAAACTAAGAGAGAGGGAGGATAAGAGATGAATAAGAACATGGATCTCAGTCCTCCCCAAAATATCATGAATTTTCTTGATATATACATGTTAAAAAATTAAACATGTGAATTTAAATTGATGATTATGGTAAAATTTACGGAGGTTTATAAAGGGATGCACCCAACATATCATGCACAATAAAAGTCAACCAACGCTATCTGTCAATTTTGTGCTTGCGTCAAAGTAAAACAGAAAGTGTTTGGCGGTGGCAATGAATGTGCATATTATGCATATTTAACAAAAACAAACAAGTAAATGACAACAAGCATGTAACAAATCCACAAAAGTGTAGTATATGATTAGATACCGCAATCGTGTCTACCATCCCGGCTTCTAGAAGCTCATCCCTTGTAGCTTGTTCGAATTTCCCAAGTTAAGTCTCTTTACCTCACTTTTTATGTTATTCAAACCTAATTTATACTCTCTGGCCTTAGCAAGCAAAGCAGCCTTTACACACGGCTGCAAACTTCTCGCCTCAAGATCCAGTTTTCTAACCTATAGAAAATATGGTGTCATTACAAGAAATATGCTCATTGACAGCATTGAAAAAACGAAGTTATATAATTTTACAGCGTTTCGAAGCACGTTGTCTAACGACACGCTGTTATAGGTCAAGGGGACTACCACAATACTTAGAACACACTGTAGAAAAAGGAGATACTACAGCGTTTTAGTTGGTGTTGTTGTTACGTTTTGTACAGCGTTTTAATACAATTGTCATTATGTTTATACAGCGTTTTGTACTGTTGTGCTTGCATAACTAACACAAATCATTCCTCCTTCATCACATGTATAACAGCATTTTATATGGGCAGAAACGTTGTTATTGTCTTCATACCACAGCGTATTATATGGCCATAACCGTTGTCAGTGCTCATATATTACAGCGTTTTAGGATCATATAACAGCATTTTATAAAGCTTAGAAACGTTACACCCGCCCATATAGCACAGCGCTTCCCAACATATATTACAGCATTTATTTCTGGGTAGAAAAGTTGTTACTCTCTATATATAACAGGGTTTTACTGTATATATCATAGCGTTTTTTATCATCTAAAAATGTTGTTCTTTCCTGCATGCCACAGCGTTTTTTCAAGATATATCACAGCGTTTCTGCAGAGTTGTTGAAGTACGTCTATCAGCATTTATCATTTTTACACAATGCAGTTCAAAATCATCACGAAATTCAAACAACACAAAAGAATTATAAATATAAAACTATATCACATAAGTTATAATAATTCCGTATGCCAAACATACAACAGTTGGACATAACATTTTGTAATCGATGTTCCCATAACTTGTTTTTACAAAAGATGCTTACTGACAAAAAAGAAAAATATAAACCGTTCAAAGTCCAAGCTTGTGTGCTCCAAAGTTGAATTTCCATCATGCATCAAACACCAACACCTGATTTGGCAATAAGAAAATACATAACTACTTTTGTTGTATATGTACGACATTGAGAAACTGCTAATAACTGAACTAAAAAGTATGGCTAAACATGGTAATGTGAAAAGAAAACGAGGTCAAGTGTGATCAAGTCATCTTGTTGTTGGATCCGGTATAAATATAACATTTCTAATATCGGCTTGTTTGACTGGTCGTAGTGCTTAAACTAGTTGACAGCGTTGATGGTTCAGTTCCATGCACAAGCAACATATTTTTTTTTTTCACAACCAACCTCCTAAACTTCGCAACATTTCTTGTGTCAACAAATATGCGTACGGATTAGTATGACCAAATTGCAAGAAAGAAAAATTGTATAAGATCAAAATGTTTGAGCACATCTAGGTCACCGTATCTTCTATTTTTTCCGGTTTTATCTTACTTAAACGAAATTTAAATATTAATTCAGTTTTAAGAGGTGAAAAGGGTAATAATACTTGAAGTGAAATTCTACCAAAACAATCATAATAAGGAGTATTTCCATCATTCATACCGACGATAAGTAAACAGAAGTATAAGTCATTCTCACTTGAGGACGATTCTGCGGCGACATTTGCAGAAGGCCAAGCTATAGTAGAACCAATTGCATCTGCAATAAACTCAAACGCAGATGTAGGTCTCCATAAAGGTGCATTTGGAACTTTAACAATATCAACCCAAATTTTAACGGCACCTTCTCCCAAACGAACAAAATGGACCATCGCATTTGGGTCAGTCCAAGACACGCGTCCTTCAGCAACAACTTCTTTCTCTTCATAAACACTAATCAATCTGCATTTATTGTTTGGCTTGAAACTAGTGGTCGTCATGCAATATTTGAAACAGTTTAAATATGTTTTCTACAAAACAGAAGTGATTATAATAATAAAACAGTATCAAGGTATATGCATGTTTTTACAAATTAAATACATAAACTACACATTACCGCTGAATGTGATACTATATTTTGCGTATCAGCGGATTCCGTAGCATTAATATCCATAAGAACGACATTTTTTTGTGGCCAAGCTACTTTTCACCCAATAGCTTCTCCAACATATGTCATAGCAACTGGTGCTCTCCATAAGAATGCATCTGATTTTTTTGCCGCATCAATCAAAACAAGCGCAGCAGACTGTCTAAGTGGAATATTATCCATGAGCTGAGTTGGATCAGCAGAGTACAACCACCCTTCAGCAACTAATTCTTTGCTTCCAACCCAATCATACAACTTGCATTTCTTATTTTTTGATGAAGTTTTACTCTAGTAAAAAATATTATCAGGTTCTTATATTAAATCATAGAGCTAATGAGTGCATAAAGAATTAAGTATACCGCATTTTCATCATTTTCAGAGACTATCGTAGTGTGGAGTACAACTCTGTCAGATGGCCATGCTACTATCTCATCCTTAGCTTCTCCAATAGGTGGGATAATACTAGGAGTAGACCTTTATAAATAAGCATTCAATTTCTTTGGGATTCCTATCAAAATTTTCATGGCATTTGGTCCAAGTGGAATATTGTATAAAAGCTCTTTAGGGTCATTTGAAATAACGCTTCCTTCAGCTACTATTTCGTCCTTCCCAGTCCAATCCAACAAATTACATCTGACATTCGGTTGGTCATACTTACCCTACATTTAGTCAAAATCATTTATATTATATGTTAAATGAAAATAAATTCCGTTGTTATGGCAACAATAATATAAATCATTTGTACCGCTTGAGATGGACTCTCATCCCTGTTGCTTCCTTTAACCTGATAAACAATGATGCAACTAATTATTAATTGGTGGTGATCATGATGCGATTATGTAAACAATTATGCAAATTATTAAGGGGACGTCTCATAAAAAATTAAAAACCAAACGTCTGAATCAATACATGAGAAGTCTGAAAATTGACAGGGTTAAAATAAAAAAGAGGAAAACTAAAATCAAACATCTGAAAAAATTAGCAGACGTCTGAAAATAAACATGAGTTAAAAAACATCCACCACAGACGTTGGAAACTATTGACAGATGTCTGATAACTTCATCGGGTTGAAAAAATCCTGAAACACCCCACCTCCGTTAAGGTCACTCACAAAGGGAATGCCTTAACTTTGGTGGAGGTTTGTAAGTAAAAGTCACAGATAAAACACAAGACAGATATAAACACATATATATAAGCAGCGGAAAACAAACAGACTTTTTATTTCATAAATACGTGTTCATACAAAACATTTCCATAACTGTCACATAATAACTTCCAAAACATTACATCATCATTTCTGTCTTGGTTATTAAATAAAGAAGCGTAAAACATAATTAAAACTGTATAAATCCCCATAGAATGTGTCCAACAGCCATAGCCCAGGAAAGAGAGTCCAAACCGTACATCTACTATCTTGAAGCTTGCAAAGAGTCTGACTAAACTGGGTTGTTTCCTCCCTGTGGACCTGGGGGGAGGGAACGGAAGAAAAGAAGACGAAAGAAAATAAGGTCAGACATAAAGCCTGGTAAGTCTAGTGACTTTTCAGTATGAGAATAAGAAAAAAGACATGATAAGTATAAACTGGAAAAAGGAAAGTATCATAAACTAAGATAAAGCAGTTTTGAATCGAATATACTACGCACCCCACACTATATCTCTGCACCTACTTGCATTGTCTCAACTGGCACCCCATGATCGAGGTGAAGTGATCCCCTTTCTCTAAAGATCAGCTCCTACTCGCATAATCATCTGTGTCATACGGCCCCCAATGAGTGTAGACACCTATGCTGGTCCCACCATGGGATGTATCAAGTCCCATGGTGGCGGCCCGACACAATTCTAGAATGCATAGGTTATACTACTGGTGCCCCCAGTGCCCTGTTTGTCTGCTTCAAAGTGTGTGCACGCACGCACTCCGTTAGAACCCACACTATTGCACCCACCGCCGTCGCTTTGACTGCTTACAATTAGCCCAGTAATCGTGCCCCACCCTGCCCAGTTTTAGGGTACCATGTTACCTAATTGGGTTACTGCTGAAATGGGTCCCCGTTACTAGGGTTTTCTAGTCATACATGTTAAGTGGTTAAGTGTCTGTATTTACCTAACCCCACCCATCAGTTTAATTTAACATGTTGAATTGGTTAAGTGTTTTTGGTTAACTTAACCCTACCATCCTGACTTGTCTGTCCTTAGCTTTTTAAAGCACCGACCACTCACATTAGACGGTATTGTTACGGTTACTGGATGTGCCGGTCGGTTCCGGGCAGGTTTACACCGTAACTCAGTCTAACCTCGGGTCCTTATTGGGATCAATGCTTAACCACCCACATTGGATAGGTATTGTTGTGACTACTGGACAGCCGTCCGGGTCCGGGCAGGTTTACATCACAACTCAATCCAACCTAGTGTTAAGTGATCGACGCTTCGTATGAATTAGAGAAGCGCGATATTTAAATTAAATTACTGCAAGCATACAGGTGTGTAGCATACAGGTCGAATACAGGGAGGCAAATTCAATCAAATTATTTAAATAATCTCTTGGGCAAGTTAGACAAATCTTTGAGGTTGGTTTTGAAAGCAAACGAAATTGAAACTATGATCCGGTTCTGAACAAATCTAATTGAACCGACGATCAAATCACAATTATCAATTGGAAATTAAAATGCAAAACAGAAATAAAATGCAGAAATTAAAATTGCAGGAAAAGAAGAACAAAAAAAAAGTAAATTAGGATTGTCGTTGAAACTAATCAAACGACTAATCACTAATAAGCAATAGAAATAACAATAACAATTTCTGTCTACCAAAACTAATTGAGTAGAACACAAATTGTTATGAAAGTAAAGAAAATAAACTAGACGAAGAAGAGCTTTATTAAAACTAAAAGAGAGTACAAAAATTGGGATCCTCTTACAATGGTTACAACGTATATTTGTAGATGAGATAGGAAAAATCCTAATTAAGTCTATGAATAAATGGGCCTCATCATCCATATATCTCTTGCCTTTCTTGACCAAGCTTGATTGGAAAGCAAATCACCGTGAATATCTTCCAAATCTTCCCTATCTTCCATATGGCAAATTGATTGATTGATTGATGAGCAGATTGCATGTGATTAATTCTTCCAAACAAGGATACTTATTAGACTCCAAAGGCAAAAAATGATAAAATCTTCAAAATTGATCTTTTCTTGGCAATAAATCAATCAGAATTTCTTCTAATTGGGAATTGAAAAAATGAATGTTCTGAATTGATTTCCATGACTACTCCTGAATTGTCTATTAGTGAATATCATACATACACATGAATATGTATATATATAATATAACACTAATTAATATGTTCTTCATAGCAAAGGGGCAGTGTGAAAGTTCCGTTCTTTGGCAAAAAGTAAGCTCGACGGGGATCGAACTCAGGTCTCTCAGTACAAATCTCTATGCATTTACCAGTGAGCTACAACGTCTTTTGTAATTGAGATGACTTTAATACGGGGAAGTAGCTTTTTATTTGTAATTGGCCTTTAATTTGAAACGAAGGAGGCATTTCTTGACAACCTGTAAAAACACACAAAAGTACCCAAAGTATCATTTATTTATTTACAAAAGATAAAATATAAGAGCATAAAATAAACACATTTCTATGTTAATCAAATACCCCCACACTTATCTTTTACTCGTCCTCGAGTAAAAAAGAAAATGGAAAACTAACTAGATAGGTCACACTTTCGTAGGAAACACGATTGCATTGAGCGTATGCAACAAGCCGTTAAACCTCTAGGTGTCCCTAGTAGGACGAGTGGTGTCTCGTGAGGGTTTTCAGCGGATATTACCCACAAAATCCGAAATGTGTAGATCTAATGTAACTATATGAATGCAATGGTTATATACAAAAAAAACAAAGACAACAAGAATGACAACACGACTTGTTTCAGGAAAGTGGTACAACAAATTAAGTTTACAATTTCTAGTCAGTTGATTTTATTTTAGATACCTCAATTTGTCACAAATTTTCAACACAATTCAAGTTTTCAAATGGTAAATCCCAGTTTGGCCAGTTAGTTCGGTCGATAACATAGTGCAGCCATGAAATAGATTCTTAGTTTGCTTGGCACAGTTTGTAAAGTGGTATTCTAATTTCCTTGTGTATGGCTATTCAAATCAATAAGGTCAAGAAGTGTTTGGGCATCATCGCTTATTCTTTATTCTATAAAATTTTAAAATTTATGATTAAGTACATACACCTAACTTAGAAGACCAAGGTTTACCACCCATACACTGCCTCGTGGACTAACGGAGAGTGGGTAAAGAGCTTGGCGGATTGTGCAGGCCGACTTTGACTTTGTCAACAACGTGTCGGTAATCCTTAGGTGTCCAATCTCATAAAATGAGACCAAGATATTCCAACGCTGACTTTGTCAACAACGTGTCGGATAGAGCTTGGCGGGTTTGCACACCAACGCTCGATATATAAGCAGTGTTGGATACCCTTGGATTACTATTATTATTATTGAATTTATAAGCACAAAAAGAGAGTTACGCGAATTCAACTTAACACAACTTAGTTTTAAAGATTTGACAAGCCATTATAAGTATTTTAAGTCCTCCACTTATTTAAACAAAGTCTACAATATAGAATAGATTTCATGGCCATCACCTAAGAATCTCCCTATGTACTGGTTACACTATTATCCCTTAAAATTAAACTTTTCATTATATTTCAAATTCGAACTTAGTTGAGAGAAAAAAAAATACTATCAACTGACTAAAAGTTGTAAACTTATTTCGTGGTATCACTCTAAAATGAGTCGTGTCGGTGTGATTGTGCGTGTGTGCGTTTTTTTTTCAACTAATAGAGAAGATGTGATGCAGACTTGACTCCCCAACACTAGATTGAGACAGTGTCCCGACGGTCTAAGGTATGCAGACCAAAATGGAAGAAAAACAAAAATAAAAAAAATAAAAAAGAAAAAAATAAAAGAAAAAGGACGTGTACCACTTGATTTCATGGTGGATGATCAGGCTAATGAAGATCGATAAGGTCATCTTCGTCATATTGCTCGAATTCTAAAAATGGTTTCAGTCATTGACCGTTTACTTTGAAGACTTCTCCATCCTTAGGATTTTCAATTTCAACTGCTCCATGGGGATATGCTGTTTTCACAACATAAGGTCCAGTCCATCGAGATCTGAGTTTTCCTGGAAACAAGTGAAGTCTAGAGTCGTATAAAAGAACTTATTGACCTACGTTGAATTCCTTACGAAGTATGTTTTTGTCGTGTTGGGCTTTGGTTCTTTCTTTGTAGATTTTCGCATTTTCATATGCCTCATTTCTTAATTCCTCTAATTCAGAAATTTGTAACTTCCTATGTGAGCCGGCTTTCTCTAAGTCAAAATTCAAAAATTTTATGGCCCAAAGAGCATGATGCTCTAATTCAAGAGGTAAGTGACAGGCCTTTCCAAAGACTAATCGATATGGTGACATCCCTAGATTGGTTTTATAAGCAGTGCGAAAAGCCCAAATTGCATCAATCAGTTTTAAGGACCAATCTTTTCTATTGGAATTCACGGTTTTCTCAAGAATTTGTTTGATTTGTCTATTGGAACCTTCTATTTGCCCACTAGTTTGTGGATGGTAAGGGGTCGATAGCTTATGTGTGATTGAGTATTTCTTGAGCAAGGACTCAAAATCATGATTACAGAAGTGAGTGCCATTATCGCTAATGATAGCTCGAGGTGTGCCAAAGCGCGAAAAGATGTTTTCTTTGAGGAATTTGACAACAACCTTGTTGTCGTTGGTTTTGGTCGGAATGGCTTCAACCCATTTTGAGACATAATATACTGCAAGCAAGATGTAAAGACTCCCAAATTAATTAGGGAATGGTCCCAAGAAATCGATGCCCCAAACATCGAATAACTCAATCACTAAAATGGGGTTGAGAGGCATCATGTTTCTCTTAGTGATTCGACCCGTTCTTTGACATCGATCGCATTTAGAGCAAAATTCGAAAGCATCACGAAACAGTGTGGGCCAGTAAAAACCGCTTTGCAAAACTTTTGCAGCAGTTTTTCTTGCTCTAAAATGACCGCCACAAGCATGGTCATGTGAGAAAGAGAGAATACTTTGGTGTTCATGATCGGGCACACACCTTCGAATGATTTGGTCTGGACAGTGTTTGAAAAGATATGGGTCGTCCCAATAGAACTTTCGAACTTTCGAGAGAAATTTTTGTTTATCTTGTTTCGACCATTCAGCGGGTGTTTGTTGTGTGACAAGATAATTCACAATGTCAGCGTACCAAGGGGTGTTAGAGATCGAAAGGAGTTGTTCGTCAGGAATATAGTCATCGATTTGGGTGTCGTTAACATTTTCGTTCATAATTCGAGAGAGATGATCAGCTACAACATTTTCAGAACCCTTTTTATCTCGTATTTCTATATCGAATTCTTGAAGAAGAAGGATCAAACGAATCAAGCGGGCCTTAGCAACCTTCTTCGAAAGCAAATATCATAGGGCAGCATGATCAGTGTAAACTATGACTTTGGATCCTATGAGATATGGTCTGAATTTCTCAAGAGCGAAGACAACTGCCAAAAATTCCTTTTCAGCAGTTGAGTAATTCAATTGGGTCTCGTTTAAGGTTTTGCTAGCGTAATAAATGACTCGAGGGAGTTTATTGATACGCTGACCCAGGATGGCTCCAATTGCAAAGTCAGAAGTGTCGCACATAAGTTCGAAGGGCTGAGTCCAATCAGGAGGTTGAGTGATGGGAGCTGTGGTTAAGATTGATTTAAGAGTTTCAAAAGATGTTTTGCAGTCATTGGAGAATTCGAACTTAGCGTCTTTGGCAAGTAAATTTGAGAGAGGTTTCGAAATTTTCGAGAAATCCTTAATGAATCTTCTATAGAATCCCGCGTGGCCAAGAAATGAATGAACATCTTTAACAGACTTAGGAGGAGGCAGATTAGCAATCAAATCGATTTTAGATTTATCGACTTCAAGGCCATCTTTGGAGACGACATGACCTAGAACTATCCCCCTTTTTACCATGAAGTGACATTTTTCCCAATTAAGCACGAGTGATTTTTCCTTACAACGTTTTAGGACGAGTTCTAAATGAGTGAGGCATTGGGAAAAAGATGATCCATAGATTGAAAAATCATCCATGAATATTTCCAAGAATTCTTCCACCATATCAGATAAAATACTCATCATACACCTTTGGAAAGTCGCGGGGGCATTACAAAGACCAAAAGGCATGCGACGATAAGCAAAGGTTCCAAAGGGACAAGTAAAGGTGGTCTTATGTTGATCCTCTAAAGCAACAGGGATTTGGTTATAGCCAGAGTATCCATCGAGAAAACAATAGTACTCATGACCCGCTAAGTGTTCGAGCATTTGGTCAATAAAAGGTAAGGGAAAATGGTCTTTTCGTGTGGCTGAGTTGAGCTTTCGATAGTCGATACACACATGCCATTTTGTTTTGATTTTTGTTGGGACGAGCTCATTACTTTCATTTTTGATCACTGTGACTCCCGATTTCTTTGGTACGACTTGTATCGGACTCACCCAGGTACTATCAGAGATGGGATAGATGATGTTATTGTCCAGACATTTGATTATCTCCTCCTTGACCACTTCTCTCATGTTTGGGTTTAATTGCCTTTGAGCCTCACGGATGGGTTTAGCCTCATCAACTAAGTGTATGCGATGTTCCACAATTGACGGGCTAATTCCTTTTATATCGCTCAGTTCCCACCCCAAGGCTTCTTTATTTTCCCGCAAAACTTCCAAGAGTTTTTCTTCTTGGTCCTCGGTAAGATCATAGGCCAAGATTACGGGAAGAGTTTCTGAGGAGTCTAAGTATGCGTACTTAAGGTCTTATGGCAAGGGTTTGAGATCTAACTTAGGATGTTCTTGAGTGTTAACATTGGTTAACATTCCTTGGTCAGAGTTAGAAGACGAAGGATTTAAGTCAAGAAATTCATTCAGTTTAGAAATGTATTCCAATTCGTCGAAATCGGAGTCGAAATGTTCCAGAGACATTTTCAGGGCTTCAGAAGTGTCAATAGAGGTTTCGTCAACTATGGTTTGAATCATGTCGATTTCATCGGTCTCAAAATCCCTAGGTTGTTTGTTGAGATTGAAGATGTTTAGCTCAATGGTTAGGTGCCCGAAGGAAAGTCGAAGTTGATCGTTCCTACAATTAATGACAGCGTTTGAGGTCGCTAAGAAGGGACGTCCTAAAATCAACGGTATTTGAACTTTGGGGTTTGAGACAGGCTCTGTGTCTAAAACTATGAAATCGACAGGGAAGTAAAACTGTTCGATCTGTATCAAGACGTCTTCGATAATTCCCAATGGCTTTTTGACAGATCGATCGGCTAACTGAAGAGTGATGTTTGTTGGTTTAATTTCCCCTAATCCAAGTTGACAATAAACAGTATAAGGAAGAAGATTGACACTGGCACCAAGGTCGAGTAGGGCACGAGAGATGTGAGTGCTTCCTATTTTGCAATCAATTGTAGGGCAGCCAGGGTCTTTGTACTTGACTGGGGCAAGATTCGAAAGAACAGAGCTTGTATTCGCAGTTAGAAAGACAGTTTTTGGGAAATTAGCCGCACGTTTTTGTGTGCAAAATTCCTTAAGACATTTGGCATATTGAGGAATTTGTTCAATTGTGTCTAAAAGAGGAATGTTCACACGGACTTGTTTGAAAATTTCCAAAATTTTGTCGAAATTTGCCGCTTTCTTCTTATTATTGAGTCTATGGGGAAATGGAGCTATTTGTTTTTCGACTCTGTGATCAGTTTCATCATTCGAAGAAGAAGGTTTATCCAAGGAAAAAGAATGTGGTAAGGTCGTAGAAGATGGAATGTTGGTATTGCCAACATTAATTTTTGAAAGTGGGTCGGGTCTGCCGACACTGGGGGAAGAACTGTTGGGATTGCCAACATTTAAGGAAAATGGAGGTTTAGAAGAATTGGCATTCGAAGCCAATGGGTGATCATCAAGATTTGACATTGCGGTCGAGTTAGAAGGTTCGCCAGGGTCGCCCACGTTATTATCAACCCTCTTTCCAGATCGAAGGGTTGTAATAGCATTGACTGGATTATGGTTTTCGTCCTCACAAGAATTCACAGCACGAGAGTTATATTTTGGATTCACCTCAGGTTGACTCGGCAACTTTCCTTTCTCGTTGTTTTTCGCTAGTTCCCTTATCATATTCATCATTTGTTCCATTTGTTTTTCTAAACGCACAATTTCCGGTGACGATTGAGAAGATTGAGAGGATTGGTTTGACGATTGAAAATTGGGGTGCTTATATGGTTGTTTGGATTGAGGTGAAGTTTGAGAAGTTTGAGAATTGGTGGGTGGAGCTTGAAAATTTGGATTTGGGATAAAGGGTTGCACGTGAGATGGGTTAGACGAAGGTTTGACCAAGAAAAATTTTTGTGGTTCCTCCAACCAGGATTGTATGTGGATGAGTAAGGATTATTTTGAGCTATGGCATTAGCTTGGTCCTGAGAGTAATAGTGGGGTAGCCCTTCTCCGGCTTGAGGAGTTTGATTTTCTAACGGAATTTGACTTAGGTCCACGACATGCACTCCTCTAGTAGAAGTACGAATGGGAACACGAATCGATTCCCACTGCATGTCTTTCTCAGAATAATCTTCTAAAAACCGCCAAGCTTCATCGGCTGTTTTAGACATAAAGTCTTCTCCACACATTGATTCTAGTTGAGTTCTAGTCTGATAGTTTAGCCCTTCATATGCAATTTGACACAAGTGGTCTTTTAGAATTCCATGATGAGGACAACTATACAATAGTTGGTTGAATCTTTCAAAGTATTTTGAAAAAGTTTCCCCCTCATTTTGACAGAATTGGTTTATCTCAGTTCGAATTTTTAGAGTTTTATGGAAAGGGAAAAACCTTTTCAAGAATGCAGTGACAAATTCATCCCAACTTCTTATGGAATGTTTTGGAAGAGAATTTAGCCATCTTTTAGCGCTTTCAAGTAGTGCAAATGGAATTAGCCTCAGCTTGATCGATTCGTTAGACAATTGTTGCATTTTTGTTGTGGACGCATACAATTCAAATTCACTTAGAAATTCATAAGCATTTTTAGATCCAGTAAACTTTGGTACCCCTTGGATAAAAGAATGTTTAAGCTCAAAATTGTTTCCTTCAGCTGGTGGGAACACAATGACAGAGGGTTGGACGGTCCTAGTCGGATAACATCGATCACGAAGAGACAAGGGTCTATCCATTTGGATATTGAGATTTTGAAAATTTTGATTTATTTGATTAACCCCAAAGTTTGGAAAGTTTTGATTCACTCGATTTTGATCCAACTCGGTTGGAAAATTTTGGTTGATTCGAGAACCCCTAGGAGAATTTTGTTGGCTAACACTTTTTTCACTCATCGTTGTTAAATGCAAGCACAGAAATTAGCTACAATGAAATTTTCTGTCCTTAATGGCTCCTAACCCAAAAAGTAAATTAAAATGCAAGCACAAATCTAATTGAACCGACGATCAAATCACAATTATTAATCAGAAATTAAAATGCAAAACTGAAATAAAATGCAGAAATTAAAATTGCATGAAAAGAAGAACAACAAAAAGTAAATTAGGATTGTCATTGAAACTAATCAAACGACTAATCACTAATAAGCAATAGAAATAACAATAACAATTTCTGTCTACCAAAACTAATTGAGTAGAACACAAATTGTTATGAAAGTAAAGCAAATAAACTAGACGAAGAAGAGCTTTATTAAAACTAAAAGAGAGTGCAAAAATTGGGATCCTCTTACAATGGTTACAACGTATATTTATAGATGAGATAGGAAAAATCCTAATTAAGTCTATGAATAAATGGGCCTCATCATCCATATATCTCTTGCCTTTCTTGACCAAGCTTGACTGGAAAGCAAATCACGGTGAATATCTTCCAAATCTTCCCTATCTTCCATGTGGCAAATTGATTGATTGATTGATGAGCAGATTGCATGTGATTAATTCTTCCAAACAAGGATACTTATTAGACACCAAAGGCAACAAAGGATAAAATCTTCAAAATTGATCTTTTCTTGGCAATAAATCAATCAGAATTTCTTCTAATTGGGAATTGAAAAAATGAATGTTCTGAATTGATTTCCATGACTACTCCTGAATTGTCTATTAGTGAATATCATACATACACATGAATATGTATATATATAATATAACACTAATTAATATATTCTTCATAGCAAAGGGGCGGTGTGAAACTTCCGTTCTTTGGCAAAAAGTGAGCTCGACGGGGATCGAACTCAGGTCTCTCGGTACAAATCTCTATGCATTTACCAGTGAGCTACAACGTCTTTTGTAATTGAGATGGCTTTAATATGGGGAAGTAGCTTTTTATTTGTAGTTGGCCTTTAATTTGAAACGAAGGAGCATTTCTTGACAACCTGTAAAAACACACAAAAGTACCCAAAGTATCATTAATTTATTTACAAAAGATAAAATATAAGAGCATAAAATAAACACATTTCTATGTTAGTCATTAAGCATACTCGTATATTCTAAATTTACATATTTGTCTCTTTTACTTGTTATATGTAAATTAAATCTTATGGCCCACTTTCCAAGTTTAACATTTTTGGTATAAGAATTTATACCGTTTAAGTGCCACTAATTTTGGCATGTGACAAACATGCCAATACATATAATTTCACCCATTTATGTCAAGTTCCATATAATTACCAATTTTTCCCAACGTTACCCCGTCTAATTATTAGGCTAACAATCTTAGCCTAATTTCTCGTCCGCATGATTTTTAACATATAATATTAGGCTAAAAACTTAGCCTAATTTAGCGTACACAAAATTGACATAAGAGATTCATAAACATAAACATGACATAGGTGGAAACTTGGCATTCTTGGCATAGTCAATATGAATATCATAGGTGTGAACTTGCAAAATAGTCAACGTAAATATATGTGTGTTTGTAACATAGACTGAATCATGGGTTTCAACATGTCATGTGAACTTGCATTAAAAAGGGGAATCTAACTAAACAGGTGTCACATGAATTAGCATATGATTTAGACAACATAAGCCTAAACATGTTTAGATCTAGGCATAACATCGAACATCACTAGCATATGACAAGAATATGACATGTTCATAAAGTATGTATAATTTTATCACATGTGTGAACTAGATCCAATCATATGTCCAACTACAACATGAAACATGTATTAAAGTGGATCTTGGCATGGATCCAATTAGGAACTTGCAACTTTTGTATAAACATAGGAGCATGTATATGAACATAATCATTTAGGCATAGAGGTTCTATTGTACAGCATATAACTTGTCATAATCACCTAAGCATAGAGGTGTAGATATGAACCAAATAACTTGTATGTGAATTTGAATAGATCCAACATCAACTAGATTAATCCACAAACATTCTAATGGATCCAACATCAAGTCAATTATACCACAAACATCACAATACCACAATCATTCCAACACATAGATATGAATTAACATTGTCGTTACACAATAACACAATTCCATTTCCATTTTACATCGAATCAAATCCTAACTTTTATTCACATCGGAAAAATCACTATACTTACAACAAAACGACGTTCTTGCTTTCTGATTTCTGAGTTCTGAATTTGAATTGCTTTCCTTTGGGTAGATAAACGTTGTTTGATTCTTGTTTTACTTAAGATTTGCTCGTCTCTAAGCCTTCTCTAACTGACGGCTACTCTTAGTTTACTCCCAGCAGCACGACGGCTCTAGTTCTATATTATTTGTGTGAATTTAGGTTGAGTGTTGAGTTGTATTTGTAGAATTTCAGATTGATTTGAGCCGTCAGATGATCATAGAGTGAATTCAGACCATACATACCAAGAGAAGCCAATTAAAAAGTGACAAATCAGCCCTAGTGACACAGCCAAGCACAGAAATTCGACCAGAAACAGACCAGGCCAGTCAGGGCCAATCCAGGTTGACTAGGTTGGTCGACCCCTAGGTCGACCCTATGGTCGACCAGGTGCCTGGGAGGGAAATTTCCAGCCCAGCCCAGTTTGGGTCTATTTTTTTGAATTTCGAACTGAATTTGAACTGTTTGAATTGAATTCTGAAACTTCCGGAGGTCATAACTCCTTCATAAGGAGTCCGATTCACGCAAACTCGGACTCTATCTCATGCAGAATTCCGAGATGGGCGCAATGGCGTAACCCGTTTCCCTTAATTCTTTCATTTACAATTAATTATACTTTAATTTGTTAATTTACAGTTAACAGAAAATTCGGGGTGCTACATTCTCCCCTCCTTAAAGGATTTCGTCCCCGAAATCTTCAAGTCTGAAAGAACGTATATCCTAACATCCAATCGTCCATCTACTCAACCAACAAACACAGGCGTCCATTGTCCTTAAAAAGACTTCTAATGCTTCATGATCATATGCATAGTGTGTGTATATGTCCTTAACTAATGCAAAAATCAGGCGGTCTACTGATTCAGTTGACCTCCTTAATGCAAATCATGTAAGTGTCATGAATTCATTATGTATGCAAATTTTTTCCTTACTCACAATTCTGCATGAGTTCGCAACCATTCATACAAATGCGATATCCATATGACAACATATCAAGTTTCAACCACATACAAATATGAATGCATATATGCAATATGGAAGTGATTGAGCCGATCTAATACCTAAGGTGTGTGTGTGTATGCATCCACGAGCAACCACTAGCAACCACTTGCAACCACTTGCAGCCATCAACCACAACATGTTTCAATTACATGTTTACATCCAAAGGGGTTTCTACCTAAGGATAAAGGATAAGACTAAGGAGATATACCTAAAAAGATAGATTCAAGCACAACTTAGTGAAAAAGAGAGATTAAAGATGTACCCTCAAAAAGAAAAGGGTAGGCCGCGCGTATTCTGTACTCAGTTTCCCAAGTCGCGTCTTCCTCGATGTCGCTCCACTGAACTTTAACGAGCTTGACTTCGCAGTTGCGTAGCTTTTTGATTTCAGTTCCTACGATTCGAGTTGGGACTTTCCTCACAGTTGCTTCGCGTTCCACTTTGGCTTCTTCTAGAATGCTTGACTCCACCACTTCCGCAGATTCATGTAGACATTTTTGGAGATGAGAAACGTGAAAGACGTTGTGAATTCCATCCAATCTTTCAGGCAGCTCTACTCTATAAGCCAATCTTCCCAATCTTCTCGATGATAGGGAATGGTCCTACAAATCTGGGTGCTAGCTTTCCTGTGGATCCAAAGCGAACGACGTTCCTTAAAGGAGATACCTTAAGGAAAACCCTGTCCCCAACCTCAAACTCAAGGTCGGTCCTTCTTTTGTATGCGTAGAATTTCTGTCTATCTTGGGAAGTCTTCATTCTCCTTCGTATCAAGTCCACTTTTTCTGAAGTCTCTCTAATCATGTCTGGCCCAAGTATAAGCTTGTCTGTAGACTCGCACTAACAAGTTGGTGATTAGCACGGTCTTCCATATAGAGCTTCGAAGGGCGCCATACCGATGGTGGCTTGGTAACTGTTGTTGTAGGCGAATTCCACTAAAGGAAGTTGATCCTCCCAGGTCCCTCCGAAGTCGAGAACGCATACTCTCAAAAGATCTTCTAATACTCTATTCACCCTTTCTGTCTGACCATCAGTTTGGGGTGATAGGCCGTGCTCAAGCATAACTGTGTGCCTACAGCTTCTTGCAGACTCCGCCAAAATTCGCTCGTAAAGATGGGATCTCTGTCACTCACTATGCTGGAGGGTATTCCATGGAGTCGAACTATTTCCTTGAGATAAAGAGAAGTTAGAGATGAGGCAGTCCTTCTACTCTTGACGGGTATAAAGTGGGCGCTTTTTGTGAGCCTGTCCACTATTACCCAAATGCTAGTATTGCCCCTTCTTGACGTAGGCAACCCATCTATGAAGTCCATTGAGATGCTATCCCACTTCCACTGCGGGACTTCTAGAGGATGAAGCAGTCCTCCAGGCTTCTTTTGTTCCGCCTTGACCTGTTGGCATATCACGCACTTAGAAACGAAATCTGCCACGTCCTTCTTCATGCCGCCCCAATAGAAAACTCTCTTTACGTTCTTGTACATCTTGTCTCCACCTGGATGCATTGTCATCTTGGAATGGTGTGCTTCCTCGAGAACCATCTTTACCAAATCCTTTGCTTGTGGGACGCACAGTCTTCCATCTCGCCTCAGCCAACCCTTATCATCGATGGAGTACCTATTGAGGTGACTGGAAGTTTCACCCCTAATTAGTTTATCAATCACATCCACAAGCTGTGGGTCTTCACGTTGTGCGGCCCCTATTGAGTCTAAAAGAGTGGGCCGAACTTCTAGTGATGCCAATAATCCAGGTACAAAATCAGAGGAGGGCCTAAAGTCAAAACTGGCTATATACTCCAAGCTTTGCCTTTCTACAAAGAGAGGGCTTAAGGTCAGCTTCTTTCTGCTCAACACGTCTGCTACTACGTTGTCTTTGCCAGGAGTATAGGAAATCTCAAAATCATACGAGTCAAGGAACTCCATCCACCTTTGCTGCCTCAAGTTAAGATCTTTCTGCGAGAAAAGATACTTCAACGATTTATGGTCGGTATATAATTCGAACTTCTCAACTAGGAGATAATGGAACCAAGTCATAAGTGCAAAGACGATGGCGGCTAACTCAAGATCGTGGGTGGGGTAGTTATTTTCATGCACTTTCAATTGTCTTCCACCATAAGCTACTACCCTCCCTTCTTGCATCAAAATAGTGCCTATCCCCGTACCACAAGCATCCATATATACTGTGAACCTTTTGCTTCCATCGGGAAAAGTTAGAACTGGGGCTACTGTAAGAGCCCTTTTTAAGCGTTGGAAAGCAATATCGTAGTCCAAATCCCAAGTGAATGCTAGATTCTTCTTTGTTAGCCTTGTGAGTGGAGCTGAAATTTTCGCGAAATCTCTAATGAACTTTTGGTAAAAACCTGCTACCCTGAGAAAGCTTTGGACTTAGGTTGTATTTCTTGGTGTCTTCCAATCTTGCACTGCCGCCACTTTCGCGGGGTCCACAGCTAACCCCTCTTTGGACACTATATGTCCAAGAAACCTTACTTCTTCTCTCCAAAAGTGGCACTTGGAGAATTTGGCTTTTAGCTAATGAACTCGAAGAGTTTCCATGATCTCTTTCAGATGTTGAGCATGTTCTTCCTCATTCTTTGAGAAGATTATAATATCGTCTACGAAGACCACCACGAACTTATTGAGGAATTCTCTGAACACCCTGCTCATTAGGTCTACGAAATAAGCGGGTGCGTTTGTCAAGCCGAAAGGCATGACAAGCCACTCAAAGAAACCGTCTGGGGTTATGAACGCCGTTTTATCAATACTATCTTCAGCTACCCTTAGCTGATGGAACCCAGTAGCCAGATCAAGTTGGGAGAAGACCGACGCACCTACAAGATGATCAAACAAATCGTCTATTCGGGGAAGCGGGTGTCTATTCTTTTTGATCAGCTTGTTTAGCTCCCTATAGTCCACACAGAGACTTTGGTGGCGAACACCACTGGAGCGCCCCATTCCGAGATACTCCTCCTTATAAACCCCTTCTCGAGAAGCTCCTTAACTTGCATACTGAGCTCCTTTCTCTCCTTTGGATCCATGTGTCTAACAGGCAGAGCTACAGGCTTTGCATTATCAACAAGATATATGCGGAAGTCTATTTCCCGCTTCGGAGGTAAGCCCTTCACCTCTTCAAAGACATCCAGATATACCCGGACCACTCTAACCGACTGCAAATTCTCGACAGAAGCATCAAGCGACTCTAGATAACTAAGCATAATAGCATTCAAGGGATTACAATAAATTTCTAGAGTGTTACCGAGCCGAGTCAAGAGTCTAACCATTCTTTTTCTCACAATCAAGAATGGCACCATTGCTGGATAACCAGTCCATGCCTAAGATCAGTCCATATCCTGAGAAGCCCAAAACAAAGGCACTACATCTAAATTCAACACTTAGAATAGAGATTTTCAAATCCAAGCAAACCATCGACAAATAAGTCGAGCCCCCAATTGGATTTGAAACAACCAAGGGATCTTCTACCATACTAGTGTCTAGGTGCAGAGATTCTACTAAAGCAGATGAAATAAAGGAGTGTAATGCACCAAAATCAAAGAGAGTGCGAACTGGATGATCATAGAGATAAACTAAGCTTTCTATAGAAACTACCTCGTTCCTGTGGAGGTGCCACCAGCGCGTGAACCTGTCCCCCTGAGGTGGATCCAGTCCTCTGTCCCTGCCCCCGCTTCTTTGGGCAGTCCTTAGCCATGTGTCCAGTTTCTCCACAATGGAAACAACCACCATTCATCTTTGCCTTCTTCTTCCTGCAGTCTTTCGCTATATGTCCGACAATGCCATAGAAATTACACCTTCTCTTTTCATGGGGTTTGTTGTTCTTCCCGCCTTTCTTGAAGTCTGCCTTGTTAGACTGTAAACCCTCTTTATTTTCTTGAGGCACTTCCACCTTTGCCTCTTTCTTGCCTTTATCTTCCTCGTGTAGCAGCGCCATGTCCACCAAGCTTCCATAAGTCACCCCCATGGGTATATGGGTCATAGCAAGGCTGCGTAAAGGCTCATTCGGGCCTTTGATGAAGCAAAGGGCCTTGTTGTGTTGAGTTTTTACTAAATCCAGCCCAAAACTGGCCAGCTGATTAAACTAATTGACATATTCCTTGATCGTCATACTTCCTTGTTTAAGAGTTAGGAACTTCTCCATTTGCAGGCTTCTTTCAGCTTGGGAGAGGTATTTCATCTCAAACCTCATCCTGAAATCTTCACAAGTCTCCACTGGCCTCTCAGCATGGGTAACTTCCCACCAATAAGAAGCTTCATCTTTGAGCAACCACACTGCTAGTTGTATCTTTTTCCTATCGTCAACTTCGAAGATAACGAATAAATCTTCAGTCTCCTTCAGCCAATTCCTTGCTACCACAAATGATTCAGTTCCATAAAAGTCCTTTCCTCCCATAGCCTTGAAGTCTTTACATGTCTTAGCGAAAGTATTTCCACGAGGGGGAGGAGGAGGAGGAACCGCTGCCACTATAGGAGGAGGAATGTCTGCTGGGCCTGCACTATTTACCCTAGCCTCTAGGTACCTTCGGAACCAGTCGGGCATCGGTACTCCTTCCGAAAGGTCAAGATCTCCAGACATGCTGGAACAAAAAGGAAAGTATTCAAGACAAAAGGATACAGAGAAAGTGCATATGGCTTTGGGGAATTATGCCTTTTAAAAACAACGCTTTTTCTAAAAAAAATACTTCTTTAAACTTCTTTCTGAAAATAGTTTCAAAAACCTTTATCTAATCTGGTAAATTTGTGCTCTGATACCAAGTGAAACACCCCACCTCCATTAAGGTCACTCACAAAGGGAATGTCTTAACTTTGGTGGAGGTTTGTAAGTAAAAGTCACAGATAAAACACAAGACAGATATAATCACATATATATAAGCAGCGCAAAACAAACAAACTTTTTATTTCATAAATACGTGTTCATACAAAACATTTCCATAACTGTGACATAATGACTTCCAAAACATTACATCATCATTTCTGTCTTGGTTATTAAATAAAGAAGCATAAAACATAATTAAAACTGCATAAATCCCCATAGAATGTGTCCAACAGCCATAGCCCAGGAAAGAGAGTCCAAACCATACATCTACTATCTTGAAGCTTGCAAAGAGTCTGACTAAGTTGGGTTGTTTCCTCCTTGTGGACCTGGGGGGAACGGAAGAAAAGAAGACGAAAGAAAATAAGGTCAGACATAAAGCCTGGTAAGTCTAGTGACTCTTCAGTATGAGAATAAGAAAAAAGGCATGATAAGTATAAACTGGAAATAGGAAAGTATCATAAACTAAGATAAAGCAGTTTTGAATCGAATATACTATCGCACCCCACACTATATCTCTACACCTACTTGCATTGTCTCAACTGGCACCCCATGATCGAGGTGAAGTGATCCTCTTTCTCTAAAGATCAGCTCCTACTCGCATAATCATCTGTGTCTTACGGCCCCCAATGAGTGTAGATACCTATGCTGGTCCACCATGGGGTGTATCAAGTCCCATGGTGGCGGCCCGACACAATTCTAGAATGCATAGGTTATACAACTGGTGCCCCCAGTGCCCTGTTTGTCTGCTTCGAAGTGTGTGCACGCCTGCACTCCATTAGAACCCACACTATTGCACCCACCGCCGTCGCTTTTGACCGCTTACAATCGGCCCAGTAATCGTGCCCCACCCTACCTAGTTTCAGGGTACCATGATATTAATTGGGTTATTGCTGAAATGGGTCCCCGTTACTAGGGTTTTCTAGTCAAACATGTTAAGTGGTTAAGTGTCTGTATTTACCTAACCCCACCCATCAGTTTAATTTAACATATTGAATTGGTTAAGTGTTTTTGGTTAACTTAACCCTACCATCCTGACTTGTTTGTCCTTAGCTTTTTAAAGCACCGACCACTCACATTAGACAGGTATTGTTACGGTTACTGGATGTGTCGGTAGGTTCCGGGCAGGTTTACACCGTAACTCAGTCTAATCTCGGGTCCTTATTGGGCTCAATGCTTAACCACCCACATTGGATAGGTATTGTTGTGACTACTGGGCAGCCGGGCAGGTCCGGGCGGGTTTACATCACAAACCAATCCAACCTCGTGTTAAGCATACCCGTATTTTCTAAATTTACATATTTGTCTCTTTTACTTGTTATATGTAAATTAAATGTTATGGCCCACTTTCCAAGTTTAACATTTTTGGTATAAGAATTTATACCGTCTAAGTGCCACTAATTTTGGCATGTGACAAACATGCCAATACATATAATTTCACCCATTTATTTCAAGTTCCCTATAATTACCAATTTTTCCCAACTTACCCCGTCTAATTATTAGGCTAACAATCTTAGCCTAATTTCTCGTCCGCATGATTTTTAACATATAATATTAGGCTAAAAGCTTAGCCTAATTTAGCATACACAAAATTGGCATAAGAGATTCATAAACATAAACATGACATAGGTGGAAACTTGGCATTCTTGGCATAGTCAATATGAATATCATAGGTGTAAACTTGCAAAATAGTCAACATACATATATGTGTATTTGCAACATAGACTGAATCATGGGTTCAACTTGTCATGTGAACTTGCATTAAAAAGGGGAATCTAACTAAACAGGTGTCACATGAATTAACATATAATTTAGACAACATAAGCCTAAACATGTTTAGATCTAGGCATAACATCGAACATCACTATCATATGACAAGAATATGACATGTTCATAAAGTATGTATAATTTTATCACATGTGTGAACTAGATCCAATCATATGTCCAACTACAACATGAAACATATATTAAAGTGGATCTTGGCATGGATCCAATTAGGAACTTGCAACTTTTGTATAAACATAGGAGCATGTATATGAACATAATCATTTAGGCATAGAGGTTCTATTGTACAACATATAACTTGTCATAATCACCTAAGCATAGAGGTGTAGATATGAACCAAATAACTTGTATGTGAATTTGAATAGATCCAACATCAACTAGGTTAATCCACAAACATTCTAATGGATACAACATCAAGTCAATTATACCACAAACATCACAACACCACAATCATTGCAACATATAGATATGAATTAACATCGTCATTATACAATAACACAATTCCGTTTCCATTTTACATCGAATCAAATCCTAACTTTTATTCACATCGAAAAAATCACTATACTTACAACAAAACGACGGTCTTGCTTTCTGATTTCTGAGTTCTGAATTTGAATTGCTTTCCTTTGGGTAGATAAACGTTGTTTGATTCTTGTTTTACTTAAGATTTGCTCGTCTCTAAGCTTTCTCTAACTGACGGCTACTCTTAGTTTCCTCTCAGCAGCATGACGGCTCTAATTCTATATTATTTGTGTGAATTTAGGTTGAGTGTTGAGTTGTATTTATAGAATTTCAGATTGATTTGAGCCGTCAGATGATCATAGAGTGAATCCAAACCATACACACCAAGAGAAGCCAATCAGAAAGTGACAAATCAGCCCTAGTGACATAGCCAAGCTTAGAAATTCGACCAGAAACTGACCAGGCCAGCCAGGGCCAAACCAGGTCGACTGGGCAGGTCGACCCCGAGGTCGACCCGATGGTCGACCTGGTGCCTAGGCGGGAATTTTCCTGCCCAGCCCAGTTTGGGTCTATTTTTTTGAATTTCAAACTGAATTTGAACTGTTTGAATTTTGAATTGAATTCTGAAACTTCCGGAGGTTATAACTTCTTCATACGGAGTCCGATTCACGCAAACTCAAACTCTATCTCAGGCAGAATTCTAAGACGAGCGCAATGGCGTAACCGTTTCCCTTAGTTCTTTCATTTAGATTTAATTATACTTTAATTTGTTAATTTACAATTAACAGAAAATTCGGGTGTTACAAAACCCTAAATCAAACATCTGTTTTTCAAACCAGAGGTCTGATTTATAAAACGCCCGTTATTTCTATATAAAAATAACCGCAACCTTTTATTTCTCACTCATCCATTTCACTGATCAAATTGAAACTTCTATAACCCTAAAATCCCAAATACATTCCAAATCCAGTCCAAATCAAGTCCAGATCATGGGTCATAAATGAAAAACTTCATCAAAACGAAAGAGGGCAGTTATAGAATCATCAAATCCTCCACAAACTACTGAAGAAACACACCAACTAGTTTCGCAATCAAAAATCGAGAAATGGATGAACAAAGCACCCTTAGCAATAGAAAGATATGGATTGATGCAGAATAAAATTCTACATACTGGTCCATTCTACAGTCTCATTAATTTTCCGATGTATGATTTACATAGCTTATGCCAGGATGCTAGTCTTGTAACACTGGTTTTATCCCTTCTAATCACCTTAACATTGACCAGCTATCCATATTTCTATTCTATGCGAACTTAGATAGTACAGGTTTTTGGAATCCTCAAGTAGAAAAAGATTAGATTTGGTCAAGTGTTAGCGGGGTCATTGTTAGATTCATAGCTAAGGACATAGGAGATATATTGCAATGTTCTAACACCAGGACAAATATCAATGATATTCCCGATATGCGTTTTAAGCCACGGGATAACATTACTCATCAAATTTGGGAAGATGATATGCCTCGGTTTTGTACTAAATATTTAAGACCAAAAGCGAGATTTCTTACCCCAGTTCTTATAAATACAGTGTTTCCTTGGCTTGGAAGCCATGAAAAAATACTTGATCTAGAGCATAGGGCCTTATATGCTATATTTGGTGGTATTCAAGTTAACTGGGCTCAATTTATCTTTGATGAACTAAAGGAATTTTGGAGTAGGTCTCGACAAACAATTATCTATGCTCCATTTATTATGAGATTGTTAAAGGCAAAAAAGTTCCAACTTATTTATCAATGCTTGAGGAAATTCCGGTTAAGAAAGCAGGTTAAAAAATCTTCTCCTTGATGCATCTCCCAGAAGAACCATCAACATTTTGCACTCTGGACGAGTGGAGAGCTAAACGTCAAGGTAAACAAGTTCCGCCGCAAGAGCATCCTCAAGAGCATATTCAGGATATGTCGGAATCTTCCTCCCAACAAGCTTTTCACTATCGAACTTTTGAAGGTATGACTTCTCCCAAGGAACAAATTCTTCCAAACGAATCATTTCATCAAGTCGTCATGCATAATCAACTAATATTGTATCAAAATCAAGTTGCCTTAGGGAATCGTATTGCGAATATGGAACTTACACTAGCGTCTCGTCTCGCAATTATTGAGAGTACAATGAGTGCAACAGCAAGGTCTCTCACTGAAATTTTACGACGTACTCGACCATGGACTCCGCCATCTCCACCATCTCTAAGCTTTTCAGTAGATAATTCTGAAGAAAAAGAAGATTCGAATAAATTTGGTGACAAGGAGGAGAAAATGGAAGAAAAAGAGAGGGAAGGCGACCCAAAAGAAGCGAGCACCGAACTTTAGAAATCCGATGACAATGGGGAGATAGAGGAAGAAAAAGAGGGGGAAGGCGCCCCAAAAGAAGCGATCGTCAAACCTAAAGAAAAAGAAGATCCAAAGATATCCGATGACCAGGAGGAGAGAGTGGACGAAAAAGAGGGGGATAGCGACTCAACAAAAGCGAGAGTCGAACCTAAAGACACCGAAGCTTAATTTACAATTTATGACAAATTATCTATGTATTAAATTTTATTTTGTGACATGGTTGTGTTTTGATTGTGACTTTTATGTGTGCTATGCTTGTGATCACTAGATGATGTTAGTGTGTTGTGTTTTGATTGTGACTTTGATGGTTGAGTTTTGATTGTAACTTTGATGTATGTTAGCTTGTGATAACTTGATGATAGTGCCATATATGTATCTGTATCTAGAATTATTTTCGGATAGCGAATAATCAGCTTAATTTTTGGAGATCGGATAGCCGTATCCTCTTAATTTTCGGATACGGACGAATATCGAAATGTAATGATTTTGTGACATGCACAACTGATTTTGATGTGTCAGATGTCTGATATTAGAACCATAAAACCATCTGAATGATAATCAGACGTCTAATATTTTACCCAGACGTCTGGATTTCATCTCTGTCTAAAATATTTTTCCTGATGAAGTATACAAACGTCTGGAATTTTTATTCAGACGTCTGAAATTCCTTTCGACCTAAAAAATTGTAAATGAAGCAGCAATCAGACGTATGAAAATAACCTCATGACAGTATTAACGTTAACCAAGGCACTAAGGCAGCATGGCTTCAATTAACCAAGGCGGCATGGCTCGCTCCCAATAGATGTGAGCATGACATCACTGCTTCATGACTAACATGGTAATAAGGCTTGTGTAAGAGGAAAGAAGTAACTTAAAGACAACAGGACTGTGTCTTTAAGTTACTATGTCTCTATGAGTGTGTTCTATCATAATATTTTGAAGTATGGTGAAGACAAGAAGTTCTAGATGAGGAGATACATGTATATACACATATTGAGTCATCTTTTATGAACAGGGTCCAACTTTTTGTGTTTTGGCATATAGCCATGATTCATTAATTCACCTTTTGAGCATACCACAACATAGAAACCATGTGTACATGCAGTAGTGTCAAGCCTATACATGCAGCAGTGTCCAGCTTGAATTTATTCTATCTCTGGATTCATCTTTTGGTTTTGAGAAAAGTGAAGTAAGAAAATGCTGCATATACTCAATCTTTATTTTATCTTTGGGTTTATATGATAACTTGAATTTTATTATGAATTATTTATGTAGTCATTACTCAACAAAGAGTTTATTCAATGATTTACTACGATTCTAAACTCACAAATGCAAATAACTAATTTCTAAGTACAAGCTATAACTTATTGCCATTCGTTTTAGAAATACCTCATTTTGTGATACTAGCATTTGAGCCAACTTCTCCAAATCTGCAACTCTATTTTGTAGTTGCATTGTTTGTTTTTGATTAGCTTGTGACAAAACAAACTTGGCGTTGGTCATACCTCTTCCCATTCCTCTTAATCGTCCTGGTCTATCGTTTCCCAGCACTACTGAAAGAGCACCTTCTCTCACAGAAGTTGTCGAGGTAGCTTGTGATTCAGCGTTAAACTTTTTAATCTTCTCCTGTAAAGGACAACATACATTGTAACTTTCAACATTATCACATTTTAAAATCATTTGTAATATGTCAATTTAAAATTAAATCACATACAATAGTTTCTTCAACAACCGAGCTCGCCGGCTCACCATTTTTTCGAGTGTGAGATTTAATCCAAACATCAGATCGACCGACAGAAAAGGGATCTGGACTCTCGTTTTTCTATGGTAATAAAATTTGGAATAAAATAATTTATCATAACTCTATAAATGGCATGACAAGATCACAACATTAAAATTATTTCTGACCAAATCAGCAGCTAAGCGTGCCATTCCTTTATGGCTGCATGTATATGGCATCTGTCAAAAGGTAAATTTGGATCGATTGAATCAACACTGTCTGCGTCTGATGGCTTTGAATGTTTCACTTTGTTGCTGAAACAAAAAATTAAAATATGCTGAATAGTTAATTCACATATACGAAGATGACCATTTATATATAATTTACCTTAAACTGTGGACTAGTTTTCAAGTTGATAAAATCATTCCACTCCATCATAGTTTTGATATTATCCGGTTTCATTTGAAGTCTTTCCTCCTTGCACTTTGTTTGACCAATTTATTAGCTAGCGTGCATTTTGAACACCTAAAAATACACCCCATTTGCCGAAATATGGGGACCTTTTGCCATTCCTCATTCAACACAAATCTATGAGACAACCCCAAACCCCGTACTGACGGTGGCAAGGGTAATCCGTGGAATATAACACAGAAACAGATAATAGCAGAACAAAATTAAATAAATACACCAGATAATGAACAATAGAATATACTGGATAAAAGTAATCATCAGAGTTACACAGTATACAGGATCTTACTTAGTACAAATACAGTTCAGCTATACATAAATGTCTACAGCGGAAAACAAACAAAATATGTACAATAGGAGCAGAACAGCATAAAAAGAGATAAATAATAGAATTCATCTTCAACTCCAGCTATCCAGAAAGAACCAGATAAACCTGAATACAAGGCTGCCCATGTAGAAAAAGGGGCACCCGAGTTTGAGAGTGAAACAAACTACGAGTCAGTCATGGGACTGGTATGAGAAATCTATTCAACACATATATAATATGACTAATCACAGGACCACGCCACTTTCGTGGAACGGGTTTACTCCATTGGATTGCCAGTGCTTTAAAACAAATCTTTCTTTTAAACAACGCAATGCATTTTATAAAAATGAAGCCATTATAAGACTCAGTTCCCATCACACAATGCAACACAAACCGGAGGATAGAGTTTTTACCTTATAACGGCCAAATTATGCTTGATACGAATAAAACAAAGGCATTTGATATTATTGCTAGTGTTTATATGTTTTGAAAACAATTTCAAATCATAACTATCAATCATAGACGGCATGGGTACCATACATCATGTCGCCATATATATAAATATATATATACAATCAAAACCGCACGATGTCGTATTTGGAAATTGGATTTCCCTCATGAACCAAGGAAAAGGATAGTCCTTACCGAATTCGAGACTGTCTAGCCCGAGACTCAGGACCCAGACTCAGGTGAGCCCTTGGATCGTCAGGGTCGGTCCACCGATGTGGATTAAAATTCCTGAACACTGCGTTTCCCCACCCTTTGGGGTGTAAATGAGCCAACGAATGACTCCATCGGACCCGGAATGTCCGATCAAACCGAGGCGCCTCGCAACAGCAACAACCACATAGGTGAAAAGTATATAAATGTCAGCGCTGGTAGGTCACTGACACCACCCTAGCTAGAAAGAAACGCATGCCCTCCCTGAGGTCCTTCTCCCGTTTCTGGTTCATACCGGGGTGTGAGGCTCGCGAATTCACATTATACACAAAGATACGCCACACCGGCGGTGCTTTGATCATCACCACAAGACTTTGCTTTTCAACAGAAGCCCTGATCACTACATCTTAGCATGCCACATAGGCAATTCATGCCATGCGACTGATGTCCATCGATATACAGCCTCTGAGCTCGTGCGTCTCAGAGAAGGGCGTTAAGCAGAAGAATAAATTCTCTACCGCCACACAGATGTATATTTAATAGAGATCAATCAACACAGAATAAAATCCAATGTCAGATACACGGTCCATTTACAAGTCCGTTCTGGGTCTGAACGAAACCGGAGGCACTAAATACCTCGCAAACCCATCGATCACCACGTATGTTTAGACGATCACCACTCATTATCCATATTTCGGGATGCCTCCCAATCAGGACCTCGGTTACCATCCAAACGAGGTGAAGATCTCCGGTCTTCAACCACCGTCTTCATCTTCGACTTTCAGTCATCGGTCAATTATTTGAAATGAGAATTAACTCGGCCTTTTCAAATAATTCACGTATATTTAGAATTTCAAATCAATTTATTTCAATGGTTAAATCGTTCGACAACACAAATTTTGTTCTTTAATGTAATTTCCACAGCAAACACATTCAACTATCAAATACCACATAAATCGAGCAAATTCAGTTTATTTCCATTCCATATCGTTTATGATATTTTATAACAATTTATCGCTATTTTTATTTATTTTAAAATAGCCAATTTATTCAAAACGACGCTTCGGGCCATAACGCGGCTGTGGCGCTGTTTTTCTTCAGATTTGATTCACACATATCTGAAAATCTAACCGTTGGATCTTCACACAATTTACATCATTAGAAAGGTCTTTTCAAAATGAATCCAACGGTTCCAGTTTCGGGAAAATCCGGCGGTCGGATCTCCCGGTAAAATCGTTTGAAGTTTCGATTTCAAAATACGAACTGCAGCGTCGTTATTCGATTTAATATATTTATATATATATATATAATCGTTTTTGGCACTGTTTTTCTTTAGATTTGAATTAAACATTCCAGACAATCCAACCGTTGGATTATTACAAAGTTGGTGCCGTTGGAAAGATTTTTCCAAAGCGAACCCACCGGTTGCGATTTCAGGAAAATCCGATGTCGGATCTCCCGGTATAATCGTTTGAAATCACGTTTTCAAAATGCGAACTGCACGGCCATGTTTCGTTTTAATTTTATTTATATTTATATATTTATATAAATATAGTTCATTCAAAAATTCCTATATCGTTTTCACTTCAAATATTTCACTAACGCCTTTAAATTTCGGAAAAATTCGCCATAACCTCCTTTGTACGGGAGGGGCTGGGAAATTCCCAAATAGCCACACGGGCGTCTCATGTCGAAAGGAAAAAGAAAAAGCCAAGCGGCTAGCCAACAGGCTCATAAAATCATCACCCAAACAAAACAGTAAATGTGTACCTATTTGTCGGGCACAAAATTTTATTCCTCTTCTCTAGCCCCTTTTGCTATAACCTGTTCAATAAATATGCATGTACATATATACAGTTCTTATCACTTATCATTTTCCATTCAACTTCATATTCGATTCCACTTGGTTTAAAAACACCATTCATTCTAATGTTGCATGCATAGGGCAAAATCATATCATTAGCTAATTAATGAATATTTCGACTCATGCATATTTATTTGAACGAGTTGCTATTTTTAACACTTCACATTTCAACAATTCATGTGTATAATAAAAATGTGATTTTTATTGTAAAACAATTCATTTCAAAACACTATTATTTTATATAGTTTATATAGGTGATAAAAATAGGATTTTTATTAGGAAACAATTTATTTCAAAATATGAATACCATTCAACACATGAATTTCAATTCAACGAATGAATATCGATTCAACACATGAAGTTTTTCTATAGTTTCTATATATAGATAAAAATGTGATTTTTATATTTAAAACACGAATACCATTCGACACATGAATTTCAATTCAACGAATGAATATCGATTCAACACATGAAGGTTTTCTATAGTTTCTATATATAGATAAAAATGTGATTTTTATATTTAAAACACGAATACCATTCAACACATGAATTTCAATTCAACGAATGAATATCGATTCAACACATGAAGGTTTTCTATAGTTTCTATATATAGATAAAAATGTGATTTTTATATTTAAAACACGAATACCATTCAACACATGAATTTCAATTCAACGAATGAATATCGATTCAACACATGAAGGTTTTCTATAGTTTCTATATATAGATAAAAATGTGATTTTTATATTTAAAACACGAATACCTTTCAACACATTAATTTCAATTCAACGAATGAATATCGATTCAACATATGAAGGTTTTCTATAGTTTCTATATATAGATAAAAATGTGATTTTTATATTTAAAACACGAATACCATTCAACACATGAATTTCAATTCAACGAATGAATATCGATTCAACACATGAAGGTTTTCTATAGTTTCTATATATAGATAAAAATGTGATTTTTATATTTAAAACACGAATACCATTCAACACATGAATTTCAATTCAACGAATGAATATCGATTCAACACATGAAGGTTTTCTATACAATGAATAAATATAGTTTCAGCAAATGAAAATAATTCAAACACATGAATATCATTCAAAATTTTGGCAGCATAACGGCAGGGTAGTTAAAACCGGGACCGTCCCTAGTACGGCTCCTCGCTCTACCTTAAAACCTCGCGGTTTTTGACAATGGGGATCATGCATCTAGTTCGCACGCAGGCGGCGTGTATATATTTCATTTCCACAAACTAATCCTTTGTGGTTTCAACCAAATATTTCTCAACCACAAATGGGTATTTTTCAACCACAATCGATCAATATCAACAACAAACAATCCCAAACAACCATTCGCTATCAATCAATTTTCACACCAATTACAATCAATAAATATCATCCATGGTTTGTGGATGAGGGGCGTGTGTATATATATATATGTATATATATATATATATATATTTATATTTATATATAGCAATTCACTTTTATTTCAACACATATATAATTTTTACAACGCATATACAACTTATACGTCGAACGTACAACTTATACAACGCTTATACATGAGGTGTACAATGCTTATATAACTCATACATCGAATATATAATTTATACATCGTCGTTTTCCATATCGTTTATAAATTAGAAATCTCACATTGGGTTCCACTCCACCAAAAATAGCAGAAGGCTCAGAAAAATATGCGGTCTCTTCTAGAATGTAGAAGACGTCCACACGAGTCCACTGTCTCTTGTTTCACTGAATTTCGACAAGAAACGAAAAAGATATGATTTTTCAAAGTTTGCAACGGTTTAAAGGTGTTAAAATCAGATTAAATAAACAAAGCCGATTACCTCAGCAAATCGTTCGAAACTAGGGTTGTAATTTTCTCCCAATCCGTGAAGCTAAAGGACGATCGGCCTTCGCAGCGTCGAAGGGCTAGGAGAGGCGCACCACCCCCTGGAAGCGCGACCAACTCGGATCCACGGTGGGGGAGAATCGGCGGCTTGAACGTCGAAACTTCAGGAGGGCGATTCTCGTGGGATACGAAACCAGAAGGGGCGAGACTGGTGCGGATTTGAAGAGTGGAGGATGCTCTTTAAAAAGTTCAACTGGGGGTGGAGCTGAAAATGAGCGTGGCGGCCAGAAATTGCTTGGGAAGTGGCGAAAACGGCTTCCGTCGATATCTGGAGGGCGGCGAGGGTTTTTCGATTTTATTTTTATTTTTAATTTATGAAGAAATAATTCTATTGGCCGATGGTTTATAAAAAAGGGGTTTTCTTACACGACCCCCAATCCAAACCCAACGATTGTCGTCCCTAGCGTTTTACCCCCATTCCGAACACAATGGGATATGTTTCATGGGCCCATTCGACTGTTTCAGTCAGTTTTCCTTCAAATTAAAATATAAAACATTCAATATTCGATTTGAACGTACATTTCAATTTGCCAGGGCCACAAACTGCTTCGAAAAATTCCAGAAAAATAAATCTATCTATGTTTTGACGATACGGTCCCAACAAAACTAGTTTCGTCGAATTCTGAGACTGTTTGCAAAAAGGCCCATTTTTGGTCGATCTAATTTAACTATAATTGACCAAAACACATTTTCCTTTGCCACGCTCACACATTAGCTTCAAAAATTATGAAATTTGAAACCTAGCAATAACTTCACATCCCGGACCCAACAAAAGTGGTTTCGTCGAATTCCGAAGTCGTATGCAAAATGGCCAATTTCACGGGCTATATAAATTCCATAGCGACCTTTCTGAAAATTCATTCGGCCATAACTTTTGCTTTCCGCTATGAAAATTCGATTTTTCAGATTCGTTAGAAAGGTATTCACTAACAGATTTAAATATTTTTGGTTTCACTAAAATCCGTTTTGTTTTGCACCCGGTACAGTCCAACAAAGTTTGAATTCAATTTTTGAAACTGCAGCGCCTTTTCAGGCCTTGTTTATAATTATAATTAATTATATTCGCTTTCAATTTTCGATTCAAACTCTCTTTTCATTGCCATTATTTAAAATATTTATTTTAAATATTTAAAATCCATTATTTTAGCCAATTTAAAAAAAAAATTGGTTCAGATTTTCTGGGTCGTTACAATCTCCCCCAATTAAAACTTTTCGTCCCCGAAAAGGAACAAAGTCGAAAGTGGTTTGATAAATCTACAATCACACAACACAACAACCAATCCAATTGTTTTCAACCTTTCAAAAATATACTAATCAACTCCTATTCTCTTTTGAAATCATTCAGACTATAGAATTTAAAAGTTCACATCCATGGAAAGAAAATAACAACAGAGTAGAGAATCAAATGGTAATGCAAAGTAGGATAAATGTACCTTGCACCAGAGTCAATCAGAGATATCAACTCGGCATCTAGGATAAGCTTTCTGAACGCTCTCCTCAGTTTCCCAAGTACAATCTCGTGGATCTCCACTCCATTGCACTTTGACTAAGTGAACCTTCTTGTTCCTCAGCTCTTTGGTTTCTTTGTCGATGATCTTTAGCAGCTCTCGTCTCATAGCTAATTCAGGGGTAATTTCAATATCCTGCTGAGCTGCTTCTTCTACAATCAAGTCTGGATCATGAACGTGCTTTCAGAGTTGAGATATGTGAAATACATCATGAACTCCAGGCAACCAATCTGGCAATTTAACCTTATATGCGAGAGTTCCAATCCGTTCCAGAATAGGAAACGGACCAATGAATTTGGGCGCTAACTTTCCAGTTTTACCGAACCGGATAACTCCTCTCATCGGCGATACCTTCAAATATACGTAATCGCCAACAGCAAAGGATATATCTCTTCTTCTTCTATCGGCATAGCTCTTTTGTCGGCTTTGAGCGGCGAGTAATCGCTTCTTAATAAAATCGACTTTGTCGGCAGCTTCTCGGATCATATCAGGACCCAACACAAGTCTATTTCCGGGTTCGACCCAACAAGCAGGGGATCGACACGGTCTACCATACAATGCTTCGAATGGCGACATTGTCAGACTCGCCTGGTAGCTGTTGTTATAAGAGAATTCAGCCAAATGTAGATGGTCTTCCCATGATCCACCGAAATCTATAACACAAGTCCGCAATAGATCTTCTAAAATACGATTTACCCTCTCAGTCTGACCGTCTGTCTGAGGACGATAAGCGGTGCTCAAGTTCAACTTCGTTCCCAGCTCGACTTGAAATGCCTCCCAGAATTTACTAGTAAATATTGTATCTCTATCACTAACTATACTGAGCGGCACTCCATATAGTCTAACTATCTCCCTGAAGTATATCTGCGCCAGACTCTGAGCAGTTCTGTTTGATCTGACAGGTATGAAATGGGCGGTCTTCGTGAAGCGATCTACGATCACCCAAATACTGTCATTTCCTTTTCTGGTTCTAGGCAGACCATCAATGAAATCCATTGAAATATGTTCCCACTTCCAACCAGGAACTTCTAGTGGTTGTAACAATCCAGCCAATTTCTGTTGGTCGCTCTTGACTAGTTGGCAAGTAGGGCACCGGCTAACATATAAGGAAATGTCCCTTTTCATCGACTTCCACCAGAAAGTGCGTTTGATGTCATTATACATTTTGCTTACTCCCGGATGGATACTGAGTTTCGACTTGTGGCATTCATCTAGTACTTCCTTTCGAAGCTCAGGAATGTTAGGGACACAGATTCAACCTTTGAGCCTTAGAATTCCATCATTATCAACTTGAAAACTCGAGGGTTCGCCTTGTTGAATTATCTCTCTGATCTTCTGAATGAAGTGATCATCCTCTTGAAGAGCATATATTTTATCTATCAGTGAAGTTGTGATAATAAAACTGGCGACCATTTCATTCTTTCGGCTTAACGCATCGGCCACGACATTGGCTTTCCCCGGAGTGTATATAATTTCAAAATCATAAGCTGCAAGAAACTCCAGCCAACGTTGCTGCCTCAGATTCAGGTCCTTCTGAGTGAACAAATACTTTAACGACTGGTGATCTGTAAACAGTTCAAATCTCTCACCCAGAAGATAGTGTCACCATATTTTCAAGGCGAATACTATAGCCAATAACTCAAGATCATGAGTTACGTAGTTCTTCTCGTGTGGCTTCAGTTGACGGCTAGCATAAGCAATCACTTGGCCTCTTTGCATTAACACTGCGCCAAGGCCTTCTCCAGAAGCATCAGTCCAGACTTTTAGATCTTGGTTGCCATCGATGATGGTTAACACTGGAGCAGTTGTTAATCTCAACTTTAGCTCTTCAAAAGCCTCCTCACTTTCTGGAGTCCATTTGAACTTAGAGTGCTTCTTAGTGAGCTTCGTTAAGTGACCAGATATCTTCGAAAAGTTTTTAACGAACTTCCGGTAATAACTAGCCAATCCGAGAAAACTGCGGACTTCAGTGGGGGTACGGGGCTATTTCCAATTCTGAATAGCTGTGATTTTGCTTGGATCCACAGCAATTCCTTCTTTCGATACTACGTGGCCCATAAATTTTACTTCATCTTGCCAGAAAACACATTTGGAAAATTTGGCTTTTAATACATTCCGTCTCAGAATTTCTAGAACCTGTTCCAGATGCTTTTCATGATCGGCCTTTGATTTAGAGAAGATTAGAATATCATCAATAAAAACTAGAACAAATTTATTCAATACTCCTCTGAATACTCTGTTCATCAGATCGAAGAAATAGGCTGGAGCGTTACATAAGTCGAACGGCATTACTAACCACTCGTAAAATAAATCTGGACCTCTGAATGCTGTCATTGGAACACACTCCTCGGCAATTCGAAGTTGATGGAAACCTGTAAATAGGTCCATTCGTGAAAATACTTGTGCGCCATTTAATCGATCTAACAAATCATCAATCCGCGACAATGGATATTTGTTCTTTATTGTCTGTTTGTTTAAATCACGATAATCCACACATAGCCGTAGAGTACCGTCAGATTTTGGGACAAACACCACTGTTGCACCCCAATCAGAGAAACTAGGCCTGATCAGACCCTTCCATACTAGCTGTCGTGTTTGATTGTCTAATTCCTCCTTCTCTTTCAAGGACATACTTCGAATAGCATGAACTACCGGCCTTGCATTGGGAATCAAAGCAATCTTGAAATCTATTTCTCTCTGCGGAGGTAAGCGAACAACTTCCTCAAACACATCCGCATAATTTTTGATGATAGGAATGTCTTTGATGAGGTCAAGAATATTCTCTGTGACCTCAGGGATATTTTCTATTTGGGCTGGAGAAACATTCAAAGCTGCCCAGAAGTCTTTTCTATTAGCATTCTGACCTTCACAGGGAATGGTTATATAATCACCTGATTTAATCTTCGCCTTTACGACTCTGTCGGCGCATTTAACTTCAGCTTCATATTTAGTCAACCAGTCTAACCCCAAGATAAGATCAAACTCTTTAAAATTCATGACGACCGCGATGGTGGGAAACTGATAACGAGAGAAAGAAACCGGCACTCCACAAATCCAACTAAGATCAATGGAACCCCCAACCGGATTCTGGACAGTCATTGGTTCCTTGAGCTTTTTCAAATTCAAATCCAGTTTCTTAGCTGCATCCTTTGCAATGAAGCTTCGTGACGCGCCTGTGTCAAATAGTACTTTAACTGGGATATCTTTGACAGTTAGCGTGCCTTCTAAAACATCTGCCCTTTCTTGACTAGCTGAGGGCTCGGAAGTTTCTGCTACTTCATTTATACATACGGCTTCAGATTTCTTTGATAGCGGGCAGTTTTTCGCAATATGCCCAGCCTAATGGCACTTATGGCATCCTCGGCCCTCAGGAACCTTCTTTCTAGGTCCAAACCCACTCTTCCCTCGTTTGTTTACAGATTTACATTTTCTAGACAAATGCCCCTTCTGATTGCAGTTCTTGCATATGGCAGTCGTGGTAGGTTCTTTTTCAGATCTAGCCCTTTTTCGATTGGCATTGGGCTTCTTATTGGCCTCAAACCTCATACTGGCTCCAGCAGTACCAGTTTCCGACTCTGCTATGTCACTAGAACAAACTTCTTCTTCGTCGCGCAGCATTCCTTTCTTATGGAGATCTTCATACTGATAAGCCATGTATATCATTTCAAAAAAAGGAAGCTTCACGTTCCTCATTACACTATTCTGATATCTCCTTTGCAGGCCATGAATAAATCTAAGATTTTTCCCCTTTGGATCTTGAATCAGATGAGGTGCAAAGTGAGCAAGTTCGTTGAATTTCTTATGATATTCTGGGATGGTCATATCACCTTGTATTAGATAAGAAAATTCATCACATAATCGCTCCGTCGCTTCAGGAGGAGTAAATCTTTCTAGGAAAATCACTTTGAATCTATCCCAGGTGATATCACCTTCTGGATTATCTTTGATGATTGTTTCCCACCAGATTAAAGCTTCTTCTTTGAGCGCCCAAGATGCTACTAACCGTTTCTGGTCATCTCTCAGCTGGATACGCTCAAAAATTCTTTCGATAGAACTCATCCAAGCTTGGGTTTGAATTATAGATTCATTGCCCGAGAACTGTGCTCCGTTCAGATTTCGATATCTCTTTAATAGAGCCTCTAGATCGGGTTCTGTATTCCTTCTGTTTCTGGCACTCATTTTTCTAGTACTTCTGCAATTAGCCGATCAAGTGTCAGGTCACAAAAAAGATAATTTTAAAATATAGAAACATATACTTCAAGTGTAAATGTGTCTATCGAGGTGTAATTTCATTCTACTTTACTCATACTAGGATATTGTTGATCCTATCTGTATAGAGTTACTCGTCCTAGAACACTACTGGTTCTATTTCTGACGAGTTCGTTCAAGTGGTATATTCCAGAACTAAGCTTAACCAATGCTCTAATACCAAATGAGACGACCCCATACCCCGTACTGACGGTGGCAAGGGTAATCCGTGGAATATAACACAGAAAGAGATAATAGCAGAACAAAATTAAATAAATACACCAGATAATGAACAATAGAATATACTGGATAAAAGTAATCATCAGAGTTACACAGTATACAGGATCTTACTTAGTACAAATACAGTTCAGCTATACATAAATGTCTACAGCGGAAAACAAACAAAATATGTACAATAGGAGTTGAACAGCATAAAAAGAGATAAATAATAGAATTCATCTTCAGCTCCAGCTATCCAGAAAGAACCAGCTAAACCTGAATACAAGGCTTCCCGTGTAGAAAAAGGGGCACCCGAGTTTGAGAGTGAAACAAACTACGAGTCAGTCATGGGACTGGTATGAGAAATCTATTCAACACATATATAATGTGACTAATCACAGGACCACGCCACTTTCGTGGAACAGGTTTAATCTATTGGATTGCCAGTGCTTTAAAACAAATCTTTCTTTTAAACAACGCAATGCATTTTATAAAAATGAAGCCATTATAAGACTCAGTTCCCATCACACAATGCAACGCAAACCGAAGGATAGAGTTTTTACCTTATAACGGCCAAATTATGCTTGATACGAATAAAACAAAGGCATTTAATATTATTGCTAGTGTTTATATGTTTTGAAAACAATTTCAAATCATAACTATCAATCATAGACGGCATGGGTACCATATATCATGTCGCCATATATATATACAATCAAAACCGCATGATGTCGTATTTGGAAATTGGATTTCCGTCATGAACCAAGGCAAAGGATAGTCCTTACCGAATTCGAGACTGTCTAGCCCGAGCCTCAGGACCCAGACTCAGGTGAGCCCTTGGATTGTCAGGGCCGGTCCACTGATGTGGATTAAAATTCCTGAACACTGCGTTTCCCCACCCTTTGGGTGTAAATGAGCCAACGAATGACTCCATCGGACCCGGATCGTCCGATCAAACCGAGGCGCCTCGCAACAGCAACAACCACATAGGTGAAAAGTATATAAATGTCAGGGCTGGTAGGTCACTGACACCACCCTAGGTAGAAAGAAACGCATGCCCTCCCTGAGGTCCTTCTCCCGTTTCTGGTTCATACCGGGGTGTGAGGCTCGCGAATTCACATTATACACAAAGTTACGCCACACCGGCGGTGCTTTGATCATCACCACAAGACTTTGCTTTTCAACAGAAGCCCCGATCACTACATCTTAGCATGCCACACAGGCAATTCATGCCATGCGACTGATGTCCATCGATATACAACCTCTGAGCTCGTGCGTCTCAGAGAAGGGCGTTAAACAAAAGAATAAATTCTTTGCCGCCACACAGATGTATATTTAATAGAGATCAATCAACACAGAATAAAATCCAATGTCAGACACACAGTTCATTTACAAGTCCGTTCTGGGTCTGAACGAAACCGGAGGCACTAAATACCTCGCAAACCCATCGATCACCACGTACGTTTAGACGATCACCACTCATTATCCATATTTCGGGATGCCTCCCAATCAGGACCTCGGTTACCATCCAAACGAGGTGAAGATCTCCGGTCTTCAACCACCGTCTTCATCTTCGACTTTCAATCGTCGGTCAATTATTTGAAACGAGAATTAACTTGGCCTTTTCAAATAATTCACGTATATTTAGAATTTCAAATCAATTTATTTCAATGGTTAAATCGTTCGACAACACAAATTTTGTTCTTTAATGTAATTTCCACACCAAACACATTCAACCATCAAATACCACATAAATCGAGAAAATTCAGTTTATTTCCATTCCATATCGTTTATGATATTTTATAACAATTTATCGCTATTTTTATTTATTTTAAAATAGCCAATTTATTCAAAACGGCGCTTCGGGCCATAACGCGGCCGTGGCGCTGTTTTTCTTCAGATTTGATTTACACATATCTGAAAATCTAACTGTTGGATCTTCACACAATTTACATCATTAGAAAGGTCTTTTCAAAACGAATCCAACGGTTCCAGTTTCGGGAAAATCCGGCGGTCGGATCTCCCGGTACAATCGTTCGAAGTTTCGATTTCAAAATACAAACTGCAGCGTCGTTATTCGATTTAATATATATATATATATATATGTATATATATAATCGTTTCTGGTGCTGTTTTTCTTCAGATTTGAATTAAACATTCCAGACAATCCAACCGTTGGATTTTTACAAAGTTGGTGCCGTTGGAAAGATTTTTCCAAAGCGAACCCACCGGTTGCGATTTCAGGAAAATCCGATGGTCGGATCTCCCGGTATAATCGTTTGAAATCACGTTTTCAAAATGCGAACTGCACGGCCATGTTTCGTTTTAATTTTATTTATATTTATATATTTATATAAATATAGTTCATTCAAAAATTCCTATATCGTTTTCACTTCAAATATTTCACTAACGCCTTTAAATTTCGGAAAAATTCGCCATAACCTCCTTTGTACGGGAGGGGCTGGGAAAATTCCCAAATAGCCACACGGGCGTCTCATGTCGAAAGGAAAAAGAAAAAGCCAAGCGGCTAGCCAACAGGCTCATAAAATCATCACCCAAACAAAACAGTAAATGTGTACCTATTTGTCGGGCACAAAATTTTATTCCTCTTCTCTAGCCCCTTTTGCTATAACCTGTTCAATAAATATGCATGTACATATATACAGTTCTTATCACTTATCATTTTCCATTCAACTTCATATTCGATTCCATTTGGTTTTAAAACACCATTCATTCTAATGTTGCATGCATAGGCAAAAATCATATCATTAGCTAATTAATGAATATTTCGACTCATGCATATTTATTTGAACGAGTTGCTATTTTTAACACTTCACATTTCAACAATTCATGTGTATAATAAAATTGTGATTTTTATTGTAAAACAATTCATTTCAAAACACTATTATTTTATATAGTTTATATAGGTGGTAAAAATAGGATTTTTATTAGGAAACAATTTATTTCAAAACATGAATACCATTCAACACATGAATTTCAATTCAACGAATGAATATCGATTCAACACATGAAGGTTTTCTATAGTTTCTATATATAGATAAAAATGTGATTTTTATATTTAAAACACGAATACCATTCAACACATGAATTTCAATTCAACGAATGAATATCGATTCAACACATGAAGGTTTTCTATAGTTTCTATATATAGATAAAAATGTGATTTTTATATTTAAAACACGAATACCATTCAACACATGAATTTCAATTCAACGAATGAATATCGATTCAACACATGAAGGTTTTCTATAGTTTCTATATATAGATAAAAATGTGATTTTTATATTTAAAACACGAATACCATTCAACACATGAATTTCAATTCAACGAATGAATATCGATTCAACACATGAAGGTTTTCTATAGTTTCTATATATAGATAAAAATGTGATTTTTATATTTAAAACACGAATATCATTCAACACATGAATTTCAATTCAACGAATGAATATCGATTTAACACATGAAGGTTTTCTATATATAGATAAAAATGTGATTTTTTTATTTAAAACACGAATACCATTCAACACATGAATTTCAATTCAACGAATGAATATCGATTCAACACATGAAGGTTTTCTATACAATGAATAAATATAGTTTCAGCAAATGAAAATAATTCAAACACATGAATATCATTCAAAATTTCGGCAGCATAACGGCAGGGTAGTTAAAACCGGGACCGTCCCTAGTACGGCTCCTCGCTCTACCTTAAAACCTCGTGGTTTTTGACAATGGGGATCATGCATCTAGTTCGCACGCAGGCGGCATGTATATATTTATTTAATTTCCACAAACTAATCCTATGTGGTTTCAACCAAATATTTCTCAACCACAAATGGGTATTTTTCAACCACAATCAATCAATATCAACCACAAACAATCCCAAACAACCATTCACTATCAATCAATTTTCACACCAATCACAATCAATAAATATCATCCATGGTTTGTGGATGAGGGGCGTATATATATATATATATATATATATATATATAGCAATTCACTTTTATTTCAACACATATATAATTTTTACAACGCATATACAACTTATACATCGAACGTACAACTTATACAACGCTTATACATGAGGTGTACAACGCTTATATAACTCATACAATGAATATATAATTTATACATCGTCGTTTTCCATATCGTTTATAAATTAGAAATCTCACATTGGGTTCCACTCCACCAAAAATAGCAGAAGGCTCAGAAAAATATGCGGTCTCTTCTAGAATGTAGAAGACGTCCGCACAAGTCCACTGTCTCTTGTTTCACTGAATTTCGACAAGAAACGAAAAAGATATGATTTTTCAAAGTTTGCAACGGTTTTTAAAGGTGTTAAAATCAGATTAAATAAACAAAGCCGATTACCTCAGCAAATCGTTCGAAACTAGGGTTGTAATTTTCTCCCAATCCGTGAAGCTAGAGGACGATCGGCCTTTGCAGCGTCGAAGGGCTAGGAGAGGCGCACCACCCCCTGGAAGCGCGGCCAACTCGGATCCACGGTGGGGGAGAATCGGCGGCTTGAACATCGAAACTTCAGGAGGGCGATTCTCGCGGGATACGAAACCAGAAGGGGTGAGACTGGTGCGGATTTGAAGAGTGGAGGATGCTCTTCAAAAAGTTCAATTGGGGGTGGAGCTGAAAATGAGCATGGCGGCCAGAAATTGCTTGGGAAGTGGCGAAAACGGCTTCCGTCGATATCTGGAGGGCGGCGAGGGTTTTTCAATTTTATTTTTATTTTTAATTTATGAAGAAATAATTCTATTAGCCAATGGTTTATAAAAAATGGGTTTTCTTACACGACCCCCAATCCAAACCCAACGACTGTCGTCCCTAGCGTTTTACCCCCATTCCGAACACAATGGGATATGTTTCATGGGCCCATTCGACTGTTTCAGTCAGTTTTCCTTCAAATTAAAATATAAAACATTCAATATTCGATTTGAACGTACATTTCAATTTGCCAGGGCCACAAACTGCTTCGAAAAATTCTAGAAAAATAAATCTATCTATGTTTGGACGATACGGTCCCAACAAAAGTAGTTTCGTCGAATTCTGAGACTGTTTGCAAAAAGGCCCATTTTTGGTCGATCTAATTTAACTGTAATTGACCAAAACACATTTTCCTTTGCCACGCTCACACATTAGCTTCAAAAATTATGAAATTTGAAACCTAGCAATAACTTCACATACCGGACCCAACAAAAGCGGTTTCGTCGAATTCCGAAGTCGTATGCAAAATGGCCAATTTCACGGGCTATATAAATTCCATAGCGACCTTTCTGAAAATTCATTCGGCCATAACTTTTGCTTTCCTCTATGAAAAATCGATTTTTCAGATTCGTTAGAAAGGTATTCACTAACAGATTTAAATATTTTTGGTTTCACTAAAATCCGTTTTGTTTTGCACCCGGTACAGTCCAACAAAGTTTGAATTCAATTTTTGAAACTGCAGCGCCTTTTCAGGCCTTGTTTATAATTATAATTAATTATATTCGCTTTCAATTTTCGATTCAAACTCACTTTTCATTGCCATTATTTAAAATATTTATTTTAAATATTTATTTTAAATATTTAAAATCCATTATTTTAGCCAATTTAAAAAAAATAAAAATTGGTTTAGATTTTCTGGGTCGTTACAATCTAGCCTGTAATTAAAAAAAAGGAAAATTTGCATTTAGCCCTCTTTTGAGAACTTATAACGGATATAAATTGCTGGTTTAGGCCTCATTTGGGTACAAACTTCAGTGGCCTCCTAAAATTAAATTCAATAGCCAAAAATCAAAATTTTCCTCTGAATTTAACTTCAATGGCGTCCTTCTATTGTCAACCACCTCCTACAAATAAGTTTGCCTAACTTTGTTGTATAAAGCTTGTATGTGTATGTCTAAAATTAAACTTGTGATTAAAGTTCAAGTTATCCATATTTAGTTGTGACTCTCGTTGATTGAGTGATGTACTAATGCATGTATCTTAACTGTTTACAGACTATGAAACAGACGAAGCGTGACCAAGCTGAAGAATTTACTCGTTGATCCAGTAGGTGGATGTATTTTAGCGCACGGACCCACTCGGGCTTTCATGCTTTAATAGCTTTATTCAAGGGACAAATTTTGTTTCACTTAACATAAAGAAATTTGCAACTACTTGCAGTTCAACAATTTATTTTGAAGCAACTTTTACTATCTTTGAAGCAAACTGTGTAGTGTAGGTAATATACATTTGTGTTGCTGTAGGGATGTCTTTTCTTGAGGTTATCACTTTTTCTTTTGCTGCAATGGAAAAACAGACAACCCCATGAAAACAATTCCCATGTACAGCAACACAAATGTATATTACTTCCACTACACAGTTTGCTTCAAATATAGTAAAGGTTGCTTCAAAATAAATTGTTGATCTGCAAGGAGTTGCAATTTTCATTACTTTAAGTGAAGCAGCATTTGTCACTTGAATAAAGTTGATAAGCATGAAATCCCGGGTGGGTGCGTGCGCTAAAATACATCCACCAATTGAATCACCGAGTAAATTCTTAACCAGAAATTAATTTAAAACCTTCAGCTTGGATATGTTATGTTCAATCTGCAATTCGGACATGTTGTTGCTATGTTCGTTATGATATTTGGGTATGTTATTGTTATGTAATTCGGATATGCTGTTGTTGTATAATTCGGATATGCTATTGTTATGTAATTCGGGTATATTATTGTGGATGGAAAATATTGTGGATAAAGAACTTTAATTATATATGGCTATAGCTCGACAACAAGGAAGACATGCACAGGAGAAACAGGTGTGTCAGACATCTGGATATTTTTACAGACGTCTGAGAGTAGAAAAAGAAAGCAATCTGAATATCAACTAGACGTCTGAAAATATATCCAGACGTCTGGATTTTTCCCCAGTCTAAAGTAAAATGCCTGAAGCTATTTTCAGACATCTGGATATTTTATCCAGACGTCTGATAGTGTTCTCGGGCTAGAGAACTATATTTGCAGAAGAATACAAACGTCTGAGTATTTTATCCAGACGTCTTATATTTTTCTGCGCCTATAATATTATGCCTGAATAGGTATCCAAAAGTCTGATATTAAATCTAGACTTCTGGATTTTTTATTTTGCATAAAACAATGAGTTAAATAGACACAACTAGATAAATATTACAAAATATACCTGAATGCAATCCCATAAAATGGCTTTCAGACCAGCGCCAAGGTGTCTTCAATTACTAAGTGTGACTGGAACATGCTCTCGTACAAGTGGTCCTAAAAAAGACGATAAATGGACTGATCCTTGACCTATTGGTTCAAAATCCTCAATAAATTTAACTTCAACACGATTTGTCAAGTTTGAAGGAAGTCTCTTCATTTTCGTAGGACCTCTGCTCTTTCTTTTCTTTGGCCGACTAGCATTTGCATTTTCAATTGGTCCATCGGCTTCTACGTGTTGTTCGTTTTGCATTGTACGGTTCTCAAATGCACTCGGATTATCTTCTACTCCTTGTGCATTATTTTTTAATGCTTGTGCTCGATTATCTTCTACTTATGGATTATTTTCTACTGGTTGTGCTCGATTATCGACTACTACTTGTGCATTATCTTCTACTATTACTTGTGGATTGCCCTCGCTTTGAACGTTGTTATCTTCAATATGCTTCTTCTGTTTATTAGGCTTGTACAATATATTTTTGGCTCCTTTGCTTTTTTTCTGTTGTCGCGTTATTGCCCTCATTTCCTATTACTAAAACATGAGGAAAACATAAAATATATAGCACAACTATACAATCCAAACACTTGTGCGCTAAGGCCATCCTGAATATGCTATACCTCAATATGTCATTTAGAGGAAAACAACATTGCTTTTCACAGCAAATAACGACAGTTAAGGACTCTCGACATGAATTTTGTTAATATGTCGAGCCACTGAAACAACATGGAGCGACTAGTCGATTAGTCAGCCGACTAGTCGACTCGACTTAACAGACCGGTTTCAAAATGTTTCAATTTGGGCCCAAAGCCCAAAAAAAGGAAGAAGAAGGTCTCCAATATTGATAACATTACAATGGATGGACTCTTGATCCTGAAAAGGAATAATTTATTCTTTTTGCAAAAAGAAGCAGGGCTCTGTCACAATAAATTCGTTTTGCAATCTCTTGATCCTGAAAAGGAATAATTTATCAACATAAAGTAAAGTACGGAAGGCAAAATTTTGGGTAGAAAATGAAAACTTTTTTCACATACATATATATTTAAACCACCGCACGAATGGATTCTCATTGCATTCACTTTGCAGCTCTCATTACCTAAAAAAGAGTAGCATTTGTGTAGTTGTCTATCTTTTTAAGTAAGAGAATTATGCCTTAAACATTGTTTTAAAAAACCCGCCTCAAGGCTCGCCTCGAGGAAATAAGAGATAAAACGCCTTGAGGCTTATTCCAAAAGGTTTTTTACCTCTAAAGCTTACGCCTCAAAAATTTGCGGCATGCAAAGCGCATAAAGCTTACGCCTCAAAAATTCGATCTAAAACTTAATCTAGTTAAATATTTTTTTGCTAAACAAAATAAAGAAAACTGTAGTGGAGTCAAGCATAGGACTAACGACTAAAGCGACAACCCTAGAATCATCTATATATATTTAACCAAAAGTTATACCACTCACAATCTTTGAACACTAAATCTTAATGAATCTACAACTTTTTGCTATCTGACCATAGCCACAGAGTCCATCCATTGCTCCATGTACAACACTAACAGACTGTATTAGTTAGAAGTTTATAATTATATATATGTATTTATTTATTTATCGACTAGTCTCGACTAGTCTACGACTAGTCCAAGTCGACTAGTTGGACCTCTGTCGACTCGACTCGACTTACCGCCGTGATAACCATATTACACGATCCATTATTCTTATAATCAGATGCTCAACTACCACCTTCTCATATTGATGACTAAGATTTCGACAATCTAAGAAAGGACATAGAATTTTTTCTACATTTCTAGATTTTTTCATAGCGGTATGCACAAACTTCCAAGCTCCTTGCTGATACTCACTACTAGTTCTTTGAATTTTTTTATCTTTTAGCTTCCGTCAAAATATAGGATATGATTTTCAAACTACATTTGTGTTGAGAGTTACGTAGTTGCCTGTGTAGATTCACCCAATTTTTATCCATCATCGTCTACTACATAAGCAAGCAAATTTCTAAAATTTGAAGTAATAGTCTATTGTTGAGTACAAGCAAATTAACATAACTACTTAAATAAAACAGTGATACTAAATGAGACACAGTAACTTTTAACTACTAATAACACAGTCAACATTTTCAGCAGGCATACCGAATGTTAGAAAGAACTGAACATTAGCTAATCAATGAAAAAGATAAAATAATCAAGGCGACGCTTACAGTGACTTAAGGACGACGAAGACTGAACGTGATCTATGGGTTCGACCTCTACTGGAATGGAAATTCCTCCACTGGAACCGATTGCCTTCCATTATGACAACCGAGAGACCAAGAGCAACCGTACGAAGTGACCAGAGATTCGAAAGTGAGATGGAGACCAGGCGGATGACGAAAATTGGATGGAAAAATTGTAATTGATAATTTAAAATTTTAGGGAAATATTATGGATTCGCGGCCGATTTTAGTAATAGTGGAGGGAAGTGAAAATTCATTCCCGCTTAAATTTATGTTAGCGTTTTAATATAAAACCAACATATTCTGCGTTATTTCTACAACATGGAGACCAAAACGCTGTGAGTTGCAATTGTAGATAACTCATTTTCCTGTAGTGTGTAAACATTATTAAACTAGCAACTGAATTAGTTTTCCAATTAATCATGACACGAAATAAAAATCAAAGCTGTCAATCAATACCAATCCTTCAGCATTTTCAATCCCTGACTTAATCTCAAAAAATTTCCGCTTCTTTTGTTCTGCAAGCCAAGTCTAGACACTTTCAATCTAATCGATAGGAAAATTCATAAAACTAGGTTCAATTGTTCTGATATATCATTACCACCTTCTAATCGAAAAGCAGACTCACACTTCCTAGAAAGAGAAGCAGAAATCTCGTAATAATGTCGCTCATATCTTTCAAATGGTTCACTCATGCTTATCAATTTTCCAACTCTATTTCCCCACTTGATGATTCTACATGAATCAAAATATATAAGAGTAAAAGTAAAGTGGGCCGGGTCAAAATAGTTGAATATCCAACATGTTCTATTCGATCTCCCTCATCCTCGGAATAAAAATTGTTAATACAATTACTTAGGTCGAATGAAGCACGCAAACATAAGGATAAATACAACACAAATGAAAAAAACATTGGCTAAACAACACATCTAACATGCAATCAACAGAGCAATATATACAAAGCCCAAGCTGAGAACTTTAAAACATTCAGAATCTAAAATGGAATGTTACCTGAAAGAGAAGGATAATGCGATAGGCACCGCTACTAAAGACGTCCATTCTTCACTGCTGAAAAATGAAAGCACTAATCTTCAACAGTAAGTTGTTCACTAATCTGCAAAATGAAAGACGTCCATGCTTCACAACTGCATGAGTGGTGCATTGATACTTTTCAAGAAAATAATTCCAATCCAATTACCAACGTCAATTTGCAAAATTAGTTGCACTTAACAATGCACCAATGTTGCAAATGAATTTCTAGTTTAATATTTCGTTAGAATATAATTGATATGTCGATATTTTAGCATATAGTAGATACAAAAATTAAAATGGTTAAAAAAATGATCAAATATGGCAAAGCACACAAATTGTTTTAGCAATAGATTTTAAATTTTTGCCAACACAGTTGACATTATTCAATTGTCAAGCGAACTTCATCAATTGTTGTACGAATTTTAAATGTTGCAGAACTGTTAACATAATAAGATGAATGAACTCAGAAGATAATTACCAAACTATTTTAGTCCTTCTTGTTATAGTCTTACCAAAAAAAAAACTTCTCCACAAGTTATGGGATATATGTATGCCGAAGCATGAAAATTTATGTCCTTTGCTTACAATCTCAATTCCGACTAATCAAAAAAATTTGATAATGTTATAAAATGAACACAGAACAGAAGAAACATGGGAGAAAGGATATTTCTATTCATTCAGATGTGTATTTATTTCTATTACATTGGCTCCTTTATATCTAGGCTTTGGAGCTGATGTTTAACTTATTCCCATGATTTGGGACTAAACAGAAAACTAATAAAAGCATATCCACTCTTATATATATATATATATATATATTACAACACTCCCCCTTGAATATGCGTCTTCAAAATCTTGAATGCTCTGCTAACTTGAAGTTGTCCCTTTTAAAACATATATGATGATTGCTCCCCCTTATTATTATCTTGCTTGCAAATATCCGTTCAGTTGATACAACTATTGTCTGTTGCCTTCAAAACTCTATCAGGAAAACTCAATTGGAAAAACCTTGAATGAGAAAAGAAGTACAACGTCTGACATTATGAATATCATATTAAAATGATATTCCTTAAAAGAGTTTGAAGCTTCAGGATCAAAACAATACGTTATGAAAAACTTTTTTATGAAAAAACTTATGGGAAAAATCATAAATAAGGAAAAAAGTGCAAATTTATTGCATCTCCAGGTAACATGTTTTACAATGTAACCATAAGGGATGATACTTCAGGATCAAGATAATGCCTCATTAAAAACCTTACTAACAAAAACCCAGTGGAAAAAATATTAGTGAAAGAAAGGAGTACATTATAGCATATTTTTATATGATCCCCCTTATTTATAGCTCATTATTCAATTAGTCTATTGATGTAGTTGATGCATGCCAATCTTGTACATCATCTTTTGGAATGTTGACTTGGAAATTGCCTTTGAGAATAGATCTACCCGCTTTTCTTGAACTAAAAATTTTTCTCCTCTTTCTTGTTATCCTTTCATTCATGTGTGAAGAGAAATTTATAAGAAATGTGCTTCATTCTATCACCCTTGATATAATTCACTTGAATCTGAGTCATGCAAACTGTCTTGTCTTCTTCATAAATAATAGATTACTGCATCAAAAGATGTTTGATACTTCTGGATCAAAATGTTGCCTCGTCAAAGCCTTACTAAGAAAACCTAATGGGAAAAATCTTAGTGAAGGAAAAAAGAGTACAATATACAATGTCATATTCACTGCGTCAAAAGTCCTACGCTACTTCTGGATCAATGTAATGCCTCATTAAAACCTTAATAAGAAAACCCCAGTGGGAAAAATCTTAAATAAGGAGAAAGAGTACATTATAACTTATTTTTGTATGTTACTTTTGGGTTGAAACTCTTGGACCATGACAATGCCTCATTAAAACCTTACTAAGAAAATCTAGTGGGGGAAAACTTAGTTAAGGAAAAGAGTGCATTTTAACATACTTATGTATGTTCCCCCTGATTTAATAATTTCCTCTGGATTCGTATTCTTCTTTCAATAACTGAAATTGCTTACAAATACTTGTTAATGAAGTTTTTCTTTTAAAAACTTGACGTGCATTTCCATGCTTCAGGCATGTTTTCATATTTAAAACGCCTTCCTTTTGTGATTTGTATGTTACTAATACTCATTTATGAATACATTTCAGGTGCTTATGGTTTTCTGTTTCAATCGGACTTATATATTGCAATACATATTTGATGAATAAGACAACTTTCATTATTAAGTAGGAAGTGATCTACTCATCTTGAAGTATATCAAGATTTTCTTTACAACAATACTTAGAAGAATGAAGTATATCAAGATTTTCATTACAATAACACTAAGCAAGAAGTAATCTACTCACCTTGAAGTATATCAAGATTTTCATTACAACAATACTTAGAAGAATGAAGTATATCAAGATTTTCATTACAACACTAAGCAGGAAGTAATCTACTCACCTTGAAGTATATAAAGATTTTCATCACAATAGTACTTAAAAGAATGTTGTAATCTACATTTCTTGTGCTTTGCATTATTTATCACTAATAACGTAATTTAGATTCTTCCGACATTTGTATACTTTCATCGTTTATACCTTTAGGGTATTGTAAGCGTTTTAAACACTTCGCCACTTTAATCAATTCAATTATCTCTGAAAAATACAATGCTCATGGCACTTGACACTCTATGTGCTTCAGTTACATCCATGTGCTTTTGTCATTATATATATTTCTATTTTTATCTTATGAACTACAGGTTCATATCTTATGGACTACAAGTCCATATATCTTATTTAGGAGAATTTCACGATGGTCAATCATGTTTCTCTCTAATATGGGATTTTTAATCCATTTATAAATAAGCGCTTCATTATTTATTAATTTATCATCGATGATTATTTCTTGTCATTTCTATACATGTTTTATTGAGATCGCAAAAATTATCATGCTTTAGGTACCTAAATCACTTCTGGGGTTATTTTGACAATCATGTCATGAGTTTCTTTCAAAGCACCCTTAAGGGTTTCTTCAGGAACACTCACCTCCTTTATTTTGCATCTTTATGACTTACTCCAAAAATATTTTGAACTGGCTTTTATACCACAATTTCAGCTGTGATTTACATCTTTTGATCCTTAAGGGATTCAAATCTATATTGGAGAAAGTTTATTAGGAACATAATTGATAATTTATGCAAGTTACTTAATACTTTGCATCATTTTATATGTTAGCGTCAATGATCAACATGAACTTATATCCCTTTATTCTCCCCCCTCAATGTTGACAAACATTGCCTCATTAAATAATATACCTTCTTTGGATTCTCATTTTTGGTCCATTATCACTTTATTGCTAGCAAATACATTATATGTATTTCAATTGTAGGAGGATAATGCTCTTATTAACTGATAAGATGCATTCATATTATATTGTTTATTCCCTTTCATTAATCTAGTAATATGGAGGAATTTTCTAATTATATAAATCATTTGGATATGCATATGGCTTCAGGTCATTCAATATTGATGACAATCGACTTTTTGAATTACTAAATAATATGAGCTCATGACAACTTCAGGTTGTCAATTAAATATTCGCATATATGTGTACATACCTGTGTCCATGTATTACATATGTAACTGTTTTACATATTCTTTCTCATTCAAGTTATCGATTTTAGAACAAAATGTTTATAAAATTCCAAATCATTAATTTTTGCTTATCAAGCAATATCAATGTGAATCATAAAGATTGTATTATAATGTCCAAAACATCTGGTTTGGAACTGTATTGAACTTCTGGTTTAAATATGATATATAAACAACTTCAAATTGTTAAACTGTATTGAACTTCCGGTTCAAATTAAATATATAAACAACTTCAAGTTGCTAAAATGTATTGAACTTCTGTTTTGAATAAAATATATAAGCAACTTCAAGTTGTTAAAATTTATTTTTCTATTATACCTGGAATGTTACTATCGAACATTAATTATATATCTTTTCAAGAAGATATTTAAAACTTCAACAAAAATATGATATGACATATTCATGATCTCTTCGGAGAACGTCTAAGATATTTCTTCGAGAAATAGTTGCGCACTTGATATGCAATTGACAGAATATTTTCAAAATAATAATAATAAAAAAAAAAAAACATAATATAATTAAATTGTTGATCTGCTAAAGCCAACTTAAAATTTGATGTAAGCCAAGTATATGTGAATAAATTAGATGCTCGAATTGAATCATTTTCAGCTTCAGTAAGTAGTTTATTACTTAAAAGTATTTCATGATTTGTTATCCATCAATCCTAATATAGGAGCATTTTACATAAATTTGAGCATAAGCTCATTTGACATATATTGAGTTATATAAAATGACCATAGCTCAAGTTTTATATAAATGAGCATACACAGTTATGCTAGGTCCATATAAGCTCAGCATAACTCAACTATAAATTTTATGTTAAATTAAACCGAGCATGTTATCATCCATATATACTATGCAGATCATACAGAAGTCACGTGGTACCCCATACTCAAAATAATCATTGCAATCTAAGTTATTAATGTCAATATCGGTGCATATTGATAAGTACCAATGTGCAATATTTGACAATATTAAAACTATATCGTATTGGGAAATATTAAACAATTATCAATCAAACTAAGATATGGATATTTATTACGCAAATACTACCAAGAACTGCTTGCATAACATCTAGATTATAGACTGCAGTCTGACTTACTTAAATATTCTGCTAGACAACATATACTTTATAACAACTAGTTTACAAACCACTGAAAATAATATATGACTTCAGTACTTCTCCACCTTTTCAACCTTTTTTTTATATATAGAAATAAGATATGGATCTGCAAGTCTACAAAAGTGACTCCAAACAATGTATGGATGTAAGTGTCCTTACGGAAAGGAAAAGAAATAATGTTTAAAGCTGCATGTTTTTGTTGTCTAATTTAATTTGGGATCATGTGAACATAGCAAATTGTGTTCATATAGGAACCACGTAATATGATGTTATCATACAACAACATTTAATATCTATTCACATGACTAGATGTGATGTGAGTGGCTTATTATGCAAGCTTTATAATTCAATTTGACCAAATATGTTGACAATGTCTTCTGTGGCCTTAAACTATGCATCACCTATATATAAAATTTTGAACAAATCAAAAAAATTGACCAAATCAACAAATTTTCCAGGCGGCTTTGCAAAAGTTTCTCCATCACTAGATCCTTTTTTATTAATCAAATTGTTTCTTTGAATGACTAAATAAATGAATAAAAATATGAATGACCAACTAGCTGAGTACAACATGAATGTCGTGTTTGGAATGTAATCAATAATAAGGTAATCTGCTTAAATCTAAAACAATAGGTAGAGCAACATTATTAGTTTCATGCCATACCATTAAAAACCTGCTGTTAAATCTCAAATCACATGCAAACTTCAGAACGGTCGGATTAAATTTAAATATATGCAGTAGCCAAAATATCATTTAAAAAATTCTGAAAAGGAACGACATACAAGCTAAGCGAGTATAATTAGCCGAATGCATATTTATGGAAAATATTTACGAAAGATAGATGTTATCACAAGCTAAACGTTTTCTCAATAAGACCAACCATGGTTTCATGGCTACTATAGTTCATAGCTTTCACTCTCAGTAATAAGCGAAAGAAAAACCAAACTTTCAACAAAGACTATATTCACAATTTATAGATTTTTGGAGTATGAAGCCTACATCTAATGCACTACCAACTGAACTAATGAGCAGACATGCTATGCATTGCAAATTGAAGATATATGTGTAGCTTTCTCCATATGAATTCTTAGTCATATTCATAAGAATATTACACTTATTTTCAATGCATTCTCACATCTTATAATAAAAGTTTGGCATGCCATTTACCTTCTTTGACTCTTCAAGTTACGGGTTAGACAAAGTTTTCAACTTAGATAATGTCAGCTAGATGTTAGTTTATGATGAAGACCAGGTGCAGGTTTATTGTAGTTATGTTCAGCATAAAAAATAAAAAAATACTCAACCGAAATCTAAGCTTTCTGCAAATGCCATGGAATTTCTAAAATAAAATAAAAGGTTAAACGTATGGACAGAAATGAATCTCTACAAGTAATATAGTAACTATGATATGCAGTTCCAAAACAAAAGTATAAATCTAAAACTACGTCAATATAGGATCTGCTCGCCTACTAAAGTAGCCCCACTAAATACATGCTACTTATCTTAGCTTCTGTAGGTAATAATAATAATAATATCTAGAATCAAACTTAATACATAAAAGTATGCAGATCTGAAAAGAAATGTTCAAAGTTATGAGCATATTGAAGACGGTTTCTGCGAGCTCTCTCTCACCTCTGTTTCTAGTTTTAACCAAAGTTTCATGGAAAATAAAAATAAAAACTAGAACACAAGATAGAGCCTGAATCCATAGTTGTATTTTAAAGTTAATTGAAATATAATATCATATATGACATGCTAACAGAACCAGAAACAAGTAGATCAAACAAATTTGTAGATTTAATCTAAAATGAAATAGGAAATTCTCAACAATATCAAAGGAAGCATACTTGAATTTCTAATGAAGAAGAGAAAAAAAATTCAGCTTAATCTTCCAAATTAACACAAACCTTAGATTTGATCTGTATCTAGAGCTTCATGCTGATAACGTATTATAAAACGAACACAGAACAGAAGAAATAAGGGAGAAATGACATTTCTATTCATTCAGATGTATATTTATTTCTATTGCATTGGCTCCTTTATATATAGGCTTTGGAGCTGATGTTTAACTTATTCTCATGATGTGGGACTGAACAGAAAACTAATAAAAGCATATTCACTCTTATATATATTACAACATATATATATATATATATATATATATATATATTACAACAGATAGCAATTAATTCATTCAATCCTTTCCTATGCTAAGACTCAGTTATGTACTTTAGCATACAGTTATGTACATTCTTGCTACAACATTAATCATTTAGCATTAATTATCCATACAAAAGTTATCCTCTCACCTCTACTTGGATAGGTGCATGGTCATTAAGCATAGGCTGTCCATTAAACATAGGTTGCAGCACTTCAATGGTACTATTCTCTTTTTAGCAACAGAGTTGTCCTCCTTTTGCTATACCATAATATTCCATGCTTTTACTGTTTATCGGGCTCCTGGCAATCTGGTACTAAATTGGTTTGGGTTAATGATCAAAGAATCAATCGACTGTCGATGTTTTAATTGATGAAATCAATATTTCCATCTCTGCAATTCATTAGCTGAAACACAGGGGTAAAACACATACTGCATTGTTGAACCCATATGAAAAGCATTTCCATAAGAACTATTAAAGCAATTCATAAGATACAATTAATTTAAAACAATTACAGCATATTGTTTTCTTTCATTCATTCTCTCCATGACTTTTATGATCACTATGTCCAAATAAACTAGTTCGGTGATCTAAATCCAGTGGCATAAGCATCTCATCAAGAAATAAATCTATATGATTAAAGCCAGAATAGGGAATTAAAACTACCTGAGAATGACACAAATGAATGAAATAGAATCGAATAGAACAAGTTTCGTTCAAAATCAAAAGAGACAATGGGATCTGAGCCTGGAGATGTGCCTGCAACATGAATCATTACAGCGATTATCGACTCGTGATAACTCATAACTGCGCCTACGTTAGTGCTTCGAAACAGCGACGGTCGATGAGTGTTCAGAGATGCGGTTGCATTGCGAGATAACGACGTAGATGAGAAGCTCCATGGAATTCGAGACGGTCGTATCTTAAGATCAGATCCTAATGGTTTTGTAATTAGGAAATTGAAGGTTTTGGACATAGAACTTTTTCTATTTGGTTTTAATTTAGGGTCGAAAAGGAAAATGATAGTACTTCTGATGCTAAGAAATGATGCTTTTGATAAGCTTTCAAACTGAGAGAAGCAATTAAATTGAAGTTATGGTCCAAGAGTGGATCGATGTGAATTTTTTTGTCAATAGTAAAAAGGGGAAAGAAGGATTAGATGATAGAGAAGAAGAACAACGATTGATTGGATTATTTTTACATTATTTCGTGAAGGGCGGAAATTGCGCCAAAATTTCACATAGCAGGTGCCTATCATTGATTGGATAATGGGGTAATGTTTAGATAGCAAGCATGAATTGATTTGCACCGTTGGATTAGTCATGCATCTACGGTTGAGGTTATATTTATGTTGATAATGCAGATCGCTGACCTGAATTGTATATATGTAAAGCTACGCTTTTAACTGGTGTTGCACGTCAAAGCACATGAATTCCTACCGCAACAGTACATTCACGTCTAATGCAACAACATATGAATATTGTTGCAGAAGATCAAAGAAATCATAGCTTTCGCCCGCACTTTTCATGCAACGCACACACATTAGTGTCGAATATGCTCACTTTTGTAGTAGTGCATACAATAAATTAACGTTTAAATATATAATGTTATAATAGTTTATATGCTGACACAACCTTTTTGCTATTCATTCTAGTTGCAGACTCGACAAGCTAAGAAGGCCCAATACAAAGAAGAAATTAAAGAGCTTAGAACTATGATTGAGCAGCTACATGAGCAGAGTCGTCTTCAGACTATGCAGATGGATCAGCTAAATCAGAAGTTTGTGAAGTATGTGTACATTCATGATAGTTTTCCTTCGTCGTCGAGTGGTTCCGGAGGCGTTGCTTGAGGTATGTGTTTTCTATGACTTGAAGATGATGACATTTTGTTTGAATGTTGTATATATTGACACGGAGTGGGTGGGAATAATACTTTTGATATGTTTTGATGGTTTGTGGACATGTAACTTTGATGTATTTGGTTTATAAACAAGTATGTGCTGGTTTCTAGGTGTTTGGATAGTTTGTTTTGTATACATTGATGTTTCTATGATTTATTTTGGTTGTTTATATTTTTATTGGTATATTTGTGTTGTATATATGTGGAATTGATTGGAAATGGATTGAAAACGGAATGGATTGGAAATGGGGTGGCTGGAAGGTTATTTGCTTACTGTTATAAAAAAAATAACCCATTTTTTCCAATGACAACCAACGGTTTCCAATGGTTATTTGGTCATTGTTTTTAAACGATTTCCAACGGCTAAAAACCGTTGGAAATAGTCCGTCGAATCCGTTGGAAGCCGCTGAAAATCGTGAACTTTATTCCAACAGCTTCGAACGGTCGCCAACGGCTTTGAACTGTTGGAATAGCCATGTATTCTAGAATTGTATATAATTCATATAACACAAATAATGTAGCACAAACCCATAAGTAGAATATTAGAGTCCCCAATATTATATAATTGTGTTTTAGATTATTCAAATTAAATTTGTACTTTTATGTGTGTGTCATATTGGGACTATAACTCAAAATATGGGTAACAATGATAAAGAGTGTGTATACTTGGGAGTAATAATTATGTTTTTGGATAAACGTACAAAATAAGTAAAAATAATACTAAAGTTCTATAAGAAAATACAAAAGGAAGCTGGCCTTTCAAATGTGGTTGGACTAATTTTAGTGCATGTTGCTACTAAAAGAAGAGGTACCGGTCTGAATATAGTTTTATTGGTTGGGGTAGGCTGGGCATAAGCAGAGGATCCGAGTATAGTTTCATCGGTCAGATTGAACATGAGTAGGGATTGTATTATCAAGCGATTAAAGAATGTCATTTCCACCGATACAACTTCATATTATGAGCGTCGGCTGCATACATGAAATATACTCATAAACAAACATGAGTATATTTTAAAACAAATTCCATGACACATATCCAATGAAACATAGGTACAATACATTTGCATCTTCAACCTTTTTTTTGTGTGCACATCATAGTACTTTAGTAAACCAAATTAAAAGCAAATCAGAAGGTAAGTGGTTAATATGTATACATGCGATGAAATAATTTTCTACGTTCTGTTTCTTCTTCATTAAAGTACAATGATAAATCTAAATTGTCTAAATAATCTTAAAGAGCATCGCATACTAATTGGTTCACGTAGATAACCACATCATTAAGCACATATATAAGAACCTATTTATGCACAATAACTTAAGTGACCATGTAGAAAAAAGTATAAAATTATTATCATGGCATGTAAATTAAGATGATAAACTAATACTCGACAGAATGCTAATGATAAATTAATAACCTATGGCGTATATCAATGTCTATATTGTGACGGTATTTGTAAAATTCATTGGAAAAGGAACATGTAAGGTGATGCTCCATGGGCAACAGTAGCAGCGCATGTAGGAGCAGTAGGAGATGGTAATAATTAAGAAAAATAGTTCCAACCCCAACAACTAAAAGGGCATATTCCATATTTGTTTTGTTGCACTCATAATGCAAAATTTTAATGAATGAAACATAAGTAATTATCTATATATTCATAGCAAGAAAATTATTGCATTTATTTAGGGTATGTGATGAAAAATTGTCAACAATAATAGCTATGTCAAAGTAAACGAATTAATGCGTAGGAGGCTTGAATGCCCTGTAAAAGAAAAAGAAAAAAGAATCTGCATTGATGAAATTCTTAAAGAAACAGTACATGAAGCAACCTTTAAAATAGGACAAATTTAGTGTTAGGTTTATGCCTCAGATGAACAACAACCACGATCAATGTAAAATTTATATGATTGATGGACGTTAATTAATTTTTGAATTAGTGGAAACCAATTTAAGGAAAAATCATCAATTTTTGTGAAATAATATATGAGGCTACTTTTAAAATACCAAAGAAAATGGCAACCGTTTAGTATGTATACTATGATGAAAGATTTGGAATTTATGTATCAGCCTTTGCAGCTTTGTTCATTATGAGTGGGGGAAATCGTCTTTGTGTACACACTAAACCATAGATTCCTCCTGCTTAGGTTATCTAATGCCAGAGGATTAGAAGAAGGCTACATGATAGAATTTCATTCTTGGAATGTTTATCTCTTCCGTGTACATCATTGTATAATTCAGCCTGTCCCAACTGATGCATGTTCAGTCCTCTTATTTCACATGTCCTAACACAACACTGAATTTTTTTTGGATTACTATTAAATACAAATTGAGTTGATAAAGAAAGTGTGGTGGTGCTAAGGGCACCCCAATTTCCTTTGTCTATTACCACAACAAAAAACATTAAATTCTCTATGCTTCATAATACCAAATTTATCTTAAAAAATAAAGTCAACCGAATGAACGGTGATCAACCACAGCCGAAACAGTATATGTACGACGATTAACCACCGTTCGAAAATACTGTTTGCAGCAAGAAAGTGTCGTTCAATCAATTTCATCCATGTTAAATAACACTCAGTGCAATTTTCAACCAAACCAAAATTAGGGTTAATAACTTACTTGATTGAATCGATTGGGGCTGAGACGACGATGCATCTGCAGCTTTCTTCTTCCTCGACATTAGAAACATCAAACGATTTCATGATGATCGGAGTTAAATCTAGGGTTCTCAAAAGAGAGAATGGATGAATTGAAGCTGAGAGGGAGAAACATGTATAAATGGTGGTAGCCCCTATTTTTTAACGTGAGGTATTAGGAAAACTGAAAGGGTAACTTTTGTGGTATTTTTTAGTTGTGGTAATAGGAAGAATAAATTGAGGTGCCCTTAGCACTACACTAAAGAAATATAGAAAAAATATAAGAATTAGATTTAAGTAACTTGGCTCCTAAGTAAACATGAATTTTAAATTATAACTGTTGTAGAAGTGAATATGGCATCTTATTTACTTAAAACAATAGAACATTGCTATTTGAGCTACTAAATTTAGGAAATTGAAAGTATTGTGTAAACAACATTAAAAAAATTAATGAAAACAAATATCAATCGAAAATCTACTTGTAGATCTTAGAACACATGCCAAAAAAATTGTTTTCTACCTTATGAAAAGGCCCTTTTTCTAAAAGAAATTGAATTTTGAAATTGGAGATTCAATATGTGGTACACGATCATAAAACTTGTGCGTGCAATGAACTTAAGTAATAACGAAGCAAATCGGGAAAGTTTCCATGTTTAGAATAAAGATCAATTCAATGAACAACAAAAGGCAAACACAAATTAAATTAGGCAAACAATCCAAACATGAAAACTTGCTAGTAGTTAAAATAAAGTAGGTCAAAAACTCATTTCAAATAGGAAGAGAAAAGAATCATACCTGATTTTTCTCCAACTAGAATAAGGACAACAAACGGTACAGTTAAATTAGTAGCACTTTGTTCAAACCCAAAGTCCGTGCGTAGAGGATGCAGTTAGTAGCCGGTCTATGATACGTTGTGCCATCACTGAGGAGCTTTTAGGAGTTAAGGAAACAAGGCAAGTCAGATGGCGTGTTGCCGAAAGGAAGGGGACAATAGGCGTTTGAAGACACTGTAACGATACGGATTTTGCCCAGACCTAATCGATCGCTAAATCGACCAAGACCGTTCAAATCCCGCAGACGTTAACTTTGAGAATACAACACATCAGAACAACAACAGAAGACTTTTATAAAACATTACAATGATGTTACATCAGAGTACATCGAATAATATAATAATATAGCAAAAGATAAATTACAATAAATTTAATACATTGCAGCGGAAGACTATAAATGCTCTGGACACAGCTTTAAGCTTCAATCCAGAATCCTTCTCAAGAGATAAATATCTGCAAAAAAAACTACTTGACTGCCCGTGTGGAAAAAATGGCATCCGAGTTTGCAAAGTGAAACAAACTAAGGGCCAGTCATGGGACTGGTATGAGAATTCTAACTAATGTATCTAACAATGTGGCAAATCACAGGACCACGCCGCTAATGCAGAACAGGTTTACTCCATTGGATTGCCAATGCATAAATCAAAGTAAATCGTTAAACAATGCAATGCTTTTTAGAAAAATGAAACCATTATAAGACTCAAGTCCCATCACACAATGCAACGCAAACCGGAGGATAGAGTTTTACCTTATAATGGTCAAAAATGCTTGATACGATAAAACAGATTTGATATTATTATTAGTGTATATATGTTCCAAAAATAATTTTAATCATAATGTATCAATCATAGACGGCATAGTACCCCATCCTACTATGTCGCCATACTAGTTCTAAAATCAAAACCGCATGGTGTCGTATTGGAAATTGGGTTTCCATCATGAGTCGAGGCTAGGGATCGTCCTCTCCGATTCGAGACACTCTAGAAAATGCCTCAGGATCCCCCGTAGTGAACCCTTGGATCTTCAGGGTCGGTCCACAAATAATATTAGTGGATTAGTTATGCCTGAACACACGCTTCCCGGTCCTTTTGAACCTATAATATGACCACTTCCAGCCTATAAAAATCCGAGGTACCACATAATCCATCATCCACATAAGTAAAAATGTCAGGGCTGGTAAGTCGCTGACACCACTTCTAGCTAGAAAGAAACGTGTGCACTCTCTACAGTCCTGATCCCGTTTTTGACTCATACCGGGGTGTGAGGTTCGCGAAGTCACGCTATACACAAATCTACGTCTAAACATGCTATGCTTTGATCATCAACCACAAAGCCCTGCTTTTCAACAAAGCCTTGATCATTTGCATCTTGGCGTGCCACATGGACAATTCACGCCATGCGATCAATAACTACCAACATATACCCTCTGAGGGTATTAAGCAAGAGAATAAATTCTCTGCCACCAAACGGATATATATTAAATAGAAATCAAATTAATTTACATTGAATGAAATCCAATGTCAGACACGCATCCATTTACAAGTCCGTTCTGGGTCCGAACGAAACCGGAGACACATTATTCCTCGTCGTGTATGTCCAATACGGAAGTGAGGTGCTCGTATATCCGGACAATAAAAAAGTACGTTCGGACAAACAACCACTATTGACCCTTTACTGGGAGCTACCCAATGCCAGACATCAGTAGTCGTCCATTCGATGTGAAGATCGCCGGTCTTCAATATCTACGATTTAAATTATCGTATAATCATTTGAAATGAGATTGAACTCGGTCTTTTCAAATGATTCTCGCATATATATAATTTGAAACCATTTCATATCGTTAATAGTATTTAATAACGATTCGTCGCTATTTTTATTTATATAAAAATAGCTCGAATTAATTTAACGACGCTTCAGGTCGCTATGCGGCCCTGGCGCTGTTTTTATCAAATTTTGATTTACACATATCTCGAAATCTAACCGTTGGATTTTGATAAAAGTTATATCGTTGGAAAGATCTTCCCAAAGCGGTCCTAACGGTTCCAGTTTTGGAAAAATCCAACGGTCGGATCATTCGATATAATCGTTTAAAATTACAATTTCGAAACGCAAACTACCGCGCGCGATTCGTTTAATTTTAATATATATATATATATATATATATATATATATATATATATATAATTCGCTCAACGACTTCAAAACCATTTATTGATCAACTAATTTATTTCCACTATGCATTGTTCTAGCAAATCATACATTCAATAAAAATGTAATTTTTATTGATTAACTAATTTATTTCAACCATGCATATTTTTCATCATTTCTATTTACACAATAAAAATGTAAAATTTTATTGTAAAACTTTCGATTTCAAACAATGATTATTTTACACGAATCATGCTTTACATTAAAAATGTAAATTTTAATGTCTCAACCATTTTATCTATACAATGAATATTTACATATATTTTATCTTTACATTAAAAACGTAATTTTTAATGTTTCAAACATTTTATCTTTACAATAAATTCTAATATATGCATTTATAATAAAAGTGATATTTTATACTTGCATATAAATCCTAATATAACCATTTACAATTAAAGTGATTCTTTCACTTTTGATGACAATTCTAGTTTATTTTTGTTCAATCCTTTTTAATTGACAAAAATGTATAATCTTGTTTCATCCTTTTAAAATGAACAAAGATGTCCGTTTTGGTTTAATTCTTTTTAATGACCTAAAATGTATATTTTGGTTAAATCCTTTTTAATAACCAAAAATGTATATTTTGGTTTAATCCTTTTTAATGACCAAAAATGTATATTCTGATGTAATCCTATTTAATGACCAAAAATGTATATTTTGGTGTAATCCTATTTAATGACTATTTTGGTGTAATCCCATTTAATGACCAAAAATGAATATTTTGGTGTAATCTTATTTAATAGGGGTGGGCATAACCGCATCGCAATGCGGAAACCGCCCAGACCGAACCGTAGAAACGGTGCGGAAAACCGCACCGGATTCTCTCTCTAAAGCAAACAACCCAAACCGAACTGACTCGCAACGATACGCTTCGGTTGCGGTTTGAACTGTTATCAAACCATATTAAACAGAACCGAACCGCATAGCAACACCAATAAGGTTATGATAAAAAAGTTAACAAATTCCTATTTAACTTTTTATTTTAACGATATATATTCAATTTTCAGCGTATGTTGTAGTCATATCAATTCAAGATAACACTATGCGTTTTAACCTTCAAGTGACATGATGTCATACAACGTTAAATTGATTGTTGAGGGAAGTAATTCTCTTGTTTCATATTTAATACGGGTTCAAACCGGACCGAACCAAAACCAGAACGTATTACATCGAAACCGAACCGAAACCGAACCGTTTGAACGGTTAGTATAAAGGTTTGTATTTTTGATCAACCTTTTGATGCAGTGCGGAAGCGGTTTGAGCTCCAAACCGCACTGAACCGAACCGCGCCCACTCTACTATTTAATGACCAAAAATGTATATTTTGGTGTAATCCTATTTAATGACCAAAAATGTATATTTTATCTCATTCTTTTTAAAGTGACAAAAATGAATAATTTTAGTCTCATTCTATTTAAAAGATAAAAATGAATGTTTTTATTTCATTCTTTTACATTTGGCAAAAATGAATGTTTTTGTCATTCTTTTACATTTGACAAAAATGAATGTTTTTGTCATTCTTTTACATTTGAAAAAAATGAATGTTTTTATTTCATTCTTTTACATTTGACAAAAATGAATGTTTTCATTTCATTCTTTTACATTTGACAAAAATGAATGTTTTTGTCGTTCTTTTACATTTGACAAAAATGAATGTTTTTATTTTATTCTTTTTCATTCTTTTACATTTGACGAAAATGCATGTTTTTATTTCATTCTTTTACATTTGACGAAAATGAATGCTTTTATTTCATTCTTTTACATTTGACGAAAATGAATGCTTTTATTTAAAAATGAATGTTTTTATTTCATTCTTTTACATTTGACAAAAATGAATATATTTTTCCTGGTTTTCAAATCTTACATTAAAAAGTGAACATGTTTTAATTCCTAAACATGAATCTTTCCTATATTTTATAACATTACAAAAAAAATGTTATCCTTTTTATGAAATCATGTTTTAATCCTAAAACATGAATCTTTTCTATTTTTACAACATTACATAAAAATGTTAACTTTTTATATAATCATGTTTTAATCCTAAACATGAATACTTTCTATTTTTATAACATTACATAAAAATGTTAACTTTTTATATAATCATGTTTTAATCCTAAACATGAATACTTTCTATTTTTATAACTTTATATAAAAATGTTAACTTTTTAATATAATCATGATTTCATTCTTTTATTACATTTAAAAATGTAACCTTTTACTTTCATTCTTTTATTACATTATAGAAAGTGTAATCTTTTATTTCTTTGATTACATTCTAGAAAAATGTAATATTTAGTAATCTTTTATTACATTATAGAAAAATGTAAACTTTTCTTTATTTTATTACATTATAGAAAAATGTAAACTTTTCTTATATTCTTTCATAAAAGAAATGTACTTTTTAATGTGTCATTGCATCAAAAACATGTTTCTTAATGTAAATATATTTTCATTCTTAAAACATGAACAGTTTTCATACATTCTAAATTTACATTAAAAATGGAATTTTTAATGTCAAACATGTTTTACTTTCATAACATGATTTCAAAATAAATGACATGTTTTTTATTTTCATAACATTTCTAACTAAAAATGATGTCTTTATATTAACAAACATTTCTAACTAAAAATGATGTTTTATATATTAACAAAACATTTCTTACAAAAATGATGTCTTTATTTATATGACAAAAGCACATTCTAACTAAATGACATATTTAGGTACAAATTATGTTTTCTAACATAAATGATATATTTACTTACAAATATGTTTTCTAAAATGATTAATATATTTATTTACAAATATGTTTTCTATGTAATCCAATGACAAAAAAAGAATATTTTATTTGTATACAATTTTCTATGCATTTTAATAACAAATAAGAGGATATTTTATTTGTTAACAATTTTCTATGTTAACTTAGCAAATTAAAATGGTAATTTTTATTTGTTAACAAATTTCTAATTAACCAAAAATGATATTTTGGTTTCAACAATCTTATCTTAACAAACATGAGATATTGGTTTTCAACAAAACAAACAGGGTATAATTGTTTTCAACTAAACAAACATGATATGTTTATTTTCAACTATTTTATAACAAACAGGATGTAATTATTTTCAACAATCTTATTTTAACAAACATGATAATTCTAATCCACATATCAACACAATAGTATTATCAACCCAATCAAATCACGTATATAACAAATGGAATTCAACCGCAAATTTGATTTCTAACACGATCAGAAATTAATAAATTTTAATTATTAAAAATAAAGAATTCTCACCTTGCTTTTTGTCTGAATTTCCAAAGTACTCCGTTTCAGATCCGGTCTGTTTCATTCTATAGATCTTGGAAAGATGATTCCAACGCTTCGGACGGTTTGTAAAACAGACCTAGTACGAAAGAGTTATAGTATTTTAAATGTTAATTACTAAATTAAATAATTTAATTAGGATTTATACCTTCTTCCTAGTTCAGAAAAAAGGCCGACATCAAACCCATTTTGTTCGTATTTAGGGTTCTTGTTTGTGAACATTCCCGTCGATGATACGGAGATCGGACGCCACCCCTTCGACAAGCTACGAAGGCCGCACCCAGGTGTACCCCGCATGCCCAACTCGCACGCGCCCTGGAGGGGGAATTCCATGCGATGCGGCAGCGGTTTGGGACCGGATTCCGAGGCAAACACTCGACGATGGTGAACTTCAGCCGTTGGATGTGGAGTTTATGTTGTGCTCTTCAAAATTCCCTTAAGGAGTGTTATCATTCGTTGAAAGATGGTGGAGATCCAAGAAGGGATTGGTTGGAGCTGTTTCGTGCGTTGAACAGCAATGGAGGCGGTTGTATTTTCAAGGAGTAGGAGATTAGGGTTTGGTGTATAGCTACCGTATTTATACATAGTATATAATATATTAATTAACTATTTAATTAAGAAAATAGCCTGCTAAACCATTCCAGCTCAAATTTCAACCCAACAAAAGTTGTCCCTAGGCAAATACCTACGTTTCGGATGCAATGGGTTAGGTCCCGTTAGTCCAAACGAATGTCTTTGGCCTGTTTTATTTAATTTAATATTTAAATCATTTATTTAATTAATTCAATCTTACATTTAAATTCACCGGGGCCACATACGGACTCTAAAAATTGCAGAAAAATTATTTCTGACTTTGTTTTGACGATACGGTCCTAACAAAATTAATTTTGTCAAATTCGGAGACCGTTTGAAAAATGGTCATTTTCAAGTCGATTAAATTTGACTAAAACTGATAAAACACATTTTATTTTGTCATGCTCACATATTAATTCTAAAAATTATGAAAATTTGAAATCTAGCAATAATTTGACATTCCGATTCCAACAAAAGTGGTTTCGTCGAAAACGGAGGTCGTTTGCAAAATGGCTATTTTTAAGGGCTATATATTATGATAAAATATATATAAATTCTACAATGACTTTTCTAAATTTTAAACTGGACATAACTTTTTATTTATAAAGTGAAATTTAGATTTTTCACATTCGTTAGAAAGATATGGTTAAGCAGATTCAAATATTTCTTGTGTCGTTCAATTCTGATTTATATTGAATTCTTTATATTAAATTGAAATTAGAAATTGAATTTTCGAACAGTCGCGCCATTTCGAACTCCTTTTATAATTAAATAAAATTTATTCGTTTTAACTTCGATTAAGATAAATTTTTAGTCGTTATTATTTAAAATAAATTATTTTAAATATTCAAAATCCATTAAAATTTCGAAAATAAAAATTTTAAATTGGTCCCAAAATTCCGGGTTGTTACAGACACAGACGAAGGGAAAAGGGGAAAATCAGAAACCATGTGGTAGATCAGAGAAGGAAAATTGAAACGACCGAAACCTCCCTGTAAGGGAAAGCCCGGATTGAGTTGGGAACACGACAAATCAAAACATAAACAGAAGAACATTTCATTGCTATCACAACAATTACACTAGAGTACAAGAATATTGCAGAGTATGAATAAATAATATATATCAGAAAAATATCAGAAATTAAAATATGTTACATAGCAGTGGAAAAATAATACATAACACAACTGAAAGAAATACACGGATATAGAGCTTTCCGAGTATAGTTCCAGTTGTAAATCCAGGATCCTGTGAATATAATATCTGCAAAACCGAAACTACTAGCCGTCCGTGTGAAAAATAGAGACACCCAGAATTTAGATTAAAACAATAAACTCCAGGTCAGTCATGTGACTGGTGTGAGAACTAAAATAGTTATTTAAAACTTTACTTTGGAAATAAAGTAAATTGAGGGACCACGCCGTATAACACGGAACGGGTTTTCTCCCAAGAATACTAGTGCATAAACAGTTATATACAATGCAATGTTTTTTGGAAAAATGAAGCTATTATAGGACTCAGGACCCATCACATAATGCAACGTAAGCCGGAGGATAGAATTTTCCCTTATAATAGCCAAACATGCTTGGTACGTTTAAAACAAATCATTTGATACTATTATAAGTGCACAGTGTATAAAACAACTTCAAATATAAATAAATCAATCATAGACACCATGGGTACTATATATCACGTCGCCATAATAGTTCTACAATTAAAACCGGAATGTCGTATTGGAAGTTGGATTTCCATCTGCGAACCAAGGCAAGGTGTAACACCCCATGTCCATTAATTTCACTCACTAAGGGAATGCATTAACTTCCATTGAGTATTATAAGAGTATAGAACAGAATATCACAAGACAGATATATAAATGGTACTTAAGAAAATTCAAACTTTTTTCATTGCAGCGGAAAATCAAAACATGTTTGATTACAACATCAAAACCACATACTAGAGTCAAGTACATAAATGTCCATCTTGAACAAAATTATTATCAGAGTACATAAAAGTAAAATCATAATCCCACTCCAAATAGCCATAATGTAAAGAGATAAAGCTGAGCATTACTCTCAACACTTCCAAGCGCTTCAAGAAGAAAGAAATCCAAGTCAAGCTTCAGTGTATCCTTCCTGAGAACCTAGGGGGGACGGAAGAAGAAGAGGCGAAAACAAAAAGGCCAGACATAAAATCTGGCGAGTCCAGCTAATTTTAGCATGAAAATAAGTAAAGCAATATGACAGGAATAAACAGGATGGAAAGTATAACCATGACATAAGGTAAAGCTGGATAACAGGACGAATATAAAGGAATGTCTAGTGTGCTTCCCAGATTTCTTACTTAATTTAATTCTCTGCACCACCTACTAGCAATTCTTAACGAAATGATCCCAACCCCGCAATTGGTAGCACTAAGGCGTAACATCGAGTAAGAGGTACCTGCCCCATACAATCCTTGAAAGTCCACTTGCCCATAATAGATACTAGATGTCCCCACACTACCCCTAATCGATCGGCTCCCTAACTTGTAGATATATGTGTGGGTCCCAGCTTAGGGTGTATCACTCCCTAAGTGGCAACCCGTGGGTGCATAGCTTTATACCTACTAATGTACAGTGGCTAAATCTTCCAATGCCAGGAAAACCTTGTGCATGCTTAACGAACCCGTCGGAACCTGTACTGCTACATCCTCGCTCTTATTTGACCGCTTATAATCAGCCCAGTAAGCGTGCCCTAACCCTGCCTAGCTCAGGGTTCCCGATACCACTAAGTAGATTACTATTTGAAATGGGTCCCTGTCGCTACTAGGTTTTTCCCTAGGGTTTATCCTAACTCAAACTTATATTGGTTAAGTGTTGTCTATCAACCCAGTTGACTTAACCCCCATCCACTTATCTAATCAATATGCATTATTGGTTAAGCTTGCCTTAACCCAGTCCACTTTGTTCATGTATTATTGGTTAAGTTGTCATCTTACACAGGTTAACTTAACCCCACCCACCTAACATGTTTTAGATATCATATTCATCTTTGATCAGCATTAATTAGCTATTAATGCACAGACCTCTCACATTAAGTCGATGGCTCGTGGCCGCTGGGTGTGCCGAGCGGTTCCGGGCAGACTTCTGCCACGAGCCAGACTTAACCTCGTATCTAAGCATCTTTTAGTTATTCCTATGACCTCTCACACTAGACTAGCCGTTTGCAGTTGTTGGTTAGGCCGGTTGGCTCTGGGCAGACTTCTACCGCAAACGGAGTCTAACCTCGTGTCTCAGCATGCTTATCTTAGCCAATTTATTCATTTGCGGTTTATGCCAATTTTAGGCTAATTATGTCAATTACCCAAAATTCCCAATTTCATATCATGCCCAACAATTAACATATATTATGCTAAATTTAACATTTGTCATTCCCAAACCAGCCCAACGTATATTATGCCAAATTTCCCATCGTTCCCCAAAATACCGTTCGTACGTTCATCTCTATGAGATTTGGCCTAGGCTCGAAGTAGCCCGGCTGTAAAAACCAAAAAGGGAAGGAGGAAGGGACAAGATAAAGAACAGGCATAATAATAACAATAGACATAAGTATGAACTGATCATAAAGATATGATAAAACTGATGATAATATCAACATGGGCATATAAGAATCATGAATCTGATGTTATAGGCTAAGACAGAGTTGATGAGATTCAATCTTATTATCATGTATAATTACCAAATCCAATTTACAACATGTCAGAATTACTTTAGCATTATTTTAATCTAAAGATAATCAATGAACTCGCAAAGATTGGATTAAGAAGATAATTAGGCGTTGTAGTTGTTGTAGATTCGATCCCCTTTACAGAATTCCTTTACTTTGAGTTGTTGAAGAAGAAGGACTAGTTTAGGTTGAGGCAGCATGGAGGCGCCATGAATTAATGTAATGAAATTAGGTTTAGGTCTAGGTGTGTTTATATAGGTGTAGTGAGTTAATTAGGGCTACTAGATTAGATCAGGAGCCATAGGAATCGCTCACGTCATCCGACCAATAGAAAATAGCCATATTGCAAAAAAAGATCATTAACCAATAAAAATGCGCCATGTGTGCAACATGATGCGCAGCAGCAGGGTGTTGACACCCATACGTCATACATACATATCTTTACTAATAATCGGAATAGGTTTGGTGTCACACTTTTTTGGTGTACACGCAAACTACCGAAAATGCCCTTTACTAAAAACAAACACATATGATAAAAGGAATTAAATCAAGAAAAAAACGGAAAGTATTTAAAATTAAATAGCAATGTTCCTTTAATTAGCCATGCGCGTCATTAATGACATTAATAGAGACGTAAATGGGAATAATGTTAAAATTTGAAAGCAGAAAATTAAATCTAGAATGGTAACGTAAATGGAATTAAATCACGCGTATGTTTGAATTTGAAAATAAATGCGCATCGTAAATGGAATTAAATCACGCATATGTGTGGAAATATTTATTTCAAGAGTATGTGCACGCGTATTAAGAATGGAACTTTTAAAATTAGAAATATAAATAAATGTTTTGAATAACGGTCACACGAATTAACATGCATGAATTAGAAACAGAAGAAAATTAATGCACAGTAATGAAAATAGGAAAATAAAAAGAAACTATTGAGCAAATAAATATGCAGAAAAATAAAATGGGCAAGAAATATACCAGACCATGTACTAACGACATATTTTTATTTTGTTGAATGGCTCCATGCGTGCCATCACCACGCGCGGAGTGCGTGCCATCACCACGCGCGAAGCGCGTGCCTATACGTCTCGTACATACATACATATATATATATATATATATATATATATATATATATATATTCTTTTTAACCATTTTTCTAGTTAGTCCTCCAATTAACTCTTTTCACACTAAACCGCTTTTTAATTGAACTGCGTTCACGCTAAGCCACTTTTTAGCCATTCCCCTAAAACAAAAATATGACGTTGGCGGGGATCAAACTCTATACCTCTTGTGTGCAAGTCACATGCTCTAACCAACTGGGCTACTTAGTCTTTTTTTAACAAGACTTAGGACAATGATATCCATTATTTTTTATCATTCCTCTTTTTTTACATGTTTTGTTGCAATATTTAATTAAAAGTTATCTTTTTCATCCTAAATCGATTTTCTGCAAACCATAGGTCTAAATTGACTAAAAAATAGCCACGAACGCAATGATCACCTAATTATTCTCTTAAATTAATTATTCTTTAATTATCTCTTATGTCATGTTTTGAAATAACGGGGTATTACATTCTCCCCTCCTTAAAGGATTTCGTCCTGAAATCTTCGAGTTAAGAAGAATGTATCCTACCAACGAATCATCCATCTACTCATCCATCATCCACAAGCATCCATTTTCCTTAAAAGGTTCCTAATGCTATATGAACATATGCAAAAGTGTGTGTATGTATTCCTTATCTAATGCAATGATTAGGCGGTCTACTGATTTAGTTGACCCCCTTAATGCAAAAAAATGATAGTGCGATGCATCCATTATGTATGCAAAAGAATCCTAATGGTACATATCATTTCTATATGAGTGCACAATCATTCATTCAAATGCAGCATCCATATGATAACACATTCAATATACATCCATTAATTTAAATATGCACACTCATTCATATGCAATATGAAAGTAATTGAGCCTATCTAGTGCCTAATGTGTGTGTAAATGCATCCACGAGCAACCACTAGCAAACACTTACATCCACTTGCATCCACCAAACATAACATGTCACAAACTCATGTTTACAACCACAAAATTTTCCTACCTAAAGATCGAAAATGTAATCAAGAGGATATACTAAACGATAGAACAAGTATAAACAAAGCGGTAGAAAAAGGAGAAGTTAAGAATATACCCTCAAAAAGGAAAGGGTACGCCGTACGCATCTTGTCTTCCGTCTCCCAAGTCTCTTCTTGCTCACCTCCCCATTGACCTCTCGGTTGCATAACTTCTTGACCTCCGATCCAAGGATGCATGTAGGAGCTCATCTAATCGTGGCATCTCGCTCCACTTCCACTTCTCTAAGCATGCTCGGCTCTACTACTTCCACGGTATCATGTAAGCACTTCCGCAAATGCGACACATGAAATACGTTATGAACACCACTTAGCCTCTCGGGCAGCTTCACTCTGTAGGCCATCTGTCCAATTCTTTCTGTAATGGGGAATGACCCTACAAACCTTGGTGCCAATTTCCCTACAGATCCAAAGCAAACTACATTTCTCAATGGTGACACTTTAATAAAGACCATGTCTCCAACACTGAACTCAAGATCGGTCCTTCTCTTATCAGCATATGACTTTTGTCGGTCATGTGCCATCTTCATACGTCTTCGAATCAAATTTATCTTTTCCAAAGTTTCCCTGATCATATCGGGCCCAAGCAAAATCTTATTCGTAGATTCCCACCAACAATTCGGTGATCGGCAAGGTCGTCCATATAGAGCCTTAAAAGGTGCCATGCCAATGCTAATCTGATAGCTATTGTTGTAGGAGAACTCTACTAATGGAAGATGTTCCTCCCATGTCCCTCCAAAGTCCAAAATACATAATCTTGAAAGATCTTCTAGAATCTGATTCACTCTTTCTGTTTGGCCATCCATTTGAGGATGATAAGTGGTGCTCAAACACAATTGCGTTCCTACCGCCTCTTGCAAGCTCTTCCAAAACTCACTAGTGAAAATGGGATCTCGATCGCTTACTATGCTAGAAGGTATGTCGTGTAAACGAACTATCTCTCGAAGGTAAACATATGCTAACCACGCCACAGTTCTTTTACTTTTAACGGAAATAAAATGGGCGCTCTTAGTAAGTTTATCTACTACTACCCAAATCCCCGTATTACCCTTCCTTGACCTCGACATCCCATCGTCGAAATCCATGGAAACACTTTTCCATTTCCACTATGGAACCTCTAAAGGGTGAAGTAAACCACTAGGCTTCTTTTGCTCAGCCTTGACTTGCTGGCACACTAAGCATCTAGAACTGAACTCAGCCACATCCTTCTTCATTCCGGCCCAAAAGAAAACTCGCTTCATGTTCCTATACATCTTGTCTCCACGGGGATGTATGGTCAGCTTAGAACGATGTGCTTCTTCAAGGATTGTCCTCCTCAAACCCTCGTCTCGAGGTACACAAAGTCTCCCATCCCTACGCAACTAACCTTTGTCATCGATAGTATACCTACTAAGATGGCTCGAAGACTCCCCTCTGATGAGCTGGTCTACTATCTCTATAAACTGTGGGTCATCTCGCTGTGTCACACCTATCTGTCCCAAAAGCATAGGTCATACCTCTAACGATGCCAACAAACCGGGTACATAATCAATAGAGGGTCTAAAGTCAAAGGTAGAGATATACTCTAAACTCCGTTGCTCGACAAACAAAGGACTCAAAGTTAACATCTTTCTACTTAAGGTGTTACCCTTGCCAAGGGTATATGCAATCTCAAAATCATAGGATGCTAAGAACTCCATCCACCTCTATTGCCTTAAGTTTAAATCTTTTTGGGAGAACAAGTATTTTAGTGAATTATGGTCTGTATACAACTCAAACCTCTCACCAAGCAAGTAATGGCACCAAGACTTAAGCGCAAAAACTATGGCAGCTAACTCTAAGTCGTGGGTAGGGTAATTCTTCTCATGGACTTTCAACTGCCTTCCATCATAACATATCACCCTTCCCTCTTGCATCAAAACTGCGCCAACCCCTATCCCACAAGCATCGGTATACACTATGAACGGTTTACTCCCATCAGGAAAAATTAAAACCGGAGTTGTCGTCAATGCCCTCTTCAAACGCTGGAAAGCATCATCACAGTCAAAATCCCAAGCAAAGGTCGAATTCTTTTTCGTCAACCATTTAAGTGGGGCTGATATCATAGCAAAGTCCTTAATGAACTTTCTGTAATAGCCCGCCAAACCAAGAAAACTTCTTACTTCTATTGCATTCTTAGGAACCTTCCAATCTTGGATTGCCACCACCTTTGCGGGATCCACTGTTATCCCTTCCTTAGAGACCACTGCCCTAAGAATCTCCTTCTTCCTCCAAAAATGACACTTGGAGAATTTAGCTTTGAGTTAATGTGCTCGAAGGGTCTCTAAAACTTCCCTAAGATGTAGGGCATGCTCTTCCTCGCTTCTAGAGAATATCAAGATGTCATCCACAAAGACTACCATGAACTTGTTTAGAAACTCCCTAAACACCCTACTCATCAAGTCTACGAAATATGCGGGTGCATTCGTCAAACTAAAAGGTATAACGAGCCATTCAAAGAAACCATCGGATCCTAAAAGCAGTTTTATCTATACTATCCTCAGCTACCCTCAACTGATGAAATCCTGTAGCTAAGTCCAACTGCGAGAAAATCGAAGCACCAACCAACTGATCGAACAAATCATCTATCCTCGGCAATGGACGTCTGTTTTTCTTCATGAGCTTATTTAGCTACCTATAGTCCATGCACAATCTAAGAGAACCATCAGCCTTCGTGGCAAAAACAACAGGAGCACCCCACTCCGAGATACTTCTTCTTATGAACCCTTTCTCAAGCAACTCTTTCACTTGTTTACTAAGCTTCCTTCTTTCTCTTGGAGCCATGAGACCCACAGGCAATGCAAATGGCTTTGCATTGTCTACCAAGTATATATGGAAATCTATCTCGCGTTTTGGAGGTAAGCTTCTAACCTCCTCAAAGACATCTGCATACTCAAGGACAACTCGAACAGATTGCAAATCATCAATAGATGTGTCAAGAGATTATAGGTAGCTAAGCATAACAGAACCCTTAGGGTCGCATGAGATATTGAGAGTATTACCCAAACTAGTCAACAGTCTAACTACTTGAAACGACCCGAACTTCCCCGGTGAGGAAAGCACGGATTGAGTCGAGAGCAAGCCACAACAGAACGCAGACAGAAGAACATTTCATTGTTTATTACAACAATTCCATCAGAATACAAGAATATACAGAGTATGAACAAATATTATACAACAGAAAATATCAGAGATTACAATACATTACATAGCAGCGGAAAATAATACAATACACAACTAAAGGAGATATACGGATACAAACTTTCCGGATATCATTCCAGCTGTAAACCAAGATCCTGTGAATATAAATCTGCAAAACCAAAACTACTAGCTGCCCGTGCGGAAAATAGGAGCACCCAAAGTTTAGGTTAAAACAATAAACTCCAGGTCAGTCATGGGACTGGTGTGAGAACTAAAACAGTTATTAATCTTTATTTTAAAGTTCGGTATATCAAGGGACCACGCCGTATAACACGGAACGGGTTTCCTCCCAAGAATACCAGTGCATAAAACAAACAGCGCAATGCTAAATAGAGAAAAATGAAGCTATTATAAGACCCAGGTCCTATCACACAATGCAAGCAAGCCGGGGGATAGGGTTTTCCCTTATAATAGCCAAACATGCTTGGTACGTTTAAAACAAATCATTTGATACTATTATAAGTGTATAGTGTCAAAACAATTTCAAATCATAAGTATCAATCCTAGACGGCATGGGTACCATATATCATGTCGCCATACAAGGCTCTACAATCAAAACCGCAAATGTCACGTATTTGGAAATTGGATTTTCGTCTGTGAACCGAGGCAAAAGATAGTCCTCACCGATTCGAGACTGTCTAGCCCGAGCCTCAGGTCAGAGCTCGAGTGACCTTTGGATCGTCAGGGCCGGTCCACCGATGTGGATTAAAATTCCTGAACACTGCGTTTCCCCGCCCTTTGGGGCGTAAGTGAGCCAACGAATGACTCCATCGGACCCGGATCGTCTGATCAAACCGAGGCGCCTCGCAACAGCAACAACCACATATGTCAAACTCGTCAGGGCGTGTAAAACCACTGACGCCACTTCTAGCTAGAAAGAAACGCATGTCCTCCCTGAGGTCCTCTCCCGTTTTTGGTTCACCACCGGGGTGTGAGGCTCGCGATTCAACGTTACACAAAGCTACGCCACAAAGGCCGTGCTTTGATCATCAACCACAAGACTCTGCTTTTCAACAAAAGCCTTGATCATTTGCATCTTAGCATGCCACACAGGCAAACCACTCTATGCAACCGATATCAGTCACACAGAATGAAATCCGATGTCAGACACACAGTCCATTTACAAGTCCGTTCTGGGTCTAAACGAAACCGGAGGCACCTAGTACCCCGCATATCCATCGATCTCCAAGTACGTCTGGACGATCACCAACTGATTCTCTCCTCTTGGGTTTACGACCCAATCAAGATCATCAGTAATTATCCAAACGACGTGAAGACCTCCGGTCTTCAACCATCGTCTTCATCTTCGACTAATCGTCGAATCAGTTATACAGAATGGGATAAACCCGGTCTTTCTAAATAACTCGCTTATATAATAAACATGTGTTACAAAAACACAACATACGCCTCATTCCAATTCATCAGCCACTAACCGTAAATTAGCAAGAGAATAATTCCCCAAATATGAACCCCGAAGGCCGAAACCAACATCAGATCAATATCCAAGAAACCATCCAACTTAGCTAACATACAGTTAGTTTCTAAATTTCACATTCTTAGGGAAAGGTTCCCATTAATTTTATCAAAGATAAATTCCTTTAAATTTATTCTTTAATCTTCCTTTGAATATCACTTCAAACTAGTCGGGATTAACGAACCTTACTGAAGTAATCATTTGTTTTGATTTCCCAATCCCAACCTATTCATACCATGAAGTAAAACTGGTCATACTTCATATCTAACACCACGGTGTTATCGGTAAATTCAATTACCATTTCACGCTCAAATCTAATTAAAGATTTAACTATCGCTGGAAGCAAAACTGGTGATACTCCATTCTCGATCTTTTCAATCTAATTAAAGATTCATTTAAACTCCACTTAGTTTTAATCTGTGACTGGGTTAAAGAATCAGTGTCATTTAAAACACGGTTCACGATAAACCCCAAAATCACATCACATTTCAATCAGTCCCTACCCGTAAATTAGCAAGTGAGCAATTCCCTAAGTATTAGCCCCAAAGGCCGAAACCAACATCAGCTCAATACCCCAGAAACCATTCAACTTAACTAATCTCTAGTTAGTTTCTGATTTTCTTAACTCCTTTGGGTCTAAGAACAGTATTATTGAAGATACCGTTCACGACAACCCAAAATCACATTCCATTAATTATCGGGTTAAAGAACAAGTGTTATTTAAAACACTATTCACGATAAACCCAAAAATCAATACCAATTCAATTCCAATTAAATATTATTTAATTGGTACACTTCATTAAATCTAAATAAAATGATTTAATTTTTTTCTCAACTGGGCTTAAGAACAGTGTTAATGAAGACATCATTCACGACAAACCCAAATCACATTTGATATTAAATACAAGGCTCTGAATAGAAAATATATCGGCTTATATTCAATTTCAAATTCTACGACCAACAAATATCGTATTGGAAATAACGATATTAATATATCTTTCAAATTTCCATAACAACATCTGTATAATCACGAAATCCAACATCGAAATATTCCAAAGACAATTTCGATTCAAATCCATTCCAATTCAATTATTGGAAATTCTGGTTACTTTTAAAACCCTTTTCAAATTCAATTTATTTATTTTAAAAATAAATAAATTATAATTCTAGTTCAAAACTAGTTCATTTCAATAAAAATCTATTTTTATCTTTTCAAATATGGAGTTTTTCATCCCAATTCTTTACAAATCATTTCTTATGATTTTACACAAATTATTACTATTTTTAATAATTTTATCAAGGCCCGTACAGTCGATTTCCATCAATGGCCATCGAACTGCACTTACAGCGACCTTTTCCAAATTTGATTTGGACATAATTCCAAATCCAACCAATAGATTTTTAATTTCTAATATTCGTTAGAAAGCTCTTTTCGATACGAACCCAACGGTTTCGGATTTAGGAGAATCCAATGGTCGGATCTCCCGTAATGTCCGTTCGAAGTCAATGGTCGAAATTTACGAACTACCGCGGCGTGGCGCGTTCTATTCAGGCCATCATATATATAATATATTTATATTATATATATTTCGTCGATTGCCTTTGTAAAACATATTATATAAATTGTTTTAAATTCGTTTTCAAAACAATTTCAACTTCCTTTTCAAATTCATATCAAAATTGAATTTTCCCTTACAAATTCGTTTTAAATTCATTTCAAATTGATTTCAATTCAAATCGATTTTCAGTTCAATTTCAATACGTTTTAAATTCAATTCAAAACGATTTCAATTCTATTTCAATCTAATTCGAATTTCAATTCTATTCAATTTAATTCGAATTCATTTTCTATTCAATTCAATTTCAATCTAAGTCGAATTTCTATTCTTTTCAATATAATTCGAATTATTCGATTTTGAAAGCACTTTTCAATATTCATTATAAAAACGAATATAATAGATATAAATATCGTTTACGTCAAAATGGCGTCAATCTAATCAACACGGCTTCATATGTTTCTATTTTCAAATATTCTATTTCAAATATTTTATTTCAAATATTTCTTTTTCAAAACTGGAATGAGGCCCAATCAACTACCATATAATGTTAATTATATGGATTTTCTACAACACATGTATACAATAACAACGATGAATAATCAACCATCATCCAAAGTGCATTCTACACTATATAAGCATCAAATATAAATATTCAACGCTTATAACAGTCTGTCAATCAATTGATCGACATACAACTAACTATTGGGATTAGTGTAGGTCATATATCACCCCAATACCCGTGTGGGGTTTTCAAACAATCAAACACAGATTTTATTTGTGCAGTTAGGCGATGTGTAAAATTTATCGTCCCAATCAATATCAGTCAAATGTGTGTATATAAACAAATCATCGATTTGTTTATAAATTTCATTTTAAATACACGTTAAAAATTCTATTTTTAACTATAAAATATTTTCCACTATAAAATATTTTATTTCATTTCACATCACACAATCAACTACACATCAAAATCAAACAAACAAGCATACAAGCCGTCCATGGTCTGTGGACGATGGGTGTCGGGTGCTACTAAACACCGTTTGCATCCTAGTATATATTTCAACTAGAAATAAATTTAAAAGTGAGGAGTTCTCACTGAGGGTTCCACTCCATCGTGCTTTGCTTTTCTGAACTGCCGAACCGTCTGGATCTGCTTGAAATTCCTATGCAGTTCTTTTCACGCTGTTCAAATAAAATTTACATTTTATCGCTTCATTTCAATAGATAAAAATCATATTTCTATTTCTACTTCATCTATTTTTATTTTCTACCGCTACTATATAGATAAAAATTCTATTTTTATAGCGCTACTTTCTATAGAGAGATTATATTTTTATACTTCTACAATATAAAAGATTATATTTTTTATACTTCTACAATATAAAAGATTATATTTTTTTACTTCTACAATATAAAAGATTATATTTTTATATTTCTACAATATAAAAGATTATATTTGTTTACATTACTACAAATCACATTTTCCTATATGATAAAATCAGGTTTTAATCTAATTTAAAATCGGATTTTTATAAAATAAAATAAAACAGAATCGGTAAAACTCACTGCGTTTGATTGGAAGAAGGTTGTCGAAGTCTGGTGGTCGACGAGGGGGCTTTAGGCGATCGGCGATGACCTTCTGGTGGTCCACTGCGGCTGTCAGCGGGTTTGTAGAGGGGGTTTCTAGTATCGGGGAGAGGGATGGGGGGTGTGGCTACTCTGGAGGAGGAGGCGGCGACTGGGGGAGGGCGAGGTGGCGTTGGGGTCGGCAGCGATGAGGTGCGGTGGCCTGGAAGGGAAAGGGCGACGGGTGTCTTCAAAACTGGGGTGCTCACTGCCTCGAATGGAAGAGGGAAGGAGGGTCGACGGAGACGAGGGAGGCGGAGGTGCATGGGTGGGGTCCGTCGGTGGCGATGCGATGGAGGGGGGTGTGCGGCGCAGTCAACGGGTTGATTTGGTTTTTTTTTGTAAAGTGGTCGGGGAGAGAGAGTATGGGAAGAGAGAGAGGGTGGGGAGTTATATAGTTTTATTTAATTATTATTTATTTTCTCCTTAAGTCGACTTTTCAATTCGAACTCGAAATCCAATCCAACGACTGTCGTCCCTAGCGTAATACCCCCATTCCAAACACAACGGGATATATATCGTAAGCTGATTTGATCGTTACAATCAGTTTCCGTTGAATTTAAAATTTAAATCTATATACTCAATTTTAAATGCACATTTCAATTTACCGGGGCCACATACAATCTCTAAAAATTCCCGAAAAATATTTTCTAGCTTCGTATTGACGATATAGTCCTAACAAAACTAATTTCATAGAATTCTGAGACCGTTTGAAAAATGTCCAATTTCCAGTCGATTAAAATCAACTTAAACTGGTCAAACGCGTTTTCCCTTGCCACGCTCACATATTGATTTGAAAAATTACGAAATTTGAAACCTAGCAATAACTTGACATCACAGATCCAACAAAAGTTGTTTCGTCGAAATCCGAGGTCGTTTGCAAAATGGCTATTTTTAAGGGCTGAAATTCCATAGCGACTATTCTGAAATTTCAACTGGACATAACTTTTGATTCCCGCTATGAAATTTTGATTTTTCGGATTCGTTGGAAATATATTCTCAATTAGATTCAAATATTTTTGGTTTCACTAAAATCCGGTTTATTTTGAATCCTGTACACTCATTTGAATTTTGAAATCGAATTATCGAACTACCGCTCCATTTTCAATTCCTTTTATATATATAAATAAATATTTATATTCTAACGACGATTCGAATAAATATATACGTTCGAATTCTATTCAAAATAAATTTCTCGTCATTACTATTTAAAATAATCCATTTTAAATATTCAAAATTCGCTAAAATAGCCAAAATAGAAATTTTAAATTGGCTCGGATTTTCAGGTTATTACAATCTCCCCCACTTAAAACTTTTCGTCCCCGAAAAGGAACGAAGCCGAAAGTTGTTTAACAAATCAACTCAACTTTCACTGTTTTCTTTACGGCTTAAGTTCTTTAACTTTTCAGTTTCTTAGAACTTTTCAAATTTTTCAAAAATTTGGCTAACACCCTAAATTTTCGAAAAATTTCACCATAACCTCCCCTGCACCGGGGGCACCGGGAAAATCCCGAAATTGCCATACAGGCCCTCTGATCTCAAAAAGAAAAAGAAAAAGCCAAGCGGCTAGCCAATCGGCTCATAAAATCATCATCACCCAAACAAAACAGTAAATTATGGTAAACATGTACCTATTTGTCAGGCAAACAATTTTATTCTTCTGCTCTAGCCTCTTTGCTATGACCTGTTCAATGTAAGTACGTGTATATGCAAGCAAATGCTAATAATTTTCAATACAATTCACTTTTTGATCAATTTGGCTATAGGGTACAAATTTTAATTAATCAACCAATAATCAACAACACAACCATCAATCAATTAGTTGGTTATCATTTCAAATGCATAACTTTGATGTATAGTCAAAAATCACATTTTCGATGCCAAATCACAACAATAAGCAATATCTAGTTTCGGTTCTCACACCAGTCAATTGGAAATATATAGAAATCTCACTTTCGAAACTCGAAAATAAATACTGGCGATGGTGCCCCGCCACCAGAATTATCCCTAGGCAACTAGAGTGCGATTCTATAATTATCCAATACATTAAAACTTCGAATACACGTTTGCAAGACATATATGCAAAATCTCTATATATTGGATTGTCCAAATTCATATAAATAAATAATCAAATACGAGAAATTGATTTAAATTTTCAAAACAAACTTGTTTTCAAATTTAAAAATATACTCTTCACACTCGTTCTACGATACTACTGATCCCATCTCTAACGAGTCATTCCATTGGATATTACTAATCCAATATCTGATGAATTCTTTCGTATGGTTCTAATGTGCCTTATTCTCTGAGCTTTGTAAACCAAAGCTCTGATACCAAATGAAACGACCCGAACTTCCTCGGTGAGGAAAGCACGGATTGAGTTGAGAGCAAGCCACAACAGAACGCAGACAGAAGAACATTTCATTGTTTATTACAACAATTCCATCAGAATACAAGAATATACAGAGTATAAACAAATATTATACAACAGAAAATATCAGAGATTACAATACATTACATAGCAGCGGAAAATAATACAATACACAACTGAAGGAGATATACGGATACAAAGCTTTCCGGATATCATTCCAGCTGTAAACCAGGATCCTGTGAATATAAATCTGCAAAATCAAAACTACTAGCTGCCCGTGCGAAAAATAGGGGCACCCAGAGTTTAGGTTAAAACAATAAACTCCAGGTCAGTCATGGGACTGGTGTGAGAACTAAAACAGTTATTAATCTTCATTTTAAAGTTCGGTATATCAAGGGACCACGCCGTATAACATGGAATGGGTTTCCTCCTAAGAATACCAGTGCATAAAACAAACAGCGCAATGCTAAATAGAGAAAAATGAAGCTATTATAAGACCCAGGTCCTATCACACAATGCAAGCAAGCCGGGGGATAGGGTTTTCCCTTATAATAGCCAAACATGCTTGGTACGTTTAAAACAAATCATTTGATACTATTATAAGTGTATAGTGTCAAAACAATTTCAAATCATAAGTATCAATCCTAGACGGCATGGGTACCATATATCATGTCGCCATACTAGGCTCTACAATCAAAACCGCAAATGTCACGTATTTGGAAATTGGATTTCCGTCTGTGAACCTAGGCAAAAGGTAGTCCTCTACCGATTCGAGATTGTCTACCGTCTCTATGCAACCATCCCTTATCATCTATGGTGTATCTACCCAAATGGCTGGACGACTCCCCTCTTATAAGCTTCTCTACCAACACAACCAACTGTGGGTCGTCTCGCTGAGCCTCGCCAATCCGTCTCAAAAGAGTAGGTCTAACCTCCAAGGATGCCAACAAACCAGGTACAAAATCAACAGAAGGTCTGAAGTCAAACAAAGAAAGAAACTCCAAGCTTCGTCGTTCCACGAACAATGGACTCAAAGATAGCCTTTTTCTACTTAAGGCGTCTGCCACCACGTTACCCTTACCAGGGGTATACGCTATCTCGAAATCATAGGATGCTAAGAACTCCATCCACCTTTGCTGTCTTAAGTTTAAATCCTTCTGAGAGAATAAGTACTTCAATGATTTATGGTCGGTGAACAACTCGAATCTCTCACCAAGAAGATAATGGCGCCAAGACTTAAGTGCGAAAACAATCGCGGCCAACTCTAGATCATGGGTAGGGTAATTCTTCTCATGCACTCTCAATTGTCTCCCTCCATAGGCTATTACCCTTCCCTCCTGCATCAAGACTGCGCCTAATCCTGTTCCACAAGCATCGGTATAAACAACAAACGGCTTACTCCCATCTGGAAGCACTAAAACTGGAGCGGTGGTCAAAGCTCTCTTTAACCGTCGGAAAGCATCATCACAATCTACATCCCATGAGAAAACCAGATTCTTCTTCGTCAAGCGGGTTAATGGGGCTGATATCTTCGCGAAGTCTTTGATGAACTTCCTATAATATCCTGCCAACCCCAAGAAACTTCTTACCTCGGTAGCATTTCTAGGAACTTTCCAATCCTGGATAGATACTATCTTTGCGGGATCCACAGCTATCCCTTCCTTAGAGACCACATGCCCTAAGAATCGCACTTCTCTTCTCCAAAAATGGCATTTAGAGAATTTAGCTTTAAGACTATGCGCTCGAAGAGTCTCCAACACTTCCTTGAGATGTAAGGCATGCTCTTCTTCATTCTTGGAAAAGACCAAGATGTCATCCACAAAAACTACTACAAACTTATTCAGATACTCTCTGAACACTCTACTCATGAGATCAACAAAGTATGCGGGGGCGTTTGTCAACCCAAATGGCATCACTAGCCACTCATAAAAACCATCCGGAGTCCGGAAAGCAGTCTTCTCTATACTGTCCTCCGCCACTCTTAACTGATGAAACCCTGTAGCTAAGTCCATCTGCGAAAATACTGACGCGCCAACCAACTGATCAAAGAGATCATCTATCCTCGGTAATGGGTGTCTATTCTTCTTCGTGAGCTTATTAAGTTCCCTATAATCCACACAAAGTCTGAGGGACCCATCCGCCTTCGTGGCAAACACTACTGGAGCTCCCCACTCCGATATACTTCGCCTTATGAACCCCTTCTCAAGCAACTCCCCTACTTGCTTATGAAGTTCTCTTCTCTCACGAGGAGCCATGTGGCGTACTGGCAAAGACACTGGTTTGGCATTATCCACCAAATAAATTCGGAAATCTATCTCCCGCTTCGGAGGCAAACCCTTTACTTCTTCAAACACATCCGGATATTCCCGGACTACTCTGACAGAACACAAACTTTCGACCGAAGCATCGAGCGATTCAAGATAACTTAGCAAAACAGATTCCATGGGATTGCAAGAGATCTCGAGAGTGTTACCCAAGCGGGTCATGAGCCTGACAACTCTCCTTTCGCAATCAAGAACGGCACCATTACTGGATAACCAGTCCATGCCCAAGATCAACCCATAGCCCGTGAAGCCCAATACAAAAGCATCACATCTAAACTCAACGCTAAGTATAGAAATCTTCAAACCCAAACATATCATAGACAGATATATGGAGCCCCCAATTGGGTTTGAGACAACCAAGGGATCATCAACTAGACTGGTGTCTAAGTGCAGTGACTCAACTAACGATGATGAGATAAAAGAATGCGATGCGCCAGAGTCAAACAAAGTACGAACTGGATGATCAAACAGAAAAACCAGACTTTCAACGGAAATAGTTCTACCTCTCTGCTGAATCGGTGGAACTGAGAGAACCTGAACTTGCCCCCCTGACTGAGGTGGTGCTATAAGAGCTTGCACCTGGCCTCCTGAGGTAGACCCCGTCTTCTGCCCCTTCTTTGGGCAGTTTTTCACAAGATGCCCTGCTTCACCACAATGAAAGCAACCGGTCTTCTTCTTTTTGCGACAATCCTTACTGAGGTGTCCTGGTGTTCCACAATTGAAGCACTTCTTCTTCGTCTTCTTTTTGTCACCATTGCCTTTTCCGCCCTTGCCTTGTTGTTGCTGTTGCGGTTTCTTCTGATCCCCCTTTTTCTCTGGTGCCTTAGAATTCTTATCATCCTCATGCATAAGTGCCATGTAGACAAGCTTCTCAAAAGTGGCCCCCATAGGAATGTGAGTCATAGCTATTCCTTGCAATGGTTCGTTCAAGCCTCTAACGAACCTCAAAGCCTTCTTCTCCGGTGTATTCACCAACTCTATGCCAAACCTTGCTAATTGATTGAATTTGTTGACATATTCTTTCACCGTGAGATTCCCTTGCTTCAAATTCAAGAACTTCTCCATAAACAGATTCTCTTCCGCCCTTGAGAGAAACTTAGCCCCAAACCTTTGCTTAAAATCTGCCCAAGAGTCAACAGGGCGTTCTCCATTAGTGACCTCCCACCAGAATGAGGCCTCTCCCTTCATTAACCAAGCCGCCAACTTGACTTTCTTTCCCTCTTCCACTTCAAAGATATCTAGCAACTCTTCCACTTCCTTAAGCCAATCTCTAGCCTCTACGAAAGTCTCTGAACCAAGAAAAGGTTTTCCTCCTATAGCCTTGAACTCCTTGCAAACCTTAGCAAAATTATCCACTCTAGGCTGAGGAGGAGGAGCGGTTGTCTCTGGTGTAGTAGCATTGGCCGGACCCGCAGCCGCGGCCCTAGCCTCTTGCAACCTCCTATACCATAGTGGTATAACTAAACCCTCCGGGATGTTAAGATCTTCAGCCATGCTGAAACGAAAGAGGAAAGATTCAAAAAGGAGATTCCGAAAGATAAAGATATGGCTATTGGGGATTATGCTTTTCTTTTTCAAAAACTTTTTCTCTTAGAAGACATGCTTTTAAAAATACTTTCTTCGAAAATACTCTTAGAAAGTAGTTTTTCTCAAAAATTTTATCTGTTCTGGTAACCTTAAGCTCTGATACCACGTGTAACACCCCACTCCCGCTATGATCACTCACTAAGGGAATGCCATAGCATCGGTGGAGTATTTTAGTGAATATAGAACAGAAAAATTACAACAAGACAGATATAAATAGTACTTGAAATTTTAAAACATCATCTCATAACAGCGGAAGTAAAACATGTCTGGTTACATCATAAAACCACAATAAAGGTCAAGTACAATATCCATCAAAATAAAGAAGTACATAATCCCACTCTCATACAATAGCCAAACAAAAGAAAAGATAACTGGATAACTGGAGCTTTACATCTATCCAAGCTCCTAAAGACTGGAACAGCAATCCGATCAAGCTCCACTACTGCTAGGATCCACCGTAGGACCTGAGGGTTGGGAAAAAGATAAAAACAACAGGGTCAGACATAAGTCTGAGCGAGTCCTATAACTTTAACAATACAATCGTTAAAGTAACCAGAGAAGACATAAACTGATATACGGTAACATATAGGGATGAATGGCTACCCTAAGCAGTCAACTAAACGAAGATAAAGGATAAAGACGCATCTACCCTCCCTAAGGTAAATTACTAAACTGCACCACACCAGTCGTTCCTAACTTAAAGGTTGATCCCACCCAAGGACTTATAAAATTTACTAATTAGTACCTGCGTACCCCTAGGTGACCAAGTAGGCGCCACGGGGCCCTACAATCCACTAGGTGTACACACTACTTCCCATTCGATCGGCTCCCTAACGTAGATACCCGTGCTGGCCCCACCGTGGGATGTATCATTCCCCAATGTGGCAACCTGATGAAACTAAAGGTGCACGGCTTATATCTACTCGATGCAACAACGGCTTACCTACCAGCCCGGGCCCACTCACGCATATGAAGCCCGTTGGACTTGCGTTGCCACCGCTAACCCGTTTGCCTCTTACAGTCAAGCCCAGTATGCGTGTCCCGTCCTCGACATGGGTCGAGCCCACAAAGATACGTATGGGTTACTGGTTGAAATGGGCCTCCACAAGCTACCTACCTAAGCTTGTCCCTTTTTCTAGTATATCCCACTTAACCCTTTAATCATGTTTTAATTACATGTTCTATTTTGGTTAAGTATTCTAATCGTATTTTCTATTGCCACCCAAGGCAACCACTAGATTTTCTCATGCCACCCGAGGCACCCACTTAACCCCTCATGTCCCTCTACATGCTAATGTGGTTAAGTGTTTCTTAATTAATTAATTAAGAACGTAACCTTTGTAAAGACCTCTCACATTAGACTGTCTTTTATGACCGCTGGTTAAGCCGGTTGGGTCCGGGCAGCCTTATGTCATAACAGAGTCTAACCTCGTGTCTTTACATTAATTACGTATTTAGTTTGTGCCTAAGACCTCTCACATTGGGCTAACATTTGTAGCAACTGGTTAAGCCGGTTGGGTCCGGGCAGTTTTACGCTACAACTGAGTCCAACCTCGTGTCTTAGTCAATTAATTACACCTAATTAATCACCCTCATAATTTTATATTAATTATCCCTAATTAATCAAGTTTTCTTAACATGGGTAGACCTAACTTAATAGGTAAATTCCCATGGGGTAGACCTAACTCAATAGGTAAATTCCCAACACATAGTATGGGTACACCTAACCAAATAGGCAAATTCCCATACTATGTTTATTTATTTTGTGTTATGCATAATTATATTAATTTCACACAATCTTATTAACTTATGCATTTAATTACCCCATCGTTCCCACGTAATTTCGTTCATGATATAACACATATAAAAGGTGTCAACTTGCATATGAATGAACATGTTTCAAAGGTGCCATCTTGCATATTAACAAACACATAACTTGCATATGAACTTGCATAACATGTCACATAACTTGCATATAATATGTCACATAACTTACATATTCATTTTGCATAACAAACTTGCATATTAGCTTATAGACTTGCATAATGTGTCATCATGAACTTGCATATTAATAAACATGTAACTTGCATATTTACATACATGTAACTCGCATATTAACAAACATGTAACTTGCATATAAAGAAACATGTAACTTGCATATTTACATACATGTAACTTGCATATTAACAAACATGTAACTTGCATATTAACAAACATGTAACTTGCATATTTACATACATGTAACTTGCATATTAACAAACATGTAACTTGCATATTAACAAACATGTAACTTGCATAGCATATTACCATGAACTTGCATAACATGCATATGATTACATAGCCCACAACTTGCATATTTAGCATCATGCAAACATAACATACATCATATTAAACTTGCATAAGCTTACATACTCAACATGCATAAACATAAGATTAATGCTAACATCATATCATATGATTCAAAGCTCATTAACCCACATACAAAACCATAAATCTCATCACATCTCATCTAATTAGTTTACCAAAAGATCATCAAAGTGATAGAAACTCACAACTAGCAACTTTGAACACCAAATGAAGAAGATTAAGATGCTAAGAAGGGATTAGAAGTTGATTAGAGAGTGATTAGTATGCAACCCTCTTCATAAAATTAGTGGAGGCCATGAGAGCTAGCATTTTGCCATAGTTTAGTCACTAGATTTAATTATGAATGAATTAGGGTAGGTTAGGGTCTTATTTATAGATTAGGCAAGTGTTTTAGGCCATAGGATTAACCCTAGATTCAATCCAAGCCATCAAAGCATGTCTTGGGGAAGAAGTCAAGTGTAGGAACCATCTAGGGCCTTTAGATTAAAGATGGACCATGAGAACCATTCAAATGCAAAATCTGCACTTGAGCGAATCGGCCCACGGGTTGACAGCCAAACACCCTGGATTAACCCCTAGTCGACCCAGCGGGCTCGGGTCGACTTCAAAAATCGGCCGGTTCGGTTATTCCCCTCTCCCAATTCGCTGTTTTGAGCATTTTTGCATATTTATTTATTAAATTTTCAATTATATATATATATATATATAAATATATATATATATATATATATATATATATCTACACAACCCATTTCACTTAATTAAGTATACTTTAATTTGGGAATTTTCGTGAAACTTCGCGAGGCCATATCTTGGTCATACGGACTCCGATTTTCGAAAACTCGGACTCTATTTCGCGTATTTTTCCGAGACGAACACAATGGCATAGCCCGTTTCCCTTGATTCCCATTTTAGAATTAAATTCTGCCTCGATTTATGTTATTACAGGTTATTGAAAATAAGGGTTGTTACATTCTCCCCTCCTTAAAGGATTTCGTCCCCGAAATCTTCAAGTTAGGAAGAACGTATCCTACCATCCAATCATCCATCTACTCAAAGCATCATCCACGAGCAATCATTGTCCTTACAAGATTCTAAATGCTGGATGGATATATGCAAAAGTGTGTGTATATGTACTTACCTAATGCGAAAATCAGGCGGTTACTGATACAGTAAACCTCCTTAATGCAAACCATGATAGTGCCATGCATCCAATATGTATGCGAAACCCTATTGACACATACAAATTTCTACATGCGTGCACAACCATACACAAAAATGCATCATCCATATGATAACACAGCCATGATACATCCATCAATCTAACTACCACATCCATTTATGCAATATGCAACATGAAGTGACTGAGCCGATCTAGTGCCTAATGTGTGTGTATATGCATCCACGAGCAACCACTAGCAAACAATTGCATCCATATGCATCCATCAACCATAACATGTTTCAAACACATGTCTCAACCATAGGTTTTACCCTATCTAAAGGTCATAGGTATTAGCGAGAGGATATACTAAAGATAAGATAAGTACTAGACAAGCAATAAAGGAGAAGTTAAAAGACATACTCTCAAAAAGAAATGGATACAAAGAACGCATCTTTGCTTCCGTCTCCCAAGTAGCATTGCTTTCGTCATCTCCCCATTGCACTTTAACTAGCTGAACTTCTCTGTTCCTCAACTTCCTAGTTTCTGACCCAAGGATGCGAGTAGGAGCTCGTCGAATCGTCGCATCACGCTCTACCTCTACATCTCTAAGCAAGCTCGGCTCTACCACCTCCGCGGTCTCATGTAAGCACTTCCTCAAATGTGATACATGGAATACATCATGAACACCACTAAGTCTGTCGGGCAACTCCACCCTATATGCCATCCGTCCAATCCTTTCCTTAATAGGAAACGGCCCAACAAATCTCGGTGCTAACTTCCCTACGGACCCAAAGCGAACAACATTTCTCAATGGAGATACTTTGACAAAAACCATGTCCCCAACCTCAAACTCAAGATCCGTCCTTCTCCGATCCGCATAAGATTTCTGTCTATCTTGCGCTGCTTTCATCCTTTTTCGAATTAAATCAATCTTCTCTGAAGTCTCTCTAACCATATCCGGCCCAAGCAAGATCTTATCCGTAGATTCCCACCAACATGTAGGAGATCGACAAGGCCTTCCATAAAGAGCTTCGAAAGGAGCCATACCAATACTGGACTGAAAGCTGTTATTATATGCGAACTCCACCAAAGGAAGATGTTCTTCCCATGTACCTCCAAAATCCAAGATACAAAGCCTCAAAAGATCTTCTAAGATACGGTTCACCCTCTCGGTCTGACCGTCCGTCTGAGGATGATATGCGGTGCTCAAACACAACTGAGTCCCTACCGCCTCTTGCAAACTTCTCCAAAACTCACTAGTGAAAATAGGATCTCGATCACTCACAATGCTGGATGGTACGCCATGCAATCTAACAATCTCTCTAACATAGACTGAAGCAAGCCATGGAGCGGTCCTCTTACTCTTTACGGGTATAAAATGGGCACTCTTTGTAAATCTGTCTACCACAACCCAAATTCCCGTATTGCCCTTCCTCGATCTCGGTAACCCGTCGATGAAATCCATCGAGACACTATCCCACTTCCACTGTGGAACTTCCAATGGGTGTAGCAACCCACCGGGTTTCCTTTGCTCCACTTTAACTTGTTGGCACACTAAGCATCTAGCCACATACTCGGCCACATCTTTCTTCATACCGGCCCAAAAGAAAACTCTCTTCATGTCTTGGTACATTTTGTCTCCACCGGGATGAATAGTCATTCTTGAACGATGTGCATCATCCAAAATAGCCTTCTTCAAACCCTCATCTTGCGGTACACAAAGTCTACCGTCTCTATGCAACCATCCCTTATCATCTATGGTGTATCTACCCAAATGGCTGGACGACTCCCCTCTTATAAGCTTCTCTACCAACACAACCAACTGTGGGTCGTCTCGCTGAGCCTCGCCAATCCGTCTCAAAAGAGTAGGTCTAACCTCCAAGGATGCCAACAAACCAGGTACAAAATCAACAGAAGGTCTGAAGTCAAACAAAGAAAGAAACTCCAAGCTTCGTCGTTCCACGAACAATGGACTCAAAGATAGCCTTTTTCTACTTAAGGCGTCTGCCACCACGTTACCCTTACCAGGGGTATACGCTATCTCGAAATCATAGGATGCTAAGAACTCCATCCACCTTTGCTGTCTTAAGTTTAAATCCTTCTGAGAGAATAAGTACTTCAATGATTTATGGTCGGTGAACAACTCGAATCTCTCACCAAGAAGATAATGGCGCCAAGACTTAAGTGCGAAAACAATCGCGGCCAACTCTAGATCATGGGTAGGGTAATTCTTCTCATGCACTCTCAATTGTCTCCCTCCATAGGCTATTACCCTTCCCTCCTGCATCAAGACTGCGCCTAATCCTGTTCCACAAGCATCGGTATAAACAACAAACGGCTTACTCCCATCTGGAAGCACTAAAACTGGAGCGGTGGTCAAAGCTCTCTTTAACCGTCGGAAAGCATCATCACAATCTACATCCCATGAGAAAACCAGATTCTTCTTCGTCAAGCGGGTTAATGGGGCTGATATCTTCGCGAAGTCTTTGATGAACTTCCTATAATATCCTGCCAACCCCAAGAAACTTCTTACCTCGGTAGCATTTCTAGGAACTTTCCAATCCTGGATAGATACTATCTTTGCGGGATCCACAGCTATCCCTTCCTTAGAGACCACATGCCCTAAGAATCGCACTTCTCTTCTCCAAAAATGGCATTTAGAGAATTTAGCTTTAAGACTATGCGCTCGAAGAGTCTCCAACACTTCCTTGAGATGTAAGGCATGCTCTTCTTCATTCTTGGAAAAGACCAAGATGTCATCCACAAAAACTACTACAAACTTATTCAGATACTCTCTGAACACTCTACTCATGAGATCAACAAAGTATGCGGGGGCGTTTGTCAACCCAAATGGCATCACTAGCCACTCATAAAAACCATCCGGAGTCCGGAAAGCAGTCTTCTCTATACTGTCCTCCGCCACTCTTAACTGATGAAACCCTGTAGCTAAGTCCATCTGCGAAAATACTGACGCGCCAACCAACTGATCAAAGAGATCATCTATCCTCGGTAATGGGTGTCTATTCTTCTTCGTGAGCTTATTAAGTTCCCTATAATCCACACAAAGTCTGAGGGACCCATCCGCCTTCGTGGCAAACACTACTGGAGCTCCCCACTCCGATATACTTCGCCTTATGAACCCCTTCTCAAGCAACTCCCCTACTTGCTTATGAAGTTCTCTTCTCTCACGAGGAGCCATGTGGCGTACTGGCAAAGACACTGGTTTGGCATTATCCACCAAATAAATTCGGAAATCTATCTCCCGCTTCGGAGGCAAACCCTTTACTTCTTCAAACACATCCGGATATTCCCGGACTACTCTGACAGAACACAAACTTTCGACCGAAGCATCGAGCGATTCAAGATAACTTAGCAAAACAGATTCCATGGGATTGCAAGAGATCTCGAGAGTGTTACCCAAGCGGGTCATGAGCCTGACAACTCTCCTTTCGCAATCAAGAACGGCACCATTACTGGATAACCAGTCCATGCCCAAGATCAACCCATAGCCCGTGAAGCCCAATACAAAAGCATCACATCTAAACTCAACGCTAAGTATAGAAATCTTCAAACCCAAACATATCATAGACAGATATATGGAGCCCCCAATTGGGTTTGAGACAACCAAGGGATCATCAACTAGACTGGTGTCTAAGTGCAGTGACTCAACTAACGATGATGAGATAAAAGAATGCGATGCGCCAGAGTCAAACAAAGTACGAACTGGATGATCAAACAGAAAAACCAGACTTTCAACGGAAATAGTTCTACCTCTCTGCTGAATCGGTGGAACTGAGAGAACCTGAACTTGCCCCCCTGACTGAGGTGGTGCTATAAGAGCTTGCACCTGGCCTCCTGAGGTAGACCCCGTCTTCTGCCCCTTCTTTGGGCAGTTTTTCACAAGATGCCCTGCTTCACCACAATGAAAGCAACCGGTCTTCTTCTTTTTGCGACAATCCTTACTGAGGTGTCCTGGTGTTCCACAATTGAAGCACTTCTTCTTCGTCTTCTTTTTGTCACCATTGCCTTTTCCGCCCTTGCCTTGTTGTTGCTGTTGCGGTTTCTTCTGATCCCCCTTTTTCTCTGGTGCCTTAGAATTCTTATCATCCTCATGCATAAGTGCCATGTAGACAAGCTTCTCAAAAGTGGCCCCCATAGGAATGTGAGTCATAGCTATTCCTTGCAATGGTTCGTTCAAGCCTCTAACGAACCTCAAAGCCTTCTTCTCCGGTGTATTCACCAACTCTATGCCAAACCTTGCTAATTGATTGAATTTGTTGACATATTCTTTCACCGTGAGATTCCCTTGCTTCAAATTCAAGAACTTCTCCATAAACAGATTCTCTTCCGCCCTTGAGAGAAACTTAGCCCCAAATCTTTGCTTAAAATCTGCCCAAGAGTCAACAGGGCGTTCTCCATTAGTGACCTCCCACCAGAATGAGGCCTCTCCCTTCATTAACCAAGCCGCCAACTTGACTTTCTTTCCCTCTTCCACTTCAAAGATATCTAGCAACTCTTCCACTTCCTTAAGCCAATCTCTAGCCTCTACGAAAGTCTCTGAACCAAGAAAAGGTTTTCCTCCTATAGCCTTGAACTCCTTGCAAACCTTAGCAAAATTATCCACTCTAGGCTGAGGAGGAGGAGCGGTTGTCTCTGGTGTAGTAGCATTGGCCGGACCCGCAGCCGCGGCCCTAGCCTCTTGCAACCTCCTATACCATAGTGGTATAACTAAACCCTCCGGGATGTTAAGATCTTCAGCCATGCTGAAACGAAAGAGGAAAGATTCAAAAAGGAGATTCCGAAAGATAAAGATATGGCTATTGGGGATTATGCTTTTCTTTTTCAAAAACTTTTTCTCTTAGAAGACATGCTTTTAAAAATACTTTCTTCGAAAATACTCTTAGAAAGTAGTTTTTCTCAAAAATTTTATCTGTTCTGGTAACCTTAAGCTCTGATACCACGTGTAACACCCCACTCCCGCTATGATCACTCACTAAGGGAATGCCATAGCATCGGTGGAGTATTTTAGTGAATATAGAACAGAAAAATTACAACAAGACAGATATAAATAGTACTTGAAATTTTAAAACATCATCTCATAACAGCGGAAGTAAAACATGTCTGGTTACATCATAAAACCACAATAAAGGTCAAGTACAATATCCATCAAAATAAAGAAGTACATAATCCCACTCTCATACAATAGCCAAACAAAAGAAAAGATAACTGGATAACTGGAGCTTTACATCTATCCAAGCTCCTAAAGACTGGAACAGCAATCCGATCAAGCTCCACTACTGCTAGGATCCACCGTAGGACCTGAGGGTTGGGAAAAAGATAAAAACAACAGGGTCAGACATAAGTCTGAGCGAGTCCTATAACTTTAACAATACAATCGTTAAAGTAACCAGAGAAGACATAAACTGATATACGGTAACATATAGGGATGAATGGCTACCCTAAGCAGTCAACTAAACGAAGATAAAGGATAAAGACGCATCTACCCTCCCTAAGGTAAATTACTAAACTGCACCACACCAGTCGTTCCTAACTTAAAGGTTGATCCCACCCAAGGACTTATAAAATTTACTAATTAGTACCTGCGTACCCCTAGGTGACCAAGTAGGCGCCACGGGGCCCTACAATCCACTAGGTGTACACACTACTTCCCATTCGATCGGCTCCCTAACGTAGATACCCGTGCTGGCCCCACCGTGGGATGTATCATTCCCCAATGTGGCAACCTGATGAAACTAAAGGTGCACGGCTTATATCTACTCGATGCAACAACGGCTTGCCTACCAGCCCGGGCCCACTCACGCATATGAAGCCCGTTGGACTTGCGTTGCCACCGCTAACCCGTTTGCCTCTTACAGTCAAGCCCAGTATGCGTGTCCCGTCCTCGACATGGGTCGAGCCCACAAAGATACGTATGGGTTACTGGTTGAAATGGGCCTCCACAAGCTACCCACCTAAGCTTGTCCCTTTTTCTAGTATATCCCACTTAACCCTTTAATCATGTTTTAATTACATGTTCTATTTTGGTTAAGTATTCTAATCGTATTTTCTATTGCCACCCAAGGCAACCACTAGATTTTCTCATGCCACCCGAGGCACCCACTTAACCCCTCATGTCCCTCTACATGCTAATGTGGTTAAGTGTTTCTTAATTAATTAATTAAGAACGTAACCTTTGTAAAGACCTCTCACATTAGACTGTCTTTTATGACCGCTGGTTAAGCCGGTTGGGTCCGGGCAGCCTTATGTCATAACAGAGTCTAACCTCGTGTCTTTACATTAATTACGTATTTAGTTTGTGCCTAAGACCTCTCACATTGGGCTAACATTTGTAGCAACTGGTTAAGCCGGTTGGGTCCGGGCAGTTTTACGCTACAACTGAGTCCAACCTCGTGTCTTAGTCAATTAATTACACCTAATTAATCACCCTCATAATTTTATATTAATTATCCCTAATTAATCAAGTTTTCTTAACATGGGTAGACCTAACTTAATAGGTAAATTCCCATGGGGTAGACCTAACTCAATAGGTAAATTCCCAACACATAGTATGGGTACACCTAACCAAATAGGCAAATTCTCATACTATGTTTATTTATTTTGTGTTATGCATAATTATATTAATTTCACACAATCTTATTAACTTATGCATTTAATTACCCCATCGTTCCCACGTAATTTCGTTCATGATATAACACATATAAAAGGTGTCAACTTGCATATGAATGAACATGTTTCAAAGGTGCCATCTTGCATATTAACAAACACATAACTTGCATATGAACTTGCATAACATGTCACATAACTTGCATATAATATGTCACATAACTTACATATTCATTTTGCATAACAAACTTGCATATTAGCTTATAGACTTGCATAATGTGTCATCATGAACTTGCATATTAATAAACATGTAACTTGCATATTTACATACATGTAACTCGCATATTAACAAACATGTAACTTGCATATAAAGAAACATGTAACTTGCATATTTACATACATGTAACTTGCATATTAACAAACATGTAACTTGCATATTAACAAACATGTAACTTGCATATTTACATACATGTAACTTGCATATTAACAAACATGTAACTTGCATATTAACAAACATGTAACTTGCATAGCATATTACCATGAACTTGCATAACATGCATATGATTACATAGCCCACAACTTGCATATTTAGCATCATGCAAACATAACATACATCATATTAAACTTGCATAAGCTTACATACTCAACATGCATAAACATAAGATTAATGCTAACATCATATCATATGATTCAAAGCTCATTAACCCACATACAAAACCATAAATCTCATCACATCTCATCTAATTAGTTTACCAAAAGATCATCAAAGTGATAGAAACTCACAACTAGCAACTTTGAACACCAAATGAAGAAGATTAAGATGCTAAGAAGGGATTAGAAGTTGATTAGAGAGTGATTAGTATGCAACCCTCTTCATAAAATTAGTGGAGGCCATGAGAGCTAGCATTTTGCCATAGTTTAGTCACTAGATTTAATTATGAATGAATTAGGGTAGGTTAGGGTCTTATTTATAGATTAGGCAAGTGTTTTAGGCCATAGGATTAACCCTAGATTCAATCCAAGCCATCAAAGCATGTCTTGGGGAAGAAGTCAAGTGTAGGAACCATCTAGGGCCTTTAGATTAAAGATGGACCATGAGAACCATTCAAATGCAAAATCTGCACTTGAGCGAATCGGCCCACGGGTTGACAGCCAAACACCCTGGATTAACCCCTAGTCGACCCAGCGGGCTCGGGTCGACTTCAAAAATCGGCCGGTTCGGTTATTCCCCTCTCCCAATTCGCTGTTTTGAGCATTTTTGCATATTTATTTATTAAATTTTCAATTATATATATATATATATATATATCAATATATATATATATATCTACACAACCCATTTCACTTAATTAAGTATACTTTAATTTGGGAATTTTCGTGAAACTTCGCGAGGCCATATCTTGGTCATACGGACTCCGATTTTCGAAAACTCGGACTCTATTTCGCGTATTTTTCCGAGACGAACACAATGGCATAGCCCGTTTCCCTTGATTCCCATTTTAGAATTAAATTCTGCCTCGATTTATGTTATTACAGGTTATTGAAAATAAGGGTTGTTACATCGAGTGACCTTTGGATCGTCAGGGCCGGTCCACCGATGTGGATTAAAATTCCTGAACACTGCGTTTCCCCGCCCTTTGGGGCGTAAGTGAGCCAACGAATGACTCCATCGGACCCGGATCGTCCGATCAAACCGAGGCGCCTCGCAATAGCAACAACCACATATGTCAATCTCGTCAGGGCATGTAAAACCACTGACGCCACTTCTAGCTAGAAAGAAACGCATGTCCTCCCTGAGGTCCTCTCCCGTTTTTGGTTCACCACCGGGGTGTGAGGCTCGCGATTCAACGTTACAAAAAGCTACGCCACAAAGGCCGTGCTTTGATCATCAACCACAAGACTCTGCTTTTCAACAGAAGCCTTGATCATTTGCATCTTAGCATGCCACACAGGCTAACCACTCTATGCAACCGATATCAGTCACACAGAATGAAATCCGATGTCAGACACACAGTCCATTTACAAGTCCGTTCTGGGTCTGAACGAAACCGGAGGCACCTAGTACCCCGCATATCCATCGATCTCCAAGTACGTCTGGACGATCACCAACTGATTCTCTCCTCTTGGGTGTACGGCCCAATCAAGATCATCAGTAATTATCCAAACGACGTGAAGACCTCCGGTCTTCAACCATCGTCTTCATCTTCGAATAATCGTCGAATCAGTTATACAGAATGGGATAAACCCGGTCTTTCTAAATAACTCGCTTATATAATAAACATGTGTTACAAAAACACAACATACGCCTCATTCCAATTCATCAGCCACTAACCGTAAATTAGCAAGAGAATAATTCCCCAAATATTAACCCCGAAGGCCGAAACCAACATCAGATCAATATCCAAGAAACCATCCAACTTAGCTAACCTACAGTTAGTTTCTAAATTTCACATTCTTAGGGAAAGGTTCCCATTAATTTTATCAAAGATAAATTCCTTTAAATTTATTCTTTAATCTTCCTTTGAATATCACTTCAAACTAGTCGGGATTAACGAACCTTACTGAAGTAATCATTTGTTTTGATTTCCCAATCCCAACCTATTCATACCATGAAGTAAAACTGGTCATACTTCATATCTAACACCACGGTGTTATCGGTAAATTCAATTACCATTTCATGCTCAAATCTAATTAAAGATTTAACTATCGCCGGAAGCAAAACTGGTGATACTCCATTCTCGATCTTTTCAATCTAATTAAAGATTCATTAAAACTCCACTTAGTTTTAATCTGTGACTGGGTTAAAGAATCAGTGTCATTTAAAACACGGTTCACGATAAACCCCAAAATCACATCACATTTCAATCAGTCCCTACCCGTAAATTAGCAAGTGAGCAATTCCCTAAGTATTAACCCCAAAGGCCGAAACCAAAATCAGCTCAATACCCCAGAAACCATTCAACTTAACTAATCTCTAGTTAGTTTCTGATTTTCTTAACTCCTTTGGGTCTAAGAACAGTATTATTGAAGATACCGTTCACGACAACCCAAAATCACATTCCATTAATTATCGGGTTAAAGAACAAGTGTTATTTAAAACACTATTCACGATAAACCCAAAAATCAATACCAATTCAATTCCAATTAAATATTATTTAATTGGTACACTTCATTAAATCTAAATAAAATGATTTAATTTTTTTCTCAACTGGGCTTAAGAACAGTGTTAATGAAGACATCATTCACGACAAACCCAAATCACATTTGATATTAAATACAAGGCTCTGAATAGAAAATATATCGGCTTATATTCAATTTCAAATTCTACGACCAACAAATATCGTATTGGAAATAACGATATTAATATATCTTTCAAATTTCCATAACAACATCTGTATAATCACGAAATCCAACATCGAAATATTCCAAAGACAATTTCGATTCAAATCCATTCCAATTCAATTATTGGAAATTCTGGTTACTTTTAAAACCCTTTTCAAATTCAATTTATTTATTTTAAAAATAAATAAATTATAATTCTAGTTCAAAACTAGTTCATTTCGATAAAAATCTATTTTTATCTTTTCAAATATGGAGTTTTTCATCCCAATTCTTTACAAATCATTTCTTATGATTTTACACAAATTATTACTATTTTTAATAATTTTATCAAGGCCCGTACAGTCGATTTCCATCAATGGCCATCGAACTGCACTTACAGCGACCTTTTCCAAATTTGATTTGGACATAATTCCAAATCCAACCAATAGATTTTTAATTTCTAATATTCGTTAGAAAGCTCTTTTCGATACGAACCCAACGATTTCGGATTTAGGAGTATCCAATGGTCGGATCTCCCGTAATATCCGTTCGAAGTCAATGGTCGAAATTTACGAACTGCCACGGCGCGGCGCGTTCTATTCAAGCCATCATATATATAATATATTTATATTATATATATTTCGTCGATTGCCTTTGTAAAACGTATTATATAAATTGTTTTAAATTCATTTTCAAAACAATTTCAACTTCCTTTTCAAATTCATATCAAAATTGAATTTTCCCTTACAAATTCGTTTTAAATTCATTTCAAATTGATTTCAATTCAAATCGATTTTCAGTTCAATTTCAATACGTTTTACAATTCAAAACGATTTCAATTCTATTTCAGTCTAATTCGAATTTCAATTCTATTCAATTTAATTCGAATTCATTTTCTATTCAATTCAATTTCAATCTAAGTCGAATTTCTATTCTTTTCAATATAATTCGAATTATTCGATTTTGAAAGCACTTTTCAATATTCATTATAAAAACGAATATAATCGATATAAATATCGTTTACGTCAAAATGGCGTCAATCTAATCAACACGGCTTCATATGTTTCTATTTTCAAATATTCTATTTCAAATTTTCTATTTCAAATATTTCTATTTCAAATATTTCTTTTTCAAAACTGGAATGAGGCCCAATCAATTACCATATAATGTTAATTATATGGATTTTCTACAACACATGTATACAACAACGATGAATAACCAACCATCATCCAAAGTGCATTCTACACTATATAAGCATCAAATATAAATATTCAACGCTTATAACAGTCTGTCAATCAATCGATCGACATACAACTAACTATTGGGATTAGTGTAGGTCATATATCACCCGAATACCCATGTGGGGTTTTCAAACAATCAAACACAGATTTTATTTGTGCAGTTGGGCGATGTGTAAAATTTATCGTCCCAATCAATATCAGTCAAATGTGTGTATATAAACAAATCGTCGATTTGTTTATAAATTTCATTTTAAATACACGTTAAAAATTCTATTTTTAACTATAAAATATTTTCCACTATAAAATATTTCATTTCACATCACACAATCAACTACACATCAAAATCAAACAAACAAGCATACAAGCCGTCCATGGTCTGTAGACGACGGGTGTCGGGTGCTACTAAACACCGTTTGCATCCTAGTATATATTTTAACTAGAAATAAATTTAAAAGTGAGGAGTTCTCACCGAGGGTTCCACTCCGCCATGCTTTGCTTTTCTGAACTGCCGAACCGTCTGGATCTGCTTGAAATTCCTATGCAGTTCTTTTCACGCTGTTCAAATAAAATTTACATTTTATCGCTTCATTTCAATAGATAAAAATCATATTTCTATTTCTACTTCATCTATTTTTATTTTCTACCGCTACTATATAGATAAAAATTCTATTTTTATAGCGCTACTTTCTATAGAGAGATTATATTTTTATACTTCTACAATATAAAAGATTATATTTTTTTATACTTCTACAATATAAAAGATTATATTTTTATACTTCTACAATACAAAAGATTATATTTTTTACATTACTACAAATCACATTTTCCCATATGATAAAATCAGGTTTTAATCTAATTTAAAATCGGATTTTTATGAAATAAAATAAAACAAAATCGGTAAAACTCACTGCGTTTGATCAGAAGAAGGTTGTCGAAGTCTGGTGGTCGACGAGGGGGCTTCACGCGATCGGCGATGACCTTCTGGTGGTCGACTGCGGCTGTCAGCGGGTTTGTAGAGGGGGTTTCTAGTATCGGAGAGAGGGATGGGGGGTGTGGCTGCTCTAGAGGAGGAGGAGGCGACTGGGGGAGGGCGAGGTGGCGTTGGGGTCGGCGGCGATGAGGTGTGGTGGCCTGGAAGGGAAAGGGCGGCGGTTGTCTTCAAAACTGGGGTGCTCGCTGCCTCGAATGGAAGAGGGAAGGAGGGTCGACGGAGACGAGGGAGGCGGAGGTGCATGGGTGGAGTCCGTCGGCGGCGATACGATGGAGGGGGGTGGGCGGCGCAGTCAACGGGGTGATTTGGGGTTTTTCTGTAAAGTGGTCGGGGAGAGAGAGTATGGGAAGAGAGAGAGAGGGTAGGGGGTTATATAGTTTTATTTAATTATTATTTATTTTCTCCTTAAGTCAACTTTTCAATTCGAACTCGAAATCCAATCCAACGACTATCATCCCTAGCGTAATACCCCCAATCCGAACACAACGGGATATGTATCGTAAGCTGATTTGATCGTTACAATCAGTTTCCATCAAATTTAAAATTTAAATCTATATACTCAATTTTAAATGCACATTTCAATTTACCGGGGCCACATACAGTCTCTAAAAATTCCCGAAAAATATTTTCTAGCTTCGTATTGACGATATGGTCCTAACAAAACTAATTTCATCGAATTCTGAGACCGTTTGAAAAATGTCCAATTTCCAGTCGATTAAAATCAACTTAAACTGGTCAAACGCATTTTCCCTCGCCAAGCTCACATATTGATTCGAAAAATTACGAAATTTGAAACCTAGCAATAACTTTACATCACGGATCCAACAAAAGTGGTTTCGTCGAAATCCGAGGTCATTTGCAAAATGGCTATTTTTAAGGGCTGAAATTCCATAGCGACTATTCTGAAATTTCAACTGGACATAACTTTTGATTCCCGCTATGAACTTTTGATTTTTCGGATTCTTGGAAAGATATTCTCAATTAGATTCAAATATTTTTGGTTTCACTAAAATCCGGTTTATTTTGAATCCTGTACACTCATTTGAAATTTGAAATCGAATTATCGAACTACCGCGCCATTTTCAATTCCTTTTATATATATAAATAAATATTTATATTCTAACGACGATTCGAATAAATATATACGTTCGAATTCTATTCAAAAAAAAATTCCCGTCGTTATTATTTAAAATAATCCATTTTAAATATTCAAAATTCGCTAAAATAGCCAAAATAGAAATTTTAAATTGGCTCGGATTTTCGGGTTATTACACTACCCTTTTTTCACAGTCGAGAATGGCACCATACCTGGCTAGCCAATCCATTCCTAGAATCAACCCATAGCCAGTGAAACCAAGTACATAAGCGTTGCATTCGAACTCAAGGCCATACACAAATATTCTTAAATCTCGACATAACATAGAAAGATGGGTTGTACCCCCAATAGTATTTGAGACTACAATGGGATCCATAACTAGACCAGTATCTAGGTGTAGAGATTCAACAACAGAAGCAGATATAAATGAATGTGAAGCGCAAGAATCAAATAAAGTTCGAACAGGATGATCAAAGAGGAAAATCAAACATTCAACAGAAATATTTCTACCTCTCTCTTGGGTAGGTGCCATGAAAATATGAACCTACCCTCCAGAAGTAGATCCTGTCCTTTGTCCTTGCCTCTGTCCTTGCCTCCTTGGGCATTCCATAATCATATGCCCAGCCTCACCACATTGGAAGCAACTCATCTTCTTCTTCGTCCTACAGTCCTTACTTAAGTGGCCCGGTGTTCCATAATTAAAACACCTTTTCTTCCCTTAGCCCTTGTTATCCTTACCACCTTTCTTAGGTTCTACTTTCTTGTTTTGTGATTCTTCCACTTCCACCTCTTTCTTTTCACCTTTACCCTCTTCATGGATTAAATCCAAATCAACAAGTTTCTCATCCTTAGGCTGTGCTCCTTAGCCTAAACTCCCTCATTCTCATGTTTACCATCCTTGTGTAACAAGGTAACAAGTCTCCCAAAAGCATCCTCCATCGCATGGGAAACCTTAAGAAGCTTGAAAGGGGATTAGCCGCAGGTGAAACTACTGCGGCTACAGATGGAGGTTGGGCATTTGTTTGCCCTCCGACATGTGCCGTAGTTTTAACATGCCTACGGAATTATGGCGAAAAGAAAGGAAAAAGAGATTCAAGTAGAGAATCGAAAGAAAGATATATGGCTTTTGGGGATTATGTTTTTCATAATAAACCTTTCTCTTGAAAATATCCTCTTTAAAACATGTTTTTGAAAATACTTCTTTCTAAAAATGCCTTTTAAAAACGGTATACAAAATCTTTTATCTGTTCTAGTAACCTTCAGCTCTGATACCACGTGTAACACCCCACGTCCATTAATGTCACTCACTAAGGGAATGCATTAACTTCCATGGAGTATTATAAGAGTATAGAACAGAATATCACAAGACAGATATATAATTGGTACTTAAGAAAATTCAAACTTTATTCATTGCAACGGAAAAGCAAAACATGTTTGATTACAACATCAAAACCACATACTAGAGTCAAGTACATAAATATTCATCTTGAACAAAATTATTATTAGAGTACATAAAAGTAAAATCATAATCCAACTCCAAATAGCCATAATGTAAAGTGATAAAACTGAGCATTACTCTAAACACTTCCAAGCACTTCAAGAAGAAATAAATCCAAGTCAAGCTTTAGTGTTTCATCCCTGAGAGCCTTGGGGGTGGGGGGGACGGAAGAAGAAGAGGCGAAAACAAAAGGGCTAGACATAAAGTCTGGCGAGTCCAACTACTTTTAGCATGAAAATAAGTAAAGCAATATGACAGGAATAAACATGATGGAAAGTATAACCATGACATAAGGTAAAGCGGGATAACAAGAGGAACATAAAGGAATTCTAGTGTGCTTCCCAGATTTCTTACTTAATTTAATTCTCTGCACTACCTACTAGTAATTCTTAACGAAATGATCCCAACCCCGCAATTGGTAGCACTTAGGCGTAACATCTAGTAAGAGGTATCCGCCCCATACAATCCTTGAAAGTCTACTTGCCCATAATAGATACTAGATGTCCCCACACTACCCCTAATCGAACGGCTCCCTAACTTGTAGATATCTGTGCGGTTCCCAACTTAGGGTGTATCACTCCCTAAGTGGCAACCCGTGGGTACACAGATTTATACCTACTGATGTACATTGGCTAAATCTTCCAATGTTGGGAACACATTGTGCACGCTTAACAAACACATCGGAACCTGCACTGCTACACCCTCGCTCTTATTTGACCGCTCATAATCAGCCTAGTAAGCGTGCCCTAACCCTGCCTAGCTCAGGGTTCCCGATACCACTATGGGTTACTGTCTGAAATGGGTCCCTACCGCTACTAGGTTGTCCCCCAGGGTTTATCCTAACCCAATCTTATATTGGTTAAGTGTTGTCTATCAACCCAGTTGACTTAACCCCACCCACTTATCTAATCAATATGCATTATTGGTTAAGCTTGCCTTAACCTTATCCACTTTTTTCATGTATTATTGGTTAAGTTGTCATCTTACACAGGTTAACTTAACCCCACCCACCTAACATGTTTTAGGTATCATATTCATCTTTGATCAGCATTAATTAGTTATTAATGCACAGACCTCTCACATTAAGTCGATGGCTCGTGGCCGCTGGATGTGCCGAGTGGTTTCGGGCAGACTTCTGCCACCAGCCAGACTTAACCTCGTGTCCAAGCATCTTTTAGTTATGCCTACGACCTCTCACACTAGACTGGCCGTTTGCAGTTGCTAGTTAGGCCAGTTGGTTCCGGGCAGGCTTCTACCGCAAACGGAGTCTAACCTCGTGTCTCAGCATGCTTATCTTAGCCAATTTATTCATTTGCGGTTTATGCCAATTTTAGGCTAATTATGTCAATTACCCAAAATTCCAAATTTCATATTATGCCCAACAACTAACATATATTATGCCAAATTTAACATTTGTCATGCCCAAACCAACCCAACGTATATTATGCCAAATCTCCCATCGTTCCCTAAAATACCGTTCGTACGTTCATCTCTATGAGATTTGGCCAAGGCTCGAAGTAGTCCAGCTATAAAAACCAAAAAGGGAAGGAGGAAGGGATAAGATAAAGAACAGGCATAATAATAGCAATAGGCATAAGTATGAAATGATCATAAAGATATGATAAAACTGATAAAACTGATGATAATATTAACATAGGCATATAAGAATCATGAATCTGATGTTATAGGCTAAGATAGAATTGATGAGATTCAATCCTATTATCATGTATAACTCCCAAATCCAATTTAAAACATGTCAGAATTGCTTTAACATTATTTTAATCTAAAAATAATCAATGAACTCAAAAAGATTGGATTAAGAAAGAGTATTAGGCATTGCGGTTGTTGTAGATTCGATCCCCTTTACAGAAATCCTTTACTTTGATTTGTTGAAGAAGATGGACTAGTTTAGGTTGAGGCAGCATGGAGGTGCCATGAATTAGTGTAATGAAATTAGGTTTAGGTCTAGGTGTGTTTATATAGGTGTAGTGAGTTAATTAGGGCCATTTGATTAGATCAGGAGCCATATGAATCGTCCAAGTCATCCGACCTATAGAAAATAGCCATGTTGCAAAAAAAACGATCATTAACCAATAAAAATGCGCCATGTGTGCAAGATGATGCGCAGCAGTAGGGTGTTGACACCCACACGTCATATATATATATATATATATATTATTTCTAACCATTTTTCTAGTTAATCCTCCAATTAACCCTTTTCACACTAAACCGCTTTTTAATTGAACTACGTTCACACTAAGCCACTTTTTAGCCATTCCCTTAAAAAAAATGACGCTGGCGGGGATCGAATTATGTACCTCTTTTATGCAAGTCACATGCTCTAACCAACCGGGCTACTTAGTCTTTTGTTAACAAGACTTAGGACAATGGTATCCATTATTTTTTCTCATTCCACTTTTTTTTCATGTTTTGTTGCAATATTTAATTAAAAGATATCTTTTTCACCCTAAATCAATTTTCTGCAAACCATAGGTCTAAATTGACTAGAAAATAGCCACGAACGCAATGACGTAACCCGTTTCACCTAATTCTTCTCTTAAATTAATTACTCTTTAATTATCTCTTATGTCATGTCTTGAAATAACAGGGTGTTACACAAGGGATCATCCTTACCGCTTCGAGACGCTCTAGTCCGTGTCTCAGGCAAGTACTCGGTTAAGGCTTGGATCGTGAGGGCCGGTCCATATAAGTGGATTAGTAATACCTGAACAATACATTTCCCCGCCCTATGGGGCGTAAGTCTGGTCAGTATGTCGACTATGTCATCCATCGGCGCCATAGTTACCGATATATCTGAGGCGCCTCACTATCCATCATCCATATAAGTAGAATGTCTGGGCTCCATACCATGACACCACTCATAGCTAGAAGGAAACGCGTGTCCTCGCTGAAGTCCTCTCCCGTTTCTGGTTCACATCGGGATGTGAGGCTCGCGAATTAACACTATACACAAAGCTATGCTATATTAAAGTAGTGCTTTGATCATCGACCACAAGACTCTGCTTTTCAATAGAAGCCTTAATCATTTGCATCTCAGCATGCGACATAGGAAATTCACGCCATGCGACCGATGTCTATCGATAAATAACCTCTAAGCTCGTATGTCTTAGACAAGGGTGTTAAGCAAGAGAATAAATTCTCCGCTACCAAACGTGTGTATATATATATATATATATTTAATAGAAATCATTCAACACAGAATAAAATCCAATGTCAAGCACACATCCATTTACAAGTTAGTTCTGGGTCTGAACGAAACCGGAGGCACCTTATTCCTCGTCCCATATGTCCAATACAGTATAGAGGTCTTCGCATATCCGGTCGATCTCCAAGTACGTCTGGACGATCACCACTTATTACCTTATCTTGGGTGTACAAGCCAATTAAGACATCAGTAATCATCCAAACGATGTGAAGACCTCCGGTCTTCAACCACCATCTTCATCGTCGACTTGTCGATTCAGTTATTCAGAATGGGATAAACTTGGTCTCCTTGAATAACTCGCGTATCTTATAAACAAGTGCTATAAAAACACAACATACGCTTCATTCCAATTCTGAATATTCTTGTATTTAAATATTCATATCCTTTGGGAAAGGTTCCCATTAATTTTATCAAAGATAAATTCTTTAAATTTATTCTTTAATCTTCCATTGGATATCAATTCAAACCAAATTAAGGTTTATCCAAACTAGTAGGGATTAGTGAACCTTACCAAAGTAATCGTTTATTATATTTCCCAATCCCAACCTATTCATCCCATGAAGCAAAACTGTAATACTTCATATCTAACACCACTGTGTCATCCGTAAAATTAATTACCAATTCACGTTCAAATCTAATTAAAGATTTAACTATCGCTTCGAGCAAAACTGGTGATACTCCATTCTCGATCATTTCACGAATTCGATAAATTTAATTACTCTATTCACATTCCAATCTAATTAAAGATTCATTAAAACTCTAGTTCAGTTTTAATCTCAAAAATCATTACTTAATGATTATTCGAAGTTAAGAAATTAATCTTATCTTTTACTGGGTTAAAGTACTAATGTAATTTAAAACACAATTCATGATAAACCCAAAATCACATTCCATTGATTATGGAATCTTCACGAAAAACAAATTGATATATATGTATATAACTGATATCAATTTCCGTATCCAACTAATAATATAAATGGAATAACGACAAAGCCTTTTAAATTCCATATATAGTAACAGTCTTCCTCAACAGAAGTTCACTTCGATTATTATCAAATCGAATTCCATTCCATTCCAATTTGTTATATTAAATTGAAAAACCTTACTTTGGAAAATTTCCTTTAAATCTAAATAAAAAGATTTATAAATTCCAAATCACAATTCATTGTAAATCGGGTTAAAGAACGAATGTCGTTAAAAACACAGTTCACAATAAACCCAATTCACATTCCATTTTATTCCAATTATTAAATATAGTTGGAAACTCTAATAATCTTAATTAAAAGATTTATTCTTTTCACATGGGGTCCAAGAACAGTGTTACTGAAAACACCATTCACGACAAACCCAAAATCCAATTCTTTTATTCAAGTCCAATTAAATCTTAACTAATTGGAAAACTTCACTGAATCATAATTAAAAGATTTATTCTTTCCTCAACTGGGTCTAAGAACAGTGTTAATGAAGACACCATTCACGACAAACCCAAAATCCAATTCAATATTAGATACAAGGCTCTAAATAGAAATTATATCGGCTTATATTCAATATCGAATTTTGAAATCAACAAATATCGTATTGGGAATAACGATATATATATATATACCTTCCAAATTCCTCCACAATATCCGTATAATCACGGAATCCAATATCGAAATATTCCGAAGATAATTTCGATTCAAATCCATTCCAATTCATATATTGGAAATTCTGGTTATTTTTAAAACAAATCCAATTTATTTATTTAAAAATATCGGATTATAATTCTAGTTCATAACTAGTTCATTTTGATAAAAATATATTTTTATCTTTACATGTGGAATTTTTCATCCAAATTCTTTCCAAATCATTTATTACGATTTTACACAAATTATTAATATTTTTAATAATTTTATCAAGGCCCGTACAGTCGATTTCCATAAACGGTCATCGAACTGCACTTACAGTGACCTTTTCCAAATTTGATTTGGACATAATTCCAAATCCAACCGATAGATTTCAAATCTCTTATATTTGTTGGAAAGCTCTTTTTGATACGAACCCAACGGTTTTGGTTTTAGGAGAATCTGATGGTCGGATCTCCCGTAATATCAATTCGAAGTCAATGGTCGAAAGTCGCGAACGATCACGGCACGACGCGTTTTATTCAGGCCATTTAATATACATAATGTATATATCATATATATTTTGTCGATTCTCATTTAAAACGTATTTTATAAAGTCGTTTTAAAAACGATTTCAACTTCATTTTCGATTTTAAATCAAAATTGAATTTTCCTTATCATTATAATATATAAATGATAATATTTTCAAATTATCAGATCTTGAAATATTTTCCTATTCGATATTCATTATAAAACTGAATAAAATCTATATAAATATCGTTCGCGTCAAAATGGCGTATCTCTAATCAACACGGCTTCATATATTTCAATATTTTCGTGTCCATCCAAAATCGAACATCAAAACCAGATTTTAATCCTTTACTGAATATTATTTTAAAATATTCGTTATTTTAAAATATACGTTATTTTAAAATATTCTTTATTTCTGAATTGGAGTCAGACACAATCAATTACCATATAATGTTATTTATATGGATTTCATACAACACGTGTACATAATAATACGATACATAATCAACCATCATTCAGAGTGCATTACACAACTGCATAAGCATTAAATATAAATAATTAACGCTTACAACAGTCTTTCAACCAATCGATTGACATACAACTAAATATTGGGATTAATGTATGTCCAATATCATCCCAATACCCATTTGGGGTTTTCAAACAACAAATACTGATTATTATTTGTGCAGTTGGGCGATGTGTAAAATTTATCGTCCCAATCAATGTCAGTCAAATGGGTGTACATACACAAATCTTCCGATTTGTAAATGAATATTTATTTTATGTACACGTTAAAAACTATATTTTTAACGATAAAATATTTTATTTAACACATGAATATTTTATACGTTCCATTTCTACAATAAAAACGATATTTTTATTGTTCTAACATATTCTAGAAAATTTTGGCAGCATAATGGCGCGATACTAGAACCGGAATAAGGTATAGCCTTATCCCTCGCCTAATACTGGCTCACCCCATACACATATCAATTCTAATCAATTCAATTTACATCCCAAACCAAATTCAACCAATTTATCAATCAAAACAAACAACCAAACATCCATGGTTTTAATCAAAGGTGTCGGGTGCTTCTAAGCACCATCCGCATTCTAGTATATATATTTAACTAGAAAATAAAATTAGAGTAGGAAGTTCTCACCTTTGGGTTCCACTCCGTCATTCTTTTATTGTCGATCTATCTAGCATCCCTACGTTAAAAGTCATATTTTTAACCAATCAATAATCATTTCTTTGTATGGCTATTTTATTAATAACACACCTACGATAAAATCATATTTTTCTCTCACTAAAAATATTATGATTCATACGACAAAAATCGCATTTTTATATTTTTAAAAATCTCATCTTTATATTTTTTAAAATCTCATCTTTATGTTTTTAAAAATCTCAACTTTATATTTTTAAAAATCTCATCTTTATGTTTTTAAAAATCACATATTTCTATAACTAAAAATCTAATTTTTATCTAACTAGAAATCGAATTTTTATCCAACTAAAAATCGAATTTTTTTCTAACTAAAAAACGAATTTTTCTATAATTAAAAATCAAATTTTTCTGTAACTAAAAATCAAATTTTTATAACAAATGTCTATTTTAATATAAAAATATGATTACCATACATGTAAAAAATAACATCTTTATATTCATATAAAAATGTATATTTATATTCATCAAACCGGATTTTTAAATTATTTAAACTAAACAAAATAACATAAAAACTCATTTTTTGTGTAAAAATCGAGTCTTCAATGCAGGAGGGCCCACCATCGGCGCTGATAAGGCGGAGGAGGCTCGCTGGTGGTAGTAGGGGCGACGCCAGACTGGTGGTGGTAGGCGGTGCAATTTTGAAGGGGTTTTGGGACTTTTGGGGCTATGTTTTCGCGGCTGGAGGGAGGAGGAGAGTGGCGGGGTCAAGGGTGGTCGAGGTTTGCTTAGGTGGCACCGGAGGGGCCCAGGCGTGCGGCGGCGGCTGATTTGTGGTGGTCTAGGGTTTTCAGAAGGAGCAAGGGAAGGGGAGGCGGTGGAACAATGGAGGGGGGTCGGGGGAGAGGCGGAGGCGCGACGTCGCCTGGGTGGGGCCGCGGCAGTGGACGACGGCATAGGGGGAGGCGGCTGGACGAGATCGCGTTTCCCTACGGTTTGACTGAGTGGAGAGGGAAGTATAAATAAATACATATACATATATATATATATATATTATTTATTTAATTTCCATAAAGTTACTTTTTCATTCGAACCCCAAACCGAACCCAACGACTATCGCCCTAGCTAATTACCCCTATTCTGGAGTGGGATATGTCTGGTAAGCCAATTCGACTGTTTCGATATGTTTTCATCAAAATTAAAATATAAATTAATATAACGTTCAAAATTGAACATACATTTTAATTTACCGGGGCCACATACGGACTCCAAAAATTCTAGAAAAATAAATTTAGCTATGTTTTGATGATACGGTTCAAACAAAACTAATTTTGTCGAATTTAGAGACCATTTGAAAAACGGTCAATTTCTAGTTGATCCAATTCAACTAAAATGGGCAAAACACGTTTTCTTTTGCCACGCTCAAAAGTTAATTCCAAAAATTCTGGAAATTGGAATCTAGCAATAATTTGACATTCTGGATCCCACAAAAGTGGTTTTGTCGAAAACGGAGGTCGTTTGCAAAATGGCTATTTTTCGGGCTATATATTACATTAATATATATATAAATTCCGTAGCGCTATTTCTAAATTTTAAACGGGACATTTCGGTCAATTTACAAAGTGAAATCTCAGTTTCTTGACTTCGTTAGAAATATATTATTAAAAAGATTCTAACGTTTCTCGTTTCGTCCAATTCTGACTTATATTGAATTATATATATTGAATTGAAATTAGAAATCGAATTTTCAAACTGCCGCGCCATTTCAGGCTCGTTTTATAATTAAAATAAATTTATTCGTTCTGACTTCATTAAAAATAAATTTTTAGCCATTATTATTTAAAATAAATCATTTTAAATATCTAAAATCCATTAAAATAACTAAAATTAAAATTTTAAATTGGTTCTGAAAATCCAGATTCTTACAATCTCCCCATCTTAAAATTATTTCCTCCTCGAAAAGGAACGAAGCTGAAAATTGTTTAACTAACCAACTCACCTTTCATTTGGGCGTTTATTCTTCAACTTTTCAGTTTCTAAAAATTTTCTAACTTTTCAAAAATTTAGCTAACACCCTAAAATTTTGAAAAATTTCTCCATTACCTCCTTTGTATGGGGAGACCTTTAAAACCGCAAGTAGCGTCATAGGGCCCTCACCAATCCAAAAGAAAAAGCCAATCGGCTCATAAAATCATCAAAACCCAACAAATTAGTAAACATGTACCTATTTGTCGGGTATATAATTTTATTCCACTTCTTAGCGTCCTTGCTATGACCTTTTCACATATATATATATATATATATATATGTATACGCATGCAATTCCAAACAATTTTCAATTCAGTTCAATATTTGATTCAATTTGGCTTAATTTTACCTTTCCATTATCATATTGGTTTCAATAATTTTATTAGTCAAGCTAATAACCAAACAACACAACCAGCAATCAATTAGTTGGTTAGCTTTTCAAACATATACTTTATATATATATACATATACACATATATATATATATATATATATTCAAAAATCATATTTTTGGTGCCAAATCACAATAATAAATTCTGTCTAAGTTTTGGTTCTCATACCAGTCAATTGGAAATATATAGACATCCCACTTTCAAAACTCGAACATAAACTATGATTATGATGCATCAATCATCAGAATCATCTCCAAGTGACTAGAGTGTGATTCTATATCTATCTAGTACATTTAAGGCTTTGTATACACGTTTGCAAGGCGTATATGCAAAATCTTCATATACTCGACTGTCCAAATTCAAAATAAAATAAAATACTTAAATAAGTACAATAGGGTTTTAAAATTTCAAAACAAAATTTGTTTTCATTTTTATTTTAAAAATAACACTCTTCCAACTCGTTCTAGGACGCTACTGATCCTATCTATAACGAGTCATTCTTATTGGATATTACTAATCCAATCTCTGATGAATTCTTTCATTCGGTTCTAATGTGTCTTGTTTTCGAGCTTTGTAAACCAAAGCTCTGATACCAAACGAAACGACCAAAACCTCCCCATAAGGGAAAGCCCGGATTGAGTTGAGAACACGACAAATCAGAACATAAACAGAAGAACATTTCATTGCTATTACAACAATTACAGCAGAGTACAAGAATATTACAGAGTATGGATAAATAATATACATCAAAAAAATATCAGAAATTAAAATATGTTACATAGCAGCGGAAAAATAATACATAACACAACTGAAAGAAATATACGGATACAGAGCTTTCCGAGTATAGTTCCAGCTGTAAATCCAGGATCCTGTGAATATAATATCTGCAAAACCGAAACTACTAGCTGTCCGTGTGGAAAATAGGGGCATCCAGAGTTTAGGTTAAAGAAATAAACTCCAGGTCAGTCATGTGACTGGTGTGAGAACTAAAATAGTTATTTAAAGCTTTACTTTAGAAATAAAGTAAACCGAGGGACCACGCCGTATAACACAGAACGGTTTTCTCTCAAGAATACTAGTGCATAAACAGCGCAATGCTTTTTGGAAAAATGAAGCTATTATAAGACTCAGATCCCATCACATAATGCAATGCAAGGCGAAGGATAGAGTTTTCCCTTATAATAGCCAAACATGCTTGGTACGTTTGAAACAAATCATTTGATACTATTATAAGTGCACATGGTATAAAACAACTTCAAATATAAATGTATCAATCATAGACGGTCTGGGTACCATATATTATGTCGCCATACTAGTTCTACAATTAAAACTGAAATGTCGTATTGGAAGTTGGATTTCCATCTGTAAACCAAGGCAAGGGATCGTCCTTACCGCTTTGAGACACTCTAGCCTGTGTCTCAGGCAAGTACTTAGTCAATCCTTGGATCGTCAGGGCTGGTCCACCTAAGTGGGTTAGTAATCCCTGAGCAATACGTTCCCCGCCCTATGGGGCTTAAGTCTGGTCAGTATGTCGACCATGTCATCCATCGGCCCCTTATTGACCGATATATTTGAGGCGCCTTGCTATCCATCATCTACATAAGTAAAATGTCTAGGCTCCATACCATGACATCACTCCTAGCTAGAAGGAAACGCATGTCCTCCCTGAAGTCCTCTCCCGTTTCTGGTTCACACCGGGGTGTGAGGCTCGCTAATTTACGCTATACACAAAGCTATGCTATATTAAAGTCGTGCTTTGATCATCAACCACAAGACTCTGCTTTTCAAAAGAAGCCTTGATCATTTGCATCTCAGCATGCCACACAGGCAATTCACGCCATGCGACTGATGTCTATCGATATATAACCTCTAAGCTCGTACGTCTCAGAGAAGGGTGTTAAGCAATAGAATAAATTCTTTGCCACCAAACAAATATATATTTAATAGAAATCAATCAACACAGAATAAAATCCAATGTCAGACACACATACATTTACAAGTTCGTTCTGGGTCTGAACAAAACTGGAGGCACCTTATTCCTCGTCTCATATGTCCAATACCGGAGAGAGGTCCTTGCATATCCGGTTGATCTTCAAGTACGTCTGGATGATCACCACTTATTACCTTGTCATGGGTGTACAACCCAATCAAGACATCACTCATCATCCAAACGATGTGAAGACCTCCGGTCTTCAACTACCATCTTCATCGTGGACTTATCATCGATTCAGTTATTCAAAATGGGATAAACGCAGTCTTTCTGAATAACTCGCATATCTTATAAACAAGTGCTATAAGAACACAACATACGCCTCATTTCAATTTTGAATATTCTTTTATTTAAATATTCATATCCTTTGGGAAAGGTTCCCATTAATTTTATCAAAGATAAATTCTTTAAATTTATTCTTTAATCTTCAATTGGATATCAATTCAAACCAAATTAAGGTTTATCCAAACTAGTCCGGACTAGCGAACCTTACCGAAGTAATCATTTATTATATTTCCCAATCCCAACCAATTCATCCCATGAAGCAAAACTGGTAATACTTCATATCTAACACCACTTTGTCATCGGTAAAATTAATTATCATTTCACGTTCAAATCTAATTAAAGGTTTAACTATCGCCTGGAGCAAAACTGGTGATACTCCATTCTCAATCATTTCATGAATTCGATAAATTTAATTACCCTATTCACATTCCAATCTAATTAAAGATTCGTTAAAAACTCTAATTCAGTTTTAATCTCAAAAATCATTACTTAATGATTATTCAAAGTTAAGAAATTAATCTTATCTTTAACTGGGTTAAAGAACTAATGTCATTTAAAACATAGCTCGCGATAAACCCAAAATCACATTCCATTAATTATGGAATCTTCACAGAAAATACAGATCGATATATATATAATCGATATCAATTTCCGTACCCGACTAATAATATAAATGGAATAACGACAAAGCCTTTTAAATTCCATATATAGTAATAGTCTTCCTCCACAGAAGTTCACTTCGATTATTATCAAATCGAATTCCATTCCATTCCAATTTGTTGTATTAAATTGGAAAACCTTACTTTGGAAAATTTCCTTTGAATCTAGATAAAAAGATTTATAAATTCCAAATCATATTTCATTGTAAATCGGGTTAAAGAACGAATGTCGTTAAAAACACAGTTCGCAATAAACCCAATTCACATTCCATTTTATTCCAATTATTAAATATAATTGGAAACTCTAATAATCTTAATTAAAAGATTTATTCTTTTCACACGGGGTCCAAGAACAGTGTTACTGAAAACACCATTCATGACAAACCCAAATCCAATTCTTTTATTCAATTCCAATTAAATATTAATTAATTGGAAAACTTCATTAGATCGTAATTAAAAGATTTATTCTTTCCTCCACTGGGTTTAAGAACAGTGTTAATGAAGACACCATCCACGACAAACCCAAAATCCAATTCAATATTAGATACAAGGCTCTGAATAGAAATTATATCGGCTTATATTCAATATCAAATTCTGAAATCAGCAAATATCGTATTGGGAATAACGATATATATATATATATCTTCCAAATTCCTCCGCAGTATCCGTATAGTCACGAAATCCAATATCAAAATATTCCGAAGATAATTTCGATTCAAATCCATTCCAATTCATATATTGGATATTCTGGTTATTTTTAAAACCATTTCAAATCCAATTTATTTATTTAAAAATACTAGATTATAATTCTAGCTCATAACTAGTTCATTTTGATAAAAATATATTTTTATCTTTACAAACATGGAATTTTTCATCCAAATTCTTTCCAAATCATTTATTATGATTTTACACAAATTATTAATATTTTTAATAATTTTATCAAGGCCCGTACAGTCGATTTCCATAAACAGTCATCGAACTGCACTTACAACGATCTTTTCAAAATTTGATTTGGACATAATTCCAAATCCAACCGTTAAAATTCAAATCTCTTATATTCACTGGATAGCTCTTTTCGATACGAACCTAATGGTTCCGATTTTAGGAGAATCCGACGGTCGAATCTCCCGTAATATCAATTTGAAGTCAATGGTTGAAATTCGCGAACGATCGCGGCGCGTTCTATTCAGGCCATTCAATATATATAGTATATATATCATATATATTTCATCGATTTTCATTTAAAACGTATTTTATAAATTCATTTTAAAAACGATTTCAACTTCATTTTCAATTTTAAATCGAAGTTGAATTTTCCTTATGATTATAATATGTAAATGATAATATTTTCAAAATATCAGATCTTGAAATATTTTCCTTTTCGATATTCATTAAAAAAGTGAATAAAATTGATATAAATATTGTTCACGTCAAAATGGCGCATCTCTAATCAATACGGCTTCATATATTTCAATATTTTCGTGTCCATCCAAAATCGGACATCAAAACCAGATTTTAATCCTTTACTGAATATTATTTTAAAATATTCGTTATTTTAAAATATACGTTATTTTAAAATATTCTTTATTTCTGAATTGGAATCAGACACAATCATTTACCATATAATGTTATTTATATGGATTTCATACAACACATGTACATAATAATACGATACACAATCAACCATCATCCAGGGTGCATTACACAACTGCAAAAGCATTAAATATAAATAATTAACGCTTACAACAGTCTGTCAACCAATCGATTGACATACAACTAAATATTGGGATTAGTGTATGTCCAATATCATCCCAATATCCGTGTGGGGTTTTCAAACAACAAATACTGATTATTATTTGTGCAGTTGGGTGACGTGTAAAATTTATCGTCCCAATCAATGTCAGTCAAATGGGTGTACATAAACAAATCGTCCGATTTGTAAATGAATATTTATTTTATATGTACACGTTAAAAATTATATTTTTAACGATAAAATATTTTTTTCAACACATGACTATTTTATACGTTTCATTTCTACAATAAAAATGATATTTTTATTATTCTAACATATTTTAGAAAATTTGGGCAGCATAACAGCGCAATAATAGAACCGGAATAAGGTCTAGCCTTATCCCTCGCCTAATATTGGCTCACGCCATACACATACTAATTCTAATCGATTCAATTTACATCCCAAACCAAATTCAACCAATTTATTTAATCAAAACAAACAACCAAACATCCATGGTTTCAATCAAAGTTGTCGGGTGCTTCTAAGCACCATCTACATTCTAGTATATATATTTAACTAGAAAATAAAATTAGAGTGAGAAGTTCTCACCTTTGGGATCCACTCCGTCATTCTTTGATTGTCGATCTATCTAGCATCCCTACGATAAATGTAATATTTTTAACCAATCAATATTCATTTCTTTGTATGATTATTTTATTAATAACACACATACGATAAAATCATATTTTTCTCTCACTAAAAATATTATGATTCACAAGATAAAAATCTCATTTTTATATTTTTTTAAAATCTCACCTTTATATTTTTAAAAATCTCACTTTATGTTTTTAAAAATCTCATCTTTATATTTTTTAAAATCTCATCTTTATGTTTTAAAAATCACATTTTTAAAATCTCATCTTTACGTTTTTAAAAATCACATTTTTCTATAACTAAAAATCAAATTTTTATCTAACTAAAATTCGAATTTTTCTATAACTAAAAATCAAAATTTCCTATAACTAAAAATCAAATTTTTATAACAAAGTTTTTTTTTTAATAAAAATCATATTTTTATATCTCTACCATACATGTAAAAAATCACATCTTTATATCCATATAGTAATTATATTTATATTCATCAAACCAGATTTTTAAATTACTTAAACTAAATAAAATAAAAGAACATAAAAATCAGTTTTTTGTGTGTAAAAATTGAGTCTTCAATGCAGGAGGGCCTACCATCGGCGCTGACAAGGTGGAGGAGGGTCATTAGTGGTAGCAGGGCGGCGCCAGTCTGGTGGTGGTTGGCTATGCAGTTTTGAAGGGGTTTTGGGACTTTTGGGGCTATTGTTTCGCAACTGAAGGAAGGAGAGAGAAGGAGGAGAGTAGCGGGGTCAGAGGTGGTCGGGGGTTGGCTTAGGTAGCGGCGGAGGAGCCCAGGCGTGCGGCGTCGGCAGCTTTGTGGTGGTCTAGGGTTTTCAGAAGGAGAGAGGGAAGGGGAGGCAGTGGATGAACGGAGGGGGAGGGGTCGGGGGAGAGGCGGAGGAACAGCGTCGCCTGGGTAGGGCCACGGCGATGTAGGGGGAAGCGGCTGGACGAGATCGCGTTTCCCTTTTTTATTTTAAAACCTACGGGTTTGACTGAGTGGAGAGGGAGAGCATAAATAAATAAATATTTTTTATTTATTTAATTTCATAAAGTCACTTTTTCGTTTGAACCCCAAATCGAACCCAACGATTGTCGCCTCTAACTAATTACTCCCATTTCCGGACACAATGGGATATGTCTAGTAAGCCAATTCGACTGTTTCGATATGTTTTCATCAAAATTAAAATATAAATTAATATAACGTTCAGAATTGATTTCAACGTACATTTTAATTTACCGGGGCCACATACGGACTCCAAAAATTCCAAAAAAATAAATTTAGCTATGTTTTAACGATACGGTTCTAACAAAACTAATTTCATCGAATTTGAAGACCATTTGAAAAACGGTCAATTTCTGGTCGATCCAATTCAACTAATATTGACAAAACACGTTTTCTTTTGCCACGCTCACATGTTGATTTTTAAATTCTGGAAATTGGAATATAGCAATAATTTGACATTCCGGATCCCACAAAAGTGGTTTCGTTCGAAAATGGAGGTCGTTTGCATAATGGCTATTTTTAAGGGCTATATATTATATTAAAATATATATAAATTCCATAGCACCATTTCTAAATTTTAAACTGGACATATCATTCAATTTACATAGTGAAATCTTAGTTTCTTAACTTCGTTTGAAAGATATTATTAAACAGATTCTAATGTTTCTCGTTTCGTCCAAATCTGACTTATATTGAATTCAATATATTCAATTGAAATTAAAAATCGAATTTTCAAACTGCCGCGCCCTTTCAGACTCGTTTTATAATTAAAATAAATTTATTCGTTCTAACTTCATTTAAAATAAATTTTTAGTTGTTATTATTTAAAATAAATCATTTTAAATATCTAAAATCCATTAAAATAGCTAAAATAAAAATTTTAAATTGGTTCTGAAAATCCAGGTTGTTACAATAATAGTGGGTTTTATAGGAGGAGAGAAACTATGTCGTGAAGGAGAATGAAGGAAGAGGGAAACACGATGTGAAGTCAGGGTTAGCAGTGAATGGAAAAATGGTTGCGGTGGAATCTGCTTTAAACTTTTTGACCGTGGATACTTTATCCTTTGACGTTGAGGCCTATAATGTTCATGGAAACCTAATAGTAGATGATTTGGGGACGCCGCTTGCCTCCTGGAGCTTAATCTGACTAATTTTCCTATAAATACAATTAACGTTTGGTAATAGGGACAGAGGAATCAAGATGATGCAATGACACTTGAGTGCAAGAATTCACTTGACAAATGTTTATTGGAAAATAGGAGAAGGCCTGAGAGTTCAACATTCGATACTTAGTAATTATAGTATAATAATCTAGATTTGATCTAAACGAGGTTATGTGAAAGGAACGTAATGAATTAATATTATCAATGAATGTATTTGAATTCTTTCGTATTCTCGTGTTCTCTAATGATTTATTAACAAGCTATTTCATATCGTTGAAAGTTAATACTATATATAACTACATCATCTGTATTGCTTAGCTTTGGACCTTAGAAAATGGGGTGTTACAGTGTACTTCATAATTAAAATGCTACACTAGTATACTACTTCTAATAACATAATCATGTCATTGGACTCGCAATCAGAATATTATATTAAATTGTTACTTTATATATGTTAAAACACTTTAGTGGATTTTATAGTTAAAATGCCACTTGAAACTATTAGTTCTCATCTCACAAACATTCCAATAGACATTAGAAACAAAAAAGCTAAAACAAACTATCATTATGTATTTTTAAACATGCTATATTTCCAAAAAAATAGCATACTTCATAAAAAGCTATAGTAATTTTTGTACATCAAAATATGTTCAATTAAACTACTACAAAATAACAAAATTCTATAATCATTTTTTATAGTTTAAAAATTGATAAAGACAAAATAACATTATCTTTTGTTTTTATAATTTAAAAGATGCCAAATTAAATTAGCATTATACAAATATGATGCTATATTCGTTTTCAAGTACATATAAGTGTTAGTATAAAAAAATAAATTGTCGATATGTCAACCATCGTCTACGATTACCTCCTAATACACCTCGATCAACCATATTGGTGCCTCGTAACCCATTGCCACCTTCGCATTTTGACCAACCACCGTACCCATCTCATTTTAACCAGCACCACCATTATCTTAGAGCGTTGCTGCCTCGTCAACTCTCAAGCTATCGTCCGTTATAACATCATGTGCCAAACCGTCACCATTTCAATTGTTTTCGAAGTTTGTCATTGCATAAATTTTTTGTACATTTCTTCTCGTGCCAAAATATAACCGTGCATTCTTACGTAAGAAAATTTATGTATGTTTGGTCTTTATGTTTTCCAAATTCTGCTAAGGACCAATGCTAAAATCGAACCTTCTCTAATCTGAAATGTTCCAGTACATCTATGGTAGAATTCCATATTTCTGAACAGTTCCAGTTCACGTCCACGATCGATGCGTTGGAAGCGTCTGACGCAAAAGGCGTGGTACCCACTGAACTGTCTAGTCAAATGAAACGCTGGAATATTAAAATGCGTCGAACGCCGTCAGACGCGAATGGTGTGACGACCCACACTTCCCGGTCGACCTAGACCGAATAAGAAGACGGATTGCCTTGAGAACACGACGCATCAGAACACAGAACAAGAGAACTTTTCATTGCTATTACAATAATTTACATCAAAGTACAAGATGTTAGAGTACAAAAAAATAATATACAGCGGAAAAATACCAGATTTAAATACATAGAAGTAGAAAAATAATACATAAATATAATGTGCAGCGGAAAACATCAACTACCACGGCTGAAGGAAATACACAGATACAAAGCATTCCAAAGTATAGCTCCAGCCGTAACCCTGTATCCTATGAAAAGAAACAGTGAAAATTAGCCTCACATCCTTAAAATTAAAGTTAACTAGGCTCACATCCTCCCCTTTGTAAACATATAAAATTCATCCCTGTTTTTAAAATAGCGCCTAATTTTTTCCACAATTACCCATTTTAATAATTACGGCACTAATTTAGGATCTGATTAGAATTTTCTTATCTTTGATTAGATTTTTACATAACCATTTATTTTTGTGCTAATGGCAGCTGCATCTATGTTTTAATTTTTTGAACGTCTAATTTGCTCGATACACATATCTATTTGATTGTCAACTTTTACAGAGGATAACTTTGTTCGATCTTTTATTTATAAAATGGCGTCGTCTTCATCAAGGTATTATGTTTTTATACTTTTTTTTAATATATTGATTTATATTTTCAAATCGAATTTTGTTAATTAATCATTTTGTTTAATTGATTAATAGTTTAATTGTATTATAAAGTTTTTTTTTTATTGTGGAGCTTTGTAAAATACTTTGTCAACATATTTACAGTATGTTATACATAGATGTATAGAAGTATAAAAACACTTAGAATATCAGTTTTCAAAATTAGCACTGTTGTTATAATACGTTATGTATTTAAAAAATTTGCGTACAAGTGTGCACATTTTTTGTATATATGCATTCTAATTTTCATATATTTTTAGTTTATGTTTGTTTTGTGTGACTGATGATCAGTTGTGTACATCATTATGAATATAGTTGTATTCAATTCATATTACAGGTGATCTGGATTTTTTTATATGTTTTGTGCAATTATTCTTAAAATTTTCATGTAAGTATGCATATATTTCAATTATCTGCGTATATGTATGCATATAGTTCAGGTTAGTTGAATGTGGTTTTGTACTTTTGTTTGATTAATGCAGATTAAGCTGAATTTTTTTCATAATTTTTTTCATCTTGTGGTCCAGCAAATATTGGTGTATTGGTGATGCTGAAGTACGGGAATAATACTTGTTCTATTCGTCTTTATTTCGATAGTTTTGTTAATATTGTAAGAGATGCTATTTGTGGTAAATGAATTGAGCTAAGTCCGTTGTCATTTGAGTTGTATCACTTCAGAGATGGTTTTAGAAGAAATATAGAAAGTAACTCTGATCTTCAATCAATTCTTTTGTTGGCTGCATATAATTGTGAGGATTATTTGGTTTTTTTTTGTTGACGTTACTCGAAGAAGTTCTTCGGTTGCTTATGGTAGCGAATCTTCTATTGGTAATGATTCCTCTTTTGCTAGTACTACCGAGTCGAAAAACAAATTTAAGCAATTGTTAAAAAGTGATTTGAACCAATCTGTTTTCACCGGTGTGGGTCAACAATTTAAAGGCGGTGTTACTGAATTTAGACTTTATTTGATGATGTATAGTATGAAATCTGGTTACAAACTGAATTTGATCAAGAATGATAAAGAAAGAGTAATGGCTGTTTGTTCTAAACAAAATTGTTGCTTTAGGATTCATGCATCTCTCAAGTTCAATCTTCCTGGATATTTTGTTGTGAAGAAAATTCAACCTGAACATAATTGCGGTGCTGGAATTCATGATATAAATAATCCGGTTATATCTAGTAAATTGATCAAGTTGTTGGTTTGTGATCATATTCAAGCCAATCCGTTAATGAAGACAAAGGATATTATCAATTCGTTTCATACGGAGTATAATGTTATCTTGAAGTATTATTATGCTTACAGTGGAAAGAGGTTGGCATTAGAGGATTTACATGGAAGTGAGTTAATGTCCTATCATCATTTGCAGTCGTTTTGTGATGCTGTTGGTACTACTAATCCTGGGAGTACAGTTGTTTTGGAGTGTAATGATGATATGCATCAATTTGAGGGAGTTTTTATTGGACTTGAAGCCTGTGCATATGGATTTCAATTTTGTCGGCCTTTAATTTTTGTTGATGCAACTTTTATGAAGGGGAGAGCTCAAGGTTGTTTAATGGCTGCTATTGGTAAAAATGGAAATGAAGGTATGTTTTTTTACATTCTAATTCGTATTTATAATAGCCTTTTTTTGTTTTTATACTCACCTATATGCAAATTTTATACATTTTTGCACGTATTAATGCAGTAAGTCTAAACTACTGCACATAGGTTTAATATTTTTTTACAACATACTCTATCAATTTTGTAACAACCCGTATTTTCAATAACCTGTTATAACATAAATCGAGGCAGAATTTAATTCTAAAATCTGAATCAAGGGAAACGGGCTATGCCATTGCGTTCGTCTCGGAAAAATACGCGAAATAGAGTCCGAGTTTTCGAAAATCGGAGTCCGTATGACCCGATTAAGGCCCAACGAAGTTTTCAGCAAATTTCAAAGTAAAAACAGATTTCAAATTCAAGTTTGAATTTGGAAATTAGGGTAAGATTGGGCCAGGCGGGAAAATTCCCGCCAGAGTACCCAAGTCGACAGCCCTGTCGACTTGGGAGTCGACTTGGTTGGACCCAAGTCGACAGCCTTGTCGACTTGGCTGTCGACTTGGTCCAGCCGGGCAGTTTTGCCTGGTGCACCATTTTGGGTTTGTGTTGAGTTTGGGGGCCAGATTCGGTTTTAAGGGCTGAGATTGGAACTAGGGTTTAATACTAAGGCTAGAACTAGTCCTAATCTCTATAAATAAGGCCCTAACCTAACCCTAAATCATCATTATTCATTCAAGTAACTAAACTATGACAAAATCACTCCTCTCATGGCCTCCACTCTCTTCATAAAATCCTAAATAAATTTCTATGAGAGATTTTCCATGCATACAAGTGTTTTCAAGCTTGTATGTGCATCATTAGCTTGCATTCAAGTCAAGTTTCTATATTTGCATCATAAAGAAAGAGTTTTGATCATTTTGGCTCAAGGGTTTTTCTATTAGAGCTTGCATTTTGGGTCTATTTGATTGCATAAGGGCTTTGTCATATTTTTGTGTCTTCATAAGCATTGTAAGCCCTTTCCTACTTTCATATTTAAACTCTAAAGCTAATGAATGATGCAAGTTGTGTTTGATCATTATGATATGATATGCAAGTTTATCATGTTATGCAAGTATGCTATGGTATGATATGCAAGTTTATCATGATATGTTGTGCAAGTTTACTATGATGTAATATGCAAGTCTATCATGTTATGTGTGCAAGTTTGCTATGTTATGTTATGCAAGTATGCCATGTTATGATATGCAAGTTTATCATGTTATGTTATGCAAGTTTGCCATGTTATGATATGCAAGTTTATCATGTTATGTTATGCAAGTTTGCCATGTTATGATATGCAAGTTTATCATGTTATGTTATGCAAGTTTGATATGCAAGTTTGTCATATGATATACAAGTATGTTATGCAAGTTTGGGATGATCATTTTGTTCATGTTATCATGTTATGCAAGCTTATCTTGAGTATATGGACATAAAGCTTCAAGCTTTATGCTAAAGGTTGCATTTTGGCAACATGTAAGTTATCATATCTCTTATGATAACTTGCATGTGAGGCTAAATGCGAACTTATGGCCATTTCTACATGTCATTTATCACCATGTATCACCAATATGCTAAGTTTGGTTTTATGCATGCTTTTGAGGCCTAAAAATGTAATATGCAAGTATATGAACACATGTACATTTCATATGCCACCATGTTGAACTTGTGGCTTCAACACCTTTATGTCATGATTATGCCAAGTTCCCTCTTTCTATCCTTCATGCGCTATTGCGATATGTAAGCGATGGGATTGCGTTTGGGGTTGGGTAAACTTAAAAGACATAAAAACATAAGCTTGGGAATTTACCTATTAAGTTAGGTCTACCCTTTGGGAATTTACCTATTAAGTTAGGTCTACCCAAATGCTTGAAAATTTGTAACATGTTTTGGAAACATGATGGACGTGACACTTAGAAAAGATAAGTGTGACCAACTCGAGGTTGGGTTGAGTTTGTAGCGTAAACCTACCCGGAACCGACCGGCTTAACTAGTTGCTACAAACAATAGGACCCAATGTGAGAAGTTGGTCATGTTGTACCTTGAACCCGAGGTTAGACCAAGTTGTGGTGTAAAGCTACCCGGACCCGCCCGGCTTAACTAGTAACCACAACAAGGCCTAATGTGAGAGGTTAAGGCGCATTAAATTAATTAATGCCTCATGATTAGGGTTAAGTCATGGTCCACTTAGTACTTAACCAATTTGGGCTTGGTAGATTAATCAGGGTTAAGTCGTGAACTCATCGTTACACTTAACCAAGTTAATCCATGATTAGCAAGAGGGTTAAACCGTACTTAACCCACTAGAAAAATCCTAGCAATGGGGGTCCACTCCAGCAGTAATCCCAAGTTTGTATCATTATGACCCTAGGGACTAGGCTAGGGTGGGGCACGATTACTGGACTGGAGGTAAGTGACCAAAAGCGACGGCAGAGTGGTACGCCGGTGTAGTTCCGGGCGGACCATGGTCGTGCACATAGTCCGAAGCCGGGGAAAACATGCACGGGTACCAGTAGATCGAGACTGTGCACTCATGTTTATGGTGTCCAGGGGTTGACACCCTAGGGCTTGATACACCCGACGGGAGACCCTGCACAGTCTGACTACAATTATGTTTGGGCCGCATTGACACCAACACGTGACGAGTTAGGCTTAGGGAGCCGATCGATTAGACCATTGGTTGGACCTCGTATTAGGGTCAAACCATGTTATTGGACCTCATATTAGGGTCGCTTCATGTTATTGGACCTCGTGTTAGGGGCACTTCATGTTATTGGGCCAAAGCTTGGGCCAAGGGATCAATACTTGCTTATTCAAGTCATGTTAGTTTGCTAGTACACCTGTGGTGCAAAAACCTTAAACATGATTATGCGATGACACCTTTATCTACCTTGTTAGTTAATCATCATGCCAGTATGTAGTTATCCATATGATCATCTCAGCTTTCATCATGCCAGTTAACTTTATCAGTTTACATTGATTGTAGTAGGGCTTACTCAGTCTTTTTGACTGACCTGTTTTCTTTCGCCTCTTTTCTTCCGTTCCCCCCCCCCCCCCCCAAGTTCTCAGGGTGGGAATATTGGAGCTTAGCTTGGATTTTTGATCGCTTGCTTGTGGGATTTTAGCTCATGTACGGTCTTGACATGAAGCTAGCTATGGTTATCACTTATTTTGGGGATAGTACTTATGTATTTCAGTTTTTCAGTGATGTTGTTTTTATCTAGACTTGTGTATTTGGAAAGTTGACATTATGTTGTACCAGACTTGTTTTGAAATAGTTTGAAATCTTCCGCTATTTTACTTATCTTATTTACCCTGTTTACATATATACATATGTTCTTGTTCTGCCTTGATATATCATTATGCATGTTACCTGATTCAAACGCCCCTCCAAAGTCAGAGTGCTTGCAAGAGCCACCCTGGCGGAGGTGGGGTGTTACATTTGGTATCAGAGCATATGGTTTACGAGAAGGGACAAAAAGGTTTTTAAAACTTTTGGAAAACTATTTTCAAAACCAAGTATAAAGTATTTTCCAAAGAAAAGTCTAGTTTATTTTAAACGCTATTCCCCAAAAAGCCATTAGCAAAATTCCTTCGTTTTTCTCCATTCTGAATCTGTCTTTTTCTTCGTTTTCAGTATGGCCGATAACTTTGCTATTCCGGAGGGAGTACACGTACCTGTTTGGTATAGGAGACTTTTGGAGGCTAGGGCGACCGAAGCCGGCCCCGCAGATGTTCCTCCTCCTCCGGTAGTTAATGTTCCTCCTCCTCCTGTCGTTGAGGTTCCTCTTCCTCCTCTCCCTCAGCATCCTCAAGCTGACTTCGCAAAGATTTGCAAGGACTTTAAGGCGATGGGTGGCAATAATTTCTTTGGAACCGAGACTTATGTAGAGGCAAGGAATTGGTTGAAAGAAACCGAAGATCTTTTCGCCTTCTTTGATATAGATGACCATAGGAAGGTTTTATTAGCAGTGTGGTTGCTAAAGGAAGAAGCTGCACGTTGGTGGGTGGTCACCACCGCTACTAGGCCAATTGAGACTTGGGATGACTTTCGGGGAAAGTTTGGACTAAGGTTCCTATCACTGAAGCAAGGGGACATGACTATTAGGGAATACATAGATAAGTTTAATCAACTGGCTCGGTTCGGTTTGGACTTGGTTAACACAGCTCAGAAGAAGGCCCTATACTTTGCTCTAGGATTAAACGAGCCATTACATGGTTTGGCCATATCTCATATACCCTTGGCGGCAACTTTCGAGAGTTTGGTGAATATGGCCCTACTCAATGAAGAGAATAGGAGTGACAAGAAGGAGATCAAGATGAATGAGTCTCAAAACAAGGAAACGGAGCCCAAAAGGAAATGAAAATGAAGGAGGAGAAGTCTAAAGATAGGAAGGAAAAGAAGTGCTTTACTTGTGGAAGCTCGACTCATCTAAACAAAGATTGCAGGAAAAGGAAGGGCACTTGCTTTGACTGTGGAGAAATGGGACACTTCACTAGGGACTTCCCAAAGAAGGGAGGGCCTACGTCGGAAGGAACGGTGAATTCCGGGAAGCAAGGCAAGAACTCCAAAAACCGCCAGAACAAGAACAAGAGTCAAGGCAACAAGGGGAACAATAGCAAGGGCAATAACGACAAGAGGAATGCCATTATTGCGGTTCAGTTGGGCATCTTATTAAGGATTGTAAGAAGAGGAAAAGGAAGAATGGTGAATGCTTTTTCTACGGTGAGACTGGACATTTCAGTAAGGATTGCCCGAAGAAGCGAGGGCAAGGCCAGGGTCAGACTCAGCGTGCTGGACCTTCAGGAGGGCAAGTTCATGCTCTCAATGCCGCTCCAGTTCCCGATCGAGGTAGTATTTCTGTTGAAAGCCTTGTATATATTTCTGATTTTTCAGTTCGTACCTTGTTTGATTGTGGTGCATCGCATAGTTTATCTCGTCTGATCTAGTTGAAAGTTTGCACCTAAGTACTAGTCTAGTTAATGATCCCGTGTGTGTTTCAAATCCAATTGGGGGTTCCGCCCATTTGTCTATTATCTACGTGGATTTGAAAGTCTCTATCTTGAGTATAGAATTCTCGCGTGATGCTTATATTCTCGGTTTCATGGGGTATGGGTTGATTTTGGGCATGGATTGGTTGTCCAGTTTTGGAGCCATTCTTGATTTTTGAGCATAGGGTTGAGAGGCTCATGACTCGCCTCGGTAATACCCTACAAATTTCTAGTAACCCTATGAGTCCCGTCATGTTGTGTTGTCTTGAATCCCTCAACTCGTCTATCGATAGTTTGTAATCGGTGAGGGTGGTCCGAGAATATCCTGATATCTTGGGTGAAGTGAAGGGGTCACCCCTAAACGGGAGATGGATTTCCGCATTTATCTGGTTGATAATGCCAAGATAGTTTCGTGGCCGGTTAGGCACGTGTCCCCGCAAGATGAGAGTTAAGAAAGCAAGTCAAGGAGTTGCTTGAGAAGAACTTCATTAGACGAAGTATATCTGAATGGGGAGCGCCTGTAGTATTTACTACCAAGGCAGATGGTTCTCTTCGACTTTGTGTCGATTATCGTGAGTTAAACGAAGAGAATAGACAACCATTGCCAAGGATCGATGATTTGTTCGATCAGCTTGTAGGAACATCTGTTTTCTCTTGATCTTGCTACTGGATTCCATCAGCTCAGGGCAGCTGAAGATAGTATAGACAAGACTGCGTTCAGAACTCCAGATGGATTCTTAGAATGGTTGGTCATGCCATTCGGTTTGACTAATGCACCCGCCTACTTAGTGGACTTGATGAGTAGGGTGTTCAGGGAGTTCTTGAACCAGTTTGTCGTGGTCTTCGTAGATGATATTCTGATCTTCTCTAAGGATGAAGAAGAGCACGCAAGGCATCTCGTGGAGGTGATGGATACGCTTAGAGCGCATCAGTTAAAGGCCAAGTTCTCCAAGTGTCACTTTTGGAGAAAGGAAGATAGATTCCTTGGGCATATAGTATCTAAGCAAGGCTTAGCGGTGGATCCCGCTAAGGTAGTTGCAGTTCAGGATTGGAAGACTCCAAGGAATGCAACCGAAGTGAGAAGTTTTCTAGGTCTTGCAGGCTTTTACCGGAAGTTTATCAAGGACTTCGCGAAGATTTCCGCTCCTCTCACTAAATTGACGAAGAAAAATTTAGTCTTTGCTTGGAGCATAGAATGCGAGCTTGCTTTTCAGAAGCTCAAGAAAGCTCTCACATCAGCACCTGTTCTAGCTTTGCCCGATGGAGGGAAGTTATTTACAGTATACACCGATGCATGTGGCACGGGGTTAGGAGCTGTTCTGATGCAAGAAGGAAGAGTGATATGCTTTGGCGGTAGACAACTCAAAGTGCATGAGAAGAATTATCCCACTCATGACTTAGAGTTGGCAGCAATAGTATATGCACTCAAGGCTTGGCGCCATTATCTTCTGGGAGAAAGATTTGAGCTTTATACCGATCACAAGTCATTGAAGTAACTCTTTTTCTCAGAAGGATCTGAATCTGAGGCAACAAAGATGGATGGAATTCTTGGCGTCCTACGATTTTGAGATAGCTTATATCCCTGGCAAGGGGAATGTGGTAGCAGATGCATTGAGTAGAAAAAGGTTGACTCTGAGTCCTCTATTCGTTGAGATGAAGAATTTAGAGTATGTGGCAACCTTTGATTTCTCTTTGGCGACCGAGTCGATGACCGGTTCTTTAGCATCTCTGGAACTCGGACCTACCCTTCTTGATCAAGTTGGGGCTTCGCAGAGGGAAGACCCTCAGATAGTTGAGATTATGGATAAGCTAATTCGAGGAGAGGCGTCTAGTCATCTCGCTCGATATTCTATTGATGACAAGGGTTGGCTGAGGAGAGACGGAAGGTTATGTGTTCCAAGGGTAGAAGATTTGGTAAGAAAAATTCTGCTGCGTGGAATACTTTATAGTAAGTAAACGAGATCCAGGATTCACTAGTGAATTTTGGAGAGCTTGCATGAAACCATGAGGTCATAGTTATGTTTAAGCCAAGAATGATAGAAGGGTAAGTGAAAAAGGAAGACGAGAGGCGACAATGAAATGGGTTCCAACTCATATTTGGAAATAAGAGTTAAGAAGCCCAGGAATCATGAAGTAAAAGACGGTCAAAGCACAGTGGAGTTAAGCTCAAGGAAATGTGACTTAGAAGACTGAAGGCTAGATACGCACATCATATCTCTTTTTAAGAGCATATCCTTGATCCTTGTTTTCCTGTGGAACTTACTCGTATGTTATCTTTTTACGTATATCCTCTCGGTCCCGTTCTCGGTCCTATTTCTGTCAGGAGGTATGACTTATTGGCTAGTAATACATGTCAGGGTTTGGAGGGGTCCGTTAGGTTGACTAAACCTTTTGGGCTTTTATAGAATATGGGTTGGGTTAGGAAGGGATTTCTTGTAATCCGAAAGGAGTATATCCTGCTTATCTTCCCGATCTCTTTGTAGCATATCTTTTGCTATCCATGTTTGTCTTGATTATCTAGTTTATTATGTTAATCTTGTCATGAGAACCTTAGGTAGAAACCCTTTGGATGAAACATGTGTTTGAAGCATGTTATGCTTGATGGTTGCAAGTGGTTGCAAGTGGTTACTCGTGGATGCATTATACACGTTAGGCACTAGATCGGCTCACACACTCCTCATATTGCATATGCATGAGTGTTTATGCTTATTCATGGATGAAAATTTTTGTGTTATCACATGGATGTTGCATATGGATGTATGTTATGTGCACACATATAGATGTTATACATTATGTTAGGAATTGCATACATATGGATTCATTTCACTAACATAATTTGCATTGATGATATTTGCATTAGATAAGTACATATACACACACTTTTGCATATGTTCATGCAACATTTAGAATCTTGTAAGGACAATGATTGCTCGTGGATGATGTTTTGAGTAGATGGATGTTGGATGGTAGGATACGTTCTTCCTAACTTGAAGATTTCGGGGACGAAATCCTTTAAGGAGGGGAGAATGTAACAACCCGTATTTTCAATAACCTGTTATAACATAAATCGAGGCAGAATTTAATTCTAAAATCTGAATCAAGGGAAACGGGCTATGCCATTGCGTTCGTCTCGGAAAAATACGTGAAATAGAGTCCGAGTTTTCGAAAATCGGAGTCTGTATGACCCGATTAAGGCCCAACGAAGTTTTCAGAAAATTTCAAAGTAAAAACAGATTTCAAATTCAAGTTTGAATTTGGAAATTAGGGTAAGATTGGGACAGGCGGGAAAATTCCCGCCAGAGTACCCAAGTCGACAGCCCTGTCGACTTGGGAGTCGACTTGGTTGGACCCAAGTCGACAGCCCTGTCGACTTGGCTGTCGACTTGGTCCAGCCGGGCAGTTTTGCCTGGTGCACCGTTTTGGGTTTGTGTTGAGTTTGGGGGCCAGATTCGGTTTTAAGGGCTGAGATTGGAACTAGGGTTTAATACTAAGGCTAGAACTAGTCCTAATCTCTATAAATAAGGCCCTAACCTAACCCTAAATCATCATTATTCATTCAAGTAACTAAACTATGGCAAAATCATTCCTCTCATGGCATCCACTCTCTTCATAAAATCCTAAATAAATTTCTATGAGAGATTTTCCATGCATACAAGTGTTTTCAAGCTTGTATGTGCATCATTAGCTTGCATTCAAGTCAAGTTTCTATATTTGCATCATAAAGAAAGAGTTTTGATCATTTTGGCTCAAGGGTTTTTCTATTAGAGCTTGCATTTTGGGTCTATTTGATTGCATAAGGGCTTTGTCATATTTTTGTGTCTTCATAAGCATTGTAAGCCCTTTTCTACTTTCATATTTAAACTCTAAAGCTAATGAATGATGCAAGTTGTGTTTGATCATTATGATATGATATGCAAGTTTATCATGTTATGCAAGTATGCTATGGTATGATATGCAAGTTTATCATGATATGTTGTGCAAGTTTACTATGATGTAATATGCAAGTCTATCATGTTATGTATGCAAGTTTGCTATGTTATGTTATGCAAGTATGCCATGTTATGATATGCAAGTTTATCATGTTATGTTATGCAAGTTTGCCATGTTATGATATGCAAGTTTATCATGTTATGTTATGCAAGTTTGCCATGTTATGATATGCAAGTTTATCATGTTATGTTATGCAAGTTTAATATGCAAGTTTGTCATATGATATACAAGTATGTTATGCAAGTTTGGGATGATCATTTTGTTCATGTTATCATGTTATGCAAGCTTATCTTGAGTATATGGACATAAAGCTTCAAGCTTTATGCTAAAGGTTGCATTTTGGCAACATGTAAGTTATCATATCTCTTATGATAACTTGCATGTGAGGCTAAATGCGAACTTATGGCCATTTCTACATGTCATTTATCACCATGTATCACCAATATGCTAAGTTTGGTTTTATGCATGCTTTTGAGGCCTAAAAATGTAATATGCAAGTATATGAACACATGTACATTTCATATGCCACCATGTTGAACTTGTGGCTTCAACACCTTTATGTCATGATTATGCCAAGTTCCCTCTTTCTATCCTTTATGCGCTATTGCGATATGTAAGCGATGGGATTGCGTTTGGGGTTGGGTAAACTTAAAAGACATAAAAACATAAGCTTGGGAATTTACCTATTAAGTTAGGTCTACCCTTTGGGAATTTACCTATTAAGTTAGGTCTACCCAAATGCTTGAAAATTTGTAACATGTTTTGGAAACATGATGGACGTGACACTTAGAAAAGATAAGTGTGACCAACTCGAGGTTGGGTTGAGTTTGTAGCGTAAACCTACCCGGAACCGACCGGCTTAACTAGTTGCTACAAACAATAGGACCCAATGTGAGAAGTTGGTCGTGTTGTACCTTGAACCCGAGGTTAGACCAAGTTGTGGTGTAAAGCTACCCGGACCCGCCCGGCTTAACTAGTAACCACAACAAGGTATAATGTGAGAGGTTAAGGCGCATTAAATTAATTAATGCCTCATGATTAGGGTTAAGTCATGGTCCACTTAGTACTTAACCAATTTGGGCTTGGTAGATTAATCAGGGTTAAGTCGTGAACTCATCGTTACACTTAACCAAGTTAATCCATGATTAGCAAGAGGGTTAAACCGTACTTAACCCACTAGAAAAATCCTAGCAATGGGGGTCCACTCCAGCAGTAATCCCAAGTTTGTATCATTATGACCCTAGGGACTAGGCTAGGGTGGGGCACGATTACTGGACTGGAGGTAAGTGACCAAAAGCGACGGCAGAGTGGTACGCCGGTGTAGTTCCGGGCGGACCATGGTCGTGCACATAGTCCGAAGCCGGGGAAAACATGCACGGGTACCAATAGATCTAGACTGTGCACTCATGTTTATGGTGTCCAGGGGTTGACACCCTAGGGCTTGATACACCCGACGGGAGACCCTGCACAGTTTGACTACAATTATGTTTGGGCCGCATTGACACCAACACGTGACGAGTTAGGCTTAGGGAGCCGATCGATTAGACCGTTGGTTGGACCTCGTATTAGGGTCAGACCATGTTATTGGACCTCATATTAGGGTCGCTTCATGTTATTGGACCTCGTGTTAGGGGCACTTCATGTTATTGGGCCAAAGCTTGGGCCAAGGGATCAATACTTGCTTATTCAAGTCATGTTAGTTTGCTAGTACACCTGTGGTGCAAAAACCTTAAACATGATTATGCGATGACACCTTTATCTACCTTGTTAGTTAATCATCATGCCAGTATGTAGTTATCCATATGATCATCTCAGCTTTCATCATGCCAGTTAACTTTATCAGTTTACATTGATTGTAGTAGGGCTTACTCAGTCTTTTTGACTGACCTGTTTTTCTTTCGCCTCTTTTCTTCCGTTCCCCCCCCCCCCCCCCCCCAGGTTCTCAGGGTGGGAATATTGGAGCTTAGCTTGGATTTCTGATCGCTTGCTTGTGGGATTTTAGCTCATGTACGGTCTTGACATGAAGCTAGCTATGGTTATCACTTATTTTGGGGATAGTACTTATGTATTTCAGTTTTTCAGTGATGTTGTTTTTATCTAGACTTGTGTATTTGGAAAGTTGACATTATGTTGTACCAGACTTGTTTTGAAATAGTTTGAAATCTTCCGCTGTTTTACTTATCTTATTTACTCTGTTTACATATATACATATGTTCTTTTTCTGCCTTGATATATCATTATGCATGTTACCTGATTCAAACGCCCCTCCAAAGTCAGAGTGCTTGCAAGAGCCACCCTGGCGGAGGTGGGGTGTTACAAATTTTGCTACATTTTGAATAAGTGCATACAGATATGCAAATATTTAACATATTTGCATATAAAAGAGCACGCAATCTGTATTTTTGCATACTAGATTGCTATTGCTCTATTATTATAGTGTGAATGCATTAGTTCTTATTTTCGGTCTTTAATTACGCAAATGTTTTTAAAATCTCCATGCACATAAGCCAATTTGTAAACAGTCGGTTTGATTAATTAAGGATTGTTTGTTTGAATACAGTTCAACTTTAAATATGCGCTATAGTTCTGAATCTGTTGTTCCAAAATATTTTTACTACATGCAATTATGCATATTTTCTAAATAAGGTATTCAAATAATAATTATATTTTGCATACATACGTGCATATATTATGTATATATGCAAAACTCAATGCATTAATCCTATCTCCATACATTGACTTAATCAGTTCTTTTACTGTACAGTGAATTACTAAAATGTTTTTACAAATATGCATGTTTTATTGCTAATTTTTATATTTGTTGATGTTTTTTGTTCTATTAATAATTTAATTATGGTTTTTTCATTTTCATAGGTCTTTTCCCTATAGCAATCGCTATTGTGTTTGGAGAAGACGAAGACAACTGGATTTGGTTTTCTGAACAACTAAAAGAATTTCTTAAACATGACAGTAGAAGTTATGTTTTCATTTCTAATCATCATCCTGGTATTCTTGTTGCAATTCCAAAGGTGTTTCCAGATTTAGTTCATGGGTCTTGTTTTTATCATTTGACGAACAATTTAAAGGTTGCTCTAAAATCTCATTTTTTTTAAAAACAAATAAGAGGTTGTTGTTGGATACTTATGCAAGAATTGCTTACTCATATAACTTGACTGATTTTAATGCTGCTTTGAAGAACTTTAGAGATGTTGGTTGATCTACAGCGACAAACTTTTTGAATGGAATTCCATTTGATAAGTTTACTAACGTATTTTTTCGGGCATGTCGATACGGCGAAATGTCATCAAATTGGTTAGAAAGTTTTAATAAGTGGATTTTGGATGAAAGGCATTTACCAATCACTGCTTGTCTGGATAAAATAAGATTGAAACTTATGTCTGATCGTCATGAAGTTGTTTCTACTTGGAATAGTGTTTTATGTCCAGTGAACGAAACTCGGTTACGTAATCTTCATTTAGAGGGAGCTTAATGGTTTGTTATCAAATCAAATGAATATAATTTTGAATTTCATTCTCCAACACATCAATTTGTTGACTTATACAATCGGGTATGTTCGTGTAACGTGTGGCAAATTACTGGTTTTCCTTGCTCTCATGCCGTCAGATGTATTTTGAGTTGTGAAAATTTGAGTGTGCACGACTACATTGAAACTTATTTCAAAGTCGGTCATTTTCAATTATTTTATTCCCATCCAATCAATCCTATCATAAATTATATGGGTGAAGATGTTGCTTCTGAAGATGCAATTATTGTTCCTCCAAAAAGTAGAAGAATGCCTGGTCGTCCATCATCTTCTAAAAGGTTGAAATCAGCAGATGAGTTTACAAAGACAATTAGATGTGGATATTGCAAGAAGCTAGGTCATAACAAAAGGACTTGCTCATCAACAGAATATTAGATATGCTTGTTTTTTTTTAAAAACATTTGATTGTACTGTACTTGTTCTGAACCTTTAAATAATATTTTAAAATTTGTTCAACAAATTATTGTTAGCTTCTCTGTGTTGTAAATTTATTTTTTTAATTGTCTATTCGCAAGCAAATTTTCTTTATATTTGCTTACATATACGCAATTATACTGCTTATTTGTATCAAACTGATGGTATTTTTCATATGTTCATATATGCGTCAAAATAACATGTTTGATGCATACACGTAAGAAATTATATATACTACTGGCTAATGTACAAAATTATTTTATTTCGTTGCATATAAGTATGCAAATATTCCATTTTCTTTCATGCAAATGTTCAACATGTATGCACAATTTTTTTTCATTTAATTGTTTTTTTTTCCTTTTTAATCATAGCTTATTTATGCCTACGTATTTTCAAGATTAAAATTTAACATCCTAAAATAAATCTTCAATGACTGCTATACTGATTCTACAAATATTTGCAAAATTTAATCAATTATATTAAAATAATGCATACATATATGCAAGTTTTCTATATATATTCAGAACACAAATTGTTTAATTCATTTCCATTTACACTTTTATATAACAATAATTTAACATAACTTCGAAATAATATCCTGCATCAATTAACTAAACATTTAAACATATTACTTAACAACATGTGCATTTAAGTGTGCAAGTATTAGGAATAATTGTACACATAAATGCAACAATTCATAACATCATTTAATATCATTAACATTTATTGAAAAAGATAATATTCCAAAATAATTTGTCAAATAAACTATAGAACCAACTCTTACTTATGTACGCAAAAAAACACAACAATTTCAAATAAGTCTGTCAATAATAAGAGTGTCTATCATCAGTTAATCCACATTCCATATTTGCGTGAGAAATTCAAAAGTACTACATGCAGAAAATAGCATTCAACATCAATCCACATTACAAACTAAATAACCTTGTCACCGTACTCCGACTACTTAATACCATTCCTAATATATACAACAAAAGTAAATATGTTCTTTTCCAAATTTAAAATATCTTGTTCGCTTCAGATAGAAAGAAGTTTTGCGTCAAGTTTTCGATAGGAGTCCAACTGTATGATTTACAGTTCAGAATCTCATACGCGATAAGAGCTCTTTGTAGATACATAGCTGGTGGTGTATAAAGTTCATCATTTTTATCCAGTTCCATGTACTCACTTCTTTGCTTCATAAAATCCATCACAAACAATGCACAATCGACTCTGCATAAATGGAAAAAGATAATCATTAAATTTGCAGAATTCACTTGTTTATTGATTTATTTTCCATTATTTGCATACAATGCTGGAAAAATTTCATAAAATTTCATGGAAGTATGCAATTAATCTTAACGTAACTACTTACGTCTTTCCTTGTTGTGGGCAGTTCGCAAACTCAATATCCTTGTGTTTTTTATAATTCTTTCCAAGCATTTTTTTCACAAACGCATTTATGTACTTTCTCTGTTCAAACAAATAACACACGTATTATTTTATAAACTAATGCTGCAATTAATTTGAATTTCAATGTACATACCATTTTCCTGGCTAACTTCTGCTATTCTCCTCTATCCCGTCTAGGTTTATTTGAGTCATAATGGATCCATCTTCTTTCTTCTTTCACAAATTCTAAAAGTGAAAAAATGATCCTTATGGTGTATAGGAATGCATATTTTGGTACAAGTATTGTATTCTTCCTCAACTGGCGTGTCCACTAATTTTTCGATGTTTTCTGTTGATTTCATATTCACCATTGCCGGTCATTGTTCATATAAGTAACATAATTCAAATGTTAATCATTAAATTTATGTTGAAATTAAGTATATTCTTACACAAGCTACAGTCTTCAAGCACAGAATTTCACGGTGCTCTTTTCGCAACTCATGCGCGAACCAATCAATAATCTATAACAAAACATACATGTAATTTGTTATTGACGACTGAATATATGATGATATTTTAAACCAAAAATATAATTACTTTAACTATATTACTATTTCGTTACGGTTATACTTGTGAATCTACAAATCGTCCACGTATCAAATTTGCCCATGCAGTTTCAACAATGCAGATGTCTTTATCACCATTGAGGTACGCTCTTTTGCTGTTAATTATTTACATCCAATACAATAAGACATAGAATTAGTGACCTAGTACTATGTACAAATAAACATGCTTAACTGAATATATGTATGCAAGTTTGTTTAAAACTTTCATATATTTATGCAAGTTTAAATATTCTTTAAATAAATAATTGCAAACTAGGCTACAAACTTTCAAACACGAATTCCAGTTTTTTACTTCTTGCACTAATTATTGCAATTATCGTTAATTTTTCGTACTGTTCACAATAATAATTCATTATCAAATAATCATAATTAATTAAACAAGTATTCTAATTTTACCTTAGGCCAGTAAGTTTTACAAATTCTTCCATTACATTGATCTGATGATCCTCCAGGTTAAGCACATTTTTGAACGTTCTTAGTTTCATTTTCGAACCCATTTGTGATTCTTTGCATTTTGGTACTTCTTCATAATCCTCCACAACTACAGTTTCAAATTCATCCAGTTTTCTTTTACCTGTACCTGGAAATAATATCACAAATATCATCAGCGTACTAAAGTAACATACACATTTCAAATATTTTTACACTCATAACTTAATTTTAATTTTTAACCTTTTTTGCTCTTTAAAGACCGAAGTTCCCATTTTTTTCCCTTCCACTTATTCTGGTCCATGATACGTTTTCATTCACGTCTTCCTTCCCCTGCTGCTGCTTGATTTCGCCCTCTTTTGGTCTTTACAATCTTCTGATACTACGTCATCAACATTCCTCTTTTCGTTATCTATTTAAACATACTTACTCAATTAACATATAAATATGTGCTCATCAAAATGCATAAATTTCAAAAATCTGCATAAAAGAATGCAATTCATCTCAACAAAATCAACCTTGTATTTTACCTTTGGTCATAAACGAACATAATCAGAAAAACTACTGATTTTGAATTTTTAAGATAATTATATACTTTTAGTCATAAATTTTAAAAACTAAAAATATTGTAATTTACCTTGTATCTGATCTACAATTCTCATCTTCTTCTCCATCTCCCAGTCCTCATTCATCTCTATTTGTTGATCATTATTCTTTTGTGCCGAATCAACCATTTCATCACTCACCTTGTCTATCTCTGCCATTTTATGTTCATCTTCTTTTTCAACCACTTGCGTTTTTTCGTTATTACTTTCAGCTTTATCACCAATATTCTCGTCATTCCCTTGCTCCATGTCCTACTATTCTTCATTCTGCAACTCAGTGTCTTCCTTATTCTCTTTCTCGACATCTATTAATATTTTATTACTGGCATCAATAGTTATAAAAACATGCACACGATAATGAAACAATTATTATTAGATGCACACTATCTTGCACTTATTATTAACGCAATCAAGTAGTGCATCATACAACTCTAAAATTTTGTATACAATCATGCTATTAATTAAATTAATTGCATTCCAATACACTAATATTCTTGTATATAATATTAATCTCACCAACTACTACTATTTAATTCTCATAAAAACCAAAAAAAGATTATACTTGCAGAAAAAAGGTATTTATTACTACCACACAGTGTACACACAATTCTAAATATATGAATCTGGGCACGCTATAATTCAGAATACCTGCATACTATCATGAAAGTATTTTTTTCGTAATACTATTTTGATCAATTATTTTTATTTCATTATATTAACCATGCATTAAGTAATATTATATGCAGACAATAATCCATAAATTTTTATTACTTTAACAAATATTTAAATTTCACTACTTTTTTTTTCATGCACAGATGCTATAATTAAGAAAAATTGCATACCTTTGTGCAAGTTTCCTCTTACTCTAACTTAATATAAACTACAAATTTTTAACATTAACCATACGTAAATATTACTATTATTATCTTCTTTTTCCTTCTCAATACTACTCTCTATCACCTTTTTAATAACCAACTGTGCCGTCTGCTACACCTCGTCGCTATTTTGTTCCCCATTCTTCTCTTTTTCCATTTCATCCTCGCCTTCTTCATTCTATTCACCAACTCCATCACTTTTTCCACTGTCATTTTCTCCAACCCGATTAAGTTTCAATCTTACAATGAATTTTTCTATCTCCTTCTTGTTTTTACTTCCCTTATCACGCCCCAGCTGGTTGTCTTTTTTATTAACATGCTCCTCCTCGTTTTTTCCCTCATCTTCATCGGTACTTGCTACTTCGCTTTCTGAATCAACAATCATTTCTTCTTGCTCTTGTTCATCATCCTCTACACCATCAGTTTCATCTTCATTCTCGGCAATCGTGACGTTTTCATCATTTCTTCTTTCATTTTGCTTGTCTGCATTATCATCTTCGAAGAATTTGCCTTCCGTTTATCAACCTTTTGTTTTAATCTCAAATTTTCTTCTTTTAACTTTCTAATCTCCACTTTTAATTTTGCTACTATGTCCTTCAAATGTTTTTCCCTCTTGTTATAAAAGGTAGCTCATTCATCATTTTTTTCGACTTCATGCTTAAGCAGCTTCATATCCTTTCCTTCTACATCCTACAAACACAAACATCACACAATTATGAATTAGTATATGTAAATATTTGTGCACAATTGTGCAAATATTTATTAATACTTCATACTTTTACGAAACAATATTGTTAATCTGTTAATATTAACAACCATTGCACATATGTATACAACTTTTACAGATAATTGCATATAACTACGTAACTATTCAAATTAATTTTAAAAACTATAAACGGTAAAATTTAACACTAACCCACCTACACTAAACATATTTTTAAATTAGTGGTAAAAAATAACAAAAAATAATACTTCAAATTAAAAATACACAATATCTGCATTTAATTATGCTAATCACATTATTTTACAGCATTTCATATTTTTTCTGCATTTTAACTACAAAAAACTATATTTTTTATAATATTCTTACATTGTTGAAGGACATATTCAAAATCATTGTTGGCTTCAGCTTTGAAATGTCCCGTTTTCCTGCCAACGGATAAATCGTGTTATACTCCGGCTTTGATGTCGTCAGAAAAAATGTTTCTTCACAAAACCACCACTGCCCAAAAATGAAAAAAATTATTTATTAATCCACAAACTGAACTACTAAAAATTTGACAAACTCATATTATTATTATTACCAATAATAGGGTCATGCAAGCATTAATTTTGCGTGGTGACTCGTGATATTTGTTGACTTGGGTAAATAGATGGTTGTGAATAGTTTTTGGCCACGAAATAGCTTTTAATTTTCTTGTGCAAACACAATACGGTATCAGTGTCCACGATAAGCTATAGTTTGGACTGGACACCAAGAATGTAGCTGCCAAATATAGAAGAATAAGTTTCACCGTGTTAAAACGTGCTTCCGGAGATTCTTCTCTGATCGTCGAGAAAATCTCCCTTTCTATATTATTCTTGTTCACAACTTTTTCATCTTTAAAATGTCTATCTCTAAAAGATACAAATTCTTTATCCTCCTTATCTTCCCTCTTTATATGTCCACTGGTATTAACCATTTGACCTTGTGTTGGAGCTGCTAACAATTTCCTAACATCGTTTTCTGAAAATGTGATTATCAAATCACCAAATTAAAAATATTTCATGTTTTTCCTAAAGCTTCTGATTATGATGTCCAAAGTTGTCGGATTTTTGGTTGTCTCGAACGGTGAAATTAAACCATCAAAAATCATGCTAATGAACTTTCCCAACGGCAATTTTTTCAACAATTCAAAATGTTCTACAGAAAATAAGTCATCGTCTTTCAATTTTTCCACCAAATATATAAAAGATTTCAAGTTGTTTCTATATACTTCCTCTTTTTTTGAAATCTATTCATTCTCATTAACTTTCTACTTTTTGTTAACGTCCAGAGTTGTTGTAGGTTGGACAGCACTAACTAATGCTTTCTCAAGCTCGCTTTCTACTTCAGCATCTTCTACTACATTGGGAAACTGCAAAATAAAAAAAATAACATTTTTACATACACAATTTTTAAATGCATATACCTAGTATACAAAAATTGAATATCTGCACACTATTATTCAATTACTACTCTTGCATTAATATAAATACTGCAATAACAATTACATAAATGTACATGGAATTATAAAGTTTAAAGTCACTTCATATAATTATAAACCTATAGGTATAGTGTTGCAATCATTCATTCACAAATTCGAGTTAACTGCACATAATATTACAACATACATTTAATAAATGCACATTGGTATGCAACATTTACTAATAAATGAATTTGAATAAATAAGAACTAGTTAATCTACTCAGAGTTGTATGCAACAATAACTTAAAAAACCCATATAACAATGCAATATTTAATTATTCCGTTGATTAAATTACGTAACAAAACTAATTAATTTCTAGGTTTTAAGTAATTTTGTTAAATATATTCATAGATTAATGCAAATAAACTGCATATATGAACGTAATTTCTTCCACTAACTACACATATGCAGACAAATTTGAATTTACTGAAAATTCACTCATACTTTAACTCAAAGTTATTTCATACAATCACTTAATCTATTTCAAATAGTCCTTACATGCATAATAGCAACAATCAACCAACAAATCATAATTAGAATCCTACAATTCTAATAATCTTCATATAAACATGCAACAAACAAATTTTAATTGTTCTAATGTACGCAAAAATTGTTATTACATGCATACATTCAACCATCATACATGAAAAACATGCACAATTGTATGCAGTATTTAAGATTACCTGCATATACACATACAACTACCTGATTTCATTTTCACAATTGCATTTTACAGTACTGGCTTGAATTCAAATATTTGGAAAATCCATGAAATAAATTTGGAACAACCTTGAAATAAATCTATACTTTCATGCTGTATATCTGAAAAAATGCATAGAAACATGCCAATATCTGTTGATAGTTGCAACTCCGTCTAAAGCCTTTCAACATTATTTTTCATATGTTGGTACATCGATAAACCAGAATCTTTTTAAAACCTACAACATGTTTTCAAACAATCCTACATGTATAATTGAATATAACCATATAATCATGCAACAATTCCAGTTTAATTCATGTTCTAATACTAAATTCGACCACAATATTCATTGTTATACAGAAATATACGAGAATCATATTTTTTACCTTCGTTCTAGCCATGTCGATGAAGACTTCAATTCAATTCTTCACTGATTTTACGTTTTTTTACTCGATCGATTGAAGAAAAGGGAGAGTCGGCTGAAAGGTTTTAGGTTTTTTCTTTAATCGGCTGCCCAAATTACGGTAGTTGATTAACGAAACGATCAACAGAAGAATGATGGGTTTTAGGGTTTAGAGGATATAATCGGTATTTTAATTGCAGTTATTCAAAAATAGGGATGAAATTTTTATATTTTTTATGACTGGACTTTTTTTATATTTTAAAACATAATAGGGACCTATAAAAAACACACCCAAAGAAGTATCTGCGAAAACTAAATTACTAGCTGTCCTTGTGGAAAATATGAGCAACTAGAGTTTAGGTGAGAAACAATAAACTCCAATTCAGTCATGAGACTGGTGTGAGAACTAAAATAGTTATTGACTTTATTTTAATGTTGGGCAAATTAAGGGACCACGCCATATAACACGGTACGGGTTTTCTCGTATGAATGTCATAAAACAAACAACGTAATGCTAAAAGGAAAAAAGAAGCTATTATAAGACTCAGGTCCCGTCATACAATGTAACACAAACCAGAGGATAGATGTAACAACCCGTATTCTACGCATCTAGGATCGTAGAATATTTATTTCTTTTTCGTAGGAAGTCGTTTGGTCAGGTACTTTTGGGGAATGACTAGTGGGGTCATTTCCCATGTTCATGATTTTTGTCGATTTTTAAATGACCATTTTGCCCCTAGTTGATCTTTTTTCGTCCATAACTTTCGATTGGAAAGGAGTTTTGACCTAAAACCACTTCCATTGGCTTCGGATGATGGTTTACCTTTCCGTAGAGTGGTCACATGCGAAAAACGGACTTACCGTTTGGGAGATATGGCTGAAATAAGGTTTGGAAGGTGAAAAACTACTTAACCGGACCAAATAGGGTGATTAGTGAATGGGCCCATAAACCATTTCGGGATTAGGGTTATGGGGAGGCTGAAATGAGTTAGGTTTTCATTCTATTTCAGTTTTCTAGCCGCCACTTACCTCTTAGAAATCCTAACAATGGCCTCCAACCTCTAAAACACCTCCAAATCACTTGCAACTTGAAGACTGAGATTAGCAACATCAAATTAAGAAGAAATAGCACCAAAGCAAGGTTAGAGCTGCTGTGTTGCATTGGGAATAGCGCCAAACAGAGAATCATTTCAGTTTTGGGGTTTTATTTGTGGCTAAGGTGAGTGGTTAACATTGTTTTGACACTAATTACAGTTAATCAGGGTGATTAGTGATAATTAGTGAATTCTTACACTATAAAATTCTGGAAAAATATTCTAAAAATTCAAAATATTATTTTAGACCTCTGTTAGAAATTTGGGTTTATTTGATTAAGTTTTGTTAATCCTATGATTAGTTTTGCTTAAACATGCTTAAGGGAAAATATGGGATTTTGGCTATGTTTGATCCGTTTTATCCTATCACATTTGTGTTTTGATGTTTGTGAATGATTATACATGTTGCTATGACTGTATGGTATGCTTTGTGATTGTCTAGAAGTGTTAGATTGGTCGAAAACGCAGTCGAATGGCGTAAACAATCGTTGGAAGAGTTGTAGGAAATTGTGCAGGAAACGGATAGCCCCCTATTCCGCGATCCGAAATGGATAGCCCCCTGTCCAGTGATCCGATGGAGTCCAACGATCCGATGAAGTCAGCGATCCGATGGAGTCCAGCGATCCGATGCAGTCGAGCGATCCGATGGAATCCAGCGATCCGATGGAGTCCAGCGATCTGATGAAGTCCAGCGATCTGATGAAGTCCAGCGATCCGATCCAATGGAGGGAGCATGAGCTGACTCTATGAGGCGATCCATGAGTCATGAATCGAACCAGGACTGGATGGAAGCTTGGACGTCAGGCATGGGTTACAAACCAAATGAAGACCGATCCGGAGAAGACCAAAACCCGAGATGCAAAGGTAGTCCAAATGGAAGTTAGAGCTCAGGATCCAGATGGGAACCAACGAGTTCACTTCATGAGTTGGGCTTTGCTGCGGGACGTGTGCAAAGGGGTTGTCGGTATTCATAACTTTGGTTCACCACTGAGAGACAGATAGTGGGCTTGTAGTGATAGTTGTATGGGATTGGATTCCGTCATGGCCCAAAGGATTAGGTGACCAAGGTAGTGGATATCGTATGCTTTACGCACTGAGTGAGAGATGAGAGGATGGTTGCTATGCTTGATTGTTTGCCATCACTATGACATGCAAACCCCCACCCCCGTATTCTTTACACCATCTGTTTAGTGGCACCTTAGAGCATTGTACGGTATGTATTGCTAACTCTTTGGTTGCAGGTCCAGGTTCAGGTATGATTGGATTATACTTGTTATTGTTTTGTTTTGCTGCTTATCGCTCATACCAAAGTTTTTGTCTGACCCAGAGTTTTATGTCTCTTCTTATTACTCTGGGTGCTCTCACGAGCAGACTAGAGATAGGTTAGCTGGGTATGCACGAGTAGCTGATGCGGAGACGAGCAGGAGGCTCCCACGTATGATATATAGATATTCTCCCTGTGTTGTTGAAGGTCACTGCTCGGGAATTAGTAGTGTACCTCCTTCTTTTGCTTTCTTTTGCTTTAGAGACGGTTTTAAAGTTGTAATAATAATGTTGGATCATAAGCTGTATTTTGGATTTCCGCTGCCAAGTTAGACATGATTTAGTTTTCAGCTTATGTACTGTCTCGCCTGTTTTATGTCAAGTATATTATTATTATTATATTTTGTTCCATGCGCTATGAGACATTCTACAGGTTCTTTGTTAGTTCATTCTCTTCTTTCCTTTCTTTGGCGACCGTTCCGTGCTAGTTGGGCATGTGTATAGCGCACTTTCGGAGTAAATGCCGACTGGTGCGGAGCGGGCCGTCACATTTGGTATCAGAGCTCTAGGTTGCGTAGTTAACCTAGGGAAGTCATCAGGGAGAGATAGTATACTTATATGAGAGCGCGTATTTGTTATTATTTTGGTTTTCAAAAGCTATATCTATATATATTATTAGTATAGCTAAGGATGAAGTCGTACTGCACTGGCACCACTATGGAGATGGTTAATTGTTTTCTCTCTACAGATTTGACGATGAGCCGAAATTTGAGAGGTGCTGGTAGAGGAGACAATAATGGGAATGCTCCTGACATGAGGACTATGTTCACTGACCTCATAAGAGAGATGCTTAGGGATGCTCGGAGAGCCGTTCCTAATGCTGCTAATGGTGGTGGTGCAGTAGTGCAGGCGCCTAGGGCCAATTTTGCCAAGCTAAACAAGGATTATACTAGTCTTGGTGGGAAGCCGTTCCACGGAATGGAGTCGGCTACGGATGTTCAGAATTGGTTGGATAGTTGCGAGCGTATCTTCGAAGACTTAGGTATCGAGGATGCGACGAAGAGAAGGCTAGCGTCCCGTCAGCTACAAGGACGGGCAATGAATTGGTGGAATGCTATAAAGGCAGCTACTCCAGAGGATCAGATTACTTGGGATCAGTTTAAGGTTCGCCTTAGCGATAAGTTCATTCCAGCTGCTCAGAAGTCAGTGTTGTTTAAGAGATTCTTGGAACTCAAGCAGAATGGCAGAGCTGTCTCGGAGTATATTGCCGAATTCGACACTTTGTCGAAATATGGATTATCCCTTATAGATACTGCCGAGAAAAAGAACGAGAAGTTCATAACTGGCTTGGATGGATACTTGGGGGAAAGGCTTATTAACCACATCGATGAGACGTTTGAATCGATTGTGGGGAAAGCGTTAAGATCAGAAAGTCTTTGCCCTAAGCCAAGGACCGAGATTGTTGTTACACCTACAGATGAACCAAAGCCGCAAGCAAGCGGTGGAGGCAAAGAAAATTCCCAAAATAAGAGGAAACAGGACCAAGCTAAGGATGATCAGAAAAAGAAAAATAAGAACGATGGCGAGTGCTTTAGTTGTGGCAAGAAGGGTCACTATGCCAGAGATTGTCGAGAAAAGCCTGGGGAAAGGAAGTGCTTTAATTGCGGCCAAGCGGGACATCACAAGAATGAATGTCCAGAATCTCCTAGGGAGAAGCAGATCGTGAAAGCATATGCTATCAACGCTATTCCTTCTTCGTCGAATGCCCCAACTGCGGCGCAGAAGGAAAAGGTGTTGTTATTCGAGGTATGCTTTCTATTTAAGATGTTTCTGTTCGAGTATTGTTTGACAAACCCGAGATAGTCGATAGACCTTTAGTAGTGATGAGCCCAGTTGGTGGTTCGACTAGCCTTAGTATGATTTGCCGTAACGTGGTCTTATCGAGTCATGGATGTATGTTTGTTGTAATTGCTTTATTTTGAGCTTTACTAGGTTTAGCTTGATTTGGGGAGCTGATTGACTCCAAGGGTATAGAGTGGTAGTAGATTATGAAGAGTCTTTGACGACCATTAGAGTGGATGATGGACGAAAGGTGGTATTGGATCACTTACCTTATGATGAAGATGATAACGAGAGTCGGAGAAGCAAATGTACATTGGATGTACAGTAGTTTGGTCAGGACTTGGTCAGGCGATCGATAATAGTTTCAAACAAGATTGGCGAGGATAGCCAAAGTCGGTTATGGATGCTTGAGTGTTTGGATGATTTGCTCATATCATCTCACGTAGATTTTCTGAACTCGGAGGAGATATTTCCTTGGGTGCTTGTCTGATATTGATTTAGGCCTTTGGGGCTTGTGCTCGGGGAACGTCGAGGTCGACTAGGATGGTCTGCGTGAGAGATAGGAAGTTGTTGTGATTTTCATTGGATGATATCTTGGTTTACTAGAAGAGTGATGGGCAGTTGTGACAGGATAAGACTGTTCAATGGTATAGACTGCCCCGAGTTAGACTCGATAGGGTTATGAGATGGCTCGACTGGGACTCGAGAAAGATGCAAAGTAATGGATTGTTTAGGACCCTATGCTGATGTTCTCTTTGGATAGTAGAACTTTGAACAAATAGGATGTGTTCGTTGATCATGGAAGATGCAATGAAGGGTAGGACGATTTAAGTTAGACTTGGACCCGTAAAAAAAAAGGTATTCGTTGATCTTGGAGCTGCAACGAATAGGGAGACGACTCACGTTGGACTAGGGTTTGTAGGTAATGGATACTCAAGACTGGGTCTGAGTTTATGGGTAATAGATTGAATCGAGTTGGACTCGAGAAGGCTGCAAGGAATTGGATTGGCTCGAGTTGGACTCGAGAGGGCAGCAAGATAATAGATAGACTTGGGTGGGACTCGAGTGTTTCAGGCGGACTAAAAGCAGGGGTATCTGGGGACGCCCGTTACCTTGGATCCGTTGGACGTGATCTAGTTATCCTTGGAGGATAAACGTACGTTGGACATACGGTAGTCCGTTTGGAGGCGGGGCTTCCATTAGTTATTGATATTGGTTGGACCAGACATACAGGTATCGATGTATTCATGGCTTTAGCAGGTGATAGATAGGATTTGTTTGATGGATGCTATGTTTGTTGTGTTTTTTCCTATATTTCTTCTCATGAGTAGACTATCACCTGTATGATCCTGTTGAATAGAAATAAGATAAGTTCGTTGATCATGGTGGTATGACGGGTGTAAGATACTTTACGTTAGACTTGAAGTATGTTTAGGCATTGTGGAGCGTCCGTTGTCTTGGAGATTCAACGGATATAGGAGTTTCAGTTGGACTTGGACTCGTAGGTAGAGTACCTAGATTCATTGGATGAGTCTAGTTCACCTTTAGAAGGTGAATGTACATTGGACGTGCAGTACGAATATGGGTAGGGTACCTAGGTTCATTTGATGAGTCTAGTTCACCTTTAGAAGGTGAATGTACATTAGATGTACAGTACAGATATAGGTGTAGAGCCTAGGGTCATTGGATGGATCTAGTTTGCCTCTAAGAGGTGAATATACGTTGGACGTGCAGTATGGATGTAGGCAAGATTCGGGTTAGACTTGAAAGGACATTTGGAATGTAGTTGGTAATTTGACGTATAGGGTTGGATTACCTAAAAAGATGACAGGAGTACATGACATATTTCATGTTTCTCAATTAAGGAAGTTCATGCATGATTTTGATTTAGCTATTACCGGTTGGACGATATCGAAATAGAACCCAAGGCGGTTGGGAACCGCGAGACATTTGCATTATCAGGGACGATACGAAGCAACTACGAAGGGAGACGGTGAAATTAGTGAAAGTCCAATGGGGCAATGGTTCTTCCCTTGTTAGTGAACCACATGCTAGGATAGGCTTGTTGTGCTATCACGTATGTTTGATTGTTTGAAATTGGTTGATAGGCATGCAGGACCCATTGTTTGTTTCTTAGTTAAGGAATTTCGGGGGCAAAATTTCTTAAGGGGGGGGGGGGGGAATGTAACAACCCGCATTCTACGCATCTAGGATCGTAGAATATTTATTTCTATTTCATAGGAAATCGTATGGCCAGGTACTTTTGGGGAACAACTAGTGGGGCCATTTCCCATGTTCATGATTTTTTCCGATTTTTAAATGACCATTTTGTCCCTAGTTGATCTTTTTTCGTCCATAACTTTTGATTGGAAAGGAGTTTTGACCTGAAACCACTTCCATTGGCTTCAGATGATGGTTTACCTTTCCGTAGAGTGGTCACATGCGAAAAACGGACTTACCATTTGGGAGATATGGCTGAAATAAGGTTTGGAAGGTGAAAAACTGCTTAACCGGGCCAAATAGGGTGATTAGCGAATGGGCCCATAACCCATTTCGGGATTAGGGTTATGGGGAGGCTGAAATGAGTTAGGTTTTCATTCTATTTCAGTTTTCTAGCCGCCACTTACATCTTAGAAATAATAACAATGGCTTCCAACCTCTAAAACACCTCCAAATCACTTGCAACTTGAAGATTGGGATTAGCAACATCAAATTAAGGAGAAATAGCACCAAAGCAAGGTTAGAGCTGCTGTGTTGCATTGGGAACAGCGCCAAACAGAGAATCATTTCAGTTTTGGGGTTTTATTTGTGGCTAAGGTGAGTGGTTAGCATTGTTTTGACACTAATTACAGTTAATCATGGTGATTAGTGATAATTAGTGAATTCTTACACTATAAAATTCTGGAAAAATATTCTAAAAATTCGAAATATTATTTTAGACCTATGTTAGAAATTTGGGTTGATTTTATTAAGTTTTGTTAATCCTATGATTAGTTTTGCTTAAACATGCTTAAGGGAAAATATGGGATTTTGGCTATGTTTGATCCGTTTTATCCCATCACATTTGTGTTTTGATGTTTGTGAATGATTATACATGTTGCTATGACTGTATGGTATGCTTTGTGATTGTCTAGAAGTGTAAGATTGGTCGAAAACGCAGTCGAATGGCGTAAACAATCGCTGGAAGAGTTGCAGGAAATTGTGCAGGAAACGGATAGCCCCCTGTTCCGCGATCCGAAACGGATAGCCCCCTGTCCAGCGATCCGATGAAGTCTAGCGATCCGATGGAGTCCAACGATCCGATGGAATCCAACGATCCGATGGAGTCCAGCGATCCGATGAAGTCCAGCGATCTGATCCAATGGAGGGAGCATGAGCTGACGCTATGGGGCGATCCACGAGTCATGAATCGAACCAGGACTGGATGGAAGCTTGGACGTGAGGCATGAGTTACAAAACAAATGAAGACCGATCCGGAGAAGACCAAAACCCGAGATGAAAAGGGAGTCCAAATGGAAGTTAGAGCTCAGGATCCAGATGGGAACCAACGAGTTCACTTCATGAGTTGGGCTTTGCTGCAGGACGTGTGCAAAGGGGTTGTCGGTATTCATAACTTTGGTTCACCACTGAGAGACGGATAGTGGGCTTGTAGTGATAGTTGTATGGGATTGGATTCCATCATGGCCCAAAGGATTAGGTGACCAAGGTAGTGGATATCGTATGCTTTACGCACTGAGTGATAGATGTAAGGATGGTTGCTATGCTTGATTGTTTGCCATCACTATGACATGCACACCCCCACCCCCGTATTCTTTACACCATCTGTTTAGTGGCACCTTAGAGTATTGTACGGTATGTAGTGCTAATGTAACGACCCGGATTTTCGGCGACTTTGGTTATCGACATAAGCTCGATGTCGATAACCAAAACATCGAAAAATCATGGTAGTTAATGAAAGAAATTAGAGGGTGAGAATAGATAAGATAGAAACTTAGAATAGAAGAAGAAGAATAAGAAGAACACAACATCAGAGTAACACGAACCTCACAGCGGAACGAATAACATATAATAGATAACATAACTTTGAAATATAACAGTTATGTATACAATAGCACTTATCAGAGTACAACACTTACAACACAGCGGAAATAACTATAGCTATATGATCTTGAAGCCTCCTGCTCCAAGCTCTCCAAGTATATCTGTAAAATCCTGACTACTTGACTGCCCATATAAATTTAGGCACCCAAGAGTTTAGGGAAAACAACAAAGTAAACTCTGGGTCAGTCATGGGACTGATGTGAGTAAAACAGTTTAAACAGGTATATGAACAAGTAAACGATATCTCATAAGACCACGCCGCAAAACGGAACGGGTTTTTCCCTTATGAGAATCCAAAATATCTTTATATCAAAAACCTTTTGATATTATAATAATGTCTATGTACAAATAGATATCAACTAGCAGAAACGCTTTCATCTCACGTTCTACAAATATAGTATACAATCAAAATCGCAAGCGCGTATTGGATAATAGATTTCCAACTATGACAAGGTATGGAACCACCTTCCGATCAGTGTACTCTAGGAACGATACACTGGAGTTCAACAAGAACATCTTGCAACTCAGCCACACATGACCGACCACTCATTTTGCTTGAGTGTATCGAATGTATATCACCAACGGTTGGGATCAGCAACCGTTCCCGTATATATATGGGACAGCATTGATAGATTTAAGAAACAAATGAATATTCTCTAGATAGGTGATTATACACCCTACTTCGGTGCGACCGACTTAGCCATGCTGCCTGCCCGATTTCTGTCATTTACCGGTTGATGAGGCTAGAAGCTACGCTTTATCATTACATCAGATTCACTTCGAATATCACATTGTCAGATCCATCGAAAATCACTAATTGACGTCTACAATAGTACGTTACGTGTTAGCTAAAGAAGTTTCCTTCTCCGCTTCCACTCTTGGTAAAGTTGAAGAAATCAATGTACGTGACCTTTCTGGAAATACTCTGTCAGACATTCATTCATACAAGTCATCCTCATTCACTTAGAATGTCACATCGTCATACCCGCCAAATCACAAATTGACTTATCCAAAAATAACACGGGTATACAGCTAAGAGAAACGAATTCCTCCGCCACCAAACGTGAATACGTTTGAACATATCAACTTACGCGATCCATTGGATATACTCTGTCAGACCTTCGTCCATACAAGTTGTCCTGGGACTGGACAAACCGAAGGCACTACTCAGTATATCCATCTTAGTCACTGTTATCTAAGACTTATACAGCAGCCCTTGCACTTTACTCCGTCTTCAATTATCTTTGGCATAAATGATTCGCAACGCTTATGCCAATACAGAGTGGTTCTTTGGATAATAATCGAACCAGTCTCTCCATATTAACAATGTTAAAATGGTCAAAACTTCGATAGTCTGTGATTTAACCATCAAAGAAAAACAAGTGTGCAAACAACGATATTATATCCAGATTGAAATTATATCGATCAATCATCAACATATATATATATATATATATATATATATATATTCACATTGCCTTATTTTCTATATTCAGAAAATATATGTTATTAACACTGGAAAACGTTTCCATCTGCTTATTTACAAATCACTACTCTTCCCCAACTATCAGTCCCTGACTGTAAACTAGTATGAGAACAATCCCCTAAGTATAAATCCCGAAGGCCGAAACCAACATCAGATAGGCACTTAGACAACCATTCAATTTACTAATCTCTAGTCAGTTCTAATTTTACTTAACTCTATTTGATTAACTCTGATTGATTAACTCTAACTGGTTAATTCTAACCGATCAACTCTAACTGGTTTTACTAGGTTTGACTAACTCAATTTATTAACTCGACTGACTAATTCAACTCGATTAACCTAATTTGATTTACTTATCTCGATTAACTGAACTAATCACTTTGATTAACTCAACTAATTCACTTTGGTTAACTTAACCAATTCACTTAACTAATTCACTTAGTTTAACCTAACTATTCACTTAACTCCTGTCGAATAAACTATATTCGATAACTCCTCTAACTCTATTCGAATAAACTATATTCGATTAACTCCTTTACTCTATTCGATTGACTCCTTTGATTTAACTCTAATCGATTAACTCCATCGAATAAACTATATTCGATAACTCCTTCGATTTAACTAATCGATAACTCCTTTCGATTAAACTATAATCGATAACTCCCTTCGATGAAACTAACATCGATACTCCTTTCGATGAAACTAACATCGATACTCCTTTCGATGAAACTAACATCGATTAACTCCTTTCGATGAAACTAACATCGATTAACTCCTTTCGATGAAACTAACATCGATTAATTTAACTCGACGAACTTAACTCGACTCACTTATCTCGATAATCTAACTCAAGAACTTAACTCCTATCGAATAACTAATATTCGATTTAACTTCATTCGCTTGACTCTAGATCGCAGTGATCACAATGGTTACGCCTGACTCCCTCAGGAAACATTCGACCGCCTTAGGCTATTTACAGCCCTGCGAATTACACTAGCAGTCGTACGAGATGGCAACTTACCCTGAATACTATGTTTGACTAACTCTGTCTCAAATAACTATATTTGATTAACTCTAGTTCGTTTTAACTCTAATCGATTAACTCTAACTGAGTAACTCTAACTCGATCAACTCGACTTGATTAACTCGACTTACTTAACTCAACTGGTTAACTTGACTTACTTAACTCACTGGTTAACTTGACTTACTTAACTCACTGGTTAACTTGACTTACATAACCCAACTGGTTAACTCAATTGAACTGGTTAACTCTACTGAACTGGTTAACTCTACTGAACCGGTTAACTCTACTGAACCGGTTAACTCTACTGAACCGGTTAACTCTACTGAACTAGTTAACTCTATTCAACTAACTCGACTCGACTAACCCCTTTCGAATAGCATATTCGTTTTACTAACTTTCGAATACCATATTCGATTTGCTCCCTTTGAATACCATATTCGATTTAACTCCTTTCGAATACCATATTCGATTTACTTTATTCACTTTATAAAGATTTCCTTTTTAACAACGTTTTATTCATTTGAAAAGATTTACTTTTAAATAACGGTTCTACACTTTAAAAATGATTTCCTTTTTATAACGTTTCCTTTTCAATTCTATTTGTAAATGGTTTACAAATATTTCCTTTTCAAATTTATTCTTGAAATATTCTAACTCCTTAAATTCTCTGAAAAATTCGCCATAACCTCCTTTGTAACGGGAGCATCGGGAAAATCCCCAAACCCGCCACACAGGCCTTTCCATTCAAAAAGAAAATGGTTTGAAATTATTTCCTTTTTGAATATCTCTTATTTATAAATATTCAAATTTATAAATATTTCTTATTTATAAATATTCTTTTTTCAATATCACTTTGAAAAACTCCTTTTCCTCTTTCGATATTTTATGGTACTTAACACATCAAATCACGATGACCAATCTCATTCAAACCCATATAATCAACCACAGGTTTTAACTACATCATATATCATAATATATGAAAAACAATAAAATAACTGTTGAGGAATCCAGTCGGATTCCTCCAACCTGTTTCCCTGCATCCACAGATGTTACACAATATGATTATCATCACTTTCAGTTCAATATAAATTATTCTGATAGCAGAATCAATATAAATATTTAACGGTTTATATATATATATATATATATATATATAATTTTCACTAACTGACTAGCAGTTCAATCAAGCAACCAAAACACAGCAATCAACAGATGATTAACAGTTCTAAAAATACATTATAAAAATATAAATGTTCAGAGTTGGTGAGTTTTACTCACATTGGCGTGTTAATCGTTAAATAACGGTTTGCGTTATTTGATTGCGACGGACAATTTATTTCGCCATAAATTGTAACGAGCTCGGATTCACTCCCAGTCAGTCTCATTGTGTTGCTCTCGTCCATACGATCCCAATGCAACTTACGGTTCGTCAATCTGATACCGTATGGTCAAGTTATCATATATACAAGTTAATACATCACCTGATTTAAAATAAAAACTTGGGTTTAAATTTTAAATGGGCCAACCTCCTTTAAAGTTTTAACATAAGCCCAACCCGTCAGACCCACACCCGTGCTACAGTACCTCCTCCCCCAATAATTCAGACGCGAGCTCCTCCTTTAAACCATTGTCGAAAATTTCCACTTCAACTCACACTTCACTCCACCATTTCACAAATAGAAAACAAAATCCACTCCCTCTTCTCGAATGCAACCACTCATCACCTCAAGGAACAACTCGAGCTCCTCTTTCCCCTAATGCGTCGATCTTCCCTGTACTGCCATGGCCGACATTTCAGGCCTCTCTTCAACCTTAACCGATCAACAAAACCGCAAACAGATAGCACCATAAACTTCTCTCGGAAATCTTAATCTTTCCACACCATATTTGTAACACTCGAATCAACCATGCTCAGTTCGTCCGACAGCCCTACTTCGTCGTTTACAGGAACAAACCGAACTCTTTATACGCCAAACCCATCCAAGTTTTGTAGACCAGCTCTAAAACTCCACTCGATTTCGAAAATCACAACCAAACCGAGTACAAAAGCTTACAACTTCGGATTTTCTTGAACCCTAAGCTATACTGGAAAAAGAACATCGAACACACAAGTGTTCGAATGTAATGAAATGCACCACAGTCGGACGAGTATGCCAGGAGGACTTCAGAAATGTTTTGCTTTGTGATTTATTGATTTTTTTCTTGAATTTCTTTTATTTCTAAACTCACGGATTTGGTTTTTGGTGAAAGGAAATGGAGGCTCTTTTTCTTTTGACCAGAGGAGAGTGATTTTTAGGTTATAAGGATTTTAGGGGGGTATTTATAAAGGAAACAAATATCTAGATATTTTATAGAGGGAATATTCCCAGTATATTCCTTTTTTGTTAATTCGTTTTGCCTTCTAAAAATTCGTGTGGTCACACATGATACCCAAAATTCACAAAACTGGACATGCAGCTACTGTTCGACATTACGGTCCCAACGAAACTGGTTTCGTCGAATTCCGACTCCGTATGCTCACACAACGTATCTTTAGCCATCGAAATACTGACTGTTTTTCACTTTAAAAATCCGTACGACCACACAGTAACTCTAAAAATCACGAAACTGGAAATCAAACAATAATTTGACATTACGAATCCAACAAAATTGGTTTCGTTGAATTCCGACTTCGTTTGCAAAACTTGCTATTTTTAAAGCTCTGGATGACCCATTTAAATATATAAATATAATTAAATTAAATATAAATAAATTTATATTATCGTATATCTCCACATATGATATCGTACAGCTCTAGAATATCATATCAGAATTTACAGTTTGATATTTCAGATTCCAGATTATCCCGATATTCAATTTATATCGAAAATCCTTTTATAACGTAAATAAAGCGTTGCAAATTATAAAGGAATTCTACAACGACTTTTCTGAAATTTGATTTGGACGTAAATCAAAATCTACACGACGAAATCCCGATCTTTCTCTTCCATTAGAAAGATATACTCCACCAGCTCCACACGTTTCTTGTTTCACAGAAATCCGGCTTAAAACGAATCCTGTACATTCAGTTGAAGTTCAAATCGCCAATTTACGAACTGCAGCGCCATTTCAAGCTCGATTTTAATTATATTATAATTCTACGTTTCAAACTGGCGTCGATTGAATATATTCGTCAATATAATTCAACTCTAAGCTGAATTAAATCTAAGGGACGACCCCGTTCACAGAATATTGTGATTTCCAATATTTTTGATCATTTCTGAATTAAATATATTATTTAATTTAATTAAATATTCCATATTATTTAATTAACGACGATTAAATTCCCTATATCACTATTTTAAACAATTAAATAAATTAATTATACCCCTGGAAAATGCGGGTCATTACATTCTTCCCCACTTAAAATAATTTCTTCCTCGAAATTACTAAGTTAGAGGACGACCCTACCTATTGGAATTCCTAAGATTTGTTTACCCATTATTTCTGATTTTAACTGAACCAATTAATATCGACTAAAATATTTATTCATTCCGACTAACTAAAATTTTCAAAAATTCTGAAAATTTTCTAACACTTTAAACTTTCGAAAATTTTCGCCAGCACCTCCTTTGTACTGGTCAATAGCTCAAACTCCAACCCGCCTCTCTGGGCCTTCTTCAACCCAAAAGAAAATCAAAACGCCAAACGGCTTGCCAATTCGGCTAATAAATTCCAAACTCATATAAAATATAAACTTGTACCTTTTTGTTGGGCATATCATTATATCCATACCATCTGTTATCAACTCGGCATATACAAATGCCATCCCAATCAAACTCAATCACTTTTATATCGTCAAACCAAATCATTCGCTTATACTCAAGTCGAATCCCATTTTCAATCTCAAGTTTCATCCTTGATTTTCAAATTCTAAGTCCAGCTAAATTTCAAATTCTATTTAACTTAGTTCAAGTTAAATTTCAATTTATTTTTACCATCTCACTTTATTTAACTTCATAAGTTAAATTTAAATTCCAAAACTTAAATTCCTGGGTAAATTTCAAATCAATTTGAAATCATAATACCTATTCAAAACCTTCGAATTTCTAAACAACTTGTTTTCTCAAAACAATTCAAATCAAAATCTTTGGTAGTAATCCACCACTTAGAACTCGAAAATCACACCGATGATACTGCGCAGTCATCATCGGAGTTATTTTCCAGCGACCCAAATGATTTCAATATTATATCATTTCAAAATCCTTACTAAATACATCCATTTTGAAAACATCTCAAAATCTCCCAGGAACTTAAAATTTCCTTATTTTAATTCCAAATCTGATTTAAATTCATATTCAATTCATCTTATTTCATATACTTTACTTATATGAATTCTGATTAGTTATTTATAACCATTTCACTTTATAATCTCATTCGATTATAATCACAACCAATATATCTAATATATGATAATATATTACATATCCATACTGTGTCGGTCCATCGTATTCAAGTATTTATTTACTCCTACTGATACAATGGATCAAACTGATCGACCAGAACTCATAAACAACTCAGCCAATGAATCTCCACAATATAAAACCATTTTTATATCAAATACAAATACGCACTCGTATATATACACTAAACTCAATCTAGGGTATTACAAACCCTATCTCTACCGAGTCACGCCACAGAGCCAAGGTAATTCTTAACTTAAGCTCTGATACCAACTGTAACGACCCGGATTTTCGGCGACTTTGGTTATCGACATAAGCTCGATGTCGATAACCAAAACATCAAAAAATCGTGGTAGTTAATGAAAGAAATTAGAGGGTGAGAATAGATAAGATAGAAACTTAGAATAGAAGAAGAAGAAGAATAAGAAGAACACAACATCAGAGTAACACGAACCTCACAGCGGAACGAATAACATATTATAGATAACATAACTTTGAAATATAACAGTTATGTATACAATAGCACTTATCAGAGTACAACACTTACAACACAGCGGAAATAACTATAGCTATATGATCTTGAAGCCTCCTGCTCCAAGCTCTCCAAGTATATCTGTAAAATCCTGACTATTTGACTGCCCATATAAATTTAGGCACCCAAGAGTTTAGGGAAAACAACAAAGTAAACTCTGGGTCAGTCATGGGACTGATGTGAGTAAAACAGTTTAAACAGGTATATGAACAAGTAAACGATATCTCATAAGACCACGCCGCAAAACGGAACGGGTTTTTCCCTTATGAGAATCCAAAATATCTTTATATCAAAAACCTTTTGATATTATAATAATGTCTATGCACAAATAGATATCAACTAGCAGAAACGCTTTCATCTCACGTTCTACATATATAGTATACAATCAAAATCGCAAGCGCATATTGGATAATGGATTTCCAACTATGACAAGGTATGGAACCACCTTCCGATCAGTGTACTCTAGGAACGATACACTGGAGTTCAACAAGAACATCTTGCAACTCAGCCACACATGACCGACCACTCATTTTGCTTGAGTGTATCGAATGTATATCACCAACGGTTGGGATCAGCAACCGTTCCCGTATATATATGGGACAGCATTGATAGATTTAAGAAACAAATGAATATTCTCTAGATAGGTGATTATACACCCTACTTCGGTGCGACCGACTTAGCCATGCTGCCTGCCCGATTTCTGTCATTTACCGGTTGATGAGGCTAGAAGCTACGCTTTATCATTACATCAGATTCACTTCGAATATCACATTGTCAGATCCATCGAAAATCACTAATTGACGTCTACAACAGTACGTTACGTGTTAGCTAAAGAAGTTTCCTTCTCCGCTTCCACTCTTGGTAAAGTTGAAGAAATCAATGTACGTGACCTTTCTGGAAATACTCTGTCAGACATTCATTCATACAAGTCATCCTCATTCACTTAGAATGTCACATCGTCATACCCGCCAAATCACAAATTGACTTATCCAAAAATAACACGGGTATACAGCTAAGAGAAACGAATTCCTCCGCCACCAAACGTGAATACGTTTGAACATATCAACTTACGCGATCCATTGGATATACTCTGTCAGACCTTCGTCCATACAAGTTGTCCTGGGACTGGACAAACCGAAGGCACTACTCAGTATATCCATCTTAGTCACTGTTATCTAAGACTTATACAGCAGCCCTTGCACTTTACTCCGTCTTCAATTATCTTTGGCATAAATGATTCGCAACGCTTATGCCAATACAGAGTGGTTCTTTGGATAATAATCCAACCGGTCTCTCCATATTAACAACGTTAAAATGGTCAAAACTTCGATAGTCTGTGATTTAACCATCAAAGAAAAACAAGTGTGCATACAACGATATTATTTCCAGATGGAAATTATATCGATCAATCATCAACATATATATATATATATTCACATTGCCTTATTTTCTATATTCAGAAAATATATGTTATTAACACTGGAAAACGTTTCCATCTGCTTATTTACAAATCACCACTCTTCCCCAACTATCAGTCCCTGACTGTAAACTAGTATGAGAACAATCCTCTAAGTATAAATCCCGAAGGCCGAAACCAACATCAGATAGGCACTTAGACAACCATTCAATTTACTAATCTCTAGTCAGTTCTAATTTTACTTAACTCTATTTGATTAACTCTGATTGATTAACTCTAACTGGTTAATTCTAACCGATCAACTCTAACTGGTTTTACTTGGTTTGACTAACTCAATTTATTAACTTGACTGACTAATTCAACTCGATTAACCTAACTTGATTTACTTATCTCGATTAACTGAACTAATCACTTTGATTAACTCAACTAATTCACTTTGGTTAACTTAACCAATTCACTTAACTAATTCACTTAGTTTAACCAAACTATTCCTTAACTCCTGTCGAATAAACTATATTCGATAACTCCTCTAACTCTATTCGAATAAACTATATTCGATTAACTCCTTTACTCTATTCGAATAAACTATATTCGATTAACTCCTTTACTCTATTCGATTAACTCCTTTGATTTAACTCTAATCGATTAACTCCATCGAATAAACTATATTCGATAACTCCTTCGATTTAACTAATCGATAACTCCTTTCGATTAAACTATAATCGATAACTCCCTTCGATGAAACTAACATCGATACTCCTTTCGATGAAACTAACATCGATACTCCTTTCGATGAAACTAACATCGATTAACTCCTTTCGATGAAACTAACATCGATTAACTCCTTTCGATGAAACTAACATCGATTAACTCCTTTCGATGAAACTAACATCGATTAATTTAACTCGACGAACTTAACTCGACTCACTTATCTCGATAATCTAACTCAAGAACTTAACTCCTATCGAATAACTAATATTCGATTTAACTTCATTCGCTTGACTCTAGATCGCAGCGATCACAATGGTTACGCCTGACTCCCTCAGGAAACATCCGACCGCCTTAGGCTATTTACAGCCCTGCGAATTACGCTAGCAGTCGTACGAGATGACAACTTACCCTGAATACTATGTTTGACTAACTCTGTCACAAATAACTATATTTGATTAACTCTAGTTTGTTTTAACTCTAATCGATTAACTCTAACTCGATCAACTCGACTTGATTAACTCGACTTACTTAACTCAACTGGTTAACTTGACTTACTTAACTCACTGGTTAACTTGACTTACTTAACTCACTAGTTAACTTGACTTACATAACCCAACTGGTTAACTCTATTGAACTGGTTAACTCTACTGAACTGGTTAACTCTACTGAACTGGTTAACTCTACTGAACTGGTTAACTCTACTGAACTGGTCAACTCTACTGAACTAGTTAACTCTATTCAACTAAATCGACTTGACTAACCCCTTTCGAATAGCATATTCGTTTTACTAACTTTCGAATACCATATTCGATTTACTCCCTTTGAATACCATATTCGATTTAACTCCTTTCGAATACCATATTCGATTTACTTTATTCACTTTATAAAGATTTCCTTTTTAACAACGTTTTATTCATTTGAAAAGATTTACTTTTAAATAACGGTTCTACACTTTAAAAATGATTTCCTTTTTATAACGTTTCCTTTTCAATTCTATTTGTAAATGGTTTACAAATATTTCCTTTTCAAATTTATTCTTGAAATATTCTAACTCCTTAAATTCTCTGAAAAATTCGCCATAACCTCCTTTGTAACGGGAGCATCGGGAAAATCCCCAAACCCGCCACACAGGCCTTTCCATTCAAAAAGAAAATGGTTTGAAATTATTTCCTTTTTGAATATCTCTTATTTATAAATATTCAAATTTATAAATATTTCTTATTTATAAATATTCTTTTTTCAATATCACTTTGAAAAACTCCTTTTCCTCTTTCGATATTTTATGGTACTTAACACATCAAATCACGATGACCAATCTCATTCAAACCCATATAATCAACCACAGGTTTTAACTACATCATATATCATAATATATGAAAAACAATAAAATAACTGTTGAGGAATCCAGTCGGATTCCTCCAACCTGTTTCCCTGCATCCACAGATGTTACACAATATGATTATCATCACTTTCAGTTCAATATAAATTATTCTGATAGCAGAATCAATATAAATATTTAACGGTTTATATATATATACATATATATATATATATATAATTTTCACTAACTGACTAGCAGTTCAATCAAGCAACCAACACACAGCAATCAACAGATGATTAACAGTTCTAAAAATACATTATAAAAATATAACTGTTCAGAGTTGGTGAGTTTTACTCACATTGGCGCGTTAATCGTTAAATAACGGTTTGCGTTATTTGATTGCGATGGACAATTTATTTTGCCCTAAATTGTAATGAGCTCGGATTCACTCCTAGTCTGTCTCATTGTGTTGCTCTCGTCCATAAGATCCCAACGCAACTTACGGTTCGTCAATCTGATACCGTATGGTCAAGTTATCGTATATACAAGTTAATACATCATCTGATTTAAAATAAAAACTTGGGTTTAAATTTTAAATGGGCCAACCTCCTTTAAAGTTTTAACATAAGCCCAACCCGTCAGACCCACACCCGTGCTACAGTACCTCCTCCCCCAATAATTCAGACGCGAGCTCCTCCTTTAAACCATTGTCGAAAATTTCCACTTCAACTCACACTTCACTCCACCATTTCACAAATAGGAAACAAAATCCACTCCCTCTTCTCGAATGCAACCACTAAGCACCTCAACGAACAACTCGAGCTCCTCTTTCCCCTAATGCGTCGATCTTCCCTGTACTGCCATGGACGACATTTCAGGCCTCTCTTCAACCTTAACCGATCAACAAAACTGCAAACAGATAGCACCACAAACTTCTCTCGGAAATCTTAATCTTTCCACACCATATTTGTAACACTCGAATCAACCATGCTCAGTTCGTTCGACAGCCCTACTTCGTCGTTTACAGGAACGGACCGAACTCTTTATACGCCAAACCCATCCAAGTTTTGTAGACCAGCTCTAAAACTCCACTCGATTTCGAAAATCACAACCAAACCGAGTACAAAAGCTTGCAACTTCGGATTTTCTTGAACCCTAAGCTATACTGGAAAAAGAACATCGAACACACAAGTGTTCGAATGTAATGAAATGCACCACAGTCGGACGAGTATGCCAGGAGGACTTCAGAAATGTTTTGCTTTGGGATTTATTAATTTTTTTCTTGAATTTCTTTTATTTCTAAACTCACGGATTTGGTTTTTGGTGAAAGGAAATGGAGGCTCCTTTTCTTTTGACCAAAGGAGAGTGATTTTTAGGTTATAAGGATTTTAGGGGGGTATTTATAAAGGAAACAAATATCTAGATATTTTATAGAGGGAATATTCCCAGTATATTCCTTTTTTGTTAATTCGTTTTGCCTTCTAAAAATTCGTGTGATCACGCATGATACCCAAAAATCACAAAACTGGACATGCAGCTACTGTTCGACATTACGGTCCCAACGAAACTGGTTTCGTCGAATTCCGACTCCGTATGCTCACACAGCGTATTTTTAGCCGTCGAAATACTGACTGTTTTTCACTTTAAAAATCCGTACGACCACACAGTAACTCTAAAAATCACGAAACTGAAATCTAACAATAATTTGACATTACGAATCCAACAAAATTGGTTTCGTTGAATTCCAACTTCGTTTGCAAAACTGGCTATTTTTAAAGCTCTGGATGACCCATTTAAATATATAAATATATTTAAATATAATTAAATTAAATATAAATAAATTTATATTATCATATATCTCCACATATGATATCGTACAGCTCCAGAATATCATATTAGAATTTACAGTTTGATATTTCAGATTCCAGATTATCCCGATATTCAATTTATATCGAAAATCCTTTTATAACGTAAATAAAGCGTTGCAAATTATAAAGGAATTCTACAGCGATTTTTCTGAAATTTGATTTGGACGTAAATCAAAATCTATACGACGAAATCCCAATCTTTCTCTTCCACTAGAAAGATATACTCCACCAGCTCCACACGTTTCTTGTTTCACAGAAATCCGGCTTAAAACGAATCCTATACATTCAGTTGAAGTTCAAATCGCCAATTTACGAACTGTAGCGCCATTTCAAGCTCGATTTTAATTATATTATAATTCTACGTTTCAAACTGGCGTCGATTGAATATATTCGTCAATATAATTCAACTCTAAGCTGAATTAAATCTAAGGGACGACCCCGTTCACAGAATATTGTGATTTCCAATATTTTTGATCATTTCTGAATTAAATATATTATTTAATTTAATTAAATATTCCATATTATTTAATTAACGACGATTAAATTCCCTATATCACTATTTTAAACAATTAAATTAATTAATTATACCCCTGGAAAATGCGGGTCATTACAGCTAACTCTTTGGTTGCAGGTCCAGGTTCAGGTATGATTGGATTATACTTGTTGTTGTTTTGTTTTGATGCTTATCGCTCATACCAGGCTTTTTGTCTGACCCAGAGTTTTATGTCTCTTCTTATTACTCTGGGTGCTCTCACGAGCAGACTAGAGACAGGTTAGCTGGGTATGCACGAGTAGCTGATCCGGAGACGAGCAGGAGGCTCCCACGTATGATATATAGATATTCTCCCTGTGTTGTTGAAGGTCACTGATTGGGCGTTAGTAGTGTACCTCCTTCTTTTGCTTTCTTTTGCTTTAGAGACAGTTTTAAAGTTGTAATAATGATGTTGGATCATAAGCTGTATTTTGGATTTCCGCTGCCATGTTAGACATGATTTAGTTTTCAGCTTATGTACTATCTCGCCTGTTTATGTCAAGTATATTATTATTATTATATTTTGTTCCATGCGCTGTGAGACATTCTATAGGTTCTTTGTTAGTTCATTCTCTTCTTTCCTTTCTTTGGCGACCGTTCCGTGCCAGTCGGGCATGTGTATAGCGCACTTTCGGAGGAAATGCCTGCTGGTGCGGGGCGGGCCGTCACAATAGAGTTTTACCTTATAATAGTCAAATATGCTTGATAAGTGAAATTTATCATTTATTATTATTAGTGCATAGTGCAGAAATAAATTTCGAATATAAATGTATCAATCTTAGACGGTATAGTACCCCATCCTACTATGTCGCCATATAGGTTTACAACTGAAATCGAAAGTCACATATTGGAAATTGAGTTTCCATCTATGAACCAAGGCAATTGATCATCCTTATCCAATTCGAGACATTTTAGCCCATGCCTCAGGAACAGAACACATCGTCCCTTGGTTCTGGCAGGGCCGGTCCACTCTTACGTTTATGGATTGGCAATTCTTGGACAATATGTTTCCCAGTCCTATGAGACCTAGAATCTAGTCAGTATGTCGACCATCAACGGCCTTTGTACGGCCATATCCGAGTTACCTCGCTATCCATCATCCACATAAGTAAAATGCTTGGGCTCCATACCATGAAATTACTCCTAGCTAGAAAGAAAGATATATCCTCCCTGCGGTCCTTAATCCCGTTTTTGACTCATACCAGGGTGTGAAGCTCGCAGATTAATGCTATACACAAAGTTGCGCTATATTAAAGCTACGCTTTGATCATCATCTATAAAGCTCTACTTTTCAACAAAACTTTGATCCATGCATCTCACAGCATGTCAAATTGTCAATCATACCATTGGTTTCCACTAATATATAACCTCTGAGCTCGTACGTCTCAGAGAAGGGTGTTAAGCAAAAGAATGAATTCTCCGCCATCAAACAGATATATATATATATATATATATATATATATATATAGCAGAGATCAACGAATACAACAAAAAATACAATGTCAGGCATGCAATTCATTTGCCAATCTGTTCTACGTCAGAACGAAACCGGAGGCACCTTATTCCTCATCCCATATGTCCAATATAGGAGAGAGGCCCCTCGCATATCCGGTGATCTCCAAGTACGTCTGGATGACCACCGGTTATTACCTCGTCTTGGGTGTACAACCCAATCAAGACATCAGTAATCATCCTAATGATGTGAAGATCTCCGGTCTTCAATCACCATCTTTAATTTTTCAACTTTTAATCGTCATATCAATTATTCAAAATGGGCTTAACCTGGTCTTTCTGAATAACTCGCGTATTTTATAATCAAATGATATAAAAGCACATCATATGCCTCATTCCAATCCAGAATATTCTTTTGTTCAAATATTCATTACATTGGGAATTATTCCTACAAATCTTATCAAAGATTTATTTCATTTAAACCTCTTGTCTAAATCTTCACTTTGGAAACCATTTCAAAAGATTTTGTATTATCTTTTCACATCTTAAACCAAATTAAGGTTTATCACCTAATCGGGATTTACGAGCCTTACCGAAGTAATCATTCGTTTTATTATCCCAATCCCAACCTATTCATCCCATGGAGAAAAACTGGTAGTACTCTATATCGAACACCCATTGTGTTATTGGTAAAATTAATTACCACTTAATGTTCAAATCTTAATTAAACATTTAACAATTGCATGGAGTAAAACTGGTGGTACTCCCTTTCGAACATTTCTTGAATTCGATAAATTTAATTACCTTATTCACATTTCATTCTAATTAAAGATTCATTAAAACCCCATTTAGTTTTAATCTCAAAAATCATTACTTAATGATCATTCAACTTTAGGAAATCAGTTCTGCCTTTAACATGGTTAAAGAACAAATGTCGTTTAAAACATTGCTCATGATAAACCCAAAATCATCTTCCATTTAATATGGAACCTTCACCGAAATTTGATCAGCATATAGTCAATATGAATTTTTGTATCGGACTAATACTATAAACGAAATAATGACAAAGCCTTTTAAATTTCATAAATATTAACGATCTTCCTTCGCAGAAGTTCATTTTGATTAATAATAAATCAAATTCCATTCAATTCCAATTTAGTTTATTAAATTGGAAAACTTTACTTAGGAGAATTCCATTAAATCTTAATTAAAAGATTCATAAATTCCAAATCTTAACTTCCTTGTTAATTGGTTTTAAGAACTAATGTTATTTAAAACACAGTTCTCAATGAACCCAAAATCAACTTCCATTTAATTCCACTTATATTTATTAATGGGAAAACTACATTAACTTAATTAAAAGATATATTCCTTTCTCATACTGTTTAAAGATAGTGTTATTGAAGACACCATTCACGACAAATCCAAAATCCAATTTGAAATTAAATACAAGGCTCTGAATAGAAATCATATCGACTTATATTCAATATCAAATTCTGAAACAAACAGATATCGTTTTGGGAATAACAATATCTATATCTCCCAAATTCCTCAATGATATGCGTATAATTACGGAATCCAATATCGAAATATCCGAAGATTATTTCCATTCAAACCCATTCTTATTCATACGTTGGAAAATTTTGGTTATATTTTTTTGATTTACGTGTGGAACCAAAGACTTCACTCAAGTCATTGCTTGTCGGTCTTAGTAAACCCCACGGGTACTGATTTTTCAATGCCTTCACACTACCTAGGTAGTCACCCCTAGAAATTGGCAGAGGTGGCCCTCAAACCTGAGACTTATGTCTTATCCCAATTCGCCCATCTCTAACCAACTGAGCTAGGAGTGTCGGATAAATTCTGGTTATATTAAAACCATTTCACAATTCAATATGTTATTTAAAACCATTGAATTCTTACACTAGTTGTTAACTAGCCTATGCAAATAAAATATCATTTATCTTTTCAAAACTGGAATATTTCATCCACAAATCTTTTCAAATCATTTATTATTATTTATCATAATTTTTCCCTATTTTTAGTCATTTAAAAATAGGCCCTATAAGTTAAATGACGTTTCAGGTCATTTAGCTGCATTGACGCTACTTTTATACAAATTTGGATTAAAAATTTCACAAAATCTAACTGTTAGATTTTTAAATCTCTTATTATCATTTGAAAGATCTTTTTGATACGAACTCAACGGTTCTGGTTTCAGGAGAATCCGACGGTCAGATCTCCCGTTACGTCAATTCGAACCTAATGTTCGAAATCCGCGAACGGTCATTGCCCGACACGTTCTATTCAAACCATATATATATGTATATATATATATCGTCGATTTCCATTCAAAAGTATTTTATAAATCGTTTATAAATTCATTCTAAAAACGATTTAAACTTCCATTTCAATTTTAATTAAATTGAAAATCCCATATTATTATAATCTTAAAATAATAATATTTTCAAAATATCAGCTTTTGAAGTCAAAAAATTTCAATGTTCATTATAAAAATGAATAAAATCGACAGAAAAATCTGTTTGAGTTAAAATTGCGTTTATTACTTAACTCAGCTTCATACTTTAATATTTTGTGTCCGTCCAAAATCAGACATCAAAATCATATTTTGGTTCTTCACTAAATATTTTATTAAAATATTCATTTATTCCAGATTGAAATGAGATTTAATCAATTACCATATAATTTTAGTTATATGGATTTCATACATCGTATGTATTCGACAATAGTGATAAACAACTATTAATCATCCAAATAACATCCAGAGTGCATCTACAACTCTATAAGCATTAAATAATTAATAATGCTTATAACGGTCTGTCAATCAATTGATTGACATACAACTAAAAATAAGGGAAATGTGTGAATTAATTATCATCCCAAGACCCATGTAGGGTTTTCATCCAATAATAATTCATTTTTATTTGCACACTTGGGTGATGTATAAAATTATCGTCCCAATACCCATGAGGGGTTTACATCACAATTCATATGAACATATCTACGTATTTGGGAGACCTGTAGGCAAATTGTCTTCCCAAATTAATTTATAATATAAGTGTTTATTTTTAACAACACATATATTCACAGTTTAACAATAATAATACTAAAATTGTAAAACATCCATCCATCCATATGGGTTTCAAACAACTGATGATGTGAACTACCATATACCGTACAAAAATTTGTAATAAATTAATCAAACATTGCAATCACAGGCAATCAATATATATTCGGTTTTAAAATAGAATAACTGTACAAAATATTTAAGTGAGAGAGTTCTCACTTTGATCGGTTTCAAAATCGTTATTAAAACGATTGTTTTAATAAAATCAAATAGGCATTTAATTTTATCAAAAATTCCAATAGCTTCCGTTTCTGTTCTGGTCTGTTCCATGATGTAGCTCTCTTCTTCACTATTCCAACGTGACTGATTTCATGCAATCCTGTTTCGTTTGCAAAAGATATGATATTTTAAACGTTTAATTACATTGACTAATTTCTTAAAATAATCAAATTAAACTAATCACCATCTTAATCCTCCACGTCACCTTCTTCATCATATTCACAATCCCAGGCTTCAGTCGATTTCGAAAAAAACTCAGCCCCTAGGGCTTCATCGCTAACGAGCCTCAATGCACCGAAACCGAATCAAACTTCACCACGCCGTAGCCCGTTCCAACCTCCACCAGCGCCCTCTCCCACGGGGAACTCGAGGCCCGATAAACGCCTTGGTCAATGTGCGAACGTGAAGGGTTTGAGCCCCAAATTCATTCGATTTATGGCATGAAAAATAATCTCCACCGTTAGATATGTAGATCTCATCGCCTTCTAGAGGTTTGTTGTAGAAAGTTTTTTAGATCGTTCGATGGATTGCGTGGAAATCTTAGAGGAAATTTATTGTTTTTCGGCCATTGATAATTTAACTAGCAGCAGCCTGAACTTTGGGAATTAGTGTTTAGAAATTTTAAACCTTTAGATATGTATAATAATATAAATTAATATCTAGTGAATATTAGGCACATGTTCCTGGAAAGTTTCAAAATTAGGCTCACATCCGGTCCTAAACTTATTGTACATTAGGTCCCTATTTTTCGAAAATTCATCAAAAAAATATCACGTAAATTCGTATTTAAATAAAACACGTAAACGTAAAAAAAATCAGTTGAAAAAACCACTAAAAACCACGTCAAAAAAAAAAAAAAAAAACAGAAAAACAACGAAACTGCAGTTAAATGCATAATAGTAGGCACATATTTGAATTCTCTTGCATACATTCGTGCATGTATTTCAGTCATGCATCAGTATTAATTTTCTTGCATACATCTGTGCAAGTATTGCAGAATTCTTGCATAAAAGTGTGCAATATTTTGTAGTCGCACAAATCAGTTCACATTTATTTGCTTTCAAGTGTGCACTAAAACATAAAAGTAGCAAACATGTGTGCAACAATCTGCAAGCAAAAATTCAATTAAGTTTTTTTCATGCAATACTTGCATACATGTGTGCAAATATTTCAAATAGCTACACACATGTATGTAAGTTTCGGTCCAAATTTTCAAAAGAAACTGCTTCTGCAATAGTTGCAGACATGTATGCAGCTATTGGTAATAGTTGCATACATGTATGCAACTTTTTTTTTAATTCCCATGGACTTCCGAAAATATTTCCAAATTTTAGATGTTTTTTTTTTACCTGGCAGCGTTTTTTTTTTTTGGCATAAAAACTTAAAAGGCAGAACTTTTGAAAACAGGGACCGAGTTTGAAATGAAAAGAAGGGAGGAATGCCGTTTACATAATATAATAAGGACGTACAGTAAACGTACCCTAATATTTAATTCTCTAGTTGGCTTCTTGCGTCCGAACTCCAAACGAGACCCAACGACTTTCGCCCTTAGCTAAATACCTCTATTCCAGACGTAATGGAATATGTTCCGTAAGCCAATTCGATTGTTTCGATCAGTTTTTATCAAAATTAAAATATAAATCAATTTAACGTTCAAAATTGATTTTCAACATACGTTTTAATTTGCCATGACCACATATTGACTCCAAATATTACGAAATTTGAAATCTTCCTATGTTTCACAAATACGATTTTAATGAACCTAGTTTCATCAAATTTGGAGACCGTTTGAAAAATAGCCATTTTTAAGGCGTATATAGTATTAAAATATTAATATATTTCCATGACGACTATTTGGAAAATTGATTTGTCCATAACTTACAATTTATAATACGAAATCTCAATTTTGTACATTTGTTAGAAAAATATAACTAAATAGATTCTAACAATTCTTGTTTTATCAAAATCCGACTTAAATTGCATTCTACATAATCATTTAAAGTTCAAAACCAAATTTCCGAACTACCGCGACGTTACGAGCTCGTTTTAATTAAATTTTAAATTTATACGTTCAATCTTCGTATTTAAATTTATTTTAAGTCATTAAATTCTCAAAATAAATCATTTTAAATATTAAAATCCATTAAATTCAATAAAATAAATAATTTTTAAATTGGTTCCAAAATGCGGGTTGTAACAAATGGATAATATTCCAACAGCCATATATATATCCTTTATATATGTGATCCAATTTCATTTCCTAAATCACCAAACTAAACACATACAATTCGAAATTGTAAGTATTTTTTCAAGATTCATCGTCGATAGTTTTAGGTAATTTTTTTATATTCGCGATCATCATATTCTTATCTTTCGTATATGTTTTTTCTCTAATTTTTTCAGAACTTTTTTCGTTCTTTTTCCAGAATGTTTGGCCAATTTATTGCTTCATCCACTCGCACCATCGTCGATTGGAACGACAAATGTACAAGCGCGTTCATTGATGTTTGCTACGAAAACATTGATACACGTGCTCATCGTGTTGTGCAGTTGTACTAGGAAACTACTGTTATATTCAACGATCGAACAAGTCTGGACTACAACGATAAGCAAATGAAGAACAAGTTTGATAATTTAAAACGCGAGTGGAGTCCGTTGAACAATCTGCTATAGATTCCAGGTGGCTACTGGAATGAGGAAGTGGACATGGTCAGTGGATCCAACGAGTGGTGTGATACAACTGCATCGAGGTATCACAAGTACATACATGCCTCGCCTGCTTGTGTTAGGCAGTGTGATGTGATATTTGATGGCTGCATGCGAACTAACAAATGTCAGTTCGTTATTCCTTACAACCCCCGGTTCAACTGCAATTTGATGCACACCTTTATGACGACTCCTTTCTGGATGATACTGAGGGGATCATCAGTCGCAAAACGCCTAGACTTTGGTCATTTGGTTGCCTGTTTAGAGCTGTTGACAGTTCTTCGCACGGTCTGATTATCAACAGGTACATGACAACAAAACAGGAGGATGGCGACTACGAGCAGTGGGAGGTCGCGATTTGTTTGGTTGATTATGATAGCAAAGATATCAATCCTTTGCATGCCTTGCTGGACGAATCCGAGCAACTCAGGAAGACTGTTATTTTTCTTGTTAACAAGTTAAGAAAGACTATGTAGTTTGTTTTATATTTTATTTTCTACATTTATTATTCGGTACTTTTATTTATGCATTTGTATTGTGAATTATGAACTATGAATTTTTATTTCGTATGCCGTATTATGTATTTTGTATTCTGTTTTAAAAATAATTAACATAAATAAAATAACAATATAAACAAACAATAAAATAATTACTTTGCCCCTTTCGCGTTGTCTCTTTCATAAAAATAACACATTCTCCTTTTGCAACTTATCCCTTTCCCAGTCTCTTCAATATTCCTTTTCATTTGCCACTTTCAATACTTTCAAATAAAAAAGAACGCACAATATGTGGATCACTTCCTAGCATTGGTCAAATGGACCCTCCGCTTGTGAAATTTATATTTTTTCACACATGAAAGCTAAAAATCATGACAATTAAACTAATTGCATTTTCTTTTCATCAACACAATGATAATAAAAGAAAAGTATTGTTATTGACACTCCAAAAATGAATAAAGGGGGACATGAGTGAAATTCCGCAAGGCTTAACTAAATTTATTCATGGAATTCGACATGATGTGATTGAGTTTTACCCTTAAATTCAACAACGATGCGTCGAAGATGGAGAAAAACGAATTTTGGTGAGTATATACCGAATTTCATTTTTGAACTTGTTCACCCCTGCAATAGGCTCAATAACAACACTTTTCTATAAAACACCTGTAGATTAACCAGGGGTCATAGGATAATTATTTAAACTCAGTACACAAAACTATACACGCAAAAGCCAATCATTGCTTTGCGTTGCATCGTCCGGTATTCTCCGTCACCTCAAAATCAGAGAAATTCCAATGGTGGTCCCTCCGCCTAACCCTGGTTTTCGAAACATGTAATTATCATGGCTTCTGTATCCCAATCGCCTATCCTAACAGGCGATCGCTACCTCGCCTCGCTTCTGAAATTCATCGACGCGAACACCACCTCTCTCTTAGATGGAACCCTAACTCTGAAACTGAACCCGGTCGGGCTTCACTATGTTCAATCGCGGTTGGAATCGCTGTCTGAGATAAACTCCTTGGTATCCTGTGCTCCTGTGGATTATCTGCGGGCTTACGTGTCGGATCTTGGCGATCATAGGGCATTGGAGCATCTGAGAAGGATTTTGGGTCTGTTGACTTCTTTGAAGATTGTGTCGTGTTTGGAATTTGGTGTTAGGGATAGGACTCCGATATCTATTTTGGGGTTCGGGAAGTTAAGAGTTTTGGAGTTGAGGGGGTGTGATTTATCTACAGTGCAAGCAAAAGGGTTGTTGGAATTGAGAGGGAGCTTGGAGAAGATCATTTGCCATAATTCTACAGTGAGTAGATATTTTTGGTATTTGGAATTCCACTGATTTTAACTTTGTTTGCTGCATAGTTACAGCTTCATTTTAGATATTTTGAAAGTAACTATATTATGACATGCCACAACTGGAACTATACAAGGCTTCCCCATGAATTTTTTTCTGCTGGTTTTGGCCTGTTCGGTTTTTGAGGAACCAAAAAGTTTAACAATTGGTTCCAACTTCCAAAGCGGAGGTAGCATAGTTTTGACCATACTAAATCCTTCAATTGTTTTACTTATCCACTTTAAGATTATTGTTGCTGCTGCTGTTATCATCATCATTGTCAGTATTATTTTGAACAAATAAGGTTCTTCTATTATTTATTACATAAAAATGGTTACAAAGTTAGTTTCAGGTCCCCAGAATTACGAACGCAACATTCATGCGTTCAGTACATGATAATAAAAACACACTTAGGGATTCGACACATGGAGTACTTATATAAAAATGATTAAAAAGTTAGCGTTGAATCCCCGAAATTACAGATGCAACATTCACTCATGTTAACAAAAGCACTATTAGGGATTCAAGATGGAAGAAATAAAGCCCCCCCCCCCCCCCCCAAAAAAAAAAAAAAAAACTAAAGAAGTATGAGCTAAAGTTCACGCGCACACACTATTTTGCACCATTTTATACCCCCTTGATATCAGCTACAAGTTTATAATCATATGTTTATTCATTCTTTCCTGTCACATTGACTAAATATTTGAAGTATAAACTTTTGGCTGATATTGGGGCCAAAAATCGTATATATAGGAGCGTTCAGTGACACCCTAAACAGTGCTAGCACCCCTTTGGTCTCCCTGTTTTTCAACACAAATCCGTTCTCTCTCTCCCTCCACTACCTTATTCTATCATAAACGAAAGGCGGAGAGAGAAGGCCAAAGGGGTGCTCCATTTTTAGGGTGTTATAGAGCGTGTCTCATATATATATATATATATATATATATATATATATATGTGTGTGTGTGTGTGTGTGTGTGTGTGTGTGTGTGTGCGCGCGCGCGCGTGTGTGTAGAAACTAGAGTTTATTTGGACACATACTGGGGACACTATATCTCCACCATTGAATTTCTCCTTGAATTCCACATTCCATATAAAAAAGATCCAATAGTTCAGATCTTTTTATGTCATTTATTTTGTGTTCAAATAGCTGGCTTCTCTCTCTCTATATATGTATATATACAAGAAGGTCCAATGACATCCTTCTTTTGGAGTACTTCTTTAGCACTCCTATCATATTTTAAGCTATACGATTTTGAATGCTATAAAATTTTGTGGAAATATTCATATCATACTCAAGATCATCTCCATAAATATTTGAGCACATTTAAATACACATAATACAATAAACTAGATGTTTCAAACCAACATATAAAATAAATGTTTTAATTTTTAACGTTTAAAATTGGTTTATTATTTTGAGGTTAGAAATTTCAAAATGATCATATATATTGTAGAGATGGTATTAGAAATGTAGATTAAACATTCATAAAATTTCATAGCTTTTATAATCGTGTAACTCAAATGCGATGAATGCTAATGTGGTGCTTCGAAGGGGATGTGCCTTTAAATCCTATAGGCACACACACACATCTATATACGCATACATACCAGTGTATTGAAAAATACCCATTGAGGTATATGAGGAATTTTTTTTTTAATTAAAATATATCTCACGTATCTCAAAAGACATTTTTCTATACGTATGTGTGTAATATTAGAGGGGATCACATCATCTCTTTTTAGAATCCCCGATTTGCACATAGTTCATTTTTTGCTGTCTAGGATTGTCGAAATTGATTTTTTTTTATAGGCGTGATCTACTTACGACCAATGACATCAATGAAAAATTACTTTATTTTGTTATCTCTAGCCCACTAAAAATTAAAACTTTAAAACAAGGACTACTATTAATCTTTTTCATACATAATTTATTGCATAACTATTTCAGTTGGTCTAAATATATTGAAATAAGGCCAGTCTTTGTAGAGATATATATGATAAGTAGATTATGCCTATAAAAACTACCATGTTTTGTCAGTCCTAGATAACGTAAATTGAGTAAGACACAAATCGGGAATCGGGGATGTAGATCCCTCCTCATGCACACAAACATACAATATACATGTTTATGTGTGTGTGTACAAACACAAATATGCTTTCCATCTTGATAATGTTCTCAGTGCACTTTTATTTTATTTTTAATATTAAATTTCTAAACGGGTGAATAATTAATTTGGAAGCGTCTGTGATCGGTTATTAAAACATCTTATGAAAGCATGTCAAAACCAATATTTGCATTTATGATCATAACCAGTTCTTTTAAAGCCCATCGTTATTGCTAGTATGGAAAATTTAAACAAAACCTACGACACTGACAATACTGCATGGTATTGTCTCCTTTCCATAGATCTTGTAGTAGTATCTTTTTAACATTGCGAACTAACTGGAAACCAAAATATAGATAGTTATAGTTTAACGCGCTCCTAATTTGGGTCCATTGAATTGATTTAGTTGGTATTCGTTAATAACTAGTGCGAACCCCTGCTCCACACACGGAATTTACAATTGCTTATTTTTATTTAATTGTTTTTTTATATATACAAAATGCAACAATAAAATTCATATATTATTTCTATATGTTAGTTCATCTTTTAAGCTATTAAAGCAAGACACAATGTTTGGGGGGAAAAAAAATCTGCTAATAGCGGTAGGCGGAAGTGACGTGTTTGGAGAGATTAATCCAAATGCTGATCATTTCGTAAACTGGACTAATACTATTTCACAAGCTATTGCTAAAGCTGTTCAGATAAAATTTGCTTGTCACCATATATGACCAACCTCATTATTATTATTATCCTGAATAACTTCAATTTTCACCTCCATATCAGGGAATAATGGACTTCGCTGTTATTTACCATGCCTTTTGAAGTTAATATACTTGAGAATAATGAAAACGAAACATAAGTAAACCGCCAGCAATCTTTCATGCATAGCTAATGATAAAATCAACCATCCATCTCATCTTTGTAGAAAATAAAGATGTGCAGAAACGATAATTAAATCTAAGAAACTATATAATGTTATTATGTCTCCTCTTTTACATAAAGAAACAACATTTGATATTTCTCACAAAAGATTTACAGGCTAAGGCCAAGGATTGAAAGTATATGGGCTAGTTAAAACTTAAAACCCATAAATGCACACGAAACATATAACATCTTCAACAAATTGCTACGAATAATAATAATAATAAAAAATCAACATATTTAATCCACCTTTCTTGCCAGCAGGATACTGTTATATGTTATCGAGTCATAGTTTGGAATATCAACAGCTTGTCCATGCTTCAAGTACTCCATACAGTGAAGTAACTTCTCAGTGTCAAATGCATCTGAGATCAACTTAAATTTGTAAATATATTTCATTGCATACAGTGGAAATATATAAGAAGATGAAACTTCAGATAGCATGCATCTACACTCAACTAATTAGGACTATGGAGCATTAAACAACCAGCTCGGATGAGTACGGTTAAACATAAAAAAAAATAGCACACCTGGATTTTCGAAATTATAATTATGAACATTAGCAAGCTCCTCTTCAGAGAGACTGTGATAAAATGATTCCTGTGATGTCACAATTATATACTTCAAAAATATTGTACAGCTAACATATATGGTCTAACAACACGTTTGACACAACATACCTTTTACAGGATTCATTTGGCGTGATGCAAAGTTGAGATGTGCAAAAGGATTTTGGCATATAGATTTATTATTAACTATAAGCATGATTTTGAAAAGTACACATGAATCCACGCAAGGGATATATAGCAGCTATTTTATAAAATGCTTAAATCCAAAAACTGGGTAAAAATTGCGATCAAGAAAAAAAAAAGTGTTACTTTGCCATCCTCAGAGACTATTGCTTGAATTAATAAATCACACACTACTGAAAATAAAATGGGTATCGTTTCAATAAGTTCATGTGTAAAAATTAAAGTACTCGGTATGCGAAGATGAACAATATAATGCCAAATTTCAAATTTTTTTCTGAAGAAAAAGAAAAGGAGGCTGCTGGAAAAAAAAATGCAAAGTCAAACATTTAATCTGCACATCACTTCTAAGTTCTAATGTAACAAATACAGGAGCAATATTAATTTTTTCTAACAAAATGACATGTAGGAATTACTTGATTGATGAGAACGCGTTGATCATGAAGCTGATTAATGATCATGTCGCACACAGTGGTCTTCCCTGCAGATGCACCACCAGCCACACCTGCCAAACTAATTTGAGTGAGTGAAATGTTAATCAAGTTAACATTTATGAAATATAAGGTTACATCATAAAAAGAAGGTTAATTACCTGAACTATTTACAGTTTTACACACACACACCCCGTAATTGAGCTGTATGTATAACATCTTGCAAATTCTGGCTTTGCAACATGATTGTTGTATCATGGATTAAAATTTAATATGCATTCCTTCTGTTTGTAAGTTACTTTCATATACCCTAAAAAGGGTCTATGGAAATAGATATAATGCACTCAATGTTTTAAAAACGCGCCTGAGGCGCGCCTCGAGGCGAGGCGGAGGCTAAAACGCCTTAAGGCGTGCTTCGAAAGGCGTTTTGCTCCTGAGGCTTAAACCTCAATGGTTTGAGGCGCAGGAATCGCAAAAAAACGCACGCCTCAATGGCTTGAGGCGCAGAAAGCGCAAAAAAAATTGAATTCTGCATTTGAACAGGAATCGAGTTTGATTCCTGTTATGGAATCGAGCTCGATTCCATAACAGAAATCGAACTCGATTCCAGAAGAATCGATTTCGATTCCAGAAGAATCGATTTCGATTATGGAAGCGAACTCGATTCTGGAATCGAACTCGATTCTGGAATCGAACTCGATTCTGGAATCGAACTCGATACTGGAATCGAGTTCGATTCCAGTAAACTGGAATTGAAACCGATTCCAGTGAGGAACACAAAGAGAGGGCTTTTTTTTGTTTTTGATTTTTTAACTGCTATGCCCTATTATTGTGCTGTCTGGAGCTATTGGCTAGTGGGTTAAAAATTAAGTATATGTGTTGCATGGAAGTGGATTAAAGATTTAGGTATATGTGTTACGCTTTTTTTTACCTGAAAGGCTTACGCCTCAACGCGTCGAGGTTTACGCCTCGCCTCACGGACCCGAAAACGCCTCGCGTACGCCTTTTGCGTTTTAAAACATTGAATGCACTAAAATCAAATACGACTTAATTTTGATGATGGTAGGTTAAAGTTAAAGCTTCCTATTTATTAGTTGCGCAGTAGCATGAAACTAAAAACAACTGCTGCTGATTACTAATCATATACACACCTATAACAAAGGGCTTTTTGTGTCCATTTGCACCTGATGTCGTCGGCTTCTCATTTTGATTGTCTTTTTGTTTCACCACCTCAGGCTGTAGTCCTGAAAAATGAGCTCCAATTGAAGTTTCAAGCAGTTCCTTTGCTGTTTTTGAACACATAAAAGTATCGACCTAAAAAAAAAGAGCACATACATATTGATAACGTTTATACAGAGAACTTTGCTACTTCTGCCGAAGATAGTATGAAAATAAACAAATTTATGAACTGACAGTTGACTTTACCGGGTGTTGTTATGCTTTGATTGTTCGAATGTTTCTTAATCCAATATGTTTAGTTATTAGGGGAAGTAGTATCACTGGCGTACAGTATGTACATTACGCTAACCAGACATGATAAGAACTGAGTGATTGCCAAAATCGTGAGATCGTACGTTTCAAAGCGCGATTTGGTAGGAATCGCATCTTTCCCGATTCAAGAGTTAAATTGGATCGCAACCCATGCAAAATATGCGATTCTATTACAGAAATTAAAAGAATGGAGTCCAATGCGGGATCTCGATTACAATTTAAACATCGAAGTGAAACAAAATCAAAAGAGATTTAGTTCGACAACGCAATTTCGATTTAAGAAAAAAAAGGGTTAGAGGGAGGTACAAGAAGAAAAGCAGCAGCAACAAACCTGAATCTTTCAAAAACCCTAAGCTTTAGGGATGAAGATGAAAGTGCCAAGTTAGGGTCGATTATTTCCTCAGACCAAATTATCCGTCTAAATTATCACTCGGAAAACGCTGGCATGCCCGACTCAAAAATTAGTCAAAATATGCAAATAAATAGTGGAATTCACTCGGAAGATGCTGCAGCATTTTCATATCACGCTATGTTTACTATTATATCATAGGATCAAAAGTCTAAATATTGATAATAGGATGAAACTGAATCACAACTTCCCCAAATATTGGGATGTGCTTCAAAGTTACATAGAAATAAAGCGTTCATTCGTAACTGTAGATGTACATGCCAACAAATGCAGAACCATATAATAGCATTAATACATCAAACATGGAAAATTTTACATAGCATGGACTTCAAACAATTCTTTGAATGAATTTGTCCTTTATTGCAGGCTCCTTTCTTGGAACCTGGCGGAAATAAAAAGGGCAGCACAAAATATAAAATGATTGAGCCATTAAGTTTTTATAAAACCGTAATATAATACCACACTACACAATAATTTGATCATAAAACATTCGAAAAACAATTATGGTGAGCATACATAAAATCATGTTGTTGTATTTTAAGATATTGAATAACTCATGTGATGCGCAATGCTTGTTGTATTTACCATGATAACAATTACTAAACAAAAATCAATTATGTCCTTCTTGCATCTAATTCCGAGGTTCCTCTATGAAACAAATACTTCTAAAAACAGTAAAAGTACAAATTATCAACTGCAAAGAAATTGTAACTGCTAACGTCGATCTAGACTCCCCTTCAATGCAAATATAAATTAATCCCGTTAAGTTACCAAGTAGCGCGAAAAATAAAGGATTAGACGAAAAATAATATCCATAAAATTAGAAACAAATGTAAGTCAAATATGATATAGGACCATGGAAATGTGAACAAATAGAAGAAAAAAAAGTAGATCTCAGAACTGTGAATTATGAAATTGACATACACACAATCGAGGCAATTTTAAAGAATATATGAAAGTAAGAAAAGGAAGTTCTGTCTTGAAGTAGGAATATGCAGTTCGAAGAAATCGAGTGCATAAAGGAGAAGGAAAAAACAAACAAACCTAATAGTTATTCTGTCCATTAGGCAAATGAGAAGGATCAAATTGATCAAAGCAGTAAAGAATGAAACACGTACCAGCGTCGGAACCCTAATCGACCGATGGTTGCAAAATTGGAAGGCCTTGGCGGCGGCCGTCTGTCTGGAAGGCAATAGAGTGGGTAGGGAAAGCTACGATGGCAGCTGAAGGAAATGGACGACGATAGGAAGGCGGATGGAGAAGGAAGGGTTGGAAATTGAATGGATTTCTCGTAGTGTTTCGAGAAGGCGGAAAAAGGGGATGCTTTTATTCTATCAGGTGAAAACGCGGAAGGGCATGAATGGGGGAAAGCGGAAGGTTTTAGTGAAACGGGTGAAAGTCTAGGGAAGTGGGGCAATCGTTCGACCTTGGAAGTAGACAGGTGGCACAATCCTAATTTTTTAAAGAAACGGAACTGGAAGGAATTTGAGAAAGGATTGTGCTTTCATATAATATAATATATGTCGGCATGATAATTATTTTATTGATAATGAGAACAGAAGTTGTCATCATCACTTAATTATTGATTATAAAATCAAACACAATAGGTGAGACCTAAATAAAGCGCTTTATTCAGTAGTATGTATGTATGCATACGTGTGCGTTGCAAGAATCCATATCCCTTCTTATAATTCTCACATAATTCTCCTTGAAACACCTTCTTTTCCCCAATCGAATGAAATAGTGCTTTATTTAGTTATGATATACTTATGGCTAACGTGATCTCCGTATTGCTTATAATCTCTGTGTAATTCTTCAAAAAACACCTTTTCCCATTGTATTGTGTCGTTGAAACAATGCATATTTAGATGTGATTTACTTTTGATTGAGATGTTCTCCATAATTATATTGATTCAGAACTTCCAACCTTCAAATCTATATGTTGAATGAGTTAAAAATTTCAAAATAATCCAAAATTTGGATGGGATGATCTGAATGGTAGAAAAAATTTATCTACAGAATATGAACTCATTTCAAAACTTCTAACGTGACAAACCTGAAAGTGGATGTTAAACCCCATTTGCATCTTTTATTTCTATTTTTTTGAGCTACGCGTAAATGCTATTTGAATCATGTACATAAATGATTGACTTCTGATAATCCTAGTACTACAAACTTAATGTTTCAAAGAACCATGTAAGGTGAATGATATAATAGTTAACATCGATTTAGTTTTGAAACCGTTATAAGCTTTAAAATAATCTATTTTAGAAATTCTCGAAGGCAATAATATATCATGTTTTTGTATGTTTTAGATTTTGTAGCTTAATTAACCCAAAAAAAAAACAGTAATCACTATTTTCTTCTTGACCATTTTATTTTGCTTGCACTAAATCCCATTCGTAACCTTTTAAATATACGTGTTTTTTTATAAACTGCATACGGATGCCCTCATAACTACTTACTTTGAAAATAAAGATAAGTGCCCGAATTTGAGCTTCCCTAGTCTGCCTTTAGATATAGTGAAGGAGTTTCAGATGAAAGACAATTTTGAGAAGGGGGGTTGAAATTTCCCAAGAAGATATTGTGGATGTCGAGAGGCTTCTTTATTTTGAAATACCAAATATAAATGAGGGTGCTTCTGATGAGGAAAGTGACAAAGACAATGAACCGTTAGATGATGATGTGGAGGACTCCTTCGACAACGATTATAAGGATGATGATCATGATGAAAGCTCAAAAGGCATCCCCACAATTTCAATGCTAAAGCTGTTGACAAGGAGCCCAGAGCATCCGTTGATGGAGGTCATAAAGAAGATTGCCAATCTCCCAAGAAGAATGGTACTTCTAATATAGGGAAAACACTTTCGATGCCAAAGCTTTAGATGCAATAGAGCCTGTCGACCAGGCTAAGCTTCTGTTGATTCATGTGCTCGACGGTGTTATTGATGTATGCTCGACAACACCCACTCTGGCATTTATTCCTCAATTATATTACTTTCCCTAGGGTCTCATTTATTTGTTGGTAATTAAGTCATAAAACAACTTTTATAACTTTAGATCCATCGAAAGTATTCAATAGCCTTGAAGGATAAACTTAGTGAAATGCAAGCAAAGAATAAACTCCTTGCGAATGGAATTAGATAAGCAGATAAGAGACTATAACAACTTATCAAACAAATACTTTGAGCTCGATAAGAGTGCTTTCACTCTTATGTCTTTTAAAAGCAACGAAGTGGGTCCTTGCTTAAAGAAAGCTCGTCTCCAGAGCGAGAATCTTATCCAAGAAAACAAAGAGTTAATAATGCTTTTTTGGACGTTAATTGAAGAAAGAGACTTCTTGGTTGGCTTCCTTTGGGAAGCTTACTACCATTATGTAGTGAACAACTTCTTGTTCTTCGGGGATATTAGTGTTTAGGCGCTTCCATTGGAGGTACCTAAGAGAGTTTGGACATGATACACACTCGAGGGGAACATAGATTCTTCCTAAAGTGTTTTTAGTTACCCATTGATCTTTCACTTGAGAAACTCTCATACTACACAGACAAATTTATTTCAAAAACGTTAAAGAATTCGATTTTGTATGAATCATCCTGAGATTATGTAATACCAGAAACGAAGCTAATGTGATTTTTCTTCTTCTTTGATATGCTTGCATTTTCAGTGTCGTCTCTTTGTTAATGAACTATGGATTATGAATCCTTCTAGAAAATAAAGTTGACATATAATTTTGTTTTGGTCAGGCTTCCTAATTGATCTCATCCACCCCTTTGGAGGACCCTATTGCCCAAATCAAAATTAGCACTGAAGGGAAAAGTCTTATGGAGACTTTGTTTCGCCAAATTCGCAGATAACCCTCTTGCTTTAGAGTGATTTAAAAAGTTTCAGCAGCAAAGAGTTATCGTGCAAAGTCTTCGAGAACAAAGGAATGATCTGGAGGGGAAACTCGTTCAATAGGAGAAGGGACTTATTGCAATGAAGAATTTGGTTAAAGCCAGTCCTTTGATTGATTTCAACAAAGACATGGACATGCTTCAAGCGCAAGTTTGCTACCTAGTATTCCAATTAGAGGACTGTCAGGCTTCCTGTAAGCCTTTGGAATTTATTTTAAGCGATGACGTCTCTGATTTTTCGATTCCTTCCTCCGATGTTCCACCTGATCCTGCTGAAGCGACAAGGCTTAAGAAAGAATCCACTGAACATTTTCTCCATTTGTTAAATCCTCCGAAGGGGTTGGATGAAAACTTGTAAAAGACTAAGTCAACAAGGTGAAACATGAAGTTTGGAAATATTATGAGCACAAATGGAAAGACGATGTTAATCACCGTATTGTATGTCAATCAAGTTAAATATTTATAGAGGGAGATATATCATCCCAAGAAGTGCAATGTTGAATATGTGAAAGCAAACAAGCTCCTTACCAGAACTAATAGAACATTCAATCGAGCTCTTAAAACTCAGATTGACTCAATTGACAATGTTGATAGTGCCAGGGATAAAGAGGTGAAGCTCAAGAACATACTTCAAACTGTACTTAAACATCTTTCGAACTCTGTGCTATTGGAAAATTTAGTGAAGAAACTTAATAATTTGTGAATTTTCTCTACTTTTTAATTACCTGTTTGTATATAAACACTTATCCATATGTAATTTAACTAGCTACTTGATTGAAATTTAATTGTAGTTTTCCTTTGCCTTCTGGCTTGTTTACTTGAGCATGTCTTGTACTTGTGATTACCTGTTTACCTTTCTCTTAATAAAGATAATATTCAAACCCATATTTGGGTATCGAAATAATAAAAATTTAAAACTTCCCTTTGCCTTTGTAATATAGGCGAAACCATCTTCGATTTATAAGAGATCCAAAACCCAGATCCAGACACTAGAATAACTAAGATTCAGAGGCCTTCTTTCATTAATAACGAATATAAACGAAGCAACTTTTGGCTCAGATTCAGGTAATAAACCGATATAAATGCAAAATTCTTCTTTTAGAGATGATAAACACGAAGCCATTTCCGGCTTAATAGGGGACCCGAAGCTCATATTTGAGTAGTAAAATAATATTAGACCGGAAATTACCTTTTGGAAATAATAGATGCAAAGTCACTTTCGGCTTGATACGAGACTCAAACTCAGGTTTAGGCATAAGAATAATAGAAGTCCAAAAGCCTTTTTCTGGAAATATTTGATATGACCAAAGCCTCTTTCGGCTGATAAAGGACCAGAATTCCTGATTCGGGTAATAAAATAATAGAAGCTCAGAAACCATTTTTTGGGAAATAATTAATAATAATGCAGCCTCCGTTGGCTTACAGAAGATACGAAGTCCCGAACTTCCTTTTGGAAATGTTAGAAACGAAAGACATTTTTGGCTTAATAGAAGACTTGAAACTCAGATTCAGACATTAGAATAATAGAAGTCCATATACCCTCTTCTGGATACAATAGATTTGAAGCCTCCATCGGCTTAAAGAAGGACCCGAAACTCATATTCAGGTATTAGAACCCAGAAATCTTTTTTTTTTTGGGACATAAATGGTGCGAAAGCATTTTCATTTTTAACAAACTATTTGGCATTTATAGGCTTTTTCCAAAGCAAAGGCGTGATATGCTTTATGTGCTCGTTTTGAGCTTTCGTTTCCTTCTGTGGGACGAGACATAAGCAGAGGCAGAACATGCTCAACTTTGAGCAGAGGCAGGACATACTTATGTCGAAGCAGAGGCATGGCTTGGTCTAAAAAGAACAAAGGCAGAGCGTTCTTCATTCGGAACCGGGCGTGTGCTTCGGAGATTACCCGTCCCTTCTCCGGGGGCACATTCACTACGTCAAGGGCTTGTTGGTGTCAGGCGCATCCCCCCGGGCTTACTCTCCCCTCCAGTAGGCGCCTAGGTATACCTAGGGCTTGGAGTCAGACGCACTTGCCCTGGGCTTACCTCCCTCCCTCTTTGGGGCAGAACCTTGGTATACAATGAAATTAATAGGTGTCCGGCGCATTCCCTGTGCTAGGGGTGTTAATCGGGCGGACCGGACCGGACAGAGGGGTGTTCGTGTCCTGTCCTATAAGACTTTCGGACGTACACGGACCAGACGAGGAGTTGGCTCGGACATTGTTCGTACGAGCCGGACAACGGACGGACAAGGTTCGAACAATAGAAAAACATCGAACATTTTCGAACGGACATATTTTCGTACACTTTTTCTTGTCCTAAATCATGTCCTAAATGAGAATCGTACGGACACGGACCGGACACTTTACCCTTTCGGACCGAGTCGTACATCGGACTGTCCTGTCCGTTTAACACCCCTACCCTGTGCTTACACCTCCTCTTTTTCGGAAAGCGTCTTGACTACGTTAAGGACTTTTTAAAGATTAATCCATTACGAAAGGGTTTTTCACCTCCAACCAAATAGAATTTCGTATTTTGGATTTGTTTTCTATCCTTATCCTTGTAGAATTTCTTTCTTTAGAATGGAGCTTAGAATCAATTCTATATATTCCCTTACTTTTCCTTACATACGTAAGTGAAGCATTATTTTCCTAGGAGCTTTACACTGGTTGGTTTCATGGTATTTATTAAGTGGTGTTGACAACAGGATCTCCCTTCATTTTTTTTTTAATTTTAATACTTTTTTCCTTGAAGGCCAATAATCAAGTCACTCTTTTGTTAAGAAAAAGATGTTCACCATTAAGGTGACTAGCTCATATTTCTTAGGCAAATTAAGCTTAGATTTCCCTTTCGAAGGCTTATTCCTTAAACTTTTTTATTCTTGAATCATAACTCTTGGTTTTCATTACTAACCATCTTCCTTTTTGGCCTTACTTTTGACATGTAGCGTGGGAAGATCTCATTGGTAATGCTAACTTCTCTTTCCAATTTCTCTTGTCGGATATAAATTGACGAATGCTCACTTGTATTTAGTTGCCATTTTTGAACGAATGCCTTGTAATTCTTTACTGTTTCCTTTTCAAAATGTTGTTCCTTGTGAGTCTGGGTTGCCTTATTCATTTGAAGGACCAACCCATTGTCTTTTTCCATAGTTTGAAAGTAAAGAACGGTGTTGATCCACCGTGAAATGAATTTTTACCTTCACTGTCTAATCCATGGGTTTCCACCTTTTATGATTAGTCATACTTAAAGCCTTCATCCTTAGCATTTGTTCTTCATGGAATTTTAAGTCCACATAGGATATCTTTGGTATAACTGAGTCAGCAGATCTTTGTTCAATTCCAATCAATTTATTATCCATGCTAGGTTGCTGTTGTGTCGGAGGGTGTAGTATCTTCTTCTCTCTCGAAGGTTGATTTCATATTATCCTCAACATTTCTTTGTTTCTATGTTGATGGTACGAAGGAGTCACGACCCCTTTTCCCTTATTAGACCGTGGAGGTGTTTGATGTTTTCCTTCGGGCTCATTCTTAGCCCTTTGGAAACGTTCTTCCGTTTCATTGGAATCCTTCTCCAATCCGTAGTTACTACTTCTCGGTTTATACGAAACATCTCTCGAGACATAAACGATCCTTCGCGAACTATACCGAGTTCTCTTATAATTATTATCCATTTATACCTTGGTTCGAATAAGTCTTTACTGAATAAAGGAGGCTAAAGGGTTTCAATGGTTCGAGCCCTCCTTCTAACGTCAAAAATGTAAGACAAAATTATGGTTAACACTCCAAAAAACGGTGTATTCCTGTAGATTTTTTAACTTGCGAATGAGTTAGATCATGTTTGGATATTGTTTCTGTAACAATGTTACAATGTTTCTATTGGATGCTTCTGGTGACTTTCCAAAGTAGGTTCTTGTAGAAAACAAGATGTAATGATCAGATGTTGGCAGAACAAAGGTCAGAAGACCATCTGGAAGAAGCTTGAGTTTTCCAATGTGCTGGAGTATGATTTCTTGAACGGCTTTGGAGCTATCCTTTTGGTCAAGCCATAGGTCCCTTGTGTGGGGGGTTTCGAGATTCTCAAAATTCCCATGATAAATTACCAAGCGAGTCACTTAAAATTAGTTTCAGTTGAGTTGACGATGGGTCTTTCGGTACTTTCGGAAGCAGCTCAGAATTCTCACTAGTTTGAGTCATCTTAGGAAATCATCGTTTAGCTATATAAGTTTATGTGGTTTCAGATATTCCGATATGCAAGTGGGTATAGTTATCTTAGTTTAATTCTTAAGACACTCCGAATCACTCAGAAGGTGAATCAATTAAACTTTTGTCTTCTGTAAAGTTTCGATGGCAAAACTACAAAGTTATAAGAGAATAATGATATAATAATCAAGAAATTATCAGTTTATTACCTCAATTGCTTGGCCAAATCTCATTATTAATAAATTCTGAGGTTACAGACTTTTCTGCAAGTTGATTTAGAAATTAGAGGTTACCACTTAAACTTATAGATACTAGATTGAAAATGAGAAATCTGATCCCGATTTGGATCCGTAAGGTCGTATTTATTGGTGCAACTTGGCCCTTCCCTCGTCATATGGGTTTCGTCCCGGCTTTTTTTGGGAAGCTAACGCGAAGGCTTAGTGAAGGCGCCTTCCGCTATCCTTTAAAAGAGTAATTTTAGTGCTACTGTAGTGTTCTTCGAAAGACCTCTTTTGGAGCTGGAAGCTTCGACTAGTTGCTGGAGAAGTGAGCTTGTACAAGCTCTGGCTTTTGACGCCACTTATTGTAGTCTTCCTTTGGACACGAGGACCGCTTGTGATGATTATCTATTGGAGGCATAAGCTCTTCGCCATTTTCCCTTCAGGTAATCCGAGAGGTATACCAAACTTAGCTCTACATGCTTGAAGATAATAATTCTAGTGAGACTTTTGGGTTATGCCGACAGAGGCTTTCTTTAAGGAACAGAACTTTTGGCTTCTCCAATTTTGGACTCGAAAGCTTAGATTGAAGGATTGGTACTGGTTGTGCCGAAGGCCTGTTTATCTTTAGCACCTTTTCACCGTACCCTCGAGATCCGGTTTCTCCTTTTTGGTGTTAACAAAACCTTTTCTTATATTCTTCATTTTGGTGTTGGTTGGAAAATTCAGATCGGGGCATTTTTCTATGTTACAGTAATAAACGACAAAGAGGGTCTACTTTGAAGCTCTCTCAATCATAACTCTTAGGGACTTATCTAGAAAACGAGAGATTTTATGCTTCGCATCTTTGATTACTTTTGTTGAAGATTGCGACGGGTTTCTTTTCGTCTTTAGCTTGAAATCCTTTGTTGTCTTGCATGCTTTTGATTAAAACTGAGTCAGCAGATGCAAGCTTATCATTGAGAGACTTAATTTGATCCTTAAGCTCAACCTTAGCCCTGGTAGCCTCTTCCACAGACATTTGCACTGCCTTGAGAACAACATATTCTTCTTTCGCTTTCTCATTCTCCAAGCCGACCTTAATGCCTGAGAGATCGTTCATTTGGAACTTAAATGAGGCCACTTCTGATTTAATTTTTGTCACCTCTTTTATCACGACCAAAGTATTTCCATGAGAGTCATAAGCTCGTTTTGCACCGAAGCACATAAACAAGAATAAGGTTTTGAGGGCAATGGACTTATGAAATAAGAGAAATTGACATAATTCCAAAGAAAACAACTTTCCATAAGGATAATCTGGATGATAGCAGATAGCTGTTAAGAGGTAAAAGGTAGGTCAGAAGAAGATCTAATATCAAAGGAAGGTGATTGCAAAACTGACTACACAAGCTCTTTAAACTTGTCAGATGGAATAGTGATAAGAGATTCTGTGGGCAATGAACTTTGAGGAATGTGAATCCTTGATTATTTTTCTATCTGGTCGAAACCAATATGCGATTTCAGGAAAGTAACTTTATGAGTGATGTCGTCTGATGAGTGTTCACGTGAAACTCCTATAACTTTCTGAGGTAAAGGGTCGTGTCGGCTACTTTCGAGTCTTGAGTGATGTTTACATCGCCAACATTCTCCTCTGTAACTAGAGAGAACTCACCAACAACTTTTTGCTTTTTTGAGACAGTGAATTTAGAGCTGGCGGCGGTGGAAAACTGTCTTCAATGGTCCATATACTTAAGTACATATCCCCTAATAGAGTCAAGCTTCAGGTTAGTTGTATGCTCAGCAACAATCTTCCCTAAGAAGTGCCAACGGGTTGTTTTTGGATGATAGGTCCTATAAAAATCCGTAGAATGATAACTATATCGTAAGCTAGGATGTAAAAGTCAAATAATGAGATCATCAACTACCTGATGCTTCTCCATGAATAAGAGAATTCCGAGTAAAATGTGATAAACTTTCTGCTACCAAAACAAGTATTCCTTTTGAAGTTGTGCTTGAACGCACGAGGTTCAGCTAAGACTTTAAAGCCGGGAGGAACGATATAGTACTTTGATAGCATGAGCACTGTGAGGAGTATGCTCTTTCTCCCGATCGATTCAGACTTAGGAATTATGGCCTCGATAACCTTGTCCTGTGCAGAGTTTAGAGTCCTTGAAGGAGCAACTATAAATCAAAACAAATCGACAATAAGCAAGGAGAGGAATACATGTGCAAGTGAATAAATAGTAAGGAAAAGACGATTACTCGCGTATCCAAATTTTCCTTAATATTAGAAGAGTGTTTGACGACGAAACACTAGTTCCACTTTCTTGTCTTGTTGATCATGCCAGAGATAACTTTTGTGGGATGAGGATTGCATCACTATATCAATTGACCTTTATCTTCCGTGCTCTTCGTCAGTCTCGTCATATAACGGAGGATAGTGGGATCAAGAGGAGAGAAGCCCGCAACCGAGCCAAAATTTGTAGGTATATCAGCAATGTGTTAAGTTTTTAGGAAGAAGCTAGATTGGGGCGACTTTGAGATAGTACAAGTATTTCTGGATCAATCCGGGCAATAGAAGAAATACTACATGCCAGATGTGTACTGGAGTGAAACAAAGTATCCTGAAGGTGGGGAGGATATGGTATCACCCGAATTGGGGAATAGCTTCAACATCAGAAATCCTAAATTGGTCTAAGATGAAATCCACATTAATGATACTAAAAGGATGAGAAAGTGGTTCCAACTTGAGTGGAGATCCTTTGAATCCAAAACTAATCTTATTGATAGAAGTTTTGGAAGTAGAGTCCATTTCACTGTCAGGTGATATTGATTTGATCATTAAATATCATAAATGATTTAAGTCATACCTAAGTCAATATTAGCAATATATATAGCATCAGTTGTCAACAGTTTCACTTCATGTTATATAACCAAATTGATATGGTCGTCTGTCAACCCGGGCGATAAGAGATTATCATGAGCAAATTGTATCGACCCCATCGGCTTGGTCGATAACAATATAACACAATATGAAGTTAACTAAGTTGATGTTAGTAGACCGTGTTGACTCTGTCGACAAAGTTATAATATATGTGCTGCCATGGTTCTAAGTCCACCAAACATTTTATGCAATAACGACAAGGCTTGTCGCACAAGTAAACTTGACGTGGATTGTCGACCATACTAGATGAGTGTGATGAGTATTGTCGATATGATTCAAAATCATTAATGATAAACTATAGCGACATGCATTATTTTAATGACTGGGTCTATTGCTATTATTTGAAGTTTAATAGAGACGACATGACATATCTCATGATTAGACATGCTTTTCATCACGTTAAATCTGTAAAAATACAATTTGATTTGATACTATAAATTTTAGCAGAATTTCATTATTAGAATAATGGAATCAATCATAAACTTCTGGTTGAATATTAGTTGAAATATGCCATGCACATCAGCTAGACCTTATCGACATTATCGACAAGAACTACTGGTCAGGTCTCAGTTTAACCCTTGTCGACATAGTTGATAGGAGCATCCTATCGGTCTGATTCTTGCCGACGGTCAAAAGATACTACTCATCGATGAAGTCGACAAGCAATCTTTGTCGACTATGTCAAAACCAACCAATATCGACTATCGATAGGGAAATTTCATTGATTGGATTGACAAGGTACATTTATCGAATTTGCCGATAAGACTTATCTCCTGAAGTTAGCAAATCATCATGGACCGAGTGATCCTTATCAACCTAGTCGAGAAGGCCTTAAGCTACCGTGAGATTTGTAGTTCAACATATCCTATAAATGTTGGTCGAAAATGAATATCTACAAACGGGTGGTGTGCATAACAAGTAATATAGGGTTGGATAAGTAATTAAACCCTCAATACAAATATGAAATTTATGGTTTGATAGAAAGAATTGTATTAATGTTGGAAACCATTAAAAATATTGGATCTAAAATCAAATATGAAAATATGATTAAATGGAGTTCTTGGGAAAAAGATAATGTCGTTTGTTTAAAATTACAATTGCAGGTAAAAAGAAAACGAGAAAGGACAACTGTATTTATAGGTCGGAACTAGAAGGTGAAGCGTCTTAGTTTAAACCAATGGTCCAGGTTGACTTCAACAAAGAATAAATGCACGATATCAACTTAGAAATCATCAACATTTATACAAGAGAGCTAGTGTTACACCATAATTACTCTAACATCATTCCAGACAATGGCGATAAGGACTTTGACATCAATAGAGCTTGTTGCCTGCATAAATCCACAAGAAATGAAGGTGGAAACCTTCTTGTCGCTTACCTACACTTCAACTTGTCGCTTGTCGTCACGGAAGCCTCTCGTTGTTGTCGAGAGATAAGGAACTTATCGCCATCGACTTGTCACCATCCAAAGCTTATCAACTATGTCGATAACGAAACCTCGTCAATAATAGAATCACATGCATTCAAAGCTTATCTCCTTCATCCAGATATAGATGCTTATCGGATGGGTCGATAAAGAAGCTTATCCACATGGTCGATGTGACTGTATCGAAGCTTTAGGAATGTATCTTGCAAGCATGCTACCAGTCCTACTGTACATGTTGAAAATGGATCTTGTCGTTATCAACTGTGTCGTATGGATACCTTGTGGCAATCCTCATCAAGCTTTATCGTCCTTGGTCTTGCTACCTTTATCAGCTAGCTACAAGGACCTTGTCGATCGGGCCGACAAGGACATACGCGATAAGATCGAGACGACAAGCGCTTCTACCACTATAAATATATGCATAAAGGCACCATTTTGGAGGAGGGATCTCAGACCCTCTAATAACCAACCTCTGCAAAATCCTAAATTGATTTGAGGAAAAATAATTTTCTGTTTCTCTTCGTAATTCAAGTATATTGAAAAGGATAATGAAATAAAGTTTATTGTCTACAGCTTCCTATTCGATTGCTTTAGCTACTGCATTACTCTTTAGAATCGAACCTACTTGGTCGATAGGATTTTACTAGCTAATTCGAAAGCCGTTGTCGACTACAAGCCTCCTTACTTGGCTCTAAAACTCTCTGAACCTTGCCGACTGGATCGTTGCTCACCGTAAACTAGTAACTTTGAAACCTTATCGACTGCCCCGGTAAGCTTCTCAACTTAGGGCCAACACTTTTTGATTCGTTCCAATCCAACGGATAAGGCCTTGTTGACCTGATCGAATCGACAAGGACATAAGTGATGAGATCGAGACGACATAATTTGGTACTTGTAAAATGAATGGTAGTATAGATGTCATAAGGATAAGATCGACACGGCAAGAATATAAGCAATAAGATCTACACGATAAGACCTCTTCGTAATTCAGCTTAAAAGATAAAGGTCGAGGTGGCACTTGTAAAATTGTGGTCTAATCGGTAAATGATCATATTCCAGTGCTATATAAAGCTTATCTTCTGATACGTTCCAATCCTGCCGATAAGACCTTGTTAACTTGATTGACACAACAAGGAATCAAGCGATAAGATTGAGACGACAAGGTTTGGTACTTTGTAAAATAAGCGATAAGATTAACACGATATGACCTCTTCGTAATTCAACTTGGAAAATAAGATCGACACGATAAGGTTGAGGATGCACTTTGTAAAATTGTGTTCTAATCGATAAATGATCATATTCCAGTGCTATATAAAGCAAATCTTTCTAAATGTGTCGCATAACATCAGGTCACATTCTTCTGTATCAAGAAACATGTCCTAACCTACTTCATAACTTTATTAATCCACACATCTATATATTATTTTGAGATTTTTTTTTAACTTGGTCATTTACATATCATAAGTGTCACGCGATTCTGTTTTTTTTTTTTTTTTTTTTTTTTTTTTTGTAATAAACTTATGTTTATGAACTTGATCATAATTCAATCTTAAATTTATTTAATTGATATTAATGGTATCACGATGTTGGCAAAGAACTACGTGCCTCTGTAAATTTATTTATTTGATATTAATGCACTTGTGCCCATGTTTTATTTACGCTGATGTTAAAACGGCTGGGGAAATCTTTCACGGCACAAATCTTAGCTCCCCGTCTCAATTCAAAATTTTAGCTCCTCGTTCATAGCTCATCCTGTTCAGAATTCATTTTGTTTCCGCTGGATGAAGCAGCAAAGTCCTTTTCTTTATCACACTGTAGAAGTCACTGAAGAACAAAAGACATGAATATGACACAAACATGCACTGTCCGATCAAGATATCATAATACCATTAAATGTCAGATAACAGCTTATAAATAGTCGTATGTAGGCATTTACAACTACATGCAACATGATACATGTTTTTGTGAGTTCATTTGATTAATTCACCATTTTAGCACAAAATTTGACTCAAAACCAGACCGAAGTAAAGTGGGCAATGAAAGCATAATCAAATTATCATCTGCCCCTTCACAATTTGACATCACTGAGTACCTTTTTGATATGGCACTCGAGCATGGTATATCTTTGAAAAACTTATTGCCTCACTATAGACATCTCTTTCAGACTGTTATAGAAATTATGTGCATCTCATGAACATGTGATTTGTATTAACCCCCATAGTTTTTATGTGTGTTGTAGCCGTCATCATCATTATCGACCTATTGCACATGGTTCCCGCTTTAGCAAGGTCTAGATGGGCAAGATGTATGCAATGTTGTTTTCGTCATTGGAGTGGAGAGTGTTTTCCAAACTTCATTATTTAGTCAAACATCACATAATTCAAATCCAACTGTGTGTGTAAAAATTTCACCGTAGGCTTATATATTTAAATCAATCTATACAGCATATAGCATGTGCTCACGGTGTTATGTGTTTAGAAATGGATAGGTTGTGTGACAGACTTTTAGAAACTGAATTCGTATTACAGCATGTTTGTGTTATCGTCGTTATTTAGACATGATATTTTCAAAAATCTAATATTGTAATATATCAATTGATTATCCAGTAACAGTTTAGTCATTTTATTTATATCACACAAGTTTAATTGAATTATCTAATTAATGGTCTAATAGCTTTCTAACTTAGGCCTTTTGACCTTAGTATATGTATATGTATGCGTGCACGGACACAACACATTTGCTTTTAATTATTTTCGTAATTTCTTTCTATGGCCTTGTCAACTTTTTAAACTTGATTTTTTGGTATGAAATTATAGTAATTCTTCATGTGAGGTTGTTATCAATTTTCTACGACTTAGAAGTACCTTGCATTAAAATTATTGTCAAATTGGTCTCCACATGGTAATTCTAGTATTATAACCTACACACGAGTATTCACAATTTTCAAGCATGACGTTTATTTTTACACAACAAAACTCAATTGCAATTGTTTTCGTACAGCTGTTTGTCTCCACATTGTCTGCTTCTTTAGGATCTTAAAGAACTGTGGATGAGGTTTTAATTTCTACAGGAAAAAATAGGAAAATAAATTAGGCTTTAATTTAGATACGTGTTATCGTAACCTAATAAAGCCTAATATTGGAAAGAGAGGAACACATTTTTCTTTGGAAGTCTTTCTTTACTTAATTAGCGACTTTTTTTTGAAAGGGATCTTCATTTGTATAAAACCTTTCTTTCAAACCTATTTTCGTAGGCTGAGGATGTAGGTAAGTCCGTCGTCGTCCCATCCCTTTTAAGTCAAGCTTGCACCGATGCACTTTTCGGCCTTAAGACTTTCTTCCCATCTTTGGGATTATTCCATGCCCTGCAAATATTAAGCCACTAAAGTGCCGCTGTCAAGGCATGAACCATCGCCCTCTACTGGGGAGCTAGAAACCGTTGCAACCCACACTAGAGCTGCAGACAACATCATGTAGGTTTGAAGTGACCTTTGTATGTTTATTCCACCATACTGTATCCTTATCTACGTTCAGTATCTTTGCTAATTGCTTCTTTTTCAACCCACAAACATGATCAGTCATCTTTTCTTCATTTTGTTTCATTTAAAACTTTGACCAATCTTGTTGAGGAATACGTGGTAAAAGATATCTTTTGTGGTGTTTTTTCAGTCAGTAAATGACCTTGTATCTATTTTATTTCAATTTGAAACTTATTTCTAGAATCATTACCTTTTATGAGAGCTATTTTACGCACATCCTTTTATTTCATGGCTTATGCAATAAAGTTTACTATTGTTTTTGTACAGAAATTATTTTTATGTCATAATCCACTTTTATAAGTTATATATGTGTCTATTTTTTAAACAAGCATTAAATAACAAAAACTCATAAGTAATTGGAAATTTAAAACCTATATTTTCTTTGCCTTTGTGCCTGGGGCTCAAATCTTCATGCCTAACTTTATCCTACACGATTAGATTCTACCTACACAATCATTAATGTAGTATGAAAACCAAAACCGGATCACTACATCATAATGCACATACGCAATCAGTGCTTATGCAATAGCCGTATTCAAATTAAGTTTCTTCCGGGTTACTTGCGAATTATAAAAATATGAATTGTAACGTGGTAGTTTTCTGTAGATATTCGGACAACGTATCCTTTTTTTGCCTTCGAATAACACATATAGTGGGCATTTCTATGTAATGTGATGGGCATCACTATACATTTGACAATATTTCTAGAAGACAAAATTTTAGATTATATATTTTCTTATATAAACATGGGGATTGAAAAACATTTTCACCTTTCCATCTTAGACATAATCTGCAAACGTATATAATGCAATTTCTAAAAAGTAGAATCTTTCTTAAACTTTCTCAAAGGAAGTTGAACTCCATCTCTTCATTTGCATGTACTACTAACGAAAGTCTTACAATTTGGATTTCATTTTGAATCAACTCTCCCCAATTTTGGTTTTATTGTTGAATTCCAATTCCAAACTCAGTTCAAATGAAATTCAGGAAAAAATAAGCTTTAGATTTAAAATCTAGAAACTTTAGCATGAAAACTGTTTTAAAAAATATGAATTATTAGTATAACAAAAAGATTATGTATTCGACAACTTTTGTGGATCATAATGTTAGTGCCCAAGTATTACGCATATTACAACACGAAGTATTTGAATCTACTATCCATGATTCAGATCTCGACAAGAAATAAGTTGTATGAATTACAATTTAAAGCTTATCTTGATAACCTTAGTTGTGTGTATTTATAAGTTTTTTCATTTTTTTTTATTTACTACAAAAATTGTAGTTTGCCTTGCTTATAAATCAACACATGTAGGCATTTTTTTTTTTTAAAGTTTCAACGTTTTCAAAGTCAGCGAAGTATGACATGCGTTAGAAAAATAAATTCTAAATATTGAGTTGTACATCCTCAAAAATATATTTGACACATATATTCAGAAATGGAGGTAGATCGTTATTTAGGTTTTACTGTAGAATCATATCTCAGTGTGAAAATTTAAAATATATGAATTTCGCTTATATGTGTGTGTGCGTGGCATGCACAATGCTAACTGAAATGTTGTTTTTATTGGTTTTATTGGTTTCAACCTAGTACTAATAATGGAATTAACAGATGTTCATAGCATTGAAGCACAATTATGAATGTAAATCGAAGAATAACACTGTCATAAAAGTTAATAAAATCAGTATAAAAGGTAATAAATTGCATAAACATGAAACTGAAGCTAAAAAGGCAATAGCTATTCGGATGCAGTAAAGAATTCTTAACATAAATCATGACATTAAGCAAAAAATCAAGGTTTTCAAAGTGAGATTCAAATCGTAAACCATAAAATTCAACTTTAAATCGAAACGGGATTTAAATCGTAAATCATAGTCAAAAAACATATATTTTAAGGTTTGTGCACGATTTAAAATTTATTTTGATGTTTGGACTTTTATGTCTAAACATAAAACTCCATTTTCTCTCTTGTTCCAATTTTATTTTGTTTGAAAATGATAAGAATTGTGATTGTGGATCCAAATAAGTATACCGATTACATCAATTTTGATTGAGTGATTTTTCTAATCTGCGATGTTTGCTGGGTTTGAATCGGAGTATAAATCGAATCATAAAGTGATAGATTCGATTTGAAACGGGATTCAAATTGTATGATTTTAAGATTTTTGACAACAATGCAAACGGTAAGTTCAGACATCTTCACATGATCCCTTGGTAGTGACAACCACACTTTCTTCTCCCGTCTTTCATACATGCTTCTTTTTATTATACCTTTAAAACAATAACTATTATTCATTTTCCATAACATATAAAATGGAACATTTTAGCTTAAATCATTCACTATAGTTTTAATTTTAAAGTAATAACAAATACATTAACCGATGGATAATTAGTTCGTTATTTAAAAAAAAAAATGCTAATTCAGACACAAGCTCATGTCATATTTTTGGAAATCTGAACATAAGATTTAAATTTCGAATGATATTCAGTCAATAGGGCAATTTGGTACAATTGGAATCCTCTAGAATTTCCATTACGTTCCAATTGCATGACCTCCGTATGTTTCTATCCTCGTAGCAATAAATCTCCCATGTCCTAAAACTCTAGCACTGTTCTCATCCAAGATGAGTGTGGCATATAAATCATTCAATTTTATTAGAGTCTTTGATCATTCCATTAGAAAAAATAAATCACGTATTTTGGTCATACTAAGTGAACTATAAATCATTTAATCCTATACATTAATTAATAATATATAAATTCATGATATTGTTTTACAGAAAGTTGATAAAAATTTACAACAAACTTCTTTTTGTCTAACCACATCACTGTGGAATATGTTGAAGTTAGATCTTTTAAATTTGAGTGTGGTTTTATATTTATCTAGAATATTGTTTCTACCTCTAGGGTTGAAGAGGATAGAAAAGGAACTGTATTGTAAGAATTTATCAAAAATGAAACGGATGAAATTGTAATTTTATTAATGTAGTTCATATTAGTAACATGAACCCATATAATATACATTTTGAATGGAGTCCCTTATAATTTATCATCCCTTAACCATTTTTGGAGTCCTTACAATCTCCCATATTTTCTATATCATGTTTGTATAAAGTAGTTCATAGTCGGATCCAAATTGAGATGATGCATGTCTTAACAGAAGGCTGAGAAACCACACAGAACAATTCCAGATTTAGCAGTTAATCTCTACTGCAGTAAGAATACTGTCTCATGGAACAAATAGTTGTATACTAAAAGGATTAAAAGAAACTTATTACCTTTTATTTTACCTTTTTCTATATTATGAAAGTTGCAAATTCCCTTTTATCCAAACTGTTGGTGATAATATCAGTAGAATACCGTAAATTTTTATTTTTATTTGATATGCCTTGAAATTTAAAACTCTGAACAAATATTTTTGTAGTACCATCAATCTCATTTTTTCATCTAACATAGTTTTTTCTTGGAAACTCAGAATATTATTCCTTCTCCCAGGTCAAAATTACTGTTTCAATAAGCTTCCTCAAGCCATATTTAATAGTATCAACTGTTAAAGATGCTAGCTGAATTCCATGGTCACAATTCAATATGTTCAGATGTAACCCACCACTTACTTTTTAAGAATATTATAATATCAATTTTTGATTATGGTTTACTATGTTCAAATCCAGGATGCAGTTAGGCATGTTTTCGCTAGCAGAATTGTCGATATAAAAGACTCTCCAGTGTGGGGTAAACTGACATATGTGTCTTGTGCGTGTAATGACTTAGTTTTGATGGACGAATCTTTGCAGTTGCTTCCTGTGGTTGAGACTTTAGATTTGAGCAGGAATCAGTTTGCAAAATTAGCCAATCTTCGAAAATGCACAAAACTGCAGCACTTGGATATTGGTTTTAATCATTTGCGTTCTATATCATCTCTTAACGAGGTACATTATCCATCCTTGTTATTTCAGATCACCTCAAAGTCAGGCTATAGGTCATGGAATACTATATCTGGCTTTACGTCTAAAATATTTTGAAGAAGTTATAATCATTTTGGGTTGTAGTAGTTGCAAATCATTTATGCACTTTAACATGTATGCTTACTATGTGTCTTTTCCATATTTGTATTTGCAGGCATTGTTGAAAATATTAGGTAGCGTTTGGTTTAGTCACTTTAGTGTTTTTAGTTTTTGATTTTCGCTCATATAAAGATACAAACAACACATGTGTATTATGAAAAACGTCCGTTTTAGAAAACAAGTTAACACACAAAATAGATAACAACTTTTATTTATTTTTTGTGTTTTTGGGGGCAATGGAATAATGAAACGTCACTCATCTCTTCGTTATTCATCCATATCTTCCAACGTCCCCTCCGCCGTTCTTCCATTCCCTCTGTCATCCATCAACTCTTCTTAACCTTTTTACTTAATTTTAAGAACTCAAAATGCAAAATACAATATAAAACAAACAACACCTTAGAAGTTAATGATTGGAATCCCTTTCAAATCTAATCTATGTCATTGCAATTTGGTTCTCAAATTCCAATTCAGAGGTAAATTAAGACCACAATTTGAGAAAAACCATTCAACTGATATTGGAAAGAACATAATTGAAACTGAGATACAGTGTGTGTGTGTGTGTGTGAAGATGAAGGAAGGGGAAAAAAAAAAAATTAAGTTATTGGTTCAATTATCGAAACTCAAACACTAAAATCAACATAGATACTTGAATTATTTTCTTTGAAGGAAGAACTAGTTGATGTTTCAAAAAACTCAGTGTCATTTAATAAACACGTGTGTACACGCTCTCATATATTTAACCAAAAATTAGCATACATGTATTTATACATAAAAAATACCTTGAATGCACGGTTTATGACATAAATCCTGTTTCAAATTAAAATTTGATCTTTATGATTTACGAGTCAAATCCCGTTTTGAAAACCTTATTTGCAGGTATCATGCCCGATTGTCAAACTTGTTTTGAGAAACAACGCCTTGAAAACATTACGTGGGATTGAAAATTTAAAACTACTTGAAGGACTTGACCTTTCCTACAACATTATTTCTAGTTTCATGGAATTAGAAGTTCTTGCCAGTCTTCCCCATCTTCAGAATTTATGGCTGGAAGGGAATCCACTTTATTGTGCTAGGTGGTATCGGTCTCAAGTTTTCAGTTTTTTCTCGCATCCAGAAAGGGTATTCTCTCATTTTCATTTTCATAAATCTTGATTTGACACAGTTTCTTTTTTTCCCTTCCCATGGTATTCTGTCATCTACATTCTCTGTTGGTTAATATGTTTGAAGTTAATTAATTAGATTAGTGATAATATCATATGCTCAATCAAACGGACTACTGTACTCTTTTTTTTTGTGTGTCTGTTGTAAGCCATTATAATCGTGGCATGATCATTTTCAGTTTGAGTCTTTATTTTAGTCTGGTATGCTTCACAATCATACCTTTTATTATTCATTTCACTATTGTCTTTGCAGTTGATTTTGGATGATCATGGCATTACCACACGAGAATATTGGGAAAGGCATATAATCTTGGCTAGCAGGCAGAAATTACCTGCTGGATATGGATTTTATTTTCCTGCAAAAGATGGAGGAGCAGATGGCGAGAGCAGTGCTAATGCTAAAAAGGTCAGTATCCATTTAGCACTTCTCTCTTTCTCTCTCTCACGCGCACGCACATTCCAACCCCTCCTCTCTCTCTGTGTGATTAAAAAATATATATTATAGATAAATATACGAAGAACACTTGCTGCACACTAAAGTTTGTCATGTAGTCTCCTTTTCCCCGTTAAATATAAGGAAGGACATCCTGAAATTATACTTATTGGTTAATTTGATGGCTGAGAATTAAACTTACTGTGATGTCAATCTCCATTTTTAGAAAAGATATAGTCGTCTTGCTAGCATTGAGGATGACGATCATGGGAAATATCTATACGTTGAAGCTGTGGAACAAGAATCAGTGTCATGTGACAGTGATAAGCATACCAAAGATGAGCATTGTGTGTCGGACAATGATTCAGATATTATCAGCTTGAAGAACAGGATAGAAATGATGAAGAAAGAAAGATCTGTTCATTGGTTACGTGAGTTCAAGGAGTGGATGGATCAGGTGCCCGGTTTTATTATTGACACAAATCAATGCTCAAGTGTTGATGGTGGAAAATTTACAAGAGAAGATAACAGATTTATTGGAGAAGGCTCAGCGTATACAGATGGTGAAAATAAATCAACTATCTTTGAGTCAGACATAACATTCACAGATACATGTAATAACAACCATGGGAATGAACATATCTCTATTAATGGCAATGATGAAATTGTTATGGATATTCCTTTCAAATCTAATGGGGTGGATAAGGGTAAGGATTCAGAAAGGACCAATACTTTGAGACGACGTCTTTCTCAGTTGAACATTGATGCATCCCCTCATTCGATTATGAGCTCAGCATCATCAAGTGCAATTGATGAAATAATTGGCTCTCGTGCTTCTTCTACCGATCCTAGATCACCTCCGCATTTTGAAGATGATATTTTACAGCGCCGCCTTTACTTGGAAGAAGAATTTTTGCAACTATCAGCCGATTCACAATCTTTGGCTTCAACTGATAGTGATACCAGCTTGAGTGAAGATGATTCTCGTAGTTCTAATCCATCAGTAGTTGATATATATATGGAACATGATATCACCTACGATGGAATGGAAACAAGTCAAACTAGTTTCAGTGAGCATCGTAGTTTATCTAATATCAGTGCCACAAGTAGCTGTTTTGATGGATATAATAATTTTGGAATTGATAAAGTCAAACAGAAGTTTAAGAGGAAAGATATTTCAGCATTAAGATATAAAAAAAGCGACTTCTGTACTGAAGAACACAAGGCTAATGGGGCTCTTGATGTAAGTGAATATGAAAGTAAAGGACAGCCGAGCAGCAGTTATGGTCACATCCGGGAATTGTGTGTAACTGCAAAAAACAGTTTTAATCTCGATCAGGATCATGTCTTCATTAATTTCTTCCATGCTAATCTTGCTGATATTGGATCTTCTGAAACATGTCAACAATCGGTTCACTGCAGATGTATATATCAGTTAGAGTCCAGCTTTCATGAAAGGTAATTTTTGCATGTCTTTAAATAACATCAGTGATGCATTAGAGGTAATGGTTATTCAGTGCAACCTACAAACCTTCCATCATATTCTTAGCCTTTACCATGGATATCTTGCTTCTACTGTTCTTCCATGTTTCATGATTTTTTTCTTCTTCCAATATTCTCATTTATATATTTCTGCCCTTTTGGGCTTTTCTTCCTAAGCCCTCTTTAATGCTTTTGTCTTTGGGTAGCACGAGTGTTGTTTTCTAGAGAACATCTCTGGCTGAGATTCTGATAAATTAGCGATTCAGCTGTCTATGCAATCTATCAAATTAATAGTCATTTTATCAGCTCACCTTGTCAACTATTAAATAAAGAGTTGCAGGCTTTTGATTTGCTTGCTTTTTAGGAAATGTTAGGAGTTACGTCTTTTACATGTGTGTGTGAAAATATGCAGGAAATGTAAGATGATGTTTGTTACCAGGTAACTAAATTCCCACCTTTTGTGCGGGATTTAATATTAATAAAAGCTTCAAACGGAAAAAGAGAAAAAAAAGGTAAAAAAAAAAAAAAAAAACTCTATTAGTTAGCACTTGTTGGATGTAGAAGTCTATATTGGTCAGCTTTTTAAGGATATCGATTGATATATCTATATTTTGCTTGTAATACAAGAACCAAAGTCGTACTTATCTTGTTTCTGTTGAATCTTAACTATTTCATTAGCAAACCGCCATGTAGCATTGCAAGCATACCATTATACTATGCCTCTAGTCTTATTGTCCAAAAGTTTCAACCATATGCTAACAGTAATATAATGTATGCATAAACATATCTGTATCTGCATATGATCAATCTACATAATGGAAGCTAAAATAAGAAGTGTGTTGCAACTCAAGATTTGTAACACATGTCACAGTTTGCCATGGAAGATGTAACAGTGAAACACTGAATGCCTTTACTACAGCATCGCTGATTATTATCTTCAATAAAGTTATATCTTTCATGATCTTTGCATTGCCAATTCAGGCTCCAGAAATTGATGATATTAATCATTTTCTGCAAAGATAACTGTACATCATTGGTTTTTGACGTTCAAAATTCCTAATGAAATGCCGTACTGAATGTGTCACAACACTTCCATGTATCTTACTTTTTCAGAGAAGTTTATATACTGCAGAGCAGCAGGAACACAATTTACATAATGGTCATTGATGATATGGCCAATGAGCAAGGTAACATCATTTATAACTATTCAAACTAGATTATAATGTTTACTTATTTATTTATATGTGCAGTACTATAATTGTGAATATAATTTATCAGGGGCCACTCCCAAGCTTTTGGGATGCCATAAGATAGATGCAGTGAGAGAAATGATTGTGGGATTAGGATTGCAAACTTTGAGGTTGGTATGTAAATGTATTAGAAATGGTGTTAGCACTAATCACATGTTTTTGTGGACTTGAGAAAATGGATAATAAGTTTTTACTTGCACATACATAGGATAAATATGGAGGGTGATGCAACTTATATTTTCCTACCAAGGAGCAGAGAGGAGTATGAAGACGTATATGGCTTATTTGGACTAGGGGATTCCACGGGAATTATTTCAGTATGCTCTCTGCAAAGGTGATTTTCATTGTCTGATACTCCTAGTGTTTTATCTGTTTATTTAGTGTAAGCCACACATTTTCCTTTATTATTACTTTCTTTTCTGTTCCTGCTATAAAAAGGCTTGAATTAAATGCAGCTGGGAGCAGGTTCAGTTAAAACTGCTGGAGCAATATATATGTGGAAGGATAAATTCGGGCGTAGTCTTCTACTCTTTGCTATTATTTTGGCATGACGAGCCTGAAGGTATGATATCCTATTATAAGTGCCATTCTTGCTAAGATCATGCCAATGCTGCTGGAATTTCTGTTTGAATCACCCTAATATGAAATCTTTATTGGTCCAATCAGCGCATCTTTTTGGAATGCCGTATTCTAATTACGTCACAAGTAATTAATTGAAGAAAACAATATTATTGAAAATGAGAGCATGTCCAGCATCGATAAATTTAGTATCATTCCTCAAAAGTTATTGTCACTCCTCGAAATGTAGTATCATTCTATCAACTTCTCAATGAATCCAGTTTTGCGATCCCATCAACTGTTGGATCATGTTAATTATATTATAGCACTATCCCATCTCTTTGAAGATAATAGGAAGCACTTGTTGTAGATCTGCCATTGTTGTAGTTCATCTTTCCATAGATCTGCCATTGCTGTAGTTCATCTTTATTCTATACAAGCACAATGTGCGTGTATTTATACTATTTTTATATGTAATTTGAATTTACTGAATATGTATCCAAGTATACAAAATTAATTAAGGAAGACTAACGAAATGTATACGTTGGTGTATATAATTTCAATAATTTTTTGAATTACCTTTTACACACGCTTGTGCTCAGACATACTGTTGATCATAGATTTAGTCAACCTTGGAATTAGAATAGTTATGCCGTGAAAGCAGAAATCACTTGCTTATCACTAGGTTTAAAAATGAAAAAAAAGGAAGAATGCAAGGAAAGTAAGTGGCACCAAACAGTGGTTCAGCAAGCTTTTGCATACATCATCATGAAGCATTGTTGTCAAAAATATTAAAATCCTACGATTTGAATCCCGTTTTGAATCGATTCTCTCCCTTAATGATTCGATTTATATTCCAATTCAAAACAAGCTAATACTACACATTTAAAATATCATTCAGTTCAAATTAATATATTCAATATATTTATATGGGTCTACAATTCCAATTTTAATCATTTACAAACAAATTAAAATTGGAACAAGAGAGAAAATGATGTTTTAGGTTTGGATGTAGAAGTTCAAACATCGAAATTAGCTTCAATGTGTGCAAACTTTGAAATGTATGTTTTTTTGAATCCACGATTTATGATTTAAATCACGTTTTGAGTCATAGTTTGAATTTTACGATTTACGATTTGAATCTCATTTCGAAAACCTTGTCATGAAGATCTCTTCTATTGTTATCTCTTACAATCATATGGAATTACATGAGAATAAAAATAAAAATAAAGCACTTAGATTAAAATGTTAGCTATAGTTTGAGCTTTGGTTTGCCATGTGGAGAACATGGAAAGAAGATGATTACCAGAATTTTAATCTTTTTCAACCTCTTTGAAATAGCAACACATGGGGTATTTTTAGTTGCTGGAATGGATGATGGGTAGCTGAGATTGTGCAGTTGAGGAGGCGGAAAATAAGCCTGACTGTGGATGTAGTCGCGTGGACTGATAGAGGCAATTGTCAATTGTCAGAGAAGCAAGCCATTTGTCCTTCTGTGATAGCATGGACTTTGGGCTTAATGCGTATTAAAGGCTGAATGTTTGCTATAGGAGTTGACATAATTTTTGCCGCTTCGCTGCAATACCATGTATAACTGGCTATACAATTTGTAGTTTATTTTTGCATGCCTATGTGGCAATGCTGGCCGAGCTATGAAGGAAGTTGAATATTGCAGAGCATTGGGCGGTGAGGGGAATGCCAGGCCAACTGTGTCGGAAGGGGGGCAGACTATCTGGGACTGGCCAAAGATGGTCGTGATGAGACCATACCAAAGATGGGTCATGCTTGAGCCGATCTTAATAGACGAGTGATGTTTGAAGCCGTCCTGAGAGTGTAGGTCGGCTAGGGAGTAGGTATTGATTGGCCGACATGAAGCCAAGTTGGATGTTAATCATCATGAGCGGGTCGATTGCCCAATGTTCAATGAGTTTCGACAATTAATATGAATTCTACTATTGGAAGTAACCATATCAATTGGTATCCTTAATTTCTTAAGGTTTTACGCAGATGTAAGTGGATTTCTGAGTGTTTGGGTTACTTAATGGAATCTGCATATAAAATGCAAGAAGTTGTTTCCGTTGATATCTATTGTTATATTAAATTGACTTTTAGATTTTGATATGTAATCTAAATGGTGTTGTTATCCGATATTTTGTAATTAATGTTTAAATTTTATCATGGCATTTACATTTTATTTTTGCACTTATAAATTTACTATTGTTTATTAAATAACAGGGCAACAAAAACAGTATTTTTTATTGAATTATAGGACAACCAACATGTTTGGGCCGGCCCTGCATATGGAATTATTTTCTTTTATTTGTATCTAAGATAATGAATGGATTATATAACACACCATCCCTTCAGATTCTTCACATCAACTGAACGGATTTCATTATTTGCTTGGACAGGAAAATCATGGCGATTAAGATCCCTATTTGTGATTGAAGGATACTTGCTGGTTTGCTTTGAGGACCTTTTACATTTTGGCTGCTTGGTCAATGATACCAGCCTTCCATACTACTCGCTTGACTCGTTTTGTTCTATTCAGAACATACTAGAAATGGTGAATTTTCTATTTCGCTTCTAATTTCACTTTAAATTGCTACAAATTTGATATTTTCATCTATGGTGTAATTTCATGCCAGGTATGGTATATTGGTTTGAATTGGACAATATTGACTGCATAAACCACTTATATAATGCCATATTTGCAATATGAATATATCTTTTTGTTTGGCTTAGCACCTTGGAGATTAAAGTCCGGTAGTTTGATGAAATACATCCTAGTTAACAATGCATGTACTGAGTGAGAGAATCTATATATGTTTGAGTAATGAATTTTAAAATAAATTCATGAAAATGTGGTGTATTGGGTACCTCTTTTCTCATGTAAACACCTTCTCATGTGAACACACGTATCCTCAATTGCTGCTTTATAAATTGAAGTGTTTGTAACATTCACAGGGTATCGAGCTAAATAATGGCAAATGTTTGACCTTGACCTTAAAAAATGTTTCGTCTGAAAACGTGGGCAACGCATATAGATTCAAGATGAAATCACAACACATGGATACAAAAGATAGAGTACTGAAATGGAAATTCAAGTGGTTCTCAGAAGAGACTCTTTTTAAATTCGTAGCTGTGGTAAAGGCAATTCATTTAGGTCTTACTTCTTCTACTCTACCTGTGAAGTGTCTATCTTGATGTGTTGTATCATGGCAGCATTTTGTAATTATTCAATTCATTCTTTTTCTTAGGTTTGCGGCTTGCAATTTTGTGTTCTTTATTCTTATGTAGAAAAATGTGTAGAAAAGTGCGTAGAATTTTGAGACATTTGTACATTTGTACAGATAATTTGAAACCTTAGTTACTTGTATCTATGCGTTTCTAAATATCAGAAAGCTCTCTTGGTTTCTTCTTTTCTTAACCTCTTGTGTTCATATTTTTTGTTTATTAATTTGTTTGCTGATTGTTGTTAATTTATTCCAGCAACTGTGTTCCAAGATGAACTTAAAAAGAAAAAGAAAATCGAGAAAATCGAGAACTGAAAGGATGACTGACTTGCCGTAGAATCTACAGTGATTATCTATCTCACTATTTGTTTTTGAACAATTTGGATGGAGTATTTTTGAAAAATTTAAGCTAGCTTTTTCACATCCACGTTGGAAAAGCGTGAGTATACATTTCAGAATAATAATAGTAATTACTGTTTGGGTTGCTGTTAGTTGATTGTTTGGATCACACGATTTTAAATTTCTTAAATCTGTTGGTATTTGTTACACCGTAATCACTTCAGCATCTTCTCTGATGATGGCGGTAAGGTAATTGCTATCATCAAAGCTCGTCACCTGCATAGATTCAAGCCATCTTGTCGGATATGTTAGGAACAATAGGCTAAACTTATCGCTTATTGTCACTGTTGCTTATCGCTTATAACCACTGTTAGGAACTAATAGCTTATTGCCATTGGTCAATCACCATAAAATCGATAGAGCTTTCTGACTTGGTCGGTAAGGAAGGCTCATCAACAATGAAATCACATGTTCTCAGAGCTTGTTGCCTTTGTGTAGCTGATGATGTTTATCATATGGGTCGATAAGGAAGCTTATCGACATGATCGATAATCCTGGTTTGAGGCCTTGCGAATAAGTCTCTTAAGCATATTTTTCTCCTATCATTTTTATTGATGAATAATATATGTTTGAAATGAAAATTAAATATAAAAGAAATGTGAATGATATATATATGAAGTGTGAATGAAATAAATATTGATTGGTTAAAAATATTATTTTTAACATATATATGAGATGCATAAAATTGTCATGTAATGGAATATTCAATTTTGATTAAAAATTGAAATGGAAGTTGGTATCAGAGCTTTGGTTAACTCAAATCTTTGGTGGTACAACTCGTTAGAACAGAATAAAAGACTCATCAGAGGTAGGATTAGTAATATCCTATAGAAGACAACTCATTAGAGATAGGATCAGTAGCATCCTAGAATGAGCAACTCATTAGAGATGGGGTTAGTAATGTCGTAGAATGAGTTGACAGTTACAAGTTTATAATTAACGTATTTGTGATTGTACATATAATCCGGTTTTAAAAATATGATTTTTGAATATATAAAAGTTATATATATTTGAAAAGTTAATCAACAAATTGATTTCTGGTTGTGTTTGATTATTAGTTAACTAATTAAATTATTCAAACCAATATGATAATGTAAGGTGAATTTAGTCAAATCGAATCAAAATGTTGAATTGAATTGGAAATTTGTTGAAATTGCCTATATGTACATGCATATGCATTGAACAGGTCATAGCAGGGAAGCTAAGAAGAGGAATAAAATTGTATGTCCAAAGTTAGCGAACCGACGATTTCTGACTTTCGGATCGGGCCTTGTGGTCGATTCAGAGGACGGGGATTTTCGGGTCACTACATAGGGGTATCAGGTCAAGGGGCCGATAAGCACAGAAGTGACATGGTAAGACGACAAGCCTTGCTATCTCTACAAATAGAGACGGAGGAGCACCATTTTGTGGGATGAATCTCTTGACCTCAGCCTGCCTTGCTTCATTTGTACTCAACCCACTAGTCTAAAACCCTAAGTCAAATTAGGGATGAATGGATTCCAATACTTCTTTGTAATTCATGTCTGTCAAAAGGGTAATGAAATAAAGTTTACTTGTCTGCGAACTCCTATCTGCCTACTCCAGTTTGCTCAACTACATTCATTGAATCTAACCTACTTGGTCGATAAGACCTTATCGACTAGCTCGACAAGCCTCTTTACCTAAGATTAATACCCCTAAACCTTGCCGACTGGCTCGACAAGTCATATTCCTAGGACTAATCTTTTGAGCCTTATTGATTAGCTTGACAAGCCTCCCTGTATAGGATTAGTACCTTCTGAAATTTATCGAATAGTTTGACAACTCATTGTCGACTGATTTGACAAGCCTGCTAGCATACAACGGGTGTACTGAATTACATTGACCTAACTATCAACTCCATGTTGATTGGGTTTACAAGCTTTCTTCCAACTTGGTGTGGTAACAAAATTTGTAATGACCCGAAATTTTGGACACCTTGTATTTAAATATTTGAATTATTTAGAAATTGGCTCACATATTAAATTTATTAAAATGATTTAATAATCCTTTAATTCCCTTTTATATCATAATTAATGACAGTTATCATATTTTGGAAAAATATTAAAAAAATTCTTCGGAAAAATATTGATAAAATGAATGAAAATCACTTTATCGATAAATAGTTTTTTAGCTGTTAGAAATTGCTTAGTTTTTTTCTACATACACTTATTTTGTTAAGAGAATGTCAATAAGATATAAAAATATTTTCATATTTATGGCTGTTAAATATGATGATGTCGCCATTTTTGAAATGAGCATTCAAAGGAAAGTTTTTGTATTTTGGTTTTTTAAATATATAAATTATAGTTTTATAATTCAAATATGCTTGTTTAATTATTTAAATAAAAAAGGAATTTATTTCCAAATTTTGCTTACTTAAATTAATAATTGGATAAAGAACTAAAAATTCGGGTTTACAACTTCTCGTCAAACGAAAGTTGTTTCAGATGGATGCAACATTGTCTAATACATAAATATCATGCACATACATACGTATATACAGTTAGTCACATTAAGGGTATAAAGAATATCTTAAGTGTATGCATATGACCAACTACGATTTGTTGAGGAGCCGAAAGTAAATGTTATTGCTTCATCAGAAAGTGTAACTTCGTGGTTGGTTCAACAAGACCGTATTTGGGAAAGGGAAGCGATCTAGGGCATCGCTTGACTTCAGCTCGCTTGCGGTGTGGTGATAGGGGCGCTGGTGGTGTTGTTTCGTTGCAGCCAGCCGACATTATGGCTGGAGTGGCAACCAACGCAGTTGAGGTGGAGTCAGAGCTTTGCTCTATTTCAGTTGTAACCTTCTTCTCGGTTAGCACTTCGTCATGGCTTAAGCTATGTCTTTCTCCTTTTACTTCTCAGTTTTTAGTTAATAGGTTACTTTTTGTCACTGTGGATTGCTACATGGCTTTTTGCTGTGTTTGTGACCCTGATGTGGCTTTTGCCTCAGTCGGGTGGGATTTGGGTAGAGTCGTGGTTATGTTTGATGCTATTTATTTGTCTTTGCGGCTACCTTTGCCTATGCTTGTTTTTACTACCTTGCATTCACGTGGGGAGCATAATCACTGTACTGATGTGGTGTAGTGATTATACTTCGTCCCCTAGAATGTTGGGGAGGGGTTTGAAACAAGCTACATTTATTTGCTTGTTCATGGGAGGTGGTTTTTGTGTTTTGTGCGTAGGGGTTGGATTTGCCTTGTGGTTTTCTTTTTTCAGCTACTGTTGTTTTTGTGGCTGTCTTATGCCCATTTGTTGGGTTTTTCCTATTTGGTCCTTTGGGCTGTTGCCTGTAGTGGCAGTTCTTTTTTATAGCCAATGTGGGAGAATAATGGTCCATGTCACGTCGTTCAATGACGTGTGGATAGCGATGACTATTGTTAGGTTCCTGTGGGTGTTGATGTGTTTAGTTCTTTCTAAGTTATGGCCGGTTGTATGTTCTTTGTACGGCAGACGAGGTATAAATTTATAGTCGTTGGAGATCTATATGTCAACTTCCGTAGTGATGTCCCCTTATGTGATTGGTGTCCCTTCGTTGGATTGTGGGTCTTTTCTCCGTCCATCATGTCTGGTGTAAGTTGTTCGTCGGTTGCCCACTTTTGTTCTAGATCATCAAGTTGATGACAACTCGGATATAGTGGAAACCTTATAGCGAAAGGAGTCGTCTGTCAAGGATGTTACGACATCTTCACCATGTCCATATTCATCTCCTTCTCCCTTTAGTCACTTGATTTTGCTCCTTAGTTTGGACAAGATTACGATCATTAAAGATCGTTTGGCTTGCCCAGATAGGAATTCCTTTCCTTGTCGAATTGATTATCTTATGTCCTCCAGTTGCGAAGACCGATCGTCGACTGCTAGTAATTCATCCGTTTTTTCTTCGAGTTTGTAGTCCGCTCCTTTCTAGCCATGTTATATCATCTTTTCGTTCTTCTAGGAGTGCTCGGTTTCAACCGCGCGCTCCTCGCACTATTCACACTCGCTCACTAGCAGCGACAGATTCAATAGTTAGGTCGACTCGTCGCACGCTCTATCTGATTTGAGCCTTTTATTTCTAAGTCTTGCTATGTTCCTATTATGTTCTTGTGCTTCTTTTTTCTCACCGCTTGTTTGAAGACGACTAACTGCTTGTTTTGGAACAATCACGGTGTGGGTAACGATGCTTCTTTTCCTCGCCTTAAGAGAATCATTAAAAAAACCTTTTGTTTTGTTGGTTGCACATTAGGAACCATTCATGGGATTAGAAGTGATACCTGACATTGTTCTTCATCTTAATTTCGGTTGCGGAATTCTCAATGTTTTCAACAAACTTTGGATTCTTTGGGCTAAAGATGTCTCAGTGCGCCTAATCTTTGATTCGGCACAACTCCTCTCTGTTTAGTGTTTCGTCAAAGCATTTCCTACCCCGTTCCTTTTCTTTGCAGTTAACTCCAAATGCAACTGCATTGAGCGCCTGTCTTTGTGGGAAGATATCTTTCCCTATCGATGCATGGCATTGGGGCATCAGTTATTGGTGGGGATTTCAATGTTGGGGCATGCCAAGCGAAAAAATGAAGGGGATCTTCCATCAACCGCTCTACGGTGGAGGATATCAATTATGTTATAATTCATTCGGGGTTAGCAGAGGTTTATTTTGCTGGTTGAGGCTCTGCTTTTACGTGATGTAACAACTAAGAAGGAGCCAGCAGGATCTTATCATGTCTTAATCAGGTTTTCGGATCGGAAGACTGGTTTAGCTTTCCATATTCTTTCAAGGTCAAGCACCTTCATTGTACCTGCTTTGATCACGCTTCTATGACTTTTTGGTGCTCCCCTCTTTCCTTATCGGAACTGTCTTCATTCCGATTTCAATCTATGTGGAAGTTATATCACTCTTTCATCCATATGGTGGAGGAATCCTGGGAGCTTCCCATCTTAGGAAACCGTATAGAGGTTTTCTATCCAAAACTCAAGAGTCTCAAATCTTGTTTGAAGGTTTGGAACACCTCAGTTTTCAAGAATATATTTGATAGAGTCAGATTGGCTAAAGAAGCTCTTATTCCGGCCGAAGCTTCTTTTGATGCCGATTCTTCACATTTTAACAAGGGGAATGGGTCCTAGCCCGACTCGCTTTCAAGTCAGAGCTATGCATTGAGAATCTTTTTCTCCGACAGAAACCGAGAATCTAGTAGATTATTAAGGACGACTCCAACTGCAGAAAAATTTCATTCTTCTATTTAAAAGAAGAATAAAATACTTTCTATCCACCAAATCCTTCGATCTGACCTTTCTTTGGTATCGTCTCCTTCTGAGGTAGAAGAGATGATTACTTCTCACTTCTAGACGTTTCTACAGTGTTCAGCCTGATCCTTCTATCTTGTCTTTTATCCCCAACTTGGTTCTCTCTAAGGTGTCTCCTTCTCTGTGCAGCACTCCTTCTAAGGAAGAGATTCGGTCTTATGTCTTTTCCCTTAGTATGGATTGTGCAAGTGACCCAGAAGGTTTCAACGAGGATACCGTTGTGTCTGCCTATCATCCGTATTGACTTCTTTAAGGCATTCCAATCTTTTTTCTATGGTGGTATGTTTCCTAATGGGTGGACGTCCACCATTTTTGTTTTTATGCCCAAGTGCGAGAGTCCTAGAGCTTGTTTTGATTTCAGACCGAGTAGTCTTTGTAACTTCTCGAACAAGGTCATCTCCAATGTATTATCAAGTAGGCTCGCGCCAATCCATGACGTATTATTTCTTCATCCCAAGCTGGGTTTGTCAAGGGTCGTCTAATAACAGACAATGTCCTTCTAGCCCAAGAACATATCTCTCAGATCGATCAGAAGATCAGATTGTCCAACGTGGTAATAAAAATAAATATGTGAAGGCGCATTACCGCATGTCTTGGTTTTTTATCATCAGGGTCCTTCGGGATTTTGTTTTCGCTAGCGTCTTATTGATTTCGTGTGGATGCTCATTTTGGACTGGTGTTTCTCCGTGCTTATCAACGGAGCGGTCAAAGATTTTTTCCATTCAGGTAGGGGCCTTCGTCAAGGTGATCCTCTCTCACCAACGCTGTTTGTTGTTGCTGCTAAGGCCTTCATCCGAAGAGTGCATCTGCTTACCATAAGAAGGCAGATCCATCACTTCGGTATACCAAATGGATGCCCTGCAATCTCCTCTTTTTCTTTTGTAGATGACATTATTACCAGTTCGAATGGGAATCGTTCATCCATTCGTCGACTCCTATCTTTTTTACATATTTACGAAAGGTTCTCAGATCAACTGATCAATGCTTCGAAGAGTTGCTTCGTTTCCATCAATTTTATGGATCAAAGAAGGATCTCATGGATTGATTCCTTTCAAGGTTTACAGGGATCTTCTCTTCCCCTTGAATACCTCGGTATTGTGCTATACCATGGTCGCAAGCTCAGTGCGATTTCCGACCCCCATACTGACAAAGTGAGGGGGAAGATCATCAGATGGAACTTGACTCTGATCACACAAGTCGGTAGGCTTTTACTAGTCAAATCGGTTCTAGATTCGATTGGATTTCATGTCTTTGAAGCCACGACACCTACATCGTTGTTTTTTATACATGTTATCGGTCTTTGGCGTCATCTTTTTTTTAGGGGGGATAAAGTCGATGTAAAGAGGCATCACTAGTTTTCCTGAGATACCGTCTATCGCACCAGGTAGGAGGGTGGTCTAGGCCTATGGAATCCTGTTGATGTTTTCAAGGCTTACGCCTGTAAACTATGGGTTAGATTTCGCTCGAGCGACTCACTCAAGGAGTCTTTCCTTTAAGCGAAGTGCATATGCCTTTTGCCTGCTGACTACACCGGTAACCCATCTTACGCTAGTGAGACGTAGAAAAGGATACAGTCAGTTATGGTTTTCTCTGATTCCCACAGCCGTGGTTTCGGAAGGAATGACAGTCCTTTCACCTTGAGTGCAGCTTGGAATTCTGCTAGAAGTCCAGTTTCTAGGATTAGGGAATTTTCTTTCATTTGGGACGTGCGCATTCCTCCCAAGGTATCCATTCTTATGTGGAAACTTCTTCATGAGAGTCTTCCACTAGATGTAAACTTAATGAGAATAGGCATCCCTCTTGTTTCTTGTTATCAGTGTTATCGGGCGGGATAGATCGAAGGCGAGTGTGCAATTGCGGTGTGGTCTTTTTTGGGGGTATTTTTTGGTCAGCAAGGGGGCCTTCCTTCCCTGCTTGATCTGTTCCATTCCTGGTGGGCTAGGGGACTTGGCAAGGATCATCACTCGATCCTTCTCAGGCTTATTCCTTGTCTCATTTTTTGGCATATGTGGTTGTTCTTGGAACAAGGCAGTTTTTGATGGAGCCCCTATGATGTCGCCCTCCATAATCCATAGTGTATCGGATGATGTCTTCGTCGTTTTCAGAGGGAGGCCCTTCAAGGGCAACCTCAATCTTGTTTCGGTTTACTTGGCTAATTATTTCTCAATTACTAGGGGGTTGCGTTCCCGGGAGGGTGTGGGGAGAGGTATTGTGGGTTTTTTAAGGTCTATAAGGATGACTTTTGTTAGGATCTTTTTGGGTCGATTCTATTGGTCGTCGGACGAGGATTTCTGTTTGGCTCTGCTTTTGGGTTCAGCCTGGATTGTCAATCAAGATTTCTTTTTCTATTTGATTTTTTCCATAGGATTAGGATTCACTTGGCTTGTTGATCATGATTGGGGGTTCGAGTTAGCGTCCGGGTTGCGGTGTTGTTTAGTTGGTATGTGGGCCAGGTTACTCGGTTATGGAGCGCCTTTTCCGTTGTTGCTGATTAGGGCCTGACTTTTGGGCAGTGTTGGTATTTGTTGTGTTTTCCTGACCATTAAGGCTTGTTTGTGCATGTGTGTGTTACTCATTTGTCATGATTGAGCTATTGTTTTTTTTGTAAGCTATTGAAGTTAGTTGTTTTTTTCTCCATTTTTGTTCCTTATGTATGTCTTTTTTCTGATTAAAAAAAAAGAAAAAAGAAAAATGGAAGCTTGGTCCTAAAGTATTGAAAAAGCAAACTTACCATCACTATTACTCCACATCAAATCTATCTTTAAAGAAAATTTACCACCACCATTGCTAAACATCACATCATCTTATGCATACATCAAATCTAAAATTAATGCATTAGGGTTTTGGGGACATTTTGGTCTTTCCCATCACATTCCCAAAGCTATATAAAGGGGGACATACTCTTATGAATATTTACAAATTATCTTCTTCTTCCTAAGCTATTTTAATGGTTTGTTCTTGAGTAAGTAAGAGGGTTGTACTTACTAAAGCACTAATCCAGTTGAATACTCTCCAACTTTCCCATATCTTAATCAAATCTTCTCAAATCCCTTTTAGATTTTGACTTTGCGCCTAAGACATCACGTGTGGTATGATTAGCAAGTAAGAAGTGGAGGAAGGTGAAAGGAAGAAGGGGTTTCAATGAGGTGCTGTGAGCAATGGTGGTGGAGTAGGAGAGGTGTTTGCTTGATTTGCAAGTTCTAAAATTGGATCTTTAGGCTTGTGGTAATGAAACGAGGTGGTCTTTTGGCTTTTTTCTTGGTTAAGGTTAAGCATGGATCTATGTGATATGTCTTAGTCATATATTGTTACTATGAATGTTTTGTTTGAAGTATAAAGTTAAAGTGACATTAACTAAATAAAACTTTTAGCTTTAGACCCATGTTGCTTTTGAAAGCAAACAATAACTTTATATTATGTATCATTACTTCTATTACCCTCTTAAACATGTGGCGTAGCCTCAACTTAATGTTTATTTTAACCACAAAATTGGCCAGACTCTCAAAAAGAAGACACCTTCGGTTGAATTCCGAAAGTGTGTTACCAATGGTACATAAGCCCCTTCGGATAAGAAGGTTCTATCGCCTTCTATGAGTTTGATGACTTTTGGTAGAAGGCACTATGATATTTTCGAGATAAAGATCAATAGATAAGCAAATAAATATGAAACAATATTATGAAGTACCAGAGATCTATCATTTTTATTGAGTATTAAAATTAGCACAGATATTTCAAAATTGAAGTTAGGAAGATCCCTAAATTGATTTAGGAATTAGGGTTTGCACTTCATAGCTTAAGTATAAGAATTTGAAATGAGAAAAAGTCCCTCCCTACCCTGGACCCTTAGGGTTGCATTTATAAATGGGGGTGACCACCCTTTCGTCTCAGGACCTTCGTAGATGTGGAACTGAAGGCCCTACAAGGGCACAATGCTGTTATCATATCAGTTACACCATAAGGTAGCTTTGAGCTTCCCGAAACCATAATAGGTTTAGTGATGCTTTCACTTTCCAGCTTTCGATGGAATCAAAGCAGAAGTTGGATTAGCATCTGTCTTCGATCTTTAACTCTATAGATTGTTGGCTTGGTTTGTAAAGAGCGATGCGGCGGTGGTCCTGAAAGGTAGCACCAAGTAGACTCTTGAGTCTTGACCCTCCGTCGAAGGCCTTTCCCTAATAGTTCTCATTATCTCGATCTAGATGGCGTAGTTCCTGAGACTGACGCCTAATGCTGAGCATTTCGGTCTGGCCGAAAGGGTTGGTTGCTTGAACCAACTGTTTTGGGGGATGCGTTAGCTCTTGGAGACAACTTTTTGTAGTAATTCCCTTCAAGTGTTGGAATTGCAAAAATCCTCCCGGGTTGACTTAAGGCTTCTCTGAACTTCTTGAGAAGTGGTTTTCTTGATGATCTTGCTGATGAAGTCAACTTTACCCTCTTTCCGCTCTGAACGATGTTATCCCTTGCCTGCGTAGATCTGAATTCCATCGAAGAGACTACTTCGCTATTTTTTTTTTTATCTTAACCTGGTTGTGAGTTTCCTCCTCGTGAAGTTTTCTGAAAGACTAATCTATTCTTCTTTTGCTTGGTCAGTGAAGATGTCGCAACTTGTACAGAAGCGAGTTCATCCCTTCCACTTGACCGAAGAACCCTTTCTGTTGCTCTCCATCTTTGTGTGGCTTTTGGTACTATCCTTGGAATTATAGCAAAACTTTTGCTGGCGATAAAGGTTTTTTCTGATTCCATACTTGTTGCTTTTTAATACCTCTTTATGATCTCTACTAGTTGCCTCTTTAATGCTTTCAACAGCTTATACTTGATAACTTCGGAGGCCTTTCGTAAGCTTACTTGTTAGGTTTTTCCTTTGATGTCCTTGTTGACGTTCCATTGATATTGACGGAAGCTCCTTCTGATTCTCCAGAAATCTATCCTTGACTCTTCCGACTGGTTTTCTTCGAGTCTTTAGTGGTCTTCTTTCATATCTTAGGTTCAGTAAATATTTTGGTTAATATTTGGCCTCTCAAGTAAGATAGAAACTTCTGTTCTTGAAGACAAATTTCTCAATGGTTATGTCAGCAAAATAGGCAATACACCTGTCTCTCTTTAGTCTCGATAACATTAATAACTCTAAATAGGTAATTTGAATTTGTCAATTTATGCGAGCTTAATTTTATTTTAGAAGCAGTCGTTATTGATTCTATTTTTTTTTTTGCGATAGGGTTTTCAGAGGCAAGTGAATCGTTACAACATAAAGAATAAGAAATCACTTCCCTGACCATTGTTCAAAAGCTATTGATTGAAGGATTGCCACCGTCCCTCACACTCCTCCGGTTCGGAGGACAGATATTTGCCTTGACATAAAATCTCACCAACCATCTTAAATTCTAGACATTTAAGATCATAAAGACACATGGAGGTTTGTTCTAAATGGGTGCAACTATCATATGATAAACTAGAGTTTATTTAAATATTGATTGTAGAGAAGGGAAAATCATTGCCATACAACATTCAAAAGACCATTTACCGATCAAGAAATTAATAATTTGAAAAACCATTTGAATGGTTGTGATCCATCAACAACCACAAATAACAAAGGCGAATATTTGGGATTTAAGCTGAAAGTAATTATAATCATCTTCAGGAAGTAAAGAATCATTAAATCAATTTTTTTTTTGAGATTGCCAACTCATGAGCAATGTCAAATAGTATTGTCAACCATAAAAGCATAAACCACTTTTCATATGAATTAAACTACATAAGAACTTCCAGAGTCATAGACGAATTTCTAAGAACAACAAGACTAGGAAAGTCACTAGGACGAACGTATCATCCATTTGCAAATCAAAATTAGAAATTCATACAATGGAATAAGGAGCAAAGCAATAATATCAAAATTCACGAAGGAAGCGGAAATAGTATTAAATCTACTAATAAAGCATGTGTAATCATCAAACCAATATCGAAAGCAAAAGTCATTGAACCAGAAATTTAGGAAAATCAGAAAAGTTTTTGAGACGAAAACATATCCATCCAAAAGAAGTATATTTGCCGACTTATGGTAATGAATCGAGAAATAATGAAGATACTAAATTCATCCAAAATTGCTATCTCGTGAGCAAAAATCTATGATACGAATATATTACGAGGAGATCATAAATCATGAAAATATCGACTATTCACTTAATTAAGAACCAACTTTAACATCCATTTTAAAATATTCGAAAGCAATGCACAATTGGCAGCCACCTGTATGGTCTCATGAGTGAAGTTATTGAAACTAAGGGGGATATAACAACATGTTGATGTTTGAAAGCCATAAAAGATTACCATTCATTCATTACAATATATCTGAAGGTTATACATAAGCATGGACCAACCATACATGTAACACTTAAAAACAATGCATCACTTGGAAGATACGAAGAAAACGTGTACCGTCCATTTTCTTTTTCATAAACTAAGTGGATGTTTATGAGTTGAAATGAAAGTTGTATAATTTTCCCAACCGTCCTGACCCAGTCAGTTCAAGGCCTCGCTGACCAAGTTCATTCCAGGTAAAAATCATAAATTCAACTGATTAAATTTATTCGAACACTACAAGAACAATGGTAGTTTCCAATAGCTAAAATCTATTGCTAAGCCGTTGGAAGTAGTTGTAAATTCCGTTGGTATACGATTCAATTGTTTCCAAAGTCAACAACGACTAATTTCCAATGGCCTCCAATGTTTAATTTCGACACATGTATTTAGTTTTGACCAAATAGCTGTTGGAAATCGTTAGAAGACGTTGGAAATATGCCGTTGGAAGCCATTGATTGCCGATGAAATAAATGGACCTATAAGCCATTGTAAATCTGGGTATTTTACTTTATATATTAGATTGCTTACTTCCAGTCACCCCACAGTCTCATATATATACACATACATACATACATATATATACATACATACATACATATATATATATATATATATATATATATATAAACAGCTTTATTTTGAGCATATACATCACAAGCACACTAACATGTATACCCAAGCATAATATTAAATCCAAAATCATAGACATAAAGTCCAATACACATAACATAAACCAATATTTACAAACATCCAGCAAACCAGCGTCATCAAATCAAAATAAACTATCCGACAAAATGTCTAAACCATCATCACCACCACAGAAACAACATATACAAACCATTATAATGTATCAAGCAAATCCTCACCCACTCAAAGCGTATATCTACATATATATATATATATATATATATATATATATATATAACAACAAAATGAAACAAACCAAACATGACGTCCTACGACTCATGTAAGCCTGTCGTGATATCCCCAGAACTATGGTGGATAGCTCTAACTTAAAACCGCTGCGTTAAACGAAAAAAATATTTAGTATTTCATGGCTACTATATATTCATTTATAATATATTGTACAAAAATGAAATTTATATTTGAAACTTAATACTTATCCTCCATTGGATTTTGGCTGAAGCCACACCACAAAATGTGATAGCTCTTGTGATGGACCACTGCCATCACCACATATTGGAGGATGAGAAGCAGAAGGAAACCCAGAATGTGAATCTGTACGTCTATGTGACATCATATCTGTAGTACCTATTATAGACAAACATTATAACATATTATAAAAGGATCATGTAAAACAAACATTATGGGATGACATAAGAACAATATGCAGTATTTTATGTAAAAAAACATTATCATATTAGCATATCATTTTAATGAAAACAGCATAATGCTAAAAAAAAAATTACGTTCTTAAAATGAGGAGTATTGATCAGTTCTCGTCACTTTCGTATTCTAACTCTATTTCGTCCTCTATATTTTGTTACCCTGTAGTTTCAAATGGTCAATTAACGCATTTGATTCAACGTTTAGAGGTCCAAAATCTGTTTAAACATCGGTTATTACTCTTCCTCTATTTTCTTCGTCATCTACTTTATAAGCTTGTTCATCGGGAATATTCCATCCATAAAAAGTAAACCTTGCCTTTGTTTTTAAAAACAGGACCAATCAATTTTGTCTCTTCGTAGGGATGGATAAGGAACATAATAAATTTGAAGAGTTTTTTTTGGCAAGTACAAAAGGATCGTACTTATAATAACGCGAAGTATGTTTTATTTCTATAAGATTACACTTTGGGTGCGCGTTGATTTCGAAACCTGAAACGTTGCTGGAGCAGTTGCATTTAAACAAAAATACTTCTTCTACGGATCATGCGAAATACATCAATTGCAAAATCTTAGTTAGCACGCCATAAAAATCATTTATATGGTCATTTGGATCATCACTATCTTTAGCAAATATACCAGTATTGTTAGTTAATTTTTCAGCATCGTATTAATTGGTATTAAATTTATATCCATTGACAAAGAATATTGGATATGTCTTGACTTTCCTTTTTGGTCCCACGGCTAAATGTTTCAATCCTTCATCTGCAACACAATTAGTTGTATAAAAACGTAACTGGAAAACCAAATTGCGAATTCTTTGCCGATATCGTTGTTTGGATGTTATGATTCGTAAATGCTGCAATTATAGAACAAATGTTACACATTATGATTAAGATACACATATGCATATTTCTACATGTTAATGTATAGATGATATAAATGTATTATGGCGAATATAAGTTTATTACCTAACAAACGGTGCAACTTCATAGTAGTTGTGAATAATATATGTGTGTGTTGCATAATAATCTTTATCATCCAGCCATACTTCTACAGATTTACCAGAATGCCGACAATGTTTTTAAAAATAGATAAAGTCGCTTAACAATCATCTTGATCAATGCCTTCATCATTGTGTCTAGTACTTTCAAATGATATGTTCACATGGTCACTAAAATAACGAGAGAAAAAAATAAAGCTTTTTCTTCGATGTATGATTCGCAAATCGAACATTCAACTCGAGCTTTCTGTCTCACTTTTTTCTATAGATGATTTAAGTACCCATTAAGAATTATTTTAAATTAATTTTTATACATTCAGTTAACCAATATTTAATAAACTAAATGTTAATATATCTTTCAAATGGATACATCAATCTATATTGTACAGGCGCTCGAAGGCGTGCTTCTAATGAAAGATGAATAGGTAAATGGAGGAAATATTTTTTTTCAATTGCAGAGAAATATAGGGATTTTTTCCTCAAGTTTACGTAGATGATCAATTATTAATGTAGTAGAACAAAGCTCTTTGTAAAATAGGCTAGGTTCTGTTACAACAATCCAAACTTTTACGGGCAACGGTTCTTTAAAAGCGACGGGAAACAAATTTTTCATCATAACATGACAATCTTAGCTTTTCATCCCGCTAAGTTTATTGTTCTTCTAGCTAACACATCTATGAAGATTACAAGATATACCATACAGGAATCTCAATTCTTCCACCCATTTTAAAAGTATTTTAACTTTATTATTGTCTAGCTCATAACACGCTTTTTGGTTTTTTTATGCCATTTCGCTTTATATGAAGCTCAGGACGATTACATATTACTTCAATATCACGTCTCAATTTCGAACCAACTTTCGTCTTCCTCTTTACATTCAAAATTGTACTAAACACATTGTCAAACACGTTTTTCTCATTATGCACCACGTCAATATTATGATGAATTAGGAGATTTTTCTAATAAGCAACCCCTAAAATATACTTTGTTTGCACCAATTATGAATCGATGATTTACCTTGAATTTCAATTTGTTCTCCGATTTCATGTATCTTTAGATAATCCTTTACAAGTTCATAAATATCTTCACTTGACCAAACCATAGGTGGTCTCAAAGTTTCATGCCTTTTAGATATAAAATTTTTCTTATCTCTTATAAAAGGATGATTAATATGAAGAAAACATTGATGATAGTCAAACCGTGAAATTTTCTTTCCATGTGCTATAGAAAATGCTAGTGTTTCTTCCATGCTGTAAGGACATGCTAGACGACCAGCCGTACTCTAGCCTGAAAGCATTGCACACGCTAGAAAATTGCTAATTATTCATAATAAAGAAGCGTACATGAGAAAATTCTTTTTTTTTTTTGTGAAATATCATATATATCTACTCCTTCATACCACATTATTTCTAATTGTTCAATCAAAGGTTGTAAATAAACATCGATTTCTTATGTCGGATCATCAGGACCATGAACGACAACTATGAAAAACATATAAGGAGTTTTCATACACATCCATTGAGGTAAATTATAAGGTGTGACAATTATAGGCCACGACAAATATTTAGCACCGAATGGAGAAAATGTTTAAAATATATCCGTATATAAACCAAGTCTAACATTACGACTCTCGGATGCAAAGTGGGGATATTTCTGATCAAAATTCTTCCATGCTTCCCCATCAGCTGGGTGTGTTAATGTATCTTCTTCTCATATGTTGCACGGTTACAGAAAATGCATATAACCTTTGAAGTCTATGAGTAATAGGTAAATAACGCATATGTTTGTACGGAACTTCCTTTTCCTTTTTCTTTCTTAGTTCGTATCTTTCCTGATTACATATTTTACAATTCTTAAGGTTAATATCTTCCTTTCAAAACAACATGCAACCATTTAGACATGTATCTATTTTTTCATACGTTAAACCAAAAGCCGGCATCATTTTTTTACTTCATAATGATTTTCACACATTAGAATATTAGGAGGCATATGCTGCTTCGTAGCTTGTACACCAGTTGCGAATCCAACTTCTATGAGGTTGTATTCAGATTTCATCGGAATGTATTCAGTAGTTACTGATAATTGGATTCTGGTTGTGCAACCTTCCAAAAGGATTTTTTTTCGTGGCATCTAATAAATCATATTTTTTGGCTCTAATATTTAGTTCTTCTTCAGTATTACTATCGTCATCCGTCAATTGTGGAACATTGAACGTGCAACATCTTCAACCATATGTTCCACGAGATTCGTCATAGCAATTTCATTATTCATTACCTCCTCAACTTAGACAGAAGTAGATGCTAACTGTTATCTATGACGATCCCAAACCAAATAGTTCAGCACAAAACCGTACCGATGCAAATGACTCTAACCATTTGTAGTATCAAATTCTTTAACAATTTGCATCTATTACATGAACAACGGATTTCTTCTTCCCCATTATTACTTAAAGCGAAATCAATAAACTCGTCAACATCATTTATAAATTGTTCACTTATTCAGCCTTTACTTTCCCTTCAATTGAACACCTAACTTCGATTAGTAAAATAATTGTCCATTTATTATAAGTAGATAATTAAAAAGTATGATAAAATTTGCATTAATATTTTATTAAAATAATTTTATTGGTGAATATTTTGTTAATTGGTCATTTACACTTTGTCGATGAGTCATCCTACCTCTCACTACAAACACAATAACGTAATTAAATCGCGTAAATATTTTCAATTTAATTGATTGAACCAAATTTTGGTAGCGCTTCGCTTTAATTCCCTGAACAGTACACATTTGCGTGTACAGAAGGAACATAAAGGAAACACTTTTGAAATTTTGAGAACCACTTAAAATGAAATGCTTTACGAGATTTAATTTCGTCCAATACAAGAACAAATCCAACAATTATTGTACATGATGAATATAGATGTCCGTTCTATTAACAAATCGAATATCCCCATAACGATCATATGCAATACTTATTAGATGGGGCCGAAAAACACTTTAAGGGTTTATGAATATAATATATTACGATCAGTGCTCTTATTATCAGTCATCTACGTGAAGTAGAAATTTTTAAACCAAATAAACCTTGAATGACTTAATTCCAATATCTAACTATCTGTACACGGAGTTTATCACATATGCGCATATTTTCAAAACTCAATCAAACTAACTGTTTGTTATAAAATTAAATATTGTTTTCAATAAATTTCTACAAAACATAAACTTAATTATGTCCGTTCCCACTAAACGTCCCTTAACAAGCCTAAAATCTCTTATATATTTAAACTATATGCACATAATTTTATTGTGATACAAACAACATAACGTTGCAGTACATAGATTAATAACAAGAATTAGGCCTCAATAAACTACATTATACATACAATAAGGCAATATAAACATGTAATCTAACAAACTACCCCTAAATTAGTAAAAATAATTAAAAAGGAAATTAAGGTTTATACCTTGATTGGAGGAGAACTGGAGCCCAGAGAGGAGGAGAGGGAGGCTTCCATGTGTAGGAGAGGTAGGGGCGGATAGTAAGGCCGTGGGAGGAGAAATCTGATAAGGGTGGAGGGTTTGGTTGAAAATTTGGAGAAAAAAGATAATGAGGAAGAAGAAGTTATTCTACCAATATCTTCGTAGCTTAGCAGCGAGTTCGAATGGCTATGAAACCAATAGTTTCCAACGGCAACCAAAGTAATTTTTTTATTTCATAAAAAAAACCCAGAAAGTACATGCCGTTAGAAGCCATTGGAAACCATTGCCTCACTTCCATTGGTAGCCATTGTCCCTCTCCATTGGTATATATTGTATGTTTAGTAGTGAAAGACAAAGCATACTCGATCTACTGAAGGTATAATCATTAGATAATTGACCCAATTTGGACAAGGCCTCGCTGGCCAGGTATGCTCAAAGAGAAATCATTAGATTAATTCGTTCACGCTGTTCAGAATAAGGCAGCCCAATCTGGTCGACATGTTTGCTCAAAAATCCTTTGGTTTGATTAAATGAAAATGGAAATTTGTGACAACATAAGATGCGGTAACTCGATACTCATAAAAGTGACGCAAGCTAGACAAATCATAAAATGAATCAATCATATGTAAAGGAATTCTGATTCCTATTTTCCAATGTAAGTTAATCCCACTTAACCCTAAGCTTCTTATCTATCTAATAGGAGTTTTGTTCAATTATATAGTTATTTAGCTACTAACATCCTATTCTAGCCTTTAGTCTATGACTGAAGTGACTGTTGACATGGAAAATTGGCTATTTGCGCACGCTAACCCCCAAGTGTAAGTTTAGCAACAAACTTATAATCTGAATATCCAAAGTACGAGAAATGTAAAGGGACACACAACTTTTATAGTGGTTTGGCACTAATGCCTGCGTCCACTTTATAGTAATCATTCATCATGGATTTGTCAATTACAATGTTTGTACAAGTTCAGACAATGTATGTTTACAAAGTTGTATGACAGAACAACAAATAGCTTGTTAATTCATAAATTTGACTAAAATGCCCTTCTTCTTCATTGAGTCAAAGTGTGTATCAATGTCCAAGAAATGGCTTCAATGTTCGAAGGATGTCCAAAAATCCAAGTGTGTGCCAAAATGTAATAGAAGAATGTTTATGCAATGTATACAAGTCCAAGGGATGTCTAAAATCCATGAAGACGATGATGGCAGCCATTAATGGTGTCTTGGAGCTCCAACCCCTATGCTAAAGCATAGACAAGGTCCAAAAATGCCAACCCTTTAAAATGCCAAGCAAGGGGGTATTTATAGGTGAGGTTTGGTAGCATCAGCCCAAATTTCGTATCTTGAGCGGATGCAAAATTGGCATCCCGAAAATTTAAACCAAATACCACGCTATTTGCAGAATATCGCATCCTGGTTTGCTAAGTAGGAAAACTATGATCCGCGTTGTCGATCTGCCAAAGATAGGTGATCTATTCATGTCTGGCATGGCCCGAAATTTTCCATAGCAAAAATGGAAAAAACTCGTATCACTTGATGGGAAATGAATTTCGCATCCCCTGGCGGGATATAAAATTTGTACTCCCTAGTGGAATACGAAATTTGTATCCTTAGAGAAGAATACGTTGCAAGGCTGAGTTTGTCAAAACCATGCTGGGGACTACAAATTCCAACGCAAATGCCAAGCTTGAACCCCCAGGTCAAACCGAAGGAAAATCATGATTCTACTGGGATGTCCGTATTGTTTCGAGCTCGTGAAGGTCCTTGGAGGCAATCCTCATCCCTTGGGGATGCGAGTTCGCATCCCTAGAGGGATATAGATTTCTTGCCAGGGCAGACCCCGCACATGTTTGTTTTTGGAGGTTTACTCGAGGCAATCCAGGTTTTTAGGTGATCGATGCAAAGTGATAGACCCGATCCATATGGCGATCGTGCCGAGTTGCGATTATGATTTCTCTTGATCGAGCTCAGACACACATGAGATTCTGAAGTGCTGAACATCGGATTCGACCAAGCGGTTGATCCTATGGCTTGTGAGTTCATATAAGTGATTTGAGGTGATTAGCATGAGGCACTCAAGCCTTTTTGAGTAATAGACACGCATTTTCCACACGTGACTGAGTTGATGCTGATTTCAGGAATGAACTATGTTTAAACTTGATTCCAAGAGTGTCGCGCATTCGACCAAATCGATTTGTGATATTCGATGACATTCTCGAGATCCGAGCGCGTCGTTAAGCATGAATTTGACGTGTGACTACTTTGACCAAAAAGCGTGTCAACACTTTGCCTCCCAAAACATCTCTTTCTTGGTTGAAGGAAGAATGTTTTGCTAGTAGTCCTAAAATATGTAATTCTGTGAGCTGTAATTTTGAGAGAAGCCCGATGATCTTTGGGATCGTAAAAGAATAGGTATCAGATGATCACTGGGATCATAATAAAGTAGAACTTCGACGATCGCTGAAATCACATTAGAATAGAAGTCTAACGACCACTGAAATCTCTTTTGGATAGATTAGAAACCCGACGATCGTATTAGAACAAAAATCCAATGACCATTGAGAACATATTCTGACAGACTATCAAGTTTGGGATGCACTGGATCTAGAAAATTAGAAGCCATGGGCTTATTAGGTCCTGCCGGAGCAAGTTTGTACCTATAAAAAGGGTTTTGTACTTGGCAGACCAAGTTATATGATATTATGTAGTTGACGGGCCAAGCTGTTAAGATTCCTGTGCTAAGAGGGTAAAGGTAAGGAACATCCGTACTTAGCTGAACAAGTCGTTAATTTATTATGATTGGCGAGCCAATTTGGAGAATCTTAACACCCAAAAGCCCAAGTTTTTGGAAAGTCGTGGAACGGAGTTTGAATTTGTGAACTGGAGTTTGAACTTTATGAGTGGCTGGCCGAATGTAGGACTAGAGTCCAAATCTTATACTTGACTGATAAAGTGGGGACTGGAGTCCTAATTTAATACTTGGTGGGCTAAGTGTGGAGTCAGAGAACGAATTTTATACTTGACTGATTGAGTGTGGAGTTGCAACCCTTTTTTATAGTTGGCGGACCAAGTGTGGAGCTGAAGCTCCAATTTTATACTCGACTGATCGAGTGTGGAGACACAGTCGAATTGTATACTCGATCGACTGTGGAGCTGGAGCCTGAATTTTATACTCAACTAATCATGTAAAGACCCACATTTTACGCATTGGAGGATCGTGAAATATTTTTATTTAATTATCCAAGGGTCGGATCGTTCTCATCTTTTAATATGTTATTCATGGGGATATGGGACATATAAATTACAACAAAATATAGTCTAAGAGAAACATATAGTGATGCCCCCTTGTTTGATTAGAGTTTAAATACGTATGCAATAGTAAAATTGTCGACACATACATCCAAACAAACAAACAGTGGCGCATCTAAATAGTTAAAGCCTCCACTCTCCTTTTGAAGCTTATTCAATGAGGCACCTGAAAATACTAACACTTAGCTTACTCGAATGAGTCCCCGAGAGTTAAAGTGGAAAACAAAAGCCTTGGGTCAGTCAACACACAATGGATTACCCATCCCCGTTATTCCAGATTTCCCATCCTAGCAGTTTCTAATGATTTTCCGTCATTTTCATTCTTTATTTTGGTTCCCTTTCCATGCTTTGTAAGGTATCCACTCACTGACAACGAAATTGATATCATCAGGTTTCCACACTGCATGAAGCAAAGCAACTAGTTACTTATTCATTTTACTTGCGTACTGCACGAAGCAATGAAGTCATCCTCCTCTCGATCCCCCCATGTTTCGCAAGTTACCTATTTACGAACAACGGAACCGAAGGCTTATCCTTTTATTTAATTGGTTCCCCTAATTACTTTTTTCCATCGGTTCCCCTAATGTTTCACTAGTTCCCTCATTTTATTTTACCCATTGGTTCCCACGATATTCACATAAATACAAATGTTGTGTTCCTGGTTTCCCACTAATAACGTATGAAACTTTCCATGTTGTGCCACCAAATCAATTTACATTTATCTCAAAAAGGAACCCCTTTCCACGCAATAAGACATCTGTCTTCCACTCTGAAGGCACCCTCTTCTGACACTATTTATCATTTATCTCCGAAAGGCTACTACCCCTTCCAGTTCTATAAGCAATCAATCAATCAATTACTCCGAAGACAACCATCATTGGCTCCATTTGATTTTCCAAAAGGAACCCCTTTTGGATCCATACAATCGAACATCAATCAACTCTTAGCGTCAAAACTATGACAATAGGGTATAAAGACGGAACCTCACACTCCTTTACACAATTATAAAACTGTGACGGCCCGCCCCGCACCAACCTGTATTTCCTCCGAAAGTGCGCTGTACACATGCCCGACTAGCACAGGACGGACGTCAAGAGAAAGGAAAGGAGAAGATAAACTAATCAAGGAACCTGTAGAATGTCTCACAACGCATGGGATAAAATATAATAATAACATACTTGACATAAAACAGGCGAGACAGTGCATAAGCTGATAACTAAAATCAACATCAATCATCAAAGCAGCGGAAATCCAAATACAGCTTATTACAATTTTCCAAATTTACTGTCTCTAAACAAAAGAAAGCTGAAGTAGAAGATACACCAACAATGCCCAAGCAGTGATCTTCAACAACACAGGGAGAATACTATATATATTACGTGGAAGCCTCCTGCTCGTCTCCGGATCATCTACCCGTGCATCACCAGCTAACCTGTCTCTAGTCTGCTCGTGTGAGCACCCAGAGTAATAAAAGGAGACATAAAACTCTGGGTCAGACATAAAGCCTGGTATGAGCGATAAGCATCTAAACAGAATAATAACAGGTATACTAAACCATACCTGAACCTGGACCTGCAACCAAAGAGTTAGTACCACATACCGTACAATGCTCTAAGGTGCCATAATAAATAGTGTAAGAATACGGGGGTGGGGTGTGCATGTCACAATGATAGCAAGCAAATCATCCATAGCAACCATCCTCACATCTCTCACTCAGTGCGTAAAGCATACGATATCTACCACTTTGGAACACTAGACAAACTGAGGTAACGACGAATCCCGACTTGTAGAAACCCTGCTGTGACCAAGCCAAACACTTGGAGTCATGACCAAACATTTCAATGACCCACTTCATTGGTCGTAGCCCTTGGTTCTACCGATGCCATAATGGCCCTGAATCCGCCTTCGCACCTCCTACCATAGTGGTCCAAAGCTGTAGACGTCGATAACTCCTTAACACGCGTCTCGCAGCAAAGCCCAACCATGAAGCGAACTCGTTGATTCCCATCTGAATCTTGAGCTCTAACTTCGCATTTGGACTTCCTTTGCATCTCGGGTTTGGTCGAATTGGAGTGGGTCTTCAGAAGAGTTGTCGCGCATTAACGGTCCTAGAATTCGGTTCGGTTCGGTAGTCATCATCTTCATCAGTTCGGGTCGGTAGTCATCACCTTCATCGGTTCGGGTCGGTAGTCCACTTCGGGTCGGGTCGGTGTCCTCCTCCGGGTCGGGTCGGTTCAGTGATCCTCCCCCTTCAGATATCGGTTAGGTTCGGGTGTCTCCGCTTGAGTTCGGTTCGGAGGTAGTCCATCCGATCCGATTCTTCCTGTTTGACTTGTTTGCCTGCTCCGATCCGTCCTGTTCTCTTCCTCCGATCCGGTCTGCTCCCTTACTCCGATCCAATCTGCTCCATCGCTCCGATCCGATCTTCTGTCCAACTCCAACTCTAAGCAATGGCCTTCCTTCCTGCCAAACTTCTTCCAGTGACAAGTCCCCATCCAGTTCGGATTCCCTTGGTCAGTTCCCTAGTCCGATCCGACCCCTTTCTCCGATCCGAACCGGTTCGGAACCTGCACACTTCTGCAACTTTCCAGCGAGCTTTCTACGCCATTCGACGACGTTTTCGAGCAATTTAACTATTCTAATCAATCATGAAACATACCATAGAGTCATAGTAACATGTAATAGCAACCACAAACAGCAAACAACAATTTAAATGAATCAAAATGAATCAAAAGTGGCTAAAACCTCACATTTGCCTATAATCCCTCTTAACCATGTTTAAGCATACGATTAGCAAAACACATCGAAATTAACCCAAATTTCTAACAGAGCCTTAAAACATTATTTTAGAATTTTAAGAATTTTTCTAGAATTTATTTACGTATAAATTCGCTAATCTTCACTAATTACCCTTAACTAACTGTAATTAGTGTCAAAATGATGCTATCACTCACCTTTGCCACCACTAGAACCCCAAAACCGAAATATTCTCTGATTTGGCGCTGTTCCCAATCCTACACAGCAGCTCTACCTCGATTCTCGTGCTAATACTCCTTGGTTTGATGTTTGCTATGCCTAATCTCCAATTAGAAAGTGATTTTTGGGTGTTTTAGAGAGATTTAGAGAGTGGAGGCCATGGCTAGGTCAAGAGAAATGAAAGTGGCGGCTGGAAAATGTCTAAAGAAATGTTTTCTAACCCTAATCAGCCTCCATATACCCCTAAACCCGAAATTCCCCTTGGGCCTAGCTGCTAATTACCCGGTTAAGCCCAATCAAGCTGTTTTTAACCATCTGAAACTTGTTTCAGCCATATCTCCCAAACGGTAAGTCCGTTTGGCTAATGCGACCACTCTACGGAAAGAGAAACCATCATCCGAAGCCAATGGAAGTGGTTTCAGGTCAAAATTCATTTCCAGTCAAAAGTTATGGCCAAAACAGTGCCAACTAGGGGTAAAATGGTCATTTAAAAATCGAGAAAAATCATGAACATGGGAAATGACCCCAATAGTCGTCTCCCAGAGTTACATGACCATACGACTTCGTATGTGAAAGAAATAAATATCCTACGATCCTATGATGCGTAGAATGCGGGTCGTTACACTCTCCCCCCCTTAAGAAATTTCGTCCCCGAAATTCCTTAACCCAAAACATACACAGGATCCCGCATGCCTAACAACCACATTCAACAATCAAACATGCAAAGCAAGCAAACAAGTCTATCCTAGCATGCGGAAAAACTAAATCGAAGTCAAAATCTTACCAGACAAAGAGTTCTGGATACTTCTTCCTTATGTCCTCCTCTGTTTCCCAAGTACAATCACTCTCGTCCTCGCTCCATTGTACCTTGACTAGCTTCACCGCCTTCCTTCGAAGTTGTTTCATGTCGTACTCGACAATACGGGCCGGCTTGCGGTTCCCAACCGCCTCAGGTTCTACTTCGAAGTCCTCTAACTGATCAGGTGAAATAGCCATATCTGAGTCGTGAACGAACTTCCTTAGTTGGGAAACATGAAATACGTTATGAACTCCCGCCATCTTCTCTGGTAAGTCAATCCTATATGCCAAATTCCCGACTAGTTCAAGAACAGGGAATGGGCCAACAAATCTTGGTGCCAACTTGCCTCTCCTGCCAAATCGTATTACGCTCTTCAACGGGGAAATCTTGACAAACACCAAGTCACCAACGGAGAATTTTAAGTCTCTTCGCCCCTTATCAGCATAACTCTTCTGCCTATCTTGGGCTGCCTTCATTCGTTGCTGAATGATCTTGATCTTATCTGAAGTTTCCCTCACCACATCTGGTCCAAGCATAAACTTCTCGCCAGTCTCTATCCAACATGATGGTGAGTTACATGGCCTTCCGTACAAAGCTTCAAACGGAGCCATACCGATACTGGATTGGTAGCTATTATTATATGCAAACTCTACTAGATGCAAATGGTCATCCCATGATCCTCCAAAATCCAATATACATGCTCTCAAGAGATCTTCCAAAATACGGTTCACCCTCTCCGTCTGACCGTCGGTCTGAGGATGATATGCGGTACTGAGATGTAACTCTGACCCTAGAGCCTCTTGTAAGCTCTTCCAAAACCCACTAGTAAACAACGGGTCTCGGTCGCTCACAATGCTTTTAGGTACCCCATGAAATCTCACTACCCACTTCATATACAACTCTGCTAACTTAGCTGCCGTTCTAGTCGATTTGACTGGTATAAACCTTGCACTTTTAGTCAGTCGATCTACAATTACCCAAATGCCGTCATATCCCGATCTAGTCCTTGGTAAACCATCGATGAAATCCATCGAGACTTGCTCCCATTTCCATTCAGGAATTTCTAATGGTTGTAACAACCCACTAGGCTTCTTTTGCTCGGCTTTAACTAGCTGGCAATTCATGCATTTGGATATAAACTTCCCAACGTCTCTTTTCATCCCTTCCCAGTAGTAGGCCTGCTTCATATCTCGATACATCTTATTACCACCGGGGTGTATAGTCAGTTTTGAGCGATGACATTCTCTAAGCACTTCATCCCTCAATCCATTGACATTGGGTACAACAAGCTTTCCATTCTTTCTAAGCCATCTATCTCGATCAAGCCCATACTTGTTCACCTCCTCATCGATACCCATCTCTAACTTGGAGATGATTTCCAATAGGTTAGGATCGTCCCTCTGACTAGAGCCGATCCGCTCAATCAAAGTGGGTCTGACCGTCAAACTCGCTAACATTTCTGGATCCAATTCGCACTTTGGTCTGAAATCAAACCCCGCGATAAACTCCAGTTGCTTTCATTCAAGGAACATAGCCCCTAAGCTGGCATGTCTTCTACTCAATGCATCAGCCACCGCATTGCCCTTTCCTGGTGTGTATGCGATGTCAAAATCATAGGAAGCTAAGAACTCTAACCATCTCTGCTGACGGAGATTTAAATCCTTCTGGGAGAATAGATACTTTAACGACTTATGATCTGTAAATAGCTCAAATCTTTCTCCCAAGAGATAGTGTCTCCACATCTTTAACGCGAACACGATCGCTGCCAATTCTAAATCATGGGTAGGGTATCTTCTCTCGTGCGGTTTCAATTGCCGACTTGCATAAGCTACAACCCTACCGCCTTGCATCAATACAGCACCCAGTCCGGTACCACAGGCATCCGTGTATACCGTCATCTCTTCATCCCCCTTAGGAATGACTAACACTGGTGCGCTTGTCAACTTGTCCTTTAGACTTCTGAATGCATTCTCGCACCTTTCATCCCAGACAAAAGCTTGATTCTTCTTTGTCAACTGAGTCAACGGTGTTGCTATCTTGGAGAAGCCTTGGATAAACTTACGATAATATCCCGCTAATCCCAAGAAACTTCTCACATCTGTTGCGTTCTTGGGCGTGGGCCAATCCTGTACCGTAGCCACCTTTGCTGGGTCCACGGCAATACCGTTCTCTGATACAACATGGCCCAAGAACCTCACTTCCCTCTTCCAGAAGTGACACTTAGAAAACTTTGCTTTCAATTGGTGTTTTCTCAACACCTCCATCGCTACTCTTAAATGTTTCTTGTGTTCTTCCTCTGTCCTCGAATAGACCAAAATATCATCAACGAACACAAGGACAGACTTATTCAACTGATCTCTGAATACCCTATTCATAAGATCCACAAAATATGCCGGGGCATTAGTCAGTCCAAATGGCATAACCAACCATTCATAAAATCCAGACGGCGTTCGAAATGCCGTTTTAGCTATGCTCTCAGCTTCCACTCTAAGCTGATGAAAACCTGTCGCGAGATCCAACTGAGAAAATACTCTCGCGCCACTCAACTGATCAAACAAATCATCTATCCGCGGTAGAGGATACTTGTTCTTCCTCGTCACTTTATTCAACTCGCGGTAGTCTACACACAAACGAAGGGAACCATCCGCCTTGGTAGCAAACACGACTGGTGCTCCCCATTCAGAAACACTCCTTCTGATAAATCCCTTCTTCAAAAGATCGCTGACTTGCACCTCGAGCTCTCGCTGCTCCCTTGGTGCCATACGACGAAGTGGCATCACTATAGGTCTGGCATCTTTTACCAAATCAATACGAAACTCAATCTCTCGGTGTGGTGGAAGTCCGGTCACTTCCTCGAAAACGTCCGGATACTGGCCAACCACGGGCAAACCTGACAACTCACTATGCGGAATGTCGAGGGAGTTTAGAAAACTAGCCAATACCCCCTTACTGGGTAGACCACCAAACACTATCCTCCGCCCATCATCCGCTCTAGCTGTCACCAACAAGCCCTCACAGTCTACCACCACCCCGTATCTTTGGAGCCAGTCTACTCCCAAAATAATGCCAAACCCAGTAAAGCCCAAAACAAAGCAATCACAAACAAACATGCATCCATGACTCGATAGAACCACATTACGACAAATCATGCTAAGACTAGTCGAACCACCAATCGGGTTCGTCACTACTAAAGGTCTATCAACAATCTCGGGCTCCAATCCCAACCTATCTACCAGGTCACTAGATATGAAAGAACTGGAAGCTCCGGTATCAAACAAAACTCTAACAGGAACATCATAAACAGAAAGCATACCTTGAATGACGACATTCTTTCCCTTCTCCGCCGCTGTTGGGGCATTCGACGAAGAAGGAATAGCATTAAGAGCGTATGCTTTCACCATTTGCTTTTCCTTAGGGGGCTGTGGACACTTGTCCTTGTGATGTCCCAATTGGCCACAATTGAAGCACTTCCTATCCGCTGGCTTGGCCCGACAATTACTAGCATAATGGCCCTTCTTACCACAGCTGAAGCAATCCACATCTTGCTTATTCTTTTTCTTCTGGCCATCCTTAGCCTGATTCTGCTTTCTCTTATTCTGTGAACCACCTTTGCCTCCACCACTAGCTTGTGGCTTTGGATCATCTGCGGATGCAACTTCAGTCTTCGGCTTAGGGTAGAGACTTTCTGACCTTAACGCTTTCCCCACAATCGATTCAAACGTCTCATCGATGTGGTTAATAAGTTTTTCCCCCAAGTACTGATCCAAACCAGTTATGAATTTCTCATTCTTTTTCTCGGCAGTATCTATAAGAGATAACCCATATTTTGACAAAGTGTCAAATTCAGCAATATACTCCGAGACAGCCCTGCCATTCTGCTTGAGCTCCAAGAATTTCTTAAACAACATTTACTTCTGAGCAGCTGGAATGAACTTCTCGCTAAAGCGAGCCTTAAACTGCTCCCAAGTAATCTGATCTTCGGGAGTAGCTGCCTTTATAGCATTCCACCAATTCATTGCCCGCCCTTGCAGCTGACGGGACGCTAGCTTTCTCTTCATCGCATCCTCGATACCCAAATCCTCGAAGATACGTTCGCAACTATCCAACCAATCTTGAACATCCGTAGCCGACTCCGTTCCGTGGAACGGCTTCCCACCAAGGCTAGTATAATCCTTATTCAGCTTGGCGAAGTCGACTCTTGGCGCCTGCACTATTGGACCACCACCATTTCCACCATTGGGAGCTGCCCTCTGTACATCTCTAAGCATCTCTCTCATGAGGTCAGTAAACATCGTCCTCATGTCAGCAGCATTCCCATTATTGGCTCCCCTACCAGCACCTCTAGTGTCTCGGCTCATCGTCAATCTGAAAAAGGAAACGATTAACGACTCCATAGTGGTGCTAGTGCAGTACGACTTCATCCTTATACTACTAATAGTATATATATATATATATATATATAGCTTTTAGAAAAAAAAAACCAAAGTAATCACAAATACGCTCTCTCGTATACGTATAATATCTCTCCCTGATGACTTCCCTAGGTTAACTACGCAACCTAGAGCTCTGATACCAAGTGTGACGGCCCGCCCCGCACCAACCTGTATTTCCTCCGAAAGTGCGCTGTACACATGCCCGACTAGCACAGGACGGACGTCAAGAGAAAGGAAAGGAGAAGATAAACTAATCAAGGAACCTGTAGAATGTCTCACAGCGCATGGGATAAAATATAATAATAACATACTTGACATAAAACAGGCGAGACAGTGCATAAGCTGATAACTAAAATCAACATCAATCATCAAAGCAGCGGAAATCCAAATACAGCTTATTACAATTTTCCAAATTTACTGTCTCTAAACAAAAGAAAGCTGAAGTAGAAGATACACCAACAATGCCCAAGCAGTGATCTTCAACAACACAGGGAGAATACTATATATATTACGTGGAAGCCTCCTGCTCGTCTCCGGATCATCTACCCGTGCATCACCAGCTAACCTGTCTCTAGTCTGCTCGTGTGAGCACCCAGAGTAATAAGAGGAGACATAAAACTCTGGGTCAGACATAAAGCCTGGTATGAGCGATAAGCATCTAAACAGAATAATAACAGGTATACTAAACCATACCTGAACCTGGACCTGCAACCAAAGAGTTAGTACCACATACCGTACAATGCTCTAAGGTGCCATAATAAATAGTGTAAGAATACGGGGGTGGGGTGTGCATGTCACAATGATAGCAAGCAAATCATCCATAGCAACCATCCTCACATCTCTCACTCAGTGCGTAAAGCATACGATATCTACCACTTTGGAACACTAGACAAACTGAGGTAACGACGAATCCCGACTTGTAGAAACCCTGCTGTGACCAAGCCAAACACTTGGAGTCATGACCAAACATTTCAATGACCCACTTCATTGGTCGTAGCCCTTGGTTCTACCGATGCCATAATGGCCCTGAATCCGCCTTCGCACCTCCTACCATAGTGGTCCAAAGCTGTAGACGTCGATAACTCCTTAACACGCGTCCCGCAGCAAAGCCCAACCATGAAGCGAACTCGTTGATTCCCATCTGAATCTTGAGCTCTAACTTCGCATTTGGACTTCCTTTGCATCTCGGGTTTGGTCGAATTGGAGTGGGTCTTCAGAAGAGTTGTCGCGCATTAACGGTCCTAGAATTCGGTTCGGTTCGGTAGTCATCATCTTCATCAGTTCGGGTCGGTAGTCATCACCTTCATCGGTTCGGGTCGGTAGTCCACTTCGGGTCGGGTCGGTGTCCTCCTCCGGGTCGGGTCGGTTCAGTGATCCTCCCCCTTCAGATATCGGTTAGGTTCGGGTGTCTCCGCTTGAGTTCGGTTCGGAGGTAGTCCATCCGATCCGATTCTTCCTGTTTGACTTGTTTGCCTGCTCCGATCCGTCCTGTTCTCTTCCTCCGATCCGGCCTGCTCCCTTACTCCGATCCAATCTGCTCCATCGCTCCGATCCGATCTTCTGTCCAACTCCAACTCTAAGCAATGGCCTTCCTTCCTGCCAAACTTCTTCCAGTGACAAGTCCCCATCCAGTTCGGATTCCCTTGGTCAGTTCCCTAGTCCGATCCGACCCCTTTCTCCGATCCGAACCGGTTCGGAACCTGCACACTTCTGCAACTTTCCAGCGAGCTTTCTACGCCATTCGACGACGTTTTCGAGCAATTTAACTATTCTAATCAATCATGAAACATACCATAGAGTCATAGTAACATGTAATAGCAACCACAAACAGCAAACAACAATTTAAATGAATCAAAATGAATCAAAAGTGGCTAAAACCTCACATTTGCCTATAATCCCTCTTAACCATGTTTAAGCATACGATTAGCAAAACACATCGAAATTAACCCAAATTTCTAACAGAGTCTTAAAACATTATTTTAGAATTTTAAGAATTTTTCCAGAATTTATTTACGTATAAATTCGCTAATCTTCACTAATTACCCTTAACTAACTGTAATTAGTGTCAAAATGATGCTATCACTCACCTTTGCCACCACTAGAACCCCAAAACCGAAATATTATCTGATTTGGCGCTGTTCCCAATCCTACACAGCAGCTCTACCTCGATTCTCGTGCTAATACTCCTTGGTTTGATGTTTGCTATGCCTAATCTCCAATTAGAAAGTGATTTTTGGGTGTTTTAGAGAGATTTAGAGAGTGGAGGCCATGGCTAGGTCAAGAGAAATGAAAGTGGCGGCTGGAAAATGTCTAAAGAAATGTTTTCTAACCCTAATCAGCCTCCATATACCCCTAAACCCGAAATTCCCCTTGGGCCTAGCTGCTAATTACCCGGTTAAGCCCAATCAAGCTGTTTTTAACCATCTGAAACTTGTTTCAGCCATATCTCCCAAACGGTAAGTCCGTTTGGCTAATGCGACCACTCTACGGAAAGAGAAACCATCATCCGAAGCCAATGGAAGTGGTTTCAGGTCAAAATTCATTTCCAGTCAAAAGTTATGGCCAAAACAGTGCCAACTAGGGGTAAAATGGTCATTTAAAAATCGAGAAAAATCATGAACATGGGAAATGACCCCAATAGTCGTCTCCCAGAGTTACATGACCATACGACTTCGTATGTGAAAGAAATAAATATCCTACGATCCTATGATGCGTAGAATGCGGGTCGTTACACTCTCCCCCCCTTAAGAAATTTCGTCCCCGAAATTCCTTAACCCAAAACATACACAGGATCCCGCATGCCTAACAACCACATTCAACAATCAAACATGCAAAGCAAGCAAACAAGTCTATCCTAGCATGCGGAAAAACTAAATCGAAGTCAAAATCTTACCAGACAAAGAGTTCTGGATACTTCTTCCTTATGTCCTCCTCTGTTTCCCAAGTACAATCACTCTCGTCCTCGCTCCATTGTACCTTGACTAGCTTCACCGCCTTCCTTCGAAGTTGTTTCATGTCGTACTCGACAATACGGGCCGGCTTGCGGTTCCCAACCGCCTCAGGTTCTACTTCGAAGTCCTCTAACTGATCAGGTGAAATAGCCATATCTGAGTCGTGAACGAACTTCCTTAGTTGGGAAACATGAAATACGTTATGAACTCCCGCCATCTTCTCTGGTAAGTCAATCCTATATGCCAAATTCCCGACTAGTTCAAGAACAGGGAATGGGCCAACAAATCTTGGTGCCAACTTGCCTCTCCTGCCAAATCGTATTACGCTCTTCAACGGGGAAATCTTGACAAACACCAAGTCACCAACGGAGAATTTTAAGTCTCTTCGCCTCTTATCAGCATAACTCTTCTGCCTATCTTGGGCTGCCTTCATTCGTTGCTGAATGATCTTGATCTTATCTGAAGTTTCCCTCACCACATCTGGTCCAAGCATAAACTTCTCGCCAGTCTCTATCCAACATGATGGTGAGTTACATGGCCTTCCGTACAAAGCTTCAAACGGAGCCATACCGATACTGGATTGGTAGCTATTATTATATGCAAACTCTACTAGATGCAAATGGTCATCCCATGATCCTCCAAAATCCAATATACATGCTCTCAAGAGATCTTCCAAAATACGGTTCACCCTCTCCGTCTGACCGTCGGTCTGAGGATGATATGCGGTACTGAGATGTAACTCTGACCCTAGAGCCTCTTGTAAGCTCTTCCAAAACCCACTAGTAAACAACGGGTCTCGGTCGCTCACAATGCTTTTAGGTACCCCATGAAATCTCACTACCCACTTCATATACAACTCTGCTAACTTAGCTGCCGTTCTAGTCGATTTGACTGGTATAAACCTTGCACTTTTAGTCAGTCGATCTACAATTACCCAAATGCCGTCATATCCCGATCTAGTCCTTGGTAAACCATCGATGAAATCCATCGAGACTTGCTCCCATTTCCATTCGGGAATTTCTAATGGTTGTAACAACCCACTAGGCTTCTTTTGCTCGGCTTTAACTAGCTGGCAATTCATGCATTTGGATATAAACTTCCCAACGTCTCTTTTCATCCCTTCCCAGTAGTAGGCCTGCTTCATATCTCGATACATCTTATTACCACCGGGGTGTATAGTCAGTTTTGAGCGATGACATTCTCTAAGCACTTCATCCCTCAATCCATTGACATTGGGTACAACAAGCTTTCCATTCTTTCTAAGCCATCTATCTCGATCAAGCCCATACTTGTTCACCTCCTCATCGATACCCATCTCTAACTTGGAGATGATTTCCAATAGGTTAGGATCGTCCCTCTGACTAGAGCCGATCCGCTCAATCAAAGTGGGTCTGACCGTCAAACTCGCTAACATTTCTGGATCCAATTCGCACTTTGGTCTGAAATCAAACCCCGCGATAAACTCCAGTTGCTTTCATTCAAGGAACATAGCCCCTAAGCTGGCATGTCTTCTACTCAATGCATCAGCCACCGCATTGCCCTTTCCTGGTGTGTATGCGATGTCAAAATCATAGGAAGCTAAGAACTCTAACCATCTCTGCTGACGGAGATTTAAATCCTTCTGGGAGAATAGATACTTTAACGACTTATGATCTGTAAATAGCTCAAATCTTTCTCCCAAGAGATAGTGTCTCCACATCTTTAACGCGAACACGATCGCTGCCAATTCTAAATCATGGGTAGGGTATCTTCTCTCGTGCGGTTTCAATTGCCGACTTGCATAAGCTACAACCCTACCGCCTTGCATCAATACAGCACCCAGTCCGGTACCACAGGCATCCGTGTATACCGTCATCTCTTCATCCCCCTTAGGAATGACTAACACTGGTGCGCTTGTCAACTTGTCCTTTAGACTTCTGAATGCATTCTCGCACCTTTCATCCCAGACAAAAGCTTGATTCTTCTTTGTCAACTGAGTCAACGGTGTTGCTATCTTGGAGAAGCCTTGGATAAACTTACGATAATATCCCGCTAATCCCAAGAAACTTCTCACATCTGTTGCGTTCTTGGGCGTGGGCCAATCCTGTACCGTAGCCACCTTTGCTGGGTCCACGGCAATACCGTTCTCTGATACAACATGGCCCAAGAACCTCACTTCCCTCTTCCAGAAGTGACACTTAGAAAACTTTGCTTTCAATTGGTGTTTTCTCAACACCTCCATCGCTACTCTTAAATGTTTCTTGTGTTCTTCCTCTGTCCTCGAATAGACCAAAATATCATCAACGAACACAAGGACAGACTTATTCAACTGATCTCTGAATACCCTATTCATAAGATCCACAAAATATGCCGGGGCATTAGTCAGTCCAAATGGCATAACCAACCATTCATAAAATCCAGACGGCGTTCGAAATGCTGTTTTAGCTATGCTCTCAGCTTCCACTCTAAGCTGATGAAAACCTGTCGCGAGATCCAACTGAGAAAATACTCTCGCGCCACTCAACTGATCAAACAAATCATCTATCCGCGGTAGAGGATACTTGTTCTTCCTCGTCACTTTATTCAACTCGCGGTAGTCTACACACAAACGAAGGGAACCATCCGCCTTGGTAGCAAACACGACTGGTGCTCCCCATTCAGAAACACTCCTTCTGATAAATCCCTTCTTCAAAAGATCGCTGACTTGCACCTCGAGCTCTCGCTGCTCCCTTGGTGCCATACGACGAAGTGGCATCACTATAGGTCTGGCATCTTTTACCAAATCAATACGAAACTCAATCTCTCGGTGTGGTGGAAGTCCGGTCACTTCCTCGAAAACATCCGGATACTGGCCAACCACGGGCAAACCTGACAACTCACTATGCGGAATGTCGAGGGAGTTTAGAAAACTAGCCAATACCCCCTTACTGGGTAGACCACCAAACACTATCCTCCGCCCATCATCCGCTCTAGCTGTCACCAACAAGCCCTCACAGTCTACCACCACCCCGTATCTTTGGAGCCAGTCTACTCCCAAAATAATGCCAAACCCAGTAAAGCCCAAAACAAAGCAATCACAAACAAACATGCATCCATGACTCGATAGAACCACATTACGACAAATCATGCTAAGACTAGTCGAACCACCAATCGGGTTCGTCACTACTAAAGGTCTATCAACAATCTCGGGCTCCAATCCCAACCTATCTACCAGGTCACTAGATATGAAAGAACTGGAAGCTCCGGTATCAAACAAAACTCTAACAGGAACATCATAAACAGAAAGCATACCTTGAATGACGACATTCTTTCCCTTCTCCGCCGCTGTTGGGGCATTCGACGAAGAAGGAATAGCATTAAGAGCGTATGCTTTCACCATTTGCTTTTCCTTAGGGGGCTGTGGACACTTGTCCTTGTGATGTCCCAATTGGCCACAATTGAAGCACTTCCTATCCGCTGGCTTGGCCCGACAATTACTAGCATAATGGCCCTTCTTACCACAGCTGAAGCAATCCACATCTTGCTTATTCTTTTTCTTCTGGCCATCCTTAGCCTGATTCTGCTTTCTCTTATTCTGTGAACCACCTTTGCCTCTACCACTAGCTTGTGGCTTTGGATCATCTGCGGATGCAACTTCAGTCTTCGGCTTAGGGTAGAGACTTTCTGACCTTAACGCTTTCCCCACAATCGATTCAAACGTCTCATCGATGTGGTTAATAAGTTTTTCCCCCAAGTACTGATCCAAACCAGTTATGAATTTCTCATTCTTTTTCTCGGCAGTATCTATAAGAGATAACCCATATTTTGACAAAGTGTCAAATTCAGCAATATACTCCGAGACAGCCCTGCCATTCTGCTTGAGCTCCAAGAATTTCTTAAACAACATTTACTTCTGAGCAGCTGGAATGAACTTCTCGCTAAAGCGAGCCTTAAACTGCTCCCAAGTAATCTGATCTTCGGGAGTAGCTGCCTTTATAGCATTCCACCAATTCATTGCCCGCCCTTGCAGCTGACGGGACGCTAGCTTTCTCTTCATCGCATCCTCGATACCCAAATCCTCGAAGATACGTTCGCAACTATCCAACCAATCTTGAACATCCGTAGCCGACTCCGTTCCGTGGAACGGCTTCCCACCAAGGCTAGTATAATCCTTATTCAGCTTGGCGAAGTCGACTCTTGGCGCCTGCACTATTGGACCACCACCATTTCCACCATTGGGAGCTGCCCTCTGTACATCTCTAAGCATCTCTCTCATGAGGTCAGTAAACATCGTCCTCATGTCAGCAGCATTCCCATTATTGGCTCCCCTACCAGCACCTCTAGTGTCTCGGCTCATCGTCAATCTGAAAAAGGAAACGATTAACGACTCCATAGTGGTGCTAGTGCAGTACGACTTCATCCTTATACTACTAATAGTATATATATATATATATATATATAGCTTTTAGAAAAAAAAAACCAAAGTAATCACAAATACGCTCTCTCGTATACGTATAATATCTCTCCCTGATGACTTCCCTAGGTTAACTACGCAACCTAGAGCTCTGATACCAAGTGTGACGGCCCGCCCCGCACCAACCTGTATTTCCTCCGAAAGTGCGCTGTACACATGCCCGACTAGCACAGGACGGACGTCAAGAGAAAGGAAAGGAGAAGATAAACTAATCAAGGAACCTGTAGAATGTCTCACAGCGCATGGGATAAAATATAATAATAACATACTTGACATAAAACAGGCGAGACAGTGCATAAGCTGATAACTAAAATCAACATCAATCATCAAAGCAGCGGAAATCCAAATACAGCTTATTACAATTTTCCAAATTTACTGTCTCTAAACAAAAGAAAGCTGAAGTAGAAGATACACCAACAATGCCCAAGCAGTGATCTTCAACAACACAGGGAGAATACTATATATATTACGTGGAAGCCTCCTGCTCGTCTCCGGATCATCTAACCGTGCATCACCAGCTAACCTGTCTCTAGTCTGCTCGTGTGAGCACCCAGAGTAATAAGAGGAGACATAAAACTCTGGGTCAGACATAAAGCCTGGTATGAGCGATAAGCATCTAAACAGAATAATAACAGGTATACTAAACCATACCTGAACCTGGACCTGCAACCAAAGAGTTAGTACCACATACCGTACAATGCTCTAAGGTGCCATAATAAATAGTGTAAGAATACGGGGGTGGGGTGTGCATGTCACAATGATAGCAAGCAAATCATCCATAGCAACCATCCTCACATCTCTCACTCAGTGCGTAAAGCATACGATATCTACCACTTTGGAACACTAGACAAACTGAGGTAACGACGAATCCCGACTTGTAGAAACCCTGCTGTGACCAAGCCAAACACTTGGAGTCATGACCAAACATTTCAATGACCCACTTCATTGGTCGTAGCCCTTGGTTCTACCGATGCCATAATGGCCCTGAATCCGCCTTCGCACCTCCTACCATAGTGGTCCAAAGCTGTAGACGTCGATAACTCCTTAACACGCGTCCCGCAGCAAAGCCCAACCATGAAGCGAACTCGTTGATTCCCATCTGAATCTTGAGCTCTAACTTCGCATTTGGACTTCCTTTGCATCTCGGGTTTGGTCGAATTGGAGTGGGTCTTCAGAAGAGTTGTCGCGCATTAACGGTCCTAGAATTCGGTTCGGTTCGGTAGTCATCATCTTCATCAGTTCGGGTCGGTAGTCATCACCTTCATCGGTTCGGGTCGGTAGTCCACTTCGGGTCGGGTCGGTGTCCTCCTCCGGGTCGGGTCGGTTCAGTGATCCTCCCCCTTCAGATATCGGTTAGGTTCGGGTGTCTCCGCTTGAGTTCGGTTCGGAGGTAGTCCATCCGATCCGATTCTTCCTGTTTGACTTGTTTGCCTGCTCCGATCCGTCCTGTTCTCTTCCTCCGATCCGGCCTGCTCCCTTACTCCGATCCAATCTGCTCCATCGCTCCGATCCGATCTTCTGTCCAACTCCAACTCTAAGCAATGGCCTTCCTTCCTGCCAAACTTCTTCCAGTGACAAGTCCCCATCCAGTTCGGATTCCCTTGGTCAGTTCCCTAGTCCGATCCGACCCCTTTCTCCGATCCGAACCGGTTCGGAACCTGCACACTTCTGCAACTTTCCAGCGAGCTTTCTACGCCATTCGACGACGTTTTCGAGCAATTTAACTATTCTAATCAATCATGAAACATACCATAGAGTCATAGTAACATGTAATAGCAACCACAAACAGCAAACAACAATTTAAATGAATCAAAATGAATCAAAAGTGGCTAAAACCTCACATTTGCCTATAATCCCTCTTAACCATGTTTAAGCATACGATTAGCAAAACACATCGAAATTAACCCAAATTTCTAACAGAGACTTAAAACATTATTTTAGAATTTTAAGAATTTTTCCAGAATTTATTTACGTATAAATTCGCTAATCTTCACTAATTACCCTTAACTAACTGTAATTAGTGTCAAAATGATGCTATCACTCACCTTTGCCACCACTAGAACCCCAAAACCGAAATATTATCTGATTTGGCGCTGTTCCCAATCCTACACAGCAGCTCTACCTCGATTCTCGTGCTAATACTCCTTGGTTTGATGTTTGCTATGCCTAATCTCCAATTAGAAAGTGATTTTTGGGTGTTTTAGAGAGATTTAGAGAGTGGAGGCCATGGCTAGGTCAAGAGAAATGAAAGTGGCGGCTGGAAAATGTCTAAAGAAATGTTTTCTAACCCTAATCAGCCTCCATATACCCCTAAACCCGAAATTCCCCTTGGGCCTAGCTGCTAATTACCCGGTTAAGCCCAATCAAGCTGTTTTTAACCATCTGAAACTTGTTTCAGCCATATCTCCCAAACGGTAAGTCCGTTTGGCTAATGCGACCACTCTACGGAAAGAGAAACCATCATCCGAAGCCAATGGAAGTGGTTTCAGGTCAAAATTCATTTCCAGTCAAAAGTTATGGCCAAAATAGTGCCAACTAGGGGTAAAATGGTCATTTAAAAATCGAGAAAAATCATGAACATGGGAAATGACCCCAATAGTCGTCTCCCAGAGTTACATGACCATACGACTTCGTATGTGAAAGAAATAAATATCCTACGATCCTATGATGCGTAGAATGCGGGTCGTTACACTCTCCCCCCCTTAAGAAATTTCGTCCCCGAAATTCCTTAACCCAAAACATACACAGGATCCCGCATGCCTAACAACCACATTCAACAATCAAACATGCAAAGCAAGCAAACAAGTCTATCCTAGCATGCGGAAAAACTAAATCGAAGTCAAAATCTTACCAGACAAAGAGTTCTGGATACTTCTTCCTTATGTCCTCCTCTGTTTCCCAAGTACAATCACTCTCGTCCTCGCTCCATTGTACCTTGACTAGCTTCACCGCCTTCCTTCGAAGTTGTTTCATGTCGTACTCGACAATACGGGCCGGCTTGCGGTTCCCAACCGCCTCAGGTTCTACTTCGAAGTCCTCTAACTGATCAGGTGAAATAGCCATATCTGAGTCGTGAACGAACTTCCTTAGTTGGGAAACATGAAATACGTTATGAACTCCCGCCATCTTCTCTGGTAAGTCAATCCTATATGCCAAATTCCCGACTAGTTCAAGAACAGGGAATGGGCCAACAAATCTTGGTGCCAACTTGCCTCTCCTGCCAAATCGTATTACGCTCTTCAACGGGGAAATCTTGACAAACACCAAGTCACCAACGGAGAATTTTAAGTCTCTTCGCCTCTTATCAGCATAACTCTTCTGCCTATCTTGGGCTGCCTTCATTCGTTGCTGAATGATCTTGATCTTATCTGAAGTTTCCCTCACCACATCTGGTCCAAGCATAAACTTCTCGCCAGTCTCTATCCAACATGATGGTGAGTTACATGGCCTTCCGTACAAAGCTTCAAACGGAGCCATACCGATACTGGATTGGTAGCTATTATTATATGCAAACTCTACTAGATGCAAATGGTCATCCCATGATCCTCCAAAATCCAATATACATGCTCTCAAGAGATCTTCCAAAATACGGTTCACCCTCTCCGTCTGACCGTCGGTCTGAGGATGATATGCGGTACTGAGATGTAACTCTGACCCTAGAGCCTCTTGTAAGCTCTTCCAAAACCCACTAGTAAACAACGGGTCTCGGTCGCTCACAATGCTTTTAGGTACCCCATGAAATCTCACTACCCACTTCATATACAACTCTGCTAACTTAGCTGCCGTTCTAGTCGATTTGACTGGTATAAACCTTGCACTTTTAGTCAGTCGATCTACAATTACCCAAATGCCGTCATATCCCGATCTAGTCCTTGGTAAACCATCGATGAAATCCATCGAGACTTGCTCCCATTTCCATTCGGGAATTTCTAATGGTTGTAACAACCCACTAGGCTTCTTTTGCTCGGCTTTAACTAGCTGGCAATTCATGCATTTGGATATAAACTTCCCAACGTCTCTTTTCATCCCTTCCCAGTAGTAGGCCTGCTTCATATCTCGATACATCTTATTACCACCGGGGTGTATAGTCAGTTTTGAGCGATGACATTCTCTAAGCACTTCATCCCTCAATCCATTGACATTGGGTACAACAAGCTTTCCATTCTTTCTAAGCCATCTATCTCGATCAAGCCCATACTTGTTCACCTCCTCATCGATACCCATCTCTAACTTGGAGATGATTTCCAATAGGTTAGGATCGTCCCTCTGACTAGAGCCGATCCGCTCAATCAAAGTGGGTCTGACCGTCAAACTCGCTAACATTTCTGGATCCAATTCGCACTTTGGTCTGAAATCAAACCCCGCGATAAACTCCAGTTGCTTTCATTCAAAGAACATAGCCCCTAAGCTGGCATGTCTTCTACTCAATGCATCAGCCACCGCATTGCCCTTTCCTGGTGTGTATGCGATGTCAAAATCATAGGAAGCTAAGAACTCTAACCATCTCTGCTGACGGAGATTTAAATCCTTCTGGGAGAATAGATACTTTAACGACTTATGATCTGTAAATAGCTCAAATCTTTCTCCCAAGAGATAGTGTCTCCACATCTTTAACGCGAACACGATCGCTGCCAATTCTAAATCATGGGTAGGGTATCTTCTCTCGTGCGGTTTCAATTGCCGACTTGCATAAGCTACAACCCTACCGCCTTGCATCAATACAGCACCCAGTCCGGTACCACAGGCATCCGTGTATACCGTCATCTCTTCATCCCCCTTAGGAATGACTAACACTGGTGCGCTTGTCAACTTGTCCTTTAGACTTCTGAATGCATTCTCGCACCTTTCATCCCAGACAAAAGCTTGATTCTTCTTTGTCAACTGAGTCAACGGTGTTGCTATCTTGGAGAAGCCTTGGATAAACTTACGATAATATCCCGCTAATCCCAAGAAACTTCTCACATCTGTTGCGTTCTTGGGCGTGGGCCAATCCTGTACCGTAGCCACCTTTGCTGGGTCCACGGCAATACCGTTCTCTGATACAACATGGCCCAAGAACCTCACTTCCCTCTTCCAGAAGTGACACTTAGAAAACTTTGCTTTCAATTGGTGTTTTCTCAACACCTCCATCGCTACTCTTAAATGTTTCTTGTGTTCTTCCTCTGTCCTCGAATAGACCAAAATATCATCAACGAACACAAGGACAGACTTATTCAACTGATCTCTGAATACCCTATTCATAAGATCCACAAAATATGCCGGGGCATTAGTCAGTCCAAATGGCATAACCAACCATTCATAAAATCCAGACGGCGTTCGAAATGCCGTTTTAGCTATGCTCTCAGCTTCCACTCTAAGCTGATGAAAACCTGTCGCGAGATCCAACTGAGAAAATACTCTCGCGCCACTCAACTGATCAAACAAATCATCTATCCGCGGTAGAGGATACTTGTTCTTCCTCGTCACTTTATTCAACTCGCGGTAGTCTACACACAAACGAAGGGAACCATCCGCCTTGGTAGCAAACACGACTGGTGCTCCCCATTCAGAAACACTCCTTCTGATAAATCCCTTCTTCAAAAGATCGCTGACTTGCACCTCGAGCTCTCGCTGCTCCCTTGGTGCCATACGACGAAGTGGCATCACTATAGGTCTGGCATCTTTTACCAAATCAATACGAAACTCAATCTCTCGGTGTGGTGGAAGTCCGGTCACTTCCTCGAAAACATCCGGATACTGGCCAACCACGGGCAAACCTGACAACTCACTATGCGGAATGTCGAGGGAGTTTAGAAAACTAGCCAATACCCCCTTACTGGGTAGACCACCAAACACTATCCTCCGCCCATCATCCGCTCTAGCTGTCACCAACAAGCCCTCACAGTCTACCACCACCCCGTATCTTTGGAGCCAGTCTACTCCCAAAATAATGCCAAACCCAGTAAAGCCCAAAACAAAGCAATCACAAACAAACATGCATCCATGACTCGATAGAACCACATTACGACAAATCATGCTAAGACTAGTCGAACCACCAATCGGGTTCGTCACTACTAAAGGTCTATCAACAATCTCGGGCTCCAATCCCAACCTATCTACCAGGTCACTAGATATGAAAGAACTGGAAGCTCCGGTATCAAACAAAACTCTAACAGGAACATCATAAACAGAAAGCATACCTTGAATGACGACATTCTTTCCCTTCTCCGCCGCTGTTGGGGCATTCGACGAAGAAGGAATAGCATTAAGAGCGTATGCTTTCACCATTTGCTTTTCCTTAGGGGGCTGTGGACACTTGTCCTTGTGATGTCCCAATTGGCCACAATTGAAGCACTTCCTATCCGCTGGCTTGGCCCGACAATTACTAGCATAATGGCCCTTCTTACCACAGCTGAAGCAATCCACATCTTGCTTATTCTTTTTCTTCTGGCCATCCTTAGCCTGATTCTGCTTTCTCTTATTCTGTGAACCACCTTTGCCTCCACCACTAGCTTGTGGCTTTGGATCATCTGCGGATGCAACTTCAGTCTTCGGCTTAGGGTAGAGACTTTCTGACCTTAACGCTTTCCCCACAATCGATTCAAACGTCTCATCGATGTGGTTAATAAGTTTTTCCCCCAAGTACTGATCCAAACCAGTTATGAATTTCTCATTCTTTTTCTCGGCAGTATCTATAAGAGATAACCCATATTTTGACAAAGTGTCAAATTCAGCAATATACTCCGAGACAGCCCTGCCATTCTGCTTGAGCTCCAAGAATTTCTTAAACAACATTTACTTCTGAGCAGCTGGAATGAACTTCTCGCTAAAGAGAGCCTTAAACTGCTCCCAAGTAATCTGATCTTCGGGAGTAGCTGCCTTTATAGCATTCCACCAATTCATTTCCCGCCCTTGCAGCTGACGGGACGCTAGCTTTCTCTTCATCGCATCCTCGATACCCAAATCCTCGAAGATACGTTCGCAACTATCCAACCAATCTTGAACATCCGTAGCCGACTCCGTTCCGTGGAACGGCTTCCCACCAAGGCTAGTATAATCCTTATTCAGCTTGGCGAAGTCGACTCTTGGCGCCTGCACTATTGGACCACCACCATTTCCACCATTGGGAGCTGCCCTCTGTACATCTCTAAGCATCTCTCTCATGAGGTCAGTAAACATCGTCCTCATGTCAGCAGCATTCCCATTATTGGCTCCCCTACCAGCACCTCTAGTGTCTCGGCTCATCGTCAATCTGAAAAAGGAAACGATTAACGACTCCATAGTGGTGCTAGTGCAGTACGACTTCATCCTTATACTACTAATAGTATATATATATATATATATAGCTTTTAGAAAAAAAAAACCAAAGTAATCACAAATACGCTCTCTCGTATACGTATAATATCTCTCCCTGATGACTTCCCTAGGTTAACTACGCAACCTAGAGCTCTGATACCAAGTGTGACGGCCCGCCCCGCACCAACCTGTATTTCCTCCGAAAGTGCGCTGTACACATGCCCGACTAGCACAGGACGGACGTCAAGAGAAAGGAAAGGAGAAGATAAACTAATCAAGGAACCTGTAGAATGTCTCACAGCGCATGGGATAAAATATAATAATAACATACTTGACATAAAACAGGCGAGACAGTGCATAAGCTGATAACTAAAATCAACATCAATCATCAAAGCAGCGGAAATCCAAATACAGCTTATTACAATTTTCCAAATTTACTGTCTCTAAACAAAAGAAAGCTGAAGTAGAAGATACACCAACAATGCCCAAGCAGTGATCTTCAACAACACAGGGAGAATACTATATATATTACGTGGAAGCCTCCTGTTCGTCTCCGGATCATCTACCCGTGCATCACCAGCTAACCTGTCTCTAGTCTGCTCGTGTGAGCACCCAGAGTAATAAGAGGAGACATAAAACTCTGGGTCAGACATAAAGCCTGGTATGAGCGATAAGCATCTAAACAGAATAATAACAGGTATACTAAACCATACCTGAACCTGGACCTGCAACCAAAGAGTTAGTACCACATACCGTACAATGCTCTAAGGTGCCATAATAAATAGTGTAAGAATACGGGGGTGGGGTGTGCATGTCACAATGATAGCAAGCAAATCATCCATAGCAACCATCCTCACATCTCTCACTCAGTGTGTAAAGCATACGATATCTACCACTTTGGAACACTAGACAAACTGAGGTAACGACGAATCCCGACTTGTAGAAACCCTGCTGTGACCAAGCCAAACACTTGGAGTCATGACCAAACATTTCAATGACCCACTTCATTGGTCGTAGCCCTTGGTTCTACCGATGCCATAATGGCCCTGAATCCGCCTTCGCACCTCCTACCATAGTGGTCCAAAGCTGTAGACGTCGATAACTCCTTAACACGCGTCCCGCAGCAAAGCCCAACCATGAAGCGAACTCGTTGATTCCCATCTGAATCTTGAGCTCTAACTTCGCATTTGGACTTCCTTTGCATCTCGGGTTTGGTCGAATTGGAGTGGGTCTTCAGAAGAGTTGTCGCGCATTAACGGTCCTAGAATTCGGTTCGGTTCGGTAGTCATCATCTTCATCAGTTCGGGTCGGTAGTCATCACCTTCATCGGTTCGGGTCGGTAGTCCACTTCGGGTCGGGTCGGTGTCCTCCTCCGGGTCGGGTCGGTTCAGTGATCCTCCCCCTTCAGATATCGGTTAGGTTCGGGTGTCTCCGCTTGAGTTCGGTTCGGAGGTAGTCCATCCGATCCGATTCTTCCTGTTTGACTTGTTTGCCTGCTCCGATCCGTCCTGTTCTCTTCCTCCGATCCGGCCTGCTCCCTTACTCCGATCCAATCTGCTCCATCGCTCCGATCCGATCTTCTGTCCAACTCCAACTCTAAGCAATGGCCTTCCTTCCTGCCAAACTTCTTCCAGTGACAAGTCCCCATCCAGTTCGGATTCCCTTGGTCAGTTCCCTAGTCCGATCCGACCCCTTTCTCCGATCCGAACCGGTTCGGAACCTGCACACTTCTGCAACTTTCCAGCGAGCTTTCTACGCCATTCGACGACGTTTTCGAGCAATTTAACTATTCTAATCAATCATGAAACATACCATAGAGTCATAGTAACATGTAATAGCAACCACAAACAGCAAACAACAATTTAAATGAATCAAAATGAATCAAAAGTGGCTAAAACCTCACATTTGCCTATAATCCCTCTTAACCATGTTTAAGCATACGATTAGCAAAACACATCGAAATTAACCCAAATTTCTAACAGAGCCTTAAAACATTATTTTAGAATTTTAAGAATTTTTCCAGAATTTATTTACGTATAAATTCGCTAATCTTCACTAATTACCCTTAACTAACTGTAATTAGTGTCAAAATGATGCTATCACTCACCTTTGCCACCACTAGAACCCCAAAACCGAAATATTATCTGATTTGGCGTTGTTCCCAATCCTACACAGCAGCTCTACCTCGATTCTCGTGCTAATACTCCTTGGTTTGATGTTTGCTATGCCTAATCTCCAATTAGAAAGTGATTTTTGGGTGTTTTAGAGAGATTTAGAGAGTGGAGGCCATGGCTAGGTCAAGAGAAATGAAAGTGGCGGCTGGAAAATGTCTAAAGAAATGTTTTCTAACCCTAATCAGCCTCCATATACCCCTAAACCCGAAATTCCCCTTGGGCCTAGCTGCTAATTACCCGGTTAAGCCCAATCAAGCTGTTTTTAACCATCTGAAACTTGTTTCAGCCATATCTCCCAAACGGTAAGTCCGTTTGGCTAATGCGACCACTCTACGGAAAGAGAAACCATCATCCGAAGCCAATGGAAGTGGTTTCAGGTCAAAATTCATTTCCAGTCAAAAGTTATGGCCAAAACAGTGCCAACTAGGGGTAAAATGGTCATTTAAAAATCGAGAAAAATCATGAACATGGGAAATGACCCCAATAGTCGTCTCCCAGAGTTACATGACCATACGACTTCGTATGTGAAAGAAATAAATATCCTACGATCCTATGATGCGTAGAATGCGGGTCGTTACAAAAACTAAATTCCCTTTATTAACATTATTGATACCAACAGCCAAGTTAGGCAAATCCCTAAATTATCATACTCCTATGCATCATGTTGTTATGGCAGATTAACATTCAATTTTCTATCTTTGAAAGTTAAAGCTAGAGTTGACTGCAACATATGTAGCATTTAGATTCCGGTCATAGAGAATGGTATGTTATAGTTATGTTAATCAATTAACACTATTTACAAAAGTTATTAAGCTTTTCTTTACTAATTTATTGTTTTAAGCTTTCCACTTGCTATTTTAACAATTTGCCCTCTTACTGAAATTACAAGAATATGTTTTAAAACATTTTAAACAACTTTACCTATCCTTTTAGGCTTATTTATACTAAAATTTTAAGCTTTTATATTAACATATAATTTACACTTCTTTTGAACAAATTTACAATTCTTAAAGTTAAAATTATTCAAACCACACTATTTTGACACAATAAATTCACAAACACACAAAATTTATTCTAACACACATAAATAATTTTAAAGAAATATTTACATGTTTAACATTTATTTTAAACCCAAATTCATTCGGAAAAGCATTCTTTGACAACAATTAACCATTTTCACTTATATTGCAATTTAATACAATATGATATACAAGAATTTTATAAATTCTTATATCATCACAATTCTTGCCTTTTAAAGTTTTCAAAGGATTTATGTGCCATTTTCCCAATTTTATTTATACTCAAATATTGAGTTTTAAAATCAATTTATCATTGATTTTCAATTTAATTCATAAGTACCACAAAAATTCATTTATTATTTCATTCCTCACCAAAACACGCCATTTGAACTTATTTTCCTTAAGATTATTCCAAACCACATATACTTTTCACAAAATTCCATACTTAATAATCATGAATGATTAAATAACCACTTTCTCAAATTTTTCCCCAAGTAAATTTCAAAAACCTGAATTCCAACTCAATCTTAGATAATTATTTAAATTATCTATCCGAAAATATTTTTATCTCTCGATTAATTAATTATAATATCATTATAATTTGTTATTATTTTTATTAGCGGGTGATCGAAAAATCAAAGCTGTTGCACGAAGCTCAATTTTATCGATTCCATTTAAAATATTTTTATGTATTCATTAATTTTCCCTTTCCTAACAGAGTAGGCAACCATTCTTTTGATTACTCCGCATTGGTTAGTTCCATGACCATTGACCATATGATAATGGCAATAAGGGTTTCTCTTATTATTTTCAAACTTAGGTGGCTTCTTGTTAATAGGCCAATAACCCAATTCCTCTTATTTTAGTAAGTGACATTCTTAATAAAAGTAGTTAGATTGATTTTTTTGTTTTCAACTTAAATTTTCCTTTAAGGGGCTTAATTCTTGACTTCTCCGAGTTTGGTAAAAATTCCTCGTTTTTTTCTCATAACTGCTTTCCTTTAAGATTCCCATAGGTCCACTGGACATAAAGCTTTCTTTAAACATTTCATCCCTTTTAGTGGTCCCTTGGGGTTACAGCATAACCTAAATTCCAGGATGTTTGGTTTCCATTTAAGTGCAAAAGCATCATAGCCTGTTATCATTTCTTCTTCAAAATTAGTTCCTTTAGAATAATTACGAATAACATTTCTCATCTTCGAGAACAAATTGTCAACCTTTTCTAAAATCCTTTCATAAGCAAAGATAGGTTTCGGTCCAAAAAAGAAAGGATTTATGCTCCATCTACCTAGATTGTAAGCTTCAATTTTCTTCTAATTGACTCTACTTAAAGACTTCATTCTTAGAATTTATTCCTTATGTAAGTCCATATAGGCTATCTTCGATATTATCAGATCAGAAGAACCCTACTCAAATTTTTTTCAACTTATCTCCTTTAGTGGGTTGTTGTCGTGTTGGAAGGGGTAATGCCTTTCTCTCTTCCAGAAATTGATATGACACAATCATTAATTTTTCTTTATTACTTCCCTATTGACAGCACAAAGGGGTTGTGATCTCTTTCCCTTTACTAAACTGTGGAGGTGCCTAACATTTTCTTTTGAGCTCATGCTCAGCCTTTTGTAAAAGTCCTTTCTTTTCATGGGAATTCATTCCCAAACCATAATTACTAAATTTTGGTTCATACAAAACATTTCTGAGGAATAGGTAATCCTTCGTGAATCATACCGAGCTTTCTTATAATTAGGATCCATTTATATATTTTTTTCAAAAGATTTTTTTTACTAAATAGGGGGGTTAAAAGGTATTGGAGGTTCAATCCTTCTTTATGGCACCAAAAATGTTAGCTAAGACTATGGTTAACACCCCAAAACAGAGCAATCCTTTTAGAATCCTTTACTTGTGAAAGGGTTTACTTTGGTTCTACTGCCGTTTCCATAATACGATTCCAATAGAATGCTTAGATTAATTTTCAAAGTTAATTCCTATAGAAAACAAGAGATATGAATCAGATGTAGGCCAGTTGAAGTTCGAAAGACCAGTCAGAGGGAATTTTTCTTCGTGAATTGTTAGCTTCTATAACAAATATTTCTTATGTTTTGCAGTGGGCCGTTTGATCAAACCTCTATATCCTTTCGTGATACTTTGGATTTCATAGTTTCCCTATGGTGCATTTCCATGTGGACCTCTTTTAGTTAAAAGGGTGTTTCGATCACCCCGATGGAGGTTCTATCAAATCTTTGAAATGAGTTTGGAATTCCGTTAGCTATAGATTATCTTAGGGTACCATCGATGGGTCACAAGCTTTGGGGTTTTCGATATTCTATCTTCAAAGTAGGCATAATCAACCTATTCCAATATTAAAGCCTTTTTGGCACCTCCTAAAGGTACATTTGTCAAAGCTGTTATCTTTCTAATACTTTTGGTTCTAAAACTACAAAGTTATACGATAATGATACTATAATAATAATTAACAAATTACTACTTTATTTCCTATATTACGTAAATAAATCTCTTTATTTATAAGATCTAAAATTATGGATTTTTCCCTAATTTGATTTTGAAATTAGGTTACAAGAGTGAGAATAATAAATTTAGTCTCGATTCTAAATACTTAGAGTTGTATATATAGGCATGTGTTGGCCCGTCCTTGTATTATGGCTTCATCCAGACTCATTGAGGAAATGCATATGGAGACCGAGTGAAGGCGCCTTTCATGTTCCCTTTGCCCGCTATAGAGCTTACCAAGGCAATATTTCAAAACTGGAAGTTGATGCTATTTGTGGGAGGAGTGAGCTGGTCGGGGCTCCTGACTTCTTATTACCATTCAAGGCATTGTCTTCTTTCTGATGCGAAGTCTGCTTGTAGGAATTATCCGACTGAGGCTTAAGCTTTTGACATACTCCCCTCGGGTAGTCCGAAAGGTACACTAAGTTTCTTTCCACGTGCTTGAAGATAACTACTCTGATGATCCAACACTTTGAATTTCACCTACGAAGGCTTTTCTTATCGGTAGAATCCTCTATTTCTTTGATTCCGGTTCTGGAAGCAAATATTGAAGGAATAGTTTCAACTGTGCTGATGGCCTCTTGTTGCCTACACCCCATCACCTTAGCTTTTGACTTTCGTTTTCTCCTGGGTTATTTTGGTGCTAACAGTAACTAATACTAATTTTAACAAATTTTCACCATTCCATGGTTTCTTCTTTTGTACATTCACCCATACCACCTTTACCTTACAATCCTTTATGGTCATCCCTTTCTACTCAATCTGTTCTATTCCCTTTTTCTTTCCTTCTCTCAACTATCATGCCCATCCGAACCTCATTTGTAGTTTTATCCAATTCGCTCTCCTCTTCTACCCCCTCTACCCTTCCCTACCACCGCTTTCCATTCTCTTATTCTTCCTTCACCCCATGTCCCTTCTATTCCTATCTTAGCCACCAGTTTTGATCAAAAAAGTGGTCATTCTTTTTAAACCAAAGCCTAGGATTGCAAGGAAGTACATTCCTGTTGGTATTCAACCTTGTACTCTGGTACAAGCTTAGTTTCCACTCCTGATAAGGTTACAGTTAGCTTGGTGGTGTGGAAATGCCCTTTAGTAGGTTTTTCTTGGATAAACCATTGTCCAACACTGTTGTGGTAGAAACTCCTAAAAAGGTTTGGAAGCCGAAAGATTTGATAAAGGTAAGATCTGATGGTAATGTGCTTCTTTTCCATCTGAGAGTTGAGAAGGATAGAAACTATATACTCCAAGGTGAATTGATTATAATGTGTAATAAACTTTTCATTATTGAATATTGGGACCTGACTATTAGAAATGTAAGTTGTGGCGTAACCTCGGATCCCATTTAAGTAATGTTTTTCAATATTCCAATATTTTCTTGGTTACATCTATGTATTAATTGGCTTGCAAGTAGGCTTGGACGTCTGCTTTACATGGATATAGACATAGAGAAATTAGAGAGATTGGATTTTGTGAAGTGAGTGATTGAAGTTAAGCCGTATGAGGAATTAGTGGACAACTTCAAAGTTCAACTTTAAATATAGGTAATCAGACAATTAAGGTTGGTTACATGTGGAAACTAGATATTTGTGTAGCCTAAAAATGTTTGGTCATGTGAAAGGGAGTTAAATAGTACCAAAGTTTAAGTAAAGAATGATGATGATCATAAGGTTTTCGTACAATCGATAAGGCTATGAATAAGGTGGCAACAAAAGAAAATTCTATAAAGATACAATGATGGAAAGTTATTCCCTAATTAAATAGGAAAAGAGAAAACAAGGATGATGGAAAATCGGATAAGGCAATGAATGGTGCAACTGAAGTGAAAGATGGTCGTGAGAAAGAAAAGGAAGAATGAGAGATCACTGAAAGAGGAAGTGTTGATGAGCATGCGGCAGAGAAATCAAAATTTTCTACAAATATAAAATCTATACAATTAATAACACTTTTGGTTTAATGGAAGATAATATTGATCTAAATAGAAATGATTATGCTATTGAACATGAAATAATAACAATTGTGAATAATGATGAAGGGTTAGTCATGTTAGAAATGGTTAGATCATCGACTGAACCCTTGGTTGAGTCAAATTTAAAAGTGGTGCCATGAAGTGAAATTGCTTCATTAAACAATACTGCTATTTCCAGTTTAATGCAAGTTAATGAAAAATAAACTTTGCATGACCTTGAACTTTTGAATGCTATGATCTCCCTAGCTAAACTCGTACATATTCATCAACCGTTATCATAACTGGAAATAATGATTCTAAAAAGAAAATCAATCTCCTCCCTCAAGCTTTCTCTCCCAAAAAAAACTCAGCGTGCCCAAATCGAGAAATGTATAGAGACTTCCCTCTCACTTATCAGTCTATCCCATACCCCCTGATCTGACCAAACAGTCAACCATTTTCAATTTCACTATTATTTTTCAACCTCCAAATCTAATTCTGGCCCTAACTCGTCCCATGAAGACATCCTTACCACTTCCGGGATTGTAAAGCTTAATGAGTTGGACCATAATCCAAACACTAACATTCTTTCTTTTCAATTTCCATGAGATTAAGGAACAAAACACTCGTTAGTAGTAACATAATGAAACTTCGACATCAATTATAGTTTAATCAATGATACAAAAGCTAGTTTTTTGGAATATCAGAGTGGATCATTGTGATATCAAACTTAACCAATGCAAAGATCTTATCAAATATATCAAACCAACTTAGGAATCATATAAAAACCTTAACGAAGCACCTTATGGTAGAATACTTGTCCTTTTTGACTGTCTTATTTTATGTCTTACCTTTATCCTTTATACTAGACAAATGATCCACTATCTTCCTACGCATTTCTCATTTTCTACCTCCTTTTACCTTAAAGTTGTTTATGATGAAAAATCCTCCTCCCCCAGACAAACTTTCCTTGATTTACTCCATTCTTTCAAACATGAAGATCATCCCTAGATTTCTTTTGGGGATTTTAACTTCTCCCTTAGGCTACCTGACAAAACTGGTAGTAATGTTTTGTCTAATTCTGAAATTATCCCACTCAATATTGCAATCGCAAACTCTGACTCAAATAAATCAAGTATATTGGTGCCCTACTTATATCGAACAATCCAAAGCAATCCTTCCCAAAAACCTTCTTTAAAATTGATTTTAGTTTTTGCAATCAAACTTCCCTCTAATAATGACATAAAATACACAATTTCCTCCACATGCCTGGCTTGTCTGATCACTCCCCTCAGATCATTACCTTTAAAGAAGCTTCCATGAAAATAAGTTTAAATTTAAATTTCAAATCTGTTAATGCTTGAGTTTCTAACCTTGATTTTTAAACATTGTTAAACTAGATTGATCCACTGATTTTGTTGGGAATCCTATGTTTATTATTAAGTGTGAACTTAAATGCACGAAGATGGCGCTAAAGGAATGGTCCCGAGCTAATTGTTGCAAGGGAAACAAATATTTTAAAGAATTAAGTGCTATGTTGAACAAAATACAAAATGACATGCTCAAGAATCCAAGTGACCCTAACTTAGCTTCTCTTGAGTTTGCTACCTCTCCGCAGCTCATGGATGTTTGGCAACAAGAGGTGCATATTATCAAACAAAAATATTATATAGCTCAGAATCAGTATGGTAATCAAGACAATACTTACTTCCACTTCCCTCTAAAGCTAAACAGTGTTATGAAATGTAATAACCCGGAAATCTGTGCCAATTTAAAATTTTTATTTTGGCAATTTTGATGAATTTTGAATATTTAAAATGAATTCTTTTAAATAATAACGACGAGGAATTTATTTTCGATAGAATTAGAATGAATATATTTAGTTGAATCGACGTTAGAATATAAATATTTATTTTAAATTATAAAAGGAATTGAAAATGGCGCGGTAGTTCGAAAATTCGATTTCAAATTTCAAATGAACGTACAAGATTCAAAATAAACCGGATTTTAGCGAAACCAAAAATATTTGAATCTATTTGAAAATATCTTTCCAACGAATCCGAAAAATCAAAATTTCATATCGAGAATCAAAAGTTATGTCCAATTGAAAATTCAGAATAGTCGCTATGGAATTTTGGCCCTTGAAAATGGAAATTTTGCAAACGACCTTCGTTTTCGATGAAACCACTTTTGTTGGATCCAGGATGTCAGGTTATTGCTAGATTCCAAAATTCATAATTTTTCGAAGCAATATGTGAGCGTGGCAAAAGAAAACGTGTTTTAACAGTTTTAGTCAATTTCTATCGACCAGAATATGGTCATTTTTCAAACGGTCTCAGAATTATGGCAAAATTAATTTTGTTAGGACCATATTGTCAATACGAAACTATATTTTTTTTTTTGAATTTTTGGGGTCCGTATGTGACCCCAGTAAATTGAAATGTACGTTTAAAATTCAATATAATGATTTAAATGTTAATTTAAATGAAAATTGATCGAAACGATAGAACTAGCTTACGATACATATCCCATTGTGTTCGGAATGAGGGTAATTAGCAAGGGGCGACCTCTGCTGCGCCATCCTCCACCCCAAAGCACCTGTAAGTTTTTTATATATATTTATTTTATTTGTTTTATTTAATGTAATTTGTTAAAAAGAAATATATAAAAATCTGTGATTTTTATAGGATTTTTATATAGAAAAATGAATTGTAAAGATAGGATTTTTATATAGAAAAATGAATTGTAAAGATAGGATTTTTATATCGAAAACTGAATAGGAAAGATATGATTTTTTTTAATGTGTAAAGTTCGTATTTTGTTTATATAAAGATTTGATTTTATTTATATGAAAATATGATTTTTATATCATAGGAAAAATAAAAATATGATTTTTATATCACAGGAATAATAAAAATATGATTTTTATAATATGAATAACGATATGAAAATATTAATTTTGGTCAGATAAAAATATAAGTTTTATCGTGTGTATGTAATAATATAAAAGATTCGATTTTTATATATATGAATTCGCTATAAAGGTTTAATTTTTATATATCTGAATTCACTATAAAGGTTTAATTTTTATATATATGAATTCGCTATCAAGGTATGATTTTTATTTATGAAGAGTAGGAATGACAATGGGGCGGGTTGGGGCGGGTTTCTCATGCCCCAGACCCGACTCGGACTTTTTAAGCCCCGCCCCAGACTCGCCCCGTAGACCGGTGCGGGTCTGGAATTCGCCCCGTACCCGAAACACGTACGGGTCAGGGTAGACCCGACCCGCCCCACGACCCGGTGATATTATGTTCTAGTGTACACAAATTTATATATTTATATTTTTTTTATCACTAAATGATAAATTATATGCATATTATAATGTGTTCACAGTGACAAGAGATTATTATAAAATGAGTTGTAAGATAATAGTTCAAAACATATGCATTTGTTATTGTATGATTATCATTGATGCAACTTAATACAATTAAAATTTTATAGTTTGTCAATTGAAAGAATATAATATTCAAGTCATAATTATGTAAATCTAAGAATATTAACAAGTAATAGTTATAGTTATAAAGTGTTTGAATGATGTTTCGATCATGCGGGTCGGGTTGGGGCGGGTTAGCCATGCCCCAGACCCGACCCTAAACCCGGACCTCCAAAAGCGGGCCGCGGGTCTACCCGCCCCGAAGACCCTATGGGGCGGGTCTAAGTGGGTCAAAACAAGGGCAGGTCAAGCGGGTTTAGACCCTAGACCTGCCCTATTGCCATCCCTAATGAAGAGTAATAAAAAAAATTATATATATACAGTGAGGTAAAAAATATAATTTATATATATATTGTGGTAAAAATATAATTTATATGTATGTAGAGAAGTAAAAATATAATTTTTATTAAATTAATAGCAAGATAAAATATAATTTTTATCATGGAAGTAGCGGTGTAAAGGAGTGATTTTTACATATGTAGTAGAGATATAAAAATACGGCTTTTTTTTATATAGATTTGAGATTAAAATATGATTTTCATTTATATAGTAGCGTTATAAAAATAAGATTTTTATAATGAAGTATCATATTAAAAATGTGATTTTACTATGAATAGCGTGAAAAGGAGTGAGATGGAACCGATGGTAATCAAATCAAAAATCCGACCCGTTCAGAAAATAACTGGCGGAGTGGAACCAAAAGGTGAGAACTCCTAACTTTTATTTTATTTTTCTAGTTTGAAATATATACTAGGATGCAGACGGTGCTTAGCAGCACCCGACACCCGTCGTCCACAGATCATGGATGACTTGTTTGTTTGATGTGTTGTGAAAATTGATTGTGTGATGTGGAATGAATAAATATTTTATAGTTAAAAATATAATTTATAACGTGTATATAAAATAAATATTTATAAACAAATCGAACAATTTGTTTATATACAAACATTTGACTGAATTGATTGGGACAATAAATTTTACACATCGCCCAACGACACAGATAAAACCTGTGTTTGATTGCTTAAAACCCCACACAGGTATTGGGATGATATTGGACATACACTGATCCTAATAATTAGTTGTATGTCAATCGATTGGTTGACAAGCTGTGTAAGCGTTAAATATTTGTATTTGATGCTTACAAAGTGTAGAATGCACTCTGAATGATGGATTGTTGTTTTCATTGTTGTTATACACATTTGTTGTGTGAAATCCATAAATCAAATTATATGGTAATTGACTGTGTCTGATTCCAGTTCAGAAAGAAAGAATATTTTAAAATAACGATTATTTTAAAATAACGAATATCTTCAAACAATATTCAAAAAAGAATCAAAATCCGATTTGGGATGGGCGCAAATATATTTAAATATATATAGCCGTGTTGATTAGATTAACGCCATTTTTACTTGAACGATATTTATATCGATTTTATTCATTTTTATAATGAATATAAAAAAAGAATTGATTTCAAAATCTAATGTTTTGAAAATATTATCATTTATATATCGATGATATGGAATATTCAATTTTGATTAGAAATTGAATAGGAAGTTGAAATCGTTTTGAAAACGAATTTAAAACGATTTATAAAATACGTTTTAAAAGGAAATCGACGAAATATATAATATATTATATACATATATATATAATGGCCTGAATAGAATGCGTCGCGCTACGGCAGTTCGCGAATTTTGACCATTGACTTCGAATGGACATTAGGGAGATCCGACCGTCGGATCTGCTAAAACCCGAACCGTTGGGTTCGTATCTAAAAGTGCTTTCTAACGAATACAAGAAATTAGAAATCTAATGGTTGGATTTGGAATTATGTCCAAATCAAATTTGGAAAAGGTCGCTGTAAGTGCAGTTCGATGGATGTTGATGGAAATCGACTGGACGTGCCTTGATAAAATTATTAAAAATATCAATAATTTTTGTAAAATCATAAGAAATGATCTGAAAAGAATTGGGATGAAAAATTCCATATTTGAAAAGATAAAAATAGATTCGAAATGAACTAGTTTTGAACTAGAATTATAATCCATTTACTTTTAAAATAAATAAATTGGATTTGAATTGGTTTTAAAAATAACCAGAATTTCCAATATATAAATTGGAAATGGATTTGAATCGAAATTGTCTTTGGAATATTTCGATGTTGAATTTCGTGATTATACAGATATTGTTATGGAAATTTGAAAGATATATTTATATCGTTATTTGCAATACGATATTTGTTGGTCGTAGAAGTTGATACTGAATATAAGCCGATATATTTTCTATTAAGAGCCTTGTATTTAATATCAAATGTGATTTGGGTTTGTCGTGAATGGTGTCTTCATTAACACTATTCTTAAACCCAGTTGAGAAAAAGATTAAATCTTTTTATTTAGATTAAATGAAGTATACCAATTAATATTTAATTGGAATTGAATTGAAATTGATTTTTGGGTTTATCGTGAACAGTGTTTTAAATAACACTTGTTCTTTAACCCAATAATTAATGGAATGTGAATTGGGTTTATTGTGAACTGTGTTTTAACGACATTCGTTCTATAACCTGACTTACAGTGAAATGGGTTTTGGGATTTATAAATCTTTTTGATAAGATTTAAAGGAGATTTTCCAAAGTAAAGTTTTCCAATTTAATAAAATAAATTGGAATGGAATGGAATTCGATTTGCTAATGATCGAAGTGAACTTCTGTTGAGGAAGACTGTTAATGTATATGGAATTTAAAAGTCTTTGTCATTATTCCATTTATATTATTAGTCGGGTATGGGAGTTCATATCGATTTTATATATTGATCTGTTTTCCGTGAAGATTCCCTTGTTAATGGAATGTGATTTTGGGTTTATCGTGGGCTGTGTTTTAAATGAAATTAGTTCTTTAACCCAGTTAAAGATAGGATTTATTTCCCGGATTTGAATAATCATTAAGTAATGATTTTTGGAAATTAAAACTGAATAAGAGTTTTAGTGAATCTTTAAATAGATTGAAAGGTGAATTTGATAACTAAAATTATCAAATTCAAGAAATGATCGAGAATGGAGTATCACCAGTTTTGCTCCAAGCGATTGTTAAATCTTTAATTAGATTTGAACGTGAAATGATAATTGAATTTACCGATAACACTGTGGTGTTAGATATAAAGTATTACCAGTTTTACTTCATGGGATGAATAGGTTAGGATTGGGAAATTTAAAACAAATGATTACTTCGGTAAGGCTCGTTAATCCCGACTAGTTTGGATAAACCATAATATGGTTTGAATTGATATTAAAAGGAAGATTAAAGAATAAATTTAATGAATTAATCTTTGATAAAATTAATGTGAACCTTTCCCAAAGTAAAAAAATATTTGAATAAAGGAATATTCTGGATTGGAATAAGGCATATGTTGTGTTTTTATAACACTTGTTTATTATATACCCGAGCTATTCGGAAAGACCGGGTTTATCCCTTCTGAATAACCAAATCGACGAGAAGTCGACGATGAAGATAGCGGTGGAAGACCGGAGGTCTTCACATCATTTGGATAATTACTGGTGATCTGGATTGGGCTGTACACCCAAGAGGAGGGAATCAGTTGGTGATCGTCCAGACGTACTTGGAGATCAATGGATATGCGAGAAATAAGGTTCCTCCGGTTTCGTTCAGACCCAGAACAGACTTGTAAATGGATGTGTGTCTGACATTGGATTTTATTCTGTGTTGATTGATTTCTATTAAATATATTTTTGTTTGGCGGGGAAGAATTTATTCTCTAACTTAACGCCCTTCTCTGAGATGTACAAGCTCAGAGGTTATATATCGATAGATATCACTCGCATGGCATGGATTGCCTGTGTGGCATGCTGAGATGTAAATGATCAAGGCTTCTATTGAAAAAGAAGAGTCTTGTAGTTGATGATCAAAGCACAGCTTTAATACAGCGTAGCTTTGTGTAGCGTTAATTCGTGAGCCTCACACCCTGGTGTGAACTAGAAACGGGAGAGGACCTCAGGGAGGGCATGCGTTTCCTTCTAGCTAGGAGTTGTGTTTTGGGTTTTACATGCCCAGACATTTTACTTATGTGGATGATGGATTGCAAGGTGCCTCAGTTATATCGGTCGATCCAGGACCGATGGAGTCATTTTGCTCATTTACGCCCCATAGGGCAGGGAAACGCGGTGTTCAGGCATTATAATCCACATCGTGTGGACCGGCCCTGACGATCCATAGGGCAGTTGCGGCTGTTCCTGAGACATGGGCTAGTTTGTCTCGAAGCGGTAAGGACAATCCCTTACCTTGGTTCATAGATGGAAATCCAACTTCCAATACGATATTTTTTGGTTTTAATTGTGAACTTATATATGGCGACATAGTAGTATGGGGCACTTATGTCGTCTATGATTGATATTTATGATTGAAATTGTTTTGACACTATGCACTTATTATAGTATCAAATGATTTGTTTTTAACGTTCCAAGCATGTTTGGCTATTATAAGGGAAAACCCTATCCCCTGGCTTGCGTTGCATTGTGTGATAGGACCTCAGTCTTATAATAGCTTCATTTTTCCAAAAAGCATTGCGATGTTTTGTCATATGCACTGGTATTCTTGAGAGAAAACCCGTTCCGTGTTATACGGTGTGGTCCCTTGATATATCTGATTTAAAGTAAAGTTTTAAATAACTGTTTTAGTTCTCACACCAGTCACATGACTGACCTGGAGTTTTTTGTTTTAAACCTAAACTCTGGGTGCCCTTATTTTGACACGGGCAGCTAGTAGTTTTTGTTTTGCAGATTTATATTCACAGGATCCTGATTTGCAGCTGGAATGATATCCGGAAAGCTCTGTATCTATATATCTCTTTCAGTTGTGTATTGTATTATTTTTCCGCTGCAGTAATGTAATTGAATCTCTGACATTTCTCTGATGTATAATATTTATTCATACTATGTATATTCTTGTATTTTGATGGAATTGTTGTAATTAACAATGAAATGTTCTTCTATTTGTGTCCCGATGTGGCTTGTTCTCAGTACTATTCGGGCTTTCCTTTACGGGGAAGTTCAGGTCGTTTCATTGTGGTATCAAAGCTTTGGTTCACAAAGCTCGAGAACAAGACACATTAGAACCGAACGAAAGAATTCATCAGAGATTGGATTTGTTAGACCAAAAAATGGTTCTAACACCCAAATTAATTAAAAGCAGAATGAAATGAGATCAAAAGTAAAATGAACACACATGATTTATAGTGGTTCGGCGAAGAAATGCCTACGTCCACTTGTCTTTCACTATTTTCAATGATGTAGTTGCAAATACAATGAAATATTCACTTGATTTCTCTCACAACTCACTTATATTCACTCAATTGTCTAAAAACAAATAATGAAAGAAGATTTGGATTTTCCGGGAGTGCTGGAACTCGGGTTATGAAGGTGGTTGAACTCTCAAAGTGCCAGAAAAAAGATCCTTTTCTTTGTCTCCAGACAGGGTATTTATAGGTGAGAATTTGCTCGGAACCCGATCCGGATCGGAGCCACGTGTCATCCATCCCATCAGCCTCGGGTTCGGATGGATTTCTATGTTGACAACGCATCAGAGCAGTGGACGTTGTGGGTACGAACTGGTCATAGCCGCTCCGAATAACCAGGCGCTCACGCAGGGGAGTGACGTGAAAGATGGGTTCGGATCGGAAGAATGTGCACAAGGGGTTCGGATCGGAGTACCCGATCCGACCCGGATTAGCTTAGGACCAATTCTCTTTTCTTTTTACTCTGCACCGCTCCGTTCCGATCTATCTCTGTAGCAATTGGGTGGCTCTCCGATCCAACTGGAAGTAGGTTGCTCTCCGATCCGAACAGCTGTGCCTCTCTGATTCCAACAGCAGTAGTTCACCGATCCGAACAGCAGACTGTATCCGATCCGAACCGATACACTGCCTCGATCCGACCTGCTTCAGTACTTCCCAAGTTTTTTCAATGTTTCACATCTTGACTTTGTGTTGCCCAGTTCACAAAGTGGGCTAACACTTTGCCCCCTCAAAGGATGCTTCTGTTGGAGATGGAGCATGCTTTGACTATCATTGCACAGCGCTCTTCGAGGTGATTTTTCTTTTGATTTTCCTTGTGTTTTCATCTTTTTCTTCAAATTTCAATTTAATTCGTTGCTGAGCTAAAGAACTCGGTTCGGTTCGGATTCCGATCCGAACAGACCCCTTCTCGTTTCTATTTTTCACTGGACTATTGGGCCAAGCTTTTGCTTCTGTTCTGTCCATCCGTTCCGAACGGGGGTTCTTTTACTAGGCCGTCGATCCGAATGGGGAGACAAATAGACACTCTTCTCTTCTATATAAACACTGCCTTCTTCCTTCTCTCACTTCCACTGTTTTACTCCCTAAGTTCTGCAAAGCGAGAAAAAACTTAATTCGTGAAACATCAAAATTCCTTTTAATTCTCGAAGTAATCACACCGGTAGGTTATAAAACTTTGAACAATTCCTTCTTTAATTACTCTCGATTCGGATTCGTAGACGATTATGATGATTTGAGTATGAAACTCTGATGACCTTGCCGCCGTGACCCCCCTTGTCATCGTCGCCAGTAGACTCGTCTTCACCTCGAGGTAGTAACAGAGGGGGTTAGAATTCGTGGTTGAATGCGCCAGCGCACAATCGCTTGGATTTAATTTGGGTGATGGGCACGACCCTGGCCTTGGCGTTGGTTAGGGAAGAAATAGAATGAAGGAGAAGAAGGAGATAATAGGGAATCGGTTCGGTTCGGAGGGATATGGAAGGTGAAAAAATAAGGGAAGAAGGAAGGAAATTCAGGAGGTCGGATCGGGTCGGGGCAAGTAAAGAAAGAAAAAAGAAAAGAAATCCGGGAGATCGGATCGGGTCGGAGCAAATATTTAAAGAAGGGGGAAAGGGAGCTTACCTAACCGGATCGGATCAGACCATAAGATAAAAGGAGGAGAAGTATGACTATATGATCCGATCCGAACCGTCAGGGGACTCTACCTCCGAACCGATCCGATTTTTATTTCTGAGTTCCACAGTTTATCCGAGTCCAAGTCGAGGCCGCACCTCCGATCCGATCCCCATAAACGCTCCCGAACCGAACCGAAGAGCAGTTCACCTCAATATATGAAAACTTGCTTAACTGGCCCAATCAACTTTCGGCATAATCTTCAATTTAATGGACAGTTAGGATAGTGCCTTGCGAACGTAACTGGACATCAAGAATTACTTCAACTCTTTATATTTTGCCAAACTTTTTCGTCGCACTTTTAAACATTTACTTTGCACTTTCCGTATACACTGTTTACACTTTAATTCGCACACATGCACGGGGGGATACGGGCTAATTTGCTCTAATTTGTGCTATTGCTTCTTCAATAGTTTTATGACCATGAGACCCAGACGCTCTTCCAGACTAGCTGAGAGGAAAGAAGCCCCGGAAACCTCTAACAAGATTACTCTTGAGGACATATCTTCTCCGTCGGATCCAGAATGGGATAATGAGGGTTCAGACTACGACGTCGTTAATCGTAAAAGTGACGAAGTGTCTTCAGAGAATGAAGTTTCTTTAGGTTTTGAAGAGGAAGGAGGGGTTGGCGACGACCGGGCTCCTGATGAGTTTGAATCGGCTGTCATATTGGAATCACCCCAAGATTCTGTTGAATCAACAATTGATAACGACCGACTTACCCGAATTTGTTTGAAATATGGGATAATGAAAAGGGACACTCTAGTGCCTTCGGGCTCTGACCGTCCCCACAACCCTCCAGAAGGATATATGGCGGTCACTCGGTTGATGTGTATGGTCGGCGCTATCCCTCCATTTTCTCTCTTCATCGTTGACTTTCTAAGACAAATGCAGATTGCCCCCATGCAGCTGCATCCCAATTCTTATGCCTACTTGCACACTTTATACATAGTATACCGTGAGATCTTAGGCATAGAGCTCACTTTCGATGACGTTCATTTCTTCTATAACTTCAAGCATCGGACTCGAGAGACTCCATCTTTCTGCTATTTTGAGTCTGTTCCTAAGAGGAAGATAATCTCAGCACCATTCAGCTGTAAAGCTGGAGATTCCAGACTGGAATGGTTCTATGTGAAACGACAGCCTGGATGTGCCAGGAGGTGGACGAAATCAAGTAAAGCACTGATTTTCTAAATCCGGGCTCTATACACTCGAGTCATCGCCTTAACTTGTTTTTCTTTTTGTTTGCAGTCGACAATCCAAAACAAATATCAGATCAAGTGTTCTTTGACCGGATGCATCAACTTCTTAATGGCGACCAGAAATTCTTGGTTATCGATGAAGTCCTTAAGGACGAATATCTTCACTTTCATGGGCTGTTATCCGTTTTTCGTAGTATTGGTCATGGGACGGCTCCATACATATATATTCCTCCAGTGGATATAGTCCCAGAGACAGGAGAAGGTTCGGGAGTTCCTATAGTGCCTCTTCAAACTTCACCTTCTCCATCTTCTACTCAAGATGACGAATTGGCTAACCTGGCCGAAAAGCATCGTGAAGGATATACTGCCCCGAGGAGGCTACTTCTCTGGAAAAGTCGACATCCTCCAAAGAGTCGCCACTTAATGCTTCCGAGGGAGATGTCCCTAGTACTGATGACCCAATATTTCAGGGTTTGGGGGATCTCCCCTTACCTGAAACTATATACACTTCAGAGGATTTTAGGAAGGATCCCTTAGTCTTCACCTCTTCTGAAGAGACTACTCCCGCTAAGGCCAAAGAGCCTGCCCGTACTAGTCTAGCTTCAGACTCGGGTTGGTTGGGGGGAAACACACCACTTAGGACACACTTTATACAACAGCACTAGCATTCATTGCACCTCTCTCTCTGTGAAACTATTGATTCTGAATTTCATTTGTCTTATTGTGCAGGCACGATGTCTCGATCTTACTATGATATCAGGAAGCTCCGCCGCAGCATGTCTAATCCACCTCAAGATATCGAGTATGATCGCCGTGATGATCGCGGTAGGGAGGAGAGAAGGCCTTATGAACCCTATCGCCCTCGACCCTCACGTTCTCGCTCTCCCGTTCGGTCGGACCAAGAGAAATATAAAGGTTATCAAAGTCGTAGGGAAGAGGATAGGCCACAATCGAAAGACTCCACCTCTTCCCACGAAAAGCGTAGCAGAGAGAGAAGTCCTCCAAAAGATACTGAGTCTCGAAGTAAACGCAAGGTCCCTGCTACTAAACGACCTAGAACAGACAAAGAAACTATTGAATCCTCCACACACAGGGACACTGAATTGACGATCCCCGCTCCTCCACCACTAGATGCGGAAACTGCAATCAAGCGGGCGTATTTGGAGGAGCAATTTCCCGAACATTACTTCGAGACTTTGACTTTTTTACCTGCCCTCGAACCTATTTCTTCCAGGTGGGCAGACGAGGCCAAAGCAAAGATAGACGCGGTTGAAAAACAGTATTCTGAGATGTTTAAATATTCACGCAACCTTTCCAGAATTATCCGTACTCTAATCACGAATGCTGATTCAATGCAAAAACCGCGGAAGAAGATGCAAAGGCCTTAAAGAACCTAGGTAAAGATTTAGAGGACACACAGGCCCAGCTTGCTATTGCTCAGAGGGACGCTACCAACTTCAAACAACAATTTGAGGATATGCAAAAACTTTATCATGACTTGCTTGAATCTCACACTCAAGAGCGTTCTGAGTTAAAAAAGCAAGCTGATGATGCTAAGTCAGAAACTGCTAAGACACGCCTTGCTTACACTGACCTCGAACGGAAAAATGCTGAGTTAGCAAAGAGGAATGCTGAGCTAGAAAAGGAAAATGCTGACTTGGCTTCAAAGCTACTGGAGGCAGAGAACAGAGCTGCCCTGGCGGAGGGCAACGTTGAGTGCGCTATCAAATCTGCGGAGGAGGCCCGCCAACAACTGTCAGAGGCGGAGGCAGAGATTCAGGGTTTCGACGAATTAATGATTGAATTCTTCGCACATATCATCCGTCGCCGAAACATTTCTTGGATCGAGGATTACCCATCCACTCTAGTTCAAGTATGGAATCAGATCGTCGAGTGGGAAAAAGAGGAGCTCAAAGTCGATTCCATCGATGAGGATAAGCTAATGGAGAAATACTTGAGGGATGATGAGCCGGAACGCCTAGCTGAAGGGCGCCGCCTCATTGCTGATGCTATGGAAGAAGAGAGGCGGAGGGATAAACAGAAGAATGTTCTCGAAGCTGGTTCCTCTTCTACTGCCCCTGCGACCTCTGAAGTAGAGGGGTATGATCCTGAAAATCCCGGAATCCCCCGAACAACTCTGCTATCCCCTATTCCTGAAACGACATCAGAGACAGTAGTTACCCCTGCCGAGAAGTCTTCAGAAGGTATCCCTACCTTTTCTCCTCAATTCGTCAAGGCTATTTCTACCATTCGCCACGTGATTGAGCAATCGATGAAAAACCCATTATTTTCTCCTGAGTTGATAACTGTTGCTTCTCATTCTGTAGGTGGTGAGCCATTCGGAAAGACAAAGGTGGCTCAGGGAGCCGCATCTGGGACAGAACCTTCGGAGAAGGCAAAAGAAGGGAAGGACAAGGCTGCTTCTATAGATTTGGGAGGAGGAAGCGAATCTTCTAAGGCTGAAACTCCCCATGATGAAGAAATGATAGCAGCCTTAAAGGACGATGGCGGCGACGGAGGACATGAGGAGGATCCAGAGGTGGAAATAGTCGGGGAGTCGAAAAATGCTGATGATGTTACTTTGGCTGCAATGAAAGCTAATCAAGATAAACGCTTGCAATTAAAAGCCGAAGAACTAGACCCTGAAGCCCTCAAGCCTCTCGCAGTTGTGGATGCGGGATCAAGGTTAGTTGTTAAGCTCTCAACTAGATTTATTACAGAGGAACTCGCTAAAAAATCTTCTCTTGATTCCAGCGCTCCGCCCTCCGGAAAGAAGTCAACCGGTTCCAGCACCGCATCTTCAGGAAAGAAGAAATCAAAACGAATCTTGACGGAGGCCGAGAAAGAGGCAAAGGATATGGAGAAAGCCGCCAAGAAGTCCAAGGCTCACTCGAAATATAAATAGTGGGTTGCCTTATGTCGTTTTAGCATTTAGTGAACCAACAACTGCTGCTACAAGAGTGGCTCTTGCACCTTCTTTTTTAGCTATTTTCCTGTACAAATTCATTCATTCGTAAATAAAAAATAATTCATTTTCTGCAATGTCTGTTTGTCAGTAGTTCTGCACTTATGTAAAAATGCCTGTCATACTATAGTTATGAAATGAAGTTACGAAGGGAGGAAATATGTGTATACATATATGCCCCCAGTCAACTCTCACAAATTATTTAAGGCTTAATCAAGCAATCTGAATGCTCCCGATTTTCTGATGGGATAACATTTTCTGTGTTGTCAGTGCCTGTCATTTTTTCTGGCATTTATTTTATACTCTCCTGTCTTATATTCAGGTTAGAGTTCTTACTGAGGCGGTCCCTTGTATGGGTGCACCTTCATGCCTCAGAGGACGTCGTCTTCCCGTCCTTTTATACTCTCTCTCTCTCTCTGGAGAGTTAGAGTTCGAGCTCAGCAATCTATTCACTCCCCGATCCTTCAGCGGGGAAGGATCTCTTTCTCAGCGCTCAGTCGGAGACGCTTTTATACTCTCTCTCTCTGGAGAGTTAGAGTTAAGAATGTCGTTTTCTCACCCTCCAATCCTTCAGTGGGGGAGAATCTCTTTCTCAACACTCAGTCGGAGACGCTTTTATACTCTCTCTCTCTGGAGAGTTAGAGTTAAGAATGTCGTTTTCTCATTCTTTTATGTCTTGTCGCACAAATAACCGTTGTGCTTTTTCTTATGTTTAAACTGTCTTCAACCTTTTCAGGTTTTGAATCATCTTGTATTCCATAATCACAACAGAATAGTCGATGGATGTATATATATAATGCATAAAAGTAAATAACACACGATATTTTTATAGTGGTTCGGCTAAGTCGTAGCCTACATCCACTTTATAGTCCTTTATTCATATCATCAGATTTTCCCAAGGCAAGTCGTGCCCTATTACAGAGTTCATAAGAAAAATAACAAAGAGTACAACATTTCTAATCCAAATATCGCATCAAGTGTTGGGCATTCCATGCCCTAGGGACTTCTTCGCCATCTACGGTCGTTAACTTGAAGGTTCCTTTTTCAAGTTTCCATTGGATGACAAAGGGTCCTTCCCACTTTGGACCGAGGTGAGGAAGGGATGGAAAGACTCTCTTTAGCACCAAATCTCCTGGTTCAAAGGTCCTAAGGCGAACTTTTTTGTCGTAATAGCGTGCCATCTGACGTCGATGCCTTGCAGCATGCAAATCCGCTTCGTCCCTTTTTTCTTCGATTTCATCAAGAGACTCGAGTAAGAGTGCCCGATTAGTCATCAGGTCATAATATGTCACCCGGTGGGAAGGGACTTCAAGCTCTACTGGAATTACTGCTTCTGAGCCAAAAGAGAGAGAGAAAGGGGTATGACCAGTAGCCGTCTTAAATGTTGTCCGATATGCCCACAAAGCTAGGGGCAATTCGTCAACCCATTTTGCCTTTGCGCACTCCAACCGTTTCTTGAGGATGGATTTTATTACTTTGTTTATTGCCTCAACTTTCCCGTTCGACTGTGGATAAGCAACCACAGTGTATCGCTTGTCGATCTTATACTTCTGGCAGAAATTTCTGAATTCAGTACCATCAAACTGGGTTCCGTTGTCAGTTATAATGGTCCTTGGGATCCCAAATCGGCATATAATATTTCTAACCACGAAACTTATCACCTTTCTTGCCGTGATTTTGGTCAAGGGCTCATCTTCCACCCACTTCGTAAAATAGTCCACAGCGACTATTGCATATTTCGCTCCTCCTTTAGCAATCGGTAGAACTCCAATGATGTCAATTCCCCACGTGGCAAATGGCCAAGGACTCACCATTGATTTGAGTTGGGTCGACGGTGCTCTGGGGATTTTGGCGAATCTCTGGCACTTATCGCAGCGTCGTGAGTAATCAGCCGCGTCTTTATTAATTGTGGGCCAGAAGTATCCATATCGCAATATCTTTTTCGCTAAAGTCTGACCTCCTGTATGATCCCCACACTCACCTTCGTGCACTTCTCTTAGTACACGTTTGATGTCGTCGTGTGCTATACATCATAACAGGGGCATAGAAAATCCTTGTCTATAAAGAATATCATCTTGTATGACATATCTGGTGGCCTTGCGAACTATAGCCCTTTTCTCACTCTTCTTTAACGGGAGTGTCCTATTCTTAAGGAAGTTCTTAATTGGGGTCATCCACGACTCCTTCTCTGGTTCCGCTTCGAAAGCGAACTCAATTTCCATCGACTCAAAGCTTGGCGATTCCAACGTTTCAATTGGAATTATTTCAGTTTCTTCTGGATTGTCGGAACTAGCTAGCTTTGCCAACCTGTCTGCCTTCTGGTTTTCGGCCCTTGGGATATGTGTTATATTGTACCGCTCCAAGTTGCACAATAGCTCTCTCACTTTCCCGAGGTAGGCGATAAGTCGAGGTCCTCGAGCCACAAATTCCTCTCGCACTTGGCAAACAACAATCTTGGAGTCACAGAATATGTCCAACATTTTTACTCCGAGGTCTTTAGCAAGCTTCAGCCCGGCAATCAGGGCTTCGTATTCAGAGTCATTGTTAGTCGCCAAAAATTCTAATCGTAGAGCGTAATATAACGACCGTCCTTCAGGAGTGACTAAGACAATTCCAGCTCCGGACCTTCGGTCGTTCTTGGCTCCATCTGTGTATAGCTTCCATGGATCTATCTTTAACTCATCCTCGGACTTAACCACTCTGTCATCGATTACTTCCTCCTCTGGGATGGTGAACTCTGCAATAAAGTCTGCCAGAGCTTGCCCCCTGATCGACTTTCGTGGTTGAAAATTCAAATCAAACTGACTTAATTCTATATTCCATTTGATCAACCTTCCCGATGCTTCGGGTCTCTGCAACACCTGCCTCAAGGGCTGGTCGGTGTATATGGTTATTGGATGAGCTTGGAAATAGTGGCAAAGTTTTCGGGATGCGATTAGGAGGCTGTAAGCGAGCTTCTCAATCTTTGGGTAGTTGCGTTCTGCCGCTGCCAATTTCTTGCTTACATAATATACTGGCCTTTGCACTTTGTCCTCTTCTCGAACCAAGGCTGTGCTAACGGCGTGAGCCGAAACTGCCAAGTAAACAAATAACTCTTCGTGATCCACCGGTTTTGACAAGATCGGCGGTTTCTCTAGCAGTTCCAATAAATTTCGAAAGGCCTCAACACAGTCCGGAGTCCACTCGAAGTTCTTCTTTCCCCTTTTAATCAAATCAAAAAACGGGACGCATTTATCTGTGGCTTTAGAGATAAATCTGCTCAGCGCGGCTACTTTCCCTGCAAGACTTTGGACGTCTTTAATTCTCCTCGGCTCTTTAATGTTTCTAATCGCTGCTATTTGGCTAGGATTGATTTCAATTCCTCGGGAACTCACAATGAAGCCTAGAAATTTTCCTGATGCCACTCCAAATGAACATTTCAAAGGATTTAGCTTCATCCGATACTTTCGCAGGATACCAAACATTTCCGCCAAGTCTTGCGTATGGCTGAAGGACTGTTTCGATTTGACAAGCATATCATCCACATAAACTTCCATAGTCTTCCCTATTTGATTATAAAACATTCTGTTCACCAAGCGCTGATAAGTGGCTCCGGCGTTTTTCAATCCGAATGGCATTACAACATAACAATATAACCCCAAATTTGTAATGAAGCTCGTATGTTCTTGATCTGGCATATGCATAGGAATTTGGTTGTACCCAGAATATGCATCCATGAAAGAGAGAAGTTCATGACCTGCTGTCGAATCTACAAGCTGGTCAATCCTGGGAAGTGGGAAACTATCTTTTGGGCAAGCTTTGTTCAAATCTGAATAATCAATGCAAATCCGCCACTTTCCATTCGGCTTCTTTACCAAGACGGGATTCGATATCCAGTCGGGATATGTCAAATCTCGAATAAATCCGTTCTGCTTTAGCTTCTCCACCTCCTCTTTGAGAGCAGCCGACCTCTCTGGGCCCAGCATACGTCTCTTTTTCTTCACAGGCGGATGTTTCGGGTTTACATTTAGTGTGTGACTTATGATGGATGGCGATATCCCACACATGTCAGCGTGGGTCCAGGCAAACACGTCCAAGTTCGCCTTCAAGAAGTCCGTTAGTTCTTTGGCTCGACGTGGATCCAATTGAGATCCAATCTTCAAAACTCTTGTTGGATCAGCTTCATCAATGGGAATTTCCACTGTCGCTTCATTAGGAGTTGCATTTCTAGTCTCTAGTTCCTCGTCTTTTTTGGGATCCAGGTCTTCAGGCGTTCCTTTGGGAAACTCCTTTAGGGTCGATCTCTCTAATTGCTATGCCGAGCCCCCCTTCGGGGGAGGTGAGGCATCTTTACTCTCGATGTTAAGTCCTTTCATCAACATCTTCAATACGGCAACATAGCAGGCCCGTCCGGAAACTTGATCCCCTCTCATTACTCCAGTTCCGGCTTCAGTTGGGAACTTAAGCAATAAACACCAAGGGGCGATGCAAGCTCTGAACTCAGCAAGGGCAGGCCTCCCCAAAAATGCATTATAAGGTGAATCTACGTCCAAGACTACGAACTGAAGCATCCGCACTCTTCGGCGTTCTCCTTGCCCCAAGGTCACGGGCAATTCTATGTATCCCATGGGAGTTGTTGACGCCCCGTTGAAGCCTCTGATCCATCCTTCACATGGCTTCAAATCTTCATATTCAAGCTTCATCTGATCGAATGACTTTTTAAATAAAATATTAACAGAACTTCCGTTGTCTACTAACACCTTATGAACCAAGGTCGGCCCAATGGTGGTATTAATGACCAACGGATCAACAGTGGGTGATTGGATCCCAGTGTTATCTCTGCTGCGGAACACCACGTCGTCAAACATTGTCTTCTGCTGTTTTGTGGGGATGATATCTTCCAAATCATCACCTTCATTCACATCTACGTGCTTGGCAGCATTTACATATTGATCCATTGCTCTAAAGCTACGGATTGCTGGGTGAGGTCCGCCCACTATGGAGTTGATAACAATTCCCTTGCCTTTTTGCTGCGCTGTAGGCTTGGGAGAAGATTGAATCTGTTTTGGAGCCTGCTCTCCTTGCCCCCTGTCCCTCGGGGAAACCTTATATTCATCTAGTTTCCCTTCACGCACCAGCTTTTCAATCACATCTCTCAAATGCCGACATTCATTGGTTGAATGCCCATGAGTTCCATGAAACAAACAAAACTTCCCAGTTGCCATTTCTTTCTCTATCGAATCACGAGGTGGCGGTCTTTTATATTGCAAAACATTGTATGTATCCAGGTAAATGTTCTCCAGAGTGTCATTCAACGGTGTATAATTATCATAAGTCTGGAATCGGAGCCTTTTGCTAGGATCACTTCCTCTATTTCTATTTCTTCTGTTACCGTTCGCATTACGGTTATTGTTGTTACCCCTGTTTCCAGAATTGTCGTTTCCACTCTTGTTTCCCATATTTACTTCAACTTTTCCGGAACTTTCCCAGACTGCTTCACGGCGACGTTACTCTGAACATTTTCTTTTGAAGCCGCTTCAGACTTTCTCTTTCAGTTTGCCCTGGCCTCCTCTCGTCTCAAATAAATATCAGCCTTTTCATAGAATATCTCTCTCGTGGAGGGTGTCTTCCTAGAAAGGTAATCTCCAAACTCGGATTCAGGATCGACTCCTTCCTTTAATGCCATCAAGATGGTGGGCTCATGCGGGTCACTAACTTCGGTCACAGCCAAGTTAAAACGGTCAAGGTATGACCTCAAAGACTCTCCTGGCGCTTGCTTAATTCTTGACAATTCAATAGCACTTTTGGACTTTCGGGTATGGAGTCGGAACTGATTCATAAAAAGTTCACTCAGTTCCCTATAATTCGAAACCGAACGAGGGGGAAGTCGGGTAAACCAGAACAACGCCACATCTTCTAAATAGATCGGGAATGCTTTACACTTCACTGCATCAGGGGCAGCAGCGGCATTCATGAGCCACGAGTATCGCATCAAATGCTGTCCCGGATCAGTTCTCCCATTGTACTTGTCCATCTGTGGCAGGTTAAAACGCCTGGGAAACTGAAAGTCGAGGATGTCGTCAGTGAAAGGAGTATGGCTTCGCTCAATGCCGTAATCTTCATTGGTATAGTTCCGGCTCTCGGACATAATCTGGCGTACCATTGCCTATACATCAGCATTAGTTAGGGGCCGTTCAAGTTCCTTGGCCCTGGTATCCGGGTTCCTTCTGGGCTCTTGTTCAGGAGATGCCCTTCTTCTTCGAGCTGCTTCTGCTCTATTCCGTTCCCTACGCTCCCGGTCGATCTTGGGAGGACGAGACTGGAGCCTTTGCCCCTGAATGGGATCATTGTTTCCTAGTGCTCGTGCAATATCCTCGCGAGACCCCAAAGATCCGAATGTCAGCTGCTCCAAATTCTGAGGTCGTTCGAGCGACCTTCGTTCACGGGGCCGCTCTTCCTCGGAAGAAGAAGACTGATCCACTGGTGTGTGACGAACCGGTGATGGGGTTCTCTGTCTACGGAGTTCGCTAATCTCCCTGCTCATGGGTCTCATATTCTCCTGCATCATGAGATTGGTGCGCTCGTGGACTTTCATAGCCTCCCTAGTACTCTCAAGCATGTCAAGTAGGCGCGAGAAATCTCCTTGAGTAATGGGCGCAGATGGATTGACCTGATCACTGACCCTGGTGGCTGGAATCGGAGCATTTGTAGGGACTCGAGTAGAGGTTCCAACATCACCAAGTGTCGGGTCGGTTCGGAGATGGGAGATCGGGTCGGTTCGGAGCTGGGGAGCCTGGTCGGGTCGGTACATGGCAAGCTGCTCGGGTCGGTTCAGGTTGGGGGAATGCACTACTTCAGAATCTCCTACCCGGATCGGATCGGAGCTCTCCCCCTGAAGACGGTTCGGGTTTCCTGTATCGGTTCGTCCTGCTGCTGAGCTCTGCCCACGAGACCTTGTCACAACCGCATTTTGCTGATCTTCGCCAGCTCCATTTCCTCGACCAGATTGAACTTCTTTGCCTTTTCCTTTGGCCATGATTCTTCAATAACCACTTCAACAAATATCCAAGAGTGTCAAAACTTGAGGATTAACTTCTTTGAACTCAACGGTCCAAAAAGTAGAACGATAATCCCGAAAAACAAAGAATTCAGATGGTTCTCAGTGAAAGCACCAAAATGTTAGACCAAAAAATGGTTCTAACACCCAAATTAATTAAAAGCAGAATGAAATGAGATCAAAAGTAAAATGAACACACAGGATTTATAGTTCTTCGGCGAAGAAATGCCTACGTCCACTTGTCTTTCACTATTTTCAATGATGTAGTTGCAAATACAATGAAATATTCACTTGATTTCTCTCACAACTCACTTATATTCACTCAATTGTCTAAAAACAAATAATGAAAGAAGATTTGGATTTTCCGGGAGTGCTGGAACTCGGGTTATGAAGGTGGTTGAACTCTCAAAGTGCCAGAAAAAAGATCCTTTTCTTTGTCTTCAGACAGGGTATTTATAGGTGAGAGTTTGCTCAGAACCCGATCCGGATCGGAGCCACGTGTCATCCATCCCATCAGCCTCGGGTTCGGATGGATTTCTATGTTGACAACGCATCAGAGCAGTGGACGTTGTGGGTACGAACTGGTCATAGCCGCTCCGAATAACCAGGCGCTCACGCAGGGGAGTGACGTGGAAGATGGGTTCGGATCGGAAGAATGTGCACAAGGGGTTCGGATCGGAGTACCCGATCCGACCCGGATTAGCTTAGGACCAATTCTCTTTTCTTTTTACTCTGCTCCGCTCCGTTCCGATCTATCTCTGTAGCAATTGGGTGGCTCTCCGATCCAACTGGAAGTAGGTTGCTCTCTGATCCGAACAGCTGTGCCTCTCTGATTCCAACAGCAGTAGTTCACCGATCCGAACAGCAGACTGTATCCGATCCGAACCGATACACTGCCTCGATCCGACCTGCTTCAGTACTTCCCAAGTTTTTTCAATGTTTCACATCTTGACTTTGTGTTGCCCAGTTCACAAAGTGGGCTAACAGGATTAGTAATATCCAATAAGAATGACTCGTTAGAGATGTGATTAGTAGTATCCTAGAACGAGTGTCAAGAGTGATGTTTTTAAAATAAAATTGAAAACAATTTTTGTTTTGAAAATTTAAAACAATTATTCGTATTTGAATATTTATTTTAAATTGAATTTGGACAATCAAGTATATAAAGATTTTGCATATACGTCTGATCCACGGGTATTCAAAGTTTTAATTTACTGGATAGATATAGAATCACACTCTAGTCGCCCGGGGATGAAACTATTGATAACTATATAGCATCAGTAGTTTGTGTTCGAGTTTCGAAAGTAGGATTTTTATATATTTCCATTAGATTGGTGTGAGAACCAAACTATATTTAGAATATATTGTTGTGACTTAGCATCAAAAATGGATTTTTATATATATATATGAAAATTATGTATTTGAAACGTTAATCAACTAATTGATTGATGGCTGTGTTGTTTGACTATTAGTTTAACTAATGAGATTGTTGAAACAAATATGTATATGAAAGGTAAATTTAGCCAAATCAAGTCAAATATTGGACTGAATTGAAAATTGTTTGAAATTGCATGTATATACATGTGTATCCATTGAACAGGTCATAGCAAGGAGGCTAGAGAAGAGGAATAAAATTGTTTGCTCGACAAATAGGTACATGTTTATTGTATTTCTTAGGTTTCTGATGATTTCATGAGCCGATTGGCTAGCCGCTTGGCTGTTTCTTTTTCTTTTTTGATTGGAGAGGATTGTATGGTAATTTCAGGATTTTCCCGGTGCTCCCGTGCAGGGGAGGTTATGGCGAATTTTTTTGAAAGTTTAGGGTGTTAGCCAAATTTTTGAAAAATTTGAAAAGTTCTTAGAAACTGAAAAGTTGAAGAACTTAAGCCGTAATGAAAATATTGAAAGCTGAGTTGGTTTGTAAAACAACTTTCAACTTCCTTCCTTTTGGGGACGAAAAGTTTTAAGTGGAGGAGATTGTAATAACCCGGAAATCTTAGCCAATTTAGAATTTTTATTTTAGCAATTTTGATGAATTTTGAATATTTAGAATGAATTCTTTTAAATAATAATGACGAGGAATTTATTTTCGATAGAATTAGAATGAACATATTTATTTGAATCGACGTTAGAATATAAATATTTATTTTAAATTATAAAAGGAATTGAAAATGGCGCGGTAGGTCGAAAATTCGATTTCAAATTTCAAATGAACGTACAAGATTCAAAATAAACCGGATTTTAGCGAAACCAAAATTTTTTGAATCTATTTGAAAATATCTTTCCAACGAATCCGAAAAATCAAAATTTCATAGCGAGAATCAAAAGTTATGTCCAATTGAAAATTTAGAATAGTCGCTATAGAATTTTGGCCCTTGGAAATGGAAATTTTGCAAACGACCTTCATTTTCGATGAAACCACTTTTGTTGGATCAAGGATGTCAAGTTATTTCTAGATTCCAAAATTCATAATTTTTCGAAGCAACATGTGAGCATGACAAAAGAAAACGTGTTTTAACAGTTTCTGTCAATTTCGATCGACCAGAAAATGGTCATTTTTCAAATGGTCTCAGAATTTGGCAAAATTAGTTTTGTTAGGACCGTATTGTCAATATGAAGCTAGAAATATTTTTTATGGAATTTTTGGGGTCCGTATGTGACCCCAGTAAATTGAAATGTACGCTTAAAATTCGATATAATGATTTAAATGTTAATTTAAATGAAAGCTGATCGAAACGATAGAACTAGCTTACAAAACATATTCCATTGTGTTCGGAATGGGGGTAATTAGCTAGGGGCGACAGTCGTTGGGCCTCGTTTGGAGTTCGTATAAGAAGTCAACCTTTTATGGAAAATAAATAAATATAATATAATATATGTTGTTGACCCTTCCCTTTCACTCCTCATCCTCTCTCCCCGACCTCTCCTGGAAAAAGAAAAAATCGCGCCTCTTCCAAATCACGACAGCCACCTCCTCCACCGTTGGCCTTCGCCACGCCACGCCACGCCACCCCTCCGATCCTCCTCCCCCCCTCCTCGTTCGATCCCCCAACGACGCCAAGCCCTCCCTCGTCGATCAAGACCTCTGAGCCTCAAATCATCCAAATCTGCGACGCAGGCCCCCACAGCCCACCGCTCCGGCCACAGACAACACCCCATGACCCCCATCGCGGCCTCCACCGCCTCAGACCCCTGCTGCGCCATCTTCCACCCCAAAGCGCCTGTAAGTTTTTTTTATATATTTATTTTATTTGTTTTATTTAATGTAATTTGTTAAAAAGAAATATATAAAAATCAGTGATTTTTATAGGATTTTTATATAGAAAAACGAATTGTAAAGATAGGATTTTTAATAGAAAAATGAATTGTAAAGATAGGATTTTTATATAGAAAACTGAATAGGAAAGATAAGATTTTTTTAATGTGTAAAGTTTATATTTTTATCATATAAAGTTTAGATTTTGTTTATATAAAGATTTGATTTTTAATTATATAAAAATATGATTTTTGTATCATAGGAAAAATAAAAATATGATTTTTATATCACAGGAATAATAAAAATATGATTTTTATATTATGAATAACGGTATGAAAATATTATTTTTAGTTAGATAAAAATATAAATTTTATTGTGTGTATGTAATAATATAAAAGATTCGATTTTTATAGATATATATGAATTCGCTATAAAGGTTTAATTTATATATATATGAATTCACTATAAAGGTTTAATTTATATATATATATATGAATTCGCTATAAAGGTTTAATTTTTATTTATGAAGAGTAATAAAAAAATATAATTTATATATATAGTGAGGTAAAAATATAATTTTTATATATATAGTGAGGTAAAAATATAATTTTTATGTATGTAGAGAAGTAAAAATATAATTTTTATTATATTACTAGCAAGATAAAAATATAATTTTTATCATGAAGTAGCGGTGTAAAGGAGTGATTTTTACATATATAGTAGAGATATAAAAATACGGTTTTTATTTGTATAGATTTGAGATTAAATATGATTTTCATTTATATAGTAGCATTATAAAAATAAGATTTTTATAATGAAGTATCATATTAAAAATGTGATTTTACTATGAACAGCGTGAAAAGGAGTGAGATGGAACCGATGGTAATCAAAACAAAAATACGACCCCTTCAGAAAATAACTGGCGGAGTGGAACCAAAAGGTGAGAACTCCTCACATTTATTTTATTTTTTCTAGTTTGAAATATATACTGGGATGCAGACGGTGCTTAATTAGCAGCACCAGACACCCGTCGTTCACAAACCATGGATGACTTGTTTGTTTGATTGATGTGTTGTGAAAATTGATTGTGTGATGTGGAATGAATAAATATTTTATAGTTAAAAATATAATTTTTAACGTGTATATAAAATAAATATTTATAAACAAATCGGACGATTTGTTTATATACACACATTTGACTGATATTGATTGGGACGATAAATATTACACATCGCCCAACGACACAGATAAAACCTGTGTTTGATTGTTTGAAACCCCACACGGGTATTGGGATGATATTGGACATACACTAATCCCAATAATTAGTTGTATATCAATCGATTGGTTGACAAGCTATGTAAGCGTTAAATATTTGTATTTGATGCTTACACAGTGTAGAATGCACTCTGAATGATGGATTGTTGTTTTCATTGTTGTTATACACATTTATTATGTGAAATCCATATAATCAAATTATAAGGTAATTGATTGTGTCTGATTCCAGTTCAGAAAGAAAGAATATTTCAAAATAAGGATTATTTTAAAATAACGAATATTTTCAAACAATATTCAAAAAAGAATCAAAATCTGATTTTGATGTCTGATTTGGGATGGGCACGAATATATTTAAATATATATAGCCGTGTTGATTAGATTAACGCCATTTTGACGTGAACGATATTTATATCAATTTTATTCATTTTTATAATGAATATAAAAAAGGAATTGATTTCAAAATCTAATGTTTTGAAAAATATTATCATTTATATATCGATGATATGGAATATTCAATTTTGATTAGAAATTGAATAGGAAGTTGAAATCGTTTTGAAAACGAATTTAAAACGATTTATAAAATACGTTTTAAAAGGAATTCGACGAAATATATAATATATTATATGCATATATATATATATATAATGGCCTGAATAGGACGCGTCGCGCTGCGGCAGTTCGCGAATTTCGACCATTGATTTCGAATGGACAGTACGGGAGATCCGACCGTCGGATTCTCCTAAAACCGGAACCGTTGGGTTCGTTTCGAAAAGAGCTTTCTAACGAATACAAGAAATTAGAAATCTAACGGTTGGATTCGGAATTATGTCCAAATCAAATTTGGAAAAGGTCGCTGTAAGTGCAGTTCGATGGCTGTTGATGGAAATCAACTGTATGGGCCTTGATAAAATTAATAAAAATATCAATAATTTGTGTAAAATCATAAGAAATGATTTGGAAAGAATTGGGATGAAAAATTCCATATTTGAAAAGATAAAAATAGGTTTTTATCGAAATGAACTAGTTTTGAACTAGAATTATAATCCATTTATTTTTAAAATAATTAAATTGGATTTGAAATGGTTTTAAAAATAACCAGAATTTCCAATATATAAATTGGAAATAGATTTGAATCAAAATTGTCTTTGCTATATTTCGATGTTGGATTTCGTGATTATACAGATATTGTTATGGAAATTTGTGGTCGTAGAAGTTGATATTGAATATAAGCCGATATATTTTCTATTAAGAGCCTTGTATTTAATATCAAATGGGATTTGGGTTTGTCGTGAATGGTGTCTTCATTAACATTGTTCTTAAACCCAGTTGAGAAAAAGATTAAATCTTTTTATTTAGATTTAATGAAGTATACCAATTAAATAATATTTAATTGGAATTGAATTGAAATTGATATTTGGGTTTATCGTGAACGGTGTTTTAAATAACACTTGTTCTTAAACCCGATAATTAATGGAATGTGAATTGGGTTTATTGTGAACTGTGTTTTAACGATATTCGTTCTTTAACCCGATTTACAATGAAATGGGATTTGGAATTTATAAATCTTTTTAATAAGATTTAAAGGAGATTTTCCTAAGTAAAGTTTTCCAATTTAATAAAATAAATTGGAATGGAATGGAATTCGATTTGGTAATGATCGAAGTGAACTTCTGTTGAGGAAGACTGTTAATATATATGGAATTTAAAAGGCTTTGCCGTTATTCCATTTATATTATTAGTCGGATATGGGAGTTCATATCGATTTTATATATTGATCTGTTTTCCGTGAAGATTCCCTTGTTAATGGAATGTGATTTTGGGTTTATCGTGAGCTGTGTTTTAAATGACATTAGTTCTTTAACCCAGTTAAAGATAGAATTTATTTCCTGAATTTGAATAATCATTAAGTAATGATTTTTGGAAATTAAAACTGAATAAGAGTTTTAGTGAATCTTTAAATAGATTGAAAGGTGAATTTGATAACTAAAATTATCAAATTCAAGAAATGATCGAGAATGGAGTATCACCAGTTTTGCTCCAAGCGATAATTAAATCTTTAATTAGATTTGAACGTGAAATGGAAATTGAATTTACCGATAACACAGTGGTGTTAAATATGAAGTATTACTAGTTTTACTTCATGAGTTGGGAAATTTAAAACAAATGATTATTTCGGTAAGGTTCGTTAATCCCGACTAGTTTGGATAAACCATAATATGGTTTGAATTGATATTTAAAGGAAGATTAAAGAATAAATTTAAAGAATTTATCTTTGATAAAATTAATGGGAACCTTTCCCAAAGTAAAAGAATTTTTGAATAAAGGAATATTCTGGATTGGAATAAGGCCTATGTTGTGTTTTTATAACACTTGTTTATAATATACGTGAGTTATTCGGAAAGATCGGGTTTATCCCATTCTGAATAACTGATCGATGAGAAGTCGACGATGAAGACGGTGGTTGAAGACCGTAGGTCTTTATATCATTTGGATAATTACAGATGATCTGGATTGGGCTGTACACCCAAGAGGAGGGAATCAGTTGGTGATCGTCCATACGTACTTGGAGTTCGATGGATATGCGAGGAATAAGGTTCCTCCGGTTTCGTTCAGACCCAGAACGAACTTATAAATGGATGTGTGTCTGACATTAGATTTTATTCTATGTTGATTGATTTCTATTAAATATATATTTGTTTGGCGGCGGAGAATTTATTCTCTTGCTTAACGCCCTTCTCTGAGACGTACGAGCTCAGAGGTTATATATCGATAGATATCAGTCGCATGGCATAAATTGCCTGTGTGGCATGCTGAGATGCAAATGATCAAGGCTTCTGTTGAAAAAGCAGTCTTGTGGTTGATGATCAAAGCACGACTTTAATACAGCATAGCTTTGTGTAGCGTTAATTCGCGAGCCTCACACCCCGGTGTGAACCAGAAACGGGAGAGGAGCTCAGGGAGGGCATGCGTTTCCTTCTAGCTAGGAGTGGTGTTTTGGGTTTTACACGCCCGGACATTTTACTTATGCGGATGATGGATTGCGAGATGCCTCGGTTATATCGATCGATCCGGGACCGATGGAGTCATTTGGCTCATTTACGCCCCCATAGGGCGGGGAAACGCAATGTTCAAGGATTATAGTCCACATCGGGTGGACCGACCCTGACGATCCATGGGGCAGTTGCGGCTGTTCCTGAGACATGGGCTTGATTGTCTCGAAGCGGTAAGGACGATCCCTTGCCTTGGTTCATAGATGGAAATCCAGCTTCCAATACGACATTTTGCGGTTTTAATTGTAAACCTATATATGGCGACAAAGTGGTATGGGGCACTTATGTCGTCTATGATTGATAATTATGATTGAAATTGTTTTGACACTATGCACTTATTATAGTATCAAATGATTTGTTTTTAACGTACCAAGCATGTTTGGCAATTATAAGGGAAAACCCTATCCCTCGGCTTGCGTTGCATTGTGTGATAGGACCTGAGTCTTATAATAGCTTCATTTTCCAAAAAGCATTGCGCTGTTTTGTTATATGCACTGGTATTCTTGGGAGAGAACCCGTTCCGTGTTATACGGCGTGGTCCCTTGATATATCTGATTTAAATTAAAGTTTTAAATAACTGTTTTAGTTCTCACACTAGTCACATGACTGACCTGGATTTTATTGTTTTAAACCTAAACTCTGAGTGTCCTTATTTTGACACGAGCAACTAGTAGTTTTGGTTTTGCAGATTTATATTCACAGGATCCTGATTTGCAGCTGGAATGATATCCGCAAAGCTCTGTATCCGTATATCTCTTTCAGTTGTGTATTGTATTATTTTTCCGTTGCAATAATGTAATTAAATCTCTGATATTTCTCTAATGTATAATATTTATTCATACTCTGTATATTCTTGTATTCTGATGGAATTGTTGTAATTAATAATGAAATGTTCTACTGTTTGTGTCCCGATGTGGCTTGTTCTCAGTACAATCCGGGCTTTCCTTCACAGGGAAGTTCATGTCGTTTCAGAAAATATCCTTGCCCTTATTGATTCTACTGGTATTTCTCAGACAAACCCTGATATTATTAAAGAAACATATCTCTTTTATTTCATAAACTTACTTGGAAACTCAACCAACTTTACTCCTAACTTACACCCCCTCAATTCCTTCAGTCTTCCAAAACTTAATCAAAGGGACCCTGCACTTTGTTAAGAAAATATACTCTAAGGCAAAGGATATGAAAGAAGACTAATAAAAGCCTAAGGAGCCAGCTTTCAGAGAAACGAGAAAGAGCTTTCAATTATACCAAAAGGTCTTGGTGTGGAAAGCATTAAAATAAATAGGAGAAATCTATAGAGAGCATATATGCTCAAGAGGACAAAACTTCCAGATTAGCCTTATGTTAATGCCAAAATCTACCATGATGGTGACAAGAGCAAGGCTCGAGAGAAAAACCATAAAGAAGGGATGACAAAAGCAAAAGTCTTTTGGGGGCAACGGAAGGCATTTCATCACATACTACATATTTGGAGAAATTAAAAGAGCAAAGCACATCTTTCAACAAAGAAAATCCCTTTCGACGTAGTCGAAAGGCACACCTCTCTTTATACTGGCAAAGTAATAATCTTCAAACAGGTCAAAAGGGAGCTAGTTTGTACCCTTCGAGCTAAACACATCCTTCGATTTATTTAAAGGCAGGTTTCCACCCCATAGCCACCTTCGCAGGATCCACGGCAATACCATTCTCTGAAACAACATGGCCCCAGAATCTCACTTCCCTCCTCCAGAAGTGACACTTAGAAAATTTTGCTTTCAATTGGTGTTTCCTCCCCAATGTTTATACTGGCGCCTCCATCACTGTTTTCAAATGTCCCTTGTGTTCTTCCTCTGTCCTTTTGAAACTTAAAGAAATTTTCTACTACATAAAAGAAGCTTTACTTGAAAAAAAAACTTTGGTATCAAATTGGGGATTTTTATTTCTAGTAATATTATTTGGCAATAAATAATCTGGAAAAGTGGACTAGTTAATATTATCTTAAGAATATTAATTTCAAGGAGAAGGAGATCAATCACCATGGCCATTTGCTAGCCTAGTAGCCAATTGCACATGATTCATGCTTCGATTTTCTTAATTTGACATATATTCAAGGCATGTCATAAAGTCAACCAAAAACAAAATAGATTGATAAGCGTACCTTTAGCCTTGAAGGGTGAAGAGTATGCTATCGAAATAGAGTAAATCCCTCCGTTCAAAAGGTTATAAGTGACTATTTATAAATATAATTTATGACATGAGAAATATCAGTGATCTTTAATTGTTTAAACGATCATAAGGTTTAAATCATTTTGAAGAGAAATTACCCTACGAAAGAGAGTATCTTGATCAAACCCTTTGCTGGAAATCTGGTGTACAAGACTTTCGATGATTAGGCTTTCAACTAGTACGAAAACCATAGTCATATTAGAAGTAATTTTAGGTGCTTTTGACTCTTCTTCCTCCGGACTCTCTATCTAGATGAAAATAGGGAGACGAACTCGAATCTACTTATTATCAAGGAGAGGTCGAGAGGACCCTCTTTAACCTATCTTAAGGTGTCCTTTATATGAGAAGAACACTTCCATTATGTCAAAATTTATGCAGGACAAACATTCAATAAGCATATAAATAACTTCTTTTTGAAAGCATATTTTTAGCGGAACTCCTAAGGGTTCAAAAGGTAGGACCATTCCGTTCCAAAACATGAAATTGAAGTGAGCCAAAGGCACATAACCTTTTTAGCTCGCCTTCTATTTACATAGCTTTGAGTGTTGACGATCTTTATCACTAACATTTTGATGCTAGAAGTAGTGCTTGAACCTTCGAAGATTATTTTCCAATGAATTACCTTTTGATATTTAAATGTTCGAAGGGAAATGAAGCCGAAGTCAAAGAAACTGAGCACAATAAGTGAGAATATAGTACATACTACTAACTTGAAGGAAGGTATAACGTCATCCTTCAACTTGAAAAACAATACGCCAAGATAAAACTCCAATACGGTGCTACCAGATGCAAGTGTTGAAAAGATTGAGCAGCTGGAGCGGTAAATAATGGGGAAGCTAGGGTTGATCCATAAAGTTCTAGCTCAAAATTAATCGAAGAGTACTAGGTAAGATGGTAGCAAATGAAGAAGTCATCTCCTGGAAGAAATTCAAAGACAAACCTGTCCAGAAGCTAAAGCAAGATTAATCTTTCACCATTTAAATCCAAAATGTCGAATCAAGTAGCGACGAAGGCTGATTATTAGTGGAAGTTAAAGGCTAAAGAGAAACAGTGAGGTAGCTGCACTACCGAAGGGTATACTCCATACCACAACAACTACTTCAATACTAAATCCTATGTAAAAGATATGGCAGAGAAGGCCATCAAAGACTTGTTTAATGCTAACAGAAAAGGACTCTCGACGAAAAAGTCAATGGCAATGGCTATGTTACTCCCTTCATTGATGAGATCATGGAAACGACCATACCCTCACATGTAAATATGCCAACCATAAAGTATCAGTGGGTAAGTGATCCAAACGAGCATCTAATGGGTTTCGAACACCAGATGCGTCTTTATAACGCATTGGAAGCAGTGCAACATAGGTTGTTTCCAGTAACCTGATGAGCAGTGTGATGCGGGTTGTCTCCAGTAACGTGCAAAGAGCCATAGCTAAATGGTACCATAAGTACCGAGAGATAATCATATATTCTTGGAAGTAGTTTTCTTATGAGTTCTCCGCTCAGCTCTATATTCGTAAAGACCTCACTATCCATTATATAATGGTGGAAAATATCAAACATCGACAAGGGGAATTATTCGGTGGATACCTCAAAAGGTTTAATGCTGAAATCTTAAAAGAAAAGGGATGGATGACAAGGTGAAGTTAATAGTTATTCATATTGGATCATTTGAAAACACTTTTGAAGGATCATTTTGTGAATGACTCCATTTTGGAAAGAGAGCGATAGACCCAATTATGATCCAAATCCTTTAACACTTTGCATTAGGAGCCAATTTTGAAGATTTTGGAGATAATGTACTTCCCAAACAAAATCAATGGCTGGGTACAAGCTTGTATTTCTACCACTAGCTTTTCAGCTCCTATGAAAAACCCCACTGCTTGATATTTTAAAAATAAGCAGGGTGTTCGACAAGGTGATCCCATGTCTGCCTACTTGTTCATTACAGTCATGGAAGTTTTTAACCCAAAGTATGAACAAGCTTGTTTTCTAAAGGCTTATATAAACTCCATCCAAAATATAGAAACTCTCAAATCACATCCCTGATGCTTGTTGATGATTTAGTCGTTTTTACCAAACCTGAACCTTCTTCTATTCTAGCTATCCTTGGTTGTCTTCAGATATTCTATAATACAACAGGTAGAAAGATAAATTTGAGGAAAAAAAATCTGACATTATGGTTGTTGGCATCTCTGCTCCCCATCTCATTGTTGTTTCTAATTTAACCTCTCTGCTGCTAAGAAATAACACTACCAGCTACTTGAGGATCCCTAGGCTACGTCCAGAATTACCAAGAATCAATGCTTGACTCCATATGAATTTTCTTATAACGTATGGTTAGTTGAACGAACAAATACCGATCTCAAACAAATAGGATTATCCTTATCAAATCTTTAATTTTTCCTATGACAATTTACTGAGCTAGAACTTTTGTCCCACATGTGGTTAATAATGATGATAGAGGAGCTATGATTGAAAAATTCTGGCATGGTCCCTTTCATACTAGAAAATGATACCCTATGCTTTCAAAAATCTATAAATGCCAAAAAAGGACGGTCTTGGTGTTAAAGACTAAATTCTCTAGAATAGATCAGCCTTGACAAAACACATTATTGACCTACTTTGTCGTAAGGACAGTATTTAGGTTAGATGATAATGTAAGCACATGTTAAAACAGTTAACTTTTGTGCCATGAGTGTTCCATAAAGCTTAGAGATGTATTCTTAAACTTAGGCCAATTTTCCTTCCTATGATTGAATATGAAGTATCTTGTTATGGTAATGTAAGCATTTGGCATAACCCATGGATGGAAGATTGGTTAATCTTAGATTGAGTGTTGACTCATTAGAAAATTGCTCAACCAAAGGTCAATCGACAGGCTGAGTCTTATAGTTACATCCATAATGGAATCAATTAACTATCTTTCTCAAGCAACCAGTTCACATCACAACCTTGGGCTTTTTTTCATAACAACATGTGCACTTCGGTTACCTCTAAAAATATAAAATGGAATGATAAATGATCTAGTTTCAAAAATGGAAATGTCTAAGATTGTAAGCTAAACTTGATGAAGCTCTGGAATTTTCATGGGGTAAAAGAATTTGGAACTCTGTTAGTTCTGAATCTGATACTCTTTTGTTGTGGAAGGTTTTTAGAATGCGATTCAGATTAAAACCAACTTATTTTCTAAAGGAGTGGTCCTTGACATGCTATGTCCATTCTGTGTTATTGAGGTTGATGACACACACCACGTTTTCTTCAGTTATGAGCTTGTACATGAACTTTGGAAGTTATAATACTCAAGCTTGGTAAAAGTGGTGTTGAAAGGAGGAGTAAAGAAAAGGAAAACAGCCGATTTTTATAGTGGCATATCCACTTTGTTACATGTAATAAACACATTAACAACCAAGAGTCTGGCTATTTGTCAATCTACTACAACTCTAGAAACATGATACAAGTCACTAAACACCATGCAAGGTGAAAAAATTACCCAATAGCTTAAGCTAAATCATATAATAAACAAAGTTGCAACACGCTGTGCAATCTACAACAAGTTGCAAGAGGCGGTTTGAAACACCATGTAGGGTGAAATACATAACAATGCAATAAAAACCGAAGAAACAAATAATCTGAAAAACAAGGAATGCATGACCCAACCACAACCATAATCAAAGAAAGATAACACCGATGCATTGCTAAAAAGCCAAACCATGAGTCCAAAAACAACACAAGTCAGGGTAGGCTTCATATGTAATAAAGAGCTCGCCACAAATTAATTTGAACTACTCGGATTTTGGGAATGGTGGAGGAGCGTGGCTAACATACAAGTGAAGGCCTGAAAATGAGGGAAGAATGCCGCAAGTGCCACTTACCCATGACCACATAACATTCAAAAGCCTGACATAAAAATCATTAAACGAGCTACCAAATTTAACAAGTAAAAAGACCCCTATGGCCACAATCATCACAATAACCACCACCTATAAGTCGAAATACCTAGCATGAAAACCACTCAGGATAAGTACCAGCATACAGAATCCTATCCAACCCCAAACTAATTGAGAAAACTTGATCTAGAGATTAAAAGTAGCTTAAATCGATGGTTGATAACATCACGACAAAACAAAAGGACCAACATGGAAAGCTTAAAGGCGTAACCAAGGGCATGGAACTAGGGATGGGATGAATAGGATACATGTAAGGGGAACACAAACGAAGGGTTTGTTTAATAGAGAAAAGGGCCGGAAATATGGAAGAGTAAGTTAGTGGAAATCACAAGATGGGAAGAAGCAGAAAGAGGTAGAACGAGGGAAGAGGCAAGGATAATGATTGATAAAATGACATTGTAACGACCCAGAAAATCTGAACCAATTTAAAATTTTTAAATTGGCTAAAATAATGAATTTTAAATATTTAAAATAAATATTTTAAATAATGGCGATGAAAACTGAGTTTGAATCGACAATAGAAAACGAATATAATTAATTATAATTATAAACAAGGCCTGAAATGGCGTGGCAGTTTCAAAAATTGAATTCAAACTTTGTCGGACTGTACCGGGTGCAAAACAATCCGGATTTTAGTGAAACCAAAAATAATGGAATCTAATTGATAATATCTTTCTAACGAATCTGACCAATCGAAATTTGATAGCGGGAATCAAAAGATATGTCCAGTTGAAAATACTGAATAGTCGCTATGGAATTCAGGCCCTTAAAAATGGATATTTTGCAAATGACCTCGGATTTCGACGAAACCACTTTTGTTGGATCCGCAGGGTCAAGTTATTATTAGGTTTCAAATTTCATAATTTTTCGAATCAATATGTGAGCGTGGCAAAAGAAAACGCGTTTGACCAGTTTCAGTTGATTTTAATCGACTGGAAATTGGCCATTTTTCAAACGGTCTCAGAATTCGACGAAACTAGTTTTGTTAGGACCGTATCGTCAATACGAAGCTAGAAAATATTTTTCTGGAATTTTTCTAGTTAGTATGTGACCCCGGTAATTTGAAATGTACGTTTAAAATTCAATATAGTGATTTAAATTTAAATTCAACAGAAACTGATTCAAACGATCAAATCAACTTGCAATACATATCCCATTGCGTTCGGAATGGGGGTTAAACGCTATGGACGGCAGGCGGTGGGCCTCGTTTCGAGGTCGTATGTAAAAGTCAACTTTTTGCAAAATTAAATAATTAAATAATAAAAAAAAAATCTATTTTCCCTCCTATACCTTGGCCCCCCCTGTAATTCATTACCGATTTCATTTAACAGAAAAAAAACAAAGAAGAAGAAAGGGAGCAGCTCGTCGCCGCCGCCGAAGCTCCACTCTCCGATCCCGAAAGCCTAGCGCCGCCTTCCCCAGTTCGAGACCCCCCGCCTCCGCCTGTCCCCCCTCCATCGATCGAAGACCCGAGCCTCCAGAAGCCATCGCGAGCGATTCGAGAGCGCCGCCTTGCCCAGTTCGAGACGCTGAAGCCGCCGCCCCCTGGAAGCGAGCTCCGCCTTGCCGCCGACGTCTCCAACCCCCCCTTCTTCGCACCAGTGTAAGTATTTCTGTTTTTATTTTTAATTCTTAATACTGATTTTTATATAAAGTAAAAACTGATTTTAAACAGGTTATAAAAACTGATTTTTAAAAGAAGTTAAAAACTGATTTTTTTAGAGTTTAAAACTGATTTGATTTTAAAACTTTAAAAGGAAAAAGGTTTAAACTTTAGATAGAAAAAGGTTTAATCTTTTTAAAGAAAAAATTTGAACTTGAAAAAAATAAAGATCATATTTTCAAAATAGAAAAGACGGAATTTTTATTAAGTAGAAGAAGTAAGATATGATTTTTATATTTTTAAAGCAATAAAAATATAATTTTTACATCATAGGAATATTAAAAATATAATCTTTATATTAAAAATATAATCTTTATATATTGAATAGCGAAGTCAAAATCCGATTTTTATATATTGAATAACATAGTAAAAATTCGATTTTTACATATGTAGAGAATACGGGCAACGAAGCGACAAAAGGAGAGATTGGCGAAGATTTTATGCAAGGAAGTGTCGTGCAGTTGGATAGCTATTGGTGAGATTTCTGATTTAAAAATATTATATATGTGTGAAATGAAAGTGAATTGCTATATATAAATATATATATATATATATATATATATATACGCCCCTCGTCCACAAACCATGGACGATATTTATTGGCTGAAATTGTTGTGAAAATTGATTGATAGCGAATGATTGTTTGGGATTGTTTGTGATTGATATTGGTTGATTGTGGTTGAAAAATACCCATGGGTGGTTGTGAAATATTTGGTTGAAACCACATAGGATTAGTTTGTGGAAATGAAATAAATATATACATGCCGCCTGCGTGCGAACTAGATGCATGATCCCCATTGTCAAAAACCGCGAGGTTTTAAGGTAGAGCGAGGAGCCGTACTAGGGACGGTCCCGGTTTAACTACCCTGCCGTTATGCTGCCGAAATTTTGAATAATATTCGTGTGTTTGAACTATTTTCATTTGCTTAAACTATATTTATTCATTGTATAGAAAACATTCATGTGTTGAATTGATATTCATTCGTTGATTAGAAATTCATGTGTTGAATGGTATTCATATTTTGAAATAAATCGTTTGATAATAAAAATCACATTTTTATCTATATATAGAAACTATAGAAAACATTCATGTGTTGAATTGATATTCATTCGTTGATTAGAAATTCATGTGTTGAATGGTATTCATATTTTGAAATAAATCGTTTGATAATAAAAATCACATTTTTATCTATATATAGAAACTATAGAAAACATTCATGTGTTGAATTGATATTCATTCGTTGATTAGAAATTCATGTGTTGAATGGTATTCATATTTTGAAATAACTTGTTTGATAATAAAAATCACCTTTTATCGACTATATGAACTGTGTAAAATAATCTCGTTTTAAAAGAAATTGTTTTATGATAAAAATCCCATTTTTATCACCAACTTGAACTATATAGAAAAATAGTGTTTTGAAATGAATTGTTTTACAATAAAAATCACATTTTTATTGTATGCATAAATCGTTGAAATGTGAAGTGTTAAAAATAGCCACTTGTTCAAAATAAACATATATGAGTTGAAATATTCATTAATTAGCTAATGAAATGATTTGCACCTATTTATGTAACATTAGAATGAATGGTGTTTTTAAAACCAAACAGAAATCAAATATGAAGTGAAATAGAAAATGATAAATGATAAGAACTGTATATATATATGTACATGCATATTCATTGAACAGGTTATAGCAAAGGGGCTAGAGAAGAGGAATAAAATTTTGTGCCCGACAAATAGGTACACATTTACTGTTTTGTTTGGGTGATGATTTTATGAGCCTGTTGGCTAGCCGCTTGGCTTTTCCTTTTTCTTTTTGAGATTAGAAGGACCGGGAAAGCTATTTGCGATTTCCCGATGCTCCCGGTGCAGGGGAGGTTATGGCGAAATTTTCCAAAATTTTAAGGTGTTAGAAAAATATTAGAAGTGAAAACGATATGGAAATCATTGAAGGAACTACATTTATATAAATATATAAATATAAATAAAATTAAAACGAAACGAGGCCGTGCAGTTCGTATTTTGAAACCGTGATTTCAAACAACTAGTACGGGAAATCCGACCATTGGATTTTCCCGAAACCTCAACCGTCGGGTACGCCTTGGAAATATCTTCCCAATGGCACCAACCTTGTAAAAATCCAACGGTTGGATTGTCTGGAATGTTTAATTCAAATCTGAAGAAAAACAGCGCCAGAAGCGATTATATATATATATATATAAATATAATTATATATTTAATCGAATAACGACGCTGCAGTTCGTATTTTGAAATCGAAATTTCAAACGATTGTACCGGGAGATCCGACCGTCGGATTTTCCCGAAACTGGAACCGTTGGATTCGTATTTGAAAAGACCTTTCTAATGATGTAAACTTTGTGAAGATCCAACGGTTAGATTTTCAGATATGTGTAAATCAAATCTGAAGAAAAACAGCGCCACGGCCGCTTTATGGCCCGAAGCGTCGTTTTGAATAAAATGGCTATTTTAAAATAAATAAAAATAGCGATAAATAGTTATAAAATATCATAAGCGATATGGAATGGAAATAAACAGAATTTGCTTGATTTATGTGGCTTTTGATGGTTGAATGTGTTTGGTGTGAAAATTACATTTGAACAATATTGGTGTTGTCGAATAATTTAACCATTGAAATAAATCGAATTGAAATTCTAAATATACGTGAATTATTTGAAAAGGCCGAGTTAATTCTCATTTCAAATAATTGACCGACGATTGAAAGTCGAAGATGAAGACGATGGTCGAAGACCGGAGATCTTCACCTCGTTTGGATGGTAACCGAGGTCCTGATTGGGAGGCATCCCGAAATATGGATAATGAGTGGTGATCGTCCAGACGTACGTGGTGATCGATGGGTTTGCGAGGTATTTAGTGCCTCCGGTTTCGTTCAGACCCAGAACGGACTTGTAAATGGACTGTGTGTCCGACATTGGATTTTATTCTGTGTTGATTGATCTCTGTTAAATATACATCTATTTGGCGGCGGAGAATTTATTCTTTTGCTTAACGCCCTTCTCTGAGACGTACGAGCTCAGAGGTTGTATATCGATGGACATCAATCGCATGGCGTGAATTGCCTGTGTGGCATGCTAAGATGCAGTGATCAGGGCTTCTGTTGAAAAGCAAAGTCTTGTGGTGATGATCAAAGCACCGCCTGTGTGGCGTAGCTTTGTGTATAACGTGAATTCGCGAGCCTCACATCCCGGTATGAACCTAAAACGGGAGAAGGACCTCAGGGAGGGCATGCGTTTCTTTCTAGCTAGGGTGGTGTCAGTGACCTACCAGCCCTGACATTTATATACTTTTCACCTATGTGGTTGTTGCTGTTGCGAGGCGCCTCGGTTTGATCGGACGATCCGGGTCCGATGGAGTCATTCGTTGGCTCGTTTACGCCCCAAAGGGCGGGGAAACGCATTGTTCAGGAATTTTAATCCACATCGGTGGACCGGCCCTGACGATCCAAAGGCTTGACTGAGTACTTGCCTGAGGGGCGGGCTAGAGCGTCTCGAATTCGGTAAGGACTATCTTTTGCCTTGGTTCATGACGGAAATCCAATTTCCAAATACGACATCGTGCAGTTTTGATTGTATACCTATATATGGCGACATAGTGGTATGGGGCATTAATGCCGTCTATGATTGATAGTTATGATTTGAAATTGTTTTCAAAACATATAAACACTAGCAATAATATCAAATGCCTTTGTTTTATTCGTATCAAGCATATCTTGGCCGTTATAAGGTAAAAACTCTATCCTCCGGTTTGCGTTGCATTGTGTGATGGGAACTGAGTCTTATAACGGCTTCATTTTTATAAAAAAGCATAGCGATGTTTAAAAGAAAGAGTTGTTTTAATGCACTGGCAATCCAATGGAGTAAACCCGTTCCACGAAAGTGGCGTGGTCCTGTGATTAGCCAAAATATATGTGTTGAGTAGATTTCTCATACCAGTCCCATGACTGACTCGTAGTTTGTTTCACTCTCAAACTCGGGTGCCCCTTTTTTCCACACGGGCAGCCTTGTATTCAGGTTTAGCTGGTTCTTTCTGGATAGCTGGAGCTGAAGATGGATTCTATCATTTATTTCTTTTTATGCTGTTCAGCTCCTATTGTACATATTTTGTTTATTTCCGCTGTAGACATTTATGTATAGCTGAACTGTATTTGTACTAAGTAAGATCCTGTATACTGTGTAACTCTGATGATTACTTTTATCCAGTATATTCTATTGTTCATTATCTGGTGTATTTATTTAATTATGTTCTGCAATTATCTGTTTCTGTGTTATATTCCAAAGATAACCCTTGTCTCCGTGAAACGGGATTTCGGGTCGTCTCATCGTGGTATCAGAGCTTTGGTTAAGCTTAGTTCTGGAATATAACATTTGAACGAACTCGTCAGAAATAGAACCAGTAGTGTTCTAGGACGGGTAACTCTATACAGATAGGATCAGTAATATCCTAGTATGAGTAGCAGAATCAGAACAACTCGTTAGAGATGGGGTCAGAAGTGCCTCAGAACGAGTCGAGAGTAATATGTTTTTAAATAACGTATTTGTGATTATATTTATATATAGTCTGGTTTTAGAAATATAATTTTTGAATATATAAAAGATATATATTTGAAAAGTTAAAAAGGTTAGAAACAAATTGGTTGTTGTGTTGTGTGATTGTAAATTTATCAAACCACTTTCGACTTTGTTCCTTTTCGGGGACGAAAAGTTTTAAGTTGGGGAGATTGTAACGACCTAGAAAATCTGAACCAATTTAAAAATTTTAAATTGGCTAAAATAATGGATTTTAAATATTTAAAATAAATATTTTAAATAATGGCGATGAAAACTGAGTTTGAATCGACAATAGAAAACGAATATAATTAATTATAATTATAAACAAGGCCTGAAATGGCGTGGCAGTTTCAAAAATTGAATTCAAACTTTGTCGGACTGTACCGGGTGCAAAACAATCCGGATTTTAGTGAAACCAAAAATAATGGAATCTAATTGATAATATCTTTCTAACGAATCTGACCAATCGAAATTTGATAGCGGGAATCAAAAGATATGTCCAGTTGAAAATACTGAATAGTCGCTATGGAATTCAGGCCCTTAAAAATGGATATTTTGCAAATGACCTCGGATTTCGACGAAACCACTTTTGTTGGATCCGCAGGGTCAAGTTATTATTAGGTTTCAAATTTCATAAATTTTCGAATCAATATGTGAGCGTGGCAAAAGAAAACGCGTTTGACCAGTTTCAGTTGATTTTAATCGACTGGAAATTGGCCATTTTTCAAACGGTCTCAGAATTCGACGAAACTAGTTTTGTTAGGACCGTATCGTCAATACGAAGCTAGAAAATATTTTTCTGGAATTTTTCTAGTTAGTATGTGACCCCGGTAATTTGAAATGTACGTTTAAAATTCAATATAGTGATTTAAATTTAAATTCAACAGAAACTGATTCAAACGATCAAATCAACTTGCAATACATATCCCATTGCGTTCGGAATGGGGGTTAAACGCTATGGACGACAGGCGGTGGGCCTCGTTTCGAGGTCGTATGTAAAAGTCAACTTTTTGCAAAATTAAATAATTAAATAATAAAAAAAAAATCTATTTTCCCTCCTATACCTTGGCCCCCCCTGTAATTCATTACCGATTTCATTTAACAGAAAAAAAAAACAAAGAAGAAGAAAGGGAGCAGCTCGTCGCCGCCGCCGAAGCTCCACTCTCCGATCCCGAAAGCCTAGCGCCGCCTTCCCCAGTTCGAGACCCCCCGCCTCCGCCTGTCCCCCCTCCATCGATCGAAGACCCGAGCCTCCAGAAGCCATCGCGAGCGATTCGAGAGCGCCGCCTTGCCCAGTTCGAGACGCTGAAGCCGCCGCCCCCTGGAAGCGAGCTCCGCCTTGCCGCCGACGTCTCCAACCCCCCCTTCTTCGCACCAGTGTAAGTATTTCTGTTTTTATTTTTAATTCTTAATACTGATTTTTATATAAAGTAAAAACTGATTTTAAACAGGTTATAAAAACTGATTTTTAAAAGAAGTTAAAAACTGATTTTTTTAGAGTTTAAAACTGATTTGATTTTAAAACTTTAAAAGGAAAAAGGTTTAAACTTTAGATAGAAAAAGGTTTAATCTTTTAAAGAAAAAATTTGAACTTGAAAAAAATAAAGATCATATTTTCAAAATAGAAAAGACGGAATTTTTATTAAGTAGAAGAAGTAAGATATGATTTTTATATTTTTAAAGCAATAAAAATATAATTTTTACATCATAGGAATATTAAAAATATAATCTTTATATTAAAAATATAATCTTTATATATTGAATAGCGAAGTCAAAATCCGATTTTTATATATTGAATAACATAGTAAAAATTCGATTTTTACATATGTAGAGAATACGGGCAACGAAGCGACAAAAGGAGAGATTGGCGAAGATTTTATGCAAGGAAGTGTCGTGCAGTTGGATAGCTATTGGTGAGATTTCTGATTTAAAAATATTATATATGTGTGAAATGAAAGTGAATTGCTATATATAAATATATATATATATATATATATATATATATACACGCCCCTCGTCCACAAACCATGGACGATATTTATTGGCTGAAATTGTTGTGAAAATTGATTGATAGCGAATGATTGTTTGGGATTGTTTTTGATTGATATTGGTTGATTGTGGTTGAAAAATACCCATGGGTGGTTGTGAAATATTTGGTTGAAACCACATAGGATTAGTTTGTGGAAATGAAATAAATATATACATGCCACCTGCGTGCGAACTAGATGCATGATCCCCATTGTCAAAAACCGCGAGGTTTCAAGGTAGAGCGAGGAGCCGTACTAGGGACGGTCCCGGTTTAACTACCCTGCCGTTATGCTGCCGAAATTTTGAATAATATTCGTGTGTTTGAACTATTTTCATTTGCTTAAACTATATTTATTCATTGTATAGAAAACATTCATGTGTTGAATTGATATTCATTCGTTGATTAGAAATTCATGTGTTGAATGGTATTCATATTTTGAAATAAATCGTTTGATAATAAAAATCACATTTTTATCTATATATAGAAACTATAGAAAACATACATGTGTTGAATTGATATTCATTCGTTGATTAGAAATTCATGTGTTGAATGGTATTCATATTTTGAAATAAATCGTTTGATAATAAAAATCACATTTTTATCTATATATAGAAACTATAGAAAACATTCATGTGTTGAATTGATATTCATTCGTTGATTAGAAATTCATGTGTTGAATGGTATTCATATTTTGAAATAAATTGTTTGATAATAAAAATCACCTTTTATCGACTATATGAACTGTGTAAAATAATCTCGTTTTAAAAGAAATTGTTTTATGATAAAAATCCCATTTTTATCACCAACTTGAACTATATAGAAAAATAGTGTTTTGAAATGAATTGTTTTACAATAAAAATCACATTTTTATTGTATGCATAAATCGTTGAAATGTGAAGTGTTAAAAATAGCCACTTGTTCAAAATAAACATATATGAGTTGAAATATTCATTAATTAGCTAATGAAATGATTTGCACCTATTTATGTAACATTAGAATGAATGGTGTTTTTAAAACCAAACAGAAATCAAATATGAAGTGGAATAGAAAATGATAAATGATAAGAACTGTATATATATATGTACATGCATATTCATTGAACAGGTTATAGCAAAGGGGCTAGAGAAGAGGAATAAAATTTTGTGCCCGACAAATAGGTACACATTTACTGTTTTGTTTGGGTGATGATTTTATGAGTCTGTTGGCTAGCCGCTTGGCTTTTCCTTTTTCTTTTTGAGATTAGAAGGACCGGGAAAGCTATTTGCGATTTCCCGATGCTCCCGGTGCAGGGGAGGTTATGGCGAAATTTTCCAAAATTTTAAGGTGTTAGAAAAATATTTGAAGTGAAAACGATATGGAAATCATTGAAGGAACTACATTTATATAAATATATAAATATAAATAAAATTAAAACGAAACGAGGCCGTGCAGTTCGTATTTTGAAACCGTGATTTCAAACAACTAGTACGGGAAATCCGACCATTGGATTTTCCCGAAACCTCAACCGTCGGGTACGCCTTGGAAATATCTTCCCAATGGCACCAACCTTGTAAAAATCCAACGGTTGGATTGTCTGGAATGTTTAATTCAAATCTGAAGAAAAACAGCGCCAGAAGCGATTATATTTATATATATATAAATATAATTATATATTTAATCGAATAACGACGCTGCAGTTCGTATTTTGAAATCGAAATTTCAAACGATTGTACCGGGAGATCCGACCGTCGGATTTTCCTGAAACTGGAACCGTTGGATTCGCTTTGAAAAGACCTTTCTAATGATGTAAACTTTGTGAAGATCCAACGGTTAGATTTTCATATATGTGTAAATCAAATCTGAAGAAAAACAGCGCCACGGCCGCTTTATGGCCCGAAGCGTCGTTTTGAATAAAATGGCTATTTTAAAATAAATAAAAATAGCGATAAATAGTTATAAAATATCATAAGCGATATGGAATGGAAATAAACAGAATTTGCTTGATTTATGTGGCTTTTGATGGTTGAATGTGTTTGGTGTGAAAATTACATTTAAGAACAATATTGGTGTTGTCGAATAATTTAACCATTGAAATAAATCGAATTGAAATTCTAAATATACGTGAATTATTTGAAAAGGCCGAGTTAATTCTCATTTCAAATAATTGACTGACGATTGAAAGTCGAAGATGAAGACGATGGTCGAAGACCGGAGATCTTCACCTCGTTTGGATGGTAACCGAGGTCCTGATTGGGAGGCATCCCGAAATATGGATAATGAGTGGTGATCGTCCAGACGTACGTGGTGATCGATGGGTTTGCGAGGTATTTAGTGCCTCCGGTTTCGTTCAGACCCAGAACGGACTTGTAAATGGACTGTGTGTCCGACATTGGATTTTATTCTGTGTTGATTGATCTCTGTTAAATATACATCTGTTTGGCGGCGGAGAATTTATTCTTTTGCTTAACGCCCTTCTCTGAGACGTACGAGCTCAGAGGTTGTATATCGATGGACATCAATCGCATGGCGTGAATTGCCTGTGTGGCATGCTAAGATGCAGTGATCAGGGCTTCTGTTGAAAAGCAAAGTCTTGTGGTGATGATCAAAGCACCGCCTGTGTGGCGTAGCTTTGTGTATAACGTGAATTCGCGAGCCTCACATCCCGGTATGAACCTAAAACGGGAGAAGGACCTCAGGGAGGGCATGCGTTTCTTTCTAGCTAGGGTGGTGTCAGTGACCTACCAACCCTGACATTTATATACTTTTCACCTATGTGGTTGTTGCTGTTGCGAGGCGCCTCGGTTTGATCGGACGATCCGGGTCCGATGGAGTCATTCGTTGGCTCGTTTACGCCCCAAAGGGCGGGGAAACGCATTGTTCAGGAATTTTAATCCACATCGGTGGACCGGCCCTGACGATCCAAAGGCTTGACTGAGTACTTGCCTGAGGGGCGGGCTAGAGCGTCTCGAATTCGGTAAGGACTATCTTTTGCCTTGGTTCATGACGGAAATCCAATTTCCAAATACGACATCGTGCGGTTTTGATTGTATACCTATATATGGCGACATAGTGGTATGGGGCATTAATGCCGTCTATGATTGATAGTTATGATTTGAAATTGTTTTCAAAACATATAAACACTAGCAATAATATCAAATGCCTTTGTTTTATTCGTATCAAGCATATCTTGGCCGTTATAAGGTAAAAACTCTATCCTCCGGTTTGCGTTGCATTGTGTGATGGGAACTGAGTCTTATAACGGCTTCATTTTTATAAAAAGCATAGCGATGTTTAAAAGAAAGAGTTGTTTTAATGCACTGGCAATCCAATGGAGTAAACCCGTTCCACGAAAGTGGCGTGGTCCTGTGATTAGCCAAAATATATGTGTTGAGTAGATTTCTCATACCAGTCCCATGACTGACTCGTAGTTTGTTTCACTCTCAAACTCGGGTGCCCCTTTTTTCCACACGGGCAGCCTTGTATTCAGGTTTAGCTGGTTCTTTCTGGATAGCTGGAGCTGAAGATGGATTCTATCATTTATTTCTTTTTATGCTGTTCAGCTCCTATTGTACATATTTTGTTTATTTCCGCTGTAGACATTTATGTATAGCTGAACTGTATTTGTACTAAGTAAGATCCTGTATACTGTGTAACTCTGATGATTACTTTTATCCAGTATATTCTATTGTTCATTATCTGGTGTATTTATTTAATTCTGTTCTGCAATTATCTGTTTCTGTGTTATATTCCAAAGATAACCCTTGTCTCCGTGAAACGGGATTTCGGGTCGTCTCAGACAAGCATATAAAAAATGAAAACAATGAAAGTGGAGAGTAGGAGAAATAGAGGTCGACTTAGGGCCCGTTTGGATAGGGTAAGATAGCCGCTTTTTTTATCTCCTTATTTTAGAAGCAGATTTATTTTGCTTAGGGTTGTCAATAAATAACTGAAAAAATCAATATTCGTTTGTATTCGTATTCAAAAATAGGAAATAGATCTGTTATCCGATATGCGAATACGAATATCCGATGCTTGATATTCATTTTTGGATATTAGATATGATTATAATGGTATCCGTATACGGAAAAGATCCATCCGATTTTCTGATGCATGTGTTTATATATTATATATAATGTTTAATTTACGCCTAAGCTTAAATTAATATATAAATTTCCTTAAAATAGCTAAATTAATCTCAACTATTGGATTATAAAATAATGTTATATTTAGTATTGTGAAACATTTTATATCATGTACTCATTTCATTTTGTAGTATGGTTATAATTAAGGCATAAATTTATATATGCTTCTATGATATATGTTTTGTTTTATATTAATCTTAAGGTCATGTTTTTCATATTTTGGACACTTTATCTCTTAAAATATTTGTTATATGAAAATTAATTTGATCGATGTCTTACTTGTAATTTTTAATTAGATGTAATAACCTTTTCAAAAATTTATTATGAACCAAATTTTCATGTGAGTGATGTATTTGTAATTTTCTTGATTTATTTTCAGATATTTTTTCGGATATTTTCAAATATTTTTCTGACATTTTCGGATAACTATACCCAATGTACAATTTTCAGCATCGCATATGGATATTTTCGGATATCCGTATTCGCTAAGGTGGACATAGATATTGTTGAATATCTGAAAATATTCGTGGATACGGATACAGATATTCTTAAATGGGTATACGCGGATATCAAATATGGATACATGTACAGATTTTCATATTCAAATATAGATTAGGATATAGTTGTATTTGTATTCGACTGCATCTATTTATAGCCCCTATTTTGCTTTTTTTTTCTTTCATACATTCAAAACATCGTTTCGACTTTTTGGCCATGCTTATTGAAATTAGGGTCCATGCTCAATGGCAATTTACCCCGTTTCTCTGTTCTTTAGAAACGCCAAGTTCTCTTCTGTGCTCTCCATAAAGGTAGGGTCTTTTCTTCGATTCTTTATATTTTTATCAATTTCGATCTTTCAATCTCTAATTTGAGTTATCTTCTTATGTAAATCTAAATTAAAACCTATAATCGATTCGTATGTTACATATATCTTTGACTATCTATGTTGGTTAAAACCACTGGGGATTAAAGGGGTTATGTAAGAATCGTCTTTTACTATTTCGTAGTTTGTCAATTAATGTGTTTTATTTCCTCAATCTATTCTAGAAAAAATCCAAGTGAAAAGCGCCTAAGTTTCAGATTCATTGATCTAACTTCTAAAATTGCAGGAAATTTACAAATGCTCAAATTTCAGAAATTATCACCGAAATCCCCAGCTTTTTGCTATGAAAAGAGAAGACTTAAAACCAAAGAATTATTACCAGTCTATTGGTTTATGTAACCATGAGACAACATATTAACATCATTGTTGTTATTATGTCATGATATTTGTAACACCATGAATTCTAATAAGCAATAATTAAATGTACAAGATTAATAAACTAATTATTAATTAGAATATTATTCATAATTAGATAATGGGACTAGCACCATTCGGTCCCTTGTAATTTTCTAATGAAAATGGACACTTGGTTTGCTAAAATCAGAGTTAAAATGATGAATCAAAGAAGAATTCAGAAAATTTAAATGAACTAACATTTGGAATAAGCGTTCATTGGGCAACCCAGCCCACTAAGATCGACACCTGTGTCGACCCATGCCATAGAGGGTCGACCCTTGTGCCTACCTGGGAGGCAGATGGGTCGACCCAGGTCGAGAATTCTGCTTGCCTTGGCCTGCACGCAAGACATCGTAAATTTATTATTTTCCATCGTTAATTTTGCTTAGTTGGCTTAGTTTTATTGTTTTATTTTAACTAAGGGCTAACGTAATGCTTTCTTATTGGTCCGATGACACAGCAGATATAGATCTAATCTTGGATTTGGACGGTTGGGGGAATCTAGCAAACCCTATAAATAGACTAGCAGAGCCTCTCTCATTTCATTACATCCATTCTCTTTCTCTCTTTTTTCTTCTTCCCCTGGCCTATCCTAAAAATTAGAAAGCCCGTATAGTTAATTTTTTACGGGGATAAAGAAGTTCTTAAGTTTTAAATATTTACTTTTATGAACACTTCTAGAGCCGGAGGTTCTGCTAGATTTAAGAAGAAGGCCACGCGGGAAGCTTTGTTCATCAGATCTATGAGTTTTTATGTAATTTTTAGATTAGTTATTTGCATATGAAAGTTTAGGCAGTTAGATAGTTTTAATTTGCAAGTTTTATGTTTACAATATTTATACGTTTATATTGTGTAAGCTACTGTAGTTTATTTACTTTCTATGCCTATTTCTTTCCAGTTGTTTATTGTTTTTAAGTAAATCTCCTTCATTTATCCCCTTCTTTGTTGTAGTTTATTCACATTTATGCTTATGACCTATTTTATTTTGGGGATTGTTAAAGGGACTCCATTTTTTGTTAAGGGAGGGACAATTTTTCAATTTTTGATGAATTGTTAAGGGGGGGACAAAATAAGTCCGCCCCCCCTTAATTATATAATTAAAAATTCCAGTACTATCCCTATAATCTTCTTATACATGCACATATACATACACATGAACTCACACCATCATTACCCATATACATACAAATACATAACACATAAGCCCTCCTAACAGAGAAAAACTAATGCACAACTGCAAATAACTATATAAATTTAAACACTTAAGTATAAGTCAGACCACACTTGCATGAATTCAAACACTTAAGCATAAGTCAGACCATCACTTATTAACATTTCTTGGTCTAATAAGATACATGAATAATTAACTCTGTAAATTGCAAAATAAATTTAGAATCAATATACACTAACCTTCTATAATTCAACTTATAAGGAAAATAAAAAGAAATAACAATCAAACCAAGATCCACATCCTTCAACTCCCCCTAATTCAAACAAAGTTCATATAATCTCAGTAATCCAGTTTAAATCATGCTTTTATCACTCATACGTGTAAATAAATAAATAATAGAGAAAATAAAAAACGATAATTACAATTACATGCACCTTATATTTGGTAATGATATAAATAGCGTAGAATCATCTACGCAAGTATCCAAAGAAAGTCAATACCAAACATATCCAAAACTCAGCTCGGAATTATGAGAAGTAATTAACAAATTAAAATATAGTTAATCATTGCATGTCTAATTAATTAAGGTTACGAGGGGCAGTCTAGTCCATGCTTATTTTAAAATAAAAAAAACTAAACCCTCCCTTAACAATTTTTTTTTTAAGGTGGAGTCCCCTTAAAAATGTCCCCCCCCTTAATCAAAAGTGGAGTCCCTTTAACAACCCCCTTTATTTTTCAGTTTATTTTCGAGTCAAAGTCTTACGAGTAGCCTAGATCGATTCCCTTTTTCATTTAGCACTGAGCCTAGGCTTGAAGATGGCCTAGGCCTTTATCGTCATTTTTGTGTTAAATTGGAATAATGTTAAAATTGATTTAAAAAGGGATTTTGGGCACATAAGAACTGACTAAATATTGTAATCAGTATTGAAGCATAAATTGGGGATAAACCATAATATGTAATTGGAGAACATGAAAACATATGAATTGGAATAGGATGAACCTAATTGAACGTTAAGTAAAGTGAGAAGGGGATTGTACGAAAAGATAACATTAATTAGAAATGTTAATACAACATAGGGATATAACATGAGGTTATATAGGGTTTATTAATAAACTTAAATCGTGTTAAGTTAAATTGATAAAATTAATATGCTAAGATAGAGGGATTCCGTTCCAACAGTGTGGAGCTGATTGGGGAAGATAAGTGGCTTGTAGAATAGGTCTGTTCTAGCAGCATGAGGTTGATAAGCGAAGATAAGAGGCCGATTTAAATAATAAATAGGGACCAAGTCTAGGGGTGACTTGTGTCAATCGCATATTTGGTTGGGAAACCATATTAGTCAGTATCCCTTTTATCATGAAGTCTCATACTAAGAAGAGGCTAGGGCGTGCTTTACTGTACTGGATAGTAAAAGGTTTAAACAAGGTGCGTAGGGGAGCACTCCGACGGGACGATGATCATACATCGTGTAGATTGGGAAAGATAAGCCGCTGTAACGCTTGTGATTAATGGCTTTGCCCTTTTAGTTGATAGGTTGGGGATTTATAACCCTGAATTCCGTAGCTGGCATATGTTATCATATTATGGGTACATGAGTTGATCGACCGATAGAAATTAGGTAAAGCCCGATTGGGATATCTTGGTAGCTGGTGCAAAAAAATTCGGATAAGAATGAGAAACCTATCTTTATTCCTGCTTATCTTTCCTGCTTTTTCATTTATTATTTTATGTTTATTGCTCTGAGAACTGTTCATTTGTTTAAATGTTTCCTTAACTTATGCTCATGCTAGAAGTAACTAGAACCCACCAGACATATGTCTGACCTAGTTTGTTTTCTCCTTCTCTCCTCCTTCCCTCCCCCCTCCATGTTCATAGGGTGGGGGGGGTCTCATTAGTGATTCTTGATTATTCGGTTCATCTTGGATTTAAATTCTTTCCAGATTCATATATTGGTTCAATTTTTGTTTTCTGGTCATTGTATTAACATTTGAGGGGGATGGTTTTTATGGTTTTACTTATGTACAATGATATTATGTTTTTCCACAAGACAATTTTATGTTGACGACTATTTAGTATTATAGAAATGTAATAAGTATTATGATTTGACTTGCTTATTTAAATAATGTTTTACGTTTCTAATGTGTTTTACATTTCTATTTTGTGAATTTTAGTCTTTGTGTTGTTACTTTATGCCTAAGCGCTTCATAAACCTTAACGCATCCTCATATAGGTGACGTTAAAGGGTGTGGGGGTGTTTCATTTAGTATCAGTGCCTAAGGTTACAAGATCAAAGATTTTTTTTTTGAAAATGTGTTTTCAAAAGTAAAAAAAAATCAAGTAAAACTTATTTTTGAAAAATGTCCCCTCAAGTCAATTACAATATTTCCTTGGTCTTTTTATGAATCCTTGTCTCTTTTCTTTTCAGCATATATGGGGCTCCCAATTTCCCAGTGGGGGTTCCCATTCCGGCACATTTTTGTAGATATGTTGAAACTACAACGCCTGCCAAAGAGCAAGGAAATGCCCCCACCTCCAGCCATAGCCATGGTACTTCTACCAAATCTTGCGGTTAATTCTACAAGCTCTGTAAAGATTTTTCTACTATGGGCGGCACGCCATTTCTTGGATCATAGAGTTTTTTTGAAGCTCGTAGTTGGCTTAGAGAAATCGGACGTGTATTTGGATTATTAGAGCTCAATGACAGGAGGAGGATTTAGTTGAACACTTGGTTACTGAAAGGAGAGGCGTCATATTTGTGGGAAATAGTTGGGGCAGAGCAGGCCGTATAGACATGGGATGAGTTCGAGGATAAGTTCAAGAAAAAGTTTTTATCACAAGCTAAAGAAGGGATGCAGTTGGAAATGTTCTTGAGCCTAAGATAGGGTAATATGTCAGTTACGGAGCATGTGAATAGCTTCAATGAGTTTGCGGGATTTGGCTTAGATCTGATTAATACTGCATATAAGAAGGCTTTGAGGTTTGCGATGGGACTAAACCAACCCTCCAAGGACTAGCAATGATGCGTATTCTGATGGGAGCTACGTTTGAGAGGCTTGTGGATATGGCTCTTATGCACGAGGATGAAAAAGAGAGTAAACAAGATAAGTCTAAAGTAGCTAAGAAAGGAACTGGAAAGAAAACGTGGTGGCCTAAGAAAGATGCAATGAAAAAGGGTGAGAAGGCAGATAAAGCATATATCAAGAAGGAAGTGAAGCGTCAAGGGTATGGTATGATGGGGCACTTCATCAAAGATTGCAAGAAGACAGTTAAGACAGGTGCTTGTTTCAAGTGCGAACATATGGGACATTATAGCAGGAAGTGCTCTCAAAAGCAGGGATAAAGGGAAGGTACATCTAGATCATAAGTTCATGCACTTAAGGCGCCTCAGATTGGTAGTAGCGGTCATGATAGAGGTAGGAAGGTCACTGTAGAAGGTTTGATTTCTCTTTTCGACTTTCCCATTAAGACCTTGTTCAAATTCGGTGCTTCTCACTCTTTTATATCCAGTTCTGTTGTTAATAGTCTGTACTTAGATACTTCTACCGTTTTTGATCCAATAATTGTGTCAAACCTCATAAGAGGTATGGCTTACCTATCTATGATGTGTAGGGGTTAGAGGATTTCTATTCTTGTTGTCGAGTTTGAGTGTGACGCGTATGTACTGGCTTTTATGGGTTATGGAATTATTCTAGGGATGGATTGGCTGGCCATGTATGGCGTTGTCTTTTATTGTGAAAGGAGAGTTTTTAGGCTTTTGACGTGGAAGGACTCTAGAGATTTCTTATGATCTGTGAGGGTTGGTAACGCTCAATATCTTGGATTCCCTAGATGCTTTTATCGACAATCTCAGTTTGATGCCTGTAGTTGGAGACTTCCCAAATTGTATTTGAGGAGGTGAGAGGGCTACCTCCTAGGCGCGAGATAGATTTCCGGATATACTTTGTTAAGTGTGCTAAGCATGTTGCGTTGCCAGTGCGCCACATGGCTCCAAGAGATAGGAGGAAGCTTAATAAGCATGTCAGTGATTTGCTCAAGAAAGGGTTTATTAGACGAAGTATTTCTGAGTGGGAAGCACCAGTCGTCTTCACGACTAAGGCGAATGGCTCTCTCCTTCTATGTGTGGATTATAGAGAATTGAACAAGCTCACGAAGAGGAATAGACACCCATTCCAACAGATAGACGACTTATTTGATCAGTTTATGTGCACTTAAGTTTTCTAGCAGTTGGATATAGCTACAAGTTTTCATTAGCTTAGGTTCGCGGATGATAGCATAGAAAAAACTGTTTTTAGGACTCCTGATGGATTCTTTGAATGGCTGGTTATTCCTTTTGGGCTAACCAATGCACGTATGAGTTTTGTGGATTTAATGAGCCGAGTATTTAGGGAGTACCTAAATAAGTTCGTGGTGGTTTTCATTGATGATATCTTGGTATTCTCGAGGAGAGAGGAGGAGCACGCCTTGCACTTATGGGAGGTCCTACATACTCTCTGTGCACATAAGTTGAAGGCGAAAATTTCAAAGTGCCACTTCTAGCGGAATGAGGTAAGGTTCTTGGGGAATGTTGTCTCTTGTGATGGTATAATGGTGGATCCCGCTAAGGTTGTCATAGTAGGGAATTAGAAACCCTCACAACTGTGATAGAGGTAAGGAGATTTTTAGGTTTAGCGGGATACTATTGGAAGTTCATCAAGGATTCTACGCGGATCTCAGCTGCGCTTGCCTGCCTTATAAAAAAAACCTAATTTTTGCTTGGGATGCGGATTGCGAGGATGCATTATTAAGATTAAAGAAGGCTCATACATTAGCTCCAGTATTGACTCTTCCCGATGGCACGAAGATTTTCACAATTTATACTAATGCTTGCGGAACGGTTTTAGGTGTGGTGTTTATGCAGGAGGGTAGGGTTGCCTGCTACAGGGGTAGGAAGTGAGGGTATGGTAATAATATTTTCCATCAACACCCGGAATGAGTTATATGGAACATATATTTAGGCAAACTTGTGCAACCATGATCTAAGGTTACTGAAGGGCAATCTAGGGTTAGTGTTCCTTAGCTAAATTAACTGCTTCTTAATGTCATAATCTCCATTCCAAAAATTAGTTATTCTTCCATCAAGGGGTGAATATCACGCTTACAGAATTATGGAGTTCCAAAGCACCTTGAAGAATGATTTACTTAACTTAGTACGACTGAAACTCTGGTGGTCAGTTACTCCTTAAATCATGGGTAAAATGGTATACATTGTGATGAGAGGAAAACAGGCTAATGCTTCCCGATACTCGGAAGGTAAGGGTACTTGTGATGCCTATTAACTTAAACGATCCTTCCACATCGAGCCAGCCCAAAGGGCCTTGGTTGTGTCAGTGATCAAGTCATAAGCCTACAATCGACCTCCTTTCCGGAGTTGAGTAATATTAGGCTCATTATGAGAGTGTTGATTCATGTTGCCAATCCTTGAGGTAAAGAGGGGGAAAGGCTTTGGGTTTCCACAAAACATTTCCTCTCTATGAGGAAATCGTGAACAACTCTTTCATACGAAAGGTTAGTGTTAACTTCCTGTTCCACCTAAATGGCACAATTTGATTATCAAATCACGAAATGTTTAAGCCTTGGACTTCTTCATTCCTGAATTGTAGATGTATTACAAGAGATGAAGAGATCCCCAATCCGATTTGGAATTTAGGGTTTGGTCCTCAAAGAAGAAAGGAAAAGATTGAGAAAAATGAAAGAAGCCCCCTAAAATGTTACCCCTAGGGCCTTATTTATAGAGAAATCGGGGCCCCTTCTGCTATTGGGCCGTTGGGCCTGCAGGAGCCTCTATTGACCGCTTTTTCCTTGGGTCTCGGGTGTTTTAGCTTTTAGCCGCTTTATGGTGCTGATTATCGCTTTCGTAATGAAAGCTCCGTTTAGTTGAAGCTTCTTTGAGATTGATATGAACCTTCGGTCGTGTGCTCTCGTTTATAAGCTTCCGGATGTAGGCTTTCGGTTTTCCCATGAATACTTAGAGGAGCTTGCCCTCATGATGTATGTAGTTAGCTGGCGGTTTAAAACCACTGTCGGTGTCTATACTAAGTAGACTAGCATGGATACATGTATCCCTTCTAGGGTTCCAGTTGGCCTTCCGCTGGAGCTGTTGGGAAAGTCTGATCTTCCGGAAGGTAACTCCTGGTGATATGCCTGTTGTCTATTAATGTAGCCTTTCGGTGTTTATGCACTGGATGTTTTGGAAGCCTGTTCCGGATAATCTTTATATGCTTCTGGTCTAATACTCTTGATTCCTTCGCCTCCCGATGTATCAGCATTAAGCGGGTTAATACTGACAGCCCATCCGTCCTTCGGGTTTCAACTAGTGGAGCTCTTGCCATCCTCTTTCTTAGCTTCCGGCTTAGATTACCTTTGGCTATAGGATCTCCCTGCCGAATTAACGCTGTCGGGTCCCTTCCTGGATAGGCCCTGTCGGATATGCCTGATTGGTATGCTATAGATTTTGAGCTTCTTCATCCCAAGAAGGAGTCGGTTGATGCAATTCTCAGGTCATTCCTTCCTACTCTTGGTTCTTTCTAATGTTTGACTCTTGCTTTTGGTGGGTTCCTATGTGCTTGCGGTCATCAGATACCCTTCACCGTCAGCTTGTTTTGGAGTAAATTTTGGTAGTAACATTTACCCCCCTAGTGAAGGGGTGCTATCGACTTTCCAAGTCAAACCTTTCTTTCTGGATCCTTTCCATTTTATTCATGAGTGGTTTTTAACATTGGATTATGTAATGAAAAACCCTCAAGGTGTTGTTCTTGCGTTAGCTCTTCATTTGACCGTCAAAGGTTGGAAGTCCGCGACTGGTTTCTTGTTTCAATGACAGCTCTAAACTAATCCTTACTCGGGTAACTTGAAGATTAAAAACCAGAAGTCCTCCTCTGGTATTAATAGAAGTTCCAAACCAAACCCATTGCTTTCATAATTAAAGATTAAAGACCAAAAAAACCCCTTTCGCTATTTAATAGAAGAACCGAATCAACCTGGATTTGTGTATTAATATAGAAGACCTGAATCAACCCTTGTTTAGGTAATTTAAAGATTGAAGACCAGAAATCCCCTTCCGGTATTTATAGAAAAAACAAATCAACCTAGATTCTAGTATTAATATAGAAGACCTGGATCCACCCTTGTTCAGGTAATTTAAAGATTAAAGGCCAAAAATCCCCTTCCGGTATTTAATAGAAGAAATGAATCAACCTAAATTCAGGCATTAATATAGAAGGCCTAAACCTACCCTTGTTTAGATTATTTAAACATTGAAGACCGGGAATCTCCTTCCGATATTAATGTTTTGGTATCCTCCTTGGATTTGATTTGTGAAGCAGAGGTTGTACGTGCTTTGTGGGCCACTCTCTAGGCCTGTGCGTCCGGTGCGCTTGGCTAGCTTATCCACAAGCAGGGCCCAAGGACTTACCCGACCTCCCTTTAGGAGGCGCCTGATCCTGACCCTCGTAGATGATGATAAGGTCTTAGAAACTTAGACGGGGCCGTTGTAGACACAGAACTAAGGTTTACTCTTTTGATGCTCTATACTAACCATTATGGGTATTGATAGAGGCATACACACCACCCCCTGAGGGGTACCCTATCCTGACCATCGTAGGCGATGATAGGGGTTTGTGTTCCCTTCTGCGGGTAACGGGGAACAAAAGCAGAAGTAGGACATGCTCTTCTGCGAGCAGTGGTAGGACGTGCATAGTTCTAGCAGAGGCAGGGGGTACTCTTCTACGAACAGAGGCAGGGCATGCTAATTGTTAGATGCACTGCCACGACCATTTCTAGTGTGAAACAGAGGCTTACGCTTTTGATGCTTTAGCCTAGCCCCCTCTGATTTGGGTATGGAGAAAGACTAACACACCATCCCCCTCTGGGGGATGCCTCGTCCTGACCAAATTTGGTGATGACAAGGGATTTGATCCGTCTACGGATTGACCCTTTTTAGGTTTCTTTAAGCTTTTGGAAGGGTTTCCATGCCCTTAGTCATGTGATCATTTTTTGTAGGAAATCATCTTTCTTCTTACCCCTTTATCATTGAGAAGTATGGTTCTAAGTGTTCCGACATTCATGTTCTTGGAACAAGATCACCATTGGGTCTGCATAATCTATATGTTCCTGGCATAACTTCTTTATGGACGTTCAAGGGTCCTTCCCAGTTTAGACCAAGCGGGCCATCCGTTGTAGGGTTGTCAATGGTCGGGTTCAGGTCGGGTCAAGTTGTGTTCGGGTCGGGTCAGCTCAACCCGTTTATTAAACAGGTTGGTTTCGGGTTGACCCATTTATAATCGTGCGGGTTACGGGTTTGATTCGTGTAACCCGTTAAGAAAAATATTTGTACAAAATGATGTGAATGAACATAAAAACATGAAAGAAGGGTATTGTCGTCATTCACTTGTTGCAAGCTAAGATGAGAATAAAAATGTAAAAAGTTGTTAATGTGGGAATACACATGAAAACGTGAAAAATTGTTAAGTGTTAGTGTGTATGAATAATTGAATAATGACATCATCCTTCATTTTCAAGCTAAGATGAGAATTTTACAATAATATAGAGCCCATAAACGGGTTAGTCGGGTCAAATTCGGGTTTCGCAGGTCAACCCTAAACCCACCCGTTTATAAACAGGTCAAAGTCGGGTTGACCCTAAAATGACCCATTATTAAACGAATTTGGTCAACCTGCTAATTTCCTGTGCGGGTTTGGGATCGGGTTTCGGATCGTGTTGGAAGTTGACAACCCTAATCTGTTGGATTTTTTATGTTAGCCATTACTCTTCGTACATCAAGCTGTCCTTTTGCGAAGCTTCTAGTTTTGACCTTTGTAATGACCCGGGATTTTGTCGACTTTGGTTATCACCAAAAACTCATTGATGACTAACCAAACATCGAAAAATACCGGTCATTAATGAAAGAAGATAGAGGGTGAGAAAAGATAAGATAGAAACTTAGAATAGAAGAAGAAGAAGAACACAACATCAGAGTAACACGAACCTCACAGCGGAACGAATAACATATAATATATATAACATAACTTGAAATATACATCTGTACTTGGATATAGATCATTATCAAAGTACAACACTTACAACACAGTGGAAATAACTATAGCTATATAATCCTGAAGCCTCCTGCTCTAAGCTCTTCCAATATATCTGTAAATCCTGACTACTTGACTTCCCGTACAAAATTGGGCACACAAGAGTTTAGGGAAAACAACAAAATAAACTCCAGGTCAGTCGTGGGACTAGTATGAGTAAAACAGTTTAAAACAGTTTGAACAAGTAAACGATACCTCATAAGACCACGCCGTATAACGAAACGGGTTTTTCCCTTATGAGAATCCAAAATATCTTTATATCAAAAAACCTTTTGATATTATAATAATGTCTATCAACCACAATATAATAATCATCCAGCAGAAACACTTTCATCTCACGTTCTACATATATAGTATACAAATCAAAACTGCAAGCATGTATTGGGTAATGGATTTCCAACTATGACAAGGTATGGAACCACCTTTCGCTAGTGTATCTCTAGAAAGGAATACACTGGGTTCAACAAGAACATCTTGTAACCCGGCCACACATGACCGACCACTCATTTCGCTTGAGTGTATTGAATGTATATCACCAACGGTTGGGATCAGCAATTGTTTCCTGAATGGGACAGTATCGACAATAGATTTTTAGAAATAAATGAAACTCTAGATCAGGTGATTATACACCCTATTTCGGAGCGACCGACTTAGCCATGCTGCCTGCCCGATTTCTGTCATTTACCGGATGTGAGGCTAGAAGCTACGCTTTATCATCACACCAGATTCACTTTGAATGTCACATCGTCAAATCCATCAAATCACCGATTGACGTCTACAACCATACATTACGTGTCAGCTAAAAGAAGTTTCCTTCTCCGCTTCCACTCTTGGTACGGTTGAAGAAATCAATGTACGTGACATTTCTGGAAATACTCTGTCTGACATTCATCCATACAAGTCATCCAGGAACAGGATGAACCGAAGGCACTATTCAATACATCCATCTTAGGCACTGTTATCTAAGACTTATACGATAGCCCTTGCACTTTACTTCGTCTTCAATTATCCTTGGCATATATGATTCGCAACGCTTATGCCAATACAGAGTGGTTCTTTGGATAATAATTCAATCGATCTCTCCATATTGACAACGTTAAAATGGTCAAAACTTCGATAGTCTGTGATTTAACCATCAAAGAAAAACACGTGTGCAAACAACGATATTATTTCCAGATGGAAATTATATCGATCAAACAGCACTTAACATTTTATCTCTTAAGTTCATTAATTTACTTATCTCCTGTTTCCCTATATTCAAGATTTTCTATTTTCTAAATTTAGAAAATATATGTTATTTACATTGGGAACATTTCCATTTCTTGTTTTCTGTATTAGAAAATTCTTGTTTGGGAAAACATTTCCAAAACTCCTACGTTTGGATTAAACAGATGTTTAGATAAAACATCGCTATGCCAACTCAAACCATTTCCTTTAATTACTAAATTCACTTAACCATCATTTACTGTCGAATCTTAATCATTCCTTAGTTAAAAACGAAGCCAATCAAGTTGGGGTAGAACTACCTCTCAGACCTTAACTAAACAACATTTCTAACTTTGAAATAGGCAAAGTTCACTTTATATTTCTTTAACTAACTTCCTTACTTAACCTTTCTTTTTGAATAACTATATTCGATTAGCTTCTTTTTTGATTAGCTCTATTTGATTAACTCTGTCTAACCAACTCGACTCGACTAACTCCTTTAGATTAACTAACTTTGACTAACTTCTTTGGATTAACTAACTTTGACTAACTCCTTTGGATTAACTAACTTCGCCTAACTACTTTGGATTTAACTCACTTCGCCTAACTCCTTTGGATTAGCTAACTCTTACTAACTCCTTTGGATTTAAGTCACTTCGCCTAATTCCTTTGGATTTAACTCACTTCGCCTAACTCCTTTGGATTAACTAACTTCGACTAGCTCCTTTGGGTTAACTAATTTCGATTAACTCGATCAACTTGGTTTGATCAACTCATTTAACTTGGTTTGACTAACTCATTTGACAATCTGGTTTAACTAACTCATTTGACAAATCTGCTTTAACTAACTCATTTGACAAACTGGTTTAACTAACTCATTTGATTAATTCATTTCCTGAATAAATACTTCCTTTTAATAATTCTATTTATTCTAACCAATAATATTTCCTATATTATAACTTATCCTTCGATTTTATAATTATTCTCTTTTATAAAAATCCTTTTCCTTTTCTATATAAAATCCATCGATTTTATATAAATAATTCATTTTCAAAATACACTTTGAAAATCCCCTTTCCCACATCCAGTATTTCTTATGGTATTCAACGTACCATATAACAACGATAAATATCGTCCAAACACACATAATCAACAACAGATTATATATCACATCATATATCATAATATATGAATCACAGTAAAATAAATGTTGAGGAATCCAGTTGGATTCCTCCAACCTGTTTCCCTGCATCACAGATGTTAAACAATATAAATAACATCACTTTCAGTTCCATATGATATATTCTGTTAAACATAATCAATATAGAAATTCAACTAACTGGCTAGCAGTTCAATCAAACAGTCAACACACAGTCAATCAGCCAATATTTAATAGTTCTAAAAATACAACATGAAATTATAAACTGTTCAGAGTTAGTGAGATTTACTCACATTGGACTATCATCATTAATAACGATAATTGTCATTGATTCAGATTGGATCATTTATTTTGCTATAAATTGTAACGAGCTCCGATGGACTTCCAGTCAGTTCCGTGACGTAGTCACCATCCATACGATCCTAACGCAACTTACAGTTCTCAATTCTGACCTCGTATGGATGAGATATCAGATTTATAAGTTAGTGTACTATTTTAATTTAAATAAAACTAAATTCCTACTTTTATTTTGGGCCTCTACCTTTGCTTTCCCTTTCGGCCCATTACCACCTAAGCCCAGACCCGCTCCCAAAAGCTTCTTCCCCAAATGAATCATATAGGGAACCGCAAGTACCCAAAAGCTATAGCCGATCTTTCAAAAATCAAAGCTCCATCCATGCTTCCCTTAAATTCAAACCAACACCATTAAAAATCCTCTCATTGATTCCTTTATCACCCCCTACCATTGAAGAGACACTCGCTGGTCTCCCTTGGATTCCGTCAAACAGAAACGCGCGCCTACTCCCTGTACACAAGCGACATTATTTTGCCCCAAATCGCCAACAAATTCACCACAATCTGCTAACACACTCACTGATTCCAAAAACAATATCCAGTTCTTGATTCGATGCTCCAACAACCCAAAATTGGCTACCCTAACTTAACGCTGTACAAAAACAGTGAGAATAATATGCACCGAACCCATCAATGTATATATAGAATTGAAGATAATCGCGATGGGGACTTGAGTGAACTTGGTTGGAGATTTATGGTTTTATATTTGATTTTCTTTTGAATTTTTGAAAGAGGAATGTTCACATTTTTGGTTTCCTGAAGCATTCAGTGGCTTATTTCTTCTATAAGGGGATGTGATGTCTTGTGTGGCTGAGAGAGAAGGGTGTGGCTCCTTTGATATCCACACATTTTGTATTAGATATTTTGTTCAACTTATATTCGTTTGGCCCTTCTAAAAATTCGTACGATCACATATGATACCTAAAAATCACCAAACTGGACAGAAGTTGGGCGGCATCTACAAAAAAGGAGTTTGATGATAGCTAGAGTTCGACATTACGGTCCCAACGAAACTGGTTTCGTCGAATTTCGACTCTGTTTGCTCACACAGCGTATTTTTAATCGTCAAAATACCGATTGGTTTTCACTCTAAAAATCCGTATGGCCACACAGTGACTCTAAAAATCACGAAACTGGAAATCTAACAACTATATGACATTGCGGATCCAACAAAGTTAGTTTCGTCGAATTCCGACTTCGTTTGCTCACACAGCCTATTTTTAAAGGTCAAAATACTGACTGTTTTTCACTCTAAAAATCCGTACGGCCACATACTGACTTCAAAAATCACGGAAATTGAAATCTAGCAAAAATTTGACATTTCGAATCCAACAAAATTGGTTTCGTCGAATTCTGAGGTCGTATGAAAACTGGCTATTTTTAAAGCTCTGAATGACCCATTTAAGTATATAAATATATTTAAATATAATTGAATTAAATATAAATAAATTTTATTATTGTATATATTCACAGTGGAATACCATACAACTCCAGAATAATCCTGTATGGGTTTCTAACTCGATATTCACTTCTGGGTCAACCCGATATTCGATTTATATTGAAATTCCTTTTTAAAATATAAATAATTCCGTTATAAATTATAAAGGAATTCCACAGCGACTTTTCTAAAATTTGATTTGGACGTAAATCAAAATCTACACGATGAAATCCTGATTTTTCTCTTCCACTAGAAAGATATACTCCACCAGCTCCACACGTTTCTTGTTTCATAGAAATCCAGCTTAAAACGAATCCTGTATATTCAATTGAAGTTCGAATTGCCAATTTACGAACTGCAGCGCCATTTCAAGCTCGATTTTTATTATAATATAATTATACGTTCAAACTGTCGTTTATATAATATATTCGTTATTCAAATTCAATTCCAAACTGAATTAAATATCATAGACGATCCAGTTCACACCATATCGTCATTTCAGCCAATTCTGATTATTTCAGAATTAAATATATTATTTAATTTATTATTTTAATTAAATATTCATCAATATTTAATTCCACGACCATTAAATTCACTATATCACTATTTATATAATTAAATAAATTAATAATAATACCTCTGCCAATGCGGGTCATTACAACCTTTGTGTTGTAGTATTTCGTGATTCTCCTTTGATATTCAGCGGTTCTGATTGCAGCCTCATCTCTCAATCCGTGTATCATGTCTAAGGATTCCGTTTTCAACTCTTGATTGGGATTAAACGCATATGTTGTTCTTCTATGCGATATGATTTCGACCTCAGCCGGAAACATGGCTTCGCATCCATATGTCAAGGAAAAAGGGGTGTGTCCCGTTGCTGTTTTGGCAGAAGTCCTGTATGCCCAAATCACTAAGGGTAACTCTTCGGCCCAATTTCCTTTGGCCTTGATTAGGCGCTTCTTAAGAATTGTCTTTATGGTTTTGTTGGCAGCTTCAACAACTCCGTTAGCCTTTGGATGAGCTACCGAGGAAAAGCTTTTGATGTTTCCATTTTTTTCACAAAACCGAGTGAATTCTTTGCTCTTGAATTGCGTTTCATTGTCTAATATAATCTTGTGGGGAATTCCAAAGCGAGTAACAATGTTCTTTATTACGAATCTTAACACCTTTTTAGACGTAATTGTCGGAAGGGGTTCTGCCTCCACCTATTTGGTGAAGTATTTGATGGCTACCATGACATACTTAGCTCCACCTTTAGAGATTGATAAGGGTCCAGTTAGATCTATTCCCCACACGTCAAATGGTCAGGGGTTTGAGATAGTGGTTAGCTGCTAGGATGAAGCCAAGGAACCTTGGAGTACCTTTGACACCTTTCGCACTTTTTGACGTTTTCAATTGCTTGATTAACCATCTGTGGCCAATAATAGCCTTGCCGCATGATCCTTTTGGCTAGCTTAATTCCATTGGAATGGTCTCAACACAATCCTTCATGGGCCTCTCTCAACAGGTTAAACCCATTTTTGGAGGTTACACATATTAAGTAAGGAAGTGAATGTCCCTTTTTATAGAGTATATTATCCATAATCACAAATGTAGGAGCTTGGTGTTTTATCCTTCTTGCATCATGCTTATCAAGCAGTAAAGTTTCATTTAGGAGGTAATCTATCATGGAAGTCATCCATGTATTTTAATGATAGCAATTCGTTTCCGCTAAGGAAGGATTCACATTGGGGTTTCCCTCTTTGTTCCCTTCGTCCCCCTTTCTCAAGGCTTGGGATCTAGTTAGGATTAATAATCCTTTCCCCGTTCGTAATTCTTCATGCTCGATACAAGGTATTTCTTGATAACCCACGGGAATTACTCGAGTTTTGGGGCCCCCAGGACCTGGCTAATTTGGCCAGTGAACCAACTTGAGTATTCTCCCCGTGAGGTAATTGGTGAATTGAAAAATCTTCAAACCGTGAAAGCATCTTTAATATCCTTTTCATATATAGGGTTAGTCGTGCATCCTTGGTTTGATAGGTTTGCGTTATTTGGTTTACCATTAGTTGTGAATCACTAAAGATTTCTATTTGAGGTATCTTCAACTGTAGTGCCAAATTTAATCCAGCCATCATTGACTCATATTTGGCTACGTTGTTAGTTGCTGGGAATCCTAATTTCATGGCGCAGTGCAAGCGGTGTCCGTCAGGGGTAATTATGATATATCCTACCCTTACTCCCTGTTCGTTTGCAGCTCCATCTACAAAAAGTTGCCACTTGGCCTTTAAGTCATTCTCTTTAACTGATTTCTCTGTAACAAAACTCGTGCATTCGTTCACGAATTCTGCGAGAGATTATCCTTTAATTGCCGCTCGAGGGTGAAACTCAATCTCGTATTGGCTAAGTTCAACTCCCCATTTGACTAACCTCCTGGAAGTCTCTGGCTTACAGAACACCTGTTTAAGTGGAAATCTAGTTAAAACCTTAACGGGATGAGCTTGGAAGTACCCTCTTAGTTTCATGCGGTAAGTATTAGGCAGTATGCTAGTTTTTCCATTATTGGGCATCGGGTTTCTGCATCCTTTAGCCTTATGCTAACGTAATGAATTGGGTGCTGAGTTCCATTACTTTCTCTTATAAGGACTGAGCTTACCGCATACTCTGAGACAGCCACATATAGGTATAGATCTTCTCATTTTTCGGGACTAGATAAATCGGAGGATTTCCCATATAAACTTTCAATTCTTGCAAAGCCTTTTTACATTCTTCATTCCATTCGAAATTCTTCTCTTTCTTTATAACATCGAAGAAATGAACACATTTGTCAGTGGATTTGGAAACGAACCTACTAAGGGCTGCTACCTTCCCCTTTAAGCTCATGACTTCTTTGCTTGTCCTCGGTTCTTCCATGTCTCTTATGGCTTGGATTTGGTCAGGGCTAGCTTCAATCCCTCGCTCACTTACTACTTACCCTAGGAACTTTCCAAATTGAATTCCAAAAGAACACTTCTGTGGGTTTAACTTCATTTGGTAACTTCTTAGGACATTGAACATTTCTTCCAAGTATTTCAAATGGTTTTCTGCTTTGATGGATTTTACTAGCGTATCATCCATATACACTTCCATGTTGCACCCTATTTGTTTTTGAAACATTCTATTTACTAGCCTCTGGTATGTTGCTCCCATATTTTTCCGAAGGGCATTGCTTTATAACAAAATGTTCCCTAATCAGTGATAAAACTTGTATGCTCTTCGTTGGGTTTATGCATTGGAATTTGGTTATACCCCGAGTAAGCATCCATAAGAGATAATATGTTATGACTACTTGTTGCATCGACCAACTGGTCTATCCATGAAAGGGGATAGCAATCCTTTGGGCAGGCCTTGTTTAAATCCGTGTAGTCAACACATGTCCTCCATTTCCCGTTGGACTTTTTTTACTAGCAGAGGGTAGGCTAACCACTTTGGGTAAAGAACTTCTCGGATAATCCCATCTGTCTCCAACCTTTTGACTTCCTCCTTTAGGGCCTCTGACCGGTCTCTATTATATTATCTCTTCTTTTATCGAACCGGGATTACTGAAGGATCAATTTTTAAGGCATGACTCATAATGGAGGGGTTGATCCCTAACATGTCTGAATGGGTCCAGGTGAAGACATCTTTATTAAGTTTCAGGAACTGAATTAGGTCGCTTTTAAGGGGCTCCACCAGCCTTTTCCCTATGCTGACAACTTTTGCCTTATCCTTTGAATCAACACTTACCTCTTCCACATCTTCTATTGGTTTCATTCTTTCAATATCCCCCCAAGAATCTAAATCTACAACAATTTCTCCTTCCTCAGTCAAGTTTACATCAACGGCTCTATTCTGCTTTCTTTTCAAAGAAGTGTACCTACGATTTGCACGCTTATCCAAAGGTATAAAAACAGTAGAAGAATCAAAGTACGAAGAACATTCCCTTTTGTATTTGTCAATTGTTGCGAAATACAATTCGCGAGAACTAAACTGTTCTCCCCTGATGGTACCCTATCTCTGCTTGTTAAGAATTTAAACATAAGGTACTTGGAAGAGATAAAAGCATCCATCTCCTCCAAAGTTGGCCTTCCAAAGAAGGCGTTGTAATAGGATGGTTGATCAATCACTACAAAGAGAATTTTGAAGGACATATGGAGCGGAGATAGCCCTACTTGAACCAAAAGGTTAATATTCTCTATCGGAGTTGATCCCTTGTTATTGAAGCGGAAGATCGGTTCATTGCTTAGCTCCAGCTTCTTCTCAGAAATTCCCTTTTGATCGAAAGCATGCTTGAAGATGACATTGACGGCACTCCTAGTGTCCACAAGGATCTTGGAGACGACAGAGAGTCCGATTTGCGCTGTTAACATAAGGGGATCATTGTGCAGATGGCAGACCCCTTTCTTTATTTCTTCTGGAGAAAGCACTAGGTTGTGCATCTTGAGAGCGTAGCGTGCATTCTTCAACGATGGTTCTTCCCGAATGGAGAATATTCTTTCCATGGCTTCGTTCATGCATTGACTCCTGGCTCTTGGACAATTTCCGGCCAGGTGTGGCCCTCCATGGATCACATTGATTCGATTTATAGGCGGACCCAAGTCTAGGTTGCCTTCTTCCATAGCAACTTCTGTTGCATTTGCTGAAACCATTTGTTGTCCATTTGTATGCTGAGCAGATGTTGTCTTGTTTAAAACAAATTCCTTCGGGTGTCCCTCTCACGGATTAGTTTCTGAATGATCCCGTCCAATACCTTGCATTCGTCAGTATTATTCCCATTGGTCTTGTGAAATTCGCAATACTAACCACTGAAATAAGGTTCGGGGCAATTCTTGGCTTTGAATGAGATGGGGGAAGTTATTAACCCTTTCTTTCGCAACAACATACACAAATGAGATGGGCTTGCTTAGAGCAACCGAGTTGTTATTAGAATCTTCCCATCTTAATCTCTTTTGATTTCCCTTTGGAGGCTTTCATCCGAAGTCTGACCTTCCTCCTTCCCCTCAAGGCCCGAACTTTCTCTTTGTGAAGTATAATTCGTCCATGCGAATAAACATGTCATCTTGGAAGTGAAAGTCTTGTAAGTCTTTGCAGCCATGGATGTATAATTCTTTCCTGAATGGGGCATTTTTGATTAACCCTGAATGCATAACTATCAATTTGTAACGGTCATTCATATCTTTGGCCTTTAATGCCTCGATGTTGAACCTTTTCAAGTAATCTCATAGAGACTCCCCTTGCCTCTGTTTGATGTTAGCAATGACCGTGTAATCAACCGTATGATCTTTACAGATGCAAAACTGCGCTGAAAATTCATAGGAGAACTGTTTCCACGAATAAATGGTATTTTCTCTGTAATGACGATACCAATTTGTTGCTGCTTCCTGAAGGCTCACTGGGAAAAGGCAACATCTGATGGCTCCTAAAGCATTATAGAGATCCATCTGGATCTCAAAAGCCATTAGATGATCATCAGGGTCAGTTGTCCCAAGATATTTGATGGTGGGAACCTTCACCCTAGATGGTATTATGGTGTTCATAATTTCATTGACAAAAGGAGCTACACTTTCGTTGTCATTAACCCTGTCATCTTAGGTTATCTTCCCCTTGCTTCCCAATAAGTCTTTGATGGTCTTCTGAGAAATGTCTTTAGGATAAGCTTTCGTGTTGTCTTAGTTTGTTTTTTAAGGATCATAACCTTTGGAAGTGGAACTCCCGAATTGTTCTTGTTCGCACTGATTTCATTGGTGGTCTATTCATGTCAAATGGGACTTCTTATTCTTAGAGGAAGTTGCCTTGAGCTTCCCTCTTGCTTCGAAGTGTTGAATGGGAGCCTTTCTTTTCAGAGACTCATTCATCTCCCTTTGACTAGATTTGGTGAGACTTGAAGACTTCTGCGTTTGAGCAGCATTCATTTGATCTTGCATCTCCTAGAGTTGTTTTTCCAAGAATATAATTCTTGCGACATTATCTTCCATAGTGTTTAGGTTTGGTGGTTGTATTGGACTAGATGTGGCTCCTCTTTCATTACTATTCAAATTAAGCATTAGATCCATGTTTCCTTTAAGGGTTGCATCATGATCTGGCTCCTTGTTTCGGTCTTCCAATCCTTTTGATTTCATCTTTCCTACCATGGAATAATAAATTTATCAAAATAGTTTTTGTGGATGTTAACCACAAGAGCGGAGGTTCAAGCCCTCCTTCTAGCGCCAAAATCTTGACGATATTTTCTGTCAACACCCGGAATGAGTTATATGGAACATATATTTAGGACAATATGTGCAACCATGATCTAACGTTACTGAAGGGTAATCTAGGGCAGTGTTCCTTAGCTAAATCAACCGCTTCTTAGGTGCTAGAATCTCCATTCCAAAGATTAGTTATTCTTCCCTCAAGGGGTGAATATCATGCTTACAGAATTATGGAGTTCCAAAGCACCTTGAAGAAGGATTTACATAACTTAGTGCCACCAAAACCCTAGTGGTGAGTTACCCCTTAAATCATGGGTAAAATGATATACATTGTGATGAGAGGAAAACAAGCTAATGCTTCCCAATACTCGGAAGGTAAGGGTACTTGCGGTGTGTATTAACTTAAACGATCCTTCCATATCAAGCCAGCCCGAAGGGCTTTGGTTGTGTCAGTGATCAAGTCATAAGCCTATTATCGACCTCCTTTATGGAGTTGAGTAACATTAGGCTCATTATGAGAGGGTTGATTCATGTTGCCAACCCTCGAGATAAAGAGGGGGATAGGCTTCGGGTTTCCACGAAACCTTTCCTTTCTATGAGGGTATTGTGAACAACTCTTTCATACGAAAGATTAGTGTTAACTCCCTGTTCCACCATAAATGGCACAACATGATTATCAAATCACGAAATGATTAAGCCTTGGACTTCTTCATTCATAAACTATCGACGTATTATGTAATACCCCGTGATTTTAATAACACTAAAGATGACAAATTAAAGAATACTTAATTCATTATTCAGAATTAAGTGAAAAGGACTGCGCCATTGCGTTCGTCTACGAATTCTTGTCAAAACAGACACCTGGTTTACATAAAACGGACACCGTATGAAGAAAATATTAAGTTTTATATACATATAAGCTAGTTATATGTATATAAGCTCAGAATTCGAAAATCAATTCAAATTCGGAGGCGGGATACCAGGGAGGGAATCAGACCTGTTGGGGTCGATACACACCAGGGGTGTCGACCCATGGGTCGACACCATATGGGGTTGTCGACACCCCCCCCCCCCAGATCCGAACCAGGATCATTTCTGTGTACGTGGACTTGTTTTCTGACAAGATTTGTGGCCCCTAGGCTATAAATAAGGCCCTATTCTCGGTGTTTTATTCATTGTAAAACAATGGAGAACTAGATGCTGCCTCTGCCCAGATTAAATCAAGTCTTTTTCTTCAGCAATCAAGTCATTCAAGTTTAGAGAACTGCAATTCGATATCTGTAATCTTTTTTCTATTTTCCTAGATCCAATCACAGCGAGTCTACATTAATTTTAGATCTAAATACTTAAAAGTTAATCTTGACCTAACTATAACTTGGGCCTAAGCCTGTGACTATTCGAACCATATCAGATCTGTTATAACCTGTGTATTTAAGTTATTCCGACATGACTATGAACTATATCTAAGCCTATACCGATTTATCATGTCAGATCTACCATTGTTTGTGGATCTAATTCACTGTTCAGATCACATCATGCGTGTTCCTATTATGTTTGGGGCTAAACCAAATCTGTTATTAGTTGGTTATTCTTTAGATCTTATCGTGCCTGTTTATGAGGTTTTGTTATGTTAGAATCAGTTCTATTGTTACATGTTCATCAGATATGTTCCTATATGCCTATCTTGTCATTATGGCACTATATATTTATGCCAATTTCTTCCATTATATGTCAATCTTGTTAGTATGATCATTTTTGTCCTCTTCCCTTTATCTTTTTCCCTTTTATTTTTATAGCCAGGCTACTTCGAGCCTAGGAATGCCGCTGAAATATGCAAACGCGTTAAATTGGGAATGAGGGGAAAACCGTAAAATTGGGGCATACTTGTAATTGGAATTTGGGGATAATTTGAATGAAATATAGGAATATGAATTTGGGGGCATAAATTGAATTGTGATTAAAGACCTTAATTTGGGGCATATGGCTCATTACGAACATGACTTGGGAAAGGGGCATGAAAACCTATAACGACATAGGAATAATTGGTTATTAATTGAAATGCCTAGAATTACAATAATTAGAAATGCTAACCATGCTTAGTGAAACACCCCACTTCCGTTAAGGTCACTCACAAAGGGAATGCCTTAACTTTGGTGGAGGTTTATAAGTAAAAGCCACAGATAAACACAAGACATATATGAATACACACATTTTAAACAGCGGAAACCAAACAGACTTTTATTTAATCAATACGTGTTCAAACAAAACATTTCCATAATTGTATCAAAATACTTCCATCATTACAACCTCATTACTGTCTTGATTATTAAAGAAGCATAAAACATAAATAGAAGTAACAAAAATCCCCATAGTGATATCCAAAGCCATGATCCGAGCAAAAGAGATCCAAACCATACGTCTACGGTCTTGAAGCTTGCAAAAGAGTACTAAGCTGGGTTGTTTCCTCCCTATGGACCTGGGGGGAAACGAAAGAAAAGAAGACGAAAAGAAAATATAGTCAGACATAAAGCGTGAGTAAATCTAGTAACTCTTCGGTATGTGAATAAGAAAAAGGGCATGATAGATATAAACTGAAAACAGGAAAGTGTCATTTAGAATCGAATGTACTATCGCACCCACACTATATCTATGCACCTACTTGAGCTTATTCTAACTGGCACCCCATGCTGAGGGTGAAGTGATCCCCATTTTCTAAAGATCGGCTCCTACTCGCGTAAACATGTGTCATACGGCCCCCAAGAATTGTAGATACCTATGCTGGTCCCACCATGGGGTGTATCAAGACCCATGGTGGCGGCCCCGACACAAATTCTAGAAGGCATAGGTTATACTACTGGTGCCCCCAGTGCCCTGTTTGTCTGCTCCGGAGTGTGTGCACGCCCGCACCCCGTTAAAACCTACACTGTTGTACCCACCGCCGTCGCTTTGACCACTTAAAATCAGCCCAGTAATCGTGCCCCACCCTGCCTAGTTTCAGGATACCATGATACCTAGCTTGGGCTACTGCTGAAACGAGTCCCTCGTTACTAGAGTTTTCTAGTCAAACATATTAAGTGGTTAAGTGTCTGTGTTTACCTAACCTCACCCATCAATTCTTGTTAACATGTTGAATTTGGTCAAGTGTTTATAGTTGACTTAACTCTACCATATGTCCTTAGCCTCTTAAAGCACCTGACCACTCACATTAGACAGATATTGCTACGGTTACTAGATGTGCCGGTCGGTTCCGGGCAGGTTTACACCGTAGCTCAGTCTAACCTCTGGTCCTTATTGGGCTCAATGCTTAACCACCCACATTCGATAGGTATTGTTGTGACTACTGGACAGTCGAGCGAGTCCGGGCAGGTTTACGTCACAACTCAATCCAACCTTGGGTTAAGCATACTGTGTTTTCTAAATTTACATATTTTATCAATTCTCAATTATATGTAAATGTCATGTTTTTATTCTTGGGTATAACAATTCATACCGCTTAAATGTCATTGTCGTTGGCATGTGCCAAACATGCCAACATATATTTTCATGTTTTACACCCAACGTTATTACCCCCGTTCGTACGTTCGCATCATTATAACAAGTGTTGGGCTCGACACAATTCAGCCAAACTTTATAAACGTGGGAAAAAGGGGAAATCAAGAACATGTAATATTTTACAATACATAAAGGTGTGTGGCGCATGAACTTGCAATTTAGCGATTCAACTAACATAAATTATGGGTCATGTGAACTTGCATTCAAATCAAAGTATAACTAAGTTGGTGACATATGAAATGGCATAGTTTAGGCTTATACAAACTTGGGTTTAAACATGTTTAACTTGGCATAATGTCAACCACAAAACTAACATATTGTATATTCACCAAAATGTCCAATTTTAACATCTAATCATATAGCCTATTTCAACATGAACTTGCATAGTTTATGTAACCCAAACGATACTTAACATAGATCCAATTATACTTGCAAATAAACATAAGAATGTGTTCATAGGTTTTGGGTCATGTAGGCATAAAAGGTCTCAAATCTAGAACATGTTTACATAAGCCTTAATTCAGACTTAGTGAATGTATATAGTCCATGCCATAGACGTAAACATAAAGGGATCAAATTCTAGTTTTTGCCACAACTTGCAAGTGCCATTATTTTCATATACAATCGTTCAATAGGCTTGCATCAATCAATTTATGTCACAAATATCAATACACAAGTCATGACAGAATCATTACAATACACAGAATTTATATCATTACCATACAATAACACAATTCTATTTTCATTCACATCGAATCGCGTCACAGTTGTTATTCATATTCTGAAAGGTCACTATACTTACAACAAATGCAGAATCTTAAATTCTGGATTCTGAATTCTGAAATTGAGATGCGTTTCTTTGGTTAGATTAACGTTGCGTTGAATAATTTGATTAAGCTTTAGTTCTCTTCTTAATTTGATTCGTCTCTAAGCTCCTCTCTTCTGACGGCTATGCTCAATTCCTTCCTGGCAGCATGACGACTCCAATCTTATTTTTTTGTGTGAGTTTTTAGTTGAGACTTAGGGTGTATTTATAGATTTTTAAATTGTTTTGAGCCGTCAGATGATGACAGGAGGAATCTAGACCATACAAAGTTCAAAGAGCCAATCAAGAGGCGACATGTCAGCCCTAATGACACACCGAGCCACAGAAATTCGAGCCAGAGCCAGACCCAGCCAGCCAGGTCGACCAGGTAGGTCGACTGGAAGGTCGAAACCCAGGTCGACACTATGGTCGACCTGGGGTGACCAGGTCGACACCATTATCGACCCTATGGTCGACCTGGTCCCTGGGCAGGAATTTTCCCGCCCAGCCCATTTTGAACCTGTTTTTCAAATTTTGAATTTGAAACCGAGCTGTTTGAATTTTAAATTTTATTCTAAAACTTCCGAAGGTCATAACTCCTTCATACGGAGTCCGATTCACGCAAACTCGGACTCTATCTCAAGAAGAATTTTGAGACGAACGCAATGGCGTAACCCATTTCCCTTAATTCTTTCATTTAGAATTAATTACACTTTAATTTGTGAAGTTTAATGTTATAGAATTCACGGGGTGTTACATTCCCCCCTCCCCCCTAAAAGGATTTCGTCCCCGAAATCTTCAAGTTAGGAAGAATGTATATCCTACCATCCAACCGTCCATCTACTCAACCAACAAACACAGGCGTCCACTGTCCTTAAAAGACTTCTAATGCTTCATGATCATATGCGTCGTGTGTGTATATGTCCTTATCTAATGCAGAAATCAGGCGGTCTACTGATTGAGTTGACCTCCTTAATGCGAATCATGTAAGTGTCATGAATCCATTATGTATGCAAATTTTTCCTACTCATAATTCTATATGAGTGCACAACTATTCATACAAATGCGACGACCATATGACAGCATATCAAGTTTCAACCATATACAAATGAGAATACATATATGCATATGCAATATGAAGTGACTGAGCCGATCTAAAACCTAGGGTGTGTGTGTGTATATGCATCCACGAGCAACCACTAGCAATCACTAGCAACCATTTGCAGCCATCATCCATAACATGTTTTCAAATACATGTTTGCACCATTTGTTTTTTACCTAAGGTGTTAGGGAAAGGACCGAGGGGATACACCTAAAAGGATAGATAAAGCATAACTTAAGGAAAAAGAGAGATCAAAGATGTACCCTCAAAAAGAAGAGGGTAGGCAGCGCGTATTCTGTCCTCAGTTTCCCAAGTCGCATCTTCCTCGGCGTCGCTCCATTGAACTTTAACGAGCTTGACTTCGCGGTTGCGTAGCTTTTTCACTTCAATTCCTAATATGCGGGTTGGAACTCTCCTCACAGTTGCTTCACGTTCCACTTCGGCTTCTTCTAGAATGCTAGGTTCCACCACTTCCGCAGACTCATGCAAACACTTGCGGAGGTGAGAAATATGAAAGACGTTGTGAACTCCGGCCAGTCTCTCGGGTAGCTCTAATCTATAGGCCATCTTCCCAACCTTCTCGATGATAGGAAACGGTCCTACAAATCTTTGTGCTAGCTTTCCTGCGGATCCAAAACGAACACGTTCCTTAAAGGAGATACCTTAAGGAAAACCCTATCCCCAACCTCGAACTCAAGGTCGGTCCTTCTTTTGTTGGCATAGGATTTTTGTCTGTCTTGGGCTGTCTTCATCCTTCTCCGTATCAAGTCCACTTTCTCTGAAGTCTCTCGAATCATGTCTGGCCCAAGTATAAGCTTATCTGTAGACTCCCACCAACAAGTTGGTGATTTGCACGGTATTCCATACAAGGCTTCGAAGGGTGCCATGCCTATGGTAGCTTGGTAGCTGTTGTTGTAGGCAAATTCCACTAAAGGAAGGTGATCCTCCCATGTCCCTCCAAAGTCAAGAACGCAAAGTCTTAAAAGATCCTCTAAAACTCTATTCACCCTTTCCGTCTGGCCATCGGTTTGAGGGTGATAGGCCGTGCTCAAACATAACTGTGTGCCTACAGCTTCTTGCAGACTCCGCCGGAACTCGCTTGTGAAGATAGGGTCTCGGTCACTAACAATGCTGGAGGGTATCCCATGGAGTCGAACTATTTCCTTGAGATAAAGAGATGTTAGAGATGAGGCAGTCCTTCTACTCTTGGTAGGTATAAAGTGGGCGCTCTTAGTAAGCCTATCCACTATTACCCAAATGCTAGTATTGCCTCTTCTCGACCTAGGTAGTCCATCAATGAAGTCCATTGAAATGCTATCCCACTTCCACTGTGGGACCTCTAAATGATGAAGTAGTCCTCCAGGCTTCTTCTTTTCTGCCTTGACCCGTTGGTAGGTCATGCACTTAGAAACTAAATTTGCCACGTCCTTTTTCATGCCACTCCAAAATAAAGTCCTTTTTATATCCTTGTACATCTTATCACCGCCAGGGTGTATAGTCATCTTGGAATGATGCGCTTCCTCGAGAACCTTCTTTGTCAACTCCCTTGCTTGTGGGACGCATAATCTTCCATCTCGCCTCAGCCAACCCTGATCATCGATGGCGTATCTACTGAAGTGACTAGAAGTCTCACCCCTAATAAGTTTATCAATCACATCAACAAGCTGAGGATCTTCACGTTGTGCAGCCCCAATTGAGTCCAAGAGAGTAGGGCGTACTTCGAGAGATGCTAACAAACCCGGTACAAAATCCGAGGAGGGCCTAAAGTTAAAACTGGCTATATACTCCAAGCTCTGCCTCTCTACAAAGAGCGGGCTTATGGTCAGTTTATTTCGGCTTAACGTGTTTGCTACTACGTTGCCTTTGCCGGGAGTATAGGAAATTTCAAAGTCATACGAGGTAAGAAACTCCATCCATCTTTGCTGCCTCAAGTTAAGATCCTTCTGTGAAAAGAGATATTTCAATGATTTATGGTCAATGTATAATTCGAACTTCTCACCTAGGAGATAATGGCACCAAGACTTAAGTGCAAAGACGATGGCGGCTAATTCAAGATCGTGGGTTGGGTAGTTATTTTCATGAACTTTCAATTATCTTCCACCATAAGCTACTACCCTTCCTGCTTGCATTAGAACAGCGCCTAGTCCCGTTCCACATGCATCTGTGTATACTGTGAACATTTTGCTTCCATCTGGCAAAGTCAGAACTGGGGCTGTTGTAAGAGCCCTTTTTAATCATTGGAAAGCAAACTCGCTGTCCAAATCCCAAGTGAACGTCAGATTCTTCTTTGTTAGCCTTGTGAGTGGGGCTGAGATTTTCGCGAAATCCCTAATAAACTTTCGGTAAAAACTGGCTAGCCCAAGAAAGCTTTGAACTTCGGTTGCATTTCTTGGTGTCTTCCAATCTTGCACTGCCACCACTTTCGCGGGGTCCACAGCCAACCCCTCTTTGGACACTATATGCCCAAGAAATCTTACTTCTTTTCTCCAGAAGTGACACTTGGAGAATTTGGCTTTTAGCTGATGAACTCGAAGAGTTTCCATGATTTCTTTCAGATGCTGAGCATGCTCTTCCTCATTCTTTGAGAAGATCAAAATATCGTCTACGAAGACAACCACAAATTTGTTGAGGAATTCTCTGAGCACTCTGCTCATTAGGTCTACGAAATAAGCGGGTGCGTTTGTCAAGCCGAAAGGCATGACAAGCCACTCGAAGAAACCGTCTGGGGTTCTGAACGTCGTTTTATCAATGTTGTCTTCAGCTACTCTTAGTTGATGGAACCCAGTTGCCAGATCAAGTTGGGAGAAGACCGACGCAGCTACAAGCTGATCAAACAAATCGTCGATTCAGGGAAGAGGGTGCCTATTTTTCTTGGTCAATTTGTTTAACTCCCTATAGTCGACGCAAAGGCGAAGCGAACCGTCCGCTATGGTTGCGAACACCACTGGAGCACCACATTCCGAAATGCTCCGTCTAATGAACCCCTTTTCGAAAAGTTCTTTAACCTGCTTACTGAGCTCCTTTTTCTCCTTTGGAGCCGTGTGTCTGACAGGTAAAGCTACAGGCTTTGCATTATCCACAAGATATATGCGGAAGTCTATTTCCCGCCTCGGAGGTAAGCCTTTCACCTCCTCAAAGACATCCGGATATTCCCGGACTACTCTAACTGATTGCAAATTCTCATCAGAAGCTTCGAGCGACTTAGATAACTAAGCATTACAGCATTCAAGGGATTACAAGAAATTTCTAGAGTGTTACCAAGCCGAGTCAAGAGTCTAACTACTCTTTTCTCACAATCAAGAATGGCACCATTACTGGATAACCAGTCCATACCTAAGATCAAACCATATCTCGAGAAGCCCAAAACAAAGGCATTACAACTAAACTCAATGCCGAGGATAGAGATTTTCAAACCCAAACAAACCATTGACAAGTAAGCGGAGCCCCCAATTGGATTTGAAACTACTAAGGGATCCTCTACCATACTAGTGTCTAGATGCAGAGATTATACTAAGGCAGATGAAATAAAGGAGTGTGATGCGCCAGAGTCAAAAAGTGTGCGAACTGGATGATCATAAAGATAGACTACACTTTCTACAGAAATATTACTACCTAAAGTTCTCAAGATAGTATTTAGAAGATAAGCAGGATAAAACAAAGCATCCAGGAGAAGAAGTTAAAGAGGTACCCCCAGAAGGTCCTGCTTGCGGGCCTTGCCCTTGCTTCTTAGGGCAGTCCTTAGCCATGTGTCCAGCCTCACCGCAATGGAAGCAAGTAGCACTCATCTTCCTCTTCTTCTTTCTGCAGTCGTTCATCACATGTCCAACAATGCCACAGAAATAACATTTCCTTTTCTCACGTGTCTTGTTATTATTGTTGTGGTCCTTTCCTCCTTGACTATTATCTATCTTCTTGTTCGGCGATTCTTCCGGCTGCTGGTTCACGTAGAGGAGGAGGAGGAGTAAAAGCATCTATAGCTGGGGAGTAAGGTCCCCGGACATGCTGAAACAGAAAGGAAAGATTCAAAATGAAGGATAAAGAGAGATAGTGCACAGGGCTTTGGGGGATTATGCCTCTTTAAAAATATAACACTTTTTCTTGAAAAATGCTTCTTTAATCTTTCTTTTGAAAACAATTTCAATTTTTTTTATCTTATCTGGTAAACCTATGCTCTGATACCAAGTGAAACACCCAACCTCCGTTAAGGTCACTCACAAAGGGAATGCCTTAACTTTGGTGGAGGTTTATAAGTAAAAGCCACAGATAAACACAAGACAGATATGAATATACATATTTTAAACAGCGGAAACCAAACAGACTATTATTTCATCAATACGTGTTCAAACAAAAAATTTCCATAATTGTATCAAAATACTTCCATCATTACAACCTCATTACTGTCTTGATTATTAAAGAAGCATAAAACATAAATAAAAGTAACAAAAATCCCCATAGTGATATCCAAAGCCATGATCCGAGCAAAAGAGATCCAAACCATACGTCTACGGTCTTGAAGCTTGCAAAAGAGTACTAAGCTGGGTTGTTTCCTCCCTATGGACCTGGGGAGGGGGAACGAAAGAAAAGAAGACGAAAAGAAAATGGAGTCAGACATAAAGCCTGAGTAAATCTAGTAACTCTTCAGTATGTGAATAAGAAAAAGGGCATGATAGATATAAAATGAAAACAGGAAAGTGTCATTTAGAATCGAATGTACTATCGCACCCACACTATATCTCTGCACCTACTTGAGCTTATTCTAACTGGCACCCCATGCTGAGGGTGAAGTGATGCCCATTTTCTAAAGATCGGCTCCTAATCGCGTAAACATGTGTCATACGGCCCCCAAGAATTGTAGATACCTATGCTGGTCCCACCATGGGGTGTATCAAGACCCATGGTGGCGGCCCCGACACAAATTCTAGAAGGCATAGGTTATACTACTGGTGCCCCTAATGCCCTGTTTGTCTGCTCCGGAGTGTGTGCACGCCCGCACCCCATTAGAACCTACACTGTTGCACGCACCGCCGTCGCTTTGACCGCTTACAATCAGCCCAGTAATCGTGCCCCACCCTGCCTAGTTTCAGGGTACCATGATACCTAACTTGGGTTACTGCTGAAACGGGTCCCTCGTTACTAGGGTTTTCTAGTCAAACATATTAAGTGGTTAAGTGTCTGTATTTACCTAAACTCACCCATCAATTCTTGTTAACATGTTGAATTTGGTTAAGTGTTTATAGTTGACTTAACCCTACCATCTTTCCTTAGCCTCTTAAAGCACCTGACCACTCACATTAGACAGATATTGCTATGGTTACTGTTTTTTCGGTCGGTTCCGGGCAGGTTTACACCGTAGCTCAGTCTAACCTCGGGTCCTTATTGGGCTCAATGCTTAACCACCCACATTGGATAGGTATTGTTGTGACTACTAGACAGCCGGGCGGGTCCGGGCAGGTTTACGTCACAACTTAATCCAACCTCGGGTTAAGCATACCGTGTTTTCTAAATTTACATATTTTATCAATTCTCAATTATATTTAAATGTCATGTCTTTTATTCTTGGGTATAACAATTCATACCGCTTAAATGTCATTGTCGTTGGCATGTGCCAAACATGCGAACATATATTTTCATGTAAACACCCAACGTTATTACCCCCGTTCGTACGTTCGCATCATTACAACAAGTGTTGGGCTCGACACAATTTAGCCCAACTTTATAAACGTGGGAAAAAGGGGAAATCAAGAACATGTAATATTTTACAATACATAAAGGTGTGTGGCGCATGAACTTGCAATTTAGCGATTCAACATAAATTATGGGTCATGTGAACTTGCATTCAAATCAAAGTATAACTAAGTAGGTGACATATGAAATGGCATAGTTTAGGCTTATTCAAACTTGGGTTTAAACATGTTTAACTTGGCATAATGTCAACCACAAAACTAACATGTTGTATATTTACCAAAATGTCCAATTTTAACATCTAATTATATAGCCTATTTCAACATGAACTTGCATAGTTTATGTAACCCAAACGATACTTTACATAGATCCAATTATACTTGCAAATAAACATAAGAATGTGTTCATAGGTTTTGGGTCATGTAGGCATAAAAAGTCTCAAATCTAGAACATGTTTACATAAGCCTTTATTCAGACTTAGTGAATGTATATAGTCCATGCCATAGACATAAACATAAAGGGATCAAATTCTAGTTTTTGCCACAACTTGCAAGTGCCATTATTTTCATATACAATCGTTCAATAGGCTTGCATCAATCAATTTAGGCCACAAATATCAATACATAAGTCATGACAGAATCATTACAATACACAGAATTTATATCATTACCATACAATAACACAATTCTATTTTCATTCACATCGAATCACGTCACAGTTTTTATTCATATTCTGAAAGGTCACTATACTTACAACGAATGCAGAATCTTGAATTCTGGATTCTAAATTCTGAAATTGAGATGCGTTCCTTTGGGTAGATTAACGTTGCGTTGAATAATTTGATTAAGCTTTAGTTCTCTTCTTAATTTGATTCGTCTCTAAGCTCCCCTCTCTTGATGGCTATGCTCAATTCCTTCCTGGCAGCATGACGACTCCAATCTTATTTTTTTTTGTGAGTTTTTAGTTGAGACTTAGGGTGTGTTTAAAGATTTTTAAATTGTTTTGAGCCATCAGATGAAGATAGGAGGAATCTAGACCATACAAAGTTCAAAGAGTCAATCAAGAGGCGACATGTCACCCCTAATAACACACCGAGCCACAGAAATTCGAGCCAGACCCAGCCAGCCAGGTCGACCAGGTAGGTCGACTGGCAGGTCGACCCCATGGTCGACCTGGTCCCTGGGCGGGAATTTTCCCGCCCAACCCAGTTTGAACCTATTTTTCGAATCTTGAATTTGAAACCGAGCTGTTTGAATTTTAAATTTTATTCTAAAACTTCTGAAGGTCATAACTCCTTCATACGGAGTCCGATTCACGCAAACTCGGACTCTGTCTCAAACAGAATTTCAAGACGAACGCAATGGCGTCACCCATTTCCCTTAATTCTTTCATTTTGAATTAATTACACTTTAATTTGTGAAGCTTAATGTTATAGAATTCACGGGGTGTTACACTTAGACATAAGGTTAGATTACACTTGTAGTGGAAGTCTGCCCGGAGCCACCCGGCATATCCAGCAACCACAAGTGGTAAATCTAATGTGAAGGGTCAAAGTGCATAAACACGAGATGTGCTAAGACACGATGTTAAGAAAGACTTGTGGAAGAAGTCTGCCAGGACCCAACTGGCATATCCAGCATCCACAAGTTGTAGGCTTAGTGTGGGAGGTCTAGTACATTGTAACCATAAAAGAATATGGTAATAAACTTTGATACTTAACCTAGTTGAATCCTTAGGGATTGGAAGAATATGTTAACTTGAATAAGGGTTAAGTAAAATTGTATGAAATGGTGGGATGGTGAGACGACCCGATTTCCCCTTCTCACGGAAACAAGGTTATCTTTGGAATATAACACAGAAACATATAATAGCAGAACAGAATTAAATAAATACACCAGAATGAACAACAAAATATACTGGATAAAAGTAATCATCAGAGTTACACAGTATACAGGATCTTACTTAGTACAAATACAGTTCAGCTATACATAAATGTCTACAGCGGAAATAAACAAAATATGTACAATAGGAGCTGAACAGCATAAAAAGAATAAATGATAGAATCCATCTTCAGCTCCAGCTATCCAGAAAAAGAACCAGCTAAACCTGAATACAAGGCTGCCCGTGTAGAAAAAGGGGGCACCCGAGTTTGAGAGTGAAACAAACTACGAGTCAGTCATGGGACTGGTATGAGAAATCTACTCAACACCTATATAATATGGCAAATCACAGGACCACGCCACTTTCGTGGAACGGGTTTACTCCATTGGATTGCCAGTGCTTTAAAACAAATCTTTCTTTTAAACATCGCTATGCTTTTTATAAAAATGAAGCCGTTATAAGACTCAGTTCCCATCACACAATGCAACGCAAACCGGAGGATAGAGTTTTTACCTTATAACGGTCAAAATATGCTTGATACGAATAAAACAAAGGCATTTGATATTATTGCTAGTGTTTATATGTTTTGAAAGCAATTTCAAATCATAACTATCAATCATAGACGGCATTAATGCCCCATACCACTATGTCGCCATATATAGGTATACAATCAAAACCGCACGATGTCGTATTTGGAAATTGGATTTCCGTCATGAACCAAGGCAAAAGATAGTCCTTACCGAATTCGAGACGCTCTAGCCCGCCCCTCAGGATCAGAACGCATCAACCCTTTAGATCGTCAGGGCCGGTCCACCGATGTGGATTATTATGCCTGAACACTACGTCTCCCCGCCCTTTGGGGCGTAAACGAGCCAACGAATGACTCCATCGAACCCGGATCGTCCGATCAAACCGAGGCGCCTCGCAACAGCAACAACCACATAGGTGAAAAGTATATAAATGTCAGGGCTGGTAGGTCACTGACACCACCCTAGCTAGAAAGAAACGTAGGCCCTCCCTGATGTCCTCTCCCGTTTTAGGTTCATACCGGGGTGTGAGGCTCGCGAATTTACGTTATACACAAAGCTACGCCACACAGGCGGTGCTTTGATCATCACCACAAGACTTTGCTTTTCAACAGAAGCCCTGATCACTGCATCTTAGCATGCCACACAGAATAAATCCTATGTCAGACACACAGTCCATTTACAAGTCCGTTCTGGGTCTGAACGAAACCGGAGGCACTAAATACCTCGCAAACCCATCGATCACCACGTACGTTTGGACGATCACCACTCATTATCCATATTTCGGGATGCCTCCCAATCAGGACCTCGGTTACCATCCAAACGAGGTGAAGATCTCCGGTCTTCGACCATCGTCTTCATCTTCGAATTTCAATCGTCGGTCAATTATTTGAAATGAGAATTAACTCGGCTTTTTCAAATAATTCACGTATATTTAGAATTTCAAATCAATTTATTTCAATGGTTAAATTATTTGACAACACCAAATTTGTTCTTTAATGTAATTTTCACACCAAACACATTCAACCATCAAAAACCACACAAATCAAGCAAATTCAGTTTATTTCCATTCCATATCGCTTATGATATTTTATAACTATTTATCGCCATTTTTATTTATTTTAAAATAGCCAATATATTCAAAACGACGTTTCGGGCCATAACGTGGCCGTGGCGCTGTTTTTCTTCAGATTTGATTTACACATATCTGAAAATCTAACCGTTGGATCTTCACAAAATTTACATCATTAGAAAGGTCTTTTCAAAACGAATCCAACGGTTCCAGTTTCGGGAAAATCCGACGGTCGGATCTCCCGGTACAATCGTTTGAAATTTCGATTTCAAAATACGAACTGCAGCGTCGTTATTCGATTAAATATAATTATATTTATATATATAAATAAATATAATCGTTTCTGGCGCTGTTTTTCTTCAGATTTGAATTAAACATTCCAGACAATCCAACCGTTGGATTTCTACAAAGTTGGTGCCGTTGGGAAGATATTTCCAAGGCGTACCCGACGTTTGAGGTTTCGGGAAAATCCAATGGTCGGATTTCCCGCACTAGTCGTTTGAAATCACGGTTTCAAAATACGAACTGCACGGCTTCGTTTCGTTTTAATTTTATTTATATTTATATATTTATATAAATATAGTTCATTCAACAATTTCAATATCGTTTTCACTTCAAAAAATTTTCTAACACCTTAAATTTTGGAAAAATTTCGCCATAACCTCCCCTGCACCGGGAGCGTCGGGAAATCGCAAATAGCGTCCCGGTCCTTCTAATCTCAAAAAGAAAAAGAAAAAGCCAAGCGGCTAGCCAACAGGCTCAAAATCATCACCCAAACAAATCAGTAAATGTGTACCTATTTGTCGGGCACAAATTTTATTCCTCTTCTCTAGCCCCTTTGCTATAACCTGTTCAATGAATATGCATGTACATATATATACAGTCCATATCATTTTTCATTTTCTATTCAACTTCATATTTGATTTCTATTTGGTTTAAAAACACCATTCATTCTAATGTTACATAAATAGGTGCAAATCATTTCATTAGCTAATTAATGAATATTTCAACTCGTATATGTTTATTTTGAACAAGTGGCTATTTTTAACACTTCACATTTCAACGATTTATGCATACAATAAAAATGTGATTTTTATTGTAAAACAATTCATTTCAAAGACACTATTTTTCTATATCGTTCATATAAGTGATAAAAATAGGATTTTTATCATAAAACCATTTCTTTTAAAACCAGATTATTTTACACGTTTCAGATAGTCGATAAAAGGCGATTTTTACCATCAAACAATTTATTTAAAAATATGAATACCATTCAACACATGAATTTCTAAACAACGAATGAATATCAATTCAACACATGAATGTTTTCAATAGTTTTTATATATAGATAAAAATGTGATTTTTATTATCGAACAATTTATTTCAAAATATGAATACCATTCAACACATGAATTTCTAAACAACGAATGAATATCAATTCAACACATGAATGTTTTCAATAGTTTTTATATATAGATAAAAATGTGATTTTTATTATCGACCAATTTATTTCAAAATATGATTACCATTCAACACATGAATTTCTAAACAACGAATGAATATCAATTCAACACATGAATGTTTTCTATACAATGAATAAATATAATTTAAGCATATGAAAATAATTCAAACACACAAATATTATTCAAAATTTCGGCAGCATAACGGCAGGGTAGTTACACCGGGACCGTCCCTAGTACGGCTCCTCGCTCTACCTTAAAACCTCGCGGTTTTTGACAATGGGGTTCATGCATCTAGTTCGCACGCAGGCGGCATGTATATATTTATTTCATTTCCACAAACTAATCCTAAGTGGTTTCAACCAATTATTTCACAACCACCAATGGGTATTTTTCAACCTCAATCAACCAATATCAATCACAAACAATCCCAAACAACCATTCAATTTTCACAACAATTTCAACCAATAACTATCGTCCATGGTTTGTGGACGAGGGGCGTATATATATATATATAGATATAGATATTTATATATAGCTATTCACTTTTACTTCAACACATATATAATATTTTAAAATCAGAAATCTCACCAATAGCTATCCAACTGCACGACACTTCCTTTATAGAAATCTTCGCCTTTTGTCGCTTTCGCACGTATTCTCTACACATGTAAAAATCGAATTTTTACTATGCTATTCAATATATAAATATATGATTTTTACTTTGGCTTTCAATATATAAAAATATGATTTTTACTTTCGACTTTCGATAAATAAAAATATAATTTTTACTTCGGCTTTCAATATATAAAAATATGATTTTTACTTCGGCTTTCAATATATAAAAATATGATTTTTACTTTCGACTTTCGATATATAAAAATATGATTTTTACTTTTTAAAGAAATCAGTTTTCATTTCTTTTTAAAATCAGTTTTAATTTCCTTTTTTTTATATCAGTTTTAAAATTCCTTAAAAGAAATCAGTTTAAAAATTCTTTTATAAAAACAGTTTTTACTTTATTTATAAAAATCATTTTTTTTCTCTAAAAAGAAAATCAGTTTTAAACTAATTAAAATCCAGTTTTTAAACTTTTGAAAATTTCAGTTTTAATCTTTTTAAAAATTCTCAGTTTTAAACTTTTCTAAAAATTTCAGTTTTTATTTTATTTAAAAATTAGTTTTTATTTTGTTTAAAAATCAGTTTGTATAATCTCAGAGAAATCAGTTTTTTTTTTTTCCAAACAAATCAGTTTTGTTTCAGAACAAATAAATAAAAATAATAAAAAAAAAAGGAAAACGCTCACCGATTAGCTGCGAGGGGGGAAAGAAGGCGTCGGCGGCTTGGGTCTTCGATCGGTGGTGGCAGCTTCTGGCTTGGGTCGCTGATCTTCGTCGGAGCTCGTGCAATCTGGGGGCTTCGGTGGGTTGCGGCTTCAGTGGGGGTTCGAAGCACGAGGGAGGGGGGGTACGGTGATGGGCGGCGACGCTTCAGGGGGGGCTGTCGATAATCTTTAGGTTTTTTTTTTCTCTTCGTTTGGAATTAAAACGAACGGGGGGGGCCAAGCAGAAGATAAGAAGGAAGGAGGAAATAAATATATATATATATATATATATATATATATTTTTATTATTTAATTATTCAAAAAGTTGACTTTCACATACGACCTCGAAACGAGGCCCACCGCCTGTCGTCCATAGCGTTTTACCCCAATTCCGAACACAATGGGATATGTATCGCAAGCTGATTTGATCGTTACAATCAGTTTCCTTTTGAATTTTCATTTAAATCACTATATTGAATTTTAAACGCACATTTCAAATTACCGGGGTCACATACTAACTAGAAAAATTCCAGAAAAATATTTTCTAGCTTCGTATTGACGATACGGTCCTAACAAAACTAGTTTCGTCGAATTCTGAGACCGTTTGAAAAATGGCCAATTTCCATTCGATTAAAATCAACTGAAATCGGTCAAACGCGTTTCCCTTTGCCACGCTCACATATTGATTCGAAAAATTATGAAATTTGAAACCTAACAATAACTTGACACTACGGATCTAACAAAAGTGGTTTCGTCGAAATCCGAGGTCATTTGCAAAATGTCCATTTTTAAGGGCCTGAATTCCATAGCGACTATTCAGAATTTTCAACTGGACATATCTTTTGATTCCCGCTATCAAATTTCGATTGGTCGAATTCGTTAGAAAGATATTCACTAACAGATTTAAATATTTTTGGTTTCACTAAAATCCGGATTGTTTTGCACCCGGTATATTCCAATGAAGTTTGAAATCGAATTATCGAACTACCGCGCCATTTCCAATTCCATATATAATTATAATTAATTATATTCGTTTTCAATTGTCGATTCAAACTTAGTTTTCATCGCCATTATTTAAAATATTTATTTTAAATATTTAAAATCCATTATTCTAGCCAATTTAAAAATTTTAAATTGGTTCAGATTTTCTGGGTCGTTACAATCTCCCCCACTTAAAACTTTTCGTCCCCGAAAAGGAATATAGTCGAAAGTGGTTTGATAATTCTACGATCTCACACCACAACAACCAATCCAATTGTTTTTAACCTTCAAAAATATACTAATCAAATTTTATATTCCTTTAAAAATCATTCAGAGTATAGAATAAATAGTGCACATCCATGAAAAGGAAATAACAACAGAATAGAGAATTGAATGGTAATGCAAAGTAGGGTAAATGTACCTTGCACCAGAGTCAATCAGAGATATCTACTCGGCATTTAGGATAAGCTTTCCGAATGCTCTCCTCAGTTTCCCAAGTACAATCTCGTGGATCTCCACTCCATTGCACTTTGACTATGTGAACCTTCTTGTTTCTCAGCTCTTTGGTTTCTTTGCCGATAATCTTTAGCGGCTCTCGCCTCACAGCTAATTCTGGAGTAATTTCAATATCCTGCTGAGCTGCTTCTTCCACGACCAAGTCTGGATCATGAACGTGCTTTCGAAGTTGAGATATATGAAATACATCATGAACTCCAGGCAACCAATCAGGAAGTTTGACCCGGTAAGCGAGAGTTCCGATCCGTTCCAGAATAGGAAACGGACCAATAAATTTGGGTGCCAACTTTCCAGTTTTACCGAACCTGATAACTCCTCTCATCGGCGATACTTTCAAATATACATAGTCGCCAACTTCAAAGGATATATCTCTTCTTCTTCTATCGGCATAGCACTTTTGTCGGCTTTGAGCGGCGAGTAATCGCTTCTTAATAAAATCGACTTTGTCGGCAGCTTCTCGAATCATATCCGGACCCAACACAAGTCTATTTCCAGGCTCGACCCAACAAGCAGGAGATCGGCACGGTCTACCATACAATGCTTCGAATGGCGACATTGTCAGACTCGCCTGGTAGCTGTTGTTATAAGAGAATTCAGCCAAATGTAGATGGTCTTCCCATGATCCACCGAAATCTATAACACAAGCCCGCAATAGATCTTCTAAAATGCGATTCACCCTCTCAGTCTGACCGTCTGTCTGAGGATGATAAGCGGTGCTCAAGTTCAACTTCGTTCCTAGCTCGACTTGAAATGCTTCCCAGAATTTACTAGTGAATATTGTATCTCTATCACTGACTATACTGAGCGGCACTCCATGTAGTCTAACTATTTCCCTGAAGTAAATCTGCGCCAGACTCTGAGCAGTTCTGTTTGATCTGACAGGTATGAAATGGGCGGTCTTCGTGAAACGATCTACGATCACCCAAATACTGTCATTTCCTTTTCTGGTTCTGGGCAAACCATCAATGAAATCCATAGAAATATGCTCCCACTTCCAACCAGGAACTTCCAGCGGTTGTAATAATCCAGCCAGTTTCTGTTGGTCGCTTTTGACTAGCTGGCAAGTAGGGCATCGACTAACATATATCGAAACGTCTCTTTTCATAGCCTTCCACCAGAAAGTTCTTTTGAGATCGTTATACATTTTGGCCACACCAGGATGGATACTCAGCTTGGACTTGTGACACTCATCTAACACTTCCCTTTTTAGCTCAGGAACGTCAGGAACACAAATCCTTCCTTTCAACCTCAAGGTCTCGTCGTTATTTATTTGAAAACACGAGGGTTCGCCTTTCTGAATCCTTTTGATCATATCTTTAATAAAGTTATCCTCCTTCTGAAGAATAGATATTTTGTCAATCAAGGATGTCGTGATAATAAAGCTAGCGATCATTACATTCTTTCGGCTTAATGCATCAGCCACGACATTGGCTTTTCCTGGAGTATATATAATTTCAAAGTCATATGCTGCAAGAAACTCCAGCCAACGCTGCTGCCTCAAATTCAAGTCCTTCTGAGTGAACAGGTACTTTAATGATTGGTGATCTGTAAACAGTTCAAATCTCTCACCCAGAAGATAGTGCCTCCAGATTTTCAAAGAGAATATGATAGCCAATAACTCAAGATCATGAGTTACATAGTTTTTCTCGTGTGGCTTCAGTTGACGGCTAGCATAAGCAATCACTTGGCCTCTTTGCATTAATACTGCGCCAAGGCCTTCTCTAGAAGCATCAGTCCAGACTTTTAAATCTTGGTTGCCATCGATGATGGTTAACACTGGAGCAGTAGTTAATCTCAACTTTAGCTCTTCGAAAGCCTCCTCACTTTCCTGAGTCCATTTGAACTTAGAATGCTTCTTTGTAAGCTTCGTTAAGTGGCCAGATATCTTAGAAAAGTCTTTAACGAACTTCCGATAATAGCTAGCCAATCCGAGAAAACTGCGGACTTCAGTGGGAGTACTGGGCTGTTTCCAATTCTGAATAGCTGTGATTTTACTTGGATCCACAGCGATTCCTTCTTTAGATACAACGTGGCCCAGAAATTTCACTTCATCTTGCCAAAAGATACATTTGGAAAACTTTTCTTTCAATACATTTCTCCTGAGGATTTCTAACACTTGTTCCAAATGTTTTTCATGCTCGGCCTTTGATTTAGAGAAGATTAGAATATCATCAATAAAAACCAGAACAAATTTATTCAATACTCCCCTAAATACTCGGTTCATTAGATCGATGAAGTAAGCTGGAGCGTTACATAAGCCGAACGGCATTACTAACCACTCGTAGAATAAGTCGGGGCCTCTGAACGCTGTCATTGGAACACACTCTTCGGCAATTCGAAGTTGATGGAAACCTGTAGCTAGGTCCATTCGTGAGAATACTTGTGCTCCATTTAATCGATCCAACAAATCATCGATCCGCGGCAATGGATATTTGTTCTTTATTGTCTGTTTGTTCAAATCACGATAATCCACACATAGACGTAGAGTACCATCAGATTTTGGGACAAATACCACGGCTGCACCCCAATCAGAGAAACTAGGCCTGATCAGACCTTTCCATACTAGCTGTCGTGTTTGATTGTCTAATTCCTCCTTCTCTTTCAAGGACATTCTTCGAATAGCATGAACTACTGGCCTTGCATTTGGAATCAAAGCAATCTTGAAATCTATTTCTCTCTGCGGAGGTAAGCGAACAACTTCTTCGAACACATCCGCATAGTTCTTGACGACAGGAATATCTTTGATGAGGTCAGGAATATTCTCTGCGATTTCAGAGGCATTTTCTATTTGAGCTGGAGAAACATTCAAAGCTGCCCAGAAGTCTTTTCTATTAGCATTCTGACCTTCACAGGGAATGGTTATATAATCACCTGATTTAATCTTCGCCTTTACGACTCTCTCGGCGCATTTAACCTCTGCTTCATATTTGGTTAGCCAATCCAATCCCAGAATAAGATCGAATTCATCAAAATTCATGACTACAGAGATAATAGGGAATTTATAGCAAGAAAAGGAGACATGCACTGCACAAATCCAACTGAGATTGATAGAACCCCCGACCGGATTCTGGACAGTCATTGGTTCCTTAAGCTTCCTCAAGTTTAAATCAAGTTTCTTAGCGGCACTCTTTGAAATAAAGCTTCACGACGCACCTGTGTCAAACAGTACTTTAACTGGAATGTTTTTGACAGTAAGTGTTCCTTCTAAAACATCAGCCCTCTCTTGGCTTGCTGAGGGATCAGAAGTTTCTGCCAATTCATTCACCTGAACTACTTCAGGCTTCCTCAAGAGCCAGCAATCCTTTGCAAGATGACCAGTCTGCTTGCATTTACTGCAACCTCTTTTCTCTTGAAATCTCTCTTTGGATTTAGATCCCTTCTTTCTTCGTTTGTTCCAAGATCTACAACTTACCGCCAAATGTCCTTTTCTATTGCAGCTTGAGCACGTGGCGGTTGTTATTTGTTCGTTCCCAGATTCAGCCCTTTTTCTCTTGGCACTGAGCCTCTTATTGACCTCAGACTTTGTACTGGCTTCAGGAATATCAGCTTCTGACTTTGCTATGTCACTAGAACTTACTTCTTCTTCGTCGCATAACATTCCTTTCTTATGGAGATCTTCATACTGATAGGCCATATATATCATTTCAGAAAAAGGAAGCTTCACATGCCCCAATACTTTATTCTGGTATTTCCTTTGAAGTCCGTGAATAAATCTCAGATTTTTCCTCTTCGGATTTTCAATTAGATGAGGGGCAAAGTGAGAAAGTTCATTGAATTTCTTATGATATTCGGGAATTGTCATGTCTCCTTGTATCAGATAAGAAAATTCGTCGCATAGTCGCTCGGTCGCTTCGGGAGGAGTAAATCTTTCTAAGAAAATCACTTTGAATCTATCCCAGGTGATATCACCTTCTGGATTATTCTGTATAACCGAATCCCACCAAAACAAAGCTTCGTCTTTGAGAGCCCAGGAGGCCAGTAATCTTTTCTGGTTATCCCTCAGCTTTAATGCTTCGAAGATTTTCTCAGCCGAACGAATCCAAGCTTGCGTCTTCATAATAGATTCTTCACCAGAGAACGGTATTCCACCCATATTTCGATATTTGATTAATAGGGCCTCAATATCCGGTTCTGCATTCCTTCTGCTTCTGACACTCATTTTTCTAGTACTTCTGCAAATGGCAGATCAAGTGTCAGGTCACAGAAAAGGTATTTTAAAATATAGAAACACATACTTCAAATGTAAATGTGTCTATCAAGGTGTAATTTCATTCTGCTTTACTCATACTAGGATATTACTGATCCTATCTGTATAGAGTTACCCGTCCTAGAACACTAATGGTTCTATTTCTGACGAGTTCGTTCAAATGTTATATTCCAGAACTAAGCTTAACCAAAGCTCTGATACCACGTTGAGACGACCCGATTTCCCCTTCTCACGGAAACAAGGTTATCTTTGGAATATAACACAGAAACATATAATAGCAGAACAGAATTAAATAAATACACCAGAATGAACAACAAAATATACTGGATAAAAGTAATCATCAGAGTTACACAGTATACAGGATCTTACTTAGTACAAATACAGTTCAGCTATACATAAATGTCTACAGCGGAAATAAACAAAATATGTACAATAGGAGCTGAACAGCATAAAAAGAATAAATGATAGAATCCATCTTCAGCTCCAGCTATCCAGAAAAAGAACCAGCTAAACCTGAATACAAGGCTGCCCGTGTAGAAAAAGGGGGCACCCGAGTTTGAGAGTGAAACAAACTACGAGTCAGTCATGGGACTGGTATGAGAAATCTACTCAACACCTATATAATATGGCAAATCACAGGACCACGCCACTTTCGTGGAACGGGTTTACTCCATTGGATTGCCAGTGCTTTAAAACAAATCTTTCTTTTAAACATCGCTATGCTTTTTATAAAAATGAAGCCGTTATAAGACTCAGTTCCCATCACACAATGCAACGCAAACCGGAGGATAGAGTTTTTACCTTATAACGGTCAAAATATGCTTGATACGAATAAAACAAAGGCATTTGATATTATTGCTAGTGTTTATATGTTTTGAAAGCAATTTCAAATCATAACTATCAATCATAGACGGCATTAATGCCCCATACCACTATGTCGCCATATATAGGTATACAATCAAAACCGCACGATGTCGTATTTGGAAATTGGATTTCCGTCATGAACCAAGGCAAAAGATAGTCCTTACCGAATTCGAGACGCTCTAGCCCGCCCCTCAGGATCAGAACGCATCAACCCTTTAGATCGTCAGGGCCGGTCCACCGATGTGGATTATTATGCCTGAACACTACGTCTCCCCGCCCTTTGGGGCGTAAACGAGCCAACGAATGACTCCATCGGACCCGGATCGTCCGATCAAACCGAGGCGCCTCGCAACAGCAACAACCACATAGGTGAAAAGTATATAAATGTCAGGGCTGGTAGGTCACTGACACCACCCTAGCTAGAAAGAAACGTAGGCCCTCCCTGATGTCCTCTCCCGTTTTAGGTTCATACCGGGGTGTGAGGCTCGCGAATTTACGTTATACACAAAGCTACGCCACACAGGCGGTGCTTTGATCATCACCACAAGACTTTGCTTTTCAACAGAAGCCCTGATCACTGCATCTTAGCATGCCACACAGAATAAATCCTATGTCAGACACACAGTCCATTTACAAGTCCGTTCTGGGTCTGAACGAAACCGGAGACACTAAATACCTCGCAAACCCATCGATCACCACGTACGTCTGGACGATCACCACTCATTATCCATATTTCGGGATGCCTCCCAATCAGGACCTCGGTTACCATCCAAACGAGGTGAAGATCTCCGGTCTTCGACCATCGTCTTCATCTTCGAATTTCAATCGTCGGTCAATTATTTGAAATGAGAATTAACTCGGCTTTTTCAAATAATTCACGTATATTTAGAATTTCAAATCAATTTATTTCAATGGTTAAATTATTTGACAACACCAAATTTGTTCTTTAATGTAATTTTCACACCAAACACATTCAACCATCAAAAACCACACAAATCAAGCAAATTCAGTTTATTTCCATTCCATATCGCTTATGATATTTTATAACTATTTATCGCCATTTTTATTTATTTTAAAATGGCCAATATATTCAAAACGACGTTTCGGGCCATAACGTGGCCGTGGCGCTGTTTTTCTTCAGATTTGATTTACACATATCTGAAAATCTAACCGTTGGATCTTCACAAAATTTACATCATTAGAAAGGTCTTTTCAAAACGAATCCAACGGTTCCAGTTTCGAGAAAATCCGACGGTCGGATCTCCCGGTACAATCGTTTGAAATTTCGATTTCAAAATACGAACTGCAGCGTCGTTATTCGATTAAATATAATTATATTTATATATATAAATAAATATAATCGTTTCTGGCGCTGTTTTTCTTCAGATTTGAATTAAACATTCCAGACAATCCAACCGTTGGATTTCTACAAAGTTGGTGCCGTTGGGAAGATATTTCCAAGGCGTACCCGACGGTTGAGGTTTCGGGAAAATCCAATGGTCGGATTTCCCGCACTAGTCGTTTGAAATCACGGTTTCAAAATACGAACTGTATGGCTTCGTTTCGTTTTAATTTTATTTATATTTATATATTTATATAAATATAGTTCATTCAACAATTTCAATATCGTTTTCACTTCAAAAAAATTTCTAACACCTTAAATTTTGGAAAAATTTCGCCATAACCTCCCCTGCACCGGGAGCGTCGGGAAATCGCAAATAGCGTCCTGGTCCTTCTAATCTCAAAAAGAAAAAGAAAAAGCCAAGCGGCTAGCCAACAGGCTCAAAATCATCACCCAAACAAATCAGTAAATGTGTACCTATTTGTCGGGCACAAATTTTATTCCTCTTCTCTAGCCCCTTTGCTATAACCTGTTCAATGAATATGCATGTACATATATATACGGTCCATATCATTTTTCATTTTCTATTCAACTTCATATTTGATTTCTATTTGGTTTAAAAACACCATTCATTCTAATGTTACATAAATAGGTGCAAATCATTTCATTAGCTAATTAATGAATATTTCAACTCGTATATGTTTATTTTGAACAAGTGGCTATTTTTAACACTTCACATTTCAACGATTTATGCATACAATAAAAATGTGATTTTTATTGTAAAACAATTCATTTCAAAGACACTATTTTTCTATATCGTTCATATAAGTGATAAAAATAGGATTTTTATCATAAAACCATTTCTTTTAAAACCAGATTATTTTACACGTTTCAGATAGTCGATAAAAGGCGATTTTTACCATCAAACAATTTATTTAAAAATATGAATACCATTCAACACATGAATTTCTAAACAACGAATGAATATCAATTCAACACATGAATGTTTTCAATAGTTTTTATATATAGATAAAAATGTGATTTTTATTATCGAACAATTTATTTCAAAATATGAATACCATTCAACACATGAATTTCTAAACAACGAATGAATATCAATTCAACACATGAATGTTTTCAATAGTTTTTATATATAGATAAAAATGTGATTTTTATTATCGACCGATTTATTTCAAAATATGATTACTATTCAACACATGAATTTCTAAACAACGAATGAATATCAATTCAACACATGAATGTTTTCTATACAATGAATAAATATAATTTAAGCATATGAAAATAATTCAAACACACAAATATTATTCAAAATTTCGGCAGCATAACGGCAGGGTAGTTACACCGGGACCGTCCCTAGTACGGCTCCTCGCTCTACCTTAAAACCTCGCGGTTTTTGACAATGGGGTTCATGCATCTAGTTCGCACGCAGGCGGCATGTATATATTTATTTCATTTCCACAAACTAATCCTAAGTGGTTTCAACCAATTATTTCACAACCACCAATGGGTATTTTTCAACCTCAATCAACCAATATCAATCACAAACAATCCCAAACAACCATTCAATTTTCACAACAATTTCAACCAATAACTATCGTCCATGGTTTGTGGACGAGGGGCGTATATATATATATATATATATATAGATAGATATTTATATATAGCTATTCACTTTTACTTCAACACATATATAATATTTTAAAATCAGAAATCTCACCAATAGCTATCCAACTGCACGACACTTCCTTTATAGAAACTTCGCCTTTTGTCGCTTTCGCCCGTATTCTCTACACATGTAAAAATCGAATTTTTACTATGCTATTCAATATATAAATATATGATTTTTACTTTGGCTTTCAATATATAAAAATATGATTTTTACTTTCGACTTTCGATAAATAAAAATATAATTTTTACTTCGGCTTTCAATATATAAAAATATGATTTTTACTTCGGCTTTCAATATATAAAAATATGATTTTTACTTTCGATATATAAAAATATGATTTTTACTTTTTAAAGAAATCAGTTTTCATTTCTTTTTAAAATCAGTTTTAATTTCCTTTTTTTTATATCAGTTTTAAAATTCCTTAAAAGAAATCAGTTTAAAAATTCTTTTATAAAAACAGTTTTTACTTTATTTATAAAAATCATTTTTTTTTCTCTAAAAAGAAAATCAGTTTTAAACTAATTAAAATCCAGTTTTTAAACTTTTGAAAATTTCAGTTTTAATCTTTTTAAAAATTCTCAGTTTTAAACTTTTCTAAAAATTTCAGTTTTTATTTTATTTAAAAATTAGTTTTTATTTTGTTTAAAAATCAGTTTGTATAATCTCAGAGAAATCAGTTTTTTTTTTTCCAAACAAATCAGTTTTGTTTCAGAACAAATAAATAAAAATAATAAATAAAAAAAAAAGGAAAACGCTCACCGATTAGCTGCGAGGGGGGGAAAGAAGGCGTCGGCGGCTTGGGTCTTCGATCGGTGGTGGCAGCTTCTGGCTTGGGCCGCTGATCTTCGTCGGAGCTCGTGCAATCTGGGGGCTTCGGTGGGTTGCGGCTTCAGTGGGGGTTCGAAGCACGAGGGAGGGGGGGTACGGTGATGGGCGGCGACGCTTCAAGGGGGGCGGCTGTCGATAATCTTTAGGGTTTCTTTTTTTTTCTTTTCGTTTGGAATTAAAACGAACGGGGGGGGGGGCAAGCAGAAGATAAGAGGGAAGGAGGAAATAAATAAATATATATATATATATATATTTATTATTTAATTATTCAAAAAGTTGACTTTCACATACGACCTCGAAACGAGGCCCACCGCCTGTCGTCCATAGCGTTTTACCCCCATTCCGAACACAATGGGATATGTATCGCAAGCTGATTTGATCGTTACAATCAGTTTCCTTTTGAATTTTCATTTAAATCACTATATTGAATTTTAAACGCACATTTCAAATTACCGGGGTCACATACTAACTAGAAAAATTCCAGAAAAATATTTTCTAGCTTCGTATTGACGATACGGTCCTAACAAAACTAGTTTCGTCGAATTCTGAGACCGTTTGAAAAATGGCCAATTTCCATTCGATTAAAATCAACTGAAATCGGTCAAACGCGTTTCCCTTTGCCACGCTCACATATTGATTCGAAAAATTATGAAATTTGAAACCTAACAATAACTTGACACTACGGATCTAACAAAAGTGGTTTCGTCGAAATCCGAGGTCATTTGCAAAATGTCCATTTTTAAGGGCCTGAATTCCATAGCGACTATTCAGAATTTTCAACTGGACATATCTTTTGATTCCCGCTATCAAATTTCGATTGGTCGAATTCGTTAGAAAGATATTCACTAACAGATTTAAATATTTTTGGTTTCACTAAAATCCGGATTGTTTTGCACCCGGTATATTCCAATGAAGTTTGAAATCGAATTATCGAACTACCGCGCCATTTCCAATTCCATATATAATTATAATTAATTATATTCGTTTTCAATTGTCGATTCAAACTTAGTTTTCATCGCCATTATTTAAAATATTTATTTTAAATATTTAAAATCCATTATTCTAGCCAATTTAAAAATTTTAAATTGGTTCAGATTTTCTGGGTCGTTACAGATGGTTAAGTAAATCTTGGGTTGGTGGGTAATATTTATATATATGCCCACAAGCTTAACCTATGGGGTTATGCAGTCTTTTACTCTGGTACGGCGTAACCTGTGGAAAACCTAGTGGGGATGCAAGCGTAGGGGAAAGCTTGTATCATCCTGTGTGTGGGACCCGTTTCGGTCAGTAACCCATATATAGGTATCAAACGAGTACTCTGAAATAGGTCAGAGTCGGGGCACACTTACTGGGCTAATTGTAAGAGATCCAAAAGAGGAGACAGTGTTTGACAGCGCGTTCCATTAGGCTCATGTGCGTGCATGGGTCCGCCTGCCTGGGAAAATAAGACGATGTCGCATCAACAGATATGGTTTTGCACAATCTGAAAATATAGGGTTGCCACAAGGTATCTACGGAATAAGGAGCCGATCAATTAGGGTAGTAATTAGGGTATATCTAGACTCCGATAAGTTTTGGTGTAGCGTCCCAGGGATTTCAACACTCGAATTCAGACAGTAATACAGCCTGTGTCCGAAACTCCAGTATCGAAAACCCAGAAAGCTAATAGAAAGAAGTTAGAGGGTGAGAGAAGAAAGAAATATTAGACTAGAAGAATAAGAAGATTAGAGTCTCACAGTGAAATGGACAAAATATAATAATCAATAATACTTTATACAAAAAGAACTATGTATATATATATATATATGATTACAACATCAGAGCATACATTCAGATTTATACAACACACAATGGAAATAAACTAGTACCAGTATATATGGAATACGTCTTGACTTCACCTCATTTTCTGAAGCTCCAAGCGATACCTAACCTGATAATGTACTCGGTCTGACCCAAGCACATTTGAAGCAAGGCAAAATTCACCTGGATCAGTTTGGAATACTTTCAGTGATAATTCCATATGGCAAACAACTTGCTTAACTTTGAAATCCTTTTGAAAGCAAAGGATAATAGTAAGACCAGCACACACATAAATATGGACGGTTTTTACCTTCCTATAACCCAAAACATTTTGAAATCAATATCTTATTTTGATATTATAATAGTGTCTAAATACAAATAGATAGAATCTAGCAGAACGCTTGCATCTCATGCTCCATACATATAGTATACAATCTAAACCGTGGGTGCTTATTGGAGATTGAATTCCAACTATGACAAGGTATGGATCCACCTGCCGATAGTGCATTTCTAGAGAGGAATACATTGGGTTCAATAAGAACGTCTTGCAACCTGGCCACATATGACCAACCACTCATTTCTCTTGAGTGTGTCGAATATATTATCACCTACGGTTGCTAGCAAGATAACCGTTCCCGGGAGATACCGAAATGAAAAGAAGTAACGTATATGAATATTCTCTAGATGGTGACAATATACCCTAATGGGGCGACCCACATAGCCATGCTGTCCGCCCGATTTTTGTCATTTCCCAATTGATGGGCTTGGGGTTATAATCGACTTTTGGAACATTTGGCCACCATTCACTTTTGAATCCCACATCGTCCATATGAGTCATCGAGGAACAGGATGAACCGAAGGCACCCTCCTACCACATCCTTGGCATCACCCTATAGACCAGTAGCGAGTAGTCCTTGCAATTCGTAGATTTCAATTACGACAGAATCATTGTCAAATATGTATCTCTAGGGATCAGCTAAAGAAAATTCAACAATAGTTCCCCGATCATGAAGATTCACGATCTTCAGTTGCTCCATCTTGATCAGCATCTTCCACATTTCGTTTTTATTGGTCGGAATGGTTTTCGAATATAAATTCGACCCCGGTCTTTCCGTACCAATAACGTTTGGTCAGATTTTGATAGTAGATTATTTAACTATCAAAGCAAACAACCATAAAAATAAAATGATTCCATTGCTTTATTCCACAGCAACACTTGCCCATTTTAAATTCCCGTTCGTTGATCAAATACTTTGAATCTTTTTAAACAACATATACAAACACTTTTATTTAACTTATCAACTTCCTGCAATATATTTATAATGCCTTACATTCTCTTTGGAAATCTTATATGTTTACCTAAATTAAATATTTAGTAAAATATTATTTAAATCCTTATTTCTCACTTAATATAGCGAATATAAATCGCATCTTCATCACTTAACTTGAATAACCATTTTTATTCAAATTTGGATTTCCGTTTCATTCCTATTTCATATCTTCATCAGTCCCTAACAGTAAATCAGCAATAAAATAATTTCCTGATTATCAACCCCGAAGGCCGAAACCAACATTATATTAATATTCAGAAAATCATTCAACTCAACCGATCTCCAGTTAAGTTCCAATTCCTTAGTTTCTTATCTTGGACATTTATTTCCATTTAAATCCGTTTCAAGTAACTCGCTTCGATAATATATTTGATAAAACTTGGACTTTATAACTTCATCGAATCTTGGATTTTATCCATCCAATTAAACATAATTTCCAATAAAAATTCACTTTAACCTTAACTTAGACTTAACTTGTATCAAATTGCTTAAATATTCATTACATTGTAAACGGTGCTTTAAAACCTTATAAACCTTCATAAATATCCTTTAAATTCCAATATTACTACTTCGATTATTATTTAATAAGTAATAACCAAATTTAAATAAAAAGTTTACTTCGCCATTAACTATCTTTATTAGACTTAATAAACCAAATAAATAATCAATTTTAGTTAACATAGTTGCCTTGTTCAACCTAAACATGATTAACTCACTAAACAAATATAATTAGCCCTTTTTTAAATTAATTTAGCACAATTAATTTAAATAATCCCACTTACTTTGATTATTATTAAGTAAATAATAATCCATTTCAATATAATCGCTTTCCATTTCAATATAAATCTCAGTTATTAATCGTTACATTAATCTCTTGTCACTTGCTTATCCTCTTAATAATATAAGAATTACCTTTATAAATCAACTAATACTTAGGATGAGACATGTGCTTCACACACGGTAGATTTTGGTACAATATGGTGATTGGTGGTTAAAACAATCAATATATATGTGGTTGGTTTATTTCCTTGTTATAAACTTTATTTAAAATAATATATTTAAAAATTCATTTTTAGTTATAAAATAAGTTTATAACTTCAAATCTATCGATATACTTAACGGTAAATCAATCTTTATAAAATAGGATATATCTGGGCTATCTACTACAAATTCCTCAACCAATACTATATATTGATTCAGACTCAACAACATTCAACCGCCAACAGGTTTTAAAGTCAACGGGGTTTAATCAGTTCATATATAATATGAAATAAACAACATACTAACTATTTGAGGAATCCGGTTTGATTCCTCCCATCTGTTCTTCCATGCATCACAGATCATTATAATAGTTCATAACCACATGTAATTAACGTTAACCATCCAATCAACAAAAGGCATCCAAAGCATCCAATCAATCAATATATATCGATGATAAAATTTAATTATATGAATTTAGCACGTCATAGCATTCCAGAAATGTGTGAGAATTAAGTCACCTTTATTTTAAATAGATGATTTCAACGTTGGTTCGTATAATTTTGAAACAACATTTAAATTTACACGAGATTCCAACTGCTTCCATTTTTGACCAAACCAGCTTGTACGTGTAGCCTCCGTCGTCACGATCCCAACGGATCCAATTTCACTTAATTATGTTATCGTATTGATAAGTTATCATCATTTCAATTTTATACGTTCAATTTATAACATATATTATAATTAATTATTTAATAATAATTAAGCTTACCCCCTAAACTGATTCCATGTCATCATCGTTTACTGTGTCTACGCGTTTTTCTTGTTCCTATTTCCAGAACCTGTTATTCCTCCCTGAAACCCAAGGATAATTTTATATAAAATTGTAATATTAAATTATCTAATTTCTTATATTAAACAATAATAATAATCAGATTCTTATTACCTTAAGATCCTATGCCACATCAGCTATATGAAACCTTTCTTCCAACAAATACAATGTCTACTTTTCCTTCTGGAATTAATATCACCGAACCCAAAACCTCTCCTACCCCTCCAGCTCACGTGCCGACAACTTACTTCAGCTTCATTCTTCGTTCAGGGGCACACCTATACCCGATGGCCATGCACCAAAAAAACCGCTATCGACTCTTCACTGCCATGATCGTAACTTAAACTCCTCCAGCCCATGCTTCACTTTTCTCACCGACATCTACCATAAAAGGACCAAGACATCTGAAATATATACCCACTTCCTCTTACTGCTTAAAGCTATAGCCAAAAGTTTTGCTTCACCATCATTACACTGCGCCTGGGTACCCTCTTCTTCACAAATGGTTCCTTCAAGCTTAAACAAAAGAAAAACATGCCATGAGGAAAAAATATGTTTCCACTCGCTTTACCCTTCCTGATCCACACGCTATTGTGCCATCTCCCACTGTCCAGTGCCACGACACTTAAGCGCAAACCCACGTTTCTTTACAATAGCTTGTGCCGCCATTTCTAATGTCAGACCGAACATGTCAGCAAGAAAATATACCCATTGATACCAGTATCACGCCTTGACCCCGTACACCGCTGCTACATCAGCACCAGAACACAATCAGCCACTTCTTTCTGATCCCAAGCATGCACCCAATGCCCTGATAAAAACTTCTGCCATTCCTACGCCGTGACAACCCTCCTACTGATGCGTCCTTCCATCACCATCCGCCGTCTGAAAAATCTGATAGCCAAGACAGTCTCCATCCGCCAGAACAATCAGCGATGTTCATCTCCACGCAGTCCATATACAACTTCATTTCTAAACCGTGTAATGTTTTCGTCCACCTACAGTGCATGCGAACTGTAGCAGCACAGAACCCCATGAAATTCCATCATTCGCTTTGCCTTGCCTCACTGATTAACTAGCACTCCTCAACTCCGCATTTAGAGCTGCCTACGTTCATTGGTTGATAGTTTCGGGTTTTACAGAGGTTATTAGGGTAGAACAAGAACTATACATTGCTGGAGTTTCGATTTTGAAAGAAAATGTTTTGCAAAGAAAACAAAGACTAGCATGGCGTGTGATTATTTATGAGGAGGATGGTTTTCTGCTTGAATCGAAGGAAATAGCTGGGTATAAATAGACGGGTAGAGAGGAGATAGGAACGATGTTGCATCAAATGGTACAACATAGGAGTTGAATTTCGTCAGTTTAGGGAGGTAGGCCTGCATGGGTTGCTTCATCAATTCGACATGCTACGCGGGTTTTCAGTATTTAGGTTTGCAAGACACTCAATAGGGGTTGACGTTTTGTTTTATTTTCTCTGGATCATGCCATGCTCAAAAGGACGAAAATGATAATGACGGGTGTGTCTGTACGTATGGACGAGTAGAAAGTAAATTAGAAGAATGTTCAGTTTTCTTTATGGTACGCGATAGCATGTGCTAATCTACATTTTAGCGTGTGGCGCACTTGTTCCCATTTTAAATTTGCAAAAATAGCTTGTACAAAGAAATGTAGGCCTGCTGTTATTTCATTCCTTTAATGGAAATAGGCATGAATGGTTTGGCTCCCAAGGCAAGAGAAGAATTGGTTGGCACATGGTTACAGTTGAATTTTTGTAAGGAAAAGGGACGGTAGACATATTCTAATCAAAAATAAAAATTAAGTAGGTGCATGGTACTAAGCATAGGCTTTATTAATTAGATATGGGTTTGCACAATAGGATATGACTGGTCATGAAATTTTCTTCATTAGCCATGCTTATAAGCTGAACGTAAATTAAGGTAGGTTCCCTTTTTCTTTGGCCAGAAGGAATGTGTTTTATTTTATTTTATTTATATATAGTTTGGCTTGACACCATTGTGCTTTTACTGTTAAACTACCTACGGTTATTTCCGTCATTTGTATACGCTATCGAGAAAATTAAAAATACCGTCGTGCGTAGCAATGTGCCACGATCACAACCATATAATAAAACAGACAAGTTAACCAATTTTGCGAAACACCAAAATGCTGATACAGGGTGTAAAATACTCCAAATAAAAAGTTGCTTACTTTTCAAATTAAAAATTACAGTAAAATTCAAAAAATAAATTATTGCCATGTCTCCAAGATCTTGTCTAAATTCGAAACCAATATTTAAGTATATTAAATGACTTATAAACGATTCCACAACGACTATTTGAAAATTTGAACTGGACATATCTTACAATCTATAAGACGAAATCTCGAATTTTCTCTTTCATTAGAATATTATTGTCCAACAGATTCAAACGTTTCTTGTTTCACAAAAATTCGACTTATATCAGATCTTATATATTCAATTAAAGTTCAAATCGTAAATTTCGAACTACCACGCCATTTCAAGCTCGTTTTAATTATTTATAAATATATATGTTCGCACTCCATTTTATAAAATAAATTCAATATAAAATCCATTATATTCCCAATATAATATATAAAATAGATTTAAACATTCCAATTTAAATGGTAGAAAAATCTGGGATGTTACATTCTTTCCCCCTAAAAAGAATTTCATCTTCGAAATTACCAGATAAAAAGAATACACCGAACCCAATTATTTTTAAAATAAATAATTTTGAATTATCATCAAAACAAATTCAATCTCTATAAAATTTTCGAAAATTTCGCCAACATCTCCTCTGCATGGCTCGATGGGTACGACTACAACTAGCCACTCCGGGATTAACTTTCCCAAAAAGAAAACTAGAAGCCAAATGACCATCCCACTCAGGGGTATAAAATCAATCACCAACCAGTAATTTAAGGTTTACCTATCTGTCAGGCAACTTAATTCCAATTTCGAAGCGAACCAACTAATTGCACCCTGTCTTTCAATCTGTACTTCCAATATGTACTTCCAATCTGTGTAACCACTTTTACTCCACTTACCATGCAAGTAACAATCCAAGGTTAAATAATTTAGTTCCATTTCATAACATATTTCATTCCCAATTGATTATACTCGGATTTATCTCCTTGCTTCCACTTCATTCAATTTCTCATCAAATCGTTCTCGAATTTAATTTAATCAACTAACATCCAATAAATCTAACAATACATAATACAATCAAATCCCATATTTACTTAGCTTAAGATAAATTCTGATTTATTTAATTCAATATTAAATTTCATATTCACAAATTCTTTTGGTTATATTAACCTATCTCCAATCTCATTCGATTTCCATAGTCAAATGGAATTCTAATTCAAATCAACACTAATAGTATTATAAAAAAAATTAAAATTTACCTTCTTTATAAAATATCTTGGCAAAATAATTTTATATCAAATTACAAATATGCGCTCTCATATATATATATATTCAAACTCAATCTAGGGTTTTACTAACCCAATCTCTATTGAGTTACTCCACAGAGCCAAGGTTATCACTAAACGATTGCTCTGATACCAACTGTAGCGTCCCGGGGATTTCGACACCTGAATTCAGACACTAATACTGCCCGTATCTGAAAATCCAGTATTGGAAACCCAGAAAGCTAATAGAAAGAAGTTAGGCGTGGGAGAAGAAAGAAAGAAATATTAGACTAGAAGAATAAGAAGATCAGAGTCTCACAGCGAAATGGACAAAATATAATAATCAATAATACTTTATACAAAAAGAACTATATATATATATATATATATATATGATTACAACATCAGAGTACACATTCAGATTTATACAGCACAACAGAAATAAACTAGTACCAACATATATGGAATATATCTCAACTTCACCTCATTTTCTGAAGCTCCAAGCAATACCTAACCTGATAATATACTCGGCCTGACCCAAGCACATTTGAAGCAAAGCAAAATTCACCCGAATCAGTCTGGAATACTTTCAATTATAAATCCATATGACAAACAACTTGCTTAACTTTGAAATCCTTTTGAAAGCAAAGGATAATAGTAAGACCAGCCCACACATAAATACAGATGATTTTTACCTTACTATAACCTAAAACATTTTGAAATCGATATCTTATTCTGATATTATAATAGTGTCTAAATACAAATAGATAGAATCTAGTAGAACGCTTGCATCTCACGCTCCGCATGTATAGTATACAATCAAAACTGCAGGTGCTTATTGGAGATTGGATTCCGACTATGACAAGGTATGGATCACCTGTCGATAGTGTATGTCTAGAGAGGAATACACTGGGTTCAAAAAGAACTTCTTGCAACCCGGCCACACATGACTAACCACTCATTTCTCTTGAGTGTATCGAATATATTGCCACCTACGGTTGCTAACAACATAACTGTTCCTGAGGGATACAAAAATGAAAAGAAGTAACAAATATGAATATTCCCTAGATCGTCACTATATACCCTAATGGAGGCGACCCACATAGCCATGCTGCCTGCCCGATTTTTGCCATTTCCTAGTTGATGAGGCTTGGGGTTATAATCGACTTTTGGAACATATGGCCACCATTCACTTTTGAATCCCACGTCATCCATATGAGTCATCCAGGAACAGGATGAACCAAAGGCACCCTCCTACCACATCCTAGGCATCACCCTATAGATCATTTTAGAGTAGTCCTTGCAATCCGTAGATTTCAATTATGACGGAATCATTGTCAAATATATATCTCTAGGGGTCCGCTAGAGAAAATTCAGCAATAGTTTCCCCGCTCATGAAGATTCACGGTCTTCAATTGCTCCATCTTGATCAGCATCTTCCTCGTTTTGTCTTTATTGGTCGGAATGGTTTCCGGATTTAAATTCAACCCCGGTCATTCTGTACCATTAACGTTGGGTCAGATTTTGATAGCTGGTTATTTAACTATCAAAACAAACAACCATAGAAATAAAATGATTCCATTGGTTTATTCCATAACAACACTTGGCCATTTTAAATTCCCGTTCGTTGATCAAATACTTTGAATCTTTTTGAACATCATATACAAACGCTTTTATTTAACTTATCAACTTCCTACAGTATATTTATAATACCTTACTTTCTCTTTGGAAATCTTATACGTTTAGCTAAATTAAATATTTAGTAAAATATTTTTTAAATCCTTATTTCTCACTTAATATAGTGAATATAAATCGCATCTTCATCACTTAACTTGCATAACCATTTTGATTCAAATCTTGGTTTCCGTTTCATTCCTACTTCATATCTTTATCAGTCCCTAAACGTAAATTAGCAAGAAAATAATTTCCTGAATATCAACCCCGAAGGCCGAAACTAACATCTGATTAATATTCAGAAAATCATTCAACTTAACCGATCTCCAGTTAAGTTCCGATTCCTTAATTTCCTATCTTGGACATTTAATTCCATTTAAATCCATTTCAAATAACTCGCTTCGATAATATATTCGATAAAACTTGGACTTTATAACTTCATCCAATCTTGTATTTTATCCATCCAATTAAACATAATTCCCAATAAAAATTCACTTTAACCTTAGCTTAGACTTAACTTACATCAAATTGCTTAAATATTCATTACATTGTAAACGGTGCTTTAAAACCTTATAAACCTTCATAAATATCCTTTTAATTCAAATATTACCACTTCGATTATTATTTAATAGATAATAATCAAATTTAAATAAAAAGTTTACTTCACTATTAACTATCTTCGTTAGACTTAATAAACCAATCAAATAATCAATTTTAGTTAACATAGTTGCCTTGTTCAACCTAAACTTGATTAGTTCGTTAATAAACTGTAATTATCCCTTTTTTAAAATTAATTAATAGTACAATTAATTTAAATAATCCCATTTTCTTTTATTATTATTAAATAATAATCCATTTCAATATAATCCCTTTTTAAATTATTACTTAAAAACAATAAATCTCAGTTATTTATCATTACATTAATCCCTGCTCACTTGCTTATCCATTTTAGTAATATAAGAATTATCTTTATAAATCAGTTAATACTTAGGATGAGACACGTTCTCCGCACACGGTAGATTTTGGTACAATATGGTGATTGGTGATTAAAACAATCAATATATTTGTGGTTGGTTTTCTCAGTTATATAACGTTGCATTAATCCATGCTCGCTTGCTTATCCATCTTAGTAATATAAGAATTATCTTTATAAATCAATTAATACTTAGGATGAGACACGTTCTCCGCACACGGTAGATTTTGGTACAATATGGTGATTGGTGATTAAAACAATCAATATATTTGTGGTTGGTTTATTTCCTTGTTATAAACTTTATTTAAAATAATATATTTAAAAATTCATTTTTAGTTATAAAATAAGTTTATAACTTTAAATCTATCGATTTACTTAACGGTAAATCAATCTTTATAAAATAGGGTATATTGCGGCCATCTGCTACAAATTCCTTAACCAATACTATATATTGATTCAAACTCAGCAACATTCAACCACCAACAGGTTTTAAAGTCAATGGGGTTTAATCAGTTCATATATAATATGAAATAAACAACATATTAACTATTTGAGGAATCCAGTTTGATTCCTTCCACCTATTCTTCCCTGCATCACAGATCATTATAACATTTCATAACCGCATGTAATTAACGTTAACCATCCAATCAACAATAGGCATCCAAGCATCTAATCAATCAATATATATCGATGACAAATTTTAATTACATGAATTGAGCACATCATAGCATTCCAGAAATGTGTGAGAATTAACTCACCTTTATTTTCAGTCGATGATTTCAACATTGGTTCGTATAATTTTTAAACAGCGTTCAAAATTACATGAAATTCTAATTGCTTCCATTTTTGACCAAACCAGCTTGTGCGTGTAGCCTCCGTCGTCACGATTCCAAAGGATCCTGTTTCACTTATTTATGTTATCGTATTGATAAGTTATCATCATTTCAATTTTATACTTTCAATTTTATACATTCAATTTATAACATATATTATAATTAATTATTTAATAATAATTAATCTTACCCCCTAAACTGATTCCACGTCATGATCGTTTTACTGTGTCTACGCGCTTTTCTTTTTCTTATTTCCAGAACCTAAAATTCCTCCCTGAAACCCAAGGATCATTTTATATAAAATTATAATATTAAATTATCTAATTTCTTATATTAAACATTAATAATAATCAGATTCTTATTACCTTAAAATCCTATGCCACGTCAGTTATATGAAACCTTTCTTCCAACAAATACAGTGTCTTCCTCTCCTTCTGGAATTAATATCATCGAACCCAAAACCTTTCCTACCCTTACAGCTCATGTGATGACATCTTGCTTCACCTTCATTCTTCGTTCAGGAGCACACCGATACCCGATGGCCATCCTCCTTTAAAATAACTGCTACTGACTCTTTACTGCCATGACCATAACTTAAACTTCTCTAGCCCATGCTTCACTTTTCTCATCGACATCTCACCGTCCTTCAAAACACATCCACTTCCTCTTACTGTTTAAAGCCATGGCCAACAGTTTTGCTTCACCATCATTACACTGCGCCTGGGCACCCTCTTCTTCACAAATGGCTCCTTCCAGTTCAAACAAAAGAAAAACATGCTATGAGGAAAACAATAATTTTCCACTCTTTTTACCCTTCTTGATCTGCACGCTATTGTGCCTACCTCCCACTGTCCAGTGCCACGACACTTAAGCACAACCCCACGTTTCTTTACAATAGCTTGTACTGCCATTTGTAATGCCAGACTGAACACGTCAACAATAAAATATACCCACTGATACCAGTACCACACCTTGACCCCGTCGGCACCAGAACACAATCAGCCCCTTCTTTCTGATCCCACGCATGCCCCCCAACGCCCTGATAAAAACTTCTGCCATCCCTATGTCGTGACGACCTTCTTACTGATGCGTCCTTCCATCGCCATCCCCTGTCTGGAAAACCCGTTAACCAAGACAATCTCCATCCGTTGGAACAATCAGCGACATTCATCTCCACGCAGGCCATATACGGCTTCATTTCTAAACCGTGTAATGTTTCCGTCCGCCTACAGTGCATGCGAACTGTTGTAGCACAGAACACCATGAAATTATGTCATCCGCTTTGCCTCACCTCACTGATCAACTCGCACTCCTCAACTCCGCGTCCAGCGCTGCCTACATTCGTTGGTTGATAGTTTCGGGTTTTACAAAGGTTATTAGGGTAGAACAAAAACTATACATTGCTGGAGTTTCGGTTCTAAAAGAAAATGTTTTGCAAAGAAAACAAAGACTGACATGGCGTGTGATTATTTAGGAGGAGGATGGTTTTCTTCTTGAATCGAAGGAAGTAGTTGGGTATATATAGATGTGTAGAGAGGAGATAGGAACGATGTTGCATCAAATGGTATAGCGTAGGAGTAGAATTTCATCAGTTTAGGGAGGCAGGCCTAGCATGGTTGCTTCATCAATTCAACAAGCTATGTGGGTTTCCAATATTTAGAATTGCAGGACACTCAATAGGGGTTGACGTTTTGTTTTGTTTTCACTGGATCATGCCATGCTCAAAAGGACGAAAAAGATAATGACGGGCATGTCTGTATGTATGCACGAGAAGAAAGTAAATAAGAAGAATGTTTAGTTTTCTTTATGGTATGAGATAGCGTGTGATAATCTACATTTTAGGGTGTGGCGCACTTGTTCCCATTTTAAATTTGCAGAAGTAGCTTGTACAAAGAAAAGTAGACCTGCTATTATTTCATTTTCTTTGATGGAAATAGGCGTGAATGGTCTGGCTCCAAAGGCAAGAGAAGAATTGGTCGGCACATGGCTACAGTTGAATTTTAGTATGGAAAAGGGACAAAAGACATGTCGTGATCAGAGAAAAATGAAGTAGGTGCATGGTACTAAACATGGGCTATATTAATTAGATATGGTTTTGCACAATAGGATATGACTGGTCATGAAATTTTCTTCTTTAGCCATGCTTATAAGCTAAACATAAATTAGGGTAGGTTCCCTTTATCTCCGGCCAGAAGGAATGTGCTTTAATTTAATTTATTTATATATAGTTTGTCTTGACACCATTGTACTTTTACGGTTAAACTACCTACCATTATTTACGTCGTCCGTATACGTTATCAACAAAAATAAAAATACCTTCGCGCACAGCAGTGTGCCATAATCATAAGCATATAATAAAACAGACAAGTTAACTAATTTTGTGAAACCCCAAAATGCTGATATAGGGTGTAAAATACTCCAAATAAAAAGTTGCTTATTTTCCAAATTAAAAATTACAGTAAAATTCTAGAAATTAAATTACAACTACGTCTCGAAGATCTTGTCCAAATTCGAAACCAATATTTAATTATATTAAATAAATCGTTATGACTAATAAACGATTCCACAGCGACTATTTGAATATTTGATATGGACATATATCACAATCTATACAATGAAATCTCGATTTTTCTCTTTCATTAGAAAATTATTGTCCAACAGATTCAAACATTTCTTGTTTCATAGAAATCCGACTTATATCGAATCTTATATATTCAATTAAAGTTCAAATTGTAAATTTCGAACTACCACACCATTTCGAGCTTGTTTTAATTATATTATAGATATATATATATATTCGAACACCATTTTATAAAATAAATTTGATATAAAATCCATTATATTCCAAATATAATATATAAAACAGATTTAAACATTCCAATTTAAATGGCATAAAAATCTTTGACGTTACATTAGGAGCCCTTTATTATCCTTAGGGGTAACTCCGATATGTTGGGTTACCTGTTGATTGTATGGGGTTAAACCTCACACTAGAAGTATGCCTAAGTAATCTTATAGTTGTTGGAATCATCTCATTCTGGTTATACTAGTATCAGTGCAAAGAAAAAAGGAAAGTGTTAGAGAAGCGCTATTTATTCTATCCAGTTGTCCTATTTACCTTGTCATACTTACCTTATATGTTGTTACCTCTCTCTTATCCACTTTATATGCCTGTCATGACACTTTTACTTATTTATATGCTAAAATTAACTGGACTCGCCAGACTTTATGTCTGACCTAATTTGTTTCCTCTTCGTTCTCTTCCGTTTCCCCCCAGGTTCCTAGGGAGGGAGTACTCAAGCTTAATCAGGACTCTGCTTTCATCTTTCTTGGAGCCGTTTTAGATGTACGCTTGGTTTCATATCTCTCTACTGTAGCAATGTTTTGGGGATTATGCTTCTTTTATTATTGCACTCTGATGTTTTAAGTACAAAAAAGAAGTTTTAATGATGTACTGGGTTTTATGTATTCCAGACATATGATGTAACCATGTTTTGAACCATGACGTTTTCTACTTAATAAAAGTTTTAAATTCCGCTGCTATTTTTTATCTGTCTTGTAATGTTTCTGTTTTTGTTTACCTATAGTGCTTCACAAAACTTAATGCATTCTCTTAATAAGTGACATTAACGGATGTGGGGTGTCACACTTGGCATCAGAGCTGAAGGTTACCAGATCGGTTAAAAGATTTTGAGAATTATTTTCAAAAAGTTTTTAAAAGAAAGCATTTTCAAAAGAAAAGTCTATTTTGAAATACATATTCCCCGAAGCCATATGTAACATCTTTTGATTCTCTGTTTGAAACCCTTTTCCTTTTCTTTTCAGCATGTCCGGGGAGCCTAATATTCCAGAGGGTGTTACAATACCAGGCTAGTTCCGTTGGTATCTAGAGACCACAGTGCCTGCCTGTGGTCAAGCAGACGTTCCTCCCCTAGTTGCACCCGCTGTTCCTCATCCCCCTCCTCCACGAGTAGATAATTTCTCTGAGATCTGCAAAGATTTCTGTGCTATGGATGGAAAGCCATTCAGAGGAACCGAAACTTTTGTACAGGCAAGGAATTGGCTCAAAGAGATGAAGGACTTGTTTGGAATTTTCGAAGTAGACAATCGTAGGAAGATTCAGTTAGCCGCTTGGGTGCTAAAAGATGAGGCTTCACTCTGGTGGGAAGTGACGCAAGCAGGGCGTCCGGTGGAGACTTGGTATGATTTTCGCCAGAGGTTCGAAATGAAGTTTCTTTCTCAAGTTGATAAAAGCATGCAAATGGAAAGGTTTCTGGCACTCAAGCAAGGAGGCATGACTGTCAAAGAGTACGTTAACAAGTTCAATCAATTAGCGAGGTTTGGGTTGGAACTAGTGGATACTCCGCATAAGGAAGCTTTGCGGTTTACTAAAGGACTGAATGAACCCCTCCATGGGTTACCTATGTTTTATATTCCAATGGGAACAACTTTCAAAATACTCATTGATATGGCACTGATACATGAGGAAGATAAAGCTGAAAAGAAAGAAGTTAAGGTGGAGGAAACATAAAACAAGGAAGTGTGGCCCAAGAAGGGACAACAACAACAAATGAAGGGCGGAAAGAACGAAAAAGTCAAGGATAAGAGGAAATGTCACAATTGTGGACGTGAGAGTCATTTGATCAAGGACTGCAAAAGAAGGAAGAATGCTTGCTTCAGTTGTGGAGAGGTCGGACACTTTTCTAAGGAGTGCCTGAAGAAGCAAGGACAAGGTCAAAGGGCAGGAGCTTCGGAGGGCAGATGCAAGCTCTAGTGACCAGTGCTCCAGATCAAGGTAGGAAAGTTTCCATTAAAGGTTTTATTTCTCTTTCCAATCATCCAGTTAGAACACTTTTTGATTCTGACGCTTCACATTCTTTTATATCTGATTTTATGGTTGAGTCTTTGCACCTTAATACTAGTATGGTAGTGGATCCCATTATTGTCTCAAACCCCGTTGGTGGTACGACTCATTTGCCCATGATTTGTCGGGGTTTGAGAATATCTGTGTTAGGCATCGAATTTGAATGTGATGCATATGTGCTTGGTTTTATGGGCTACGGTTTGATTCTAGGGATGGATTGGCTAGCCATGTATGGTACCATTCTGGATTGTGAGAGGATGGTCGTTAGACTTTTGACTTGCCATGGGAGGACCCTTGCGATTTCTTGTGACCCAAAGGGGTATGTCATGCTTAGTTTCCTAGAGTCACTTGATGCATTTATCGATGATCTGCGATCTGTACCAGTAGTCCATGAGTATTCTGATGTTTTGATAAAGTTCGGGGATTACCTTCGAGGAATGAGATCGATTTTTGTATATACTTGGTAGATAATGCAAAGCTAGTTGCATTGCCTGTGCGCTATATGGCTCCAAGAGAAAGGAGGAAGCTTAGGAAGCAAGTAGGGGAGCTACTTGAGAAACGGTTTATTAGGCGAAGCATATCTAAATGGGGTGCTCCAGTGGTATACACAACTAAGGTGGATGGTTCGCTTCGCTTATGTGTAGACTATAGGGAGTTGAATAAACTCACTAAAAAGAGCAGGCACCCACTCCTGAGGATAAATGATCTCTTTGACCAGCTTATGGTGCATCAGTTTTCTCTCAATTAGACTTGGCCACAGGGTTTTATCAGTTGAGGGTGGCCGAGGACAGTATAGACAAGACTGCTTTTAGGACTCCATATGGTTTCTTTGAATGGCTCGTTATGCCTTTTGGGTTGACAAATGCACCTGCATAGCAGGTTGATCTGATGAATAGGGTGTTTCGGGAGTTTCTAAATAAGTTAATCGTAGTCCTTATTGATGATATCTTGATCTTCTCGAAGAGCAAGGAAGAACATGCCCAACATTTGAGACAAGTCTTGAAAACTCTCTATGCGCACCAGCTTAAGGCAAAGTTCTCCAAATGCCATTTTTTGAGGAAAGAGGTGAGATTTCTAGGGCATGTGGTTTCTAAAGATGGGACAGCAGTAGATCCCGAAAAGGTAGTTGCAGTTCAAGATTGGCAGATCCCAAAGAATGCAATAGAGGTGAGAAATTTTCTTGGATTGGCATGCTATTATAGGAAGTTCATTAAGGACTTCGCAAAGATATCAACCCCACTCACCAAGCTGACAAAGAAGAATTTGACATTTTCATGGGATATAGATTGTGATGTTGCTTTCCAAAGATTGAAGAGGGCTCTGACAACAGCCCCTATCTTGACCTTTCCCGATGGGAACCAAGCATTTACAGTATGCACTGATGCATGTGGTACAGGGCTTGGTGCGGTCCTAATGCAGGAGGGAAAGGTAGTATGTTATGGAAGCAGACATCTTTGAGTCCATGAGAAGAACTATTCTACCCATGACTTGGAATTAGCTGTCATAGTGTTTTCGCTTAAGGCATGGCACCATTATTTGCTTGGAGAGAAGTTCGAGTTGTACACTGATCATAAATCTCTGAAGTACTTGTCCTCCAAAGCCAAGGGGGGCTCCTCCTACTCACACCCTTTATATTGTCTGTTTCATTTCATGTTGCAATAGAAATTTCTTATTTGATTATACGATACTAGATTCTACGAGAATAAATTCTTCATTTATTTACTATTTCATTTATTTATTATTTTATAGTATTTATTATTTCTATTTTATAGTATTTATTATTTCATAGTATAGGAAGAAACAGCTATTTATCTTTTCGGTGATAATTTTTTTTGTACATGACATGAGATAAACTTTTCTCTTTATATTTTAAATTGACCAAAAGATTCTATCATAATATATATTTATATAAGTGATACCTGGGATTTCCCCAAAAGAGAATTATTTATTTCAATACTCACTCGTTGTTAGTTAACAATTCTAATGATTAGATTATATGCTTAATTCTAATTGGAAATAAAATAGTAAAATGATTATTCCTCAAATGACTATTCATCTGTTCTATTTTCATTAAATAGAAGGAGGAGCAGGAAAACTCTATGAAAAAATGGTGGTTAAATTCGATGTTGTTTAGGAGGAAGTTAAAACATAAGTGTGAGCTAACTAAATCAATGCCTTTTCTTCAAATCGGTATTATTCCTGGTGCTTGGCATCCCGATGGAAGTGAAGAAAAAATACGGAAAAAAACATTTCTAGGTGGAGTGATAGCAATAGGTATAGTTTCAATGATATTGATATAAGGAAGATTTGGAGTTTGATCTCTGATAACACTTTTTTGGTTAGGGACAGCAATGGTGATAGTTATTCTGTATATTTTGACATTGAAAATCATATTTTTGATATTTACAATAATGGTTTTTTTCTGAGCGAACAAAGGTGGATGGAGTTCCTAGCATCTTTTGACTTTGAGATTGCTCATACCCCTGACAAGGGTAATGTGGTGGCAGACGCACTGAGTAGGCAGAGGATGGCCTTAAGTCCTCTGTTTGTGGAGAGGAAAAGCCAGGAGTTCATATCGACTTTTGACTTTAAACCCTCCACTGAGTTTTTTCCTAGCTTATTTGCTTCACTAGAGGTGCAACCTACTCTTATGGATTAAATAGGAGCTTCGTAGCGATAGGATCCACATATTTCAGACATTTTGGATAAGCTTAGTAAAGGGGTGACTTCTAGTCACCTCAGTAGATATTCCATAGACGATAGGGGGTGGTTGCGACGAGATGGAAGGCTTTGTGTTCCCCAAATTGGGAGTTTGTTAAAGACAGTCCTAGGAGAAGCCCATCATTCTAAGATGACTATTTATCTAGGCGGTTATAAGATGTACAGAGATATAAATATGGTTTTCTTTTAGGCTGGGATGAAGAAAGATGTGGTGGAGTTTGTTTCACAATGTCTGATTTGCCAGCAAGTCAAGGATGAGCAAAAGAAGCCCGGTGGTTTACTTCATCCTTTGGAGGTTCCACAGTGGAAGTGGGAGAATGTGTCTATGGATTTCATCGATGGTTTTCCTAGATCAAGGAAGGGAAACACTAGTATTTGGGTTGTAGTAGACAACTTACTAAGAGCGCTCATTTCATCCCCGTTAAGAGTAAGGGGACGGCAGCATGGTTGGCAGTAGTTTACATTCGTGAGATAGTCCATCCTCATGGAGTACTTTCCAGTATCGTAAGTGGACGTGATTCCATTTTCACCAATGAATTTTTGGAGGAGCTTGCAAGAAGCATTAGGTACACAGTTGTGTTTGAGCACTGCTTATCACCCTCATACCGATGGACAGACGGAAAGGGTGAATATAGTTCTTGAGGATGTTTTAAGACTGTGTATCCTAGACTTCGGAGGGACTTGGGAAGAGTACCTTCCTTTAGTAGAGTTCACCTACAACAACAGTTATAAAGCTATCAATGGAATGGTACCCTTGGAAGCATTGTACGGACGACCCTGTAGATCACTGGCTTTTTAGTGGGAGTCTACAGAAAGACTTCTACTTGGACTAGATATGGTTAGATAAACATCTGAAAAGATTGATCACATTGGATGGCCAATGAAGATAGCTCAGGATAGGCAAAAGTCATGCGCAGACAAGAGAAGGACTAACATTGAGTTTGAGGTGGGAGAGACATGGTTTTCATTAAGGTGTCACCTTTAAGGAATGTGGTTCGCTTTGGATCTGTAGGGAAATTGGAACCAAGGTTTGTAGGGCCATTTCCCATAATAGAGAGGATTGACCAAACAGCCTATAGAGTAAAGCTACCAGAAATACTATCTAGTGTTCATGATGTTTTCCACATTTCTCATTTGCGAAAGTGCTTGCATGATACCACAGAAGTAGTAGAACCGAGTATATTGAAGGAAGTAGAGGTGGAACGGGAGGCGGCAGTTAGACGAGTTCCTACCTGTACTCTTGGATTAAAAGTTAAGAAGCTACACAACCGAAAAGTCAAGTTGATGAAAGTTCAGTGGGGAGATAACCTAGAGGATGCAACTTGGGAGACCAAAGACAAGATTCGTGCTTCGTACCCTTTCCTTTTCAAAGGTATGTTCTTAACTTCCTTTCCAAAGCGTTTGTTTATGCATGTCTCAATCATTTGAGTATATCCTATTGATCGAATCTTCGACCTTTATGTAGGAATCCCATGGTTATAAACATGTGTTTTGAGACATGTTATGTTTGATAGATGCAAGTGGATGCAAGTGTTTGCTATTGCTTACTCGTGGATGCATATACACACACATTAGGCACTAGATCAGCTCAATCACTCTCATACTGCATATGGATGTGTGTGCATTTTTTTTTCCTTTTATGGATGGAAATGGATGTATCATCATATAGATGTTGCATTTGGACGGATGATTGTGCACACATATAGAACTTACATGTTATAATAGGATTATTCACATACATGATGGATTCATGGCATTAAGGAGGTCAACTGAATCAGTAGACTGCCTGATCTTTCGCATTAGTATTGGGACATATACACACACCTTTGCATATGTTCATATAAGTATTAGAAATTTTAAGGATATTGGAAGCCTGTGATTGGGGGATGAGTATATGGATGTGGATATTAGGATATACATTCTTCTTAACTTAGAGATTTTGGGGACGAAATCCTTTGAGTAGAGGAGAATGTAACACCCCGTAATTTTAACAACACCAAAAATGTTAAATTAAAGAATACTTAATTAGACATATATTCATAATTAAGTGAAATGGACTACGCCATTGCGTTCGTCTCAGAATTTTGATCAAAATAGGCACCTGGTTTGCGTAAAACGGACAACGTATGAAGAAGATATTAAGGCTTGAAGTTCGTATACATATAAGCTAGTTATATATTTATATATAATAAGCTCAGAATTCAAAAATCAGTTCATATTCGAAGGCGGGAGAACTGGGAAGGAATCGGACCCGTTGGGGGTCGACACACCCTAGGGGTGTCGACCCATGGATCGACACCATAAGGGGATGTCGACACCCTTGTCGATACCCCCCGATCCGAACTAGGATCATTTATGTGTACGTGGACTTGTTTTCTGACCAGATTCGTGACCCCTAGGCTATAAATAAGACCCTGTTCTCGGTGTTTTATTCATTCTAAAACAATGGAGAACTAGGTGCGGCCTTTGCTTAGATTAAATCAAGTTTTTTTCTTCAACAATCAAGTCATTCAAGTTTAGAGATCTGTGATTCTATATCTGCAATCATTCTTCTATTTTCCTAGATCCAATCAAAGTGAGTCTACGTTAATTTTAGATCTAAATACTTAAAAGTTAATCTTGACATGACTATAACTTGGATCTAAGCCTGTGACTATTTAAATCATAACAGATCTTCTATAACCTGTGTATTTAAATTATTCTGACATGACTATGAACTAGATCTAAGCCTATACCTATTTATCATGTCAGATCTATCATTGTTTGTAGATCTAATTCACTATTTAGATTACATCGTGCATGTTCCTATTATGTTTGTGGCTAAATCAGATCTGTTATTAGTTGGTTATTGTTTAGATCTTATCATGCCTGTTTATGAGGTGCCTATTATGTTAGAATCAGTTCTATTGTCCCAGTTCATCAGATCTGTTCCTATACGCCTATCTTGTCATTATGCCATATGTTTATGTCTATTTCTGCCATTATATGTCAATCTTGTTAGTATGATCAATTTTGTCCTCTTCCCTTCATCTTTTTTCCTTTTATTTTTATATCCAGGCAACCTTCGAGCCTAGGCATGCCACAGAAATATGCGAACGCATTAAATTTGGAACGAGGGGGAAACGGTAAAATTTGGGCATAACTTGTAATTGGAAATTTGGGCATAATTTGAATGAAATACATGAATATGAATTTGGGGCATAAATTGAATTGTGATTAAAGACCTTAATTTGGGACATATGGTTCATTATGAACATGACATGGGAAAGGGGCATGAAAACCTATAACGACATAGGAATAATTGGTTAATAATTGAAATGCCTAGAGTTATAGTAATTAGAAACTGTAACCGTGCTTAGACATGAGATTAGATTATACTTGTGGTGGAAGTCTGCCCGGAATCACCCGGCATATCCAGCAACCACAAGCGGTGAATCTAATGTGAGGGGTCTAAGTGTATAAACACGAGACATGCTAAGACACGAGGTTAATCCTGGCTTATGGAAGAAGTCTGCCCGGACCCAAATAACCAGCATCCACAAGTTGTGGGCTTAATGTAGGTGGTCTAGTACATTGTAGCAATAAATGAATATGGTAATAAACTTGGATACTTAACCTAGTTGAATCCTTAAGGATTGGATGAATATGTTAACTTGAATAGGGGTTAAGTAAAATTGTATGAAGTAGTAAGAGGGTTAAGTATATCTTGGGTTGGTGGGTAATCTTTATATATAGGCCCACAAACTTAACCTATGGGGTTATGCGATCTTTTTCTCTGGTACGGCTAACCTGTGGAAAACCTAGTGGGGATGCAAGCATAGGGGGAAGCTTGTATCATCTTGTGCGTGGGACCCATTTCAGTCAGAAACCCATATATATGTATCAAACGAGTAATCCGAACTATTCGTAGTCGAGGCACGCTTACTGGGCTGATTGTAAGAGATCCAAAAGAGAGGACGGTGTCTGACGGCGTGTTCCAATGGGCTCATGTGCGTGCATGGGTCCACCTGCCCGGGAAAATAAGACGTTGTAGCATCAGTAGATATGGTTGTGCACATCCTGGAAATGAAGGGTTGCCAATTTAGGAAGTGATACATTCTACTTTGGGGCTAGCACAGGGTATCTACGGAGTAGGGAGCCAATCAATTAGGGTTGTAATTAGGGTAGCTCTTGACTTCAGTAAGTTTAAGAGCCCGTTATTATCCTTAGGGGTAACTCTGGTATGTTGGGTTGCCTATTGATTGTATGGGGGTTAATCCTCTCACTAGAAGTACGCCTAAGTCTACCATCTTATAGTTGTTGGGATCATCTCATTTTGGTTATACTAGTATCGGTGCAGAGGAAAAGGAAGATGTTAGAGAAGCACTATTTATTCTATCCAGTTGTCTTGTTTACCTTGTCGTACTTGCCTTGTATGTTGTTACCTCTCTTTAATCCACTTTATATGCCTGTCATGAAACTTTTACTTATTTATATGCTAAATGTAACTGGACTCGCCAGACTTTATGTATGACCTATTTTGTTTCTTCTTCTTTCTTTTCCATTCCCCCCAGGTTCTTAGGGAGAGAATACTCAAGTTTGATCAGGACTCTGCTTTCATCTTGCTTAGAGCTGTTTTAGATGTACAGCTTGGTTTCATATCTCTCTACTATGGCTATGTTTTGGGGATTATGCTTCTTTTATTATTGCACTCTGATGTTTTAAGTACAAGAAAGAAGTTTTAACGATGTATTGGGTTTTATGTATTTCATACATATGATGTAACCATGTTTTGAACCATGATGTTTTCTGCTTAATAAAAGTTTTAAATTCCGCTGCTATTTTGTATCTATCTTGTAATGTTTTTGTTTACTGATAACACTTGATGAAACTTAATGCATTCTCTTAATGAGTGACATCCACGGACTTGGTGTGTCATATATTACAAGAGTTGAAGAGATCCCCAATCCAGTTTCAAATTTAGGGTTTGCTCCTTAAAGAAGAAAGGAAAAGATTGAGAAAAATGAAAGAAGCCCCCTAAAATGTTACCCTTGGGGTCTTATGTATAGAGAAATCGGGGACCCTTCTGTTGTTGGGCCATTGGGCCTGCAGGAGCCTCTGTCGACCGCTTTCCCTTGGGTCTTGAGTGTTTTCGCTTCCGGCCGCTTTATGGTGCTGATTATAGCTTTTGTAATGAAAGTTTTATTTAGTTGAAGCTTCTTTGAGATTGATATGAACCTTCGGTCGTATGTTCTTGGTTATAAGCTTCCGGATGTTGGCTTTCAGTTTTCCCACGAATATTTAGAGGATCTTGCCCTCATGATGTATGTAGATAACTGTGGGTTCGAAACCACTATCGGTTTCTGTACTAAGTAGACTAGTATGAATAACCTGTATCTCTTCTAGGGTTCCAGTTGGCCTTCCGATGAAGCTGTTGGGATAGTCAAATCTTATGGAAGGTAACTCTTGGTGATATGTCTGTTGTCTATTAATGTAGCCTTTCGGTGTTTATGCAATAGATGTTTTGGAAGCCTGTTCCAGATAATCTTTATGTGCTTCTGGTTTAATACTCTTGATGCCTTTGCCTCCTGATGTATTGGTACTAAGCGGGTTAATACCAGCACCCTTCCGTCCCTCCGAGTTTCAACTAGTGGAGCTCTTGCCTTACTCTTTCTCAGCTCCCGGCTTAGATGACCTTTCGCTATAGGATCCCCCTGCCGGATTAACGCTGCCGGGTCCCTTCTCGGATAGGCCTTGTCGGTATGCTATAGATTTTGAGATTCTTCTTCCCAAGAAGCTGTAAGTTGATGCAATTCTCGGGCCATTCTTTTCTTCTCTTGGTTCTTTCTAATATTTGACTTCTGCTTTTGGTGGGTTCCTATGTGCTTGTGGTCATCTGATACCCCTTCACCGTCAGCTTGTTTTGGAGTAAATTTTGGTAGTAACAGGGTACCTGAGAAGAACTATACTACTCATGATTTGGAGCTAGCGGCGATAATGTTTGCGCTTAAGTCTTGGAGACATTATCTATTAGGTGAGATATTTGAGTTGTATACAGATCATAAGTCCCTCAAGTACTTGTTCTCACAAAAAGATCTTAATTTGCGACAACAGCGTTGGATGGAGTTCCTTGCATCTTATGACTTCGAGATAGCGTATACCCTAGGGAAGGGGAATGTAGTTGCAAATGAATTGAGTAGGCAGAAAATGACCATGAGTCCATTGTTCGTAGAGTAGCAGAGTTTGGAGTTCATCTCATCATTTGATTTTAGACCATCTACGGACTATGCACCAGGATTTTGGCAACATTGAAGGTGCGACCTACTCTCTTAGAGCATATTGGATCCAGTCAACATAAGCATCAGCATTCAGCGGATATCATGGACCGCTCGTTAGAAGGAAGACCTCTAGTCACCTTGTCAGGTATTCTATGGATGAGAGAGTAGCTATATCGTGATGGGAGATTGTGTGTTCCTCAAGTTGGTGATTTGTTGAGATCGGTTTTAGAGGAGGCTCATCACTCTTAGATGGCTATCCAATTGGGAGGTGATAAGATGTATAGATACATAAGGAGGGTTTTTCATCGGATAGGGATGGAGAAGGATGTGGTGAGTATGTGGCTCGGTGTATGACTTATTAGTTAGTGACGACTGAGCAGAGGAAGCCTAGTGGATTGCTTCCGCCTTTTGATGTGCTACAGTGGAAGTAGGAGAGTGTCTCTATGAACTTCATGGATGGGTTGCCCAGATCGAGGAAGGGAAAATCCAGTATTTGGGTTATACTCGATATGTTGACTAAGAGCGCTCACTTTATCCCAGTTAAGAGTAAGCGGATGGAAGCTTGGTTAGCATCAATGTATCTTAGATAGATCGTACGACTTCTTGGAGTTCCCTCTAGTATTGTTACTGATCGAGTCACCATATTTATGAGCGAGATTTGGAGGAGCCTGCAGGAGGCATTGGGGACGCATATACGACTTAGCACTTCCTATCACCCTCAGATAGATGGGCAAATGAGAGGGTTAATAGGATTCTCAAGGATTTATTACAGTTGTGTATCCTAGACTTCGGGAGGACTTGGGAGGAGCATCTTCCGTTGGTAGAGTTCGCATTTAATAACAACTATCAAACGAGTATTAGTATGGATCCCTTCGAGGCACATCATGGACGACCTTGCAGTTCGCCTACATGTTGGTGGAATCCATAGACAGGCTTTTACTTGGACTTGAGATGCTTAGGGAGACCTCAGAGAAGATATACTTGATTGAAAGATAGATGAAGGCAGCTTAGGACACATTGAAGTCGTATGCAGTTTAACGGACGACAAACCTAAAGTTCGAGGTAGGAGACTTGGTTTTCATTAAGGTATCACCTTTAAAGAGCGTTGTTCGGTTCAGATCACTGAGAAAGTTGGAACCGAGGTTCATAGGTTCATTCCCTATAATAGAGATGATAGGTCTGATGGCCTACAGAGTTAGATTACTGGAGAGACCGACAGGAGTGCATGATATATTCCATGTTTCATACTTAAGGAAGTGTTTCATGATTTCGCTGTAGTAGTAAATCTTAATACTCTAGAGGATATCGAGGTAGGGAGGGAGGCATCAGTTAGGAGAGTTTCTGCTCGAATACTAGGATCTGAGGTGAAGAAATTATGGAATAAAGAAATCAAGCTTATTAAAATTCAGTGAGGAGAAGACAATAATGACGCGACTTGGGTGTAACGGCCCGGAAATTCGTACTATTTGAGTTGACCAAATACCATACATGTCCAACCCAAATAACATAGAATTACGAGTCATTAGGATTAAAGAAATAGAAATAGATAGAAAAATATAATGAAGAATTATCAAAATCTCACAGCGGAACGAACAAAATATATTATATAACATAATCTTTGAAATACAAAATTTTGTATCATATATACATACCATTATCAGAGTACAACACAACATTTGATACAACGAAAATAATTCTAAAATATCTAACGGTGAAGCCTCCTACTTCAAGCTCCTCCGAGTGTATCTATAAAAGCCTGAAACACTCGACTGCACGTACAAATTTGGGTACCCAAGAGTTTAGAAGAAAAAAAAACTCTGGGTCAGTCATGGGACTGGTGTGAGTAAACTCCAACCATATTGTTTGACTTTGAAAAAAAATCCTTTGAAAGAAAAGGTAATAGTAAGACCAGGCCACACATAAATATGGACGTTTTTTTACCTTACTATAACCAAAACATTTTTGATATCAAAATCTAGTGATATTATAGTAATGTCTAATCAAATAAATAACCAAATAGTAGAACACTTGCATCTCACGCTCTATATATATAGTATAAATTCAAAAACTGTTGGACGCTTATTGGAGATTAGATTCCAACTATGACAAGGTACGGGACCACCCGATCAGTGTACTCTAGAGGGGATACACTGGGGTTCAGCAAGAACATCTTGCAACCCGGACACACATGACCACCCACTCATTTAGCTTGAGTGTGGCGAATATATTGTCACCCACGATTGTTGGCTGTCCAACCGTAATCCAAAAGATACAAAATCGACAAAAGAATAAATAATTGAATTTTCTCTAGATCGGTGACAAATATACCCTGCTTGGGTATGACCACCTAGCCATGCTGCCTGCCCTATTTTTGTCATTTCCCGGTTGTAAGGCTTGAGGCTATGTATAGCTTTTAGAACATTTGGCCACCATACACTTTGAATGCCACATCGTCAAACCCGTCATATCACTACTAGATCTTCTCAAAATATTACGGGTATAAAAGCTAAGAGAAACAAACTCCTCCGCCACTACGTAATATCTCGAAAAGATCGTCTTATGTGATATGTTAGGAATACTCTGTCAGACATTCATCCATACAAGTTGTCCTGGTTCTGGACAAACAGAACAATCCTTGCATTTCACTCCGTTTTCCATTATCTTCAACATATCTAATTCGTAACACCTATGCCTATAGGAGTGGTTTTCGGATATTAAATCTAACATGTCTCTCCGTATTGATAACGATGGTCAAAAATCTTTGATAGCCGATGATTTAACTATCAAAGGAAAATAAACATCCGTCAAACAAATCAAACAATCATTGGCCCATTTTAAATTAATATTCATTCGTTAGCTATTTTCCAATTTCCTTATCGAATTCTATATATATCGATATACTGATTTATATTATCAAAATTTCTATAAAAAATATTCTATCCCCTTAAATTTTCGGAAAATTTCGCCAGCACCTCCTTTGTACCGGTCAATAGTTCAAATCCCAACTCACCTCTCTAGGCTCTTTCCATTCAAAAAGAAAATCAAAAAGCCAAGCGGCTTGCCCAATGGGCTCATAAAATCTCGTACGGAATTTAAACATGTACATTTTTGTCGGGCACTTAATTATAACTCTTCAAATTCTCTTCCTACTCTTCATCCCATACCTGTCTAATATACGTACACTTGCACTTCCAATTATTTCAAAACCATACAACTATTTTGATTTTACCACATTCAATCCCACTAAATAATTCTTTAATTAATTCAATCGCTCCATTCACTTATAGTTCGAATCAATAGTGTTCAACTTATATTTTAATTCACTTATAAACAATCTCAATTCCGTTTACAACTCCCCATCTCATAGCTGCTTTCAAATTCTAATTTACAAGTCCAGTTTACTTTACCCTCATCAAGTTCCATTCAAAACCGCAATTAATCAACTTCTTTTATTATTTAATTAATATCATCCCGTAATTCAAAATCCGATTTTATTATCAAAAACCACTTTATTTGACTTACTTGACTTTATATTTATTTTATAACTCAAATCTGGATTTTTCTAATTAAAATTCGGATTTTTATTCACTAAAAATCCCTTTGACTAATTAATTAAATCGCTATGGTTTTTAAACTATTTTACAACGACTTTTCTAAAATTTGATTTTGACATAACTCAAAATCTTTAAGCCGAAATCCATATTTTTCTTTTCCATTAGAAAATTATTATTCAATAGGTCCAACGTTTATGGTTTCATCAGATTCCGAGTTATATCGAGTTCTATATACTCAATTGAAGTTCAGAATGCCAAATTATGAACTACCACACTACGGCGAGTTCATTTTAATAAATTATAAATATTTAAAACTTCCTTTATATTAAATACCAACTCCATTCTCAATATTTAAATAAAAATTAATCAGTTTCCCAAATCTTACTTAAAAATCTTGATTATTCAAAATCATCGATTATTAAATTCACAAACCAGTTTTAACTTATATTTACAACTCAATTACAATATTATATTCCTATTTCCTATATAAAAAAATTATTTATTAAAATTCGATAAAATCGAATTCCAAATTTTTAAATTTCCTTTATGAAAATAATTAATTAATCCAACATCCTTTACCATTACAAACTGATATCCGCTCTTGATAATAGTGAAGTCGTTCAAGTTGGGGTATTTTATTTACCTCTCAGACCTTGACCGACGACATTCTTATCTTGAGACGGATAAAAGCTTATAATACAAAAATTCGATTTGAATCCCACCTTATATTCCATACTAATATAATTTTAACTAGTTTTAAAAATCTATCTTTGAAAATTTTGATTATCCAACATCGTTTATTTCTTCGTTCAGAATTTATAACTTAGTTATAAATTCATTTTCAACTCGATCCTTTATATAAATTTCCAATTTATTTCTAACTAAATTATTTTATAAAAGCCGACAAATTCTAATTCTAATTTTAAGTCCCTTGGATTTATACTAATCCAATATATATTTTGGGTTTCAGAATAAAATCTAGCATTCTCTTTTTGAAATGATTTTTAATTCCTCTTTTAAATTCATATTGGATTAAAATTTCAAATTATCCAATAATAGTTATTTCTCTTTATTTAGAAATACCGTTTGTAATTTCATTTCTTGTTTCAAATACCAAAACAAGTTTTCGATTTCAACTTTCATTTGAAATCGAATTCCCATTTCGAAAAAATAAATTTTCCCTTTTAAATTCAGACTTGAATTTAAAATTCAATGTTATCAAATGACAATTTTCCTTTTCATTTTTAAATATTGTTTATACTTTCAATTTCTTATTTTATTATTAAAACAAGTTATAATTTTCTTAGCCTATTTGAAATTCAAATTTTATTTTGAAAAATAAAATTTCCTTTTCAAATCTAAAAATCCCTTTTATGATATTTTTAAATATAAATATCTAGGGCCAGTGATATTCTAATATCCAACACATAAATCATCCATTCAATTCACACATATATAAATATGTAAACAAAAGTAAATAAATTTGAGGAACCCAGTTGGATTCCTCCAATCTGTTTCCCTGCATCCACAAATCTCAGACAATTTAAATAATACCAATCCTGCTTCAAGGCAGGATATCGCGGTATAGAAGGTTATCCACTCATATATCGTGGGGCGATAGGGTCATCCGCTAATGATACTGCGGGCATCTGCTAATGGTACTGCGGGAAATCCAATATATATATATATAATGACCACAATCACCAAGCCTAGATAACTAATTTATAATAACCAAGACTGGTAAACAATTTATAAATGCAACCAAGCATCCAATAATTTATTTTAATGATAAAAATAAATTTTTAAGTGAGATTTACTCACCTTGAATTTTATTTGCCAAATATCCATTAAAATTTAGAATTACGTGGCTAACTAACCAACCCTAATCATCTTGAATGCAATTATTTCGTACCTACGATGATTTTATTTATCGATTAACTATTATTTAACTAATCTAATAAATAAATAAATTATCCTATGTATTTAAAAATTTAGAAAAACTTATACCTTATTGTCTCTGCAAACCACTCAACTTAATTGGCGAAATCTACTCAGCCATCATCGACCAATTTGCAACAGCCTAAAACTGCCTTATTTCTTTATGGCATTTTACAAAACACCTTTACTACCATCTCCATTTACTTCCATAAATTCAATCGTCACTACCTCAAACTCACTGCGGTCCTCTCATTGATAAACCGTACCATATCGCCTACTTTCAACCTTCTCCAGACAACAATCCCGAACCCAAAATCACCAAACACACTCCATTAAGTTACACACCTATTTTCATCGCCCCATCACCACTGCAAACAAAAAGGCCCCATTCACTTTCAACATACTACGAATAAAAACACTTCACTGTTGCATCATCGCACCCTCCATCCCTCAAAACAGCAGATCGAACTCCCCACTGCTCCCTCGAATTAGTCGCGACAACCCTCTTTGGCTTGTTACAGAAATACCATCCTCAGTCACCCTCCACGCTCAAGACCAAAATTAGAAAATAGCTTCCATTTATTTGATCGTCTCCCCCCCTCTAGTTATTGTTCCTCGTTTCGAATTGCACCCCCAAAAAAAACCCGAATCCCTTTCTACAACTTCTGAACAAACCCACGAGACAACAACAATCCCAACGAACTGATTGTAGCAGCCATCCTCGAGCGTTTCCAGCTTGAATCGAGAACCAGGAGGTCTCGGTTCCAATTGCGATTACTGAGTCCAATTTGGATTTTGATTTATCTCTCTTTTTTCTTTTTTTCTTTCGGTGGAATGATTCAATTTTTGATGGAAGGAAAAACGAGAAACAGAAAGGGGCTTGAATTGGTTTGGAATGGAAAGGGATGAAAACTGGGCTTCTTTATATAAGCGTGAATGGTAACAATCGTACCTTGGCCATTTAATTGTTGTTTGTAAGATATCAGACATGAGAGGCAGATTATACAGCTCGAGAAGAAAACATGCTGATTGATTTAATACCTTGGACGTCATTGTGTTGATTAAGTACCAACATAATATATAAACTAATATTTATCAATTCTAATTTTTTAAATTTAAATGATTTCCTTGATTCTGAACTCCAATTTAAACGCAAGGACCGGTATTATTAGAGTTATACTACTATTCTAAACACACTAGAACGAGTTCTGTGGCCCAATTCGATTGTATATGGAAGATATTAGTTTAAACCGATGATTAAAATATAAATCGATTTCAAACAATAAAAATTCATTGATAATAAATTATTATTATAGTCCCAATTCAATTAGAATTTATATTGATCGACTGAATTGTTTAGATTAAGATTTTAACCATGAATTCAATTTTTTTATCGCTTCGTCTTACAATATCTGATATATTCGATGTTAATTCGTATATCGATTATTTAAATCGATAAATTAAATAAAAATCCATTTATAATTCTAGTTAAATATTTAAAACTAATTTAAATATTCATTATAAAACAACAAAAAATCAGGGATGTTACATTGGGAATTAGAGGATGTGATTCGTGCTTCATTTCCATTTCTCTTTGAGAGTACGCTCTTATTTGCTTCCTAAGCTTTGAATTTGAATATATTTTCCTATCTTTTAAATCATAAGTCTTAGGTAAAAGCCTATGGATGGTAGGAAATGGCTTAAAACATATTAATAGAACATGTTATGGTTGAATGGATTCACGAGGACGCAAGTGTTTACTAGTGGATGCATATACACACACTAAGCACTAGTTAGAGATCGACAAATATAGGACACTTGCAAAATTGCATATGAATGTAGGTGCATTTTTCTTTAATTTATATGGATGAAAATGGTTGAATCATCACTTGGATGTTGCATTCTGATGAATGATCGTTTCACACATATAGATTTTATATGTATCATTAGGATTCCTTTGCATACATATTGGATGCATGACATAGACATGAATTGCATTAAGTAAGTCGGCTGAATCAGTGGACCGCCTGATTTTTACATTAGCTTAAGGACATATACAAAACACCTTTGCGTATGTTCATAAGAAGCATTAGAAAATCTCAGGACAATCCATACCAGTAGTTGATGGTTGAGTAGATGGTTGTACATAATAGTTGATAATGTTTATAATCATTCTTCTAGCCTTGGAGATTTCGAGGAAGAAATTCTTTAAGGATGGGAGGATGTAACACCCTGAATTTTAATAAACAGTAATTGAATCTAAAAGATTAATTAACTAAATATTAATCAGAATAATATTCAGAATTAGACAATGGGACTAGTACCATTGGGTCCATTGTAATTTTCTGGTGAAAATGGACACTTGGTTTGCTAAACCAGAGTTAAAATGAATTAGTTATGAATTAAAGAATTCAGAAAATTAAAATAAACTAACATATGGAATAAGCATTCACTAGGCGACCCAACCCACTTGGGTCGACACCTGTGTCGACCCATGCCGTGGTAGGTCCACCTCTTTGTCGACCCAGGGAGGCGGGTGGGTCGACCTAGGTCAAGAATTTTGCATGCCTTGGCCTGCAAGCAAGGCATCGTACGTTTACTACTTTCCATCATAAATTTTGCTGAGTTATCTGAGTTTTATTGGTTTATTTTGAACTAAGGGCTGACATGGCACTTTCTTATTGGTCCAATGACATGGCCAGACTAGGTCTAATCTTGGATTTGGACAGTTGAGGGCATACATCAAACTCTATAAATAGACTAGTAGAGCCTCTCTCATTTCTTCACATCCATTGTTTCTTCTTCTTCTTCCCTAGGCCTATCCTCAAAATTAAAAAGGGCCATATAATTAAATTTTTATAGGGATAAAGAAGTTCTTAAGTTTTAAAAATATTTTTTATGAAAACTTCTAGACATGGAGGATCTACTAGATTTAAGAAGGCCACGGATGAAGCTTTGTTCATTAGATCTCTGAGTTTTCATGTAATTTTTAGATAGTTATTTGTGTAGGAAAGTTTTAACAATTAGAAAGTTTTAATTTGCAAGTTTTATGTTTACAGTATTTATATGTTTAGTTTTTTTTGTAAGCTATTGTAGTTTATTTATTTATTGTCTATGCCTATTTCTGTAAAGACCCGGAAAATCGAACACTTAATCTTCGAATATGGTAACTATTTGGAATATTTTTTTAATGTTATAAACATGATTTTATAACCTTGTTAAACATATTTAATTAATAATTAACGAACCTAGACTCATTTCGGAAAAATTCTTTCAAAAATATTTTTTTTGGAAAAATGTCGAAAATGTGACCGAAAACCGTTTTATCAATATGTAGATATTCTCTCAACAAAAGTCATTGAAAATCTAAATGAATGCCTAGTTATTCATTAGAAAAGTAATTAGCAAATAAAAATATTTTTTAGTATTTATGGTTAACTAAATATTTTGATGATGTCACGCACGACATAGCGAAGATATTAGGAAATGAGCAAATAAGGAAAATGAGCAAAAGTAGTAATACTTCATTTGTGAGATTAGGGTTTTATGGGCTTTTTGGTCTTTTCCCATTCACCTTTCATTTCCTATAAAAGAAGGCGTATGCTTCCTCTTTCCTTACACAAAATTTACAAAGCTTTGGGAATAAAAACAATGTCATCATCTTCTTCCTCTCTGTAACGACCCGGAAAAATGCAATCTTGGTTATCCGATATACAACACATATCGAACATCCAAGGATCGAAAATAACCGAATAGTTAATGAAAGAACTTAGAAGGTGAGAATAGATAAGATAGAAACTTAGAATAGAAGAAGAAGAAGAACACAACATCATAGTAACACGAACCTCACAGCGGAACGAATAACATATAATAGATAACATAACTTTGAAATATAACAGTTATGTATACTATAGCACTTATCAGAGTACAGCACTTACAACACAGCGGAAATAAACTATAGCTATATGATCCAGAAGCCTCCTGCTCCAGCTCTTCAAGTATATCTATAAATCCCGACTACTTGACTGCCCGTACAAATTTAGGCACCCAAGAGTTTAGGGAAAAACAACAAAGTAAACTCCGGGTCAGTCATAAGACTGGTGTGAGTAAAATAGTTTAACACAGGTATATGAACAAGTAAACGATATCTCATAAGACCACGCCGCAGAACGGAACGGGTTTTTTCCCTTATGAGAATCTAAAGTATCTTTATATCAAAAACCTTTTGATATTATAATAATGTCTATGTACAAATAGATATCAACTAGCAGAAACGCTTTCATCTCACGTTCTACATATATAGTACACAATCAACATCGCAAGCACGTATTGGATAATGGATTTCCAACTATGACAAGGTATGGAACCACCTTCCGATCAGTGTACTCTAGGAACGATACACTGGAGTTCAACAAGAATATCTTGTAACTCAGCCACACATGACCGACCACTCATTTCGCTTGAGTGTATCGAATGTACATCACCAACGGTTGGGATCAGCAACCTTCCCGTATATGTATGGGACATCATTGATAGATTTAAGAAACAAATGAATATTCTCTAGATAGGTGATTATACACCCTACTTCGGTGCGACCGACTTAGCCATGCTGCCTGCCCGATTTCTGTCATTTACCGGTTGATGAGGCTAGAAGCTACGCTTTATCATCACATCAGATTCACTTCGAATGCCACATTGTCAGATCCATCGAAAATCACTAATTGACGTCTACAACAGTACATTACGTGTTAGCTAAAGAAGTTTCCTTCTCCGCTTCCACTCTTGCTACGGTTGAAGAAATCAGTGTACATGACCTTTCTGGAAATACTCTGTCAGACATTCATTCACACAAATCATCATCATTCACTTAGAATGTCACATCGTCATACCCGCCAAATCACAAATTGATTTATCCAAAAGTAACACGGGTATACAACATAGAGAAACGAATTCCTCCGCCACCAAACGTGAATACCTTTGAACAGATCAACTTACGTGATCCATTGGATATACTCTGTCAGACCTTCGCCCATACAAGTTGTCCTGGGACTGGACAAACCGAAGGCACTATTCAGTATATCCATCTTAGTCACTGTTATCTAAGACTTATACAATAGCCCTTGCAATTTTACTCCGTCTTCAATTATCTTTGGCATATATGATTCGCAACGCTTATGCCAATACAGAGTGGTTCTTTGGATAATAATCCAACCGGTCTCTCCATATTAACAACGTTAAAATGGTCAAAACTTCGATAGTCTGTGAGTTAACTATCAAAGAAAAACAAGTGTGCAAACAACGATATTATTTCCAGATGGAAATTATATCGATCAATCATCAACATATATCTCTATATATATTCACATTGCCTTATTTTCCATGTTTAGAAAATATATGTTATTAACACTGGAAAACGTTTCCATCTGCTTATTTACAAATCACTATTCTTCCCCAACTATCAGTCCCTGACTGTGAACTAGTATGAGAACAACCCCTTAAATATAAATCCCGAAGGCCGAAACCAACATCAGATAGACACTTAGAAAACCATTCAATTTACTACTCTCTAGTCAGTTCTAATTTTACTTAACTCTATTTGATTAACTCTGATTGATTAACTCTAACTGGTTATTTCTAACCAATCAACTCTAACTGGTTAACCTTAATTAATTAACTCTAACTGGTTTTACTTGGTTTGACTAACTCAATTTATTAACTCTACTGACTAATTCAACTCGATTAACCAAACTTGATTTACTTATCTCGATTAATTGAACTAATCACTTTGATTAACTCGACTAATTCACTTTGGTTAACTTAACCAATTCACTTAACTAATTCACTTAGTTTAACTTAACTAATTCACTATGATTAATCTAACTTTTCACTTAACTCCTGTCGAATAAACTATATTCGATAACTCCTCTAACTCTACTTGAATAAACTACATTCGATTAACTCCTTTACTCTATTCGAATAAACTATATTCGATTAACTCCTTTACTCTATTCGAATAAACTATATTCGATTAACTCCTTTACTCTATTCGAATAAACTATTTCGATTAACTTCTTTACTCTATTCGAATTGGTAACTCCCCTTTTCGAATAACCAATATTCGATTAACCTACTTCGAATAACCAATATTCGATCAACTCATTTGATTTAACTCTAATCGATTAACTCCATCGAATAAACTATATTCGATAACTCCTTCGATTTAACTAATATTCTATAACTCACTTCGATTAATAAAAATCGATAACTCCTTCGAATAAACTATATTCGATAATCTCCTCTCGAATAAACGATATTCGGTAATCTTCCCTTTCGATTTAACAAATCGATAACTCCTTTTCGAATAACTAAATTCGATAACTCCTTTCGATTTAACTAATCGATAACTCCTTTGTGTTTAACTCTATTCGAATAGCTAATTCGAATCACTCTTATTTATTTAACTCTATTCGAATAACTAATTCGATTAACTCTAACTGATTAGCTCTAATTGGTTAACTCTAACTGATTAACTCTAACTGGTTAACTCTAACTGATTAACTCTAACTGGTTAACTCTAACTGATTAACTCTAACTGGTTAACTCTAACTGATCTAGTTAACTCTATTCAACTAACTCGACTCGACTAACCCCTTTCGAATAGCATATTCGTTTTACTAACTTTCAAATACCATATTCGATTTACTCCCTTCGAATACCATATTCGATTTAACTCCTTTCGAATACCATACTCGATTTACTTCCTTCGAATACCATATTCGATTTAACTCCTTTCGAATACCATATTCGATTTACTTTATTCACTTTATAAAGATTTCCTTTTTAACAACGTTTTATTCATATGAAAAGATTTACTTTTAAATAACGGTTCTACACTTTAAAAATGATTTCCTTTTTATAACGTTTCCTTTTCAATTCTATTTGTAAATGGTTTACAAATATTTCCTTTTAAATTTACTCTTGAAATATCCTAACTCCTTAACTTCTCTGAAAAATTCGCCATAACCTCCTTTGTAACGGGAGCATCGGGAAAATCCCCAAACCCGCCACACAGGCCTTTCCATTCAAAAGAAAATGTTTTGAAATTATTTTCTTTTTCTATGTATCTCCTATTTATAAATATACCAATTTATAAATATGCCTTATTTATAAATATTCCACTTTATAAATATCTCTTATTTATAAATATCCCATTTTATAAATATTCTATTTTCAATATCACTTTGAAAATCCCCTTATCAACATTCTGGTATGTCATGGTATTCAATCATATCAAATCACGATATTCAATATCGTCCATACCCACACAATCAACAATAGGTTATACTTCACATCATATATCAAAATATATGAAAACCAATAAAATAACTGTTGAGGAATCCAGTCGGATTCCTCCAACCTGTTTCCCTGCATTCACAGATGTTACACAATATGATTATCATCACTTTCAGTTCAATATACATTATTCTGATAGCAGAATCAATATATAAATATTTAACGCTTTATATATATATATATAATTACATATATATATATATATATATATATAATTTTCACTAACTGACTAGCAGTTCAATCAATCAACCAACACACAACAATCAACAGATGATTAACAGTTCTAAGAATACATTATAAAAATATAACTATTCAGAGTTGGTGAGTTTTACTCACATTGACGCGTTAATCGTTAAATAACGGTTTGCGTTATTTGACTCAGTTGGACAATTTATTTCGCCATAAATTGTAACGAGCTTCGATGGACTCAGTCAGTGTCATTGTGTTGCTCCCGTTCATACGATCCTAACGCAACTTACGGTTCGTCAATCCACCATAATCGGCCCAAACTCTTTGGCCCGCGACCTTTCTTCCTCTTTAAAGAATCCGAACATGCTCCTCTTCATTCAAGATCGAATCGGCCATCTATCCTTCCTCCGTTCTCCACTCCTTTATTCACATCAAAATTTAAATGACCAAAATACTCCATTCAAGTATCTGCTCCATCTCACCCTTCTTCCCAAACCACATCGCTCTTCAAAACACAATACTGCTCCTCCTTTCTCCTGATTTCAAACGCAAAGTTCTCCTCAACAACTTTTCCTTCTCTTCTCTCATTAAAATCAACATAACTTACCACAATTGAATTGACCTTGATTAAAAGTTCCCTAAACAAAAGATTTGGGCTCCACCTTCCTTAAAGCCCATCTGTTTCCCTTGAAGCCCAGCACACACTTCTCCCTTTCTTCCCCATAGACACTACTGCTCCTCACCGTATACCAAAACCATAGCCGAACTCAGAGCCTCCTTACTTCCTCTCTACACCACAAACTTTCAAACGGACTTCGCTATTTTGCTCCTGACCAAAATCTCCTTCAGCCTGTACCCATCTGGTACAACTCGGTTCCACCCAACGATATGCGATTTCAGCCTCACACCGTTGGCTCTAGTACAACATCGCGACCCTGTTCTTCGCGAATCCTACCAAAATCTTGCATCCAGACTTTACTTCATCTCGTCAATCCAAAACAACAATCGATTCCCAAATAGCAGCCTACGATTCTCACGATAAATGGAAGCCCTAGTTCATAGGGTTCGAACGCTGTAAAGACACAGCGACAAAAAAAACAACTGAATCCCACAAAACTTAGACTAGGTTGAAGCTTTTCCTGCTGTGAATTCAAAGATGATTGTTTGAAGATTTATAGGAATTTCAATGATTTGTTTAGGAATTTAGAAGAGAATTATTTCACATTTCTGGTCTCTGATGATGGCGGCGCATTTCCATTGACCAGATAATGAAGTAGTTTTAGGGTTTAGGTAAGATAAAGGTTATTTATAGGGTACGATATTTATTTTAATATTCATTTTTTATCATTCGTTGTTGCATTTAACTTGTAAGAATTCTTATGATCAAATACAATACCCAAAATTTTAACAAAGTGGACACACTGCTAGAGTTTTGCATTACAATCCCAACGAAATTGGTTTCGTCGAATTCCGACTCCATTTGCTCACACAACATATTTTGAACCGTCAAAATACTGACTGTTTTTCACTCTAAAAATCCGTATGGCCACATACTGAATCTAAAAATCACAAAACTGGAAATCTAACAACTATTTGACATTGCGGATCCAACAAAATTAGTTTCATCGAATTCCGACTTCGTTTGCAAAACCGGTTATTTTTAAAGCTCTGGATGACCTATTTAAATATATAAATATATTTAAATATAATTAAATTAAATATAAATAAATTTATATTGTCGTATATCTTCACATATGATATCGTACAGCTCCAGAATATCATATCAGAATTTACAGTTTGATATTTCAGATTTCAGATTTATCGATATTCAATTCATATCGAAAAATCCATTTATAACGTAAATAAAACGTCGCAAATTATAAAGAAATTCCACAGCGACTTTTCTGAAATTTGATTTGGACATATCTCAAAATCTACACGACGAAATCCCGATTTTTCTCTTCCACTAGAAAGAAATACTCCACCAGCTCCACACGTTTCTTGTTTCACAGAAATCCTACTTAAAACGAATCCTATACATTTAGTTGAAGTTCAAATCGCCAATTTACGAACTGCAACACCATTTCGAGCTCGATTTTAATTATATTATAACTATACGTTCAAACTGTCATCGATTGAATATATTCATCAATATAATTCAACTCTAAGCTGAATTAAATCTTAGGGACGACCCCGTTCACAGAATATTGTGATTTCCAATATTTTTGATTATTTCTGAATTAAATATATTATTTAATTTAATTAATTATTCACTATAATTAAATTAACAACGATTTAATTCCCTAAATCACTATTTATATAATTAAATAAATTAATTATAATACCTCTGACAATGCGGGTCATTACATTCTTCCCCACTTAAAATAATTTCGTCCTCGAAATTGCTAAGTTAGAGGTCGACCCTATCTATTGGAATTCCTAAGATTTGTTTACCCCTTATTTCTGATTTCAACTGAACCAATTAATATTGACTAAAATATTTACTCATTCCGACCAACTAAAATTTTCAAAAATTCTGAAAATTTTCTAACACTTTAAACTTTCGAAAAATTTCGCCAGCACCTCCTTTGTACTGGTCAATAGCTCAAATTCCAACTCGCCTCTCTGGGCCTTCTTCAACCCAAAAGAAAATCAAAACGCCAAACGGCTTGCCAATTCGGCTCATAAATTCCAAACTCATATAAAATATAAACTTGTACCTTTTTGTTGGGCATATCATTATATCCCTACCATCTGTTATCAACTCGGCATATACAAATGCCATCCCAATCAACTCCAACCAAGTTATTCTTAACACAACCATTCGCTTATTCAAGCCGAATTTAATTTCAAATTCGAGTTTCAAATTCCAAACTCTCAACTTATCATTTCAAATCCAAATCCAGATTATTCTCTAATCACTTCCAGTTTTTCTTAACCTATCATCTCAAGTTAAATTTTGGTTTATTATTTACTTTTACCATCCCATTCGAATTAACTTCACAGGTTAAATTTTAATTTCTAGAACTTAAATTCTGGGGTAAATTTCGAATCAATTTGAAATCATATTGCCAATTCAAAACCTTTGAATTTTTTTAAATAACTTGTTTCCTCAAAACAATTCAAATCGAAATCACTGGTAGTAATCCACCACTTAGAACTCGAAAATCACACCGATGATACTGCGCAGTCATCATCGGAATTATTTTCCGGCGACCCAAGTGATTTCAATACTATATCATTTCAAAACCCTTACTAAATATATCCATTTTGAAAACATCTCAAAATCTCCCAGGAACTTAAAATTTCCTTATTTTAATTCCAAATCTGATTTGAATTCATATCTAATTCATCTTATTTCATATACTTTAGTTATATGAATTCTGATTGGTTATATATAACCATTTCACTTTATAATCTCATTCGATTATAATTACAACCAATATATCTAATATATGATAATATATTACATATCCATACTATGTCGATCCATCGTATTCAAGTATTTATTTACTCCTACCGATACAGTGGATCAAACTGATCGACCAGAACTCATAAACAACTCAGCCAATGAATCCCCACAATATAAAACCATTTTTATATCAAATACAAATACGCACTCGTATATATACCTTCAACTCAATCTAGGGTATTACTAACCCTATCTCTACCGAGTCACGCCAAAGAGCCAAGGTAATTCTTAACTTACGCTCTGATACCAACTGTAGTGACCCGACGAAAATCCGGTAGGCTTTTCAACCATCCCTTCATTCCCCCAAAGCAGCAAGGTAATACCCCACCATGGCCTACAGAGGTACCCCAATACCATATTTTACGGCCAGCCTTTCGACTTCACAACCAACCCTACCAAAGGGACATGTAGGAGTAAGAGTCTCCCGTTCGCCACCTAACGAAAAGCGAGAACCCCCTATCATGCGACACATGCCTAAGCACGCAACATGGACTGGTGTGAGTAAAATAGTTTAACACAGGTATATGAACAAGTAAACGATATCTCATAAGACCACGCCGTAGAATGGAACGGGTTTTTTCCCTTATGAGAATCTAAAGTATCTTTCTATCAAAAACCTTTAGATATTATAATAATGTCTATATACAAATAGATATCAACTAGCAGAAACGCTTTCATCTCACGTTCTACATATATAGTATACAATCAACATCGCAAGCACGTATTGGATAATGGATTTCCAACTATGACAAGGTATGGAACCACCTTCCGATCAGTGTACTCTAGGAACGATACACTGGAGTTCAACAAGAACATCTTGTAACTCAGCCACACATGACCGACCACTCATTTCGCTTGAGTGTATCGAATGTACATCACCAACGGTTGGGATCAGCAACCGTTCCCGTATATGTATGGGACAGCATTGATAGATTTAAGAAACAAATGAATATTCTCTAGATAGGTGATTATACACCCTACTTCGGTGCGACCGACTTAGCCATGCTGCCTGCCCGATTTCTGTCATTTACCGGTTGATGAGGCTAGAAGCTATGCTTTATCATCACATCAGATTCACTTCGAATGCCACATTGTCAGATCCATCGAAAATCACTAATTGACGTCTACAATAGTACATTACGTGTTAGCTAAAGAAGTTTCCTTCTCCGCTTCCACTCTTGGTACGGTTGAAGAAATCAGTGTACATGACCTTTCTGGAAATACTCTGTCAGACATTCATTCATACAAATCATCATCATTCACTTAGAATGTCACATCGTCATACCCGCCAAATCACAAATTGATTCATCCAAAAGTAACACGGGTATACAGCTTAGAGAAACGAATTCCTCCGCCACCAAATGTGAATACGTTTGAACAGATCAACTTACGCGATCCATTGGATATACTCTGTCAGACCTTCGTCCATACAAGTTGTCCTGGGACTGTACAAACCGAAGGCACTATTCAGTATATCCATCTTAGTCACTGTTATCTAAGACTTATACAATAGCCCTTGCAATTTTACTCCGTCTTCAATTATCTTTGGCATATATGATTCGCAACGCTTATGCCAATACAGAGTGGTTCTTTGGATAATAATCCAACCGGTCTCTCCATATTAACAACGTTAAAATGGTCAAAACTTCGATAGTCTGTGAGTTAACTATCAAAGAAAAACAAGTGTGCAAACAACGATATTATTTCCAGATGGAAATTATATCGATCAATCATCAACATATATCTCTATATATATTCACATTGCCTTATTTTCTATGTTTAGAAAATATATGTTATTAACACTGGAAAATGTTTCCATCTGCTTATTTACAAATCACTACTCTTCCCCAACTATCAGTCCCTGACTGTGAACTAGTATGAGAACAACCCCCTAAGTATAAATCCCGAAGGCCGAAACCAACATCAGATAGACACTTAGAAAACCATTCAATTTACTAATCTCTAGTCAGTTCTAATTTTACTTAACTCTATTTGATTAACTCTGATTGATTAACTCTAACTGGTTATTTCTAACCGATCAACTCTAACTGGTTAACCTTAATTAATTAACTCTAACTGGTTTTACTTGGTTTGACTAACTCAATTTATTAACTCTACTGACTAATTCAACTCGATTAACCAAACTTGATTTACTTATCTCGATTAACTGAACTAATCACTTTGATTAACTCGACTAATTCACTTTGGTTAACTTAACCAATTCACTTAACTAATTCACTTAGTTTAACTTAACTAATCCACTTTGATTAATCTAACTATTCACTTAACTCCTGTCGAATAAACTATATTCGATAACTCCTCTAACTCTACTCAAATAAACTACATTCGATTAACTCCTTTACTCTATTCGAATAAACTATATTCGATTAACTCCTTTACTCTATTCGAATAAACTATATTCGATTAACTCCTTTACTCTATTCGAATAAACTATTTCGATTAACTTCTTTACTCTATTCGAATTGGTAACTCCCCTTTTCGAATAACCAATATTCGATTAACCTACTTCGAATAACCAATATTTGATCAACTCATTTGATTTAACTCTAATCGATTAACTCCATCAAATAAACTATATTCGATAACTCCTTCGATTTAACTAATATTCTATAACTCACTTCGATTACTAAAAATCGATAACTCCTTCGAATAAACTATATTCGATAATCTCCTCTCGAATAAACGATATTCTATAATCTTCCCTTTCGATTTAACAAATCGATAACTCCTTTTCGAATAACTAAATTCGATAACTCCTTTCGATTTAACAAATCGATAACTCCTTTGTGTTTAACTCTATTCGAATAACTAATTCGAATCACTCTTATTTATTTAACTCTATTCGAATAACTAATTCGATTAACTCTAACTGATTAGCTCTAATTGTTTAACTCTAACTGATTAACTCTAACTGGTTAACTCTAACTGATTAACTCTAACTGGTTAACTCTAACTGATTAACTCTAACTGGTTAACTCTAACTGATCTAGTTAACTCTATTCAACTAACTCGACTCGACTAACCCCTTTCGAATAGCATATTCGTTTTACTAACTTTCGAATACCATATTCGATTTACTCCCTTCGAATACCATATTCGATTTAACTCCTTTCGAATACCATATTCGATTTACTCACTTCGAATACCATATTCGATTTAACTCCTTTTGAATACCATATTCGATTTACTTTATTCACTTTATAAAGATTTCCTTTTTAACAACGTTTTATTCATTTGAAAAGATTTACTTTTAAATAACGGTTCTACACTTTAAAAATGATTTCCTTTTTATAATGTTTCCTTTTCAATTCTATTTGTAAATGGTTTACAAATATTTCCTTTTCAAATTTATTCTTGAAATATTCTAACTCCTTAACTTCTCTGAAAAATTCGCCATAACCTCCTTTGTAACGGGAGCATCGGGAAAATCCCCAAACCCGCCACACAGGCCTTTCCATTCAAAAGAAAATGTTTTGAAATTATTTTCTTTTTCTATGTATCTCCTATTTATAAATATTCCAATTTATAAATATGCCTTATTTATAAATATTCCAATTTATAAATATCTCTTATTTATAAATATCCCATTTTATAAATATTCTATTTTCAATATCACTTTGAAAATCCCCTTATCAACATTCCGGTATGTCATGGTATTCAATCATATCAAATCACGATGTTCAATATCGTCCATATCCACATAATCAACAACAGGTTATACTTCACATCATATATCAAAATATATGAAAACCAATAAAATAACTGTTGAGGAATCCAGTCGGATTCCTCCAACCTGTTCCCCTGCATTCACAGATGTTACACAATATGATTATCATCACTTTCAGTTCAACATACATTATTCTGATAGCAAAATCAATATATAAATATTTAACGGTTTTTATATATATATATATAATTACATATATATATATATATATATAATTTCCACTAACTGACTAGCAGTTCAATCAATCAACCAACACACAACAATCAACAGATGATTAACAGTTCTAAGTATACGTTATAAAAATATAACTATTCAGAGTTGGTGAGTTTTACTCACATTGACGCGTTAATCGTTAAATAACGGTTTGCGTTATTTGACTCAGTTGGACAATTTATTTCGCCATAAATTGTAATGAGCTCCGATGGACTCGGTCAGTGTCATTGTGTTGCTCCCGTTCATACGATCCTAACGCAACTTACGGTTCGTCAATCCACCATAATCGACCCAAACTCTTTGGCCCGCGACCTTTCTTCCTCTTTGAAGAATCCGAACATGCTCCTCTTCATTCAAGATCGAATCGGCCATCTATCCTTCCTCCGTTCTCCACTCCTTTATTCACATCAAAATTTAAATGACCAAAATACTCCATTCAAGTATCCGCTCCGTCTCACCCTTCTTCCCAAACCACATCGCTCTTCAGAACACAATACTGCTCCTCCTTTCTCCTGATTTCAAACGCAAGTTCTCCTCAGCAACTTTTCCTTCTCTTCTCTCATTAAAATCAACATAACTTACCACAATTGAATTGACCTTGATTAAAAGTTCCCTAAACAAAAGATTTGGGCTCCACCTTCCTTAAAGCCCATCTGTTTCCCTTGAAGCCCAGCACACACTTCTCCCTTTCTTCCCCATAGACACTACTGCTCCTCACCGTATACCAAAACCATAGCCGAACTCAGAGCCTCCTTACTTCCTCTCTACACCACAAACTTTCAAACGGACTTCGCTATTTTGCTGCTGACCAAAATCTCCTTCAGCCTGTACCCATCTGCTACAACTCGGTTACACCCAACGATATGCGATTTCAACCTCAAACCGTCGGCTCTAGTACAACATCGCGACCCTGTTCTTCACGAATCCTACCAAAATCTTGCAACCAGACTTTACTTAATCTCGTCAATCCAAAACAACAATCGATTCCCAAATAGCAGTCTACGATTCTCGGGATAAATGGAAGCCCTAGTTCATAGGGTTCGAACGCTGTAAAGACACAGCGACAAAAACAACAACTGAATCCCACAAAACTTAGACTAGGTTGAAGCTTTTCCTGCTGTGAATTCAAAGATGATTGTTTGAAGATTTATAGGAATTTCAATGATTTGTTTAGGAATTTAGAAGAGAATTATTTCACATTTCTGGTCTCTGATGATGGCGGCGCATTTCCATTGACCAGATAATGAAGTAGTTTTAGGGTTTAGGTAAGATAAAGGTTATTTATAGGGTAGGATATTTATTTTAATATTCATTTTTAATCATTCGTTGTTGCATTTAACTTGTAAAAATTCTTATGATCAAATACAATACCCAAAATCTTACCTAATTGGACACACTGTTAGAGTTTTGCATTACAGTCCCAACGAAACTGGTTTCGTCGAATTCCGACTCCATTTGCTCACACAGCGTATTTTTAACCGTCAAAATACTGACTGTTTTTCACTCTAAAAATCCGTACGGCCACATACTGAATCTAAAAATCACGAAACTGGAAATCTAACAACTATTTGACATTGCGGATCCAACAAAATTAGTTTCATCGAATTCCGACTTCGTTTGCAAAACCGGTTATTTTTAAAGCTCTGGATGACCTATTTAAATATATAAATATATTTAAATATAATTAATTAAATATAAATAAATTTATATTGTCGTATATCTTCACATATGATATCGTACAGCTCCAGAATATCATATCAGAATTTACAGTTTGATATTTCAGATTTCAGATTTATCGATATTCAATTCATATCGAAAAATCCATTTATAACGTAAATAAAACGTCGCAAATTATAAAGAAATTCCACAGCGACTTTTCTGAAATTTGATTTGGACATATCTCAAAATCTACACGATGAAATCCCGATTTTTCTCTTCCACTAGAAAGAAATACTCCACCAGCTCCACACGTTTCTTGTTTCATAGAAATCCTACTTAAAACGAATCCTATACATTTAGTTGAAGTTCAAATCGCCAATTTACGAACTGCAACACCATTTCGAGCTCGATTTTAATTATATTATAACTATACGTTCAAACTGTCGTCGATTGAATATACTCGTCAATATAATTCAACTCTAAGCTGAATTAAATCTTAGGGACGACCCCGTTCACAGAATATTGTGATTTCCAATATTTTTGATTATTTCTGAATTAAATATATTATTTAATTTAATTAATTATTCACTATAATTAAATTAACAACGATTTAATTCCCTAAATCACTATTTATATAATTAAATAAATTAATTATAATACCTCTGACAATGCGGGTCATTACACTCTCTTCCTTACTAACTTTCTCAAACTACACTCAAACCAAATCCAAATCCACTCGAACTTTGAGTGAAGCCTTCCTACACCATTACAAGGACTTCTAGCTAGTTAGGAGTTGGAAAATTGAAGAACCTCTCCATTTTCAATTTGAGGTCGTGAGCTATATACAAAGAGGAAGCAAGGAAAAGCAAGGAAAGGAAGGGGCTTGCTAGTTTGGATCTTGATTCTTATTCTTGGATCTTGGATTTGCTAAGGATTAAAGTGAGTAAACTCATTATTTAGTATAGCAAACATAAACAATTTTATATGTTTTTAACTATGCTAAAAGTTGCTTTAATGTTAGTAACTATGTTAAAATTTTAACTTGATTCTTACTTTAAAAGTAAGCGACATATGTGATCTATGTTAATGGATTAGAATAGACTTGGACTTGAACTTGAATTGACTTGTATAACAAGTGGAATGGAATTGAACAAAACACATAAGGATTAGTAGGGAATTGGCATATTATGGACTTGAACTTGAAACTGCACTTATAGCGATAGTTGCTATAGATGCAAATTTGAAATTGTTGTATTTTCAACACTTTGTATGCAACTTTGTAATGACATCTTTAGTAATTTTCTTATCATATTAATGTTGAATTACTTGTATGTTTACTACCTTGAAGTTATTAAATAGTATAATGTTAAGTAATCCCTTGAAAATGACAGAAACTTCACTAGTGCAAATCAACCTTTTTAACCTTGATTTTTGGATTGCAAAGTATTATAAATGTTCTTTAAGTTTATGTAAATGGTCTTATCTTCTAAATATCTTCTTTCAAAATATCTTTCAAAATATATTCTTCTAAAATATCTTCTTCTAAATATCTTTTAAAATATCTTCTTCTAAATATCTTCTAAAATATTTTCTTCTAAATATCTTCTAAAATATCTTCTTCTAAATATCTTCTGAAATATCTTCTTCTAAAATATTTTCTTCTAAATATCTTCTTCTAAATATCTTCTAAATATGTTTTTTAAATATATCTTCTTATAAAATATCTTTTCAAATAAAACAAAGGATAGAAAGGGTTATGAACTGCTAAACCTTGTCATGATCAAGTCACTAGATTAAAAGGTAATTGATATGCTTAACACTAATAAGTCAACGAAGTAGGCTTATCTATTTGTGAGAGTTAAGATTGATGTCGAGTAAGGACAGAGCAACAGAGCTCTAACCTACCAGCTTCCCTCTTAGCCGAGGAATAGATAAGTTGGGAATGTTGGAAACGTCTTCATCATTTGGATTACTTACCTGCTTATTGAATATCATGGATACTTTGCTTAATTCTAATAAGCCGACGAGTAGGCTTATCTATCTGTGAGTGTCAAGAATGGGGTGTCTAGGCAAAGGGTGATATGCAACCAGTGCTCTAACTTACCTGACCTCACTCATGACCTAGGGATAGTTAAGTTGATAATGTCGGAAACGAGTTAAGTGTACGAACCATGGTTTCTATAAGCTATTGTTTTGACTAGGTAGTTGATTAGTCGATTATCGAGCTATACCATTATAACTTAAGAAGTATTGGGAAAGCTTCACGATTCCATACCAATGAGAATCCCTGGGGAGGAGTGTTGGTATGAAACGTCTCTCGCTTTCACTTTTGAAAGAACCAGAATTGAGTTAACCAGAAATTCATCGAGTAGTTTTGAAGAGACTGGGATCGATAAGTGTTTTACTTATTGAATACCACTTCAAAACCAGAATACGAGTTCTACGTTTTGGAAGCGGTTATGAATCTATATAAAGATTTAGAATCTTACTGTAATGCTCGGATCTAAGTAATGATTCGTGATTTGTTCGAGTAATGAAGACTCATGTGAAAGATGTCAAACGAAACATCGACGTCGGATATGGCTAATGACAGAGTAGGATGCATGATCTGGGGTTTAGCTAACCAACGCCAGGATATTTGACTCCATATATAGAGTATGCTTATAGATGTTGTGCGCGGGAGTTGGATATGTTTGGTTCCACGTGGTGCACATTGGTGTTTTCATGCATGGGCCAGTCATGTTTGCCTTTGTTATATTTTATCTAGAGATATACGATGCTCGATAGGTAACTTCTCACCCTTGTGCATGGAGTTCGGATCCAGCTTGATCCGGAGAGATCTCTGATGAAAAATCCAATATGCGAACGTGCCTTAGCGGTTTTGTTCGTACATTTAATAGTTGTCGAATGTAACCAATGTAACCATTCCAGCTATGTGATTTATTTATATTCTACACCCTAGACATTATTTACTATACAACTATAGTAAACTTAATAAATGGTTGGTTTCTGTGAGGGGAGAACCGGAGTGGTAATCTACACGGCCCCCTCAGTATTGTTACATGCAATGTGTATCTTGAGTTCCTCATACCAGACTGATGTCTGACGCTTAGTTTTTGTTTTCCCTAAAATCCTCATGTACTCCTTCAAGTAAGATGAGTATGGCAGGTTTTACTTCGGATTCTTTAGAGTTCGGAAGACGAGCTGAAGGCTTCCACTATCTGTATACTTATTTCTATTTCTATTGTATTGCGTTAGTTATGTACATATCAGTATTGTGAGGACAGGCAGTTATAACTGTCCAAGCTAATGATGGTACTTAGGCTATTATAACTCTGAAATTTCTTTATCCAGAGTAACCCTTTGTACTATGTTGATATTATATATTTACGTTCCACTGTGAGATTTTGGTGTTTTGTTCTTTCTTCCTTGTTCTACCTTTTTTTTTTATTTTACCCAACAATTCGAATTTTCGGCACTTGGGTGTTTGGCACACGAATACCATGGATTTATGTAGTGTCAACTTTCGAGGTTTGAAAAGTCAGGTCGTTATTTGGTATCATAGAACAAGGTTGAGTGAACACCTTGGCTTTGGTTGGGTATGGTTCATTAGATAAGGGGTAAGTGACACCCTAGAATGAGTCGAGTGTGTTATACATATGAGAGTGTATTTGTATTTTGAAAACTAGACTTGGAAAATATTCCTTAGGAACACCTATTTCTCGCGACCCTTTCTTGAATAAGTTCTTTCTTAGTAGTAACCCTTCTTTGTATCGTTTCCTTGAAATAATTCTATATTCAAGTATTCTCAATATTTTTGCTATATTTTGGGTAGTAAACTATGAGTACTCGTACTGTAAATACTAGAGGAGGCAGAGTGTAACAACCCGTATTTCGATAACATGTTAAAACGAGAATCAAGGCAGAATTTAATTTTAAATTCTGAATCAAGTAAAACAGGCTATGCCATTGCATTCGTCTCGGAAAAATACGCGAAATAGAGTCTGAGTTTTCGAGAATCAGAGTCCGTATGACCAAGTTATGGTCCGACGAAGTTTTCAGAAAATTCAAGTTCAAAAACGAGTTCTAATTTCGAAAATTAGGGCTGGAAGGCAAGGCGGGAAAAATTCCCGCCAGGCTCCCCAAGTCGACAGCCCTGTTGACATGGCTCTACCCAAGTCGACAGCCCTGTCGACTTGGGGGTCGACATATGGTGGCCGGGCAGTTTTGCCTGGTGCACCTATTCTCTGTCTTGGCTAGGTTTTTGGGCCTGGTTTGAAATCTGATGGTTCAGGTTGGTCCTAGGGTTAATCTAAGGGTCCTAACTAATCCTAATCTCTATAAATAACCCCTAACCCTCTCCTAAATCCTCATTATTCATTCATGCAACTAAACTATGGCAAAATTGCTCCTCTCATGGCCTCCACTCAAAATCCTAGCCTCCACTTCATTTCTATGAGAGGTTTCATGATCATGAGAGTGTTAGAGAGTCCCTATGTTAGTATGAGAGCTTCTCAAGTTGATTTCAAGGCAAAAGCTTTGATCTTTGTGCATAAAGATGGGGTTTTTATTGATTTGGAGCGTTCATCTTTGGGTTTTTGGGTGATGGCATGCATAGGCTTCATCACAATCTTTGTTTTGCATTTTGATTTGTGCCTTCATAGCAATGTAAGCCCTTTCCCTACTCTTAGATATTAACTATGAAGTTAAATGTTCATGTTGCAAGTTTGGGTTTGATCTTTGAGTATGATACATGCTATCATGTCATGCGAGTTTATGAAGTCATTATCTTGATCTTGTGGGCTAAAAGCTACAACCTTTATGATGAGATGTTGCATTATGCAACATGAGAACTCTCATAACCTTTATGTCAACTTGCATATGAAGTCATAACCCTTATATGATGATATATGCGAGTTACTAGTCATCATTCCATGTCTTTTGTCACCATGATTCGCTTATGTGCCAAGTTTGGGTTTATGCATGTTTTTGAGGCTTAAGAATGTAACATGCAAGTTAATGAACACATTTGTGCCTCATTTGCCACCATGATTAACTTGTGGCTTAATATCCATTTTTGTCATGCCTTTGACAAGTTCCTTCTTTGAATCCATTATGCGAGTTTAAAAGGGTTGGGGTCACATTATGGGAAAACATAATGACATGAACATGATTTGGGTAAATGGGTATAAACATGACAACATGTAACGTTAAATATGACATGTGTTTATACTTGAAAACATGACTTGAAATATAACATGGAAGTTGACATGTAAGTATGCTTGAAACATAAGCTTGGGAATTTACCTATTAAGTTAGGTCTACCCAAATGCTTGAAAAACTTGTAACATGTTTTGGAAACATAATGGACATGACACTTAGAAAATATAAGTGTGACCAACTCGAGGTTGGGTTGAGTTTGCAACATAAAGCTACCCGGAACCGACCGGCCTAACTAGTAGTTGCAAACAATAGGACCCAATGTGAGAAGTTGGTCATGTTGTGCTTGGACCCGAGGTTAGACCAAGTTGTGGTGTAAAGCTACCCGGAACCGACCGGCTTAACTAGTAACCACAACAAAGTCTAATGTGAGAGGTTGAGGTGCATTAAGTAATTAATGCCACATGATAGGGTTAAGTTAATTTGATTAATGACTCTTAACCAAATATGACATGGACAAATGGGTTAAGTAATTTGATTAGGCTAATGATACTTAACAAAACATGACAAGGTTGGGTAGGTTAAGTAACTTGATTTGCCTAATGACGCTTAACCATTTTTATACGACTAGTGGACGGGGTTAAGTTAACCAACACTTAACCAAACCTACATGGGAATTTGATACGGTTAATTAGGCTTTCCTAATTACACTTAACCGTATAATACAGTTAGGGGATGTGGTTAAGTTAACCTAGACTTAACCCATCCAATTCGGTGATTTTGAGGTGGTTAAGTTAACCAACACTTAATCAATCCAACACGATAACTTGGTAAGGTTAAGTAAGTTTTCTTAATGACACTTAACCGAAAAAAAATACAGTTAATGGATGGGGTTAAGATTAGACTCAACTAGTCTAAACATGGGAATCAGATGGGGTTAAGTTAGCCTAGACTTAATTAATCCCACTTGGTAGTTTAATGGGGTTAAGTTAAACACTTAACTAATCTAACATGATGATTTGATGTGGTTAAGTGACCTATACTTAACCAATCTAACTCGTGAATTTATTGAGGTTAAGTTAACCAATACTTAACCAATCCAACGTGATAACATGATAAGGCTAAGTCACGAATCGTTTGAATACACTTGACCAATTTGACTCGGTAATTTGATAGGGTCAAGTTAATACATACTTAACCAACGTGAACATGGTTTGTAGGGTTAAGTCTTGGACTTGGATACTTAGCCAATTTTGACATGATTTGTAGACGGGTTAAGTCATGAACTTAAGTGACACTCAATCCATTATATAAAAAACCCTAGTTCGGAGAATTAGGTGGATAAACCGTAATTAACAGGGATAACGGGAATGAGGCTAAGTGGTAAACCTTAGTTGAAGAATAACTAAGTAATGATTCTTAGTCAAGGAAATTTAGACCAGTTCATAGATAGATGAGTAACCTGATACGGTAGGTCATCGTTTAAGTATACGAGTAGGAGCAAGTATCTGATTTAGATAAAGGCTCCAGCGAACTGGGTAACGAAGCAGCGGCTTCGGGGAACATGAGGATATTCTTGGTATCCCTCTGTGAGCTGCCAGGTGATCATACTAGGCTCATGAGAGGTTAAGGTCTGCGTTAGAAGAACCAAGAGTATGCCTTGGTTGCTATACGAGCGACCTAAAGATGGGGATGGATAGGGGATAGTCAACGATACACGGTCGTACCCTGGATAGCATTTTCGTCAGGCTACCTACCATCTTTGGTCAAGCGCGTACGTACGGAAAGGCAGAGAACACCCAAAAGACCATAATTGCTATCTAATTATGGGTGCGGTAAGGCTTGGATGTGGGTTGGCCAGTGTTGTGTTCTCATACAGGATTTATCCTGTCTTGTCTTTCACTAGTTGAGGGAGTGGTCTCGTGGGACCATAGCCACGTATAAGAAAAACAGACCTTAGCATCTGCATCGGCAGATAAATCGAAAGCTCCCGACCGAGTCCTGTATTTCTTGGTCTGCCCTGTGACAGGACTCGGATGGCACGATGTGATACATGTGCATACAGTCATGGAAAAACGATTCATGATATATGCGTGGGAAAAAGGGCGCGGTTGATGGTTAGCGTAATCCCTAGTGGCCCTAGGTGGTTGAACCCAAACCGAGATACGAAAACGTGCAATAGGTAAGCGTAATCCCTAGTAGTCCTAGGTAGCATAAGTCCTAGTTGTACAAACGATGATTCATGTTGAAAGACCCTAGTTAGATATAGGGTGACAGCCCAAAACGATCTTAAGGATCATGGAACTATATTAAAGTAGTATAGAATCTCATGGGAAAGCCCGTATGGTCTACGGCAAGGGACTGAACATTTACATGGAATAAAACATACGAGTTGAGTAACCTATATATGCGATATATTAGGTTGACATGGACCATTACACGACTTTTGAGTAAGGGTCATTCATGGTTAACACATGATACGGTGGGGATACTAGTACGGTAGGTGCAGAGCAAATGTACAGGATAGATACCATGGGACGTTATACGTGATAGATATCTTGGGGATATTATATTTGATAGAAACCTAACGATGTGATACCTTGTTTTATCTTGACACCGTAATTTATCATGACACCTTAGTTTATCTGAGTTCAGTAATTCATCCTGTTATTTTGATTTAGCTTATCTATCTTGTCATCATGCTTATGTTCATCTCAGTTTCTCATGTCAGTTAACTTTACTAGTTTTTATGCTGATAGTAGATAGGGCTTACTCAGTCTTTTTGACTGACCCGTTTTGTTTCGCCTCTTTTCTTCCGTTTCCCCCCCCCCCCCAGGTTACAGGGAGGAAATACTGTTGTTTAGTTCGGACTTCTTCTGCTTGAAGGTCATCATGGACGGCTTGGACTTTTCTTGGCTATGGCTACTTTACTGTTTTTACTTGGGGAATAATTTATGAAAAAGTCTTTATGCTTCTTTACTATTGCAAGACAGGTTTTGATGTACTCTGATGTAAAAGGCTTTAGACCTTATTTATTCATGTTATGAAAGTTTGATTTTACTTCCGCTATTTTATATGTTCTGTCTTGTGATATTTCTGTGCATGTTTACCAATAATGCCCCTCTAAAGCTAGTGCATTCCCTAGCGAGTGACCCTAGCGGAGGCGGGGTGTTACATTTGGTATCAGAGCAGAAGGTTACCAGACTGGGCAAAAGTTTTTAAAGACCTTCTGAAAACTATTTGAAAATCGTTTACAAAGAAGCATTTTTCAAGAAAATTTTCTTTTAAAAGAAAAAGGCTATTCCCCAAAGGCCATTAGCACTATCCTTGTTTCCTTAATTGAATCTCTTTTCCTTTCTTTCCTCCATCTGTAGTCACAGTGGTTTTAACTGCGACTAGTCTTTTCTATCTACGAAAGTGCTTTCCATGCAATAGAGGTGGTTCCCGAGAGACCAGTGGCCGCGTTATCGGAAAGGATAGTGAGAAAGAGGATAAAGGATACGAGCTTAAGGATGAGCAACTTGTTGGCATGACTCAGTCCTCAAAGGAGGGAGAGGGATGAACAATGAAACCCATGACGAGAGGGTACCTTTGGCATGGTAAAACGGGGCGGATAGTTAAGTATTATGGGACAAGGACAAGATCATCGGGAGGGCAATAGTATGCTCTCATTTCTAGGGTACCTCGGAAGGAGGGTAACGATCTTGTTAAAGGTTTAGCTCTTCTTCTCTATCATCCCGTTAGGACTTTGTTTTGATCATCGTATCATTTAAGTCTGCTTCGATAGTTGAGTCTCTGCACCTTAAGTACTAGCGTAATAGAGAATCCCATTTTTGTCTCAAAGTCCTATTGGAGAATCAGTCCATTTATACATGACTTGTTTGGATTTGAGAATGTCTATGCCAAGTGTTGAATTTGGAAATAATGCTTATGTTTATAAGCTATGGATGGATTCTAGGGATGAAGTGGTTATCCAGTAGGGGGTGCCACTCTCGGTTTTTGATAGGAGGGTAGTTAGACCTTTTGACTAGCCTTGGTAATACCCTCGAAGTATCGTGTAACCTTTTTGAGGTTCTGTCATGACTAGTTACTTAGAATCCCTTGATGCCTTTATTGGAAATTTGAAGCCCGATCGAGTGGTGTTCGCCGATAAGACGGATGGTTTACTTCACTTATGCGTGGGTTATAGAAACCACCCTAGTAAGTGTGCTTGATAACCTGGTTGGCATCTGTTTACTTTCAAGAGAAAGTTCTTCTACGTGGAATACCTTGTGGTACGAGGTTCGAGATTCACTAGTGAATTTTGGAAAGCTTGCATGAGATCATGAGTACGCAGTCATGTTTGCGTCAAGTATTCTAGGAAAAGGGTAAGTGCAAGTGGAACGAGAGGCGACGAAGAAATGAGTTCCAGCTCATGTTATGGAAACAGGAAATAAGAAGCTACGAAATCGCGAAGTTAAAAGACGGTCAAGGCACAATGGAATTAAGCTCAAGGAAATACGACTTTGATGGTCAAAGACTAGATACGCGCATGATATCTCTTTTTGGGAGTGTATCCTTGATCCCTGTTTTCTGTAGAGCTTACTTGTAGGCTATCTTTTGTGGACATCCTCTCGGTCCTATTTTCTGTTACAAACCCCGTAAGGAGTTTGTCTTGTTTATCTTCTCGACCTTGTTCCAGGGAATCCTAGGTAGAACCCTATGGATGTAAACATGTATTTGAAACACGTTATGATTGATATGGTTGCAAGTGGTTGCTCGTGGATGCGCGAATACATATTAGATACTAGCTCGACTCGGTTACATTTCATATTGCATATGCACGAGTATTTATACTTGTTTATGGATGAAATCGAATGTATTATCATGCGGTTGTTGCATATGAATGAATGATTGTGCACGCATATAGTATTTATATGACTAGGATTATTTGCATACATGTTGGATTCATGACACTATACATATTTTGCATTAGAAAGATTATTCAGGCCTGATCATTAGCATTAGCTAAGGAACATGTACACACACGTTTTGCATATATTCATACAGCATTAGAAATCATCTAAGGACAATGGTTGCTTGTGGATGATGTTTTGAGTAGATGAATGATGGATGGTAGGATATGTTCTTCCTAACTTGGAGATTTCGGGGACGAAATCCTAAAAGGTGGGGAGAATGTAACAACCCGTATTTCGATAACATGTTAAAACGAGAATCAAGGCAGAATTTAATTTTAAATTCTGAATCAAGTAAAATGGGCTATGCCATTGCGTTCGTCTCGGAAAAATACGCGAAATAGAGTCTGAGTTTTCGAGAATCGGAGTCCGTATGACCAAGTTATGGTCCGACGAAGTTTTCAGAAAATTCAAGTTCAAAAACGAGTTCTAATTTCGAAAATTAGGGCTGGAAGGCAAGGCGGGAAAAATTCCCGCCAGGCTCCCCAAGTCGACAGCCCTGTTGACATGGCTCTACCCAAGTCGACAGCCCTGTCGACTTGGGGGTCGACATATGGTGGCCGGGCAGTTTTGCCTGGTGCACCTATTCTCTGTCTTGGCTAGGTTTTTGGGCCTGGTTTGAAATCTGATGGTTCAGGTTGGTCCTAGGGTTAATCTAAGGGTCCTAACTAATCCTAATCTCTATAAATAACCCCTAACCCTCTCCTAAATCCTCATTATTCATTCATGCAACTAAACTATGGCAAAATTGCTCCTCTCATGGCCTCCACTCAAAATCCTAGCCTCCACTTCATTTCTATGAGAGGTTTCATGATCATGAGAGTGTTAGAGAGTCCCTATGTTAGTATGAGAGCTTCTCAAGTTGATTTCAAGGCAAAAGCTTTGATCTTTGTGCATAAAGATGGGGTTTTTATTGATTTGGAGCGTTCATCTTTGGGTTTTTGGGTGATGGCATGCATAGGCTTCATCACAATCTTTGTTTTGCATTTTGATTTGTGCCTTCATAGCAATGTAAGCCCTTTCCCTACTCTTAGATATTAACTATGAAGTTAAATGTTCATGTTGCAAGTTTGGGTTTGATCTTTGAGTATGATACATGCTATCATGTCATGCGAGTTTATGAAGTCATTATCTTGATCTTGTGGGCTAAAAGCTACAACCTTTATGATGAGATGTTGCATTATGCAACATGAGAACTCTCATAACCTTTATGTCAACTTGCATATGAAGTCATAACCCTTATATGATGATATATGCGAGTTACTAGTCATCATTCCATGTCTTTTGTCACCATGATTCGCTTATGTGCCAAGTTTGGGTTTATGCATGTTTTTGAGGCTTAAGAATGTAACATGCAAGTTAATGAACACATTTGTGCCTCATTTGCCACCATGATTAACTTGTGGCTTAATATCCATTTTTGTCATGCCTTTGACAAGTTCCTTCTTTGAATCCATTATGCGAGTTTAAAAGGGTTGGGGTCACATTATGGGAAAACATAATGACATGAACATGATTTGGGTAAATGGGTATAAACATGACAACATGTAACGTTAAATATGACATGTGTTTATACTTGAAAACATGACTTGAAATATAACATGGAAGTTGACATGTAAGTATGCTTGAAACATAAGCTTGGGAATTTACCTATTAAGTTAGGTCTACCCAAATGCTTGAAAAACTTGTAACATGTTTTGGAAACATAATGGACATGACACTTAGAAAATATAAGTGTGACCAACTCGAGGTTGGGTTGAGTTTGCAACATAAAGCTACCCGGAACCGACCGGCCTAACTAGTAGTTGCAAACAATAGGACCCAATGTGAGAAGTTGGTCATGTTGTGCTTGGACCCGAGGTTAGACCAAGTTGTGGTGTAAAGCTACCCGGAACCGACCGGCTTAACTAGTAACCACAACAAAGTCTAATGTGAGAGGTTGAGGTGCATTAAGTAATTAATGCCACATGATAGGGTTAAGTTAATTTGATTAATGACTCTTAACCAAATATGACATGGACAAATGGGTTAAGTAATTTGATTAGGCTAATGATACTTAACAAAACATGACAAGGTTGGGTAGGTTAAGTAACTTGATTTGCCTAATGACGCTTAACCATTTTTATACGACTAGTGGACGGGGTTAAGTTAACCAACACTTAACCAAACCTACATGGGAATTTGATACGGTTAATTAGGCTTTCCTAATTACACTTAACCGTATAATACAGTTAGGGGATGTGGTTAAGTTAACCTAGACTTAACCCATCCAATTCGGTGATTTTGAGGTGGTTAAGTTAACCAACACTTAATCAATCCAACACGATAACTTGGTAAGGTTAAGTAAGTTTTCTTAATGACACTTAACCGAAAAAAAATACAGTTAATGGATGGGGTTAAGATTAGACTCAACTAGTCTAAACATGGGAATCGGATGGGGTTAAGTTAGCCTAGACTTAATTAATCCCACTTGGTAGTTTAATGGGGTTAAGTTAAACACTTAACTAATCTAACATGATGATTTGATGTGGTTAAGTGACCTATACTTAACCAATCTAACTCGTGAATTTATTGAGGTTAAGTTAACCAATACTTAACCAATCCAACGTGATAACATGATAAGGCTAAGTCACGAATCGTTTGAATACACTTGACCAATTTGACTCAGTAATTTGATAGGGTCAAGTTAATACATACTTAACCAACGTGAACATGGTTTGTAGGGTTAAGTCTTGGACTTGGATACTTAGCCAATTTTGACATGATTTGTAGACGGGTTAAGTCATGAACTTAAGTGACACTCAATCCATTATATAAAAAACCCTAGTTCGGAGAATTAGGTGGATAAACCGTAATTAACAGGGATAACGGGAATGAGGCTAAGTGGTAAACCTTAGTTGAAGAATAACTAAGTAATGATTCTTAGTCAAGGAAATTTAGACCAGTTCATAGATAGATGAGTAACCTGATACGGTAGGTCATCGTTTAAGTATACGAGTAGGAGCAAGTATCTGATTTAGATAAAGGCTCCAGCGAACTGGGTAACGAAGCAGCGGCTTCGGGGAACGTGAGGATATTCTTGGTATCCCTCTGTGAGCTGCCAGGTGATCATACTAGGCTCATGAGAGGTTAAGGTCTGCGTTAGAAGAACCAAGAGTATGCCTTGGTTGCTATACGAGCGACCTAAAGATGGGGATGGATAGGGGATAGTCAACGATACACGGTCGTACCCTGGATAGCATTTTCGTCAGGCTACCTACCATCTTTGGTCAAGCGCGTACATACGGAAAGGCAGAGAACACCCAAAAGACCATAATTGCTATCTAATTATGGGTGCGGTAAGGCTTGGATGTGGGTTGGCCAGTGTTGTGTTCTCATACAGGATTTATCCTGTCTTGTCTTTCACTAGTTGAGGGAGTGGTCTCGTGGGACCATAGCCACGTATAAGAAAAACAGACCTTAGCATCTGCATCGGCAGATAAATCGAAAGCTCCCGACCGAGTCCTGTATTTCTTGGTCTGCCCTGTGACAGGACTCGGATGGCACGATGTGATACATGTGCATACAGTCATGGAAAAACGATTCATGATATATGCGTGGGAAAAAGGGCGCGGTTGATGGTTAGCGTAATCCCTAGTGGCCCTAGGTGGTTGAACCCAAACCGAGATACGAAAACGTGCAATAGGTAAGCGTAATCCCTAGTAGTCCTAGGTAGCATAAGTCCTAGTTGTACAAACGATGATTCATGTTGAAAGACCCTAGTTAGATATAGGGTGACAGCCCAAAACGATCTTAAGGATCATGGAACTATATTAAAGTAGTATAGAATCTCATGGGAAAGCCCGTATGGTCTACGGCAAGGGACTGAACATTTACATGGAATAAAACATACGAGTTGAGTAACCTATATATGCGATATATTAGGTTGACATGGACCATTACACGACTTTTGAGTAAGGGTCATTCATGGTTAACACATGATACGGTGGGGATACTAGTACGGTAGGTGCAGAGCAAATGTACAGGATAGATACCATGGGACGTTATACATGATAGATATCTTGGGGATATTATATTTGATAGAAACCTGACGATGTGATACCTTGTTTTATCTTGACACCGTAATTTATCATGACACCTTAGTTTATCTGAGTTCAGTAGTTCATCCTGTTATTTTGATTTAGCTTATCTATCTTGTCATCATGCTTATGTTCATCTCAGTTTCTCATGTCAGTTAACTTTACTAGTTTTTATGCTGATAGTAGATAGGGCTTACTCAGTCTTTTTGACTGACCCGTTTTGTTTCGCCTCTTTTCTTCCGTTCCCCCCCCCCCAGGTTACAGGGAGGAAATACTGTTGTTTAGTTCGGACTTCTTCTGCTTGAAGGTCATCATGGACGGCTTGGACTTTTCTTGGCTATGGCTACTTTACTGTTTTTACTTGGGGAATAATTTATGAAAAAGTCTTTATGCTTCTTTACTATTGCAAGACAGGTTTTGATGTACTCTGATGTAAAAGGCTTTAGACCTTATTTATTCATGTTATGAAAGTTTGATTTTACTTCCGCTATTTTATATGTTCTGTCTTGTGATATTTCTGTGCATGTTTACCAATAATGCCCCTCTAAAGCTAGTGCATTCCCTAGCGAGTGACCCTAGCGGAGGCGGGGTGTTACATTTGGTATCAGAGCAGAAGGTTACCAGACTGGGCAAAAGTTTTTAAAGACCTTCTGAAAACTATTTGAAAATCGTTTACAAAGAAGCATTTTTCAAGAAAATTTTCTTTTAAAAGAAAAAGGCTATTCCCCAAAGGCCATTAGCACTATCCTTGTTTCCTTAATTGAATCTCTTTTCCTTTCTTTCCTCCATCTGTAGTCACAGTGGTTTTAACTGCGACTAGTCTTTTCTATCTACGAAAGTGCTTTCCATGCAATAGAGGTGGTTCCCGAGAGACCAGTGGCCGCGTTATCGGAAAGGATAGTGAGAAAGAGGATAAAGGATACGAGCTTAAGGATGAGCAACTTGTTGGCATGACTCAGTCCTCAAAGGAGGGAGAGGGATGAACAATGAAACCCATGACGAGAGGGTACCTTTGGCATGGTAAAACGGGGCGGATAGTTAAGTATTATGGGACAAGGACAAGATCATCGGGAGGGCAATAGTATGCTCTCATTTCTAGGGTACCTCGGAAGGAGGGTAACGATCTTGTTAAAGGTTTAGCTCTTCTTCTCTATCATCCCGTTAGGACTTTGTTTTGATCATCGTATCATTTAAGTCTGCTTCGATAGTTGAGTCTCTGCACCTTAAGTACTAGCGTAATAGAGAATCCCATTTTTGTCTCAAAGTCCTATTGGAGAATCAGTCCATTTATACATGACTTGTTTGGATTTGAGAATGTCTATGCCAAGTGTTGAATTTGGAAATAATGCTTATGTTTATAAGCTATGGATGGATTCTAGGGATGAAGTGGTTATCCAGTAGGGGGTGCCACTCTCGGTTTTTGATAGGAGGGTAGTTAGACCTTTTGACTAGCCTTGGTAATACCCTCGAAGTATCGTGTAACCTTTTTGAGGTTCTGTCATGACTAGTTACTTAGAATCCCTTGATGCCTTTATTGGAAATTTGAAGCCCGACCGAGTGGTGTTCGCCGATAAGACGGATGGTTTACTTCACTTATGCGTGGGTTATAGAAACCACCCTAGTAAGTGCGCTTGATAACCTGGTTGGCATCTGTTTACTTTCAAGAGAAAGTTCTTCTACGTGGAATACCTTGTGGTACGAGGTCCGAGATTCACTAGTGAATTTTGGAAAGCTTGCATGAGATCATGAGTACGCAGTCATGTTTGCGTCAAGTATTCTAGGAAAAGGGTAAGTGCAAGTGGAACGAGAGGCGACGAAGAAATGAGTTCCAGCTCATGTTATGGAAACAGGAAATAAGAAGCTACGAAATCGCGAAGTTAAAAGACGGTCAAGTCACAATGGAATTAAGCTCAAGGAAATACGACTTTGATGGTCAAAGACTAGATACGCGCATGATATCTCTTTTTGGGAGTGTATCCTTGATCCCTGTTTTCTGTAGAGCTTACTTGTAGGCTATCTTTTGTGGACATCCTCTCGGTCCTATTTTCTGTTACAAACCCCGTAAGGAGTTTGTCTTGTTTATCTTCTCGACCTTGTTCCAGGGAATCCTAGGTAGAACCCTATGGATGTAAACATGTATTTGAAACATGTTATGATTGATATGGTTGCAAGTGGTTGCAAGTGGTTGCTCGTGGATGCGCGAATACATATTAGATACTAGCTCGACTCGGTCACATTTCATATTGCATATGCACGAGTATTTATACTTGTTTATGGATGAAATTGAATGTATTATCATGCGGTTGTTGCATATGAATGAATGATTGTGCACGCATATAGTATCTATATGACTAGGATTATTTGCATACATGTTGGATTCATGACACTATACATATTTTGCATTAGAAAGATTATTCAGGCCTGATCATTAGCATTAGCTAAGGAACATGTACACACACACGTTTTGCATATATTCATACAGCATTAGAAATCATCTAAGGACAATGGTTGCTTGTGGATGATGTTTTGAGTAGATGAATGATGGATGGTAGGATATGTTCTTCCTAACTTGGAGATTTCGGGGACGAAATCCTAAAAGGTGGGGAGAATGTAACAACCCGTATTTCGATAACATGTTAAAATGAGAATCAAGGCAGAATTTAATTTTAAATTCTGAATCAAGTAAAACGGGCTATGCCATTGCGTTCGTCTCGGAAAAATACGCGAAATAGAGTCTGAGTTTTCGAGAATCGGAGTCCGTATGACCAAGTTATGGTCCGACGAAGTTTTCAGAAAATTCAAGTTCAAAAACGAGTTCTAATTTCGAAAATTAGGGCTGGAAGGCAAGGCGGGAAAAATTCCCGCCAGGCTCCCCAAGTCGACAGCCCTGTCGACTTGGGAGTCGACATGGCTCTACCCAAGTCGACAGCCCTGTCGACTTGGGGGTCGACATATGGTGGCCGGGCAGTTTTGCCTGGTGCACCTATTCTCTGTCTTGGCTAGGTTTTTGGGCCTGGTTTGAAATCTGATGGTTCAGGTTGGTCCTAGGGTTAATCTAAGGGTCCTAACTAATCCTAATCTCTATAAATAAGCCCCTAACCCTCTCCTAAATCCTCATTATTCATTCATGCAACTAAACTATGGCAAAATTGCTCCTCTCATGGCCTCCACTCAAAATCCTAGCCTCCACTTCATTTCTATGAGAGGTTTCATGATCATGAGAGTGTTAGAGAGTCCCTATGTTAGTATGAGAGCTTCTCAAGTTGATTTCAAGGCAAAAGCTTTGATCTTTGTGCATAAAGATGGGGTTTTTATTGATTTGGAGCGTTCATCTTTGGGTTTTTGGGTGATGGCATGCATAGGCTTCATCACAATCTTTGTTTTGCATTTTGATTTGTGCCTTCATAGCAATGTAAGCCCTTTCCCTACTCTTAGATATTAACTATGAAGCTAAATGTTCATGTTGCAAGTTTGGGTTTGATCTTTGAGTATGATACATGCTATCATGTCATGCGAGTTTATGAAGTCATTATCTTGATCTTGTGGGCTAAAAGCTACAACCTTTATGATGAGATGTTGCATTATGCAACATGAGAACTCTCATAACCTTTATGTCAACTTGCATATGAAGTCATAACCCTTATATGATGATATATGCGAGTTACTAGTCATCATTCCATGTCTTTTGTCACCATGATTCGCTTATGTGCCAAGTTTGGGTTTATGCATGTTTTTGAGGCTTAAGAATGTAACATGCAAGTTAATGAACACATTTGTGCCTCATTTGCCACCATGATTAACTTGTGGCTTAATATCCATTTTTGTCATGCCTTTGACAAGTTCCTTCTTTGAATCCATTATGCGAGTTTAAAAGGGTTGGGGTCACATTATGGGAAAACACAATGACATGAACATGATTTGGGTAAATGGGTATAAACATGACAACATGTAACGTTAAATATGACATGTGTTTATACTTGAAAACATGACTTGAAATATAACATGGAAGTTGACATGTAAGTATGCTTGAAACATAAGCTTGGGAATTTACCTATTAAGTTAGGTCTACCCAAATGCTTGAAAAACTTGTAACATGTTTTGGAAACATAATGGACATGACACTTAGAAAATATAAGTGTGACCAACTCGAGGTTGGGTTGAGTTTGCAACATAAAGCTACCCGGAACCGACCGGCCTAACTAGTAGTTGCAAACAATAGGACCCAATGTGAGAAGTTGGTCATGTTGTGCTTGGACCCGAGGTTAGACCAAGTTGTGGTGTAAAGCTACCCGGAACCGACCGGCTTAACTAGTAACCACAACAAAGTCTAATGTGAGAGGTTGAGGTGCATTAAGTAATTAATGCCACATGATAGGGTTAAGTTAATTTGATTAATGACTCTTAACCAAATATGACATGGACAAATGGGTTAAGTAATTTGATTAGGCTAATGATACTTAACAAAACATGACAAGGTTGGGTAGGTTAAGTAACTTGATTTGCCTAATGACGCTTAACCATTTTTATACGACTAGTGGACGGGGTTAAGTTAACCAACACTTAACCAAACCTACATGGGAATTTGATACGGTTAATTAGGCTTTCCTAATTACACTTAACCGTATAATACAGTTAGGGGATGTGGTTAAGTTAACCTAGACTTAACCCATCCAATTCGGTGATTTTGAGGTGGTTAAGTTAACCAACACTTAATCAATCCAACACGATAACTTGGTAAGGTTAAGTAAGTTTTCTTAATGACACTTAACCGAAAAAAAATACAGTTAATGGATGGGGTTAAGATTAGACTCAACTAGTCTAAACATGGGAATCGGATGGGGTTAAGTTAGCCTAGACTTAATTAATCCCACTTGGTAGTTTAATGGGGTTAAGTTAAACACTTAACTAATCTAACATGATGATTTGATGTGGTTAAGTGACCTATACTTAACCAATCTAACTCGTGAATTTATTGAGGTTAAGTTAACCAATACTTAACCAATCCAACGTGATAACATGATAAGGCTAAGTCACGAATCGTTTGAATACACTTGACCAATTTGACTCAGTAATTTGATAGGGTCAAGTTAATACATACTTAACCAACGTGAACATGGTTTGTAGGGTTAAGTCTTGGACTTGGATACTTTGCCAATTTTGACATGATTTGTAGACGGGTTAAGTCATGAACTTAAGTGACACTCAATCCATTATATAAAAAACCCTAGTTCGGAGAATTAGGTGGATAAACCGTAATTAACAGGGATAACGGGAATGAGGCTAAGTGGTAAACCTTAGTTGAAGAATAACTAAGTAATGATTCTTAGTCAAGGAAATTTAGACCAGTTCATAGATAGATGAGTAACCTGATACGGTAGGTCATTGTTTAAGTATACGAGTAGGAGCAAGTATCTGATTTAGATAAAGGCTCCAGCGAACTGGGTAACGAAGCAGCGGCTTCGGGGAACGTGAGGATATTCTTGGTATCCCTCTGTGAGCTGCCAGGTGATCATACTAGGCTCATGAGAGGTTAAGGTCTGCGTTAGAAGAACCAAGAGTATGCCTTGGTTGCTATACGAGCGACCTAAAGACGGGGATGGATAGGGGATAGTCAACGATACACGGTCGTACCCTGGATAGCATTTTCGTCAGGCTACCTACCATCTTTGGTCAAGCGCGTACGTACGGAAAGGCAGAGAACACCCAAAAGGCCATAATTGCTATCTAATTATGGGTGCGGTAAGGCTTGGATGTGGGTTGGCCAATGTTGTGTTCTCATACAGGATTTATCCTGTCTTGTCTTTCACTAGTTGAGGGAGTGGTCTCGTGGGACCATAGCCACGTATAAGAAAAACAGACCTTAGCATCTGCATCGGCAGATAAATCGAAAGCTCCCGACCGAGTCCTGTATTTCTTGGTATGCCCTGTGACAGGACTCGGATGGCACGATGTGATACATGTGCATACAGTCATGGAAAAACGATTCATGATATATGCGTGGGAAAAAGGGCGCGGTTGATGGTTAGCGTAATCCCTAGTGGCCCTAGGTGGTTGAACCCAAACCGAGATACGAAAACGTGCAATAGGTAAGCGTAATCCCTAGTAGTCCTAGGTAGCATAAGTCCTAGTTGTACAAACGATGATTCATGTTGAAAGACCCTAGTTAGATATAGGGTGACAGCCCAAAACGATCTTAAGGATCATGGAACTATATTAAAGTAGTATAGAATCTCATGGGAAAGCCCGTATGGTCTACGGTAAGGGACTGAACATTTACATGGAATAAAACATACGAGTTGAGTAACCTATATATGCGATATATTAGGTTGACATGGACCATTACACGACTTTTGAGTAAGGGTCATTCATGGTTAACACATGATACGGTGGGGATACTAGTACGGTAGGTGCATAGCAAATGTACAGGATAGATACCATGGGACGTTATACGTGATAGATATCTTAGGGATATTATATTTGATAGAAACCTGACGATGTGATACCTTGTTTTATCTTGACACCGTAATTTATCATGACACCTTAGTTTATCTGAGTTCAGTAGTTCATCCTGTTATTTTGATTTAGCTTATCTATCTTGTCATCATGCTTATGTTCATTTCAGTTTCTCATATCAGTTAACTTTACTAGTTTTTATGCTGATAGTAGATAGGGCTTACTCAGTCTTTTTGACTGACCCGTTTTGTTTCGCCTCTTTTCTTCCGTTTCCCCCCCCCCCCCAGGTTACAGGGAGGAAATACTGTTGTTTAGTTCGGACTTCTTCTGCTTGAAGGTCATCATGGACGGCTTGGACTTTTCTTGGCTATGGCTACTTTACTGTTTTTACTTGAGGAATAATTTATGAAAAAGTCTTTATGCTTCTTTACTATTGCAAGACAGGTTTTGATGTACTCTGATGTAAAAGGCTTTAGACCTTATTTATTCATGTTATGAAAGTTTGATTTTACTTCCGCTATTTTATATGTTCTGTCTTGTGATATTTCTGTGCATGTTTACCAATAATGCCCCTCTAAAGCTAGTGCATTCCCTTGCGAGTGACCCTAGCGGAGGCGGGGTGTTACACAGAGGTAGAGGTGGCCGAGCTAAAGCTGTCACTAATGGTGAGAATCGTGCACTAAGGAATGCAGCTGCTGTGGGGGATCCAATAGCAGGTGTTGTAGAGGATGTCGTACAACTCAGGCCTCGGTTGGGATTTACTTCACTTTTCCATGACTATGAGGGGCTTCGGGGAAAGAGGTTTAGTGGCTCAGAGTCGATCATAGAAGTTCAGACTTGGCTCAAGCAATGCGACCGTATATCTAGGGATATGGACCTAGATGGTCCAATGAAGCGTCAATTGGCATCACGGCATCTAACTGATATGGCTATGGATTGGTGGAATCTGATTACTTTGGATGTCTAAGAGGACGACTTTTCTTGGGCCCAATTTAAGGAGGAATGTGAAAAGAAATATGTTCCAAAAGCGGGGAAGACCTTATTATACAAGATTTTCATGGACTTGAAGCAGGGAGCTATGACAGTAGCAAAGTATGAAAAGAAATTCACTACGTTATCTTTGTTTGGACCGGGTTTGATTGATACGCCACTGAAGAAGAATTATAAGTTCATTACAGGAATGCGTCCGGAGTTTCATCGAGACATGACAAACCATATCTTGGCATCCTTTTTGGATTTGGTAAAATAGGGTTGAAGTTTGAAGGTTTAATTCTAAAATCAGCTAATTCAGCACCAATTGGAGAGAATGAGAGGAAGTTTCAACCAAATAGGGATATGTTAACAATTATTTGTCATAAGTGCGGGAAGATGGGGCATTATGTTCGGAATTGTACAAAGGTTGGAGAGAAACAGGTGGAAAAGGAACCAAGGGTTAGGGCACCTGTTGTTAAGGTTCCGAAGGTGGAGCCACCGACGATCAAGACTCAGTTTGCTCTAAGGCAGGGATGCTACAACTATCACCAACAAGGTCATTTTGCTAGGGAGTGTCCATTACTTCAGAAGGGGCAACAACCTCGAGCTTTTGCTTTAGCTACAGCACCTTCCACTTCTGCAACAACAAAGGGGAAGCAAGTTATGGAAGGTATTCTGTCTATTTTTGGCATTCCTATTCGTGTCTTATTTGATATTGGTGCTTCTCTTAGTTTCATTTCTCATACTCTTCTTGATAAACTGAAACTTGAGCAAGTAGTGGCTTTAGAATCTATTTATGTGTCGAACCGTGTTGGGGGCTCGGCCAACCTTAGTATGGGATGCTTAGAAGTCCCTATTTCTTGTTTTGTTCCTTGCGATTTATATGTCTTTGGCTTTTTTGCGTTTTGATGTTCTACTTGGGATGGATTGGTTATCTCGGAATAATGCATTCTTGTATTATGATAAACAAATGGTTACATTGAGGAAAGGATTGAAAGTTCTCATTGTATCTTGTGAAGGACCTAGCTCGGTTATGACTAGTTTCCTTTATTCCTTGGATGGGTCGGAGGAAGGATTGAGTTCTATTTCCATTGTTCGAGATTTTGCACATGTCTTCGACAAGGTGTTAGGTTTGCCACCTCATCGGGAGACAGAGTTTTGCATTGGTCTGGTTAAAGACGCAATGCCTATCGTGTTGCCTATTCGAAGGTTAGCACCGAAGGAGAAGTTGGAGCTATTTATTCAGGTGGATGATATATTGCAGAAGGGCTTGATCCAGCCAAGTCGTTCGAGTAGGGGAGCACCCATTGTCTTTGCTACAAAGGTGGATGTTTCTTTAAGAATATGTGTCGGTTATCGTGAGCTCAATAAATGAACTATTAGGAAAAAGTATCCTTTGCCTAGGATAGATGACTTGTTCGACCATCTTGACGGAGCTCGTGTATTTTCTCAGCTGGAACTTGCTACGAGATTCCATTAGTTGAGGGTAGCAGAGGAGAGTGTACCTTTAACCGCTTTTAGGTCTGACCAGTTTTATGAGTGGTTAGTTTGCCATTTGGTCTAACTAATGCTCCAGCATATTTCGTAGACTTAATGAATTGAGTTTTTCGAGATATGTTGAATAAGTTTGTTCTTTAATTCATTGATGTTATTCTGGTCTACTCCAAGACCTAGGAAGAACATACGTGCCATCTGAGGATTGTATTGGAAACACCGAGAGAGGATGTGTTGAAGGCGAAATTCTCGAAGTGTCATTTTTGGCGTTCAGAAGTTAGATTCTTTGGCCACGTTGTTTCTTCAGATGGTATTTCTATTGATCTAGCGAAGGTTGTATCTGTTCAGGACTGGAAGAGGCTGGAAAGTGCTATGGATATTAGAAGCTTTTTGGGTCTAGCAGGTTATATATTATAGAAGGTTTATCCAGGATTTCGCAAAGATCCCTTCTTGCTTGACGAAGCTGACGAAGAAAGATATCAAATTCGTGTGGATAGAGAAGTGCGAGCAAGCCTTTATAAAGCTAAAGGAGAAGTTGACTAGTGCCCGTGTTCTTATAGTACCGGATGGCGGTGAAAGGTATGACTGTTTACACCGACGCGTGTGGAACAGGGTTAGGTAGTGTGTTGATACAACATGGAAGAGTTATTGCATATGCGAGCCGACAGCTCAAACTGCATGAAACGAGGTATGTGACTTATGACTTGAAGTTATTAGCAGTCGTGTTTGCATTAAAAATGTGGAGGCATCATTTGTTAGGGGAGAGGTTCGAGTTATATACGGACCACAAATCCTTAAAGTTCTTTTTATGCAAAAAGACTTGAACATGAGGCAGCAAAGATGGTTAGAGTTTCTTGCGGCCTATGATCTAGACATCATGTATGCTCCAGGGAAGGCTAATGTTGTAGTTGATGCGCTAAGTAGAAGATATGCTATTATGGAAAATGTAGATGTCCGATCGACCCTGATTAGTCGTATCGAAGAGAATCTGCTTGGAGATCTTCATCTTGCCAGGACTACTAAGTTGGTAAGTGAGAACATTTGTCCGGAGAAATGGCCTGGATTCGAATTAGATAATCATGGCATTTTGAGGATGAATGGTAGGTTATGTGTTCCAAAAATTGACGGAATCAGGAAGGAGGTTCTAATGGAAAGCCATCATTCACGATTGACGATAGATCTTGGGGTAACTAAAATGTATCAAGACATGAAGTGGACATTCTGGTGGGAGGGCATGAAGAGGGTTGTTTCTATATTTGTAGGCAGGTGTGCTAACTGCCAGCAAGTGAAGGGTAGTCATCAAAAGACGGTCGGGCTGCTTCAGCCGCTCGAGATTCCTAAGTGGAAATAGGAGCAGATTTCTATATATTTCATCGATGGGTTTCCTAGGACGAGGAGAGGTAATGATGGTGTCACTACAAGAAAAATACCCTATTGCAACTAGCTATTTGCAACAGGCCTCAAATATCAGTTGCAGTAAATGATATTTAGCAACAGACCTTTCGTAGCTGTTGCAATAGATAAGATTTAACAACAGGTTTTTCCTTCCTATTGCGAAAAGCATATTTTTCGCAACAGCGCTTTCATGCCTGTTGCGAAAACATACTTTTAGCAACTGCTCTTTCATTCCTGTTGCAATAGACATATTATTTGCAACTGCACTTTCAAACCAGTTGCAAAAATTATATATTTAGCAACTGTTTTCACCAGTTGCGAGACTGTAATTTTTTTGCAACAGGTAAAACTACTTGCAAAAAACGTACTTTTAAAAATTATTTTTCCCCAAGTAATATTCAGTTATAATATAAGAAGTATAGGCATAATAGCAAATATATATAATACATATATATATACATATAATTAATAATTGGCAAATATAATTAATACTATATCATTAAAAATTATATTATTTAGTAATTACTATTAGTATTTAATGTTAAACAACTACTATATATATATTTAGTACTCAATTTAATAATTAATAATTATGAAATTATTAATAATAAGAGTTCTAAATTAACTTAGTTCAAAAATTACTAACAGTTTTAGTTGATTGAAGTTAAATTAGTAATTAATGTTCATAAAATTTGAAAAATAAAAAGATACACATCTTAAAATAATCTCAAATTTTATATAATATATAAACTCCATAAAATATAAAAATATCTAAAATAAAAAAGCTTGTGTAGACAAAAATTATTGCAACTTTATGTATTACACAAATAGTTGTTTTCGTATACATTTAAAATTTTACTGCGTGAAACTTTTCGTAGGTTTCTATTCTGGTTTCATCCGAAAAATTGGCTCCAAACCCTAGGGCCTGTTTGGTTTCCCATTTTAAAAGTATTTTCAGTTTTTAATTTGCAAAATAATAAAAACTTGTTTGTTTTATCGTTTCCTAAAATCCTTTTTGAAAATTGCCTTTTTTCCGAAATGGGCCTAAAGTGTATAAATCGAAAACTGTTTTATTATGTTTTCCCTTTTTTCAGCCCACGATAAACAGTCTGAAAACCCAAAACTCGCAGCAGTACCAAACGCGATCCCAAACTTTCCTCTGTTCTACGGCCACAAGTTATCAATTTAGACCGAGAGACCCAAATCGCCTTCTTCCACTGATTTTAACACAAAATTAGGTACATTTGATTTCTATTTGTTGCTTTTCTCGGTTTCAAGCGTGAAATGATTTGATTGTCCTTTGATTTATTTTTCTGTATTAGGGTTTTCTTAATCGGACAACCATAGTTTCAGCTCTTTCGCTTTCGTTGGTCAGAGGCAATCCCATCCTGTCGCGGGCTTTTATTTTCACTGCTTCCACTGATTTTAACATAAAATTAGGTAATTTCGATTTCTATTTGTTGCTTTTCTCGGTTTCAAGCGTGAAATGATTTGATTGTCCTTTGATTTATTTTTCTGTATTAGGGTTTTTTTGAATCGGACAACCAGAGTTTCTGCTCTTTCGCTTTCGTTGGTCAGAGGCAATCCCATCCTGTCGCGGGCTCTTATTTTCACTGCTTGTGAAGCTTCTCATTATCGCGTCTTGCTGTTTCTTCTTCGCCTAAAGAGGCTTCCAAAGGTGAGTTTTGTTTTGGGTTAGAATATGAATATGAATTGCTTGATATTGCATTATGAAAATTGAATGATTGTGCATTGTTTTCAATTCGATCTTAGATAAAAAAAGGAATGCATTTTTTCCCTATTTGTTGTCCTATATTGCAGTAGCCTTATAGTTTTTGGATATCTTTTTTTTTTCTCTAAGTGCTGGAGCTTGTGGCACCTTTGTTGCTGTTAACATTGCATAGTGTTTTTTTTTTTTTTGTATGTGTTGCTGCTGTTGATAGCAGCAGCCTCTACCGTTGGAGGTCGCAACAGCCTCCTCCTACTCCTGCTTACAACAGTTATTATTATTAATTATTGTTTTTAATGTAAACTTGCGAAGAATAGTATTAGCTTGGACAAATAATTGAACAGCAGGAAATTGCAATGGTTTTGCATGAACCCATTGTTGAATATCTGCTATCTAACTGACTAGAATTGAAGGTTAGTGAATTTGTTATGTGCCAACTGGTTTTGTTACCTAGACAATTGAATGGAGCATTAAAAGTGAGGAGCCAATAAACAACATTATTATTAGTTTTTTTTTTTAATTTAGGTGCAAGCATGACTCAAATAATTAACAGGAAATATAACTGACAAATTGTTCAAAAGCAATATATATAAAACCGCACAAAGTTCAGGGGAGAAACTCTAAGCTAAGCTGAAACTGGAAGGTCATGAGACCTGGAACATCGACTCCAAAAATAAACCCGAATCATCCGACCATTTCAACGTCCCACTAATTAAAAACTTGCCAGGTAGCTCACTAGGGCATGGTGCAATGTACGTATTTGTATTGCTCTGCATATCAATGTTTGTAACATGAAGCAAACCCACAACGTTGCTGGTTAAAATTTTATTATGTTCCTTAGCTTAGGAAACAGCAAGAATCGTATGTAACAAGTCAATGGTTTTGTTAACAGCTACAAGTCGAGTAGGATCAGCAGTAGGCTCTGCGCCTATAGGAAATGCTGAGCGAGGTGCTTGTGGACCACCACCAATTCAAAAAATAGATATATCAATAAATTTTACCAATGTGTATAAACAGATAGGCTCTTCCCTAGTCCATAGAAATATTCCTTGATTCTATGGTCTCTTGCATTTTGTCGATTTTTGCATTTTGTAGAACTCCACCAGATTTGTGAGGTTTACCAACGTCAACATTCCGCTTTCCCTTATAGCAGGTTTCTGCCTTTTAGGATCAGATTTGCTAACTTGCTTTTTCGATAAGTTGGGTTCTCATATTGTTCTTTTAGAGCTTTCTGTTTAACATATAAAATATGCAGATAAAGTGGCACTTGTAGAAGTTTCTACGGGGAAGTCATACACATATGGAGAAGTTGTGAGAGATACCACGAAGTTTGCCAAAGGATTGAGCTCATTAGGCATCAGGAAAGGAGATGTTGTGGTAATAATAACAGGTAAAGTGGCACTTGTAGAAAAGTACTTGAACATCATCGATGTTAGTACATGCATTTCTGTTATTCCATTTTTAGTTGATTCATTGAAACTTAAAGCAGTATTTTGATTTTAGTTTCTTATATTTTCCAGTATTTGTCAGTAGAGAATCCACCTTACTATAAAGGTTTGGATTTTATATATATGAAGATCGCAGTGAGGTAATAAATAATTTCTACCAGTTATCCACTTATTACCATGTATGTGTAAATTGCAAAGTGTAATTGAGTGCAGGTTTTGGGTATAAGAATATTTGAAACTAGAGAATATGCACTTGTAAGCAGATATCTTCTATATATTTTACTCTTTTCTTCCATTTTATAAATTTATATTACATGTATATTTATTTTATTACATGCATTTGTTTTCAAAAGCGAGAATAATGCGGAAAGTGGCAGGGTTTAGAATAAAGTAATCATTTGTATTGTTTATGTCTTGTATCACGTGCGTATTGAACTGTAATTGACCTTACATGCTGTTATCTTTGGACTGAAAAGCTAAATAAATATTACATGTTATCTTTGAACTGTAATCGGCCTTGCAGGCTGTTATGTTTGAAAGACAAGAAATCTCTTCGGCTACTAATACATGTTAACTTCATTTAACTTCTTTCAGCATGAAATATTTGAACTTGTTGGACTTCCTTTGGTGGAAAACTGTTTGGCTGGTTTTAATAGTTCGATTTTTTCCTATGGACAGGTATTTTTTTATTTGCATAGAGTAAATGCATATATGTTTTTGTTTAACTACATATGTTTAATCATTAGGTATGTTTTTGTTTTTGTTTAACTACATATGTTTAATCAAGGTGCACTCATATTCTGAAGCATTGCTTGGAGGTTTGCTGATGCTTCTGCGAAATGCGCATTCTTTATGAAAATGATGATCGTTTTGGTTAGCAGCAGCATTCTTCTATTGAAAAATGATATCGTTATACATGAATGGTGTATGAAAATTGTAGAAATTTTTGTTGTAATTGTTTGTACTATTAAAACTTTGTTGAAATAAAAAATTTATTTGGTTGTTTCATTCTATGACATACACTTACTAAAACGAATACATTTAATATGTAGTATCTATAACTATATTTTTTTATATATAGGTTAATAAATTTATTGCAACCGGCATAGACTGTTGCCAAAGGACCTGTTGCAACAGCAAAAGCTTGTTGCAAAAAAGTCTACCGCAACAGGAAATAACCGTTGTAAAAAGTATCTGTTGCAACAGCAAAAGCCTATTGCAAAAAAGTATGCCGCAACATCTTATTGCAACAGGCGAAAAATGTTGCGGACTTTTTACAACTCCGGCTATACCAACAGGCACGAGTCTGTTGCAATTGGTCTACTGCAACAGATATTGCTTGTTGCGAAAAATGTTTTTGTTGTAGTGTGTATGGGTTATTGTAGATCGATTAACCAAGAGTGCGCACTTCTTACCAGTAAACGCAACAAGGACTGCTTCTAATTTGGCGTTGTTATATATTAAAGAGATAGTCAGGCTTCATGGCATTCCAAACAGTATTGTGAGTGATAGAGATCCAATCTTCACAAGTCATTTTTGGAAGGGATTGCATGATGCACTGGGGACGAGCTCAGTTTCAGTACCACTTACCATCCGCAGACTGATGGGCAAATGGAAAGGGTAAATCGAGCATTAGATACTTACTTTGGGTATGCATTCTAGATTTTGGAGGTTCGTGGGAAGAACACTTACCACTTGTCAAGTTTTCATACAATAATAGTTATCAAGGCAGCATTGAAATGGCACCTTTTGAAGCATTGTATGGAAGACCTTGCAAATCTCCATCATGTTCAGTAAAATCTGGAAATCGCCTTGTACCTGAACCAGATATGATTCAAGAAGCATCATATAAGGTCTTAGAGATTCGGAAGCGAATAAAGGAGGCACAAAATCGACAGAAGAGCTTTGCAGATAAGAGGCGAAGAGACTTGAAATTCTCAGTTAGAGACTTTGTATTTGTAAAAGTTTCACTAATGAGAAGTGTAGTTCGGTTTGGAAAGGTTGGGAAGTTGGCTCCTCGTTATATTGGACCATTCCCGATTCTGGAGAGGATTGGTACACTCACGTATAGAATCAAGTTGCCAATTAGATTATCAGGTGTGCACAATGTATTTCATGTATCACATTTGCGTAAGTATGTGCATGATCCCTCGAAGATAGTAGAAGCGTTGCAACAGGAAGACTTGGAAGTATAGCTAGATTTGACTGTATTAAGACACACAGTTCGAGTTGTTGCTAGAGATATAAAGCAATTGAGTACTAAGGTTGTGAAGTTAGTCAAGGTACAATGGGGCAAGGATGCTCGGGATTGTACATAGGAAACAGAGGATAATATGAGGAAGTCTTATCCTGACTTGGTCTTAGACTAAGGATTTCTTATCGTAGCATTGTACGTGTTTTGCAGTATAGTTTGTATATAGCTTTTGGAAGTGATATATATATCATGTTCTTCTATCTTCTCTGATTTCATTCTGGTTTGAATTTCGAGGACGAAATGTTTTAAGTGGGGGAGAATGTAAAGACCCGGAAAATCGAACACTTAATCTTCAAATATGGAAACTATTTGGAATATTTTTTTAATGTTATAAACATGATTTTATAACCTTGTTAAACATATTTTAATTAATAATTAATGATCCTAGACTCCTTTCGAAATCTTTCAAAAATATATTTTTGGAAAAATGTCGAAAATGTGGCTGAAAACCGTTTTATCAGTATGTAGATATTTTCTGAACAAAAGTTGTTGAAAATTTAAACGAATGCCTAGTTATTCATTAGAAAAGTAATTAGCAAATAAAAATATTTTTTAGTATTTATGGTTAACTAAATATTTTGATGATGTCATGCATGACATAAGCGAAGATATTAGGAAAATGAGCAAAAATAGTAATACTTCATTTGTAAGATTAGGGTTTTAGGGGCTTTTTCGTCTTTTCCCATTCATTTCTCATTTCCTATAAAAGAAGGGGTATGCCTCCTCTTCCCTTACACAAAATTTACAAAGCTTTAGGAATAAAAACAATGACATCATCTTCTTCCTCTCTTCCTTACTAACTTTCTCAAACTACACTCAAACCAACCCCAAATCCACTCAGATTTTGAGTGAAGCCCCTTCCTACACCATTACAAGGCCTTCTAGCTAGTTAGAATTTGAAAAATTGAAGAACCCCTCCATTTTCTATTTGAGGTCGTGAGCTATATACAAGGAGGAAGCAAGGAAAGGAAGGAGCTTGCTAGTTTGGATCTTGGATTTGCTAAGGATTAAAGTGAGTTTACTCACTATTTAGGATAGCAAACATAAACCATTTTGTATGTTTTTAACTATGCTAAAAGTTTCTTTAATGTTAGTAACTATATTAAAAATGTTAACTTGATTCTTACTTTAAAAATAAGCGACATATGTGATCCATGTTAATGGATTGAATGGACTTGAATGGACTTGGACTTGAACTTGTATTGACTTCTATAACAAGTGGAATGGAATTGAACAAAGCACATAAGGATTAGTAGGGAATTGGCATATTATGGACTTGAACTTGAAACTGCACTTATAGCGATAGTCATTATAGATGTAGTTTGGAAATTGTTGCATTTTCAACACTTTGTATGGAGCTTTGTAATGACATCTTTAGTAATTTTCTTATCATATTAATGTTGAATTATTGTATGTTTACTGCCTTGAAGTCATTGAATAGTAAAATGCTAAGTAACCCCTTGAAAATAACAAAAACTTCACTAGTGCAAAATTACTCGTTTAACCTTGATTTTTGGGTTGCAAATTATTATAAATGTTCTTTAAGTTTATGTAAATGGTCTTATCTTATAAATATCTTTTTTCAAAATATCTTTCAAAATATCTTCTTCTAAAATATCTTCTTCTAAATATCCTCTAAAATATCTTCTTCTAAATATCTTCTAAATATCTTGTAAAATATTTTCTTCTAAATATCTTGTAAAATATCTTCTTCTAAATATCTTCTTCTAAAATATCTTCTTCTAAATATCTTCTAAAATATCTTCTTCTAAATATCTTCTTTTAAAAATATCTTCTTATAAAATATCTTTTCAAATAAAACAAAGGATAGAAAGGGTTATGAATTGCTAAACCTAGTCATTAGATCAAAAGGTAATTGATATTATTAACACTAATAAGTCAACGAAGTAGGATCATCTATTTGTGAGAGTTAAGATTGATGTCGAATAGGAACGGAGCAATAGAGCTCTAACCAACCGGCTTCCCTCTTAGCCAAGGAATAGATAAGTTAGGAATGTTGGAAACGTGTTAATCATTTTGATTACTTACTTGTTTATTGAATATCATGGATACAGTGCTTAATTTTAATAAGCCGACCAGTAGGCTTATCTACCTATGAGTGTCAAGAATGGGGTGTCTAGGCAAAGGGTGATATGCAACCAGTGCTCAAACTTACCTGGCCTTACTCTTGACCGAGGGATAGTTAAGTTGATAATGTCGGAAACGAGTCAAGTGTATGAACCATGGTTTCTATAAGCTATTGTTTTGACTTGGTAGTCGACTATCGAACTATACCATTATAACTTAAGAATTATTGGGAAAGCTTCACGATTCCATACCAATAAGAACCTGCGGGGAGGAGTGTATTTATGAAACCTCTCTCGCTTTCACTAACTTTTGAAAGAACCGGAATTGTGTTAACCGGAAATTCATCGATTAGTTTTGAAGTGACCTATAACAACCCAGATTTTTAACTGTTTTGTTTAAACATTTAATTTGGTTTTAAATGTTGATTTGAAAATAAAAATAGATTTTTATTTATTTATTTAACAAAGTTTGAACGTATAATTATATTTTATTATTATGAATGAGCTCGAAATGGCGCGGTAGTTCGTAACATTGAGTTTGCAACTTTAATTAAATATACTGGATCCGATATAAGTCGGATTTCGGTGAAACAGGAAATGTTGGAATCTTGTTGATTATAATTTTCACATAAAAGAGAAAAATCTAGATTTCGTGTTATAGATTGTCAGTTATGTTCAAATCAAATATTAAAATAGTCGCTATGGAAATCGTTATTAAAATATAACGTTTATAAATAAATATAATAGGGTTTTGATATAATTTGGATACCGCCTTGACTCAAAATTGATGATATTAAGTTGTATAATTTATATTTGAAGCTATATGATGTTTCTAGTTCGGTATTTATGATAATAATGATTTATTATAGAATTTAATTAATATTTATTTGATATTTTATAAAAATTAAAAATGGTCATTTTTGCAAACGGTCTCGGTTTTCAATGAAATTAGTTTCATTGGAATCGTAACGTTAACTTATTGTATGGTATTAAATTTCATGGCAAACCGATATCGTATGTGACCACGGCAACCGTAAACGCCCAGTCATTTTCTATAGCGTGTAATTAATTTAATTTAATTTAATAGAGGGGTATTTGTGTATAACTGGAGAAGACGGTCGAATTAAGCCACGAAACCAATTCCATTGAGTTCGTAACGACGTTTAGAGTCAGGATAGGTATATAGTTTGTTATTTTTGGAGACTGTGTAATTTGGTGTCCAAAATAACATTGTAGTGTGTATAAAAATAGCGTACCAGGAAACAGTCTCGGAATGCGACGAAACATGTGCCGTTGGGCTCGTATGAATTAATTATTGCTAGATTTTAATTTACGTATCAATCAGACTTACCATTTGATCGTGGCGACGATAAACGCCTTAATCATTTATATTATTTTGGCTAATTCTAACAGGGGTAACATTAAAGGAATAAACGGCTAGCCAAACGAACTCCATTTTAACGAAACAAATTTCATTGGATCCGTAAGAAAGAGATCTAGTATAATTTCAAAGTTTCAAGTCGATTAGGTTTATTTTGTGATCGTGGAAAATTTAAACACGTGATTTCTAGCCTATAATTTATAAAGGTTTTTTCTCAAACGACCTCGGAATTCGACGAAACCTGTCCCATCGGGTCCAGAATATTTTTTTAAGCTAGGACTAGTAGTTTCATCTCAAACTGAGATGTATGGAGTGATTTTTGCGAGAAGCTTCCCGTGTAAGTTTCTTAAATAATAAATTATTATTTATTTATCCATTATATGTATCACTCTCAATCTTTGTATCTGCGAAACCCTTACTCCTCTGGTCAACACGTCAACCCGCCGTCACCTACTAATCAAACGACCATCGTTCATCAAATTTCTTCACCCAATTTCTCGAAATTCCCTTATCTAAATTGAAAATTTCAAACTACAATCCGGTGGAGGGCATCGAGTTCCTTCTACTCTACGGTCACGATCGGGAATAGTAGGACAAGGTCGCTGGAATCATTGCTCAAAGGCGTCGCAGTTCGCTGAGGTTTCAGGGCAGATGACAATGCCGAGTTCGACGGCGTTCGGCTCGATGGAGGAGGAGGGTTCGACGCTCGTTCCAATTGCCTTAGATCAGCCTCCGTCGATTAGAGGCTGGAGCTGCTCCGATCTGATGAAGTCCAGTTTTTGGTTGGACTCATGGTTTGGACAGCGAATGGAGTAGACGGTATTAGCCGATAACTATGGATTAACAGTATTTAATTAAACCAATCTATTAAATAATAGTAAAGCAGAAGAATTTCTAGCTCTCTCCTTAATTCTCTCATTTCTCTTACTTATCCTTAATTCTCTCAATTCTCCTTAAAACTCTAAAGATACTTTTATTAAATTAAAATGAAAATCCCATACAAATTTTACATTCAACCCATACGACGAGTAAAAATAGAATCTTATAAATTTTCTCATTTAATAAATCGCTCTCTCATCTCAGAACTTCTCATTTCATCTAAACACAAAGGTTTCCAATGCAGAACTTAGTCAATTTGATGCAGGTAATTTTTCCTCTAAAAAAATGTTTTTTTTCCCTGAGCATGATCCATTCTCTTTCTATGCGCGTTTCATCTAAACACAGAGGTCTCCAATGCAAAACTTAGTCAATTTGATGCAGGTAATTTTTCCTCTAAAAAAATGGTTTTTTTTTCTTGAGCATGATCTATTCTCTTTCTGTGAGTGTTTGCGTCTGATTGTAGATAGCATGGTAGTTTTTTAAATCCCCTTCTATTTCTATTTCTGTGTATGTTTGCCTTTTTTCCGTGAGTAAGAAATTTAATTGTGAAATTTAATTGGTGGACTAACAACCCATCCACTACAGCCTCGCCTCCGCCTCCTCCTTAGGCCCGACCTTCAATGATCGTCATTTCGCCTGGAAAACCAAGTTAAATGGAAAACACTCAAATTGATATTTCTTCATTACCCGGCCTCCGATCAACACTGCACAACTACCAAAGTCTCTATCTCTCCATTCTATACTTCTTCTTCAAGTGCCACAAGCTAACTTTCTAATGTTATAAGATTCGTAGCAACTTTAATAGGGGATAAAGAACAAACATGGAAAGTTATGGAGAACCCATCACATATCCGTGGACTGAAAAGACCGTGTCAACATTGGATAAAGCAAAAATGACGGGGACATGGGCAAATTATAAAAGTGCATCTACTGGACAACGAGATGTTCAACATAACAATATTGATTACATAGCTACTGAACGAGTTTCTCAACAGAAACAGTAAAGTCTACAACATGAGAAGTTCCACTCAATGATCCTTTCGAATACTTGCTAAAGAAATATTATGCTTTAGCCTCTAATACATCACCAAAGAGAGTTCATGAGACTAAACATACAAACACAAATGGCTCACAGGCTTCAAATGAATACTGGGTCATACTTGATGCTCTCCCATCTTAAACAATGCTATGCATCCGTATAAATATTTGGTCGTATTATCCGTATGAATACCAAGTATGACCCAGTTTTCTCTTTTCTCAATGTTAAATGAAACCAACATTTGTTATGTAGCAGTTCATCTTCGTTATTTTTTAAATTGAAGTGATTCTTATGCAGCCTATGTGCAAATATCCATAGACCTATTGGCATTATAAGTTTTTAAGAATCTACTTTTTGGGTCACATTAATTCATGCACCTTTTGATATACCATTTTGATCTTATATCATATTGAAACTTATTTTAATAATTTCATGTACTTCGAAAATGTATACACGTAACACGATCATGTAGCTTTCATTTCACTATCATATTTACATATCATTATGCTTTTTTCTTTCTTTTTTCTAGATCATCCCTTTGAGCTTTAATACGATGTTGAGTTTCTAACAGTCTACACTTTGGATCACATTAATTCCTACACCTTCAGATATACCATTTTGATGCTTATTTTAATAATTTCATATACTTAGGAAATGTATGTATGATCATTTAGCTCTCATTTCGTAGTCATATTTACATATCATTATGTTTCTTTTTTTCCCCTCTATTGTCCCTTTGAGCATTAATACCATGTCGAGTTTTGGCCTTCTCATTAAAAGCTTCAGTCTACAATGAAAATTTTACGTGATGTTCCTCAGATTGTCACAGCTTTTGTTCATACATCCATTTGCGTGATGTACTGATTTAAACTTAGAAACTGCTGCAACAACATTTTAATGTTATATGCTACTAATTTATATATGTTCTACCATCATTTTTTATTTTAGACATAAAACTCTTTTTTTTAATCTAACTCACAACTAATTTTCACATGTCAACTTTTGAGACATCATCTTCATCATGGTTTGCATGAGTATCCATTCATAGCCTTATGCTACATCATTTTGATGGATGTATTATATTGAGACATATTTTGTATCATTTTTCAGATCCTTTATTTTATGGCCCAACAACCAACACTTTCTTAAAATTATTTGACTAACAATCATGCTTTAGAGTTTCATTGTGCATTACAACTCCTCAAGCATGTGTACTGATATCATGTTGAAATTCAGCAATCGTGCTTGAGTGCCACTTCACAAGTGAAACATGCATGTATAATATACAAGCGTATTGTTATGCATTAAACATGCATATGTAAAATTAACATCTACATGTGTTATGCATGTGTAAGTGTAATGTTATGCATGAAACACGCATATGAAAAATTAATATTTACGTGCTTTATGCATGAAACTTGCATGCATGTATAATATATTAGTGTATTGTTATGCATGTTGCTTCCTAAATTATTCAGGAAACATTGCCATAATAGTTAGTGCATCTAATGTATGTTATTGTTGTTGTAATTTCATAAATAAATTAGAAACTGATTAAATGAACAAGTGGATGTTCAATGTATGCAACGTATTTATTAACAAGGATTGGTTTGTTAATTGAAAATAAACTATAGACCAAATAATGGATGCTAAACCGTCCGATAAACAAAAATTGGTCAAAGATAATACAACACCATCCAAAGCTACATCAGTGGAAAACGATAAAAAAGTGCAAGAGCAATTGCCCAACAATCAACAGATCCATTGGTAGGTGAGTACGATTGGGATGCAAGTTTTACTTCTGAGTTGGTAAGCTGCATATGAATATAATTTACAACACATTCATTATTTAATTATATTATCTAATCATATTTTTTCTTGTAGGTAAATCATATGGAGAAAATTGGATGGTGACAATGAAGATAATTAAGATGAAATATTTTACGAATATTTTTTTTTCTTTTTAGCATGGCAGTTGTATATTGTAGCATTATCATAGTATATGTTTTATTCTTAGACTCTTTTATTTACATTTGCATGCATTAAGGACTAATATGATCTTTTTACTTTTGTGATACTATTCTACAATTGATAATTTAGATCCTTATTAATCATATTTGTATTTCTATCATAGTTGTGTATAAAAAATGAATGGTTTTTCTTAATTATCCATGCCAACACATATTTCTTAGGAATGAATGGTATAAAGAAGGGATTAATGTCGTCACCAACGAATTTGAGAGCTTCTTTTCCATAAAATAGGAGCAAATATCATGATACTACATGTATTTGGTTAGATATTAATATTTAATTTCTGGTTTGATTAGGTTTGGAATAAAGACGGGATGTATTGTCACTTTCACGACTTTAAATGTTTGGGAGTTTTCCAACCAAGTCATTTTGAGAAACCTGATTGGTTTGTTACACAATTGACAATACTCTATAGTGTAGCTCATACAGCATTTACCCCTGCAAAAACTTTTAAATAATGTCTGAAAACACATTGAGAATGGTAGTTAATAAGAGGATGGAAGTTGATAAATAGTTAAAGTAAGAGGAAAAAAAATCTTTTTATGCTGGAAGAATGATCAATGTCTAAATTTAGAGTTTTGCAGTAGTCCAGAATAACATGCTAAGAGCTTACCATATGCATACGCTAAGATCAACCACTTATGTGGTGCTCACGGACCGGACTAGGTGCACTAGAGAGGATTTTACGATTCCGGTCGGTTTACCTCCTGAGCAAATTCAAAAAAAAAAAAAAATAGAGTTTTTAGAATTTGCTTCGAACGACCCTTGAAACTGGTATATTTTGTTGTTGTAGTTATGTATTGGTCATTTTGTCTAAAGTAAGTGAAGAAAATGTTTTTAGATTTTAAAGCTGAGTAAATGCTTGACTTTTATTTGAATCTCACCTACTCAAGTAATATTTTTGTTATATTGGTTTACAGTTTTAATGTGCTCTAAGGTTGCAATCCTTGGTGATTTTAGTTATTTTGTATGTTGATGAAACATTGTTGGAATGCATCATTATACCAGCATTGTCAAACCATTAAATAACATAAGATTTGCATATGATAAAACTAAAATATTCTTGAATATATATGTTTAATCTGCACTAAATGCTCTTTTTGAAAACAAGTGAATATGATGGTTGCATGTAAGTCAAATATATATGTTTAGAATTCAAGTCACATTATAAACATAAACCGTTGTCTTTATGAAAATGTTCAAGAAGCTCGATGCCTACTGCACAGATTTTAGGCTCTAGCAAATTACAATAACCATTCTCTAGCACAATGCAAATGAGCTACCAAAATAAAGAAGCTATAAGCATGTGGATGCTACTTTTTCGAACAATTATTTTGAACTGCGTAGCAAGTTTACTTATGAGTGAAAAAAGACATATAAAAGACCCAGACGGATTTCAAAATGTACTCTAAATACTTGGGCACCTCAAAATTCGTAAGGGAATGTAAGATCAATCATGAAAAATCAATTTTATTTTATGCACGGTATATAATTGTACATACTTAGCCCAATCAAAAAAGCATCGCCTAACGGATGGAATATTAAGAAATATATATTAAATTAAATAAACTTATGATTATGATTATTATTATTTCATAAACTAAAATATTATGGCAAATCATTATGAAAAAATAACCAATACAAATTCAAAACATGTAATGTGATATACTTTTGTAAACACAAAAGATCAACACCATTCAAATATATTTTCTTTTGACGGAGAACTACTTTTTAAACCCCACATTCCAACCTAGATCAAGAATGTTCTCCACAACTCACTTTTGAATTTTGTCGTTTAGGTAAATATATTTTATTTAACTAAAAATTATAAAACATTACATATTCAAAATAATTAAGTTATCTATATTAATTTATTTGATAAATTATTCAAAACAAATAATTTCAATTTGCATGCCACTTTCATATTAACCAAGAAGACAAAATTAATTTTTCAATCAAATATAAAAATTATTAAATAGAAAACAATAATTATTAACGTAAACAATTATATCATATTATTCAATTTTTTATTAATCCCTTCTTTGTTTTTTCTTAATATCTGCATTTGAGTCAACTACGTAAACCGATAACAACTAAAAATTTAACATATTTTGGAAAAATCACTTGATTGTTTAAGTAAAAATAATAAAGATATTTTCTTTCACAACTATTGTGTAAGATGTATAACACAAAATTATACATCATAATTTTAAAAAAATTATTCTAAAAATAAATTATTTTACTTAAATCATCGAATGATGCATAATAAGCATTTATTTTTTTATCATTAATAGTGCAAATGTTACATTTTAAAAAATAACGTGTGCAACGCACGGGTTACACACTAGTTATCTATGTATTTGGGGTTATTAATTGATTTAAATGGTTGTACTTAGGTTAAGCGCTGCAGATGGCAAACCGATAGACGTGGGTTCTGAAGTGTTCACGGTCAAAGGAATTAACATGGTAAAGAATTGTATCAGGCCATAATCTGGTTATTTAAAAACATAATTAAGGAATTATTAAACTAGGATAAAATTAATTTATGAAATTGCTAAACAATGTGTACTCATGACAGGGTTCCAATGGAGTCTAGGAAGTTATGTTTCATGTTGGCACAAAGCAGGTAGATAAATTGGCAGATAAATTTTTATTTAAAAATAATAATAATAATTAGTTGGATAAATTTATAATTGAAAGGATTATTATTATTTTAAATTTAACCGTGAACTAATAAGAAGTATAGCATTTGCATATGGTCACGTTGGAATCACGATGGAAAGCGCTACACTATTGAACAAATTCGGAGGAGTTTGGAAACAACTGGAATTTTCATTTAATTGTAAATGTCAGTTTGAAATTAAACGAAATAACGCTGAAATCGAATCAAAAATAAGGTGAGTTAATTCTCATGCCTTCTGAAATACTGTGATGTGATTAAATTCATATAGTTATGATTTATCATTGTTAGTATAAAATAGAGTGATTGGTTACTTAGTTGACTATTGGTTGTTATCGTTTGTCGACACTATTTATGTTGAATTGGATGAGCTAGATTAAATATTTATTTCAAATATTGTTAATTGATGTTATGCAGGGAAGAACAGGTTGGAGGAATCCAACTGGATTCCTCAAGCATTATACGTGCTGTTTGTTTTTATATTAATTGTATATGCACTGAGGTAATCCAAATGACACTGAAAACCTGTTTGGATGTTGACACTGAATTGAAATTCAACGTTGTTGTATTTTTAATCAATATATGGTATTGATTGAGGAATCGACAAGAAATGGCCAGAAATACACTTGTTTATTTAGTCATTGATTTACCGTCAGGTGAATTGACGCAGTTAAGTTATAAAATTTATTTTTATAACTGAAGTAAGACTTGTCTATTATAATTTATAAAATGGAGTTTTGAAAATAAATCAGTAATTATAAATTGTTTTTATAAGTACTATAAAATGATTTTATAATGAGAACTGAACGTTTAAATAAGGTCTTATAAGCAAAATAAAGCGTTATTAATCCACAGGTTAATCAATTGGAACAATTGTTTATAAGAAAATAATTTAGTTAGATTAAATATACGAGGAAGAATTTACTGAAATCAGTTAAACAAATTAACTGACGGATTGTTGCTGACAAAGTCAACTGTTTTATTTGAAATTGATTATTAGATTAATTAATTCTCAGTTAATCTAATGGAAAAGGGTTTATTAAATAATTATTTTGAATTAATAATACTTCTTAAATATTAGTTATCTTTTTATTTAACAATGCTAAAAATGATTGTCTAATTAATGAAACTAGTTATTATTTAACTAAATGATTAACTAATCTATTCTGGTTAATGGAGAAGTAAACCGTTTTTACTTCAGTAAATGATAAAGTTAATTATTATTTTAATTAATAATAATTAAAGTGTTAAAATCTTAAATGGAATTCATTTAAGATAATAACCGTGTTATAATGGGATTAAATTGGATATTCATAAAGATTGTGTGAAGAAGATTTTACTATAAAAATCCAAATATGTGAAAAGAGTTTTATAAAGTGAAATCAAAACTAAGGTATTAATTCAAAAAGTGATGTTTTATTGAATTAAGTAAATGATTCGAATAGAAAGAAAATGTAGAAGAGGCAAAGAAGATGAATGTTAAATGATTTTGGTAAAGGAACGTTAAATGGATTTTAGTTTTAAAACCCAAGTTCCGTAAAAGAAGTTATAAAAGAGATTTGAACTAATGTAGGTTCAAAGTAAATATTTTTATTTAATATTCGAATTAAGATAAGAATGAGGAATTTCAAGAATAAAAAGAAGTACTTATTGGGGTTGGGTAAAAAAGTCGAAAAGGGACTTTAATTATAAAATCCAAAATCCAGATTTATAATATGATGTTAAGTGATTCTGGATAAACGATGGTAACCATATTTTAGTAAACGGAGATAGATTTGTATTTAAGGACTTGAAGTTAATAAATGGTTTTGGCCAGAATAATGTAATATACGAAGTGAGCAGAAATGGTTATAAGCGACTGTAGTTTTCCCAAAGTAAGATATGGTTTATAAAACTATATATTACAAAGAGTAAATAAGATTTTGGTTGATATTTGAAGTAATACGGATTTTTAAAGTTACAAACTTCTATCTATTCTGAGATAAGAACGTTGTCAATCAAGGTCTGAGAGGTAAATAAAATACCTCAACTTGAATGGCTTCACTATTATCGAGGGATAATATTAGTTTGTGACCGTAAAGGAAGTTGAAACTTATCATCGAGGGATAATATTAGTTTGTGACCGTAAAGGAAGTTGAAACTAGTTTATTATTTCCATGAGAAGGAATATTACGACACTATTTGCAAGATTTGAATTAGAACTGAACTATGGGGATATTAAATAAACAAATGTATCATTACACATTTGTTTGGCCCAAGTTAGAAATACAATTAAGTTCATAAATTGGCTAAAAATATAAAACCATTTTCTAGAAAATGGAAATGATATGATTTGAAATACACTCGCTTCAAATAAGGAAATGAAATCGATTAACTAATGAAATGGTTTACAGATCGAGGAAGAGTTTTAAATGAATGGTTTTAAATAATGATAAGAGCCTGAGCTACCAATATGCTTGACAGTGCTATTGTGAGAATTGATAGTTAAAAACTTGATTATCAATGGAATAACTTATTGGACCTTTTTGACGTGCTTTTTGGAAGAGACCGGGATGGGAACTAGACCTAAAACCACTTCGATCCAACGTTGCGATCGAAGCTAACTTGCAGAAAATAAAGATGGAGCACTGAAGACCCTAGATCTTCATGAAATGGAAGGACTGCTTATAATATCTGGGTAGCTCCCACAAAAGGGATACACTGTGGTTCTGTCGTGATTGGAATCTATGGATTGCAAGGAATACTCGCTACTGATCCTTGGGGTGATTCCTATATAAGGATGCAGTAGGAGGGTGCCTTCGGTTCATCCTATTCCTGGATAACTTGTATGGACGAATGACTGACAAAGTATTTCTTCAAAACTCACGTACGTTGATTTTTACAAACGTATCACAGTTGGTGGAGGAGAGGGGCACTTCTCTTAGCTTAACCGCTAGGGTATTTTTATGGGCGTCAATTATTGATTTGACGGATCTAACGATGTGGCGTTCAAAGTGAATGATGGCCAGAAGTTCTAAAACGTTAAACGTGACATCAAGTCTCATCAACCGGGAAATAACAAAAAGTGAAAATAAGGCTCAGGTCCCTAGAAGCAAAGTTAATTAAGCTCACATCTAGTGATAAACTTTTTATAAATTAGGTCCCTATTTTTTAAAAGTAGCAAAAAAATGGAAAAATAAATAAAAAAAATACGAAAATTATTATTTAAGTAAATTATGCGTTCGACCATAAATTCGCTCAAAAAAATCAATAAACATGCAAAAAAATAAATCAACAAAAAAACATAGAAAAATACAGTTAAATGCATAATGTTATGCAAGAATTTCAATTTCCTACGTATATATGTGCAAGTATTCCAGTGTTGCATCCGCTTTTGAATTTTTTGCATATTTATGTGTAAGCATTGCATTATTCTTGCATTAAAATATGCAATATTTCATAGTAGTGTAACTCAGTTCATTTTTATTTGCATTCAATTATACAAGTAAATCCGAAACATGCACACATGTGTGCAGGCAAAATTATAGCATAATTCCCTTTGTGCAATAATTACATACATGTATGCAAGTATTGGCAATACTTGCACACATATATGCAAGTTTTTTTCTTGGCGTGGACTTCTGCGATTATTTCCGGATTTTAGATTTTTTTTTTTTAATATATAACCACGGTCACACTTTTTTTTTGGAAGAAAACGAAGGAGCGAAAGGAAAAAAGCAGGAGGCGGGACATAAAAGTAGGAAGTGGATCCAAGAAAGTAGGAGGCGACAATTCAAAAATAAGGGGCGGAAGTGTATTGGAAACTATGACCGGATGTGAGCCTAATTTTAAAACTTAATAGGGACCTGTAAAAAAACGCACCCTAACAAAAATCGGACAGGCAGCATAGCTAGGTGGGTCATTCCCAAGCAGGGTATATTGTTATCGATCTAGAGAAAATTCATATTTGTTCTTCTTTCACTTTCTGTATCTCCGCAGATGTACGGTGGGCCCGTAAAACCGTAATGCGTGAAAATATATTCGATACACTCAAGCTATATGTGTGGTCGGTCATGTGCGTGCCGGATTGCAAGACGTTCTTGTTGAACTCCAGTGTATACCCTCTAGAGTGCACTGATCGGAAGGTAGTTCCGTACCTTGTCATAGTGGAATCCATTCCCCAATAAGCGCCTTGCAGTTTTTGATTATATAATGAATACGTAGAGCGTGAGATGCAAGCGTTCTGCTAGATAGTTATTTATTTGTGGTTTGACAGACACTATTATAATATCACTAGATTTTGATGTACTAAGAATGATTTGGGTTATAGTAAGGTAAAAACCATCCATATTTGTGTGTGGGTTGGTCTTACCATTATCCTTTCTTTCAAGAGGATTTTCAAAGTTAAACAAGTTGTTATGTTATGAATTTATCACTGAAAGTATTCCAGACTGATCCAGGTAAATTTTGCTTTGCTTCAAATGTGCTCGTATCAGACTGGGTATATTTCTAGGTTATATTTCGCTTGGAGTTCCAGAGAAGGTGTTGAAGTCGAGACGTATTCCATATATTTACCGGTACTATTTTATTTCCGTTGTGTTGTATCGATCTGAATGTATACTCTGATGTTGTAACATATATACAGTTCTTTTGTATAAAGTATATGATATATTATATTTTGTCCATTCCGCTGTGAGATTCTGATCTTTTTATTCTTCTAATCTAATATTCTTTTTTTCTTATCACACCCACTAAATTCTTTCTATTAACAATCTGGAATTTGATACTTGGATTTTTGACAAGTAATATGGAGTTATGCATTATTGTCGAAAATTCGAGCGTTGAATTTTCCGGGTCGTTACAAGACCGGGATCGATAAGTGTTTTACTTATCGAGTGATACTTCAAAACTAGAACACGAGTTCTATGTTTTGGAAGTGGTTATGAATCAATATGAAGATTTGGAATCATATTGTAATGCTCGGATATCCATAAACAAGTATTGAGAATGATGACTATACAATATAAAGATTGAAGTTTACAAAGATGAAGAAGTCAAGTTTGAAGGCTTAAAGTATTAAGAGTTCAAAAATTCAAAAGTTCAAGTATAGAGTATAGATTTATGTTAAAAATTCATAATAGAACTAACACCTTTATTCTGGTTTTAATTATGGAATGGAATCCGCCTTTTCACTTTATAATCGGATGGAACCCACAAACTTTCAAAAAGTGTTTCTCAAAATTGTTTTTCAAATTTCCTTTTCCAAGTTTTTTTATAAAATATTTTAGCCTCAAAATCAAAAAATGTTTTAAATAACTTATTCTTTATTTCTATATATTTCTTATTTTTAAATACTTTACTCTTTATTTTCTATGTAATTTATTGTTGTTTTTTAATTTTAAAGTTTCAGCCTTAATATCAACAAATATTTTTTATTTTCTTACACTCTTGTTTGTATTTATAGTTTTATATGTTAAGTATTTTACTATTTTTCAAAAACTATTTTCTAAAATGTTTAACAAGTGTTATTATTTACTTATATTATGTTTAGAATGTTTTACAAGTCTCTGAATTGTTTTAACAAGTTTTAAGACCAATTTTTTTTAAAATATTTTTTTATATAAAGTTCAACATAGGCATGTCGACATATGTCATCCTCCCATGTCAATATGATTGTCGTTTCAGCCAAAAATCAAATTTCAAAAGAAGTGTCTGTTCATCGTTTCCCTTCATGAATGGATATGACTGTTGTTTGCCTATATATACCTGATGCGTTAAATCACGCTTCATTATCATTCTTCACTCCTTCTCCACTCCATTTCCTTTTTAAAATTCAAGAACACTTATCCAAACTCTACCTAATTCAAAGTGAAGCACAGCAGATCATCTCTAGTTTGGTTCTCTGCCTCCCTCTCTCTCTTAAAAATCTCAATGCTATTCAGAGTTATAGGAGCATTTATAATCAAAGATCGAAGTCCTATTGTATCTCTCTATGAAATTGTTACTGAAAAGGTGTGATTGTAGCCTGTTTAAATCAGCTAGCTATGATTGTAGCAAATAAATTAATTTGGCGATCATGTAGCCTGGTTAAATAAAGAGGGTACCCTATACTCAGAAGTAAGAAGAGGGGTGTACCTCATGGCCTTGAAATTGAGGGCTGTAATATCAACATTTATTTGAAAATAAATCTACACAGGCAAATATGTGGTACCGAATGTAGTGTAACTTCGAACCAGTATAAAATCCTAGTGCATTTTTCCTTTACTTCTTTTACTTATTATTAGCATATGTGTTTGATTCAGTAATTGTTTCATATTTGTGATTTGCGTTTGATTATGTCATATTAAAAAAGATTTCAAAATTTCATAATTTTCGTTAAACTCTATTCACCCCTTCCAGTGTTAAGTTAATCTAAAGATCCATAATCTACATTCCCAACAGATCCACCTTTTCTTTTTCAAAATGCTTCAGTGAAATATTTAACTCCAAATTCTAATTAGAGAGAGTTTGTATGGTAATTTCTTTCTTGGAAATGGCGGCATTCACAATGTCCTTCTCCTTCAATTCCTCCTTCCTAGCTATGGATAAGGAGGAAACTTGAGTCTTTAAGACTCGATTTTCGTCTTTGAGCTCTAAAAGTTTAGCAATACCTCTAAGCGAAAAAACTGATGTCTGACAAGTTGCAAAAGCAGTTGAAAGAATAAGAAAATGAGAAAATAGAATGATTAAGAGGGAACAAAAGTAAAAAAATTATCGACAACTACTTAGTAATGATGGCCTACTGATATGTGGGGGAACTAGGAGGAATATTTGGGTAAGAAAATGAAGGAGAATCAACAACAACTTTAACCAAATCTAGAAAAGCGGTATTCGGAAAGGAAGGGCTAGAAGAGCCAATGATATTGGAAATAGTAGAAAGAAATGAAAGGAGACCCAACGCCTTATTTATTTCATTCAAAGAAATGGAAGAACTGGAAAGGGTGGTGTGTGAAGAAGGATTTGCTCTAGTAAGAGGTGTCGTTACCAAATTTTCACTTTCGGCGTTCGGTTAGGGATTGCCAGAAGGTTGTATGGTAATTGCAGTGATAACGGTTATATTCCCTCTCCTACCCATTGACGTACGGATAGATACAAAATCAGTCGCTTTGGCTTTCTTACTAGTTTGATCTTTAACTAGAGATTCGAGCAATCTTTTTCGCGTCGATGCCTTAATACTAAAAGTTTCTTATTCTTTCCTTGGCTTTTGAGGAACGGAAGGGGTAGTGCTGGAAAGAGGAGCAACAGGAAGGGAACCAAAAGAAGAAAATGTAGCAAAAGAAAGGGTTACTGGGGAATGAAACACAGAGTTCTTTGAATTGTAAAACTTCGAAGCCTACTAGTAGTACAAAGGCTTATAGGCGATATGTTGGAAAATTTATGAGGGTCACCCTTGGACAGATAGCAAAAACCCTTCGAAGGAAAAAGCATCACTAGAGGATACTTAAAGGAAAAATGGAATGTTTTATGAGTACGTGGAAAATTAAAAGGGGAGTCCTCTTTCCGAGTGTAGAAGAAGCGACTTTCAGTTTATTCGTCACCTATTTACTACCCAACCTGAATGGATCTATACCCGATCTGAATGGATCAAAACCTTGACCCAGAAAAGGCCAATAGAACTTAGAGCCATTCTAAGTAAGCTGTTGGTTTTTATAAGAAATGAATAACAAAGTTAAACTAAAAACAAAATCAAAATCTCACAACGGATGGAAAAAAATATAATAACCAAAATAAATGTACCCTTTCATAAGAACCATAATAAAGTCGGTTACATCAAGATTTCCAAATTTCATAACAATGTGCATTAATAATATCCCACAAATATAGGTAACTACTAGACAAGATAATAAATTAAGATAAAGTCTCTGACACCTAGCTTCAGTCTTTATCACATCAACAATCAAGTTTACCACCTACTAACTTGTGTTGTTAAGAAGGGGGAGGGTCAAAACAACAATGTTCTAGTGAATGAAAATACTATAATTTTAAAGGAATCTATTTCTAATACTTGGCCCGTATAAATTTATTAGGCTATGTCCTGGAGAATTCAATATACAATGATGCACATGCATTAATTTCGTGGACCATCGTATACTCACTGAAGGCCAACATATATATATATATATATATATATGTATGTATGTAAGTGTGTACTTCTATGATCACTTAATACCCTTCGAGGAAGACTACCATTTGGTCATATAAGGCCATTTAAAATTATTTTATGGTCGGATTCCTCTTACGATCACTTAACACCCTATGGGAGGATTCTCTCGATCACTTAGTATCTTATGGCGGACCCTAATCACTTAAGACCTTGTTTTTTAATTGTCAAAGCTAATAATTATTCTCTCAATTGTAATGCCATAAGTAATAATCTACAACTTAGTATTGGGCTAAAGGTAGACACTCATTGCCATTTGTGACCCCTCCGGCGGACCTATGCATTACTGTTTAACTGGCATTATGGTTGAACTACAAGTCACTTAATACTTCGCTTGGACATGTCGTTCCCATTACATGATCGGCAGAACTCTTAGTAGTCCATCCCTTGGTTAGCCGTCACATAGCCCTTAGATAAGAAGCAAACACTTCCAGAGCACTACCTCACTCATATGTATCATTTTGTAAAGACCGTTTAATACCTCATAAGCTAATAAGAGAAAGTCGTACCCAATAACCACTTAAGGCCTAATAAGGGCAGGTCAAATGACTGGTCAGGAACCAAGGAGTGAACCTTATGGATAGATCTAGTCCTAAACACTTAATACTCAAAATAGTTAGGTCATCCACTCAATACCTTCTCGAGGCAGCCTTTTTTACATAGGTATTTATTACACTAGATGTCCCATATTAAACCAACTACTTGTAGATGCTGAATTTGTCGGGGGGTTTGGGGCAGGCTTATACTACAATTGGGCTTAACCTCTTATCTTCATGTATTTATTATAATGGCCCACGACACTAGACATATCACATTAACCTGACTTCTTGTAGATGTTGGATATGTCAGTCGGTTCCGGGCAGGTTTCTACTACAAGTAAGGGTTAACCTCATGTCATTTATATTAATAATTTCGAATTCCTAATTAAATGCAATTGATACGCATTTGTAGTACGTTGATTATGCTATTAATAATAACAAATAACGTAATTGAAACATGCATAAAGAAACATCCTAAAATGCAGAAATGTCAATTCGAACCAAAATTAAGGTTTACTAGTTTATTTCCCTTACTTTCCCAACATAGCATATGATGTTTATTCACATTCAAATCAAGAATAAGGAAACAACCAACATATACAAATTAATTTTTAACCTAGGTTCTAAAGATTATTTCAATAATAAAAGAAAAGACAAGGTGCAATATGATAATAATATATCTAATTTCTTTTCGGTACTTCTTTTCTTTTTGTATAAGATTTGTACACAAACTTAAATTTTTGTAACGCATGTTTACACATTCAAACTATCTATTTTATAAGAAAAATAGATGTTAAACATATGTTCATTACAACATCCAAATCATTATCTTTGCATAAAATAAAAGTAAAGACAAGTAAATCAGACCAAATATCAAAATTATACAACACCCAAAAATCCAACCTTTTGCTATATTCATAACCCAAAATCCAATAATATCACTTAATTGACCATGCCCGAATTAAATAAGCGAATTGAGGGATTTATTTGTGTTTTGTTTTCGTAAGAATCCCAAATCTCTTTCAGGCATAATAATCCAAATTCTACACCAATAATTATAGAGAACGGAGAACCAAAATATGAATTGAATCCTTGAAATAACATACTCCAAATATTTCTCATATATATATATATATATATATATATATATATATATATATATATATATATATATGAGAACCATGGTAGTGTCTTCTATACATATAATTTCTAATTCTAGATTCTAATAAGAAATCGATTTGAGAAGATTGAAAACAAGTTTGAGAAGAAGAAGAAATCTAACATGTTCTAAGTTATGGAATATGGAAAAATGGAGAAGAAGGAAAATGAAGGCGGAGTAGAGAAGACAATATAGGGTTTGGGGGAGAGGCTAGGGTCTTATTTATACTTGGACAAGTGTATATGGTCCGTCAAATTAGTTTTATAAAATCTTGACAGTCCATTCCAGTGAAATATGTAAAAACCCATCACTAAAATAGGCCTCTTCCTCCATCGTTCCTTAGAGAGGCCGACACTCTCACTGGGATGGCGGTTGACCCACTACAATGGGAGACACATACCCCTCCCTCAAGGCGAGCGGCTGACCCTCCCCCCCTTAAGGATCGGATGTGGGGAGATTTATTTCCTTGGTCGGGTTCTATTTTATTAAATACGTAATTAATTAGATTGCTTAATTCCATTTATTTTTATTCTTGTCCCCTTCTTATATATGTGTGTGTATATATGCATACAAATTTGAAATCCAAAGGAACCATTACGCCATAGGTATATAATTTTATTCCAGAATTATATTTTTACAGTTTGAATTTCGAATGCCGCGTGTGTACAAGTTTCATACAATTTGTTTTATTCGTAACTTTTTCATATGAACTTCGTCTTTGGTAAATAAAACATAAAAAGGGACTACAAATACACTGGTAATATTCTCGTGGCCTAATTCTCAATTATTTGGTATCCGTATTTTTTGCCCATCAATATTTTATTAATTATTATTGTTTATTCTTAGTTTAAGCATATTTTAAGGGAAGTTACATTCTTCCACCTGTAAAACAAATTTCATCTCGAAATCTTTTCAAATAGATGAAAAACACAACTCGTTCTAACAAACATGTTAGAAGCCAAGTTATTTTATACATCCATAAAATAGCCATACTATCTGAGTTTATGTACTACAGACTTGCTAACGTGAGCTCGGTCCTAGCGTGAAAATGTTATATGTGATGTGGTATTTATGCAAAACACAATAATATGCATATAATTTCTATATAAATGCTCGGTGCATTTGTGTTGCAAACAATTTCTACCATCAAATCTAGCTACTACAATGCAACCATAAGAAATTTGAGGAAATAATTACCCATTAAAGCTCTGGGTGAGTTTGCCTCATCTTTTCTTTCGTTTTCCATGTGCTTTTCATATGGTTATATCCCCATTGTACCCGAACGAGATTGATGGATTTTTTACGAAACCTTTTGATTTCATGCCCCACTATCCTCGCAATGGCATGGGGAACCCTAGGCTCTAACTCAGAGCTCATTTAGTCCCCAATTTGATCAAGCTCGTGTCTAACGCCCGAGCCTTTAATGCGCTTCCTAAGGAGAGTAATGTGAAAAACGTTATGGACTCCCGATAATTGTTCGGGAAGTTCCACATGATAAGTCTGTTTCCCGATTCTATCAACAATATTAAATGACTCAATAAACCTAGGGCCAATTGCCCAACCGGATGGTTTTCCTAGGAGGAGAGGCTTTTACGAAGACCAAATCATCAATACTAAATTCATGTTAATTTCTCCTTCTATCAATGTAAGATTTTTGCCGGTCTTGGTTTGCCTTCATCCTTTGACGTATCAAAATAACCTTCTCCGTTGAATCACAAATAAGGTCGGGTCTTAGTAGAACCTTGTTAGTAGTTTTCCTCCAATAAATTTGGCGATTTGCATGACCTTCCATACAATACCTCGTAATGGGCCATACCAATCGTCGTAAGAAAAATTTTCCAAATAATAAGTATGTCTCTAATATGTATATTTTCCCCTAATCAGGTAACCTAGCTTCGACACCAAAATGTAACAACCCGCCTGGAATGGGCCTAAATCCCAACCTAAAAAATGCCCATTGGAACTTAGAGCTATATTAAGCATGTCGTTGGTTTCTATAAGAAATAACAAAGCCAAACTAAAAACGAAATCAGAATCTCACAGCGGATAGGACAAAATATAATAACCAAAATAAATGTGCCCTTTCATAAAATCCATGATAATGTTGGTTACATCGAGATTTCCGGATTTCATAAAAAGGTACATTAATAATACACCGTAAATACAGATAACTGCCAGACATAATAATAAACTATGATAAAATCTCCAATGCCAAGGTCCAATCTTCATCACGTCATCAATCAAGCTTTCCCACCAATTTACCTGTGTTGTTAAGAGAAGGAGGTCAGAACAACTATGCTCCAATGAATGAAAATCTCATAAGTTTAAAGGAATATATTTCCTATATTTGGAAGTACAAATTTATCATGTTGTGTCTAGGTGAATTCAACACACAATCATGCACATGCAATAATTTGGCCGGACTAGCCTACAATCATTTAAGGCCAACACGCGCGCACACACACACATGGATATATATATATATATAAAGGCAGACTTCTATGATCACTTAATACTCTTCAAGGTAGACAGCCATTTGTTCAGTTAAGGCCATTTATATTCATTTTATGTGCGGGTTCTTTCTGCGATCACTTAATATCCTACGGGTGAATTCTCTCAATCACCTAATACCCTATGGTGGACGCTAGTCACTTACGACCCTATTTTCTGATTGTCAACACAGTAATTATTCTCTTAATTGTAATGCTGCAAATAGAAATCTACCACTTAATAACGGATTAAAGGTAGACACTCGTCACTATTTGTGATCCCTCTAACGGACCCATGTGTTACTATTTAACTGGCTTTAGGGTAAACTCTTAGTAACTTAGTACTTCCTTTAGACAAGTGGTTCCCCTTACATGATCAACAGAACTATTAGTAGCACATCCCTAGATCAGCCCTCATATAGCCCCTAAATAAGAAGCAGACACATCTGTAGAACTTTTGCATTCATACATTATCATTTTATTAAGAATATTTAATGCCTCATATGCTTACAAGAGAAAGGCTGACTAAATGACCACTTAAGACCTAATAAGGGCGATCCCTATGAATTTGGTTCAGAACCAAAAAGAGCAAACCTTAAGGACAGATCTATACCTAACCACTTAATCCCCAAACATGTCGGGTCAGCCACTTAATATTTCGCGAGGAAGGTCTTCTTTACATAGGTATTTATTGCACCAGATGTCCCACATTAAATAAACTTGTAAATGCTGGATTTTCTGGTCGGTTTCGGGGAAGGCTTCTACTACAAGTGGGCTTAACCTCGGGTCTTCATGTACTTATTATAATTTCCCACGGTACTTGAATTCTCACATTAACTCAACTTAGGATACGCCAGTCAGTTCTAGGCAGGATTCTACTACAAATGGGGGTTAGTCTCGTGTCTATGTGTCATTTGTAAAGCCATTGAATACTCACACACATACAAATTTTCTACATGGACATTTCAAATTCGAATTCCTTTTTAAACGCATTTATAATATGTTAATTACACTATCAATAGTAATAAATAAAATATAATTTAAATGTGCATAAAGAAACGTCCTAAAATGTAGAAATTGTCTATCCTAACAAAATTAAGGTTTATTTCCCTAACTTTCTTAATATAATATATGATGTTTTTCACATTCAAATCAATAATAAGGAAATAACAGAACGTATACAAAATAACTTGTAACCTAGGTTCTAAAGATTGTTTCAATAATAAAAGAAAGGACAAGGAGCAATACGGTAATAATATATATAATTTATTTTTTTTTCTACCGATTTACTTTTCGTACAAGATTTGTACAAAAACTTATAATCTGGTAACATGTGTTTTAATACATTTAAACTATCTATTTTATACGGAAAATAGATGTTTAAACATATGCAAGTTATGGTATCCAAATCCATATCTTTCACTACGTCATAGATTGCATACTGCAACACTAGAAAAGTGATGCAGAAAGTGCCAAAAAGTGTTGCTATAAGCAAAAAATGATCTATGCAACACTTTCTCGGTATTGCGTTTTGCCGTGTTGCCTTAGAGTCAAAAGAAACACATTTGCGACCCTATGGCAATATCGGTACAGGTGTTTCCATAAGTACCACTACAACAAAAAGTGTCCTTTCACAACTGTCAAAAACAGTTGTAATATGTCTATTACAACTGACATGCATGACTAATTATATCCGCAATCGTAACAAAGTCAACCTTTTTTGCAACTGTTTCTAGCAGTTGTTAAAAGTAATTACATCTAAACAATAAAAAAATTCATAATATTATAATTATAACCACTATTTTTGTAACGTCCTGCCTTTTTGATACAGGAATCAATTCATGAAACACAGAATAAATAGATAACACAGAATTAAATATCAAATAGAACTTTTATTTACGAATCAGTATTTTTGGTACAAGAATATTCTATACATCGAAATTATAAAATACAGTTTAAATACAAGGAAAAATATATTTACGGTTTATAACTTCAGAGTGTTTCTGCAAATTTAATAAACCAGTCCATCAGGGATGTTTTCTAGTACTAGAAATTATTAAGGAACGAATGAAAATTATAAATGAATAAATAAAAATCTGTGATGAAAATTCTTATGTGATGCAAAATAAACTAAATGTATTAATTCAAAAGCTGGAAAAAAAATCTCCTTATTTCATAAATGAAAAATGTAAAATATCAAACAGGATTAAAATGAAGGATTTTTAACCTTCCAGATAATCCAACTCCTCAACAAAAATTGATGCCACTTATTTCGAATTGTCTACAAGTAGACATTTTCACTTCAGATTATCATTTTTCAGTATTATACTACAGAGAATGAACTGAAATTTGCATCTTTTTATTAAAAAAAATGACGCGTATAATGCCACAACGGTCTTATGATTTACTACGATATAATAAGATAGTAACACTGAAAATGCTCAAGCACCAAAAGGATCATAAGGGAAAATTTGCATACATAGCTTTAGGGTTGTCACGATGTGTTGCAAGTAAATGCATACACAGCTTTAGGAGTGGCTCACCAAAGCCAACCTAGCAGCTTAACCATTAGTAAACTGATCCATGTTGTTCATAACATTGATCAAGAACATATCAAGTATAAAAAAAGAGAGTAAAACCTTCAAACGGATGTACATTTCCTTCTTCCCAATGTTGTCTCCAGGGCCGGGCTTTTTGGATGACAATCCAGTCTCACTGCACATTGGCTATTACAATCAGTTGAGGTAAGGTAAATAAATATCCAACTAAATCAGTTAATTTTTCTATTTTTTTACTGAGTCCACTTGTAAAGATATTCAAATAAATCGGTTCATAATGCAATACCTTCCTTCTTGGAGGAGAATCAATCCCTCCCACACTGAATTACAGTAGGAATTACTAAGGGACCGAAATAAATCGAGCATGGCGAGCTCCCAAACTTTGACATCCAACATTAATGATCTTACCTATAATACAATTAACTTAGAATAAAGGTATGATAGGAACACCTGCATTTCACCACGTTGGTAACTTAAAAAGAATTTCTCAAAATTAGTCCAACTCTGAAGCTAAATATTCTAACTACAAGAAAATGTATGTTCTCTTCCGTTGAAGGACCATTTCTTTCAACAGCTAGTTTAACAAGTTTAGCTAAGGCTACTGATGACGTATTTTGATATACATAAATCTCAAAAGGTGAACCTTAGAAATATGAACAGCAAGGTTCCTATGTATGCCTGAGCACTCGATGTATATAAGGATCCCAAGATTTAGGGAAGCCCAGCAAATTGTGAACTAATGCTTTATTGGATGCAACCAGTACCTATACTAACCCGAACTGTGAACACACCGCAACACCTACAACCTACAAACAATATACAAGGTTTGACTTAGTCATAACATACTTGGTCTGTCTAAGACAGAGGATGATAACACAACGACTTGGTAGATATGTTTCCTTACATCACCCCAATATATTTTTGTAACAATAATTACCTGTAATATGTAAAAGTACGTGTTTATTTATTGTGTAGTTGCAGTATCATTCATAACTTTTGCATGGTTGAAGTTTATATGGACAGCTGTGATAAATGCTTAATATTATTGCTCCATAATACTGCATGGTTACTATTTTGCAACAATAATTTCCTTATCATCCTTCTTTAGCAAGTCATAATACTGCAGATCCATAATTTCCTCATCATAGTGAACTGAGTTCCTAACCACATATCTGCCCATGTTCTGCCAGTTACACCTATGGAGCCTACCTTATGCGATGAATTTGAAGATGACATATCTTTGTCTAGTGGTTTAAGGGGTATTATTGCATGGTTGAAGTTTATACAGAGAGTCAATCTTTAGAATGCGCTGGAAGAAGAAAGTATGCGGCTCAGAAATGGCTAGCGAGCGCTTACTATTATTGCTCGAGGGCACCACTAGATCAAAAGGAAGCGTACCTGTTTTTGTAGGACTAAGCGCAGGAGATGAATAATTAGAAGTAAAGAGATTTGTGGTGCCTTTAAAACAGTTAAAGAAGCAATGCATGAAAGAGTTATTTGATCAAGCAGCCATGGAGCTGGGATATAAATAACATGGAGTTTTGAGATTGTGCTGCGATGTTCATTTGTTTGTGCAAGTCGTTAACATGGCATCCAGTAGCAGTTAGTTACTTGTTCTCAGTTTTGTATTTCAATTTGCAAGGGAATAACAACAACAATTGCGTATATGCTAGTACTGATCTTTCCTATCTATATTTGCAAAATTTATTGTATTATATATCTTTTTGATATTATACTTTATTATTCAACGAGTTTGATAAAGTCTTATATGCCATGTAGTGATAGTGATCATGTAGTTGTCATTGTTTTGACAACCTTTTGCACCAGAGTCCACTTGTAAACTTGTGAAAATTCTTGAAAATTCAACCATGCAAAACTAATATATCTATGAAGTATATACGGACCTTCTTTTTCGTGAAAACAGTATAAGCATATCAATGACTTCCATGTCTGTGTTGATGTTGTGCTTCTTCATCAGATCTAGCTCTCTATACTCGGTCAATGGAATTAGTGTTGAGTTATTCGATATAAGAAATTAGTTGAAGGTTTTTTGAACTATATACATATATAATAGCAAATTAATTAACTAATTTAGCAAAAGGATTGAATTACGGCATCCAGATTTTGGCATTGCAGTTTCTGGACGATGACTCTAAACATGAGTTATGGCAAGAACATCACTGAAAATAAGTAAGCCTTACCAAATCTGAACGCAACGCAAAGTACGCCAATATCCCTAAATTGAGCAGAAATTAATTAAAAAGCCTGAATCAAGCACTCAAACCCGAAATCGAGCAGATATGATTGTAAATCAGATCTAGTTTCTACCAATCGCAATCGAACTCTCAAACCCAAAATCGAGCACCAACCCTGCGATAAGTTTATCGATTTGCTAGATTTTGGTTTTAATTTGATTTCTGATTGTAAAATTGATCGAAAAATTCAATTGATTTTGGAAATTTGGGGACGTTAATGAAATGAAAATAAGTCGCTAAAGGAAAATAACGGTGGGAAATACAAATGGGTGTGGTGTAGATCAAGGATGTTGATTGAGTGGTTGGGATTTCGTTTTAACTTAAGGTGTGAACCGCTAAGGTGTCATTTTTTTTAATTTGAATATATCCATAGCTACTGCAACACAATTTGATATTTAGACTAACACATTGAAGCGTGCGTTGCAATAGACAAAAATCAACATAGCTGTGGCAATATTTTAGCTAGCAACACCATGAATTTTCGTTGCAGTATGCCATCTATGGCGTAGTGTTTGCGTAAACCCATATTTGCAATAAAAGTGAGACAAGTAAATCAGACAAAATATCAAAATTGAACAACACTCAAAAGTCTAACCTTTTTCATAATCTGAAACCCATAATACTACATGATTGACCACTTTCGAACTCAATAAGAGATTTGGGGGATTTATATGTGTTTCGTTTTCGTAAGAACCCCAAATCTCTTTAAGGTATAACAATCCAAATTCCACACCAACAATTATAGAAAACAATAAACTTAGTATAACTCCCACTTATAGAATTACTAGGAGAAGAATAAGAAAGTTATGTGAAACCAAAATCTTGATTGAATCCTCAAAATAGCATACTCTAGATATTTCTCATATATATATATATATATATATATATATAAGAATCATGTTAGAGTCTTATATACATATAATTTCTAATTCTGGGTTCTTATAAGTAAGAGATTAAAGAAGATAGAAAATAGGTCAAAAAAGACAAACAAATCTATCATATCAAAAATTTTGGAATATAGAAAAATGAGGAGAAGCAGAATAGAATCGGAGTTTAGAAGGAAATGTACGGTTTGTAGGAGAGGCTAGGGCCTTATTCATACTTGGTGGAGTGTGCACGGTCCGTCAGTTTAGTTTTATCTAGAAAGTAGGTTCCAGTGAAATATATATATATATATAACCTCATTAAAACATGTCTCTTTACATCCTCAATTCCTTAAGGACGATCGACACCCTCCTTAGGAGGGTGGTCGACCCACCTTTAGGAATCAGACATAGGGAGATTTATTTCCCTGGTCGGTTTCTATTTTATTAAATATGTAATTAATTACATAGATTATTTCCGTTTCTTTTGATTCTTGTCCCCTTCTTATGTCTGTGTGTCTATGTGTGTGTGTGTAAGTATGTGTGTGTGTCTATGTATGTGTGTGTGTATGTGTATGTATATATATATATATGTGTGTGTGTGTGTGTGTGTGTGTGTGTGTGTGTGCGCGCGCGCGCATGCACGCAATTTTGAAATTAAAAGGAATATTCTATTATGCCATAGGTATATAATTTTATTCCAGATTTATATTCTTGCAGTTTGAATTTCGAATGCTGCGAGTATATAATTTTCGTATAACTTGTTTTATTCATATCTTTTTCATACGAACTCCGTTTTCGATAAACGAAATATGAAAATGAGCTAGAATTTTGCAACGAATACACTAGTAATATTTTCGTGGCCTAGTTATCGATTATTCAGTATTCGTATTTTTAGCCCATTAATATTTTATTAATTATTATCACTTATTCTTAATTTAACAATCTATGTCTATTTAGAACATATTTTACAGGGTGTTACAGTAGGAATCTTTGAGATGGCCCTTGGGAAATCAATCGCAACCATGATAATTAAGGAATATGGAGCCGAATATGAAATATAGAGACAAAATATCAAAAATAATATTAAGTTTAGCGTAAGTTCTAGAGATGAATGGAGGACACTAGTTGTAGAAAAATTGGTAATCAAAGTCATTGGATTTGTTGATAGTTTCAACATTGAGTTTCGGTTAAGGGTTCGATCCATAAATCTAAGGATGTACTTTGCTTAATTTGGCTAGGTAAACTAACTGTTCCAGAGCAAGAGCGTCCAAAGAAGAATCGCCGGATTCTAGGGAAAAGACTTCTAATCCAAGTAAATAGGTATATGCGTTAGGTGAAAGTAGGATCAGAGCGATATTAAGATTGTGAAGGAAATGTAAGATAAAGGGAGGAAAATGAATAAAACCTCTGTGACAGATGTGAATGGAAGTACATGCAAAAATCCCTCTGGAGGCTTATTGATAGTATCTTCTGCATCGGGAGGGATAACAACGACAATAGTAATACAAAAGTCTTTAGAATGGAATTAACTTCCGTTTAGGTTGAAACAAAAGAATACTTCTCAATAATAGCAACTTTCTTCGAAGCCTCTTCCTAAATAGGAGTAGAAGTCTCGTCTTTACTAAGAGATGGAACTTTGGAGCTAGACTTCTTTGTTGGTTTCTTTCTGTCAACCATAACGCTACCACATGACATCGTTTCAGTTACAACAAATGGTAGAAGCATGAGAATATTCTTATAGGGAGAACCATTCCTAGTCCCTACCAAAACCCTTCAAACATTGCTAACAACTTTTTTATTTCACCCTAGTTAGGTGTGCAAAAGTGTTTTGTCAAGGATAAGAAAGGTTTTATTATTTAAATTAGGTCAACACACCCTACATATTACAATAAATCTTCTTAGAATAAAGATGTGGGTATAAATCCGATTACTATGAAGAATGAAAAGTGTCACATCTAATTGAAGTCGAACAAACTAGACTTCGATCCTAGCAAAAATTATTCCAGTAAAATACCCTATGTTATTAGGAGAAAAACAGGATTGATGTTTAGAATTAAGTACAACTTAAGTTAAAAGTATGGACACTTGCAGTTTCCATGGTTAATTTCTAAATCGACAAAAATAAGATCAATTTCGAAATGAAAGTCGTGAAATTGAAGCTTTAAGGAAGATATCAAATTTAAATTTGATATAAAATCTGAGATTGAAAAGCAGATATTCACCTTAATTTTCAAATATGATGGATTAGAATGGTTTAAGAGCTTCTTGAAACTTTGAGTCCTCATATACAATCCTTTTGAAAATAGGAAAATGAAGATTAAAGAGAAGATACAAATATTTCTAAGAGAAAATCAAAGATAAGATGGCCATCAGATGAGATCTAGATTAATAGATCAAAATTCCAAAACAGAGAAAAGTTGAATCGATATCTGGAGAAAGCTGCCCAATTGGACCTGACGAGTTGACAAGTCAAGAACACCCCTTCACTTTGTGTGGGGGGGGGGGGAGGGGGGGGGGGGAGGAAAATGCTAGCACCAAAACAATATGGAAGAATTAAAAGAAAAAACTACAGTGAAGGGATGTCGAGAACAGAGAACTTCTAGGCCACTCAAAGGCACTCCATCAAAATTTTCCTCTAAATCTAGATTAAAGAGCAAAGAACTCCTTTTTCATAAGGAAAAGTCTCTTTCAGTGAAATCAAAGGGCATGCACTTTAGGGAAACTATCTTTAAAAGAAAGTATCAACTGGATACACCTATTGATTCAGTCAAAGATGATGTTTCAGCAACTTGGTCCCTCAGGAAATATATGCAGCATAAAGAGGTACTTCATCCGAAGGAAAGAAATCCTTTTGTAACAACCAAAAGATTGGAGCTCGTGTAAGCTTACTCTTCCTGCAACGAGTCTATGGGTCAAAGAAACACCTTCGGAAAATACAGAAGCATCCCAACGGATGCACATAAGCAAACATTTGGGAAGACAAACTTCTATTTCGAGTGGTATCAAAAACACAAATCATCCTCCATCAGAAATGCCTTCACCAGACCTTTGCATTAGCCTCGATTGGAGCATCAAGTCGAAGGATGTAAAGCGGTAGGAGGGTTAACCCGCACATATAAATACGGCCTCAAGGGTCCAGAATCGGGATGAATTTCCTTAATTTCTCAGTTGTACTTGAAAAGTCTGAGTTGTAGACCCTAATTTTGAAATTGATTTGGGAAAAATCTGCAATTTAGATACAAAAGTCTTTGAACAGCCCATACCTATACAATAAAGAGATTTTCTTGCGCAATTAAGGTAACAAAATAGTAGTTTTTAAATTATTATATTTTAATATTGTTTTATAACTTTGCAGGTTCAATACCAAGAGCTTTGAAGAGAATCAACTTTGTAAGAATGTCCTCTGGAAGCCTCGAAAGGTCATTGTTTACAGAATAAGCCAAGTAATATCGCTTTAAAAATTAGACATTTGGAGCCTTAGAACTTGAAACCCACACCGAAGGTTTCCCAAGATATCTAAAACCAATCAGAATCTATAATCTCCCTTGAAAATGTAGAAAGATCTTCGTAATCCTTTCCGAAACCTTTTAAGTAATGACATCCTATATGGAAATCCACATAGGAACTTTGTTTAACAAAATAATCTAATGGTCATGCGAAAAGGCTTTCTACGAAACCACCTAAAAGAGAAAGATAGGAATAAACATTCGTAAGTGTAAAATCTCTTCCGTAATGGATTTTAAATTTCAATTTGCATTCATCTAATTACTCTCTTCTGCTTTTAAAGGAGTTTACCATCAGGAAATAATGAAGGAATACTAAAGTAATCATTCAAGTTAAGCAATAATGTGACCCAAGTTAACCCTTTCTTAAGTAAGGGATTCTACAAGACCATACTATTTTGAAGTGTTAAACAAGTGTTTGCAAGATTCCGAACATTCCGACAAAATTATCCATGTGATCAGCTGCCTTCCGGGAATAAACCAGCATATCGTCTACATATACTTCCAAGGTCTTGCCGATCTGATATTTTAACACCATATTAACCAATCACTATAGGTCGCTCCCGCATACCATGGAAAATCTGCAAAGACATGGAAGAGGGCGGAGATTGAGTCAAAGTGGCATAAACTTGAAAATCCCACGAAAGTAGTTATCTCAACTCAAACACTCGCTCCTTTTTGTCTAGAACCTGTTATATCCCTTTTGGACATCTGACAAAAAAGAACAAGTTCATAAAGGGAGGAATCTTATCTTGTAGACCAAGATTAATTTTTCGATTCCTAGCTGCCTCAACAAAGATTAGGGAAGGGTGATCCTTCCTCCTTTTTAAAACGAAGAGGTAGAAAATCTCTTCAAATCGAAGGATACACTACAGAGTCTGCAGATAAAGCCCGTACAAGCCCGTAAGCATTTTGGATGCAGTTGGTAAGGCGCAGCTTCTAAATTCTGAAGAACTGATCATAAGAAGGGGTTGAGCACCATGTAGGCACATATAATAGTGACAGGCCGTGAATCCATTAGGAGGACGGTCGACTACTTCATCTTTGCCAGGAAGATGGACATCTTCCCCCGGAATGCTAAAGTATATGCGAACATGCGGAAGCATCCTATGTGCCAACACGGAAGGGTATCCCTCTGGCGGCTACGGAATGAGTCTAAGTATGGGACGAGAAAAATTAACTACAGGCCCTGTTGCAATGACAGCTCATTCAACTGGCATATGTGAGGAAGATTCTCTTTGCACAAATGACGAATGCACGCCAAAGGTGGACTAAACTTGGATTTGGGAAGAATCACCTTTCCCAGATCAGAGGCGCTCGGAATGTCTTGAGGCCATTCTACATAACAAACTTGGCATTTAGAACAATCAAGTACACATGCCCTCTAAGTGTTAAGTGTCATGTAAGAGGGTGACGTTTGGAATTCAAAGCCAGTGTGTGTTAGTCAGCAAATCCGAAACGTCGTCCGAGTATAGATGTAGTGTCATATCTACGTGAACTGTATCCAATAGATTACAAACTCTCAAATGGAACTGGTTCATGGAGGTATCCCACTTGAGCAAAAAAGAACGTCCTACGCTTCATTTTTTTTTTACGAGACTAACCCATTATCGGCTTGAACAATAGACAAAGAATTCATCGTCTGAAACGACGCAAAAAGCTCCTTTGTAAAGGTTTGCTTAATATGCACGCATGTTGAAAGAAATACAAACCGGCAGCGGCGACCAATCAAGCTACCAAAATTAAAATTGATGCAAAGCAAATTTGTTCGTTCAGAAAAATTTAGAATCTACTATTCTTAAATTAACATGCAATAGCCTGCTACTCAGTTTAACTAAGTAATAAACATTACATTATCAACGATGAACGGCCCGGTACTTGTTAAACTTTTATTTTGGATTTGAAGTGAGTGTGTCCTTGATGCCAATTGAGTAAAATCTAGGTTATATTGTTGTTCAATTTCGAAATCGTATGCAAGTCCCTTGTGGTGTTCATCTCAAATCCAATGTGCTTCATTATCTCAAGGAAAAAAGTATGTGCAGGTCGATGTATGATCAAGCTCGAATATTCAATCTTCGACCATCATCAGTGTTATTCAAATCGTTCCCAAGTTACTAAGTCCAACACCAAATTGGTACAATAAACCCATGACAATATGCAAAATGATAGAGTCTCGATTGTAGTATGCTAAAATGAATAAGGGGAAAACACCTATGGGGTGACAGCAGGTCGAAGCTGGTCCAAGTTGGTTAAGAGATACTCTAAAGGTGGTTTGGTGGTCAGATTAGCCTAAATCGGGAGTATTTTATCAAAAGCGAACAACTACAGGATGGATTTAGGTCGAGGTAGACGACAACGAGTCACTGGAGAAGCTAGGGTTGTCCAGTGGTCGGCGCTAGTATTGGATGATCAATCATGGCGCTCCAATCGATGGATCAGCAGATGGAAAGCTAAATGGATTGAAACCCTAGATTTTGCAGAAAAGTACTAATAAATAATAACAAACCGGACCAGCGTATATTAAGTAGAGGAGAGTTAGCAAGATTTTTGCTAAGTATAAGGACCAGTATCGGCCTATAGCCCATAGACCGATACCGATCCATCAGATTTGGTCGAAGACGCAAATTATCTCCGCCAACCATATACGTATGTAATGCGAAGGCCATGACGAAAATCTCAAGTCAAAACTGATGCGCGACGTAAACCGTAATCCAACTGTGATGATTTACCAACCTTCGGACAATAACGATATCTCAAGGAAAGTCAACTTCTTGATTAAGGATAGTTTCGTCGTGAAGCGCACAAGATCATCACTCCAGAGCACATCATGTTTTCATCAAAATGCGCTCTGGGGGCAAATGTTAACCCGGCTATAAACCCAAAAGAGGTCCGAAAGAAGTATAAGTGAAAATAGGATAGCATGGACTCATAATCTAATACAACTTTTCAGCAAGGCTCTAAAAGCAACAAGTAGAGGGAACATAAAATTCTAAGTCAAAATACATTAACCCCGTGGACCGGTACCGATTAGTAGGGTCAAAGTAATTCAACATGAGACTTATGCCAGTACAATTATAGTTCTCAACCAAGCCCTTTGACCAAGTTTGAAGCCAATCTATCTAATTCGAATATGAGAACTCGATGGACCGAAGGGAGAAACATATGTTATGAGACAAAAATATGCAAACACTATCAAAGTAAGTCAATTAAGTACCAAACTTTCCAAATACAACCGAGAGGATCCATGGAAAACATAAGTGCAAACTACGATGCAAAATAACGCAGCTACTTGAACCGGTACCAGTCCATATGCCATGACCGGTACTGATCTATGTAGATAGAGTATTTTTGGTTGTGGCTTTTGAAGCGGCTTCCGTATGCAATTCTGAGCCTCTTTGAATATGGACTTGGTCCAATATCATCTGCTACTTCTGTAAATACACCAAATGCTCCAACATGAAAAAGTATTGAAATTCCTTGTTGAAATGCTATTGAAGTCAATTTCCAACCATTCTTCATTTCCAGAAGTCGTCTTTCATCTCCAGCAACCCTATTGCATCTCCAAATATCGAAAGATCAAGTCATATGAGTTGATTATCGAGATATACTCCGATAATCAACCTTTTATGTAGTTTCTTGTGTATCTTTACTATGGAAGGATATTTTAATTTGTTGAAATTTTTATATTTTGGCATGGCAAGGATAATATAAAAGTCTTCAAAGGATGTAGGCTTGATCTCAAGCTAAACCACTATACAATTGTGTTTCTCTTCTTTACTTTTTATTTTTTTCCCTTTTCCATTTATTTTATCTGCTATATTCTGCTTTCCCCATTGTGGGGTTGTGCTTTCGCGTTAAACTAGGTCGTATTGCCATTTTTAGAGTTAGCAGTAATATATTTATATCCAATCCATATAGTTGGATTACTAAGAAAATAGCCAAAAGAAAATAACGCCCAAAACATGTCATTTCACTAAAAAATGAACAACACTTAAATGAAAAGACTTGTTTTGGCATCAATTTTTTCTTTTTCCAACCATTTTCTTGATAATCCAACCATATAGATTGGATAAACATATGTTGTTCAAACTTGGTTTCCATCCGAGGTTATATGGCTATCGAATGAAGAGCCTTTGATCTGAAAGTCGACGAACAACTAAAAAGTCAAAACTAAATGTCAACATTGTTTGTTGCTTATTTTTCCTTTTTTTTTGGCAAATACGTCGAATATACTTTAGACGGTAAGATCTAATGAATTTCATTTTCCAATGATTGTTTTATTCTATATAATCTTTTAGTGCTAAATACAATTAATAATTCATAATTAATTACACAATGTTGATTTTAAAATTATTTTAGTCCGTAACATCATCACACAAAACCAAGTTTATTGAAATTGCCTAATGGACCGACTAATATAGATTGATCATCGGAATTAGATTTTCAGTAACATTAAATATTCGAATTATGCATATACAGTTCGTCAGAAATGCCAATTTAAACAATCATAATAGTCGTTAAATTGAGCAGTTGTGCTATAATATTTTTATTTTTTCAAAATTGAATTTCTATTTTTAAACATTTTCAAAAGCATATGGAAAATTAAACAAATTAATTCATTCTGAAGTAATAAAAATGGGCACAACCCTCGCAGAAATCATCGACAGCCATTGCTCGTGAACGTTGCTATAAGCCGTGGGTCTTGCATCGCTTCATTCTTCATTTTTATTTTCGCGTGACCAACTTAACAAATTGCTCGATAAGTCATCATCTCCAATTAGAGTTTATCTTACTAATTTGAACATATAATACGTTATTCGTGTACATTTTATGAAACCTTGCTAATCGTAACGTTTTTTTTTTTTTGAATTAATTGAAATGTTGCATGTACATTAAATATTAGATAATAATGATCAATGTTATCCTTATGGTGCCTAATAAAAGTGTTAAAAAAAATGAAAATAAAAATAAAAAACGTTGCATTAAAATGGTTTAACCCGTGTTTTGGTATGGTATTTGTAACAACGGCGTAACTATAAAGCATTGAATGGGTTCAGAGCACAGTCCCAACATCCCGCGTATTGTATAGGCGCATATTCACGTGTTAATTGTTATTCTTACATCCGTCCTTTAATAGCTTGGTTTTCCACCACCTTTAATCAACTTGGACTTTGCTCGCGTTTCTCTTTCGCTCTTTCACATTATGAACTTTCATGGAAACCCTAATTGCTACTTCAGACCAAATCCCTCTTTTTCTTATTCTAACACAGATATAATCACAGTCGGAACTCAGGTACAAACCATTCAAAATCAAAGCAGGTTTTCCCAATGGAGTCAACAAGAAGCACATGCCCTTCTGAATATTAGGGCTGAACTCGATTGGAAGTTCATTGAAACCAAAAGAAATAAGGCGCTTTGGGCTGAGATTTCAATGGGTATGCAACAGATAGGGTACAACCGAACTGCAGAGCAGTGTAAATCTAAGTGGAAGAATTTAGTCAATTCCTACCAGGTTTATTAGTTATTACGTATACTCATTGTTATGCTGCTTGGATTTGCTTGTTTTCAATTAGAATATTTACTCACTTTTTCCTAGTTTTTCAGGTACATATCATAGTTCTACAGAATGATTTTGGATCAAACTATTTTCTTTAAGCATATATTAAAAAAAAAATGTTGTTTACTCGTCGGTATATCTATTATGACATTTGCCTTTTGTATTCATGTTATATACATGGGAATATTGCTCATGCATATGAACTCAAAATTTTGATTCATGAAATAAATAAATAAAAAACATAGAAGCAAACTTTGCAAGCTATCAATCCATCTTATATGTTGTAACATACTGCGATGAATTGGTATGGTAAACATATATACAGGGACATTCTGATAGGAAGTTCCCATTCCATGAGGAAATGAGAGGCATTTTCGCTGAAAGAACAGAAAGATCGAGTCATTTAAGTAGAGGAAAGATGAAAGTTGATGATGGAGATGAGCAAGATGAAGAAAATCACATTAGCAAGAGAAAGAGAACGACATCCGGGTACACTGATGTTGTTGAAGTTTTAAGAGAATTTGGAAGAAAACAAATAGAAATGGAAAAGATAATGATAATATCTTTAGAAGCTAGAGAAGCTGAAAGACGGTATAAAGAAGAAGAGTGGAAGAAGGAACTGATAGCCGTATATGAGAAGAGGAATGCAGCAGAGGGAAGATGGAGAGAAAGAGAAGAAGAGAAATGGGCAAGAGAAGATATTAGAGATGAAAGAAGGCATGAGATGATAACTACTATCCTGGCAAAGATTGATGACACTGTCTAAAAGGCACCTTAAGGATTAGGGCTTGCTTCTAATTTTTTATGTCAGTTTAAAGTTTAATTCACACCTAGTGCTGGTAGCTGCAATGTAGCTAGGGAGCAGAAGTCCTTTTGCTGTGGGAAACGGTCAAGTGCATAAAATCAATGTGAAACAACATTCGCTCTTTGAATGTGAATTAGTTTATGAATTTTCTTACATGAGCTCTGGTATTTGTGTTTGCAGATTCTTTGCTAAACAGTGTAATTGATAGAGGTCGGTATTGATGATATTTTAGATTTAAGATTAATCCATGGATTCATGCATATATGAGTTTATTATTCAAAACTGTTTGAGCACAGCCAGACCATTCCGCGTACACGTTGCATTTATACCCGTAGCTTGGTTAATTTTCACCACATTTAATCAACTTGGATGGACTTTTCTTCACATTTCTCTGTCCCTCGTTCACATTATGAACTTTCCATATGAAAACCCTAATTGCTACTTCAGACCAAATCCCTCTTTTTCTTATTCTAACACAGATATAATCACAGTCGGAACTCAGGCACAAACCATTCAAAATCAAAGCAGGTTTTCCCAGTGGAGTCAACAAGAAGCACATGCCCTTCTGAATATTAGGGCTGAACTCGACTGGAAGTTCACTGAAACCAAAAGAAATAAGGCCCTTTGGAGTGAGATTTCCATGCGTATGCAACAAATAGGGTACAACCGAACGGCAGAGCAGTGTAAATCTAAGTGGAAGAATTTAGTCAATTCCTACAAGGTTTATTACGTATACTCATTGGTATGCTATTGCTATTTAGATTTGCATGTTTTCATTATTCTTTTTATAGGTTATCATGTAATTAAATATCATAGTTCTACAAAATGATTTTCTATCAAAGTATTTTCTTTGAGCTTAGAACAATGTTTTATTTATTTATTTATCTGTATATATATTATGACAGTTTATTTGTACATTCATTGATGTATAATGTAAGGTAATTTTTCTTTGTTGCATACCAAGTAAATATTTGATTGACAAAATAAATTAATGAAAAACATTGAAGTAAATTAAACTTTGAAACTATCAATCCATCTTATATAGTTACATATATACTGCAATAAATTGGTACAGTAAATATGTGTACAGGGACAATCTGACAGGAAGTTCCCATTCCATGAGGAAATGAGAGGCATTTTCGCTGAAAGAATGGAAAGATCGATTCATTTAAGTAGAAGAAAGATGAAAGCTGATGGTGGAGTTGAGCAAGAAGATGATAGTCACATTGGCAAGAAAAAGAGAACGACATCCGGGTGCACTGATGTTGTTGAAGTTTTAAGAGAATTTGGAAGAAAACAAATAGAAATGGAAATGAGAATGATAGAATCTTTAGAAGCTAGAGAAGAAGAAAGACGATGCAAGGAAGAAGAATGGAAGAAGGAACTGATAGCGGCATATGAGGAGAGGAATGCAGCGGAGAGAAGATGGGGAGAAAGAGAAGAAGAGAATTGGACAAGAGAAGATATTAGAGATGAAAGAAGGCATGAGATGATAACTACTATCTTAGGAAAGATTGATGGCTCTATTTAAAATAAACCTTAAGAATTAGGGCTTGATTCTTCTTTTACTTGGTTTATCGTTTAATTCACGCCTAGTGCCAGTAACTGTAATATTGCTGGGGAGTTGTAGCTGTAATATAGCTAGGCGAGTAGAAGTCGTTTTGCAGTGGGAAACGGTGCATAAAATCAATGTGAAACAACATTGGCACTTTGAATGTGAATGGTTTAAGAATTTTTAACATTATCTCTGATATTTTTGTTTACTAGTTAAAACACGGCACAAATAACATAAAGCTATGATCCACAAGACATCTACGATTCCGCAGAAATCGTACTTTGGACTCCACACTTAAGAATATTTCCTGTATGCTTGACTTGTTTTATGTCTTTAGTTTCCCCATGGGTTCCGTCTATTCGTATCTCATTTATGCTCTTTCCAACCAGTGACTTAAAAGAAAAAAAATTCTTCTTCCATTTCTTTTTCTTACCCTGTTTATTTACAAACCAACCATGTCTTTTAATCAACAAAAAAGTATAGTCATCCAAACTATATATGTTCCCTCTTCTTACTCCATTTGTGTACATGACCTGAAACTTACATGGTATAAAATACATAAACACGGGAGCAAAGCCTTCTTTTTGAAATTTCAACGCCTCATGATGACATTGATTAAAATGTTTCCATACGCGATCATGGCGTGGTTTTACATTTTCTCACACGTTAAGTTGTCGTTGATATTTATCATGCTTCAAACCTACGTGGTTTAATTAGTGTATTTCAACGCTAGAGTGCAATGTTTATATTTGAATTTCAATGCCCCTTGATGACGTAGTTTATCATTAGTTCACGCTAGGTAATGTCGTGGTTTAAGGGTGTAACTGGTATTGAGTTTTTAAAATTTTAACCGGGTGGAAAGAACAGTTACTGGCGTACGAATAGACGGAACCTTTATGATGCTATTCCTACAACACCAATCATTGCTATATTATCTTTTCCTGTTGCATTATATTATTTTCTGATCAAAGCACAACTGAAGCATATTGTAGAGCTGTTTACATTGTCTCAAACCATGAATCTCGCCTTGTGTATGCTCCGCCTTTTCCTGCATCATAGTTTTAGCCCATGCTTCGCTCCATTGACAATGAGAGAAAAGAAAAAAATTCATATCTTTTCTACTTACTATTGTGAGCTAGTCCCTTAACTTCTATTATCATGGGTAGTTGTGTTACGTTAAATCGCATTAAATATTTAATTATTAAGCATAGGGTTTTTATCTTAACATTTAATTTAGATTATTTATGTTAAATTTATTACTAAGCATTGTATTTGCATTCGAAAAAAAAAACCGTATTTTAAATAGACCGCATTTACACAAGTGTTTAATTTTACAAAATTATAAAAATTTAAATTTAATTAATTTTAGCATTATTAAACAATTAATAAATAAACCGACACATCTTATGTATACAACGTCATTGGATCAATTTGCTTCATGGAGCTGAAGGTAACAATTTGAAAGTCATTTCTGTTGAAGCATTCGATGCGACGGACGCAACGCCACTAGAAACGTGACATGGTGGACTCTGAGAACGTCACTTCAGTATTGAGAACTAAATAAGTTGAGACTACTGCCCGGGATTCCATATATTTGGATAAGCGCGTATTTACTAGTTAATTTTCCAGTATCTTACTTTGCTCTCATATCGTGAACTTTCCCTCGTTCACATTTTCACCTAATTACTACTTCACCTTTTCTTTTTCCAACATAAATAAAATTACAGTCGGAACTAAGCCGCAAACAATTCAGAACCAGAACCAGTTTTCTTAATGGCGTCAACAAGCGGCACAATCTCTTTTGAATATTAGAGCAGAACTCCATTGAAAGTTCAATGAACCCAAAGGAAATAACGCTTCTTGGGTTGAGATTTCACTACATATGTAGCAAAAAAGCAGTTATTGTATAATATGATTTTTGGTATAAAAAATAATAATCTTCAGACGTTATTTTTAAATTAACTTACCTATATATCTGTTCTAAAATTGACGTATATATTCATGCGATATATTTGAAAATGTATTGCAATTTATGAACAAACATAATTAAATAATAGAATGACCCAACTAATTTATGAAAGAACAATTATTTTTGAACATTTAGAGCATCTCCAACAAAAGTCAAAAATTACAAAAACGTAATGTATATACTCATTTTCATCTCCAGCAGGGTATACATTTTGTAGTTGGTTACAAATTCAGCAAATTTGATTACAAAAACGTAATCAGCCGGAGCAGCGTTATAGATGGGTTCTATTTGCACTAGAAGAATACACGGTTATTCCAACGGCTCACAGCCGTTGGCGGCCGTTTGAAGCCATTGGAATAATGTTAACGCTTTCCAATGGCTTTCAACGGATACGACGGGAGCTTTCCAACGGCTTCAAATGGTTATTTGCCGTTGAAAACCGTTTGAAATCAAGGACCAATTTGCCGTTGGAGGTCGTTGGTAAACCTGGGTTTTTTTTTGTAACAGCAAGAAAATAACATTTCGGCCACACCATTTCGAATCTATTACATTTTCAATCCAATTCCAATCAATTCCACACACACACACACACACACACAGTAATAACCCGGAAAATCCGAACCAATTTAAAATTTTTGTTTTGGCAATTTTAATGAATTTTGAATATTTAAAATGAATTATTTTAAATAATAACGATGAGAAATTTATTTGAATAGAATTAGAATATATATATTTATATAGATCGACGTTAGAATATAATTATTTATTTTTAATTATAAAAGGAATTGAAATTGGAGCGGTAGTTTGAAAATTTGATTTCAAACTTCAAATGAATGTGCAGGATTCAAAATAATCCGGATATTAGCGAAACCAAAAATAATAGAATCTAATTGAAAATATCTTCCAACAAATCAGAAAAATCAAAATTTCATAGCGGGAATAAAAAGTTATGCTCAGTTGAAAATTCTGAATAGTCGCTATGGAATTCTGGCCCTAAAAAATGAAAATTTTGCAGACGACCTCTGTTTTCGACGAAACCACTTTTGTTGGATCCGGGATGTCGAATTATTGCTAGATTCCAAAATTCATAATTTTCTGAATCAATATGTGAGCGTGGCGAAGTAAAACGTGTTTTAACAGTTTCATTCAATTTCGATCGACCAGAAAATGGCCAATTTTCAAACGGTCTTCAAATTTGACGAAATTAGTTTTGTTAGGACCGTATCGGCAATAGGAAGCAAGAAAATATTTTTCGAGAATTTTTAGAGTCCGTATGTGGCCCCGGTAAATTGAAATGTGCGTTCAAATTCAATATATAAATTTATATTTTGATTTTGGCAGAAACTGATCGAAACGATTGAATCATCTTACGATATATATCCCGTTGTGTTCGGAATGAGGGTAATTAGCTAGGGGCGACAGTCGATAGGTTTGATTTCGAGTGCAAAATAAAAAGGTACTTTTTGAAATTAAATAATAAAATATATAAAATGATAATAATAATAATATATACTCACGTTTATTCCCTCCCTCCCCCAAACCAATTCTTCGATCGAAATCAGATAAGAAAGAGAAAAAAAAGGACTGACGGAAATCGCGCGCCCCTCCCCCCTCCCCCAACGGCGGCGCCGCCTCCATCTGCTCCCCCTCTCTCGCATCGCTTCCCCCCTCCAGGCGCTCCGCGCCGCCACACACACTTCTGCCCCTCTCTCCTCCTCCAAGGACGAAGACCGCGAGCCCCCCTGTCACCATGGTGCCGCCCCTGAAGCCCCGACCCCCTCCTGCGACTGAAGCCCTGCAGAGCCACTATGAGCCCCCACCTCCTCCTACTCGCCCTCCGACCACGAACAGGATAAAAATACAATAAGCATTTTCTTCTTTTTTTCTTTCTAACTTATGATATTTTCTTTCATAAACATTATGATTTTTAATAACATAAAAATACGGTTTTTAATTATAAAAAGGTTGAAATTTTTATTGCTAAAAGTTTAGATTTTTCGATATGAAAATCTTAGATTTCTCAATAGAAAAGATACGATCTTTAATATAAGAAATGATTTTTCAAAGTATAAAGAAATGATTTTGCATAACGAAAGAGTTGATTTTTAATTTTAAGAAAGTTGCGATTTTTAGAACAAGGAAAGTTGTGGTTTTTACCTATGAGAAGGTTGGATTTTTATAGAATAAAAATATGATTTTTATATATGTATGATTATAAAAATATGATTTTTATTTTGAAAGCGAAATCATAAAAATATGATTTTAATACTGAAAGAGAGATTATAAAAATGGGATCTTTCTATATATGTAGTGATATAAAAATACAATTTTATGTATGGAATGGCAAGTTAAAATTTTGATTTTTATATATGAAGTAGCGATGAAAAGATTATATTTTTATATATAGAAAGACGATATTTATATATATTGGAAGGCGATGTTTTTATATATAGAAAGGCGGGATTTTTATATATGAAGCGAAATAAAAATTCAATCTTTATATAAGAAGTAGAAAAATAAAAATATAATTTTTATATAGAAAGAAGCGTTGTAAAATAGATATGAAGTTGAAATAAAAATATGATTTTTATTTATTGGGAAAAAGCGATAAAAATATGATTTTTACTGTGAACAGCGGGAAAAGATGGCGATGGTATCGACTGAAATCAAAATGAAACCCGAGCAGTTCAGAAAGAAAGAACGACGGAGTGGAACGCAAAGGTGAGAACTTTTCACTTTTAATTTAATTTTCTAGTTAAAATATATACTATGATGCAGACGGTGCTTAGCAGCACCCGACACCCGTCGTCCACAGACCATGGACGAATTGTTTGTTTGACTGTGTTGTGAAAATTGATTGTGTGATGTGGAATGGAATAAAATATTTTATAGTTAAAAATATAATTTTTAACGTGTATATAAAATAAATATTTATAAACAAATTGGATGATTTGTTTATGTACACACATTTGACTGATATTGATTGGGACGATAAATTTTACACATCGCCCAGCTACACAAATAGAATCTGTGTTTGATTGTTTGAAACCCCACACGGGTATTGGGATAATATATGGCATACACTAATCCCAATATTTAGTTGTATGTCGATCGATTGATTGACAGGCTGTCATAAGCGTTAAATATTTATATTTAATGCTTATGCATTGTAGAATGCACTATGGATGATGGTTGACTGTGTTTGGTTGTTGTGGTGTACGTGTATTGTATGAAATCCATATAATCACATTATATGGTAATTGACTGTGTCTGATTCCAATTCAGAATGAATGAATATTTTAAAATAATGAATATTTTAAAGTAATATTTAGAAAAGAATCAAAATATGTTTTTGATGTCCGATTTGGGATGGACACGAATATATTTAAATATATAAAGCCATGTTGATTGGATTGACGCCATTTTGACGTAAACGATATTTATATCGATTTTATTCATTTTTATAATGAATAGCAAAAAGGAATTGATTTCAAAATATAATGTTTTGAAAATATTATCATTTATATATCGATGATATGGAATATTCAATTTTGATTTGAAATTGAATAAGAAGTTGAAATCGTTTTGAAAACGAATTTAAAACGATTTATAAAATACGATTTAAAAGCAAATCGATGAAATATATATAATATATATATTATATATATAATGGCCTGAATAGTACGCGCCGCGCTGTGCCAGTTCGTGAATTTCGACCATTGACTTCGAATAGACATTATGGGAGATCCGACCGTCGGATTCTCCTAAAACCAGAACCGTTGGGTTCTCTTAAAAGTGCAGTTCGATGGCCGTTTATGGAAATCGACTGTACGGGCGTTGATAAAATTATTAAAAACAGCAATAATTTGTGTAAAATCATCAGAAGTGATTCGGAAAGAATTGGGATGAAGAATCCCATATTTGAAAAGATAAAAATATATTTTTATCGAAATGAACTAGTTTTGAACTAGAATTATAATTCAATTATTTTTAAAAATAATTAAATTGGGTTTGAAATGGTTTTAAAGATAACCAGAATTTCCAATATATGAATTAGAATGGATTCGAATCGAAATTATCTTCAGAATATTTCGATATTGAATTCCGTGATTATACGGATATTGTTGAGGAATTTGGAAGATATATCGTTATTCCAATACAATATTTGTTGATTTCAGAATTTGATATTGAATATAAGCCGATGTATTTTCTTTTTAGAGCCTTGTATTTAATATCAAATGGGTTTTGGGTTTGTTGTGAATGGTGTCTTCATTAACACTGTTCTTAAACCCAGTTGAGAAAAGATTAAATCTTTTTATTTAGATTTAATGAAGTATACCAATTAACTAATATATCTAATCGGAATTGAATTTGAATTGATTTTTGGGATTATCGTGAACAATGTTTTAAATAACACTTGTCCTTTAACCCGATTATAAATGGAATGTGAATTCGGTTTATTGTGAACTGTGTTTTTAATGACATTCGTTCTTTAACCCGATTTACAGTGAAATATGATTTGGAATTTATAAATCTTTTTATAAAGATTTAATGGGATTTTCCAAAGTAACGTTTTCCAGTGTAATATATTGAATTGGAATTGAATGGAAATATGATTTGGAATTTATAAATCTTTTTATATAGTTTAATGGGATTTTCCAAAGTAACGTTTTCCAGTTTAATATATTGAATTGGAATTGAATGGAATTCGATTTGATAATAATCGAAATGAAATTCTGTAGAGGAAGACTATTAATACATATGGAATTTAAAAAGGCTTTGCCGTTATTCCATTTATATTATTAGTTGCATACGGAAATTGATATCGATTATATATTGATTTGTTTTTCCGTGAATATTCCATAATTAATGGAATGTAATTTGGCTTTATCGTGAACTGTGTTTTAAATGACATTAGTTCTTTAACCCAGTAAAACGCAGGATTTCACGTTTGTCATTGTATTTCAAACTGTATGGTTGATCTCTGCTTAATATATCTGTTTGGCGGCGGAGAATTTATTCTCTTGCTTAACGCCCTTCTCTGAGACGTACGAGCTTAGAGGTTATATATTGGCAGAAATCAATAGTACGGTGTGGATTGTCGATGCGACATGTTTGATTTTTTTCCAAAGTTAAATAATCATTAATATTGATTTTTGGGAAGATTAAAACTAAGTGGAGTTTTAGTGAATCTTTAATTAGATTGAAATGTGAATTGATAATTTATATGTTCAAATCTGGAAATGATCGAGAATGGAGTATCGCCAGTTTTGCTCCTAGCGGTAGTTAAGTCCTTAATTAGATTTGAACGTGAAATGGTAATTAAATTTACCGATAACACTGTGGTGTTAGTTATGGGGCAATAACTGTTTTGCTCCATGGGATGAATAGGTTAGGATTGGAAAATAAAATAAATGATTACTTCGTTGTGGTTCGCTAATCCCGACTAGTTTGGAAAACCATAATTTGGTTTGAAATGAAATCCAAAGGAAGATTAAAGAATAAATTCTAAAGAATTTATCTCTGATAAAATTAATGGGAACAAATCCCTAATGATGTGAATATTTAAATAAAAGAATATTCAGAATTGGAATGAGACGTATGTTGTGTTTTTATGGCACTTGTTTATTATATACGCGAGTTATTCGGAAAGATCGGGTCTATCCCATTCTGACTAACTGATTCGACAATAAGTCGAAGATGAAGAAGGTGGTTGAAGACCGGAGGTCTTCACATCGTTTGAATGATTACTGGTGATCTTGATTGGGCTGTACACCCAAGAGGAGGGAAATAGTTGGTGATCGTCCAGACGTATTTGGAGATCAATGGATATGCGAGGTATAAGGTGCCTTCGGTTTCGTTCAGACCCAGAACGGACTTGTAAATGGATTGTGTTTTTACATTGGATTTTATTCTGTGTTGATTGATTTCTACTAAATATATATCTGTTTGGCGGCGGGGAATTTATTCTCTTGCTTAACGCCCTTCTCTGAGACGTACGAGCTTAGAGGTTATGTATTGATAGATATCAGTTGCATGTCATGAATTGCTTGTGTGGCATGCTGAGATGCAAATGATCAAGGCTTTTGTTGAAAAGCAAAGTCTTGCGGTTGATGATCAAAGCACGGCTTTAATACAGCGTAGCTTTGTGTATAGTGTTGATCGCGAGCCTCACACCTCGGTATGAGTTAAAAACGGGATAAAGACTGCAGGGAGTGCACTACGTTTCTTTCTAGCTATGGGTGGTGTCAGCTTTTTACTAGCCCTGACATCATTGTTTATTATACCCTTGTGGATGTTGGATTGCGAGGCGCCTCAGATATATCGGTCTCTAAGGAGTTGATAGATAGGTCCGATAGGACCGAGAAACGTGTGTTTAGGAATTGCCAATCCACTAACGTAAGTGTGGACCGACCCTGAAGATCCAAGGGCTACCCTGAGTGTGTAGTCCTGGGGCATTTGCTAGAGTGTCCCAAAGCGGTGAGGAGCTTGCCCTTGCCTCGACTCATGACGGAAATCCAATTTCCAATACGTGACATTTCGGTTTTAGTTGTAATCCTATACATAGCGACATAGTGGGATGAGGCGCTCATGCCGGCTATGATTAATACTTATGATTGAAATTGTTTTGACACTATTCACTTATAGTAAAAATAAAAAATGAAATTTCACGTACTAAGCATTTTTGGCTATTATAAGGTAAAACCCTATCCTCCGGCTTGCGTTGCATTGTGTGATGGGACCTGGGTCTTATAATAGCTTCATTGTTCTTTATTTAGCATTGTGCTGTTTGTTTTATGCATTGGTATTCTTGGAAGGAAACCCGTTCCGTGTTATACGGCGTGGTCCCTTTATTTACCTAACTTTGAAATAAAGATTAATAACTGTTTTAGTTCTCACACCAGTCACATGACTGACCTGGAGTTTATTGTTTTAACCTAAACTTTGGGTGCCCCTATTTTCCACGGACAGCTAGTGGTTTTGCAGATTTATATTCATAGGATCCTGATTTACAACTGGAACGATGCTCGGAAAGCTTTGTATCCGTGTATTACTTTCAGTTGTGTTTTGTATTGTTTTTCCGCTGCTATGTAATTTATTGTAATCTCTGATATTGATCGAATGTATTTTATTTATTCATACTCTGTATATTCTTGTATTCTGATGGAATTGTTATAATAAGCAATGAAACGTTCTTCTGTCTGTGTTTTGATTTGTCTTGTTCTCAACTCAATCCGTTCTTACCTTCACGGGGGAAGTTCGGGTCGTTTCAGTTGGTATCAGAGCTCTGGTTTACAGAGCTCGAGAACAAGACACATTAGAACCAAACGAAAGAATTCATCAGAGATTGGATTAGTAATATCCAATGAGAATGACTCGTTAAAGATGGGATCAGTAGTATCCTAGAACGAGTGTGAAGAGTATATTTTTAAAATGAAAACAAATATTGTTTTGAAATTTTAAACCTTATACGTATTTGAATATTTTATTCGTATTGAATTTGGACAATCCAATATATAAATATTTTGCATATACGCCTTGCAAACGTGTATTCAAAGTTTTAATATATTGGGTAGATATAGACACACTCTAGTTGCCCGGAGATGATGCTGATAATGACCATGGCATCATCAGTATTTATGTTCGGGTTTCGAAAGTGAGGTATCTATATATTTCCAATTGACTGGTATGAGAACCAAAACTAGATAGGATATATTGTTGTGATTTGGCATCAAAAACATGATTTTGACTATATATGTAAATGATACATGTTTGAAAATTAATCAACAAATTGATTTCTGTTTGTGTTGTTTGATATTGGTCGATTAATTAAAATTTTGAACCATTAAGTCAAATTGTATCCAATATCGAACTGTATTGAAAATTATTTGCAATTGCATGCATGTACATATATATGTGTGAACAGGTCAATCTAAAGAGGCTTGAGAAGAGGAATAAAATTGTTTGCCCGACAAATAGTTACATGTTTATTGTATTTCTTGGGGTTTTTGATGATTTTATGAGCCGACTGGCGAGCCGCTTAGCTGTTTCCTATTCTTTTTGGATTGGAAAGGCCTGTATGGCGATTTCGGGATTTTCCCGGTGCTTCCGTGCAAGGGAGGTTATCGCGAAATTTTTCTAAAATTTAGGGCGTTAGCCAAATTTTTGAAAAATTTGAAAAATTCTAAGAAACTGAAAAGTTGAAGAACTTAAGCCATTATGAAAATAATGAAAGTTAAGTTGGTTTGTAAAACAACTTTCAGCTTTGTTCCTTTTCGGCGACGAAATTTTTTAAGTGGGGGAGATTGTAATAACCCGGAAAATCCGAACCAATTAAAAAATTTTGTTTTGGCAATTTTAATGAATTTTGAATATTTAAAATGAATTATTTTAAATAATAACGATGAGAAATATATTTGAATAGAATTAGAACGTATTTAATTATATAGATCGACGCTAGAATATAATTATTTATTTTTAATTATAAAAAGAATTGAAATTGGCGCGGTAGTTTGAAAATTCGATTTCAAACTTCAAATGAATGTACAGGATTCAAAATAATCTGGATTTTAGCAAAACAAAAAATATAAGAATCTAATTGATAATATCTTTCAAATGAATCTGAAAAATCAAAATTTCATAGCGGGAATAAAAAGTTATGCCCAGTTGAAAATTCAGAATAGTCGCTATGGAATTCTGGCCCTTAAAAATGGAAATTTTGCAAATGACCTCTGTTTTCGACGAAACAACTTTTGTTGGATCCGGGATGTCGAATTATCGCTAGATTAAAAAATTAATAATTTTATGAATCAATATATGAGCGTGGTGAAGTAAAACGTGTTTTTACAATTTCAGTCAATTTCGATCGACCAGAAAATTGCCATTTTTCAAACGGTCTTAAAATTTGATGAAATTAGTTTTGTTAGGACCGTATCGGCAATACGAAGCGAGAAAATATTTTTCAGGAATTTTTAGAGTCCGTATATGGCCCCGGTAAATTGAAATATGCATTCAAATTCAATATATAGATTTATATTTTGATTTTAGAAGAAACTGACCGAAACGATCGAATCAACTTACGATACATATTCCATTGTGTTCGGAATGTGGGTAGTTAGCTAGAGGAAACATTCGGTGGGTTTGATTTCGATTTCAAAATAAAAAGGTACTTTTTGAAATTAAATAATAAAAAATAATAATATATGCTCTCGTTTATACCCTCCCTCCCCCTAGCCAATTCTTCGATCGAAATCAGATAAGAAAAAGAGAAAAAAAAAAGGACTGACGGAAATCGCGCCCCCCCTCCCCTCATCGGCGCGCCGCCTCCATCTACTCCCACTCTCTCGCGTCGCTTCCCCCCTCCAGGCACGCCGCGCCGCCACACACACTTCTGCCCCTCTCTCCTCCTCGAAGGACGAAGACTGCGAGCCCCCTGTCACCATGGCGCCGCCCTTGAAGCCCCGACCCCTTTCTACGACTGACACCCTCCAGAGCCACCGCGAGCCCCCACCTCCTCCTACTCGCCCTCCGACCACGAACTTGATAAAAATACAATAAGTGTTTTCTTCTTTTTTTCTTTCTAACTTATGATATTTTCTTTTACAAACATTATGATTTTTAATAACATAAAAATACGGTTTTTAATTATAAAAAGGTTGAAATTTTTAGTGCTAAGAGTTTAGATTTTTCGATATGAAATCTTAGATTTCTCAATAGAAAAGATACGATCTTTAATATAAGAAATGATTTTTCAAAGTATAAAGAAATGATTTTGCATAACGAAAGAGTTGATTTTTAATTTTAAGAAAGTTGCGATTTTTAGAACAAGGAAAGTTGTGATTTTTAAAGATGAGAAGGTTGGATTTTTATAGAATAAAAATATGATTTTTATATGTGTATGATTATAAAAATATGATTTTTATTTTGAAAGCAAAATCATAAAAGTATGATTTAAATGTTGAAAGAGAGATTATAAAAATGAGATCTTTTTATATATGTAGGTAGTGATATAAAAATACGATTTTATATATGGAATGGCAAGTTAAAAATTCGATTTTTATATATGAAGTAGCGATGAAAAGATTATATTTTTATATATAGAAAGACGATATTTATATATATATATATAAATGCGATGTTTTTATATATAGAAAGGCGGGATTTTTATATATGAAGCGAAATAAAAATTCAATCTTTATATAAGAAGTAGAAAAATAAAATATAATTTTTATATAGAAAGAAGCATTGTAAAATATCTGAAGTTGAAATAAAAATATGATTTTTATTTATTGAGATAAAACGATAAAAATATGATTTTTACTGTGAACAGCGGGAAAAGATGGCGATGGTTTCGACTGAAATCAAAACGAAACCCGAGCAGTTCAGAAAGAAAGAACGGCAGAGTGGAACCCAAAGGTGAGAACTTCTCACTTTTAATTTAATTTTCTAGTTAAAATATATACTAGGATGCAGACGGTGCTTAGCAGCACCCGACACCCGTCGTCCACAGACTATGGACGACTTGTTTGTTTGTTTGACTGTGTTGTGAAAATTGATTGTGTGATGTGGAATGGAATAAAATATTTTATAGTTAAAAATATAATTTTTAACGTGTATATAAAATAAATATTTATAAACAAATCGGATGATTTGTTTATGTACACACATTTGACTGATATTGATTGGAACGATAAATTTTACACATCGCCCAACTACACAAATAGAATCTATGTTTGATTGTTTGAAACTCCACAGGGTATTGGGATAATATATGGCATACACTAATCCCAATATTTAGTTGTATGTCGATCGATTGATTGACGGGCTGTCATAAGCGTTAAATATTTATATTTAATGCTTATGCAGTGTAGAATGCACAATGGATGATGGTTGACTGTGTTTGGTTGTTGTGGTGTACGTGTATTGTATGAAATCCATATAATCACATTATATGGTAATTGACTGTGTCTGATTCCAGTTCAGAATGAATGAATATTTTAAAATAATGAATATTTTAAAATAATGAATATTTTAAAATAATATTCAGAAAAGAATCAAAATATGATTTTGATGTCCGATTTGGGATGGACACGAGTATGTTTAAATATATGAAGCCGTGTTGATTAGATTGACACCATTTTGACGTGAACGATATTTATATCGATTTTATTCATTTTTATAATGAATAGCGCAAAGGAATTGATTTCAAAATATAATGTTTTGAAAATATTATCATTTATATATCGATGATATGGAATATTCAGTTTTGATTTGAAATTGAATAAGAAGTTGAAATCGTTTTGAAAACGAATTTAAAACGATTTATAAAATACAATTTAAAAGCAAATCGACGAAATATATATATATATATACATATTATATATAATGGCCTGAATAGAACGCGCCGCGCTGCGGCAGTTCCTGAATTTCGACAATTGATTTCGAACAGACATTACGGGAGATCCGACAGTCCGATTCTCCTAAAACCAAAACCGTTGGGTTCGTATCGAAAAGAGCTTTCTAATGAATATGAGATATTAGAAATCTAACGGTTGGATTTGGAATTATGTCTAAATCAAATTTGGAAAAGGTCGTTGTAAGTGCAGGTCGATGACCATTTATGGAAATCAACTGTACGGGGCTTGATAAAATTATTAAAAATAGCAATAATTTGTGTAAAATCATAAGAAGTGATTTGGAAAGAATTAGGATGAAAAATCCCATATTTGAAAAGATAAAAATATATATTTATCGAAATGAACTAGTTTTGAACTAGAATTATAATTCAATTATTTTTAAAAATAATTAAATTGAGTTTGAAATGGTTTTAAAGATAACTAGAATTTCCAGTATATGAATTGGAATGGATTCGAATCGAAATTATCTTCGGAATATTTCGATATTGAATTCCGTGATTATACGGAAACTGTGGAGGAATTTGGAAGATATATATATCGTTATTCCAATACGATATTTGTTGATTTTAGAATTTTATATTGAATATAAGCCGATATATTTTCTATTCAGAGCCTTGTATTTAATATCAAATGAGTTTTGGGTTTGTCGTGAATGGTGTCTTCATTAACATTGTTCTTAAACCCAGTTGAGAAAAGATTAAATCTTTTTATTTAGATTTAATGAAGTATACCAATTAATTAATACATTTAATTGGAATTGAATTAGAATTGATTTTTGGGTTTATCGTAAACAGTGTTTTAAATAACACTTGTTCTTTAACCCAGTTATAAATGGAATGTGAATTGGGTTTATTGTGAACTGTGTTTCTAATGACATTTGTTTTTTAACCCGATTTACAGTGAAATATGATTTGGAATTTATAAATCTTTTTATAAAGATTTAATGGGATTTTCCAAAGTAACGTTTTCCAGTTTAATATATTGAATTGGAATTGAATGGAATTCGATTTGACAATAATCGAAATGAAATTCTATGGAGGAAGACTATTAATACACATGGAATTTAAAAAGACTTTGCCATTATTCCATTTATATTATTAGTCGGATATGGAAATTGATATCGATTATATATTGATTTGTTTTTCCGTGAATATTCCATAATTAATGGAATGTGATTTGGCTTTATCGTGAACTGTGTTTTAAATGACATCAGTTCTTTAACCCAGTAAAACGCAGGATTTCATGTTTGTCATTGTATTTCGAACTATATGGTTGATCTCTGCTTAATATATATCTGTTTGGCGACGGAGAATTTATTCTCTTGCTTTGCGCCCTTCTTTGAGATGTAAGAGCTTAGAGGTTATATATCGGCAGAAATCAATAGTACGTTGTGGACTGTTGATGCGACATGTTTGATTTTTTCCAAAGTTAAATAATCATTAATATTGATTTTTGGGAAGATTAAAACTAAGTGGAGTTTTAATGAATCTTTAATTAGATTGAAATGTGAATTGATAATTTAAATTATCAAATCTGGAAATGATCGAGAGTGGAGTATCGCCAGTTTTGCTCCTAGCGATAGTTAAATCTTTAATTAGATTTGAACGTGAAATGGTAATTAAACTTACCGATAACACCATGGTGTTAGTTATGGGGTAATAACAGTTTTGCTCCGTGGGATGAATAGGTTGGGATTGGAAAATAAAATAAATGATTACTTCGGTGTGGTTCGCTAATCCCGACTAGTTTGTAAAACCATAATTTGGTTTGAAATGAAATCCAAAGGAAGATTAAAGAATAAATTCTAAAGAATTTATCTTTGATAAAATTAATGGGAACAAATCCCTAAAGATGTGAATATTTAAATAAAAGTATATTCAGAATTGGAATGAGACGTATGTTGTGTTTCTTTGACACTTGTTTATTATATACGTGAGTTATTCGGAAAGACCGGGTCTATCCCATTCTGAATAACTGATTCGACGATAAGTTGAAGATGAAGAAGGTGGTTGATGACCGGAGGTCTTCACATCATTTGAACGATTACTAGTGATCTTGATTGGGCTGTACACCCAAGAGGAGGGAAATAGTTGGTGATCGTCCAGACGTATTTGGAGATTAATGGATATGCGAGGTATAAGGTGCCTCCGGTTTCGTTCAGACCCAAAACATACTTGTAAATGGATTGTGTGTCTGACATTGGATTTTATTCTGTGTTGATTGAATTCTATTAAATATATATCTGTTTGGCAGCGTGGAATTTATTCTCTTACTTAATGCCTTTCTCTGAGACGTACGAGCTTAGAGGTTATATATCGATAGATATCAGTCGCATGACATGAATTGCCTGTGTGGTATACTGAGATGCAAATGATCATGGCTTTTGTTGAAAAGCAAAGTCTTGTTGTTGATGATCAAAATACGGCTTTAATACAACCTAGCTTTATGTATAGCGTTGATTCGCGAGCCTCACACCTCCATGAATTAAAAACGGGATATGAACTGCTGGGAGTGCACGACGTTTCTTTCTAGCTGTGGGTGGTGCCAGCGTTTTACTAGCCCTGACATCGTTGTTTATTATACCCTTGTGGATGTTGGATTGCGAGGCGCCTCGAATATATCGGTCTCTACGGAGCCGATAGATAGGTCCGATAGGACCGCAAAACGTGTGTTCAGGAATTGCCAATCCACTAACGTATGTGTGGACCGGCCCTGAAGATCCAAGGGCTACCCAGAGTGTGTAGTCCTGGGGCATTTGCTAGAGTGTCCCGAAGCGGTGAGGAGCTTGCCCCTTGCCTCGACTCATGACGGAAATCTAATTTCCAATACGTGACATTTCAGTTTTAGTTGTAATCCTATATATGGCGACATTGTGGGATGGGGCGCTGATGCCGTCTATGATTGATTATGATTGAAATTGTTTTGACATTATCCACTTATTGTAATAACAAAAGATGAAATTTCACGTACTAAGCATTTTTTGCTATTATAACGTAAAACCCTATCCTCCGGCTTGCGTTGCATTGTATGATGGGACCTGGGTCTTATAATAGCTTCATTGTTCTTTATTTAGCTTTGCGTTGTTTGTTTATGCACTGGTATTCTTGGGAGGAAACCCGTTCCGTGTTATACGGTGTGGTCCCTTGATTTACCTAACTTTGAAATAAATTTTAATAACTATTTTAGTTCTCACACCAGTCACATGACTGACCTGGAGTTTATTGTCTTAACCTAAACTCTGGGTGCCCCTATTTTCCACGGGCAGCTAGTGGTTTTGGTTTTGCAGATTTATATTCACAGGATCCAGATTTACAGCTGGAACGATGCTCGGAAAGCTTTGTATCCGTGTATTACTTTCAGTTGTGTTTTGCATTGTTTTTCCGCTGCTATGTAATTTATTGTAATCTCTAATATTGATCGAATGTGTTTTATTTATTCATACTCTGTATATTCTTGTATTCTGATGGAATTGTTGTAATAAGCAATGAAATATTTTTCTGTTTGTGTTCTGATTTGTCTTTTTCTCAACTCAATCCGTTCTTCCTTTCACGGGGGGAAGTTCGGGTTGTTTCACACACACACACACACACACACACACACACACACACACACATATATATATATATATATATATATATATCACATATATATACCAATAACAACATAAACAACCAAAATAAATCAAGGAAACATCAATATATACAAAAAAACCATCCAAACATCTAGAAAAGCAACACGTACATGTCCATAAACCAAATACATCAAAGTTACATGTCCACAAACCATCAAAACATATCAAAAGTATCATCCTCACCCACTCCGTGCCAATATATACAATATTCAAACAAAATGTCACCATCTCCAAGTCATAGAAAAACACATACCTTGAGCATCATCTTTGTCGCCTTCGGAAGCACCAGACGACGAAGGAAAAGTACTATGATTCTGCATATACTACGCAAGCTTCTGATTAAGTTGCTTCATCTGTATAGCCCGTAGACGATTCTCCTCTTGCAGTTCCTCTATCATAATTCTAAGATCTTTAATTTCTTCTTTGACTTGGGCCTTCTTAGCTTATTTTGCCTGCAAATAGAATGGATAGAAAAAGGTTATGTCAGCATATAAAATATTATAACACTATATTTTAAACGTTAATGTATTGTATGTATGCAAAAGGATTCATTACCGTTAGGTTACCGAAGCCACAACATCTGCTTCGCTGCGATGGATCTATAACAGCGTCAAATATGTTGTCTTCCTCCTCCAGTGTCAACTCTTCACGACCAAACTCCTCAAGCGAATGAGCCCGTGCCTCCTAAAACCTTGCCTATAATGCAGAAAACAATTTCAATTGGAAAATAATAAAATGTTGTTTATATTTTACATTAGCTAGTAATTAATAAACTTTTCGATGTGAGTAATAGAATTTAAAATACCCATACATATGTAGCTTTCGCCCTATCCTGATCACCCCTCTGATAATGTGACATTGCTAGTCTCATCTACATGCCTAGATGCATGGGTGTGAATAAATACGTCCTTAAAGGACGAATGTCCACAAGCTCGTTCCTACAAGTGATAATTAGGATAATTCAATTCCACAAAGTTAATTACTGAACTGATCAACATACAAATGTAATAATTGGTAAATTTATCAAGTCCTCGCGACGATGCTGGAAAGACTTAGATCCTCTACGATGAGTTATTGGATTTTTGCTCCTGTTTGTGGAGTTCCTTGCTGACTCCGTTTGCAAATGTAAATTGGCGAATTATTTAATGATCGCCAAAAAATAAATGAGATTCGTTATAAATTTACCTTGAACTCATTTGTGTCCCACCACTCAACCATCTTATTAAATACTTTATCGCTCATCAACCTAGGCTTCTTCCCCGCTTTTTTAATCTCATTCATTTTTTCCTTGTAATTCTTAGCAACCTTCAAGTTCCAGTGTCATTGAACCAGCTCGAGGTCGGCGTCCTACACATCTACTGCCCCATGTACAATGAGAGAAAAAATATTACTAATTATTCATTTTTATTTAATCATTTTGTGAAGCAGTGTAAACTTACCAGAAAATCTTACCAGATGGTCATTTGACATCCTCAGGTATCCTGCTCCATCTAGGCCAGAATCGCTCATTCTAGCCATGTAAGCATCCTTAAAAATAGTCAGCACTATTTGAGATGACTCCAACTCAAAACCCCTGCATTAAATATAAATTTGAACTTTAGACAATTATAGATATATCATGTACAAATAATTAATTTGTTATGCTAATTTAATTGATACTTACGTATGTTCAGTCTTAGGCTGCAAGTACACAATTGGAAGAGCTAGTGGCGCGCCACTACTCTCACCACCACGTCGTCGAGAGCTAGAGCCAAAGCCAAACATAATATACTTGCCACATAGATACATATACAATTCATAATAATTATGATATGATGAACTGTTAAAAAAGTTAATACATGCTACAAAGTTGTCATATTGTGTATGTGTTGTGTGTGTGATTATACACTAATTGTCGTTAAACTTGGATAACTTGGATAATTGCAATATTAAACATAGGAAAATGTAATGTAAACAATTGTGAAAATTAACATATTTTTCTTAGTTTTCGTCGTTTTCTGATTCAGACTCGGTTTCGTATTAGTATCGTTTTCCTCTACACTCTCAAATGCTTCAATAATACCTTTGTCTCATCATCTAAAGGTCCAAAATCAGTTTGATCATCTACAACTGTTATTTCAACATTTTCCTCCAGATCTGCTTGATAAGCTTGTTCATCAGGAATATTCTTTCCGTCGGACATAAATCTTGCCACGATTTTAAAAACTGCAGACCAATCTGCTTTATCCCTTTTAGAGACGGATAAGGGGCATAATAAGCTTGTAGGGCTTGTTTGGCTAGTACAAAAGGGTCATACTTCTGATAACGCGAGGTATGTTTAATTTCTATAATATTATAATTTGGATGCATGTTAATACCAGAACCTGAAACATTGCTGAATCCGTTACATCTAGACAAATAAACATCCTCTATAGGCCTTGTAAAATATGTCAATTGCAAAATCTGAGTTAACATGCCATAAAAATCATTTAGATGATTATTAGGATCTTCACTGTCATTAACAAACACACCATTATCATTTGTTAATTTTTCTGCACTGTATTCTTTGATGTTGAATTTATACCCACTAACAAAAAATATTGGGTACGTTTTAACTTTTCTTTTCGGTCTAAAGGCCAAATGATTCGGTCCTTTGTCGAGCATGTGATTTGTGGGATCAGAAACTTAGTTCCTAAACCAGCTACTAAAATCTTTTTTCTTAAATCGTCGCTTCGATTTTGTGATTCATAAACAATGCAAATACAAATATGATATGTTACATTATTATTAACACGCGTAATATAAATTTAACAAAAATTGTAAGAAAAATCATTACCTAACAAAAGGAGCAACTTCAGGATAATTAATAATAATATATGTATGTGCTACACAGTAATATTTATCATTTAGCCATATTTCCACACATTTTATAGCATGTTGGCCACGTAATTTAAAAATAGATAATGTTGCTGCAGAAGAAGAATCATGTTCAACGCCCTTATCATTACACGGAACGCTTTCAAATGATATGTTCACATGATCATTAAAATAATGAGAGAGAGAAAAGCTTCTTCTTCGATATATGATTTGCAAATAGAACCTTCAACTCGAGCTTTTTGTCCCACTTTTTCTTTAAATGATTTATGTACCTAATAAAAAATAGTTCGGTTCAATATTAACTTCTATTTATAATTAAATTAACATTTGAATACTTAGTATAATAACATACCTTTCGAATGGATACATCCATCCATATTGCACAGGATCTTAAAGACGTGCTTCATATGGAAGATGGACAACTAAATGCTCCATTACACTAAAGAAACCCGAAGGAAATATTTTCTCCAGGTTGCAGAGTAATATAGGGATTTCTTGTTTAAGTTTAAGTAAATGTTCAACTTTTAACGTAGTTGAACAAAGCTCCTTGTAAAATATGCTAAGTTTTGTTATTACCTTCCAAATTTTCAGAGGTAACAATTCTTTGAATGCGATGGGTAACAAATTTTCCATCACTACATGACAATCACGGATTTTCATTTCACTCAGCCTTCCGTTTTTATAGTCGACACATCCGCGAAGATTAGAGGAAATTCCATCAGGAAAACATAATTCTTCAACCCAATTTAACAGTACTTTAACTTGGTTGTTGTCTAGTCCATTGCATGCTTTGGTTTTTTTTTACTGTCATCGGGCTTCATATGAAGCTCGGAACGATTGCATATTTCCTCAATATCACGTCTAGTTTTCATATCGTCCTTTGTCTTGCCCTTCACATTCAGAAATGTATTAAAAACATTATCAAATACGTCTCGTTATGCATCACATCAATGTTATGAAAGATTAAGAAATTTTTCCAATAATGCAATTCCTAGAATATACTCTGTTTACACTAATTATGAATCGTCGATTTACCTTAAATTTTAATTTGTTTTTCGGTTTCATGTATCTTTGGATGATCTTTTCCAAGTTTATATATATCCTCGCTTGACCAAACCGTTAGTGGTCGTAGAGTCTCATGTCTATTAGCAGTGAAGTTTTTTATCTCTTCTAAAAGAATGATTAATATAAATGAAACATTGATGACAATCAAACCATGAAATTTTCCTTCCATATGGTAACGAAAATGCTCGTGTTTCTTCCATGCAATAAGGACAAGCAAAACGACCGGCCGTATTCTAACCCGATTGCATATGCAGGAAAATCACTAATGGTTCATAACAAAGAAGCGAACATGCAAAAAAAAATTCTTTTTTAGATGCGTCGTATGTTTCAACTCCTGCACAGCATGCGAAATTGAAGGGGGAGAAATCGAATTGGGGAAGGTGGAAGTAAGAAATGAGCAACAGGTCGTGGTCTCTGGAAAATATGCAGAAAAATTTCCAATGGCCATCAATGGCCATAATTCCATCGGTTTGAACGATCGCCAACGGCTTTAATTTAGCCGTTGGAAGATCGGCGTTTGAATACACTGTTCCTCTAGTAGTGTTTATGTAAAGAATATTTTGTTTGTGCGCTATTACCCGCCATTATACGTTAGTTCAGCGTTGTTGCTAGACTTAGGCCATTTGGTCGTATATTGTAAATTGATTATTATAGATGGGTTCTATTTGTTCCATTAGGGTTATTTTGGATATTTGTATGCTAGTTTAGGATTTGTATGACTATTGGTTGCATGGTTGGCTTGTTTGCATAGTTTAGCTTAAAATGTCGTTTGTAGGCGATCCAGTATTAGGAAATATTTCATTCGTTTGGGTTATTATTGATTAAATGCACATGTTGGTTTATCTTCATTGTACGCACAAGGAGGGTAGACTCGAATGGGTGAGATATATTCTCGATGGATCTTCAAAACACATAAATGGATTCAACGACAAAGCAGCATTGGAACTCGCAACAGATTTGAAGACTTGGATGGAGCAAAGAAGTTGATAGGCAAAGTGTATTCTGGTTCGACCAACTCTAGATCGACATAGTTAATCCGAAGCCAGTTTGATCAAGTCTGGATCGATTATGCCGATCTAGATCCGGGTTGGCCATGTAACTAAGTCTGGATCGACATGCTAATCCAGATCTGGGTCAACATGGGGTCTAAGGCCGTATCGGCTATGCCGATCCGAATTGGGTTTAACATAGTCAAACTGGAATTAGGTCAACCCGAAGTCAGGCCAACCCGGCGTTGGCTGATTCAGCGAAAAGTGACATGATGGTAGCCTCAAGGAAGGAGTTCTTCATGGCGGCGAACTAGTTTTTGTAACGAATGTCGTACATTTTTCATTGGATGTGTATTTAACCATTTTTTGTTAAATACCCGATCTAGGTAATCATTATCGCTTACTATGAAGTGGTCGATATTGATTACTATTTTCGTGGCTATTTTGGACAATTTGACATCGAGGACGATGTGATTTCAAGGAATAGGATATGATGGTTTGTTCTATTGTGGTTTCGACACGATGGCTCTCCGATCAGTGGCATTAACTTGAGGAGAGGAAGTGGTGCTTCTATGTAGTGATGTGTCATTTGAAGATGATGATTCCAGGACGGAGAACAAGGCTACTGTGATGGATTACTTTTCTCTGAGATGCAGAAATGACGACGTTAAGTTGTGCTGAGTTGACTTTTATTTGAGGATGGGATGTCATGTAATTATTACAACTTGGAGGGAAGTCAATGAGGTCTCACGGCAGTGCAGTTTTCCTAGGATAACCCACTTGTTGATCGACTTTAGCAGGGAGCCTTATGAACAATCTAGAGATGGATTCTGCTGCGGAGAACGTATGCAAAGGAGTTACCGATATTCACAATTTTGGTACACCTTTGAGAGAGGGGGCATGCAGACAAATCAAAGCCTGGCAGTGTGGTTTGATTCGCTCGGACCTTGGTGCCAGGGCAGTGTGGACTGGTTCGCCCGGACCCTGAAGCCAAGGCATTGTGGTTGGCTATAGATAAAGGTTCCAAAACCATCACCTTACCCTTGGCTGCATCAGGACATTTGTCCTTATAGTGCCCAAGATGATTGTAATTAAAGCACCTGACATTCTGCTTCCCGACAGTGATCTTGGCTTCCGCTGCCTTGCACTCTGTCGAATAGTGTCACTTCTAGTGATAGCTAAAGAAATCAACTTTTGCCTTATTTTTCTTGGACCTTCCTTTTTGAGACTTCCCACTCTCAAAGATTTTCTTTTTCCTTCCATGATAGCCCTGGTTTCCACCTTCCGTAAGCATCTCTTCATTACGAATGGTCATCTCCAAAACTACATTACTGGAGTTTCTCAAATAAGGCATAATTGCTCTCCTAATCTTAAACCTTAGCCCATTGGTGAATTTTTCATTCCTCAAGACACCTGTATCAACTGTCCCTTAAGCACAACGAGACAATTCATCGAACCGGGCAGCATACAGAACCACTGTCATGTCTTCCACCAAAAAATCAGCAAACCTTCTCATCATCGTAGACTGGTCAGCTCCACAAACTTGTCTTAAGTCGCCTTCTAAAGCCTTACCAAGGGTTCCTTCCTCTGGTGTCATACTCCTAACATCATTCTACTAATGCAAAGCATTACTCTAAAGTTTTCATGAATCAAATCTTCTCTTTTTCTCATCAATCAAGCCAAAGTCTTCGAAGATTCTTTCACCATGCAACTGGAAAATACAAACAACGATAGTATCTTCCATTCAAGGGAGTATCATTCCTCCCAAGCTAGTAAAATTTCTGCTCAATTTCGCATATCAATTTCCAAATTGCTCTACGATATTTAACCCTTCAGAACAAACAGCGGCTCTAGTTTGCAACATGTAGATAAAAGTCTAAAACAAGTTCCCCATATCTGCAGGTGGATTTGCAACACCACGGTTCACATTGGCCCTTCGACCTGACCTCCCACTTTTGGACGAACAATTCTGTTAGTTGTTGTGCTTCCACTGTCAATATCATCCTTTTGCACTCATTCTCTCTGAATCTTACTTCATTCTTCTGTAGACAAACTTCAGTAAGCTACGAAAGGGTGAACCTAAGACTGTGGGGTACTATAAATACTTATATAATACAAATACAAGTACGTCATTATTTTGTTATCCAAACCCTTAGAGTATTTCTCTAATCTTTTGGTTTTAATTAGAAAATATTTTTGGAGAAAACCTTTTTTTAAAATTTGCATAAACCTATGCTTAGATACTAAGTTTGTAACATCCCTTCTCTAAGACCAGAAGCTAAATCCTACAACTGTTGTAGTCATCTCTAGTGCCAATTTTCAATGGTAGAAACTCTGATGTCAATAAACCCTAACATCAGATGACATAAGAGTATGAAAACTTTCACAAGCGCATTCATTGACAATCATTCCATTCATACATCTAATATCATCCCTGAGAGTGACATATGAAAATGCCTCCTCGGTTGATCAAAGTCTAAACATATAGGAAATCAAAACTTCGCTGATACATACAATAAAAGACAAAACATATAGTGACACTCCTAATTAGTTATACCCTCCTGTTCCCCTCTTGAAACTTGTTCAAAGAAGAACCTGATCAAAGAACATGACCTTAAGCCTACTCAATGAGCACCCGAGATTTAAAGGAAAAAAAAACTTTGGATCAGTCAGGAGACTGGTGTGAATAAAAGTCCTTTATACCCAAGGGTTTTTCTCTCATTAGTATTAAGTTACAACCAAAACCAACCATGCGCTTCTGCACTTTGATGATTAGTACAAAGGCCATATTAACACAAATGACATGTAAATGTGCAATATGCAACACATAATGGATTCCCCGTCGCGTTATGTATGAATTCCCATCTTAAAGAATTTTAATGATTTCCTATCATTTTCATTCTTTATTTTGATTCCCCTTCCATGCTTCGTAAGTTATCCTCTCACTAACAACGGAACCGATACCACTTGAATTTCATACAACGCATCTCAAGGCAGTCCCTTGCTTGGCAATGGAACCTTTTCCCTTCTGATAGCCCTTTCATGCTTTGCAAAGTAATCCCTTGTAACAACGGGACTAAAGGCTCATCCCTTTATCATTTAAGTTAAATGGTTTCCCTAATTTATTCCACCTATTGATCTCCCATTATTCACACAAATGCATATGTTGTAACAACCCGGATTTTCAGAACAAATTTAAAAAATTTATTTTCACAGTTTTAATGGATTTTGAACATTTAAAGTAATTTATTTTAAATAATAAAAATTTATTTAAATCGAAGTTAGAACGAATATAATTATTTTAATTTTAAAAGGAGTTAGAAATAGCGCGGTAGTTTGAAAATTTGAATTTGAACTTTGACTGAGTGTACAGGATGCAAAATAAATCGGATTTTGGTGAAACCAAAAATATTTAATCTATTTAAAAATATCTTTCCAACGAATCCGAAAAACTGAAATTTCATAGTGGGAATCAAAAGTTATGGCCAGTTGAATATTCAGAATAATCGCTATAGAATTTTTATATATTTTAATATTAAAAATAACCATTTTGCAAACGACCTCCGTTTTTGACGAAACCATCCTGGTTGGATCCAGAATGTTAAATTATTGCAGGATTCCAATTTTCATAATTTTTGGAACTAATATGTGAGCGTGGCAAAAGAAAATGTGTTTTGTCAATTTCAGTCAATTTGGATCGACCAAAAAATGACCATTTTTCAAACGGTCTCCAAATTCGACGAAATTAATTTTGTTAGGACCGTATCATCAAAACGTAGCTACATTTATCTTTCGGGAATTTTTAGAGTCAGTATGTGGCCCCGGTAAATTTAAATATATGACTAAATTAAATAATTAAATGATTTATATTTTAATTTGAAGGAAATAAGTTGAAAACCATCGAATGGGCTGACGGGACCTAGTCCATTGTGTCCGAAATAGGGGTATTTTGCTAGGGGCAACATTCTTTGTGCTGGATTTGGAGGTATTAAAACTTAACGGGTCTTTTTGTAAATAATGAATTTAATAATATTATAATTGTAAATAACCCTAAGATTTAGAAAATCCTAATCCACTAACAAACACAGCCGCCAGGTCCCGTTCCAATGGCCAATATTGCTCCATTCTTTTCCTTTCTTTTTCTCCTTCTACACTCAGAAATAAATCGAAGTAATAAAGAGGAAATTGTTGAGGATTGTCTGCTCTTCATTTTCATATGGATAAGATCGAAAATCATGGGGTATACGGTGAGATTTTTGGCCACAAAGTGGCACCGTTCATGGTTGAATCGAACACTCCAAGTGGCTTCGAGTTTGGTGAAATTCGTACTAGTGGTAGCGCGCATGAAGCTCGACATCGGGGTGCAAGTTGATCTTCGTCCGGACGTAGCGGGTTGCCACAGTTTTTAACCCTAGGCGTCGAGATTCAAAAAGGGGTGTCGGCTTCAACCTGAGAACTAAACATAGAAAGAGGAAGTTAAAAGCAAAACAGTAGCGGTTGGATATAAATGTAATTAAATACATTAATTTTGTAATTAAGCTTTAATAAAATTCTTTAAATTAAAACTCGAATATCTTTTTACTATGTGACCAGAATTGAACGATTTAAAATGCGCTGGGATCGTGAAGATGAGATCTACATTCCAGAGTAGACTGAAATTGATTTGGAGCTATCTGCAATTTTTGGCAGAATGGAAAGCCTTTGGTGAGATTTCTCAATTTAAAATATATATATATATATATATTTAAATTGATCGTGATCATGATTGTGATATTAAATACATATAAAACACATATATGCTGTGTATAAAATTTAACTTGATTGATTGTGGTTATGATGATTCGTTGAATTATGTTATGTTAAAATTAAAATGTCATCTGGTTAGAATATGATTTGTGAAATAAAATAAACATGTCATTTATTTAGGATAATGTATTGTAAATAAACATGTCATTTTTTTAGGATTATGTTTTGTAAAATAAACATGTCATTTTTAGTCAAATTAGAACTGTAAAATAAACATGTCGTTTATTTAGGATTATGTTTTATAAAATAAACATGTCATTTTTATTGAAATTAGAACTGTAAAATAAACATGTCATTTATTTAGGATTATGTTTTGTAAAATAAACATGTCTTTTTTGTTGAAATTAGAACTGTAAAATAAACATGTCATTTTTGTTGAAATTAAAACTGTAAAAGTCATTTATTTAGGATTATGTTTTGTAAAATAAACATGTCATTTATTTCAGATTATGTTTTGTAAAATAAACATGTCATTTATTTAGAATTATGATTTGTAAAATAAACATGTCATTTATTTAGGATTATGTTTTGTAAAATAAACATGTCATTTTTGTTGAAATTAGAACTGTAAAATAAACATGTCATTTTTGTTGAAATTAGAATTGACAAATAAAATTGTCATTTTTGTTGAAATTAGAATTGACAAATAAAATTGTCATTTTTGTTGAAATTAGAATTGTAAAAAATAAATGTCATTTTATGTTTAATTAGAATGGACAAAATATAAATGTCATTTTGTGTTTTATTAGAATCAAAAAAATAAAATGTCATTTTTATTGAATTAGAATTGTCAAATAGAAATGTTATTTTTGTTGAATTAAAATATCATTTTTGTTGAAATAGAATTGTCAACAAAACAAAGTTATCGTTTTTATTAAACATTGAAATTGTATATAAGTAAAAGTATTCATTTTTATTTGTTAAATTAAACATTGAGTTGTATACAAATAAAAGTTATTATTTTTATTTGTCAAATTAAACATTGATTTATGTACAAATAAAAGTAGTCATTTTTCTTTGTCATAAAAATATTCATATTTTATTTGTCATTGTTAATATTGAAATTGTTGCCAAATAAAAATATTTCATTTTTATTTGTCATGTACATATTGAAATTGTATACAAAGAAAAACATTCATTTTTATTTGTCATGTGAACATTGAAACTGTTTACTAATAAGATTATTTCTTTTTATTTGTCACTAGAAAACATTGAACATGTTATGCAAATAACACTTCTTTATATTGTCATTTAAACATTGAAAACATGTCTTGTAGATTTTTTTTTTTATTTTGTCACGAGATTTATAAACATGCACATATGAAAAATTGTCTTTTTATTTTGTCATTAGAACTAGAAAATATGTCATTTTGTTAGAAATGTCATGTTAAAATAAAATTGTCATTTTATTAGAAAATGGCATGCTGAAGTAAAAATGTCATTTTATTAGATAATGTCATGTCAAAATAAAGATGTCATTTTGTTAGGGAATGTTATGTTGAAACAAAAATATGTCAACGATAAAATTTACATTTTTATAGTGCATGAAGAAATGATTAAAATGATCATTAGTTAGAAACACAAAAATATGTTAAAGATCAAAACATTATCATTGTTATGTTAGCAATATTAGAAAATTGACCGTATGTTAAAAATATGATTTGTGCTAGATTAAAACATTATCATAATAATGTTAATACTAATATAGCAGTCGAAATTAAATTATAAATATCCATTTATAATTTTAAACAGTGAAAATATGTTAAATAGAAAATAATTCAAACAGAATTATAGTTGGTTAAATTTATTAACCAATGATGTATTTAAATAAACTGTTGTTGTTTGGAAACCCCACACGGGTATTGGGATGATATTTGACATACACTAGTCCCGATATTTAGTTATATGTCAATCGATGTATTGACAGTCTGTGATAAACGTTATTTATTTATTTTAATGCTCACACAGTTGTAAATTTCGCTCTGGATGTGAATGGATTGTTTAATGATTATTTATCATTATTGTTATATACATGCGATGTATGAAATCCATATAACTGAAATTATATGGTAATTGATTGAGTCGCATCCCGATTCAGAATATTTTAAAATAAAGAATATTCAAAGAAAAGAATCTTTCAAAATAAAGACTATTTTAAAATAACGAATATTTTAAAATAAAATTCAATATAGAATAAAATTATGATCTTTATGTCCGATTTTGGATGGACACAAAAATATAAATATGAAGCCGGGTTAGGTATAGAACCGCCATGTTTAACCCAAACGGGTGTATTGATCGATTTTATTTATTTTAAAATGAATATCTAAAAGGAGTGATTTCAAAATTTAATATTTTGGAAATATTATTATTTTAATATGATAAAAATATAGAATATTCAATTTTGATTAAAAATTGAAATTGAAGTTAAAATCGTTTTAAAACGAATATATAGACGATTTATAAAATATGTTTCAAATTGGAAATCGATGAAATATATATAATATATATTATATATATAATGGCCTTAATAGAACGCGCCGCGCAGCGACCATTCGCGACTTTCAACCATTAACTTCAAATTGATGTAACGGGAGATCCGACCGTCGGATTCTCCTAAAACTGGAACCGCTGGGTTCGTATCGATAAGAGATTTCCAATGAATATAAGAGTTTTGAAATATAATGGTTAGATATGGAATTATGTCCAAATCAAATTTGAAAAAGGTCGTTATGGATGCAGTTCGGTGGTCGTTATTGGAAACCGACTGTACGGGCCTAAATAAAATTATTAAAAATATGGAATAATTATGTAAAATCATAATTAATAATTTGGAAAGATTTTGGATGAAACATTCCGTATTTGAAAAGATAAAAATATATTTTTATCGAAATGAACTAGTTATTAACTAGAATAAATCATTAAACTAAGATTTAATGAAGCTTTCCAATTAATTAATATTTAATTGGAATTAAATAAGATAGGTTGGATTTTTGGATTTGTCGTGAATGGTGTTTTAAATAACACTGTTCTTAAACCTCGTATGAAAAAAATCTTTTAATTAAGATTATAGTTTCCAATTATATTTAGTAATAGGAATAAAATGAAATGTGAATTGGGTTTATTGTGAACTGTGTTTTTAACGACATTCGTTCTTTAACCCAATGAACAGTGAAAATATAATTTGGAATTTATTAATCTTTTACTAAGATTTAAATGGAAAATTTCCAAAATAAGGTTTTCCAATTTTATATATTAAATTGGAATTGAATGGAATTCGATTTGGTAATAATCGAGATGAGCTTCAGTAAAAGAAGACCATTATCATATGTGGAATTTAAAAGGCTTTGCCGTTATTCCATTTATATTATTAGTCTGATACGGAAATTTATATCAATTGTATATTGACTTGATTTCTGTGGAAATTCCATATCTAATGGAAAATGATTTTGGGTTTATCGTGAACTGTGTTTTAAATGACATTGGTTCTTTAACCCAGTTAAAGACAAGATTAATTTCTTAAAGTTGAATAATCATAAAGTAATGATTTTTGATATTAAAACCAAATTGGAGTTTTAATGAATCTTTAAAAAGAAGATTAAAGAAGAAATTTAAAAGAATTTATCTTTGATAAAATTAATGGGAACTTTTCCCTAATAAGGTGAATATTTATTTAAAAGTATATTCTGAATTGGAATGAGGCAAATGATGTGTTTCTATAGAACTTAATTATTGATTATAAAATACACGAGTTATTCGGAAAGACCGGGTTTAACCCATTCTGAATAATTACTACGACGATTAAAATTCGAATATGAAGACGGTGGTTGAAGAATGGAGGTCTTCACATCGTTTAGGTGATTACTGATGTCTTGATTGGGAGCAGAGCCGGCCTAGGCCCAAGCCCACCAAGACCTTGGGCTTGGGCAACCAAAGGCCGAAGGGCAAAAAATGAAGGAAAAAAAATGCGATTAGTTCGTGGAATTTTTTTATGCTGTTTCCATCTTCAGTTTCCTTCTCTTTCTTCTTTCCTTTACAAATCTCGCAAGAAGCCATCTGCAACAAAATTTTGGGGCTTTTACTCAAACCCTAATTCAATCTTCCTTGCGCTTTGTTCACCTTCGTTTGCTCCTCAACAGCCATCAATCGTTGCTGCAATCATCTCTTCTCCGTTGCCGAATATCAGACGACTATTGCTCCTTCCATCTCCAGACAAGTTAAGGTAATTTCTTCTTTCAGATGCTGGTAATTCGATGGATGAATTTAATTTGGGTTTATTGGTAATTGGTTGTTTACTTACTGGAATTCTCTAAATAAATTGGTAATTTAGGTTTATTTGATATCTGGTTGTTTCAATTGTTTGGTCTATTTTGATCCTGGTAAACCATCGTTGCGGTTTGCTCCTTCCCAAGCTCCTTGCGGTTTCCTGTTTCGTCATTGTATCTTTCTAGATTAAGAACTGCATTTCTTTTTCTAAACTACAATCTTTTTACATTAAAAACTGCATAATTTTTTTTGAAACTGCCTTTTTTTAAAGATTAAAAAGAGTAACATAAATTTAATTTGTTATTAGATAGTGATAAATATGATAGCATAAAAAGACAATAAGAAACAGGTGAGAAGTAGAAAGCAAAATTCTGATGTACATAATTAAAGGGTGAAACAACGTCAAAATGCAATATCTATATCAGTCGGCTTAAATTTTAAACTATTCAATGCAAAAGCACAACAGTCAATCTGTTCAAATCAAGTCGGAGAAGCAACTGAAGCTATTGGTGAAAACGTTGATGATGCTTAGTTGTTTTTTGCTTTTTTTTTAATAATTGAATTAAATGTTGTAGGTGTAGCCTGCTTCATGTAGTGCATTTTGAAAGAAAATGAATATTTTGCATGCTATAGTCTTTTATGTTATCTTATACTTGATATTCAAAAAGAAAATGCTAAAATTTTATACAGCAAATTAGCAATGGGCAACAAATTTATTATGTGGCTTGGGCAACAAATTCTTTGGACCGGCACTGTTGGGAGGCATCCCAAAACAAGGTAATAAGTGGTGATCGTCCAGACGTACTTGGAGATCGACGGATATGCGAGAACCTCTCTCTTGTATTGGACATATGGGACGAGGAATAAGGTGTCTCCGGTTTCGTTTAGACCCAGAACGGACTTGTAAATGGATGGTATGTCCAACGCTGTATTCCTTTATGTTGTGTTTGTTGATCTCTGCTTAATATATATCTGTTTGGTGGCAGAGAATTTATTCTTTTGCTTAACACCCTTCTCTAAGACGTTTTATCTTAGAGGTTATATATTGGCAGAAATCAATGGTATGGTATGGATTGACAATGTGGCATGCTAAGATGCAAATGATCAAGGCTTTTATTGAAAAGCAGAGCCTTGTGGTTGATGATCAAAGCACAACTTTATTTAGCATAGCTTTGTGTAGAGATACTTTGCGAGCCTCACACCCTGGTATGAATCAGAAATGGGAGAGGACTGCAGGAAGGACATATGTTTCTTTCTAGCTAGGAGTGGTGTAAGGGTTTTACAAGCCCAGACATTTTTACTTATGTGGATGATGGAATGAGGCGCCTCGGTTTTGAGTCCCCAGTGGCTCTATATTTACGACCCGTAGGGTGGAGAAACGTATTGTTCAAGCATAACTAATCCACTAAAGTATTTTTAGAATGGCCCTGAAGATCCAAAGAATCACCTGAGTCTGAGTCCCGAGGCACGGGCTAGAGTGTCTCGAATTCGGTAAGGACAATCCCTTGCCTTGGTTCATGATCGAAATCCAACTTCCAATACGACCCATGCGGTTTTGATTGTATAACTAGTATGGAGACATAGTATATGGTAGCTATGCCGTCTATGATTGATACATTATGATTGAAATGTTTTTGAAACATATATACAATAATAATGATATCAAATCTGTTTTATCGTATCAAGCAATTTTGACCATTACAAGGTAAAACTCCATCCTCCGGTTTGCGTTGCATTGTGTGATGGGACTTGAGTCTTATAATGGTTTCATTTTTCTAAAAAGCATTGCGTTTTTTAAAGATTTACTTTATCTCTTGCACTGGCAATCCAATGGAGTAAACCCGTTCCGCGTTAGCGGCGTGGTTCTGTGATTAGCCTTATTATTATTAGTTAAGTAAGATTTCTCATACCAGTCCCATGACTGACTCGTAATTTGTTTCACTTTGCAAACTCGGGTGCCCTCTTTTCCACACGGGCAGTCGAGTGGCTTGTTGTGTAGATATCTATTTATTGAGCAGGATTCTAGATCGAAGCTTAAAGCTGTGTCCGGAGCATTGATAGTCTTCCGCTGTGTTAGTTTATTAGTTCCTCTGCATTGTATTACATCTTTGTAAATTATCTTCTGCTGTATTATATTCGATGTACTCTGATATTCTGTACTCTGATGTAACATTATTATAATGTTTATAAAAGTCTTCTGTTATTTGTTCTGATGTTTGTATGCCGAAAGTTAGTGTATCTGGCGATGTCCCGCGAGGGGAATTTTCGGGTCATTACAGATGTCGTATCTATGGTTATCCACTAAATAACATATGCAACTTCTGATTGTGTCCTACGATGTTCAGTACTTAAACAGCTCCGAAATGTACCCTTTCCGGATCCATGCAATCATTCAAGACCTTGCATCAAAATTATAGCAGTAGTTATAGAAGCAGAAACCTCTAACTCCTTTATGAAATCATCAAATAAAACTCTCCTTATTGTCACCACAAACACCGTCAGCCATGGATGTAAAGCCTCAAAACTTCTTAGTTAGAAGAGATTTCCTCATTGATCGTATACTACGTCCTTATAAAGGCATGTCATCATAGGCAATCGCTTCAAGGATTTTGAAAGCAGAAACTCCCAGTTAGAAAACAGTTAAGACTCCCTTCTGATTCCCCCGAAAGGTGTAAAGTCCTTTATACAAAGAAGTTCTTTCTTAAAAAGATACCACATTTGTTCTTGCTGAAAGAGTGGAAGCTAAATTCTCTAATGAAGCAGTTAAATTTTAAAATGTATAAATATTAGAAATGTAACACATCCGAAAGGTAATAGGAAGAAACCTGAATATTTTGTATGCCATACGTGTGATATCACTACAGCAAATAAGCAAATTTGAAACATATGATATTTTTTACTTGAAACCCTTTTTCTGGGTTTCTAGGTATGAAACACTTAACAAGTGTTTCTATGCATACTAAATCGTTTGCATTATTTCTATTAACGAGCGTCACGGCACGCGCTTCGCGCGTGATCATGGCACACACTTCGCGTAAGGATTATTGTTCCTTAAGTACTGCGTATTTTACATATGCAAAAAAATATTTGTATTAATATTTGGTTTATTATTCTCATTAAACGTGCTTTATCCATTGAGGACAAAACATATTCTTATTTCCTTTACCTTCCTAACTTCTTTCAGACAACATTCACTTTTATTTACACATATACTAAGACATTCACTTTTATTTGAACATATACTGAGACATTCACTTCTCACATTCATGGTCTCACGCAAGCAACATGGGACAATGCTCCCATTTACTTTACTATTTAAAAGGAACATAAAACATTATTTTTCATACAAATCACGAAGAAAAACCTTAGAAACAAAGTACATAGGTTGAGGGCAAAGAACGCTGGTTAAACTTAAATGTGGTGTAATCTTATTTATGCGTTTACCTGGGAAAAAAATCACCTTTTGAATGAGGTGAAGCTTCAAAAATTTAAACCCAATAAATAAAAAGTAAATTTGTTGTGCAGTGTATTCAATTTTATGAGGCAGTGAGTATTGGGAAGATAGGTATGAAAGAGGAGAGAATTTCAAGCAAAGCGTAGACGAAATGAGGAAAGAAGCGTGAAAATTAATTGGATGGTGTGCCATATTTGAAGGTGAATGGCTGTTTCTAGAATAGCGCATTTGCAGGGGAGACCGACCTTTCAAATGCACCTACGCTGATGTCAGATTTGAATAAAAATCATTAAGATTTTATTTATTTGATTTTAGCACGTTCAACTATTTATTAATTGCTAATTTATATCGTAATACGCAATAATAAATGTCGTTATTCAAATTTAAATGCCTATTCAAATTATCGTTGGATATTGAAAGAGTAATCTAATTATATTAATTGCCTATTTATAAACGTTACAACACTTATTTTATAAACACATATTTTTTTTCAAATAATTTCAATTAGAGGGTAATAGGTGGCAGTGAATAATACTGGTAATGTTAATATAAAAATTCAAGGTTTTATACTTATAGCTAATAGAATAAGCAATGAAACATTCAATGCAAAATTTATATTAATTGCCTATTTATTAATTTCCTATTCATAAACGTTACAACACTTATTTATAAATGCATATTTTTTTAAAATAATTTTAATTAGAGGGTAATAGATGGCAGTGAATAATATTGGTAATGTTAATATAAAACGTCAAGGTTTTATATTTATGGCTAACAGAATAAGCAGTTAAACATTCAATGAAAAATTTATATTAATTGGCTATTTATTAATTGTCTATTTATAAACGTTAAACACTTATTTATAAACACATATTTTTTTAAAATAATTTTAATTAGAAGGTAATAGATGGCAGTGAATAATATTGGTAATGTTAATATTATGTTAAATGCGTAAAGGATTTAAAGTCCGGTAATAGTGCATAAAGGAAACAAATTCTAGTATGCTGGATATGGTATTCTTGAATAAGATGGAGTAATTATTGCCGATGCAATATTATGTTAAATTGACCTATTATGTCGCTGATGCAATATATTACGAAGTCAATATGATTTTTTTTCAAATATTTTAAGGGGCATTTTCGGTAGTTTGCGTGTATACCAAAAAAGTGTGACACCAAACCTATTCCAACTATTATTAAAGATTAATGATATTAAAGATATTTTAATTATTAATTTATGCCAAAAAAGAAAAGCATACGGTCCTTGCTGCTACATATGACCTAATCTGTTCCCGAAACCTAATTATTTGGCCGCTTTCCTTCGTTTCTCCGAACCCTGTCCCTTCGACGTTTTCTTTTTCATTTCAACGTCAATTGTTGAGCTTCTCGGAATCAAAATTAGTTTCCTCCTACAGATCTATCCTCTATCCAATAGTTATTTGCTTAAGAAAGAGGTTATTTCTCCTGATCCTCATAAAACAGGTATTAGTCCTTTTTAATATTGCATTTAGTCCGATTTTCGTTCGATTTCAACTTGTTACTTTATTTTGTTCTACTTCGTTGGATTCACAGCAAACAACTCGTTACTCGTAAGAGCATCACTGCTACGTAGTTAGAATTGGAGTTCTGTTTAGATAGGACCTCAAGCATGTTCTGGAAGTTATTGATAGTGTTGTTTATTTACTATATGATAACTTATTACGGAATGTTGATGTTATTGCACTTTTCTTTTTGACTTATGTTACTTGAGATATACACAATACTTTGGAGTTCTTACTATTCTTATATTTTATTTGCAATTTGAACGGCAGGAGCCATTTTTTTGGTGTCATAGGTTTTTATGATTCATTACAAGGGATTTGAGTGGTTGTTACAGGTTTTGATGAGATTTTGATTTTCCAACTAAACCATAGCATCATATGTAAATATTAAATAATGACTGGTTTTCTACAATCTAAGGTGAATTTTCAGGATAGCCTGTTTCCTTGTGATCTTCATGATACAACTAAGATGTACCATTTGCAAATATGTACCGTTTACTGGTGGAATCAAAGATGAGAAGTGGATCGTACCTCTGAGGTCAAATATGCAAAATTATTGTTATCTATCACTAGACGATCATCTTGTTAATTTTTGGTTCCTTCTAATATCAATGCTTGAAATTTTTAGTTCCATTTTTTTTAAAAGTTGAAATGTCCCAGGAGCTTCTACTTGCTGGTGGGCATGCAGCTGCTAGAACAGTCTATGATGTCATAGCACTTTTGGCACGCCGACTTTCTCGATGGGATGATAGGTACTACATATGTTCTTAGTATATTCTTTGTAGTTCTTAGGCCAAAATAAAAATTTAGAAAATTAGGAAGGTGGAAAAACAACGTTTCACCCTTTTCTCCTTAGTTGATATACATTTGGCTGGTCAGCTTGTGGCAATACAAGGTAGCACATCTTCGTGCATACTATGTTCCTCAATGTAATTTTAATTTATTCATCTCAACTCATATATGTCCTTATTATCCTATACTTTTTTCCTTTATTCAGTAGTGAATTTTTTATCAATTTATATGTATAATTGGTAAGAGGGCTTAGGATTGGCATAAAGGCCTAACTTTTTATCAGAAACTATATCTTGTTTGACCATGCAACTGTCCACTTCCCCAGTTTCAAAGTGCTTTCCAGTCAGAGCAATAACTGGATTTTCTCAAGTCTATTCTATTATCTTTATCAAAACCTGAGTATTCAATTTGCATTGTTGACATAGTTAAATTAATTACTGATTGTATTTTTGGGCTATGTTGTAGACTGTTCCGCAAGTTTGTACTTGGAGCAGCAGATGAGATCGAGTTGAAGTTTGTTAACAGGTACTTTAATATGCTTTCAACTTGGTACACAGTCGAAGGGTATTGTTATGATATGGACAGTGAAATTGGGGGGAAAATAATAATCTAAGAGGCCCATTTGATTTCATTTTCAGCATTAGTTATAGAATATGACAAGAGTGAAGGAAGAAATATGGAGGGGACGACAAATGGATGAATGGATGAAGGAGGAATGGACTTGTGTTATATCTCAAAACACACACACACACACACACACACACAAAGTTGAAAATAAAAGTTTTTATTTATTTATTTATTTTGATTCTGTATGTTGACTTCATTTCTTAAATTGGTCGTCTACCATCCGCAGCCATAGTTTTTCTTAAAATGGAAATAAAAGTTTGTATGGATGAAAACTCAAAAATAAAAAGGGAAAACAACCTGCAGCCATCATTTTTCTGCTTTTTGTTTTTTCGTATTTTGATTCCACCATCATAATATAAAAGTTATAAAAAGGAAAACGGATTTATTTGCCAAACCCCTACCTAAAACATGTAATTATGAACTTGATGCTACTGTTGGTATTCTTATATGCTTTTGATAACCTTGTTATTTTCAACTATCTTTACAGGCGAAATCATGAAGATTTAAATCTGTGGAGTATAATTCTGAACCAAGAAATAAGGAAATTAGCTACCCAGGTAAGCCCAAATCATATTTTTGAATGGCATTGCTATGAAGCAAGCTTTCATTTGTAGAATTTGCATCATCAGTTTTTAACGTTGATTTTGTAGAATATTATGCATAACATTCATGTTGTGATTTAATATTATACATAATAGTATTATGGAAATCCAGTTCTAAAATTTCAGATGCCCTTTTTGAAAGTGGAGACATGAGTTGGATGCTTGTGTACACAGTGCATGAGTTGGAGTTACTGACACAAAATTTAATAGCTAAAGGTGGCACAAACATTCCAGCTGGTGTTTCCAAGGCCCAGGATATAATTAACGCACAAAGGTACCCTTTACTTGATAAGTTGACTATGCTTTTCCAAGTACTATGGATATAATTAATAAATTGATAAACTCTTACTGTGAACTAGTTGTGTCTGCTTATTTATTCATTAAAACATAAAAAATGACTTCCACTACAATAATACAAGAAATACTCGTTTAAGATTGCACTGGTAGAAAATGTTGTGTTGTTTAGGTGTATAAGATATCTATTGAAGCTGCATGCAGGCTCCAGTGGCCTTCAAATAGGCTTATAGTGCAAGTTCTTGATGATTCTACTGATCAATCAAAGTATGTACTTTCATAGCCAATCACTAATCATTTTATTTCTTATTTGATTGGGGGCATAAGTTGTCCCTATCATGCAGTGGGAGGACTATACGATAGGATACTGAATATGATGTGCTTTGTTCATTATACCATGTTGACTGGACGAGGAGGTAAATTCCAATACATTTTTCTTTTTTATGTAGTGTAAAATATTCCTGTGATGATCTGAGTTTATCTTCTATCAATCATCCGCAGTGTTGTTAAAAGTGCGCTTAAGCGCGCGCATAAGCGCAAAGCGCAATGAAGCGTAGTTGATCAAATTTTACTATATATGATCGAATTTTGAATACAGGCAACTGCTTAAATGCACAGCTTAAGTTAAAATCAATCAAATCTACAGATTGGACAATGATTAACATACATCGTAGGAACCAAAAGCTGATGATACATCAGTTCCCGTTTTCGTTTTCTTGTAGCGATTAGATTAGAATTTTGGGAAAATAAATCCATAAAGATCAAATTATTGCATTAGCATTAACACAGCTGATTAATTATTTTTAGTTCATATTTATGTATTGGTCCAGGACTGTTTTAGCCTTAAGAAGTTCTATCTTAATTCACTTTTAAGAATGAGAAGTTTTTTCTTCAATTTTGTTTTCTAACCTACTTATGATACCTCATTATAATGATTTCTTACAGGTGTATTAGTCCTCTTTCACCATAATGAAAACAGCCTCACTGTCAAATTCTCTCGAAGAAATCAACAAAAAATAGACCGACTGACTTCTTTTTGATATTGACCTCGTTAGGTCTCGTGCACTACTGTACCACTCTTAATGCATCTCTGGCAGGCAGTGCTCGGTTCATCCGTAATGTTAAGGGATGGAAAAAATGATTTTAAAAGTCACTAAGCATCGTATACTAAATGCTTATGCCGTTACCGCAGTGGTAAAATGCAGTGTCTTATGACATTTGCGAAGTTCATCAATGAAATATATGTTAACAAACAATGCAATCCTTTTTTTGGTTTTCATAGGCTTGCTAGAAAAAATATTAAACAACGAAGCTATTCTAGCGGATCATACTCAGGAGACCAGAGAGTAACAAGACAATTTGGAAGAGAGGATGATTCAAAATCTCGGCCTTGGATTTGAATATGTCATTGTATGTTGATTATCCCTTGATATAAAGCGTAATGCCGAAAAGAGAGCAATTCCAGTAAGTACATTATTTTGTCTACATACTATAATTTTCCCAATAGTTTGGGACATATAGGGTTAACGTTAGGTTTTAGCATATATCATGAAAGATTTTTTTTTTTCTTGATATTACAATTTTGTTTCGTCAATATGAACATTTCTGTATTTTCCATTAACCGATTCTGAATACAAAATTAAGGTTAAAGCTGTATTGGTTGCTATTGATCCACAGCGTGACATTCCTGATCAACTTAAGGCATATCTTAAAGGTCTGATCAATGATGGGTTCAATATTCTATTGTTTTTGGTGCATACAAAATGAATTAATTTACTCTTCATCTGTTAATATCTACTACATAATTTTTTTTGGCTCAGATTTGTGGTCTAAACCAATAATCTGGTGGAACATATGATTATTGATGCTATAGAGTAAGTAGGTGAAATCTATGTTGTAAATGCAGATCATGGAAACGCTGAAGACATGGTAAAGAGAACCAAAGAAGAACAACTACTACTCAATAAAGCAGAGAACATCTAGATCCTCACTTCCCATACTCTTCAACCAGTAAGTATTTTACTTAAATGCTGATTAACACTTGACTTTAGGTTGAAAAATTGAAACAATCGTGTGTATTGAAATTTGAAATTTGAAACAATCGTGCATATGGAGACTGTACATGGATATGGACTGAAAATGGAACATGGGTTGAAAAATTAAATCCAAGTTTGTTTAGCAAGTTTGATTTTAACAGATTTGTCCTATGTTTCATATGGTGCCTATATATTTATATGATGAACACTTGACTTTAGGTAATTTTGCAGATCAAATCTTCCTGTTTCTTATGCCCTTCCTTAGCCATAACAAACAATTTATGTGTCCTATTGATAAACTTATTTTATTAGAGCCACTTTTAGTTTTCTTATAAGCACAATGCTGAAATGTGTACGTGCATTGATTGTGACCTGGCTGACTTGAGAAAACCGGAGACGACCGCTGCAACGTTTGTAGGAATTCACATGGTAATCGACTGTGCAACAGGAAAGTCTGAAGAACCTATTCGCACGGTAGAGAAAGTTGAAAAGGGTTTTAACTGTTTTTATGGTTAGTTGGTAGATGACGTATAGTTCGAAGCTTGCTGGTTTATGCTTGTCTAACTGACCAGATTTGTTTAGGTAGACTGGGAAAGCAATTTTGCTTTCCCATAGTGAGACCCATTCTCTTTGTGTCTTCTTTGCACCTTCACAGATCCTTTATCTGTCATTCTCACTGATTCTCACATGTTCCTGACACATGCTTTAATAATCTCATTAAATAGTTATAGTTTGATTCCCTTACCTATTTCAGCACTAAAAGAGTTTTTTTTTCCTTATATAAACTCCATGTGTATTTTTTATATGTGAGAGAATTAGTGAAGCAGAGAAAAGAAGTGATAAATGAACAAATGAATATATATGTGTATTCATTTGTCAGGAACCAAAAGTGTTACATTATATTTAAACTTGCCAGGAACCAAATATATTATATTATATTGATTTGTCAGGAACCACAAGAATTACTATATTTTTTATTCCTCTTGGATCATTAAATAAAATAAGAACTCGGAAAGTAAAAAAAGATGCAAGCTTGATTAGAAGCAGCAGCAACAGCAGTAGGATTAGCAATGGAAGAGTTAGAACTAAGACTGCTGCAACCAGCGAATGCGTACAACGTAGAGCTGAAGAAATCACGTGCTTACTGTTGGAGTCATGTCATTTTTGAACTGTAGCCGAGAAGGTTGATGGACACGATTTAGTACATTGTCCTAGAGGTATTGGCAATGGTGCAGGCAGGTCGGGTTAATGAGAAGAGGGATATTAGCTAAGACAACATGTGAATTCCTGAACTATTGCTCGGTATCAGTGTTTTTTCGTGCACACAGTGGACGGGTTCGTGCATGTAGTGTCTGTTGCATAAAGATGGACGTGGAAAGAAGAAGATGGGTCGACAACTCTTTCAGGTGAGTATTTAATAAGCACAACCAATATGTTTTGTGTGTTTAATAGGATTTTCTGTTTGATATATTAAAACATTAGATAGATACCTGACTGCTTAGAACATAGAATGGACATGAATATCAACAATTTACTATATTATATGTTATGTGGTAACTGTGTTCACATTATATGCTTCTAGGCGTTTGTAACAAATGTATTCAAAGAAGAGCTATATGATTTATACTATCCATTTTTAACAAATATGAGCTATCCACTTTATCTCCAGACTCCACTGTTCAACTTAATACATTCATAGTATATTTAAACAAAATACAATACACTCGTACTTTCATGTAACTGGTCATTCATTTACAATATGTTAGCCTTTCCCTCCGATCCCATCAAGCTCTATGGGTTTAAGGGAATGAACAGGGTGTTCGTAATTTTGGGAGATGTTTTTTATAACTTGTTGGCAGGCTTGTTATTCATTTGTTTTGGAGTACAAGTGGGACTAGTAGAATTTGTACTTATACGGTCTTTACCTTTATAGAGCTTGTGCCCTGTGTACACATTATGTATTTAACTTACACGGGAAATGTCTTTAAATGGAGTTGGTTAGGTCACCGAGTTGAAAGTTTAGGAAATACCATGTTTGAGCGTATTGATTAAATGTTAGGAAGAAATGTGGGTTTCTTTTAGTTAGACACTGTGTGCATCTAGATAATACTTGGTGCTTCTCCAATTTTTTGATGGTTCATACGGTTAGAATAAGATGATTGCTCGAAGTAGCTAGATTAGATGGGGAAAAAATAAAAAAATTGCAAGAGCATGACTGTATATTGAATGCATGGCACCATTATTGTGTCGATCCATTTTGTTTGTAGCCATAAATCGGAAAGTCTGCCTACATGCCATCTGTCTTCCCATATTCAGCACTAATTATTGATATTAACACATCGAAATTTAATCTTCTCACAATCCAATGTTTACATTCTACATATAAAGACCAAAGTTTCAATAGTCAATTTCCCCATGATATCAAAATACATCCCAATGCACGTTAACATAAATTAAAAAGACATGATAATTTCTCGATCTTGAAACATATCACAATCCAATGATAAATGGATATTTTATCCTGCATTCTTAGTTGCATGATACTTATGAGCCTTCTAGCTTTTCATTAACCGTATGCCCTAAACTTAAGAAATGTTTGATTACACCAATATAGTTGCTTTTAATAGCTTTTGTAAGTAATGGATAAGAATATTGTATTCAGTTTTAGTTTTAAAATTGAGCTTCAACTTGGTTTTGAAATCGAGTTTCGATTAAATTAATGCATTAGTTTTTTTTGTGTTAATGTTCGTGGTTGTTATGATTGTTTTGTTGATTAAAATTATATGGGGAGTATATAATGGAATATGATTTCCTCCTTTTTGCAGATATGGATTTCAAAACGATAATATGATGGATCATGGTATATAGAAAGCGTTTATGGGTAAGTTTGGTTATCTTTATATGTTATTTTATTAAATTTTTAACCTTATAATTGTTGTGTAACATGGATTTGTTGCTGTATATTTGTAGTTTTTTGTTACTTTAAATATATAGTCTATCTTTATTCATTAGTAATTTGTTTTTGGTAAATTTACTTATGGCATTTCCTTTCATGTTTTTTAGCTTTTAATTTGAAGAATGATAGAATTTTTATATTATTGATGGTATCAATTGCGTTTTAAAACTAATTATCATATCTTGAATCCATAACACATTAGTGGTGTGGTAAATTATCAGTTTAAAACATACCATAAGCATTTTTGATCGTCAATTTGAAACACTAATAAGTGTTGCTGGTTATCATTTTGAAACACCTATCAAGTGTTGCTGATTATCAATTTGAAACACTAATTAAGTGTTGCAGTTTATCAATTTGAAACACTGACCAAGTGTTTCAATCCGTTAATTTGAAACTCTCAGTGAGTGTTTCAATCCGTCAATCTGAAACACCTACTAAGTGTTTCAGTTTGTCAATCTGAAACATAACACAGGTATTTCAAAAATCTGCAACATACCAATCTGCAACACCTAAAATGTGTTTCTAAGATTTTTTAGCAATGTTTTATTACCATTTCAAATTGGTCATTTTGGTATTGTGTATTCCATGTATCTAATGCTACTGAAGGGTGGCAGCTTCCGAAAGTATCGGAAGATTTCTTTCAGATAAGGCAGTGCTACTGACAGTTAATACGAATAAAATTGATTTATTTCCTTATAAAGTGATACATTATACCTACTCCACTATATTTGTCATATTCTCATTGGCTTGTAAATAAAATATAGATCGAAAAGTTTCCTTTTATAGTTTTTTTTATACCAAATAAGGTATAAAATATTTATATGGATATATTAACAGTTTAATTAACATGTAACTTTTTCCTACATAATTCCAACTTAAAAAATTCATAACATATTCATGCAATCATAGAAAAATATAAAATTCAAACCGATCTCCAAAATCATATAATAAACATCATTCCAAGATTTTGTGGTATTTGAAGGCCTTTAAATATAGGTTATGACCTAAATCCTATTCATTCTTATGCATATCAGACATATAATTCATGTCAAACATAGTTATTGATTAAGCACAAAAAGTATTATTTCAATAATTCATGTCAAACATAGTTATTGATTAAGCACAAAAAGTATTATTTCAATCACGAAAAAAGCCATCATGAATACACATCATTTTCAGATATAACTCAATAACAGAATCACATGGCTAAGAGTATTATTCACCTTGATTAATAAAGGTTATGAGATTTGTTGTTATTGCTTTCCAAGCACTAAATCCTAGCTTTCTTTTTCTTCTTCTTCCTTATCTTTAATGGCCGACCTCCCTTAATTTTTTTAGGTTTCAAAGAATAAATTAGAGGAGAAATAAATGTGAATTGATATATATATATATATATATATATATATATATATATATATATATATATATATAAGAGTCGAAAGTCTACCACTTTACCCTTCTCATATGCCCTTCTTTATGCATATTTTAGTTGATTTATTTCTAAGTCTAACCTACTAGTTAGTTTATTAATGCAAACCACCATCCATAGCCTTAACAATTAATTACCTTATCAAGAAGATTTTAAAGTTAATTATTTATTTTATGTATGATGTTTAAAATTAAATAATTAAAGTGTTTATAAACAATGAATTAATTTATGGAAGGAATTTTACAGAATACATATGATGATTTCTTAATGATATTTCGCAAATTAAGGAGATAATTTTCAGATGATATTTTATATATGTCATAGAATGGATCAAAGGTTCTACTAGTTTAATCTGCCGGACCATGTGAATTTCGTTAACCGTTATTTATCATTTATCTTTATTTAAATCTAGAATTATTCTAATCAATGTTAAATTTTAAATAATTTTAGTTAGTAATTGAATTTTAAAACAATTATTTTTGAATATTCAATAATAGAATACTGGTTTGAATAATTCAATAACAATTATTTGCATAAAAATGTAAATTACTTATGTTTTAAGATCAATGAAGTTCTGTTTAATAATGATTCGTAAAACATACACTATAATATAATGTATCTTGCCGTCCAAAAGTGATAGAAATTCCAATAGTTTGATGGCTAAGGTTGGAAAGTTATCTACTAAATTGATTATTTGAAGGAAAAAAAATTAGTGTAATAATTTTTTTGATAAACCGTGTAATTGATAGAGGTCGGTATAAATGATATTTTAGATTTAAGATTAATCCATGGATTCATGCATATATGAGAGTTTTTTTATTCAAAACTGTTTGAGCACAGCTAGACCATTCCGCTTACACGTTGCATTTATACCCGTCTTTTGACAGCTTGGTTAATTTTCACCACCTTTAATCAACTTGGACTTTTCTTCACATTTCTTTGTCCCTCGTTCACATTATGAACTTTCCATATGAAGACCCTAATTGCTACTTCATATCAAATCCCTCTTTTTCTTCTTCTGACACAGATATAATCACAGTCGGAACTCAGGTACAAACCATTCAAAATCAAAACAGGTTTTCCCAATGGAGTCAAAAAGAAGCTCATGCCCTTCTGAATATTAGGGCTGAACTCGATTGGAAGTTCACTGAAACCAAAAGAAATAAGGCGCTTTGGGCTGAGATTTCTATGGGTATGCAACAGATAGGGTACAACCGAACTGCATAGCAGTGTAAATCTAAGTGAAAGAACTTACTCAATTCCTACAAGATCTATTATGTATACTCATTGTTATGGTACTTGGATTTGCATATTTTCAATTAGAAAATTTACTCATTTTTTCCTAGTTTTTCAGGTATATATCGTAGTTCTACAGAATGATTTTGGATCAAACTATTTTCTTTAAGCATATATAAAAAAAATGTTGTTTACTCGTCGGTATATCTATTATGAAATTTGCCTTTTGTATTCATGTAATATACATGGGAATATTGCTCATACATATGAACTCAAAATTTTGATTCATAAAATAAATAAATAACATAAAAGCAAACTTTGCAAGCTATCAATCCATCTTATATGTTGTAACATACTGCGATGAATTGGTATGGCAAACATATATGCAGGGACATTCAGATAGGAAATTCCCATTCCATGAGGAAATGAGAGGCATTTTCGCTGAAAGAATGGAAAGATCGAGTCATTTAAGTAGAGGAAAGATGAAAGTTGATAATGGAGATGAGCAAGATGAAGAAAATCACATTAGCAAGAAAAATAGAACGACATCCGGGTGCACTGATGTTGTTGAAGTTTTAAGAGAATTTGGAAGAAAACAAACAGAAATGGAAAAGATAATGATAATATCTTTAGAAGCAAGAGAAGCTGAAAGACGGTATAAAGAAGAAGAGTGGAAGAAGGAACTGATAGCCGCATATGAGAAGAGGAATGCGGCAGATGGAAGATGGAGAGAAAGATATGAAGAGAAATGGGCAAGAGAAGATATTAGAGATGAAAGAAGGCATGAGATGATAACTGCTATCCTGGCAAAGATTGATGACACTGTCTAAAAGGCACCTTAAGGATTAGGGCTTGCTTTTAATTTTTTATGTCAGTTTAAAGTTTAATTCACACCTAGTGCTGGTAGCTGCAATGTAGCTAGGGAGCAGAATTCCTTTTGCTGCGGGAAACGGTCAAGTGCATAAAATCAATGTGAAACAACATTCGTGCTTTGAATGTGAATTAGTTTATGAATTTTCTTACATGAGCTCTGGTATTTGTGTTTGCAGATTCTTTGCTTGGAAGATACATATATTAGGCATAAGTTTAACCGAAGAAACAAAAACTATATATGCGGTCAAATTTATGTCCAAGTGCTTCCAACATATAGTTCAACATCTTTGGCTTTATTATCTATCAATTGATAGCATAATTTAGCTGGATGATATTTCTTAATTTGAATGAATAAACTTACATCATTAATATATATTTCCATACTTAGCAAGATTTACAACTGGAACAAGCCTACTAGAGTTTAGTTGAACATGGTACTACAAATAACATAATGGTTTCCCAATGCCAGCATGTGCATCATCAGAAATCATATTCCCCAGAAAACACAGAAAAATATTTCCCAAGCTTTTTGTATGATTCAGTGGGCGTTTTGACTTCTTTGCCATAATTTTCCAGTGTTTCGACTCATACAAACAATGTCTGAGTCAACTTCTTGTCCGGTCTGTGTACGTTTGAGTGTCTTATAGGACATGACATAAACACCTCTCTGTCGAGTTCGGTCTGCCCGATTAACACCCTAGCAAACATAGAATTTTTTGAAGTCATTCCATGCCTTTCTTACTCTTGAAGCAACTTCAATATAATATTGCAGAAATTTTCTTTCACAAACATGAAATTGTTGGAACCAAAATAAACAAGGGAAAATCGAAGGTCAAAATTAAGATGAAGGGATGCAGAGGTCAGCATTCCTTCGAAAGAGATGAGAATAAAATTTCGTAATACACTTTCGGAACCAAGGATGAAAGGGCAAAAGAGATTTCTTCTTCATACAAAAAGCCCCTGTCGTTTTCATCCGAAGGGCAACATCCCCTGGTATATGCAATTTTTAAACGTGAAGAGCTAAACTTAATATACCTTTCGATCTGCTCGAAATGGAAATACGGCAAAGCTTGAGCCTCCACCAACAAGGCATCCTACGTAAAAGAAAAGAAGAAACCGTAGGCAACACCGAAGTTGGAAGCTCCAGCAAATCCATCTTTTTAGCCTTCTACTAGGGCCCTCGCCTCTGAAAGATCTCTTTCGTGAACCCTTACGACAACCCTATAGTTGCTCTCACAAGGAACAACAGAAAGCACACTCATGAAGCCACCCACAAACACTTCCGCCAGAAAGTTGGGGAGGAACCCATACTCCAGAGGAATGGCCGGTCTGTACTTATAAATACGACCGTAGAGGTCCAGAATGAGGGACCAAACTTTCTTTTGTCAATCTTGTAATCATAAATCCGAGCAGTAAACCATAATTTTTAAATCGATTTAGAAAAAAGAGTCTGTAAACGCTGAGACCATTAATAAAGAATTTTTTCAAACAATTAAGATAATGAAGTTATAATTGTTCAACTATTATTTTACTATTATCGTAACTTTATAGGTTTCTTATCTAGTAACTCCAAAATATGAGAATTTGTCCAAGGAGTCTACTAAATGGTTACAAAAGTTCATAGCCATTACCATCATAGTCGGTTTCGAAACCCTATAAGACAATACCTACCAATGGTTTCCTTAGACCACTTCCAACCTCCCCATAGGTCAAACGTATAAGTTCGATCGAAACTACTTAAGCTGATAACTACTGTTGTAATAGAGTGTTATTACAACGGTCCATTCAAGCCCGTTGTAATAGATGCCCTATACAACACTCTTTTTACAACGGACAATGACTGTCCATTGTAATTGATTGCTATTACAACGGTCATTTTTGACCCGTTGTAATAGATGTAAATTTAACTTCACAAAGTGCCCATTGTAATAGGTGTCAATTTTACAACGGTCATAAAATGCTCGCTGTAAGAGGTGCTAATTTTACAACGGTCATACTACCCGTTGTAAGATATGCTAATAAATAAATAAATAAATAATAATGAATACTAAGTTATTTATAGTAATAATTAATATTTGTTATTTAGTAATTAACATTTGATAATTTTTATTGAATACTAAAGAATTAATAATTAATATTTACTATGTATTTGATACTTTATTTTTAATATTTTTTTTATTAATGTGTAATTTTTAATTTTTTAATAATTAGGAAGTGATATTTATTATTACCTTTTTGGTATTTAATAATGCAAATACTTGTTATATTTTATATAGAATGTTACAAAAAACATTTAAAAATTTCTAAGATAAATTTTCTAATATTAAAAAAAATAAGAATTAAAATTTGAAATTTTGACAAAAATTTAAAAATAAAAAATATAAACATTATTCCAAATTTTAAAAATGTTAAAATAATTATAAAATTATAAAATATAATTTTATATTATAGATATGCCATAGATAATTGTTTTCTATAACCATTAATTATATTTTATATTCAATAATTTATTATGATTAGTCGTTAATAATTAGTAAATTATAGTTAATGTTTATTTATGATTAAGAAATAATAATTAATAACAAGCATATAATGATTAGTACTTAATAATTAATATTCAGTTATAATTAATAAGTAATAAGTAACAATTGATAATAAATAACTAATGAATAAAAAGCAGTATTTTCTAATAATTAATACTATTAAATAGTATGTATTAAATAATCATTAAGTAAGACTAATAATTAATAATTAATTAGTAATTAAAATAATTAATAAGTAATTTATATTATCTTGTATTTGATATTTAATAATTAAATTAATATTTCCGTTTCATAGTTTAAAAACTTTAAAATTTTCTGAAGTAGATATATTGTTTTTAAAAGTAGTTTTACTCGTTTTCTCTTGTTTTGGTACGACTATGAATTTTAAAAGTAATAATGAAACACAAACATTTCGTAATTATTTTGTTTTGATTTTATATTTTCAACTATTGATATGTTTCAACTATTTCATCTTCATCACCTTTCAGTAACCAAAATCATATTGATATGGGAAATATCGACTATTTCATTTTCAACCATTGATAAGGAAAATATCAAACATTCAGAAGGTGGATTTGAATGTACTGTAGCCTTAATAATATTGGAAACGAATATAAATATGGCAGCATCGGGATAAATATCTATCCGACTTGAAATAAAATACATATTTTATTATAATTTAATATTTAATAAATGTTCAATTTCATTAATTTGTCATACACAAATAATACAAATAAAAGCATCAAAGCCCAGCTCGATACAATTATCCATAAATAAATCGCCGTTAGTCCCAATCACTATTTCTGATTGTCGGCCGTAAGATTAAAAAGAAAAGCCTAGATCTCTCAATCCACACGACCTTCCTCATCCAGCAATCTTTTCGTCCTCGCTCCATAACGCCAAACCCTGATTTCGAAATTTAATGGTCGTCCATTCCTTCTCCCTTAATAATTTCAGACCCTAATTTGAAGCCATTTGACCGCCGATGTTGATCTCTAAGATTATCTCACTTTCAGCCACCGGATCGTCGTCTATTGGATTTGCTGACATTTTTTCTCCCTTTATCGATGACGGTTGTGGCGCCTTTCCATCCACGACCATGTGATTTGGGCTTCCTGTAAAAACCCGGAAAATCTGAGCCAATTTAAAATTTTTATTTTGGCAATTTTAATGAATTTTGAATATTTAAAATGAATTATTTTAAATAATATTGACAAGGAATTTATTTTGAATAGAATTCGACGTATATATTATACGCGTCGTCGTTAGAATATAAATAATTATATATAATTATAAAGGGAATTGAAAATGGCGCGGTAGTTCGATAATTCGATTTCAAACTTCAATTGAATGTACCGGGTGCAAAACAAACTGGATTTTAGTGAAACAAAAAACGTTAGGATCTAATTGGGAATATCTTTCCAATGAATCCGAAAAATCGAAATTTCATAGCGGGGATCAAAAGATATGTCCAGTTGAAAATTCTGAATAGTCGCTATGGAATTCAGGCCCTTAAAAGCAGACATTTTGCAAACGACCTCAGATTTCGACGAAACCACTTTTGTTGGGTCTGTGATGTCAAATTATTGCTAGGTTTCAAATTTCATAATTTTCGAATCAATATGTGAGCGTGGCAAAGGAAAACGCGTTTGACCAGTTTCAGTTGATTTTAATCGACTGGAAATTGGCCATTTTTCCAACGGTCTCAGAATTCGACGAAACTAGTTTTGTTAGGACCGTATCGTCAATACGAAGCTAGAAAATATTTTTCTGGAATTTTTCTAGTTAGTATGTGACCCCGGTAAATTGAAATGCGCGTTCAAATTCAACATATAGAGTTATATGTTGATTTTGACGGAAACTGATTGTAACGATCGAATCAGCCTACGATACATATCCCATTGTGTTCGGAATGGGGGTAATTAGCTATGGACGAAAGGCGGTGGGCCTCGTTTAGAGGTCGTATGAAAAAGTCAACTTTTAGATAAATTAAATAATAAATAAAACACCCCCAATCACCTCTCTCTCTTCACCCCTTTAATCATTCAGGCCCCCCCGTTCGATTCATATCAGAAAGAAAAAAAAAAAGAAAAAAAAAATCGAAGTCGCGCCTGCCACCACGAGAAGCTCCTCGTCACCGACCACCGCCATCGCCTGGCGTTCCCCCTGGCCATCGCACCTCCCTCCACCTCAGTTCATCGCCCCTCCCATCGATCGACGAGCCCACCGACCCTCAGTTTCCTCTCTCCTCTGATTTAAAACCCCTTCCAAACCCTCGAAGCCACCTCGAACCCACGACCGACGCACCGCCAGTCCGACCACCATCGCGACGACAACACCCACCTTCACACCCTCCATCTCAGACTGAGCCACCTCCTTCCCCTCTAGCGACGCTAGCAACACTCCTCCACCGAAAAACAGTGAGTAAAATTAATTTGATTCATATTTTCAGTTCCTATTTATGTATAGCATGATGTATAAATAAATAGGATTTTTACATATTTAGATTTGAAATAAAAATTCGATTTTTATTTAAAGTTTATTTATTTTATTTTATTTTCTCAAGAGTAAAGAACTGATTTTTATCAAGTAAAGAACTGATTTTTATCAAGTAAAGAACTGATTTTTTTCAAGTTAATGACGTGATTTTTAAACTAGGAAAGATATGATTTTTAATATAAAAGAAGTGATTTTTTTTAAATAGAAAAGGATGGATTTTTATATATAGAAAGATTTCATTTTTAATTAGTTAAAGATGAGATTTACATATATGTGTAGTGAAATAGAAGCGATTTTTCTATTGTTGAATGTGAAGTAAAAACTCGATTTTTCTATTTTTGAATATGAAGTAGAAATTCTATTTTTACATTATAGAAGTAGCGAATAAAAATTAGTTTTTCCTATATTGAGTAAAGTCGATAAAAATATAATCTTTTCTATATAGTAGCGTCGATAAAATATAATCTTTTATATTGTATAAAGATAAAAATATGATTTTTACATAGTAGAAACTATAAAAATATAATCTTTATGAGATATAGAATATAAAAATATCATCTTTGTATATGTAGCGAAATAAAAATCTGATTTTTATTATATATACATTGAAATAAAGAGGTGATTTTTATAGTGAGGAAATAAAAGCGAAATCTATATTTTTGAAAAGATGAAGTCTTTATATTTGAAAAGGAGAAATCATTATAATTGAAAAGGCGAGATCTTTATATAGAGAATAGCGAGGTAAAAATAGAATTTTTATCTATATAGTAGCGGTGTGAAAGTAGAAATTTTATCCATATAGCATGATTATAAAAATGCGATTTTTATATATTGAATAACATAGTAAAAATTCGATTTTTATATATTGAATAGCGAAATAAAAATTCGATTTTTAAATATATGAAGTGATTATAAAAATATGATTTTTTAAATTGAAAGTGAACGAATAAAAATGTGATTTTTATTTTAAAGACATCAGTATATAAAAATGTGATTTTTATATATGTAGTGACTACGGGCAGCGAAAGTGACAAAAGGCAAGAACGACAAGATTTTCTACATAAGAAGTGTCGTGGAGTTAGGATGGCTATCGGTGAGAATTTCTCACCTTTCGATTTCTTTTTCTAGTTATATATATATACTAGGATGCAGACGGTGTTTAGTAGCACCCGACACAATCGTCCACAGACCATGGACTTGTTTGTTTGATTGCAAAAATTAGTTAGATTATTTGGTTTGAATTGAATTGTTTGGTGAAATGGAAATGGATTTGATTGATGTGTGAATGGCGTGAGCCTTCACTAGACCGGGGATAAGGCTAGGCCTTGTCCCGTTTCTAGTATCGTGCCGTTATGCTGTCGAAATTTTCTAAAATAAGTTAGAAAAATAAAAATATCATTTTCATTTTGAAAATGAACTGAATAGAAATTCATGTGTTGAAATAAAATATTTTATCGTTAAAAATATAAATTTTAACGTGAATGTGAATAAATAAATATTCATTTACAAACCGGACGGTTTGTTTATGTACACCTATTTGAAAGACATTGATTAGGACGATAAATTTTACACATCGCCCAACTGCACAAATAAAATCTGTGTTTGATTGTTTGAAACCCCACACGGGTGTTGGGATGAAATTTGAAGTTCACTCATCCTGATTGATTAAATATGTCGATCGATTGATTGACAGGCTGTTATAAGCGTTAGATATCTATATTTGATGCTTATACAGTGTATTGCACTTTGGTTGATGGTTGATTATTTTTCAATGTTATTATATACGTGTGATGTATGAAAATCCATATAATTAATATTATATGTTGATTGATTGGGCCTCATTCCAATTTAGAAGATAAAGAATATTATAAAATAAAGGTTCATGTGTTGACCGTACTCATCCGTTGAGATTAGTCATGTGTTGAACGAAATATTTTAACAATAAAATTTATATCTTTATCACTATAAAATAAAGGTTCATGTGTTGACCGTACTCATCCGTTGAGATTAGTCATGTGTTGAACGAAATATTTTAACAATAAAATTTACATCTTTATCATATATAAAATTAGAAACTAATTGGAAAATAGATGAGATGAGTGGTCTCCTGGATATTGATCTGATGTTGGTTTCGGCCTTCGGGGTTAATATTTAGGGAATCGTTCTCTTACTAATTTACGGTTGGAGTCTGATTTAATATCAAACGATAGATACCTTAATTTTCATAAAATATATTAAATAACAAAAATAGTCACACGTGGACAGTACTCATTCGCTGAGATTAGTCGTGTGTTGACAAAGATATAGAGTCGTGTATTGAAAGAAATATAGATCCATTTGTTGAATATAAAGCTGTGTTGATTAGTGATGCGCTATTTTGACGTGAACGATATTTATATCGATTATATTCGGTTTTTGAATTTAAAACAAAGTTGAATTGAATATAAAACGATTTCGAAATGAATTGAATTCAAATTGAATTGGAAACGAATTGAATTTAAATTGAATAGAAAACGAATTGAATTTAAATTGAATAGAAAACGAATTGAATTCAAATTGAATAGAAAACGAATTGAATTCAAATTGAATAGGAAACGAATTGAATTCAAATTGAATAGAAAACGAATTGAATTCAAATTGAATAGGAAACGAATTGAATTTAAATTGAATAGGAAACGAATTGAATTCAAATTGAATAGAAAACGAATTGAATTCAAATTTAATAGAAAACGAATTGAATTCAAATTTAATAGAAAACGAATTGAATTTAAATTGAATGGAAAACGAAATGAATTCGAATCGAATTAAAATCGATTTGAATTCAAATCAAATAGAAATGAAAGTAAAAAGGTTTTATAATAGGAAATTCAATTTTGATTAGAATCTGAAATAAAGGTTGGAATTGTTTTTGAGAACGAATTCAAAACTATTTATAAACTTCGTTTTAAATAGAAATCGACGAAATATATATTATATATATTATATATATATAATATAATGGCCTGAATAGAACGCGCATCGCCGAGGCAGTTCGTGAATTTCGACTATTTATTTCAAACTGACATTACGGGAGATCCGACCGTCGGATTCTCCTTAAATTGGAACCGTTGGGTTCGTATCGAAAAGAGCTTTCTAACAAATATTAGAAATTTAAAATCTAACGGTTGGATTTGGAGATACGTCCAAATCAAATTCAGAAAAGGTCGCTTAAGTGCAGTTCGATGGCCGTTGATGGAAATCGACTGTACGGGCCTTGATAAAATTATTAAAAATAGTAATAATTAGTGTAAAATCATAAGAAATGTTTTGGGAAAAATTAGGAGGAAAAACTCCATATTTGAAAAGATAAAAATAGATTCTTATCGAAATGAACTAGTTTTGAACTGAAATTAAAACCCATTGATTTTTAAGTAGATAAACTGGATTTGAAATGGATTTAAATAGAATTGATTCATGGGTTTATCGTGAACTGTGTTTCAAATAACACTAGTTCTTTAACCCGATAATAAATAGAATGTGATATGGGTTTGTCGTGAACTGTGTTTTAAATGACATTAGTTCTTTAACCCAGTATAAGGAGTTTTAATGAATCTGTAATTAGATTGAAATGTGAATTGATAATCTAAATTGTCAAATTTAGAAAATAAGCGAGAATGGAGTAGCACCAGTTTTGCTCCAAAACGATAGTTAAATCTTTAATCAGATTTGAACGTGAAATGGTAATTAATTTTACCGATAACACCGTGGTGTTAGATATGGAGTATTACCAGTTTTGCTTCATGGGATGAATAAGTTGGGATTGAGAAATAAAATAAATAATTACTTCGGTGTGGTTCGCTAATCTCGACTAGTTTGGGAAAAACCATAATTTGGTTTGAAACGACATCCAAAGGAAGATTAAAGGATAAATTTTAAAGAATTTATCTTGGATAAAATTAATGGGAACCTTTCCCTAAGAATGTGATTTCGTGAAAAGAAAAAGGGATATTCTAAATTGGAATGAGGCGTATGTTGTAATGGTGTAACATTTGTTTTTAATATACGCGGGTTGTTCGGAAAGTCCTGGTTTATACCCATTCTGAATAACCGACTCGACGGTATGTCGAAGATGAAGACGGTGGTCGAAGACCGGAAGTCTTCACATCGTTTGGATAATTACTGGCGATCCTGATTGGGATGTACACCCAAGAGGATGGAAATAGTTGGTGGTCGTCCAGACGTACTTGGAGATGGATGGATATGCGAGGAAAGTGCCTCCGGTTTCGTTCAGACCCAGAACGGACTTGTAAATGGATTGTGTGTCTGACATTGGATTTTATTCTGTGTCGATTGATTTCTGTTAAATATATATCTGTTTGGCGGCGGAGAATTTATTCTCTTGCTTAACGCCCTTCTCTGAGACGTATGAGCTTAGAGGTTATATATCGATAGATATTAATCGCATGGCATGAATTGCCTGTGTGGCACGCTGAGTGGCATAGATCAAGGCTTCTGTTGAAAAGCAAAGTCTTGTGCTTGATGATCAAAGCACGACCTCTGTGGCGTAGCTTTGTGTATAACGTGAATTCGCGAGCCTAACACCTCGGTATGAGTCAAAAAGGGGATACAGACTGCAGGGAGAGCACGATGTTTCTTTCTAGCTTTGGTGGTGTCAGTGACTTACCAGCCCTGACATTTATATACTTTTCACCTATGTGGTTGTTGGATGAGGCGCCTCGATTTTAGGTCTGTAAGGACCGGGAAACGTGTGTTCAGGAATTGCCAATCCTCTAACGTAAGTGAGGACCGGCCCTGAAGATCCAGGATTGCCCAGAGTGTGTAGTCCTGAGACATTTGCTAGAGTGTCTCGAACGCGGAGAGGAGCTTGCCCCTTGCCTCGACTCATGACGGAATCCAATTTCCAATACGTGATATTACGGTTTTAATTGTAGAACTAGTATGGCGACATAGTAGATGGTAGCTATGCCGCCTATGATTGATATTTATGATTGAAATTGTTTTGACACTATACACCTATAATAGTATCAAATAATGTGTTTTAAACGTATCAAGCATGCTTTGGCTGTTATAAGGGAAAACCCTATCCTCCGGCTTGCGTTGCATTGTGTGATGGGACCTGGGTCTTATAACAGCTTCATTTTTTCTTTATTTAGCATTGCGCTGTTTGTTCTATGCACTGGTATTCTTGGGAGGAAACCCGTTCCGTGTTATACGGCGTGGTCCCTTGATTTACCTAACTTTAAAACCAATATTAATAACTGTTTTAGTTCTCACACCAGTCACATGACTGACCTGGAGTTTATTGTTTTAACCTAAACTCTGGGTGCCCCTATTTTCCCCACGGGCAGGTAGTAGTTTTGGTTTTGCAGATTTATATTCACAGGATCCTGGTTTACAACTGGAATGATATCCGGAAAGCTCTGTATCCGTATATCACCTTCAGTTGTGCTTTGTATTATTTTCCGCTGCTATGTAATTTATTGTAACCTCTGATATTTATCTAATGTAATTAATTCAATTATACTCTGTATATTCTTGTATCTGATGGAATTGTTGTAATAGCAATGAAATGTTCTTCCGTCTGCGTTCTGATTTGTCTTGTCCTCACAGTAATTCGTTCTTTCTCATCTCATCAGAGACCGGGGAAGTTCGGGTCGCTTCATTTGGTATCAGAGCGAGGTTTACAGAGCTCGAGAACAAGACACATTAGAACCATACGAAAGAATCCATCAGATATTGGATTAGTAATATCCAATTAGAATGACTCGTTAGAGATAGGATCAGTAGTATCCTAGAACGAGTGTGAAGAGTATATTTTTCAATTGAAAACAATTTTGTTTTGAAAATTTGAATCGTTTTATTCGTATTTGAATATTTATTTATATTGAATTTGGACAATCGAGTATATATAGATTTCGCGTATACGCGTCATGAACGTATATTCGAAGTTTTAATATACTGGATAGATATAGAATCATACTCTAGTGGCCCGAAGATGATTCTGATGGCTGAGTACTCGTCGTCAGAATTTATATTCAAGTGACGAAGGTGTGATTTCTATATATTTCCATCAGACAGGTGTGAGAACCAAAACTTAGATTTATTTGTTGTGATTTGGCATCAAAAACATGATTTTTTGTATATGTATCAAAATTATGAATTTGAAACGTTAATCCACTAATTGATTGATGTTTGTGTTGTTTGTTTAATAATTTTGAACCATTATGCCTAAATTGCATCAGATATTGAGTTATATTGAAGATTGGTCGCATTTGCTTGCATATACTTGTACTTACATTGAACAGGTCATAGCAAGGAGGCTAGAGCAGAGAATAAAATTTGTTTGCCCGACAAATAGGTACATGTTTACAACATAATTTACTGTTTTGTTTGGGTGATGATGATTTTATGAGCCTATTGGCTAGCCGCTTGGCTTTTTCTTTTTCTTTTTGGGATCAGAAGGCTATATGGCAATTTCGGGATTTTCCCGTGGCTCCCGGTGCAGGGGAGGTTATGGCGAAATTTTTCGAAAATTTAGGGTGTTAGCCAAATTTTTGAAAATTTGAAAATTTTCAGAAATTGAAAAGTTGGAGAATTGAAGCCAAATCGAACGTAGAATTGATTAATCAAACCGCTTTCGGTTTCGTTCCTTTTTGGGGACGAAAAGTTTTAAGTGGGGGAGATTGTAATAATCCGGAAAATCTGAGCCAGTTTAAAATTTTTATTTTGGCAATTTTAATGAATTTTGAATATTTAAAATGAATTATTTTAAATAATATTGACGAGGAATTTATTTTGAATAGAATTCGACGTATATATTATACGCGTCGTCGTTAGAATATAAATAATTATATATAATTATAAAGGGAATTGAAAATGGCGTGGTAGTTCGATAATTCGATTTCAAACTTCAATTGAATGTACCGGGTGCAAAACAAACCGGATTTTAGTGAAACCAAAAACGTTGGGATCTAATTAGGAATATCTTTCCAACGAATCCGAAAAATCGAAATTTCATAGCGGGGATCAAAAGATATGTCCAGTTGAAAATTCTGAATAGTCGCTATGGAATTCAGGCCCTTAAAAATAGACATTTTGCAAACGACCTCGGATTTCGACGAAACCACTTTTGTTGGGTCCATGATGTCAAATTATTGCTAGGTTTCAAATTTCATAAATTTTCGAATCAATATGTGAGCGTAGCAAAGGAAAACGCGTTTGACCAGTTTCAGTTGATTTTAATCGACTGGAAATTGGCCATTTTTCCAACGGTCTCAGAATTCGACGAAACTAGTTTTGTTAGGACCGTATCGTCAATACGAAGCTAGAAAATATTTTTCTGGAATTTTTCTAGTTAGTATGTGACCCCGGTAAATTGAAATGCGCGTTCAAATTCAACATATAGAGTTATATGTTGATTTTGACGGAAACTGATTGTAACGATCGAATCAGCCTACTATACATATCCCATTGTGTTCAGAATGGGGGTAATTAGCTATGGACGACAGGCGGTGGGCCTCGTTTAGAGGTCGTATGAAAAAGTCAACTTTTAGATAAATTAAATAATAAATTGAACACCCCCACTCACCTCTCTCTCTTCACCCCTTTAATCATTCAGGCCCCCCCCCGTTCGATTCATATCAGAAAGAAAAAAAAAGAAAAAAAAATAATAATAATCGAAGTCGCGCCTGCCTCCACGAGAAGCTCCTCGCCACCGACTGCCGCCATCGCCTGGCGTTCCCCCTGGCCATCGCACCTCCCTCCGCCTCAGTTCATCGCCCCTCCCATCAATCGACGAGCCCACCGACCCTCAGTTCCCTCTCTCCTCTGATTTAAAACGCCTTCCAAACCCTCGAAGCCACCTCGAGCCCACGACTGACGCACCGCCAGTCCGACCACCATCGCGACGACAACACCCACATTCGCACCCTCCATCTCAGACTGAGCCACCTCCATCCCCTCTAGCGACGCTAGCAACACTCCTCCATCGAAAAACAGTGAGTAAAATTAATTTGATTCATATTTTCAGTTTCTATTTATGTATAGCATGATGTATAAATAAATAGGATTTTTTACATATTTAGATTTGAAATAAAAATTCGATTTTTATTTAAAGTTTATTTATTTTATTTTCTCAAGAGTAAAAAACTGATTTTTATCAAGTAAAGAACTGATTTTTATCAAGTAAAGAACTGATTTTTTTCATGTTAAAGACGTGATTTTTAAACTAGGAAAGATATGATTTTTAATATAAAAGAAGTGATTTGTTTATATATAGAAAAGGATGGATTTTTATATATAGAAAGATTTCATTTTTAATTAGTTAAAGATGAGATTTACATATATGTGTAGTGAAATAGAAGCGATTTTTCTATTGTTGAATGTGAAGTAAAAACTCGATTTTTCTATTTTTGAATATGAAGTAGAAATTCTATTTTTACATTATAGAAGTAGCGAATAAAAATTAGATTTTCCTATATTGAGTAAAGTCGATAAAAATATAATCTTTTCTATATAGTAGCGTCGATAAAATATAATCTTTTATATTGTAGAAAGATAAAAATATGATTTTTACATAGTAGGAACTATAAAATTATAATCTTTATGAGATATAGAATATAAAAATATCATCTTTGTATATGTAGCGAAATAAAAATCTGATTTTTATTATATATACATTGAAATAAAGAGGTGATTTTTATAGTGAGGAAATAAAAGCGAAATCTATATTTTAGAAAAGATGAAGTCTTTATATTTGAAAAGGAGAAATCTTTATAATTGAAAAGGCGAGATCTTTATATAGAGAATAGCGAGGTAAAAATAGAATTTTTATCTATATAGTAGCGGTGTGAAAGTAGAAATTTTATCCATATAGCATGATTATAAAAATGCGATTTTTATATATTGAATTGCATAGTAAAAATTCGATTTTTATATATTGAATAGCGAAGTAAAAATTCGATTTTTAAATATATGAAGTGATTATAAAAATATGATTTTTTAAATTGAAAGTGAACTAATAAAAATGTGATTTTTATTTTAAAGACATCAGTATATAAAAATGTGATTTTTATATATGTAGTGACTATGGGCAGCGAAAGTGACAAAAGGCAAGAACGACAAGATTTTCTACATAAGAAGTGTCGTGGAGTTAGGATGGCTATCGGTGAGAATTTCTCACCTTTCAATTTCTTTTTCTAGTTATATATATATATATATACTAGGATGCAGACGGTGTTTAGTAGCACCCGACACAATCGTCCACAGACCATGGACTTGTTTGTTTGATTGCAAAAATTAGTTAGATTATTTGGTTTGAATTGAATTGTTTGGTGAAATGGAAATGGATTTGATTGATGTGTGAATGTCGTGGGCCTTCACTAGACCGGGGATAAGGCTAGGCCTTGTCCCGTTTCTAGTATCGTGCCGTTATGCCGTCGAAATTTTCTAAAATAAGTTAGAAAAATAAAAATATCATTTTCATTTTGAAAATGAACTGAATATAAATTCATGTGTTGAAATAAAATATTTTATCGTTAAAAATATAAATTTTAACGTGAATGTGAATAAATAAATATTCATTTACAAACCGGACGGTTTGTTTATGTACACCTATTTGAAGGACATTGATTGGGATGATAAATTTTACACATCGCCCAACTGCATAGATAAAATCTGTGTTTGATTGTTTGAAACCCCACACGGGTGTTGGGATGAAATTTGAAGTTCACTCATCCTGATTGATTAAATATGTCGATCGATTGGTTGACAGGCTGTTATAAGCGTTAGATATCTATATTTGATGCTTATACAGTGTATTGCACTTTGGTTGATGGTTGATTATTTTCCAATGCTATTATATACGTGTGATGTATGAAAATCCATATAATTAATATTATATGGTGATTGATTGAGCCTCATTCCAATTTAGAAGATAAAGAATATTATAAAATAAAGGTTCATGTGTTGACCGTACTCATCCGTTGAGATTAGTCATGTGTTGAACGAAATATTTTAACAATAAAATTTATATCTTTATCACTATAAAATAAAGGTTCATGTGTTGACCACACTCATCCGTTGAGATTAGTCATGTGTTGAACGAAATATTTTAACAATAAAATTTACATCTTTATCATATATAAAATTAGAAACTAATTGGAAAATAGATGAGATGAGTGGTCTTCTAGATATTGATCTGATGTTGGTTTCGGCCTTCGGGGTTAATATTCAGGGAATCGTTCTCTTACTAATTTACGGTTGGAGTCTGATTTAATATCAAACGATAGATACCTTAATTTTCATAAAATATATTAAATAACAAAAATAGTCATATGTGGACAGTACTCATTCGCTGAGATTAGTCGTGTGTTGACAAAGATATAGAGTCGTGTATTGAAAGAAATATAGATTCATTTGTTGAATATAAAGCCGTGTTGATTAGTGATGCGCTATTTTGACATGAACGATATTTATATCGATTATATTCGGTTTTTGAATTTAAAACAAAGTTGAATTGAATATAAAACGATTTCGAAACGAATTGAATTCAAATTGAATAGGAAACGAATTGAATTTAAATTGAATAGAAAACGAATTGAATTCAAATTGAATAGAAAACGAATTGAATTCAAATTGAATAGAAAACGAATTGAATTCAAATTTAATAGGAAACGAATTGAATTTAAATTGAATAGAAAACGCCTTGAATTCAAATTGAATAGAAAACGAATTGAATTCAAATTGGATAGAAAACGAATTGAATTTAAATTGAATAGAAAACGAATTGAATTTAAATTGAATAGAAAACGAAATGAATTCGAATCGAATTAAAATCGATTTGAATTGAAATCAAATAGAAATGAAAGTAAAAAGGATTTTTTTGAGCAAAAGATGTGTGATCTTCCTATAGGAAGAGAGCACACACATATATATAATATAAATGAAATAATACAAAATATCCAATACAGACTCGGCACGATAGACTCACATAGTAATGTATAGGATAATAGAAAGATGAGTTCCGGCAAGGCCACCACCCATCATACTTCATTATCGAATTCCGGCAAGGCCACCACCCGATAAGAAGTATATCTATTCCCATACATATAACAATCTATGAGCATAACAAATGATGAATCAAATCACTAAAAATACAAACATCCCTACTCCATATATACTAATATACCCAAAGCAACACAAAATGGTCAATCCAAACGGCAATTCCAACAGCTCCACAGTTTCATCTACAACCTGTAATCTGAAAAAACTAAAGCAAAATTATCAGTAACTTACACATATATATGAGTATATGCCTATATAATATGTGTGTATATATATATATATATAGACATATAACCATATATATATGTACAAAGAGAAAGACTTAAGAAACAAACGAACAAGAGAAGAATATCCACCCAAAACAGAAATCAGCATCCCAGACGCAATCTATTACAACTAAAAAAGTTATTAACGTAAATGAATAAACTCAGATTAGATCTTACCTTTGACAAAAAGCGCCCAAATTGCAATTTACCAAATAGTTTATAGTGCGAATTGGACATCCAAGACAAGCAGAAATTTACTATGTTAATGATTAAATTATCCTTAGATACAGAGATTGAATGAAAGATTCTCTGGTTCCTCTCAACCCAAATGAACCAACTTATGAATATTACTAAAGAATCTAATATGTATTTCTGTCTGGCATTGTATCTTAATCTATAACAATTCCAATAATCAATACAACTACTAAAGGAATTAAAACAATCAAAAGTAAAAATCCTAATAATCATATTGAAAATAGAAAAGGTAAAATAGCAAGAGAAAAACAAATGATCTACCACCTCCTCTCCCGTATTACAAAAACAACATTTTATATCAAAAAAAACATTTTTCTTTTTTAGCAACTCAATCGTATTAAGCTTCTTGTGAACAATCAACCACATTAGAAACTTTGCTTTAGGTGTTGAATTAGTTTTCCATAGGAATTTAAAGGGGTATAATGATACACCAGAGAAATTTATAAAACTATACATGGAATTAACAGTGTAAACTAAGCTCTTATCCATACCCCAGCTAATAGAATCTCTATTTACGTCCACATGGTATAATGATAACTTGGCTTTAAGTAAGGCCAATTGTCTTAATAAATCTTCCTCCAGAATATTGTCAAAGGAGAATACCCACGGAGGGTCTAATTCAGCTATGTAAACATCCTTAATTAAGGCATTCTTAAATCTACTAATATTAAAGAGATTACTAAATTCAATTTTTAGCGGCACTCTAGATATCCAAGCATCGTGCCAAAAATAGGTAAGGTTTCCAGAATGAACTAATACTTTACATCCTATATTAAAAAAGTCAAAACAATTCAAAACGGACTTCCAGAAATACGATAATCTATTATCCCAACTACCACCATTTCCAAGAATAAATTCTCCTCTTGAATAATAGAATTTGGAAACAATAGACTTCCAGGAAGCATTCACTTCTGGGCATCTATATTTCCATAACCATTTAGCAAGAAGAGCAGAGTTGAAATTATGTAGATTTATGATTCCTAATCCCCCCTCTGCCTTAGATTTACAGCACATGTCCCAGTTAACTAGACATTTAAAACTACTACAACTAGAATCACCGTTCCAAAGGTAATTACGTCTAATCCTATCAATTTTCTCAATGACCCATTTGGGAAATCTATGAACGGCCATCCAATAAGAGGGAATAGCTGATAGTACCGAATTAACTAAAACTAGTCTGCCAGCTCTGGACAGGATTCTATTGTTCCAGTTAGATAGTCTATTACTAACCTTATCGATAATGACTATCCAGTCTTCCTTCTTAAGCTTCGACGGTCTTATTTTATAACCTAAATAATCAAAAGGAAATTTCATAATCGAGCAGTTCAAAGTGCTGGCTACCGAAGACTCATCACTGTTAAAGTCATTAAGGACCATCACGGCACTTTTTTCAAAATTTATTCTAAGACCAGATAACATTTCAAAACAGTAGAGAATAAACTTAAGAGTAATAATATGCTCAGGCAAATGGGAAGAGAATAGTAATGTATCATCTGCAAATTGAAGAATCGATAATTCATTATTGAATTCCCCATTTCCCACATTACCTAGAACACCTAATCTCCCGGCTCTCTTTATAATTCTAGAGAAGACATCAACCGCTAAGTTAAACAGAAAAGGCGATAAGGGATCACCTTGTCTAAGTCCTCTCCTGGATTGTATCTTCTTACCCACTACCCCATTCACCACGATGTTTGAACAACCAGACTTCAGCAATAATAAAATCCAGTTTGTCCATCTAACACTAAAACCCCTAGCGAGACATAATTCACATATAAAATCCCAATCAATTGAGTCAAATGCTTTCTCAAAGTCCAACTTCAAAATGGCACATGATATATTGTTCTTACAACAGACATTAATGTATTCCTGCACCGCTGCCACTCCATCCGCTATATTCCTACCTTTAATGAAAGCAGTTTGGGAGCAATCTATGAGTTCATTCATCTTACTACTTAGTCTATTCGCTAGGACTTTTGAGATGATCTTGACTGAAACATTAATAAGAGATATAGGCCTAAAGTCCTTAGGGGAATTAGCCCCCTCTCTCTTATGAATAAGTATGACGTTGGCAAAATTGAAACTACCAAAACGCAAGTTACCACTATAAAATTCATTAAATAAGTCAATAATATTAAGCTTCAATACTTCCCAAAATTGTTTATAAAAATTAACAGAGAATCCATCTGGTCCAGGAGCTTTGTCATTAGGCATATCCCTAATTGCCTTCCAAATCTCCTGTTCAGAAAAAGGTTTATCTAAATCCACGAGATTAACCCTAGTATCAGAAGGATATAATTCATTCCAACTGACATTAATTCTTCTTTTAATCTTACTTCCAAAAATCTGTTTATAATATCTAGTGAAAGCTTTGTTCAGGTCCTTTTGCAGAGTCAATTCTGCATTATTGTCAATAATCGAATGAATCATATTGTCACGTCTCCTCTTATTAGCCACACTATGAAAAAATTTAGTGTTATTGTCCCGTTCCTTTATCCATTGAATGCGAGACCTTTGTCTCCACATCGTCTCTTCTTTTTCTAAAATCTGCTTAAGGTCTTGTCTAAGATTACAATATCTATCTTTCTCGGTGGAATTGAGAATCCTAGACTCACTAATTTTATCTAAATCTAATAATTCACACATAATCTTATCCTTACTAAATCTTACATTACCAAAAATAAATTTGTTCCACCGTTTAAGAAAAAATCTCAACTTTCCTAACTTCGCAACAAAAATCTTAGCAAAATTACCCCTATAAACATTATTGAAATAAAATAAGGACTTCCATTTTACGGTAACAAGGTTAATGAAACTATGATCCAGTAACCACATCTTCTCAAACTTGAAACTACTACTAATAGATGTATTCGAATCACACGTTAAAATAATTGGACAATGGTCAGAATGTAAGAAAGGTAAGCCCTTCACTCTACATATCGAATATTTATCATCTATCTCAGAACTAATAAGAAATCTGTCTAATAGAGCAAATGAAGGACTATCACGGACATTCGACCAGGTAAATGATCTATTATCAAGGGGAATATCTATTAGATTATTATCTAAAATAAATTCGTTGAATTCCTCCATGTCTAAAAAATCACCCTCTCGTGGTGATCTCTCTCCTAAAAATCTGGTGACATTAAAATCCCCCCCCCCACAATCCAAAGATTGGGGGACATATTTCTAAAGCTAGTACACTCATCCCATAAAAGTCTCCTTTCCTCCTTAGTGTGTGGGCCATACACATTGGAAATCCCCAAGGAAGAATTATCAGTAAGGGATTCTAAAATAATATGTAAAGAGTGTAGCTTAGGAAACTCATGTAATAGTCTAAATTGATTGTCTTTCCAGCCTATCATAATTCCCCCGGCAGTACCAACTGCCGGAAGACAAGCCCAATGACGAAAAATAGACCCACCTAACCTAAGGTAAAACCTAAAATCTGGACATTCAATTTTTGTCTCTTGCAACAAAACAATATCAATGTGATAATCTCTAAAAAAAAGTCCTAACTTTAGCACATTTTTTGGGGTCATTTAAACCCCTAACGTTCCAACTAACAATCCTCATCTGTTCAAGGAGGAAACCCTCTCTAATTCTCTACTCCTAATGTAGTCAGAATCTAACTCAATATCAGTAAAAATAAAAGCTGTATCACTGGCAAGCTGAAATAACTGACTAGTCGATAAACTGTTCAGAACATACGGAGAATAATCACTGCCATAAACAGAAGTCATACCTGAGCCCAAAGCCGGACTACTACTACTAGCGTCCGAACCAAGGGACCTACCTCTAAATGGAAAGGATCCAGATCTGATCCTAGCACTGCGACGAACCAATCCAGAAACAGGGACTACTCTTCTACACCTCCCCCTTCTAGACGACGAGGGGGGCTATCTCGACTCTGACATAAAACACCACTGGGCACCAGTACATCATCACGCATGCAATCTGAATTACCACTTATACCGATCAGCGAGCTAGAAACCATACCAGTAAGGCTCTCACATAGGTGTAATCTATCCTCACATCTAATAGAGCACAGGCTTGGCAACAATATCAACGAACAAAGCTTCGAATCCCTTTCACTAACAGTCACCATGCAGGACCCATTTACATACGAAAAGTTAATCGAATGACGATCCGAGGATGAGCCAATATTCATAGAAAACATAACCTCAGGATCCATGTTTAACGACCGCCTTGCTGAGCCAACCTTTCGATCCACCACCATACCCAACTTCCCACTTACCACACGCTCCATTCCAATGTCAGATTTTTTATAGTTGCAGCATATAGACGTACCCTTTCTATCATTTACATCATTCACCTCCTTGACCCTTGACAGACAAATATTACTCAAGGCCTTCCTATGAAGCAATGCATTATGCTTAAGCTTTTTAACCCAAAATCCCCTCCTCGGCAACAAGTCATACCTCAGGCCATCCACCATACCGGTGCCATCCATATCCTTTCTACTCAAAGTCAAACTCTCTTCTTCATCTGACAGTACACCATAGCTGTTCGATAGCTCCACGTCATTTGCAACTGCCCATTTAGTCCCCTTCGCTTTCTCAGCACCTCCATTAAGTTTCCTCACCGAATGACCCTCTTGGCCATCATCATCCAAGTCAACATCATTGACCTCTAACATCTCTTCTCTATCCTTTTCAAACATGCCGCCAATACACTCATCAACAAACAATGTCTCATTTCTAAGTCCCATGCAAATCAATACCGCCAGATCCAACGTCATTGGATCAAAACACAAGTCACAGTATAGACCGACACCATTCATCATACCACCTTCAAAACAAATCCCCACTTCCTCTGTAGTGTTTACCTCCACTGCCTTGAAATTATCCACCAATCCGCCATAAATCGGAATCTCACTACCAGTAACACAGAGAAGCTCATTGTCATTGTATCCACATATAATGGCAGTATTTAAAGCGTCAAAATGTTCAAGGATCCTGTCCAACAACCTAATTGCCATCATATAGTTGCTAGTATACTGATCAGTGAACAATCTCCTTAACTTAACCAAATTCAAACTGAACGAAAAGGCATGCTCTTTTCTATTCATCGACTTTGGTAATGGAGGATACACATTCCCTTAATCAACCTTCTTACTCCACAGAATATCATCCACCATCCCTTCTAAGTTCCATCCTAGCTTCAATAACAGATAAGCACCTCCATTCAATCTACAGTCCCAATCGTATAATTCCAGGAATTCGATCATATTCAGACATATCTTCAAACAGTTAAAGCGCATCAGTTCCCTCATGGATTTTCCAGTAAAATTTATTGAACAGCTGGACTTTTGATGCCCAATACCACCACAAGAATAACATCTCAGTCCATTCCTACATTCCTTTGCTATATGATTCAATTCCCCACAGCGAAAGCACGCTCTGGTTCCCTCATTCATTCTAATTCGAGATTTTTTAGCCTTGACCGAGTTCCATTTAGGCATATTAAGCATAGATTTTCTCACAACATCCGCAAAGGAACGATTATAAATTGAATGGAAATGTTGCGAATGACTTACAGTGTTGAATGGAAATGTTGGAAATGCTTCTTGAACCTTTACCCGATTTCGCCCAAAATCTCCTACCAAATCCGAACAAATTTTGCTTCGATGCTCCAATATTCCACCAATATTCTGTTTCTTACAGTTCCTCGCGAGATGATTGCAATCACCACATCGAAAACAACGCTTCTGAAATCGGATGGACACCAAATCAGGTCGAGGAATAAATCTCGTCTTTTTCCTTTTCCGGGATTGGAACGAATTTGAGCGAAATCCATTCGAGAAAGGAGGAAAAAACGTTGATCCATTCAAAGAAGAAAGAGGTAAAGAAACCGCCATTTTCTTGGACCGAGATCGCTTCGATTTTTGGGCATCATCCATGAAAGTAAAAAGGATTTATAATAGGAAATTCAATTTTGATTTGAATCTGAAATAAAGGTTGGAATTGTTTTTGAGAACGAATTCAAAACTATTTATAAACTTCGTTTTAAATAGAAATCGACGAAATATATTATATATATATATTATATATATATATATATATATATATATATAATATAATGGCCTGAATAGAATGCGCCGCGCCGCGGCAGTTCGTGAATTTCGACCATTTATTTCAAACTAACATTACGGGAGATCCGACCGTCGGATTCTCCTAAAATCGGAACCATTGGGTTCGTATCGAAAAGAGATTTCTAACGAATACTAGAAATTTAAAATCTAACGGTTGGATTTGGAGATACGTCCAAATCAAATTCAGAAAAGGTCGCTGTAAGTGCAGTTCGATGGCCGTTGATGGAAATCGACTGTATGGGCCTTGATAAAATTATTAAAAATAGTAATAATTAGTGTAAAATCATAAGAAATGATTTGGGAAAAATTAGGAGGAAAAACTCCATACTTGAAAAGATAAAAATAGATTTTTATCGAAATGAACTAGTTTTGAACTGAAATTAAAACCCATTGATTTTTAAATAGATAAACTGGATTTGAAATGGATTTAAATAGAATTGATTCATGGGTTTATCGTGAACTGTGTTTTAAATAACACTAGTTCTTTAACCCGATAATAAATAGAATGTGATATGGGTTTGTCATGAACTGTGTTTTAAATGACATTAGTTCTTTAACCTAGTAAAAGGAGTTTTAATGAATCTGTAATTGGATTGAAATGTGAATTGATAATCTAAATTGTCAAATTTAGAAAATAAGCGAGAATGGGTAGCACCAGTTTTGCTCCAAAACGATAGTTAAATCTTTAATCAGATTTGAACGTGAAATGGTAATTAATTTTACCGATAACACCGTGGTGTTAGATATGGAGTATTACCAGTTTTGCTTCATCGGATGAATAAGTTGGGATTGGAAAACAAAATAAATAATTACTTCGGTGTGGTTCGCTAATCTCGACTAGTTTGGGAAAAACCATAATTTGGTTTGAAACGACATCCAAAGGAAGATTAAAGGATAAATTTTAAAGAACTTATCTTGGATAAAATTAATGGGAACCTTTCCCTAAGAATGTGATTTCGTGAAAAGAAAAAGGGATATTCTGAATTGGAATGAGGCGTATGTTGTGTTGGTGTAACATTTGTTTTTAATATACGCGGGTTGTTCGGAAAGTCCGGGTTTATACCCATTCTGAATAACCGATTCGACGATATGTCGAAGATGAAGACGGTGGTCGAAGACCGGAAGTCTTCACATCGTTTGGATAATTACTGGCGATCCTGATTGGGCTGTACACCCAAGAGGATGGAAATAGTTGGTGGTCGTCCAGACGTACTTGGAGATGGATGGATATGCGAGGAAAGTGCCTCCGGTTTCGTTCATACCCAGAACGGACTTGTAAATGGATTGTGTGTCTGACATTGGATTTTATTCTGTGTTGATTGATTTCTATTAAATATATATCTGTTTGGCGGCGGAGAATTTATTCTCTTGCTTAACGCCCTTCTCTGAGACGTATGAGCTTAGATGTTATATATCGATAGATATCAATCGCATGGCATGAGTTGCCTGTGTGGCACGCTGAGTGGCATAGATCAAGGCTTCTGTTGAAAAGCAAAGTCTTGTGCTTGATGATCAAAGCACGGCCTCTGTGGCGTAGCTTTGTGTATAACGTGAATTCGCGAGCCTCACACCTCGGTATGAGTCAAAAAGGGGATACGGACTGCAGGGAGAGCACGACGTTTCTTTCTAGCTTTGGTGGTGTCAGTGACTTACCAGTCCTGACATTTATATACTTTTCACCTATGTGGTTGTTGGATGAGGCGCCTCGATTTTAGGTCTGTAAGGGCCGGGAAACGTGTGTTCAGGAATTGCCAATCCTCTAACGTAAGTGAGGACTGGCCCTGAAGATCCAGGATTGCCCAGACTGTGTAGTCCTGAGACATTTGCTAGAGTGTCTCGAACGCGGAGAGGACCTTGCCCCTTGCCTCGACTCATGACGGAATCCAATTTCCAATACGTGATATTGCGGTTTTAATTGTAGAACTAGTATGGCGACATAGTAGATGGTAACTATGCCGCCTATGATTGATATTTATGATTGAAATTATTTTGACACTATACACCTATAATTGTATCAAATAATGTGTTTTAAACGTATCAAGCATGCTTTGGCTGTTATAAGGGAAAACTCTATCCTCCGGCTTGCGTTGCATTGTGTGATGGGACCTGGGTCTTATAACAGCTTCATTTTTTCTTTATTTAGCATTGCGCTGTTTGTTATATGCACTGGTATTCTTGGGAGGAAACCCGTTCCATGTTATACGGCGTGGTCCCTTGATTTACCTAACTTTAAAACCAATATTAATAGCTGTTTTATTTCTCACACCAGTCACATGACTGGCCTGGAGTTTATTGTTTTAACCTAAACTCTGGGTGCCCCTATTTTTCGTACGGGCAGTTAGTAGTTTTGGTTTTGCAGATTTATATTCACAGGATCCTGGTTTACAGCTGGAATGATATCCGGAAAGCTCTGTATCCGTATATCACCTTCAGTTGTGCTTTGTATTATTTTCCGCTGCTATGTAATTTATTGTAACCTTTGATATTTATCGAATGTAATTAATTCAATTATACTCTGTATATTTTTGTATCTGATGGAATTGTTGTAATAGCAGTGAAATGTTCTTCCGTCTGCATTCTGATTTGTCTTGTCCTCACAGTAATTCGTTCTTTCTCATCTCTTCGGAGACCGGGGAAGTTCGGGTGGCTTCACTTCCACTTCTGCCATCAGATAATCCCCTATGCCGACTTTTTGTGCTCGCTATTTTATTTCATTTGTTGACAGAATATTATGCCCTTTGATTGTTGACTCAAATCATGGAAGATATGGAACAATTTGTGCTTAATCGTAAAAAATTTCTATATCTGAGCAATATGCATAATAGCAAACCCATGTGTGTGAAAACACTCCTTCTATGGTTTTGATTGGAAAAATTAAAACTATAAAATGATCGAAATAAAGTACATTTATCCTGTTGTTTGTTGAAAATAATCAAAATACATTTAGATCAATTATTATGATTAACTATAGAATTTAGATATGTGTATGAAATTTTATTATATAATTCATGGAAGAAAATTTTTAAATCTTTACTTTACACATGCATATATCTTGGATGGAAGGTTGTTTTGGAATTTCCCCCTTCTTTGTTATTTCTCATGTTCATTTTCTATACTGACCGTATGCGAAAGGTTATACTTGGCATTTTACAACCTGGGTGAAGATGGTATATTTTTGATTAACTGCAAATACATGTGTATTACTTACATTATCAATAAAAATTGCTTACCAAAAACGTACATGCACAAGTCCTATTACCTATTAAAAAATGATTGATTCTTTAGGCTATTTGTAAGTTATTAGTAGCAGTATATGTGGATTAATAAGTTATTGTTTATTACAATTCATTCATAATTGTTGACGAGTTAACAATTCATAATGGTAACCCATAGTGATACTATAGTATTACTTATGAATCCACTATTATTTTCTTTAGCCAATATTAATAATGCACGGAATATAACTTGAATTATATTTATACTAGTACTTACAAGTTCGATTATTTATAATTATATAAATTAGTTCAGGGCCATTATCACTATGGGCAGCTAATATCAATAAGTTATTTCAAGTTTGATATAAATAACTTATAAATAGCCTAAAAGTATATGTCAACAGTTATAGTGCATATTGTATTGTTTATTAAATCATTCATACATTCCAAGTTAACTGGTAATCTTTACTAATAATGCAAATACTTTTAAGATGGTGAAGCTTTTTTGGATTTCCCAATGAACCCATTAACATCCATACAAAAGAATACACAACATCTAATTAACGAAAAGGGTTTACATGTCATTTCTAATACCCATGATCTGTCGCCCACTACAATTCCATCGGTTACTCCACAGGTCTTTCAGTTCTTCACGTTTCCCCTTCCCTATTTTCTTCCTCACCACAGATCCCTTCGCTAACTCAACCGCCTGTCAAATTTCCAATTTCTTTTTGCTGTCTCAACTCACACTGACGAACCTTTCCGGATCCATTCATCGTCTTCTACGCTCAATGATGGAAGAAAGGATTGACTGCCTTTGGCTTTATCAACTTGCTCTCTTCTTCCTCCAAACTGCTAGCGTTTGTCCTGAAGATAAGGACTAGGTCAATTGCCTATCAATTTTCATCTATTTTTCTCGATCTTCAACTCCCAATCAGCATGCTCTTCAAATCCATATACCGCTATTTCAGATTGAGCTTTGGAAGGAATGATCAGTCGACTTTAATTGCTGGAATTTGCTCACCTCTTTCTACGTCCGGGTAGCATACGAATTGAAATTACTGAGATATATGCCAGCATTGATGATTCACTGCGTTATCTTCCGAACTAAGTGAAGAAAATGTTCTCCGTCGACAAAGAACACTAAAGAATGAAGGGGATGATAAAATGGTAATAAATTGCATTTTACACTGACGTTTTCAGTTACTTTACTTTGCCTCTCTTCTGTTGTTACCACTTCACATATTTTTACTCACCCCTTATTTTCCAGTATGCTTCGTCATTAATACGAAATAATACAATTATCTATATGGTAAGTGGGATTGATATTCTTTTTATCCACTGAGTATTTGTATGGTAATTTGGTTGCTTTGGCTATACATTATGAATAGAAGTAAAGTTAAATTTATCAGATAAAGAAAGGACTTCATTAGTTTATACGGATTTCACTCTATAAAACACATCAACAGAAAAGTATGGTTGATATTTCATTTTCTCCATGAATTGGTTAGTCTTGATGTTGTCAGCTTTGGTTATGGCATATTTTTGATCACATTTGTGTGATAATGTTTGTTAACTTATCCCGATTGGTTTTGTATTTGAAAATACTTAGGCTGACAACCAAAATATAGAGATGTCTTGATAATATGTGAATACTTTTTAACAATTTTATCTTGCAAACTTTTTTCTTTTGAGAAGAACATGTTTTCGTTATACACATAAACGTCCAACACATATAAGATTGTATGTTGCTAATATGAATTATAAGTACTAAACAGGAAGTTTCATTTGATTTTACATGCTAATTCAATTGATTGATATTCAGTCTAAGAGTTTTGAAGTCATATAATTATGACAGTAGCAAGTCAACGATTTACTTCCTATTTTTTTCTTTGCTAATGCATGTCAAAATTTGGCAATTGATTTTATCTACTCAAGCACATATTTTAGTTGGCATAAATTAGGAGGAAGTGCTACCATAATAAGCTATTATTGTTTAAATTTTTGTGTCTTCTTATATGATTTTTCTCCAACTATCACCTTTAAAGCTATCTACAATTGTGTATTTAATTTAAATTTTCAATATAATAAATATATTTCCATGCAAATTTCTGTGTGCAATGTTCTACGTTTGATTCACATTAATACATTTATAGCATATATTTGGTTTACAAAAATTGTCATTCTAAAATTATGTTTTATCAATAAATAATAAAGTATATGATTATTATCAGAATTTTTTTTACAGCCCGTGTTGATTTAATGGTGTGGCAATTGCAACCACTGTATATTTCCACCACCATCTATGCTCGATAAACTAGCTAGCCTTCTCTTAATCTTGATAGGATGTAATTTGAATATCAACTTTGTGATTGCATTAGCCCTGCTTGCGGACTTTGCTAAGTTACTTTTAATTCATAGCTTAATACTTTTTTGTTACACAAAAATAATCATTTAATCGGTGTTGATTACAAGTTTCCATAATTTTTCCTATGATTAGATCTATGGTTACTTAAGTCAATTGATCTGATCCAACTCATTCTTTTGAAATACAAACTTATTAGATTTTGATTTGATAGATGAAAATTAAATTGGTACAATAAGCCTATTAATTATTCTCATTATGCATATCCGTATCCCGAGCTAAAAAAACAATTCTAATTGGTTCAGTGTTGCATTTTCAAGTTAAAAATATATATAGTATAATACTTTCACGTATTTAATCAATTTTGATTCTAGCGATGAATGTTTAAAAAAGGGCAATCAATATCCTTTTTAAAAGCAAAGAAATATATAATTAGATAGATGCATATTCAATATCAGAAGATGATGGAATTTTTACAAAGAAACAATCTTCTTTATGATTTATTAGAGAAATTTGGCATGAGAATTAGCGAGGTTATCATATTTACCTTATAACTACTATTTTCTTTATAGTTGTTTATATTAGTCAATCTATAAGCTAAACTTACAGTGGTAGAGCTACAAGTTATTTAAGGTCAGTAATTAACGATTACTGTGTATTAATACCATCTTATGCAATATGTAATTGATGATTTGCCAAAAATAAAAAATGCACAATCCATGAAAGATTTACAAACATTAGCTCTTACCGAATTTCATAGAAGATTTCCTACTTTTTATGGTAAATGAACTTACCTTATCCAAGTTGTACTGAATTTTCATATTAATTGGAACTTATATTCATTTGTGTCGATTTCGAAGTTTTTGGGTTATTTTTTCTATTTTAGGACTTCATGATTATTAAGTATTGTGGTCATATTTATATGAGGTCTTAATTCTGTATTCCTTCTTATATTCTAAATTTCTAATACTGCTTAAAAGATGAAATCTCAACTTTGTGTATACTATATTTCCTTATTTTTTATTTGTTGCTTCTATATGTTATATCCATCATTTGTTAGTGTCTAATTCCCACTATTTTTTATACCAAATACTGATATGCTTATTTTTACATGAATTGATGCAAAAATACCGTAGTTTCAATATATATGCATATGTAGAAAAAGACACAATCTTAGAGTGATTTGACTATTTTTAGAAATAAACATATAATTCCACACTATGCTACTTCACTTTTTTAACATGTTCTTCCAAAATTCTTAATTTTTAGGACTACATTTAACAACTATAGAACTAATAATTAGTCCATTCAGAAAAATAATCTAAAATGTATTAATTGGATTTGATCATTGTTTCCTTTACTATTCTTATTGGTTTTTATATGAAATTGGATGAAACAAATCTAGAAGTACCTCAGTAGTAAATGTCTTTTATAACTTATATCAACTTGATTGGCCTTTAAACAGAATTTTTATCTTATAGTTATATTCCAAACTTTATTACCCAACTATTAGTTGTTATTGATTTTTTTTTAACTTATTGCATAAGGTTTTATATTGTTTATGGAATATCATAATATGATTTAGAAAAAGTTATACTACTGATGGAGATTTCGACAAATTGCTTAGAAGAAGTGATGATTGATTAAGTTAAAGGTATTTTGTTGAATAATTTGTAATTTAAATTTGTTTAAATGTGAATGTGTAGTCATTGCATTTGTGTACTATGATAACTTTTTTCTTCAGTTTTATGTACAAATAAACTTGGTAGTATAAGGAAACCAGTCTTTCTTATGATAAAATGAAGACTGCTTTGATGGTACAAGATAATGTAACTATTTATGATGTCATGGATATGGTTGAAATTTAATTTTATTTGATATCTACATTTCACAGTATCATACATATGAGGCCATACATATACATTTGAGTATGCACTGTACTTCCCACCAAGCTCACTGAGAAAGTTTCAGGTTGCTTTGCAATGGAGAAAAAACAGACATTGAATTTGTTCGAAACTGCACCTTTCAAGTCTGCATCCACCAGAAATTGTCTTAATTGGATTACCACGTGCATTCACAATTTTATGCATTTTATTTAATTATTTTGTCTAACCCGTTTAATTCTCTGTTTTACTTTGTAGGTGCTTGCTTGACTACACAGAGACAATGTGTTATTCTGACTATAAATAGTATGCAGGTGGCTCCCTACCTATGTATATTATGAATACTATATGAAGTTCCTTTTGGATCTCTTACTCATTGATGTAATATAGGTTTTTATGTTTGCGACAGATGTAAATAAAATCATGTTATAGTGATTATCTACATTACTATGAAGAAATTTCTTCATTTGGAATTTGTAGTTTAGGTCAGTAGAAAATTTTATTGGGATTATAAACCTGCAAATTAACTTGCTTACTAATTTTCATGTTTAATCGCAATGTTTATTTGTAATCACATAATAGTATTGGTTACTGTACCTCTCTGAAAAGCTATAAGCCAACTGAATGTCATGTGCACAGGTAACTTTTATGATAGTACATGTATGATTCATATGCATATAATATGCTTCTGCTTTTTCCAGTGTTCTTAGCACAAAATAAAACTAAAAAACAGTAAACAATCATATATCAGAATGAGTGACGATGTGATGACATTTCATTTGTAAACACTACTCCACATCTTCCAGTATAGCGTCTCCTTTTTTATACTATTGTACACATATGACTTTACCGTGCTAGTAACAGTATTGTCTCATTTTATATATGCACGTTAACTTGCTGTTTCACATTTTTCTGGGTTTACCTAATTTTGAGTATGTATATTTTTTTTTTTTTGGAGTTCAGGTGGAAATTGTCTCTTCCCACAGTTGCCATGATCAACCACAAAGAGCTCCACTGAAAGTAAGGTCAATCGTCGAAGTCATGTTGCGGTAATTTATGTTTTACAGCACTTCTGTCTTGTGTAATTCTGTTCATTTCAAACTACTTCTACCATGTCATTAGACAAGCAAATGATAATAATCAGTAGCATAATGTGCATTGATGTGTGAGCTATGCTGCTTGGCCAAAACTATATGCAGTAACAGGGACATGGTTAGATACTTGTGAAAAGCAACCTTTGGAACTTAATTACTGTAGTTTGCACTTGTATCCTCTGCTGTAAGATTAACTTTTCGTACACATTCCGAATTTAGTGCAAGGCTGTAAGGTTACAGCAATAAAAGACTTAAATGTTGTATAATAATTTCTGAATGGTGTATAATAATATATTCTTTTGGCATTTGGTTAACCATTTTTTTTTGCAGTCATACCGTGCTAATAACAGTATGCATGCTCAAGATCGACGGGATCGGGTTACTCTAGACGGTTTGGTGAACAAAAAGTGCAATCTATTGGGTTCGGATAAAAACATAGTTGCAGAGGGGACGATAGCAAGTACCGATCACGATGCTTTAGTATATTTTAAAAAGCTTGGAGCTGATGCTTGGAAGATATGTGAGAATGTAGTGGTGGAACCGGAAGCTTTTTTGTTTAGGTCAAACTCGGAGATGTCCACTATCAGACAGGCCATTGGATCTACCGTCGCGTGGCACAAAGATTACGTTTCCTTGGTCTAGTGTTGGTACCTATGAAACTAGTTATGTATTTTATGTTAGAACTATGTCGATGGAACTTATCTAAATCTTTTGGAATGTAAACTTATCTAAATCTTTTGGATGTAAACTTATCTAACTTTTTGAAATATGTTGGAATTTTAAGGCTTTTGCTTTAGTCTTTTATTATGTGTTATTATGTGATTTTGATTGTTGCATCACAATATTTATTGCATGTTAAAATATATATATATATATATATATATATATATATATATATATATATATATATTATTATTAATCTATACGGCAGCAAATTATATATAAATCTTCATTTATTTCTCAACAGGCAAAACCTATTGTAATATAATGTATCACAACGGGCAGAAGCCGCTTGTAATTAATAAGCTATTACAACGAGTTTATAAAAATAGAGTCAGTGCACGTGACAGAGCACGTTATTACAACGGTCTTTTACAACAGTCACTGACCATTTTAAATTAGAAAGGACCTATTACGACGATGCATATTAGGATGGGCTTTTGCCCCTTGTGAAAAGCATATAACAACAGTTTTTGCCCATTGTAAAAGGGCTGTTTTGTTGTAGATACCTCTTAGAGCATACGAGCATTTACAAATGGAAAGAACAAATTTTCCCCGGACTTGGCATCAAGGGCCTCTAGCCTATCCAAAAGGGTTACATCGAAAGCCTTGGAGATATCTCGATCGAAAATCAATCCAATAGGAAATATGAACTATTCATGGATAAACCACTATCTTTAGGTATTGCAGGAATCTTACTGTTCAATCTTGCTTTCAACAAAAATTTACTTTTGGAAGTTACCAAAAATATTCTACAGGATCTTTTTTATTACGAAAGCAATACTCAAACCAGATCGACTCCTTTCGTACGCAAAGGATTCTACTGGAGAACACTATTTTAGGGGTGTTAACCATAAATTTGGCTAACAGAATCAATGTAGAAACAAAATAACAAGTGAATATCAAAGTCAGGTCCCTAAAACCAAAGATGATTCAAGTGTTATCCTCTTATAAGTTTCTGTTTAAAATGGGTCCTTATTTCTGTAGCAATATGTTTTCCATCATTTATTGCGCTATCGCTTAAAGATATATTAAGAGTAGATTACTGTAATTTTTTCTTCAGAAATGACTGCACTTATTGTGCATAAGTGTAAACATATCTACACTTATGCACATGGTGTATATTTTGGGCAAAGCCAACCGATTTTTATAGTGATCTATAACACTTTTTATTATAACAAATAGTAAATACAATTATTACAAGAGATAGAAAGATTGTCTATTAACTACATAGGTATTTAGAGTTGACCAATTACGTAAATAGTTTTTAGAGTGGACCGATCACTGCACTTTCACCACGCAGGGTGAAACATTACATAACAGGTTTCCTTGGAAGACTAAGAGGAAAACAAACATAAACCGTTGCCATGGCAAACACATTAAACTCCACACAGGGAGAAAATCATTCAAACTATTACATACACACTTGAAAATGCGTGTACGTGGATCTTGTAATATGATATATAATAGACAAGTATGAGATAATAACGAATCACAGATATAACAAAAGAAAATGTAGTAAAATAGAAAAATCACACCAGGGATTTTTATACTGGTCCGGAGCACCGTCCTACGTCCAGTCCCAAACTTCTATTTGGATTTTCACTAACAACAATCTCATTTCACCCGGAGGAACAGGTTTACAACACCCGAGCAGACGAATGAGATTTCACGCCTCTAGTAACACTGAGGACTTCAACACTTGCCTCTCACAACACCGAGGACTTCAACAGAGATGAGTATAATTGTAGTTGACGATATGTGTTCTCAATAACACAATTTTGTCGCTTGTAGTACAGACTTTCTATAATCTTATCCTCAAATAGTATATTTGTGTACACAAAGATTTGGAAGTGGATATCGTATTGAATCAAAAGAATATTATATTAATTCTAGGATTCAAAACGATATATTGATGAATATGAGCACTTTAGCACTTTAGAGAATGAGAAAGATCAAGAGTATAGAGATTAAATCGATAGAATTTCGTGTTTTGAAATGATGAAAACATGATGTTTATATAAGGAATAAACAGTTGTAACCATTTGTGAAAAGTTACAAATAATGGTCATGATCATTAGTGAAAGGAAAGAGAAGCAACTCTTGAAGAAATGGAAGTGTCTATACGAAAGGTTGCTTCTGTTTAAAAACGGTCGACTGGTTGAAAAGAACCGGTAGACAGGAATTTGAATATATATATATATATATATATATATATACATGTTATGTGTATATGTGTGCACATTGATTGTGCAAACTGGGTAAAAACGGTCGACTGGTCCATTCTGGGAGGTCGACCGGTTATGCCCAGTTTGCACAATCAATGTTCATATATATATATATATGTGCATAATTGTATATATTTATATATATATTGATTATTTGAGGATAGATTTTAACATGAATAACACTTCTAAATAATCAACTTCTAAAGTAAAATACCCTTTGTAGATCTTCCTCTCTTGAAATCAATGAATTTCTTCTTTTTGTCGACCATGGCTATTCTTTTTGTCAAAAATCAAAATTTTATGAGATCTTTGACTCAACATTCTCCCCCTTTTTGATTGATGACAATATAGCTTTGAATCTCCCCTGTATATGTGTGCATGTTGATTATGCAAACTGGGTCAAAACAGTCGACTGGCCCATTCAATATAGCTCTTAATCTCCCCCTGTATATGATCTTCCCCTGAATTTGTGCCTGTACATAAACTACATTTCCTGCATATATGTTGTTAGTACCACTTTCTCCCCCTTTTTCATCGACAAAAAGGAGTTGCCAAATAGATAAATAAGTAACGATGTAAATGATACTAGCAGAGTTTCAAACAACAGAAACAAATACCATAAGCCATACGAGAAGTCATAAAATACGAGCAAAAACACATAAGTCTATTACGGATAAAAACTACGACACTATTTAGATACAAGTGCTGGGAGAAGTCTTAAAACTAAAAAAAAAAGTCATAAGTACGTAGATAGCGATAAAAAGATAAACTAAGAAGACTTATTCGGACTCCGTCTCCTCTTCTTCTTCTTCTTCAATAATTTGAGATTTACCATGACCATGTCCACGGCTAGTGTCTGAACTAGTACCCTCCTCAGAAGATGCCCAAGCAAAAGTAGGAGGATCTGGACGTTTGCTTGGGTCCTGAGCTTGAATGGATGAAGATGATGCGCTACATGATATTGCTTCCCATAAAGATCCAAAGAAAGACTTAAGTTTGTTAAAGTGTTTATCCATCTTTGTGTCCATACGCTTAAGTCGAGCTTCGAGAATGAATTGATTGCGAGCAATAGTGTCAAGACTTTCCTTTGTTGAGGAAGAAGAGCGTGAAAGTTTAACTTCCTCAGGTTTTGGGCAGGATGGTCATGATGAAGTTTCGTGATGGCCTTGTTCTTTCCATTGTTCAAAAGGCATGATATTGAAATATGGATCAGGAAGCTTCATTCGCTTTATCGAAGCTTTGTTTATGCACTTAGGCCTTGAAACAGTGGAGTCAAGAGGTTTAATGCCACAGTCAAGCAGAAGGCGCATGAGATATTCGTTATAGAAAAAATGTGGCCTAGTTAATTCATTTACCTGTAAAATCTCATCAAAGATCATACCGATCCAATTAATGCGAATGCCACCATAAATTTCTGTAACGACCCGCAAATTCGAACACTTTGAGTCGACTAAATACAATTCAAGTCCGACCCAAATTGAACGAAAATACGAATCAGTAATTGAAAGAAGTTAGAGGACGAGAGAAAGAAAAGATAGAAAATTAGAATAGAAGAACTAGGATAGAAGAAAGATCTGAACAACACAGAATCTCACAATCGCAGCGGAATAAATATAATATAGATATAAGCTTTGGAAAATACAAAACTGTATCTGAACTTACATACAACATCATAGTACATCATATATACATCATAGCGGAAATAGATCTTATATAACTAATGTTGAAACCTCCTGCTTCAGCTCCTTCCAGATTATCTGAAAAATCCCGAACTACTTGACTGCCCGTACAAATTTGGGTACCCAAGAGTTTAGGGAGAACACAGAAAAATAAACCCTGGGTCAATCATGGGACTGGTGTGAGTAAACGATTTAAAACAGTTTGCTTAACTTGGAAATTTTCTTTTGAAAGAAAAGATAATCGTAAGACCGATCCAGACATAAACATGGATGGTTTTTACCTTACGATAACCCAAAACATTTTGAAATCATACTATTCTGATATTATAATAATGTCTAAGGTTTTCCATAAGTAAATTAGAATCTAGCGGAACGCTTGCATCTCACGCTCCACATATATAGTATACAAACAAAACCGCTTGGTGCTTAGGGATATTGGATTTCCAACTATGACAGGTATGGAACCACCTTCCGATGGTGTATCTCTAGAGAGGAATACACTGGGTTCAACAAGAACGTCTTCCAACCCGGCCACACATGACCGACCACTCATTTCGCTTGAGTGTATCGAATATATTGCCACCTACGGTTGCTAGCAACATAACCGTTCCCAGAAGACACAAAATTGAAAAAAGTAACAAAATGAATATTCTCTAGATGGTGACAGTACACCCTAATGGGAGCGACCCACATAGCCATACTGCCTGCCTGATTTTTTCCATTTCCCGGTTGTGAGGCTTGAGGTCAAAAACTTACCTTTCAGAATGTCACATTTTCATTCACTTTGAATGCCACATTGTCAAACCTGTCAAATCACAAATTGACTTCCCTAAAACTACGGGCATAAAGCTAAGAGAAACGAATTCCTTCGCCACCAAACATAGTTTTGAAGAGATCAATTTACGTGATCTGTTAGGTATACTCTGTCAGACATTCGTCCATACAAGTTGTCCTGGGTCTGGACAAACTGAAGGCACTATCCTGTAAACAGAACAGTCCTTGCATAAACTCCATCTTCAATGGTCTTCAATTCAACCTTAAATTAATCAATGCCTAGGTTGAAACAAAGTGGTATTTGGATTTCGTTGAGAAAACCAATCCCGGTCTCTTCGAATCGATTAACGATAATACCTTTTAGGGCCAAGTGATAGTTAATGGCAATCAAATCAATGTATTTCATGAATTTCTATGTCCTAGTTGATTATCATAACTTATCTACAAAAGTTATTCATCATATACAAATTCTAGATTTTTAACAGTAGTTGGGTATTATCCAAATAAGACATGTAAATATTTTAAATAACAAGTTAATTGGGTCATAGCATTTCAATCAGTCAAATTAACAAATCAATTATCATAACAAATCTAGTCTGTCACAATTTAACAATTAAAATACCCATTGTTCATCATTGGTTGATCTTGGAAAATAACCATCACTAAATTTATATCTATCAAAGATTAAATTCCGTTTAGGAATCTTATCTGTTTATCATAACAGTATTGTTATGATCCACACTTCAATATATATACGACATATAAATATAATTACTATTTTTATTTCCTTTGATGGATAATTAGTTCACTATATATATAATTAGTTATTCAGTTAAATAGAAAGTAAACGATACTTTCCTCGAATTCATCTTAATCGATTTCCAAGATAACATCTCTTTCTGATCATCTCCATTTCCATTTATTTTCCAAACTTCAGAATAACCTCATCATTATGAGTCAAACAAAATTATCTTACCACTACCCTCGCAACCCTCCTTATCTTCCAAAACGTTTACTTCTTATGTTATTCACATCAGATGGTGAATATCCTTTCTCCTGGACTCGTTTATCATGTCGATTTATTTTCATTCATAAATACCGGTTCATGGTCAAATTCTGTTTATTTAGATACCATATAAATTTATGTTCACATGAATACTCAATATGTGATTTAATCATCATTAATTTGACGGTGAAAATCAAAATATATTCATTGAATTAAATCAATTTAATTTAAAATAACATTTCAATGTTTTTTTCAAAATGATTTGAGTTTACATAACACGATATCATAAACGATCAGCCATCCTCTATCTCTTATGATATAACATCAATCACAGTTCAATTATTCTGACCTGAACTAATTATTTGGATTTTTAAATAAGTCAATATGTATTTTATCTATTTGAATTAATTCAAAGGAATATAAATTTACTTCTATTTATTTAAATAATTTAATTAAATTCAGACTGGGTACACTCCGTTCACATCGATCACTATCTAATCATCTACCATCTTTATTCCAGATTTCAATCTCCATACTAAAAGTGCTTCCTTTAATTTCTTTTGTGATATATATTTTATACAGGAAAATACCATGAAGGACAAAACGAACACAAAATTATTCCATAAGGACAAGAGGACAAAAATTTCTCCATAAGGACGAGTGTTAGTGTAAAGGGAGGAATTATAGTGGGTCCCTGAATTCCTCCCTTTACACTAACACTTGTCCTAGAGGAAAATTTTTTGCCCTCTTGTCCTTATGGAACAATTTTTTGTTTCTTTTGTCCTCAAGAGTAAAAACCCCTATTTTATATATCTTAATATTAGATTTATATTCAAAAGAAATTATTTTATTTTATTTCCTACAAATTCTATACACTTTCTTTTAATTTATTTCCTTTAATTTACCTTCTTCCGTTTTCTTTTATCTTATACTCCTTATACAATTAATTACTTAGCCCATCGGGCCACCTTGTTCTCAAGACCCAAACATTTTCTTTATTTCCTTTTATTTCGTTATTCTCCTCAGCCCAAAGCCCATATGCTAGGCCCCTTTCCCCTTCTTCCCTTTTTCTTTAAATTTCTTTTTGTTAATCGGCCCATGGCCAGCCCACTCTTTTTCCCCTCTTCTTTCCTTCCAATGCCTGGATTGACCAATTCATTTTGCCTGATCCGAGCGAGAGCCCCCTTCGCTCAAAACATTTGCTCCGTACGTGCTCCTCCTTCTCAGCGCCCAGGCATATTTCAACTTCACGCAACACACTTGAAACCCCATTCATTTTTGCATGAACATCACTTCACTGCTCATTGCTTTAATTCGATCAATGCAACTAAGTTGCACTATCATCAAACTTTTGCTGCTGCACGTTCCCATTCCCTCTTTTTTCTTTTTTTACTTTTTTTTTGTGCTTTGCTTTCCTGATACCGTTCCTTACGTTCTTTGATCTGCTCATGGTTTTCTGCTGTGTCCCATCTCCTCTTCTACTTCTTTTCTTTTTCTAACATCTCCATATATCCTTTCTACTGCATTTGTCTTCCCTTCTGCGTGCTCTTCTCTGACATAGGTATCATTTCAGAAGATAAGGAACATATTTCCCTACTGTGGGTTATTGAGAATTCGTTACATGAACTGCGTATTGACCTGATTATCAGGGTGAGTTTATTAACGTTTTCTATGCCATTCAACCATTTGTTTTCATTGTTATTTAACCATTCAACCATTTTATTTTATTTTTTTGCATTTGCTGCTACTGATGTCCTCCATATCTTACTTCTCTAACCTTCCAATGCCCAACTCCTCAGCCAGAACTTGCTGCATTCCGTCACCACCGCCAACAACTCCACCACGACCCGTTCCATCACCATGTAGCCACCTGCTACAACTCCATCGATTATCTTTCCTCTTTCCTTTGTGTTAGCTGCGACTACTCTCTTCTTCTTTACCTTCTGGAAACACACAGTTAACACCTATGTGCACATGTGTGCACATGTACACACACACCACACGGCATCCCTACACTTCACCCATCCACACACATCATTAATCACATACTGATTCCATCCCAGTAGCCTCATGCACTCTCCATTTCTTCCTTTCCAAAAACCGTCCCAGGCAAATTGTTTTATTTTACAATTTAAAATCACTGATTATTATTCTTTTCTATGCGAGAACTACATGCATACAGAGTGCCACCATCTTGCTTGTTCTCGAACTTTCTGTATAACCTAGACGCTTCCTTGTCCCATGCATTTACCGAAAATAATATCCTAACAAGGTACTAGTCGCTTGATACTTTTTCAATAGGAACATGGTAGACTCTGACCATTTTATATCCCATTATAGAATGCTCTCGTCATTTTTGAACTACACTACAAAACTAAATTAATATCTTTTATGTAGAATACACACTCTAAAACTTGTTAGAATATAAGTTATGGATTTTCAAACTACAGAGTATTAATTACGTACTGTTTTTTTAAAGGTATATAGAGGGTTGTTTACTTGTTTAAGAGGTTCCGGGGTTTACCTCTACATACTACAAACCCAAATACTTGTCATGTATAATATATAACATACAAATCTACACAACTAGACTCAACAATCCTGCACAGTTTAAGTAATTTACAAAAAAAAAAACAGAGAATAACAAAAAGGTGTTTTCTCACAAAGAAAGTGTCCACTGTTTTGAAGTTTCAAGCAATACATCCTTTAACACCAATCATCTACTTTAGTTATTTTTCTTCAACCATCCTTCATACCTTATCAATGTAAACTCATGGATATAATGACCTATATGTGTCTTAAATTAACTAGAAGTAAATGCCGAAAAACATAAAGCAAGGTGGATTGTTTACTCACTTATATTTGCTTTCCAGTTTTTCTTTATCTCTGTTTTACTGTATGTTGGCTCGGCCACTACTTCTCTCCCAGTTTAAAGTATTCAAGACAGTTCCGGAGTATGAAGTTGCATTGGTATTTCAGGGTATTTATAGTGAAAACTGTATAGGGTTTAAATGCTTGGTAGGGTTATGGGTTGTCATACCGCGATGGAGAGGACACTCTAGGCTCGACTATTGTGATTGATTGAAAGACGATACATGCTTGCAAAGTTAATAAAGGAGACTGCTATGTTTGTAGCTGAATTGTTAGCTGCTGTATCTATATATACAAGCTTTATTTTTGTGTAACACCCCATGGCCATTAATGTCACTCACAAAGGGAATGCATTAATGTCATGAAGCGTTATAGTAGTATAGAACGGATAAATTACAAGAGTAAATAAATAAAACATAGCGGAAGATAAAACTTATTTCATAGCATCATAACTTCAAAACAAGCTTACATAAGTAGTTTCCAAAACTATTACAACAGGATCAATTGTCTTTTCCAAAAAATTCAAAGTACATAAAGAAGTAAATATTTAAATAACATAAATGCATAAATCGCCACTGAGCATAAGCAAAGCCATAAAGATGAGAGAGTCCAAAGCGATACATCTACTCTTTTCAAGCAACTAAAAGAAATCGGCACTAAGCTGTAGTATTCCCTCCTTGCAAACCTGAGGGGGGGGGGGAAGGAAAGAAAAGAGGTGGAAACAAAACGGGTCAGACATAAAGTCTGGCGAGTCCAGTAATTTTAACAATAATAAGTAAGGTAAATGATCAAGACATAAATAGGCATCATGATATGGCTGTAACATAGATAAGGTAGATAAAAAGGATGGACAAGACGATTCCGTTCCTAAGTACTAAGACAATCCTACACCTTGGCTAAGCGAACAACCCTCCAAGTACTAACCCCGAAGACCGAAGTCAACATCAGACTAGCACCCAAAAGGACTATCCAACTCAACCAACATGTATTTCGTTACACCGCACTTTTGCTAAGTTATACCACATTACTTAATTACACCGCACATGTACTAGTCTCTATTTACTAAAGGTTGATCCCTTCCCACTAACTGTACCCACATGACATACTTGGTAGTTACTTGTAGCTAGCTGCTATCGTAGGTGCCGGCTTGCTCCTACCACCGCTAAGGTATCCTTACTCTACCCATTCGATCGGCTCCCTAAACCTCGTAGGCACATGTGCTGGCCCCACAGTGGGGTGTATCACTCCCCAAAGTGGCAACCCCGATACCAACATAAAATGCACGACCATACCTACATGATGAAACAACGTCTTACCTACCAGCCTGGACCCATGCACGCACATGAACCCGTTGGACTTGCGTTGCCACCGCTATTCACGTTTTGACCTCTTACATTCAAGTCCAGTAAGCGTGCCCCAACCTCGGCCCAGTACCGGGCCCAATTAGATACTCAAACGAGTTACTGGTTGAAACGGGTCTCCATCCGACACAAGCCTCCCACCTATGCTTGGTCCCCACTAGGTTTTTCTCCCACTTAACCATTTTAATTTAAATGTCCATGTCTTACACATGCTACGGTTAAGTCCATACTTACATGTCATAATTTACATGTCTTATCTTATTCCGGTTAAGTCCATATTTACATGTCATAATTTACATGTCACCCCACTTAACCCTCTAACCATACCCATGTCTTATTATGGTTAGTATTCCTTAATTCATTCCTTATGACGAACGGTGCATGACCTCCCACATTAGACCGAACACTTTGTGGCCGCTGGATTTGCCGGGCGGTTCCGGGCAGTCTTACGCCACGAACCGGGTCTGACCTAGTGTCATTAACCGTTATGCCTACAATTCATTCCTTTGACCTCTCACATTAGACGTCCAATTGTGGCAGCTGGATTTGCCGGGCGGTTCCGGGCAGTCTTACACCATAATTGTGCCTAACCTCGTGTCAAAGGTTTATTAATAATCGTATTTCACCCATACCCAATTTTCATGTCATCTATATCCAATTAGACATGTAATCATGTTTATAATATTGCCTATTCCAAATTGTCATTAATTACATACTAATTAGCCTCAATTACAAATTCACAATTATAGGCAATTTCATCAATTCCATGTAATTCATACCCAAATATGCCAATTTCACATATTATCCAATTATCCAAAATGTCCAATAATATCCAATTTTCCATATTTCACATATTCCCCTTGTTCCCACGTATTCGCATTCACGCATATTTTTAACATAGGCTCGAAGATAGCCTAGATCCAAAAATAAAAGGAATAAGGATAAGAAGAGAGAATCAAATCACAGAAAATTGGAATTAACACAACATCATAAAATAAAGGGGCATATAAACTGGCATAGAGGCATAATGACATATTCAACATGAATAAATGGATAAAGGTATGAACTTTACATAGAAATATAAGCATATGATGACATGAATCAAAAAGGTGAAGAGTTGGATGAGATTTAAATTACATACATACATATGAATCCTCTTTACAACTTCATCATGTTACTTTTAATCCCATTATATTGTGAAAATCACCGTACTCACCTTTCGTGGTTAAAGAATAGAATTATGCACTGAAATTGGTGTAGAAACGTTGCGGTGTTGCTGATTTATCTTCTTGAATTGTTGTATAAGCTCTAATCTTTAATTTGAGTTGAAGTTGAATACTTGAGATTTGATTTAGAGGCGACGGCTAGGGTTTAAGGGAGAGTTTGACAGCATAATGGTGTCATAGATAATATTTATGAATTAGGGTTAGGTCTTAGGGTGTATATATAGGTGTAGGAAGTTATTTAGGACCATTAGATTAACCCTGAACCATGAGAACCAATCAGATGCCACATCTGCTTTTGAGCGAATCGGCCCACGGGTTGACTGCCAAACACCCTGAATCAACCCCTAGTCGACCCAGCGAGGCTCGGGTCGACCTCAAAAATGGGCCGGTTCAGTTATTCCCCCTCCCAATTCGTTGTTTTGAACTTTTTTGCATATTTCTATATATATATATTTCGCTCATATGCATACAAACTTCAAGGCTTAATAACATCTTCATAAGGTATCCGTTTTGTGCAAACCAAATGTCTATCTTGACCCAAAATTTTGAAACGAACATAATAGCGCAACCCATTTCACTTAATTCTTTTCTAAAAATTAAGTATACTTTAATTTGTGAATTTTAATGTTATAAAACTAGGGGGTGTTACATTCTCCCCTCCTTAAAAGATTTCGCCCCCGAAATCTCCAAGTTAAGAAGAATGTATCATACTATCCAGTCATCCATCTACTCAACCATCATCCACAAGCATCCATTGTCCTTAAAAGATTTCTAATGCTTTTAATGTACATATGCATAATGTGTGTATATGTCGGTATACTAATGCAAAATCAAGCGGTCCACTGATTCAGTCGACCTCCTTAATGCAAATAATGATAGTGCCATGTATCCATCATATATGTAAAGAACCCTATACATATAATTACTACATGTGTGCACAACCATTCATTTAAATGCAACATCCATATGATGCACACATTCAATGTACATTCATAGTACTAAATACATCCATTTATATGCAATATGCAATAGGAAAGTGACTGAGCTGATCTAGTGCCTAAATTGTGTGTATATGCATCCACGAGCAACCACTAGCAAACACTTGCATCCACATGCATCCACCATACATAACATGTCTCTAACACATAACATGTCTCAAACACATGTTTCAACCATAGGACTACCCTATCTAAAGGTCAAAGATACTAGTGAGAGGACATACCAAAGATAGAACAAGTACAAGCTAAGCGATAAAGGAGAAATTAAAAGACATACCCTCGAAAATAAAAGGGTACAATGAACGCATCTTCTCTTCCGTCTCCCAAGTAGCGTCGCTCTCATCATCTCCCCATTGCACTTTGACTAGCTTGACCTCTCGGTTCCTCAACTTCTTAATCTCCAACCTAAGAATGCACGTAGGAGCTCGTCGAATCGTCGCATCACGCTCTATCTCCACCTCTCTAAGCAAGCTCGGCTCTACCACTTCCGTGGTCTCATGCAAGCACTTCCTCAAATGTGATACATGGAATACGTCGTGTACACCACTAAGTCTCTCGGGCAACTCCACTCTATACGCCATCTATCCCATCCTTTCCTTAATAGGAAACGGCCCTATGAACCTTGGTGCTAACTTCCCAACGGACCCAAAGCGAACAACATTCCGTAATGGAGACACCTTGATAAAGACCATGTCCCCAATATCAAACTCAAGATTTGTCCTCCTCTTGTCCGCATACGATTTCTGCCTATCTTGCGCCGTCTTCATCCTTCTTCGAATCAAATCAATCTTTTCCGAAATCTCTCTAATCATATCGGGCCCAAGCAAGATCTTATCCGTAGATTCCCATCAACATGTAGGTGAACGACAAGGCCTTCCATAAAGAGCCTCGAAAGGTGCCATGCCAATGCTAGACTGAAAACTATTATTATACGCGAACTCTACCAAAGGAAGATGCTCCTCCCATGTACCTCCGAAGTCTAAAACGCATAGCCTCAAAGGTCCTTAGAATACGATTCACCCTCTCGGTCTGGCCGTCTGTCTGAGGATGATATGCGGTGCTCAAACATAACTGAGTCCCTACCGCCTCTTGCAAGCTCTTCCAAAACTCGCTAGTAAAGATGGGATTGCAATTGCTCACTATGCTAGAAGGAACACCGCGCAAACGAACTATCTCTCGAATGTATACGGAGGCTAACCATGGAGCAGTCCTCTTACTCTTCACGGGAATGAAATGGGCGCTCTTAGTAAGTCTGTCTACCACGACCCAAATTCCAGTATTACCCTTCCTTGCTCTCGGTAACCCATCAACAAAGTCCATCGAGACACTCTCCCACTTCCATTGTGGGACCTCCAATGGGTGAAGCAACCCACCGACTTCTTTTGCTCTGCTTTTACTTGTTGGCACACCAAGCTTCTAGCGACAAACTTGGCCACATCCCTCTTCATACCGGTCCAAAAGTAAACTCGTGTCATGTCCATGTACATCTTGTCCCCGCCGGGATGAATGGTCATCTTCGAACGATGTGCATCATCAAGAATGGTCTTCCTCAAGTTCTCGTCTCGTGGTACACAAAGTCTACCGTCCCTACGTAACCAACCCTTATCATCTAGGGTATACCTATTGAGATGGCTCGATGACTCCCCCCTTATGAGCTTCTCTACTAACTCAACCAACTGTCGGTCATCTCGCTGTGCCTCACCAATCCGTCCCAAAAGCGTAGGTCTGACCTCTAAGGATGCTAGAAAACCGGGTATAAAGTCAATGGAAGGTGTAAAGTCAAACGTAGAGATGAACTCTAAGCTTCGCCGCTCAACAAACAACGGACTCAAGGACAACCTTTTCCTACTTATGGCGTCTGCCACCATGTTACCCTTGCCAGGGGTATATGCTATCACGAAATCGTAGGACGCTAAGAATTCCATCCACCTTTGCTGCCTTAAGTTCAAGTCCTTCTAAGAGAACAAGTATTTTAGTGATTTGTGGTCTGTGAACAATTCAAATTTCTCGCCAAGAAGATAATGGCGCCAAGACTTAAGCGCGAAAACAATGGCGGCCAACTCTAGGTCATGTGTAGGGTAATTTTTCTCATGCACTCTCAGCTACCTTCCTCCATAGGCTATTACCCTCCCCTCTTGCATTAAGACTGCGCCGAGTCCTGTCCCACAAGCATCGGTATAAACGGTAAATGGCTTACTCGCATCTGGCAACACTAAGACTGGGGCTGTGGTCAAAGCTCTCTTTAAACGTTGGAACGCATCATCACAATCTACGTCCCACATGAAAACTAGGTTCTTCTTCGTCAAGCGTGTCAATGGGGCTGATATCTTTGCGAAGTCTTTGATAAACTTCCTATAGTAGCCAACCAACCCTAAGAAACTTCTCAACTCGGTAGCATTTTTAGGGACCTTCCAATCTTGGATGGTCACCACCTTCGCGGGATCCACAACTATCCCTTCTTTGGAAACCATGTGCCCTAAGAATCGCACTTCCTTCCTCCAAAAGTGACATTTAGAAAATTTAGCTTTAAGGTTATGCGCTCGAAGGGTCTCCAACACTTCCCTAAGATGTAGGGCATGCTCTTCCTCGCTCTTAGAAAAGATCAAGATGTCATCCACAAAGGCCACCACGAATTTATTAAGGTATTCCCAAAACAACTTACTCATTAAGTCAACAAAGCATGTGGGGGCGTTTGTCAAACCGAAGGGCATCACAAGCCACTCATAGAAACCGTCTGGAGTCCTAAAGGCAGTCTTGTCTATGCTATCCTCAGCCACTCTTAATTGATGGAAACCAGTGGCTAAGTCCAACTGCGAAAACACTGAGGCGCCAACTAACTGATTGAAGAGATCGTCAATCCTCGGCAATGGGTGCCTATTCTTCTTAGTAAGCTTATTAAGTTCTCTATAGTCTACAGAAAGTCTAAGGGACCCATCCGCCTTCATGGCAAATACTACTGGAGCACCCCACTCCGATATACTACGTCTTATGAGCCCCTTATCAAGCAACTCCCCTACTTGCTTATTGAGTTCCCTCCTCTCACGAGAAGCCATGTGGCGTACTGGCAGAGATACGGGTTTTACATTGTCTACAAGATAATTACGAAAGTCTATCTCACGTTTTGGGGGTAAACCCCTCACCTCATTGAAGACATCAACATATTCACGGACTATACGAACAGAATGTAAATCATCATTGGATGCATCAAGTGACTCAAGATAACTAAGCATCATCGATCCTCTAGGGTCATAAGAAATATCAAGGGTCTTTCCACTACGAGTCAACAATTTTACTACCCTTCGTTCACAATCTAGGATGACACCACGTCTGGCTAGCCAATCCATCCCTAATATCAACCCATGGCCCATGAAACCAAGCACAAAAGCATTACATTCAAAACCAACGCCTAAGATAGACAATCTCAAATCCCTACAAACCATGGATAAATGAGCCGATCCACCAATATGATTTGAGACTATAATGGGATCCACAACAAGACAAGTATTTAAGTGCAGTGTTTCAACTAATGATGTAGAGATAAACGAATGTGATGCACCAGAATCGAATAAAGTACGGACATGATGATCAAACAAAAAAAATCAAACTTTCGACAGAAAATTTTCTACCTTCTTCCTGTCCCGGAGCCATGAGAGCGTGAACTTGCCCTCCCGAAGTAGAACCTGCTATCTGCCCTTGCTTCTTAGGACAGTCCTTCACAGCATGACGCGCATCACCACAATGATAAAAAGCGAACTTCTTTTTCTTCCTACAGTCTTTCTTCAAATGGCCGGGTATCCTACACTTGTGACACTTCCTCTTTTCTTTACCACCCTTCTTTTGTTGTTGGGCTTTCTTTGGATCCTCCTTCTTATCTTGCGGCCTAAAGTACTTACACCCTTCTCTTCTTCATGCATGTATGCCATATCAACAAGCTTTTCATACATAGCCCCCATTGGAATGTGAGACATAGCCAAACTGTGAAGCGGTTTATTTAGGCCCTTTCCAAACCTCAAGGCCTTCTTGTGAGGCGTATTCACCAACTCTAGCCCAAATCTCGCCAACTTATTAAATTCGGTCACATACTCCTTCACGGTCAAGTTTCTCTGCTTCAATGTCAAGAACCTCTCCATGTACATACTCTGCTCAACTTGAGAAAGGAATTTCAACTCAAAACTTCCCCTAAAATCTTCCCATGTCTCTACAGCACTCTCTCCATTAGTAACCTCCCACCAAAATGAAGCTTCGTCCTTCATCAACCAAGCAGCCAATTGGACCTTCCTACAATCGTCCAAATCGAAAATGCCAAACAGATCCTCCACTTCTTTCAACCAGTTTCTAGCTTCGACGAACGTTTCACACCCACTAAAAGGTTTTCCACCCATCAAACGAAAGACTTTACATATCTTGGAGAAAGCATCTCCACGCGGAGGAGTGACTGGAGCTGGGGGAGGAGGAGGAGGAACGTCGGCCGGACCCGCGGCAACGGCCCTAGCCTCGAGATATTGACGAAACCAACCGGGTACATGAACACCCTCTGGTATCTCAGATGCACCAAACATGCTGAAAAGAAAACGAAAGAGTTTCAAAACAAGGGAAGCGAAAGAGAGATGTATGGCTTGCGGGAATTATGCTCCTCAAAGTAAATTTTCTTTGAAAATAGCATCTTTAAAACAAGTTTTTGAAAATACTTTCTAGGAAAATAATACTTTTGAAAACACTTTTCAAAACTTTTTATCTGTTCTTGTAACCTGGCTCTGATACCACGTGTAACACCCCATGGCCATTAATGTCACTCACAAAGGGAATGCATTAATGTCATGAAGCGTTATAGTAGTATAGAACAGATAAATTACAAGAGTAAATTAATAAAACACAGCAGAAGATAAAACTTATTTCATAGCATCATAACTTCAAAACAAGCTTACATAAGGAGTCTCCAAAACCATTACAACAAGATCAATTGTCTTTTCCAAAAACTTCAAAGTACATAAAGAAGCAAATACTTAAATAACATAAATCCCCACTGAGCATAAGCAAAACCATAAAGATGAGAGAGTCCAAAGCGATACATCTACTCTTTTCAAGCAACTGAAAGGAATCGGCACTAAGCTGTAGTATTCCCTCCTTGCAAACTAGAGGGGGAGGGGGAAAAGGAAAGAAAAGAGGTGGAAACAAACGGGTCAGACATAAAGTCTGGCGAGTCCAGTAATTTTAACAAATAATAGGTAAGGTAAATAATCAAGACATAAATAGGCATCATGATATGGCTGTAACATAGATAAGGTAGATAAAAAGGATGGACAAGATGATTCCGTTCCTAAGTACTAAGACAATCCTACACCTTAGCTAAGCGAACAACCCTCCAATTACTAACCCCGAAGACCGAAGTCAACATCAGACTAGAACCCAAAGGACTATCCAACTCAACCAACATGTATTTCGTTACACCGCACTTTGGTTAAGTTACACCACATTACTTAATTACACCGCACATCTACTAGTCTCTATTTACTAAAGGTTGATCCCTTTCCACTAACTGTACCCACATGACATACTTGGTAGTTACTTGTACCTAGCTGCAATCGTAGGTGCCGGCTTGCTCCTACCACTGCTAAGGTACCCTTACTCTACCCATTCGATTGGCTCCCTAAACCTCGTAGGCACCCGTGCTGGCCCCACAGTGGGGTGTATCACTCCCCAAAGTGGCAACCCCGATACCAACATAAAATGCACGGCCATACCTACACGATGCAACAACGTCTTAACTACTAGCCCGGACCCATACACTCACATGAACCCGTTGGACTTGCGTTGCCACCGTTATTCACGTTTTGACCTCTTACATTCAAGTCCAGTAAGCGTGCCCCAACCCAGGTCTAGTACCAGGCCCAATTAGATACTCAAACGGATCTCCATCCGACACAAGCCTCCCACCTATTCTTGGTCCCCACTAGGTTTTCTCCCACTTAACCATTTTAATTTAAATTTCCATGTCTTACACATGCTACGGTTAAGTCCATACTTACATGTCATAATTTACATGTCTTATCTTATTCCGGTTAAGTCCATATTTACATGTCATAATTTACATGTCACCCCACTTAACCCTCTAACCATACCCATGTCTTATTATGGTTAGTATTCCTTAATTCATTCCTTATGACGAACGGTGCATGACCTCCCACATTAGACCGAACACTTCATGGCCGCTGGATTTGCCGGGCGGTTCTGGGCAGTCTTACGCCACAAATCGGGTCTAATCTCGTGTCATTAACCGTTACGCCTACAATTCATTCCTTTGACCTCTCACATTAGACATCCAATTGTGGCAGCTGGATTTGCCGGGCGGTTCCGGGCAGTCTTACGCCACAATTGCGCCTAACCTCGTGTCAAAGGTTTATTAATAATCGTATTTCACCCATACCCAATTTTCATGTCATGTATATCCAATTAAACATGTAATCATGTTTATAATATTGCCTATTCCAAATTGTCACTAATTACATATTAATTAGCCTTAATTACAAATTCACAATTATAGGCAATTTCATCAATTCCATGTAATTCATACCCAAATATGCCAATGTCACGTATTATCCAATTATCCAAAATGTCCAATAATATCCAATTTTCCATATTTCACATATTCCCCTCGTTCCCACGTATTCGCATTCGCGCGTATTTTTAACATAGGCTCGAAGGTAGCCTAGATCCAAAAATAAAAGTAATAGGGATAAGAAGAGAGAATCAAATCACAGAAAATTGGAATTAACACAACATCATGAAATAAAGGGGCATATAAACTGGCATAGAGGCATAATTACAGATTCAACATGAATAAACTGATAAAGGTATGAACTTTACATAGAAACATAGGCATATGATGACATGAATAAAAAAGGTGAAGACTTGGATGAGATTTAAATTACATACATACATATGAATCCTCTTTACAACTTCATCATGTTACTTTTAATCCAATTATATTGTGAAAATCACCGTACTCACCTTTGGTGTTAAAGAATAGAATTATGCACAGAAATTGGTGTAGAAACGTTGCGGTGTTGCTGATTTATCTTCTTGAATTGTTGTAGAAGCTGTAATCTTTAATTTGAGTTGAAGTTGAATACTTGAGATTTGATTTAGAGGCGGCGGCTAGGGTTTAAGAGAGAGTTTGACAGCATAATGGTGTCATAGATAATATTTATGAATTAGGGTTAGGTCTTCGGGTGTATATATAGGTGTAGGAAGTTATTTAGGACCATTAGATTAACCCTGAACCATGAGAACTAATCAGATGCCACATCCGCCTTTGAGAGAATTGGCCCACAGGTTGACAGCCAAACACCATGAATCAACCCCTAGTCGACCCAGCAGGGCTCGGGTCGACCTCAAAAATGGGTCGGTTCGGTTATTCCCCCTCCCAATTCGCTGTTTTGAACTTTTTTGCATATTTTTTTTATATATATATATTTCTCTCATATGCATACAAACTTCAAGGCTTAATAACATCTTCATAAGGTATCCATTTTGTGCAAACCAAATGTCTATCTCAACCCAAAATTTTTAAACGAACATTATAACGCAACCCATTTCACTTAATTCTTTTCTAAAAATTAAGTATACTTTAATTTGTGAATTTTAATGTTATAAAATTACGGGGTGTTACATTTTGTGTCTACGATTGATTGGAAAAAATGTGTTTAGCTAGGCCTATGTTCTCAACATAACAGGGTATTTGATGTGCATATATATGATGTATACATCCTTGTGCAATACTAGGGGTTATAGAGTATATTAGGTCTAGGTGAAAAGAAATGTTGACAAGGCTTCACAATATAGTCACGGCTAAATTTAGATTTAGGGAACAAATACATGTGCAGATCTATCTTGGTATATTCTTGGATGTTAAGTAACTCAAACAGAATACTACTTTTACATTAAATGTTAGATTTAATAGGTTCCAAGCTAAAATTCCAAACTACCCATAGATATGCTTTATTTCTAAGTAATCAAGCTATGTTAGAAAAAACTATGTTAAATACACCATGAACTAGTGTACAACAAGGATACAAATATGTCCAAAAATGTACAAACAATAATTTTATTCACTGAGTTTTGATTTGATTTTATTAAATTTTATCATGACATGTTCTTTATTCATTAATTGCTCACACCATCTTATACGTATACATGCGAAGTAATAGAATATTTACTTACGTGTAAACCAAGAGTGAGTACATGTCTTGATTTACATATATACAAATATATACACATATATATACATACTAAAGATTAATTCATATTTTTTCAAATATCAAAAATCTATTTTTACTTAAGAAATAATATTCTTCTTCATAAATTTTAGAACAAGTTTGAAATGTAAATGACATTTACTAGTGTATCTATGAAACACAAGTTAAAAATATATACATAGTAATTTAAACTAATGTTAAATCAAAATTATCTAAAATATTCAAATTCAAAGATTGTTTAATTGAATTTAACTACTAGTATAACCAAAAATTTAGATTATAAAATTGATCAGAAATCCAGGACATTACAATTGCATATAAAGCCTTGAAATTTTCCTTGTAGATGGCATCAAAATTTCCAAGTCTTGGGAAAAGGGTGTGCATAAAGGTTTGATAAAAACTCTCGCAGTAGGTCGTAAATTAATGGATTTTGTACTATCCTTGTCATCCTCAATGAATTCATAACTAATTTGATTACAGACATGGACATTACAAAAATTACTTGAAAATTTTTGTCCTATAAACGAAGAACCAAAAACATTTGACATCCTTTCACATGAGATAAAGACTTGTTGGCCACATACAACTAACCAAAGGAATTGAGCAGGATTTTCTGGTTTGTATTTGTCCAAATCAAGATTAGCATAGAAAAGTTTGATCATAACATGATTAGTCTCCAACATTATTTTGATCAAAACCGATTAGGGTTTCAATATCTGCATTCTTTGCTAATCTTTGAGCTCCATAATTAGAGAAATCTGGAATTTAATAAATGAACCAGGATGTATAGTGAAATCTTTCATCTCGTTTCACCTCTTGATAGCTATTGGATCGACAGGCCATTTCTTTATTGAAATATCAATGGGTTGAAGTTCTGAAGTGGAGCCTTTCTTCGATTTCTTTTGTGGAGGAGCCATTAGTGTGAGATTGGAAGAAGAGTTGAGGTCTAGGGTTATGAAGGGTTTTGAAAACGTATGAAGAAAAAGTAAAGAGATAGGATAAAACTGTTCATATATGGATAGTAGAAAACAATACTGCACGAGACCGGTCGACCATATGAAATACACCAATCGACCATTTTTGAACAGATGACAAAACGGTCGATTAATGGATTATAGGCGGTCGACTCGTTTGCCTGTAAGTTGTTTTTTTGCTTCTTACTCTTGTTACTGAGTGTTTAACGATCCATATATCATTAAGTTTATTCAAAGGAGATACAAAAAGATAGTACATGAAGTAAATATGGTAATACAATTATAATATTAATTAAAAAATCTAATGAGAGGTAGAGGAGTTATGCTCGGTAGACTCTTCTTTGACATCGTTAATGCGTGGTGTCCATGGCAACCACTTTTCTTTTGCCCCTTCATTACAATTGTAGTTTCATTCCCAAGAGTTTGGACTTCTAGAGGATCAAGGTACTGGCTCGTATACACCATGTTTGTTTGAACCGCAAAAGAATGATGCCATACGTTCTAAAAGAGATAGACGTTCCGAAGTTAGTTGTTGCTCATAATGTAGCTGACGTTGAAGATCGATTTGATGTTTTTGATAATGATGAATCTCGTTGATCTTCTCCCTGGTGCGGGGTGAACAGAACAACGCTTTCTTCGCACGTTTTGAAGTCGGCATATTGCCAGGAGTATGATTGCATTTGTGATGACATTTTGATTTGTGTTTTGGAGTTTTGGGAGAGTAATATTCCTCCGACTCGTAACTCGTGACCGAAACGTGAGACTTTTGTGCACACTCATCACAAATATGTGCCATAATGAAGTATATAAACTTTAGGCTTATATAAAAGTTATATAAAGTATAGGCTCAGATAGGGAGAGATGAAAAGAGCCAAATTTGACAATCTTATATAGAAGTTCCTATATATAACTTGTGGAGGAGAATTGTCAAGTAAAATTTGCCGTAGAAACATGGAAAGCTCATATTCTCATTTTCTAAAAGCAGTAATAGCTAAAAAGATAGCTAAAGTATTGAGAATGAATAAACTGAATGAAGAAAGAACTTAAGAATATAATATCAGTGATTACTTATCAAGTTCTCTTCTAGAAATTAAACCAAGCTTTTTACGTAACATAATAAAACTAGATTCAAGTAGAGGCTTAGTAAAAATGTCCGCTAGTTGACGATCGGTTTGGACATATTCGAGACATATGTTTCCTTTTTCAATATTGTCTCTTAAGAAATGATGACGGATGTCAATATGTTTGGTTCGAGAGTGATTCACTGGATTCTTTGATAAGTTTATAGCACTGATGTCATTATAGTATATAATAGAATTTGATAAATGAATATCAAAATCTTGAAGTGTTTGTTGCATGTATATTACTTGAGTACAAGCAAGAGCCGCTGATATATACTCAGCTTCACATGTTGATAGTGAAACGCAATTCTGTTTCTTACTAAACCAAGAGACAAGTGGTTTTCCAATAAAATGGCATGTACCACTTGTACTCTTTCTATCCGTTCGAGAGCCTCCAAAGCCAGCATCACTATATGATATTAATCTGATTGGACATTCTTTTGGTAGAAAAGATCGAAATCTTTGGTATTATTAAGATAACGAATTATACGTTTTACTGCTCGTAGATGTGATTCCTTTGGATCTGCTTGAAAACGTGCACATAAACAAACACTCATCATTATATCTGGACGACTTGCTGTAAGATAAAGAAGAGAACCAATCATGCTTCGATATAATTTCTGGTCAACATTCTTTCCATTTCCATCATTTTCAAGATGTGTAGTTGTACTCATGGGAGTAGGTTTACCAGATGTATTTTCTAATCCGAAGCATTTTATAAGATTTCCAAAGTATTTTTCTTGATTGATAAAAATACCGTTCGGAAGTTGTTTGAGTTGAAGTCCAAGAAAATATGATAGTACTCCCATATGAGACATTTCAAATTCTTTGGTCATAATATTTGCAAACTCTTTGCAGAGTTTATCGTTTGTTGAACCAAAGATGATGCCGTCTACATATATCTGGATAACTAGAATATCTTTTCGAGAATGTTTAATAAACAAAGTTTGATCGACTTTGCCTATTTGAAATCCTGAGTAAATAAGATAGCTACGTAGTCATTCATATCAAGGACGAGGTGTTTGTTTTAAACCATATAGAGCCTTCTTAAATTTGTATACATAGTCAAGATATTTCTCATGTACCAACAAAGGAGGTTGTTCGACATATATATTCTCTTTGATAAATTCATTTAGAAAAGCACTCTTGACATCCATTTGATAAAGTTTGAAGTTATGGGGACAAGCGAAAGATAATAGGATTCTAATAGCTTCTAGTCGAGCAACTGGTGCAAATGTTTCTTCATAATCGATACCTTCTTCCTTATTATACCCTTGTGCTACTAACCTTGCTTTATTTCTGGTGATATTACCTTGTTCATCAGCCTTATTTTTAAAGACCCACTTAGTACCAATAACTGACTGATCAGTTGGTCTTGGAACAAGTTCCCAGACATCATTGTGCTCGAACTGATTTAGTTCTTCCTATATGGCAATGATCCAGTAATCATCAGTAGCAGCCTCTTTAGGATTTTTAGGTTCGATGTTTGAAAGAAACGTGACATGACCCATTTGATTAAGTTGACTCCTTGTTCTGACTTGTGATGTTGCTTCTCCGATTATATTTTGAGTAGGATGATCTCTTAATATTCTCGGTGGAGATAGTATCCTTGGTGGAGACTGTAACTCACTTGGTTGAGAAATATTTTCAACAACTATTTCTGAGTCAGAATCATTTGTGATGATAGGATTATCAGTGACTATTGTTTCATCATCATCTCGTATATTTTAAGGATGCTGATAGAATTCATCAAAAGAGACATGAAGTGATTCTTCAATAGTTTTGGTTCGTTTATTGAATACACGATAGGCCTTGGTTCGTTCCGAATAACCGACAAATATGCCTTCATCGACTTTTGGATCGAATTTACCGAGATGGTCTTTCGTATTTAAGATAAAGCACTTAGAACCAAATACTTTGAAGTATGATATGTTTGGCTTTCTTTGGTTAAATAATCCATAATACGCATTCTTGGTGAGAGGTCGAATGGATACACGATTCAAAACATAACAGGCAGCTGCAACGGCTTCTGCCCAGAAATGTTTTGGTAAAGTGGTTCCATTTAATAATGTTCTTGCACATTCTTGTAAGGTTCAATTTTTCCGTTCCACAACTCCGTTTTTTTGTGGAGTTCTAGGAAACGAAAAATTATGATATATACCTTTCTTTGTACAAAAATGTTCAAATTCATTATTTTCGAACTCTCTGCCATGATCACTTCTTATATTTTTAACTTTAAACCCCTTCGATTTCTGAATTCTCTTGACGAAGGATTTGAAATATTCGAAAGTGTCACTTTTGCTTTTCAGGACATTGTCCAAGTGTAACGAGAGTAATCATCAACAATTACAAACACATGTCGACTATTATTTATTGACTGAACCTGAGTTGGTCCAAATAAATCCATATGTAATAGCTCAAGTGGTTGTAATGTTGATATGACTTTCTTGGATTTAAAAGAGGATTTAGTCAATTTTCCTAATTGACATGCATCACAAATGTTTGTAGCCTTAAAGCTTATTGGTAGTCCTCTAATTAGATCATTTTTGGCTAGCTTGTCGATAGTTCTGAAGTTTATATGATAGAAGCGTTTGTACCATAGCCATGGATCATTATCATTTGCTACAAGACACATCTCTGAATTATGATTAATATTCATATTCAGAATATATATATTTCTGTCTCTAATCCTTCAAAAACTAAATTATGGTTTTTATCTAAGATACTACACTTATTATCAGAAAAAGAGATTGTAAAGCCCTTGTCGCATAACTGACTAATACTAAGTAAATTATGTTTTAAATTTCTAACTAGCATGACATTTGTAATAAGAGGTAAGCTAGATGTACCGCAATTGCTCACATCGCCTTTGCCAATGATATAGCCTTTTGAATTATCTCCAAAAGTGACAGAGCCACCATCTGAGTATGTAATATTTGTCAATAAACTCTTGTCTCCAGTCATGTGCTTCGAGCAACCACTGTCCAATATCCATTTTCCTCTTTTCTTAAGTGAGACCTGCAAAAAATAAAATTAAGTCCATGGTACCCACTTTTTATGGGGTCCTAAGTGTTAGGTCTTAGGAGTCCAAACCCATACGAGTCCGGTATCCCCTTTATATATATAATTTGAATTGAAATGCACAAAATTCATGAAATGTTGAATATATTTGTTCCTAATCAAACTGTTATTTGTTTTAGGAACCCATATTTTGATAGTCTTGACATTTTTCTTTTGAAAATTCACAACTAATTTTGACTTGGAATATAATAAACTAAGATTTTCTTAGCTTTATTTTTATAACATCTTTTTTCTTGAGATGTTTCTTGATTTCTTGTTTCTTATATCCAAAATCTTGTTTGTTTGAAGCGGATTATGAACTTTCAATGATCTTTGTCAAATTTTCTCGACCTTTGTTGAAGTTAGAAACAATTTGAGTAATATTATCTAACTTAGTTTGTAAACTAGCTTTTTCTAGATCAAGAATTTTGACTTTTTCCTTTAGCTCATGATTTTCAGTAGTAAGAACATCGTTTTTCTCTTTTCGAGTTTCGATTTCTTGACTCAAAAGAGATACTTGAGAGTCAATATTAGATGATGATTCTTGAAGTTTTTCAAGTTCTTCTTCTAATATTTTCTTCTCGTCTTTTAACATATCTCGTTCAAACTCTGCTTTATTCAAATCAGCTCTGGCTTCTTTGAGTTGACGTTTTATGTCTTTATATTTGACTATCAATTCAGCATTAATATCGAGTACTTCATCAAATGTAGGAATTTGTACCTCATCTTCTGCTGCCATGAAAAAAACATTTGCTTGTTCATCTTCTGTATCACTTTCACTTTCTAATGAAGATGAGTCTGAATCATCCCATGTTATTGAGAATGCTCGTTTCTTTGATTTGCCCTTCTTGTATTTGAACTTGTCATTTTCTGACTTCTTCTTTCCTGAACAATCTTTGTGCGTGTGCCCCTTTTTGTGGCAGTTAAAACATTCTATAGCGGACGATGATGGTTTATTTGATCCAGTCTTCTTTTTGCTATAATGACTAGCTTTTCGTTGTTTTAGGAATTTTTTGAAACCCTTAGCAATGAATGCCAAATCTTCATCCTTAGACTCTGATTCATCTTCTTCTTTTTCAGCATGGAATGCTACATTTTTCTTTTCTTCTTTCTACTCCTTTCTAGCATGCAAATTTGCTTCATAGGACATTAGATTCCCTATCAATTCATCTGGCTTCATGGCGGAAAGGTCATTAGCTTCTTCAATTGCTAATACTTTTCCTTCCCATTCACTAGTCAGAGAATGTAGAACTGTTG